>CM028137.1:104447500-106947500 GCA_016271365.2 Neoceratodus forsteri
TTTACAAGTTCCCCATTATTATCCTGCCCAGGTGTTAAGTTTATTTATTGAAGTTTCAGCTGCCACATACTTTAACCCCTTTGCAATCTTTCTATACCCTCCATCATTGCCCTTAAAGAGCCACCGATGCCTTCAGAAGAACTTTGAAAAACAGCATTTTGACAGAAAGCAGCTTATATTTCTCATTAATTCTATATTTCTTATCCCTGTTACTTATTACGGAGGTCATGTGCACGAAAAAAGGATAGTTGCTCCTTTAGGGCTCATCAGCTCCTATTTCTTCTTCCCAACCTGATGTCATAATACTCTGCTTGTGACATCACAGTTATTCACATGGAAACAGTCTAGTTTGTCACAACAGAGAATTATGACTTCAAGTAGGGGATAAGCTATAGAGGCAGATGAACACTACGGGATAAAGATCTTGTGTTTGTGGGAATTACTTCAGTAATAAATAATGGAGGCAGGAAATCTATAGACAATATATGAAATACAAGCTGAATTGCGTCTAAGTATTACAATCCCCAAAGTTTTCCTAAAGGCGTCAGCTGCTGTTTAACCCGTCTTCATTGTCTACAGTTTCACAGATCTTAAGTGCTATCTGTGAAAAGGCATATTTTATTTATTTATTTCAAAAGATTTATCAGGAAAGACATACTGAACTGAGAGAGCTTGTTTCCAGATGCATTCTGGGGATATCTTCCTCTGGACCCCCTCGCTATGTCACATATAAATATGTTAACGAGGACTGGTCCCAAAACCGATCCTTGAGACACGCCAGTTGTGTCCTCCCTCATCTCTGAATATCACCCCTCTTTTGGGCTATTCACTGGGTGCTCTGACTCAGCTAGTTTCTCACCCACCCAATTATTTTATCTCCCACACCCAGGTTGCCAAGTTTCTTACCAGCCATGTAAGTGGGATGGTGTCAGAGGCCTTGCTGGACACAACATCTCAGTCTGCTGTAAAACAGATAATGAAGTACTTATTTATAGCTGGCCCCATATTACTCACATTTTTATTGTTTATGACAACCACATGAGTGCTAATATACTGTACATTAAATGCCAAATCTGGAGGACAATACCCCGGCGCTTTGCTGTTAGGCTCACATTTGGGCTATTTTTATTGGTGGGCAGTTGAGGAAGTGAATGGCTGGCTAGACGTTTTTTAAAAATTCGGCTGTGTTTCACAAAGGAACATTTAGGCATGCAGAGGCTGCAGGGTGCCAGTCACTCCTGGCTGTGTAAGAGGTTTTCACATGCTGCAGCCTCTCCAATTCATTGGAATAGGATAAACAAGCATTTGTCAATGCCGAACGTTCACTTACAGGTATTTGCAGTGGTGTTTGGCATGTATGGTGCTTTACCCTAATGCCCTGTGCGATTGCTGGTATTTGCACAATAAATTTTCAGCATGACCTTTTTGTTACCCCCATTGTGCACTACATAGGTGGAAATACGTTTTGGGCAGGATGTGAAAAATGACAGCTGTACTGCTCATAAGGAAGTGTGGTAAAATGGCAATGTTGAAAATCTGGAGTGGAAATATTGAAAATTCACAAACCTATGAGCGTGCGTGGGAACTATGCAATGCACTCTCGTAAAACAGTCATTGTCAGGAATTTTTTCACCAAATTGTCAACATTGGCATTTTAAAACCTCTGCTAATGAACAGTGTCACTGTGATTGTCTTACTGTGTGCCATACATTGATTTTGCACACCGATCATCGTGTGCACTACATGGGCGGAAACATGTTTTAGGCGGCATGTGAAAATGATAGCTGTACTGCTCATAAGGAGGTGTGGTAAAATGGCAATGTTGAAAATCTGGAGTGAAAATATTGAAAATTTGCAAACTTCTGACGTGCGTAGGAACTGCACAAGCGCAGACTTCGTAAAACAGTCATTTAGGAATTTTTCACCAAATTTTCAACACAGCCATTTTAAGAACTCTGCTCATGAACACTGTCACCTGTGATTTTCTTACTGTGTCCCATACATTGAGTTAGCACACTGCACTTCTTGCCATTATTCATACATGGGCGGAAACACGTTTGGGTGAGATGTAAAAATGACAGCTGTACTACTCATAAGAAGGGTGAAAATGGCAATGTTGAAAATGTGGAGTGAAATATTGAAAATTCACAAACCTCACGAGCATGCATAGGAACTACCAATGCCATAGTAAAACAGTCATTTTACAAATTTTTCACCAAATTTTCAACATAGTCATTTTAAGACCTCTGCTAATGAACAGTGTCACTGTGATTTTCTTATCGTCCCATACATTGATTTTGCACACAGACTGCGCCATTGTGCGCTACATGGAGAAACACATTTTGGGTAGGATGTGAAAAAGACAGCTGTACTGCTCATAAGGAGGTGTGGTAAAATGGCAATGCTGAAAATCTGGAGTAAAAATATTGAAAATTGAACTTATGAGCCTGCATAGGAACTGCATAGCATACGCTTGTAAAACAGTCATTTTGGAATTTTTGCACCAAATTTTCAACATGGGGTTTTTGGGACCCCTTCTCATGAATGATGTCACTGTCATGGCGTTATTCAGGCCCAAAGGGTGATTTCCGCAGTGACTGCGAAATCACCATTCGGGCCAATAACGCCATGACAGTGTCATCATTCAGAAAGGGGTCCCAAACTCATGTTAAATTGGTGCAAAAATCAAAAAATGCCTGAGATATGCAATAAGTTGAAACCCCTATCTAGGCCCATTATACAACTTACCGGCATTTCCTCAGTTCGCGGTCGGCTTTGAAGAGTGCAGACATGTTCCCGGTCCACTGAAGATCGTCGCACCTGCATCCGGAAGTAAGTGTGGGGTGAGGGGGTGGGAGGCTGGGTGCACAGTGGGTAGGTGCGGGTTGTGAGGGGGGACTGGGAGACTACGGGAACCGTTTTTCTTTACAGGTTTAAAAAAAGGACTACGTGGGGCTTGCCACGCTGGGAGGTGGGCTCCCAGCATGGCAGAAAGATAGCTGGGGGCTGAAGAGCTGACGGGGGTTGGGCACCCCGTCAGCAAACTCTGCGGGGGGCCGAGCCGACAGGATTGGGCACCCCATCGGCAAAAACAGCGGACGTTGCCATGCTGGGGTGGGCTCCCAGCGTGGCAGAAGGATGGCTTGAGGGGGCCGGAGCCAACGGGGATTGGGCACCTCGCCGGCAACAATGTTTGCCACGCTGGGGTGGGATCTGGCATGGCACCATAGCTTTGGGAAGGGGCGGCGTGACACAGGGAGCACGTGATTACCGAGGGGGCGGCGACATGATGCCAGGTATGACAGCGGTGGTTTCTTTGAAGCAGAAGACCACCGCTGTCATACAGAGCTCCCGCCCATTGGTGCAGGACCGCCACGCCTGCTCAGCGGAGCACTGGATTGCTAAGGAGGCACACCTCAAAGTGTGCTACTCTCCCAAAACATTCACTTCTGTCTTGGCATAGCCGAATGTAAAAAGGAATTCTTTATAATGGTTATAAGAGTACCTGGAGAGGGTGTGGCTTAGCAGAACATGGGCAAACTGCTCACCCAGGCACCACAAACAATAGGCTTTTTTAAACCAAAAGCCACCTAAAGTAAAGATGCTGGACTGCAAGCAACAACAGGGTAAGACGTATGAAGAGAGGTTGGAGGCCCTGAGGATGTAATCCCTGGAGGAGACGAGGGAGAGAGGGGACATGATAGAGACCTTCAAGTACTTGAATGGTATAAATAGAGTGGATAGGGAAGGATTCTTCAAGCTAAGTGGCAGCTGAACCATGAAGAGACACAATCTAAAGCTGGAAGGGGGGAGGTTTAGGAGGGAGGTTAGGAAGCACTTCTTCATGGAGAGAGTTGGCCACTTGGAATGTGCTGCTGGAGGAAGTGGTCTCGACAAAGTTGAGCAGTTTTAAGAGAGGCTGGTATAGGCATAAGGGGAAATCATGGGGTTTGGGAGGGGCAGATGGGGAAGAAGGCAGGACTGGGAGGGGGGGCAGGGTCAGTAGCATAAATTGAGAACCCTGCAGTATGAGCAGACTGCAGAGACCAAATGGCCTTCTTCTGCTGGCTTCTTCGTATGTCTGTATGTAACAGCCACCTGGGACCCCAGGAGACTAGCATGGGTGATAACATAACTTTGCAAACGGTCAATACTACCCTACAATATCTCATCAAATCAATCTAAGATACGGACAGAAAAATAGACAGCTTGACCCCCAGGGTCTCTGCACTGGAAACACACGTAGACTCCACTGGACAGTCCATGCAGTGGACCGAGGGTTCCTTATAAAAAACGGTGGACAGCACATGCAGCTTGGTAAAAAAAAATGAACTTCTTAGGAAAAGGCTGGCAATGCTTGACAATCAAGTGAGGGAATGCAAAGTGGGGGTCGTCAATCTCCCTGAAAGAGAGCAAGGGGGAGGACCCAGTGGACTTCACTAAATTACTCCTGAATCAAACCTTGGGCATGTCCAAATCAGATCTGGCCTTCAGCATTGAAAAGGCATACTGGATCTCTCTGAGACAAGTTGCAGCAAACTCAGCTTTCCTGATGGTGTAAACTGGTGTTAGTGATTGGGACAGGGCACTGGCATTAGCCAGAAGGGTCCAGAATACCCGTTATGGTGAGGCTTCGATATTCTATTTCCCAGACCTGTCCAATATCACACAGCTCTGCCACAAGGTACTTGACTGCATTCGGGGATCACAAAACTCTCACAAAATACAACACCAGTTACACATCCCTGCTAAATTGGAAGTGGTCTGGAATGGATGGACCCACTTACTTCTACAACGACCCAGCTGATGCCACCAAACCGGTGCTGAGAATAGAAAATGAACTGTCCCAGAGAGAGAGGGTGAGGTATCCGACGAATCTGAAGAGTACTAACCATACAAACTGTGGTTCACAAAGTTCGCTTGGTTGTGAGTACTCACCACTGCACTAATTCAGCATTCATTTCCCAAACACTGACTAAATGATCGATTTGTGTATAACCCTCTTTGGACCATTATTTTCCACTTTTCCCCATGAAACCCAGCTGCCATACCCTTGATATCTCCTCCAGTTTTCTCAGGTCTCTGCCCATCCTTTCCATCCCTCCCCACCAGAGTGTCCACCCGATTGTAGATTTTGGTGTAATCTGCAAAGTGGTAGACCTTCCCTTCCAGCTTCACTGCAATCACTGCAATGTCACTTATAAAGACATTAAAGAGGACTGGTCCCAGCACTGATCCCTTATGCACCCTAGTTACCCTCCTTTCTTCAGAGTGAGCTCCGTTTACCACCACCCTCTGCTGCCTGCCTCCTAACCAATTTCTTATCCAGTTTACTACCTTTGGAACCATTTCTAAGCTACCCAGCTTGCTTACTAGTCTCCTATTTGGAATGGTGCTGAAAGCCTTGCTGAAATGTAGGTAGGCCATGTCCACCATTCCACCCTGATCTAAATCCTTCATCACCCAGTCAAAGAAATCTATCAGATTCATTTGACAGGAGTCTGACCTTCCCCCTGTGAAACCATGCTGCCTCGGGTCTTGTAACGCACCAGATTCAAGATATTTCACAATCCTTTTCTTCAGCAGTGATTCCATTAACTTTCCCACCACTGACATCAGGCTGACTGGTCTATAATTACCAGCCTCCTCACCACTACCACTTTTGTGTAATGGAACTACATCCGCCCTCCTCCAGTCCTGTGGAACCACTCCTGTTTCCAGTGAGCTGTTAAATAAGACTGTCAGAGGTGCGCCAGTATTTCCCTGAACTCCCTTAATACTGCTGGATGCACCCCAGCTGGCTCCATTGCTTTGTCTACCTTCAGATTAGTGAGTCCCTTCAGGATTCTCACCTCCAAGAAAGGACTGGTCTCCACCTTCCTCTCTTTAAAGCTTCTGTTATTTTTTTGTGCCCCCCTTTCTCTTTTTCTCTGTGAACACCGAACAAAAGTATTTGTTCAGGATGTCTGCCTTTTCCTGGCGACCCTCTACACAGTCCCCTCTCCTACTTTCCCTTTTTAACCATACAGTCCCACCCCATGTCTTCTTCTTTTCACTTACACACCTAAAAAATGTTTTGACCCCATTCGTTACTTCCTGGGTTATTCCCTCTTCAGTTTGTGCCTTTGCACTCCTTAATACATTCCCTGCTTCCCTCTGTTTCCACTGTTACAACTCACCATCCTCCTCCTCCTTCTGTGTCTTGACATACCTTCTGAATGCTATCCTTTTTAATTTTTAAGTTATTTCAAATTTTTGGGAACTGGGAGAGCCACACTGAGCCAAAGCTTATTTCCAGGTGCGACCCAGAGGAAAGGGAACAAGGGGGTGGTAGCAAGCGAACAGACAGATTACAATATAAATATGGCAGTTCAAGTAATAAAAAGAGCTGATGAATCAAAGCTAAATGGGCAAGTAATGCACAACATTTTTAGCAGCTAAAATAGGCTGGGTAGGCCAGCTGGAAAGGAGAAAAACTATTGGAGGCAGGAAAGAAAGGAAAGATCGTAGGGAGATAAAGTGATGGTTGCTGTAGGCATCTGGGATTCAGCTGGAAATGGAGGGGTGAGGAAATGTTTTAGCCAGAGCAACCTCTTTGGGGAAATACTCAACCTTATAAGGACTGATGTACTGTATGATTCATGCAAGATAATGGGACCAGGGGACCTACATGGTAAGAGAGCATTTGGTGTAAGTCTCCTGTTTGACCTGTCCCTATAGCAGCTTCAAATTGTATGCCTTGGTTAAGCAATAAGGCATGACAGGGTGTGTGTTATTGTGTAATAACGTCACTCCTGGGGTGGGTTGAAGCACGAGGCAAAGCCGAGTGATCGTCACTTCTTGGGGTGGGTTGAAGCACGAGGCAAAGCCAAGTGCTTCCACCACATCAGAAGTGATGTTATTACACAATAACACAAACCCTGGAGTGCCTTATTGCTATTATACAATGGCTCGTTGTGATACAAAATAAAAACACGTTTAAAAAATGTTTTTAGTAGATTTTTAAGTGAGACAGTATATCTTTGTTTCTTAAGAGAAGAGCAAACAAACTAGCAATAAATCAGTGCAGTGATGTTATTGAGTAATAACATCACTGTCTCAGGTATACACTGACCAATCAGAGTCCAGGAAAATTTTCTTGCCATTGTATAATTTACATTATATCTGTCAAATGTTATTTCCCAATGATGTAGCGATAGGAAGAGTGTCACATTCTTTTTCCTTGATGACAGATGTTTTTTTGCAATGTATTACCTATTCCTTGGAGTCCCTCTGGAGATTAATTGCATTTACGTGTATTGTTGTCCTGAAAATGCTAAACAAAATTTAAAAAAAAAATAAAGTACATGGAAAGTTTAGAAGTAACCAACCCTGAGTGGTTAAGAATGAACTCATGATCTGGAATGTCAGTTAAGCCGTGCGTTCACATCATATTTTATTTTGAATCTGCAGAGCATGAGTAAAATGTTAGTATGGTACATTGGAGCTGCCCTTTCAGGGTTGGGATGCTCTTGTAATGGCCTCTCTATGATGTGATGAGGTCATCCTGCAATACTGTAAGAACTGGTGAAACAGCAGGAGGCATATTTTCCTTTTGATCTTTCCTGCACATGTCACTGATCTTTGCTTCTGCATCCATCAGCTTGCATGACAGAACTTTGTTGGGACACAAGGTAATGCAGGTGAGAGCCCTGTTTCATTATTGCCAGTCTGTGACCGCACTCAGTATCTGCAAGTCAGAGGACTAACAGCAATAATATCTGAAGTATTCTCTTTATCCATGTACCAGGTACAGTGTGGGCATGTGCACTGCTAACAAAATTCACCCCACACTGTTCTGTTTTCTCCAACTGGATGCTTGTGAAAATGGGCAATTTGCTCACATGCTTTTCCAGTATAAAATAAAAATGAAATGATAAAATGAATTTAGTGCTGGTTAAAGGGACACTGTCAACCTTTTTTGCATCATTTAATTCTTTGGTAACTGGGTAAGGCCCATTAGGTATAAGTGCCTGTTTTCAGGGGTGACCTGGGAGCACCGGGGAGGTTAAGTGACTTGCACAGGGTCACACAGTATGCAAGTGGAGGTTGTGGGAATCAAACCCAGGTCTGCTGGATGTATCAAGAACATTCACAGCTCATTACTCTAACTTCTAACCTCTAGGCTATACTGCCACCATCATATCATTTCTAGTTAAAACCCCACATTTTATGACTGCTTACCTTCTCACTGTTGGTTGTTTTATCTGCCTCCCTGCTTAGTAGGACTGAAATGCATGCCAATGTATAATAATTACCGGCCAGCAATTTTGTTCTATGGGCTGACTCAGTGGATATTTGCTGTAATAACCAGCTGGTTATTATGGCAGTCACGTGCGCTGTCTTTCAAAATGTAGCACTCTCTCATTAGCTCTCATTCTCTGTGTGGGCGGGCTTAAGACTTACACAAACATGGCGGCTCAGTCTCTTGCTTACCGAGGAGCTGCCACAATAACACTCAGCTCTCCTTATTTTATTTTTTATGTCTGTCTGGTTTATTCCACCTTTTACAGCTTTAAAGAGCTATATCTGGCTGAGCTTGCTGTTCGTCCGCTTTGAGACACAGCCAGCGGGAGCTGCAAGGGGACTGCGGCTGACAGGCTCTAGTGCAACTTAAGTGTGAACACAAATGCAAAGTGTAAGTAAAAAAAAAGAAAGAAACAGAAACAACAAAAAGAAATTCTGGAAAGGGAGAGGGAGACAGAGACTGTGTTTGTGTGTGTGTGTGTGTGTGTGTTTGTTTCACACATGGTCACTAAAGTCAGACTGGAAAAAAACTGCTAACCAGCAATTATAAAAAATAAAGGATGGGGCAGTAAACAAATGAGAATTTAATACTCACCCTTGGTGTGGTATGCTTTTATAAACCTCTTGAGCTTCAGTCGGGGTTTATGTAGCATCTCCCACTTTGGGTGTGCATTAAATTCCCATATCATATACTACTCTATCCTTTATTCTACATGTTATAACCAACCTTGTTTTGTTTCATATCTGTGATCTACTCTTACTGCATACATTTTTAACATTAGAAACACCCCTAAACGATGCAGCAACTCATGGTACAATACTCTCCTCTCCTCCTACTGCATCATGGATGGCTAGACTGGATTAGGGTGTTTCTAAGTCCAGGAAAGATGCAGTGGGAGTTGATCAAGGACTATAAGCAAACATGGTTTTGTGTGGTAACACCGGTATGGTGGGCAATCTGTTTTTTTACTTTTTAAAAGAAAAAATGAAGTAGACTCAAAAAACAGTTATATCTGCAGCCTTTACAGAATGGGAGCAATCATAACATGTGTTTTTTTTAACTTAGGGACACTTTATGGCCTAAGGCGGTTGACAGTGTCCCTTTAAACAAGCATTTGTCAATGCCGAATGTTTGCTTGCTGGCATTGGCAGTGGTAGTGTAGAAGTTACAGAGCTGCGTAATAGGAATGGCAGTGAAGTATTGAAGTGAAGCAAACCCCACCACCACCCTGCAGAGAGTGACAGGCATTGGGGTGTGCGTTTGGGTTGTCAGGCATAACGACCACGCCATTTCACCACACCCCACCCTGCAGACACTGACAAGTGTCACGGTGTTCACTTAGGGTCTTTGGCCCTTATCGCACCCCATTTCATTAGGAAATATGGTGAGATGGGTGCGACATAGAGAATGGGATGAACTTTGGGGGTGAAGAGTCCAAGGCATACCGATGCCTCTCACTGACTGCAGGGTGTGGAATGGTATGAGCATCACAGGCAAGAATCCCAAGTCACACCCCTGATGCCTGTCATTCTCTACAGGGTTGGGCGTTATGGTTGGAAACCCTAATACCTCAGGCATTCGCTGGTATTTTCACTCCAAATTTTCAACATGTTTTTTTTGTGACCCCACCTCATGAAAAGGGGAATATCAGTTTGTTAGCCAAAGCTGCTTATGCACAGTGACTACAGCATTTAGCACCACAGGTGCAAAAACATTCGAACAGGATGTAAAATGACAGCTGTACTGTTCATGGGGAGGTGTAAAATGGCAATGTTGCAAATCTGTAGTAAAATATAAAAAATGGTGAAGTCACGGCGTACATAGAGAAACTGTGCAACGACACCGTGTAATATAATTAGGTTGGGATTTTTACAGCAGATTGTCAACTCAGGCATTTTGGTGCCTCCGATCATGAACAGTGTCACTGTGATTTTCTTTATCTGTGCTGAACAATGATTTCCACAGCGACCACGCATCTCTGTGCTGAAAGTGTGAAACACACTTCAGCCATGTTAGAAAATGACAGCTGTACTGTTCATAAGGAAGTGTGGAAAATGCCACTGGTGAAAATCTGGACTGAAAATATGACAAAGTCATGAACTAACGAGGGTGCATGGAAACTGCGCAATGCTCACTCGTAACACAGTCATTTATGGACTTTTGTCACCAAATTTTCAACATAGCCATTTAAGACCTCTGCTCATGAACAGTATAACTGTGATTTTCTTAATCTGTCCCAAACAATGCTTTCGCTTTCCCAACAGCACCATTATCGCTACATCGCAAAACACATTCTAGGGCAACATATGAAAAATTGCAGCTGTACTGTTCATAAGGAAGTGTAATAAAATGGCAATGTTGAAAATCTGGAGTGAAAATATTAAATTTGCAAACTTACGAGCATGCATAGGAACTGTGCAACGCACGCTCGTAACACAGTCATTTTTAGGAATTTTTTCACCAAATTTTCAACATAGCCATTTTAAGACCTCTGCTCATGAACAGTGTCACTGTGATTTTCTTAATTTGTCCCTTACATTGATTTCGCTGGCGGCTTCTGTGCCATGTACGCTACATGGGCAGAAACATGTTTTGGGTGAGATGTAAAAAATGACAGCTGTACTACTCATAAGAAGGTGTGGCAAAATGGCAATGTTGAAATCTGGTGAAAATATTAAAAATTTGCGAACTTACGGCGTGCATAGGAACTGTACACGCATGCCCGTAAAACAGTCATTTTGGAATTTTTTCACCAAATTTTCAACATAGCCATTTAACACCTCAGCTCATGAACAGTGTCACTGTGATTTTATTAATTTGTCCGTACATTGATCTAGCACACTGACTCGCCATTATGCTGCTTCATGGCGGAAACACGTTTTGGGTGAGATGTGAAAAATGGCAGCTGTACTACTCATAAGAAGGTGTGATAAAATGGCAATGTTGAAAATCTGGGTGAAAATATTGAAAATTCGCGACCTTACAGTGTGCATAGGAACTGCGCAATGCGCTCATAAAGCGGTCAGTTTAGGAATTTTTCACCAAATTTTCAATATAGCCATTTTAAGACCTCTGCTCATGAACAGTGTCACTGTGATTTTCTTAATTTGTCCCGTACATTGATTTCGCACAGCGACTGTGCCATTGTGCTCTACATGGGCGGAAACACATTTTGGGTGAGATGTGAAAAATGACAGCTGTACTACTCATAAGAAGGTGTGGTAAAATGGCAATGTTGAAAATCTGGAGTAAAAATATTGAAAATTCGCAAACTTATGAGCCTACATAGGAACTGCGCAACGCACGCTCATAAAACAGTAATTTTTTGGAATTTTGGCACCAAATTTTCAACATGGGGTTTTTGGAACCCCTTCTCATGAATGATGTCACTGTCATGGCATTATTCAGGCCTGAAGGGTGATTTTGTGCAGTGACTGTGCAGTGACTGTGAAATCACCCTTCGGGCCCGAATAGCGCCATGACAGTGACATCATTCATGAGAAGGGGTCCCAAAACTACGTTGAAAATTTGGTGCAAAATTCCAAAAATGCTTGAGATATGCAACAAAGTTGAAATCCCCTATCTAGCCCATTATACAGCTTACCGGCATTTCCTCAGTTACATGATGCCTCTGAAGAGTGCAGACATGTTCCCGGTCCACGAAGATCGTCATGCGAGGTCGGAGGTAAGTATGTGGGGTGAGGGGTGGGGAGGCAGGAGTTGCCAGTGGGTGGGTCTCGGGTTGTGGGAGGGGCCAGGAGACTATGTGAGACGTTTTTCTTTCAGGTAAAAAAAAAAAAAAAAAAGAACAACGGGCGTTTGCCCACGCTGAGGGTGGGCTCAGCGTGCTGGAGATAACTGAAGTCGTTCAGCCCGGCGGGGTTGGGCACCCCGTCGGCAAAATATGGATTGCCACGCTGGGTGGGCTCCCAGCGTGGCACTTACTCGGGGTGAGGACAGTGGAGCCGATGGGGATTGGGCACCCCTGTCGGCTATATCATTACTTGCCACGCTGGGGTGGGCACTCAGTGTGGAGTTTTGAAGAGCTTTGGGGGAGGTGCGGGGAGCGCGGCAGCACAGCCGATGGGGATTGGGCACCCCGTCGGCTATTCAGTGTGTGCGTGCGTCTTGGCGGGCGGGTAGCGCATGCCTGTGTGGCATCTGTGTGTGTGTGTGTGTGTGTGGGGGGAGCTGCGTATGAGCAAGCGATATCTGCTCGCTGCTCACTCCAGCCTTAGCTCCCCTTTGACTAACCATGCCACTGCATTTGGAGCTTGTCATAGACAGCTCCAGAATGCGATAACTGAAACAGCGCCTGCCAACACACTGACTGAATTGGAGGAGGAGGTGACACACCTCCAAAATCTCCGATGATGGCACTATGTTTCTTGCACATGCGTGCAAGCAAACATAATGATAGAGGTTAGCAGAAGTACTGGAGACTAAGAGCTAGATTGTCAAGGATTGTGTGATAATTGCGATGGAGTTCTGCTAATTGCCTCAAGAATGTTAGATCAACAAAATGTGGTCTTACTTCTGGATGTAATTATGGCAAGTTGTGCACCAAAAATGATATCCATCTTATTTTTTTGCCATAAAATGAGTAAAACGTGAACTTGTCATGATGTTTGAAAACAGGGTGCAAACATTCTGTCACATTTATCATGACACAGCTGTATCAGAAATAGTGATGCAAGTGCTGCCTCCAGACTTTTAAAAATCTAGCCCTGAATCTCTGTGCTGTTCTAGATGCTATGAACAGTGCACACAGGCACAGTACAGGGGCTTCCCTACCCCGTGACGCATATGGTGCTGGTTATAGATGAGGGAATGACAGAAGTGCAGATGGAAACTCTGTTTATCCTGTGTCAGGTAAAGGGCAGACTTCAGACTATGATACATTCATAATATTTAACTGTATTTAACCCAAATATGTATTTTTTTTTTACTGTAATAATGGGCTGACCCTATTATCTTGAGCTGCATTGTATGCAAGTAATAAGTCATGACAGGGTGGGAATATTGAACATTATTACTTGCCTCGACTTAATAACTTGATCTGTCTCTATTTTTTTTTTTGTAAAAAAAAAAATGCATCCAGAACTCAGATAGTGCTCTTATAGGGCATGCTGTTGCTACCGTAACAACTTTACCATGACTGACACTACAGCGACAACAGCACCAGGTCACTGTAGTGCTGGTGCAGGACCCCGGCACTACTTTCTGGGAGTACTGCATCCCCTCCCCGAAGCAACTCCGACTTGACGTTGATTAAGTTAGTAGCAGGGGTGCAGGGCAGAGCTCCCCACATTGGGGATTCAGGAGGCAAAGCCCCCTGAAGAAAACACAGTCTGAAGTGACTCCCTTTATGCCGACTGCAAATGCGATCTACATAAATGAGTTGTTGTAACGTCAGTCGACAACTAAATTGTCAACCGACTGTCATGGATCTCTCTTACAGCTGACTGGTTACCATATTGCCTGACTCTGCAAACAGTAATATGGCAGTAAGTGCATTGCTGACTCCCTTCCCTGGATATATTTTTCTAAATGTAAACTCTCCAGGAGTCTGCTTGTCAGACAGGGAATCGTGGCCTTTCTCAGCCTTTCCCTCTCCATTACAGACTAAACACGAACTTGAGTTCCTGCATAGAAGGGTCTAGATGGCTCTATGGCTTTGCTCTATCTCTGCCTTAGTTTATTGATGCCTGTCATTTCCTAGTCTGCACCCCCATCACTTCTCCCCCTTCTGCTCCCATTACCAGAGGAGTATTTTGCTCCCTGGATCCCAGAGTTGGCAAAGACTTCATACTCTTCCTGACTTGATGGTTGCTGTCACAACATTCACCAAAGTCAAGTCACAGGGCACCTCTCCATGTCATGCCCCAACCTTGGACGCCCAGGACCACCCTAGTCCATTGTATATAGTTTCATTAGTTGTGTTAACTGTGTTCTATGTTTTGTGTTTTGCAGACACTTGGTCACTCTTACCCCATGAAGAATGTTCTGTATGCTATGTATTCATGGTAGGTCAGGCATGTGAGCTAACTCCAAGTGAGGTTGGTATTGCCCTCGAGGTAGGGATATGACGGGCCACTTAGCCTTTGCTATGTATTTACCCCAGCTCACGCACCACATGGCAGTGTACAGAGATTAATATGGAAAGTCCACGTTTCAAATTGTACTCAGTAAATGCTATGGGCTTAACAATCCTGTGAAAAGATCAAAGGTATTTTCTGCCATCAGGTGGGATAAGCCTGATTTACTGTCTGCAAGAAACACAACTTTCCTAAAGACAGCGCACCAAGCTAGTCAAATTTGGTTACTCTAGGGTATACATCTCATAAGCATGTGAAGAGAAGGGGGTAGCAGTATTGATTGCCAAACATCTGGCATTTCAGGAAATCAAAGTAGTTAAGGACTGGGAGGGATGTTGTGCGTTTTTTCAAGCAGATGTGGATGGGGCGCCAATGTCAACAGTCAATCTCCCCCCAGGTTCAAACACTCCCTTTGTATGATGAGTATTAAATTTAGTGCAGGACAATCAAAGGGACTTTCTGTTCATGGCAGGAGATGTGAATCTCTTAATGGATCAAAGAATAGACACCACAGCGGTGAGACCTGGCAAAGTACCAGCTGCTCATAAATATTTTAAGAGACTACTTACTACTCTAGGCTGGCAGGATATCTGGAAGGAATTGCACCCGAGACAGCAGGGCATCATACGATACTCACACCCACACCAGACTTACAGTCATATTGATATAAACTACCCAAGGGTCTGGTCAGTGATGTATGGGTGGAATAGACTGCCTAAGGATCTGGTCAGTGGTAGACTGGGGGAAATAGAGTGCCCAATGATATGGTCAGTGGTGGATGTGCAGCATACAGTGCCCAAGGATCTGGTGAGTGGTGGATGGGTGAAATAAACTGCCTAAGGATCTGCTTAGTGGTTGATGGGTGGAATAGACTGCCCTAGGATCTGGTCAGTGGTGGATGGGTGGTATAGACTGCCCAAGCATCTGATCAGTGGTGGACTGGGGGAACAGAGTGCCCAAAGATGTGGTCAGTGGTGGAAGTGCAGCACACAGTGCTCAAGGATCTGGTCTGTGGCAGATGGGGGAACAAAGTACCTAAGGATTTGATCAGTGGCAGATGGGGGAACAGAGAGCCCAAGGATCTGGTCAGTGGTGCATGGGGGGACTAGAGTGACCAAGTATCTGCTCAGTGGTGGATGGGTGGAATAGACTGCCCAAGGATCTGATCAGTGGTGGATGGGTGGTATAGACTGTCCAATGATCTGGTCAGTGATGGATGGGGCAAACAGAGTACCAAGGATCTGGTCAGCATTTGATGAGTGGTGTAGACTGCCCAAGGATCTGGTCAGTGGTGGATGGGGGAAAGAGTACCCAAGGATCTGGTCAGTGTTGGGTGGGTGGTGTAGACTGCCAATGATCTGGTCAGAGGTGGATGGGGAAAGAGTACCCAAGGATCTGGTCAGTGTTGGATGGGGGAAACAAAGTGCCAAGGATCTGGTCAGCATTGGATGGATGTGTAGACTGCCCAAGGATCTAGTCAGTGCTGGATGGGGGAAAGAGTGCCCAAGGATCTGGTCAATGGTGGCTGAGTGGAATAGACTATCAAAGGATCTGGTCAGTGGTGAATGGATTGAAAAGAATGCCCAAGGATCAGGTAAGTGGTGACTGGGTGGAACAGACTGCCCAAGAATCTGGTTAGTGGCAGATGGAGGGAAATACATGCCCAAGGATTTGCTTAGTTCTGGATGGGTGGTATAGACTGCCCATGGATCTGATCAGCGGTGGATGAGGAGAGTGGAATGCCCAAGTATTTGGTCAGTGGGGGATGGGGACACAGAATGCCAAGGAGCTGGACAGTGGTGGATAGGGGAGGGATAGAGTGCCTAGGGATCTGGTTAGTGGTGGATGGGGGGATAGAGTGCCCAAAGATCTGTTCAGTGGTGGATAGTGGACATAGATTGCCCAAGGATCTGGTCAGTGGAAGATGGGGTGAATACAGTGCCCAAAGACCTAATCAGTGTTGGATGGGTGATATAGACTGCTCAAGGACATGGTAAGTGGTGGATTGGGGGAATTGAGGGCCCATGGATCGTGTAAGTGTTGGATGGTGGAATAGACTGCCCAAGGATCTGGTCGGTGGTTAATGGGTGGAATAGACTGCTCAAGGATCTGATCAGTGGTGAACGGCTAGAATAGATGACCCAATGATCTGGTCAGTGGCTGATAGGTTGAATAGAGTGTTCAAGGCTGTGATCAGTGATAGATGGGTGGAATAGAATTCCCAAGCATCTGGTCAGTGGTAGATTGGTGGAATAGTCTGCGCAAGGACCAGGTCAGTGTCACAAACCCACTCATGAGGGTCAGATCACTGAGCTCACAGTGCCCACCTCTAAGTGCAATCTGTGATGGGGAGGTGAAACAGTGATACCTTCCTTGTGTACACCCACAGTGCTCACTGGATTTACAACTGAACATTTGCCATGAGGTCCCAGAGTATCCCTCTATACTTTGGATCAGGGCACAATAGCAGTCTTGAGTCTTGTGGCCAAATATGAACCCTTTTCATGGCTTTTACACACAGGAGGATGGCCCAGATAATTATGCTGTCTTCTGGGTAGCAGCACAAACACCTGATTTGTTCTTTAACCTACAGGACATGCAATAGCACAGTTCAAAATCCCTACAGACCTGTATGAGACTCTGGTATTCTCCCAAAATCCACCCGGATGTCCCCACTGACCCCTTTCAATTTGGTTGCTATTTGATGACCCTTCTAAACATAAACAGTTGTCACAAATTTGTACTAAAGCTTCTACAGTCGTACATACAATATAAGGAATCTCGCGCAGGCAGAATTCTTTAGAAAAACAAAAGTCTTTACAAAAATATTTAAATAAATGCAGTTACTAGAAGAAGAGAACATATACAAATGTAGGTTACAGTCAGAAAATGAAATGGACAAGTATACAGGAAAACACCTTGAAACTGGTTAACTAAAGTTCTACCTTATGAACATGAAGTTTGTTCAGTCTGCAGTTGTGCCTGGTTGATCCTTAGGATTCCAAAACAGAAGTGTGTTCCAGTGTCCTCTCAGCAAGACTTAGCAATATGAGGGAAAAAAAATGTTCCACCCATCCTGTGATGTCACACAGTTTGTTCATGATGCTGGCTGTGAGGTAGCTCTCATCCTGCATAATTAACCAGTAACATGACCAGTGTCACATTTAAAACTTTGATGTTTTTAGAGTCCTAGCTGGTAGGCTAATTTCACAGCCTCCTGCTATAGTTAAAACTTTGATGTACCAGTATTCCATCCTGTAAGTTAATTCACATGTCCTGGTAAAATTTTACACAGAGTTACTAGGAAGCAGCTTTCCTCCTGTTACCCCATAAAATGTAACACAATAAAACAGCTTCCAGTGATCAAAGTCTTGGCTTCTGAAAACATGTTTTTTATAACATTCACAGGGGTTCTGGCAGATCTATGTTAAAAAAAATTAAAACCTTTAGTCATCTCAGTTCCAGCATCTAGTTGCCTTTGGGTCAAAAGGCTAGGCCTGTTTCTTTAAAAAAAATAAATTCAGTCTTTTCCTAAGGCCTTGTGGACACTGCCATGTTTCATAACAAGAAACTCCATGAAAAAACATATATAGTTATATATATATGTATAACAAGATTATATATAAATAATGACTGGCAGTGGGATATCTTGCCATAGTCAGTAGTGGAGGGGTGGAATATAGTGCCAAAGGATCTGGTCCATGGTGGATGGGTAGAATAGACTGCCCAAAGATCTAGTCAGTGGTGGAGGGGTGGAATATAGTGCCAAAAGATCTGGTCAGTGGTGGATGAATGGATGAAATAGTCTTCCCAGGGACCAAGTCAGTGGTGGAGGGGTGGAATATAATGCCCAAGGATCTGGTCCATAGTGGATAGGTAGAATAGACTGCCCAAGGATCTGGTTAGTGGTGAAAGGGTGGAATATAGTGCACAAGGAGCTGGTTTGTGGTGGAGTGGTAGAATATATTGCCCAAGGATCTGATCCATGGTGGATGGGTGGAATATAGTGACCAAGGATCTGGTCAGTGCAAAAGAGTGTATGGATTCAAGAGACAGTGCAATTGACATAAGGGTTGGTTAAAGGACCTAGGAAGGTTGGGTGGGGGAAGGATGGTTATTGAACATTAGATGTAGGTACCCTATCACAGGGTTAACAGGATAGATCATCGGGACTTCTTTTGATGTCAGTTTTCTATATTTCTATAATATATGTAATGTCGTCAAAAATACAGTTTTAAAGAAAAAAATTATATGACAACGTTTTTACACACTAACACATACTGTGCTTGAAGGCATCATTAACTGCAAGGTCTCTCATGCATGAGCACAAGTTTCTTCCCACTGGAACCACTACCCCAGAGTAATATAGGACAATAAAAAGAGGGCCTAGCAACAGAAATAAGTAAACAATTGTGTATTTGTAAGCCCCAGTATGTTAAGGACAGCAGTTAGAAGCTATAAAATCAGAGCCTGTCTTTTATAGAATTGCTGAGTTAAAATCTCTGGCAGCAACTTTCCAATGATACTCTTGCAGCTTTGAGCATGAATATCCATCTACATACTGGGTCTGAACTGATCTAACATCTTTCACAAATTGTTATCTTTCACTGGCATGATTCAAGGGCAACAATTGTGCTCGTTTTAACAAAATCCCCAAAGCCCGCACTGGCTGTTAACCTGGTAATGCCTTAAGCAAAACTGTTAGCAGAATTTTCATATTTCTAGTTTTTGGAGGGGAAGTGATCATAAATTTTAATTTCAAGGAGCTGGCTACCCTTCCCCTTCCAACTGCCAGTTATGCATAGCTCAGCCCCCCAAAATCTCCACAATCTGACATTTTGTGAGGTCTTAATTTCGAGACTGCAAGGGGATCCCAACAGATATCATCTTTAAGTTAAGGAGGGAGAGGGTCACCAGGGGGTCATAGGCTAAGAATGGAGGGGGGAAGATTTAGGAAGGAAATGAGGAGACACTATTTCACAGAGAGGGTCGTGGCAAAATGGAACACCCTACCAGAATGGGTGGTATCATGTAAATCTTTGAACAGCTTCAAAAAGGCATGAGACAGGGAACAGGGGAGAGTGAGGGTGGGGGGGTGGCAGTGGGATGAAAAAAGGGAGGGTGGTTGGGGCAGCTGCAAACTAGGGGTATTGGCTGCACACTTGAACAGACTTAGATAGACTGGGTGGTCTGTTTCTGCTGGCACATTCGTATGTTCATATGTATGTAAAAGGTATAGATTTTGATTGGCATTTTATAATATTTTAGAGTTCCACTAGGGTTCAGATCAAAGCAACCCCTAACAAGAGCCTTGCATTTTGGGTGTGAATAAGGACATGATTGGTCTAACATCTTTCAAAAATGGTTCTCCTTTACTTGAAAAGTTGAGATTTTAGTATAGTATATGGCATTTGAAATACATAGAAACATAGAAAGGTGACAGCAGAAGGAGACCAAAGGTCCATCAAATCTGCCCTTGAGATCCGGAGATCTTTGGTGATCCTGGGTCCTAGCTGGTAGATTCCCTTGTGGATTTAATTCTAGTGTACTCCTTACCTGAGACTGGCTCTTTTTTCTACTTTCAGAGATAAACAGTCTTATTTCATTTGTTGATATTTTATTAGGTTTTTGAAGCATTCCACAGGGCATATTTTAATGTATAAACCTCAAAACCACTTGCAAGTTATCTCATTCCTTTAATCACATAGATATGAAAGTCCAAAATTTGTGTGGGAGGCTGTAACAACCTTGCTGTAATTAGTTTTTCTTTCATGTTTCTGTGTTGATTTCTGTTATCTGTAGGCCTCCTGTCAGTATTTAGCTGAAGTAGAGATTAATAAAATTAACTCCCAGAGGCATGCTAGATCAGATGTATGCCAGGGGGGGCCCTGGAGAGTAATGCAGATTTCTTTGGCCAGTTAAAGATTCCTTTCATGTTTTGTAAAGGGCTTGGGGTAAGGAGTGGAGAAGTCAGTCCTGCTGGGCCAGACAAGACTCAAGAAAAGAAACGGATGTCTTTGTATATTCCAAAGCCGAGTGCCAGATCAAATCATTTTTGAGTACCCAGCTCTCTAGGCACAAAAAATGTTGAATTTATGAGGTCAGAGTGACATGCTGGATAATGTGTTATGGCAGGTAGCTGGAGGGTCTTGAGGTTTGGCAGAGTGTAACAGAGACAGTGAGGTTTGGGACTGTGAACAGTTGCCATCTAAGGGTTCAGTTCCGCTCTGATTTACCAAAGTGGCTTGTGAGGTAAGCTATACTACCTTGCTAAAGAGAGTGAGAGAGAGATAGAGAGAGAGTGGTAGGTTCTTCTATGCTTAACCTACTGTTCAAACACATTTCTTTCCTTTTCTGTATAATTACTGTTCCTTGTAGTCTGTGTGTGTAGTTTCCTGTATTGTATGTACAAATATCTTGAAGTATTAAGAATTGATATTTTCATATACTTAACCTGAGACTGAATCATTTGAGGTACAGCTAGCAGATTTATAATTGACAATAACTGTATTCCCACCACTTTAGAGGAGACTACAGTTAACATGATTTGTGTCTCAAGTAAGGGGTTCTCAACTGTGATAGAGAGGGGTGGGTTGTATGCCCTTGAACAAGAAGTACTGTACTGTATAAGCAGTGGCTCTGAAGGGATTCGGACCTAAAAATACCCCAAGGAAGTATCTATGCTGGGTAGTGGCAGTCGATGAAGTGTTGCGAAAGCTGGTAACAGTGATACAGGATGAGTCTAGGAAAGAACAGTTTGCCGAAACTGAAGGCAGCAGGTGGAATCTGAAACAGTTTTGTCAGTATAAAGGTAATCTGTCCAGTCACAGAACAGAATTTACAAACGGGGACTGTATATTCTACAAGTTTGTTTTTTGGTGTTGTTGTTAGGCAACGGTAGGTAGATAGAAGACCTTATGTCTGGTCCATATAAGACGTGCAAACTACTGTGTCTGCAGGAGCTGTGCCAAGAGAGAGAGAATTGGCCAGTGAGTAGGGCCAAGCATGGGTGCAGCTAATAGCCAGCCTCCAAAAGAGTGAACAGTAAAGTCATGTGAAAGGGGTCACTGCTAGCCAAAGTTGTGAGATAGAGGCTAGGGAGGATGCAGATGAAGCAGAGCCTGTGACCGGTGCAGCTGCGCAAGCAAACGGGGTACAAATGTTGGATCTAGAGCCTGTCCTGGTTAAGGCGAAGGCACAACTTGAGATCCAGAAGAGGAAGATAGAAGCAGAGGAGCGAGGGAAGGAGGAGAGGTGAATGGCTCAAGAGGTAAGTTGAGAAGCGACAGAGAGAGACGCAGCACAAGAGCCAGTGAGAGGAAAGGCATGCCATCATGAGAAGATCCAGATAAATGAAAGTGAGAATGTGAGAGAGATGCAGAGGCTAAGTCAGAGGACGTAACCATAAACTGTAAGTAATGTCATGAGGGGGTTTGACCCAGGAAGCCAAAATTAATTCTAAAATGTTTCCTAGATATCAGGAGGTGGATGATCTTGATTTGTTTTTAAGCCCTTTTGAAAGAATTTGTGGGCAATATAAACTGGGCTAGGCTCCTTGGCCAACTCATCTATTGCCATGCCTTACAGGCAAGGCATTAGAAGCTTTTGCCTGAATGGGCAGTGATGACTGCATGGACGATGATAAAGTGAAATATGCCTTGCTAAAGAATTTTGAGTTTAGGCAAACATTTAGAGAGTTAAGTAAGGCACTGGGGGGGAATGTGTGTGCAGCTAAGTAACTTGTTAGAACATTGGGTGGAGGGTGCAAAAGCTTGCTGTGCAGAGGAAATAAAAGATTTGTTACTTCTTGAACAGTTTCTAAAAAACTGTGCCTGAGGAACTGAGAATATGGTTGTTGGATAGAACTCTGAGCTCTGTGAGAGAGGCAGCCGAAAGGACTGATTAGTTCACATCCAGCCAACCATCTTCTCATTGCAAAGGTAATGGAGGAAGGACATCAGGTGGTTTTAAGGGAGTCCCATAATGCAACCTAAAACAAACAGCTGTGCCTGAACCATGAGGGAAGCCACCTGGTCTCAAAAGCATGGAGACAGGCAAATGCAGGTGCTATAGCTCCCAGAAACTGAAGCTTTTGTCTTATGATTATCAGAAAAATGTGAAGAAAGGTGTGAGTGCAGCTGGAGGGGATAGCTCAGAAAGCTCCCTGCAGGTAGTATCCTGTACACAGAGTGCAGTCCCCGCTAATGCTACTGTACACATGCACCCTGGGTGTGTAAACTGGATGGTGACCCAGGGATCGAGGAGCACTGGAGCCTCCATTTCTTTGGTGAAGCATGGACTGGCTCAATAAGGACAACAACGTGAATTTGAAATTTACTCACTGTACCAATGCTTCTCAAATAGACTTCCTGGATTTAACACGTTTTGTTGATGAAAACAAACAAGTGTAGTCAAACAATCTCAGGACGTCTACTGCAACAAATAACACACTCAGAGCTGATAGCTCACACCCAGCATCCCTGGTTAGCTTCATTCCTTATGGACAATTTCTGAGGATATGCAGACATTGTTCCAGAAGTGAGGATTTTGAAATCCAAGCATCTGAAATGCTCAGTAGATTTAACCAAAGAGGCTATATAACAAAACTGGTCTGACACAAGTACTGGAAAGAGCAAGAGATGCAGACAGGAACCTCTTATTAATTCCGAAACAAAAACATAAAGAAACTCAACAAATACAGTCCGCCAGCCCCCCCCACCAGTTTACTTCATTACACAGTACAGCAATAAGGCTGGACAGACGGGCCATTGTGAGAAAATACTGGCCAATTTTGATGAATGACCCATTGTTGGCAAAAGAACTGGGAGAGAACCCCAGGGTTACATTTTCAAGGGCAAAAAGTATTAAGGACAAACTTGTCCATAGCAGATACAAACCATCACTACCCATGAGGAATACCTGGATACCCCCTGCCCCCCACTGGCATGCACAGATGTGGTAGGTGCAATTTGTGTGACCATTGCAATCAAGGTAAAACCTTTGAGTTAGAGGGCTATGAGTATAAAGTACAGATTAAAACATTTTTGAATTGCAATAGCACATATGTGTTATATGCACTATGGTGTCTGTGTAAATTACTTTACATAGGAAGGACTCTCCGACCAGTTAACAACAAATCCAGGAGCACTTCTGTGACATTAGGGCAGGTCTTATTAATAGGCCTATTGCAAGACACTTCACAGAAAGTCACAATAACTGAGTAGATGGCATTAAATTTACGGCATTAGAACAAGGCAGATGTAATCCCAGGGGTGGTGATAGGTTAAACTTACTTCTTGAAAAGGAAAGCTTTTGGATTTTTTACCTTGGACAGTCTGCAACCTAAGAGACTAAACACAGAATGAGATCTCAAACCATTCTTCAAAAAGAAAAGGAATACATTTTGAATTATTGGCAAAGTTAAAATCTAAAAATAATCTTTGTAAACAGCTTTAAATAATCTTTTCCTCTCTACTCTCTCGTAGTTCCCTTTTGATTCCTTGACTGAAGACTGGTGGATCCCCCTGAAAGTGATATGGATAGAGTAAAGGGCGTGATCACTTCCTCGGCCAGACTCACACTCAGCACCTCATGTTATGAATTACATCTTACTAAAAATACTAAAATTGTAAGTTGAAAATCAGGTTATGAGCTATGATTTATAATATGATTTATTTTGTATTAAACATTCTGATGGAACAATGCACTCCTTTTCCGATAAAGGATCCATAATATTGTATTCCCTTTATAGATGTTAGTTGCATCAATAAAATTGGACAAGGCAATGTGCATTATTAACTCTCAGTTTCTATAACAGTGCTTTTTGTATTAAGTTTTATTTTCAGCAATAATTTGGTCAAGGAATAGCTAGCCTGGTAGCACTGAGAGTTTTGAGGCACTGGACAGCACACTTCAAGCCATGCCAGCAACCCGAGTTCAGGAACGAGCTTGGGCGCCGGGGGTGGGCAAGGGAAGAAGAGGATCGAGCATCCAGAGGACTGCTCTCCTCTCCCTGGGGCAGGTTCCGGGGCTTCTCTGGCGCAGTAGAGGCTCCCAGTGGAGACCGGCGGTACTACTAGCGCAGAGCACATCGTGGGAGGAGCGCGGCAGACGTCTATGGGCAGCTGTGCTAACGTCATTACATGACTGCGCACCTGGGGGAAGAAAGAAAAAACCCAGCCCCAATGATCGGTGAAGGCACCTCTTGTGCCTTAACCACACTCCTGTCATTGGGCTCACCATCCAGGCCCCCCCCCCCGACTCCAGCCCAGCGCATTGGATTTCAGATAGAGTGCCAGGGTGTAAGGCGGTCCCACCTTGGGGGGCTCAGAGATGAGGGATCCGCTGGGCTGGAGTGGCCTGGATGTGTGAGCTTCAGACAGGAAGGTAGAGTCGGGTCATAGGAGGCAGCTGGAGAGAGTTCCTCGGGTGTCCAGAGAATAAAGAAAGTTGACAAAAAAATTTGGTCAAGGAATAGTTAAAATTCCTTGGCATTAGTGATTTGAGCAGATTTAGCAATTTATATTAGATAAATTAAATAATGAGAAAGATCTATTTGATTTAAAAAATTGAAATAAGAAGTTAACATGTTCATAACCCCCCAGAGCCACTTATTTATAGTTATAAGTTTTAAATAATGGAAACAGACCCATGCATATATATCTAAGGTGGCTTAAGAAATGGATTATTTAAGAAAGTCATATTTTTTAAAACTGATGAACATGTTAAAAAAGTATTCTCATAAAACTGTTCATTTGAAACTTGTTTAAATGACATATAATGAATCGTGTCTGTTATAAGATGCAGGACGCATCTATAGGATAATAATTCACAGCATATGCATTTTGAGCTTTTGTTCTTTCTTTTTTTGTATTTAAAAAGTTCTGTGAATAGCTATGAACTGTTATCACTAATGTCTTTAATTATATCTAATGATGTTATTTGTTCACTAAAATTACTTAAAGGCATTATTTAGTACAAAAAGTATTCATTTAGAAATGTGATGCTAACAAGTTTGAAACCCTCCAGAGCCATTTATATCATAAGTATACTAACATACTAACATACTATTTGCCAGCAGATTAGGCCTTACGGTCTATCGAGTCTGCTCAAACCTAGATCCTTAGTTGGGTGCCAAGACCCTCCCATCCCTTGTGCTCCAGAAACTCCTATCATCCATCCCCACCCCCCCAGGACAGGCCATCATCTGATACATCCACTTTCTGTGTCTGTCCCACCCTCACTTGAAGCCCTCCACTGTGGATCTCTGAACCAGCTCCCCAGGCAGTGCATTCCAAGGGTCCACCACCCTCTCAGTGAAAAACCTCCTCCTCTTTTCCCCCCTCACCCTTCCACCTTCCAACTTCAAACCATGCCCTCTGGTGATACTTCCCTGCTTTAGTCTAAAGATCCCCTCCATGTTTACTCTATTTATTCCCTTGAGGTACTTGAAGACCTCAATCATGTCCCCCCTGTCTCTCCTCTCCTCCAATGAAAACAGGCAGAGCTCCTCAAGTCTGTCCTCATAAGTCAAATCCCCTAGCCCTCGTATCATCTTTGTTGCCCTCCTCTGTACCCTCTCCAGGAGCTTATTTAGCTTTTGTTGACCGGGTAAGTGCACTAGACAAATCCTGCCTATTTTCAGGCACGACCCGGGGGGAGGGGGATACAGATGAATGCCAACTGACTTTTGAAACCAGATTAAGCTGTTGGTGGTATTTATAGTGAATGAGGGAAATCTGGCCATGACACCGGGGAAAATTCCCCTGCTCTTTTCGATAAGTGCCATGGGATCTTTAACATCCACCTGAACTACCACCAGTCCAGGCAGATGGGACCTCGGATTTTAACATCTCATCCGAAAGACGGCACCTCAGAAGTGCAGCACCCCTCTCATGCTGCACTACAGTGTCAGTACTGGGATATTAACCCAAGTGCCAGATGTGGGAACTGAACCCACAGCCCTCTGATCTCCCGGCCTCAGAGGCGAGTGTGCTACCTACTGAGCCACTGACACTGCTTACTGTCTAGCTGGACGCACTCAGAGAGTAGTGGTCTGTGGGGAGCTCTCGAACCCTAGAGAGGTAGGTAGTGGGGTACCACAGGGCTCGGTCCTGGGTCCGATCCTGTTTAATGCATACATATCGGACATCGGTGTGGTCTAACCAGTCCATTGTACAGAGGCAGAATCACTTCCTTGCTCCTAGAGGTGATCCCTCTTACGATGCATCCCAACATCCTGTTTGCCTTGCTAGCTGCTCTTCTGCACTGCTCAGAGTTATTCATACATGTATCCACCATGACCCCTAGGTCTTTTTCCCCTATTGAGGCCTCCAGCGCCTCCCCTCCCAGGGTGTACCTGTGTTTAGGGTTTCCCCGACCAAGATGCAACACCTTGCACTTGGTGATATTGAAATTTAATTTCCATGTGTAAGCCCAGCTTTCCAGGGTGTCCAGGTCCCCTTGCAGGGCCAACCTCCCCTCTTCACCCTCAACTACTGCTCCCATCTTGGAGTCATCCGCGAATAGACTCATTTCACACCCTATACCCTCTCTGATGTCCGATATGTATGCATTAAACAGGATCGGACCCAGGACCGAGCCCTGTGGTACCCCACTACCTACCTCTCTAGGGTTCGAGAGCTCCCCACAGACCACTACTCTCTGAGTGCGTCCAGCTAGCCAGTTTTCAATCCATCTGACCATCAAAGGGCCTACTCCTAACCCCATCAGTTTCTCCACCAGACCATTGTGGGGGACAGAGTCAAACGCCTTGCTGAAGTCCAAGAATAATACATCCACAGGCTTACCCCTGTCCAGTTCTGATGTTACCCATTCATAGAACTCCACAAGGTTGGTTTGACATGATCTACCTGGCACAAACCCATGTTGCCGACTATCCAGACCTCCCACCTCCTCCAAGTACACTCCCAATCGTTCCTTTAGTATACTCTCCATTAATTTTCCCACCACCGAGGTCAAACTGATGGGTCTATAGTTCCCTGATACTTCCCTCGACCCCCCTTTATGGATTGGTACCACATGTGCCTCTCGCCAATCCCTAGGTACCCTCCCTGTCTCAAGTGACCTGCTGAAAAGCTCCGCCAGGGGTGCAGCCAGTATGTCTGCCAATTCCCATAGCACTCTCGGATGAATGCCATCCGGCCCAGGAGATTTGTCTTTCTTTAGGGCCTTGAGGGCTAACCACACCCTTTTGGCGGAGATAGCATCATCCGTCCCCTCCACCTTACTGGTCTTTTTATCCTTATCCAGATGTGACACCCCTGGGGTACCTTTCCCTCCCTCTTGCTCCATTTCTGTTGCTCCCCTGATCCCAATCACTGCCACTTCTATCCCCTTCGTGCCTTGCTTTGTAGATATCCCATCCCCCTCCCTAGTGAACACAGAGGCAAAGTACTCGTTAAATACCTCTGCCTGGTCCCTCGCCTCTTCCACCCACCCTCCTTCTGATCTCAATCTGCTGAGATGGCCCTTAGTTTTTCTCCGCTCCCCAATGTACCGGAAGAACCCCTTTTCCCCTCCATGTATTCCCTGTGCCAGCCGCTGCTCTTTACTGGACTTTGCTCCCCTCACCATACGGGTGACTTTTCTAGATGCAAGCTGGTACATTTCCTTATCCCTATCCCCTCTTGTTGTTTTATATTTTTTGTAGGCCGCCTTCTTTTCTATGACTGCTACCTGTACCTCACTGGACCACCAGCATGGTTTATGTGACCTTGCTCCCTTACGTTTCAACTTAGCGCAGATCCTGACTGCCTCATGAAGTCCCCGTTTTATGACCTCCCATCTCCTTTCCACATTTGTTGTTGAGGTAATCCCCTTCAAGTGATCCTTGAGAATATTTCCCATGCCCATAAAGTCTGCCACCCTGAAGTCCACTGCCAGTGTCCTAGATCTCACCCCCTCCCCCATGCTTATTTGAAACCAGACAGTATTGTGGTCACTCCCAGTCAGGGGGTCCTGTACAACCATGTCCCTTACCAGATCCCCATCTGCCAGAACCACATCCAGGACATGCCCCTCCCTTGTGGGCTCCATCACATGCTGTGTTAAGAACACATCCTGGAAGCCATCCAGCAGCCTCTGCTCCTTGGCCACCTTAGGGACATGGTTCCCCAGTTTGTACCTGGCATATTAAGGTCCCCCATCAACACCACTCCTTCCCCTTTTGGCCCACACTGGGCAATGATGTTGTCCAGCAAACCATCCTCTAGAACATCACTCATCCCGGGGGGCCTATATGCTACTCCCAGCTTGACCTAATCTCCTGCTGGGGATCGTAAGGTGACCCATAAGGCCTCCACGTTTCCCTCTGCCTCTTCTACCATAACAATTTCTATGTCATCTCTAATGAACATAGCCACTCCACCCCCTCTGCCCTCCTTTCTATCCTTCCTAAGCATAGTGTACCCCCATACATTTAGGTCCCAGTCATGGTTTTTGTTGGCCCACGTCTCCGTGACTGCCGCCACATCCACCCCACCCCGAACAGCATGGCCTGGAACTCTGGCAACTTGTTTCCCAAGCTCCTGGCATTTACTAACACCAACCCCCACCCCTTATCCCTGATCCTCTTTGTCGAACCCCACCCAGATTCCTTATACTTCCATCCTCCCCCTGCTCCTCCTGAAACCTCCACCTCCAGTCTGTTCCCCTCCCCTTGGGCTTGAGGCTACTCCCTCATCTGGAGGAGAGGCTTGATTAGCCCCTCCTTATCCTCCCCCCCCTTACAAGTTTAAACCCCACCTTCCTTGTATGTAGTCAGCCATCCCCTGTTTAAGGACTTCCTTCCCTAATGGGGCAAGATGAAACCTGTCCTTGGCATATAGTCCCTTATCCTCCCAAACTCCATTCCAGTTCCCTAACACCCCCATCCCATTCTCTTCACCCCACTTCCTGAGCCAGTCATTAACCTCTGTGAGCTTCATTTTTTTCTCCACTGAGGCCTTTGGTACTGGCAATATCTCCGAAAAGGAAATGTTGCATCCATTATCCCGACAGACTCTGGCAAGTTCTTGGAACCTTGCTTGGATTTCCAAAACGCTATTTCCCTCTAGATCATTAGTTCCCAAATGCACCAGGAAATCCGGTTTCCCTCCACAATCCCTAACCATTTCATACACCATGAACTTTGCTCTGTGCACTGTCAGCCCAGAGATACTCACTACCTTCACCTGGCTATGGCATCCACCCCCCTGTCCCTCCCAATGGATACCCCTAATCATCGAGTCTACCAGTAACAGAACCTTAACACCGCCATCATCCTTATGGTTACCTCCACTATGCCCTCTCAGCCCCCCTTCCCCCCTTTATTCATGATCTCAATTTCATGGGAGTCTTCCTGCCTTATTAGAGACCCCCTTGTCACCCTCCCCTTTCTGCCTCCCTCGTTATTTTGCCCACTTAACTCAAACCCCCTCTGAATAGGTGTCCCCTTTAACCCTCTCTTATCTGAACCATTTATCCTGGCCCTGATGGTTTCCCCTTCCCCCACACCACCATCCTCCCCCCTTGTAATAGTACCCCTGCCTCCAGAGGCTCTCTGTGGGTCCCCTTTAGCTATGGCCCCATCCTTGGTACTGACCTCCCTGCTGAAGGGGGGCTCCTCTCCCACCTCCTTGTCTCCCAGTTTCTCTCCAATCATGCTCTCCTCCCTCATGTCTGGAATATGTTGCATCTCCCCCATTTGCTTAACACATATGTTTCCCCTTCTCCCTCTGGGACTATGTCTATCCTTTCCACGGCTGGTCTGTGATGCCCTATGGGTATCCGACTCCCTCCCCCCAGCCTCTGTATAAGTTTCCTCATTTCCACCAACCACTTCCTCCCCCTCTAGGTTGCTTAGTAGCTCAAATTTATTGTGACACTCTATGTCAGCCTCCATCAAGTAACCCAAGTTTCCCCTGACTGCATCTCTAAACTGACCTTCTTCTTCCTCTTTTGCACTGTTCACCTTAGGAGCTCCCTTCCCACAGTCTGCTGTTTTAGGCTTCCGCACAACAGCCCCTCCTGACTCTTCCCCCTCTAGTCTCTTTGCATTCAGAATGTTCACCCCGTATGCTTTCCCCTTAGCATCAACTTCCCCATCTAAGGGTCCTCTGTCCCTAATATCCCCCCTCCTGCTTGCTGTAACATAACGTCCTGTAATTTCAGAGCGTTGCTCCAGCCTCCCCTCAGCCCCACCCTTCTGCTGCCCATATCCACACCCCTTATCCTTGGACCCCCAGCCCCACAGCTTACTCCTTAACCAATATACCTCACTCCTGATACAAGATAGCTGTCTACAGAGTAGGCAGCCTCTCCCTACTCAGGCCCAATTTGAGTGTGCCATCCCACAGCCTGAGCAGCCCTCGACCCTTCCGAAGATGCCTGCCATGGTGGAATATGGCCACCCTGATTATCCCCTCTGTTTATAATAGCACACCCCCTTTCTCAGTCCCTTCCCTGGAGTACGGTTTCTCTCTATACTGACTGTAGTTATTTACAAACCTAATTTCAACCCCACCAATAAAGTTCCCAAGTCTAACAAACACATACAGTCCAGTGTGTGTTTGGTCCCACTAACAGTGTGTGTAAGCAGACATCAGGTACCGTATGATGTCACAGGCCCACCAGCTCCTGTTGCTTCCAATTTCAGCCCCAAACAGAAGTACTCAGCTCTTCAATCCCAACCCCCAGTGGCTTTTCAGTATTTAAGAAAGCATACAAAACAGGGTGCGTGGGAGGGCTCTTACCAAACACCAGGCAAACACATTTAAATTTCCCTCTAATTATCCCTGCCAAACAACTATCTCCAAAGTTACAATATCACAGCCCAAGTAACAGTTCTAATTCTAATTCAAAGTATGCAATTATAATTTGAAACAATAGGGGTCACCCTATGTGTGTTTAATTTTGGCTATTTAAGGAGGGTCAGAGAATGCACACTCCACCCGCTAAGGAAGACCAGCTGACTGGTCGAAGCGCTGGGGAATATTCCTTGTGGAGACACAGGAGAATGGTTGGAATTGTTTGAACTGTGGAACTGTGGAAAGTACTTGTACTGAAATACAATCTTCAAATTCCAACTACTTGTTTGTGGTAATTGCACTTCAGGAGTACAGAGTTTTTGTGGACTTTATTCATTCAACGGGGCTAGCAAACCTATCTCTGCACCCCTCTCCCAAGGCAGAGCACGCTGGAAATTCTTGGACATTCACTTCGGGTAAGTGAGACTGGCTGGTTAGCTAATCTGACTCTTGCTGTTTGAGGAGGGCTTATATAGCCCTCCCACTTATGGGAAAGTCCCTTCAATAACATCCAATTAGTTCTAGAATGGTCCCTAAATAGGGAAATTCCTCCTCTATTACATAATGAGTTTCTACCTAAGGGAAGTCCCTCTATAGGAAATCCCCTTCCTGAGGTCTTGCTAACAGGTCAGCACCTTATTTTCTATATATGCAAACTGCGCAAACATTTATTGTATTTATACATGTACTGTATTGTTATCGTATGTGGACACTAGCCCTTTAATTTATATTTCAGGGTTCTATACATAATGGGGCTCCTTTAGAGACCGGCAGTGTCTCTTTATTCTTTAATTTGTTTAATTTCTTTATTGTGTTTAGTTTATCTTGCAGCCTTCTCCTTATTCTGAGGGCTGCTTCAACTGTATAGCATTTCCACATACTTAGGGATGTTCCTGTCCCTTTAAATCATTTGTTTTGCATGTTGTAGCAGAGCAGCAGACTGCTAGACAATCATTATCTAGCCGCTCTGCTTTGGGGGTCTGCATACCTTTGGTAAGACCCTTTTTATTTCTTTTTATTCTGGGCTGTAGCTTTTATGTCCAGGGACAGCATAGTCCCTTTTTATGTTGATTGCGCACATGCACAAGAAACATATTGTGGCAGCTTTCCAAAAGCAGGTTGTGGAGGCGGGCACTGTTGTGGCCAATGTCCCCATAGCCTTTAAAGGCTTAGCCCGCTTTCCCCAATGCCGTGGCACATTGCTGCTGACACTAGTTCAGCCAGCGTGCCACTACCTTGAAATGTTTCAGCCACTGCAATCAGGGGCCGCCTTGTCACTGCAGCATCAGCCATTCGCTGCAATGAGGGAGCGACCTGTCATTGCTGGGTGAAACGTTGGCAAGTGTAATATTGTTTGTGAACATGGCGGCGGTTTGCCGCCATATTCATAAACAATATTATGAACCCTCAGTGCCAAGGGGGTGCCCAATCCCCCTCGGCAGCATGTGCCCCCCACAACAGTGTGTGTTTGCCAATGGGGGCCCCAATCCCCATTGGCTTCAGTGCCCCTGTCCTGTACTTTGATGTTGGCAATGGGAGAGCACACTCCCCGTCAGCATTATGTCCCACTCTCCCAGTTTCATGTGCTGACGGGGGAGCCCAGTCCCCATCGGCATAATGCCCCCTCCACAAACATTCAGTAGGTTTGTGCCGAGGGAGTGCCCAATCCCTGTTGGCTACAGCTGCCCCCCCAAAAAATACACTCCGTTGGCATGCTGGGAGCCCACCCCAGCGTGCAATATGCCCCAGTAAAAAAAAAAAAGTCCTGTGATTTTTTTTTTTGGTTTTAACCTGTGGAAAAAGAAAACGGACCCTCGCGATCTCCCTGCCCTCCTCCCACAACCTGCACCCACCCACTGCGCACCCTGCCTCTCCACACACCCCTCACCTCATACTTACCTCCGGAGTCCAGCATAATGATCTTCGGTGGACCGGGAACATATCTGCACTCTTCAACGCCGAACTGAGGAAATGCCGGTAAGCTGTATAATGGAATAAATAGGGTTTTTCCAACTTTGATGCATATCTCAGGCATTTTTTAGAATTTTGGCACCAGCTTTTCAACATGGGGTTTTGGGACCCCTCCTCATGAATTCTGCCACTGTCATGGCGTTATTCAGCCCCGAAAGGTGATTTTGCAGTCACTGCGCGGAATCCCCTTTCGGGACTGATTAATGAAATGACAGTGCCAGTGTTCATGAGGTGGGCTCTCAAAAAGCTTATGTTGCAAATTTTGTGGAAAAAATCCAAAACATGACTGTTTTACAAGCGTGTGTTGCGCAGTCGCTATGCACACTTGGAACTTCGTGCATTTGCAATATTTTCACGCCAGATTTTCAACACTGGCATTTTTTTCACACCTCCTTGTGAACAGTACAGCTGTCATTTTTCACTTCCTGGCCAAAATGTGTTTTTGCTTTTCCGGTGCAGAATAGCATGGTCGCTGTGGGAAATCAGTGTTCGGGACAGATAAAGAAAATAACAGTGACACTGTTCATGAGCATAGGTCCTAAAATCCCTATGTTGAGAATTTGGTGATGGCATTTCATAAAATGACTGTGTTACAAGTGTGCGTTGCGCAGTTTGCACGCATGCTAGTACCTTCGAAACTTTGCAATATTTTCACTCCAGATTTTCAACATTGCCATTTTTCTGCACCTCCTTATGAACAGTATAGCTGTCATTTTTCACATCCTGGCCGAAATGTGTTTTCGCAGTTCCAGTGCAGAAGAGGGCAGTCGCTGTGGGAAATCCATGTTTGGGACACATTATGAAAATGACAGTGATACTGTTCATTAGCAGAGGTCCTAAAATGCCTATGTTGAAAATTTGGTGACAAAAGTCCATAAAATGAGTGTGTTACACGCGTGTGTTGCGCAGTTTCGACGCACGCTCTTACCTTCGCAACTTTGCAATATTTTCACTCCAGATTTTCAATATTGCCATTTTTCCACAGTTCCTTATGAACAGTGCAGCTGTCATTTTTCACATCCTGGCCAAAATGTGTTTTCCGTCTTCTGGCGCACAATGGCGCTGTCGCTGTGGGAAAACAGTGTTTGGGACACATAAAGAAAATCACACTGACACTGTTCATGAGCAGAGGTCCTAAAATGCCTATGTTGAAAATTTCGTGATGAAACTCCATGAAATGACTGTGTTACGAGCGTGCATTGTGCAGTTTCCACGCACCCTTGTAAGTTCGCAAATTAGTAATATTTTCACGCCAGATTTTCAATGCTGGCATTTTTTCACACCTTCTTATGAACAGTACAGCTGTCATTTTTCACATCCTGGCTGAAATGTGTTTTCACGCTTCCAGTGCACAATACCGCAGTCGCTGTCAGAAATCAGTGTTTGGGACAGATTAGGATCGAGTGAGTGAGAGAGGGCGTGAGTGACCGAGCTCAACTGAGCTCTGTTGGGACTGCTGCAGATTTATTTGTGGGCAGGAAAAGTCACCAACGCAGACAGGAGCCCAGTACAAAAGGGCAGCCTGCAGCGCCGGGAGACACAGAATGAGTGAGTGAGGGAGGTGGAGTGAGTGAGCTCAACGGAGCTCTGTTGGGACTGCAGCGGATTTCTTTGTGGGCAGAAAAAGTCAGCAATGCATGCAGGGGTCCAGTACAAAAGGGCAGCCTGCAGCGGCGGGAGAAACAAAACTAGCGACTGGGGGGTGAGGCGAGTTCAGCGGAGCTCTCTCGTGACTGCTCTTGATTTCTTTGTGGCAGAAAAGGGCATCCATGCAGGCAGGAGCCCAGTACAAGGCCAGCCTGCGCCCGGCAGAAGCGGGCAGTGAGTGGGAGCGGGGAGTGAGTGAGATCAACGGAGCTCTGTCGGGACTGCTGCAGATTTCTTTGTGGGCAGAAAAAGATGCCAATGCAGGCAGGAGCCCAGTACAAAAGGGCAGCCTGCAGTGCCAGGAGAAACACAATGAGTGAGTGGGGGGGAGTGAGTGAGCTCAGCGGAAGTCTGTCATGACTGCTGAGGATTTCTTTGTGGGCAGAAAAAGGTGGCAACACTGGCAGCAGCCCAGTACAAAAGGCCAGCCTGCAGCACCGGCAGAAATGGAACGAGCGAGTGAGAGAGGGGGAGTGAGCGAGCTGTACAGACCTGTGTCGGGAGTGCTGCAGATTTATTTGTGGGCAGAAAAAGCCACCAACGTAGGCTGAAGCCCAGTACAAAAGGGCAGCCTGCAGCAGCGGGAGACACAGAATGAGCGAGTGAGGGAGGGGGCGTGAGTGAGCTCAACGGAGCTCTGTTGGGACTGCAGCGGATTTCTTTGTGGGCAGAAAAAGTCAGCAATGCATGCAGGGGCCCAGTACAAAAGGGCAGCCTGCAGCGCGGACAGACACGGAACGAGCAAGTGAGAGAGGGGGAGTGATTGAGCTCAATGGAGCTCTGTCAGGACTGCTGCAGATTTCTTTGTGCACAGAAAAAGGTGCCAACCAAGGCAGGAGCCCAGTACAAAAGGGCAGCCTGCAGCGCCAGGAGAAACAGAATGAGTGAGTGAGACAGGGGAGTGAGCGACCTCAACGGACCTCTGTCGGCACAGCTGCGGATTTCTTTGTGGGCAGAAAAAGGTGCCAAAGCAGGCAGAAGCCCAGTACAAAAGGGCAGCCTGCACCACCGGGAGAAACACAACGAGTGAGTGAGTGAGGGGGAGTGAGCAAGCTCAACGGAGGTCTATTGTGACTGCTGTGGATTTCTTTGTGGGCAGGAAAAGGCGGCAATGCAGGTAGGAGAGCGAGCTCAACAGAGGTCTATCATGACTGCTGAGGATTTCTTTGTGGGCAGGAAAAGGTGGCAACGCAGGCAGGAGTCCAGTACAAAAGGCCAGCCTGCAGCGCGGGCAGAAATGGAATGAGTGAGTGAGAGGGGGGAGTGAGCAAGCTGTACGGAGCTGTGTCAGGACTGCTGCAGATTTCTTTGTGGGCAGAAAAAGCCGCCAATGCAGGCAGGAGCCCAGTACAAAAGGGCAGCCTGCACTGCCGGGAGAAACACAATGAGCGAGTGAGAGTGGCAGAGTGAGCGAGCTCAATGGAGGTCTATCGTGATTGCTGCAGATTTCTTTGTGGGCAGGAAAAGGGTGGCAACGTAGGCAGGAGAGTGAGCTCAACAGAGGTCTGTTGCAACTGCTGCAGATTTCTTTGTGGGCAGGAAAAGGTGGCAACGCAGGCAAGAGCTCAGCACAAAAGGCCAGCTTGCAGTGCCAGCAGAAACAGAATGAGCGAGTGAGAGAGGGGGAGTGAGTGAGGTCAACAGAGCTCTGTTGGGACTGCTGCAGATTTCTTTGTGGGCAGGAAAAGGTGCCACCAGAGGCAGGAGCCCAGTACAATAGGGCAGCCTGCAGCGCCAGGAGAAACAGAATGAGCGAGTGAGACAGGTGGAGTGACGACCTCAACGAAGCTGCGTCGGGACAGCTGCAGATTTCTTTGTGAGCAGAAAAAGGTTCCAACACAGGCAGGAGCCCAGTACAAAATGGAAGCCTGCAGCGCCAGGAGAAATACAACGAGCGAGTGAGAGAGGGGCAGTGAGCGAGCTCAACGGAAGTCTATCGTGACTGCTGCGGATTTCTTTGTGGGCAGGAAAAGGTGGCAACGCAGGCAGGAGCCCAGTACAAAAGGCCAGCCTACAGCACCGGCAGAAATGGAACAAGCAAGTGAGAGAGGGGGAGTGAGCAAGCTGTACGGAGCTGTGTCGGGACTGCTGCAGATTTCTTTGTGGCCAGAAAAAGCCACCAATGCAGGCAGGAGTCCAGTACAAAAAAGGCAGCCTGCAGCAGCGGTAGACACAGAACGAGTGAGTGATGGAAGGGGACTGAGTGAGCTCAATGGTGCTCTGTTGGGAGTGCTGCAGATTTCTTTGTATGCAGAAAAAGGCAGCAATGCACGCGGGGGCCCAGTACAAAAGGGCAGCCTGCAGCAGTGGGAGAAACAGAATGAGCGAGTGAGAGAGGGAGAATGAGTGAGCTCAACGGAGCTCTATCGTGACTGCTGAAGATTTCTTTGTGGGCAGAAGAAGGTGGCAATGCAGGCAGCAACCCGGTACAAAAGGGCAGCCTGCAGCGCTGGCAGTAACAGACCGAGCGAGTGAGAGAGGGGGAGTGAGCGAGGTCAACAGAGCTCTGTCGGGACTGCTGCAGGTTTTTTTGTGGGCAGAAAAAGGTGCCACCAGAGGCAGGAGCCCAGTACAAAAGGGCAGCCTGCAGCACCAGGAGAAACAGAATGAGCGAGTGAGACGGGGAGTGAGCGACCTCAATGGAGCTCTGTCGGCACAGTTGCAGATTTCTTTGTGGGCAGAAAAAGATGCCAATGCAGGCAGGAACCCAGTACAAAAGGGCAGCCTGCAGCACTGGGAGAAACACAATGAGCGAGTGAGAGAGGAGGAGTGAGCAAGCTCAACGGAGGTCTATCGTGACTGCTGCAGATTTCTTTGTTGGCAAGAAAAGGTGGCAAACCAGGCAGGAGAGTGAGCTCAACAGAGGTCTATCATGACTGCTGTGAATTTCTTTGTGGGCAGGAACAGGTGGCAATGCAGGCAGGAGCCTAGTACAAAAGGCCAGCCTGCAGTGTGGGCAGAAACGGAACGAGCGAGTGAGAGAGGGGGAGTGAGCAAGCTCAGTGGAGCTGTGTCAGACTGCTGCAGATTTCTTTGTGGCCAGAAAAAGCCGCCAATGCAGGTAGGAGACCAGTACAAAAGGGAAGCCTGCAGAAGCGGGAGACACAGAACGAGCGAGGGAGAGTGAGTGATATCAAGGGAGCTCTGTTGGGAGTGCTGCAGATTTCTTTGTGGGCAGAAGAAGGTGGCAACGCAGGCAAGAGCCCAGTAAAAAAGGGCAGCCTGCAGCACTGGCAGAAATGGAATGAGCGAGTGAGAGAGGGGGTGAGTGAGTGCGGTCAACGGACCTCTGTCGGGACTGCTGCAGATTTCTTTGTGGGCAGAAAAAGGTGCCAACAGAGTCAGGAGCCCAGTACAAAAGGGCAGCCTGCAGCACCAGGAGAAACAGAATGAGCGAGTGAGACTGGGAGAGAGCAACCTCAACGGAGCTCTGTTGGGACATCTGCAGATTTCTTTGTGGGCAGAAAAAGGTGCTAACTCAGGCAGAAGGCCAGCACAAAAGGGCAGCCTGCAGCACCAGCAGAAATAGAAAGAGCGAGTGGGAGAGGGGGAGTGAGCGAGGTTAACAGAGCTCTGTCGGGACTGCTGCAGATTTCTTTGTGGGCAGAAAAAGGCGCCACCAGAGGCAGGCGCCCACTACAAAAGGACAGCCTGCAGCACCGGGACAAACACAACGTGCGAGTGAGAGGGGGACTGAGCAAGCTCAATGGAGCTCTATCATGACTGCCTCAGTCTCTTTGTGGGCAGAACAAGGTGGCAGTGCAGGCAGTATCTCAGTACAAAAGGCCAGCCTGCAGCACTGGCAGAAATGGAACGAGCGAGTGAGAAAGGGGGAGTGAGAAAGCTCGACGGACCTCTGTCAGGACTGCTGCAGATTTCTTTGTGGGCAGAAAAAGCTGCCAACAGTGGTAGGAGCCCAGTGCAAAAGGGCAGCCTGCAGCACCAGGAGAAACAGAATGAGTGAGTGAGAGAAGGGGAGTGAGCCACCTCAACGGAGCTCTGTTGGGATAGCTGCAGGTTTCTTTGTGGACAGAAAAAGGTGCCAACAGAGGCTGGAGCCCAGTACAAAAGAGCAGCCTGCAGCACTGGGAGAAACAGAACACGCGAGTGACAGAGGGGCACTGAGCAAGCTCAATGGACCAACGCAATCAACATTCGCATTGACAAATGCTTGTTATTTTCAAGTGCTCGCTTTTCAGAGCGCACAGATTACTTGGGGAAGCCTGCCTCTCTAGCAGCCTGGACTGGCTGAACACATGCCACGGACTCCTCCATGGCTAGATGGCACACTTCTACAGCATATTTAATACAAACCAGCAGCCAGGAGTCCTAATAATTCAGGGGCATGAGTAATTATTTACACAGATACTGAGTGGCAGCAAAAGTAAAAGCTAAAGTCTGCCGTTCGGTTCAAACAGTTTCTGCTTCGATGCAAGATTTCTTTGGCATAACATTCTACATAACAACAGATTGGCAGCAAAATAATTCAAACAACATAAGCATAATGACGCTTCATTTGTATCCATAATCCACCTATCGGAGTGGCTGTTATTTTGTATTTAACTGCCATTTTAAACATTCCTGTACCACATACATAAGAATGGCATAAACATTTACTTAATTAAACAGTGCAGCACTTTAAACTCATAATATTGCACAAAATGCACTCCATGCACTTTATTTATTCGTATGCATTTTATTCTACCAGCACCTTGTATCTCTTTAAAGGCATTTTATATCTTTGGCATTAATTGCCACAATGGGAGGGCTTTAAACCCGAGGTTCAATGGGTAGAGCAACTATGTCACTCCCCCATCGGCTTAAAATGCCTCACATCCTGGGCCCCTGGAGCACCGCTCCTCCTCGCTCCATACCTTCCCTCCCTCTGCCCCTGTTCTGTGGTCACCTCCAGCCACTGGATATCTCTCCTGCTTGGGCCACCTTCCCAGCCCTCACTCATTCTGCGACAACACCACCCCCCGTTCCTCTCTCTATACTGCGGCCGTTGCATCATCTGCCAGCCTTCCTTGCCTGCCTCTTCTAGTTTTGTCCTTCTCCACCTATTCTTGTGTCCCGCTCATGTTTTCCTGACTTGCAGGGCTTCGTTGCTGCCTTCCCTGGGAGCTCTCTGGTGCTCTGCCTGGTTGTGGTGCTGCATCCTGCTTCTGGCTTCTAGCCAGCGCTCGGGTGCGACGTCACCCACTGCCTCTGCTCCATCGCCCGCTCCCGTTCTTCCTAGTGACCGCAGCTCCTGTTGCCTCTGTTTTCATGGTTCTCCTGTCCCAGTTCTCACTGCTCAATTGCATGCCTGTTCTGCCTTCAATGTTGCCTCCATTGCCTCTCCTCGCTTCTTCCCTTGTTTCTCCTTCACCTCCCGCTTGCTTCCGTACCCTCCCTTCCCCAGCGCTCTGGGTGTGCATCTCCTACCTGGCTCCACTCATCAATGCTACCTCCTTCCTCACCTGCCCTCTAGTTCCTAATCTCACAGCACACTTGATCTGTGCAGCACTTCGGATGCTGTTTCCGATATTCTCCTTTCTCCTGTGCTGCAACGTTCTTCAGCCTTGTGGTGTTCAGTGCTGCATCCCTACCAGGGTCGATCGCAGGAGGGAGTATCGTCGTATGGGTTAGCTTGCTCCGCCCTGTTACCCATGTAACTGCTGCTCGGTTCTACTAACTACCACTCTCATGCATCACGGGTGCCTGTCCCTTCCCAGTGCAGGTTACTTTGGCCATCTTTTTGCTCTCCGATTCCTTGTGTGCCTTCTCCACCAACAGGTATGCCCAGAGGAAATCCAGCCCATGTAATTATCTTCCTGCAGTTTCCTATTTTCTGTTTTGTCTCCGGGTGGAATGTTAGGAATGCATTTACATGTGATGGACTGTTAGGGTACTGCTTGGTTCTGAACCCTGGATCTTCTGGCCTCCCGAGCCACAGTGTTCTGACTGGATTGCTTTCTTCAGTATGCTGAGTGCAACCGACTGCTCTCCAGTTCTCGATTTGTCATTTTCCATCTCATCTCAGTTGTCTTCCTCTAAGGTGTCTTTCTTTCCCTGCCCTGAGAGATGTGATAGTATGCAGGTGTCCACTGCTCAGTTGCTTTCGTATTCCCCTGACCCATACAGCGGAATTCTATGTGCTTTCTTTTGGGGTTTTCCCTATCCTGACATCACCCTCCCTATTCATGTCCTCCTCCTACCCTAGTGTATCTGGAGTCCTGGTGCCTACATCTGGTCTCCCAGTGTTATCAGTACCTATCATGGTCCTAGCCTTCCCATCCTGTAGTGCTCGGCCTGTGTCTATGGCACTTTCTTCATTTCAGTGCTGCCTTGTGTATAAAATCCTTGCTTCTCTGATCTATAAATGGGACTATTTTGTTGCATCGACTACTATCATCCTCAGTCTTCTCAAGAGCACATTTGGATTCCCATTGCTATGCCACCTTACATCCCTGCTACCATGAATCGACTATGTATCCAGTCAAGGACATGCTGGTCCACAATACCTCACCTCGACCTGCTCACCTCTTCAATCGCTCCACAAGTATGCCTTGGCCAACTTGTAAGCCTCGGCTGCCTGCTTCTGGCCTGCAACTGATATCTCAAAATCACTCATAAGTACTAGTTGTAGGCTGGCTGCTCTCCACCATTGCTCATGTTCCATTTCAAGTACAAGTTCCTTTTCAAGTTCATTTCTGTCTCCTCTTGTTCTCATTCCATAACGGCCATCATGGATTTACTCCAATCGAGGCCTGCAATCTATATTTCTTTTGGGTGTACCTATCATGACTCCTATGCTGCCTCATCGACCCGCGGCCATCCTGCAGCATGTACCAGGTTAATAACTCTGGTCATCATTCACTCATCCTTATCTCAAGGTTTATCTATTTACATCACTTCCTCGAGCAGTCCTATCATTGAATCCTATGCTATCTCATCGACTCTGACCTCAGGGTCTAATCTTTCATAACGCATATTCAGTTCACATCGCTTAACCATCAAGGATTCACTCCAATCATGGCTTCACTCCATCATCATCAATCCATGGCTATCCTCCCACATGTCTCGAGTTCATTACTCCAGTCATCACTCATTCAACCTTGCCTCAAAGTTTATCTATTTACATTGCTTACTCAAGCATTCCTATCATTGGATCCTATGCTACCTCTTCAACTACACCATCAGGGTCTCATCGTTCAAATCACATAATCATGCCTTATTGGCCTCAGCGTCTACTTACTCACCTCACTCAATCAAGCATACCTCTCATGGGATCTTATGCTACCTCATCGACCTGCCACCCTCCTGCAGTGATCACCATCATTATTCATCGTTGCCTCATGTTCCCTCTTCGATCTGTGCTTTCTTTTGGGGAATTTCCCTATTCCACCATTATCCTTCCTACTCATATCCTCCTCGTTACCATACTCTTCTCTTTAACGGTGTTAATGAACCATTCTCTTTACCGACATACGTCCTCAAATCAAACGTCTTCAGCCTGGAGGGAAGCCAACCTAGGCCTTGGATCCCCAGAGATTTCCTCCTCAAAGGGTTTTTTTCCTTTCCTCCATGCCAATTGTCATAATATCAGTTAGAATTAGTGTTTTCTTTCATTAGTTAGTTAGGTTCTGCTGTTGGATGGAGGTGGACGGTGGCCCTGGCTTTCCCCTCTCTCCTTAGAAAGTCAGCCCTTATCTTCTCAGAATTCATTGATCATCCTTGCCTCTTCGAAGCTTGACAACTTTGGGTATTCTTTTTGGTCTTCTTCCTAACCTACCTTTAGCTGACGCAATCATTCCCACAGAACCTTGCATCATACCCCTACAGGGTGGTATATCCCATGGATAGAGAGGTGGAAAGCCACAAAGCAAATCAAGTTACACAGGCATCATCTCATCTCATCCAGTTGCATAAGCACATTGAATGGGAGGGCTTTAAGTCCGTGGTTCAATTGGTGGAGCAACTATGTCACTCCCCCATCAGGCTTAAAATGCCTCTCATCCTGGGCTCTTCCAGGATTCGTTTTTTTGTTGCCCACCATCCACCCCTCCTCCTCCAATGACTCATCTGTCTTACCCATGGGCTTTTTCCTAACCTACCTTTAGTCGATGCAGTCACTCCCATGGCACCTGTAAGGGGGGAACCTTCCTCTTGGGTTCCTTGCATCATACCCCCTACAGGGTGGTATATCCCATGGATAGAGAGGCAGAAAACTTCAAAGCAAATCAAGTTAAACAAGCATCATCTCATCTCATCTGATCCAGTTGCGTAATTACATTGAAATACACCTTATTTCATTCCTGCCAGCTAGCTATATCCTGGTGCATGAGTTTGGGGAGTTCTTGGTGAGGGATGGAAATTAGAAATAAAAGTAGTAGGGGAAAGGTTTAGTGAGAGATAGAAAAGACTGATGTAAGTGGCCAGCCTATGTCAGGGGCTGAGAAAGGTAAACTATAGCCTAGAAAGATACTGCTGTGCAACAGGTTTCAGTAGGAAAAAGAAGATAGGAAAGGCATCCCTCTACCAGGGTTATCGGACTGGCAGAACACAGTTCTGCCACAGGGACAAGTACCTACCACATCTCCTATTCGCATGTAGAGAAGTCCCCCAGAAGTCCATGGGGTTCTCACCCTTCAAGCTCCTGTTTAACTATTGGGTAAGGGGCCCCTTGGTTTGGTAAGGGGTAAATGGGAGGGTGAGCTTTCTCCCTAAGGGGAATCTGTTGTGGAGTATGCCCTGAATTTCAGGTCATGGATCAAGGAGCTCATGATTTAGTTTGGGAGATAAAAACCACAAAAGCACATACCCTGGGCCAAACTCTGTTAAATTTGCAAGTTTCAGGTTTCAAATCCTCTGTGTTTTTAGTTATAGGTGAGCAAATAAAAAGATCTTATTTATGTAATATTTGGATCTTTTGCCCCTCTGTTAACTTTGCCCCCAGTGAACTGATTGTCACAAAATATTCTGGATCGAGAGATCCTGGCACCATGTCTGTGCTTTCAAATTTCAAGTAAATTAGTGGAACAGGGGTAAGGTTATAAAGGTGGAAAAACGGGGGTTTAACATTAAAGTGCTTACTCAGCCCTAATATACAGGTGCGACCATGCCTGTATAATACAGGATGTGTAATGGGCTGACTCAGAATATACAGTACATTATTTGACTCCCAATCCATTATTCAGCAGTTTGTTTTTATTTGTGTAAGTATTTACCAGCCATCCACTTCTTGGCCACTCACTTCCCTGCCCGCTCGTTCACTCTTATTCTTTTTTGTGCCTCCACCATGAACAGTATCTCTTTCGCTTCAGCAGCCACTGATCTCTAGCCTTCCCCATACCTGCCATTGCATTTCTTATACAGTCCTTTCTGCCAGCATCCAGACATCGATACAGCAATCACTGCTGCTTGCTGCATTTGCTCTCTTTCGAAACCAGAAGTAACAAGCGATGTGGCAGTAGACTTGACCCGACAATGACAATGCATTTCTGTCTGTAGTCATCACGTTCTGGTGTTCTCATCAAGACCTGGTTCATCTTCTGACACAGCACACCCAAGTTCAGCCAGCTGTCCTGTTCGGGCAACTGCTAATATATTCCATCAAGGCCCTCTTGCCACGAGTGAGAGGTGTGGCAAGTAAAGGTGCCCTAACTTGTCTCCTTTAACTTCTTTTCTAAAAATGTGTGATGTGGGCAGTTTATTCTGCTAATAACCCTTGGTGAAAAACACAGTCAAAGCTACACCTGTATTCTTTGCCCCTCAAGCCTGGTCACCCCTGATAATTGGACTTTCCATTCCAGTTGGCGAGAGGGAGAGAGAGAGAGAGAGAGAGAGAGAGAGACAGAGAGAGATAGAGACAGAGAGAGACCCTATTAACAGTACTTTATGCCATATTATTTGCTGTTCTGGTTTAGGGAGACTCCTCTCTTCTATGCAGCATCACATGTAGTAAAACCTGCCATGATGAGACACAACATTCAGATTCCTGCATGACAAATGGGATTAACTGTCATAGAAATTGCCTTGTTTCCTGCAGTAACTCTGCTGCAGTATTGTGTTGCATCCTAGTGGCCTCCGCTGTGCCACCAGCTGACTGCCAGACTGGACCCATTAACCATATATGTTACCTTACAAATGTTTCTGTGACCTGTTGCTTAGTCAGCCCCATTGTGCCAATGGCTCTGATAAGCCTTTTCAGGTAATCTTGATTTCCTTTACTTTTTCTGAGTTAACACAAAGAAAACAATGCTCGAGACCTTTGGCTCAAACCAGAAACTGTCTAGGTTTGCCTCTCTCCCTTCCTTCACCACCCTAGGTGGTTCTCCCCTTGAAGTCGTCCACTCTTTTAAGTATCTCAGTGTGTGGCTAAATAGCAGGCTTAGCTTCTCTGCTCACATTGATGCAATTCATGCTAAACCCTGCCCCAAACTTGCAGCACTGTACCTAACAAAGACAACCTGACCCCGCATGTTCGCCGGGAACTGGACACTAACATGAGTCTACCAGTCTTTGATTTCACTGTTACGGTTTACTGTACTACTCCCTCCCAGGGGGTCATTCAGGGGTAGTCAGGGGTTGTAGTTGACACCCCTGGGATTTCGGTGCAACCCCTATGAAGTATCTTGCAACCCCTATGAACCCCTAAATCAAGGTTTGGCAGTTGGGGGAGTTTTGCAACCCCTATGATTTTTGTGAAAAGACACCAATACTCCCTCCTATTCCATTGCCAGGCCGGATACCCTCTGTAATGCCTTCATTCGTTTTGTCACAAACTCACCCCCTTGTACCCACCATTGTTTATTCTACTCTTCCCCTATCCATCCTCCCTCTTCCTGCTGTCACCTGCACCACTGTTTCTTTCATCTCTAAATACTGGTTTGAGGAACTGCCCTTGTACTTATCCTCGCTCATCTCCCCCATCCCATCTGCCTCAACCCTCTTCATTCTGGGGATCCCCCTCCCTCCCCACCCTCTGCCTCCACAGGGCAAGCAGCTTTGTTCTATTGTCTCCCGTCCCTCTGGAACCCCTCCTTCTGCACTCTATCTGTCACCTCCTTACCTCCTTTAAGCACCAGCTAATCCTTCCATCCTCCTCCTGCACCTGTCAGCTCCCCTCCTGAACTGCCTTCCCTCCTCTTTCCTAAATTCCTGCCCCTTCCCTTGGGTCAGTTGTATGCCTCCCTTCTCTCTGCACTGTGATCTTCCACCAGATGACTGATTTTGTCAGAGGTTGCAGAATGCATTCTTGTTCCTTGGTGAATGTATCTTGAACATTGTTGCACTTTTGCAGTTTGCACTACCGTTGTTTTGCACCTTATTTTGATTGCAATTATCTCCATATTGTATCGCTTGATGTTGTCTTCCACTCCCCTCTCCACCAGGTTGCACCTGGAAACACACCTTGGCTCAGGGTGCCCTTCCTGGTTACCAATTTTTAAATAAATAAAGGGCAGGTGTGCAGTTCGGTACATATTTTCTTACACATAATATTTCAGCTACAATGACGTTTGGGATATCATTTTTTGGAATTTTTCTGTTTCCCTTTCTAGGATTTAGAGCACATCTTAGTACCCTATCCAAGAAGTCCATATAAAAAGCATTGAATATCCTCAGCGGACCTCAGAATGCATATTTATGACATCATAGTGCATCCAATGACAGCGAGAGAGAGCCACAACATATCTAGATGCATCTGAATATTTCTCAGGAACCCCCCATTCATTTCAGTGGCATTTCTTGTCATGCATCCATATACATTTCAAGGTTTACTGGGACATATCTCTGGCTACCTCGGTGTCATGAATAGACTATGATGTCACAAACAGCCTTTGTGAGGTCAGTATGGATAGTCAGATTTTTTCTATATTTTGAAGCCCAATAACATGAGAAAGTAATAAAACCTTCCAAACATGACCATTAAACATAACTGTTGTAAATAAAATAGCTGTAAGCCTTTTATTTTAAGAGTTGTGTGCTCTTTACTGCGCTTGCCGCACTCAACAAAAAAGTTGTTTGCATTGCGTGCTGTGGTCTTCCAGCTTATCAGGTTGGTCTCATTCTGACCTCATGGCGAGTCCCCTGTGCTGGCATTCTTCCTTTCCTATTGTTTTTCATGGTGTCACCTCAAATACTCATCACTCAGCTTCTCGTCACCACTGCCTATCTAATTTGAGTACAAAGCCATAGATTTCCGCTCTCGTCACCCTTCCCACAAGCCACTGCTTATCAAGAGCCTCTGTTTTTTCTTCGAAATACCATTCATCCTGCTCAAGGACAAGTAAGTCACCAAATCTTGCATCAGCTATTCCACCTCTCCTTACTTGCCCTATCAAACGAGGAATGCTAAGCTCCATTGCCGAAGTGGCCGTTCCAGCAGCTTTTGTCTGTTCCCTTTGAAGTGTGGGATTCATTCCTGATTATTATCTGTACTCCAGGAGTCTGCCCACATAGGGGACTTGTAATGTTTAGGACAATAGCAGCGTTATGGCATTCATAGTTTGAGCTTAATAATGGGACACTGCCAGCCAGAAGACAGTGTCCGCTCCTGAGATGAAGGTAATCAGTTGCCATTTATTAAGGCAGCAGTGCAATGAAAAATGTTTTTCCAAAAAGCTAATTTCAGCTACAGTTAATTAAAATATTAGAATATCTGTGAAATCTACTTTCTAGGTACCTCCTATACTGCCCACTTTCTAATTTTCTTGATGCTAAACCATGTCATGTCTAGAATGCTATTTTTAAGCCAAATGTGGTGGCCTTCTTTTTTCCTTCAGAAAAAAATCAGTTAAAGCATTTCTAAAATGAAGTACTCAAATTTTGGTAAAATTAGAAAATTGTTACACCAAATAAAACTAGAAAATGACAGGAATCTTTTATAGTGAAGAAAAGGTAGGGTCAGATTCTTTCTGGCCCCGTTTCATTGCACTGCGGCATTTGTTTTCACTCTATTTATGCATCACATTTCTGGTGGGGATATTATCTGACTCAGTGCCCCCATGCATGTCACTGGCATCCCCCATCAGCTTCCTGGAACCTGAAACCCGCAGCTTGCCTCACGCGGTGGGGCCCCCAAAGGGGAGACTGAAATCTATTTGATAGGTCCCGGGGTTGGCTGTGGTCTCATTTGGTGTGGGGTTGGAGTACTTCACTCTGCCCAGACAGCAGGGTTTTCCTTTTGCTGCTACCCCCAAGGCATGGACATGCAATGATGTCAGTGTGTGGGCATGTGCGCTTGCCCCGCAGACATCCGCCGCTGCCTTATCTCTTCTGTGGGGTCCCTGCTTGGTGTGCTCCCAGTCTCCACCAGGTGTCACGCAAGTGCTGGATGCCACTAACCCTCCCTCCCCCTGACTGGCCCTCTGCCCTACAGGGCTCATTCATGAACCCAGGTTGCCAGTATCTTCAGCAGTAGCGCTACCGCTGCACTAGTGGACCGTCTGCACAGCAGCTTTTGTGTTCTAACGGACACCATTTCCTCAAGACCCCTGATTGGTTACATCACTTGATACTGAAAGTCATGTAAGGAGTCTGACTTCACACACTTGCTAAGTTTAAGTAACACAACCAAGGGCCCTGTAATTCTGCATTTCCACAGCCAAGGAATTTTCTGCAGAACTTGTATAATGCCTCAGAATATACATAGTGCCACTCAGTTTATTGCTCCTGGTGAGTCATTCAAATTTACAGTTTACTTGTGATCCCTGACTTCCTGACTCCCTTTCTCATCTTGTTTTTATCCTGAAGCCCCTCATATATGCTTAGAGTGTGTGTGTGTGTGTGTGTGATGTCATTAATGATGCTGATGACATCACATAATAGTTTAGGCAATAGTGGGACTGAATCCTGCCACAGAAATGAACAAGTCCTACCACAGGAATGAGCAGATGATGGTACAGAAGCCTAAAGTCTTGCTGCAGAAATCAGCATTGTCTAACTACTCTATCCTGCAATGTAAAGCCCCAATGTTTCTGATGTTTGTTAAGGCCAAGGCATTGGTAGTTACTAAGAAAGTAAACAAAACCTGCTCACCTGCGTTGTCACAGCAGAGGCAGGATGCAGAGCAGCTTCAAATATTCCAAGATGGACACAGCAAGACCCAGACATGCAGATGGCATGCAACATCCTAACATTCTGAGCATCAAGCTCTTCGTTAAGAGAAATACAAAATTACACATACCTCCATAATGCAAAGCATCATGGACTGTATATGTAAATCACCATGACATTTTAGTCTGGTTCAGCTTTAAGTTAGAATGCATTGTGCCAAAGGGCTTCTAATACAATCTGCAAAAGGGTGCTAACAGAAGACACAGACACATGTTTCATCATTCCAGAACTCATCAGTGAACCTCGTCTTTATGATATCCCAGGGGAAATGAATCAGCGGCACTAAGTTGGTCTTACGGGTTTGGGTCATGGTGAGCCCCCCAAAAAATGAAAAACAAGCTGGTTCATCCCTCCAGGGCTGCAAACCTGAAGACATGGGTTTGAATCCCACAGCTTTCACTTGCATACTGTGTGACCCTGAGCAAGTCACTTAACTTTCGTGTGCTCCCAGGTCACATTTGGAAACAAGTTTTGGTTTAGTGTGCCTTTCCTGGTTAAGCAATTTTCCCTTTACCTCATGACAAATGCCTTTAACATGCCAACCTTTTGGAAAATTTTGTGTATGGGGCAGAAGTTGTACTTGTGGGACTTGTCCTACTGCATGTGCCTGATTTCCAATGCTTTGAAAACTGGGCCCCAGGGGGGTTGCATGTGTTCAAGCAGCATGCATAAAGTAACAAATAAAAAGAAAATTGCAGTTACGTAAGAACTTACCGTAACAGTAGATCTTCGAGAGAGGTTCTTGCAGTAGGTCTTCACATATAGGACTGTGCCCCCTATCATCAGGTTTCAATGACAAACTTGTAGATAGCAATCATCAGCGGGGACCGGCCCTGACGTCAGGTGATGTGACGTCAGCCCGACTATAAAAGGGGCAGTCCCGCACCTGCCCTCCAGTTCTTTTCCACCGGAGACCTAGAGAAAGGTAAATAGAAAATGATTGGAGTGAAGACTCCTAGGACTATGCTTCCTTTCTAGACCCAAGTGCTAGGCAGGATGAAGATGAAGGAAATGATCCAGGAGTAGGGGGAAGGCGGGTTGGAAACTAGACCTACTGCAAGAACCTCTCTCGAAGATCTACTGTTTTGGCAAGTTCTTATGTAACTGCAGTATCTTACTTCGAGAGGGTTCCTGCAGTAGGTCTTCACATATAGGACTGAATACCAAGCAGTCCCAAAGTAATAATACGGCGGTATATCTGGGAGGAGGAGAAATCACCAACTGCTAGTTATGACAGCAGGCCTTGCAGAACTGGAAGACCAAAGTCAGTTCTGTGCCTAGAAGCAATGTCCAGACTGTAATGCTTAGTGAAGGTGTGGACAGATGACCATGTGGCCACTGCACAGATCTTTGCAGTGGACAAATTCCTGAAAAAGGCGGTAGAAGTAGCAACACTCCTAGTGGAGTGACCCTTAACCGCCCCAGGAAGGGATTTCCCATGCTTTTGGTAGGTGAAGTGGATGCAGTTAGCCAACCACCTAGAAATGGTTGTTTGGAAATAGCCTGCCCTGGCACTGGGGAGCAAAGGCCACAAAGAGCTGATTTGTCTTACAGACCTCTTTAGTTCGGTTAGTGTAATACCTCAGAATTCTGTGCACATCAAGAGTGTGCAGAAGGTATTCCCCCATTAGAATGCTGTGGATAATAGACCGGCAGTTCAACACTCTGGTTAAGAGTGGTTTCTGAAACTACCTTGGGAAGAAATGAAAGGTTAGTCGGAAGGACTACTCTGTCCATATGGAAAATCAAATAGGGTTCCTTACAGACAGATGCCTGAAGTTCTGAAACCCTTCTGTCGGAGATGACTGCAACTAAAAACAAAGTCTTCCAAGAAAGAAAGCACATGTCACAGCTAGAGGCTGGTTCAAAAGGGGGCAAGGTCAGCTTTTCTAGCATAAAATTCAGGTCCCAGGGGGACAGGGATTCTGGACAGGAGGTTTCAAGTGGAGGATGCCTTTCAGAAATGTTTTGGCGACCTCCAGTTAAGCCAAAGATTTGCCCTCCACTGGGAGGTGGTAGGCTGACACCGCAGAGAGATGGACCTTAATGGAGGAATAACTAAGGCCCGTCTGATAAATGTGCGAGGTACTCTTACACCTGAGCAGCCGAACACGAAAAGGGATCCCAGCTCCTTGCTAGTGCCCAGATTGAGAATCTTTTCCACTTCATGGCGTAGGTGGATTTAGTAGAAGGTTTTCAGGCTTCTACCAAGATATGAGCGACCTGTGAAGAAACACCATAGCGAGAGGCCACTATGTCCACAGGTGCGACACATGAAGGTGGAGAGACTGAAGGCTCAGATGCACCAGGGTGCCCTGCTCCTGAGTCAGAAGGTCGTGAGATAACGGCAAGGGAACTGGAGGTCCTAGCACGAGATGCTGCAAGAGAGGGAACCAAATCTGGTGAGGCCAGAGAGAAGCGATCAGAATCAAATGTGCTCCTTCCTCCTGAAGTTTCACCAGAATCTTCTGAATGAGAGGAAAGGGAGGAAAAGCGTAAAGAAATCTCCCTGTCCAAGAGAGAGACAGTGCTTCTCACCAAAAACCACCATGCCCGGGAACGAGCGAGCAAAAGTTGGGTAGTTTTGCGTTGAATGGGGAGGCGAATAGATCCATATCTGGTCGACCCCATCGAAGAAAGAGATCTTTGACCACCTCTAGCTTTAACTTCCACTCATGAGCCCTGGCTACTGATCAACTAAGACTGTCCACTAGGATGTTGCTTACGCCTGGAACGTGGACTGCTGTCTAGAAAAGGCTGTGCTGAATGGCCCAGTACCAGACCCTCATTGCTTCTCTGTAGAGAGGGTATGAGCAAGTTACTCCCTGTTTGTTGATGTACCAGGCTGTGGACATGTTGTCCGTCTGGTTAAGAAGTGATCTCGGTAACAGGAGGGATTGGAACACCTGGAGGGTGTACAGAACTGCTCTGGTCTCCAGAACGTTGATATGGAACAGAAGCTCTTGGTCGGACCAAGACCCTTGTGTCTTGTGAAACCCCAGATGGGTTCCCCAGCCCAAGTCTGAGGCATCCATGGTAAGGATCTGGGTGGGGATAGGGGAATGAAAAGGGGCTCCCCATAAAAGATTGGAAAGATCTTGCCACCAGCGAAGATCTCTCTCTCTGTAGACTGTTGGAGATCATGACCTTCTGGTTCATGTCATCCGTCCTCTGATCCCATTGGACTTGAAGAGACCACTGGGTGACCCTCATGTGAAATCTGGCCAGGGGGACCATTGAAATGACTGCTGCCATCAGTCCTAAGAGACAAAGCATGGTGTGTGCTGGAATCCACTGAGCCTGGGGCATGAGAGTGGCTTGAGAAACAAAGGTCTTGGCTCGATGTGATGGCAGAAAAGCCTTGCTGTGAACTGTGTCTAGTACTGCTCCAATGAATTGGAGCCATTGTGATGGTACTAACTGGTACTTGGGCAAATTGACTGTGATACCCAGAAGAGCAAACAAGCTCAGAGTGAAAGAGAGAGACTCCTTCAGGCTGCTCGGAGAGGGTGCCGCGAGGAGCCAGTCATCCAGGTATGGGAACATGTAAATGCCCTGGTTCCAAAGAAAAGCTACAACCACCGCTAAACACTTGGTGAACATTCAGGAGGCTGAGGAAAGGCCAAAGAGGAGTGCTTGGAATTGAAAATGGTTCCCCTGAAAAGTAAAACAGAGGAAATGGCGGTGGGCCGGGAGGATAGGGATATGCAGGTAAGCATCCTGCATGTCCAGGGAGCACAGCCAAGAATTTGTTTGGAGCAGGGGAAGAAGCCCCTGAAGGGTCAGCATGCATAACCTCTTGTACTCAACGAAGAGGTTGAGCATGTTGAGGTCCAGGATTGGTCTCAGATCACCCATCTTCTTTGGCACTAGGAAGAAGTGGGAGTAAAATCCCCTTTCTAGCTGGTTTTGAGGGACGAGTTCTATGGCCGCTTTTAACAGGAGGGCCTGAATCTCCTGGAAGACTATGGGAATCTGATCCTTTGGCTAAAAAGACCATCCCGGAGGATGAGGGGCAGGAATCTCTGTAAACTCTATCGAGTGACCTCGCTGGATGAGTTGTAACACCCATGCCTCTGCAGTGATGAACCTCCATCCCTCCACATGGAGGCCGAACCTCACTCCTACCAGTTCGTCCTCGACTGCCGGAGATAGCAGGAAGAGGGGAAAGGAGTCAGGACACTGAGGGGAGCTTTTGCCCCAGAAGCCGGCTTAGGGAATTTGGCCTGGGGGGTTTGGACTCCCGAACCAGGGGCTTGTTGCTTGCTCTGACATTTACCCTGGTTTTTATTCCATCTCCTTTGGCAACGAAAAGGCTGCTTCTTCTGCCCCTTCTGGTACATGGAGCGTACATCCTGAAGGGAGCGTCCACTCTCTTGCAGCCCGGTAATTATATCTTTGGCGTCGCCACCAAAAAGGACAGAACCCCTAAAAGGGGCGTCCAGGAGGGAGGACTGGATGTCTTGTGCCAAGCCTGCAATCCTGAGCCAAGAAAGGTGATGGATGCAGATCCCTGTGGCTGCCGCCCTAGCCACTGAGTCTACTGAGTCATACGTTGCACGCAAAGCATGACGACAAGTAGACTTGCCCATTCTGACTTTGTCCAGTAACTTGTTTCAGAGTGACTCATCCTGGACCTCCTGAAGGTCCCTCTCAAGTTCAGAGAGAGAGGCCTTTTGGGAAGCCACCTTGTGTGAAACATAGTTGAGGGACCGGATGGCACAGGAGGAGGAGGAATAGACCTTCCAACCAAACTGATCCAGTTGCCTAGAGTCCTTGTCAGGAGGCGAGGAACTCAAGTGCTTCGGTTGAGCTGACTGGTCGTGGGCAGCAGTAATCATCATAGAGTCAGCTTTAGGATGAGCAGCAAGATGTGGAATCCCTTCCAGGGGATAATAGGTATGATCTGCCTTTCTGGAGACAGCAGAAATGGATGATGGCTGCTTCCAGATAGTAGCCACCAGATCCTCGTGAGGACCCATTCAGGGTGGAGGGGGATGGGTAGGGGATCTGTGGTGGCTAGATCTAAATGTTCCGCCAGTCTCTTACGCTGAGGATCCACTTCTTTGGAAGACCAGCCTCCTGCTGTCTGAATAGTGTGCAAAAGGTCCCCAAAGGAGGGGGTCTTCTGGAGGAGATTTTGGGAACTCCTTGGTTGGTACCTCGACAGGGGACTGAGGATCTGAAGGGTCAGAGCCAGAGTCTGTGTCAAAAGGCTCAGAACCGCTGAGGCTAGTAGGGTCTACCCCCGAGGGGCCTACTGGTAGAGCACCCGCTGCATGTCCAGAGGGTGTCGGAGGGGGAAGGGCCCTAGGTAGGGGGATGTTCCCCACAGACTGCCTTAGCTCCATGATGAGCTGGGTCCTGGCATCCTGCCACCAAGTGGGTATCGACTCACGATCTGGCACTGGAGGTGGAGGAGGAGGAGGCTGAAAGCCCGGGTAGCCTGGGTACTGTGGGTATTGCCAAGAAGGATAGTGCAGTCCTGGAGTATAATAAGGTGTGTACCCAGGGTATCCCGGTGTCTGGTATGCCAGCATGGGGTATCCTGGCATCGGGTATCCCCGTGTCAGAGGCACGGGGCCTGGTGTTGGGTACTGAGGAGTCAACGACGGGGCTGCCCAGCAGCGGTGCATTGGGATCTGGCCCTGGAAGACCACCTGGAGGTTCGATTGGACCTACCGGGGGAGGTGCCAAAGGGCCACAAGGCAGCATGGGATACCGGAAGGCCCCAATGGTCCAGAGGGAGGAGGCTCCATAGAGGGATCCCTGGCTGGCGAAGGACTCCTGTCTGGAGGTGGCAAAAGACCTGGAAAAGGGGGTAATTCTGGGAGGGACCCCAATAAAAGGTCAAAGAGTGATCCTGATGGCAGGGACAAGGCAGGATCAGGTGGCGAATCCCTGGGGTGAAGGACCAGAAGGGATGAAGAGTCTGTCTGCAGCACACTCTGTCTGGCATTGGGAGCCACATGAGAGCCTGATGGGTGAGTAGAAGGGTCTGGGTGGGTGACAGAGGATCTGCTGTCTGACTTATAGGACCTAACCGGGCTAGAGGAAGCAGGAAGGCCGCCGCTAGGCTTATCGGTTAAGGCCACGCACCTGTCGACAGAGTCGAGGGGTGACTTATCGGCAGTGCTGGGTGGAGACACAACAGAGACCTCAATAGAGGCTACCCCTGGCTGCCCACTCACCTCAGCAGGAGGGGGAGAAGGTGCCTGGCCCAGAGAGGTGGACGGGGGTACCTGAAGTAGTACGGTTTTTGGAGCAGGTCTCCCGCATGGCGACGGATTTCTGTCCCGGCGCTTCTCCTTCTTTCTTCTCGGTACCAGTGACAACGACCTTTCCCTCCACTCCTAGAGCTCCTTTTCCATCGACGCCAGCCATTGGGTAAGGAGGTGGGCCTTGAGGGCCACTTGTGCCTGATCCTAGTGGCTTGATTAAAGGCCTGGCAAATAGCATACTCGGAGTTGTGCTTGGGGCCTAGACACAAGAGGCAGCGGGAATGGTCATCCCCAAGCAGGATTTGAGCTCCGCACTTAGAGCACTTCTTCTTTGGATGAGTTGACATACAATCGGTTGAATAAGTGATGAAAAAAGTTACAATACGAAGAAAAACTTTGACTGATGCACGGGCGTTAGATCGCTGTTCTAACTTGTGAGTGGAACGAACTGAGGCGACAGTGGGAAAGAACTGGAAGGCGGGTGTGGGACTGCCCCTTTTATAGTCGGGCTGACGTCACGTTACCTGATGTTGGGGGTGGTTCCTGCTGCTGATTGCTATCTACAAGTTTGCCGTTGGAACCTGACACCAGGGGCGCAGTCCCATACGTGAAGACCTACTGCAGCAACCCTCTCAAAGTAAGATCAATGTTTTATTGACAGTATATTTTACAAACAGCTTCTCATTGCACTTGATAAAGGTGCTTGTGTTTGACCTGAAAGCTTGTGTGTAAAAAGTATTTTGGTTAGTCTAATAAATGGTATTATTTTCAAACTACATTCCAGATTTGACCCTCACAAACATGGCAATACAGAACTACGGTACAGAAAAGGTCACATAACCTTTCAGTGCTCCGGCCCACCTAGATACAGCAAAATGATTCTATTTTTTTTTTCCACACAAATTTTATAAAATTAGCAATGGTGAAACTGAGGAGGGGGGGACCCTTACAGATTGGCGGGTCTGGGGGAGTCATCACTGGCAGGTGGGGGGAAGGCAAAGCAGGGGGACGAGGTAGCAGAGGTGGAAATCATGGCAGAGAGAGTGAGGGAAGCCTTCAGGTCCCTTAAGATAGAGAAAGCACCAGGGCCAGATAAATTACATCCCAGAGTGCTGAAGGAACTGTTAGATGTCCTGGCGAAACCCCTGGCGGAGCTCTTCAGCATCTCTCTGAGGACAGGTTGGGTTCCCCAGGACTGGAAGGTGGCACATATAGTGCCTATCCAGAAGGGGGGGATAAAGAGAGGTGGCAGGGAACTACAGGCCCGTCAGCCTGGCATCGGTGGTGGACAAGGTGATGGAGGGCATTGTCAAGGAGAGATTAGGGGGGACCTGGAAGAGTTGGGGTGCTGGATGATAGACAGCATGGATTCATCCAGGGGAAATCATGTCAGACAAACCTTGTGGAGTTCTATGACTGGGTGACGAGGTCCTTGGACCTGGGTAGACCAGTGGACATCCTCTTTCTTGACTTCAGCAAGGCGTTTGACTCTGTTCCTCACGGTGGCCTGTTGGATAATCTCGGAGAAATGGGGGTGGGGAACCAGATGATCAGATGGATAGGAAATTTGCTCCAGAACCGGGCCCAGAGGGTCGTGGTTGGAAGGATAGTCCCATCCCCACGGAGGGTCATAAGTGGAGTCACTCAGGGATCGGTCCTTGGGTCCCTCCTGTTCAACGCCTACATCTCTGACATAAGGAAGGGTATCAGGAGTGAGATGAGTCTCTTTACGGATGACTCAAAACTGGGGATGGTGGTGGATGGGGACGAGGGGAGGGTGGCCCTACAGGGGGACCTGGAGGCTCTGGAAAGGTGGTCTAGAAAGCAGAAGCTGAGGTTCAGTGCAGGAAAATACAAGGTACTGCACCTCGTAGCCAGAAACCCGGGCCAAGTGTACACCCTGGGGGGGGGTGCTACAAGTCTCGATGGCTGAGAGGGACCTGGGGGTGGTGGTGGATGTCAAGATGAATAACTTGGAGACTTGTAGGAGGGCAGCGGCAAAGGCAAACAGGATGCTTGGATGCATCACTAGGGGGCTCACCTCCAGAAGGAGGGAAGTGATACTCCCACTGTATAACTGCTTGGTGAGGCCACACCTCGAGTACTGTGTGCAGTTTTGGAGGCCACATTTAAAGAGGGACATTGAACTCCTGGAGAGGGTCCAGAGGAGGGCAACCAAAATGATTTGGGGCTTGGGAGATAGGACCTATGGGGAGAGGCTCAAAGAGCTAAATCTGTACACATTGGAAGAGAGAAGGGACCGGGGGGACATGATAGAGGTCTTCAGAGACATGAAGGGGGTAAATAGGGGAGGAACAGTCAGGGTGCTCCAAAAGAAGGGGGGGCAACTAGAGGGCATGGGTGGAAGCTGGAGGGGGGGAGATTCAGGAGAGAAAGGAGGAGGTACTACTTCACTGAGAGGGTGATGGAGCCATGGAATGCACTGCCCTGGAGGCTGGTGGAGGCAGAAACCGTGGCGGCATCCAAGAGGGGGTGGGACAGGTACAGGGGAAGGGTTCTGGAAGCAAAAACCAGTGCAGCGAGAATATCCTGGACTGGGAAGGCAGAAGCCAGAGAGGGAGAGGTGGCAGCAAGGTCAGCTCCCGGGGTTGGGGCTGACCAAACAAGCAGACACGAAAGACCATTGGGCCTATTCTGCTGGCATTTTAGTATGTTAGTATGTAATTCTGTGCTAATTTTATGCAGCTGGATCTTTTCCCCCCTGAGAACAGAGTGCCTCACCAACACAATATACTCACTGCCTCAGCTGCCAGCAGTGTGGGACTCCAGAGCTCTTGCATAAATCTAAGTGCATACCTAGTGTGCTACCGTGATGTCAAGGGTCCTACAATGAAAACCTTATAGCCTTTCTAGATTATCCACCACTGAATTCTTCTTTTCCACTTACTATGGACTCCCTGGCCTTTCATTGTGCACTGTACACACTACTGTGGATCTGCTGCTACTGCTTCATAGCTTTCTTTCTTTCTTTCTTTCTTTCTTTCTTTCTTTTCTTTTCTTTTTCTCTGTCTTTCTTTTTTCTTTGTCTTTCTTTCTTTATTCTCTCTCTTTTTTCTTTCTTCTTTCTTTTTTCTTTCTTTCTTTCTTATTTACCAGGAGAGACATACTGAGCCTTAAAGCTTTTTTCCCAATGTGTCCTGGGGGAAGGTGATAAGTACATAATAACAAGTAGAAAGCGCAGTAATATGATAATGCAACAATGCACAGCAATACACAGTAACACCCAGTAACATATTGGCATAATTAATAACAATACAAATTGATTACATCAGGAGTGTGAGGTACCAGGCACTTGCAGGCTGTGATGTTAGGAATAGGACAGGGTAGGAAGTGGTCATTAAATCAGGAGGAGGGCCACAGGGAGGAGCAACTGGACAGGAAAGAGAGGAGGGAAGGTAGAGAGATAGTAGAGGTGGCAGGGAAGAAAGGAGAGGAAGACAGGTGGAGGGATAGAAGAGAAGGGGGAGATGGATTAGGGTTAGGAATACCAGGCATAGTGGTGTGGAGGGGGGACAAAGAGATGGGGATAGGATAAGGGGAGAGGGAGGAGAGTGGGGAAGGAGGAAGAGTGGGAACGGAGTTGAGGTAGTAGTGGAGGGGGAGGAGATAGAGAGGGAGAGGGTTGTTTAATTTTTTTAAATACAATTAATTTACCCAGGATTAGTTATTTTGTACACAGTAGATAAAAAGGTATCCATGTTCTTATCATTTTGTATTATCCAGAGTATACAATAGGATGTGGGGGAAGGGATCCATCATCGAGGTTTGTCTACCTGGGCATGGATACTTAAGTTAGCTGAGGAGTTTGATCCAGAGCAGTTTAGTTATTGGACTGTTCAAGCATCGCTTATCACAAACACGATGTTTCATCTCTAGGAATGTATCCTGGGGAATAAAATAAAAGAAATAATACTCTCCCTTTCTTCTGAGTAAAAGAAAGTATTAAAATTAGTTGCCAAACTGAACCTATACAGAGTTGAATCATCCTCTCCAGGTGCGAAAGGTTAGTGTTGCCTATCCACTGATAAACTTGTATTTCTCTTTAATCCCGTAGCTCTGCTATAGTTTATGACCTTCATTTATCCCTGCATTACTCTGTGTCACTGTCACTGGATAAATGCTGCATTTTTTTCACGGGTTTTCTTTTTCTATTTTCAGGAGGTGAGATAAATCCCAGGGCTCAAAGCAACAGTGACTCACACCTTTCCACCAAATGCTTCCAGTGACTCATTCTTTTCAGTCTTATAACTCTTTGAATGGCTAAACACTGCATCCCTTCAATGCAGGTTTTCTTCCCCTACCCCACCCACAAGTCACCCTCACCTGCTGCTAACCTCCCTGTTATTACCTCTGCATCCCCACCAAGATTCATAGCAACAACTTGCTGGAAGCCCAGAGGCAGAGCAGCTCATTGTGTGTCTGTGCCTTCTGTGACCTGGGTTCGGGATGAGGACTCACAAAGCCGGAGCAGGTGTAGCCTGGGCTAGTGAGAGCTGTACAGCTGTTAAGCACAGCACGAGCCAGCTCAAGAAGGATGATGGTGGACTCTGCTGACTCAGTGACCCCTCATGGCAGGCAAGGGAGCCTGCATACTAGTTCCAAACAAAACAGGAATGTGCTCAGAGGGAAGCATGTCTGCAAAAACTGCAGTTCTCGTAAATGACTTCTTAGCAGCAATTTGTAACACATCCATGTTAACTGCCTTAGTAATAAACTTTATTTTTTGAATACCAACGTCCATGAAGGTGTGGTATTGAAAGATGTGCAAACAGTCCTGGCCCTGCAGGCAGGGGTGTAGCCAGGGATTTCAGATCTGCACACCAAGTGGACAATACAACTTTTGTATTCCATGACAATGGTTGGTACCATGCATGGGTAAATACAAATGACATGCATTGCTCCCTAAGACACCCACATACCAGCCCAGAGCCTGTAAAGTTGTATTGTTCTTGGGATGCAAAGACAGTATTAGTGACCAGTCCTTCTAGTTTCAACTCCTATGAATAAAATTACAAAAAGGTTCAGCATTTTCTTTGTTAGTTTTCATGGAAAAAGGAAGCAGTTCAGAGCCTATTTGCTACCCCCCAAAATAAAATTGCACACCATGGAGTACTTGGAGTATGGCTGGCTACACCCATGCCTGCAGGGCTGAAGCAGAGCAAAAATTCGGACAAGTACAGAAAGTGCAGAACTGTGCAAAAACACACAGCATACAAAAGCCAATGCCTTTCTAAAATCACTGACCTCACCTCTCACCAAGCTACCAGCTTGCACAGCCCTTGTATGTCACTCAATGAGCTTTGTGAGGGGTGTCAAGCCTGCTGACTTGCATGGGGTGGTGCATGTGTACAAGTGGGCTGCGTCACACAAGGCTGCCAGACAGCTGCCCTAACATCAGTGAGATGGAAGGGAATAAGAAAAAAACAGGGAGAAAAACCCCAGTCTCCATCTGAACGATGGGCCTAGTACACTTGATACTTGGGTTGAGGCGGATCTAGAATCCATTTAAAGGGGTTGCAATTCGAATGGTGCTGAATTTTAAAAATCCACTTCTGCTGGAATTCAGCAGAATTTCCATCTAATTCTGCAGACTTCTGTCGAAAGTAGAATTTTGAAATTCTGAAAGCATATTTTTTACTGCAGATTAATAATCCACAGTTTTCGCAAATCGTGAATTCATTTTCTGCAAACCGCAGAATAAAATTCTGCCTATTACAGAATCCATGGAATATTATTCCAAATGCTGTTCAGAATTCTGCAGAATTTAAAAAAGAAGTTCCAAAAAGCATTTTGGAAATAGAATTGGCATTCCAAATAAATTCCCAGAATTCCATGTTCTGCGCAGCTCTAGGAGAAATTCTGTCAAGGGGGTAGCACTTGCCCCACAAAGGGTAACATGTTCCCCTTTAAAGTTTAGATTAAGGTAAAACAGCCACCGTTTGATGGTTTAAGGGTGTACCAAGTGCTACTTCTCTACACAGTTGGATTTGCTAGTGAGGTGAGCGCCCCAAACCATGGAGTCTGCTGCCAGTCTGCCAGATGATTCTTGTCTTCATCATGTGGAGGGCTGTCCCCCTCCAGAGACCTGCCTTTGGGAGGGGGCTATGTTATGGGAGTAAGGCAGCAGATGTCGTGGTTAGGGGATGAAGGAGTCAGACAATGGCTGGTCCCAAATAAGGGTGATGTCGGGCTGACAAGGGCATACAAAGCTGTATGAAAAAAATAAAGGTCTCCCATCTTGGGGCATGTCCCTGTGGAGGGGGGTAAGATAAATAACTGGTGGAAAAATTGGTAGCACTAAGGAGGATGAATGTGATGGTGATGATGATGTTTCTGCTGTGCTCTCCCTGCATAGCTGCAGCACCTCGACCTCTTGGTTAATGTCTTCTATCTCCTGTAGTTTAAATAGATCTGACTAGCTCTTCTCCTGGCCAGACCCACCTGGGGGGGGTAGTGACAGACAGTATCTGAAGGCACAGACACAGAGAACAGCTAATATTTTTCAAGTCAAACTACCTCTGGCTGGAAGCTGCAATACTGAACATAGGATTTGCAAGAAAGTGAGTTGTGCTCACAACAGAGGGAGGTGAACCTTACAATTGTCTTTGGTTTGTAGCAGATATTCTGCAGGTGGAAGCTACTTCTAACTGAAAGGTGAAATAAGGAACTTAGAATTATCAGGAAAAGACAGTCTTTGTTACAATTCTTAAGATTTTCAGTGCAAGAAGAGTTTAAACCTTGGGCTAAGAATTTGTCATAAATCCTGAAATAAGTGCAGGTACAGGTTGTGTATTTGACCCAGACAAGTGCCCTAGGGGGTGGAAACTGTTTTTTGTGTTTATCTGTGTGTGCCTTAAAAGGAATTCCTGACTTTAGCAGGAAGTGCTTACATCATAGCTACTTATCAGCCAATAGCTTTGGTAACAGACCTGAGAACAATAGTATTATAAGCAAGTGTTTATAGCAAACTCATCAGAGCAGCTAATATTTTTCAAGTCAAACTACTTCTGGCTGGAAGCTGCAATACTGAACGTAGGATTTGCAAGAAAGCAAATTGTGCTCACAACAGAGGGAGGTGAACCTTACAATTGTCTTTGGTTTGTAGCAAATATTCTGCAGGTGGAAGCTACTTCTAACTGAAAGGTGAAATAAGGAACTTAGAATTATCAGGAAAAGACAGTCTTTGTTACAATTCTTAAGATTTTCAGTGCAGGAAGAGTTTAAAGCACAGCTGACTTATTTTGGGGCTGACTGCTTTCAGAACACAAACCACCAGGCTGTTTTGGGGCTGGGGAGGTTTTACCTGTGTCTGACTTGGATGTCTGGATTTTTCTCTGTTTGATTAACATGGTATTTTCTCTGTCAAATTGTTGTGTAGGGTATCTTGCTGACAGGAAGGCACTCATCGCAGCGGTGGGTCAGAGCTCTTAGCTGATTGTTTTGTGAGGGCACAGTTTAGGCCCAACCCCTTCCCACCCCTCACCCCACCCACCCCTGGAAATAGTTCCTTTATACCTGGGGTTCTGACATCATTTGCTCAAGAGTGCAAGTGCATATCACTGTCATATCATCTCTAGCACACTGCACTGACAATATAAACATACACACTGCATAATATATATATTTCTATATAACAAACCAATCACACACACAAACACTCACACACAAAAAAAAAGTAGATAAACATGTGCGGAGTAGTGCAATGTAATGGCTGTGGGGAAGCAGTGTTCCGGGAGTCCTTCTGGAGGTTGAGATGCTGCCCTATTTGCAGACAACTCTCTGCCCTGAGGGAGGAAGTTTCCCGTCTTCAGGCCACACTGGATAGTAGTAAGGGAACCTTCCCCCAGGCCACACTGGACGGTAGGAAGGGAACCTCCCCCATCCAGGGAGCACCAGAGCCACCATCACTACCTCAGAGGTTGCGAAGAAAGCACAGCAGTTGGACCACAGTGGGCTCAAGGAGGGTCAGGATGGTGGAACAGAGGCACACCCAGTCAGTTGTTCCACTCCACAATCCATACACTATTCTGGGGGAGCATAGCTCCCCTATGGATGCACCTGCAGAGGAGACTAAGAAGGCTGAGGACAACTGTCACAAGGGAGGCCCACAGGAAGGAGGCAGAGGACACCACAAGGAAAGGAAGCAGCTCCTGGTGGGAGACTCAATTATTAGGGGGATAGAACTGGGGGGAGCAGGGAAAACTGAAGTAAGGTGCCTGCCTGGTGCCATGGCTTGGAGGGAGAGGAAGCACATCCTCAGGATCACTAGAACAGCTGTATGGGAGTCTGAGCTGGCTGTCATTGTCCACCTAGGGACAAATGACTTGGCTCAACATGAGATTAGAGCAGTGCAGAAGGACTTTGTAGAATTGGGGAGGGGCCTAAAACAAGTAGCACACACAGTATCCTTCTCAGAGGTGCTGCCTGTCAATGGCATGAGGAGGCGAGGGTACTTTGCACCATGCAGTTTAATGAATGGTTGAAAAATGGTGTGGAGAACAGGGTTTGGCTTCATTGGAGACTGGGGTTCCACCTGGAGGACACCAGCCTATACTGGCAGGATGGTCTGCATCTGTCCAGGAAGGAACAAGTCTTTGAGCAATCGGTTTAAATGCTTAATTGGCAAGCTTTTAAACTAGTCAAGGGGAGGCACTGATAAGCAGCAGGAAAATCCCAGCCTCTCCCTACAAAACAGGGTACTAAATGAGAAAAAGACCGAGGTAGAAAGGTCAGTGGGGGATGCTGCAACAGAAGGTAAAGCCATCAAAAAATGGAGAGTAATGAGTACCAATGCCCATAGTCTGAGTAACAAGCTTCCTAAATTAGTGGCCTTGATGGAGGAGGAACATCTGGATATCATGGCAGTCACAGAAACATGGTACACACAAAACCATGACTGGGACGTAAACATACCAGGATACACTATCTACAGGAGGGACAGGGAGGGTAAAAGAGGAGGAGGAGTAGTTTACATAACGGAAGGAATCAAAGCAACAGAACAAAAGGAAAACAGGGAGGAGAAGAAGCACTGTGGGTAAATTTGGAGACTGGCAATGGAACCACAATCCGCACAGGGGTTAGAACAGACCTCTCTCAGGGGCGGAAAATGGACAAGGAAATGATAGAGAGTATACTTAGAATGGCAGAAAAAGGGGAGATATTGCTGATGGGTGATCTGAATATGCCAGATGTTAACTGGAGTGCAGTTGCAGCAGCCACTTCGAAGAGTGGGGTTATTATAGATGCCCTACAGGGGGCATGCCTTAGACAACTAGTATTGGACCCCACTCGAGAGGGAGCAATCTTAGACCTGGTTCTCTCAAATGGAGATGAAGAAAGGATCAAAGATGTAGAAGTAGGTAACCATCTGGGAACTAGCGACCATTGAACAGTATGGTTCACAATAAACACAGCAATAGAGTCAAGTCATACAAAGGCAAAAGTACTGGACTTTAGGAGGGCTGACTTTGCCAAAATGGGTGAGTGCCTAAGGAATGCACTAGCAAATGGGCAGGAAGGAGGGGTGGAAGAACAATGGGGAATAATAAAAACTGCCATCACAGAGGTAACAAGCCTTTGTGTGAAGCAAATAAACAAAACGAAACGATGTAAGAAACCACTATGGTTCTCAAAGGAAGTGGCAGTGAAGGTTCAAGAGAAAAAGAAAGCATTCAGGAAGTACAAGGAATCACAGAAGAAGCAGGACAGAGAACTGTATCAGTTAAAGCAAAAGGAAGCTGGGAAGGCAGTCAGAACAGCAAAGGCCCAAACCGAGGAAAAGATAGCCAACTCAGTTAAGAAGGGGGATAAAACCTTTTATAGGTACATCAGGGAGCGAAGGAAGACCAAGGGAGGGATAGTGAGGCTTAATAAAGGGAGGAGGGTGGGCAGAGGGTGACTGTGAAAAGGCAGAGATACTAAACAAATATTTTTGCTCAGTATTTACAAAGGAAGAGGGGGAAGTACCTAAAACAAACAGTAGAAACACTCTGGAAACAGAAGTTGATACCAGCCCATTTACAGAAGAAAGGGTTCTGAAAGAACTCTTAAAACTGAAGGTGGACAAAGCAATGAGGCCTGATGGGATTCATCCCAGAATTCTAAAAGAACTAAGGGTAGAACTAGTGACACCACTGACTACCCTCTTTAACAAATCATGGGAGGATGGGGTGGTACCCGAGGACTGGAGGAGGGCAGATGTGATTCCCCTTCACAAAAGTGGGAGCAAGTCAGAAGCAGGAAACTACAGACCTGTTAGTTTAACCTCAGTGGTAGGGAAAATGATGGAATCACTTCTGAAGGAAAGAATTGTCGAGTATCTAGAGGCCAGAGGAGCACAGGACCCAAGGCAGCATGGATTCACAGCAGGAAGGTCATGCCAGATGAATCTGATAGATTTCTTTGACTGGGTGACCAAAGTAGTAGATCAGGGAGGGACTGTGGACATGGCCTACCTAGACTTTAGCAAGGCATTTGACACAGTCCCACACAAAAGATTAATATACAAGTTAGCCAGCCTGGGAGTGGGTCCCAAGATGACAGCCTGGGTAAAGAATTGGCTGGAGAATAGGACACAGAGAGTAATAGTAAATGGAGTCCACTCTGAAGAAAGGGGTTACTAGTGGGCACCGCAGGGTTCAGTATTTAGATCAGTCCTCTTCAATGTGTCTTTATGTTTACATTGCAGAGGGACTGAAGGAAAAGTATGTCTCTTTGCAGATGACACAAAGATTTGCAACAGAGTTGATGCACAAGGTGGGGTGGAAAGGATGAGAAGGGACTTGGCAAGGTTAGAGGAATGGTCAAATGGTTGGCAGCTTAGATTCAACGCTAAGAAGTGCAAGGTAATGCACCTGGGAAACAAAAACCCAGGGGAAGAGTACACAATGGGGGGTGAGATACCAACAACAACAAAAATGGAAAGGGACCTGGGGGTAGTCATATCAGATGACCTAAAGGTGGGCAAGCAATGTGAGAGGGCAGCAAGGAGGGCTGGGGGATACTGGGATGCATAGGGAGAGGCATCACCAGTAGAAAACAGGAAGTTATTATCCCTCTGTACAGACAGCTGGTCAGACCCCATCTGGAGTACTGCGTGCAGTTCTGGAGACCCAATCTCCGCAAAGACATAGACAGGATGGAAGTTGTCCAGAGGAGGGCACTAAAAATGGTGCAGGGTCTGCACGGAAGACATATGGAGAGAGACTTAAGGAGCTTAATATGTATAGCCTCAAGGAAAGGAGGAGAGGGGGACATAATAGAAACTTTCAAGTACCTCAAGGGAATCAACAAAGTCCAAGAGGTAGCATCTTTCAAAAAAGGTTTGCAAGAACAAGGGGGCACAATTTGAAAATAGAGGGGGCGGCTCAGAGGTAATTTAAGGAAGTATTTTTTCACAGAGAGGGTTGTGGATGCATGGAACGGCCTTCCAGAGGAGGTTGTGGAGTCAAAAACAGTGGTGGAATTCAAGCATGCATGGGACAGTCATAAGGCAATTCTAGGGGGGTGGGGGCAGGAAGAAGTAGGCTGCTGGTTAACTAGGATCTGCAGCTTATCCATTAGGTAGGGAAATGGGCAGACTGGGTGGGCCAAGCGGTCCTTATCTGCCGTCAAATTCTATGTTTCTATCTGCCATTGGACAACCAATAGTGGCCATTCCATGCCTTGTGGAAGGGCTAATGGAGAACTTGGCTCACATGGTTGGAGAGAATAATACAAAATTAGAAAGAAGGCAAACCGTAAAACCACATGGTTTGTCAAACTAATTAAAATAAAGGGGCACCTGATGTCCCAGCAGGGTTAAAAAAAAGGGCCACCCAATGTGCCCATTAGGTTATAATAAATGGGCACCTGATGGTCCAGCAGGGGGTCACTAGAATACAATTGTGAATGTCAGGACAATGCCATCAAGAACAGTGCAGTACAAACCGCGCGTCAACAACAGTGCCAGGTAAAAACACCATTAATCGAAACAGCACTTAGCCAGCTACTTTACTTTTCTTTTACTTATGCTGCTCCACCATTGTCTGAATAGCTACAGGGGTAGTGATACTTGACATACGCTATTCTACCCCTCTCGCTATTCAGGCATTATGTGGTCCTGACAGGGTGGTTTAGACGGCTCTCTTCAGGCGATGCTATTGTAACAGGGTAGGCCAGCAGGGTTGTAATAGAGGGCCACACGGTGTCCCAGTGAGGTTATAATAAAGGATCACCCGATGTCCCAGCAAAGTTATAATAAAGGGCCACCTGATGTCCCAGTAGGGTTATAATAAACCTCCTGATGAAGTGTCACATTTTCAGCTCGAAGCACCGAGGTGTTTGTGCTGGCTGTGGCTTTCTCTAATAAACCTTCACTGGATGGCTTGAGCTTTTTGAGTACGTTTGCTCTTTTTATATTTAAACAAAATGAGTGTAGCTTCTGTGTTTCAAAACAAGATCTGGTTTTTTGGCTTGCACCCACTCTGAAGTTTCTGGAAGCGTGGTATAGTTTGTGCTGCATTATAATAAAGGGCCACCTGATGGGCCAGCAGGGCTATAATAAAGGGCCACCCAATATTGCAGCAAGGTTAAAAAAAGGGCCACCCAATGGCCCAGTGGGTTTATAATAAAAGGCCACCTGATGGCCTAGCAGGCTTATAATAAACAGTCACCGAGTGGCCCAGTGGGCTTATAATAAAGGGCCACCTCATGTTGGAGCGGGGTAAAAATAAAGGTCTACTCAATGTCACAGCAGGGTTAAAGAAAGGGCCATCCAGTGTTGCAGCAGGGCTAAATAAAGGGCCATCTGATGTCCCAGTGGGGCTAAAATAAAATGCCACCCAATGTCCCAGCAGGTTATAATAAAGGGCCACCTGATGTCCCAGTGAGGTTAAAATAAAGGGCCACCCGATGTTCCAGTGAGGTTAAAGTAGTGGGCCACCCAATGTCACAGGGGGTTAAAATAAAGGGACACCTGATGTCACAGCGAGGTTAAAATAAAAGGTCACCCAATGTCCCAGCAGATTATAATAAAGGGCCACCCAATGTCCCAATGAGGTTAAAATAAAGGGCCACCCGATGTTGCAGCAGGTAGCGCACTGTGATCCCGCACCTGCAACCCGGGTTTGGAAGTAGACCTGGTAGCTTGATCAAGTAGCCAAGAGGGGCTGGGGTAGTGCTGCTGTGTGACAGCACTCCCAGCTAAGGAGGGACAATGATGGGTTCCGCTGCAGCAGCGACCCCTGCGATAGGCTGGGGAGCTTGCATCTTCTGCCAGAGTATGCTGAATGTATGCAAGGCCTGACAGTGCACTGCCCAACATCGGGAAGGTGGGGGGGTGAAGGAGAAAATGCCAACAAAGATGGTCTTCAGCAGTCTGTATGACTGCTGCAGGAAGCTTGGGCACTAATCTGCTAGAATCCACATTGGATACACTAGTGGAGGGAGTGACTAGCAGGGCAGGGAGGTTACTGGAAGAACCTCTGAAGGTCAGGGCAAGGTGGTAGTCTGAGGGCAAAAATTCTAAGGTGAAAACATTAAACTACAACATTTTCACAAATCCTTACCTTTCATCCCTCTTCCTGTTCACTGTTTACTCACGGGCATGGTACAATGGAAGTTAGAGTACAGTAGGCTACTCCCCTCTGCCCTATCACTGTTTACTCACAGGCATGGTACAATGGCGGTTAGAGTACGGTAGGCTACTCCCCTCTGCCTTATCACTGTTTACTCACAGGCATGGTGCAATAGAGGTTAGGGTACTGTAGGTTGCCTTCTCTGCCTTGCCACTGTTTACTCAGAGGCATGGTACAACTGAGGTTAGAGTACTGTAGGCTTCTCTCCTTTATCCCTCACTGTTTACTCATAGACATGGTACAATGGAGGTAAGGGTACCGTTGGCTTGTTTTCTTTGGCCCCTCACTTTTTACTCATAGGCATGGTATAATGGAGGTGAGAATAGTGTAGGTAGCCCCATATGTCCCCTCAGTGAATACTCATGGGCATGGTACGATGGAGGAGAGAATAGTGTAGATAGCCCCAAATGTCTCCTCAGTGATTACTCACGGGCATGGAACGATGGAGGAGAGAATAGTGTAGATAGCCCCATATGTCTCCTCAGTGATTACTCACGGGCATGGTACAATGGAGGAGAGAATAGTGTAGATAGCCCCATATGTCTCCTCAGTGATTACTCACGGGCATGGTACAATGGAGGAGAGAATAGTGTAGATAGCCCCATATGTACCCTCAGTGAATACTCACGGGCATGGTACAATGGAGGAGAGAATAGTGTAGATAGCCCCATATGTCTCCTCAGTGATTACTCACGGGCATGGTACAATGGAGGAGAGAATAGTGTAGATAGCCCCATATGTCTCCTCAGTGATCACTCACAGGCATGGTACAATGGAGGAGAGAATAGTGTAGATAGCCCCATATGTCTCCTCAGTGATCACTCACGGACATGGTACAATAGAGGTGAGTACTGTAGGATTCTCTCCTTTGTCCCCTCTCTATATTCCCACAGGCATGGTACAATGGAGGTGAGAGCACTGTTGGTTTCTCTTCTTTGTCCCCTCGCTGTTTACTCACAGGCATTACCTTACTTCTCCCCCACTATTTAATACCCTTGATGGTGCTAAAATTGAAGCTGTCTCCTTCTTTAAGTACCTCAGGTCTGCCTTCACTGGCATCTCAATTTCTCTGTGCACATTGATGCAATTCGTAATAAGCTTCACCCGAAGCTTGGTGCTTTGTACAGGAATAAAGTGAATATACCGCTCCCTGCCCGCTGAGAAATTGTACTAAAACTGATCCTTCCGGTCTTTGACTATGGTGACTTAGTCTACAGTAGTGTGCCAAAATCCTCCCTTACCAGACTGGACCCCTTTTTTCATTCTTCTGCTACTTTACTTTAGATTGTCTCTCATACTCACCACTGCTCTCTTTACTCAGCTCTTTCTCTCTCCTCTTTCGACGCTAGGTGCCTTTCCCATTGTGTCTCTTTTTTTAATCTAATTTTTGGTTTGACACCCTTCCATCCTATGTCTAATCCCTTCTTTCCCATCCTCCTCCATCTTCCTCCTACCTTCTCCACAACAATACTTTTCATTCTCTCACTATTCCTTCTAGAAAGTCTATTGTTGGCCAATCTGCTTTTTCTCACCGCTTTCCAAAACTCTGGTCTTCCCTTCCCCTTTCTATTCATTCTGCCTCTTCTCCTCTCTCCCTAGTCTCTTCTCATCCTACCTGCAACTGCCTTTGAGCCTTCCTCTTTTTCTCCATGCTCTAGTCTTGCCCTCTTCTTACTGTTCCTCTATTTTTCTTTCTGTATATATTAGAGTGTGCTTTATTTTCTAGATGCCTTCATTTACTATTCTGTGTATAATATTTATGATTCTGCTTGTAATTACTATATTATTGTATTTTACTTTGTTAATTTTTTTATTGTTAGCAATCTCCTTCTCCCCTCTCACCCAGGACACATCTGAAAATGAGCTTTTTTCAGCTCAGTATGTATTTCCTGGTTAAACTTTTAAATAACTAAATAAATAAATGGTACAATGGAGGTGAGAGTACCGTAGGTACCCCCATATGCTCCTCTCACGTCTTACTCACAAGCAGTGTACAATAGAGGTGAGAGTACCGTAGGCACCCCCATATGCTCCTCTCATTCCTTACTCACAAACAATGTACAATGGAGGTAAGAGTATCGTAGGTACCCCCATATGCTCCTCTCACTCCTTATTCACAAGCAAGGTACAATGGAGGTGAGAGTACTGTAGGTACACCCATATGCTCCTCTCACGCCTTACTAAGAAGCAATGTGCAATGGAGGTGAGAGTACCATAGGTACTCCCATATGCTCCTCTCACTCCTTACTCACAAGCTATGTACAATGGAGGTGAGAGTACCACAGGTACCCCCATATGCTCCTCCCACTCATTGCTCACAAGCAAGGTACGATGGAGGTGAGAGTACTGTAGGTACCCCCATATGCCCCTGTCACTCCTTACTCACAAGCAAGGTACAATGGAGGTGAGAATACCGTAGGCTTCCCACTCTGCCCCCTCATTGTTTACTAACAGGAATATATGGTTCAGTAGAGATGAGAGTACTATAGCGTTTCTCCTCTGTCCCCATATCATGTAATCACAGGCATGGTACAAGGCAGGTGAGAGTACTATAGGCTTCTCCCCTCTGCTTCCTCATGTTTACTCATGGGCATGGTACAATGGAGGTTAAGAACACTGCAGGCTTCTCTGTGTTGAACTCTATGTGAGGGATTTATAGCACTGGAAGCTAATGTCCTCTGTTTATCTATAGGGTCAGATATAGTGGGGGGCAGATACAGTGTGGGGCAGGTACAGAATGAAGGAGGTGCAGTGTGGGACAGGTACAATGTGGGGAAGGTATTGTGCACTGAGGGTACAGTGTGGTGGGGCAGGTACAGTGTGGGGCAGGTATGGTGTGGGGAGGTACAGTATGGGGCAGGCACAGTGTGGTTCAGGGAAATTATATAGCAGGCTCAGTGTGAGGCGCGTACAGTGTGGGGCATGTACAGTGTAGGGAAGACACTGTGTGGTCACAGGACTGTGTAGGGGAGGTACAGTGTGGGGCAAGAATGGTGTGGGGGAGGTGCAGTATGGGGCAGGCACAGTGTGGGGCAGGCACCATATGGCACAGGTACAGTGTGGTTCAGATACATTATATAGTTGGTACAGTGTGGGCAGGTATAGTGTGGGGAGGTACAGTGTGGGGAGGGCACAGGGTGGGGCAGGTACAGTATAGAGCAGGTACAGTGTGGGAGAGTTGCAGTGTGGAGCTGGTAGAGCATGGGGCAGGTACAGTTTTGGGCACCCTCACTGTGAGGTGGGTACAGTGTGGGCCAGTTACTCTGTGGGGCAGGCGCATTGGAGGATTCCCCAAACACATGATTTCATTGCTGGAGAAAGGTTAAGGATTGACAGCACTGGAGACTAAAACCCTCCAGTTATTTAACAGGTATGAAGCAGGCTTCCCCACACTGTCTGTGATGCATTTTATTCTTGGCTGATGAAAGGCGAAGGGGTGACACTGCCAGTGACTGAAGCCCTCTGTTTACCAACAGGCCAGATAATGTCTTACGCACCAAAGGCCCAGTTCACAAAATTCCTTTGCCCTTGCACCCATGTAGGTGTGTACTGAAAGTGTCAGGGAGTGATGGCCTTTGTGTAATGCCAGCTAATGTTACATCCCTCTGCTGAGAGCAGCACTAGTCAGACTCATGCTGCTAGATGTGTGATAGGGTCGGGAGACATCATGGGGGATTCTATTCCTCTGTGATCTATTCGGTGCTAAACACACACTGCATAGGGTCCATGGAGGGCACATGCACTAGGTGAGAAGGACCTCCACTGTGTATTTTTAGCACCCTCTTGGTGCAACTCCCACTAGAACTTCTGGCCTAGTAGACCAACAAGAAACAAAGCACCAGCCCTATTGGATAACTATTGGGGGTCTGGCAAACATTAACTATTGATTTTTCTTTATTTTGAAAATTCTATGGTTTCTGTACAGAGCAGTGGATCTATTCTGTGTAGGGTTACCACCTGTCCTGATTTCCACAGGACAGTCCTGATTTGGGCAGCTGTGTCCTGCGAAAAAACAGGAAAAATACTACATGTCTTGATTTTATAGTAGAAAAATATTTTCTAACTTTCCACTAAGTGCTGCAGAAAACTACAATACTTTAACTAAAATACCTTAAAATGATAAGAAACAATGGAAGCAACTAAGAAACTACAATACTTAGCCTTAATTCTGATTATATAGAGAAAACAAGTCTGTTGCATTGGTCGAGGTTACGTACTGTCCTGCAAAAAATCATGTTTCGGTAAGAAATGTCCCACTTTGGGGCTTCTTAAAAGGTGGTAACCCTAATTCTGTGACATGTTTGGGCATTAGTGTCTAGCCCCAGTCCACCCCCTAGGACCACCCCAGCCCCTGCTTGGTCCTCCACACTCGGGTATCAGGGACGCTGAGGGCTGTGGATTCCAAAATGTTTGGAATCCACTTAAAGTATAGGGCAGGCCAGCAACATGGAACTGGTGAACATGCCAGCCCCGTTGTGGACTGGAGTCCCAAGTACTGACCACCCACTGGCCAAGTAATTTGAGAAACTATTTGGAAAAATAATACGATAACGTCCATAGTCGCCACTGCAGGTAAATACAGAGGCAGCTTTTTTTAATACCCACATCTTCATCTGCCCAGCAGAGAAGTAAATCTCCCTCAATCGCAGGCAGGGCAACGTCCTCAGTTTCAAAGGCAGAATTTCAGAGTGAGCCAAAGGCTGAGGTGCAATGATATTTTTAAGAATGGGGAATAATAAATGTCATAACACAGCTCTTATCATAACACAGACAGTTCCAGTGCCCACTCTGCTGCAATAAATTACATTTTGTCTGTTACACTGAGCAGCTGTATACAGCTGGGGGAAGAAATCTGACAAACCTTGCGGCTTTCACTATAGAGTGTTTGGATTTCCTTCGCATTGTGGAAAGAGACAAGTGTTGCTTCTGGTACAGACTCTGAGACTCTAGTTGTATAGACTGTGGGTCGATTTATTGTTTAAATAAAAATAATTAAGGACAGAAACTCAAAGTAGGGAATGTGTGTGGTCGCAGTCTTTCTGTCAGTGCAGTTTCTTTATGACTGTGAATCCCACAAAGTAAGGTACAACACCCCTGTTCTCTTAGGTCACCTAATATGAATTTGGTATATTTTTTTTGGGGGTGGGGCGTGGAAGGACTGGGAAGTAGTGCTGTGGCTAGGAAAATGAAAGTTGTAAGCCGAAACCCTATGGTGCTTCTTTGCCTCATCTCCATTGTAGACATGCCAGTATTCATTACCTGGGTCCCTTGTACATCCTACATTGTTCTTCAGAAACTGGGTAACGTTAGCAAAATGTACAGCAGTACTTATTTGTAACCCGTAGGTGGCGCTATCCTATGGGCCACTACCCCTGCCTGCATGACTAGGCACAGGTTGAGGGATCTGAGCTTTTTGAATGGGTGTCTCCACCCAGAGGAATGGTTTTGGGATGGTGTAACTGCTATTGGTATAGCCCTCCGGGGTACTATAACCGCCCACCAACCCTCCTACTAGCCTAAACAGATCAACAAATAAACCAATCACATTTACCATATGAATGCAATACTGAACCCACACACTGTGCACTTACCACCAGGGCTGGATCAGCTGCAAATGTCCTGGAGACCCCCTGTAAAATAAGACCCATAATGCAACAGTTCAATGACTGTACAATATCCCCTCCAAGAAGGTACACACTAGCCAGTTTAAATACAGAAAGAACAAAATATTATTTATTCGGAGGGAGATGAACAAGGGTGGGGCAGAAATCTAGCAGATGATTGTTAGATCTGATTAATTCAGGCTAAACATGCATGCACAAGGAGTCCCTTTGTCACAGTCATACATCCTGGGTACCCAGTTGTTAAGCAGGCTAGCCTGAAGCATTGCCCGGGGTAGGCTGGCATTGCAGCTGTTGTTGGGACCCTTAGGAAAGAAAACAATTGGCATGCACATCAACCCAGAATTTGTAATCCGGAGCCAGATGGCTTAGTTTGTTGTAATAAAGCCAAACAAATAAATCAGATGACACACAGTGATTGCAGCTTTGTTGCAGGGAGCTACCCTGTTTAGTACTCACGCTATCCAGACCAGGAGACAGGACTGCCGAGATAAAGACCTCTAGATGGTGTTCTGGTTTACCAGGGGAAGCAGAGCCGACACAACTCACCGTGGTGGTCGCTACCTGTTCGATGGTGTTGAGCAGGGAGCCGAATTCCCGAGTGAGTCTTTCGTCGGAAAGGTCTCTGCAATGGGAGCAGCAGTCTAGGCCGAGATGACATGGCCCAAACCGTAACAGACAGTTCAGATTCAGTCCATACAGGTGCTGGAGCAGCTTCCAGCTAGCATAACACACTTGAAGGTGAGGAACCAAACTGCCACCCACACAGCACATTCAGCACACTTATAAGGAGTTACCCCTGGGTTTATTTCCCATCAACAATTTTGTGTGGATTAGTGCACCGACTGCATTTCTCACCTCCTTATTCTTGAATTTCATGGACTCCGTTTGCCTGTGGATTATTGGATTTAATTGACTCTGGGACCTATGCTGTGAATACCTCTGACTTCCCTCCTTGATTTGTTAGTTCTATATTTCTTTTCCTTTTTATGGACAACTAGGTGGTGAGAGGACCTTGTGTCCATTTATTTATTTATTTGTGTTAAAGTTTTTTATTTTAAGTGTAATAATGTGGTAGTGAGAGTGCCTAATTATTTATTTCCCTTCTCCATAGTTGTGAGAAAGCTGGGGGGGGGGTGGAAAAAGCTTATTTTATATTTATTTTTGGTTTGGGTGGTGAGAGAACCCAAACTACTTTTTCGTGATATGCTATGTATGTATGACGGGGGATCTTAATTGTCTTCTGGCTTAAGTTCAAACTTGATCTATCTAATAGTGAATAGGGTGGTATTTTAAACTGTTGTGTTAAATTTTGTGAAATTTATTTTTGGGGTGGTTAGTGTTATTGTAAGTAGGTTTTTGTATTGATTTTGGCTGTGTAGTAGCAGCATGTGTTGACCTTTAATCCCCATGGTGGTGCACTACTCATTCTCCTCTCTTCGTGCCCTTCGCCCTTTTTATTCCCCTGTCTCCAATTTGAGACCTACCAGTGCTGTAGAGCGCTGGGAATTATGCGTAGGAGAGGGAGATGGGTGAGGGGTTGTGAACAGGGGAGGATGGACGAGGGGGTCACCGTATTAAGGTAGTTGGATCCACAAGGCACTCTGGGGAGAAATGAAACCCAGATCATGGTTCACCATGTCTGGTGCCCATACCCAAGGGCACTACCGAATATGGTAGGCAGATGGTCCGGACAGCCTCCAAGGTTCGTCCAACTTGGGTGGTGTTGTGCAATGCCGGGTCCATCAGGAACAAGACTGCTATTATTGCTGATCTTGTTAGCTCACTGGACTTGACTTGCATCACAGAGACCTGGCTGGATGAAAATCCAGGCCCCGTAATGGAGGCTATGACTCCGGCTGGGTACGCGGTGATACATCGCCCGAGATTGGATCGCGGGGGGGGCAGGGGTTGCAGTCTGTTTCAAGACAGAACTGGGCCTCACGAGTGTGGTAGTTAAGGAGTTTGAGTCCTTTGAGTGTACAGTGGTAGCAGGTGTAGGCGTTCAAATCGTTCTCATTTACCATCCACCCAGGGATGAGAAGCAATTCCTTCAGGAAGTGGCGGACTTCGTCGTCGACATGGCATTTGAATCACCCAGATTGATGGCTCTGGGCGATTTCAATGCCTGGGTCAATGACAAATTCTTGCAATTTGGTCAGCACTTCCTCCAGTTAATGACATCTCTGGGCCTTACACAGGTGGTTTCCACTGCTACACATAAACTGGGACACTCCTTGGACTTAATCTTCTTACTAGGGATCAAAGCATCCAACCCCCCTTAGAAGGCCTACCCCTGTGGAGATGGCTAGGTACCATCCTTTATGGGATATAAATTCTCAAAGCCTTGCAGCGGTGCTTGACCTATTGTCCCTTGCATTGGCGAGCAGTAATCCAGAGACCCTTGTGTCAGCTTATAATTCGGCTGTTACGGTGGCTCTGGATTCTATTGCTCCTGTCCGTGTGTGCCCCCTCTTTCTGTGCCCCAAGTCCCCTTGGTTTGATGGGATATTGAGGGAGATGCGGAGACAGAGACGAAGGTTAGAACGTTGCTGACATAAGTCCGCCCTTGATGCTGATCACCTTAGATTGATCGACCATTATTCAGTCTATCAATCTGCAATCACCCATAAAAAGGCAGAATTCCTGTCCAGGGAGATTGCAGTTGCTCATAATCGACCAGATCAGCTATTTCGAACTGTAGACAGACTGTGCAACCCAGCCTGTCTGCAAGTTCGGAAAGCTCTTTTGCAATCAGAGTGTGAGGAGCTTGCTCAATTCTTTGCAAATAAGGTGGCCAACATCAGGGCAGATTTGCAACCAGCAACTTCTAAGGGGGTTGCGGTTGGACAGTGTGAGTTCACTATACCTCAATTTTCTTGGAGTTCCTTCAGTCGACCAGACTTCATGGATGTCATGAGAAATATTCAGAGTGTGCGCCCTACATGCTGTAGTTTGGTCCAACTTCCCTAATTTTGGGTTGTAGTGATACCATTGGTCCAGTCCTTGTGTGAATAGTCTGGTGCTTCTTGGAGTTGGGTGAGTTTCCCAGCTCCCTGAAAGAGGCGGTGGTAACACCACTCTTGAAGAAAGTTACCCTGGACCCAGACTGTTTCACTAACTACAGACCTATCTCTAACCTTCACTTTGTTGGGAAGGTGATTGAGAAAGTAGTTGCAGCTCAACTGGAGGACCATTTAACCATCCATGACATCTATGAACCCCTCCAGTCCAGTTTTCGTAAGAGACACAGTACCGAGACAGCACTGGTTCAGGTGCTCAATGATCTCCTGAGGGCGAGAGATCAGAAGAGACATTCCATCTTGGTTCTCTTAGATCTCTCCTCAGCTTTTGACATCGTAGATCACATGGTGTTGATAGCACGCCTGAGGCATATATGTGGGAATATCTGGAACCATTCTTCAATGGTTCACTTCATTCCTCACGGGGATATCACAAAGAGTTGTGGCCGGGGTCTTTTCCTCGGGCCCAACAGCTTTGTTGTGTGGGGTACCTCAGGGATCAGTGCTGTCACCCATGTTATTCGCGGTGTATATGCTACCCCTCGGAGACATTGTAAGAAGGTATGGGCTGAGGTTTCACTGTTATGCAGATGATACCCAGCTATACCTGTCTTTTTGCACCTGACCAGGATGGAGCTCTCTTGGTCTTTAACAACTGTCTGAAATAAATCCAGGAATGGATGGATTCTAGCTGGGTGAAGTTGAACTCAGAAAAGACAGAGGTATTGGTTGTGGACCCAGGTCGTCAGGTAGAGGGGTCGGGTGTTGATGTGCCTTCATGAATTTTTCTTGGCGGCATTTCTCTCCTGACCTCTGAACGGGTGCGTAACCTGGGGGTGATCTTTGATGATAGACTGACACTGCAGTCGCAGGTGTCGGCTGTCGTCAAGACCTCATTTTACCATCTTAGGAATATCGCCAGAGTTAGGCATCTGGTTCCATCTGACAACCTTCCAGCATTGGTCCACGCCTTTGTGTCCTCGCGCTTGGACTACTGCAACTCCCTTTACTTTGGGGTTTCAGGGGTTGAAATTCACCACCTGCAGCTGGTGCAGGACGCAGTGGCCCTGCTTTTGATGGGCTCTAGTAGATCCTGTCATATTACCCCGGTGTTTCGCGAACTGCACTGGCTGCTTATACAGTGGCGGATCACCTTTAAAGTCAGTTTACTAACTTTTAAAGCCCTTCGCGGTCAGGGTCCGGCCTATCTGAAAGAACTTCTGGTTCCTTACTCCCTTGGTCAATTGCTCTGCTCGGCTGATGAGGGGTTGCTAGAGATTCCAAGGGTGAATTTTAAATCATCTAGCTCTAGAGCTTTTTCCTATGCTGCGCCTACCCTTTGGAATTCTCTACCCCGTCGGTTACGGGAGTGCACCTCTGTGGAGGAATTTCAGAGAGGACTAAAAACTTTTCTCTGGCAAAAGGCCTTTGTAGAAGATTGAATTGAACTTTGATTATGATTTTATGTATGTTTGAGACTTTGGATGTTAATGTCTGTTTATATTGATTTAAGAAGTAAAGCGCTTTGAAATAGAAAAGTGCTGTACAAATAAAATTATTATTATAAACAACACGACTCTGCCACAGTTCGGATAAAGTCCAGTTGCAGTTTAGCAGGAGTTCTGCACAAACCTCTCAATTTGTGACTCACTTTGGTATATAGCAAATTGATTGCTTCTGGAGCAAGTCTTCAGTTTACGTTCAGGCAATGATTACACACTTTTGCTTCGGACTTCAAATCTCAACAAAGGAACCATATTTAAGTCCAGCTTTCCATTCACAGGATTTCTTCTCACTGGAAGATGTGACAGGCAGGCCAGTGCAGCCTTCTCACTGATTCTCCCCCGCTCCTAAGCAGGAGCAGCTGCTCGATGGCTCGAACTGTTCACTCTACAAACTCCAGCTCACAGCTAACTCTGCTGCAGGCAGTCCTGGGGATTTCCTCTTGGATCCAAAAGGTTTGGTTGGCTGAGGGAAATGTCACAGCAAGGGCTCCCTCTCTGGGTCCATTTAGGTGCCAAACCTCAAAAACTACAATGCCTACAGCTTTCAATCCCATAAGTCCTCAGGGGACCTAAATGTCCCCTGAGGTTCGATTGGTCCAACTCTGGCAGTCCAGAACCAAAATGGTGGCTGTTATGTAAAAAGTCCAAGCTGCTAGAGAAGGCAGGTTAAACAAACTTCTATACTATTATTAATAAGGCAGATAAACAGTAAATGAACACAGTTCCTAACAGAGCTCCCTTTGAGCATATAGTGACTGCAGAATGGAGCAGAAATGTCACTTGCCTGACCAGTCAAGAGCTCTAAACTACTCGGTCCCAGCCAAGACTAAATTCTAACACAGCATAATGACTCTCTTAAAGAGACAGGCAAGAAGGCTTTCTATAGCACTTTCATGCAGACACATACAGCTACTGCAGACACAGGACACCATCCTAACAGTGGCTATTAGGCAACCCAGGAAGAGATCTTAATAAACCCCAATTTGTAGGGGGGTTACACACTTCCCTGCCTGGAAAAACTTGGTGTCCACGTCAAGTCTATTCTTACTATAACATTTCATATGAACACATTATATGAAGATGCATAGATGTTTCATCTGGTATGTCTCAGTAGTTTAGAATTCACATTTTTTTCCACGTCAAACAGAATCATGATTTCAGTAACGTTACCATATTTTACCATAGCATTTCACTGTATTCCCATCTCTTTAACTTTATATCCCTTGTTACACTGAATGGGCGCCTTAACTTGGGTGGGGGCTTTGAACACCATCTTGGGCAAGGAATTGCACGTGACATAAACTCCTTTGTGCACAACATTCATGGGCAAGTTAACAGGCTGTCTTGGGGTGTCATATGTGAGCTTTAATATTGGCTTTACAGATCTTTCTGAGCGACATGGCAATGGTGGCACTGGCACTTCTTTTTGTTGAAGCTCACTGTCACTTATCAGAGGTATTTCTGCAAAATGAGAATCATCTAAAACACATCTTTCTGGCTCTTGAACGATACTTTCATTAGCATGAAACAGTTCACTTAGCTCACTTAGTTCATTAGCACTTACACAGTCACCTGTAGGTTCACTATTTGCCGCATTGGGTTCAGGTTGACTGATTTCCATTAATTCTGCCATGCAAAGGGATTCAACCTCTTCAAGGTCGACATCGTGGGCATCACTTCCTGGAGGTTCAGGTACCATTGAAGAATTGGAATCTGTTAACACAATTGGAGGTTCAGCGTCATCACCATAGTTAATGGAAGGAATTCCCTGGAACACTCTCAAGTTCAAAAGATGGGTTGAAAGCAGGATAGAATTCACTTTCGTCATCACTTTCAGCATTTTCAATATCTGCAATGTCTGTAGAATTGGAGACATTAGGAGCAACAGACCAGAAAGAAGAAGTTTGCTGATTTTGTGGCTTAGCATTGGTAGCAGACCTAGTTACAGGGCGTCAAGGGGCTTGTGTCTCTTGAACATTATTGATTACTATTTGGCCGATAGGTAACAGACGGTTTCTGTGGATGGTTTTAACAGCATGAAGGTCCCCTTCTGGATGCACATTATACACAGGCAGATAATGGAGCTTACTGACTACTATGTATGGAACGTGACTCCAGCAGTCTGCTAGTTTGTGTTTACCTGGAAGTCCAAAGTTTCTTGTTAGTACTCTGTCATCTGGTTGGAGCTTTGGGGCCTTAACACATTTGTCATGGTGAGTTTTGTTGGACAGGTTTTCTTTAGTGGCCATGGTGTTTGTCAGCTGATAGGCATGATCTAGTTGAGCTTTCAGATTTTTAACATACTGCAGGTAGTTTTTGGATTCATCACCACCAGGAGACACTCCAAAACATACATCAACTGGAAGGTGAGCTTCTCTGCCAAACATAAAGTGGTATGGTGAAAAACCAGTTGCATCATTCTTTGTACAATTATAAGCATGGACAAGTGTGCTTATTTGTTGGTTCCACTTAGAATTGTCTTTAGGTTGCAGGGTGCCCAGCACGTCAAGTAGGGTTCTGTTAAACCTCTCTGGTTATGGATCTCCTTGTGGATGATACAGGGCCTTTGTAATCTGGCTCCAGACTAAGAAAGTTGATACAGACAAGTTCCATTGGTGCACTTGTGACAATATTGACCAGAGGGGCTGCTCTTTGTGGTGGAGTTTTGCGCTGAAGACACCTACTGCAGGTTTTAAAGTGTTGTTTTATGTCTTGGCCCCCTTTTAGGCCAGTACAAATAGGCCAGATCAAGAGTTCTCTCACTACCTATATGTTCCATTTGGTCATGCAAGGCTTTTAGGACAATATTTTTGAACTTAGCTGGCAGTACTAGCTGTTTTCTCACAATTTCACCTTGGCTGTCAGTAAGCTCTCGTTACAATAACTGTTCTTGAAGCTTGAGCTTGCTCCCCTCTCGGAAGAGTAAGGCAGTGTTGGGGTCACTGGACAGCATTTTTGAGATATTTTCACCATTCTGTAAAGCATTAACTACTGGTCTGATCATTGGATCATAGCATTGTTCTTTGTGGATATCAGCTGGAGTTAGCTGTGGTAAAGAACTCAAGTCTAAAGCTGCGAAGCTACAGTAGGCAACTGGTATGCACATTTCTGGAGGTCCCAAACAATCTGCCAGACAGTTCACAGTTTTGGAGAACAAAGTTTCTTCCTGGTCAAACTTGTGGCATAGTGTTTCTACAGATTGCTGAAGGATATGAACCCAGGGTTGATCAGAAGGAGGTGTTTGTGAAAGAGCATCGGCATCTATGTGGTTTAGGCCTGGTCAGTACTCCACCGTATAATCATAGGTTGCTAGAGCAAAAAGCCATCTGTGTCCAGTAGCATCTAGTTTAGCGGTAGTTTGGACAGATGTTAATGGATTATTATTGGTTTTCACTAAGATTTTAGCACCATACAAGTATTCGTTAAATTGGTTGACTATGGCCCACTTGAGAGTAAGGAATTCTTGTTTGCGCACCGGATAGTTTCTCTCTGAGGATGTCAGGCTCCTGCTAGCAAAAGCTATGGGATACAGTCCTTCCAGGTATTCTTGATAGAGTATGGCTCCGAGATCACTCAAACTGGCATCTGTATGTAACACATAGCGGTTGGATGGATCAGTATAAGCAAGTATTGGAGCATGAGTTAGTCTGTATATCATCTTTTCGAAGGCAGTGTCACAATCGAGAGTCCATCTCTGCCCAGATGGCTCATTTGGTCTGAAATAAGCATTTTCAGCATCCCTGTCAGTTCCTTTCTTAAACTTTTTTGAGTAGGCAGACACCCTTGAGTTAAGTTTAATAGAGGGCAGATCACCTTGGTATAGCCCTTGACAAATTGGCGGTAATAGCCACAGAATCCAAGAAACCATTGCAGATCTTTTAAGTTGTTGGGCTTTGGCCAGCTGGTTAATGCCTCCACCTTAATGGAGTCTGTCTGTATGCCTTCTGACGACACAATGTGCCCCACATATTTGACAGAACTTTGGAAGAACTGACATTTGTCAATGGATAATTTAAGATCAAATTCTTCAACTCTGTCCAGCACTTTGAATAAGCGAGCCTCAAGCTCCTCCAGACTTTTTCCAAAAACTATGATGTCATCAAGGTAGACGAGACATTCCAAGAGATTTATATCTCCCACTGCACACTCCATTAGTTGTTGGAATGTTGCTGGTGCACCTGATATGCCTTGAGGCATGCAAAGAAACTCATAGAAGCCCAAGGGACAAATGAATGCAGTTGTTTCCTGGTCCTCAGGAGCCATTGGGATCTGATAGCATATGCTTCGGAGGTCAAGGACGGAAAACCATTTACTCCCATTTAGACAGTCCAGGGCATCCTGTATACGTGGCATTGTACACTGATCAGGCACAGTTCTTTTGTTAAGGGTCCTGTAATCAACACAAATGCGAATGGAACCATTCTTTTTCCACACCACAACAATTGGGGAGGCATATGGGCTACTTGACTCTTGTATGATGCCAGCCGCTAACATCTCTTGTACATGACGTTGGACATCATCTATGTCGGCAAGGGTTAGGCATCTAGATCTCTCTCTGAAGGGTCTCTCGTTATGCAACCTAATGCAGTGTTCAGCACCTGTGACACAGCCAACATCCCATTCCTTGAGGGAAAATAATTTCGTTCTCTGAGCCAGCCTGTTACTAATCCTGGTTCTCCAGTTGATTGGAAGTGATGAATCCCCAAAATCAAACATGTCAGGCGATACCTCACATCCTTTTTCAGTTCTGCACTAGGATGGGAGCACAGCAGTGTCAGCACAATAGACTTTAGCCAGGGTGCATCCTCTGTGCCCCGTGATGTCTCGGTCTGTAACATTTTGTATTCTTACCACCACTCGGGAGTAAGCATTAGCCCAGGCTGTAAGCACACTGGGTTTAATCAGCAGTCCTTCAGGTAATTTTCCCTTGTCAGGGGCATCCAGCATCAAAATTTTGTTAGTCACATCTTTTCGCAGCTGAACTTCACCACTCATACTGCATTCTGCATTGGGAGGCAACGTGATAGTAGCAGGATCCTTCTTCCAAACTATCCCAACAGGCTTGTCTTTGTCATCTTCCTTGGGGTGCAAGTGATTCTCATAGGCCTTTTGGATCAGGACGTGAACACGCAGGGCTTTTCCTGTCTTCCCCTTCTGCCATTCTTCACATAGCTGGGTCAGGCACCCAAACATGTGTGCATTTGTGCCATTCAGTACAGGGATACCATCATAAAGTCCAGTGGAAGGGCAGACCAGAGCTAGCATCTCCACAGAATCTCCTACACCAGCCACAGAAGATGGAAAAGAAAGCCACACCTTCAAATAGCCAAGATAAGGATACAATGTTTCACTTAACCCCCACACATGCAGTCCATCAAGAGGTTGTAATGGGTGGTCAGACAAATACTGCTCATATCAATCGTAGAAAATTATTGTGACTTGAGATCCACTGTCTAAAACTGCCAGGGCCAGGATCCCGTCTATGTGTACAGTATTGTCCATGGATGGGCCCACCAATTTGGACCAGTCTGGAGGGACTTTAGTAGGAACCTGGATGGACAATTTAGCCACAAAAAAATTGGAAGGTGGATTCCCTGAACCTCCACTGTAATCGTTTCTTGTACTCCTCTGCCATTGGTTTGCTTTCTGGAGCTTCCCTTGGAGTCGATTCACCATTTTCTCTAAGTCCTTTTGAGACCGGCATTCTTTCTTCATATGCCCATCCTTTCCACAGTTGCGACAAATTATAGATTCTTGGGTTCGTCTTGGCTGAAACATTACATTAGGAGCTGATCTCCATTCACAATTAGCGAGTTGGGCAGAGTACACATTTTGGGCTGGAGCTGAAGCACTAATGACAGAAAATCATGGTTTGGCCTCTGCCTGTGGCATTGAAGGCAATGCAATATGTCTCAATAGTTCTTTTTATGGTGGCAGTCAATTCACTGATCTCTGTCTTGAAGCTGCCCTCAGTAGAGGATGCCTGAGTGTGCACCCCCACCCCATAGCCCCACAGGAGATACACTCTAAGAGGGACCAGGGTCTTTGTCTGTGGGAGGAGCCTTCGTAGAGGCACCCGCTTTCATTTCTCTGACTTCTCTTAGCAGCTCGTCTCTCAACAGCTTGGCCATTGGCAGAGTGTCCTTAGCAGTTGCTGAGTGCTCATCGGGTGCTATATTCCACTCTTGAACTTCACTCACCTGATCACCCTCTATCACCTGGGCAGCAGCAGCAGATATGTGAGAGGGCCCCTCATGTGGCCGCCTTTGCTCAACCTCCCCCCCCGAATTTCTTTCATTTGTTCGTCATAGGAGGGAGGAGAGTCTAGCCAGGTTGCAAAGTGGTAACTGAAGCAGCAGTAGTTCAGAGAACAGGGCAGACTTGAGGATCTGGTCCAACCTTATCCGAGCTAACTTGTCTAAGGTCACGATAGCTTTTCTGAGGCATTCCTGTAGCACCTTTTCAAGTTGAGGTACATACACTGATAAGAGCTTCCCTTGGTATTGCTGAGTGTTTCTTACTCTCCTCCATAGATCCTCATCTGAATTGAATCTGGACTCCCATACACATTTTCCAAAGTAGCTAAATAGTCCTGTGCAGTTGCTTCAGGGTTATTAGCCTGCTTGGTGCAGATAATAACCAGAGCAGGACCTTAGAGGCTTTCACTTAACCTCTTTCTCTTCTCCGCTTTAGAACATTGCCATTTGGTACTAGGGGGGCAACATAGTCTATCCAGGTCTCCAGTCATCCTCCCCCTGGGGGGTTGGGAGAATGCCTGAAAATATTCTCAGCCTGCGGTATGAGTCATGACTAACTGCGAGCACAGGTGTGGGTGCTGGAGCTGGTGAAGGGGCAAGTATTGGAGCTGGCATGGGCATCGGAGAAGGAACACCCCCAGGTGGCATGAACAACTTTTTAAAGTTCTCAACTGTTTTGCCCTCCTCCAGTAGCAATTTGGCAACCTTTTCCTCAAAAGTCTCTGATAAGGGTGGGAGCTCGTTTTCAGAGGGGTCCTCACTATCCTTAGTTATTTTCCTCCAGGCAGCTGGGGATCCATCAACAGCAATAGTTTTGGGCACCTTAGTACTGTCCACGGGGTTGCCACACTCCACTAATGCCATTAGAGTTTGGGCAGTCAAGTCAGTCTACCACTACAGCTTTTCCCAGGCATTCAGTTTTGGACGGTACACCTTCTATAGTGTCTTTACTAGTGTCCAGAGGTATATCGAGTATTAACAAGGCATTATGGGGGTCATTATCATGCCCTGTACACCATACAACCAACTGATGCACAGCTATGTCTTCAGGGGTACCCATTAAAGTTCTAGTTGAAATTCTTGGTTTTGACCATTGGGGGCACTAATCCCAGTGGTGCCTCCAAGATGTAACCCCTAGGTGGCACTATCCTATGGGCCACTACCACTGTCTGCATGACTAGGCACAGGTTGAGGGATCTGAGCTCTTTGAATGGGTGCCTTCACCTGGAGGAATGGTTTTGGGGTAGCGTAACTGCTATTGGTATAGCCTTCCGGGATGCTTTAACCACCCACCAACCCTCCTAGTGGCCTAAACAGATCAACAGATAAACCAATCACATATACCATATGAATGCAATGCTGAACCCACACTCTGCACACTTACCACCAGGGCTGGATCAGCTGTAACTACCACGAAACCACTGTAAAATAAGACCCATAATGCAATGGTTCAATGGCAGTACAATATCCCCTCCAAGAAGGTACACACTAGCCAGTTTAAATACAGAAAGAACAAAATCTGATTTATTCAGGGGGAGTTGAACAAGGGTGGGGCAGAAATCTAGCAGATGATTGTTAGATCTGATTAATTCAGGCTGAACATACATGCACAAGGAATCCCTTTGTCACAGTCACACACCCTGGGTACCCAGTTGTTAAGCAGGCTAGCCTGAAGCGTTGCCTGGGGTAGGCCGGCATTGCAGCTGTTGTTGGGGCCCTTAGGAAAGAAAACAATTGGCATGCACTTCGACCCAGAATTTATAATCCGGTGCCAGATGGTTTAATTTGTTGTAATAAAGCCAAACAAATCAGGTGACACACAATGAGTGCAGCCTTGTTGCAGGGAGCTGCCCTGTTTAGTACTTACGCTACCCAGACCAGGAGGCAGGACTGACAAGATGAAGACCTCTAGATGGTGTTCTGTTTTGCCAGGGGAAGCAGGGCCGACACAACTCACCGTGGTGGTCGCTACCTGTTCGAGGGTGTTAAGTAGGGAGCCGAATCCCTGAGCCGGTCTTTTTCATCAAAAAGGTCTCTATGATGGGAGTGGCAGTTTAGGCCAAGATGATAGGGCCCAGACAGAGCAGACAGTTTGGATTTAGTCCGTACGGGTGCTGGAGAGCTTCCAGCTAGCATAGCACACTTGAAAGTGGGGAACCAAATCGAGACCCACACAGCATATTCAGCACACTTATAAACAACACAACTCTTAGCCACTGTTTGGATAAAGTCCAGTTGCAGTTTAGCAGGAGTTCTGCGCAAACCTCTCAATCTGTGACTCACTTCAGTACCTGGCAGGCCGATCACTTCTAGAGAAGGTCTTTGATCCTCGTTCAGGCAATGATTTCACTCTTTTTCTTCAGACTTCAAATCTCAACAAAGGAACCATATTTAAGTCCAGCTTTCCATTCACAGGATTTCTTCTCACTGGAAGATGTGACAGGCAGGCCAGTACAGCCTTCCCGACGGCTCTCCCTTGCTCCTACGCAGGAGCAGCTGCTCAATGGCTCAAGCTGTTCACTCTCCAAATTCCAGCTCACAATTAACTCTGCTGCAGGCAGTCCTGGGGATTTCCTCTGGGATCCAAAAGGTTCAGTTGGCTGAGGGAACTGTCTGTCACAGCAAGGACTCCCCTCCGGGTCCATTTAGGCACCAAACCTCAAAAATTAAAATTACTACAGATTTCAATCCTACAAGACCTCTGGGAACAGTCTCCATTTTAGGTCCCCTGAGGTTCGATTAGTCCAACTCTGGCAGTCCAGAACCAAAATGGTGCCTCTTATGCAAAAGTCCAAGCTGCAAGAGAAGGCAGGTTGAACAAACGTCTATACTATTATTAATAAGGCAGATAAACAGTAAATGAACACAGTTCCTAACAGAGCTCCCTCTGCACATATAGCGACTGCACAATGGAGCAGAAATACCACTTGCTTGGCCGGTCACGAGCCCTAAACTACTCGGCCCCAACCCAGACTAATTTCTAACATAGCATAATGACTCTCTTAAAGAGACAGGCATAGAGGTTTTCTATAGCACTCATAGCTCTCAACTGTACCACATTACGAGGAACGTTCCTCATTTTACTTCACAAAAGCTCCCTGTTCCACATTGTGAGGACTTGTTCCACATTCAGTATTAACATTATAAAACAAAAATCTAAAGTAAACGATGCAAATATATATTATTTAATTAATATCAGACTTTCTGAACATAAATGCAAACATTTCAACAGTGTTCTGAGCCTCCTAGGTAAAGATTTGATTAAGTGTTCCATATTTTGCTCATTTGTTCCACGTTTTGAGAGGCAATGCTCTACATTTGGGAGACAAAGGTTGAGAGGTATGATAGCACTCTCATGCAGACACATACAGCTACTGCAGACACAGGACACCATCTTGACAGTGGGCATTAGGTAGCCCAGGAAGACATCTTAGTAAACCCCAATTTGTAGGGGAGTTACATATTTTATTTATTTATTGAATACAATCGGAATTAATACCTTTGAGTCACAGCCTCCTTTACAAAGGCTCCACGCCATAGAAAACACTACAGAGCATACAGTGTACAGACATCACAGTATAAACAGCAGTGTGGGAAATATCACACCTTATGAATGACACATGGTAAATTACAGCAGGTGGATGTGTTACAGGGTAATTTCAACAATCAAAGACAATACAGTACAGTGGCTAAATACAATAAATACAGTAACTACAGGGGCAATCATACAGTACAGTAGTTGTCGTAAAGAAGTATTTTATGCTGAACATTGATGTTATAACACCAGTAGGGGTGGATGTCAGACAGTAGGAGTAACCAATATCAACGGTCTGGGCCCAGAATGCCACCGCTTCTCCAATTAACTTGTATGCCATGGCTAACCTGGTATATGTGTTCCTACTCTCATGAATGAAAGAAAGGGCACCACAATGAGAGAGCTAAGAACAGTAATAGGGGATATACAGTATATATATATTTTTTTTATACTTTTCTTCACCTCCATGGACCAGCCCCAATTGGCCAACCCCATCCCCTTCCGGTGGACTTACCCATAATGGGATATGCTCTGGCTTGTCCAATAGAGTGGAGCTACAGGAGGGAGCCTGACCACCATTCAGACACTGGTATATGGCCCCGGGATGCTTCCATCCCGGGGTTATGCCCTGACTTACCCCCCAGGGTGGGGTCTCAGGGAAGGGGCTCACCCTCCCATCAGACACTGGTATTCATCTCTGGTGGTGCCATGGGTAGAGGTGCTGGACCTGCGGTGAATGGCAGGCATCATCCTTCTCTTCTCACTTTTTCAACATTTTCAGCCCCGGGAGGCAGGACATGCAATGACGTCAAGAGCACATATGCCAATGTCTGTCCCACCTCCAGCTATGATGCAGGTGCTGGCAGCTTCTGTCCCGGCCTCCACCAGAGGTCAGTCTTGCACCAGGCATGCAACCCCTCTCCCCCTGGAAAAGGAGAGCTGTCCCTGGGATGCTCAATCCTTTTGTTCCCCCACCCCCCCCGCCTGTTGGCCGGCCCTCCAACTCTTGGGTCTGTTCACAAACCCAAGATGTCGGCATCACAGACAGAAGCCCTGACCTATGTGCCAGTGGGCTGGACATAGGGGAAATTGTTGCTTTTTTCTCATATTTGACTTTGGAAACTGTTGTTACTGTAACAAAAATGTTGGGCACTGCGCTGCTAGTTAAACTCTGCACTATAATTGCTTGCACAGTGGTCACTTTATACCCAATTTTTGCTCAGTTCTGTACCATTTTGCCCACCATTGAAAAGACTGAATCCCTAAACCTTCATCAATTAATCACTGAGCCCTCCAGGCCAAACCCACTCTCCCACAACCACTCTCTTCTGGACTGGGTGCTCTCCTCCCACCCCTACTGCACTGCTGCTGTGGCATTCTCCCAGACTCTTTTTGTGACCACTACATGACCTACTTTGTCCATAAGTTATGCATGCCCCACGCCCCTCTCAATTACCATTGGCTTAGGTCATTTAGATCGCTAAATACCGAGGCCATCCTCCATGACCTTGCCTCCTCTAACTGGTCCCTCGTTTATTCCGCCCCTGACATTGACTCTGCTATCTACCTCTTTCGCAACTTTCTAAACAAGGCATGGAATACCCATGCCCTTCCTAAAAGGTGCAGAGTCAGACACTCCCATCATCCCTGGATTTCTGCTGACATCATTCAGCTCTGTAAATCCCATAATCTTGTTTGGGCAAAATACAAATCCCCCCTCCCCCTCCGATCACCACCTCTATAGGTCCCTCAGAAATGCCTGTGCTAAGGCAATTAGAGCCTCATAAGCCCAATACTTCAAATCGACCCTGAAGCAAAACCTTAACCTCCCCCTCTAAATTCTGGCAGGCTCTTCACTCCATCTTTAACCCCCTCTCAAGCTCCTCCCCCCCACACTGATTGTTGACAGCTCGCTTGTCTCAGACATCTCTTCCGTTACCTTGTTTCTCAATTCCTTTTTCACTACCTGTGCCCTTCCTCTAGCTCGGTAGATGTCCCTACTGTCACCCCCGTCTCTCTTCCCATCTGAAGGCTTTTTTTTCTCACCTATTACTGTGCATGAAACGCTCAGTGCTCTCCTCTTTCTCAGTCTTCATAAAACCAGATCGGATGGCCTCGACCACCGCATTCTCTGGATCTCTGCCCCTGCTATAGCGCTTCCCCTCTCCCACCTGCTGAACCGTTCCTTTGATCTCAGTACTGTATCTCAGGAATGGAAAGTTGCCAAGGTGCTACCCCTTCACAAAGGGGGTAATCCCTCTACTCCTGGTAATCACAGGCCTATATCCCTTTTCCCCTCCCTGGCTAAACTGCAGGGTCCCTTGCCTTCTCAAGACTCTCTGATTTTCTTAACTCCTCAGGTTTTCTTCTCTCTGGTCCATCAGACTTCAGGAAAAGTCACTCCACCATCTCTTCCCTCCTCCGTGTCACTGACACAATTTTCACTGGTATGAACCGTGGTCACATCACCGCTGCTATATTTATCTACCTAGCCAAAGCTTTTGACTCTGTCCCATCCTATTCTTCCATCTAATCTGCTCTCCACCCAAGCTGTGGACTGGTTTAAGTCCTACCTTACTGGCAATGCACACTGTGTCCAAGCAGGTGATGCCCTGTCTCCCCCCACCCCACTTCCAGTACAAACAGGTGTCCCTTAAGGCTCCATTCTGGGCTTGTCTTTTTTCGATATTCCTAAATGATCTTCCATTTGTCTATGTCTCCTCCCTTATACATATGTACTCTGACAAAATCATTCTGTAGTCCTCCAGCCCCTCAATCACCGAGGTACAGTCTCAGCTGCAGAGTGACTTCTTGAGGGGGTTACACTGGTTCCAGGAGAATCAACTCAAAGTGAACACTAAGCAAACTGTCTCTATAACTTTCGGTAACGCCCATAAATTAGCCAAACTTTCCCCCTCTCCTCCTTTTCTACCCTAGACGGCACCTCTCTTGACATTGTCCCTGCCTACAAGTATCTTGGCATCTGGTTGGACAATCATCTTGACTTTTCTTCACACCTCAACTATTTCCAGTACCAAACTCCGCCCCTAGCTTACAGCCATTTACAGAAACAAAGACTCTCTTCTCTTGTTGTCCGCCAAGAGTTCCTTACCAAAATGATCCCACACATTTTTGATTTTGCCGATGTGGTTTTTGGGCCTGCTCCCACCTCCTCACTCTCCAGATTAGACTCCCTATTTAATGCTTTTTGCCATTTTGCCTCCAGTGCTCCCTCCCCACCGCACGCACCACTGTACCCTCTACTCTTCCCTCTTCCTTCCCCCTCTGCATCTATGCTGTTAACACAATGCCAACACCCTTATTTCTAAATTCTGGTTTGGGTCCCTTCCCTCCTACCTCTCTTCCCTCCTCTCCCCATCATCCCCCCCCCCTATCAACTATGCACCAGAGACCCCCCATACTTTCTCCCTCCCTTGTCCTCATTGTAACTTGGGGCAGGCAGCTTTTTCTTACCATCTCCCTTCCCTCTGGAACTCTCTTCCAATCTCCTTTTGTTTATCTCCTTCTCTGTACTATCTTAATTGTATTCTTTCCCAATCCCTCCCTCTCACTTGCTCCTGTCCTTCTTCCTCCCGGCAGCTGGAGTGAGGCTCTCTCTCCCCACACATTCATAACTTGCCTCCTTCTGAGCACCGTATCATTCTCACCCCTCTATTTCCAGGAATCCCTAACAACCATAACAATTTTCACTTTATCCCCCTATGATCTTTCCTTTCACTCCTGCCTCTCCTAGTTTTTCTTTTAAAGCTGGCTTCCTCAGCTAATTTTAGTTGCTCAAAATGTCACACACTAATTGTTAGTGTATAACCTCTTATTTTTATTACTTGTACAGCCATAGCTTGTAGCCACCCCCTTGTTCCCTTCCCCCAGGTCACACCTGAAAACGAGCTTTGGCTCAGTGTGCCTCTCCCAGGTACCAAAATGTTAAATAAATAAATTTGTTTCACATCTCTTAATGTTTTACTTATGTGTTGTAACTACTCACTGTTCTCTGTACCTGTTTGTGTTTTACCTTTATCTACCATCTTTATGTCTCCGTTGCATCTGAAAACGGTCCATGGGATCAATGCACCTACCTAGTTAACTAACAGATAAATAATAAATCCATCAATCAATCGAGTATAGGTAGGCAACAGTTGGAGGTGGCGGGTGACATAGTATTGTGGCTTACAGACAGGAAGCAGGACAGTCATCTTGTAGAAAACCACCTGGTTAGTTCCCAGAAAGATTTTTTTTTTTTTTCAGTTGTTTAACCAGGAGTAGCACACTAAGCTGAAAGCTTTTTCACAGTGCGACCTGGGAGCATAGGGAAGTAAAGTGACTTGCTCAGGGTCACACAGTATGTAAGTGGAAGCTGTGGGATTCAAACCCAGGTCTGGTCTGGTCTGCTGGAAGTCAACAGGTTTGCAGCTCAGAGCCTTAAACCACTGCGCTATACTGCCTCCAGAAGAAAGATGCTAGGGTGATGTATTTTACATCATGGGTGGACAAGATGCTTGGGGGGCTGCAGTGGTTAGAAACATGGAAACATAGACTTTGACGGCAGATAAGGACCACTTAGCCCACCTAGTCAGCCCCATTCCCTACCTACTGGATAAGCTGCAGAGCCTAGTTAACCAACAGCCAATTTCTTCCTGTCCCCCACAAAAATTGTCTTATGTCTGTCCCATGCATTCTAGAATTACCCCACTGCTTTTGACCCCACGACCTCCTCAGAAGGCCATTCCATGCGTCCACCACCTTCTCTGTGAAAAAATACTTCCTCACGTTGCCACTGAACCGTCCTCCCTCTATCTTCGAATTGTCTCCCCTTCTTCTTGCACATCTCTTTTTCTGAAAGATGCTACCCTCTTAGACTTTGTTGATTCCCTTGAGGTACTTAAATGTTTCTATCATGTCCCCCCTCTCCCTCCTTTCCTTAAGGGTATACATACTAAGCTCCTTTAGTCTCTTTTTGTATGGCTTCTATTGCAGACCCTGCACCATTTTAGTTGCCCTCCACTGGACTGCCTCCATCCTGTCTATCTCCTTGCAGAGATGGGGTCTCCAGAATTGGATGCAGTACTCCAGATGGGGGGTCTCACCAACTGTCTGTACAGGGGGATAACAACTTCCTGTTTTTTTTTTTTGCAGTTGTTTTAACCAGGACTAGCACACTAAGCTGAAAGCTTGTTTCCAGGTGCGACCTGGGAGCACAGGGAAGTCAAGTGACTTGCTCACAGTCACACAGTATGTAAGTGGGGGCTGTGGGATTCAAACCCAGGTCTCCAGATTTGCAGCTCAGAGCCTTAAACCACTGTGCTATACTGCCTCCGCTAATGCCTTTCTACTGGTGATGCCTCTCCCTATGCATCCCAGTATCCTCCCTGCCATCCCTACTGCCTTCTCACATTGCTTGCTAACCTTTAGGTCATCTGATATGATTACCCCCAGGTCCCTTTCCATTTTTGCTGTTGTTACTACCCCCCCCCACTGTGTACTCTTCCCCTGGGTTTTTGTTTCCCAGGTGCATTACTTTGCACTTCTTTGCATTGAATCCAAGCTGCAGTACTTCTGACCGTTCCTCCAACCTTGCCAAGTCCTTTCTCATCCTTTCCACCCCCCTTGTGTATCAACCCTGTTGCAAATTTTTGTGTCATCTGCAAAGAGGCATACTTTTCCTTCTAGTCCCTCTGCAATGTCACTTATAAAGACATTAAAAAGGACCAGACCCAGTACTGAACCCTGTGGTTCCCCACTAGTAACCCCCTTTTCTTCAGAGTGAACTCTGTTTACTATTACCTTCTGTGTCCTGTTGTCCAGCCAATGTTTTACCCAGGCTACCACCCTGGGGCCCACTCCCAGGCTGGTTAATTTGTTTATTAATCTTTTGTGTGGGACTGTGTCAAATGCCTTGCTAAAGTCTAGGTAGGCCATGTCCACAGCCCCTTCCTGGTCTACTACTTTGGTCACCCAGTCAAAGAAATTGACTAGCCTCATCTGACATGAACTTCCTGCTGTGAATCCATGCTGCTTTGGGTCCTGTGCCCCACTGGCCTCTAGGTACTCAACAGTTCTTTCCTTCAGAAGTGATTCCATCATTTTCCCTACCACTGAGGTCAAACTGACAGGTCTGTAGCTTCCTGCCTCTGTCTTGCTTCCACTTTTGTGAAGGGGAATCACATCCACCCTCCTTCAGTCCTCAGGTACCACACCAGCCTCCCATGATTTGTTAAAAAGGGTAGTCAGTGGTGTCACTAGTTCTCCCCTTAGTTCTTTTAGAATTCTAGGGTGAATCCCATCAGGCCCCATTGCTTTGTTCACCTTCAGTTTTAGGAGTTCTTTCAGAACCCTTTCATCTGTGAAAGGACTGGGATCGACCCCCCTATCCAGACTGCTTCTATTGACTGGATTAGGTACCTCCCCCTCCTCTTCTTTTGTGAATACTGAGCAGAAGTATTCGTTCAGTATCCCTGCTTTTTCACTGTCCCTCTCTGCCCACCCACCGTCCCCTTATATTCAGCCTCACTATCTCTCCTTTTCTCTTTCTTCACTCTCTAATGTACCTATAAAAGGTTTTATCCCCCTTCTTAACTGAGTTGGCTATGTTTTCCTTGGTTTGGGCCTTTGCTACTCTGACTGCCTTCCCTGCTTCCTTCTGCTTTAACTGGTATAGTTCTCTGTCCTGCTCCTTCTGTGTTTCCTTATGTAACCCCTAGGTGGCACTATCCCAAGGGCTACTACCCCTGACTGCTGGGTAGCAGGTTAAGGGGCCTAGGTTTGGTGATGGGTGCCTCCACCCAGAGGTCAGGGTTGGTAGTGGTCAAACTAGCTTGGGCATAGCCCTCTGGGACACTGTGACCCCCCTCAATTCCCACTAGTGGCCCACACAATACACAATGAGTACCTTCACAATTGACACCACCAGGGTCGATTTCTCCAGTTCAACCCTGAGGAGCCCCTGTAAAACAAGGTTAGGCAGCACAAATGACAACAGTACAGTACCCCCAGTACAAATGGTACACACAGTCAGTTTAAATGCAGAAACAGTAAGATCTGATTTATTCAGGGGGTGTTTTAACAAGGATAGTGGCAATCAGGTTAATTAGCTTACTCTCTATAATAATCGCACTGTTATGCATGCAGTACAGAATTCCCCCACACTGTCACACACACACACTGGGTACCCGGGTAAAAAGGCAGGGCTAGCCAGGATAGTTGCCCGGGTAGGCCAGCGTCGCAGCTGGGTGGGGCCCTATGATGGAAAAAAACAACATGCACACCAATAATTTGTAATCTGGAGCCGGAGGGCTCAGTTCGTGGAAAGGAAAACACAAAACAATCAGATGACACACTTTGATTTAAGAAACGTTGCAGGAAGCTACCCTGATTATTACTCACGGTACCCAGGCTAAACACAGGAGAGCTGATGGATGAACTTTCTGGATTGCCAGAGGGAGTAGGGTAGCAGGACAAAACCCTCATGGCAGAGCCCAACAGCATGTGAAAGCAAGTGGATTCAGTCCGATGCAGATCTGAACAGCTTCCAGCAATTTGCACACAGTTTACAGCAAGGGGGATCCGATCACGATCCCCTTCCAGCACATAGCACATTCATATGTAAAGAAAGTTTACTGTACCAGGCAGGTGACTCCACAGTCCCTATCGCAAAAATCACTGCTAAACCCGGGAGCACTTCAGTATCTAGAGTTCTGACAGGCCGATCGCTTTCAGCAAAATCTTCAGTCTTCTACAGGGTGAGCCAGGTTATAATTTGGCAGCTTGCTTCGTTCTCTGCAAATTCGGATTCAGTCCAAAAATATCCTCTTCCCCCTCTCAGGGCAGATAGCAGGCTAGTAGGCCAAGAATCAGGCCTTCCACAGTTCTCCCACGCGAAGTTCGCCGCAACGGCCGCTCGAACACTCACAGCTCCTTCTCTCTCATCCTCTCAAACAGATCTGGCTTGCCAGCAGACAGCTCGAGAGATTTCCCCAGTATCCAAGGGGTCCAATTGGCTGGTTCCTCTGTCAGTCACAACACACTCCCCCTGTTGGTGCAAAAAGGCACCAATTGTCCAAAACTACATTTTCCAGAGTCAGGCACCACACAGATCCACTTTAACAGGCTCTATTTTAGAGTCCTCACAACCCCATTGGTCCAATTTGGCAGTTCAGGACCAAAATGGTGGAGCACAACAGAAACAGTCAATGCTGCAAGAAAGGCAGGTTAGACAAACTCCATTTTCACTGCTACTCTGCATAATTCCCCACAAGTAGTTACATCTTTCAACTGAGCTCCCTCTGCTCATTTAGCGATGGCAGAAACGGAGTGATTTGTCAGCAGCTCGAGCAGGACTTGAGCAGGGAAACACACAGACCCCCCCATCCAGATTAACTATGACTGCAAGCAGGCAGCCCTTAAAGAGACAGTACTTGGAGGCTTTAAAAGCATTCACTGGCAATCATAGTTAAGCGGATTAAACTGCGAACACCAACCAGGCTCTGAGCAAATAGGCAAGTTCTTGGAAGGCTTTTGGGAACCCCCATTTGCAGGGGGGGTTACACCTATATTTCCTAAATGCTATCTTTTTCTCCCTAACCTTCCCTGCCACCTCTTTTGAGAACCATAGTGTTTTTTTCTTTCGTTTTGATTTATTTGCTTCACACAACGGCTTGTTGCCTCTGTGATGGCAGTTTTGATGTTTCCCCATTGTTGCTCCACCCCCTCCTTCTTTCCTGTTTGCTAGTGCTTTTCTGAGGCGCTCTCCCATTTTGACAAAGTCAGCCCTGCTGAAGTCCAGTACCCTCACTTTTGTATGGCATGACTCTGCAGCTGAGTTTATCATGAACCACACTGTTTAGTGGTCACTTGTTCCCAGATGGCTATCCACTTCTAGATCTGAGATCCCCTCTCTATCCCCATTTGAGAGTACCAAGTCTAAGACTGCTCCCTCCCGAGTGGGTTCCAACACTAGCTGTCTGAGGCATGCCCCCGTAGGACATTGAGAATGGCCCTGCTCTTGGATGTGGCTGCAGCAAAGGTGCTCCAGTCAACATCTGGCATATTCAGGTCCCCATCAGCAATATCTCCTCTTTCACTGCCATTCTAAGGATGCCTTCTATCATTTCCTCGTCCATTTCCTTCCCCTGAGACAGGGGTCTGAATACAACCCCTGTGCGGATTGTGGTGCCATTTCCAGTCTCCAGGGTGACCCACAGTGCCTCCTCTCCTTCCTGTTTACCCTTTGTTCTATTGCTTTGATCTCTTCCCTTACATAGAGAGCTACTCCTCCTCCTCCTCTTCTACCCTCCCTGTCCCCCCCTGTAGATTGTGTACCCTGGTATGTTGACATCCCAGCCATGGTTCTCTGTGTACCATGTTTCTGTGGCAGGCACGATATCCAGGAATCCCTCTTTCATCAAGGCCACTAGTTCATGGAGGTTGTTACCTAGACTATGGGCATTGGTACCCATCACCCTCCATTTCTTGATGGCCTTACTCCTTTTTGCCCCATCCTTATCCTTACTGCCTTTGCTTTTTCTTCCCATATACTCCTGCCCTTCTCCCTATCGACTTCTCTATCTTGGTGTTTACCTCACTAACTACCCTGATTTTTTTTTGGGGGGGGGGGCTAGGATTTCCTGCTCCCTTTCAGTGCCTCCCCTCTGGCTAGTTTAAATGCTTGCCAATGAAGCATTTAAACCTGTCACCTAGGATCCTGATTCCCTCCTGAACAGATGCAGACCATCGCCAGTATAGGCTTGCATCCTCGAGGTGGACCCCCAGTCCCCAATGAAGCCAAATCCCTGAGCTCTGCACCAGTTTTTCAACCACTGATTGAATCCCATGGTGTGGAGCACCCTAGCCTCACCTATGCCGCAGACAGGCAGCACCTCCGAGAAGGTTACAGTGCGTGCTACTTGTCTAAGGCCCCTCCCCAACTCCACAAACTTTTCCTGCACTGCTCTGATCCCTTTCCCAGCCAGGTCATTTGTCCCTAGGTGGACAATGACATCCAGCTCCCTCCCCTGTGCAGCTGCTCTGGTGATCCTGAGGATTTGCTCCCTGTCCCTCCAAGCCATGGCGCCAGACAGGCACCTTACCTCCCGCTCCCCTCTCTCCCCCAGTTCTACCCTCCTAACAATGGAGTCCCCCATCAGGAGTTGTTTCCTTCCCCTGTGGGATCCCATGCCACCCTCCTGTGGGTCTCCTTTGTGGAGGTACCCAGCGTCCTTCTTGGTCTCCACTGCAGGTGCCTCCATAGAGGAACCATACTCTGCCAGAACAACATATGAATTGTGTAGAGGTACAACTGGAGGGATGCACCTCTGTTCTGGTTGTTGCTTATGTAGTCACAAATTACATAGGAAAAGGCAGACGCAAGGTTCTGCAACAAACATCTTAGGAGCTAGGTGATACATTGAAAAACATCCACACAAGGTACCTAAAGTGAACTGCTTAAATTTGATAAGCGGAGCAGTACTGGGGATTCAGAGCAAGGCTAATGGCCCTCTTCAGTGGTCCAAAGCAGATTACCCCCACGCTCTCTCATGTAAAGTTCATACTCACTGAAATTTCCATTTAGAGAAAAAAATGCTGTACTCCATCCAAGAAACAATCACTGATCGCTTAAATATAACAAGAAGGATGATTCCTATTCAAGAGCATTGATGTGCATGTACGTAAAAAGTGCAAAACTCTGCAGTCTATAAATAGATGTCACAGCTATGCCACTCTGCGACTTACAGAGCAAACAAGTAGGTCCTGTTACTAACAGAATCCTATGGCTATGGCTATGCTAACAGTACGGTACATTTCAGCCTTCGTAAATTGCAATAAACGTGCAAGTGATAGGGTCATTGGAATGTAACAGCAGTATTCAGTATTCTATCAGGCTGTGAATATTACCATCAAAGTCCCACCCTTTCTCTACCCCGGCCCTTTGACTAGTAGGTCTTCTTCAGGATGTGATAAGTGGAGAAGGAAGTCCCCCAAAGCAGTATTCTCAGAAATACAACCAGTGCCACAAGCAGGACAGAGTAGACTAGGCACAATAAGGGAGTCCAATACATGGCTGAAATGTCAGTGGTGAGGGACAAGGACGTAGGTTCCAGGTGGACTAACAAACATTTTGGGATGGAGGCCTATATCAAAGTGGCAGGTGCAGATGTCTGGCAGATATAATTTGATAGTGTGGTAAGTGAGTTTTCGAACTAAGACTGAGTGAGCTGCAGAGTGATGAAGGTGTGCAGGACAAAATCATGTAAGGAAAAACGGAAGGCAGGTACCTAACAGTGTGTGCGTAGGGCGGAATATACAATCATGTGAAGCTTAAAAAATAAGAAGCCAACAGGAGATAGTGAGGCTGGGTGGCCATGAGTTTTGGGAACAAAGTTTTTGTAAAATCTTTCCTACAGAAGCATCACAAAATGCTTCACAGATGCATAGTTGGAGAAATAACAGAAAGATGTGCTTCTGTGCAGATGATCTGGGTTCGGGACTGGATCTAAGAAGCTGATTGGTCGGCCCGGGGGCCAGGGTAGCACTACTGTGCGGCACAGCCCCCAGCCAGGGAGAGAGATGCCCTGGTTCTGGTGCTGTAGCAAACCCTGTGGTGGGCTGAGGGAGCTTGTCTCCCCCGCAGGACGTCGCTATGTTCATCTGAGGTGACGTGTGGGGATGCATATCCTGTGCTAGGGCACTGTGGAGGGGGAGGCCAGGAGAGAAAACCAGAAAACCAGTGTGCACCAGTGGCTACGAATGATGGCACTGTTGCCCTCAGGTCCCTTCTCATGTGGATCCCCACCTGAGGGACCATGGGGAGGCGTGATGGCTGGGATTGAGGATGCTGGAACAACAGCCAGAAGCAGGCAGACGTGGCCCAGGTTGCCAAAAAAGCTATATGAAAAAAAAGATAAAAATAAATTTAATGATTTACTGTATAAACAAATTAGTTACTAACAGTAGAAAAACAGGGTAGAAGAAATATAAGGTTACACCTCTAATGCATATGCTTGGAGCCTATATGGTAAACGCACAGCACTTGATGGATTAGCTTGCTTGGAAAACTTAGATATCCTAAGAGTAGCAAGAATATAGTATGGAGACAACATTATTTATTACAGATTTTCTTCCAAAGCATGACAAGAAGTTGGGGTTACCTGAGGGGGAAATAAAGATTTCATGGAATGAAATTAGACTGCTTTATAAACTAATTTTCTAGCATGCCGATGCCAGCGACTTGGGATCAGGATGGGTATGGCTGCTGGGTTTCAGTGCAAAAAAACTGTACAACTGTGTACTTTGGGCACAGAAACCCTGAGGTGAGGTATAAGATAAAGTGGAGGAAGCGGTGTTGTCAGTCACTAAAGAGGAACGGGACCTTGGGGTAATTATATCCAATGAACTCAAGGTAGTGAGACAATGCAACAAGGTAGTAGGAAAGGCCAGCAGGATGCTAGGTTGCATAGGGTGGGGTATCACCAGAAGAGGAGGAGAGATGGTGTTACCACTGTATTGATCATTGGTGAGACCCCCACCTGGAGTTCTGTGTCCTGTTCTGGAGGCCACATCTCAGGAAAGACATAGACAGGCTAGAGGCTGTGCAGAGGTGGACAACTAAAATGGTGCAGGGGCTGCACTATAAGCGATATGAGAAGAGACTGAAGGATCTCAATATGTACACCCTGCAAGGGGAGGGACATGATAGAGTCTATAAATACCTCACAGGGTTGTATAAGGCACAGGAGGGGAGTATTTTTCAGAAGAGAAGGTGCATGAGAACACGGGGGCATGCAATGAAGCTGGAAGGGGGAATTCAGGAGGGATGTAAGGAAGCACTTCTTCACTGAAAGAGTTGTGGATGCCTGGAACAGTCCTCAAGCAGAGGGTTGAAAACAGTTGTAGGCTTGAAGCATGCATGGGATAGGCACAAAGGAATCTTGACAGGAAAGTGTGGGGGGCCGGGGCGTAGCCAGAGATGAGGTATAGGGTCTGCAGTGACAGTGTAGGCAAGGAAAAAATGGATCACTAGGTGGGCAAAGGGGTCCTTATCTGCTGGCAGCCTGTGTTTCTATGGTGACTGGGCTGTTTTCATGTTTTATAGACTTGTCTGAGGGGTCTCAGGGAGATTGAAGCTATTATGATTCATGGACTGATGTTTGGGCTGTTCTCATGTTTTACAGACTAGACAACCATCTACAGGGTTAAATCACGTAACCTCATGCAGATTATCACTGAACCCACTTGTCTCAACCCCCACTCTCACAATCATTGACTCCTGGACTGGGTTCTCTCCACCCACCCCAACCGTATTGTTGCAGCAGGCATCTTGCTGTATGCACGCAGTGACCGTATGACACTGTGCATCAGGAAGATCCAGCATCCTCCCTCCTCCCCCCTTAAAAACATTTGGACTAGATCCCTGCAGTCATGCAACAGCACTGCTCTCTTGAGTGACCTTGATGCTGCAGACTGGACAGCCATGCCCTCTGCCACTGACACTCACATTGCCTTCTCTCTGCTCTGCTCTAAATGCTCCTCTGTCTGGGACAAGCACACCCCACTCAGAAAATGCAGGGTCAAAAGTCAGCACCACCCTTGGATTACCCCTATCATCATTGATCAGTGCAAGTCCTGTGATCTTGCCTGGGTGTAACCCCCCTATAAATGGGAGTTCCCAAATGTCTTCCTTAGGTGTGCTTAAATGCCCACTGTTAGCCTCCATGCCTGTCTCTTTAAGAGACATTATTTTTGTAGTGTATAAGAAATCTGGGTAGTGGCCGAGTGTTTCCAGGCTCGAGTCCTGCCGAGCTGCAGTAGTATTGCTCTGTTCTGCCATCGCTAATGGTGCAGAGGGAGCTCTGTTAGAACTGGTAATTGTTTGCTGATTAGCTGCTCTAATAACAGTGGTATTATAGTTTGTCTTAGCTGCCTTTCTTTGCAGCATGGACGTTTCTGTATTGCACCAATCAGTACCTTTTGGGGACCTTAAAATGGAATCTGTTCCCAGGGGTCTTGTGGGAGTGAATTTCTGAAGCAACTGTAGTTTTTTCACTTTGGCACCTAAATGGACTTGGAGGGGGAGCCCTTGCTTTGACAGACAGGTGAAGCAACCAACCGAACCCTTTTTGGATCAGAAGGAAGTCCCGGTGCTGCCTGCATCAGAGGGTCAGTCTGAGTTTAGAGTGGAGAGAGTAAACAGCTCAAGACATTCAAGCTGCTGCTCCTGCGTAGTCGTGCAGGAAACTGGTGGAAAGGCTGAGTTTGGCCTGTCTGCCTAACTGTCTCTCGAGAGGGATCCTTAAAGAGTGCTTAAATAACTGGATTGTATCCAAACCAATTGTGACCAAAGCCACCGAATTGTGACTGTACCTTTACCTGAAGAAGATCGAAGATTTGCTCCATGCGATCGGCCTGTCAGGGCATCTGAATCACCACAGAGATTATGGTTTTGCTCAGGAAAGCTGAAATTGCAACCAGACTGTCATCCGAACCATGGTATTGCTTTTGTTTTACTATAAGTGTGCTGAATACTATTAGTGGGTCGCGATTTGGTTCCCCACTGCCTAACTGTGTCACGCTTGTTGGACGCCGAATCCAGCATTTACCAGACTGAATCTGAACTGTTCTCCCAGCCTGGGCCCTGCCCATTTGGCCCAGCCAGCTACTTGCGATGCGGAGAAAGCCATCGATGAGAGACCTGCCCGGGGATCAGTCCCCTGCTGAACACCTCGAACAGGAATGACATATCGGTGATTCGTGTGGGCCTTGCTTCTCCTGGCAAACCAGCAAGCATCCTAAAGTCTCCATTTCATCCATCCTGTGTCCTGTACTGGGTAGCTTGAGTAAACACCAGGGTAGCTCCCTGCAACAACAGCTCAATCAAAGTGTGCCATCTGATTTAGTTGTTTTATCTAATTATCACGAACTGAGCCTCCTGGCTCCGGATTACAAACTGTGTGTGGTTGTGCATGCCTCTTCCTTCCATCACAGGGCCCCAACCAGCTGCAAGGCTGGCCTACCCTGGGCAACGAATTAGGCTAGCCCCCCCTTTGTTCCATCTGGGTACCCAGAGTGTGTGACTGTGAAGGGACTCTAAAGTGCATGCATGCATGATTGCCTGATTGAATCAGTTACAGAACTAATCAGCCAAATTACGCCCCTCCCTTGTTCATTCCCCCTGAATAAATCAGATCTAATTCTTTTTGCACTTAACCTGACTGTGGTTCCGTTTTGTACCAGAAGCACTGTACTGTTGTTACCTACTTTGTCTAACCTTATTTTAGAGGGGGTCTCCAGGGTCGGGCTGGTGGAACCAGCCCTGGTGGTAAGTGCAAACAGAGTGGGGATTTGTATGCTGATTAGGGCTAGTGTGGGACCCCCCTCTTGGGACCGCAGGCTTAACCGCCAACCTGGTCAGCCCCCAGTCCAATAGCGCTGCTCAGGCCGCTGCCCAAGTCCTTCTGCCCAGATCCTCAGCCTTCCAGCTGGGACCCCCCCACTTGGGACCGCAGGCTCAACTGCTGACCCGCTCAGCCCCCGGTCTGATGGCGCTCCTCAGGCTGCCGCCCAAGTCCTCCTGCCTGGATCCTCAGCCTTCTAGGTATGGCACTTGCTGCTAGCCAATTGGAATGTGAGCGCCTTTCCTGGGCCTGCTCCGATTGGTCCAAAGTGCTCCTTGGTCTCTGCTACTGCTAAACTGGCAATTTTGTTCAATCTATTCAAGTTTCTACCAAATTGTATGTTAAATTGCAACTGTTTAGAGTTTTAAGCTGTTTAAATATTCTGAAAAGGGCTGTGATTACAGTTCTCTTAAGGAATTGATGCTGCTCCATTTAAGTCCAGACATTTGGTGTCCAAACTCCTGGTCCCTTTGTTGTGCTAAGTGGGCTCCCTGCTGTGTGTCTGCGCCTCCTGCACTCAGCCAGCTTACTTAATCTCTCCCCCCCTCTCTCTTCTCTCCAGCTGGGACCCCCCTCTTGAGACTGCAGGCTCAACCGTCGGCCCGCTTGGCCCCCCGGTCCAACGGCACTCCTCAGGCCACCGCCCGAGTCCTCCTGCCCGGATCCTCAGCCTTCCAGGTACGGCACTTGCTGCCAGCCAATCGGAATGTCAGCGCCTTTTCTGGGCCTGCTTCGATTGGTCTGAAGCGCTCCTTGGTCTCTGCTACTGCTAAACCAGCAATTTTGATCAATCTGTTCAAGTTTCTATCAAATTGTATGTTAAATTGCAACTGTTTAGAGTTTTAAGCTGTTTAAATATTCTGAAAAGGGCTGAGATTACAGTTCTCTTAGGGAATTCGTGCTGCTCCATTTAAGTCCAGACTTTTTGGCGCCCAAACTCCTGGTCCCTTTGTTGTGCTAAGTGGGCTCCCTGCTGTGCTGTCTGCATCTCCTGCACTCGGCCAGCTTACTTAATCTCTCTCCCCCCCTCTCTATTCTCTCCAGCTGGGATCCCCCTCTTGGGACCGCAGGCTCAACTGCTGACCCGCTCAGCCCCCGGTCCGACGGTGCTCCTCAAGCCACCGCCAGAGTCCTCCTGCCTGGATCCTTAGCCTTCCAGGTACGGCACTTACTGCCAGCCATTCTACCCCGCCAGCACGGTGCGCCGGCTCCCCACCACCGTGGTCGACACTTGTATTTATAATCATCGCTGATCACCTGATCGGCTTTTTTTCTATCTACACAATTTCCCACTGGATCCTTATATTTCTCCGCCACTAGAGGCACCAGGCTGTGGCTCTCCCCTCTAGAGCTTCTGCTCGCTTACTCTAGTCATCAACCTCCTGTGTTCTCTCACGTCACTGGGTGTACCATGGAGTCCTGGCAGACTTCAGAATTGTGGCTTATCCTGTTCATACTTCTGTCACTCTGTACTCAGCTGCCGGTAGACCAACCTAGTCCGCTAGCGTCTCTGACGGTGGTTGACAATTTGGCATGCCCCACTGGAACAATGCCCCACCCGGTTGCTACTTCCCTACCCCACTGCCATATACTCCCCTGTGCCACAATCACGTCAGCGCACGCTCAGCTTATTACCCTCCTTAAGATAGTATCCTCGCCTATCATTCTGACTTTCCCCCCTAAAATTAGTAAACAACTTCTCTATCGCTCTCCCAAGAGATGCAGGCTCCCACAGCTTCTTATTCTCCTGCTCCTTTTAGCATCCAGTGATATCCACCCAAACCCTGGCCCTGCACTTGCCCATCCACCAGCCGGTGCCCACGCAGGCACAAATCCACTCTCACTGCCAAATGGACTTAAAATCATCCACCTAAATATAAGAAGTCTTGTTTCCAAAAGCTCCCTTTTACATTCCTTGGTCCATGACTACGCCCCCGATATCATTGTCAATCAATCAATCAATCAATCAAAATCTTTATTTAATCAGGCGAACATCATTGAGCATAGCTCATTTACAAGATGGACCTGAGTGGTCAAGAAGTGCAAGTGTTAATACATTGACAAGGGTAGCATAAACAGTAATACAATGACAGTGGTAACATAAACAGTAATACAATGACATAAGTGCTAATATATAACAATATACATATGTACACGGCACATTAAAACTATTAATCTGTGAGACAGAAGGCAATGGACACATCAGGAGTAATATGTAGATTATAGGACCTAGCAGGCATTTTGAGGGTGAATCTTGGGACTGGAAACGGGAGTTTTATCAGCATATAGGAACACGAAAAAAGAAAGGGGGGGGTAGGTAGGGCCGGGGTTTAGGCCTTGTGGAAGCAGTTGCAGAGTTCTGGGAATAGGGTGGTGAATAATCTTTTGAAGGATATTAAGGGTAGGAGGTTATTTAGCTTCATGGTTTTGGGTGAATTCCAAACAATTGCTAGTGAGTAGCTGATAGCAGCCCTCCCAAACTGGTGCAGACATTGGGGACCTTAAGAATGATAATTTTGCTGATCCTTAGGTTGTATGGCCTAGAAGTAATTTGAGTAAAACAGTCTGAGATATAGGTAGGTAGCTTGCCTGATAAGGCTTTGAATATCCAAATTGCAGCATTCCTATTTCTTCTGTGTTGTAATGATGTCCAGTTAACTGCCTTATAAAGGGAGCAATGATGGGTGCTGAAGGGAAGGTCAGTAATGAATCTGATGGACCTGTGGTATAAGGTGTCCAGTTTATTTAAGAGGGGGAGTGAACAATGTCCGTACAGAAAGTCAGCATAGTCAATGAGGGATAGGAATGAAGCCTGGATTAATCTTTTTTTGGAGTCTCTGTTGAGGTAGTGCTTTATTCTAAAAAATAAACCAAGCCTTTGTCTCAGTTTCTTTAGTAGCTCCTCAATATGGACAGAATAGTCAAGCTTGTTATCAATCCAGACTCCAAGGTATTTGAAGTTATCAACGAATTCCAGCTTCTCTCCAAGTAAGGTGGTTAGTTGTAGGGTGGTGGATGGTGGGGTAGTGGCAGAGCAACTCTTTGAGGTAAAGATATAGCTTTTGTTTTTTTGGCATTTAGAAGTAGTTTTTTATCTAGTAGGTTGTGTTGTAGGATGGAAAATTCAGATTGTAGCAGTTCACAGGCTTTAGATAATGAAGGATTGCTAACATATAATACAGTATCATCAGCAAACAGATGGATGTTGGATTGAGTGAGGTTAGCATCAATATTATTAATATAGATGGCAAAGAGGATGGGGCCAAGAATAGAGCCTTGTGGTACACCTCTTAACAGTGGTTTTAAGGTGGATAGGTAGTTTCCATTTTTTGCCAGTTGTGACCTATCTGATAGATAGCACTTGAACCAATTGAGTGAAGGGGAATCCAACCCTAGTGAGCCAAGGGAGGTGATTAATGATTCATGGTCCATTGTGTCAAATGCTTTGCTCAAATCCAGGAACACAGCACAGGTACTGTTCTTCTTATCCATAGCAATCTGCCAGTCATTGGTTACTTTGGCTAGGGCGAAATGGTGCTATGCCTTGATCTAAATCCTGATTGTGCTGTATTTAGGAGGTTATTGTTATCAGGTAGTCCCTTAATTGTGAGTTTACTAACTTTTCGAGCATCTTGGATAGAACTGATAGGATGGAAATGGGCCTGTAATTATTGAGGTCCATGGGATCACCAGATTTGAGTAAAGGAACTACTTGAGCTGTTTTCCAAGTGGAGGAATGGATCCAGTGGTGAGGAAAGATTGAAGAGATGAGTGAGGGGCAGATAAGACTTGAGATGCAATCTTGAGGAAGTAGGGGTCAGGAGTCTGTACCTGCACTTTTGAAGTATCTAAATTGGAGAGGAGATCTTCCACTTCTTTCAAGGATATTGGGTTGAAGGAGAAGGTTGATGTAGCCTTTTGACCCACGGTGGATTGAAGGTTCAAGGAAGATCTCAGGAGATTTGCAGGTGAAGAGTCAAATGCTAGTCCAGCTGTGGTGAAGTGGTCATTGAAGGTATTTAGGATTTCTTGTTTGTCCGTAATTTCTGTGCTATTTAGTAGCAGTTTGCAGGTTAAGGCAGGAGTAGAGTTTGGCCCAAGATACCCTTTATAGTTCCCCAGAGCCTGGTTGGGTTATTATAGGAGGCATCAATTCAGCTCTATAATAGGCAGCTTTGGCAGATCTTATTTGTGTTGTACATGAATTTCTTGCTTTTCTGAAATTTAGCCAGTCTCTGGAATCCTTAGTTTTTCTTGCCTTTTCCACAGTTTGTCTCTGGCTAGCAAGGCTGTTTTAAGATCAGTGGTGAACCAGGGCAGGACCTTGCTTTAGTTCTGATTTTGGTGAATGGTGCATGAATATTGAGAGCATTAGTGATAATGTCCTTTAAGATCTGGAGAGCTGTTTCCACTGAGGTTGTAAGGTAGAAATCTTGCCAATATATTGTGTTAATCAGGTCATGGAGGTATCCTGGTATGTTGAACTTCTTTTTGACCTTTTGAGGACAAATTCAGCAGGGTTGGGTGGTTTGGTGAAGATCTTATGCCAGCTATGGGACAATGGTCACTTACATCATTCGGTAGTACTCCTGCATCGTATATAAGTGAGGCTTGTTTACCAACATAATATCAGGAGTGAGCTGTTGCTAGAATTTTTTAGGTTAACCCTGGTTGGGTCTTTAATTAGCTGTGTAAAGCCATAGGTGTCACAAAAGGTTACCAATGGTGTAGATGCATTAGATAGCCAGTTTAAATTCAAATCACCAAGGATGATGGTATCTTCAGGGCCTAGATTGGTTATTGACCCCAGGTGAGATAGTAATTTGAGGCCTGCTGAGGGGCTATAGCAGCCAATCAATTTAAATGAAGACAAGTTAGGAAGGGATATTTTGATTGACAAACATTCAAATTCCTTTGGTTCGGATGTGTTGATGAGGCCAGTAGCAGAGATGGTGTCCTTAATGTATATGGCCACCCCACCACCCCTGGAAGGGCGATCTGCTCTGAAGAACTGATAGTTGGTAAGGTTTACAACACTGTCTTTGGTCGAAGGTCTGAGCCAAGATTCAGAGATGACCAGAAAGTCAGTGATTCTGTGATTGTGATCACTGAATCCTGGCTATCCAAATCCATTCCTGATCAGGCAATAGCTATCCCTGACTTTACTTTAACTAGACAGGACAGGTACGAATGAGGTGGCAGTGTGGCTATTTATACCTCCTCCACCCACCAGATCACTCCCTCCTTCACTGCATCTGTCCAGTCATCTCACAAGGCTCTCCTTTTAAAAATCTCATATCCTCACACAGCCCCCATTTTCATTGCAGGAGTTTACTGTCGCCCTAGTCAGCCTCATTCCAACGTCACTGACTTGGTCTCTAAGCTCTCCTCGCTTGCCAGCAGTGGTGAACTTTTCAACTTGGGTGATTTAAATGTAAACTGGCTGGCCCCATCACTGGCTAACATCCGCTCTACTATCAAAGCCTTAAACCTCCATCAGCTGATCCAGGAACCCACTCGTCTAAACCATAAAACACTAAACCACTCCCTGCTGGACCTGGTTGTCACCTCCCATCCACATCGAGTAGTGGCCTCAGGGCTTCTTCCTGACTCTATCAGTGACCACCATATGACATTCATAGTGCGGAAAATACATAGGCCTAAACTCTCTGCTAAAATTATTCTCACTCGTCCTTTTGCATCTCTCAACCTGCAATCCTTGCTTCACGACCTTACGCAAACTGACTGGTCCCCCTTTATCACAGCACCTTCAGAGGACAATGACCTCGCTAATTTCACCACTAAGTTTCTGCAGGTTTGGAACTTCTGTGCCCCTCCCTGCAAAGCCAGGGTCCACGGTGGCCACCTCCCCTGGGTCACTCCTGAGCTTCTGGCCTGCCAACATGCTTGTGACCTTGCATGGTGCAAAGCCAAAGCCTCAAACTGCCCTGTAGATCACCAACGCTACTGTAAACTGTGGAATGGCTGCACTAAAGCAATCTGCCTTGCTAAAGTAGAGCATTTCAAATCCAACTTCCAAACTAATACAAATAGCCGATCTAAATTCTGGAAGGTTGTTCACTCCCTCTTCTCGTCTTCCTTCACCCCTCCGCCTCCCTCCCTCAGGCACAATCATTCTGTTCTGTCAGAACTTATCGATATTGCTGATTGCTTCAACTCCCACTTCGCCACCTGTGCCTCTTCTCTGCTATGCACCCTCTCTAACACATCCCCTGCCCCGCTGGCCCCCTCTTGCGCCCCTTACACTGACCCCCACCCCACTTCTTTTCCCCTTGCCCCAATGTCACCCCTCCTCCCATCCCTCCCCCTGCTCCTCTGCCCCATCTCCTCCTCCAGACCCTTACATCCCCCCTGTTCTCCTTCTCTCCTGTCACCCCTGCCTCTACCCTTCAAGCTCTCCTGGCACTAAACCCTACCAAAGGCTCCTCACCTGATGGCCTTGACCCCAGGCTCCTACACATCTCTGCTCCTGCCATAGCCTTCTTACTCTCCCTGTTACTAAACCTCTCCTTTGTGACTGCCACTGTGACCTCTGTCTGGAAACATGCTGTTGTCTTCCCCCTCCCGAAGGGTAGTGACCCCTCCTCCCCTGGCAACTATCATCCTATTTCTCTTCTGCCAACCTTAGATAAAATACAATAGCACTCAAACAACTCTCTCTGTTTCTCTCCGACTCTGCTTTTTTCACCCCTTCCATTCTGGCTTCAGGAAATCCTATTCTACCACCACCTCACTCCTAAGATTAACTGACACCATCTCTTCAGGCTTTGACAAATGGCACCTTACTTCAGCTATCTTTGCAGACCTGGCTAAAGCCTTTGACACTGTGTCTCACTCCCTCCTCCTTCACAGCCTTTCAGCTGCTGGTCTGTCCCCGTCTGCTACAGGATGGTTCAGTGCCTACCTGTCCGGCAGGTCGCAATCAGTAAGAATTGCTGATGCTATCTCTTCTCCCCTGCCTATAACCACTGGAATCCCTCAAGGCTCTGTGCTAGGCCCCATTCTGTTCTCCATCTTTTTAAATGACCTCCTCCAGGTTTGCACCGCATCCAGCATCCACATGTATGCGGATGATACAGTAGTGTTTACCTCTGGCAATACTGTTGCTGATGTTACTACCAGGCTTCAGTCCGACTTCACCAAAGTCCAACTCTGGTTTAGTTCTCATCAACTCTTTCTAAATGCCAAGAAGACAGTCTCCACGTCCTTTGGCACAAGGCAGAGACTTGCTAGGCTAACTCACCTCCCTTCCTTCCACACCCTCGATGGGACTGCTCTTGAGGACTCCTCCTCTTTCAGGTATCTCGGCATCTGGCTGGACAGACACCTTGACTTCTCTGTACACATTGATGCCATTCTGAAAAAACTAAGGCCTAAGCTTGGGGCCCTTTACAGAAACTGCAGCTGCATCCTGCTCACTGCCAGGTGTGAGCTGGTACAGAAGATGATCATGCCATTTTTGACTACTGCGACATAGTCTGTGATGCTGCCCCGCAGTCCCACCTATCCAGACTGGACTCTATCTTTAACACCTTCTGTCGTTTTGCTCTTGATGCCCCCCTGCACCCATCACTGTGACCTCTACTGCTGTCTCAACCTCCTTCCCCTACACTCCCGGCGCATGCTTCATGGTGCTAAATTCATCTCTAAATTTTGGCTTGGTTCTCTCCCCTCATATATCTCCTCCTCTCTTGGCACCCCTACCCTCTCCCTCTAGTCCCTGAGATCCCAAGCTGACACTCGCACCCTCTCACTCCCCTGTAGAACCACTTCCTCTGGCCGAAAATTCTTCTCCTATCACCTACCTAAAATTTGGAATGCTCTCCCTCCACAAATCGGTCACTCCTCCTCCCTCTACTCCCCTTCCACTGCATTGCACAACTACCTCACACCCTCTTGCACCTGCTCCTGAGCCCCCCTTCCACACCTGTCTCCCTCTCCCTCTCTTCTTTCTCGCCCCCCACCCTACTTGCACTTATACTTCCCCTTATAGACTAGCTCTTAATTAGGGGTGACTGGTTTCTATGTGTCCACCCTGCAGCATATTACACTAGTGTTCTGTCTGTATTTTTTTTTTATTTAGTTGTTTAACCAGGAATAGCACACTAAGCTGAAAGCTTTTTTACAGGAGTGACCTGGGAGCACAAGGAGGTTAAGTGACTTGCTTAGGGTCACACAGTATGCAAGTTGAAGCTGTGGGATTCAAACCCAGGTCTGATCTGCTGGATGTCACCAAATTTGCAGCTCAGCGCCTTAGACCACTGCACTATACTGCCTCAATGCATTTTCAACCTTGTACCCTACTGCTCGTTACCTGTACTGATTGTATCTTGTATGCTGCTCCTTAGAACTGCCTGCACAGAAACTCTACATCAGCCTATATTGTCTCATGTGCCATGTTCCTGTTTTTCAACTGTATGCATAATTACACCATATGAATGTATTTACTTGAACTTGTACTCTGAATATCCCTCTCCCCTTTCCCCTAGGACATATTGTGAGACGAGCATTAAGTTGCTCAGTGTATCTTTCCTGGTGAAACAATTCAATAAATAAATAAAATATTGTACCTGTGTATGCTGTTTATTGTTTAGGCCACTAGAAGGGAAAGAGGGGGGTCACAGTGTCCCAGAAAGCTGTACCCAGGTCAGCTATGCTACCACTAACCCTGTCCCCCTTCAGAACAACCTTAGTGCCCCATCAAAGTTCTGTAAGGTTTATTCATTCCCTCATTGATCTTCCCTCCCTCCCAGTCTGCCCCTCTGATCCTTCAGCAAATAAAAAATAGTACGGGAAGAGGAAGGAGCTGCTGTTAAATCTTTACTACTCTACTGGACTAAAGAACTAGAACTCTACTACTGGGAACTTCAATTTAGGGTAAAAACAAAACAAAACCAAAAAAACGAGTTAGTGTGTTTGTCTGAGTTGGGTGAAGGAACTGTTATCTGTGCAGTTAGCTAGGTGAAGAAAGAAATTGTGAATTAGGAGGAGTGGCTTAAGCAAAAAGGAAGCCAGGTATTTCCATTTAAAAACTGACCTAGAAAGCTTTTGGCAGAGAACAGCAAGAGAAAAGATCTGCTGTTAGAACTTTACTGGGACTATACTGCCCTCCATCCCTCCCTTCCACCCCTCCACCCTTAGCCAGTTCTACTTTTATAGACACAGGATTTGACTGACAACAGGAACTTCCTGTTTGGGAGCAGGAAGGGAGTGATCACAGAGCCACCAAAGACTCACCATCCTTGAAGGAAAAGAGGAGCTCTCCATCCCCCCCTAGCTGCTGGAGGTCTGACTCTGAGCAAGTAAGGAGGAGACTACTGAGGAATATAGGAACTTCCCATCCCAGAACAGGAAGATCAGGAGCTTTAAGGGCCCGAAGGCAGTGGGAAAGTAGGGAGAGAAAAAAAAATTATATAAAAAAAATAAATAATCAGAGAGAGGAAAGAGTAAGTATACAAAACAGTTGAGGGGCCACAAATAAGACATGATTGGAGTGGTGCAGTGCAGTGGCTGTGGAGCAGCAGTCTTCTGGGAGGCGTTCTGGAGGATGCAGTGTTGTCCCATCTGCAAGCACCTCTCTGGGCTGAGGGAGGAGGTTGCTCACCTCCAGGCTGAGTTGGCCAGGATTTGGGGGACCTCCTTTCCCACCCAGGGACCACCAGAGCCACCACCACTGCCTCAGAGGTTACCAAGGAAGAGAAGTGGTTGGACCACAGTGGGCTCAGGGAGGGTGAGGGTGGTGGAACAGAGGTGCATCCCTCCAGTTGTACCTCTCCACAATTCATATGCCGTTCTGGCAGAGTGTGGTTCTTCTATGGAGGCACCCACAGTGGAGAGCAAGGAGGATGCTGGGAACCTCCACAAAGGAGACTCACAGGAGGGTGGCATGGGACCCCACAGGGGAAGAAAACAACTCCTGGTGGGGGACTCCATTGTCAGGAGGGTAGAACTGTGGGAGAGAGTGGAGCGGGAGGTAAGGTGCCTGCCTGGCTCCATGGCTTGGAGGGACAGGGAGCAAATCCTCAGGATCGCAGGAGCAGCTGCACGGTGGAGGGAGCTGGATGTCATTATCCACCTAGAGACAAATGACCTGGCTGGGAAAAGGATCAGAGCAGTGCAGGAGAAGTTTGTGGAGTTCTGGAGTGGCCTTAGACAAGTAGCACGCATGGGAACCTTCTCGGAGGTGCTGCCTGTCTATGGCATGGGTGAGACTAGAGTGCTCCATATCATGGGATTCAATCAATGGTTGAAAAACTGGTGCAGCGCTCAGGGTTTTGGCTTCATTGGGGACTGGGGGTCCACCTGGAGGGATGCAGGCCTATACTGGCGATGGTCTGCTTCTGTCCAGGAGGGGAACCAGGATCCTAGATGATAGGTTTAAATGCTTCATTGGCAAGCATTTAAACTAGCCAAGGGGGGGAGGCACTGAAAAGGAAATGGGAAATCCTAGCCCCCCCCCAAAAAATCAGGGTAGTTAGGGAGGTAAACACCAAGACAGAAAAGTCGATAGGGAAAAGGGCCGGGGTAAATGGAGAAAAAGACAAAGGCAGTAAGGACAATGAGGGGGCAAAAAGGGATAAGGCCATCAAAAAATGGAGGGCAATGAGTACCAATGCCCTTAGTCTAGGTAACAAGCTCCCTTAACTGGTGGCCTTGATGGAAAAGGGATGCCTGGATATGCCTGGATATGGTGGCAGTCACAGAAACATGGTACACAGAGAACCATGACTGGGATGTCAACATACCATACCAGGGTACACAATCTACAGGAGGGACAGGGAGGGTAGAAGAAGAGGAGGAGGAGGCGTAGCTCTCTATATAAGGGAAGGGATCAAAGCAATGGAACTAAAGGTAAACAGGAAGGAGAGGAGGCACTGTGAGTCACCCTGGAGACTGGAAATGGCACCACAATCTGCACAGGGGTTGTATACAGACCCCCTCTCAGGGGGAAGAAATAGACAGGTGTAACCCCCCTGCAAATGGGGGTTCCCAAAAGACTTTCAGGAGCTTGCTTGAATGCTCCAAGCCTGAATGGTGTTTGGCGTTTAAGCCATTTATCAGTGAGTGTTTTTAGAACCTCTGGTACTGTCTCTTTAAGAGCTGTCTGCTTGCAGACATAATTAGTTTGTATGGGGCGACTGTGTGCTTCTCTGTTTGAATACCACTCGAGCTGCTGCCAATTCACTCCATTTTTGCAGTCACTAGGAGTGCAAAGGAACCTATCTGAAAGGTGTAACTGTTTGCAGAAATCATTTACAGTAATAATGAAATTACAGTTTGTCTAACCTGCTTTCTTTGCAGTCAGAACTGTGTCTGCCTAGTTCCCATTCTGGTTTTGAACTGCTGAACTGGACCAATCAGTGTGGGGTAAGCTAGCTCTAAAATGGTGCCTTGGACGAATCAGAACTTGGACTCATAATCTGAGCCAGCCACAAGAGGATTGTATGGGCAGTGACTCTGGGAGATGTAGTTTAGACTTGAGCCTTTTTGGACCAACAGCAGCAGTCTATTGTGAGTGACAGCCAATCCAGTCAAGAACTGGGAGGAACTCAAAGGAAGTGCCGGTTTTGTCTGTTGGGAGTTTCAGTTGAGCTTTGACAGTGAAGGGGAAAGGAACCCTGTGCTCCTTCAGTGCACAGTTTTAGTCAAAAAACATGTGTAAGGTCCAGAGTTCCGGTCTGCAGCTTGTTAGGACTGAATCCGTCCTGTGAAGAGAATCGAAGGATATCTGAAGAGTAGAAACCAGGCTCACTCTGTAGAAGACTGGAGGAATTGCTGAAAATTGCACTCGGTCTGTCAGGAACTGAATCTGCTGTGTGTTCTCCGGGTATTGTGCAGTAATTGAGTCAGGATACAGATGCAGCCTGCCTGGTATAGTGCTTTCTTTTACCATATAAATGTGTGAAGAGGTTTGTGTACCTCAAGTGAATCCTGCTGCCATTAAGTGACTTTTGCCTGTGACTGTTTACCATATAAATGTGTGAGGAGTCTCTTGGAGCTCAAGAGTAGCCCTGCTGACATTGAAGGACCCTATCTTATTTGGAGGTCGTGAGTACTAATTCAGGGTCGCTCCCTGTTGAATTGCCACATTAAATCCAAATGGAATTACTGTACTGCTGACTGTTTAATTCTCCTTTTCTCTGTGTAAAGGGCCCTACCAGCTGCCACGGTTTGGACTAGCCACTGAGGGCTTGGGTACCCAGGGACAGTAACTGATAGGGATAGGCCTGTGCACAGAGCCATAGAGTAGATGAGTAGAGTGATAAGCTAATTAACCTGATTTCCCCTGTCCTTGTTATATCCCCTAAATAAATCAGAGCTGCTTGTTTCAGCAAAGTTATACTGCCTGAGGTATTTGTCTATGTTAAAGTACTGTACTGTGATTGTTGCACTGTATCTTATTTCACAGGAGGTCCCAGTGCCGGAACCAGTCCTGGGGGTAAGTGTATACTGTAAAGGTAATTCTGATGTATTGTGTGGGCCACTAGTGGGAAGAAAGGGGGGTTGCAGTGTCCCAGAGGGCTGTGACCAAGTTAGTTTAACTATTGTAAACCCTGACCTCTGGGTGGAGGCACCCGCCATTGGATCCAGGCCCCTCAACCTGTTAGTGGCAAATCAGGCAGGGGTAGTAGCCCCTGGGATAGCGCCATCTAGGGGTTACACAAGGAAATGATAGAAGGCATCCATAGGATGGCAGAGAAAGGGGAGATATTGCTGATGGGGGACCTGAATATGCCAGATGTTAACTGGAGAACCTTTGCTGCAGCCACATCCAAGAGCAGAGCCATTCTCGATGCCCTACAGTGGGCATGCCTCAGACAGCTAGTGTTGGAACCCACTCTGGAGGGAGCAATCTTAGACCTGGTACTCTCAAATGGGTGTAACCCCCCCTATAAATGGGGCTTTCTGAAAGTCTTCCCAGAGCTTGCCTAATTGCTCACAGTCTGGATGATGTTCGGCATTAAAGCCGTTCAAAGGTTGTTGCAATGAGTGCTTTTAAAGCCTCCAAGCATTGTCTCTTTAAGGGCTGCCTGCTTGCAGTCATAATTAGTTTAAATGGGGAGTCTGTGTGTTTCTATGCCCAAGTCCTGCCCGGGCTGCTGTCTAATCACTCCTTTTCTGCCATCGCTAAATGTGCAGAGTGAGCCCTGTTGAAAGATGTACATAATTGCTGGTAATCATTTAAATTAGTAGTGAAAATGTAGTTTGTTCTAACCTGCTTTTCTTGTACCAAGGATTGATCAGTGTTGCTCCACCATTTTGGTCCCGGACTGACGAATGGGACCAGTCAGTGCTTGGGACTCTCAAATGGAGCCTGCTGAAATGGGGCTGTGTGGAGTGTGACTCTGGGAATTGTAGTTTTTGCACTGTTGGCATCTTTTTGCACCTATAGAGGGAGCTCTGCTGTGACTGACAACTGAACCGACCAATCGAACTTTTTGGATCTGAATGAAAGCACCGAGCTGTCTGCTGGCTAGCCAGATCTGTTTGGGAGGTTGAGAAAGAAGTAGCTCTGAGTGTTCCAGCGGCCATTGTGGTGTAGTTCGAGTGGGAGAACCGTGGAAGGCCTGATTCCTGGCCTACTAGCCTGCTATCTGCCCTGAGAGGGAGAAGAGGACTTTTTCGGACTGAATCTGAATTTGCAGAGAATGAAGCAAGCTGCTGATTTATAACCAGGCTCACCCTGTAGAAGACCGAAGATTTTGCTGAAAGCGATCGGCCTGTCAGGACTCTAGTTACTGAAGTGCTCCCGGGTTTAGCAGTGATTTTTGCGATCAGGACCAAGGAGTCGCCTGCCTGGTACAGTAAACTTTCTTTACATATGAATGTGCTATGTGCTGGAAGGGGATCGTGATTGGATGCCCCCTTATTGTAAATTGCGTGCTAATTGTTGTAAGCTGCTCACAGCTGCATCGGACTGAATCCGCTTGCCTTCACACGTTGTTGGGCCCTGCCATGAGGGTTTTGTCCTGCTACCCTGCTCCCTCTGGCAATCCAGAAAGTTCATCCATCAGCCCTCCTGTGTTTAGCCTGGGTGCCGTGAGTAATGATCAGGGTAGCTCCCTGCAACTGTTGTTAAACCAAAGAGTGTCATCTGATTTAATTGTTTTGCCTAATCTTCATGAACTGAGCCTCCTGGCTCCAGATTACAAATTTTGTGTGTGTGCTTGCATGGTCTTTTTCCATCACAGGGCCCAACCAGCTGTATCACCGGCCTACCCCAGGCAATGGTCCCGGCTAGCCCCCCTTCCCCATCCTGGGTACCCAGAGGGTGTGACTGAGGTGAACTATCTCTGCATGCACTATACTGTAATTATTTATGTGTTTAATGCCAATTAACCTGATTTTCCCCTTCCTTGTTACAGTTCCCCTAAATAAATCAGATATTTTGTTCTTTGAAAGCTACATGGACTGTGGTGTCAGTATATGTTGAAAGTATTGCATTATAACTCTGTACATTGCATAACCTTATTTTATAGGGGGTCCCCAGAGCCATGCTGAAGGAATCAGTCCTGGGGGTAAGTGCTAGATTTATGTATATGTGGTTTGCATGTCTGGGGTATTGGGAAAATCACTGTTGTGTACTGTGTGGGCCACTAGTGGGAGACAAGGGGGGTCACAGTGTCTCAGAGGGCTGTGACCTGGTTAGACTGGCCACAACCAACCCTGATCTTTGGGTGGAGGCACCCGTCACCGAACCTAGGCCCCTCAGACTGTCATTAGCAACTCAGGCAGGGGTAGTAGCCCTTGGGATAGTGCCACCTAGGGGTTACATGGGGATGGAGAGAGGATCTCAGATCTAGAAGTGGGTAGCCATCTGGGAACAAGTGACCAACAAACAGTGTGGTTCATGATAAACTCAGCAGTCAAGCCATACAAAAGTGAAGGTACTGGACTTCAGGAGGGCTGATTTTGTCAAAATGGGAGAGTGCCTCAGAAAAGTACTAGCAAACATGAAGAAGGAGGGGTGGAGCAACGATAGGGGGAAACATCAAAACTGCCATCACAAAGGCAACAAGCCTTTGTGTAAAGCAAATAAATCAAAGCGAAAGAAAAAAACACTATGGTTCTCAAAAAAGATGTCAGGGAAGGTTAGGGAGAAAAAGATATCATTTCGGAAGTGTAAGGACACACAGAAGGAGCAAGACAGAGAACTGTACCAATTAAAGCAGAAGGAAGCAGGGAAGGCAGTCAGAATAGCAAAGGCCCAAACTGAGGAAAAGATAGCCAACTCGGTTAAGAAGGGAATAAAATCTTTTATAGGTACATTAGAGAGCAAAGAAAGACAAAGGGAGGGATACTAAGGCTGAATAAAGAGGAGGGTGGGTGGGCAGAGAGGGACAGTGAAAAAGCAGGAATACTGAATGAATACTTCTGCTCAGTATTCACAAAAGAAGAGGAGGGGGAAGTAACTAATCCAGTCAATAGAAGCACTCTGGACAGGGGGGTCGATATCAGTTCTTTCACAGAAGAAAGGGTTCTGAAAGATCTCCTAAAACTGAAGGTGGACAAAGCAATGGGGCCTGATGGGATTCACCCCAGAATTCTAAAAGAACTAAGTGGAGAACTAGTAACACCACTGACTATCCTTTTTAACAAATCATGGGAGGATATGTGGTACCTAAGAACTGGAGGAGGGCAAATGTGATTCCCCTTCACAAAAGTGGGAGCAAGACAGAGGCAGGAAACTACAGACCTGTCAGTTAGACCTCAGTGGTAGGGAAAATGATGGAATCACTTCTGAAGGAAAGAACTGTTGAGTACCTAGAGGCCAGTGGGGCACAGGACCCAAGGCAGCACTGATTCACAGTGGGAAGGTCACGTCAGACTAATCTAATCGATTTCTTTGACTGGGTGACCAAAGTAGTAGACCAAAGAGGGGCTGTGGACATGGTCTACCTAGACTTTAGCAAGGCATTTGACACAGTCCCACACAAAAGATTAATAAACAAATTAGCCAGCCTAGGATTGGGTCCCACGGTGGTGTCCTGGGTAAAACATTGGCTGGACAACAGGACACAGAGGGTAATAGTAAATGGAGTCCAGTCTGAAGAAAGGGGGGTTACTATTGGGGTGCCACAGGTTTCAGTACTGAGTCTGGTCCTTTTTAATGTCTTTACAAGTGACATTTCAGAGGGACTGGAAGGAAAAGTATGTCTCTTTACAGACGACACAAAGATCTACAACAGGGTTGATACACAAGGTGGGGAGGAAAGGATGAGAAGGGACTTGGTAAGGTTGGAAGAATGGTCAAAAGTATGGCAGCTTAGATTCAATGCAAAGAAGTGCACAGTAATGCACCTGGGAAAACAGAAACCTAGGGGAAGAGTATACAATGGGGGGTAAGACAGTGACAACAAAAATGGAAAGGGACCTGGGGGTAGTCATATCAGATGACCTAAAGGTGGGCAAGCAATGTGAGAAGGCATTAAGGAGGCTGGGGGATATTGGAATGCATAGCGAGAGGCATCACCAGTAGAAAACAAGAAGTTGTTATCCCTCTGTACAGACAGTTGGTGAGACCCCATCAGGAGTACTGCATGCAGTTCTGGAGACCCCATCTATGCAAAGACATAGACAAATGGTGCAGGGTCTGCACCAGAAGACATACGGAGAAAGACTAAAGGAGCTTAATATGTATACCCTCAAGGAAAGGAGGGGGAGGGGGGACATGATAGAAACTTTCAAGTACCTCAGGGGACTCAACAAAGTCCAAGAAGGTAGCATCTTTCAGAAAAAGAGATGTGCAAGAATGTGCAAGAACAAGGGGACACAATTTGAAGGTAGAGGGGGGATGGCTCAGAAGTAATGTGAGGAAGTATTTTTTCACGGAGAGGGTTGTGGCTGCATGGAACAGCCTTCCTAAGGAGGTTGTGGAGTCAAAAACAGTGGGGGGATTCAAGAATGCATGGGACAGATATAAGGCAATTCTAGTGGGGGGTAGGAGGAAGTAGGCTGATGGTTAACGAGGATCTGCAGCTTATCCATTAGGTAGGGAAATGAGCAGACTAGGTGGGCCAAGTGGTCCTTATCTGCGATCAAATTCTATGTTTCTATGGTTCACCAGTATCTGACCCCTCCTCAGTCTGTTGCTAGTCACGTCAATGATTTTTTCACTATTTGCACTCTCCCATCTGATCACCCTCCAGCCTCTTCCAGTCCTCCTCATGTTCCATGTCCTTTCCCTCTTCTCCCTGCACAGGGTTTCCTTTTCTCCCACAACCTAAACAAATCCAGCCCGGATGGCCTGGATCCTAAAGTGCTCCATATCTCAGCTCCTGCTTTAGCATCTCTGCTGGCTCACCTACTCACCTTCTCCTTCTCCTTCAGTGTTGTCCCTTATTCTTGAAGTTGGCCAAAGTTCTTCCACTCTACAAAGGGGGAGGAGGAAGGGATGCTTTCTCCTTTAGTAACTTCTGGTCAATTTCCCTCCTCCCCTCTCTGGCCTTGCTGCAAAAGAAGATTATCTACACCAGACTCTTTGAGTTCCTGTCCTCCACTGACTTCTTCTCCCCATTCCAGTCTGGCTTCCAGAAGTATCACTCCACCGTCTCCTCCCTGCAATGTGTAACTGATGCTATCTTCTCAGGGATGGTTCAGGGGCATGTCACAGTGTAACAAGGGGTCCTGTTGTGAAGTATAAACAATCACTTCAAGATGCAATAACCCCCCCCATTATTTCTTTTCACCCTATCCTATCCTCTATTATATTTCAATATCTATCCTATACTTTCTTGTCAGGGTGGCCAACCTGGCAATCTTCTATCTATTCTTTACTGTCCCTTTTTTTCTTTTCTGTCAGTACTTAATTGCATCTTGTTAAATAAAAACAATACTTATATATTGAAAAGCTATGCTCAGCAAACCTTCAGTGGCTACTGGGAGAAGTAAAACCAACAAGCTCAGTGTCCCAAAACAAAATGTCAAGAAGGAGCTTTTCATTTGTAAACAAAACAGCCTCTAAACAGCAGAGGGCTGAGTTGAGAAGCAAGTGTCTGCTGCAACTTCAGCTAGTAAGTTAAGAAGCAGTGGCTGTAAAACTAAGGAAACTGGAACAAATAAAAGGTATTGTACTAAAATAAACTGTTACCTGAGTGCCCATGTTAGTTGCAGAGGTCCTTCTATAGAGCAGGCAACTCATGAAATGGCAGCTTATATGGTCTCAAGGAGGAGTGATGTCAGAAGGGGGAGGAGCTAAGCTAATGCTCTGACATCATAGTCCTATAATTAAGTTTATATTTTTGTTTTAGGACCTTGTGAGGAAATAAATGTTTTTTTTTGGGGTAAACCCTTGAAGTGCTAGAATGATACTAGTTGGTTTAATATATATATATTTATATATATAAGCTTGAAAATGCCATTGTTCATCTTAATTAAGATATCACATGATTGATGAGGTCACCCTGTGGCATTATAAAAGGTTCCTCTAGGAGAACCAAGAGAGATAGGTGGTCAGTAAGGTTCTGGCCAAGGAGAGAGAAGGTTCTAAGAAGAAACTGTGCAAATTTCCACATTGTTTGGGAGAAGGGAAAGAACTCAGGAATTCTGTAATTGTTTTATTTTGCAAGAATTATCTCCTGATGTTTGAAGAGGTGTGACGGATTAACACCATATATTTTTCCTTTCTGTATATATTAAATTTAGTATTTTATTTATTTTTTTTTCTCTTCTTTTTGAATAAAATGATAAATGCAGACATATGCATTTTTTTATGCATCCTATCTGGTTGTATGATCTGTTTATTGGGACCCACACTACCACACACAGTTACCACTTAATCGATCTAGCCAAGGCCTTTGCCTCTGTCCCACTCACTCCTTCTGGATAAGCTGAGATCTGCTAGCCTCTCAGTTCCTGCAGTTGACTGGTTCCATTCTGATCTCACAGGCATTCTAGTCAGTACAGATTGGTAGTGCCCTGTTTCCTCCTTTTCCCATCCAGGTGAGCGTCTCACAGGGCTCCTTCCTGGGTCCCATTCTCTTCACCATCTTCCTTAATAACCGGTAGGATACCTGGCCTGTGCTAGCTTGCACATTCACACATGTAACCCCCCTACAAATGGGGGTTCCTAAAAAGCCTTCCTTGAGCTTGCTTAAATGCTCACTGCCAGGCTGGTGTCCTGCATTTTAGCAATTTAAATGTGATTACCAGAGCCTGTATAGCCTCTGTGTACTGTTTCTTTAAGAGCTGCCTGATTGCAGCTTAAGTAATCTGAGAGGGAGCTCTGTTGAAAGATGTAACTATTTACTGAAAATCATTTAGAGTGATAATGATAATGTAGTTTGTCTAATCTGCTTTCTTTGTAGCAAGGGCTGTTTTGTTTATCTCCACTATTTTGGTCCTGGACTGCACATTGGACCAATCAGTTCTGGTGGGACCTAAAATGTAGCCGGACTACAGGAGCTTTCTGAATTCAAAATCTGTAGGAACTGTGGTTTGAGCTTTTTGTGCCTTTTTTGCAACTGAAGGGGGAGCTTTTGCTTTGACTGACAGCCAAATCAGCCAACCAAATCTTTTAGATCTTGGGGAAGTCCCGGGCTGCTTGCAGTTTTCAGTTAGTTCTGAGCTGGGAAGTGAAATGAGAGGAGCTGAAGTGATTTTGGGCAGCAATCCTGAGTGGATTCACATGAGAAAACTGTGAAAAGGCTAAGTTTTTGGCTTGCATGTCGGTGTGCTGCTCCTAAGAGGGAGCGAAGAGAATTATTTTGGACTAAATCCAAGTTTGTGTGACTAAAGTAAGCTACTGAAGTGTGCCAGGCTCAACCTGAAGAAGACAGAAAATTTTGCTGAATGCGATCAGCCTGTCAGGAGTTCTAGCTACCCCTAAGCTCCCGGTGTGTGCAGAGACTTTGCGATTGTGACCGGGGAGCGCTTTGCCTGCTACAGTAGAATTCCCTTACATGTAAATGTGCTATGAGCTGCTAGTGGGTTGTGAGTTAGTCCCCCACTGTGTAAACTGTGTTCTGCTTCCTGGAAGCTGTATCCAGGCCAAAATGGACTGCATTCGAATTTGTCTGCATGCGGTCTGGGCTTTGCCAGACTGGCCCAGCCAGACTACCCACTGCACAGAGAAGCCATTGACGAGAGACCTGTCTGGGGATCAGCCCCCTGCGCCACGCTTGAACAGGAATGATGCTTCTGCGACTTATGTGGGCCCTGCTTCTCCTGGCATTCCATATCAACCACCTGCAGTCTTGATTTTCATCCGGCCTGTGTCCAGTCTTTGTGTATTGTGGAACTGTATGATTTGCCTGAAGGAGAGGCTGATGGTATGAGTCTTTCTGGTGACATGCCAGAACTTGAGGAACACTATGAGAGTGCTGACAACCCCCCTTCAGTACCAGAGTGTCTTCAAAATGAGCCAAGTGTTGTTGAAACAGAGACTACAGAGCAAGGGGCTGACAGTGCTCCCAGCTTGGACATTCTCCTTCATGCCGAGGCACCCCTCACAAGTGATGAAAGCTCCAAGACCATTGCTGAAAGTACAGAGACTGTGGTTGTTCACCCCAGAAAGACTGGCCAAGCTGTCAAGCCAGTGGTGCGCTTCAGTAACGATTCACCTGAGAGGCCAGTGGATTTGCCTCTCAATGTAGTCCACAAAGGTGTTTATGTCTCTCAGACCTCACTGCCCAAATTTAGCTTGATGGCCCATTCCAGGTTACTTGTTCTGCCCTCTCACCATGGTGCCCCTGCCCATCCAGCCCCAAGTTAGCTGATCAGTTAGGGCCCCCTCTTGCATTGTTTAGAGTACAAGAAGTTATTATATGATTCTGTATAGTAATGTTCAATTTACCTGTGTGAAATATGCATAATGTATTGTCAGAATAGAAATGATATAGTGGAGTACATTGAAATGTATAGTAAAGTGACAAGTTATGCCAATTGATGAATCAGATGGTACTTGTATAGCATGCTAATGGTATAAATGTCTTGTATATGTTGCATTTTCAATGTTATGATGGTACAGACTTGACGCGGACGCCAAGTTTTCCCAGGCAGGGAAGGGTGTAACCCCCCTACAAATGGGGGTTCCCAAAAAGTCTTCATTGAGCTTGCCTAAATGCTCACTGCCAGACTGGTGTCCTGCGTTTTAGCAGTTTAAATGTGATTACCAGAGCCTGTATAGCCTCTGTGTACTGTCTCTTTAAGAGCTGCCTGATTGCAGCTTAAGTAATCTGAGAGGGAGCTCTGTTAAAAGATGTAATTATTTACTGAAAATCATTTAGAGTGATAATGATAATGTAGTTTGTCTAACCTGCTTTCTTTGTAGCAAGGACTGTTTTGTTTGTCTCCACTACCTTGGTCCTGGACTGCAAATTGGACCAATCAGTTCTGGTGGGACCTAAAATGTAGCCGGACTACAGGAGCTGTCTGAATTCAAAATCTGTAGGAACTGTGGTTTGAGCTTTTTGCGCCTTTATTGCAACTGAAGGGGGGAGCACTTGCTTTGACTGACATCCAAATCAGCCAACCAAATCTTTTAGATCTTGGGGAATTCCCGGGCTGCTTGCAGTTTTCAGTTAGTTCTGAGCTGGGAAGTGAAATGAGAGGAGCCGAAGTTATTTTGGGCTGGAATCCTTAGTGGATTTGTATGGGAAAACTGTGAAAAGGCTAAGTTTTTGGCCTGCATGTCGGTGTGCTGCTCCTGAGAGGGAGAGAAGAGAATTATTTTGGACTAAATCCAAGTTTGTGTGACTAAAGTAAGCTACTGAAGTGGGCCAGGCTCAACCTGAAGAAGACTGAAGATTTTGCTGAATGCGATCAGCCTGTCAGGAGTTCCAGCTACCCCTAAGCTCCTGTTGTGTGCAGAGACTTTGCAATTGTGACTGGGGAGCGCTTTGCCTGGTACAGTAGAATTCCCTTACATGTAAATGTGCTATGAGCTGCTAGTGGGTCGTGAGTTAGTCCCCCACTGTGTGAACTGTGTTCTGCTTGCTGGAAGCTGTATCCAGCCCAAAACGGACTGTATCCGAATTTGTCTCCATGTGGTTTGGGCCTTGCCAGACTGGCCCAGCCAGACTACCCAACACACAGAGAAGCCATCGATGGAGACCTGCCTGGGGATCAGCCCCCTGCTCCATGCTTGAACAGGAACGGCGCCTCTGTGACTCATGTGGGCCCTGCTTCTCCTGGCATTCCAGATCAACCACCTGCAGTCTCGATTTTCGTCCAGCCTGTGTCCAGTCTTGGGTATCGCGAGTAAATACCAGGGTAGCTCCCAGCAACAACAGCTTAATTTGAATGTGTCATCTGATTGTCTTGTTGCTTCATTTCCTTTACGAACAGAGCCCTCTGGCTCCGGATTACAAATATTGTGTACTGTGCATGTTGTGTTTTCCATCACAGGGCTCCAACCAGATGCAACCCCGGGCATCGGTCCTGGCTAGCCCATCTCTTCTCCACCTGGGTACCCAGAGGTGGACTGTGTTGGGGGGACTCAAAACGCATGCATAACTGCTTGATTGATATAACCTTTAAGCTAATTAACCTGATTTTGCCCCTCCCTTGTTCAAGTCCCCTGAATAAATCAGATCTAACTTTTTCTGCATGTAATCTGACTGTGGTTCCAGTTTGTGCTCAAAGTACTGTACTGTTGCTATTTGCTGTGCATGACCTTGCTTTACAGGGGGCCCCTAGGGTCGAGCCAGAGGAACCAGCCCTAGTGGTAAGTGCAAACAGTGTGGGTACTTGTGTGGTGTACCAGTGGTATTGTGAAAGTGATTATTGTACAGTGTTTAGGCCACTAGAGGGGAAAGAGGGGGGGTTACGGTGTCCCGGAGGGCTGTGCCCAGGTTAGCTTGACCACTACCAACCCTGACCTCCGGGTGGAGGCACCCGTTTCAGAACTCAGGCCCCTTAACCTGCTACTAGCCAAGCAGGCAGGGGTAGTCACCCTTGGGATAGCGCCACATAGGGGTTACACACATATGCAGATGACATGGTACTCTACACCTCCGGTCCCTCCATCTTAGTTGTGGAAGGTCTGCTCCAGCAAGACTTCCACAATGTTCTGTGTTGGTTCCAATCAAACCAACTCCAGGTCAACACACACAAACACACAAAAAAAAACCTGTGCCCATGACCTTTGGTATGAGTCAGAAACTGTCCAGACTCCCAACTCTGCCCATCTCCACCACCTTGGATAGCAATCCTCTTAAAGTGGTCCAGTCCTTCAATTACCTTGGTGTGTGGATAGACAGAAAAATTGATTTCTTTGCCCACACTGACACCATCCATGCAAAGCTCCACCCTGAACTTAGTGCCTTATACTATAACAAAGACTGTCTGTCTCTGCAAGTCTGCCATGATCTTGTAATCAAAGTGGTGCTCCCAGTCTTCTACTATACGGACGTGGTCTATGGCACTGCTCCCTCCACTTCCCTGGCCAGATGGACACCCTCTGCAACTCCTGCTACTTTGCTACCAACTCCCCTCTCCTACTCACTGTTGTTCTCTATACTCCTTATCTATTCTCCTTCTACCTTCACATCACCAGAATCTCTGTGCCTCATTCATTTCCAAATACTGGTTTGGGACCCTTTCCTCTTATCTCTCTTCACTGCTCTTCCTTATCCCCTCTGCCTTCTGTTTCCTCAGCTCCAGGGATCCCCTCACCTTTATTATTCCTCATCCCTCTTCCTCTGATGGGCAGTCAGCCTTTTCCTACAGCTTCCCATCACTTTGGAACCAGCTTCCCTCTTCCCTCTACTTCACTGCCTCCCCTGGCTCTCTCAAGCACCAGCTGAAACTCCTTCCCTCTCCCCGTTCTTGTTTTCTCCCTGCCTGACATTTCCCCTTGCAATTACCTCTTATCTAGGTTTAAATGTTGCTGATACACTCATTTATTTCTCATGCCTTTTTTGCTTACTTTGCACTTATTTTTGCACATGCTCCTGTATTAATCCTGTCTCTGAGTGCATTTTACTCAACTGCACAAGAGTGTTTGTGCTACAGTATGTATTCTGTACCCTCCTCTCCCTTTCCCTGGGTCACACCTGGAAGTGAGCTCAGCTCAGTGTGCCTTTCCCGGTCACCAATTTTCAAATAAATAAATAAATACTTGTTTGAGGGGTCTCAGGGAGGTGGAGGTTAAAGTTATCATAATTCATGGACTGGTGTTTGGGCTGTTTTCATGTTTCATAGTCTTGTTTGAAAGGCCTCAGAGATGTTAGGGTCACCGCGATTCATGGACAGGTTTTCAGAGCTGTTTTCATATTGTATGAACTGGTTTGAGGGGGTCTCATGGATATTATGGACTGGTTAAGGTTTCAAGAAGGTCATAATAAGTTTTGGATTGGTTTGCAGTGTCAGGGAAGTCACTGTGTATAACATATTAGTCAAGTGTATATCTTTGGCTAAGTGATTTATTATGAATATTTATTGACGTTTAAAGAGATAATAAATTGCAGACAGAATGTTGTTGACTTTTAACAATAACCAGTTGCTACTTTTTATTTCTGAGGTATTTTTTTCTCTTTACTCTTTTTCACAGTATGTATTTTTTTATGTTCCCCTCCAGCCGGGGTTGCACCAGGAAATGAGCCTTGGCTCCGTGTGTCTTACCCATTTATAATTTTCAATAAATCAATGAATTAGGTCTTCTACCACGTAGTATTAGTTGTGATGGGAACAGCAGTGCTTTACTATCATGAAGATTTGTTCGGCGTGGATTTCCATGCCAGCTGAAAACTAGTTGTGCTACAGTTCAAAGGTCACAGAATGTGATTATACCCTTCTGTGGTACAACAATTCTTTTAGCGGATCGGAAATCTTTGAGGCAGCTGGTGTTTTACACAGCACTGCTGCACTGTCATGTGCACAACAATCAGCTCGGGCTCCAAAATGAAACTGCCTGCTGTGGGAGCGCTGTGAAAACACTTTTTTTAATAAAAACTGAAACAAAAATATATTTAGTTTTTGTTAATCAGGTAAGCACACTAGGCAATCAATGCCTATTTTCAGGTACGAGTGTGCACTATAAAAATATGGGTTGTGCAACCACGCAACCGTTCACTGCGCTGCCATCGGGCTTCTAATTATATCGGATCTCTTGAGCTTCGCTCGCGAGGCCTGATGTAATCAGAACCCCTCTGTGGCAGCACAGGTGGGTTGGGCATACATCATACCTAGTATTGAAAGGTATAAAATCAAAAATCTTATAATTAGTCAAAGGGAAAAGAAAACGTTTTTCAGATATTGGAGCCTATGCACTAATGTAATGCAATGGCTGGTCTACAACCAATTGCAAAGCTACCTAGAATGGCATCATCACTTGGCTGGCAATCAGTATGGCTTCAGAAGAGGCCTTGGAACTGACACAGCCCTAATCAAATTCACGGCTGACACTCTGGGTGCCATAGACAGTGGGTCCCCCACTGGGGCTATATTCATTGATTTGTCGAAGGCATTCAACCTGGTTAGCCATGAACTGCTCCTCCGTAAACTTAAACTGCTCGGACTGGGCATGCTCTCGCTTACCTGGTTTGAAAGCTATCTGCTCAACAGGACTCAAAAGGTAAAATTGAAAGGGGTACAATCAGGCTGCAGACCTGTGACCACTGGAGTACCCCAGGGCTTGATTTTAGACCCTCTACTACTCACCCTCTTTATTAACGACATTGGGCGTGACTGTGGTTTGGAAAACCTGATCCTGTATGTGGATGACTCAGTGGTTTACTGGAGTGATCCTCAACCAAGTGTCATTACTGCAAAGCTACAGGCCAGTCTCACAGTAATAGAGGCTTGGTTTACCTCTAACTCACTGGTGCTGAATGACAAAAAGACCAAGGCCATTCTTTTTGGGACTAGACGCCTGGGAGTTGACAGGTACCACCTGCTTCTGCTCTACACAGCCTCAGGATCACAAATTGAAGTTGTGGACAAGATTAAATACCTGGGAGTCTACTTAGATCAAGAAATGTCCTACAAGCCGCATATTGACCATGTAGCTAAGACCACTCACCAGAAGCTTGGCCTTCTTTACGGACTTGGAAACTCCCTAACAGACAACGCATGACTCGCTATAGCCAAAAGCACGTTACTTCCCACCCTTCTCTTTGGTGCTCCCCTTCTACATTTCCTTAAGGAGAGTGAACACAGCAAGCTGTCTGTCCTCTATAATAGGATTGCACGCTTTGTTACCCCCTCCCTGCCCAGGAGGCATCATTGTGAGGTCCTTGCAGACCTCAACTTGCCCTCAATGGGGCATACTCTCTCCTATCCCTTACAAAGTCTGACTTACAAATTCACCAATGTTGGCACCCCGCTTAACTTAACTGGCCTCCTGAATCCAAAAGCTCCCCAATGGACACTGCAGTCATCAGGTAGCTGACTCCTCAATATCTCTCGTGTACGCACCAACCTAGGCAAGAGATCCTTTGGGTACTTGGCACCCTACCTCTGGTGCTCACTCCCAGAGGAACTGACCAGAAGTTCCACCCTGGAAGGGTTCAAATCCAGCCTAAAAGCATACTTGCTGGAGAAGTGTCTCTGTGGCTGCTACCGTTAACTCCCCTTCCTAGCCCTGAGTGCTATTCTCCTCTACACTATTATAGGTCTAATAGGTCCTGTACACTATAGTAGGTCTTTGACACATGGAACACATTCCTCCTAGCAAAAGAACTTGTGTAAATTATCTATAATGTTGTCACTCTAATGTCACTGTCCATCTGTCACCTTCCTTCGTGACTAATTGCTGTTACGGTACTCTGTATGTGAATCCTATGTCTATTGCTGCTATTTCTCTTATTTCTGAGTCAAAAGTATACTGTGAACTGCTGAGCTATGTGTAATGTATGTGAACAACTGTATACATGATGTATGTAATTAACTCCCGGTCACCCCTGAAAAATTGACCTCTGGTCTCAGTGGGTTCACCCGGTTACCAAACCGCAATAAATAAATAAATAAAAAATAAATAAATAAATGGTTGAGCGGCATGCAATAGGCATGCATAAGGGCTTACAACTCTCAAACGATCATGCCACGGTTGTGTGACATGCATGTAGGGTGCACAGAGGTGCGTGAATGTGTACCCAGTGTAGCACTACTGCATCAGCACTACACATGTGCAGAGGGGCATGGCCTCATAACAGCATGCCTGCCCCACACATACGTCCGTTCACAATGTGCAGTACATTGCCCCAATGTGTGGTGCTGCATGGGAGCACTACATCATGTGGAAGGCTGCCATAAACTGCAGGCATGTAGGGTTGGCATACTGGGCAAGGGCACAACATCGGTAGAGTACGGGCTATGAGCACATGACTTGATGGACCACCACTGCAGATTGCCCATAGCAACACCTAGGTCTGAATCCGGCACTGTAACACTGTGAAATGTGCTGGGAAAACACAGAGCTTGGAGATACTGTGGGTCACTATGGGACAATGGAGCATCCTCCCCTCCCCCGGGGCTGACAGTCCTGGAAGATGATATGACCTTGCTGACTGGAATAATGATAAGACAGGTGTAGTACAAAAATATGTATTGTTTACTGTTTACAAAGTGAAATGAGTCCTATCAACAGAGAGTGCATAGAATCATATTATATAATCATAGAAGTTTGATGGCAGAAAAGGACCATACCGGCCCATCTAGTCTGCACTTTTTTTCCTCCTACACCTCCCCCTCCCTGCCAGCCCCCCAGCCCTTCCCCCTGATACGCAGGCCCCATATGCTTGTGCCATGCCGTCTTTAATTCTTCCACTGATTTAGCCCCCATCACTAAAGTGCTAAAGTAAAGTGCACTGTCACTCTGTCATACAGCACTCAGTTGTCCTCCATATCCTTCTCCGAATCCTCACTCGAGCCCTTCAGAGTGGTATCCATGTACCCCCTCTCAACGAGGACCAACCACCGTAGCAGCCCACGTTACCCCTGAAATGACATGAATACAGAGGACAGTCATGAGTGGGATACACAGAAACATAGAAACATAGACTTTGATGTCAGATAAGGACTGCTTGGCCCACCTAGTCTGCCCATTTCCCTACCTATTGAATAAGCTGCAGATCCTAGTTAACCAACAGCCTACTTCATCCTACCCCCCCCACCAGAATTGCCTTATCTCTGTCCTATGCATTCTTGAATTCCCCCACTGTTTTTGACCCCACGACCTCCTCAGGAAGGCTGTTCCATGCATCCACCACCCTCTCTGAGAAAAAATACTTCCTCACACTGCCCCTGAGCCTTCCCCCCATTATCTTCAGATTGTGTCCCATTGTTCTTGCACATCTCTTTTTCTGAAAGATGCTATCCTTTCGGACTTTGTTGATTCCCTTGAGGTAGTTGAAAGTTTCTGTCATGTCCCCCCCCCCCTTTCCTCAAGGGTATACATATTAAGCTCCTTTAGTCTTTCTTCATATGGCTCCTGTTGCAGACCCTGCACCATTTTAGTTGCCCTTCTCTGGACTGCCTCCATCCTGTCTATGTCTTTGCAGAGATGGGTTCTCCAGAACTGCATGCTGTACTCCAGATAAGGTCTCACCAACTGTCTGTACAGAGGGATAACAGCTTCCTGTTTTCTACTGGTGATGCCTCTCCCTATACATCCTAGGATCCCCCAGTCATCCTTATTGCCTTCTCACATTGCTTGCTTACCTTTAGGTCATCTGATATGACTACACTCAGGTCCCTTTCCATTTTTGTTGTTGTTAATACCCCCCACTGTGTACTCTTCCCCTGGGTGTTTGTTTCCCAGGTGCATTACTTTGCACTTCTTTGCATTGAATCTAAGCTGCCATACTTTGACCATTCCTCCAACCTTGCCAAGTACCTTCTCATCCTTTCCACCCCCTTGTGTATCAACCCTGTTTGGATCTTTGTCGTCCACAAAAGGCATACTTTTCCTTCCAGTCCTCTGAAATGTCACTTATAAAGACATTAAAAAGGACCGGACCCAGTACTGAACTCCTGCAGGTACCCACTAGTAACTCCCTTTCTTTGGAGTGAACCTGTTTACTATTACCCTCTGTGTCCTATTGTCCAGCCAATTTTTTACCCAGGCTACCACCTTGGGACCCACTCCCAGGCTGGCTAATTTGTTTATTAATCTTTTGTGTGGGACTGTGTCAAATGCCTTGTTAAAGTCTAGGTAGGCCATGTCCACAGCCCCTCCCTGGTCTACTACTTTGGTCACCCAGTCAAAGAAATCTATTAGATTCATCTGATGACCTTCCCGCTGTGAATCCATGCTGCATTGGGTCATGTGCCCTGCTGGCCTCTAGGTACTCAACAATTTTTTCATGAAGAAGTGATTCCATCATTTTTCCTACTACTGAGGTCAAGCTAACAGGTCTGTAGTTTCCTGCCTCTGCTTTGCTCCCACTTTTGTAAAGGGGAATCACATCCGCCCTCCTCCAGTCCTTAGGTTCCACACCATCCTCCCGTGATTTGTTAAAAAGGGTAGTCAGTGGTGTCAGTAGTTCTCCTCTTAGTTCTTTTAGGATTCTGGGGTGAATCCCATCAGGCCCCATTGCTTTGTCCACCTTCAATTTTAGGAGTTCTTTCAGAACCTTTTCTTCCGTGAAAGGACTGGTATTGACCTCCCTATCCAGAGTGCTTTTACTAATTGGATTAAGTACCTCACCCTCTTCCTCGTTTGTGAATACTGAGCAGAAGTATTTGTTCAGTATGTCTGCTTTTTCACTGTCCCTCTCTGTCCACCCACCCTGCCTTTTATTAAGCCTCACTATCCTTCCCTTGGTCTTTCTTCACTCCCTAATATACCTATAAAAGGTTTTATTCCCCTTCTTAACCGAGTTGGCTATCTTTTCCTTGGTTTGGGCCTTTGCTATTCTGACTGCCTTCCCCACTTCCTTCTGCTTTAACTGGTACAGTTCTCTGTCCTGCCCCTTCTGTGTTTCCTTATACCTCCTGAATGCTATCTTTTTCTCTCTAACCTTCTTTTGAGAACCATAGTGTTTTTTTCTTTCGTTTTTATTTGTTCATTTGCTTCACACAAAGGCTTGTTGCCTCTGTGATGGCAGTTTTGATGTTTCCCCATTGTTCCTCCACCCCTCCTTCTTGCGCGTTTGTTAGTGCTTTTCTAAGGTGCTCTCACATTTTGACAAAGTCAGCCCTCCTAAAGTCCAGTACCCTCACTTTTTTATGGCTTGACTCTGCGGCTGTGTTTATCATGAACTACATTGTTTAATGGTCATTTTTTCCCAGATGGCTACCCACTTCTAGATCTGAGATTCTTTCTCTGTCCCCATCTGAGAATACCAGGTCTAAGATTGCTCCCTCCCGAGTGGGTTCCAACAGTAGCTGCTTGAGACAGTCCCCCTGTAGGGCATCGAGAAAGACCCTGCTCTTGGATGTGGCTGCAGCAAATGTGCTCCAGTTAACATCTGGCATATTCAGGTCCCCCATCAACAATATCGCCCCTTTTTCTGCCATCCTAAGGATGCATTCTATCATTTTCTTGTCCATTTCCTCCCCCTGAGATGGGGGTCTGTATGCGACCCCCGTGCAGATTGTGGTGCCATTTCTGGTCTCAGGGTGACTCACCGTGCCTCCTCTCCTCCCTGTTTACCCTTTAGTTCCATTGCTTTGATCCTTTCAGGGTACATAGTCAGCATACAGTGCCCACTCCTTTCACTGGCACAGTGTCACCCCCCCACAGCACATACCTTCGATGCTCCTCTAGGGCCCACAGCTCCACCATATCATTACTATAGTGAGCATCCTGGATTCCTACCCTCCATGACAGGCAGTTCAGCAGGTATAGTGGTCACCTCCACTGATAGGCCAGCACCACAGCCGCAGTGCCATCTGGGTGCTATATAAGCTTGAGGATGACCCATCCTGGGTATCCACAGAAGTCCTGCAGGGACATGAGGGGGAACAATATCACTGACACAGCCCACAAATCTCAGGGCACGCATGCACTGGAGAACAATGACAGGTGTTACCTACCTCTGTAGGCTCTCTCACCTGCCATATATTCCCCCCTGCGAATCCTGAAGGACACCCTCCACAGCTTCCATTGGCACACACCAACCTGCCCCACACAAGCCACAGACACATGGTTGTCAGCTGCGGATGCCATCGTACAGAGTCAGGGCAGTAATGACCTGGTGATGCCCATACACACCATGTCACCCTGCCAGCTTGCTGGGTACCACCCTTTAAAAGGGCTCCCATCAACTTGGAATTCTGTGCAGCATCCCAGACAGGGCCTCTGTCAGGCGAATTATGGACATGCGTGTAACACACACTGCCTGGCATCCATGCAAGGGCATCTCCACAGAGGTACACAGGATTTGGCTGGGGCTAATGATAAATGTCCTCCTGCTGGATGGTGAGAGGGAATGCAAGCAGGCATGGAGGGCATAGCTATGGCCATGTGTATTCTGACCACGACTGGACACTGGCACCCTGCAGGTCACACAGTGACTGGACAGATTCCACCTGAATCACGATAATCAAATAGCCATGTGACATGGCCCATGCATAGGTGGCACCATGGAATAGTTGGTCACTAGCAATGTCAGTTGAGACAAAAGTGCTAAGTGCATTGCCGTACTATGCTACCAAGTCCTTCCAGTGGGTGGCTGGGCATGTCACGGGTGACAGTCAGTCCTCCGTGTCCAGGGCAATGCTCCAGGTCACCAACACCCTGCTGTTGCACATGTATGAGCACGCACAATTCCCAACCACAGAGGTTGACATATGGGCCACAAAGGAGGCATTCAATGCCATGCATGGCCTCTGTGTCCTGGGCATCACACCAGGTCACAGCTGCCCTGCTGCTGTGTGTCTGCATGAGCATGTACAATTCCCCACCACACAGGCCAAGATACGGGCCACACATGAGGCATTTTACGCCATGCGTGACATATCAAATGTGCTGTGTGCCATCAGCTGCATGCATGTGGCAATCATGGCACCAGCTGGTGTTGAGAAGGCATACCGTAACTGCAACAGGTATCACAACATTAACTTCCAGACTCTGAGTCCGTGGGTATCACCAGTGTGTGTACCAAGTACCCTGATTCTTGCCATAATGCTTATATCTTCGATAGGTTTAGACTGAGCGCACGCCTCAGTATCTGCAGAGGCAGGGATGGATGATTGACAGGTGAGTGAGTATCTGTAATATACACACACATGGTACACCAGTGAGCAACAGGCAGCCACACATACTAACCCTGTTTCTCACCCACTGCACAGGCAACCGCGGATATCCACTACAGCCATGCTTGATGACACTGTACCTGGAGGCACACATGCTGGCAGAGGAGGAATACAATGAGGCTCATAGGAAGACATAATTCATTACTGAGAGAATGATCGGCCTTCTGAAGGTGTGGCTCTGGTGCCTGAATCTGCAGGCAGCACAGTGTTGCTTGCCCCAGGGGATGCATGCAGAGTGTTCACAGCATGTGCCATGCTGCACAACATAGCTTTGAGGCATCAGCTACCTATGTGGGGGGACATACAAGGGGATGCCCTGCAGTTGAAGGGATTACTTTCAGGGGTGGGGTGAAAAGTCACTGTCTGGCCAAGCGGCAAAGCACAGACTCATGCAGGGTTATTCAGCTGTTAAGTGAGTTGCTGGGGCAACACTGTGATGATGTCCCACCCTGAGTACTGATATTAACATGTCAGGGGGACTTCGGTGATTGTGCTCAATGTGAGGGTATCTGGCTCAGGGTTTATGTTGGGGGGTATGAGGTTGGGGTTTATGTGTGGGGGTATGTGTGGCCAGAGTCTATGTGTGGGGGTATGTGTGTATGGTGCCTGTACTGTGTGTGCCTGTGTGACACACCGTGTTTGTGTCATGTGCGGCAGCCATCACTGTTTTTCAGATTTCTACTGTAACTGCCGTGTGGAGGACCATGTGCACAGGTGACGGATCTTTGCTCTTGTCTTCCCTTCTCTGCATGCCCATGTGTCGGTCTGAGTATCAGATATCTGTGGCGGGGATGTTGTTCTCCTGTAACTCTGGCTTTGTGGTGTGGGCAGGTGTGTGGGTCAAGTCTGCCTCTGGCGGTGCCTCACATTCTGGCAGTGTGGCCCTGCTAGACCTGGCTAGCATGTGGTCTGCCAGGCTCTGCAGAATGTCCCCAATGCAGTCTATACCCTGCCATATGCCCCTCACTACTGCAGTTAGCTCTTGCAGTGCCTGTATGTTTTCCTCCTGTGATCGGAGCCTGCCTTGTGTCATCTGCCTCACTTCAGGGTAACAAGTGTGGAGTATACCCCTCATGGCCAGCCTGCATGTATGGAGGGTTGGGCAGGTTGAAATACTTTTGTCTCCACCATCACAGGGGTGTTGTGTGGTCTTCTGCAGCCCTCCTGTGTTCTGCTGTCCTGAGATAGTGGTTTGAAGGACCGTCTTGGGGGTCTGCTTGATGGTGCTGACAGGCTGTGGTGGTGGGCATGCCTCATGTGGCTGCAAGGTAGAGTCATCTGTGCCATGGTGGCTATCCAGGGACTGCTGTCCAAGCATCATCTGAGTCATAGGCATGGCAACTGGGGGTTGAGCTGTACAGGGCGGGTGTGTCCGTCTCCTCCTCATCCACCTGTGTCCATGTAGGACTCTCTGCCTGTATCCACAGGCACATCTTCCTCCGTCGATGTGGCTAGGGTTTCCTGCATCTTTCCTGGGTGTAAAAGACAGGACATTTGTTATGGTCTGTGGCAGAGCTGTGGGCCTCTCGAGGGTGCATATCGGGCCAAGGGGCTGCAGCTTAATTGTACTGTCCTCCTGTGCCTTCCTCTGGTTGCATAATTGCCTCGATGTGTGTTGCAGACTCCCTTCGGGGGCATTTCCTGTCACAGTGTCTGTAGGGCGCAACCAGGGGTGGTTAACGTGGCTGTGTTGTTTGCCCCCTGCCATCGTGTCCATACGGTGTGCTACACACCTGGCAGTGTATCCATGTCCTTCAGGGATACCACAGTGAGGGTCTCCGCCACCATCTTGTCTATGTGAGATAGGCTTAGGTCTTGTGCGGGCAGCCCACTGCCAGTTCTGATTTGGCACCACTTGACAACTGACCGGATGTCGTGCCACTTGTGCTTGATCACCACCAGTTTGCATGTCTCCAGCCAGGCAGCACTGATGGCGGCCTGTATATCAAGCCATATTCTGGTTTTGGTCTTGGTGCCTTCGGAGTCTCTGCCCCGTACAGGATGCCACAGTCCTCCCGTAAATCAGAGACTGTGGCAGCAACCTGCCTTCTGGAGAAATTGGAAGACCGTATCCCTCTGAAACTGCGTGTCTGGTCACGTCCCCACATCTCCATGCAGCCTTGGTCAGGGACATTAGGTACCGGTGATTGTCCGGGTACCAGAGGTGGTGCCCTTCCCTAGCACTCCCCAGTGCTTCATGCCCATCTGTGTCCATTGTGGCATTCACTTCTGCAGATGCACCCTTGGCGGTGCAGATGTCCATATATGGTGTGGTCAAGGGGCATGGCTGCATATTGTAGGACTACCTGGGCTGTGCTCCATGTAGCCCTGCACATGTGTTTACACAACACCCATGCATCCACCTGTCATGCATGCTTGATTGTGCATAGCACATAATACAGACTGCCTGCACAGTGCATGCTGCTGCTACGTTGCTTGTGGGTGTAGTTCACGCACATTCATGCATAGGCCCTATTAATAGTAACAGTTGACTACTTTCAAAAGTTAATACTCTCTCATTATAAAGAACCTCTCTATAACAAACTGCCTCTTATAGTGAACACCTTTGGTGGCTCCCATTGGTCACTAAGTAGGCATATTAGCACCTTGCTGTAGTGAACACCTTAGCTGCTCCAGAGGTATTATCTATAGAGGGACCACTGTAATTTCAGACAGTGTATACTAGCTGTTTAAAATAAAATAAGTTTTTAATGTAAATAACAGTGTCTGCAAACTAAATGGCAAACCAGTAGGCACTGTACCTCTCTTATTTGTTTGCTGAGCCCCCACTAAGTGTCATGCCATGCTGTGGAAAGAAATGTAATGAAAGCGCAGAGACTGATGGCTCTTGCTTACTACACAAACAGCAGGAGGGGCAATATATTGGTAAGATTTTGCAAAAGGAACAGCATGACACAGAGCCAGGCAGTGTTACATGGCAAGCTTATTGGCCATCTGTAGAAGGTCAGTCATTTATATTGCACTGCTTGGGATTATGAAAACCTGGAAGCAAAACTAAGGAGGAGAGAGTGAGAGAAAGGGGGGAGAGAGAGAGAGAAAGGAAATGATGGAGCGAAAGAGATAGAGAGAAACAGAGTGAGAGTGGGAGATGGAGAAAGAGATGAGAGAGAGACAAAGAGAGGGCAAGAAAGAAACAGACTGAGAGAGACAGAAAGACAGAAAGAGAGAGAGACAGAGAGATTGAGAAAGAGACAGAGAGAATGACTGAAGTTATTGTTTTACAAAAAAGGAATTTAGGAAATTGTCAAGTGGCTCAGTATGCTAGCAAGAGGTGCTAGAAATATAAAACTAACAAGCATTTGTCAATGCCGAATGTTTGCTTGCTGGCATTGGCAGTGGTAATGTAGAAGTTACAGAGCTGCGTAATAGGAATGGCAGTGAAGTACTGAACTGAAGCCAACCCCACCACCACCCTGCAGAGAGTGACAGGCATTGGGGTGTGCATTTGGGTCATCAGGCATAACGGCCTCGCCATTTCACCACACCCCACCCTGCAGACACTGACAAGTGTCACGGTGTTCATAGGGTCTTTGGCCCTTATCGCCCATTTCATTGGAAATGCGGTGAGATGGGTGCGATATAGGAGAATGGGGTGAACTTTGGGGCTGAAGAGTCCAAGGCATGCCTTGATGCCTCTCACTGGCTGCAGGGTGTGGAATGGTATGAGCATTACAGGCAAGAATCCCAAGTCACACCCCTGATGCCTGTCATTCTCTACAGGATTGACGTTATGGTTGGAAACCCTAATACCTCAGCATTCCGTTAGTATTTTCACTCCAAATTTTCAACATGTTTTTTTTGTGACCCCACCTCGCGAACAGGGGAATATCAGTTTGTTAGCCAAGCTGCTTATGCACAGTACTGAGTACGGCATTTAGCACCAGCAGTGCAAAACATTCCGGAACAGGATGTAAAAATGACAGCTGTACTGTTCATGGGAAGTGAAAAATGGCAATGTTGCAAATCTGCAGTAAAAATATTTAAAAAAATGGTGAAGTCATGAGCGTACATAGAAACTGTGCAACGCACACCCGTAATATAATTAGGTAGGGGATATTTTACAGCAGATTGTCAACTCAGGCATTTTGGTGCCTCCGATCATGAACAGTGTCACTGTGATTTTCTTTATCTGTGCCGAACAATGATTTCCCACAGCGACCATGCATCTCAACGCTGAAAGTGTGAAAACACACTTCAGCCATGTTGAAAATGACAGCTGTACTGTTCATAAGAAAGTGTGAAAAAATGCCACTGGTGAAAATCTGGACTGAAAATATTACAAAGTCATGAACTTACGAGGGTGCGTGGAAACTGCACATTGCTCACTCGTAACACAGTCATTTTATGGACTTTTGTCACCAAATTTTCAACATAGCCATTTTAAGACCTCTGCTCATGAACAGTGTAACTGTGATTTTCTTAATCTGTCCTAAACATTGCTTTCGCACATGTAGCGCACAATGGTGCTGTTGGTGTGCGAAAACATTTTAGTCGACAGATGAAAAATAGCAGCTGTACTGTTCATAAGGAAGTGTAATAAAATGGCAATGTTGAAAATCTGGAGTGAAAATAATATTAATTGCAAACTTACGAGCATGCATAGGAACTGTGTAACGACGCCGTAAAGAGTCATTTTTAGAATTTTTTCACTAAATTTTCAACATATATTTTAAGACCTCTGCTCATGAACAGTGTCACTGTGATGTTCTTAATGTGTCCCATACATTGATTTTGCACATACTGCACCATTGTGCGCTATATGGGTGGGAAACATTTTGGGCAAGATGTGAAAATGACAGCTATACTGCTCATATGAGGTGTGGTAAAATGGCAATGTTGAAAATCTGGGTGAAAATATTGAAAATTCGTGAACTTATGAGTGTGCGCTAGGAACTAATGCAACATACGCTAAGTAAAAACAGTCATTTTTAGGAATTTTTCACCAAATTTTTCAACATAGCCATTTTAACACCTGAGCTCATGAACAGTGTCACTGTGATTTTCTTAATTTGTCCCGGACATTGATCTCGCATAATCGACTGCGCCATTGGTGTGCTACATGGGCAGAAACACGCTGGTGACATGTGAAAATGACAGCTGTACTGCTCATAAGAAGGTGTGATAAAATGGTAATGTTGAAATCTGGAGTGAAAATATTGAAAATTCGTGACCTTACGGTAAGCGAGGAACTGCGTAATGCACCCTCGTAAAACAGTCATTTTAGATTTTTTCACTAAATTTTCAACATAGCCATTTTAAGATCTCTGCTCATGAACAGTATCACTGTGATTTTCTTAATTTGTCCTAGACATTGATTTCCGATACCGACTGTGCCATTCTAGCGCCATGGGTGGAAACACATTTTGGGTGAGATGTGAAAAATTACAGCTGTACTACTCATAAGAAGGTGTGGTAAAATGGCAATGTTGAAAATCTGGAGTGAAAATATTGGAAATTTCAAGAACTTTACAGCCCGTATAGGAACCGCGCAACGCATCGTAAACAGTTTTATTTTTGATTCTTTGCACCATTAATTTTCAGACCTTCGCTGGATCTCGATGGTCACTGTCAGGGTGTTACAGCCAAAGGGTGATTTTGCAGTCACCGCAGTCACTGCGCCAAATCACCTTCAGGCCTGAATAACGCCAAGGACAGTGACATAATTCATGAGAAGGGGTCCTAAAAACCCCAGTATGTTGAAAATTTGTGCAAAATTCCCAAAATGCCTAGACATGCAATAAAGTTGAAACCCCCTTGTGTAACCCATTATACAGCTTACCGCATTTCTCAGTTCATGTCGGCTTTGAAGAGTGCAGATTTGTTCCCGGTCCACCAAGATCGCCGCTACCGGAGTCCGGAGGTGGGGCTATGGGGTGGGGTGTGTGGGGAGGCTGGGTGCGCAGTGGGTGGGTGCGAGTTGTGGAGGGGTTGGGAGACGCGTACGAGGAACAGTTTTTGTTTTACAGGTTTAAAACATATAAATGATGTCGTGGATTTTTTGCCATGCTGGGGTGGGCTCTCCGTGGCACAAGACTTGAGATATTCAGTCTGACGGGGATTGGGCAACCCCGCTGCATAAATAAAAAATCACCCGTTTGCCACGCTGGGGTGGGGTCCCAGCATGGCACAAGGACTTGGGGGGGTTCGGTTGGCGGTGATTGGGTACCCCGCCGTGCCAGGACTACAGTGCTTGCCACGCTGGGGTGGAGCTCCCAGCGTGGCACCTAACTGGGGGTGGGGGCTGGCTCAGCCGGCGGGGATTGGGCACCCGTCGGCTATACAGTACAGGGGCGCGCGTCTGTCTGTGCGTGGGGGGGCTGGGCAGCCCGATATCTTATCGGTGCTCACTCAAGCGTTGCTTCCCCTTTCAACTGTATGCCACTGCATTTTGGAGCGTGTCATAGACAGCTCCAAAATGCATTGGCTTACAGGGGCCGCGCCTGCCAGCCCACTGACTGAATTGGAGGAGGAGGTGACACACCTCCGAAAACTCCGATGAAGGCACTATGTTTCTTGCACATGCGTGCAAGCAAACATAAAAACTGTGCTCCACTGAAATAACTGCACTCAGAAGCTGTGCATTTTATATCATTGGGCCACCAGAAAAGACATTAGGATAGTAACCACTGTTATATTCCTGATCACATGGCCTGGATAGTTCCAACTCCAAACTGAGCCTTTGATAGACAGCCACATTTCCTGCCTTTTCCTGTAGCACTAGACTGAATGAGTTACTGTGACATGGATCGCAACATTTGGAGAGTGCTGCAGTTCCCCACTAGTGTCCCACAAAGAGGCTTGGCGGCCGCAGCCAGCATAGGGGGTTTCTTTATTTGCCATACCAGAAAAAGGGGATCTAGGTTTAGTCATTACCAGTTGAGGCAGTGAGTAGTGAAAGTATGGAAATATTCAAGTGAAGGTTAGATGACTGCTGTGAAAGGAGAAAGATCAAGGGTTATTCCATTTAACGGGCAAGCTGTGATGGGCAATGCCTACTTAGGTCGAATGAACCTCTGATACCTACAATTCTGTTTGCTACAGATAGTGGGATGGCTGCACAGGATGTTATTTCTCATTTTCAAGGGGGGTTCCTGGGTAACATTCAGGTATACAAGGGCATACGTCACAGTGCAATACATAGAGAATAAGGTATGGGAGACCATACACAATAAGGCTGGTTTTCCACAGAGTTATTACCATGATGACAGAGTGACATTGAGATCAAAGGTCAACAGGTCCCTGTTGTCATGGTAAACACAGGGTAGGGCTGTTCAGGGACCGAATAGTATTTGCCAAATACCACCAATATTAGGGCTCCTGAATATTTGGGAGCCCTTCCTGAATAGGGGACTATTCGTATTCATGAAAGAGTCTTCGGCCACCTGCAAAATAAAAAAAAAAAAAAAACAGCACCCAGACTCCTGCCCCAGCATCATAAAAACAAGTAAAATGTAAACCCCACCCCCTCAACCCCTGTCAGCAGCCCCGTCCCACTGTCCTCCCCCTGTACCCATAATTTGTTATAATATTTATCGAAATACAGTGCCCACCGTTTATAACGGGCATGTTTGTCTCAAGCCTTTTTGACCGCTATAGGAGACGGACGATGTATCCAAATGCTACCACATCTCGACCTAGGGCTGTTGCTAGCTGCTTGGCTTTTTGTGCTAGTGATGGACCACTAATCAGTGCATCCCGACCGCGAGCATTTTGAAACCAGCGTAATAGGGCTGCTTCCACCTCCACATCCTTGCCCTCCCGCTTCCTTTTGCGATCAGGGTTCTGATTCGCATTCCATTCTGTAAACAGCTGATCTCTTTGCCTCAATAGATCAGCAACAGTAGATTTGGGTAGAATAAGGTGTTGAGCCAAGTCGCGCTGGCTCATTTTGGGCAGCTCGTCGATCTTTTTTAAAGAACTCAATTTTTTGGCTTAGGGACATAGTCTTTCATTTCCAGCCGTTATTTCAGCAGTCAAGACATAAACTGATTGCACTGAGGCGCTATAGCACCTCTTTTGTAATGGAATCAGTAAACCGCTTTGCTTGAGCTGAGCAATTAACAATTAGCAAAGTGCTAATAGGGTGTGAAAAGTTTCAACAAAAGCAGAATCAGCCTGCTATAGAAGGTGGATAACAATCGAGATAACCAATTGCTGTAACACTTGCCTCTATGAGACTTGGCAAATGGTTTTGCACTTTTGCCCAAAATAGACGATTGCCTGTTTTAACCGTGGGCGATATAAATGGAGTAGACTGTAGTAATTTAATCCCCAACGTGTGACCGGCTCTACCTGTCCGCCTCCACGGCTGGCCACGGTCTTTAATCTAAAGTGCTAGTCTGTTCTTAAAGAAATAAATCTATGTCCCCAGAAAAGCACCATTCTCCCTTCCACCCAGCCACACCCAGTTCTTAATGTGAGCTGGAGAAGGTGACCATCTCAACCCCAACCCTCCTTCATGGCCAGTGGCTTTCTCATGAATGAACACGCTCATGTGCTTGGTATACTAAAATCAGCTGATCACGAATGTGGTCAGAGTCTAGCACACTCTCACATTATTTCTGGCTGCTTTGAGCTGTTCATTATGTTGGGCTCTGATTTTTTTTTATATATAATGCTTTCAATTTCTCCTTAGCCAGGATCTAGGAAAAATATTTCTCCTTGGCAGGATTACAAAAAAAATAAATAAATAACGAAAAAAAAAACCCACTTAATAAAGAGCTGAGAGTCTTGGAGGCTGATCCAGGCAGAATTTATTGATGCGTAGTAGATTTATGACATGGTGACAACGGCAGTGAAATATGTATTCCTTTGTAGGCATACCATTACCTATTATGTCACTGAGTGAACCTATTATCCCTGCACACTGAGAGGGTTTGGAACAGGTGCCAAAGGCACATTACAAACAGAATCATAAAGCTGTAACATATTTTGCCAAATGGAAACTAAATGAGTAATTAATGGTAAAGTAAAGGTCTTGCTAATTATTTCCTCTCTCACTCTGTCTCTCTGTGATTCCAATAAAGTAAACAAAGTATTTTGACTCTTGGGATTCTTTGTACTATTTACTTCATTCTAAGGAAACCTTGTCGATCTACAGCAAAACAGAAGGCCGAAAGGTGCTGTAAGAACTTAGGTGCAGGGAAAGGAGCAACAGTCAGAAATTAACTTTCCAGGCTAGCCCAGTGCAGTGCCAGGGTGACAGTGTGTCATATGCAGCCTTTCAGGAAATCATGTCTCTGAATCCTAGTCTGTGGTCGCTTGGGGGTGGAACATGTTTCAGAGGTAAAGAGTACAGCTCTTGGGGACGTAGGGTACGGGAAACCAGCTAGGGGAAGAGCATGTTTCGGAGGTGAGGCACACTGCTCTTAGGGAGGTCGGGCAGGAGGGAATAGCTGAGGCAGGGCAGGGCATGCCTTAGAGGTCAGGTCCATGGCTCATTGAGAGGTTGGACATGGGGCAACAGCTGGGGCAGGGCATGCCTCGGAGGTGAGGTGCATGACTCACTGGGAGGTAGGGTGCCGGGGGATAGTTGAGGGCAGAGTTTGCCTCAGAGGTGAGGTGCATAGCTCTCAAGAGGTATAGTATGGGGGAGCAGCTGGTGGTAGAAAGGTGCATGGCTCTTGGGGAGGTAGGGCATGGGGACAGCTGGGGGAAGAGAGTGCCTTGGAGGTGAGGTGTGCAGCTCTTGGGGAGGTACAGCATGGGGGACCAGCTGGGCAGGAGAGCGTGCACTGCTTCCTGTTACTTGGCAAGCCTGAAAATGTAATTTTTAAAACATTTAAATAATTGATGATGTCCTTGTATAAAATAATGTCAAAATAGAGGTAACTTGCCTGCCTGTCAGAGCAGCGGCAGGGCTACCGCTCATGACACCAGCGACCCAGGGTTGGGAACGAGCACAGATCATCAGGGGCCGGCCAAGGGGAGGAGGTCTGAGAATCCCAGAGGTTGCTGTCCTCATCCTTCAGGGAGGAGGGAGCCACATCCTGCAGCACTTCTGCCACTTGTAGATGTACTGGTGCCAGAGCAACTCGGGACGCAGGAAGGGAGGGACGCTGCACTGCGTGTTGATGAAGTGGCATCTGCACGCTTGTGTCAAGGATCTCGGTCCTCCCACACGCTGGCATCCCTATGGGGACAGGGAACACACAAAGAGAATTGGAAACATTAAGGTAAATCCCAGTTTCCTATAAACTCTTTGATGGGTGGTATTTCCAGCTGGAAGGCAGTACACCTGCCACGAAGAGGCAGAGGAGCAGAAACTGTGAACAAAAAAAAAAAAACAGAGGTAACATTTAACACAAAATGGATCCATGACTTTCCTTGGTGTTTACTAGGCCAGCCCTTTTAGCAATGTAAGTTAGCAGGGCTTCCGAGGAAAGTCTGTTATGGTATAAGATGGAGACTCCGAGTATGAGAGTTGGGTGAGAGGACCGTGAAGCTAATCAAAGCAGGTTTGTCTGCTCCACCCTCACAAGAGGGGTCTCTTATACCATAAGAGACACCACTCAGAGGCCCTATTATCTTGTTATAAATCATTTCAGTTTAGCTCGAGTGTTTTATAATTAATCTTTTTATTTTATTATGTCATCCTCGCTCCAGACACTGAAGTGGAGTGCTCCCTCCTAACACTTCTGCACCAGAGTGTGCTGTACATAGGATAAGCAGTACAGCAGCTCTGTGCTCTGATTGGCTGAAATCACGTTGGTGATTTGTGCTGACAATATCATGATTCTTTTTTTTTTTTGAACTATCTTTATTTTTCCTTTTTGTAGAGATATAACAAGAACATCAGACCACATACAATACATTCAGGTTTGTGACAGATACAACAATAATAACAAAAAATAAAACAAAATAAATAATAAATTAATACAGATACAGCAGCACAATACAGTTTAAGAAGAAAAGCAGATCAATCCTATGGCTAAAATGAGTTCCTCTTCTAATTAATAAGTTTAATGCTTCCCTGCCTGTTAACACAAATGCTTAGATATTCATGTAGTTTTTAAGGAGACCTTAGGTCATGTCATGAGCTTCTAAGGGATAAATTCTGGACGTAGTGGGGAAATATATAGTACCCATCTTCTCTATATGATTTCAAATTTGTTTTTGTTTTTGTTCAATAAGGCAGTTAAGGATTCCATCCGATAAATGGAGTTCGTCAGATCCTGCTAGTGTTTTAGAATTATCTGTTCTGGTGTAAGCCATTTCTTTGTGATAGCCTTTTGGGCTGCTAATATACAAAATTTAAATAATTTCTGGGTATTTCCATCTCTACAACCTGGGGGGGCAGCACACAGAAAAGAAACAAGTCTGGGGAAAGTGTTAATGAGGAAGTGAAGATAACCATCAGACTCCCCTGATGCTCATTCAGAAAGTGTTTAAGTCCTGGACAGGACCACATGACATGAGTCAAGGCAACAGATTCCTCCCCACAACCCCTCCAGCATTCTAAGGATAACCCTGATTGAAATTTCGCCTGAATTCTAGGGGTTCTGAAAAACTTCAGAGCCATTTTCCATGAAAATTCCTTCCAGGTGGGGGATGCCACTCCAGATTGTAAGTGTGTTATATGTCTGCCCCCAGTTTCCCTGGAGATCTGAATGTCGAGATCTGATTCCCAGGTCTGCCTGGGTTTGTCCAACAGGTACCCCTGTAAGGACAGCAGAGCTCTATATAAGTATGAAATGATATGATCTAGATTGGCTCTGCCTTCCACTATGGCTAGTAAGATGGGAACCAATCCTGGGGTGGAGGATGAGACCCAGGAACTAGGCGAGAAGGAATTAATGAAGTTCCTCACCTGAAAATATCTAAATCTATCATGAGGGAGAAGCCCATACTGTTCCCTTAGTGTAGCACCTCCCCTTCCCTGACAAAATGGGCCACTAAATGGAGTCCCTCCCTCCCTCTCCCATCTCCTAAAATTCAAATCCAGCTTCGAGGGAATAAAGGTTTCTGTATTTGGGACTGAGTACAGAATGGGCCTCCAGACAGCCAATTTGCTCCAAGATAGGGTTTCTCTCCAAGTCCGGAGAGTAAGTCCTGTGTAAGTGTTGGCATCCTCCTCCCACTTGTGAGGATTAGGGGGCGGAAGGAGAATCCTGACAGCCTGGAGAAGGTCCTCCTCTCTCACTTCCAAGTCCTTCCATCATTTAGTGTAATTATTTTGGTACCAATAAACTACCGTCCTTAGCTGAGCAACTCTGTGGTATTAAATAAAATCTGGGAGAGCTAGCCCTCCACGAGATTTAGGTAATTGGAGGATTGCATATTTAATCCTTGGTCCATAATGTTGCCAAAGGAAGGTTGAGATTCTTCGATTTAGGTCTCTAAAAAATTCCTGTGGAACCCATATAGGGAGGGTCTGAGCAAGATAGAGAAACCTCAGGAGGAGCACCATATGAACTGCCTCCACTCTTTGTATGAGGGGAATGGGTACCAGGGCCCAACTCTCCAAATCTCTACCCAGGCTCTCCAGCAGGGGGTGTAGTTGTTTGAATATATCTCTACTTGGTTGAGAGTAAGTTTAACCCCTAAATATTTTATACCATGGAGGTCCCACCTAAATGGGAAGTTCGCTTTGATTTGTGGGGAGGGAGGGAGAATAATTCAGCTTGAATACTTCTGTTTTATTACAGTTTAATTTACATAGATACATAGACAGTGTCGGCAGATAAGGGCCTATGGCCCACCCAGTCTGCCCATTTGAGCTTGTAAGTTCAGTTTATGTTTTCCTAGAAGTCTGTTGCCCCTTACCCCTGACCTCCAGAATTCCTTTATGCCTATCCCATGCATTCTTAAATCACGTGATTGTTTCAGCCTCCACCACTTCCTCTGGCAGGGTGTTCCACTTGTCCACCACCCATTCTGTGAAGAAATTCTTCCTCATGTTTCCTCTGAATCGTCCTCCCTCCAGCTTCATCCCATGCCCTCTAGTCCTGGAACATCTTTTTCGCTTAAAAATAGTGTATTCCTGCACCCTGTTTCTCCCTGTAAGATACTTGTATGTCTCTATCATATCCCCTCTCTCCCTCCTCTCCTTCAGGGAGTGCATGTTCAGTTCCTTCAACCTGTCTTCATAGGACTGTGATGCAATCCATGCACCATCTTTGTTGCCCTCCTCTGAACCTTCTCTATCCTGTCTATGTCCTTACATAGGTATGGTCTCCAGAACTGTACACTGTACTCCAGGTGGGGCCTCACTAGTGTCTTGTATAGCGGAATTATGACCTCCCTTTTCCTGCTGGTGATGCCCCTGCCTATACATCCCAGCATCCTATTTGCTTTACCTGCTGCCTTGTCACACTGTTTCCCTACCTTGAGGTCATCAGAGATGATAACCCCAAGATCCCTTTCCTGCTTGGTGCATGCTGTATGCTATATCCTGCCATCATGCCAAATTCCTCAAGGGTCGGCCAGAAGGGGCCCAAGGAGTCTTCTGAGCTTGATAAGTAGATGAGCAAATCATCAGCGTATAAGGCCAATTTGTGAGTCTCACCTCCATTCTCCAATCCCACTATATCACCATTCTGCCGTACTGCCTGCGCTAAAGGCTCTAAGTACAAGGCAAACAAGTGTGGGGACAGGGGGCATCCCTGTCTTGTACCCCTCTTCAGGGGTAGAGGAGCCCTCCATTTATTTTGATATAGGCAGAGGGGGATATGTAAATGCTTTCAATAATTGACACAGAACTGTCAGAAAAGCCCATCTTCTGAAGGACTACCCCCAAAAAGGGCCACGCCACCCAGTCAAAGGCCTTTTCGGCATCCAGACTCAGCATTAGAAAAGGGGCCTCCGACCGGGTGGCATAGTGCAGTAAATGAAGGGAATGTTTTATATTATCCTGAGTTTGTCTCCCCTGTATGACGCCCATTTGATCTTGGGCAACCAATAAGGTCAGTATCTGTTTCAGCCTACCCGACAAAATCAATGCAAAAATTTTATAATTGATATTTAATATCGAGATTGTGCGGTAGGCCGAACAATTAGTTGTGTCTCTCCCAGGTTTGGGAATACTGGTGATAGCAGCATAATTCCAGCTTAATGGAACTGGGTGTCCCCCCTGCACCTCCCTGCACACCACGAGTAGTGGGCCCTGTAGGTGTTTCCTGAAGGACTTAAAAAAGTCCGTCGTAAATCCATTGGGGCCTGGACTCTTCCAAACTTTAGAGCAGAAATAGCCTGGTGAAGTTCTTGTTTGGTGATGGGCCTGTCTAAATTCTGTTGAAGGGACTCTGAAAGGGTGGGGAACCGAAGAGGTGACAAGTATGTCTTAATGGCCTCAAGGTCTGGCATATGTTCTGGGGTGTAAAGAGTTCGGTAACAGTTCATAAAGGCATTCATAATCTCCTTGGGTGACTGAACCATTTGTCTGGATTCTGGGTTTCTGATTTGATTAATCGTGGAGTGAGCTACTTTATGTCTCAGTCTATGTGCTGACAGATGGGTGTCCCGAGGACCTCCCTTGTAGTACTTTTGCTTTAGATATTGCAATGCCTGTTCAGAGCGAATATCCAGCAGGCACTGAATCCACTGCTTCATGGCTGATAATAGTGGGGCCACCCCCGTCCCCTCTTGCATCCTGCTCCTGGAGGGTTTTAAATTTGTTGTTGCAGAGTGGCAAGCTGCTGATTCTGCCTCCTCCGATAGTTAGAGGCATATTTTATAATGTCTCCTCTTCAGAGAACAACTTTGATAGTGTTCCAGAGAGTAGCTCTGTCTATCTCTGGCAAATCATTTTCTTGTAGGATCTGGGGCAGTCTAGTGTTTACCATATCTTTGAAGTCGGGCAAGTTTAGCAAGAAATCATTGAACTGCCAGAGCTTGGGGCTCTGTTTTCCGCCCAATTTAGTTCAAGGGTCACCTGAGAGTGGTCCGAAAGGACAGAAGGGACATGCTTGCAATCTTTCACCAGGGGAAGGTATTACCTTGAAATACGAGAGGAGTCTATCCTCGTATAAACCCCATGTGGGGCTGAATAGTGGGTATACTCCTTTTCCCGAGAGTGGAGAGCTTTCCATACGTCTATCCATTGGATTTCCCTTAAATATTTACTGGTTGATTTCTGAGCCACAGATCTCCTCAATGCCCTGGGATTAGTAGTGTCTTCTTAACTATAAATCTGATTGTGGTCCCCCATATGATCAGGGTTTCCTTCTGCCATTCTGTTATCTTATCTGTTATCTTATGACATAAGCTCCATATAGTGGGGCCAGTAGAGCCCGGAAGGATATATAGAGAAACCACTGTTATCAGTTTACCCTCCAACTGTCCCACTACTATGGCCAGTCAGCCTTCCGAATCCACATAGGAGGCTTCCAGTTGAAAATGTGTTTACCTCGGAATCAATATAGCTGTGCATCTACGCCTCCCCTCCCCCCTTAAAGGAGGAGGCCACTACTTCTGTGAACCCAAATTTAGTTAATTTCTGGTGCTCTGATTCACTCAACTGAGTTTCCTGAATCATCACACATGTTGTTTTTTGGTTTTTAATATGTGAGATGACGCTATATCTTTTAATGGGGTTATTCAGGCCATTTACGTTGTGTGAAATACATGTAAGAGAAACACTGTTAGCCATCTTCTTTCATTAGGCTTGTCTGGCTTCTACCATAACCTCTCAATAGGTTACCCATATGCAAGCTTAACTCTGCGCCAAAGGGCAAACAGCCCCATTGTACCCTATTATTCCTTTGCAGGGCAGGGAAGAAAACATCGAAACCCCTTAGGAGTATCAGCCCTAAAGAAGTGCTTCTTTGCTGCAGCATATCTGTCACAAACATACAAATCATTAACATTGTTATTAACAAAACCTAACCATAACTATGTACATTGCGGCTTTCAAGGGTGTGTGTGTGTGTGTGTGTGAAATACCACCCCCTATTTATTTATTTATTTTTTGCAATTGTTTAACCAGGAGTAGCACACTAAGCTAAAAGCTTGTTTACAGGTGCGACCTGGGAGCACAGGAAAGTTAAGTGACTTGCTCAGGGTCACTCAGTATGCAAGTGGGGGCTGTGGGATTCAAACCCAGGTCTCCAGATTTGCAGCTCAGAGCCTTAAACCAATGCGCTATACTGCCTCCCAATAACACAAGGGTGGGGAGTGTACATGGACCCCCATGTGGGAGGGAAAGTGGTCGCTTGCAGCGCCAGGCCCTCAGGAGCCCCAGCAGTAGGCTCAAAGGGGAAGTTATTATCATCCCACGAAGTTATCATCTACCCTATGGGAGGATCAGCTCTGCCCCAAGGAACAGATATATATATATATATATATATATATATATATATATATAAAGAAATCAAGCTAGCCCCAAATCCAGTCATGTGGAAAGAAAGAAAAACCTTGTCCCCATAAAAAGCAATGGTAGTCTAATAGGTTTCTGATGGAGTTAACACTCAGTATATGAGGGAGGGGAGATGCAACATTTAGGCAGAAATCGGGGGGCATGTTAAAGTAGAGGTAAAAGGTTCCCAATTCACACCGTCCTGCTCCACAAGCAAAAATAACATTTCCAGACCTCATAAGCTGGTACAAGATGTTGTACAGACTTAATGTCCCTAGGGTCCACATTCAAGTCTAGTCCATATAATAGAGTAAACGTATCCCCTGCAATGTGAGGACAATTAAAAACATATAACCAATAATAGGTCAAAAGAAAAAGCGAGCAGGTTGTATTCTAAAGGCAGGTACAAACATCTCAGACAGTCTCTGTCCTGTTTGTGTGATAGTCACAATGTTTAGTTTTCATGAGAGGGACAATTGGTGCAACTCTCTGTCACTGTGAGCTTATTACACAGGTTTTCCCTCTAAGCAACAAAAGAAAGCAACGCCATCAAGCTGACAAGACTCTCAGGGAAAGGGGACGCAGAAAGCAGTATCAGATTAAGCTCACCAAGTCAGACTAATTCATTTTCCACCGCTTGCAATTCCTCCTCGACTGGCATAGTAGCACTTAGCTGTTCCAGAAGTGTTTTTATGTCTCCCATAGTTCTGGGAGCAATCGCTCGTGCTGCATATCACTGAGTAGAGCTCCCGGATATGTGCCACTGCATTCTGCCCGGGCGGGTGCGTTGCTCCAGTGGCTGGTCCAAGCTGGAATACCATCCTCGATTTTTAAGTTCCTTTTGGATTTCCTGTGGGGAGTTGTACATTGTAGGGCCCTTGTCCCATAGCACTTGCAGCTTCACAGGGTATGGGGTCTGGAATTTAACCCCATGCTCTCCTAGTACCCACAATATTGGTGCGTACAAGGCTCTTTGTTTGGCAATATCTACCGGATAATCATGTTAAAGAAGAGCCTTATTGATCTGTAGTTGACAATTTTCTGTGTCCAAGCTGTCCGTATGACTCTTTCTTTATCCTGATAGCTGGAAAACTTTAATACTATCGACCGGGGGTGAACTCGAGGGCTGGTAGGCTTGGGAGATAGAGCGCAATGTGCCCTCTCTATTTTGAAAGCAAAGTCTGCAGGTAGTTTCAGAAGCGCCCTCAAAAAGCCCTCCAGAAAGTTTTCCATCTGACCAGATTCCACTCCCTCAGGGAGACCGTAAATTCTAATATTGTCCCACCTGGATTTAGCCTCGAGATTCATCAGTTTTTCTTTCAGTGCCTCCTGGTGTGATATGATTAGGGCTACCACCGCATGAATGCTGAGGGGTCCATCCTCTAAGTCCGAGATTCTTCGTTCAGCTGTCTTGGTTCTCTCTTCAACTTCTGCGAAGCATTTTTGCAGAGCAGCAAATTCCTGCTTTGTTTTGGAATGAAAGGCTTTAATTTCCACCAGCAGAATTTCAAAACGGGACTGAGATAGGATCCCCATTTCCTGGTCTATGTCCATCTCGCTGGTTTCAGGGCCTGTTGGTGAGGAGCTGACTCAGTGGAGGTTGCTCAGGTAATCTGCCGCCATCCTGCTGCTTATTCTCCATTTTGTTCCTGGATTTGTTGGCTTTTTGACCTCCTTTATCTTTGGTGGTCATATCAGCAGTTTTTATTGAAGTTGAGAGCTGTAAGATGGAGATTTTGTTCCGGGGGGAGCAAGCTCTCTCTATTCAGAGGCAGCCATTAGGGGATTGACGTCATCAGAAGTCCTACAATATCTTGATTCTGTCTTCAATTTTATTACCACAGCAAAATTACAGCTCTACTAATAATGAAAACATCAATACAAAATATGTACAAGAGGGTACTTAGTGGGCATCCTTGTCGTACACCCCTATGTATCCCAATCCTTCCCTCATACCACCCTTTTACATTTGGAAGTATGGACACATCCGTATATAATAGTTTAACCCAGGCTAAAAAGCTTCCAATACTTCAAATAAAAATTGATGTGATACCCGATCGAAGGCTTTCCTCAGGTCAATACTAACAATCCAACCAAATAATTCTCCCACTTTTCCTTTATGGAACATTTCTCTTAAAATAATTAGGTTATCACACTGCTGTCTACCCTGTACTGCACATGTTTGAGCATCACTAATTAAATATGGTGCCGCTTTTGAAAGCCTTCCTAACATAATTTTTGCTAAGATCTTGATATCAGTGTTTAGAAGGCTTAAAGGTCTCCAGTTGTTTATATTACTAGATGACCCTTTTTTATGGATTAATTCTAAAATTGCCTCTCTCATTGAGGGAGCTAGACTATTTTCATTTAGCATGTAATTAAATAAAATTACCAAAACAGGAGCTAGATATTCCTTGAACAGTTTATACAGCCCTGCCCCATTCCATCGGAGCCTGGAGCTGAGTCTGATTGTAGTTTATCAATGGCCAATACTATTTCTGATTCAGAGATGACTGAGATAAGAGAATTAACATCTTCTAGTGAAGCCTGAGACAAATTCAGATTCTTTAAAGTATCACTAACAGACTTAGTTACTGGGTTTACACCAAATAAACTTTGCACATGAGATTTTTCTATGTCTAAAATACCTAATGGAGTAGAAACCTTATCCCCCTAAGTATTCTGTAATTCTTTAATTACTCTGGATTCTACTCGTTCCTTACACTCCTTAAAGGGGTCAATACACTGTTTGTTACCTCCCATCCCAAACTTAGCTTCTTGCCCCAAAGACTGAGCTCTATTATACTGCAATTTTTGCAATTGCAATGTAACTGTCCGTATTTGATGCCCATAATTCTGTACTGTGGATTCAGATAATGAAATTAAACATTGCAATTGCTGTCTCAGATAAAATTATCCATATAATTTTTGCTATTCTCCTGATTTGCCCTATTTTTAAAATGTTCTTGCCATGATTTTTTTTGTATCTTCCCACCAGGTAGTGAAATTCTCATAACATTCTGCAACAGATAGTCGTGCTAACCAGTTTTGTAGCCAGAGCTTCTGAGTTTTAAGATCTAACACAGAATCATTTAGCCTCCATTTTGTCTTTTTATACCGTGGGGTATCCTGCGATGTCACCTTTGAACATACCGCAAAATGGTCAGAGAATTCATAGGCGCAAATCCTGCTGGTTAATACTTTCAAACATTCAGAAACAAAAATAAAGTCTATTGTGGTTTTAAGTGTGCCTTTAAAAAGGTAAAACCCCCTGTGGAATAAAGGATTCTGTATGAATCCTTCAAAGCTGCATTTAACAAAAATTTGTTGTAAAGCCACTGAATCACAAAACAATTTATTAGATTGTAATCTCCTATCCTGTATGTGTAAACTACAATTAAAATCTCCTACCCACAAGACCAAACACAAGGTACGTAGAAAGGGTTGAATGTCCCCAAATAAAGCTGCCCTAAGTGCCTTAGTTTGTGGGGCATATGTAGCCTTTAAACGAAAAAACTCCACATGATAAGAAATGTCAAGCAATAAAGCTCTCCCTGGACAAATATCCACCAATCTGGTAACGCAAAGATCTGGGTTAGCCAAGAGAATCCCTACTCCATCACGCAACTCTGTACCTGTAGACCAGCCGGAGGGGCCTAAAGCCCGGGCCGAGAGCCTTCAGCAGTTCATCATTAGTTTTTAATCTAGTATCTGGTATACAGGTTATATCATTAAGAGATTCTTGAAGAGTTAGCATTGCACTTGCTAATTTTTTATCACTCTTTATATCGTTAACATTAATCAATGTTATAGATAGTTGATCAAGTGAAGTAAAAGGAAGTCTCATAAATCAAAAATGTCTTGGGATTTGTGTCTTTTGCCTCTGCCTAGTTCGTTTTGCAATAGAATCAGAGCCCCCTCCTTCTTCTGTATCAGTATATGAATGATTGAGGAGGAATCAGTTCCTTCTCCCTCAGACTCACCATCTTCTGAGTGTAAAACAGCAACCTTGTTCCCTTCTTTCCAAGATCTGGAAGAAGTCTCTTTCCCTACCCCACTGGTTTTCCTAGAAACTACTTTCCCCAGTCTAGATCTTTTTATTTGAGTTACAATTTTAAAATCATCTTTTTGTGGGGGGGGGGGGCATATCTATTATCAGGTTACTTGTCTCCACAGGAATATCGCCTGGTTCAGAATTATGTGGAAACTCCTCATGTAAAGACTTAACAGGTACTTGCTCTGCAATATCGTCTGAATCAGGGCAATGGTTTCTGATGCCCTAGCATCCTGAACCAAGGAGGGTTCCCTTTGTACTGGCCGGTCAGTTTCTTTACCAAAATTCTGCTCTGCTACTTTTTTCACTTGTAGTTGTTGAGCAATGTTAATCAACCCCTCATGAGAGGGGCAGTCTTCACGGTTATGAGAAGCCCAGGGACAATGACTATAAGAGTGGCCTGTTTGCTCACACAGGTTTCGGCAAAACAAGTTTAAACACTTCCCAAAAGAATGGCCACATTCCAAACAATGGCTACATTTGATGGTGTTACATGCTGAACTTTAATGTATCCTTGCCCCACATTTAACACATGATCTTGGCTGGCCAGGATAGAAAATTGAACCTTTGTCTTTTCCTAAATAAAAAGTGCTGTGAAGATGTACTGGTCCTGCATTAGTAGTGATTAATTTTACCCTGACCCTCCAATCCCCATCTCAGATCTGTTCACTATCGAGTGTGGGACTTGGTGTGTTTAAAATCTCACACCTCTGATGCAGCCAGTACAGAATATCTTCGATATTCACCCCTTCACTTTTAAACATAATTGTTATGTTTTTAACTGCTGGTTTGGATAATGGAGCTGCATGAAATGGCACCCATAATGAGATATTTTAACGACTCATACTGTGCCCAAAACCTATCTAAGCCAGACAAATCTTTGAAGCTAACTTCAAAATTGCTGTTTCCCAGATGTATGAGTGAAAATCTTGGAAGAGAAGAACTTTAGAGACCCTTTTAAAAGTTGTTTGGCTATAAACACTCTGTCAGGGGGCTCTGCTAGACCGCCTTTATACAATAACCGGACCGCATTCCGTCGAGGTGCCAGTTCCCCCCTATTTTGAAAGAGATCTGATAATTTCAGGATGGGATGTCTATCCTCCCCTTCTTTGTCCCCGGGTGTCTGTTCTGTTGTGCCTAACCTGAGTGGTACCTCAGACACTTCTTGAGGCCCCTGTGGAACCATATCCTCCATATTAGTTGTTTCCCATCTGCAATATCTACTACAATTTCATTAACAGTATGCATCATTACAGTTTCAAATGGCGCCTTCCCCCGGCGTTCATTTGAGCTCACATCTTTCAAAACATTGGAGGCCACTGTCTCAGAGGATTTTTCCAACATTAGTACAAAAGTTGGGTCTGATTTATCAGGAACCCACTGTCCATCCTCTGTTTGGGGTAATTAAGGGTATAGAAGGCCGTTCGGCAGGGACCTCATTGCCTACTAAAATCTCAATGGGTAGTACCACACTCACTTATAAACTGCCAATCCTTGATGCCTTCAACAATCATTTTGCTACAGCAGATCTAGCCTTTGACTCTTCCCCCGCCAGTAACCTTCGAGCACAACTTGGGGTTGATAAACAAGGCACCTCCTCCTCCTCCTGTCATACCTTCTCGCTTCAATCCACATCTCTGAAGGAGGTGGAAGATCTCCTGTTAAAATTGGACGTTAGAAAAAGTGCAGGTAGCGAGCACATCAACCCATTTTTTCTGAAGATGGGCTATAGGGTCCTAGCTGCGCCTATTACACCTCTGTTTAACCTATCTCTGTCGCAAGGCGACCTTCCTCTCATCTGGAAAATGGCACATGTCATCCCCTTGTTTAAGTCAGGTGACCCCTGTGACCTAAATAACAATTGGCCCAATGCCCTTCTCCCTATCCTGTCTAAGTTATTGGAAAAAATTGTGAACACCCGGCTCAAGAACCATCTGGAATTGTCAAAACTTCTCAACCCATTACAATCAGGGTTCACAGCACAACACAGCACTACTTCCGCTTTGGCCAAAGTCACTAATGATTGGCAGAGTGAGTTGGAAAATAAGAATTTCGTCTGTGCAGTTATCCTGGACCTAAGTAAGGCCTTCAGTACCATTGATCATAGTCTGATCCTCACATCCCTTCAAACCATTGGACTGGATGCTCTTTCTCTCAGATGGTTCAGCAGTTACCTTGCTGATTGTTCACAGCAAGTAAAAGCAGATGGTGAAGTCTCTCCTTTGAAAGTCCTCAGAGAGGTGTTCTCCAAGGTTCCATTTTAGGTCCCCTGCTCTTTGCACTTTACATCAACAGAATCAAAGGCCCACATTCACCTATTTGCAGATGATACAGTACTTTACTCTAGCAGATCTTCCCCCCAAATGGCATACTCTGAACTACAGGACAATTTCAATCGGCTACAGAGTCAGCTCCTAAAGCAGAAGCTGTTTCTAAATGCCAAGAAGACAAAAGCGATGTTCTTGTCACCCTTTCCTAACCTAGCAAACCCGGCCGCAATGGGGCTACTCCCCCCAATTACTACAATACTAGGTGAACAGTTGGAGTACGTATCAAAATTTAAATATTTTGGGGTTTGGCTGGATTCTAGACTCTCCTTCATTGTTCACATAGAAGAGCTGATAAAGAAACTTACAATGAGACTGGGCCTTTTCTATAGGATAAAAAATTTTCTCACCAGGGATGCAAAATTGAGGCTAGTCCACACTACCTTTCTCTCTTTGTTAGACTACACTGATTTCCTCTACAGCCAGGGTCCTGCAGGTGCTCTCTCCAAACTTGACATGCTCTACCATAGAGCTCTAAGGTTTGTAATGGGCCTTTCCTATTCCACCCATCATTGCTCCCTGTATTCTGCGGTACGTGGGTCATCGCTTCGCTTTAGATGCCAGAGAAATGCTGCGATCTGGATCTACAAAAGCATCCTAAATAAATTGCATGATTACATTTCGGACTGCTCACCTCTCTATTCTTTAAGTAAGTATGCCCTGAGAAGTGCCTCTTATATTTAACTGAAAGTGTCCAAGGCCAAATCCCGGTTTGGCGGGGGCTTCTATTAGTCATGCATGATCCCTTCTATGGAATAAGATTCAAAAGAATCTAAGAATCAATTACCCCATTACTCTGGCAGCTTTCAAAACCTTATATACATTCCATTTCAAGTAATCCTGTGTCTGCTCCTCCTGACCTAGGTCTCTTTTCTTTCAGAGCTACTTGCTCTTTTCTCTGACCTTGCCCCCTACCATGTCATGACTTTAGGTCTCTTTCTGTTGTTGACTCCACTCATTTGCTGTACCCACTCCTTCCTCCTTCACTCCCCTTCCCACATCTACACTTTGTATCCACTTTATTTCCTCTTACCCGTGACTTTTAACCCCTATATTTGTCTGTTTATCTGTTTTTTTTTTGACTGAGCACACTCTGTACCTACTGTTCCCCCCATGTCCTGCACTTTGTATATGATGCACAAATTATTTATCTGTAATTAATGCTTTTTACAATCTTTTGTACCATTTACTTGCATTTATACTGCCTCTGCCTAATTATTGTACACATAATTGACATTGTATGTTGATCTCACTTAAATTGTAATTTGTAGTACACAATACTTGAACTCGTATGTTGATCTCACCTATATTGTATTACCTATTGTTTGTCCCTGGTCCACCTTGAAAATGAGCTTGCTCAATGATGTCCTCCTGGTTAAATAAAGATTTTGATTGATTGTTTGATTGATTGATTGATTGTTTGTTCCCAGCCAGCATCCTCCAATGCCTGGATCAGGGACCAGTTTATGTCTCCTGTGTTCTGTTGTGCAGAGGAAGTGTTTGTATTAAACTGCTCCTCTATTCTGGTAACTGATTCAGTCACAAGCTCCTCCATAGTTTTACTCCAGCCAGGTCTGGTTTTGTCCTTGGCAAATGCAAAGGTTTGTTCATTAGGGATATCCTGATTTTTAAATCGGGGTACTTGCGGCATTAGTGATCCAGGACCGCGCCCTGAACCGAGCTTCTTATGACCTGTTTTGCTTTTTGCAGCAGCTTTCTTCTTAGGCTTTCGGCACACAGCCGCAATGCTATTTGAACTGCCAGCCTGAGAACCTTTTAATTGGTTACAGTCTTTAGCGCCTGATTACTCCTTTTAAGATTTTCAGTCACTTTCAGGATTTCTGACACTGGGTTATTTTAGACTTCGTCTGTCTGTAACAATTCCGTCTCCTGCTGTGCTGCACCGCTGTGCGAGGAGATCCTTGCCACGTCAGCATTGCGCTGACTCTCCATTCCACTGACATTAATTGTAGCATCTCTGACAGTTTCTACCTCTCCAGAAAGAGCACATAAAGATGTATCCAGTTTCAACAACTCTTACAGTAAAGCTTTCTTCTTTTATAATATTGCCGCATTCTGTTCTGTTAACATTTTTCCGGACTTAGAGTCCTAGCACATACCAGGCACTTTCTCTGCTGATATTTCCTCTGAAGACTGCACAGAATCAAAGTCCAACAAGAGCGCTGTGTCCAAAGCAGCATCAGTGGCCTCTTGCTTGCCAGTGCTAGGAGAGGAGGCCTGCTCCCCTGCACTCTCCACAGCCATCTCCTCCTGAGGTTCGTCCACACTGGCCATCCTTCATCTGACGACTAAGGGCTCCCCCTACAGGATAGTATGGGAATTTCCCCAGTGTCATGGCCAGATTCCCCCCATTCACTAAAGTACAACCAACAGCTTAATCTGGTTCTGTAAGTCAGTTTACATCTGTACAAATATTCCCCTTCCCTTACCCCTGGATCATACCTGCAGTGTGCCTCTCCCAATCACAAACTTTCTAACAAACTTTCAAATAACAGTGCCTTTTCCAACTCCTCTCGGAGGTCTATATACCACCCCTGTACTGATAGCGGCCCCTGTACCTGTCTCCTGGAAAACCCATCGCTCCTCCAGCCCTCCTTTTCCTCCTGGTGCCCCTGTACTTCTGTGGCCTTGATTCCCTCCCTCACATACAGCACAACCCCTCCTCCCCATCTCCCTACCCTGTCTCTTCTGAACAGAGAGGAGCCCAATATAGCCATGTCCCAGTTGTGGCTATCAGCGCACCATGACTCTGTTATGGCCACCAAATTCAGGCTAGCCTCCACCATGATGGCCCCCAGGTCCAGGATTTTATTTGCCTGACTCCTTGCATTGGCCCACATGGCTCTCCATTCCTTGGTCCCTCTCTGTTTCCCTGCTTTCATCTCCCCCTCCTGCCTGTGCTATTCCCTGAAGCTCTCCCTGACTCCCTTCCCTTGTTACCTTCTCTTTTACCTGTCTCCTTTACTCCTTTCTTCTTGCTTTCCCTATTTACACCCCCCCTTGTCTTCTGCCTTGTCACCACCCCTGTGTTCTTGTGCCCCTACCCTAGAGGAACTGACTCACTCTGCCCCTCCCTCCCTCCCTGTTGCTTCATCATTTGGGTAGGGCAATTGTTGCCTCCCTTGATTTTATTGACTCCCCTGTGGCTAGTTTACATGCTCATCCAACTAGCATTTAAACCTCCCACAAAGGATGGCAGTGGTCCCCTTCCTGGAAGGATGCAGACTGTCTCCCCTATAGAGGCCCACATTCTTTCAGGTTGGCCCCCATTCTCAATGTATCCATAGCCCTCCTCCATCCACTATACCTTCAACCAGTTGTTAAAAGCCCTGGTGCAGAAGGTCCTATCCTCTCCCAGACCATATGCAGGTATCATTTCAGCAAAAGGCACCATGTGCAACACCTGATTGAGGCCCTTCTCCAGCTCCCTGACATTTCCCTTTAGTACCGTTACCCTGTCCCTTGCCAGGACGTTTGTCCCAAGGTGGACAGGGACATTTAGCTCCCTCCTGTCTCCTGTTGTCCTAGCAATCCTCTGGAGATGCTCTCCATCCCTCCAAGCCAAAGCACCCCTCAGGTACACCACCACCCTATCTCTTCCTCCCCCAACTCCCAAGTCTATCCCCCTAACAGTAGAGTCCCCCACCATCAACTGCTTCCTCCTCTGTTGTGGGCTTCTTTTTTCATCCTTGGGGTTTTCCCTTCTGAGGACCCCCACTTCCTCTCTTCCCACTGCTACAGGTGCCTCTTCCCAGCTGCCCTATCTCATCAGTATGGAGAAGGAATTGTGCAGTGGTACAGGCTAAGGAGTGTGTACCTTTCCTGCCTGCCCCCCACCCTCCCAGAGACCACCAAAATCCAACTGCCCTGCCTCTGCCTAGGCATCCTCTGGGGGAGCAGTGACAGACTTGGTGGCCCTTGAGTGGGGCAGAAAGTTCTCTGCACTCTTGCCAGTTTGACCCAGAATCCAACAAGCTCTGCCCTCAACCCACAGAGATGAATACAAATGGGGCAGTACCGCTGTCTCCAGAAGGCATCCTGAAACACTGGGCTCCACACTCGTTACACTGCATCACTTCTACATTGGGGATGTGAGTCAGTTCACCGCCCCAGTGTGGGAATCCCAGGATCCTTTTTGCCTTCCTGTATACTGTACTGCACTGGGAAGAGGTTTTTAACTATGGGTTAATTATCACCTTCCGGTCCCTTTCTTCTCTCGAGCATTCCAACCTGATCCTATCAGTGCAATATTCCACTTGTGGAGTTTTGTTACCAACGTGCATTGCTTTACAGTTTCTTTGCTTTTGAATTTCAGTTGCCAAATTATAGCTCACTGCTCCAACTTCTCTGTATTTCCCTTTTCATACTGTCAGTTCCTTATTAGCTGTCTACCCAGCTGCAGGGTTTTGTCTTGTCTGTGAACAGAGTCACTTTAACCTCTAACTCCTCCTGGCAATGTCGCTGATATACATGTTGAAAGGTACCAGCCCAAGGACAGACCCCTGTGGCACCCCATTAGTGACCCTCCTGTCATTAGTCAACTTTCCCTTCAGGACTACTCTCCGCCTCCTTGGGGCAGTTTTACTAGCCTCTTTCGTGGCACCAAGTAATATTTCTTCCTGAAGTCCAGACACAAAATATTGACTTCTTGAGCACTATCCATTCTCTGTGTTACTGAATTTAAAAAAAATAAATCAAGTTTTTTTGACATGACCTGCCTCTCAGAACACACATTGATTCTTATTTGTAAGCCTGTTCGCCTCTAGAAATTCAGCAGTTTGTTCTTTTGTTACTGTCTCGAGAAGTTTGCCAACTATTTCTATAAGGCTCATTGGCCTGTAATTGACCAGGTTCTCCCTATCCCAACCCTTGTACAAGAGGACCCCATTCGCTACCATCCAGTCCACCGCCACATCTCCTGTGTCCCAGGACTTGCTGAATAGGTTATCCAAAGGTGCTGCCCTGGTCTCTGTGAACTCGTTCAGTGCTCTTGGGTGTCCTCTACTTGCAAACCTGTTTCTGCAACAACAAACAACCAATACTTCAAGTAGTGAATGTGCTCAGTGGCGGTGGGGGCCTGGTACTTGGTGTGGGGTTACTAACCCCAAACAAATTATACAAACCCAAAAAAGCCAAGCACTCGTGTAGACCCAGGCTGGACAAATAATCACACAAATGACAGAAAAGTTCCCGATGCAAAAGTTGTTTTAATCCAGCCAAGAATATTAGCGTGAGCAATGATGTGAGACAGATGTCAACCACACAGACCGCAACAAGCCTCCTGTCCTTTCACAACCCCGCAGTCACTTGTTCCTACTCCTACAGCTTCAGGAAGGCTCAGTTTGTGAGATCTGCAGTGTTGGGTCAATACAGGGTATAGGAGTACTGGGCCAGCCAGCCCTGATATAACTTATGAGACCAGGAAACAACCTTGCACTCAAACCATCCAAAAAAATTACGCTGAAGCAGAGATTGCGTGGTATAAATCCATTTATTCACAAAAAATAGAGAGCTTACAGCGTAGTAACAGGTAACTTCACCTACAACGTGCCTCAGCACTTGGAATCAACAGACTCTTAGTCAGTGGGGTTTGCCCCTTTTCCCCTTACTCCCTTTATTATTGCCTTTATGCCCCTCTGCCTCCATGTGTCTCAGTTGTCAATTCACAGAAATGTCTTGTATTTGTTACTTATATCCTGTGATGTTTTGTGTATATTTGTATCCTCATGTATAGGTTTGTGTTTTATTAGAGCTGTTTTGCACTGCACTTACTGACCTTCTGTATTGTATATAAGCTTGTCTGAGTGTACACTTTGGTGATGTACTTGTAACACCACTTGTCAAATAATAAATCTCCATTTTCCTTCCTGCAGTAATCCCCACCCCTTCCATCATATCTGGTACAAGCTTTAGCTCAGTCTGTATTTCCCAGTCAAAAATCCTAAACAGAATAAATAACAAGCTTTGGGCAGGCTACAGATGTTGGTCCCACACAGCTGGCATGTCCCTTCCTTACCAAGCTGGTAAATCTGTGGGCAGATTGGGGGGGGGGGGGCATCCATACACAGCTGGGAAGGAGGGGGGATGGTACAGTCCTTGAGGAGCAATCTACATCCACAGATCACCTGCCTCCATAGTTTGCTGAGGCTCGCGTGCTGTGTGGAGCAGAGCATCCGCCTCTGTGAACAGAACTGTACTGGATGGCTGCCCCCATGCCCTCGGCATGCTACAACTACTCTGTACTTGCTTTTTGCTTCTGTCATCAAAAGAAAGCTCAAGGCGGCACATTTATAGAAAGAAGAGATCACGGTGAGTATTAGTTTATCATGCTGTTGTTGTCCAAATGTCTCATTAAGAACGCCAATGTGTTTCTCACATTTTGACCATGATGGGGAGAAAATATCCATTTACGCGCAGACTACAGGCATGGATTGCATAACAAATTACCCTTAGACCTCTCTTGTTTAGGATGTCTCACCTTGGCACTTTGAAGAGATTTTTTTTTTGTAGAATGATCATAAGCATAAATCTTGTCTGGTATCTGCATTCAAGTTTTATTTGGTTTTGATGCTGTTGACTGGCTTATATTTATTCCATTTTTGTAATGTTGTTTTTGTTTATCTGTTAATTGTTATTATTTGTGTAACCCCTAGGTTGCGCTATCCCAAGGGCTACTACCCCTGCCTGTTTGACTTCGGACAGGTTGAGGGGCCTAGGTCCTATGGTGGGTGCCTCCACCCAGAGGTCAGGGTTTGTAGTGGTTAGACTAACTTGGTCACAGCCCTCTGGGACACTGAGACCCCCTTTTATCCCCTCTAGTGGCTCACTCAGTACCCCAGAGTTACAGCCCCAATACCCCACGTTTACACACTGTTCACTCATATAGATACCACTTACCTTCGAGACTGATTCAGCAGCACGTCTCTGAGGACCCCCTGTAAAGTAAGGTTAATCAACATACATAGCAAAACACAATACTGTTTCCATAAGTACCACCACCACAGACAGTATATAGTATAACAACAAATCTGATTTATTTAGGGGACAGTAACACGGGAGGGGGAAATCAGGTTAACTAGTGGCATTAAATCACAGTACTGTGCACACATACAGGGTCTGAAAAGTCACACTCTGGGTACCCAGGTTGGGGGGGATAGCCAGGTCCGTTGCCTGGGGTTGGCCGGCAGGTGCTGATGAATAGGGCCCTGTAGAAGTAAATATATGCACAACACCCAATTGTAATCCGCAGCTGGAGGGCTCAGTCCATGAAACAGTGAAACAACAAGAATTAGATGACACACTTGTGATTGAAAAACAAGCTGCAGGGGGATACCCTGATTTGTACTCACAACACCCAAGCTGAGGATTGGATGGAGAATGTCCCTCTGGATTGCCAGAGAGCAGGGCATGAGGAAAAGGTCCTTGTGACTGGACCCCACTGCAGTTGATAGCAAACAGATGTAGTCCGAATTAAGCTGGGGTTTACACCCAGCTTCAGCACACAATTCACTGTACAGGGGATTTGAAATAGCGATTCCCCACAAGCACTACGCACATTCGTATGTAAAAGGAAAGTACTATACCAGGCAAGCTGCTCCTTGATCCTGATCGCAATTACTGCAAAATACCCGGGAGCATACAAAGCAGCTTCAGTTCCTGACAGACCGAGCGCGATTCAGCAATTTCTCCAGTCTTCTACAGGGTGAGCCTGGTTTCCACACTTCTAATGCTTCCTTCTCCTCACAACTTGGATTCAATCTAAACTGGCACTTACAAAGGCTGCAGACCGAAACTCAGGGCCTCACACGCGCTTCCTGTGTGAAACTATACACCGCAGAAGCACACAGCTCCTTCTCTCTTCACTGCCACAACTGATCTGATCTTTCCAGTCACAGAGCAGGGCATTTCCTTTAACTCCACACTATTCTGTTGGCTTATTCAGCTGTCACTCACAATAAGACTCCCTCTGTTGGTAGAAAAAGGGGCCAGGTCAAAACTACATTTCCCAGAGTCACTGCCCATACAATCCCCTTGTGGCTGGCTCAAATTAAGAGTCCAAGTTCTGATTCATCCACAGGCTCAATTTTAGGACTCCCTTAACCCAGTTGGCCCAGCACAGCAGTTTAGGTCCAAAATGGAGAGGTAACATACACAGAGTCCCAGCTGCAATAAGAGCAGGTTAGACAGACTACAATTTTGCTAATGCTTTAAATGATTACAGGCAAACAGTTACAGCTTTCAGATGGGCTCCCTTTGCACCTTCAGCAACCACAAAATGGAATGATTACTCTGCAGCTCGGGTGGGACTCGAGCATTAAATACACAGTCACCCCATACAAACTAATTAAGTTTGCAAGCAGACAGCTCTCAAAGAGACAGTACGTGGAGGCTCAAATAGCACTTACTTGCAACCACAGTTAAGCAGCTCAGATGCCGAACACCACCCAGGCTTGGAGCATTCAGGCAAGCTCCTGGAAGACTTTTGGGAACCCCCATTTGCAGGGGGGGTTACATTTGTATGCCCTCAGGGCCACTTAGAAAATAAGCTAACACTTTACGTGTGTGTCTGGTCACAGCTAAAAATTAAAAATGAAATGAAATGTGTTGTTACCTTCTGCCCAGTCAGATTTTATTTAAAATTGTTGTTGTGAAAGGACACACTGAGACAGAGCTCATTTTCAGTTAGAAAATGGGTTACGAAGATCCTGAAACTTGACTGGCTGACAGCATTCCAAAGCGATATATAGTATGTTTATCAGACAACAGAGCACTCTAAAACAAGCATTTGTCAATGCTGAATGTTGGCTTGCTGGCATTGGCATTGGCAGTTTGGGAGTTAGAGAGATGCAGAATAGGAATGGCAGTGAAGTATTGAACTGATGCCAACCCCACCCCCCATCCTGCAGACTGACAGGTGTTGGAGGTGTGCCTTGGGGTCTTTGGGCCTTATACTCACCCCATTCCATAAGGAAATACATGGAGATGGGTGCGGTCTAGGAGAATGGGGTGAACATTGGGACTGAAGACCCCAAGGCACACCTCGATGCCTGCCACTGGCTGCAGGGTCGGGGTGGAATGGTGTGAGCATTACAGCCGACAATCCCAAGTCACCCCCTCGATGTCTGTCAGTCTCTACAGAGTAGGGTGTTATGGTTAGAGACTCTAACGCCCTGGCCGTTTGTTGGTATTTTCACTTCAGATTTTCAAAATGGGCTTTTTGTGACCCCACCTCATGAAAAGTGGCACTATCATTTTATTACTCAATCCCAAAAGGTGGTTTTGCACAGTGACTGCTCCATTTGGCACCACAGGTGAGAAAACAATTTCTGACAGGATGTGGAAAATGACAGCTGTACTGTTCGTGAGGTGGTGTGAAAAAATGGCAATGTTGAAAATCTGGAGAGAAAATCTTAAAAACTGGTGAAGTTATGAGTGTGCATAGAAACTGCACAATGCATGCTCGTAACACAGTCATTTTTTGGAATTTTTTCACCAAATTTGCAACATGGGCTTTATGGGACCTCCCCTCATGAACAATGGCACTGTCATTTTGCTAATCGGTCCTGAAAAGTAATTCCACACAGAGACCACAAAATCACCTTTTGGGACCAAGAAACTAAATGACAGTGACATGTTCATGTGATGGGGTCCCAAGAACCCCATGTTGAAAATCTGGGGCCACAATTCCCAAAAATGGCTGAGATATTAACCTAAGTTGAAACCCTCCATTGCCTCCCATTATAAAACTTATCGTCATTTCTTCAGTTCGCAGTTTGGCTTTAAAGAGTGCAAACATGTCCCAGTTCAGAGAAGATCGTGGCTCCTGACCTCCAGAGGGTAAGTATGGGTGTGGGGGATGAAGGGAGGGTGAGTGCACAGAGGAGGGTGGGGATGGGGGAGGGATGGGGAGACAACTGTGGACCGTTTTCTTGTTTGCAGGGGAAAAAGACCACGAGGGAAGGTTTTCTTCATTTACAGGTTACACACACACAAAAAAAATAGGCACACTAGGGTGGGCTCCCAGTCTGCCACAATTTGGGGGGGATGCTGACATGGGGATTGGGCATCCCGATGTTGGCAAGGCGTATAGACAGGTTGGGGGGGAGGCGTGCATCTGACACCAGGAGTGGGCATCCCGGTGTTGGAAAGGAAAGGGGAAACTGTTTAACCAGGAAAGATACACTAAGAGGGGGAATGCTGACACAGGTATTGGGCACCCCGATGTCGGCTTTTCAGGAGTGTGTGGCAGGCAGCAGGAGCCGTCATGTTGTGGGGTGCCACATAATGTGGGGGGAGGACATGCTGATTCTGGGATTGGGCACCCCGATGTCGGCTTTCTGGGGATTGTGTGGTGGACAGCAGGAGCCGCCATATTTATTGAATTATTTCACCAGGAAGGGCACATAATGGAGGCGTATCATCTACCAATCCAATGATGAGCCTGTCTCTGATTGCAGTGGCAGATTCGTTTCAACTCTTTGGCTCTTTCTGAAACTGCTATCACTGGCAGCATGCTCACTGATTGGCAGCTGAGGGACGCACCCACTAAAGCATCCTCTGCATTGGCCAACACTGGCACACCTCTGAAATGTGTTACTACCACAAGATGTTGCTTGCGCGTGCACGCAAGCCAACATAAACATGGAGGCTCAGGTTACAAAAGTACATTACAGTGCAATACAATGAATGAAACAAAGTGACAAGTGATATTAAAAACTGTCAAGTTAAAATAATATTATAAAACCAGCATGTGAAAAACTTAGCAAAAATGTCTCCTGTTCAGCTCCCACCACAGACTTCAAATGGTTTGCAAGATCCAAATGTATCAGTGCATTCTGTACTTCAACATGAGTTCTGCACTGGAGCTTCCTGGTTCACCCGGGTAAAAACTGGAAAAAGTGTTTAGGGGTTTATATTGTAAAATCCCTATATCCTACAGAAACAGCTAGCCTGGCTACTGTCTGATATCGACAAAACATTGACTATGGAATGTGCACAATTATTTGCTGCTGTCATTAATCGAAAAAGAAAACCCATGAGCTGCTGTATAGTCTGATACCTTTCTCTCCATGAAAATGCATTGTGTTTTTTTTTAAATAATGTTTAATCTTGCTAATCTGACAGTCACAATGCCTAGAAAATATTTAAAGATTACCTTTTACTCCACGGTAACTTATTTGATTTAATTTTCTGTTGTTATTTGAAATAGCTTACGGTTATCAGTAAAGTATTTTCTGTTCTTAGCATAGTGTTCTGTCTGCCTGTGTGAATAAAACAGCAGAAAACTATTGTAAGACTATTATGATATTGACACACTAGAGAGGGTACAGAAGTGAGCATACAGTATATATGCATGTATGTATGTTCAAGTTCAAGTTTATTGTAGGAAAACTCAGTTGAGCAAGCTCATTCACAAGTAGGCCCTTTGACACAGACAGGTAGTTACAGATTACATAATTGAAAAACAGTACAAATTCAAATACAGAATTATGGGCAAGCATTACCATGTTACATAACTAGCTAGTGTTGCTTTTGTCCTTTATGCTCTTTTGGTGAGAATTAAATAAAAATCAATTGAATCCTTTCACTTTGCACAGAGGTTTGTTTGTTTTTTCCAGCATTTTGGTGCATTGCACTTGTTTTGCAGACTCATTCTGTTCCTGGAAGATATGCACACATATTGTGTGAGGTGGGATGCATGCTGCATGTTGGTGCAGGAGCGTACTGCATGCTGTGACTGGATACTGCCAGCAGTCATTGCATATTGCCTGCTGTGGGTGCATATTGACTGCTTTTGGCAGGTTCAGGTTGCAACAAGAGCACTTATGTTAAGTGTTACTGTCCAACTCTTCATCATGTTTATTTATAGGACCCTGTTGTTATGATACCTCCTCGGCACCTATAGTGAGCTTCATGAAAATAGCATCCAGGGTGTAACCACCTAATCACGGAGCTCCCGCAGTCCTTTAACAGAGAGCTGTGGGTGTTGGGCATGCCATGTATTAAACATGTACATAGGAGACAGAACCATATGGTTTGATGGGGGAGGGAGGAGCCCTCTTTACACACACATAGAACGTTGAATGTCTTCTTCCAAGTGGCCTTTCAAAACCTGCCCCAGCAAACATCCCGGTTATGTATTTCCAATGCAAAAAAAGATCTGGAGTTTAAAGACTTTTGCACTGAGAAACAGAACAGAAAAGTACCTGATGCCTTATGTAACCCCTTTTACCCACCCTATAGCAGTACTATAATATACCCTACAGTAGCACTACTTCTGGACTCTGATGCATCCACCTGCCACGAGGACTATGTGGAACTCAAGGTGCTGGGCACTAGGAGGATGCGCCTGCAGCTGGAAAATACAGAAAGTTCAGTTTCATTGTATTTCCTACCCCGCACGGCTGCAACTGGCTTCCAGGCAAGGTAAAAGAAAAGAAATAAATCTACAGTATCGGAGTGCCCCTGCTGAAATTAGTGTTGAGGGGGGCAGCCTACAGCACGCTATGCCCCCCCCCCAAACAACAGACAAGAACTAAATAAAGAGCTCTGAGCTCAATTGGTCGTATCCGAGAAGTGAAATAAATAAATAAAAACTCAGTCATATTCAGGAATCTAGTATCAAAAAGCAACAGAAAAAAGGACACCCACATCTTTTGCAGAGGGAGTGGCAAAGAAAGGTTTGGATGCTGGGTGTGCTGCTGTGAAGCTCGGATACTGGGGTGCCCTTGTACAGCCTGCAGCTGGGATGCAGTGGGGCTGTTGTGTGCCATGCAGATCGGATGCTGGGTAGACCTTTTACAGATAAGAAAGTCCAGTTTTGGCCAGGGCCAAGAACGGCATAGCTAGGGTGAAGGATGCAAACTGTTCACAACCAAGGGAAAGAGGAGATGTAGAAAATAAAGAAGAAAGAAAGAAAGATCGGATGTTGGGAAGACAGATTTAAATGGCATAGAAAACACAACAGGGAATCAAACTGGGCATTGCAGGGTGCAAGTGTGCGAACAAATACATAATAAGCCCTAAGATCTGTCTCGGAGAATGGTTCAGTAAAAGTCCGGGAGTGATACAGCAGTGCGGTGCTACTGATGTACACAAGTTCAATTGACAAGAGGATAGCTCGGGCAAGGCCTATTGTCGGAATCGATGGTGTCGGTGAACCCGCAGCATCAGTAGCAACACCTAGCCAGAGCACCGAATCTGTAATAGGGTCTCTAGATTCCAATCTTTCTCTGCCTGGTCCCGGTCGCTCTTTGGGCTGATAGGGAGTTTTCCCTCTGAGATGGGCCCCAGTTCCACGAAATTACCCCCTACAGGTCGAGGTGCACAGGACAGAGCTTCAGAACCGGGGGAAGGGAGGTAGGAGGGGAGATGAGAGCTCGGTCCGCCTGTCCGGTCGAGGGCTGAGAGGCGTGGTGACAGCCGGAGAAAGGAGGATACATGTTCCTCTGACACTAACATTACCAGAAAACTGCAGTCCAGGGGAGAGAGGGGTGGGATAGAGAGAGAGAGATTAAAAAAAACAGGAAGCGCTCGTCGGGAGGAGTGTCATTGGTGCCGCTGCATGACGAGTTTGTCTCTGATTGCAGCGGCACTTTTCTCAGAAGTTTTGTCCACTTTACATAATGTTGGTGTCAGTGCGTGTCAGCGATAGCATGCTGCCTTATTGGGGAATGCTGGACGCACCTACTAATGCATGCCATGCATTCGCCCACACTGACGTACCTCCAAAATCTGCCACTACCGCAAGATGTTGACTTGCGCGCATGCGCGGCAAGCCAACATAAAAAGAGCCAGCGCTGTACCTGCATAATGACAATTTTACATATTTATAATACTGTACCTTTTTTCTTATGTTACTGGAAAAAGTACAGTTATATAAGAACTTACTGTAACAGTAGATCTTCAAGAGGAGCTCTTGCAGCAGGCTACACCGGTAGGACTGAAACCGTCAGGCTCCAGGACCACATAGAAAACTTCTAGCTAGCAGTCTACACTGGGGAACTGCCCCCACCACTGTCAGCATGTTGATGTCACATATCCTATGAAAGGGGCGGTCCCCAGACCTACAGTACCTCAACTCTCTCGCCATAGACCACAGAGCAAAAAACCAAACAATTGAGAACCGAGGCAGTTCCTCAATGCTGAGGAAAAGCAACAAAGCTGCAAAGGAGAAGAAGCAATCAGGGGAGGAGGGAGGGAAAGGCACCTGTTGCAACAGCAGCTCTCGAAGATCTACTGTTACAACAAGTTCTTACATAACTGTACTATCTTGCTTCCAGGGGTCTCCTGCCGCAGGCAACAAGGGTAGGGCTGAGTCCCAAGCAGTACCAGAACTGACCATAAGTCAGCCGGGAGGAGGCAAAAATGAACATAGAAACATAGACTTTGATGGCAGATAAGGATGGCCTGGCCCACCCAGTCTGCCAGTTTCCCTAACCATACCTCTCAACTGTCACACATTATGAGGTATATCACTCATTTTACCTCTCAGATACCTTTTTTCCATCATGGGGAAGGTGATATTCCACATTCCCTACTGAGACTTTAAAGCAGAAATTCATAATAATCTATTATGCTCAGTTATCAAAAAACCTTATGAACATTAATGCACTGATAGCTATATTGTTCTGAGCTTGCAGTGCCATGTTAGATGGCGTGCCACACATTTTGCTCATTTGTTACACATCGTGTCACTCATTTTGGTGAAGAAAGTTTGAGATGTATGTCCCTACCTATTGGATAAGCTGCAGATCCTAGTTAACCAACAGCCTACTTCTTCCTACCCCCCACCAGAATTCCCTTATGTCTGCCTCATACATTCTTGAATTTCCCCAGTTTTTGACCCCACGACCTCCTCAGGAAGGCAGTTCCATGTGTCCACCACCCTCTCCATGAAAAACTACTTCCTCACGTTGCCCTTGAGCCATCCCCTCCCATCTTCAAATTGTGCCCCCTTGTTCTTGCACAAGATGCTACCCTCCTGGACTTTGTTGATTCCCTTGAGGTACTTGAAAGTTTCTATCATGTCCCCCCTCTCCCTCCTTTCCTCGAGGGTATACATATTAAGCTCCTCTAGGCTCTCTTTGTATGGCTTCTGGTGCAGACCTGCACCATTTTAGTTGCCCTCCTCTGGACTGCCTCCACCCTGTCTATGTCTTTGCGGAGATGGGTTCTCCAGAACTGCACGCAGTACTCTAGATGGGGTCTCACTAACTGTCTGTACAGAGGGATAAGCACTTCCTGATTTCTACTGGAGATGCCTCTTCTTATACATCCCAGTATCACCCCAGCCCTCCTCACTGCCGTCTCACATAGCTTTCTTACCTTTGAGTCATCTGATATGACTACTCCCAGGTCCCTTTCCATTTTTGTTGTTGTTAGTACTCCCCCCTCCCATTGTGTACTCTTCCCCTGGGTTTTTGTTTCCCAGGTGCATTACTTTTCACTTCTTTGCATTGAACCTAAGCTGCCATACTTCTGACCATTCCTCCAACCTTGTCAAGTACCTTCTCATCCTTTTCACCCCCTCCTGTGTATCAACCCTGTTGCAGATCTTTGTGTCGTCTGCAAAGAGGCATACTTTTCCTTCCAGTCCCTCTGCAATGTCACTTATAAAGACATTAAAAAGGACCAGACCCAGCACTGAACCGTACGGTACCCCAATAGTAACCCCCCTTTCTTTGGAGTGGACTCCGTTTACTATTACCCTCAGTGTCCTGTTGTCCGGCCAATTTTTACCCAGGCTACCACCCTGGGACCCACTCCCAGGCTGGCTAATTTGTTTATTAATCTTTTGTGTAGGACTGTGTCAGATGCCTTGCTCTAGGTAGGCCATGTCCACAGCCCCTCCCTGGTCTACAACTTTGGTCACCCAGTCAAAGAAATCGTGTAGATTCATCTGATATGACTTTCCCGCTGTGAATCCATGCTGCCTTGAGTCCTGTTGGCCTCTAGGTACTCAACAACTCTTTCTTTCAGAAGTGATTCCACCATTTTCCCTACCACTGAGGTCAAGCTAACAGGTCTGTAGTTTCCTGCCTCTGCTTTGCTCCCGCTTTTGTGAAGGAGAATCACATCCGCACTCCTCCAGTCTTTAGGTACCACACCATCCTCCCATGATTTGTTAAAAAGGAAAGTCAGTGGTGTCACTAGTTCTCCTCTTAGTTATTTTAGAATTCTGGGGTGAATCCTGTCAGACCCCATTGCTTTGTCCACCTTCAGTTTTAGGAGTTCTTTCAGAACCCTTTCTTCTGTGAAAGGACTGGTATCGACCCCCTTTCCAGAGTGCTTCTATTGATTGGATTAGATACCTCCCCCTCCTCTTCTATTTGTGAATACTGAGCAAAAGAATTCATTCAGTATCCTGCTTTTTCACTGTCCTCTGCCCACCCACCCTTCCCTTTATTAATCCTCACTATCCCTCCGTTGATCTTTCTTCGCTCCCTAATATACCTATAAAAGGTTTTATACCCCTTCTTAACCAAGTTGGCTATCTTTTCCTCAGTTTGGGCCTTTGCCATTTTGACTACCTTCCCCACTTCCTTCTGCTTTAACTGGTAGTTTTCTGCCCTGCTCCTTCTGTGTGTCCTTATACTTCCTAAATGCTATATTTTTCTCCCTAACCTGCCATGCCATCTCTTTTGAGAACCGTAGTGTTTTTTCTTTTATTTTGATTTGTTTATTTGCTTCACACAAAGGCTTGTTGCCTCTGTGATGGCAGTTTTGATGTTTCCCCATTGTTCCCCCCCCCCTTCTTGCCTGTTTGCTAGTGCTTTTCTGAGGCACTCTCCCATTTTGACAAAGTCAGCCCTCCTAAAGTCCAGTACCCTCACTTTTGTGTTGCTTGACTCTGCGGCTGTGTTTATGATGAACCACACTGTTTGGTGGTCACTTGTTCCTAGATGGCTACCCACTTCTAGATCTGAGATCCTCTCTCTGTCCCCATTTGAGAGTACCAGGTCTAAGATTTCTCCCTCCTGAGTGGGTTCCAGCACTAGCTGTCTGAGGCATGCCCGCTGTAGGGCATCGAGAATGACCTTGATCTTGGATGTGACTGCAGCAAAGGTGCTCCAGTTAACATCTGGCATATTCAGGGCCCCCATCAACAATAGCTCCCCTTTTTCTGCCATCCTAAGGATGCCTTCTATCATTTCCTTGTCCATTTCCTTCCCCTGAGATGGGGGTCTGTATATAACCCCTGTGCGGATTGTGGTGCCATTTCCAGTCTTCAGGGTGACCCACAGTGTCTTGTGTCCTTCCTGTTTACCCTTTAGTTACGTTGCTTTGATCCCATCCCTTATGTAGAGAGCTACTACTCCTCCTCCTCTTCTACCCTTACTGTCCCTCCTGTAAATTGTGTACCCTGGTATGTTGACACCCCAGTTATGTTTTTTTGTGTACCATGTTTCTGTGACTGCTACGATATCCAGGTATCCCTCTTCCACCAAGGCCACCAGTTCATGGAACTTGTTACCTAGACTACGGGCATTGGTACTTAATACCCTCCATTTTTTGATGGCTTACCCCTTTTTGCCCATCCCTGTCCTTACTGCCTTAGCCTTTTTCTCCATTTACCCCTGCCCTTCTTCCTATCAACTTCTCTATCTTGGTGTTTACCTCACTAACTACCCTGATTTTTTTGGTGGGGGGGGGGCTAGGATTTTCCTGCTCCTTTTTTAGTGCCTCCCACCTTGTCTAGTTTAAATGCTTGCCAATGAAGCATTTAAACCTATCATCTAGGATCCTGGTTCCCCTCCTAGACAGAAGCAGACCATCACCAGTATAGGCCTGCATCCCTCCAGGTGGACCCCCAGTCCCCAATGAAGCCAAAACCCTAAGCTCTGCACCAGTTTTTCAACCACTGATTGAATCCCATGATGGGGAACACCCTAGCCTCACCCATGCCATAGACAGGCAGCACCTCTGAGAAGGTTACCATGCGTGCTATTTGTCTAAGACCCCTCCCCAACTCCACAAACTCCTCCTACACTACTCTGATCCCTTTCCCAGCCAGGTTATTTGTCCCTAGGTGGACAATGACATCCAGCTCCCTCCCCCATGCAGCTGCTCCCATGATCCTAAGGATTCACTCCCTGGCCCTCCAAGCCATTGTGCCAGGCAGGCACCTTACCTCCCTATCCCCCCTTCCCCAGTTCTACTCTCCTAACAATGGAGTCCCCCACCAGGAGTTGTTTCCTTCCCCTGTGGTGTCCCATGCCACCCTCCTGTGGGTCTCCTTTGTGGAGGTTCCCAGCATCCTCCTTGGTCTCCACTGTGGGTGCCTCCATAGAAAAACCACACTCTGTCAGAATGACATACGAATTGTGGAGAGGTACAACTGGAGGGATGTGCCTCTATTTTATTTTACCACCCTTACCCTCCCTGAGCCCAATGTGGTCCAACGGCTACTCTTTCTTGGCAACCTCTGAGGCGGTGGCTGCAGCCCTGGTGGTCCCTGGGTGGGGGAGGAAGTCCCCTGAATCCTGGCCAACTCAGCCTGTAGACGAGCACCCTCTCCCTTAGCCCAGAGAGGTGCCTGCTGATGGGACAACACCGCATCCTCCAGAACATCTCCCGGAAGACTGCTGCCCCACAGCCACTGCACTGCACCAATCCCATCATGTCTTATCTGTGGCCCCTCAACTGTTATTTTGTATGGTTACTCTTTCCTCTCTCCGTTTATTTTTTTTATTTTATTTTTTTCTCCCTACCTTCCTACTGCCTCCATGCCCTTAAAGCTGATGCTTTTGCTGTTCTGGGATGGGAAGTTCCTGTATTCCTCAGTAGTTTCCTTCTTACTTGCTCAGAGTCCAACCTCCAGCAGCTGCGGGGAGGATGGAGAGCTACTCTTTCCTTATAGGATGATGAGTCTTTTGTGCCTCTGTGATCACTCCTTCCTACTCCCAAACAGGAAGTTCCTGTTGTCAGTCAAATCTGTGCCTATAAAAGTGGAACTGGCTAATGGGGGTAGGGGTGGGGTGGGAGGGTCATATAGTCCTGTAGAGTAGTAAAGTTCTAACAGCACCTCTTTCCTCTTGCTGTTCTCTGCCAAAAGCTATCTAGGGCAGTTTTAAATCCAAACACCTGGCTTCCTGCTGCCTAACCCACTCCCCCTAATTCACAGTTCCCTTCTTCGCCTAGCTCTCTCCATCCCCATTTGAGAGTATGAGGTCTAAAACTGCTCTCTCCCGAGTGGGTTCCAACACTAGCTGTCTGAGGCATTCCCCCGGTTGGGCATCAAGACGACAGAAGGTCATTCATGACAGAAGGCTCTGAAGGACATCTAGTTCAGAACTGGCCCTACATCTGGAGGCAATATCCAAACTGCAGTGCCGGATACTCTTCCAGCCATTAGAGAGCTGCATTTGTGCGCTGACACATCAGGGCACCGATTTCGGGATTCACACCCCTCTCTGTGGGCCACCTCCTCTTGAAGTTAGAATCCTAAGAAAGGGGGGCATGGGGGGCACAGCCTCCTGCAAAAACAGGGGTTGGCAAAATCGACTTGATGCTCCGATGATCGGGTGTACTAACACTGGCGCTCTCAATAGGTGGAACCACTGGATAAAGGTGTGAACCAAACTCCAAGTGGCAGCTGCACAAATATCCGCACTGGACACATTTATGAAGCAGGCAGTAGAGGCTGCCATACCTCTAGTAGGGTGGCCTTTAACTACCCCAGGCAAGGGCTTGTTGTACTTGCGTTAACAGTACACAGTGCAGTTTGCCAACCATTTAGACAAACACTGTTTTGAAATGGGTGCCCCTTCCCTTTTAGGAGCAAATGAAGCAAGCAACTGATAAGTCTTACGAATGTGTTGGGTACGGGTAGTGTAATAATGAAGCACCCTGTGAACATCAAGAGTCTACAACAAGGCCTCCCCCGATTAGAATACTCAGGGAAATAAACTGGTAGGTGGATGGATTGGTTTGATGTAAACTTAGACACCATCTTAGGCAAAAACTTAGGATTTCTATGCAAAGACACCATGTTTTTGTGAAAAACCAAATAAGGCTCTTTACACGTCAGAGCCTGAAACTCAGAAATCCTTCAAGCATAAGTAATTGCAACTAAAAACAATGCTTTCCATGATAGAAAGCGTAGCTTGCAACTTGCTGCCAGCTCAAAGGGAGGCAGCGTGAGCTTTTCCAAAATGAAAAGAAAATCACAACGCGGGACAGGGTCCCAAATAGGAGATTTCAAATGAGGAATGCCCCACAAAAAAGTGTGGGAGAGGTCCAGTTGGGCAACAGCCTTGTCCTCAATAGGTGCATGATATGCAGAGATGGCTGAAAGATGCACCTTTAATGAAGAGTTCCCCAGTCCGGAGTCCAAAAGTGAGAGGAGGTACTCCAAAATCAAATTCACCAGACAGGTGAAGAGATCCAAGTGGTGAGCTGTAGTCCAGATGGAGAAGCACTTCCACTTCATGGTATAGGTGGCTCTACTGGAAGGCTTTCTGGCAGCCACCAGGGCATTGACAACCCTGGAAGACACCCCAAAGTGAGCGGTAGCTAAGTCTGCAGGAGCCATGCATTGAGATGCAGGGATTTGAGATCTGGATGGACCAGGGTGCCCTGACCCTGGGAGAGCAAGCGGATGCAGAGGGGCAAGGGAACTGGAGGTTTCACTGCCAGCTACTGAAGTAGAGGGAACCAGATCTGACATGGCCAGTAGGGGGCTATGAGAATCATCTCCACCCGCTCTGAATGGAGTTTTAGGAGAACCCTCTGCAAGAGTGGGAAGGGAGGGAAGGCATACAGGAACCTCCCTTTCCAGGAGAGGGACAATGTGTCACTCCAGAAAACTCCAGGCCCTGGATCAAATAAGCAGAAAAGCATCAGTTTTGCATTGAATGGGGACAAAAAAAGGTTCACCTCTGGGCATCCCCATCTGTCGAAGAGATCTTTTATCACTGAGGGCAAGAGTTCCCACTCATGTGATCTTGACCTAGACCGGTTTAGACTGTTGGCCAGGGCATTTTGGATGCCAGGAACATGGACAGCTGAGAATTCCAGGTTGTGCTCGATGGCCCAGTATGAAACTCTCATGGCTTCCCAACAAAGGGGGTAAGAGTGAGTGCCCCCTTGTTTGTTGATGTAAAAGACTACAGACATGTTGTCCATCTGCACCAGTAGCGGGCCTGGAAGAATGTGGGTCTGGAAGGCCTACAGAACATAAAAAACTGCCTGCATCTCCAGTACATTGATGTGGAGATGCCGTTTTGACTTGGACCAAACTCCCTGGGTCTGACGGTCTCCTAAGTGAGCTCTCCAGTCCAGCCCCAAAGCATCCATGGTCAGGATCTGATGGGGGATACCGAGCAGAAAGGAACCCCTATCAGTAGGTTGGTGTGGTTCTGCCACTACTCTAAGGTCCTTCTCACTGGGTCGGAAACCAGCAATGGCTGCTTCAAATTGTTGGTGCGTTGGACCCATTGGGCTCGAAAGGTTCACTGTGGAACTCTCATATGTGGCAGACCAGGGGAACCATGATTTTGGCTGCTGCCATGTGCCCCAGTAGATGTAAAAATGCTCTGACCAGAACCTGAAGACTAGAGAAGACCAGCTGGGCCTGCGCTCTCAAGCATTCTGCCCTGTCCTTCAGCAGGAAGGCTTTGCCCCAGGATGAGTTCAAGACCGCTCCTATATACAGGAGGTGTTAGCTTGGGGAGAGACAAGACTTTGGCAGGTTGATAGGTATCCTCAAGTGCTGGAAGAGCCAAAAGGTGCCTTCCAGGGTCTGCAGCAAAGAATTTCTGGAGGGGACCATCAGTAGCCAATCATCCAGGTATGGGAACACATAAAATCCCTGCTTCCGCAGAGCTGCTGCCACTACCAACAGACACTTGATAGAACCTCGAGGTGCAGAGGAAAGGCTAAAAGGGAGGGCCCAGAACTGGAAGTGGTCCCCCTGAAAACAGAAACAGAGGAAGTGGTGGAGGCCCGGGAAAACCAGGATATGGAGATAAGAATCCTGCATATCCAGGGAACAGAGCCAGTCCCCTTGGTGAATGAGGGGTAACAGTTCCTGAAGAGTCACCATCCTGAAGCACTTGTACTCTACAGGTGGCTTAGATCCCGGATTGGTCACAGATCCCCTGTTTTCTTGGCACTAGAAAGAAGTGGGAGTAGAATCCCTTTACCCTTTGACCTGGGGGGGCAGGTTCTATGGCCCTCTTACTCAGGAGTGCCCGACTCTCTGCCTGCATGAGGGAGATGTGGGTTTGTGGGTAATGGAAGATCGAGGGATGGCTTTACCGGGGGGGGTCTCTAGAATTTCGAGGGTGTGACCCCACTTGATGATCTGAAGAACCCATTGATCTGTGATTACAGTGTGCTAATCATCTAGGTAGAGGGAGAATTGACCCCCGACCACCGCCCACAAGGCCTCTGCTGGAGGGGATGGGATGAGCAAAGAGCCAGGGGTGAGCAAACTGGCTAAGCTCCAGAAGGCAGGGTGGTTGCCTTGCCTTTAGAGGGACCTTTTCGACTGCTGGCCTTTGGCAGGCTGGTGGGAGGGCCAGCAAAAGGGCTGATGCCGGGAGGACCATGTACTGACCTCCTGGTCTTACCTGATTTCTGGAGGTGGGAGATGATATCCTGAGCTTCTCCTCCAAACAAGACCAAGCCCCAAAAAGGGGCATCCATAATCTTGACCTGAACATCAGATGTAAACCCGGACACCCGAAGCCATGAATGGCAGTGAATGCAGACTCCTGCCACTGCCCCATGACCAGCAGCATTAACCGTGTTGTAGGCTGCTCTGAGTACATGGGTGCCTACATCAGATCCAGACTTTAAGAAGCTGGGCTAACTGGGTTTTGGTGGCATCATCGGAGACGGCTTCCACCAAATCTCTTGCCTGATCCCAAATGGCATTCTGGTACTGCACCATATGAGCTAAATAGTTCTAGGCCCGGATGGCCAGGGTAGTAGAATAGTATACCCGTTTGCCTAACTGGTCCAGCTGGTGGGATTCTCTGTCCAGTGGGTGGATGCTCAAAGGTTTAGGCTTCTTCATACAGTTATGGGTAGCATTCATGACCACCGAATCTACAGTAGGTTGCTCAACGTAGAAGAGCTTTCCCACTGACGTGTGGTAGAGGCGATCTGCATTCTTAGCCAAGGCCATTGTGGAGGAAAGGAGATTTCATGTCACCTTGGTCACATCATCATATGTCTTGATCGAGGAGGGGGGACTACCAAAGGAAAGATCTCTGATTTGCGCAAGTAAATTGCCAGAGGACGGTGTTCTGGGTCCAGTTCCTCAGTATCCCATTCCATGAGGGACTGGATATGGCACATCACGTCCACAAAGTGGGATCTCCCGGGGAGACTTTGGAGTCTCTTTAGCCTGCCCCGAGTGTCAGAGAAGTCCCTGGAGCCCTCCAAGGACTCTGATGAGGAAGAGCAGTCATCTTCCAAATGGTTTCTCTCTGGGACTGCCTTTGGTGGGCAATGGTCCACCGTGCATGGGAGGGAGGATCCTGTACTACTCCCAGAGGTCCCCGTAGTACTGTAGTTACTGAGCTCAGTCCGGCCTGGGTCTCTAGGAAGGGGGGTTCCGGAGTGTGTAGAGAAGGAGGCCTTCTAGGAGTGTCCTTGTCCTTAATAAAGGCCCACCAGACTTAGAGCAAGGCACTGTAATCCACTGGGGGAGGATTGTACGGTGGATAATGGTAGTGAGCTAGAGGGTACTGGTACATTGGTGGGGGAGGCGGCGTAGGGTACCCTGGCATTGGTCAAGCAGGCATTGGCTGGGGGTCTCTAAGAGGGCCAGCAGGTGATGGCTGAGGTGCAGGCTGGGGTGGTGGCAACACTGGTTGAGGTGTCGGTAGTGTAGGCATCGGCGGAGCTGTCACTGGCCTAGAAGATGCAGGTTGGAGCCGATCCAGAGAAGAAGCTGATGTAAGCCCCAGAGTAAAGGCTGGTGCCTGTGAAGGGGAATTCCTCCAAGACAGGAGTAGAGGCATTGTCTGCATTGAGGAATAGGTGAGTGCTTGCTCTGGACGATGCCTGGAAGGGTTGGCGCTGGGCCCGGAGTCAGGTACCGATGACGGCAACTCCTTCATTGGGGGTTGGGGGAGTGATAGGTATAGTTCCACTGCCAGAAGAGCCAACCCTGGTCAAGGACCAGTGGGGTCTAAGGGCCTGAGCGTCAGGGGCTGGGAGCCGCCACCCATGACAGAGATGTGGGCGGGCAGCTGAGCCACTGGCAACCCAGAGGGAGTGAGGGCTGCAGAGGCTGGAGGGGCCTACCTTGCATGGGAGGATGACCCTGAAGCGGAGGCCAGTTTGTGCGGTGACCATGAGTGAGAGGCTGACCGAGGACAGTCCCGGTGCTTGTGCTTCCAGCTAGACATCTCCTTCTAGGAAGAGGAAGAGGCTGAAGCCCCGGAGGCTGGGGAGATGGAATAACCTTTAGCCTGCAGCTCCTTCTCCATTGCAGCAAATTTTTGCTGAAGCAAGTGGCTTTGTAGAGTCTTCAAGCGGCACCTCTGTGTGGCCTGGTTGAAGTCCTGGCAGTGCTTGCAGGCCTCGTTATTGTGGTTAGGGCCTAAGCAGAGGAGGCAGGAAGAGTCATTATTCTTGGCAGGTATCTGCTTGCCGCAGGCACGCTTCATAGGCCAGTCGGAAGATGAAGCTGGAGGAGAAGACATAAAAGAGAAGGAAAAAAACACCAAAATTTGATGTTATAGGATAGTGTAAATAAATAAATAAATTGTGGGTAAAGCACAGAGAAAAAAATGGCAGTCGACTGAAGCAGGCATCTGTGGAGGTTTGAGGTGCATGGATCGATGGTGGGAAAAGAGCTGAGGTAGATCTGGGGGACTGCCCCATTTGCAGGATAGGCAGACATCAGCATGTTGATATCAGTGGGGGCGTCCTGTGCTGTAGACTGCTAGCTAGAAGTTTTCCGTGTGGTCCTGGCACCTGATGGCTTCAGTTCTACTGGTCTTGCCTGCTGCAAGAGCTCCCCTTCGAGCAAGATCCTGTGTTATAGCGTATTTTCTAAGTGCATTAAGATCCTCCAGGGTGTGGGGTGTTCAGGAACAACCACACTTCCAGGGGCTGCAAGACCTTACACCTGTGGTGGCAGCCTCACAGGGCCCCAGGTCATGCAGGTATCACCCAACGCCCCACACCCTGTTAGATCTTAATGCTTACATCTGACACGGGGGAAGGGGTTTACAAAGGGGGAGAAAACTGGAATAACTTGTTAATTGCAACAGGCAGGGAGAATACAAACACAGTGATTAATCTCTATTAGCTTAAAGGGATACTGTCAACCCTCCTTAGGTCTCAAACCATCCATAGTTTACAAAACACATTTTATAATTGTTCACATTCTGTAGAATGTGCTGTGTAGCTGGTAGTTGATTCTGATTCTTTTATTTTTCTTTTTAAAAGTGAAAAATAGACTGCCCACATATTGGTGTTACTATACCTAAAACTGCTTGTTTGCATTCTTTAATCAACTCCCACTGCAGCTTTACTGGACTTGGGAACACCTCCAACATGGTTTAACCACTTCATATGCAGTATGAGGAGATGGGGAGTATTGCATAATGAGTGGTTGCACTGTTTTGGGGTATTCCTGATGTTCGGAAAGTATGCAGTAAAAGTAGATCAAGGATTTGAAACAAAACAAAGCTGGGTAAAACAACACCATTGATGTGCATCCCAGTTCTACTAAACATGGAGGCAGATTATACAACTAGTGACACCAATGAATTTTAGAGAAGGTAAGCATTCATAAAATGTGGATTTTAAACTAGAAATAGTATGATGCAGAGAAGGTTAACAGTGTCCCTTTAAACTTTGGGGAAAGCACAGCCTAGTCTAGCAAAAGCTGCTCATCAAAATGGAACTCTCATCTTTAATGTTTTTTAATCTCCACTTGCTAGCCGCCCCCCCCCACACACACTGCTTTACCTGTAAGGCAACTGTCATTTGCAGGTGGACAGCAGAATTCTGATAAGAGAGACTCAGCTTCAGGCTCTGCTATTAAAGTTATGATGGGATTTCAAAATCAATAAGGATTTTTACCGTGTCAACTAGAAGATTCATAGTAACCAGAGCAGTGCAGATTCCGCAAGTACTCTTTCATGGCTATCCTGTGAAATGCCCATAAATTCTGTGAAAATGGGCATTTTACTGAAAAGGCAGTGGAAGGTTTGTTGGGGTAAAACAATCTGCAACACTCACAAGTGGCCTTAGCAAGCCCAAAGAGTTCTGCAGTCCTTGGCTAGCTACAAAAAACCTGCAATCTCCCAAATGTCAGTTTTATTCTAATCAGAATAACGAATATCGACTTGATATGCAATTGTTGGACATTACTTCCTGTCATTTAGGTAAAATTTCATAGGGGGTAGATTCCGGGACAATACAATAGGTCTTGAAAACTCTCAGGCAGACTAGCTGGACCCTCGGTCCCCTTCTGCCGTTACTTTCTATGTTTCTACTTAGGTCACACATTGTTATGTTTGCTTGCACGCATGTGCAAGAAACATAGTGCCATCATCTGAGTTTTCGGAGGTGTGGCAGCCCTCTTCCAATTCAGTCAGTGTGTTTGCAGGCGCGGCCGCAGTTCTCCAATGTCTGCTGAGCTGTCTATGACAGCTCCAAAATGCAGTGGCGTACAGTTGAAAGGGGGAGCTACGCTTCAGTGAGCAGCGATCAGATATCGCCTGCTCATGCGCGCTCCCCACACACATACACACACACACACACACACACACACACGCACTCCACGCTTTTGTTCGCCCCCCCACGCACACACTGTATAGCAGACGGGGGTGCCTAATCTCCGGGCCGTGCTGCGCCCCAAAACACAGTTCCATATGCCATGCTGGGTGCCCACCCCAGCATGGCTACAAGTCAGATAGCCGACGGGGTGCCCAATCCCCTTTGGCTCCACTGTTCACCCCCAGAGTACAGGGCGCCACGCCAGAGCCCACCAGCGTGGCAACAGATTCTATGGCCAACGGGTGCCCAATCCCCGTCGGCCCATGCCCCCAACCAGTTATCCTTCTGCCACGCTGGGAGCCCAGCCCAGCGTGGCAAACGTCCCGCGTCGTCGTCATTAAAAAAATAAAACCTGAAACTTAAAAATGGTCTCTCGCTGTGTTTGCCCCCACCCGCGCCCACCCACTGCGCACCCTGCCTCCCCACACCCCCACCCCATACTTACCTCCGGACTCCGGCGTGATGATCTTCGGTGGACCGGAACACGTCTGCACTCTTCAAAGCCGACCGCGAACTGAGGAAATGCCGGTAAGCTGTATAATGGGATAGATAGGGTTTTTTCAACTTTGCTGCATATCTCAGACATTTTTTGGAATTTTGCACCAAATTTTCAACATGGGGTTTTTGGGACCCCTTCTCATGAATGCTCTCACTGTCATGGCGTTAATCGGGCTCGAAGGGTGATTTCGCAGTCACTGCGCTGAAATCACCTTTCGGGACTGAGTAATGAAACAACACTGCCACTGTTCATAAGGTGGGCTCTCAAAAGCCTATGTTGAAAATTTGGCAAAAAATTCCTAAAAATTACTGTTTTACGAGCGCGCTGCTATTCCCACGTGACGCCTGTAAGTTCATGAATTTTCAATATTTCACTCCAGATTTTCAACATTGCCATTTTACCACACCTCCTTGTGAGCAGTACAGCTGTCATTTTCACATCTTGCCCAAAATGTGCTTCCACCCATGTAGCGCACAATGGCGCAGTCGGTGTGCGAAATCCATGTATGGGACACATTAAGAAAATCACAGTGACACTTTTAATGAGCAGAGGTCTTAAAATGGCTATGTTGAAAATTTGGTGAAAAAATTCCTAAAAATGACTGTTTTACGAGCGTGCGTTGCGCAGTTCCTACGCACGCTCGTAAATTTGTGAATTTTCAATATTTTCACTCCAGATTTTCCACATTGCCATTTTATTACACTTTCTTATGAGCAGTACAGCTGTCATTTTTCACATCCTGTTCGAATGTGTTTTGCACCTGTGGTGCTAAATGTAGTCGCTGTGCATAAGCAGCTTCGCTAACAAACTGATATTGCCACTGTTCATGAGGTGGGGTCTCAAAAAAACATGTTGAAAATTTGGAGTGAAAATACCAACGAATGCCTGAGGTGTTAGGGTTTCCAACCATAATGCCCCACCCTGTAGAGAATGACAGGCATCAGGGGTGTGACTTGGGATTCTTGCCTGTAATGCTCATACCATTCCACACTCTGCAGCCAGTGAGAGGCATCGAGGTATGCCTTGGACTCTTCGGCCCCAAAGTTCTCCCCATTCTCCTATACCGCACCCATCTGACCGTATTTCCTGATGGAATGGGGTGCGCATAAGGGCCAAAGACCCCAAGGCACACCGTGACACTTGGTGTCTGCAGGGTAGGGTGTGGTGAAATGGCGTGGCCGTTATGCCTGATGACCCAAAGGCACACCCCAATGCCTGTCACTCTCTGCAGGGTGGTGGTGGGGTTGGCTTTAGTTCAATACTTCACTGCTATTCCTATTATGCAGCTCTGTAACTTCTACACTACCAATGCCAATGCCAGCAAGCAAACATTTGGCATTGACAAATGCTTGTTTTTACGTTCGCTTGCGCGCATGGGCAAGGAACGTCTTCAGAGAATGGGACACTTTGGAGGTGTGCCCCTCCCCTGCAATCTCCTGCTCCACTGAGCAGGCGTGGCAGTCCTGCACCAATCGGACGTGGTGCTGTGTATGACAGTGGTGGACTTCTCTTCAAAGAAAACCACCGCTGTCATGCAGCACTGCGTCTTTCGCCCAAATCTTTGCTGCCATGCTGGGAGCTCACTTGTGTGGCCAATATCTGCCGTTTTGCTGATTGGGGTGCCCAACCTCGTCAGCTCCATGACCCCCCAGCCATCCTTCTGGCCACGCTGGAGCCCACCCCAGTGTGGCAAATGTCCCACGTCGTCTGTTTTTTTTTTTAAACCTGTAAATTGAAAGCGGTCCCCAGTGCTTCTCCCAGGCCCCTCCACAACCCCGCACCCACGCTTTCGCCGCCGCCTCCCACCCTCACCCCATACTTACCTCCGAGCATGGCGCGACGATCTTCGGTGGACCGGGAACACGTCTGCACTCTTCAAAGCCAACCGCGAACTGAGGAAATGCCGGTAAGCTGTATAATGGGCTAGATAGGGGGTTTTCAACTTTATTGCATATCTCAGGCATTTTTTGGAATTTTTGCAGCAAATTTTCAACATGGGGTTTTTGGGACCCCTTCTCATGAATGATGTCACTGTCATGGCGTTATTCAGGCCCGAAGGGTGATTTTGCAGTCACTGCGTGAAATAATGCCATGACAGTGACATCATTCATGAGAAGGGGTCCCAAAAACCTCATGTTGAAAATTTGGTGCAAAAATTCCAAAAAATGACTGTTTTATGAGCGTGCATTGCGCAGTTCCTACGCAGGCTCATAAGTTCGTGAATTTTCAATATTTTCACTCCAGATTTTCAACATTGCCATTTTACCACACCTCCTTATGAGCAGTACAGCTATCATTTTTCACATCCTGCCCAAAACGCAGCTTCCGCCCATGAAGCGCATAATGGCTATCGGTGTGCGAAAATCAATGTATGGGACACATTAAGAAAATCACAGTAACACTGTTCATTAGCAGAGGTCTTAAAATGGCTATGTTGAAAATTTGGTGAAAAAATTCCAAAATGACTGTTTTCTGACGTCGTTTGCGCCAGTTCTCATGCGCTCGTGAGTTTCACAATTTTCAATATTTCCACTCCAGATTTTCAACATTGCCATTTTACCACACCTCCTTGCGAGCAGTATGGCTGTCATTTTTCACATCCTGCCCAAAACGCAGCTTCACTTAAGAAGCATACAATGGCGCAGTCGGTGTGCTAAATCAATGTGGAGACATTAAGAAAATCACAGTGACACTGTTCATTAGCAGAGGTCTTAAAATGGCTATGTTGAAATTTGGTGAAAAATTCTAAAATGACTGTTTTACAAGCGCATTGCGCAGTTCCCACGCACGTCAGAAGTTTGCTAATTTTCAATATTTTCACTACAGATTTTCAACACTGCCATTTTATTACACTTCCTTATGAGCAGTACAGCTGTCATTTTTCACATCCTGCCCAAAACGTGTTTCCGCCCATGTAGCGCACAATGGCGCAGTTGGTGCACGAAATCAATGTATGGGACACATTAGGAAAATCACAGTAATACTGTTCATTAGCAGAGGTCTTAAAATGGCTATGTTGAAAATTTGGTGAAAAAGTTCCTAAAAATGACTGTTTTACGAGTGTGCGTTGTGCAGTTCCTCATGCGTCAGAGTTTGCGAATTTTCAATATTTTCACTACAGATTTTCAACATTGCCATTTTACCACACCTCCTTATGAGCAGTATGGCTGTCATTTTTCACATCCTGCCCAAAACGTGTTTCCGCCCATGTAGAGCACAATGGCGCAGTCGGTGTGTGAACTCAATGTATGGGACACATTAAGAAAATCACAGTGACACTGTTCATTAGCAGAGGTCTTAAAATGGCTATGTTGAAAATTTGATGAAAAAATTCCTAACAATGACTGTTTTACAAGCGTGCGTTGCGCAGTTCCTACGCACGTTCGTAAGTCTGCGAATTTTCAATATTTGCACTCCAATGACTTCCAAATATCTAAACAGCACATAGAAGCAAGCAACATTCGGCATTGACAAATGCTTGTACTTCCTTGTCACTGATTTTTTTAAGCCATGTCCAAGTGCCAAATACCACTGCAAATACCTGCAAGCGAACGTTCGGCATTGACAAATGCTTGTTATCAGTAGTTTCTGCTCTTAAGTAGAGATGTACCAAGTTGGGAAATTTTGCTCCACAAAATCATTTGTGAAGTTTGCCCCATTTGCAAAGTGTGAAGTGCCAGCTTCACAAAGTTTCTGGCAGGCAAAGTGGCATTTTTTCAGGAGATGTTATGCAGATTTGCTACCAGAGTTCCAACTTCACCTTAATTTCACCTAAAAAAGTACCATTTCCTCAGAAAAACTCAATCCAAAGAGGCAAAAGGGTGATGTGGACAATTCTTGAAGTTATTTGTGAATGCAAATTTTGTAACTTTGCCTGTACTTTGCCAGAGAAGTAAAACTACGCAACATCTCTCTTCTTGACTGTCGACCTGCCCCAATTTGGACACCGCGCCCTGTCACCCAACATCTCTGGGTCTTACCTTGCTCTGATGTCCTCCACAGTTTGTCCCCTACCCCATGTAGGGACTGACAGGTATGGCGAACCTCCCTCCAGAGCAGGATCTAGTATCAGAGGCACCCATCCATCTGTGCAGGGCTTGCGGAGGATCGGGCGTGTCATCCAGCTGCAGTTGGTGTTTTCCTCACCATTTTTTCTCCCTGTGGGACCACAACAGTGCAATGAGGCAACAATGCAGTCTGCTTCCATGGAGACACCCCCAGCAGCTGGTTGTGGGTCCCCATCCTCATATGGTCCCACTGCACTTCCCCTCAAATTCCTCAAGGTAGCATCTGACCTGTGGCACACATTATCCCCCATTCCCTAAGGAACACTCAATCCGCTCTTCTTGCCGAGGCCCCCATGTGATTTATGGTTACTCCCAACACCAGGTCACCTGCGTAATGAGCAGCAGCACTCCAGCAGCACTACTGGCCCATCTCAGATCACATTATTAAAAAAAAACTTTCAACCTTTCAAAGGCCTTTCCCTAGCCGGCTCCATGGTTCCAGGCAAGACAGGGGTATATGTGTCCCTCCAGTTACCTGGGTGTAGGCCCTCAGCATGGACTATGAGGAACCGATCTGTAGGAGAATGCGCTAGCATCAGTCTGGATGCTTGCTTCTTCTGGGGAGGATGGGCTGCAGATCCTGCCCCCCCCCCGCTAGAAAATAGGATTGGCTGGCCACCTCATGTGGCCAAACTACGATCCCTCCCACAGAAACAGTGACTGATAACAAAATTCTGAAAAGTAGCTGGAATGACTATCTCCTGCATCAGCTACCTTAATAGGTAAGTAGTGGCTTATGTAAATGATGCTGGAAAATCACTATAAATAAATATTCTATATGTTAGCTCCAAGGTGCAGGGTCTTTTTTTTTGTGTCTCTCTGATCTTTACCCAGCCCTTGTATCTGTATTACCCTCTTTTGAACTGTGCCCCTGATTTCACACAGACCACTTCCTCAAGCAGCCTGTTTTACCCCTCCACCACCTGCCATGAAAAAGGACTTCCTGGCATCTCTCTTAAATTTGCCCCCCCCCCAGCTATAAAACCGTTTAGCACACTTAAAGGACCCTGCTAACCTCCTTCGGCCTCAAAGAGTCCTTAGATTGAAAGCACATGTTATGATTGTTCGTATTCTAAAGAGACTACTGATGTGGATTATTTTTTTCCTCTAAAACGTGAAAAACAGACCACCCACCTTATTGGTGTTACCACACAAAAACAGGTTTGCTTACATTCCTCGATCAACTCCCACGGCATATTTCCTGGACTTGGGAACACCTTAACGCAGTGTAGCCAGTAAAGTGCATTGGGAATAGAGGAGACTATTGCATCATAAGGGGCTGCGTTGTTTGGAGATGTTTCTAATATCCATGAAGTATGCAGCAGGAGTAGATTAAGGATTTGAAACAAACAAGGATGGGTATAATTACACCATTAGCATGCATTTCAGTTCTACTATGAAAGGAGGCAAATAAAACATCCAGCAACATCAATTAATTTTAGAGAAGCTAAGAAATCTTAAAATGTGGGTTTTTAGCTAGAAACTATATGATGCAAACAGGGTTGACAGTGTCCTTTTAAACTATTTCAAAAACAGCTGTACATACGGGGCCATAATCTGAGCCATCCAATTAATAAACTAAAATTGCCAGTAATAGATGGAACAATGACAGAACTGGAAAAAGTATTTGAAAAACAGCATCTTCAGGAAAAACTGATGTACAGAGTTATTGCCGTTCTCCTGTAAGTATCTCATAGATTTAATTCAGTACAATATCATTAGGAAAGTGATCAGGCCCCTTTACGACAAGTCACGGGCTGGATCTTCAGAGTTTTGTAGCTTCCTTTTTTGTACAGTTGTGCTACCTGTGTCAAAACTGATAGACCTCCTAAACGGTGGTCTTATCTTGTGCCACATATGCCGCGTGATGCGCACCAAAATTCCGTGCGCATCAAAATATTGATGCACGCGCCATTTTGCTTTGCTGTAAAGTGCTGAAATTGTTGCAAGTGCATCAGACCCAAGCAACATAGCTTATAAGGCGTGATGCAGGCAATACCTGTATTTTGGGAACTGTGACTGCCTCATGTGTTTTCATTCATTCATTGCACTTTAGTGGAAGCAGCTGACAAGGCTGAAGTTCATATACACATACAGTATCATTAGCACATTAAGATAACATTAAAGTTCATATAGTGTCCCATAAACTGCGGAACATAACATATAAATATAAAATCTGCATTCTAACAAATCACATAAAGGTTTGAGCTTGTTGTCACATGCTAATGTCAAAAGTAAACACACTGCTGTGTTGTACAAATCCCATTCATAACAGCATGAGCCATTATTAAGGGCTGCTAAGGCTTAAAAGCCTCATAAATCGTGTTTTGAAAATCGAGCCAGAACCTTCACAAAAGGCAGAAGGATTATACAGGTCTGGCCGCTCCAACTGTTTAAAACAACAGTGCAACGAAACTGGGCGAAAACATTGACCCTGCCTTTTTCCACAATAAAAAATTCCAGACATCTTCCTGTTTTACTAGGTGGTAACATTTTCTAGTTTCACCAACACTGGAGTATTTTGTAAATGTCGTAGTTTCGTTTTTTATTTCTCAAGAAAAAAAAGATAGCTGTTACATTTTGCCTAAACATAGCACTGAAGATATAGTAAGGGTTAGAACTGAGAAAATAACAATTAACTCATGGCGTGCTGCATAGGAGATACCTAGAAAAGCAGATCTGACAGGCATGCTAATATTTTTGTTAATGGTAGCTGAAACTAGCTTTTTTGGAAAAAAAAAAAACAAGCATTTTGTATTGCACTGCTGCTTTAACAGAGTTTACCCTTCGGGAAAAAAAATATTAGTTTCGGTCACAAAAGAAGAGGGGAAGTGAAAACATCAGTGTACAAAATGTGACTTCCTTCTTTTGTTGCAGATCTGTGGTCCTTTGTTCAAATAAAACTCTTTCTCTCTGTCATAAGTTGGCAAAACCTCTGCACTACCCCTTCTATTATGTAGTTCACAGGTGCTGCCGTGAAAGATAATAACTCTATTTTCTTAAAAGGTTTCCTCACTATGTTCCCTTGGCTTTTCTGACACTGAGAAGCCTACATAGCCATGGGTGATTCTACCGACTACTTGTTAAAACCCAGAAGTAGGTCACCATAGCTGTTGAAGGAAAAACATGACCTGCTGGGCTATTAGCAGTGAACGAGAAATATCCCACTGCAGGTGGAAGCTTCAGGATTAATAGCTCCAACAGGAGCCCAAAGTGGGGAAACAGAGAGCATGAGCTGGTGGTTGGGGGGCTGTCTAATATCAGCTGGCATTATGGTTCTTAAATTCCCAGGTGGCTAGGATAAAGCAACAAGCAATTACACATCACAAGCGCACATGTCAAGGGCAGGACGTGAAACGAGGGAGCTTTTCACAGACTGATGGCACAGATCAGATGCAGAGTGAGAGGTGGGGAGGAGCTGATGGAGTGTCCAGGTCAGCACCCCTTAAATAAAGGAGAAAGAGGGAGAGCTCCTCAGTTTTGACTGCTAAAATCAGAGAGATTTTCGCAGGGCCTGAATTTGTGTGGCAAACTGAGTATACAACAGTAAATACGTAGTGTTGGGTTCATTGAAAGATATAAGCAACAGTCTCGCCTGATAATTTTGGGGGGTGGGGATTAGAATGGTACCATAAGAAGCAGGGGATTGCCCCCAAAATGGGCAAAATAAGGGAGCTTTCCTGAAAATGATGGGATCTGGATCCTACTGTATGAGATATTACACAGCAACATGGGGGTGGTGTGTGTGGGAGGGGATATTGGTCAATAAGTGACGAAAGATTTATAATTTAATGTAGATTTGTGATGGTGATGGCTAATAGCATTTAATTGCCTTCTTTCTGACAAATGTAATTTCTTTCAGTCCCAGTTTCTCCCCCTTCACCCTCTTTTTTTCGCTGTGCCATTGCTAGCAGGTCCAGATACATTTATAAAGTAGCACATTCTACCCCTTAGGCCAGCAGACTGTTTTAGTCTAATCTGAGTTTTCAAAGGTAACATTTTATATTTTTTGGTTAAGTGCTGCCCGACTGAAAAACTTGCTACCCCCTTACAGAAATTCTTGACCCGACCTTGCCTGCCATCACTGGCTTCCTCTGGAGCCCACAACAATGTCCTTCAGGATGGTTAACTGTCACACAGCTGTTTATTTATTTGAAAATTGGTAACCGTGAAAGACATACTGAGCCCAGGTTCGTTTCCAGGTGTGATCCGGGGAAGAGGGGAAGAAGAGTACAGAATGAAGGTAAATTACAAAAACATAAATCAGCAGTTACATTGAAATCTTTTCAGGTGCAGATGAACAAGCAGATAAACAACAACATTACTCATTACTGGATGAAATGTCGATAGCGTGTATCTAATTTTTTTTTGAACTCACTATTTTTCCTCCTCCCTAGCTCTCGGAGCCCCGCACCATCGGGAGTCGCCAGTGGTGTCTGCCCCACTTACGACATCCATCACACCCCAACCCCTCGAACATGGCTCTGATGCTTGCTACGCCTCTGGCTTCTGACAGAGGTCAACTAAGTGCCGGTCCTCAACTCCCACCTACTTCCCTGGAGAAGGCAAGTGGTCCTCTGGACACTCACGCCTCCTCCCTCGGCTGGCCCTCAGTCTTCCTGGGCTTGTTCCTGAACGTGGGTCGATGGTGTCGCAAGCAGTAGTGCTACAGCTGTGCCGGCAGGCCACATTTATCTAATTTAATTAAAGTATGCTCAGTGTCTATAGGAGGAGGTGACAGCACTTAGGGGTATAAAGGCAGACTGTAGGTTAAGCCACATTTATCCTGGCAAGAAAAGTAGGAGGGCATTTTGAGAGGGAAGGAGAGTCATCAATGGGGTTGAGAGGATGGGGGGAGCAAGGAGGTGCTGTACCTTAGCTGGTATCTAAGGGAAGGGAGTGAGGGGGAGAGACAGATGGAAGGAGAAAGCAGATGCCCAGGGAAGGAAGATGGTAGGAGAAGGCAGATTGCACAGCAGAGGAGTGGGAGTGGGAAATGAAAGGGGGGAGAATCCTTGGAGTGGAGAGGAGGAAGTGGGGCTGGGGGAGAGGAGTGAGAACTGTACTCTCCTGGGTCCTGCCTGAAAATAGGCAGGTTTCTTGCCTACCGCACTTACCCAGTTATCAAAAACTAATAAATAAATAAATAAATAAAAGGTAGGAGGGAAGGAACCCAAACCCGTATTTAGCAATCAAGGCGGCACAGTGGGACTGGAGACATGAGGAGAATGGGAGCATTGCAAGGGAGGAGTAGAGGGAGCTGTGGGGAGTATGGAGGGGAGAGTTGGAAGCAAAATGGCAAAAGCACTGCAGAGAGTATCCAGTCTGGCAAGGCAAGGGGGGCACCATAGACCACAACCAAGAGTCAAAGACTGGACAACCATTTATCAGCTTCCCAAAGACGGCATCTTTAAGCTAAGGAGGAGAGGACACCTGCAGGCATGGAATAGGGGAGATTTAGGAGGAAATGAGCAGACACTATTTCATGGAGAGGTGGTAGCAAATGGAACACACTACCAGAATGGGTGGTATGATGAAAATCTGTAAACAGCTTTAAGAGTGCATGGGACAGGGAACAGGGAAGAGTGAGGGTGGGGGAGGTGGGGGTGGGCCACGGCAGTGGGATGACAAAGGGGAGGGGGAAGGGGAGGTGGGGCAGCTGCAAACTAGAGGTGCTAGCTGCACACTCGAGTAGACTTATATAGACTGGTTGGCCTGTTTCTGCTGGCACATTCATGTGTTCGTAATATGTAACTCCTGGGATCACTGTGGGTGGAATATATCGGGTCTTTAGATTTTGTTGATGGCCACTGAAAATTCTGAAGAATGTGTGAGTATAAGCACTTGTGTGCCCGACTATGTAACTGGCCATTTGGCTCAGTGGCAACCTTGCCTCATGGTGTAAGGTACAAATTAGTTCCAAAAACGCTGGTTAGTGGAATTGCTAATAATAAAAAAACCAAAAGTGGTTGGCAGTCAGTCAGTTTTGAGGAACAAGTTCAAGAAATGGTTATTTTTAACAAGATCATATCAAAAGTGAATGCATCTGGCCTGTAATAATAACACAAACACAATAGACAGTGTTTTGAGTCTGTTTTATGTTTATCTGTCCCACTGACATTCATCTTAATGGCAGAGCAGTGATTATTTATGCCTCCAGCCTGCTCCCCCCAAAACAAAATGGCACACACAACTTCAAAAATGACAACTAGAATAATAGACAGGGGATTGTGTGTTACAAGGCTAAAATACCATTGAGAGGTTCTGGGGACATGTGAACCTCGAGACCAAAGCTCAAGAGGTTCCAACATGTCCCCAGAACCCTGCGATAGTATTTTAGCTGAGTAATCACAGTCTCCTATTTGTTATTTTTGTAATATATGGATCCAAGAATATTTAATTAAATTAAGCCCATTCAGGTGCTTTAAACGTAACCGCAATCTGGCTTTCATCTAGCAGCTCCTGCTGCCTTCCACTGCACTACCCACCCGCGGACCTACACAAAAAGCCCCATGGGGCATTTTAATGTAGGAGTAGCTTTACTGAATGGTGTTTTGTCTTATTGAGCCATTTTAAGATCAGTGGTTCTGTCAGCTGTGGCGACGACCAGCATTTACTGTACACAACGGTTACAGTAAAAGCTGTGTCACGGGCGGCTGTGAAGAGTGTGGGAGCGGTGGGAAGAAGCAGCATTCGTGTGCCACTGCATTAGGAAATCCATCAATAGTATTATGGGATCTCATAATAAGGATCTCATAAGAGAAGTGGGTCAGGAGGAGCACTGGATGCGGCCTACCTAGATTTCAGTAAGGCCTTCCACACCGTTCCATATAGGAGACTCACATATAAGCTGGGTAGCCTAGGAGTGGGTCCAAAGATGGTAAACTGGATAAGAAATTGGTTGGGGGATAGGAGACAGAGGGTGGTAGTAAGCGGAGTTCAGTCTGAAGAAGGGAAGGTAACCAGTGGCATGCCACAAGGATCAGTACTGGGACCGGTCCTCTTCGATGTCTTTATTAGTGACATTGCAGAGGGACTAGAAGGGAAGGTATGCCTTTTTGCTGATGACACTAAAATCTGCAACCGGGTTGACACTGGGGGTGGAAAAAATGAAGAGGGATCTAAGAAAGTTTGAGAAGTGGTCAAGAGTGTGGCAATTAAATTTCAATGCAAAGAAGTACAAAATCATGCACCGGGGGTGCACAAACATGAGGGCAGAGTATAAAATGGGTAGTGGTTCTGGCAACCACCAAACAGGAAAGAGACCTGGGGTAATCATATCTGATTACCTAAAAGTGTCCAGACAGTGTGACAGGGCAGTGGGGAGAGCCAGTGGGTTACTAGGGTGCATAGGAGGAGTATCACCAGCAGAAAGAGAGAGGCGGTGATAATGCTGTATAAACCACAGGTAAGGCCTTACCTAGAGCACTGTTTCCAGTTCTGGAGCCCACGTCTCAGGAAGGACATAGACAGAGCAGAAGCGGTTCAAAGAAGGGCAACAAAAATGGTACAGGGGCTGCACCAAAGGTCATATGAGGGGAGACTGGAAGATCTCAATATGCATTCCCTGGAGGAGAGGAGGGATATGATAGAGACTTTCAAATACCTCAAGGGTATAAATAAGGTTCAAGAGGGAAACCTTTTTCAGAGTCAAAGATGCTCAACAACAAGGGGTCATGCTATGAAGCTGGATGGGGTAGACACAGAGGAGATGTAAGGAAGTACCTCTTCACAGAAAGAGTGATGGATGCCTGGAACAGCCTCCCAGTGGAGGTGGTGGGGGAAAAAACTGTAATGAGACTCAAGAAGGCATGGGATAGACAAAACGGAACCTTGGTGGTGGGGAAAGGGGGAGGTAAAGCCAGAGATCAAGTAGGGTCTGCGGTATTACAGTAGGTAGGGAAAATGGGCAGACTAGGTGGGCTAAGCATTCCTCATCTGCCGCCAAACTCTATGTTTCAGCGTTATTGATGGATTTCATTGATGGAGGCATCACTGGCAGGAGGAGGGAGGGCTAAGCAGGGAGAAGAGGTACCGGAAGTGGAAATCACAGCAGAGAGAGTGAGGGAAGCCCTCAGCTCCCTTAAGACGGAGAAAGCACCGGGGCCGGATAAATTACATCCCAGAATGCTGAAGGAACTTGCCGATGTCCTAGCGAAACCCCTGGTGGAGCTTGTCACCATCTCTCTGAGGAAAAGGTGGGTGCCCCAGGACTGGAAGGTGGCGCATGTAGTGCCTATCCACAAGGGGGGATTAAGGGAGGTGGCAGGGAACTACAGGCCTGTCAGCCCCTGACATCGGTGGGGGCAAGGTGGGGCATTGTTAAGGAGGAGGCTGGGGGATCTGGAAAGTCAGGGTGCCTGGACGATAGACAGCATGGATTCATCCTGGGAAATCGTGTCAGACAAACCTTGTGGAGTTCTATGACTGGGTGATGAGTGCCTTGGACCTGGGTAGACCAGTGGACGTCCTCTTTCTAGACTTCAGCAAGGCATTTGACTCTGTTCCTCACGTGGGCCTGTTGGATAAGCTGGGAGAAATGGGGGTGGGGAACCAAATGATCAGATGGATAGGCAATTGGCTCCAGGACCAGACCCAGAGGGTCGTAGTTGGTGGGATAGTCTCATCCCCAAGGAGGGTCATTAGTGGGGGTCCCACAGGAATCAGTCCATGGGCTTTCTGTTCAACGCCTATGTCTCTGACATAAGGACAGGTATCAGGAGTGAGATGAGTCTCTTTGTGGATGACTCAAAACTGGGGGGTGGTGGATGGGGAGGAGGGGAGGGTGGCCCTACAGGGGGACCTGGAGGCTCTGGAAAGATGGTCTAGAAAGTGGAAGCTGAGGTTCAATGCAGGAAAATGCAAGGTACTCCACCTGGGGGCCAGAAACCCGGGCCAAGTGTACACCCTGGGGAGTGGGGAAATGCTACAAGTCTCGATGGCTGAGAGGGACCTGGGGGTGGTGGTGGATGTCAAGATGAACAACTCTGAGACTTGTAGGAGGGCAGCAGCCAAGGCCAATAGGATGCTGGGATGCATCGCTAGGGGGATCACCTCCAGAAGGAGGGAAGTGATACTCTCTCTGTATAACTGCTTGGTGAGGCCGCACCTTGAGTACTGTGTGCAGTTTTGGAGGCCACACTTAAAGAGGGACACTAAACTCCTGGATAGGGTCCAGAAGAGGGCAACCAAAATGATTTGGGGCTTGGGGGGCAGGACCTATGAGGAGAGGCTCGAAGAGCAAAATATGTACACATTGGAAGAGAGAAGGGACAGGGGGGACATGATAGAGGTCTTCAGGTACATGAAGAGCGTAAATAGGGGAGGAACAGTCAGGGTGCTTCGAAGGAAGGAAGGAGGAGGGGGCCACTAGAGGGCATGGGTGGAAGCTGGAGGGGGGAAGATTCAGGGGAGAAAGGAGGAGGTGCTACTTCACTGAGAGGGTGGTGGAGCCATGGAATGCACTGCCTAGGGGGCTGGTGGAGGCAGAGACAGTGGAGGGGTTCAAGAAGGGGTGGGACAGGTGCAGGGGAAGGATTCTGGAAGCAAAATCCAATGCAGCAAGAATATCCGGAACTGGGAAGGGAGAAGCCAGAGAAGGCGAGGGGGGCAGCAAGGTCAGCACCCAGGGTGGGGGCTGACCAAACGAGCAGACACTAAAGACCATTAGGCCTATTCTGCTGGCATTTTAGTATGTTAGTATCAATGGGAAAAAAAAAAACTGTATGACTTTCTATAGTATTATGTATATCCATGTACTACAGTTCACTTAATGTAGACTTCTTTTCTTTTTTTCACTATCATGCTGCACTTTCACGTTCCACACCCCAACAACATCACCACCACAACAGGCCAATATTGCAGGGCATCCCCCCTCCGCCCACCACTGTTAGTGGTTTGCATCATTACATGCAAGACTTTCTACTTTTCTTTTCCAATGTTAACCCCCAGTCAGCACCCAGGCCAGGCAATCAGTGTTCCTCTTGTGCTCCCCCTCCTTAGCCTGTCTGCACTTATCCATGCAGTGCAGCTTTGTTTTTGTCTGGCTCCAGTATGCTCACAAAAAGGTGAATTTAATAAGTACAGTTCTGCTGCTCCCACAACACTGATGCTAAATCAGCACAGCCTGCTAAACCCACGCTACTCAGCAGACTGACCAAAAGAAATGTACCACACGCTAACACTTTCCTTTTGGCCTAATTACTCAGCAAAGAAAAATCCCCCAAATAGCTCAAAGTTTAAACCGGTACTCCTGTAATGCTCTACTGATTATCTCAGTATTTTAAGGTGCTATAACTCATACAACATCAATGAATTTGATCACAGGTAGAGAGTCTTGCCGGGCTTGCTGTCACTTGTGTACTATATACTTTCTCCCACGTGGGATGATGCCGACTCTGCTTGTTACCTGATTGGGAGAGGATGGACATCACAGAACAGAGGCTACTATAATAGTATACAGAAATGGAAATGAAGTCATGCTTTCATTATACTGCCTGCCATCACAGTAAAGTGGACCAATCTTGAACCAAATGTGACTACTTAAGATATAGAAACAACCAACTCCACTCCACAACATGCCTCTTTGCTCAGTGTAAATCCAACACAAGTTCAAGTTCAAAAATGCAAAACCTGGCACAAGAAAAATGAAGTAAAGAATGGCTTTATTCCATATTTGCCAAAAGCACCATCAGCTCAGGATAAAGAACCTTGACCGGTTTCATTTAGCAAAGCTTCATCAAGAGGTATTTAGCTTGCCTATGCACACAACAATTTAAAAGAATGTCTTAAAGTGACAGTGTATTTAAAAAAATTGTTAAATACATACAAACACGTTAATACGAAAATGTATATATACAAGCTACAGTAGATCAATATGCACCATTCTCAGGATGAATAAATAATTAATACCATATCACCATAACCCATGTCTAAGTATTACTGTGTACCATATAATACATAATGATTTACATAGTTGTGTATAGTGCTAATATCTAGACAGTAAAAAACTGAGGATATGCATTTAGGGTTGCAATTTTGTCTTCCCCTATGTTGTTTAGGAAGGAATCCAAAAGATCTTCCACAGAACCCCAGGAACCTGTAAAATAAAGCAAAATAAAAAAAGGAAATAAAATGTCTTCATTTTTGTCCTTTGAGTAATATAGCTCCATCAATTATATTAGTTTTGCATTATTCTTATCATTAAAATTACAATACAGAGCAATCCTGAACACTACATGGAGAACACTAGCTGTTATACCTCTGTGCCAGCTTTTTCTTGTCTTTCTTAATTTAAGGTATAATGCTGATTTTGTCATTAAGTCCTGGTGTCTTAAGGCCCTCCAGAGTGTATTTCCAAAATGCCTCTCTGTCTAAATGTCTGGTCTCAGAATCACCTCCCCTGGGGCCAAGTTTCACCAATTCCACACCACAGAACTTAGGCCCTGTCCACACTATCAGCACTTTTGGAAACCATTTTGAAAACTGTATTGTATAACGGTTTTCAGAACGGTTGTCCCTCTGTCCACACCATAGCCGACTTTGGAGGATGCCCCTCAGAGTTCCCAGGCATACTTGTGGCAGTCCTGCAAAGCATTGTGGGTGTCCAGTGCATGCCGGGATACTCGGGAATGGGCATGTTAACCAATCGGGTGAAAAATAGCACTGACAGATTAGGGATTCCATGGCGAGGATGGGGATGTAAGTAGTATTATCCCCTTTTCTGTCAGGAGGCAAACATTTGGCAAGACAGCCCACGGAAGTTGCCTTAAACCGCTTTACAGTATGGTGTGCACCCACACCACTGTTAAAACAGTTTAAGGCAACCATGTTGGGCTGCAACCGTGCTCAAAACCTGCTCTGATCAGGTTCTGAGTACATTTCTTTAAACCAGTTCAGAGCACAAAAAAAGCGTACTGTAGTGTGGACGTGAACTGTGTCTGCAGGTTTTGTAACGTTACAAAACCCATAGTGTGGACAGGGCCTTAGAGTTATGTGTGATGTTACATTACCATCAACATCTCTTTGAGCAATTTAAGCATAAATTAAATGATTTTCTTATCCAAAACCAGATGGGTCAATAACTCCACTAGGAATGGGAGACAATTAAATGGGCCGACAGCCTACTTTGTCTTAACTTAGCAAGTATTACCAAGTATCTCTTGTGCCCCCTGTGTTGTGCCCCATACAGTGTACTGCCAAACCACTGGTGGTTTCACCTAACCCAATGCTTCTTAAGTGCTCTCCTATTCTTTCTTTCAAAGTTCTGGAGGTCTTACCAATACAGAAAGCCCCACATGCACAGGTAGCCAGGTAAATGACATTGTCAATGACACAACTGAAGAAATCCAGCTTATTGTAGGTTTTGTGTGCATTAATTGTCGTAACAGTATGACTTTTCAAAACTGAACTGCAAAAACTTAGTTTCCTCATGGGTATGTACCAGTACTCTCATGCGGTGTGGTGGTCTTTTGGAGACTGTGAATCAGTCAATCCCCTAGGCTTGGCCCTGTCCTGTATGACATGCTTGGAGTCAACAAAGTATAGTCCCTTAGCAAGGGGTCTGACCTAAGAATCTCCCAGCTGACCCTCGCTATTCTTTCTGTTGCACTAGACAGTCTGCAGTAAGTAGTGACTAGACTGAGATGTTTAGGGCCTTCTTGTTCAGGCTGTCCTGATGCTAGAAGGTTCTCTCTTGGTGTGTCTAAAACCTGATTAAAGGCCTTCCTGACAGTAACCCTACCATACCACCTAGACACAAATCTATTACAGATATCTGAACCTTGTGTTATGTATTCTGCCTTGCTACTACAATTCCTTATAGCTCGTAGTAGCTGTTCCCTTGGTATGTTATTAATCAAATGGGGTGGGTGGCAGCAGGAGGCAAGCAACAATGAGTTTCTATCTGTTTCCGGAACAGAGTAATTTCAGTTGTACCATCTAGTTTTTTGGTAATCTGAAGATCCAGAAAATTCACGGACCTAATGTCGAACTCCACTGTAAATTTCAGGTTCAAATTGCTAGACTTCAAGTATTTTACAAATTCTGTTAGTTCCTCCAGTGTGCCACACCTGACCATTAATATATTGTCTATAAAGAGACACCAGAGATCAATCCTATGATAAAAAGGATTGATCTCGGTGTCATAGACATTTACTGTCTCCCAGTGGCCCAGATAGAGGTTGGCATAATTGGGTGCAAAAGTCACACTCATTGCCATCCTCTTTATCTGTAGGTAGTAACTACCTTGAAATAGGGAGTAGTTATTTTTCAAAATGTGTTCTGAACAGTCAAGTAAAAATTGTTTCCTTATCTCACTAAGTGCATCTTCCCCTCCAAGCCAAAAATCCATAGCTGATAACTCCCCTCATGAGGGATGTTAGTATGTAAAGATGTAATGTCCATAGAAACTAGTAGCCAATCTGGTTCCAGTTCCAAGTCCCCCAGGACATCCTACATATGTGCAGTGTCATGAATGTATGGCCTCAAGTTAAAGACCAAATCCTTGATATGTGCATCAACAAATAATGACAAAGGTTCTGTAATGGACCCAGTTCCAGCCTCTATTGGGCATCCTGGGGGATTATTCAAATCTTTATGAATTTTTGAGAGTACATACAGTAGATGCTAGTTTTAGTGGGATAAGGAACAGAAACAAATTCAAACTCATTAGGTGTAATATATCCATTTAACAAGTTGTACAGTAAGACATCGATTTCTGACTTACAAATACTGGTTGGATCATGTCTGAGTCTCTTATAAAAAGAGTTATCCCCTAACTGTGTATAGATTTTCTGTGTGTATTTGTCAGTGGACATAATAACCACCAACCCCCCCTTATCTGCTAGCTTGATGAAAATTTTAGAATTTTGTTCTAATTCCTGAAGTGCCCTGGTTTCTGCTGCTGAGATGTTAATATAGCCAGCTCATTCCCCTTATGGGACAATTCTTCAAATTTGTTCAAACAAGCACGTTCAAACACCCGTACGGTGTCATTATAAGGGAGGTTGAAGTTAGAGGGTGGACAAACATTTGGGACCCTATTGGATGTAGTGATACGGCTCAATGTACCACTATCCTCCAATGTACTGACATTACTTTTACCTTTACACATTTTGAATTTCTCAAAGTGCAAAATGTGCGAGGAGCATGGTCACTCCTACAGATCGTATCCATGGGTTTCCCACAAGGAGGATGCCATGGATCAAGCCAAACTGGAGTTTTATGTTAACAGAGCAGAAAGATTGGCTCCTAAACAGATTTCTTTCAGAACTCTGAGATCACAAACCACACCCATGGTCCCTGAACCTGGACCCCTTCAATTTGAACCAGAGGTTGCACAAGCCAACCTAGTACCTCCTGATTTAAGAAATCCCCATACAAGCCCTGTTTTGGACTCTCCACTCCCAACTTAATGACAAGATACCAGCCACACAGCATTTGGGGGGGCAATGTTGGCATCCATTGCAATACAGGAGGATCAGCCCCCCCCCCAACAAGAATTAGAAATCACCGCAACCTCCAGTCAGGAACCAAGTGCTATAGACATCAGAGGACACAGCCCAACCAGGTATGAACACTGACTCACCAGGAATTGATTTTTATTTTCTGTCCCCATGGTTACCAGTTTCTTTCAAGGAAACAATTCCCATTGAAACATAAGATCACAAACTGGTTTCATTAACAGTAGGGGTAGCATCTGTCCCCACAGGACTAGGTATATGTTGTTTAAATACCTCACTATTACAAACCTATTTGGCAAACTCTAATAATAATTTTGTAATATTTATTTTCTGTTTTTTTTTTTTTTTATTCTGTCTGCTGAGGGGAAAGAGATTAAAATTGCTGTGCAGAAGCAGCTGCCCCTGAGAGCTAATTACAATCCCTTTGTCCTATAATGACAGGACCCCCTGATCAGTTAATGAGGTAGCTTCAAAGAGCCCAAGGTCTTTTATGTCAGAAAAATGTCATGGCCATGCAGCAACCCCCTGCAGGGGTAGACATGGCTCAGAACGAAAGAAGGGGTTTGTGATTCCTCAAAACCCAAGCCTCTGGTTTAGGCCAGCTTTCCAGATAGGTGGTAACCCCAGGAGATAAATAAAGTGACACATTCATGATCTCAGAAGGACTTATTTGAGAATGCGGCATGGGGGGGCTGGCGTCTGACAGCTTTTGTTATCTTGCCAGGCCCTAGCACGTAAGCCTGTGTTGGGGCTCTATACTTGCACCATGTAAGAGTTGAACTCTGCCATGGCTTACTAAGGATCCTGTGTAGCAAGAGTCTTTCTACTTTGTTAGATTTAAGAAGCTGTAGGAAGGTTTTTCTCTCTTTGCTTCTTCTGCTGTGAGCAAACCATTTACTTTTAATTTATGTAGTAACCCTGTAATTCCCATAGTCTTTGTGTAATTGTGATATCCTGTAGATTGTGTAAATATTGTGAGGTAGTAAATATTATTTTTCTATACTTCATGCATCTGTGACTGAATCTTTTGGGGGAATAGTTAACTGTTGGTATTAACAAATCCACAATCCATCTTTGACGAGGGAGAAGATGTCTACAGTTACCATATTCTAAGATGTGAAATATTTTCTCAGGAGTGAGTGACAGGGGAAGGCCATTTGTCTGTAGCCAAAGGAGCACAGTATGGTGTGGGCAGTGTCTCTGGAAGGATTTGGACCAAAAAGGTCCCCAGGTAAGCGAATCACTTCTGAGTGGTAGTATACCTACTGAGGTACCCTTGCAGGTATTGAGGCCGGGTTAAGACAACGTGAAACAAGGACACATCATTTGTCACAATATTTGCTTCATTTTTTCCACAAATTTAAAGATAAAGAGTAGATCACCAATACCATTACACTCTTTTGAACCAATTCCCCAAAAGGGAGGAAATATTGGTATGTTTTTATGCATAAAACAATTTCAGTCCCATGTCATTTTCATAAACTATTTTTGATAAATGTAGAATATGGTTGTGAATATAGCAAAAGAAAGAAATACTGGGGTTGCCATGCTTGTTTCGTTTTTATATCTGCTTTCAAAGTTGCAGTTTCAGAGGTGATCGGCTCAGACAAAAATAATTAAAAAAATCCCAATAAAAAATAAAACTTGCTAGAAAACTATTTGAACAATTCAAAAGTGCATGCAGAATGACAAGGATTTTAATATAAAAGAAACAGAGTAACCAAAGACAGACATAGAAACAGAGAAACATAGAAGGCTAGGGCAGATGAGGACTGCTTAGCCCACCTAGTCTGCACATTTCCCTACTTAATGGAGAAGCTGTAGATCCTAGATAACCAATAGCCTACTTCCTCCTACCCTCACTAGAATTGCCTTATGTTTGTCCCATGCATTCTTGAATTCCCCCACTGTTTTTGACTCCACAACCTCCTCAGGAAGGCCGTTCTATGCATCCGCAACCCTTTCCATGAAAAAATACTTCCTCACATTACCACTGAGCTGCCCCCCCATCTTTAAATTGTGCCCCCTTGTTCTTGCACATCTCTTTTTCTGAAAGATGCGACCCTCTTGGACTTCCCTTGAGATACTTGAAAGTTTCTATTAAGTCCCACCTCTCCCTCCTTTCCTCGAGGGTATACATATTAAGTTCCTTTAGTCTCTCTTCGTATGTCTTCTGGTACAGACCTTGCACCATTTTGGTTGTCCTCCTCTGGACAGCCTCCATCCTGTCTGTGTCCTTGCAGAGATGGGGTATACAGAACTGCATGCTTTACTCTAGATGGGGTCTCACAAACTGTCTGTACAGAGGGATAACAACTTCTTGTTTTCTACTGGTGATGTCTTTCCCTATGCATTCCAGAATCCCCCAGCCCTCCCTACTGCCTTCTCACATTGCTTGCTAAGCTTTAGGTCATCTGATATAACTACCCCCAGGTCCCTTTCCATTTTTGTTGTTGTTAGTATCTCACCCCTCAATGTGTACTGTTCCCATGGGTTTTTGTTTCCCAGGTGCATTACTTTGCACTTCTTTGCATTGAATCTAAGCTGCCATACATTTGACCATTCCTTCAACCTTGCCAAGTCCCTTCTCATCCTTTCCACCCCACATTGCGTATCAACCCTGTTACAGATTTTTGTGTCATCCGAAAAGAGACATACTTTTCCTTTCAGTCCCTCTGCAATGTCACTTATAGACATTAAAAAGGACCGGTCCCAGTATTGAACCCTGCGATACTCCGCTAGTAACCCCCTTTCTTCAGAGTTTATTATGACTCTCTGCATCCTGTTGTCCAGCCAATTTTTTACCCAGGCTACCACCTTGGGACCCACTCCAAGGCTGGCTAACTTGTATATTAATCTTTTGTGTGAGACTGTGTCAAATGCCTTGCTAAAGTCTAGGTAGGCCATGTCCACAGCCCCCTCCCTGGTCTACTGCTTTGGTCACCCAGTCAAAGAAATCTATTAGATTTGTCTGACATGACCTTCCCACTGTGAATCCATGCTGCCTTGGGTCCTGTGCCCCACTGGCCTCTAGGTACTCAACAGTTCTTCCCTTTAGTAGTGATTCCATCATTTTCCCTATCACTGAGGTCAAACTAACTGGTCTATAGTTTCCTGCCTCTGCCCTGCTCCCACTTTTGTGAAGTGGAATTATATCCATCCTCCTCCAGACCTCAGGTACCACCCCATCCTCCCATGATTTATTAAAGAGGGTAGTCAGTGGTGTCACTAGTTCTACTCTTAGTTCTTTTATAATTCTGGGATGAATCCTATCAGGCCCCATTGCTTTGTCCACCTTCAGTTTTAAGAGTTCTTTCAGAACCCTTTCTTCTGTGAATTGACTGGTATCAAACCCCCTATCCAGAGTGTTTCTATTGTTTAGTTTAGGTACCTCCCCCTCCTCCTCTTTTGTGAATACTGAGCAGAAGTATTTGTTCAGTATCCCTGCTTTTTCACTGTCACCCTCTGCCCACATTCCCTCCCTCTTTTAAGCCTCAGTATCCCTCCCTTGGTCTTTCTTCACTCCCTAATGTACCTATAAAGGGTTTTATCCTCCTTCTTAACAGAGTTGGCTAACTTTTCCTCAGTTTAGGCCTTTGCTATTCAGACAGACGGTACATGCACATAAAGTGCTGTGAACGATGGCAGCAGCTGCCATTGTAGTAGCTAATGTCCTCGCTGCCATCCTGCATATAATCTTAGCTGGACACAACATAATAGGACAAATCATTATTCTAATAATGGTTTCATATATTTAAGAATGTACTTGTGCCAGTAAATAGCCTTGAAAGCATTTTTGAGTGCATTAGAAAAATGGGAATTTGAAACACCAGGGAACATCCTTAATTGGGTATGATACAGAAGCAACGAGCCTTAGAAATTAGCTGGGCACTTACTCTTCAGCTTAGTTTTTGCCTAGCTGCAGGATTTGTAATACCAGAGAAAGGAAGTGTGTGCGGGAAGAGTCGGGTCCAACCATGTGAGCCTAAAGCTCAGTGGTTAGAGCACTGGAATGATATTCCAGGGGCCTGGGTTTAATTCCCAGTAGGTCATATTATTTCTTTCTCACTATAATTTGTGATCTAAGTTGCTTGGCAGTGGCTAATGTTGTGCCCAGAACATATAATTGCCATCCGGATGGTTATTGTCATTTAGTTTGGTTATTTACACCGCCTTTGTAACTATTTGTAATGGTTTAACTGAAAGTATTTAAAACTATTTCTTTAATATCATGTTTAAGAAGTTCTTAAGCAATAACTTTAATGTTACGTTTTTGTGATATGTTTCAATAAAAAATTCCCCTACTCTTTTCAAAATGTGACTTGGGATCATTATTGTCCACCTGAACAACCACCAGAAGGGGCAGATAAGATCTTGGTTTAACATCTCGTCTGAAAGAATGGTACCTCACAACAGCACGGTGTATCCTTAACACCACGCTGGGGGAACTGGCATGACTACTTATAACCAAGGGAAGAATGTCTCAGGCAGAGCTACCAACACCACTTCTTGTAGCAGTGTTCATTTGAGGTCTCCCATCTGACTACAGACCAGGTCCAACTCAACTTGGAGTCTGAGATTCTGATAGATCAGGATACCTTGGCTAACCCAGCTACAAAGCAGCCTCATGTTTCAGTGTGGGGAGGGGTACCAAAAAACCAGACGAGAGAAAGAAATAAGTGCCTTAGCTGAGATTTAAACTCCCCAGCGAAGGCACTCATTTCTTTCTCTCTTCTGTTTGTTCAGCTTCCATATATATGCACTCTGAACCCTGGTGAATGAAAATGTAATTATCTGTGCAGCACCAGGTTGTGCATTAGACAAAGAGTAAGATGCTTCTGGGAGTCCCGGGGGGTGGGGGGTGGGGGCTGAACCTACACATTTTTTTTCCCATAGGTATTATGCTCATTCTGCACCAGACACTCCTATTCAGCTGTCACCCAGTAACCTCCCAACTCTATCCCAGTGGTGCTGACCTGCCAGGACTGTTACCATGGTTGAGGAACGTGTTTGGCTCAAGAGTGTCTGAGTCATCAACCTCTTGCTGGCCTTGTTTTTCCTGCGTTCTTCCAACTGCACCTCTCTTGAGTAGACCTGCCCATGCCATGTCATCTTTGCTGCAGCAGGTGAAGGGGGAGCGTCTGTTGTAGGACCCCCCCCCCCCACACACAATGTTGGACAGCCACAGTACTTACTCAACATGACTGCTGTTGGTACAATTTTGACATACATGAAGACTAATTTTAGCTCCTGACCATCCCATTCCCAGAGACAGATAAAAACAACATTTCAACGCTGTCTTTTAAACAAATCCCTCCTTCCCTAGCCTACCTCACCAGGCACCAAAAGATAATGATTCATTAGTAGGCTCCCTACTGACCCCCAATTTATGACTTGGGGGTCACGGTAGTCCAAAGTCCAAGTTAGTTGGTTGGATTTTCCATCCTTAATCTGTAGTACATCATCTTCTAGCTAATATAACCAGCATTAGCATGTGGTGCACACGACTGGGAGGGAGGGAGAAGACAGAGGGGTCTGTGTCATTAATGAACCCCAGCAGACTAATTTGAGCCCATCAACAAGATCCTTGCGAGGCTTCAGGGTTCAGATGTGGGCATAACACCTCTCAGGTGTACACCTGCTGGGCTAAGATAATGGTGGCAGGATGAGGGAAAACTCACAAGCCCCATTTATACTTCTGCTTGGTTTCTGGGGGAAGGGTGTAAGAGGAGTGCTAAGGACCCTCCTGTAATGGCAGACAACAATAGGGGTAAGTTACGTTAATAGCACTGCAGAATTGTGTGCCCAAGTGATAGCCTTTTGGGATCATGCTCTTTGAGTGATGACTACTTTTTTGATTTATTTATGTTGCAAGAGCTCTAACATCCCATTTTACAAAAACAAACAGGTGATGTGAGAGGGGGCAGAGCCCCCAACAAGTCAAATAATGTTTTTTTTAAAAAAACAATCTGTAGTACCCTAACTTGCTCCTTGACTTGCTTTCCAGAATCTGTACTTGTTTACACACTGGGATGGTTCCCACATAAAGAAAGAAACATTGGGGACCCAAGCTACAGTCACAAGGGTCTGTGAAAAAATTGTTGCATCAGTCAGTTTGTGAGAGTCCCTTGCATGTCACTCTCCCAAGCTGTACTCCATGGGGGTCGCAGCCCATCTACGTGAGGTTGACTGGACTGTGACCTGTTATGGAAGGGGGCTGCGGCTGCATGGAAATAGACAATAGTGCCATCTCTAAAGCATGGCAACCCATGTAGAGATAGCCCTATTGTCTGTTTCCATGATAATTTCAGCCCCCTTCTACATAAGGTGTATGCACTCCTTTAACCACACCTCCTAATGTAGAACTGTTACAAGCAGTTCTAATGGGTGTTGCTAACATGCAGGGTGGAGCAACAGTGCAGGCAGGGGATGGAGATCATCACAGGACCATGCCAGCAGGGACTGGAGATCATCATAGAATTAATAAGAGTAGAATGAAAGTCTGGCTGCTGCGTACACACAGCCATGGCTTATGTTACTCTGACATGCATGGTTACTGACTGTCTATGAGGCGATGAAAGCAGAACTACATCTGCCAGGTTATTCAGACCTCCAGCATACATGCACGCCAGCCCATCGAAGTAATAGGAGGCTTCCATTCTACTCTCCTATTAATTCTGTGGAGATCATCACAGAACCTTGCTGCCAGAGGATGGAGACTATTGTGGAACAAAAGTGCTAATGTGAACTGTTACAGGCAGTTCTAAGGGGTGCTACTAATGTGCAGGATGGAACAACAGTGCTGGCAGGGGATGGAAATTATTGTGGGACCATCCCAGCAGAGGACAGAGATCATTGCAGGACCACACTGATGGATCAAAGACATGGGAACAGCTAGTTATGAAGGGGTTCGACTGGTCACCAGTGCCAGATATCAGCCTGGGGACTGGGAGGGTGCCACAGGACGTAAAGTGTACAACTGTATGCAGATCACAAGGGGACATAAAAGTACAAGTTAGGGTCAGGAGGCAACATGGCAGTAGGGCCACTGCCCACACTATCTGTGGGTTGCACAGTGAAATGCAACTTGTGCTGTGCTATCCGCAGAAAGCCATGGGATCAGGCGTTAGAATAGGCAACCCTGTTTGTGCACACCAACATGCTTCAACTAATGTGTATTTGATTTAGGTCACTGATGGAACTCCTCCTGCTGCCTTAGTGTAGCCTCTGTGAATAACCACTAGGTGTCGTGTTGCAATAGGGTGTCTGTTTGCACCTTGTTTTGAAATCTCACACCTAGCGACTGTGAAATCGGGCCCAGGGCTTTCCAGGGAAGCCCTTACTATTCTTTGCAGTTTGACACAAAAGAAATCACACCATCAAGATACAGAATGGTGCTGGCAGATGTGATATTCCAACAGCTTCCCTTCTTTATGTGCTTCACGTCCACCCTAAGGGTTACCCATGTGTGCATGCACTATCCATCTGTGGCACATAATCGTATGAAAAAAGTAGAGCTAAGTACTGGGAATATATGAGATGCAAGCTGACATTTCAAAATATTTTCTGTGTCAAATTTCCTCCTGAAGAGTTATGGGGCTCAATTTTCAAAGCCTGCCGCATGGCTTGCGCCGAGCCCTGTGGCACAGCACTTAGGTTCCGGCAGTGCGGCAAACCCCTTGGCCACAACTGCACCTGATTCTCAAATCTTGGGCACAGTTGCAACAGTTTCCACGTTTTATGGCAGCTTGTACTGAATATCTGGTGCAAACTCAGTAAAAACCGTATCCTGTCAGTGTGCTGACAACATTACAGCATGGCAATCTTGTTGCTGCAAAAAGAGCGAGGGTGACAGGGGTGAGCTTTATTTTAGATCATCCTGCACTCATGCCATGTTGGGCACCAACACAATTTCTGTGTCCTTCACAGCATGCTGGCCCCAGAGGAAGGGGTGTGGTGGGCAAAGCCCCCGGCAAAAACTGTTTCTCAGCTCAGTGCTTTGGTGCTGTAACTCCTGGGAGGCATAATACCTTGTGCTGTAATGCCAGGTAGCATGTTGCCTGTGCCGTAATTGGCACTGGCAACATGCCCATCACTGCAGCATGGGTGAACCAGTAAAAACAGCCCCAGGGAATGCTGCAAGCTAGACCAGAACAATTTAGTCTATCTTGTGGCACATGGCACGTGGGTTGAAACTCCCGATCGCTGGCAGGGTGATTGCCACAAGCCCCATGTGCAATATCCTTGGCATGCCTGGGGCTTGCAAAAATTGGGGGCTTTCAAAATCAAGCCCATGGTCTCTAAAAAGGTGGGACAGCCACTAGAAAACAAACAAGCAAACAAACATTCAAAATAACAAACAAACAAAACCTTGAGGAGATCCAGCCACTAGTAAAACAAACAAACAAAGTGAACAAGCAAGCAAGCAATCAAACAAGCAAGCAATCAAACAAACAAAACCTTGAAATGATCCAGCCACTAGTAAAACAAACAAACAAACAAATAAACAAAGTGAACAAGCAAGCAATCAAACAAGCAAGCCATCAAACAAACAAACAAAACCTTGAAATGATCCAGCCACTAGCAAAGCAAACAAACAAAGAAAACCTTGAGGGGATCCAGCCAGTAGCAAAACAAACAAACAAACAAAGAAGCAACCAAACAAACAAATAAAACAAACTCAATGGATCCAACCACTAGCAAAACAAAGAAACAAAACCTTGAATTTGAAGCCATTTCAGGCTTTATTACTAGTGGAATTTTCATGAAAAGCAACAACAAAGGCAGCCCCTGGAAAGATTGTTCCATGTGAAAAACATACATCAAAACAAGAAGGATACTACTGGCACCTAACTGCACCTAAAGCAGAGACTAATGTGAGCTGTTCTGTAGCCTAAATATTTAGCAACAAAAGGGAATAAAAAAATACATAATGCACTATCCAATACAGAGCAGGTAACTGCCGGGTGAAGGGCTAAACTCAACTAGTTTTGTACCCATTGTGCTTTCTCAACAGGTCTACAGTGGGTGTCAGAGGGTGCCCTGAAGACCCAGCAGATGTGCAAGCAGACATGGATCTCCATGTCGGAGGGCAGCCCAACCACTCGGTGGTGTTTTTCAGTTGGGGAGGGGGCTGGCAGTGAGTTCTGCTGCCACAGTGAAACACTTTGGATGGCTCGGAAGCTTGCCTATTACCACAATGATGCTGTGTAGAGATGCATGAAGTTGGAAAACTGAGCTTTGCAGATTAATTTGTGAAATTTGCAGAATTTGTGAAGTGCTGACTTCATGAAGTTTTTTTGGTAGGCGAAGTGATACCTTTTCAGGCGAAGTTGTGTAAATTTGCCAGTGAACTTGCAACTTCACCATGACTTCATCTGACTTCTGAAAAAGTGCAACTTCCCCAGGAAAACCTATTGTGAAGTGGCAAAGTGGGCAATTCGCAAAGCTCTTTGTGAAGGTGAATTTCGCAACTTTGCTGGAACTTTGCAAATGAACTAAAACTTCGCAACATCTCTGAATGCCATGACATCTAAGGCCAATATGGGCACCGCTCACAACATGGGGTGGATGGAAGGACTTCAGGAAATAAAACTGGGGACATAAAAGCATGTTCACTGAGCTATCGATATGACAGTCATTGGTACCCTAGGGCCCTGCTCCATGTGAATCCGCATTAGCAGGATGTTGGTGGAGTGACTGTTTTGGCTGATTGGTTACCTGCAGCAGAGCAGCAAGTCTTAACATGAGGGATAGGTTGAGTCTCTGTGGCAAAAAAGCAATATTGAAAAAAATGAGCATGTCAGTATTTCGTATGTTAATACCACCACTGGTACCACTCTTATGGTTGGAAGAGTTGTCTCACACCCATTTTTAGGATAGGAGAATCACAAACCAAAGGTGAGTGGTTCTGATATCTGAAAAAGGTAAGTGAGATCACTCTTACAACCGTAACTGTAGTCTCAGTGGTGGTATTAATATAGTATTTATTTATTTAGTTAGTTTTTCTTGACTGGGTAAGTGCACTAGACAAATACTGCCTGTTTTCAGGCATGACCTGGGGGAAGGGAATACAGATGAATGCCAACTGACCTTGAACCAGATTAAGTATGGCTTGAGCTCTATCAGCAATACATTACTTTTTCCAAAAACATTATCCAAACACGCCCATTTTAGGATAGTTGTGCATGAGACCCTATTAACAGAAAGAGTGCTCACGCGCAGTGAAAAGGAGCACTCTGGCTGGTTGGGAGCACTTTCTAACTCTACAATCACGAAAACAGGAGCTTTGCCCCTCATGGTCCATCTGTAGGCAGCAGCTTATTCAGGAGCAGAAGTTAGAAAGCCCTGCTTGTGACATCACAGACAGTTGTATAGCAACCCACTGTGATGTCACACGCAGGGAAGTATGCTTCCAGCTCCTAGATCAGCTTCAGCTGCAAGTGAAATGTCAGGGAGAAAACCATTTTTAACATAAAAGCCATTAGTAATAAGAAATGGACTACCTTGTAAAAATTACAGCATATGTGCGTATGTGCTTGTGTGTACTGTGCTGGCTCGGTCTAAGGACATTGCTGACAGTCTGTGAGTTTGTATCAGTACAATAAGTAGTGAGCTAACCACTTGGTTGCTTCATGTGGGGAACAGTGGTTTATGTTAGAGTTAGTGGGAGAAATCATTAAAGTAGGTAATCAGATTATTTGTGGCTGTTCCACCCAAAACAAATAATTTCATTGGCATGAATTTGGGATATCCGATGAAATTATCTGATACCATTCTGATAGTGTATTGTGCAGAGAACTAAATGGTGGGATTATAATAATACTATGGGATTATAATGATAATATATGATTATAATGATACTAAAGGTGATAACAATACTATAAGATTTTAATCATACTATGGGATTTTAACAATACAGTACTACATGATTATAACTCCCCCACCCCACACACAGTTAATCTGCCTAGCTATCGTTAGTAATGTTAATGACTCCTTTCCACTTTCCTCTTGGATGTGCGTTGAGTGCTAATACAGTCATATTACTATATAGATTTAATGGGAAATGCACAGGTAACCCACCTGTAGGATGAAAGCCTACAGTGGATTAGTTTGGAGGCATTTGTCCCTTTTTAAGGGACCTGGGCTTAAACCCTTCATGGGTTAAAATTTGTATTTCTTTCTCAGGAGCTGGTCAGCCTCTGGCTGGGAGTACTCTCAGAGGATGGGGCTCGATTGGGCCGTGTGGAAGAGCGAGGGCTGAAGGAGTCAGTCTGAAGGCGGGGGTGTGACAGATTGACCACTTCTGAGTATCAGGTGGTTCTTGGTGTGGAGGGCCAACAGAGGCCTACCAAGTAAATGGTGGCTGCTGTTGTGAATGAGACCCCATTTGGAGGGCATGCTAACCATCTGGGAGGTGGAGTGGGAGAGCTGCCTGCCTCTAGCTGCCACGGGGATTGAATCTGTGGAGAGGAAAAAGAGACTTCACATCCAAGGTGGGAAGCACCACCTGCCATTGAGCCTCAGAGAGCAATGGAGGTATAGAGCTGATTCTGCAGCTAGGCATTGGGGAGTGTTGAAGATGATGACTCCCGGGACCCATGCCGCCTGCTTCAGGAGGAGTGAAGTACCTCCATTGAGACCATAGAAGATGTGGTTCAGTTCACAGTAAGGGGGTTGTGGTCACCTTGAGTATGGAACTGCAGTCCGGAAATGGGATTCAAATCTGTGGTTGTGTAGATCTCAGTGAGAGTCTGTCAGATAGAGAATGTAGCCAGCGGGAGACACTGGGTTTGAACCTGCCTGTGGCGAGTTAAAGCTGCCCAAATGGCTACAGTGCAAACTGCTGAAAGGGATCAGTGGTCTGCTGAATGCTGCTAATTGTATCGCACAGACCACCTTTTCTGAACAGGGACATTGGATGTATAGACTCAAGGACAATGCATGGACATCGACATACCAACATACAAACTTGCCAGCAGATGAAGGCCGTTCAGTCTATTGAGTCTGCTCGACTGGGCAGCTAGCAGCCCTTATACTGCAGCTGCCCCTCCCAGTGACCCACCCCCTTACCTTGTCCTATCCCCTTTTGAAGCAGCCCGCTGTATTACAGGCTACCACTTCCTCTGGTAATGCGTTCCACCCTGACACCACCTTCTCTGTAAAAAAGTATCTCCTCATTTCCCTCCCGAACCTTCCCCCCTCCAATCTCAGCTCGTGCCCTCGGGTGTCACTCCCTCTCCTTAACTGGAAAAGCCCCTCTGTATCTGTCCTATTTATACCCTTCATGTACTTGAAGGCTTCAATCATGTCCCCCCTTTCCCTCCTCTCCTCCAGGGAGTACATGTTCAACTCCCTCAGCCTCCTCTCATAGGGCAAGACGCCTAGATCATTTTTGTTGCCCTGTGCTGCACCGCCTCCAGTAACCTAATATCCTTCTTCAGGTACGGCCTCCAGAACTGCATGCAGTACTCCAGGTGTGGTCTAACCAGTGATCTATACAGTGGCAGGATCACCTCCCCCCTCCTGGAGGATATGCCCCTGGCAATACAACCCAGCATCCTGTTAGCCTTTGCAGCTGCCTTTCTACCCTGTGCGGAGTTGTTCATTGCTCCCATTATAATTAACCCCAGATCCTTCTCCTCCTCCTCCAATTTGGCTAGCTGAACCCCACCCCCCCGAGCTGGTAGCTCCTCCTTGTTTTTTTTCCCTGAAATGCAACACTTTAAATTTTTTGGCATTTAACCCTAACTTTCAAGTGTCTGACCAGGCCTCAAGTTTTGCCAGATCATCCTGCTACCCCTGCCACCCCCCTAAGCCATCCACTATCGCTCCCATCTTGGTGTCATCTGCAAACAGACTGATCTTGCTCTTTATGCCTATTGAGATGTCTGCTATGAAGATCCCAAACAACACCAGCCCCAGTACAGAGCCCTGTGGCACCGCGCTAGTTACTGCCCTGGGCGACAAGAGCTCCCCTCCCACCACCACCCTCTGCTGTCTCCCTTGCAGCTAGTTCACTACCCATCCCACCATCTTTGCTCCTGCCCCTGTGCCTTCCAGCTTACTACCTAGCCTCCCATGCGGCACTGAATCAAATGCCTTACTGAAGTCCAAGTACAGGACATCCACTGCATGGCCCCTGTCTAACTGCCTGGTTACCCAATCATAGTACTCCACCAGGTTGGTCTGACAGGATCTGCCCTAGACAAACCCGTGTTGCCTGCTGTCTTGCAGCTCATTAGCCTTTAGGAGGGAAACCAGTCTCTCCTTCAGGATAGTCTCCATCAACTTTCCCATGATGGAAGTGAGGCTTACCGGTCTGTAGTTCCCTGGCTTATCCTTGGGGCCACTCTTGTGGGGGGAGGGCACCATGTGTGCCATCCTCCAGTCCTGTGGTACACTCCACGAGGCCAAGAATGCATTGAACAGGTCTGCCTGGGGTTCTGCCAGGACTTCTGCTAGCTCCCTTAGCACCCCGGGGTGTACGTCATCCGACCCCAGCGCCTTGTCCACCCTCAGTGCCCTAGAGGACCCCTCATTCCAGTGCCTTATTATTCCCCCCAATGGGATGTGTTGTTGCTTCTTCATGAAAAATCTCCATGGAATGATCAAGTTCTTTATAAAGGATCCTTTTACTGTCATCAATTGTCATTTGGATTTGATGTCTGGAATGTTTGTTGTGTCATTAACCCAGTTTGCCTCCTAGTTCAGCACTCTGTGAAAGAAGCCTGCACCCCGGTCCCAAAGACAAGATGTAAGTCAGCTTTACAGTTTCCTTTGCAGGTGCCCCGTGCCCCCTCCCCTCGGATGTTCCACCATCATACACCTAGCCACTGGGGGGGGGGGTGGCTACACACACAGTTTTATATAGATTTGCTATTAATTGTGATACTTATTTTGTACCACAGGCAAGTGTACACATCCTGCCCACCTTACAGGCAAAATGAATGGATGACTTTGACTCAAGGGACTATACTGCGGGTTGCCTATTGAGCAATGTATCTTCTTGTATGTTACCTTTCTAATACCAGGTGTCAGTTGTTATGCAAGTAATAATACACAACAGGGTGTGTGGTTACAGTACAATTCACATTAAACTGTTCTGCCAATAAGCATCGTTTGCTTTTCCTAATGAGCTGCATAAGCATTGCTGTAGCCTGTATCCAGCAACAATCCTTACAATAACAGCTGCCTAAGGGTTGCAGATCAGTTTTGCAATGCATTGTGGGAGAACTGCAGCTGCATTCCAGCTGAGTTGCAGAAACATTTGATAACAGTTGCTCTTGAGCTGGTCAAGTGTTGAAAAACAATGCAATGGGAGTCGCCAGTGCATTGCCAACTTAAAAACAATGCAGTGGGAGTCGCCAGTGCATTGCCAACTTAAAAACAATGCTAAACCAACTCATTGGCTTGGCAGTTTATTGTGAACTGTAGTGTATATACCAATACCTCTCAGCATTTTGTCACTGAAAGGAGGGACACAGCGACTCAAAATGAGGGCTAATGAGAGTCACTGACCCTTGTAATGAGGGACATATCCTCAGACATGGAGATACTAGCTCAGACCACCATGCAAACCATTGTATTTAGTTTGATTTAACATCTTAGAGTATTATGCACTTCTGTGTTAAAGTCTGAATTTACAGCACATTTTCTGTGTGGCAGCACCCTTCTCAGGATGAGGGATAGACCAAATTTGAAGGGTAAAATGAGGGACAACCCACATAATTAGGGACAGTTGACAGGTATGTGTATACCAGAACAGCCACACACACTCCATGCAAAGTGTGAGGCGCAAATCCCAGCCGGTGACTTCAGCCACCCTGGGAGTGTAGCAAATATAGCATGCCCACATATCCTGCAGTGTGTTATCATGCTTACAAAATAGGCAGAAGGCCTGAATAAATCAAAGCAAATGACATTGAGCTGACTTGTGCAGCAAATGTACTGTGTGACTGTATAGCCATGTGGCTGTATTCCACCAATTACAATACAAGATTCCTTGTTCTCATTTTATAGCGACTAAGACCTACTGATGAAGTCAACAGCGGTAAGTACAGCTAAAACAAGCTACCCAAGGAAGAATCAAACCCCTTGAATTTCAGAGGAATAATTCATATGGAATAAAACTGACTTTGGTAGGTCACTGGAACCAACAGTAGTAAATCATTTATTGATCAGCTATTAACCATTTCACATAAAATCACATTCAGGGAAATAATCCATATCACAGGTTACCATACAATATTATATAAGTCAAATATAGAGCAACCGTTCCCACACTGAAATATCATTATTTAAAATGCATCATATAAAAAGGAAGATAGACAGTATAAAGATAACAAATCCTGAAAAACTGGAACCAATAGAATTTGAGCTGATCTGAAACAGTCAGACTTTGAGATGTGAAGTGAACAGACTTTATGTGGTTTGGCCTAGAATGCTTGCAATGTTGCCTAAAAGCTCTGCTTAAAACCTTGGATGGTTATAGAACCCTGAAATAAATGAAGGATGTTGGACATTAAATCTCGGGAATTTCGCATGAGACTCCTGTTGATTGGGCTCCTCTGAATTTATTCTTCCTTAATATTAATTTTAATCTCCTGTATAACAAATCTATGTTTCTATGTTTCAATTTTCCTCCACTTGGGAGATTTCCACCACAGAATGCAATATTTAGTAGATAAACGAATTTCAAATTAATAATGTTAATAGAACAAATCCTGAAAGTTGATTGGTCTAGAGGCAGCTCCAGCCATGGTGTTGTTTCAGTATAACACTGTGGTTTGAAACTAATCTAAAGCCAAACCTACATAAAACACCTTTCTTTAATTCTACAGAATCCATTTTATAATCATATTAAAACAATCTAGGGCATGTGTTATATTGATTAATGACCCTTCTCAAGTGGTTGAAGTCACTCAGCTGCACCATGTTCTTCACAATGCACTGGAGGCGGGGATTTTATTTTGGCATACCACTTGTCCTGCCATGCCTTATCCCTGATCCATAATGGCATCTCAGATATGCATGAACCACACACATCTGCTTAGCCATGATTCACACCGGCTGGTGCAAGTGCTCTTGATGGCATTCATGAACTCCATCACCCTTAGAAGCCATGCATGGCGTGTTGTCCTGGGGGGGGGGGAGAAGGCTAGGAGACAGTGTTGTGCCAGACACTGGACATCCAACAGATGCCTGGGACAGCTCACCAGTGGATCCCTGACTCTGCACAGAGCAGAGACTGGAGTGACATGGAAGTCCACCAAGGACTTCCTTATCTACCCTGGAAATAGTAAATTATTTCAAATGTTACCAGCTGGTACCAGTACAGCTCCCAGGCCACCATGGAGGCTCTGAGGACTGGGTGCTGGTGAAGGGGAGCTGATCAGGCACCATTGACCACCCTGTGGCTATGTGGAGGGCAGCACACACTTGCTCCTGCTGCTTAGTTTCTGCCCCCCTCTGGATGTCTACAACACAGAATTCCACTTGCGAATGAGGTGCTTGTCCATGCCCTACCCAGCCGAGGACATAGGAGCACCATCAGCAAGGGATTAGGTGCAGAAGGGGCACATACACACACATACACACACTCAGTGGTTGTGGATGCATGGAGTGGGACTTCTGCACAGCACACAGCTGTGCAAGCCCCCCTCTGCAGGTGTGGTTTGATTTTTTTCCCAGTCTTTGTTTGTGCCCCCCCTTTCTGTACTGTCTGATCTTCCTCTGGAAACCCCAAGGTGCCTCACTTCACTGAACCTGCCATTTTCAGATGCCTCCCTCCATGCTGCCTTAGTCTGCCCACTGGGCAGGGACTGGGTGGAGGGGTATATCCCCAAACTCCCAAACCGTATTGTCTTCATCAGGAGATATGCTGTGCAGGCCGGGTCCAGTCTAAATCAGAACACTGGGTCAATTGTCCTCAGACAGTTGGCCTGTCTTTTTCCATCTGTTTGTCTGCTGATCCTCTCAGACCTAGGCACACTAGGAAGACCAAGGCATGTATGCAAGCGCAGCATGTTGCCTCAAATCTGGAGGGAGTAAGGGGAGTAGGTGCATCTCAGGAAATCCAGCAGATGCCGAACAAAGAGGGAGCCCACCCTTCAGGAAAACGTTGCAAGCTGTATGTTAAGGTACTTCAGTAGCACAAGAAATTGCCAAACTCCACCCAGTAAGAAGCAAATGTGTTATTACATCAGTCAGTTCAGCTCAAACAAGAAAACATGGCAGAAGACATGGTCCCAGTGCTGGCAAAGGTGCAATTGTGGGCCCAAAGTGCTGGGACCATGTCTTCTACCATGTTTGTTAACATACAACGTGTTGCCTCACCTGTCCTCGACCTGTGTCTGTCCCTCCCATGACACCATTGACTGCAGTGCCACCTGTGGTTACTCAGGCTGCACTGAGAACAGCAACCCACCTTTCCTCAGTGGAGGAAAGAGCATCTACTGGGATGCTCCATCCTCTTCCTCCCCTTGGCTGGTCTCCAGTGACCCGGGTTCATTCTTGAACCCGGGTCACTGACATCATGAGCAGCCAGTAGCATTATTTATTTATTTATTTGCTGAGAATCGGAATTATAATCCTTTGATAATAGACTCCTTTGCAAAGGCTCCTCGTCAGTACTAAGAACACACATTAAACATTTTATACATACATTGGTCATTGCATATTGATGGGTCGGTCGAAATTCGATTTGTTAATCAGGCTCTGAGTGATTGAATTGCACTGTCCTACTGGAGACCAGGAGTTGTGTAATCATGTGCAATCCATTGAATCCCACACAAGAGCTGACAGCAGGCCCCAATGCATTGTGGAGGTGAGACGCTCAGCACCCGGGAACAGTGGGCATGGGCCCCCTGGCCTTGGCACCAGCTGTAAAGCTAACTTCTTGCCTGCCCTCTGTGTTGGAAAGCATGTACCGCTCCCCATCTTTGAGGTGGAGAACAGGTGGAACCAGAAGGAAAAAATGTGAAAATACATGTAGCACACATGAAAACATCTCGGGCTGAATTTCAAACACTCATGGCATGATTTTGCCACAGTTGCACTACTTGCGCTAAGACTGTTAGACCACAAAGAAGGTGGCCTAACTTCTTGGCACAAGTGCCGCAAGATAAGCACTGAAAATGACACACGTGCCAAATACTGACTCAAATGTCATTTTTGTGCTGTAAAGTGAGTAATGTGCTGTCAATGTGCCAGAATCTTTGAACATCATATGTGAACATTCTGGTGCATTTACAGGGATGCAGCTGCTGCAGTAAAACTTCCCCCAGTGCTTTGTCCTGACAATTAAAAACCCAGGCCCGTCTCTCTGGATACCTGCTGTGCCCGTGCTTGGAGCACACATATTTGCTGCATTTTGTGGTTTGCTGTGTCGCGCCTACCCCAACAACAGCTTCTGTTGATCATAAGCATCCATCTAGCATATGCAGTAGCTTGTTTTTGCTGTCCTCCCCCTCCTCCGCCTTGTGTCTTCTTGCCTATCTTACATCCCCCCAAGGAAATAAATCTTCACTCATTGAGAGCTGTGGAGTTAGAACAACAGTTAACAATGATTTGTCAAACGCAAACTGGTGCTGGCGGATGGGTGGGTGTGTATACAAGGCAATAATATCCAAGTACAGCTGTCATTTATCACTGGCTATTAGACACGCTTGTTTTGGAGCACACAGAGACATAGCACTGGATGTATCTGTCTGTTGTAGTTTAATGTTTCAAACCATTTCTGTTTGCAGAAAAACAGCTCATCGGAGTCTAATACTAGAAATTCTGGCAATGTTTCTACAGATTCTGGGGAGGTATTTTTTGCTGCAAATATTATAATATTTACAATTACTGAGCTTGTAGAAGAGCCGCACAAAAAGTCAACTGCTTAAAACTTGAAGAAGTGGACATTTAATTTCAAAGTGGAAAAATGGTAGGCACTCTTTGAATATGGTTAAAATCTCTTTTTACAGAGATCTGATTCAGGCAGTGAGAAGTATGTTATTATAGTAGAATAATTCCCTTAGGATTTCCATTTTGCCTGGCGAAAATTTAATGGAACTTTCTGTGAAGATTCTGCACACTTTTCACTGTGAACAGCCTACCAGTGGAGACAGTGGACATGAAGACAGTACAGGCCTTTGAGTAAAGCCTGGACACATATTTTCACAGGGTATTCTGGTTAGTAGTGTATGTATGGACCCCTAATAAATGAGTGCATGTTTGCACACCATAATATTCATCCCTTAAGTTGGGGGGGGGAAGGTGGCACCATGCCATTTAACTATGTTACTAAATTCATTTTACAAAATGTCAAAAAAAAAAAAAATCTCAGTATGTCATTGGCCAAGAGACATTATTTGACCATGTATTAAATCTCTATAAATGCACAATCAAGTGTCTAATATTATAGTTCTCACTGAAAACAGTACTTACAGCCATTTTATAAGTGTAATAAGCCCCTCCGGGGTATGTATCATAGGATTTTAATGCATTTCTCAGGGGTGTAAGGACACTTGGCCTTTGGCTTTGTGCCTTATTACACTCATGGGGCATGCATTCAACTCCTATAATGCATACCATGTCGTTGCTTATTACTGTACTTTCTTAAATTGTCACACCAATGATTTAGTGTTCCATTGTTTTTTACTGTTGGCAATGCATTGGCAACTCATATTGTGTTGTTCTCAAACATTTAACCAGCTCAAGAGTTACATTTACAAAAGTTTTTTGCAGCTCAACTGGAATGCACCTGTAGTTCTGTGAAAATGCAATGCAAAACTGATTAACAACTCTTAGGCAATAGCCACAGGTTAGCGGCAGATCCAGCAACATTTAAGCAACTCATTAAGCAGTGCTAAAGCAACTGATTGGTGTCGCAGTTTAATTTGAATTATGCTGCTGAATCACTTATAAAGCATAACATAATTCTTAGCCAACCAGTACTGTTTATTTCCAAACATTCCAGGCACTCTTATAACCATCAGATTGAGTTTCATGCAGATTTGACATTCTGATGTTAAGTGTTCAGTTGGCTAGTTCTTTTCCCAAACAGGGGTTTCCTCTTCTTTTACACAAAGAAAACATTTTGATTTTAAAATCAAGCTCCAGTTTTATTGTAATAATATCTTTATCATGATTTATAATATCTTTATATGTGCAGTATAAGAGTTTTTTCTCAAATCTTTTATGTGTGAGAACTGCTCAGCTTTACTACATAGTTCTCTCACTAAAGGACTCAAGAATGCACTCCTATAACCTCAAGTGACACAGCAAGCACACATATCATATACGTGAAAATCTAGAGGAGTTGTAACTTCATTCTGTGCATAACCCAAGAATCCACTGAATTCTGACAACTCCCACATTATGCACAGAAGCAGGTGTAAGTAATACCTCACAATAGGGTGTGCAGTAATACTAAATTACCACATACCCAGTTGAGTTGTGAGGCACGAGGCATAGCCAAGGTTTTAACCATCTGGGTAGTACTGTAATTTATGGCATTACCACACTCCCTGAAGTGTGTTACTGTGCTAATAAAAAGGTTTTAAATGTTAAAACAAAAACAAACAAAAATAAGAAAAAAGAAAGAAAAACTTGAACCATGTGGCAACATGAAATTAATGCAAGTCATGTGACCAGTTTTGACCAATCAAGCACTGCAGTCTATTAGCTATGGCATGGCACTGTGAAATGGGTAGTCATTGGTTTGACTCTCATCACTGTCACTGGCACAACAGGGGATTCTAAGCACATCACATGACTGCCCTTCCTATGCTTGTTGCTAGTAGCTTTAAAATTGGGTAGCAAGACTCCACAGAACACGAGACATGGCATTTCAGTTGGCCTGCCCCGGATATCAAGCATAGAGGATAATGTATGGGCAGCCATACACAACAAGCTTGTGTTTGCTTCGAGAGGTTTTGATGGCAACCAAGAACTTCGAGCGTGAAGCTCGAGAGGTTCACTGGTTGCCATAGGAACCTCAAGATGAAGACACAGGCTTGTATGTGTATGGACACCCACATATTATCTTGTATACTGTATGGGCATCCTTGTCCATTTCAGGCACTCTCATTTCTTTTTGTGAACTGGTGTTCAGGGGTGGCATTTGAGGGCTGGTGGCTGGCTCAAATTACTGATTCAGTGTGTTGCAGCTGTTTCTGTAAGTTCAAGTTAAAAAAAAGGCTTCCAGTTTAATTTGGTAGAGGAAAGCAGCTGTGTGGTGGCACTGTAAGTTGTGCTGCAGTACCGACATCACTATTATCACTATCCTATCACTATTTCTAAGACATCACATAATAAATTTTATTCTAAAACCAAATTACTGCAACATATTTTGTACGGACTTGCCCTACTGTTTCTTCTCCTCTCTGGCAAAGTTCATCCTAACCCAGAGCCACCCACAAAAGCAAACTCTGTCAAATGTCATATGGATGGTCTCCTACTGGCATCAGTGAACATATGTAGTCTCTTAAAAAAAAACACCCTTCTTCAAATGTGGACAGCAGTGCACAAACCTGATGTTCTAGCTATAGTTGAAACCTGGCTTACCCCTGATATACCTGACTCTGCCATGGCCCTAAATGGCTACTCAACCCTCCAGCTTGATAGGATGGGGAAAAGGGGTGGCGGCTGTGCTTTCTACATTCGGGACTCCCTACAAGGGTACGTACTCCAAACTCCACCCCCTGGACAAGGAGCTCAGACTCTGATTATTAAGCTGGCTGTTGGGAACACAGGCAAAACATGACTTCTTATGGCAATTTATATCCTGCCACATAACCAAAAACTAGCTTTCAGCACCATCCTGGATTGTATAACCCAGCTACCTAAAAAAGCTCAGATTCTCACTCTAGGTGACTTTGATATAAATTGGTTAGCCCCTGCAGCTGCTCGACTTAGGGATGCTGCTACAGCAATCAGTTTGACCCAAATGGTCCAATCACCCACCTGAATCAACTATAAGTCTGGCACAAGTTCACTAATAGACCTCATCCTGACCACTAAACCTGATAGAATCACAGAGGTCAGAGTCCTACCTGACTCCCTAAGTGACCATTCCCCCATCCTTTGCAAATGGTCAAACTCCTCCAAAAAACCACCCCCAAAGATCTCCTACCAGTGATCCCTCAAAAAAGGCTCCCTCCAACAATTCAAAAATTACCTTCTAAACTGGGATTGGTCCTTGATTGACACTGCCACTAATATTGATGATGGCCTAGCCTTCTTTATCTCCTCCTTCAACTCTGTGTGCAACATTTTTGCTCCCTATGTTAAGAGGGTTATAAGAGGTCACTAAACTCTGTGGATCACCCAGGCACTCCTGAACCTCATGTCCAACCATGACAATCTGTGGCACAAGGCCTTAGCTACAGGTTTCCCTGCTGATAGACAATGTTACAAGGCAGCCAGAAATCTCTGTACCAGGGAAATTCACCAGGCAAAAGCTGCCCACTACCAAACCAACCTCACATGATGTTCCTCATTGGGTAACGGGCGGAATTTCTGGGACAACATGAAGGAACTAAATGGCAAAGCCAAATCTCCTCCCCAACTCTGCTCAGCATTACTAGTATCCTCTCCCAAGAATCTAAGCTCATAGCCAACACATTCTATACTGCGTTTACTGATCTTTTTTTTTTATTTTATTTTATTTATCGATTCGGAAAAGACCTTTGAGCGCAAGCTCTTTTACAAAGGTTCCACATCATAGATTGCAAAACAAAGTACAATAGCAGAAAGCAAAGATACAGCACAATGAACGATACAGCTTGGATTCAGAACTTACAGAATAACTCAAAACATAGGTACACGTTAAAATAACAAGAAAAACACATTATGAGGGTGGGGGGTTAATAAGCAGCCACAAAGTGCCTTGTCAGTAGTTCCGAGGTTGGAGAAGAGCTGGCAGTGTTGTGAAGAAAGGAGAGTGCGAGAGAGGTAGGTACTGCGGTGGAGGTGAAGGGTGGGGGAAGAAGGGTGATAAGGTATAGGGAGAAATGGGGGTGAGGAGGCTGAGCAGAGAAGACATGCTAGAGTAAATGGTGGGGTGCAAGGGGGCATGGTCAGGCAGCTTGCATTAGTAGTGACTGTTAGGGAAACTCACAGGACTGGGAGTTGGGGGAGGGGGGAAGCTGGGGTGGCTGGTACCAAAGAAGCATGATGCGAACTGATTGCAGAAGCAAGTCATGAGAAGGGACAGAGGGAGGGGGTACCTGAGGCCTGCCTAGTGCTTGCAGGGGGGCAGAGAGAGCAGGTGTGGCTGGACCTAAGGGCAGGTGCACTTAAAGAGTGTTATTAGGTGCTGTTTGAGGTCAGTTTTGAATTGGGCCAGACAATTGGTGGCCAAGAGGTGCCTGGGGAGTTCATTCATCCAAAGCGATCACAACACATCTTAGCTCAGTACTCCCCTCCTCCCGATTTCTTTAACAACAGCTCCAACTTCACTCCGCCCCCCATGGATATCCCCCCATTTCGACTCAATATTATCTCACAGCGAGAAGCTAAATTCTACCTATCAAGGGTCCTTGGGAAGTCCCGATTTAGTGGGGACTCCCTGGATCTAAAGCTCCTGCATCTTGTTCTCATCACTGTCCTGTCCCCTCTAACCAAAATACTCAGTCTCTCCCTGTGTCTCAGCCAATTCCCCTCCCAGTGGAAATTGACTGTGGTCATTCCCATCCCTAAGAGTGGTGACAGAACCTCTCATGGAAACTATCGTCAGATTTCTATCCTCCCCCTCATCTCCAAAGCCCTTGAAAAAATCGTCTCAGATCAACTCACAGAATATCTGATGAACCATAATTTACAATGTCCCCAGCAACATGGATTTTGGAAGGGCCATAGCACCTCCATGGCCCTTCTGGAATTCACAGACTACATCCAGAAAGCACTTGACCAAGGTCACTTTGTCGGGTCTGTTTACATAGACCTGACTAAAGTGCTTGACATGGTCAATCATGCCCTTCTTGTGGAGTCCCTCCTCTCCAAGGGCTTATTTTCCAAAGCCACCTCATGGGTCATCAACTACTTAAATGGGAGGTCTCAACAAGTTAAAATCAACAATACTCTTTCTACTTGTCTTCCTGTCAGGTTGAGGGTTCCACAGGGCTCAGTCTTCGGCCCACTTCTCTTCAGTCTGTTTCTGAACACTCTTCCTTCTGCCTGCTCTGGGAAGATGATTTTGTATGCCGATGATGTGGTAATTTTCTGCAGCCACCCGGATCCTGCCCTCCTACAAAAAGACAGCCAAAGGTTTTTTTGCTGAGTCTGAACTCTGGTTCTCCAGACATAAGCTCATCCTCAACTATCAAAACACAAAAGTAATGTTGTTTGTTCAACGCAGAACAAACGTAAAGTCTCCCCCCTTAATATATTTAACTGTCAACTCACCTCCCTGGAACAAGTCCAAAAGTTTAAATATCTTGGCATCACTCTTGACGCTTCCCTATCCTTTCATGATCACATTAATGTAGTTTACACCACTGTCCCCTTAGTATGCCCCATGACAAACCACTATGCTCCCATCACCACCCTATCAGGAGACTCACTCAAAGTGGTGAATCACTTTAAAAACTTAGGCTTCATACTCGACTCACACCTATCCTTTTCATCACATGTCGAAGCTCTCACAAAAAAACTGAAATTTAGGCTTGGCTTCTTTTACAGGAACAAATCATTGTTCTCTTGAGACTCCAGAACTAGACAGGTACAGGCCACCTTCATGCCTCTTCTTGATTACGCTGATATTCTCTATAACAATTGTGCACCCATCTACCTGCATAAGTTAGACACATTCTGTCACCGGGCCATCCATTTCATTACCAATGCCCCAGCCAGAACCCATCATTGTACCTTGTATGAGGCAATGAAGTGGACCTCCTTATCCACCAGAAGAATGGTGCACATTTATACTTGGACATATAAAGGGCTCCTTAATAAGCTACCCCCTTATATATCAGCCTTCTTCTCATGCTCAACTAGCACCTATGCCCTCAGAAAATATGCACATATTACCCTGAATGTGCCAAATTATTGGACACGGTTTGGTGGGGCATCTATAAGCTTTTCTCTTCCCTGCCTTTGGAATAATCTTCAAGCTACCCTAAAACTCCATACCCTTATCCCAGTTAGGACGTTCATTGGTAGGATACATGAGATCACTGCTGAGACCTGCAACTGCACTTAGCTTCCCTCACTGGTCTACCTTCTCCCCATCCCTCTCCTATTGTCTTAGCAGATTCCTTTCCTTTCCTTTCCTTTCCTTTCCTTTCCTTTCCTTTCCTTTCCTTTCCTTTCCTTTCCTTTCCTTTCTCCCCTCCCCTTCTCTCTCCTTTCTTCCTTCTTTCCTTCCTTTCTTTCTTTCTACCTATGTTTTTTACCTCCCAAATTTATTAGGTGAGGTATACTTACTGTTAAGTGATGCTTCTAATTTACCTCTGTGTATTGCTTTAACCAGCCTACTCTACGTACCATGATATCCCTGCTGTTTTTCTATGATGCACTGCTTGTATTGATTGTCTGTGATGATTTTTATTAGGTGGTGGTAAACCTACTGTCATGTGATGCTTTTGCCTCTATGTATTTGTTACAACCAATCTACTATATGTATCATGATATACCTGCTGTGTTACTATGATGTATCCTTGTACTGATTGTCTGTGATGTTTAGTTCTTTGTATCAGGGACCTCCCTGAGAATGAGCGTGCTCAATGGAAGCTATCCCTACACAATAAACTGAACTGAACTGAATCTGTCAATAGGAGGATTGGCCTACTCTATAGGCACAGATCTTGCCTGCCCGCTATTGCCCTCCGCCTAGCTGTAACATCTTCAGTCCTCTCTTTGGTTGATCATGGCATTATTATCTATTGGTCTGCAGCTAACACTACTCTACACAGGGTAAAGGTTGCACTAAACAAGGCCTGACAGCTTGTGGCTGGGTGTGGTAGGCTTACACACACTTGTGATCTTTACTCTCTGACAAACTGGCTGAACTTCGAGGGACAACTCAAATATCAGACATGCCTCTTTACCAAGAAGATTGCCTTGGGTCTCTGTCCCCCTTCCCTCAATCATCTCATCTCACAGGTGCCCCAACTAGGGCCACCAGAAGTGCCACTAAGTCTCCCTTGCAAGTACCCCATTGTAGAACCTCTCTTGGCCAGAGAGCATTCATGTTTCAATGGTTGAATGCCCTACCAAGAGAGATCTCGGCATTAGCCAAATTGGGGCAATTTAAACCTAGTCTCTTTCAGCTTCTCCTGGCCTCAGGATGCTATGATGTTGTAGCACTTACCATCTTAGTCCTTGCCCATGACATTGTAGCACTTTTCTCTATTATCCCTTTTCAACCCTTTCCCTTCTCCTTTCCCTTTCCAACTTCCCTCTCTCATTCTTCCTCCCCCCTAGGGTCATTCTTTGTTTTCATTTCACCTTTGTTGAGTACTTTTTAAGGGGCTGTCAAACCTCTGGAATGGGGCTGTTATCCCTTACCATATAGTGCTCTCCTTAAGTCATGCAGTTTTATTCCATGGCTGGCAATACACTAGGCCCACTTATTTCCTACTGTTGTTTATACTCACTGTTAGTCTTGTTTCTATGAAATTATTTGTTGTGCTTCCTCTGTTATGTATGACTTCTTTTATTGTATGTACTTGTTCTTTCCAGGACCACTTTGAAAATGAGCTTGCTCAATGGTGATAAGTCTGGTTAAATAAAGTTTTGATTAATTGATTGATTGATTGTCTCTAACCCACTTTCACCTCCTGGTCTCATGTCCACTACCCCCCTTCTAGCTGATATGACAAAGTCTATCTCTAACTGCTGTCTAAACTCCTTCACTATTGAATGATTTCTCTTTGCCTACTACAGTACCTGGTGAACATGCCTGTAATTTACAAACTGCATTTTTTACTCCATTTATGTTATTATGTTGTGTTATTATGTATTGAAATCTATCTAATTTGTTGGAGCTCAACCTGTCTGTAACCATTTATTGTCTGACATGGAGCCTTTGTAAAGGAGTCTCTGACTCAAAGGTTTGTAATTCAGAGAATTCAATAAATACAATAAACACTACTGTAGCACAACAACATAATGATGGCACTACTGCAGCACAACAACATAATGATGTCACTACTGCAGCATAACAACATAATGATGTCACTATTGCAGCACAACAAGCATATTCCAGGCAGGGAATTCCATGCATAAGAGCATTCCACCATACACTATATATAGAATAATGGATGGGTGACCATCCACAACAAGGCTATGTTTCCATTGAGGGTGTTGATGACATCAGAGAGACCTCGAGAGCGAAGCTCGAGAGGTCTCCGTGATGTCATCAACTCCCAAGATGGGAAACACTGCCGAAGTTGTGGATGGGCGACCATCTACTATTTTATATAGTATATATACAGCTTTCCACAGCACAGGTTTCCACACTGGTCCTGGCTAGATTCCTGTTCTCTCCACTTCAGTCCCCAATAATTGCGGTACTCGTCGCTGCAGTCCTGTCCCGAGTCCTGTCCCAGAAGATATAGGTCCTTCGAGCAGCAGTCATGCTCTGCTCCGACAACTGTGCCAGTAATTTAAAAAAAAAACAAACTGCAAAGTAACAGTTTGGATACATGGAACTGACTTTAGTAGTTCGTGTCCAAACTGTGTCTATGAAGTACCGGCCCGACCGCACCGCTCGCTAAGTACAGGCGCCCTTTCGAGTCAATTTTTTTAAAACAGCACTGTTGCAACCAATCAGATGGCAGGTTAAGGGTAAAAAGTTGTTGTACTATCGACGTTACGTCAGAACGATAGTACAACAACTTTTTTTGACCTTTGAACTGCCCTACAACAAGATTTGGAAAACCTTTGTTTTCCATACATAATAAGCCTAACCATATACTATAAACATATTATGAATGACTATGTATATGCAAGTGAGGCATTTTATGTACAAGTTATTAACATTTAAAAGGGGTTCGATTCCTCATGAATTTTCCTTAGATTTTTTTTCAAGAATTATTGGTAACAAATTCATTATGATGATGTATAGAAGAATTTATGGAGGCTGTGTATAAAGAGGTATTTTTACACATCTGAGGTTTTTGATCACCTCATATGCTACAAGAGTGAAACTCGAGAGGTTTGTGATGTCATCTCAAATGAAGATTATGTAAAAAAAACAGGGAGTTGACACTGACCCTATATTTTATTTTTTCTGTTTCTTTTTTAACATTTCTACAAAAAGCAAGTGTTGCAAAATCAAATTTACCGACCACAATATGTCTGTGAGCTACAGCTGGGGAGGAGGGATTTTGTAGGGGGCCCATTTAATATTGAATATGGGGAGGGTAGGAAAGGGCAAGAAGAAAAGAAATGCTAGCAGACACTTCTTCAACATTGCAAAAATCCAGTTGTACATGGGTATTGTAACCCCCCCAAGCAAATGTTTAGGGGGGCTTACACTTTTAGTCCTGGCAGTGGCATATTCCCCACTTTCCAGTATATAACTGTATAAAATGTTCAGTTTTGTCTCACACAATTAAGATGTTTACTGTTTCTGCAAAATTCTGTCCCAGAGACTTTGTAGCATTCAAGAATATCCTGTACCTAGAGTGGTCTCACATGTAAGCAATAACCCACAGCTGGGTGTTCGGTTATTTGGGATTAACACACACCCCGGGTGCGTTGTGAGGCACGATGAGAACTGTGAACCTTAGGTGAGCAGTTCTGTTGCCCAAAGGATGTAATTAAGAGCAGTCTTACAGCCATAAGAGTAGTCTAAGCAGCAGCAGTATTTATATATTACTGATTGGAATTGATCAATAATATATTGAAACATTTAAAAAGTTTCCCCAAATGTGCCCGCTTCCAGGGCAGCTGCACATGAGACCATCTTTGCAGAATAAGAGCATCTCATGCAGAAGAAAGGCACACTCGGATTGGTTGGGAGCACTCTCTTGATCTATAATCTGTAAACGAGAGGCTCCGTAATGTCTGGATTGCCCTCCCCTAGGGGGTATAATAGTTTAGGGAATCTCAAAACCAGGGCCCTTCTGTAAATCCACCCCTTCGAGGGATGGCTGGAAGTGAGTCATCAGTTTGTCTGAACTACTGTAGTCAGAAGGCCTTTGTGTATGATCCCTTATGAGGTTATTGGTGAACAGAACAGAGTCTGGATATCTGTAGTAGTTTCCTGCTGTCAGCACCAGTTCTGCCTAATTACCAGGGGCTCACCATGCTCAAGGGGTGGTAATAGGCTTTGAGTCTTGGTCGGGCACCAGTCTCTTGGGGGGTTAGTATCCTGTGGCCACAATACATCGGCAACAAGATTGCCTGTGAACTCATGGCAAGGAAAGCTATGCATCTGCTATGCACTTTATTTCGTAACCAGGGTTATGTCAGAGTTTAGTGCAGATGTAGCAGTAAATCATTATTGGAAGGAGTTTAGTAAGGAGCACCATTCTTTTCCTGGAATCCTAAAGGGCGACAGAGGGAAAGAACATAGGAACGGGTGTCTATGGGAAGACATAGTACTGTATATATGGCTTTGTGGGTCTGAGATGAAGCCCCATAGTCCAATTTAACCCCTACAGATGTTAAATTCCTGTGTGCGTACCATCATGGGGGGGGGGGGGGCAAGTGGAGGTTGCGAACGTTCAATAAACCCAAGCATCGGACTTGGGGGTAAGAGTCCCAGAGTGTCAGAGGTTGGAGCTCTGGTTGTTATAACAGTGTGGTTAGTGTAAGATCATTAGAAGCGTTCTTGGGAGGCCTTGACAGTAAACACCATCAATGCTGAGTGGTGAGACTTGGGTATTCTGGGTGAGGGTGCAACTGTGCCTAGGCTGTACCCCCATTAACAGGGCACTGTTGGGATGACAAGTTATCCTGTCAGTCTGTTGTAGAGCACCTATGAGGTGTACCCTTGCCAACTGCCAAGTACCTCTGTGAAGCTTGATAGCTTAGATCAAATGCCCAGAACCACTAATAATAGATTTCAGTCTACAAGCCGATGACCTTGTTGAGAAAAAACAGACACGTTTGTTACTCTAGTGGCCAGAAACGGAAAAAAGTGCTCTGGTCCTTAGGGGTTTAATTTCCTCTACTACACGTTTCGCAGTTGAACTGCTGCCCGTTCATATGTCCTGTGTGGTCTCTGTGAGGTCACTAGTCCATGCAGTAGGCTCCAGTGGACTCACACAATGGTAACTGCTACCTCAAATGTATGCCCTCTCATGTATGTTTGCCTATAAGTTCTAACAAGTTAAATGCCACACCTAGTACCATGTCCAAGGTCTGTGCACTCCATAACTACCATGACATATTGATTAAAAACTTAAGAAAATTGTTAAATGCCTTCTTTCACTATATAAGTGGGAAGGCAGTATAGCGTAATGGTTTAAGGCTCTGAGCTGCAAATCTAGAGACCTGGGTTTGAATCCCACAGCCCCCACTTGCATATAATGTGTGACTCTGAGCAAGTCACTTAACGTCCATGTGCTCCCAAGTTGCACCTGTAAACAAGCCTTCAGCTTAGTGTGTCTCACCTGGTTATACAATTGGAAAACAAATAAATAAATAAGTGAGAAAGGGTACTAAGGGAACTGGCTGAGGAGCTGGTAGGGCTACTGGCAGGCCACTGGCAGGTCTATTTAATAGTTCACTGGAGTCAGACATGATACTACAGGACTAGAGAACAGCACGAGTGGTGCACCTCCACAAAAGTGGTCCCATCCATGACCCAGGGAATTACAGACCAGACAGTCTGACCTCAGTGGTGGGCAAGCTCATGGAGACCATACTTCAGGAAAGGTTGGTAGAATATCTGGTTTTATATGATAATGGTGAGTATTTAACTGTGCCAATCAGACACCGACCTCAAAAGCCCGATGTCAAATGAGCGAACAACTTTACACCAACCATTGCAGACAGTGACAGTGCTGGGTCACTTACTCCCTGTTGCATGGCAATAAAATTAAATGGATTTGTGTGGGAGGTTGTGCCTTTGCACTCCTGTATTCCCCAATCTATATATTCACAACTCCAGGGGAAGCGGACTTAGAGGCAAGATCCAAAAAAAACCCCAGCAAAAATCAATCCCACACCCAGAGCCAAACCGGGGTCCACCAGCTCAGGCAGAAGTGGCTCTAGCCACTACGCCAAATGGCCAGCTTGACAGGACTTGGCCAAACAAATATTTACATCCTGTTGTAGCGAGTGCAGCTCACCTCCACACTCGCTGTAACCTACCCGTCAGCGTTTTTTCCTACTCGCTCTCAGAACGAGCGGTGTTAGCAAGTCACTGATATTGAGCAGCTCAATGATACTTGCTCACTTCATGGTAAACCAAATATCTAGAGGATCGTGGTCTCCAGGATGCTAGGCAGCATGGGTCATGTGGGGGAGATTGTGTCAAATGAATCTGATTGACATCTGTGACTGGGTCACAATGACAGTAGACGGGGCCAAACAGTAGGCATCCTCTATCTAGGTTTTGGCAAGGCCTTTGACTTTTTGCCCCACAAAATGTTGATCAGGAAGTTGGCAGATCTTGGGACTAGGGAGAAGATGACCAGATAGGTGAAAAACTGGCTGATGGACAGAACCCAGAGGGTGGTTGTGGGGGGAGAGTTATCTGGCACCAGAGAGGTCACAAGTGGGGTCCCACAACACTTGGTAATGGGGCCAGTGTTGTTCAATGTCTTCATCAGTGACATTGGGGATGGCATTAAGGGCAAAATGTACCCATTTGCAGATGACACCAAGCTCTGCAGGAGAGTGGACACAGCTGAAGGGATACAGGACCTACAGGATTATCTGGAAAAGCTGGGGAGGTGGTCTGGGATCTGGCAGCTTGGCTTCAATGCTGATAAGTGCAAAGTTATGCACATTGGAGCCAAGAATCCCAAGATGGAGTACTACCAGGATGGAGTCCAGGTATCTGCATCAGAGAAGGAGGAGAAGAACCCGGGAGTGATGATCACTAGTGACCTGAAGCACTCCATACAGTGCAAGAAAGCAGCAGCAAGGGCAAACAAGATGCTAGGATGAATAGCTAAGGGGATCAGTAGTAGGAGAGAAGAGGTTATATTGCCCTTGTACAGGTCATTGGTGAGGCCACATCTAGAGTACAGGGTTCAGTACTGGTGCCCGCACCTCAAAAAGGACATTAACCTGCTGGAGACGGTCCAGAAATGGCTACAAAGATAATAGCAGATCAGCAGGGAAAGGCATATGAGGAGAGGTTGAGGGCACTGAACATGTACTCCCAGGAGGACAGAAGAGAGAGAGGGGACATGACTGAGACCTTCAAGTACTTGAAAGGGATAAATAAGGTGGATAAAGAGGGTCTCTTTAAGTTGAGTGGCAAACATAACACAAGGAGGCACAGTTTTAAGCTGGAGAGGTGGAGGTTTAGGGAGGAGGTCAGGAAGCACTTCATCATGGAGAGGATGGTGGTCACTTGAAATGCATTGCCAGAAGAGGTGGTCTTGTTGAAGATGTTGGGCAACTTCAAGAGAGGCTGGGATAGGCATAGGGGGAAGTAAGGATCATAGGTAGGGAGGATGGAAAGGTTGGGAGGAGTGGGGAGGCAGTGGCAATAGCTCAAGCTGTGGATCCTGCAATACAAGCAGACTAGATAGACCAAATGGCCATCTGCTGGCATCTTTGTACATTCATATGTTTGTTACTGCCTGCTGAGGATGCAGAAATGGAGCTGACCCACCACAAAGTGAAGAGTAGAAAAAGGACATTTTGGTGAACCTGTTTAATCTTGAGCCAGTCACCCTCATGCTTGGAGTGCCCAGCAACTGTCATTTAAAAGTATCAGTGCCTTTGTCCACTAGTACCACCTTTCTACCACAGCTTTATCCTGCCAAGACTGTGTATTGTAAACCAACCAGCACAGTTATTCCTGGGTGCTATTGTCCTAGGGCACTCTCCATCTTTCCCCAGGTGAACGCAAGTGCATATTATTGTGTTTTTCTTATTCCCTGTGAACCAAAAGAACCCAGGCCAGCTCCCTCAGTGTAAAGGGACATGTCCCCTGAGGACACTGGTTTGGCATCACAGGCCACCTGATACCCTGTCACCAGGAGAGATCCGCTTACAGTCCAAGATCAGAACTGTCTATAATGTGATATGTGATGTCATACCTATGTCTTATGACAACGTGCAGCTTCTGAAAACTGGTTAGAAACACAATTTGCCAATCACTGTGTAATACTGCTCATGAATATTCATAGAAAGTCATTAGTAAAGGTATACAGAAACATAGATTTCTGGGCAAACCTAATTCATCTTGATACTGTGAGATCCCCCTGCTGTTACAGGCCATCTTTTGCCAAACTGCGCCTGGTCTTTAGATACGTACTGATCATTTAGATGTACCAGTGTCTATGGTACCTTCTTGGGTATGAGGCGGGCATGAGGTGAGTATGAGTTGGTATGAAGTGGGGTATGATGCATTAGGTGGGTATGAGGTGGGTATGAAGAGGGGTATGAGGTGGTTATAAGGTGGGTGAGAGGTGGGTATGATGAGATTATGAGGTAGTTATAAGGTGGGTGAGAGGTGGGTATGAAGAGGGTAAGAGATGGTTACAAGGTGAGTGAGAGGGTGGGTATGAGGTGGTTATGATGAGGGTATGAGGTAAGTAACAGGTGGAGTATGAAGTGAGTATGAGTTGGTATGAAGTACAGTATGATGCATGAAGTGGGTATGAGGTGAGTATGAAGAGAGTATGAGGTGGTTATAAGGTGAGTGTGAGGTGGGTATGAGTAAGTTGGGTATAAGGTGGGTATGAGGAGGCTATGAGGTGGGTATGAGTTGGTATGAAGTGGAATATGATGCATGAGGTGGTTATGAGGTGAGGTATGAGGAGAGTATGAGGTGGGTACCAGGAGGGTATGAGGTGAGGCATGAGAAAGGAATGAGGTGGGGTATGAGTAGGATATTAGGGGAGTATGAGCTGGGCATAAGAAGGGTATGAGGTGGGTATGAGGAGGGAATGAGGTAAGCAAATAAGTAAATCGTTATTTGATTCAGCGCCCAATCCCGGAGGTTCTGGGCGCTTTTTTACAAGAGGTGTAAAAACATAACAAAGCTACACACACAAAATATACATAGGGTCAACAACATGAGCAAGAATTACAATCAGTGATAAATAATAATAAAGCCAGTGCTGCGGCTAGTTAGGAAAGCTTCTTTAAAAAGGTGAGCCTTCAGACCCCTCTTAAAAGCCTCCACTGATGGGGTGTCCCTCAGAGACCTGGGGAGCAAGTTCCAGAAGGCCAGGACTATCACTTCAAATGCTCAGTCCCCTGAGGTTTTCAGCCTGGCTCTCAGAACTGCTAGGAGGCCTGTGGTGGAGGAATGGAGGGAGCGCACCTGGAGGGCAGGGGTCAGGAGGTCACTCAGGTAGCCAGATCCCCAGCCGTATGGGGCGTTATAGGTGAGCAAGCCCACCCTGAAGATGATCCTCCATCTGACAGGCAGTCAGTGCAGATCTCCCAGGACCGGGGTCGCATGACAGGACCTGGGAAGGCCTGTCAGCAACTTGGCCACTGCATTCTGCACCAGCTGCAGTCAATGGAGGTTCCTTCCACTGACCCTGAAGGAAAGTATTACAGTACTCTGGCCTTGATGTGATGAAGGCATGCACCAGCATGGGCAGGTCACCAGGCGGAATTAGGGGTTTAATCTGGGCAGCATTTCTTAAGTGGTAAAAACCACTCTGGATGATGGATGACACCCGAACTTTAAGCGCCAAACCTTCAGCAAGGATGACACCCAGATTTCTCACCCCAGTGGATGCCACCAGTTGAGTAGGGCCAAGGAACAATCCTGTTCCTGACCCGGTAGCAACCACATCACACTGGCGACCAGGCTCAATCACCAGTACCTCTGTCTTATCGGGTTCAGTTGCAGCCAGTTAGAGCACATCCAGTCTTGGATCTTGGTTAGACAATTGTTTAGCACTTTCACAGTGTTACTTGCCCCAGGGGCAAAAGACATACAGCTGGGTATCATCTGCCTAACAGTAAAAACCCAGACTGAAACATCTAATGAGCTCACTCAGGGGTAGCATATACATCACAAACAACATCAGCAATAGGATCGAAGCTTGAGGAACTCCACAGGGCAGAAGCTTCGGACAGGAAGAGAAATTCCCCATCACTACCAATTGCATCCTGCCCATGAGAAAGGATTCAGACCAGCTGATGACAGTACAGGTGAGTCCACAATACTCTCTAAGGTGATCCAAAAGCACTACATGGTCCATGGTGTCAAAGGCTGAGAAGAGATCTAGGAGAATGAGAATTGACTGATCTCCTCTAACTCTCACCCTGAGGAGGTCATTTTGCACCCTAACCAGCGCTGTTTCGGTAGTATGCCTTGCCCTAAGTCCAGACTAGAATGGCTTGTAGATGCCAAAGACCACGAGGCATGCCTCGAGCAGCAGAGCCACCACTTTCTCAACAACCTTCCCCAAAAATGGATGGCTGAAGATAGGTTGATAATTCGCTAAGATGTCAGGGTCGGGAGATGGTTTCTTGAGAAGGGGCTTCACCAGTGCCTCCTTCAAGGTGTTGGGGAATATCCCCTCTGGCAGTGCACACCAGAATATCACAGCAATCACTGAACCAACAGACTTAGCACATCCCACTAGGAGATGAGTTGGGCCTGGGTCCAGTTCACAAAATGTGGGCTGCAGCTTTGAGATTACCTCAATGACCTCAGCCACCCCCACTGGCCAAAATGCACCCCATACAATAAGAGTGCCTCTGCCTACACAAGGCCCACCACTGCAGGACTGATTTTGTCCAACAGGGGAGATCCCAGACCTAAGGATACCCTGTCAGAGAAGAGCTAAGCAAACTCTTCACACAAAGCGACTGGAAATGCTCTTTTTGGCTGCAGACAGGCAGGATGAAGTAGCCAGTTCATAGTCTGAAATAGCAGATCTGGTCTGTTCCTCCCTGCAACAATTTCCCTGGACAGGAACTCTGCCTTCTTATGGTTGGTTGCCCTTTTATAATCACCATAGTGAACTCTCATAGCCAGTTTATCCTCCTTGTACTGGGTTTTCCGCCAGCAACACTCCAACTTCAAACCCTTGGTCTTCATCTCCTTGAGAGCCCCATCAAACCACTGGGGTCTCAAGCGAGAAGACCTGGGTCATATATAGACCAGTGCAATAGCACTGAATGCACTGAAGGCAGCTCTATTATAGGCCATCACCGCCTCACCCGTGCCAACCCTACATGCAGCACTCACACCAGAAAAGTCCACTACCCCAAAAGTCACTCTGGGGATAATCCCATTAATGGGTGGAAGTGGACAGTCTCAACAGGGGAAAGACTACCGGGTGGGGGGCAAATGAGAACTCCACCATACAGTGGCTGGACCAAATGACCGGATCAATTCTGAGGTCGGTGATCTCAAGCCCCAGTGAGAATACCAAGTCCAAGGCATAGCCATGGTGGTGAGTCACAGAAACAACAGCTTGTGTGAGGCCCAGTGATGTCATTATCTGGAGGAAGTCATGTCCAAAATGCAAGAGATCATCGACAATCCAGGCATTGAAGTCACCCAGAATTAACTATCTAGAGGACTCCAGCACCCTGCCAATGACAAAGTCTGTGACTTCCTGTAGGAATTAATTCTCTACTCTGCCCAGGGGGACGGTAGACAAGGAGAATCCTGCAACCTGCACCTGGACCCTCATGCACAGCCACGCATTCAAATGATGAAGTACAACCCACCAGGTGCACAGTGAAGCTCAAGCTGGATCTAAAACAGATGGCAACCCCCCAACCCTGAATTCCCTCCTAGGGCAGTGCACTATGGAGTACCCAGCTAGGACTGATGCCTCCAGGACTGGACTTGCATTGTGCCCCAGCCAGGTCTCTGTGACACAAGCCAGATTGACTGAGGAAATCAAGTCCGACATAACTGCGGTCTTGTTTCTCATCAATCTAGCAGTGCATAGCATTGCCCACTGGGGACCAGTGCAGACTGCAGTCCCACTGGCTACCTGCCCACTCAGTCTGGTGGGAGCCCTTGGGATGTGCACTAAACATGTCTGGTCTCTCTCAAGGCCCCATTTAGTCCTAGGACACCTCCTGCGCCTAATCACCTGATGCTGCTCACCTCCTCTGTACCCACAGTACTCTGCCACCAGCCCACTCACCCCCTCCCAGTACCAACCTCCTGGCAGTGCCTTACCGCTGCAGCTGGAAGAGGGTGGTCAGTAAAGGGGAGAAGGTCACGCAGCCGAGATGCTGAGTAGGTGACACGAAGGGGTCTGAAGCCCAAACACATCCTGCAGCTATTTCTCTGTAATTAAAAATACACTACTTAAGGACACTCAACTAAAAAAATACCCCTACCCTTAGATACAGCCAAATCAATACTCAAACCTGAAAATTCCCAATATGTGAGACATAAACTCCCATTCACCTTATTACCCTACACATACGCCCCATTCAAATAACCAATTTTAATACATAAAACTAGTTACCATACACACTCCTCATTCAACCTCTAATCTACAACCTTTCATATCAGCCCCCTCCCAATCTCAACCACCACCCTGACCAGTCAACAGTTTACAACATTAAAATATATATATATTAATATGATATGGAGAATCCAGCAGTGGACTGCAGAGGAGAATGTCCAAAATAGTCATAGTGAAGTTTGCAAATAGAGCTGTACAATTTGGAGCAATGTCCAGTCTTGGAAAGCAGACACTGTAGTGCTCACATCACTGCTCGGTGTTATATGCAGCAACCAGTATGTGAGAGGAACACTTCTGGTGACTTTCGGTAACAGAAAAATGTTTTTCTCACCACACAGTTCTGAATACCACAATGCCCAGACACAGATTTCCCAACAGAAAGTCTTAGCTTTTTTCCCACAGAACAGTGCTCTCACCACCTATTTTGTTAAACAACACAAACGTACAGACAGTCTTACTGGTTAGTGGGTATCTCTGGGCTGACAGTGCATAGAGCAAAGTTCATGGTGTATGAACTGGTTAGGAACTGTGGAGGGAAACTGGATTTCCTGGTGCATTTGGGAACTAACGATCTAGAGGGAAATAGCATTTTGGAAATCCAAGCAAGGTTCCAAGAACTTGCCAGAGTCTGTCGGGATAATGGATGCAACATTTCCTTTTCGGAGATATTGCCAGTACCAAAGGCCTCAGTGGAGAAAAAAATGAAGATCACAGAGGTTAATGACTGGCTCAGGAAGTGGGGTGAAGAGAGTGGGTTGGGGGTGTTAGAGAACTGGAAAGGAGTTTGGGAGGATAAGGGACTGTATGCCAAGGACAGGCTTCCTCTTGCCCCATTAGGGAAGGAAGTCCTTAAACAGGGATGGCTGACTACATTCAAGAAAAGGTGGGGTTTAAACTTGTGAGGGGGAGGATAAGGGAGGGCTGACAGAAGCCCCTCCTCCAGATGAGGGAGTAGCCTAAACACAAGGGGAGGGGGAAACAGACTTGGGGGAGTTTCAGGAGGAGCAGAGGGAGGATGAAAGTATAAGGAACCTGGGGTGGGGTTCGACAAAGGGATCAGGGATAAGGGTGGGGGGTTGGTGTTGTAAATGCTAGGAGCTTGGAAACAAGTTGCCAGAGTTCCAGGCCATGCTGTTCGGGGTGGATGTGGCGGCGGTCTCGAGAGCGTGGGCCAACAAAACCATGACTGGGACCTAAACGTGTGGGGTACACTATGCTTAGGAAGGATAGAAAGGAGGGCAGAGGGGTGGAGTGGCTATGTTCATTAGAGATGACATAGAAATTGCTAGGTAGAAGAGGCAGAGGAAACGTGGAGGTCTTATGGGTCACCTTACGATCCCCAGCAGGAGATAAAGGTCCAAGCTGGGTGTAGTATAGGCCCCGGGATGAGTGATGTTCTAGAGGATGGTTTGCTGGACAACATCATTGCCCAGTGTGGACCAAAGGGAAGGAGTGGTGTTGATGGGGGACCTTAATATGCCAGGTACTAACTGGGGAACCATGTCCTCCTAGGTGGCCAAGGAGCAGAGGCTGCTGGATGGCTTCCAGGATGTGTTCTTAACACAGCATGTGATGGAGCCCACAAGGGAGGGGCATGTCCTGGACGTGGTTCTGGCAGATGGGGATCTGGTAAGGGACCTGGTTGTAGAGGACCCCCTGACTGGGAGTGACCACAATACTGTCTGGTTTCAAAGGTTTCAAATAAGCATAGGGGGAGGGGGGTGAGATCTAGGACACTGGCAGTGGACTTCAGGGGGGCAGACTTTGTGGGCATGGGAAATATTCTCAAGGATCACTTGAAGGGGATTACATCAATGACAAGTGTGGAAAGGAGATGGGAGGTCATAAAGCAGGGACTTCATGAGGCAGTCAGGATCTGCGCTAAGTTGAAATGTAAGGGAACAAGGTCACATAAACCATGCTGGTGGTCCAGTGAGGTACAGGTAGCGGTCAGAGAAAAGAAGGCGGCCTACAAAAAATATAAAACAACAAGAGGGGATAGGGATAAGGAAATGTACCATCTTGCATCTAGAAAAGTCACCCGGATGGTGAGGGGAGCAAAGTCCAGTAAAGAGCAGCGGCTGGCACAGGGGATACATGGAGGGGAAAAGGGGTTCTTCCAGTACATTGGAGAGAGGAGAAAATCTAAGGGCCATCTCAGCAGATTGAGATCAGAAGGAGGGTGGGTGGAAGAGGCGAGGGACCAGGCAGAGGTATTTAACGAGTACTTTGCCTCTGTGTTCACTAGGGAGGAGGGATGGATCATCTACAAAGCAAGGCACGATGGGGATAGAAGCTGCAGTGAGTGGGATCAGGGGAGCAATAGAAATGGAGCAAGAGGGAGGGAGAGAGAGGTACCCCAGGGGTGTCACATCTGGACAAGGATTAAAAGGCCAGTAAGGTGGAGGGGACGGATGATGCTATCTCCGCCAAAAGGGTGTGGTTAGCCCTCAAGGCCCTAAAGAAAGACACATCTCCTGGGCCAGATGGCATTCAACTGAGAGTACTATAGGAATTGGTGGACATACTGGCTGCACCCCTGGCGGAGCTCTTCAACAGGTCACTTGAGACAGGGAGGGTACCTAGGGATTGGCGAGAGGCACATGTGGTGCCAATCCATAAAGGGGGGTCGAGGGAAGTACCAGGTAACTATAGACCCATCAGTTTGACCTCAGTGGTGGGAAAATTAATGGAGAGTATACTAAAGGAACGATTGGGGGTGTACTTGGAGGAGGTGGGAGGTCTGGATAGTCGGCAACATGGGTTTGTGCCAGGGAGATCATGTCAAACCAATCTTGTGGAGTTCTACAAATGGGTAACATCAGAACTGGACAGGGGAAAGCCTGCGGATGTATTATTCTTGGACTTCAGCAAGGCGTTTGACTCTGTCCCCCACAATGGTCTGTTGAGAAACTGATGGGTTAGGAGTAGGCCCTTTGATGGTCAGATGGATTGAAAACTGGCTAGCTGGATGCACCCAGAGAGTAGTGGTCTGTGGGAGCTCTCAACCCTAGAGAGGTTGGTACTGGTACCGAGAGGGCTCGGTCCTGATCCGATCCTGTTTAATGCATACATATCTGACATCAGAGAGGGTATAGTGTGAAATGAGTCTTTTGCTGATGACTCCAAGATGGGAGCAGTAGTTGAGGGAGAAGAGGGGGTTGGCCCTGCAAGGACCTGGACACCCTGGAAGCTGGGCTACACATGGAAATTAAATTTCAATACCACCAAGTGCAAGGTGTTGCATCTTGGGTGGGAAACCCTAAACACAGGTACACCCTGGGAGGGAGGTGCTGGAGGCCTCAATAGGGAAAAAGACCTAGGGGTCATGGTGGATGCATGTATGAATAACTCTGAGCAGTGCAGGAGAGTGGCTAGCAAGGCAAACAGGATGTTGGGATGCATCAAGGGGATCACCTCTAGGAGCAAGGAAGTGATTTTGCTGTACAATGGACTGGTTAGACCACACCTTGAGTACTGTGTGCAGTACTGAGACCACACTTGAAGAGGGACATACAGGTCCTGGAGAGGGTACAGAGGAGGCAACTAAGATGATACGAGGGCTAGGGATTTGACGATGAGGACAGACTTGAGGAGCTCTGCCTGTTTTCACTGGAGGAGAGGAGAGACAGGGGACATGATTGAGGTCTCAAGTACCTCAAGGAAATAAATAGGGTAAACATGGAGGGGATCTTTAGACTAAAACAGGGAGGTATTACCAGAGGGCATGGTTTGAAGTTGGAAGGAGGAAGGGTGAGGGGGGAAAAGAGGAGGAGGTTTTTCACTGAGAGGGTGGTGGACCCTTTGAATGCACTACCTGGCAAGCTGGTTCAGAGATCCACAGTGGAGGGCTTTAAGTGAGGGTGGGACAGACACAGAAAGTGGATGTATCAGATGATGGCCTGTCCCAGGGGGGTGGGGATGGATGATAGGGGTTTCTGGAACACAAGGGAGGGGCGGGCCTCGGCACCCAACTAGGGATCTGAGGTACGAGCAGACTCGATAGACCGTAAGACCTAATCTGCTGGCAAATAGTATGTTAGTATGTTAGTTATGAGATGATACTCATAGGGAAAGATCAAACTGTCCCAGGGGCAGACTGGCAGCAAAACTGCCACCAACAGCTTCTCACTCCATCAGAGTATCTTCAGGCTTCACCCTGCTGATAATATTTGGACTGATCCTGGTCACCAGCTGCCAATCTCACCAGCTCCTTGGCCATTTTCCCAGGCAAATTCCAGCCTGACTCCTTCCTCTGGCAATGGCTCATCCCCCAGCAGTTACCAGTCGAGCTGTCCCGCAGAGTCCTCACTCACCTCCGGTACTAGAACATATGCCTCCTTGCCAAGAGAACTTCTCTGCAGAGCACTAATGGGTTTGCCTAAAAATAATAAAACTGCCTCCTGCACTAAATCAGTGACAGATCCTACTTACCACTGGATTCCCTACACCTCACCACTAATGTTACTTACAATTTTACAACTTACAAGGTGAGACATGAGAAGAGTATGAGGTGAGGTATGAGGAGGGTATAAGGTGGGGTGTGAGGAGGGTATGAGAGAGTATGAGCTGGGCATGAGGTGGGTATGAGCGGGGTATGAAGTGTGTATGAGGTGGGGTATGATGCATCAGGTAGGTGTGAGGAGGGTATGGGGTGGAGTATGCTTTATGGGAGCATGAGGTGGCTGGGAATAAGGTGGGTATGACGTGAGTATGAGATAGGTATGAGGTGGGTATAAGGTGGATATGTAGTGAGGTATGAGGTATGTATGAGATGTCATGAGGTGGGTATGAGATAGGTAAGAAGTTGGTATGAGGAGGGTATAAGGTGGGTATCAGGTGAGGTATAAGGTGGATATGAGGAGGTTATGAGGTTGTATGAGGTGAGGAGGGTATGAGGTGAGGTATGAGGAGGTTATGAAGTGGTTATTAGGTGGGTATGAAGTTAGTATGAGGAGGGTATGAAGTGGATATGAGGTGGGTATAAAATTGGTTTGAAGAGGGTATGCAGTGGGTATGAGATGGGTATGAGGTGGGTATTGTCACAACCCCACTCAGCAGGTCAGGCCCTCTGCTCCCACAGTGCCAACCTCCAAGCGCAGTATTGTGAACAGGAACAGAACAGGGTAACCCTCCTGTCTGTTTTGTGGGTTTGAATCAACCTTTGGTCTCAAGTTCTGGAGGGATTCAAACTGTGAACCTCTTGCTAGAGTACCCAATGTACAGGCTCAGATAATTCTGCTCTTTGGGGGGGCCAAATATCTTTCGTCTATGGGCACCTAACCAGGTGTACATAATGAACCCTTAAAAACTCTATGAAAGACCTCAGAATAAACTCTTACCTTTTCCCAGTTTGATAAACCAGTAAGCTTATGCACAATGTCAGCTTTAACCATATATGCTTCACTTGTCAAAGAAAGAATTTCAAAAGCACACCAAGTAGTCTCTTAAAACAGAGGTTTACTTAAAAATAGATAAAAAATATGTAAAATGTAAATACAGAACAATATAGCACAAAAACATACAATCACTTAAAAAGAACAAGATTTAAAAAGTGCAAATTAATTCCTACCACCAGACAATTAGACTTGTCTATCTAAAGTAGATGTTTCTTCTTCAGAGCCCAAACATGAGTGTCTCTAAGTTTAAACAGAATACTGTTTAAAACTGGCTTTGCCAACCTCTTTGCATGCGGTCACCTAGCTCCTCCCTGTCAGAATATAAAAATTATACAGAACAGGATGTCTTATCATTCAGAAGGTAAATTAAATAGGTGACATCAGCAAAAACTTGTTTCCCATGTGACTTCCCAATCAAGTCTGTAATTTTCCAAGTTCTTTCTTTCATCCATGAGCAGCATCCTGCTCTTCACAGACATCAAAGGAACATTTATGATTTAGCACCTAAGTGACATAACCTGGTTTCTTCCTCTAAACATCATAAACGTTTATGATTTCCTAGCCTAGCAGCTACAATCAAGCCAGATAAACAGGAGATCCTTAATTTGTGTCTCTTCTAGCCTGTAATTATCTCCTGGCTTTTAGGATAACATCCTTTTAGTTGAAACCTGGGGGGGGGGGGGGGGGGGTCATCCCACAGGCTGTCTCAGCATGTCTCATGAGAGACACGCAATAACACATTTTTGTATTACAAAAATCATAGAGTAATCAGAACCAGTTGTACAAGCGTCACAGGTATAAGGTGGGTTTTTGGATGGTATGAGGTGGGTATGAGGAGGGTATGAGATGGGTATGAGGTGGATATGAGATGGTATGAGAAGGTTGTGTATGATGAGGGTATAAAGTGGGTATGAGGTGAGTATGAGGAAAGGTATAAGATGTGTATGAGGTGAGTATAAAGTGGATATAAGATGGGTATGAGGAGGTTATATATGATGAAGGTATAAAGTGGGTATGAGGTGAGTTCGAGGAGAGGTATGAGATTAGAATGAAATTAGTATCAGAAGACTATGAAGTGGGTATGAGGTGGATATAAGGTGGGTTTGAGGATGGTATGAGGTGGGTATAAGGTGGATATGGGATGGACATGAGATAGGTATGAGGAGGGTATGAAGTGGGTATGAGGAGGATATGAGGAGGGTAGAAAGTGAGTATGAGGTGGTGTATGATACATGAGGTGGACATGAGGTAGGTGTGAGGAGGGTATGAGGTGGGGTATGCTGTATGGGGAGTATGAGGTGTCTGGGTATAAGGTGGGTGTGGCGTGAGGTATGAGGTGGGTATGATGTGAGTATGAGGTGGGTATAAGGTGGATATGTGGTGAGGTATGAGGTATGCATGAGATGGCATGAGGTGGGTATGAATAGTAGTAGTAGATTTTATTTGTTTGGGGTGCACTTCCCCGAAGGCTCAGGGCACAGTAACATTACAAATACATAAATAACAGAACAGGAACAGTAGACAAAAAACATATATATATAAAATATTGTAATTAAAATAACAGAACATACCGCTCAGACCCCCAAAACTTGTATAAACAAGAAGGATTTTAATTGACCTTTTAATATCTTAGTGGACGGTGCCTCCCAGAGATACAGTACCCCGGCAATGAGTTCCATAAATCTGAGGCAGCTATCTCGAATGCCCGGTCCCCAGAGATCTTCGCCTTGCTCTGGGGATCTCTAGGAGAGCACCCATAGCTGATCTGAGGGGGTGAGACAGGACGTAGGGGTGCAGGAGATCCTTCAGGTAGCCCAAACCCAATCCGTGTAGGGCCTTGTAGGTTAAAAGAACTACCTTGAAGGTGATGCACCAATGCACCAACAGCCAGTGCAGATAACACAGCACTGGGGTGATGTGACAATCTAGAGTGACCAGTCAACACCCATGCTGCTGCATTCTGTAGCAGCTGCAAGCACCACAGCACACCACCTCCAACCCCTAGGTAGAGGACATTATAGTAGTCGAGTCTCGAGTTCACAAAAGCATGGACCAGTGTGAACAGGTCCTTGGGTGGGACAAAGGGCTTGATCCAGGCGATGTTCTGGAGATGATAAAATCTGGTCTGGACAACTGCTGACACCTGAACATCAAATGTCAGTTCACTGTCAAATGCAATGCCCAGATTCTTCACCCTTGATGAAATCTCCAGTTCTGTCAGACCTATGAAAAGGCCCAACCTATCACTGGAGGCTCCAAGCCCAACTATTTGACCCGGCTCTACCACCAGCACCTCATTCTTCCCAGGGTTTAGTCCCAGCCAATGCAACGCTGTCCAAGTCTGGATCTCGGCCAAGCATTTATGAGGGTATGAGGTAGGTACGAAGTTGGTATGAGCTGGGTATCAGGTGAGGTATAAGGTGAATATGAGGTGGATAGAAACTTAGAAACATAGACTTTGACGGCAGATAAGGACCGCTTGGCCCATCTAGTCTGCCCATTTCCCTACCTACAGGATAGGCCACAGATCCTAATTAACCAACAGCCTATTTCTTCCTACCCCCCCACAAGAATTGCCTTATGTCTGTCCCATGCATTCTTGAATTCTCCCACAGTTTTAGACCCCACAACCTCCTCAGGAAGGCTGTTCCATGCATCCACTACCCTCTCTGTGAAATAATACTTCCTCATATTGCCCCTGAACTGCCCTCCTTCTATCTTTAAATTGTGTCCCCTTGTTCTTGCAAGTCTCTTTTTCTGAAAGATGCTACCCTCTTGGACTTTGTTGATTCCACTGAGGTAATTAAAAGTTTCTATCATGTCCCCCCCCCCTTTCCTCAAGGGTATACATATTAAGCTCCTTTAGTCTCTCCTCATACGGCTTCTCTTGCAGACCCTGCACCATTTTAGTTGCCCTCCTCTGGACTACCTCTATCCTGTCTATATCCTTGCGGAGATGGGGTCTCCAGAACTGGACACAGTACTCCAGATGGGGTCTCACCAACTGTCTGTACAGAGGGATAGCAACTTCCTGTTTTCTGCTGCTGATGCCTCTCCCTATACATCCCAGTATACCCCCAGCCCTCCCTACTGCCTTCTCACATTGCTTGCTAACCTTAAGGTCATCTGATATGATTACCCCCAGGTCCCTTTCCTTTTGTTGTTGTTACTACCTCCCACCCATTGTGTATTCTTCCCCTGGGTTCTTGTTTCCCAGGTGCATTATTTGCACTTCTTTGCATTGAATCCTAGCTGCCATACTTCTGACCATTCCTCTAACCTTACCAAGTCCCTTTTCATCCTTTCCACGCCTCCTTGTGTATCAACCTTGTTGCAGATCTTTGTGTCATCTGCAAAAAGGCATACTTTTCCTTCCTCCTGCAATGTCACTGATGAAGACATTAAAAAGGACTGGACCCAATACTGAACCCTGCGGTACCCCACTAGTAACCCCTCTTTCTTCAGAGTGGACTCCATTTACAATTACCTTCTGTGTCCTGTTGTGCAGCCAATGTTTTACCCAGGCTACCACCCTGGGACCCACTCCCAGGCTGGTTAATTTGACTATTAATCTTTTGTGTGGGACTGTGTCAAATGATATGAGGGGGGTATGAGGTTGTATGAGGTGAGGTGGGTATGAGGAGGTTATGAAGTGGGTACGAGTTTTTATGAGGTGGGGTATGATGCATGAGGTGGGCATGAGGTAGGTGTGAGGAGGTTATGAGGTGGGGTATGCTGTATGGGGGTATGAGATGACTGAGTATAAGTGGGTATGACATGAGGTACGAGGTGGCTATGATGTGAGTATGAGATGGTTATGAGGTGGGTATAAGGTGGATATGTGGTGAGGTATGAGGTATGTATGAGATGGGTATGAGGTAGGTAAGAAGTGAGTATGAGGAGAGTATAAGGTGGGTATGAGGTGAGGTATGAGCTGGGTATGAGGTGAGTATCAGGTGAGGTATAAGGTGGATATGAGGTGAGTATGAGGAGGGTATGAGGTTGTATGAGGTGAGGAGGGTTTGAGGAGGTTACGAAGTGGGTATGAGGTGGGTATAAGGTGGGTTTGAGGAGGGTATGAGGTGGGTATCAGGAAGGTATAAAGTGGGTATGAAGTGAGGTATGCGGTGGGTATAAGGACAAGGGATAAAGCTTGGAGCAAATTCAAGGAGTCAGCCTTACCTGAAGATCAGACAGCCTACAGGTGCTTAAGAAACAAATGTAAGCAAGCAATAAAGCTGGCAAAATGGGAGTACATCAAGTCCCTACAGCAAGCAAACCTATCTGATCCAAAGTCCTTCTGGACTCAAATCAACTCCCTGTTAAAAGGCAGTAGTGCATCCCCACAGGGTCCAATAGTTAGCAATAGTCAAACATTCAGTGAAGGCCAGGAGGTTGCCTCTGCCTTCAACAAGTCCTTCACAGACCTGGAACATTACAAGGCACATCTCCCCCCTCCACGCTCTGCATGGCTGGCCTCTAGCTCACCAAATACCTCCCACCCACAATTTCATTTGCGGAAAGTACAGCCCAAGGAGGTACTGACACTCTTACAGAAAATCAAGGCAAAGGGTTCAGCTGGCCCAGACGGCCTACCCCCCAAACTGCTCAAATAAGCTGCTCCTGCCATAACCTTACCAATTTCTTGGCTCATTAACAGGTCACTACTGTAAGGAGTAGTTTCTTATATGTGGAAGAGGGCATTTGTGGTACCCATCCGCAAGGATGGTCCAAGGGAACCCATTGTCAACTACAGGCCAATCTCCTTCCAATGCATATTAGCCAAGTTGCAGGAGAGGCTAGTATACTGCCAACTCTGCGACTACCTGGAGGCTAACCAGTTGCTGGCCTGCACCCAACATGGTTTCCGGCAGAAACATGGGATGGACACTGCCCTCATCAAATTCACCACAGACATTCTCAAAGCCCTTGACAATGGAAAACCAACGGAAGCTGTCTTCATTGATTAAAGAAGGCCTTTGACTTGGTAGACCACTCCCTGTTGATGGACAAGCTTACTTTTTTCGGCACTGACCAACACTCACTAAAGTGGTTCACAGACTACCTGTCTGACCGTACCCAGCAGGTTAAGTGGAGAGGTGCCACATCAGAATCACTCCCCATTAAAGAGGGAGTACCCCAGGGCTTTATCTTGGGACCCCTACTTTTCTCCCTATTTGTTAATGACCTGAGTAACCACTGCAGTGGCAGCTCTATAGTCCAGTACACAGATGATGCAGCACTGTACAGATCCTCAGATTGCCTTGTAAACCTGGGCTACCAGTTACAGTCCAATTTCAGTCTTCTAGAACACTGGCTATTAGACCACAGGCTTATTTTCAACACAAAAAAAAACAAAAGCTGTTCTGTTTGCACCCTGAAATCTAGGACAAGACAGAAGCCACCTGTTGCAACTGGGCACTGTGACGGGCTCTCCCACAGAAGTTGTGAAGACTTTCAAGTACCTAGATCTGACTTTGGATCAGGGTCTCTTGATGAAACCCCAGGTGGACCAAATAACTAAAGCGATTAACCAAAAGCTATGCCTACTACAGTATATCGCCTAAATGGGTAACTGGTTCCTGAGACCAGGCTCGAAATTGCTCAGAGCATACTTCTTCCAAAACTAACCAGTGCTGCTCTAATATTTCAGTCCCTTGCGAAGCAAGAACAAAGCAGACTATATACTTTATACAACAAAATAGTTTGATTTGCTTAATGTCACATCTGAGGCACCATCACTGTGAGATTCTGTCCTCCCTCAACTGGCCATCCCTCAGTGGCAGGCTACAGTATCTCCTGCTCTGCATTACACACAAACTTATAAATGTCTACCCACCTGCCAGCTTTGCTGACCTCCTGATCCCTAAGTGCTCATGTAGGCAGTTCCGCACAACTGGTGGAAATCTACTGGAGGAGGCAAGAACCAGGACAGTTGCTGGGAGCAAATCATTCACTCTTACAGCTCCTGTACTCTGGAACAAACTACCTAAGAACCTACAAGAATCTACCTCCCTGGATGCCTTCCACAAAGGGCTCCGAAAGCAGTTACTGGCTAACAGCAAATGCACCTGCACTCGAAAACCCACCCAGGTATCCACACGCTCCACCTGTCTTGTATAATGGGCTGGCAGTATAGCCTAGAGGTTAGAGGAACGAGGTGTGAATGAGCTTGATACATCCAGCAGACCAGACCTGAGTTTGATTCTCACAACCTCCACTTGCATACTGTGTGACTCTGAGCAAGTCACTTAACCGCCCAGTGCTCCCAGGTCACCCCTGAAAACAGGCACTTGTGCTTAATGGGCCTTACCCGGTTACCAAAGACTTAAAAAAAAAAAAAAAAATTGGCAAACCAGTCTACCTCTGTTGTATATTAATGTATTGCAGGACTTGAGCCTAGTCCTGTTGTGATTGTTTACAGTGCGAGTTTCAATAAAATACTGTCTACCCATGTCTATGTAATTATGATGTGAATTATACCTGTCTGGAAACGTTAATCTGTAACTCTAACTGTGGAAATATTTATATGTAACCTCAACTCTATGTCTATGTGAAATGTAGATTACTTGTAACTAATTCTGGGTCGCCCCTGAAAAAGGGACCTTCGGGGCTCAGCAGGCCTACCAGGTCACCAAAACTGAAATAAACAAATAAATAAATGAGGAGGGTATAAAGTGGGTAGGAGGTGGGTATGAGGAGGGTATGAGTAGGGTATAAAGTGGATATAAAATGTATACAAGGTGTGGTATAAGGTGGGTGTGAGGTGTGTGTGTTGAGTATGAGTTGAGGTGAGTATGATGTGAGGTATTAAGCGGGTATGAGGTGAGATGGGTATGAGGTAGGTGTGAGGTGGGCATGAGATGGGTATGAGGTGGTTGTGAGGTGGGTATGAGGTTGGTATGAGGTGGGTGTGAGGTTGGTGTGAAGTGGGCATGAGATGGGTATAAGGGGAGGTAAGAGGTGGAAAATAGGGGTGTGTGAGGTGGGTATGAGGAGGGTATGAGGTGAGTAAGATGTGGGGTATGAAGTGGATATAAGGTGGATATGAGATGCATATGAAGTGAGGTACAAGGTGGGTAGGAGCTGGGTATGAGGTGGTGATAGCAGGTTGGTATAATGTGGGTATGAGGTGTGATAGGTAGGGATGGGTATGAGATGAGCTATGAACATGCATCATTCCATATTGGTAGAGTAACAAGCTGTGAATGAGCTCAGTGATTCCAGGAGACCTGGGTTTGATTCCCACACCCTCCACTAGCATACTGTGTGACTCTGAACAAGTCACTTAACCAGCCAAAAGCTCCCGGGTGGCCCCTGAAAAGAGGTACTTGTGCCTAGTGGACCTTACCCGGTTACCAAAGAATAAATAAGTAAGTAAACAAACAAACTATTTTCCCAACTTTTTTTGCTATGACATTTAGATTCTCTTTGTGTTGGCATCATCCTGAAATGTGTTGTTGTCCTTTGAATATTATTCCTAAAATACTTAAATAATAAATAAATGTACTGATTACACATGCATTTATACCTCCAATGGATGAACTCTTTACATTTACAGTACTGTCCTTAATTAAAGAGGACAGAAAATGATTTCTAATTGACAGCAGTTTATAATGTTCCCATTTACATAAATTATATTCATACCCCTAAATAATCCATATCTAACGGTACCTGAATAAAAAGTGATGCAAAAAACTGTATTTTGCACTGCTCTGTTTTTAGAGGCAGTATTCTGTTTACAGTTCTCTTCGTGGAACCAGTGATCTGGAGTTTAAGTATATCATGGTTTGTGCACAGAACTCTAACCATGGATCTTACAGGCCAATAGCTCTTTCTTAGCATTCTGTACACAGATCATCATATGGTAACACTTTCATGAAGAGAACAGTGCAGAATGTTGTCCATAAAAAGAAAACAATTGACATTTTCTGTTTACATCCATGTTTATTCAGGTACAGTTTTGTAGCTCATTTGCAGGTCCGAATGTCATTTCTGTAAATAGGAACATTGCTAACTGCTGCCAGTTAGCACAGATTTCTTGTCCGCTTTAAGCTAATTTAGCGATATGACTGTCATTTTAAAAATAGGATCTTGGCTGCAAGCAGAAAAAAAAAAAGACAAAAAACCCCAGTACATTTGACTTCGGCAAAAGTCAGTTATAAAATATTGCAAATCTCTTTCGGCCAGATTTTCAAAGGTTATCCAGATGTCGGTCATGACTCAATTGCACTACTTCCTTCAAAATGTTAGACAACATCCAACGTGGTCTAACCTCTTGCCACAAGTGTCACAAGCTGTGCTCAGAGAACAACGCATGCTTCAAAATAATGACACATATGTCATGTCTGTAGGTATAAAGCAGGTAATCGGTCACAGATTCCCCAAAGTGTTTGATGACGGTAATCTAATATTTTGGTACATTTATTCTGGCACAGGCATAGCTGAAAATTGGGAACTGTGCCCATGTCAAGGGATTTGAAAATGCAGTCTATTGATCTATTCACCAGGCGGATTGTGTCCAGTTCTAGTAACTGCAGTACAGGCAGGTCACTGAAGTGGTAAAGTGGGTCCAGCAAGGGCTACCAGTCTGATTCATGATGTAAGGGGCAAGAACCGTGAGAAATGAATGGGTACTTACTAACTGCTGAGCCTAGATCAGAAAAGGTGGGGGATGGGTAGACTAATGGTGCCCTAAATACTAAAAGGGTAGACAGTGTACCCAAACAGTGGAGCATACGCAGCTGTCCCAACTGGGGAGTGCAAGCTGAACCAAAGGGCATGCAATTAAAATGAGGGGAAGACAGGAAAAGGGGAAACATCAGAAAGCATTACTTCACACACAGGGTGATCAGCATAAGAACAGTCTACACAGTGAGGTAATGCAGTAGACTGTGAAATACTTTTTTGCTAGTTTTCATGTTTTTCCAACATTCTAAGACGAAATGTCACAATGTTAAATGTCCAAATGCATTGTGCAGCTATAGCTTATTATGTTCTAGTCCAAGTTTGTTTTTTGAATTAATTGTAATTTTATATTTGTAGATTTTAGAACACTGAAAGCTAGCACAGATGTATGGTATCTATATGGCCCCAAATCCAGTTTTCTAACTGAGTAGCAAGTTGAGGGATTCTGCTGTCCATCTCGCCTCAATAATTATCTCTAACAACCTGCTCTCTGCTACACACAGTACTGGTTTAGCTGCTTTTAGAAAGTAACTAGTTGCAGTTACTAGTTACCCTTAAATATTTGTAATGAGCTACAGTTGCACGTTTGTATGAAAAGGTAACTGTGATAGTAATTCATTATACTTCTTATGTTACTTTATATTACTCTTCATTATGTGTCCTCTGCAGCTATACATGTGAGTTTTACTTATGAAAACAAATTGTTTGGTGGCAATGTTAGAATGCCAGATAACGCTAAGTCCTTGATTTGTCACGTTGCTACCTGGTGCTGGTACGGTGTGCAAGAATACATTTGTGGGAGGGCATTTAACCTCATAGGGGTGTTCAAGTCTCGTGACCATGCATGGGCCAACTTCAAATCCACCCACGTTGCTGCTGATTTACACCTCTACAGATCACTCAGGAACTCCTGTACCAAGGCAATTCGAGCAGCCAAGGCTCTTTACTGCAAGACCAACTTTCAGTACATCCAGCCCCCGGCTAACTTCTGGAAAGTGCTGCACTCCTTATTTGTCCCACCAGCCCAGTCCCCCAAGTAGATGGCTTGCTGGTCTCCAATCCACTAATTGTTGCCTCTCTCTTCCACTATTTTTTCACCACCTGTCCCTACCCAACCATCCCTCTCCTGATTTCCTTCCAGCTGCCTCACCCTCTCCTTCAGATACATTTAAGTTTCCTCCAGTCACCCTCTGGGAAGTTCTCCAGATACTCATGTCCCTAAACCTAGATCCTAAAGTCCTCCAGCTATTAGCCCCAGCCATAACCCTCCATTTCATGCACCTCCTGTACCTATCCTTCTCTCTCTCTCTCTCTGCGCCATTCCCCAAGCCTGAAAAATGGACAATGTCCTGCCACTCCACAAAGGGAATGATCTCTGCTCTTCTTGAAACTACAGGCCAGTCCCACTACTCCTCTCCCTATTGAATCTCCAGGAATCCCTTGTGCTCTTCAGGCTTACTTTCTTTCTTTACTCCTCATCCTTCTTCTCTCCCTTCCAGTCTGGTTTTAGAAAGAACCACTCCATCATCTCCTCTCTCTTCCAAGTGATAGACTCCATCCTCACAGGGATTGATAAAGGACACATCACTGTGGCCATTTTCATTGATCTGGCCAAGCATTTGACTCGGTATCCCACCACCTCCTTCTAAACAAGCTGACCTCAATGGGTCTCTCCATCCCCACCGTAAGCTGGTTCTACTCCCACCAAGTGGGCTGCCTACAGTCAATTCAGGTGGGTGGCATACTGTCTCTCCCCTTATTCATCCAGGGCTGTGTTCCCCAAGGTTCCATCGTAGGCCCAATATTATTTTTCCATTTTTCTCAATGATCTCAGTCTGTCTCCTCGCACATACACATGTATACCAACGACACAGTAATTTACACATCTGGTCCTTCAACCATTGCAGTCAAATCCCTCTCCAGCATGACTTCCTGAATGTGCTGCATTGGTTCAAAAATAAATGCCAAAAAAAAACCCTGTGTCCCTGACCTTTGGCACTGGCTGTCACAAACCCACTCCTGGGGTCAGACCCTTTGCTCCCACAGTGCCCAACTTTTAAGTGTGATTCGTGAACAGAGGACAAACAGGGACACTCTCCTGTTTGTTTTGGGTCCAAGCAAACTACCAGTCTCGAGTCTTGGGGTCAAATATGAACCCTTTTTTAGCTAGCACACCCAGGTAGCAGCTCCAAATATCACACTCTCTTTGGGAAAGGCAGCGTGATACTTGACCCAGCAGGCATACAACCAACCTGGTTCACAAATCCCCCCTTCTGACTCAATGAGACTCGAGTATTTTTCTTACCTTGCTGGATCATTATGCAGATCTTTCTTAGCATAGCTGCATAAGGTGACACAATAAGCATTTAACAGCTGTGTTAGAATATTAAGACTGTTCCACTATTCACACACAGATGAGCATGTCTCAGGTAGCGTTTTAAGAAAAAACAAAGTTTACTAAAATTCAAAATAGTAAATAAAATACAAAACACAGAACATATATACATTAGGATACAATCAGAAAATAAATGGACAATTATAAATAAACCACATTGTACTGAATAACTAATCCTACCCCAGTTTCAGTTGGTAACTAGTGGTGCTGAAATTACCTATTTTGGCAGAAGTGCCTCTCTTTGAGTCCAGGAACAAAAGGGTCCCTTCCAAGTTCGGAACACAAGTGTCTCAGTCCCTTCAGCCAGCTTGGCAAGGTCAGTTAAAGTCACACCCTCATTGTGAGGTCACAGCACATAAGGTCACTCTTAACCTGTAATTAATTTGTAGCATGACCAGGTATAACCAAAATGGTTTTATCTTACTGCTTTTTTGAAATCTGCAAATATAGCAATATCAGATTATAACAGTCTCTCTTCATTAAAGCATCAGTTATGACAGCATTCCCCTTTAATCACTCAGCAGAACATCCTAAAAACACTTCTCTTAGCTGGGTGAATTTTCACAAATATCTATTAGAACTTGCTTCCCTCCTGATAGGTCATAAAATGCAATATTTTATGACAAGCTGCCTGGGTTCAAAGCAGTGGATTGTTTTATAATCTGGTTTTCTTATAGCTCCAGGAAGTCAGCTTTTACAAGCTAGCTGTGACAGCAAGCAAGACCAGAACATTTTTTTTCTTTTAAAAATCCAAGATCTCATGATGCCTTGTGCTGACTGCCATGTTTCACAAGCAGAATTCAAAAATATATATTTATATCAAAATTAAATTCACATAACGGCAGACAGCTATTCCCATTACACTGGCCAGAAACTAGTTAGGCTCTCTTCTTCCCCTGTCTTCTCTACCCTTGATGACACCCAACTCAAGGCAGGCCCAGCCTTCAAATACATGGGAGTTTGGCTAGACAGCAAACTGGACTTCTCCTCACACATTGACGCCATCCAGTACAAGCTCCGCCCCAAGCTAGGCACTTTATACTGCAACAAGGACAGCCTCTCCCTCCCAATCCACCTGGAGCTGGTCTCCAAAATAATTCTTCTCATCTTCAATTATGCCAGTGTGGTCTACAGCTCAGCCCCCCGTTCCTCATTCACCAGAGTGAATACTCTCAGCAATGCTTTCTGTCATTTTCCTACTAACATGCCCCCACGGACCCATCACTGTTCACTGCACTCTACACTTTCCTTACTTCCCCCACCCTGTGCTGCCAGACACACTGCTCTATTTTCACTGCCAACATTGCTTGGTTTCACTACTCCCTCTACCTATCCTCTCTCCTCTCCCCTATAGTTGCCTCTGCTTATGAACTACGTTAAAGAGTCTAGCACACTCTCTCTACTCCTCTCACACACTCATGTGCTGGGCAAGCAGCTTTCTTGCACTGGCTTCCCACTCTCTGGAACCAGCTTCCCTCCAGCTTCCCCCTTCCTCTACTAAGGCTCTCTACTCAGTGTTTATACAGTTGCATCCCTTCCCCTGAAATTATGTGAAAACTATCACTCTATTTGTATTTTGTAATTGACTTGTGGCAGTTTTGCATTGTCGTCCCACTAGCACTGAACTATTCCATGTAAAGGATGTTCCTTACTGTGTTTGTACTTCCCATGCTATGCCCTTTTTCCCCTGGGTCACACCTGGAAACGAGCCTTGGTGTCTAGCCCAGTAACCAGATTTTAAATAAAAAATAAAATAATTTAAGAGTAACTAAAAATTGATATTACTGTAACTTGTTACTTTTAGGGAAAAAGTAATAGCATTGCAGCTACTTATTACTTTTTTTTTTTAAAGTAACCTATACCTAGTTACCCAAAAAAGTAATAACATTACAGTTTCAGTGGTCCAATTGGAAATGTTTAGGTGGGGGAACTCTCACATCTAGATTTCTAGGTGGTGGAATTGTTAATTTGTAGGTGGTGGAACTGTCCTATATCAGCCAATGGGGAAAGACGACAGAGGTGGTGGAACTGTCATACAATTGTTTAAGAGGCTGTAGAACCGAGATCTTGTGAGCTTTTGCCCAATTTAACCCCTACAGTTATTAGTTACAAGCAGCTAGTCACTGTCCGAGACTGCTAACACATCCACATTGGAGACAGCTGTCTTATCCAAGGGCACTGAACTGAAAGCAAATCCAGATTTCTTTAGGCAGTGGCAAGTTTGTTGAGTTGGTTAGCACTTTCCTCTGAAAAATGTAAAACGCTCATTGATCGGACTAAAAGAGACACGTTGGGTAGGATGCTACTTCACTACATAGCTGGATTGATTAGTGGGGTGAGAACTAAAGCAGTGTTGTTAGGTTTCCTCAAAACTTTGTTTGCCATTTGATCTCCCAAAGTAAGATGATTGCATCAAGTGATGCAGTGGGGGTAGTGAGGTGGAGAAGGGGTATAGGTGCAGGTTGGTGAGGTAGAAAAGAAATGTGGTGGGGGTGGTGAGGTGGAGAAGTGGCATGTGTGCATGTTGGTGAGTTGGGGAAGGGGTGTGGGGGGTGGTGAGGTGGAGAAGTGGTGTGGGTGGGGGTGGAGAAGTGGTGTGGGTGCAGGTTGATGAGGTGGAGAAGGGATGTGGTGGGGTGGTGAGGTGGATAATGAGTGTGGGTGGGGATGGTGAAGTGGAGAAGGGGTGTGGGTGAGGGTGTGAGGTGGAGAAGGGATGTGGTGAGGGTAGTGAGGAGAAGACAGGGTGTGGGTGCCGGGTGACAAGGTGGAGAATGGTTGTGATAGAGTGGAGAATAGTTGTGATAGGGTGGTGATGTGAAGGGGCGTGGGTGGGTGTGCTGAGGTGGAAAAGGGATAGCACGGGGTGGTGAGGTGGAGAATGGATGTGGTGAGGTTGTGAAGGGGTGTGATGGGGTGGTGAGGAGGATAAGGGCTCTGGTGGGGGTGGCAAGGTGGAGAAGGGGTGTGGGTTTTTGAGGTTGTGAAGGGGAAGGTGTGGGGGTGGTGAGGTGGAGAAGGGATGTGTTGGGGTGGTGAGGAGGGGATTGGATGTGGATGTGGGGTGGTGAGGTGGAGAAGGGGTGCGCTGGTGGGTTGGTGAAGTAGAGAAAGAATGTGGTGGGCTGGTGAGGAGGGGATTGGGTGTGGGTGTGGAATGGTGAGGTGAAGAAGGGGTATGGGTGCGGGTTGGTGAGGAGGAGAATGGGTGTGGATGGGGTGGCAAGGTGAAGAAGGGGTGTGCATGCGAGTTGGTGAGGTAGAGAAGGGAAGTAGTAGGCTGGTGAGGGGGAGAATGGGTGTGGGTGGTGAGATGGAGAAGGGGTATGGATGGGGTGGTAAGGTGGAGAAAGGATGTGTTGGGGTGGTGAGGTGGAGAAGGGGTGTTAGTGCAGGTTATTGAGGTGGTGAAGGGGTGTGGATGTGGTTTGGTGAGGTGGAGAAGGGATGTGACAGGGCTTGTGAGGAAGAGAATGGGTGTGGGTGGTGAGACAGAAAAGGGGGTGCAGGTTGGCGAGGTGGAAAAGGGATGTGGCAGGGCTGGTGAGGAAGAGAATGGGTGTGGTTGGGGTGGTGAGGTGAAGAAGGGATATGGGTGTGGGTTGGTGAGGTGGAGAAAGGATGTGGAAGGGCTGGTGAGGAGGAGAATGGGTGTAAGTGGCGATGATGAGATGGAGAAGGGGTGTGGGTGAGGATTGGTGAGGCGAAGAAGCGATGTGTTGGAGTGGTGAGGTGGAAAAGGGATGTGGTAGGCTAGTGAGGAGGGGAATGGTTGAGGGTGGGGGGGTGAAGTGGAGAAGGGATGTGGTTGTGATGGTGAGGAGAAGAAGAGGTGTAGGTGCGGGGTGTTGAAGTGGAGAAAGGGTATGGGTGCTGGTTGGTGAGGGGGGAGAAGGGATGTGGCAGAGCTGGTGAGGAGGAGAATGGTTGTGGGTGGGGTTGGTGAGGTGGAGACATGATGTGGTGGGGGTGGTGAGGAGAAGAAATGGTAGGGTGGTGAGGTTGCGAAGGGTGTAAGTGGGTGTGGTGAGGAGGAGAAATGCTCTAGATGGTGTGTGGTGGAGAAGGTGGGTGGGGGTGGTGAAGGGATGTGGTAGGGGTGGTGAGGTTGCGAAAGGGTGTGATGGGGTGGTGAGGGGTGGTGAGGGACAGAAGGGATCTGGTGGGAGTGTCAAGGTGGAGAAGGGTGTGGATTATTGAGGTTGTGAAGGGGTGTGTAGGGGCGGTGCAGTGGATAAGGTGTGTGGTCAGGTGGTGAGGTGGAGAAGGGATGTGTTGGGGTGGTGAGTTGGAGAAGGGGTGTTGGTGGGAGTGGTGAGGTGCAAAGGGGTGTGAGTGTGGGGTGGTGAGGTGGATAAAGGGCGTGGGTGTGGGTTGGTGAGGTGGAGAAGGGATGTGTTGGGGTGGTGAGGTGGAGAAAATGTGTTAGTGCAGGTTATTGAGGCAGAGAAGGGGTATGGAAGTGGGTTGGTGAGGTGGAGAAAGGGTGTAGGTGCAGGTTGGTGAGGTGGAGAAGGGATGTGGTGGGTCTGGTGAGGAGGAGGAGAATGGATGTGGGTGTGGGTGGTGAGGTGGAGAAGGGGTGTGTGTGTGTGCAGACTGGTGATGTGGAGAAGGGATTGAGGTGGGCTGGTGAAACGAAGAAGGTGTGGTGGGTGGGGTGGTGAGGTGAGAAAGGGTGTTAGTGCAGGTTACTGAGGTGGAGAAGGGGTGGGGTTGGTGAGGTGGAGAGGGATGTGTTGGGCTGGTGAGGAGGAGAATGGATGTGGGTGGGGGTAGTGAGACGGAAAAGGGGTGTGGCAAGACTAGTGAGGAGGAGAATGGGTGTGGGTGGGGGTGGTGAGGTGGAGAAAGGGTATGGGTGTGGGTTGGTGAGGTGGAGAGGGGATGTGGCGGGGTTAGTGAGGAGGAGAATGGGTGTGGCTGGGGTGATGAGGTATAGAAAGGGTATGGGTATGGGTTGGTGAGGTGGAGAAGGAATATGGCAGGGTTGGTGAGGAGTGGAATGGGTAAGGGTGTGGCGTGGTGAGGTGGAGAAAGGGTATAGGTGAAGGTTGGTGAGGTAGAGAAAGGATGTGGCGGGGCTGGTGAGGAAGAGACTGGGTGTGGGTGGGGGTGGTGAGGTGGAGAAAGGGTATGGGTGTGGTTTGGTGAGGTGGAGCAGGGATGTGTTGGGATTGGAGAGGAGGAAAATGGGTGTGGCTGTGGGTGGTGAGGTGAAGAAAGAGTATGGGTGCAGGTTGGTGAGGTGGAGAAGGAATGTGACGGGACTGGTGAGGAAGAAAATGATTGTGCCTGGTGAGGAAGAGAAGGGGTGTGGGTACAGGTTGGTAAGGTGGAGAAGGGATGTGGTGGGGCTGGTGAGGAGGAGAATGGGTGTAGGTGTGGGTGGTGAGGTGGAGAAGTGGTGTGTGTGTGCAGACTGGTGATGTGGAGAAGGGATGTGGTGGGCTGGTGAGTCAAGAAGGGGTGGGTGGGTGGGGTGGGGTGGTGAGGTGGAGAAAGGGTGTTAGTGCAGGTTACTGAGGTGGAGAAGGGGTGTGGGTTGATGAGGTGGAGAGGGGATGTGTTGGGCTGGTGAGCAGGAGAATGGGTGTCGGTGGGGTGGTGAAATGGAAAAGGGGTGTGGGGAGCCTAGTGGGAGGAGAATGGTGTGGGTTGGGGTGGTGAGGTGGAAAACAGGTATGGGTATGGGTTAGGGAGAAGGATGGCGAGCCTAGTGAGGGAGGAGAGTGGGTGTGGGGGTGGTGAGGTGGAGAAAGGTATGGGTGTGGTTTGGTGAGGTGGAGAAGGTATGTGGGGGGCCAGGTGAGGAGGAAGAGGAGAATGGGTGTGGGTGGTGGTGGTGAGGTGGAGAAAGTGCATGTGTGTGGGTTGGTGAGGTGGAGCAGGGATGTGGTGGGATTGGTGAGGAGGAAAATGGGTGTGGCTGGGGTGGTGAGGTGGAGAAAGGGTATGGGTGCAGGCTGGTGAGATGGAGAAGGAATGTGGTGGGGCTGGTGAGGAAGAAAATGGGTGTGGGTGGTGAGGAGGAGAAGTGGTGTAGGTGCAGGTTGGTGAGGTGGAGAAGTGATGTGGTGGGGATGGTGAGGAAGAAAATGGGTGTGGGTGGTGAGGAGGAGAAGTGGTGTAGGTGCAGGTTGGTGAGGTGGAGAAGGGATATGGTGGGGCCGGTGAGGAAGAGAATGGTTATGGTTGGGGATGGTGAGGTGGAGAAGGGGTGTGGGTGCAGGTTGGTGAGGTGGAAAAGGGATGGGGCGGGGCTGGTGAGGAAGAGAATGGGAGTGGGTGGGGGTGATGAGGTGGAGAAGGGGTGTGGGTGCAGGTTGGTAAACTCTTGACGTTCAGTGCAGCTGCAGGAAATTTTGCTAACCTGATGTTAAACAGTTACTAATAACATTAGGAAGGGATTGAAATTGGACTGCCCATTGGCACAATGGTAGAGCAACCCCTTCCGATGTTGGTGACCCAGAGTTGCTCCCCATGTCTGGGTCACTGGAGTGTCAGCTTGGGGGAGGAGGATCAAACGTTCAAGGGATTGTTCCCTTCCTCTGTGGTGGGGTGGCAATGGTGGCTGGGAGACAGATGGCTTGGATTGCAATAATGTGAGCAGAGGCACGGCAGAGTCTGGCATGCTATGCCTCTATTGTTCCACTCTCTAAAGTCTTGTACAGAAATCTAAGCCTGGTAGCAAACAATGTAAGAATCTGACATGTTAATTGGTAAATCAGAACTTTTGTTAACTTGGCATCTATTTCTAAATTTTCAGTATGATATGTAAATAAATCTTATTTTGATGATTATAGATAGTTTGAAATCCAGATATAGCCTTCTACTTTGCTCCTCTTTGCTATTCTTAAAATTCACTGTTGTAACTTCATTGTTGTTACTGTGATTAGTACTTTACTGTTATAAATGTTGTAATTTGTTAAATAAATAAATAAATAAATGACATTTTTAATGGTAAAAAAAGACATCCAGAGTGCTGTGCATGGAAGTGTGTGCAACACTACCATTGGCATCATTGTATGCCAGACCCTCCATGTCGGTGGGGGGGGAGGCAGGGAAAAAACACGGAAAGTCACTCTGGCTGGCAGGATGATTCTCCAACCCCTCGTAGACCTTGCACCAGTGACCTGGCGCAGTGCCAACCGGATCCTGTCCATCAGGTTGAGCTCACCTTTCTGCCACCCCAGCATGGGGGTAGGCCATGTGGGTATTCTGATCTGGTGAGTCCGGGGGGTGCCAGGTGATGGGGCTGAGGGTGTCACAGAGGAGAGAAGCCAGCTAGGAGAAACATGAATAATGATAACAAAAAAGAAATGGATTATAACTGCACTCTCATCTCATGTATTAGTGACTTGCTGTCGTTGATTTAACAGTGTTGTTATTGTACTTCCACTCCCACTGTGCCTGCCCTCGGAGTTGCACCTCAAAACAAGCTTCTGCTCAGTGTGCTTCTCCGTGTTGCCAGTTTCTAAGTAACTAGAATTAGTAATAGGTTGTTAATTCAGCACATATTTCATATAATGTATGGTTAGGGCTTATTGTGCATGGAATTCAAGCAGTTCAAAAACCTTGCTGTGCTCGTCCTAAAGTTGTTGTGTATGTTCTAAAAACCTTACTGTGTACATTGTATCATTAACTGCAGCTGCGATTCCCCCATGCTGACTCTCGCTGTCTGGTTTCACTTTCTTTGCTCACTGTACCGTTGGTTGCTTGTCTACATATGACAATATAACTGGTGATCCCCCGATAATGGCTGGATATCCAGTCTTGATTAAATGCCTGCTGAATTCCGTAATAACTCGACAGTGGGTTATTACTTCATTTTTCTCCTTGCACTCTCACTTCACTCAAGTGCGAAAGACAGCAGACTGTATTAGTGTGAGTACAGTGGCTGCTGAGGGACACGCTCTCTGTCACAAATACAGGTTACACTTTATCTCTCTGAAGCCTTGCACCAGTTATTATAAAAATTAATGCCTGTGCAAGGTTTGCTTTATGAGGATTTTTTGCACACGCTCGGTGTGTGATGATCTCAAACTTCTCGAGCTTTGCTCTTAGGGTTTAAGGATTATCACACGCTTTGGGTATGTGAAAAATCCTCATAACACACACCTGCTCAGGCACTGTTCTCTATTTACATCACAAACCGAGGATTATGATGTCGCATATAGACTAGCAGTAGAAACAGATCATGTCCGAAGGACAAAATATCTTTTTCAGGCATATTTTATTTTTCCAAATGAAGGGCAAGAGAACTATAAAAACGTATTTAATACAAGCTCCACTGTATCTAAATACACAAGCTTTCCTTGAATTGTCAGTTCTTTAACAGAAACAGAAACATAGACAATGTCATCAGAAAAATACCATCATGTAGTGTGCTCTGATTTGCCCTATCCGAGGTCCGTGCATATAACCCTGGTTTTGTGCAAACTGCACTTGCTGCTGGTCAGGTGGAGGAATGGGGGAGATCATGTCAAACAAATCTGATACATAGATACATAGATACATAGACAGTGTCGGCAGATAAGGGCCTATGGCCCACCCAGTCTGCCCATTTGAGCTTGTAAGTTCAGTTTATGTTTTCCTAGAAGTCTGTTGCCCCTTACCCCTTACCTCCAGAATTCCTTTATGTCTATCCCATGCATTCTTAAATCCCGTGATTGTTTCAGTCCCCACCACTTCCTCTGGCAGGGTGTTCCACTTGTCCACCACCCGTTCTGTGAAGAAATTCTTCCTCATGTTTCCTTTGAATCGCCCTCCTCCAACTTCATCCCATGCCCTCTAGTCCTGGAACATCTTTTTCACTTAAAAATAGTGTGATTCCTGTACCCTATTCCTCCCTGTGAGATACTTGTGCTCTATCATATCCCCTCTCCCTCCTCTCCTCCAGGGAGTACATGTTCAGTTTCTTCAACCTGTCTTCATAGGACTTGTGATGCAATCCATGCACCATCTTTGTTGCCCTCCTCTGAACTTTCTCTACCCTGTCTATGTCCTACGAGGTATGGTCTCCAGAACTGTACACTGTACTCCAGGTGGGGCCTCACTAGTGTCTTGTATAGCGGAATTATGACCTCCCTTTCCTGCTGGTGATGCCCCTGCCTATACATCCCAGCATCCTATTTGCTTTACCTGCTGCCTTGTCACACTGTTTCCTACCTTGAGGTCATCAGAGATGATAACCCCAAGATCCCTTTCCTGCTTGGTGCATGCTATATCCTCACCCCCAACTGATATATTGTGCCAGGGTTTTGTGCCCATATGCATTATCTGCACCCTTTGCATTGAATTTCAACTGCCAAACCCCTGACCATTCTTCAAGTTTCTGCAGGTCCCTCTCATTCTGTCTACACCCTCTGGTGTGTCTACTCAGTTACAGAGTTTTGTGTCATCAGCGAACAGTGAAATTCTGCCTTCTAGGTCCTGTGCAATGTCACTGATGAAGATGTTGAATAGAACCGTCCCAGCACTGATCCCTGTGGTACCCCACTGGTCACTCTTCCCTCTGTGGAGTGACAGCCATTTACCACCACCCTCTGTGTCCTGCCACCCAGCCAGTTACCTACCCACCACACTACTGTCCTGCCCACACCCATATTCCCCAGTTTGTGTAATAGTCTCTATGTGGCACAGTGTCAAAGGCCTTGCTGAAGTCCAGATAGGGCCATGTCCACTGCTCTCCCCTGATCCACCTCCTTAGTCACCCAGTCAAAAATTAAATGAGGTTGGTCTGACATGACCTCCCCTGGTGAAACCATGCTGCCTTGGGTCCTGTAGTCCATTGACAACCAGATGTTCCACCAATTCTCCTTCAGTAGTGCTTCCATGATCTTCCCACTACCGAGGTGAGGCTGACTGGTCTGTAGTTCCCTGCTTCCTCTTTGTTCCCACTTTTGTATAAGGGGACTACATCTGCTGTCCTCCAGTCTTTGGGTACCTCCCTGTTTCCAGTGATCGGCTAAACAGGATAGCCAGAGGTTCAGCCACCACCTCTCTTAGTTCTTTAGGACCCTGGATTTGCACCCATCTGGCCCCATTGCTTTATCAACTCTTATTACTTCCAGTTCCTTCAGGACCTTTTTCGGTAAAGGACTTGTGTCCATTTCTGCACCATTCTCACCCTGTACTCCCTTCAGACCCATTACCCCTCTTCCTTAGTAAAGACTGAGCAGAAATACCTGTTCAATATGTCAGCTTTACTGTTGTCATCCTCCACGCTGCCCCCATCCTCCCCTTCAGTCTCACTATCCCTCCCTTTGTCTTTCTTTTTTCACTTATGTACCTGTAAAAGGTTTTGTCCCCTCACCCACTGATTTTGCAATGTGTTCTTCTGTCTGAGCTTTGGCTTCCTTACTGACCTCCCTGCCTCCCTTTGCTTCTCCTGGTACTTCTCCCTATCCCTTCTGCCTGTGTCTTTTGTATTGCCTGAATGCAATCTTTTGGCTTTCACTCTTTGCTACCTCTTTAGAAAACCATAATGGTCTCCTCTTCCTTTCCTTTTGCTAACCTGCTTAATGCATAATTCTGTTGTTCTTGTAATCCCCATTTTAAATACTGCCCACTGTTCCTCAACCCCTGATTCCTGTCCCATTCCTTAATGCCTCTTTCAAGTATCTCCCCATTTTCCCAAAGTCTGCCCCCTAAAATCCAGGATATGTGTTTTTGTGTGGTTTGGTTCTATCTTTCTGTGATTTCAAACCACAATGACTGGTGGTCACTGTTCCCCAGGTGCTCCCCACTGTTACCCCATCACACTGTCCCTTTGTGAGCACAAGGTCCAGTATTGCCTTCTGCCGAGTTGGTTCCATGACCAGTTGCTTGGGAAGGCACCCTGAAGAAGTCCAGGATAAATCTGCTCCTAGTTGATGCTGCTGCTGGGATGCTCCAGTCCACGTCTGGAATATTGAGTCTCAGCCAGTACTACCTCACTTTTGTCTGCCATCCTTTGGATGGCTAGCATCAGCTCCCTATCTGTTTCTTCCTCCTGGGCTGGTGGTCTATAGACCACACCTGTGCAGATGGCTGTTCCCATTTTCCTTCCAGCTTAACCCACAGTATCTCTCCCCATTTTGTTCCTCCTGGATCTCTGTGGCCTCTTCATTTTTTCACATACAGTGCCACTCCTCCTCCCTTCCTGCCTGCTCTGTCTCTTCTGAATATGTTGTAGCCAGGTATGGCCATCTCCCAGTCATGGTTATCATTACACCAGGTTTCAGTGATGGCCACAATGTCCAGGTCTGACTGCACCATGACAGCCTCCAGATCTTCCATCTTGTTGCTAAGGCTCCTGGTATTTGCACACATGGCTTTCCATGATTTGACCTCCCTAGACTGTTTCACTGTTCTACTCCAGCCCCTTCCTTGGTTGTCCTTTATCCCTGGTTCTCCTTGCTGTCTGCCCTTCTGCTGAATTTTTCCCCTTTTCTGCCTAATCTGATTGACTTCATTGACAGTGTCACTAAGACAGTAGACAGGGGCCAAGTGGTAGACATCCTCTATCTTGATTTCAGCAAGGCCTTTGACTCTGTGCCCTACAAAAGGTTGATCAGGAAGTTGGTGGATCCTGGAGTTGCGGAAAAGATGGCAGATGGGTGGAAAACTGGCTGAGGGACAGAACCCAGAGGGTGGAGGTGGGGGGAGAGTTATCTGGCACCAGAGAGGTAACCAGTGGGGTCCCACAGGGCTCTGTGCTGGGGCTGGCATTGTTCAATGTCTTCATCAATGACATTGGGGATGGCATTAAAGGCAAAATGTGCCTATTCGTAGATGACACCAAGCTCTGTGGGAGAGTGGACATAGCTGAAGGGATTTGGGACCTAAAGGAAGATCTGGAAAAGCTGGGGAGGTGATCCAGGATCTGTCAGCTTGCCTTCAATGCCAAGAAATGCAAAGTTATGCATATTGGAGCCAAGAATCCCAGGACAGAGTACTACCTGGGTGGAGTCCGAGTATCTGCATCAGAGGAGGAGGAGGAGAAGGACCTGGGAGTGATGATCACTAGTGACCTGAAGTACTCCACACAGTGCAAGAAAGCAGCAGCAAAGGCAAACAAGTTGCTGGGATGCATAGCTAGGGGGATCAGTAGTAGGAGAGAAGAGGTTATACTGCCCTTGTACAGGTCACTGGTAAGGCTGCATCTAGAGTATGGATTTCAATACTGGTGCCAACACCTCAAAAAGGACATTAACCTGCTGGAGAAGGTACAGAGGAGGGCTACAAAGATGATAGCAAGCCAGCAGGGCAAGGCATACAAGGAGAGGTTGAGGACACTGAACATGGACTCCCTGGAAGACAGGAGAGAAAGAGGGGACATAATTGGGATATTCAAGTACTTGAAAGGGATAAATAAGGTTGATAAGAAAAGTCTCTTTAAGCTGAGTGGCAACCATATCACAAGGGGGCACAGTCTTGTGATATGGGGGGGTTACTAGTGGAGTACCTCAGGGCTCAGTACTGAGTCCAGTCCTCTTTAACATCTTTATAGGTGACATTGCAGAGGGTCTGGAGGGAAAGGTATGCCTTTGCAGATGACACAAAGATCTGTAACAGAGTTGATACACAAGGGGGGTAGAAAAGATGAGAAGGACTTGCGAGTTGGAGAAATGGTCAGACATATGGCAACTTAAGATTCAATGCAAAGAAGTGCAAAGTAATGCACCTGGGAAACAAAAACCCAGAGAAGAGTACACAATAGCAGGGGAGGTACTAACAACAACAAAAATGGAAAGGGACCTGGGGGTAGTCATATCAGATGACCTAAAGGTGGGTAAGCAATGTGAAAAGTCGGTAAGGAGAGCCAGGGGGATACTGGGATGCATAGGAAGGGGCATCACAAGTAGAACAAGCATTTGTCAATGCCGGACATTTGCTTGCAGGTATTTGCAGTGGTGTTTGGCATGTATGGTGCTTTACCCTAATGCCCTGTACCAGGGGTGTAGCCAGGAAATTTAAACTTGTACTCAAAACTGATGTACTGTTGCCCTCCTCCCCATTATGTAAACATAAACCGAAATATGAGCTGCCACGTCACACCAACAGTAGCCCCCCCCACCCATTTGCCATGTCTGAGTTCAAGTTATGTTTCTTCCTGTAATCCTCCTCCTTTTGTTTTTCTTCCTGCCTGGTAAGTAATGTTATTGTTTATGTATTTGGTTGGTGGCATCAGTGCCCCGTAGTGAATAACAAAGGTAAAAGGTCTTAGTGCGACACAGACACAATGAGACTCACAATCTCCTTGCTTTCCTCTTTTTGTTGCCCCTGCCTGATTTTTTTTTTACTGTACTCTGCTGAGTACAGTGCATATGCCTGCCAACACCCCTGCCCTGTGCGATTGCTGGTATTTGCACTACAAATTTTCAGCATGACCTTTTTGTTACCCCCACCTCATAAAAGCATTTGAGACCTCTGCTTATGAACAGTACCACTGTTATTTTGTTAATCTGTTCTGAACGTTGATTTCCCACAGTGACCACACCATTCTGCTCCACATGTGCAAAAACACAGTTCATGCAGGATGTGAAAAATGACAGCTGTAGCATTCATAGGGAGGTTTGAAGGGATGGCAATGTTGAACATCTGGAGTGAAAATACAACAATTTCTCGAACTTACAAGCGTACATAGAAACTGCGCAATGAACGCTCATGACACAGTCATTTTGTGGACTTTTGTCACCAAATTTTCAACATAGGCATTTTGGGACCTCTGCTCATGAACGGTGTCACTGTGATTTTTATAATCTGTCCTGAGCATTGATTTCTCACTGTGACCACACCATTGTGTGCTGGATGTGCAAAAACACATTTCAGCCAGGATGTGAAAAATGTCAGCTGTACTGTTCATAAGGTGGTGTGAAAAAATGCCAGTGTTGAAAATCTAGAGTGAAAATATTTCAAATTCTCGAGGTTATGAGTGTGTGTGGAAACTGCGCAATGCATGCTCATAACGCAGTCATTTTTTCACCAAATTTGCAACATAGGCTTTTGGGAGCCCACCTCATAAACAGTGACACTGTTGTTTAGTTAATCAATCCCAAAAGGTGATTTTGTGCAGTGACCATGAAATCACCTTTGGGGACCGAATAACTCACATGACAGTAACTGAATTCATGAGGTGGGGTCCCAAGAACCCTGTTGAAAATGTGCCAAATTTGCAAAATGCCAGAGATAGCCACCTAAGTTGAAAAAAACATTTATGCCATTATACAGCTTACCGTCATTTCTTCAGTTTACGTTGGCTTTCAAGAGTGCAGACATGTTCCCACTCCACTGAAGATCATTGCGCCAGGCTCCGGAGGTAAGTATGGGGTGAGGGGGAGGTGGGGTATGCAGAGGATGGGTGTGGGTTCAGGGAAGGGGCACAAGACGCAGCGAGGGACGGTTTTCTGTTTTCACAGGTTTTAAAAAAACAAAAGATGTTGCGAGACAGTTTTCCCATTTACAGGAACAATGGGCATGCTGGGGTGGGCTCTCAGCATGCCACCTGGGTGTTTGTTGGTGGGGGCCTGGAGACAATGGGGACTGGGCACTCCGTCTGCACATACAATGTGTTTGGTGGGGGCAATAACAAGGGAGCAGGGTAGATGGCAGCAGAGGGAGGAAGTGGGAGGGATTTTATTAGCAGCCAGAGGGAAAAGAGTGACGTCAATATGTTAAATACACACACGTTACCACCGCTAATTGCAGTGGTGCTTTTCTTTTAACTGAAGACCACTGCAGCCAAACTGCTGCCATAGACAGCTCATGCATCCATTGGTGCAGTAGGGTTGCACGTGCTTACACTGAGCACTGCATTGGACAGGAGGTCACACACCTTCAAAAGTCGTACTGTCCCAAACGTTCCTTGCACATGCATGCAAGTGAATGCAAAAATAAACAAGCATTTGTCAGTGCGAATGTTGCTTGCTTCTATGTGCTGTTTAGGTATTTGGAAGTCATTGGAGTGCAAATATTGAAAATTAGCGAACTTCTGGCGTGCGTGAAGACTATGCTGCAGCTACGTAAAGCAGTTATTTTAGGAATTTTTCAGCAAATTTTCAACATAGCCATTTAAGACCTCTGCTCATGAACAGTGTCACTGTGATTTTCTTAATGTGTCCCATACATTGAATTCGAACACCAACTGTGCCATTGTATGCTACATGGGCGGAAACTCGTTTTGGGCAGGATGAGAAAAATGACAGCTGTACTGCTCATAAGGAGGTGTGGTAAAATGGCAATGTTGAAAATCTGGAGTGGAAATATTGAAAATTTGCAAACTTACGAGCGTGCGTAGGAACTGTGCAACGCATGCTCATAAACAGTTATTTTTAGGAATTTTTTCACGAAATTTTCAACATAGCCACTTTAAGATATCTGCTCATGAACAGTGACACTGTGATTTTCTTGATGTGTCCCATACATTGAGTTCGCACACCGACTGTGCCATTGTGTGCTACATGGGTGGAAACACGTTTTGGGCAAGATGTGAAAAATGACAGCTGCACTGCTCATAAGGAGGTGTGGTAAAATGGCAATGTTGAAAATCTGGAGTGAAAATATTGAAAATTCGCAAACTTACGAGCGTGCATAGGACCTGCGCAACGCACACTCATAAAACAGTCATTTTTACGTTCGCCCCATACTTACCTCCGGAGCTCGGCGCGACGATCTTCGGTGGATCGGAACACGTCTGCACTCTTCAAAGCCAACTGCAAACTGAGGAAATGCCGGTAAGCTGTATATTGGGCTAGATAGGGGGTTTTCAACTTTATTGCATATCTCAGGTATTTTTTGGAATTTTTGCAAATTTTCAACATAGGGTTTTTGGGACCCTTCTCATGAATGATGTCACTGTCATAGGCGTTGACCGGACCCGAAGGGTGATTTCGTAGTCACTGCGCGGTCACTGCGTGAAATCACCCGCCTGAATAGCACCATGACAGTGACATCATTCATGAGAAGGGTCCTCAAATCCCATGTTGAAAATTTGTTGCAAAAATTCCAAAATGACTGTTTTACGAGCTGCAGTGCTACAGTTCCCACGCAGGCTCGTAGTTCGCAAATTTTCAATATTTTCACCCAGATTTTCAACATTGCCATTTCACCACACCTCCTTATGAGCAGTACAGCTGTCATTTTCACATCCTGCCCAAAATGTGTTTCCGACCAGTAGCGCAATGGGCGCAGAGTCAGTGCGAACTCAATGTATGGGACATTAAGAAAATCACAGTGACACTGTTCATGAGCAGAGGTCTTAAAATGGCTATGTTGAAAATTTGGTGAAAAAATTCCTAAAATTACTGTTTTACGAGTGTGCGTTGTGCAGTTCCTACACACGCTTGTAAGTTTGCGAATTTTCAATATTTTTACTCCAGATTTTCAACATTGCCATTTTACCACACCTCCTCATGAGCAGTACAGCTGTCATTTTTCACATCCTGCCCAAAACGTGTTTCCGCCTATGTAGCGCACAATGGGGGGTAACAAAAGGTCATGCTGAAAATTTATTGTGCAAATACCAGCAATCGCACAGGGCATTAGGTAAAGCACCATACATGCCAAACACCACTGCAAATACCTGCAAGCGAAAGTTCGGCATTGACAAATGCTTGTTAGAAATTTTTTCACCAAATTTTCAACACAGCCATTTTAAGACCTCTGCTCATGAACAGTGTCACTGTGATTTTCTTAATGTGTCCCAATACATTGAGTTCACACACTGACTGCGCCATTGTGCGCTACATGGGCAGAAACACGTTTTAGGCAGGATGAGAAAAATGACAGCTGTACTGCTCATAAGGAGGTGTGGTAAAATGGCAATGTTGAAAATCTGGAGTGGAAATATTGAAAATTTGCAAACTTACGAGCGTGCGTAGGAACTGTGCAACGCATGCTCATAAACAGTTATTTTTAGGAATTTTTTCACGAAATTTTCAACATAGCCATTTTAAGATATCTGCTCATGAACAGTGACACTGTGATTTTCTTGATGTGTCCCATACATTGAGTTCGCACACCGACTGTGCCATTGTGTGCTACATGGGTGGAAACACGTTTTGGGCAAGATGTGAAAAATGACAGCTGCACTGCTCATAAGGAGGTGTGGTAAAATGGCAATGTTGAAAATCTGGAGTGAAAATATTGAAAATTCGCAAACTTACGAGCGTGCATAGGACCCGCGCAACGCACACTCATAAAACAGTCATTTTACGCTCGCCCATACTTACCTCGAGCTCGGCGCGACGATCTTCGTGGATCAGACACGCTGCACTCTTCAAAGCCAACTGCAAACCGAGGAAATGCCGGTAAGCTGTATATTGGGCCAGATAGGGGTTTTCAACTTTATTGCATATCTCAGGTATTTTTGGAATTTTGCACCAAATTTTCAACATGGGGTTTTGGGACCCTTCTCATGAATGATGTCACTGTCATGGCGTTGTCCGGGCCCAGGCGGTGATTTCGTAGTCACTGCGCGGTCACTCGTGGAAATCACCCTTCGGGCCTGAATAGCACCATGACAGTGACATCATTCATGAGAAGGGGTCCCAAATCCCATGTTGAAAATTTTGCAAAAATTCCAAAATGACTGTTTTACGAGCCGCAAGGCTATGCAGTTCCCACGCAGGCTCGTAGTTCGCAAATTTCAATATTTTCACTCCAGATTTTCAACATTGCCATTTCACCACACCTCCTTATGGCAGTACAGCTGTCATTTTACATCCTGCCAAAATGTGTTTCCGCCCATGTAGCGCACAATGGCGCAGTCGGTGTGCGAACTCAATGTATGGGACACATTAAGAAAATCACAGTGACACTGATCATGAGCAGAGGTCTTAAAATGGCTGTGTTGAAAATTTGGTGAAGAAATTCCTAAAAATGACTGTTTTACGAGTCTGCGTTGCGCAGTTCCTACACACGCTTGTAAGTTTGCGAATTTTCAATATTTTTACTCCAGATTTTCAACATTGCCATTTTACCACACCTCCTCATGAGCAGTACAGCTGTCATTTTTCACATCCTGCCCAAAACGTGTTTCCGCCTATGTAGCGCACAATGGGGGTAACAAAAAGGTCATGCTGAAAATTTATTGTGCAAATACCAGCAATCGCACAGGGCATTAGGGTAAAGCACCATACATGCCAAACACCACTGCAAATACCTGCAAGCGAAAGTTCGGCATTGACAAATGCTTGTTAGAAATTTTTTCACCAAATTTTCAACACAGCCATTTTAAGACCTCTGCTCATGAACAGTGTCACTGTGATTTTCTTAATGTGTCCCAATACATTGAGTTCACACACTGACTGCGCCATTGTGCGCTACATGGGCAGAAACACGTTTTAGGCAGGATGTGAAAAATGACAGCTGCACTGCTCATGAGAAGGTGTGGTAAAATGGCAATGTTGAAAATCTGGAGTAAAAATATTGAAAGTCGCAAACTTACGAGCGTGCATAGAAACTGCGCAGCGACGCTCGTAAAACAGTAATTTTTAGGAATTTTCCACCAAATTTTCAAAATAGGCTTTTGAGAGCCCACCTTATGAATGTTGACAGTGTCATTTTCATTAATGTGCCTCGAAAGGTGATTTTCATGAGTGACTGCAAATCACCCTTCAGGCCCGAATAACGCCATGACAGTGACATCATTCATGAGAAGGGTCCCAAAACCCCATGTTGAAAATTTGGTGCAAAATTCCAAAATGCCCGAGATATGCAACAAAGTTGAAAAAACCCATCTAGCCCATTATACAGCTTACTGGCATTTCCTCAGTTCGCGGTCGGCTTTGAAGAGTGCAGACATTTTCCGGTCCAGCGAAGATCATCAGCGCCGAGCTCCGGAGGTAAGTATAGGGGTGAGGGGTGTGGAGGGAAAGGTGCCGAGTGGTGGAGTGCGGGTTGTGGGAGGGGGGGGGAGAAGAGCCGTGGGACCGTTTTTAATTTACAGGTTTAAAAAAAAAAGATGACGCGGGGCGTTTGCCATGCTGGGGTGGGCTCCCAGCATTGCAGCAGGGAAAGCTGTTTGGGGGGACGTGGAGCCGATGGGGGATTGGGCACCCCCGTCGACCAAAACAAGGTTTGCCACGCTGGGGTGGGCTCCCAGCGTGGCACCAAAGCTTTGGGGGGGGTGTGAGGCGCTGCCAGCACACAGTGGTGGTTTTCTTTGAAGTGAAGACCACCGCTGTCATACACAGCACCTGCATCCATTGGTGCAGGACCGCCACGCCTGCTCAATGGAGCAGTGGATTACACAGGACAGTCAGACCTCCAAACTGTCCTATTCTCCCAAGACGTTCCTTGCGCATGCGCGCAAGCGAATGTAAAAAGGGAAGTGGTTATCCCTCTGTACAGACAGTTGGTGAGACCCCATCTGGAGTACTGTGTGCAGTTTTGGAGACCTCATCTATGCAAGGACATAGACAGGATGGAAGCAGTCCAGAGGAGGGCAACTAAAATGGTGCAGGGTCTGCAGCAGAAACCATATGAAGAGAGACTGAGAGAGCTTAATATGTATACTCTTGATGAAAGGAGGGACGGGGGGACATGATAGAAACATTCAAGTACCTCAAGGGAATCAACAAAGTCCAGGAGGGTAGCATCTTTCAGAAAAAGAGATGTGTAAGAGCAAGGGGGCACAATTTAAAGATAGAGGGGGGACGGCTCAGGGGTAGTGTGAGGACATTTTTTTTCACGGAGAGAGTGGTGGATACATGGAACCGCCTTCCTGAGGAGGTCGTTGGGTCTAAAACAGTGGGGGAATTCAAATATGCATGGGACAGACACAAGGCAGTTATAGTGGGGGATTGCAGAAAGTAGGCTGTTGGTTAACTAGAATCTGCAGCTTATCCAGTAGGTAGAGAAATGGGCAGACTGGGTGGGCCAAGTGGTCCTTATCTGCCGTCAAAGTCTATGTTTCTATGTTTAAGCTGGAGGGTGGGAGGTTTAGGAGGGAGGTCAGGAAGCACTTCTTCACAGAGAGGGTGGTGGACACTTGGAATGAGCTGCTGGAAGAGGTCATTTAGTTGAAGACAGTGGGCAGCATTAAGAGAGGCTGGGATAGACATAGGGGGGAAGGTAAGAATCATGCGTAGGGATGATGGAAGGAGTGGGGAGGGAGGGCAGGGACATTATTTATTTAATTTAAAATGTGATTTCCGGGAAAGGCACACTGAGCCAAGGCTCGCTTCCAGGTGCAACCTGGGTACAAGTGTACACTGAGTTATACAAGAGGTACAAAAATATTTAGGAATACAGGCGGTAAGTACAAACATCAGAAAAAAAGTACAAATAGTATTACAGATTACAGGCATTAAGTACAACATCAGAAAAACAGTACAGGCTTTAAACAGTTTGCAGTATGGTAGAAACAAGTCCTTGAGTTATACAATAGAGAGGCATGAATTCACTTTGGGACCTGCTGTACAGAGATGGCCCTAGCAGCCTCTGAGAGTTTGGCCCAAGTAGTGGTGGGCTCCATGGAGCATCTATGGCAGGGAAGTGGGAGGAGGAGCCTAAGGAGTTGTTTAACTGCTGAAAGGGAGGAGGCCTGGCCAAGGTAAGGTGGAAGATTGTTCCATAGGAGGAGGAGGAGATTGTATGAAAAGGCAGCTTTGCCGGCAGCGTTGTGGGGGCGCAAGAGGTGGAAAGTGTGTGCGTCCCTGTGGCGGAGTGAGTAGTCTAGGGAATTTGCTGGTGAAAGATGGGAAGTGAGGTAGGGGGGTAAGGAGCCTAGCCAATATTTAGCTATGAGGGAGGCACTGTGGACAGTTCTCCTGTGTGAGAGCGGGGCCAGGGAAAGGGTGGTGTATAGGAGACAGTGATGAGTAAGTGGGGGTGAGGCAGTGGCAAAGCATCAAAAAGAGTTGAGTAGAATGTCAAGCTTGGAAAGGGATGAGGTTGGGGCTGTTCCGTAGATGATGTCCGCATAGTCCAGCATGGGCAGGATCGTTTTCCACACAAGTTCACTATGGGTGGAAAGGAGAAGACTGGCTTTGTGGTGATAGAGAATGGCGAGCTTTGGCCGGAGTTTGGCGCAGATGGCCTTGACATGGGTGGAGGAGTTGAGGTGGCTGTCCAGCCAGACTCCCAGGTACTTGAAGGCAGGAACCAACTCGAGGGGGGAGTTGTCCAGAGTGGTGATTGTGGGGGGGGGGGGCAGGTAGGGAGGCAAGCTTTTGTCTAGAGCCGAAGACCATGGTTACAGTTTTTTAGCATTGAGTGTAAGCTGTTTTTTCTGGAACCAGGATTGGACTTTGTTGAAGTCATTTTGAAGAATGGAGAGACACTGTCATGGGAGGGGCCAGAGGCATAAATGATAGTGTCGTTGGCGTACAGGTTCACATTTGACGAGAGACAGGTGAGGGGGAGGTCATTTATAAAAAGGGAGAAGAGGACGGGGCCAAGGATGGAGCCTTGGGGGACTCCTGAGAGGATGGGTAGAGGGGGGGAAAGGGTGTCTCCAATTTGTACGGACTGCTGTCTGTTCTGGAGATAAGAGTGGAACCAGTTGCTGGTGGGTTGGGTGAGGCCAAAAGAACTAAGTTTGCAGAGCAGCAGGGGGTGGGAGACAGAGTCGAAGGCTTTTGCCAAGTCGATGAAAACGGCAGTGGTGGTTTGGCTGTTGTCTATGGCAGTGAGGATAGAGTCAGTAAGTCACAGAAGGGTAGTGATAGTGGAGTGGTGTTTTCTAAATCCTGACTGAAAGGGTGAGAGGGAGCTGTTGGAGAAGAGAAAAGTAGACAGTTTTGAGAGCATAAGGGATTTTTGGATTTCTGCGAAGGAGGGGAGAAGTGAGATGGGCTTGTAGTTACCTGGCAGGAGGGTCACGCCTTTGAGCAGAGGAGGATCTTGGCCATTTCAGGCAGACGGAACTGTGGCTGGCAGCGAGAGGTTGAGCAAGTGAGTTAGGGGTGCAGCTATGGCTGGGGCTGAGGTGCGGAGCAAACTGGGGTGCATGCCGTCAGGGCTGGATTTGGACTTTTTAAGGAGGTGAGAGCATTGTAGACTTCCATGGAAGCCAGAGGAAGTGGGGGAGGATGTGGAATAGTCGGGTAGTGGAGGGGGGAGGGAGTCAGGCAGGGCACAAGAAATGAAAACCGAGTTGAACAGTTCTGCTATTGAGGCAGGATCTGAGACAGGTTTGCCATTGATGTTTAGGACAGGACAGGTCTGCTTTGGGGGTGGGTTGGTGAGGGAGTTGATTACCTTTCAGAAGGACGCAGAGGAATTTTGGTTCCCTGTAAGTTGTGCTTTGAAGTAGGAGGACTTGGATAGCTGAATGGCTTTTGTACATTTGTTTCTAAGGTGTTTGTAAGCTTGGAGGTCACGGGTGGCAAGGGAGGCTTTATATAGCCTCCATGCCTTGTCCTTGGATTGGCACAGGGCAATGAGGTCGGATGTGATCCAAGGGTGATGGTGCAGTTTAACTCTAGCTTTCCTGAGGGGAGTGTGGGTGTCCCAGGTGCTGTGAAGAATGTCACAGAAGTGGGATAGGGCGAGGTCCATATCTGTCACAGAAAAGACTGGAGACCAGTCTGCTAATGTTAGGTCATGCCGTAGGGCCACCTCAATTAGGTGGTGTAGGGGGCGAGACCAGATGAATTTAGGAGGAGAGTGTGGGGAGTGGATTTTGCGGGTGCAATAAGTTATACAGTGGTCACTAAGGGCGTCAGAGAGGATGCCTGAGGAGGCGATCCTGTGGGGATGGGTAGATAGAATCCAGTCCAGGAGGGTATGGCTTTGGGACTAGTGGTTTAGACGGGTGGGTTCCAGGATTAACTGGGAGAGATTTAGGGCCTCAATCCTTAGGGTAGTGGGTTTGGAGGAGGAGGAGAGCCAGTTGAGATTGAAGTTGTCTAGTAAAATGAGTTCACCATTAGAGGTACTTGAGGAAATTGCCGAGATGGCCTTGACAAGGGAGTCGAGCGAGGATTTTGGTGGGGTGTACAGAACCCCAATGTAGAGGGGGGTGGACAATGGAAAGGATAGGTGAGCAACCATGGATTCATGGGAGGAAAGGCAGGATTCCTTGAATATTATGGAGCACGTGATGGACATTAGCTCAAGCTGTTGACCCTGCAATATGAGTGAACTTGATAGACCAAATGGCCTTCTTCTGCTGGCTTCTTCATATGTTCGTAAATAAGGCCCTATAACGGTCAGGTCCTAGTTACTTATGAGACCTCTTGACACCTATACACCCTGTGCAGTCACTCCGCTCGTCCACGGAGGCAGTGTTGGGTAAGTTACTTTTTCTATTACTTTCTATTTCTTTTAGAAACTTGATACAGGAAGCTCTGTGCAGTCACTAGCAAGGATGGAGACGTACTAGAAAAAGTAATACACCTGACAGTTACAGTTACTTATTTCTTTTTCTACAAAAACAATGCAGATATAATTAAAAACTATAACAGATGACATTTATTTGAAAGTAATAATGTTAGTTACTAATTACTTTCAAATAAATGTAATCAGTTACAGTTACATATTTCTTTTGTATAAAAAGACATAAGTAATTGTAACTGTAAGGTGTATTACTTGTTCCAGTACTTCTCCATCCTTGCTAGTGACTGCACAGAGCTTTCTGGAACAAGTTTCCAAAAGTAATAGAAAAAAGTAACTTACCCAACACTGCACAGAGTTGAGCATGTGCTGTGGAATTCACTGCCTCGAGCTGTAAGAGAGGCCCCCTCCATGGAGAGCTTCAAAAGTGCACTGAAGACACATCTGTTCAGACAAGCTTTTAACATATGATAATATTTTATATGGGGAGTGAGTTTTATTTTATTATTTATTAAGTGATTTTAATTGCACTGACTTTGACTTAAATCATTGTTATGGCTGATTTTATGCTGTAAATGTTTGCACCTCTATGTAAACTGCCCAGAGCCCCAGGGATTGGGGGGCTTAATAAATAAAATCTTAGTTACTTACTTACTTTTACTTACACCGAGACTTGGGCTGGATTTTCAAAGAAATGTTCAGGGCTTGCATTAGGCTCTGTATCAGACCCTAGCATTGCTGTAGTTGCAACATTCCTGATTGCCACAACACTGCTCGATCTTACAATCTCAGGCGCAGCTGCGACAGTTTACCTGCTTTACAGCAGCCTGCCCTACATCTCGGGTACAAGCCCCATGTCAGGGATCCCAAACAATGATGCACACTAGACCACAAAAAGGTGGCCTAGCGGGCACAGAACCGTCACAAGGGATATAAAATCTTGTTTGTTTGCCGTAAGTCTGGGGCACCGTATCTTTCATGCACCCGGAGCTTGTGGCAATTCTGGCTGTCTAGAAATCCAACCCCTAATGTCTAGGTGGGGTTTTTGCCCTCACCTAATCCCCACCCCCTGCCTTGATGCTACCCCCCCCCCCCAACTATGTATTAAACTCTTAACTCTGTCCCAGCTGAACCCACCATCTCTGCCTTTAGGCTGTTCCATGACTCAACCGCACTCTCTGTAAAGCAAAGCTTTCTCACATCCCTCCTGAATCTCCTTAACCATAAGGAGACCGAGCAGCAGATTTACTGCTCCATGGGAATTGATATGAAATGAGGTGTGGAGGATGATCTGAGAGGTAGAATAAGACCCTAATTCTGTCATCTCTTGCTTCTTCTGCTAAAGAGTAGTACCACTGTGGCCAGTCAAAGTGAGGAAATTCTATCAACTTTTTCTTCGGTGGAATTGAGAGGTATGAGGTAACATGCATGGGTTAGGCTCTTTCTGAGGAAGGATGTTCCACTGACCTAGAGTGGAACTATTTGGAGGGTTAGCCAGTATATCACATGAATCTGAAATCCAGATTTCCATAAAGCTGGGGACCACCCAGAATCCTGCTTTTGAAGGGAGTTTAAGTATGATGGATTCTGCCCCAACTTCTTTAAAAACTGAAAACACATCAGCACTCTTGCGGTCATGTTGGACTAATTATAACCTGGCTCCTTTCAGAGAGGCTGACAGAATCCTTTTCTCAGCCCTGATAGATAGCAGTGCAACGCGGAGCAAAAAAGAGGAAATACCACAGTTTTCCCTTGAAAGATGTATTAGCAAAGGCAGGAAAACAGTGATGGTTCTCCCTGAGTGATGTTTGCTTGGAAGGGCAGAGTATATATCCTTGCTGACCTGGATTATCAACATAACTGCGTTTTGGTTCCAGTGACCCCGTATTGACTTTCTTACATACAGCCTTAGAGAGGAAATGATACCATTGGTCCATCAAGTTCTTATCTCTGGCCAGCTTGATGGAAATACCCCGTCACCCCTTTTTCATCAAGGTACTTGTCAGTTTCATATATTATATTATTTATTTTGAATCACTCATGTGATTTCAGCCAATCAGCCTTCAGAGCCAGTGTACCATATATTCTGTGTACTGTGTTCTGTTGTGCAGGAGCACTAGGCGGGAGCACTCTGCTTCGATGTCGAGGAAGAGGGCATCACAATAAAATAAAAAACAATATACTCTAAACTTATTGTAAATTACTCAAGCTAAACTTGAGTGATTTATAATAAGATAACAGATCCTCCAATGGGTTGTCTCTTATAGTATAAGAGACTCCTCTCATGAGGTTTGAACACAGAGAACCGTTCAGCTTCACTTTACAGACCTCTCACCCAAACCTTACGCTTGGATTCTCTTATATCATATGAGACTTCCCTGGGAGGCCCTATTATCTAACAAAATATGTGTTTTAATTTTGGTTGTGGTAAACCGTGACACGGCAAATAGCACTGGAAACTGAAGGCCTCTGTAAATCCTCAGGTCTGTCAGTGTGCGGACAACCATAGTTCAGCCGCCCTCCCCCCACACCCCACCTAATGATGAAGTAGAATTAGCTGGTGATGAAAGGCAGAGAGGTATGTTTCACACTGGAAATGAAAGAGCAGCTAATGCCTTTGGGAAAATGTAGGAAAATATAATATTTAGGCACAATTTAGCTTGTATTTCATGTATCTTCTATAGATATCTCCTTTCCATTATTTTATACTGAAGAAAGTTCCACAAAAACAAAATATTTATCCCTTAGTGTTCATCTGCCTCTATAGCTTATTCCCTATTGAAATTATAATACTCATTTGTGACATCACAGTCTGTTGCCATGGGAATAACTGTGATGTCACAAGCAGAGTATTATAACATCAGGGGCCAGATATTTAAAGCCTTGCATCGGGCGCAAACCATTTATGCTCCAATTGCACTGCAATTGTACCAGGCTGCAATATTCAAAAGACCAAATAGCACAACGTGTTCACATCAGTGTTAAACATTAATATATGCACGGGACCGAGTGAGGGGCAGGGACATGCATACAGGCGCACTGCCATATTCAAAGTAATAGCACCGCGCTATGGGCATTAGCGCCACATATAACGTGGCATGAAATACTGCCTGTGAAAAGGTGCTCTTAACGCCAGGCAATCCTAGTCTAGAGTCACTCACCAATCCCTGAAGTCACAAGTAAAATCCCAGAAAACATGAACTGGTAGTCCAGTGGCCCTCCCCGATCCCTGGCACATGTAGGCACAAATAGACACATTGACCCTAGTAGTCTAGTGGCCCCCTCCAGTCCCAATCCCCAATTACTGTATGCATATACAAATTGACTCACATTCCCTGGTAGTCTAGTGGCCCCCCCAGCCCCAATCCCTGATTACTGTATGCATATACAAATTGACTCACATTTCCTGGTAGTCTAGTGGCCCCCCAGCCCCAATCCCTGATTACTGTATGCATATACAAATTGACTCACATTTCCTGGTAGTCTAGTGGCCCCCCGCAGCCCCAATCCCTGATTACTGTATGCATATACAAATTGACTCACATTTCCTGGTAGTCTAGTGGCCCCCAGCCCCAATCCCTGATTACTGTATGCATATACAAATTGTCTCACATTTCCTGGTAGTCTAGTGGCCCCCAGCCCCAATCCCTGATTACTGTATGCATATACAAATTGTCTCACATTTCTGGCAGTCTAGTGGCCCCCAGCCCCAATCCCTGATTACTGTATGCATATACAAACTGACTCATATTCCCTGGTAGTCTAGTGGCCCCCAGCCCCAATCCCTGATTACTGTATGCATATACAAATTGTCTCACATTCCTGGTAGTCTAGTGCGCCCCAGTCCCAATCCCTGATTACTGTGCATATACAAATTGACTCATATTCCCTGGCAGTCTAGTGGCCCCCATGAGCCCCAGCCCCTGGTTACTGTATGCATATACAAATTGACTCACATTCCCTGGTAGTCTAGTGGCCCCCCAGCCCCAATCCCTGATTACTGTATGCATATACAAATTGACTCATATTCCCTGGCAGTCTAGTGGCCCCCCGCAGCCCCAGCCCCTGGTTACTGTATGCATATACAAATTGTCTCACATTCCCTGGTAGTCTAGTGGCCCCTCCAGCCCCAATCCCCGATTACTGTATGCATATACAAATTGACTCATATTCCCTGGCAGTCTAGTGGCCCCCCGCAGCCCCAGCCCCTGGTTACTGTATGCATATACAAATTGACTCACATTCCCTGGTAGTCTAGTGGCCCCCCAGCCCCAATCCCTGATTACTGTATGCATATACAAATTGACTCATATTCCCTGGCAGTCTAGTGGCCCCCCGCAGCCCCAGCCCCTGGTTACTGTATGCATATACAAATTGTCTCACATTCCCTGGTAGTCTAGTGGCCCCTCCAGCCCCAATCCCGATGTATGCAGCTATACAAATTGACTCATATTCCCTGGCAGTCTAGTGGCCCCCCGCAGCCCAGCCCCTGGTTACTGTATGCATATACAAATTGACTCACATTCCCTGGTAGTCTAGTGGCCCCCCGCAGCCCCAATCCCTGATTACTGTATGCATATACAAATTGACTCACATTTCCTGGCAGTCTAGTGGCCCCCCACAGCCCCAATCCTCAGTTACTGTATGCATATACAAACTGACTCATATTCCCTGGTTGTCTAGTGGCCCTAATCCCCAATTACTGTATGCATATACAAATTGAGTCACATTCCCTGGTAGTCTAGTGGCCCCCCAGCCCCAATCCCCAATTACTGTTTGCATATACAAATTGACTCACATTCCCTGGTAGTCTAGTGGCCCCTCACAGCCTTGTTCCCCAACACATGCTGGACATACGAACAGCCATTTACCCTGGTAGTCCAGTGCCCCCGCCAGCCCCAATCTCCAATAATAAATACAGAAGTATCCTAGGTGGACCCGGGGACTGCCCCAGCCCCGATCCCCTGTAAATGTAAATTCTAACTACCTGGTGGTCTAGTGAACCCCCCACCCACAGTGCCTACCACCCCACTCTCCCCATCCCATAACAGAGCCAGTGACTGGCTCAGCCCACTGCTCACCTCCACGGCCAGTCGCCGACTGAGCTCTGAGTGAGCATGCACTGAATACGCCTGTGTGAGGGGTTGTTTCACCCCATTCGTTTGGTGGTAAGCAATACATACATTATTGTAATTACATTTCAGTGCAACTAGTGGTATCTCTACGATCTATAGAGGGGGGACAGCAGTGTTAGTGCATATTGTTCCTTCTATCACCTCCGTTGCTGCCCATCTGCCCTTACTACCCGGGTCATAGCTTAATACGACATTGCATGATGTCATGATCCCACATCAAATGCTGCGAACAGCCCTTTGTTGCTGTCATATGGAGATGATAAGATACACCACTGATAGCTATTTATGGTGAACTCTGCTGCTGTGTACAAAAGTAGCCTGCAGCTACGGAGCCGTTGCTTAGGTCTGACGTATAGGTGGAGCTGTGTGCACAACCGAGCCCATGGCTGCCAACCTATAGTTCACATCTAACATACAGGTGGAGCTGTGTGCACTATGAGGTAGCGCCGGGCAAACTACATGGTAATGCATGCAAAGCAGGCCATAATAAGATGCTAATATGGCTGTTTGCCCAAGGATTGCCTAAGTAGGCTCATTTGCATAGGGGTTTTAAATCTAGCAAAATTTAACCCCCCCGGGTATTGTGTTAGCCCAGGACAAACATGTTGGTGTCAGGCTAACGTGTTTGTTGCCCTTGGCTAATCTATCAAAACCGTAGCACAGTTCTGCAGTGTTTGGCCTGCACTGTTGTTTGCAGTTGTTGTGCACCACTTCATTGCTATCACCTGCATTGGCCACCTACTGCAACTCTACCTTACTCCACCTCTGTGTGCACTGGGATGCTGTTGCAGTTTGCACTGCTCGGTAGCTATATTCAAAGCTATCTTATCTGCTGGGCTATTTTTGCACTGCACTCTCAGCCCAGTTTGCACGGCTTCGTTTGCATGCTATATTCAACTGATTTAGCCCCTGGGCTGTTCCTCTGAATATTGCGTGCAAATGGTTCCGGGCTATTTTTGCACACCAGGCAGTGCTAATTTTGCCCTGGGGCTAAGTTATGAATATTGGACCCTAGGTTGTGAAGAAGCAATAGAGGAGCTGATGAACCCTCAATGAACAACTATCCTGTTTTCATGCATATGACCCCAGTAATGAATCATTTGAATAAGAAATACAGCGCTAATGTGAAATACAAGCTACTTTGTGTCCAAATTGGGTTTTTTTTAAAGTTCTCGAGGTGTCAGTGGGTCTTTCAGGGCCCAGTTCTGACTGCACATGTGTATGTTTTGGCATGCATGTAAGGGACACACAAGATTTCTGCATGAGGATGTAACCTGGGAACTTCCTCACATTAGTGACCTGAGCCCTGCTGTATGTGTCTTGACCTTACATGGCTCCGTGCTCTCCACGGGTAGCATGCTAAAGGGGGCTGAATAGGTACCAGATATTCACAAGGCTAAATAGCCACATGTCACACACATGCCCTGCTACACAAGCCGCATTGCACCCTGGAGGACAAGCACAAGGCCCTCTTTTTAAAATATATCACATTCTCCTGACATTATAGGTGTTGCTCAGGAAAAACACACATTTCAGCCACACTTGTATGTTATACGTATTTTTGTATTTGGAGACCCCTTTTCATAATGCATGGGTCCCCTGGGGTGCACCAGTGAATATGCCACACTGTAGTTAGACTTGTGTGCTGTTGGACAGCAGCATGACAGTTGTTTCTCACCTCTATTCTACATGCACAACAAGCCTGTGTTTCCATCCAGGGTTCTGATGACATCATAGAGACCTCAAGAGTAAAGTTTCACAGGTCCCAGTCCTGAGAGGGAACACAGTTGATTTCTGAATTGTTGCCAGTGTGTTATATGTAAGCAATAAGACACTGTGGGGTGTGTGCTGTGTGCTAGCAAAATGCACACCCATGGATGTGCTGAGGCATGACACCACAGGCGGAATGTTTTTATTTATTTTTTTTTTAATTTTAGTCTTAGGTAACTGGGTAAGGCCCACTAGGCACAAGTGCCTGTTTTCAGGGGTGACCTGGGAGCAGTGGGCGGTTAAGTGACTTGCTCAGAGTCACACAGTATTCAAGTGAAGGTTGTGAGAATCAAACTCAGGTCTGGTCTGCTGCATATATCAAGCTCGTTCACACCTCATTCCTCTAACCTCTAGGCTATACTGCCAGACCCCTTGAAATGCATTGTGCCAACACACAGCTCTCCTCAAGGTGTCTTACTGCCTTCATAAACTGGATAAACTGAGAAAATATTAAAACAAAAAAAAGCAAACTTGTTTTACTATTCTCCTAAAATCAATGACATGTAACCCCCCTGCAAATTGGGGTTCCCAAAAGTCTTCCAGGAGCTTGCCTGAATGCTCCAAGTCTGGGCGGTGTTCGGCGTCTGAGCTGTTTAAATGTGGTTCCAAGTGAGTGCTATTTGAGCCTCCATGTACTGTCTCTTTAAGAGCTGTCTGCTTGCAGACTTAATTAATCTGTATGGGGGGACTGTGTATTTAATGCTTGAATCCCGTCCGAGCTGCGGAGTAATCGCTCCATTTTGCGGTCGCTGGAAGTGCAAAGGGAGCCCATCTGAAAGCTGTAACTGTTTGCCTGCAATCATTTAAAGCATTAGCAAAATTGTAGTTTGTCTAACCTGCCTTTATTGCAGCTGGGACTCTGTGTGTGTTACCCTCCATTTTGGACCTGAACTGCTGTGCTGGGCCAGTTGGGTTAAGGGAGCCCTAAAATGGAGCCTGTGGACGAATCAGAACTTGGACTCTTAATTTTGAGCCAGCCACAAGGGGATTGCATGGGCAGTGACTCTGGGAAATGTAGTTTTGACCTTGGCACCTTTTTCCACCAACAGAGGGAGTCTTATTGTGAGTGACAGCTGAACCAGCCAACAGAATGGTGTGGAGCTAAAGGAAATGCCTTGCTCTGTGACTGAAAAGCTCAGATTAGTCATGACAGTGAAGAGAGAAGAAGCTCTGTGCTTCTACCGTGTATAGTTTCGTGCAGGAAGCGTGTGTGAGGCCCTGAGGTTTGGTCTGCAGCCGTTGCAAGTGCCAGTTCAGACTGAATCTGAGTTGTGAGGAGACAGAAGGAAGTCTGAAGAGTGGAAACCAAGCTCACCATGTAGAAGACTGGAGAAATTGCTGAATCGTGCTCGGTCTGTCAGGAACTGAAGCTGCTGTGTGTGCTCCCGGGTATTTTTGCAGCAATTGCAATCGGGATCGAGGAGCAGCCTGCCTGGTATAGTACTTTCCTTTTACATATGAATGTGCGTAGTGCTTGCAGGGAATCGCTAATTCCAATCCCCCATGCTGTGTGCTGTGTATTGAACCTGGAAGCAAACCCCAGCTTGTCTTGGACTAAATCTGTTTACTATAAACTGCAGTGGGGTCCAGTCACAAGGACCTTGTCTCCATGCCCTGCTGTTTCTGACAATCCAGAACAACATCCACTGTCCGGTCCTCAACTTGGGTATTGTGAGTACAAATCAGGGTATTCCCCTGCAGCCTGTTTTCAATCACAAGTGTGTCATCTAATTCTTGTTGTTTCACTGCTTCATGGACTGAGCCATCTGGCTCCGGATTACAATTGGGTGTTGTGCATATATTTTCTTCTACAGGGCCCTATCCATCTGCACCTGCCGGCCAACCCCGGGCAACGGACCTGGCTAGCCCCCCTCAACCTGGGTACCCAGAGTGTGACTTTTCAGGCCCTGTATGTGTGCACAGTACTGTGATTTAATGGCACCAATTAACCTGATTTCCCCCTCCCGTGTTACTGTCCCCTAAATAAATCAGATTTGTTGTTGTTAAACTTTAAACTGTCTGAAGTGTCAGTACCTTCATGCCAAACACTGTATTGGTTTGTGTATGCTGCTTAACCTTATTTTTCAGGGGGTCCTCAGAGACGAACCTGCGAATCAGTCTCGGGGGTAAGTGGTACCTTATGATTGAACAGTGTGTACATGTGGGGTATTGGTACTGTATCTCCTGTGCATCATGTGGGCCATTAGAGGGATTAGAAGGGGGTCTCAGTGTCCCAGAGGGCTGTGACCAAACTAGACTAACCATTACAAACCCTGACCTCTGGGTGGAGGCACCCACCATTGAACCTAGGCCCCTCGACCTGTCAGTAGTCAAGCAGGCAGGGGTAGTAGCCCTTGGGATAGCGCCACCTGGGGTTACAGACATAAAAGAAGGAGAGAGGGAATACAAATTCCTGCTGCATGCAGATGGCCTACTATTAACTGTATTCTCAGTGGAGACTTCTTTACTAAAGGAACTAAACGTGTTAAAATTGGTCAGGGAGGTCTCTGGGCTGCAGGTAAACTGGTCTTTCTAAAACCAAGGGAATGGGTGGAATTATCTAGCAATACATACAATCCAGTTCTGAACCACTGCTGGAACTATTTTACCTGGAGACCTGGGTTTGAATCCCACGGCTCCAACTTGCATACTGTGTGACCCATCCCTGAGCAAGTTACTTAACTTCCTTGTGCTCCCAGGTCACACCTGTAAACAAGCTTCAGCATAGTGTGTCTCTCCTAGTTAAAAAAAACATAAAACATATATATAAAAAACATACAGAGTCAACAGGTATGTGACATGGGGTGCTGGAAAGAAGCATACTCACTAGCTCCAGACCTCAGATATCAACTTACCTAAAAGATGTTCTGCTGTGGGCTTGAGGCAGGCGTGGGTACAGTGCGTCTCAGCAGAATCTTAGGGTGCAGTAAAGGGCAGCAAGCCTGCAGCTATGTCCAAGGAAAATGGAGTATACTGCACTCAGGAACACAACTGGGAAGCACAGTGTAGAAGCAATGTTAGCAAAATTTATTGTTACCAAAACATGTGGCAAAAAAAAAACATCTGGAAGGCAGCCATGACCCCAGCACTTCAGCCGAAACCAGCCTTCCATAGGGATGGGGGCGAGCACTGCTTCTACACTGTGCTTCCTGGCTGTGTTTTTGAGTGCAGTATACTCAGCTTTCCTCCGCTGTGTGCTAGCATGATCCAGTGCTGTGTGAGGTGGGGGGCACAGCTAGGGGTAGGATGGTGGGGACATTATGTGAGACATGGCAACACTGAGGCAGTGATTATGTAGGCCACAGACATGCTGTCTTGGTCATCCATTTCAAAGCCAGTTATTCTGTCACGTTCTCTACCTCACCAATTTTGTAAGGGCCACATATTGAATACATGTAAATATCTGTTTATCCGATTATTCTGCCAGGTGGCAGATAGGAAGGGGTACATAGTAATCTCGGACTACCCATGTTTTGTGGTGTCAAGGTGTAAACAAAAAAGAGAGGTTGGAGTCCCTACACTATGACCATTAAGTGGGCCTATGTGCACATTAATTCCTCCCCTTCCCTCCCTGTTTTATGCAGAGACACTATTGAATTGCAGCTGTATATACCTTCATGGCAGCGTGCACACTTTAAATGCTCACTTATGCACCATGGAAGCCATTTCTTCAGCTCTTTCACAATTAGGCCCAAAAGTCCTCTGTTTGTCCACAGGTCAGATACAGTGCAGCACACAAACCAGAACTCCACCATGCTATAACAGTTTGGCCATCTGCAAGCACCACAAAGGAGGCAGCTAACCTTTCATAGTGACATAACTAGTGTTGGTAAGGTAGGAAAGAACAAGTGAATACAGGAAAGAGCTCAGCAGAAAGCATTGCAGCAGGAACGAGTGAGTGGTTACCCCGAGCACCTTGACTGCATGAGTCTTCAAGGGGGTTCCTAGGGGTAACTACTCACTACGTTCCTGCTCTGTATGTGTTTTTGTATTTACACTTGCAGTAAAAAACTTGCTGAATAGCATCACTGTGTTTTGTATTCCTTGCTCACCACACCCCACTGGATTTTGTCAGATACAGTACAGGCAGGCACAGTGCAGGCTTCCCGCTCTTGTGAGTAACCCCAGTGAAGGATTACATGTACAGTGCTAGAAAGTGAAGTCCTCTCTTTAACTGTGACTAGCAACCTTGCAGTCTAGTGCAGTGCAGGCTTCCCTGCTCTGTGATGAATTATGTGCTTTGGAGGTGAGGGACCGATGGTAGGGATGAGTGGTGCCAGAAAATACCCTGAAACACTGCCTGGTAACTGGGATCAGAACCCAGACTGAGCAATTGATGGGTGGGTACAGTACCGCACAGTTCACCACCCCCACCAAATGCTTTAGTTAACTAAAATAAAAGTTTTTACTCCACCTTCAGTCTTATCACAATACCCCCTGTTCTCCCCCTCACCAGCACCATGCAGATACTTTCTTAAACAAGCATTTATCAATGCCGAATGTTGCTTGCTTCTATGTGCTGTTTAGGTATTTGGAAGTCATTGGAGTGCAAATATTGAAAATTTGGGACTTAGTTACGCGTTTCAGGAATCCGCGCAGCAACGCACGCCGTGAAACAGTCATTTTTAGGAATTTTTTCACCAAATTTTTCAACATAGCCATTTTAAGACCTCTGCTCATGAACAGTGTCACTGTGATTTTGTTAATGTGTCCCATACATTGAGTTTGCACACCACTGCGCCATTGTGCGCTACATGGGCAGAAACACGTTTTGGGCAGGATGTCAAAAATGACAGCTATAATGCTCATAAGGAGGTGTGGTAAAATGGCAGTGTTGAAAATCTGGAGAGAAAATATTGAAAATTTGCGAACTTACGAGCCTGCGTAGGAACTGCGCAATGCACACTCGTAAAACAGTCATTTTTTGGAATTTTTGCAATTTTCAACATGGGTTTTGGACCCCTTCTCTTGAATGACATCACTGTCATGGTGGTATTCAGGGCCGAAGGGTGATTTTGCAGTGACTGCACAGTCACTGCGCAAAATTACCCTTCGAGCCCGAATAACGCCATGACAGTGACATCATTCATGAGAAGGGGTCCCAAAAACCCCATGTTGAAAATTTGGTGCCAAAATTCCCAAAAATGCCCGAGATATGCAATAAAGTTGAAACCCCCCTATCTAGCCCATTATACAGCTTACCGGCATTTCCTCAGTTCGCGGTCGGCTTTGAAGAGTGCAGACGTGTTCCCGGTCCACCGAAGGTCGTCGCGCCGGAGTTCGGAGGTAAGTATGGGGTGAGGGGGGTGGGGAGGCTGGGTGCAGTGGGTGGGTGCGGGTTGTGGGAGGGTCGTGAGACGCTCCGCAGGACAGTTTTTGTTTCAGGAAGAAAAAAAAAAGACAACATGGGACCGTTTGCCATGCTGGGGTGGCTCCCAGCGTGGCACAAGGACTTGGGGGTGTTCAGCCGATGGGGATTGGGAACCCCGTCGGCTTACAGGGATTGCCACGCTGGGTGGGCCCCAGCGTGGCACCAGCTACGGGGGGGAGACGACAGCAGCTTAGCCGATGGGGATTGGGCACCCCGTCGGCTATACAGTGCGTGGTGGCACCAGCTGAGGGGGGATGACAGCAGCTTAGCCAACGGGGATTGGGCACCCCGTCGGCTAGACAGTACATGCAGGAGCGCGCACGCCTGGGGGGGAGCTGCGCGTGAGCAGCGTCTTATCGCTGCTCGCTCAAGCGTAGCTCCCCCTTTCAACTGTGTGCCACTGCATTTTGGAGCGTGTCATAGACAGCTCCAAAATGCATTGGCTTACAGGGGCCGCGCCTGCCAGCCCAGTGCCTGAATTGGAGGAGGAGGTGACACACCTCCGAAATCTCCGTTCATGGCACTATGTTTCTTGCACATGCGTGCAAGCAACATAAAAATGATATATCTGTTCCACATAATCTCTTTGCCATGATTCCTGCCAACTACAGCTGTGGGGCTTGCTGTGGTGCTACCCTTACTACTATTCACTCCAGGTGTCTCCCTTGCTTTGCACAGGATGAGTGTCCCAGCTGAAGTTGGCCAAGACCTGTGGATGTTGCTGGGCTGGATAGTGGAGGTAAAGGGGTTAACCCCACATCAGGAAGATACTATAGGCAGGGGAGGCTGAGAGACTGTAATGAGCTGGACGAAAGTGGAGTCCTGGCCACATACCTGAACCTGTACCCACCAGAAATGGATGTGCCAATAAACAGGCGGTCAGCTTATTCTGAATGAACTGCACTGGAGACTGATGATCTTGTTTCCCCAGGCTAGGTATATATTATTTATTTGATAAGTTACTCCAAGTGGAATAACCCCATGAGATGCAGCATCTCGTTTTCATGGGGTTCCTAGGGATGAGAGCAGCAGTCAACAGGTTAACACAGTCCAACAGGAAGTTACTTACAGGCTAAAATACACACAGGAAAAAAAAAAACTAACGGTAATTACATCCAAACAGTAACCAATGCAAGCTTACAAACAGAGGTCACAGCAGACAAAGAGCACGTGCACTGTTATTGAACATGGTCATGATCGGGGAGACTGGGACTTTGGACCAAAACAAACATGGGGAATTCTAAGGTGGCTGGAATGATCAGACTTGAACACCTGCAAGCTAGAAGCATTGCCGCGTTTGAGAGGGAGTTTGTTCCAGGTGTCTGGTGCTGCAAATGCAAAGGCCTTCCTGCCAAATTCATGCTGCATCCTGGGAACCGAGAAGGTAAGTGCCGCTGTTGTACAGAGTGAGTAGACACTGCTTCACTCTCTGTGGGATGGGCTAGGAGATACTCAGGTACAGAGCAAAGGCAGTGCTGTAGACCTCCCCACTTTGTGGCAGATCCAGGAGGAGACGCAGCAAGATGTGCGATTGGGTTTGCTCTGACTTCGGATACAATCGGCTGACACTTCTCATCCTTACCCATACTGTACAGTGTATGCCAGAGCTGCAAAACTAAAAAGGGAAGGTGTGTGACCTGGAAGGAAAGCTCCCCAACCCCCACAGGAAGAGAGGGGCAAACTCTGACACACAGCCTGCCCTGTCAATATTCAGTGCTTTGAATAACAAGTGTATACAATTATGTTGTGCAAAGGAATGCTTTGAATTGCATGTTTATATCTCAGGAAGGTAGGGTAGCAATCTTTCACCTCTTGCCAGCTGTCCGCTAAGCGCCTGTGTGTATAAACGACGTGGCTAATCAAGTACAAGAAAAAGAAGACATTCCTGGAAGCCAGGTGCAGAGGTTCTCAAATAATTACAGACAACTCACCATGCTGATGATGATGATGGCCGACTCTATTCATGCATTGTATCAAGCGAGGTTGGGGTGGGGGGTTAATTAGGACAGCTGCAGCATCAGGCAGGGAAGTGTGCAGATCCATAGGTGGGGGAAGTTCTGTACTCCCAGAATCCACGACCCTTTCTGAAGGACTGTTCCATTCAGAAGATGCCTACAGTTTATTTTCCATATATGGCAAAAAATGCATTTTAAATATGCCAAAACTGTCCTTTTGGTATTTGTAAAATATATTGGAGTGGGAAAGTACACGGTACATGTACACAACATATGAAACATGTAGGCAACTCTTATACTGAGAAATGGGAATAAATTATCCAAATATTTTGTGTGTGTGTGTGTGTGTGTGTGTGTGTGTGTGTATGTGTAAGCATATTTATACAATGACTTTATTTTAATTTTACGTATTTGTTTAAAATTTGGTAACTGGGTAATTCCAACAGCTTAACATTACCTTTTTCATGGAGGACCTGGACAAATAAGATTAATTACAGACAATACAAGTACAATACATACAAAATATAATGCTTTAAAAAACACATATCAAGTATCAAATATGACTATAACAAGTACATTTAGTGCAGTCAACTTTAAAAATGAACTTCGTCAACTAACCCTGACATTTTTTTCTTGTCAAGGACTACAGAGAGAATATCAAAATATTCTCACTCTAGGTTGATGACAAAGCAAATATTCTCATTATAGTTCCTTCTGAATGGAAACCTGACCTCATTTTATTTCCGGACTTAATTGTTCTCAGAAATGTCAATTTTCAGAGCTTTAACAGCAACTTCCTTGAGAGGGCAGCTTGTCCATCCATTTTACCACACACACCCATGCCATCGCATAAATAAAAAAATTGGCACAGGTCCAATAAAAATAAAAATATCGCTGATATTTCACATGTGAGCCATGACCCCTGTGACATTCCTCGTGGCTTCACCACTTGCAATGTCATGAGGTCACAGACCAAGCATAAAAAAAAAAATCAGTCATATTTTTACTAGGCCCATGCCATATTAATGTTTATGAAATGACCAGTGGCTAACAGTCTGATTGGTTGCTAGCCATGCGTTAGAAGTGTCTAATGTATGGCTGGAAATGAGTCCGGTCTGAGACACCTTCACCCTCCCTCAAATATCACTCCCCCTCCCACAACTTTGTTACCTCAAATGGCAGCCATATTGCTTTCAGTGGCCACAGTAGCCAAAGCTGAAAAAAATCCCAAACTACCCCCCAAAAAAACACCATGACAGCTCTACCTGAGCCCATTTCTCATAAAGAACATCCACAGCATGGCATCCTATAGTACTCCACACACCACAAATAAAGTAAACAAATTCACGCCTGTCACAATGTTTTCCCCGCCCATCTGTTGGCTTCCTGCAGTCCTCATCAGCTCACCTACCAGCCGCTCACTACTTCACTCATTATCCCTTTATTTTCACCAAGTATGCAAGATTTTCAATGACTCAAAAGTACAAAACCCCATACCGAGAAAACAAAAACAACGCACACCCCATCCTGTCTTATTGCTTACTTATGCCACATCTGTGAGACTAAACAGTGAAACACATCAGTGATAGTTTTGCCACCGTGAGGACCTAGAGAGAGAACATTGCAACATTGCAATATTTTCACTTTAGATCCATAGCGGCAGAAATATTCTTACTGCAACTCCTCACTGGCTAATATCAGTAGTGTGAGCAGCATGGTTCTATTTTTAGAACTCCAATGCTCACTCGCGTACTCGATGCCACTGAAAACTTTCACTTTTTAATCACTCACAGTCTCATTCCCTTTTACTGTTCAAAAGTAAAAAACAGCCTGTTATACACATACAAATTCCACATAGCTAACGTTCAGATGTGGTACATCCCCCACCACCATTAACGTCAATTTTCTACTTTTCTTCCCCATACAGGCACCGTTGTTCTTTTTCCACTGACACTCGGATTTCCTCTCACAAGGAACATGATGCCTCTTGCCAGGACTCATTGCACATCTCTCTGGCTCCAAAGCAGGCTGCTTCTGACCACATTATACCATCCACCTACCTACATTGCAGGAACATGCCAATGCATTAATGTACTGATGCATGCAGAGTTTTTTGCAATGAATTTCCTTACTTTTTGAGAAAGTGTAATCTTACCCTTATATGTTTGTGGGAGCATAGGGCCCTCTCACTGTATAGTGTGTTGTAGTTGCATCTCCCTGTGGGAGTGCAGAGCCCATCATGCTCCCTTCACTCAATAATGGTATCCATTTGTGGAAGCACAGGCCCAGCACTCCCTTCCATCCATAATTATAGAGACAGTGTAACAAACTGTCTTCTCCCTCTAGGAGCACAGGGCCCAGAGGGCCCTGCGCTCCCACTACTGCATAATGGAGGGCCCTGCAGTTCCATTACTGCAAAATGGTACAGGACCCTGTGCTCCCACCTACTCATAAGTGTAGAGAGACTCAGCACAGACCTAGAAATATTCCAAGTAACTCTTGTGATGCAAATGGTACAATATCTCAGTAACCATAGAAACATGGGGAAAAATTCCACCGCAGTTGTAATCATGGCCTGGCAACCTGCACATGTGCTTAGTAAAGGTGTACTAAGCTGCATTTAGCAAAAAATCCATATCTTGAACCGTTTTTAAGATATAGGTGCCGAAAGGTACTGCGCCTGCTAAAATGTTATCCAATGGGAAATTGCCAAACTCTGAAATATTATAACTATGAAAGTAATGTAAATTGTATCATAAAACTAGCAAAGGTCACATCTGTGGGGCAAGCCCTTTCTACCCTGAAAATTAAAGCCCTTAATTCAAAGCCATTTGTTTGCAGCGAAGGTGAAAAGAAACAGCAAAGTTTAGAAATCCCTTTTCGTGAGCTGTCAAAATCCCTTTTTGTGAGCTGAATCCCTTTTTGCGAGGTAGGGCCGCCTGGTCGTCATCTTTAAAAGGTATTTCTTAAAGTTCACTTAAAAGGGTTTGGTCTACATTTAAAAGGATTTGATAGCTAGAAGGAATTTTGATAGCTCATGAAAAGGGATTATAAAAAGTAATCCCTTTTTGCAAGCTGTCAAAGTCCCTTTTCCTGAGTCGATCCCTTTTCGTGAGTAGTCAAAATCCCTTTTCGTGAGCCAATCCCTTTTTGTGAGGTAGGGCCATCTGGTCGTCATCTCATGAAAAGGGATTTTGACAGCTCATGAAAAGTGATTGCTCATGAAAAGTGATTTTGACAGCTCATGAAAAGTGATTATAAAAAGTAATCCCTTTTTGCGAGCAGTCAAAATCCTTTTTCCTGAGCCGATTCCTTTTCGTGAGCTGTCAGAATCCCTTTTTGTGATGTTTTAGCGAGATAGAGCCATCTGGTCACCATCTCACGAAAAGGGATTTTGACAGCGCGCAAAAAGGGATCTGCATGCAAAAAGGGATTTTGATAGCTCGCGAAAAGGGATCGGAAGCAAGTCACGAAAAGGGGTTTTTAAATAAAAAAACAAGCATTTTTTTGACCAGAGTAAAGCAAACCAAAGGCATAGAAGTGTGCAGGACATCTCCATGAACAAAACCCATACTTGGATGTTTACAGAAGACATCCCTGGGACAAGTTATAATGCTTTTTTTTTTGCATCATTTATTTATCGCCCCTGCGCTCGACCGGCCACTCCTTCGGGCTCTGTCAAGGGACACCTACATACCCTCTAAATGTCCTGGCACCACTTCTGGCCTCATATTGCAGCTGGCCCCAGGATAGCCCAACATATCCCTTCACCAGATGGGTTCTCCCCTTCCGGGGAGAAAGTGCCTTCCCGGCTTACCTTTCTTGGTGCTGGGTGCTGCTGAGGTTGGCCCTGGCTGTCTGAGGGCTGTGTGGATGCAAGAGTCCAGACAGCTATCATCAGGTCAATCAGAATGCCATTTTCAGTAGTTTTCCTGGCTTCCCCAAGCATCTCACCACATCTGTAGTGTTCCTGGTCTCCACCGGGGGCAGCTACAGAGTGAGGCAATCTCCCTAGCCCACCCCAGGAGAAGATCACTCCTTCAAAAGCTCAATCCTCTCCTCCCCCTGCTGATCCCCGGCACCCCAAGTCCATTCACAAACCCAGGTTGCTGGTGTGGTGCAAGGTAAGGCACCAGTGCCTCAGCCCTCTTTGCCACCAGGCTGACAAACGTTTTGTTTCTGAGGAAAAATGAAAACAAGATGGCGGCTCGCAAAAAAGGTATTTTTTCTCACGAAGAGAGATTTTTAAATCCCTCTTTGTGAGCTGTCAAAATCCCTTTTCATGAGCTCAAATCCCTTTTCGCAACTGTGTATCTATCCAGAAGACTGAACTGAGCATGCTCAGAACCCAACATTTTGAAACTGAATAACTTTGGAACAGATTAATAGTTTTTCACCAAACCAATGTTGGCTTGTTCTTTGGGGCAAGCTCTTTCTAACCAGAAAATTTCAGACCAAAAATCCAAATGGTGTGGCTGCAGCGTGATGAGGAAAAAACAGCAAAAACTGACACAGAAAAGTGACTTTAACACTTTTTTCACTATGCGCTGCACAAAAACTACACATCTGACTGAAACAAAATTTGGCACATCAAGAGATCTACCTGACAGGGCAGTGCATACCAAATTTCGTGCAAATCTGTTGAATGGTTGCAGAGTTATTAAAGTACACAATTTGAGGTTTAACATTAAACTGCCTCCTCAATCCTAACAATAGTGGGTGGTATCGCACCACTATTATATGATATATATATATATATATATATATATATATATATATATATATATAATAACTGGTCAGCAATTTCTCTCAATGAACAGACTAGGCTGATATTTTCCATAATAACTGGCTGGTTGTTATGACATTCACCAGCCATGCCAGTCAAACTATGCTGCTGCCTCATTGGCCAAGGTTCTGTGTGTGGGCGGACCAAACAGTCTCACAAACTGCTGGAGAAAAATTGCTGGCCGTTATTATAAAATAAAAATGGAGGTGTTTCATATGAGAATTTAATACACACCCTCGTTGGCCAGGATGCTGAGAAACCCTGGCTTTCCTCGGGTTTGTGTAGCATCCCACAACTCAGGTGTGCATTAAATTCTCATATCAAACCCTTCCCCATCCATTATTCTCAATATATATATATGCACACACAGACACACACAGTATGTGTGTGTGTGTGTGTGTATATATATATATATATATTATACTGGCATGGTAGTGCCAGTATAGTTAGGGTGAGAGGGCAGTTTAAAGTTAAAGCAAATTTTCTGAACCTTAATAACTTTTCAGCCATTCAATGGATTTATATGCAATTTGGCTTGAAGGAGCGCCAAGGGTAGGTCTGTTAACGTGCCACATTCCATATGAATCTGTTGAATGGTTCAAAAGGTATTAGCATTTACAAAACCCAAAATGTACTAACTTTTAGCCATTTTTTTTGTCTTGGGTATCTTACAAATGACTTTAGGTACTGCTCTGAAATGTTAAGGGTACACTACCCTAGTCCCACTGATGTCTCCCTTGAAAGTTTGGTGAAGAAATATTGATATGTTCAAAAGTTATAACAATTGTAATTTTCCCATTATTTTCTATGGGGGAAGTTAGATGTCCTGTTCAAAAGTTTTTTTTGCGGCAGATTTTTGTGCATGAAGGGTCACATACAGCTTTTTCTTTCAAAAGAAAAAGCTGTCTTTTGGCATGTAGGGGCACACAGAGCCTGCTTAACTTTCACAGAGCTCTGTTGTGCCCACCATTGCTAGCTTATCTGGAGGACCTCTACTCCCATTCTCTGTATGAGAACACTGGGGCTTTTTTGACTTCTGCTGACGCAGCTGGAACTTGTGCTGCCTGCTGCAGAGTCCGCATTGAGCCACCCACTTTCCCTGTTGTCTAGTGGCACCCCCAGTCCATTGTCCTTTATACCTGGTGTCTAGTGGTACCCTCTGCCATGTATCCCCTCCCCCTAGCAGTGTGGAACAGTGGGGAGTCCACTCCCACTGTCTCTAAACATTTATTTATTTATTTTAAAAATCAACATCAGGGTTCCCAATTCCTGTGTCAGCACTAAATAACCCTGCGCCGCTAGTCAGGGACACTGGGGAGCCCATTCCCAGTGTCCCCAGTTATGTCCTGCCCTCTATCACTACACTGGGACAGTGGGGAGCCCACCCCCAGTGTCCCAAAACATTGCTTATTTTCCTTATAAAGAAAGAAAACCATCCCCGATGTCTTATTTTTTTCCTTAAAAGAAAACGGTCCTCATCATCTCCCGTCCTCCCCATCCCGACCTCCGCGCACCCACCTCTTCAATCTCTGCACCATACTTACCTCTGGAGGTCAGCAGCTGCAATCTTCTCTGGACCAGGGCACATCTGCACTCTTCAAAGCCGAACCTCGAACTGAAGAATTAAGGTAAGTGCCATATAATGGCTGTCAATGGGGTTTTCAACTTATGTTGATATCTCAGCCATATTTTGAGATTTTTGCACCAAATTTTCAACATGGGCTTCTTGGGACACCACCTCATGAACACTGTCACTGTCATTTTGTTAATCAGACCCGTGGAGTTGTTTCACAGTCACTCGCATTGGAATCACCTTTTTGGGACTGATTGTAAACGACAGTGCCAGTGTTCATGAGGTGAGGTCCCAAAAAGGCCATGTTGAAGATTTGGTGCAAAAATAACAAAAAACACCTGAATTATGGGCGCTCATTGAAATTGTTCTACGCACACTCATAACTTTGGACACTTTTAATATTTTCACTCCAAATTTTCAACATTGCCATTTTTTCACATCACCTCATGAACAGTAGAGCTGTCATTTTTCACATCCTGCCCAAAATGTGTTTTCGTCTCTCTGGCAAAGAATTTGTGCAGTTGCTGGGTGAAATCACCTTTCAGGACTGATTAAGGAAATGACAATGCCAGTGCTCATGACATGGGATCCCAAAAAGCCCATGTGAAAAATTTGGTATGAAAATACCAGCAAATGCCCAAGTTATGCACGTTCATTGAAATTTTCCTACGCACATGCGTAACTTTGACAATTTTTTATATTTTCACTCTAAATTTTTAACATACCCATTTTTTCACACCACCTCATGAACTCTGTAGCTGTTATTTCTCACAATCTGTCAGAAATGTGTTTCTGCACCTGTGCTGTGGAATGGCATTTTGCACAGATTATGAAATGTTCATGTAACCCCCCTGCAAATGGGAGTTCCCAAAAGACTTCCAGGAGCTTGCTTGAATGCTCCAAGCCTGAATGGTGTTTGGCGTTTAAGCCATTTATCAGTGAGTGTTTTTAGAACCTCTGGTACTGTCTCTCTTTAAGAGCTGTCTGCTTGCAGACATAATTAGTTTGTATGGGGGACTGTGTGTTTCTTTGATTGAGTACCACTCGAGCTGCTGCCAATTCACTCCATTTTTGCAGTCACTAGGAGTGCAAAGGGAACCTATCTGAAAGATGTAACTGTTTGCCAGAAACCATTTAGAGTAATAATGAAATTACAGTTTGTCTAACCTGCTTTCTTTGCAGTCAGAACTGTGTCTGCCTAGTTCCCCATTCTGGTTTTGAACTGCTGAACTGGACCAATCAGTGTGGGGTAAGCTAGCTCTAAATGGTGCCTTGGATGAATCAGAACTTGACTCATAATCTGAGCCAGCCACAAGAGGATTGTATGGGCAGTGACTCTGGAGATGTAGTTTAGACTTCGCGCCTTTTGGACCAACAGGAGCAGTCTATTGTGAGTGACAGCCAATCCAGTCAAGAACTGGGAGGAACTCAAAGGAAGTGCCTGGTTTTGTCTGTTGAGTTTCAGTTGAGCTCTGGCAGTGAAGAAGGAAGGAACCCTGTGTTTTTCAGTGTGCAGTTTTAGTCGGAAACGGTGTAAGGCCCAGAGTTCCGGCTGCAGCTTGTGTAACTGCTTGTTAGGACTGAATCCGTCCTGTGAAGAGAATCAAAGGATATCTGAAGAGTAGAAACCAGGCTCACCCTGTAGAAGACTGGAGAAATTGCTGAATTGCACTCGTCTGTCAGGAACTGAATCTGCTGTGTGTTCTCCGGCATTGTGCAGTAATTGCGATCGGGATAGAGAAGCAGCCTGCCTGGTATAGTACTTTCTGTTTTACCATATAAATGTGTGAAGAGGCTTGTGTACCTCAAGTGAATCCTGCTGCCATTAAAGGACTTTTGCCTGTTACTGTTCACCATATAAATGTGTGAGGAGGTTTGGTTAGCTCAAGTGAATCCTGCTGCCATTAAAGGACTTTTGTCTGTTGCAGTTTGCCATATAAATGTGTGAGGAGTCTCGTGGAGCTCAAGAGTAGCCCTGCTGACATTGAAGGAAACTATCTTGTTTGGCGGTCGTGAGTACTAATTCAGGGTCGCTCCCTGTTGAATTGCCACATTGAATCCAAATGGAATCACTGTACTGCTGACTGTTTAAACTAATTTTCTTTTCTCTGTGGGAAAGGGCCCTCACCAGCTGCCACGGTTTGGACTAGCCACTAGGGCTTGAAAATTTAGGACAGTAACTGGTAGGGATAGGGCCTGTGCACAGAGCCATAGGTAGATGAGTAAAGTATAAGCTAATTAACCTGATTTCCCCTGTCCTTGTTATATTCCCCTAAATAAATCAGAGCTGCTTGTTTCAGCAAAGTTATACTGCCTGAGGGTATTTGTCTATGTTAAAGTATTGTACTGTGATTGTTGCACTGTATTTTATTTTACAGGAGGTCCCAGTGCCTGAACCAGCCCTGGGAGTAAGTGTATACTGTGAAAGTAATTCTGATATATTGTGTGGGCCACTAGTGGGAAGAAGGGGGGGTTGCAGTGTCCCAGAGGGCTGTGACCAAGTAAGTTTAACTATTGCAAACCCTGACCTCTGGGTGGAGGCACCCGCCATTGGATCCAGGCCCCTCAACCTGTTAGTGGCAAATCAGGCAGGGGTAGTAGCCCCTGGGATAGTGCCATCTAGGGGTTACATTCATCTATCGGGTTCATGAGCTGGGGTGATAACAACATTGTGTTGAAAATTTGGAGTTAAACTGTGAGAAAATGACAAAGTTATGACCATTCCTATGCATCACTTAGGGTGAGTACTATAGTGACAAAAAGAGGGAAATGAAGCATTACCGTTTCCAGCCCTAATGTCCCATCACCACCCTGCAGATACTGACAGGTGTCAGTTGTTTACCTTGGGGTCATCAGCCAAAATGCTCACACCATTCCACCCCCAGCCCCCACTGCAGACATTGACTGGCATCAGGGTGTGCCTTGGGGTCTTTGGCCCTAACGCTCACCCCATTCTCCTATACTGTACCCATCTCAGCTTATTTTCTTATGGAATACAGTGGGCATTAGAGCCAAAGACCCCAAGGCACACTCCAATGCCTGTAAGTGTTTGCAGGGTGGGGGTGGGGTGGAATGGAGTGAGCGTTACAGCCAACAACTGAACCCCCCCATGCCTGTCTGTCTCAGCAGGATGGGGGTGGAGGTGGGGCATTAGAGTTGAAAACCGTAACGCCTCATTAAGGAAGTAAATCAGAGAGGGATGGTGGACATCACCTATCTTGATTTCAGCAAAGCCTTTGACACTGTCTAACATAGAAGGCTGATTAACAAGATGGGTAGTCTGGCCATGAGCCACAGGCTGATAAACTGGGTTAGAAATTGGCTGATGAACAGAAGGCAGAGGGTGCTGGTAAATGGCATCCAATCCAGGGAGAGGGGGCGACCACTGGGGTACCTGAGGGATCAGTCCTGGGACCAGTCCTGTTAAATGTCTTCATTAGAGACATTGTGGGAGGGCTACAAGAAAAGGTCTGCCTGTTTGCAGATGACACCAACATATGTTACAAAGTAGATACCCCAGAAGGGGTGGAGAAAATGAGGAGGGACCTGGACAGCGGTGCCTGTTTGCAGATAACACCAAGATCTGTAACACAGTGGATACTCCAGAAGGGGTGGAAAAACTGTAGAGGGACCTGGAGAGGCTTGAAAAATGGTCTAAGGAGTGACAACTGAGGTTCAATGCAAAGAAGTGCAAAATAATGCACCTGGGAAGGGGGAATCCTGGGGAGAGCTACAGGTTGGGGGAGGTGCTGACAATCACCAAGGAAGAAAGGGACCTAGGAATTATCAGTTCTGATTACCTAAATGTGTCAAAATGGAGCACACATGTTGCAGGGAGGGCCAGTGGCATGCTGGGGTGCATAGACAGTGGTAGAGAGAAGAATTAGTTAATTCTACTTGCTGTGGAGAGAGTTAGTGTGGAGAGGATTTTTGTAAGTTTTGCTATTTTATTTTTTTTTTCAATTTAGCTTAAGGCGGAATTTAGCTTAAAGGTTTCTGTGGCTGGAGGGATTGTAAAAGCCCTCTCACCAGCCTTTCTTAAATACTAAAATGCTACTGGGAGTTGGATTTGAAGGCTGTGAGGGAGGAGTTTGGGGAGCTGTAAACTGACCTGAGCCCTCAGGGCAGGTCAGGAGGGAGGAAGCAAGGAACAGCCATATGAGCTAATTCTTAGAGACATATATAACTATATATAACTTATGAGTAGGAATGTGGTGTACAGTTAGTACTGTAGATCTTATGAGTAGGATTGTGGTTTCCAGTCATTACTGTAGTTAGCTGTCTTAGGCTGCATGCAAGGGCATTTGGTATTACAATTTCAGCTAGAGGCTGGGCTAGGATTAGTTAATTCTACATGCTGTGGAGAGAGTTAGTGTGGAGAGGATTTTTGTAAGTTTTGCTATTTTTTTTTTATTTAGCTTAAAGGTTTCTGTGGCTGTGTTTTTTGAATTAAGCTTAAAGGTTTCTGTGGCTGTGTCTTTTGAATTTAACTTAAAGGTTTCTGTGGCTGTGTTTTTTGAATTAAGCTCAAGGGGAGCACAACGGCCCCACTTAAAGCCAGGGGGAGGGACCTAAAAACGACCTGGGGCAAACGTCTACTTTCTGGAATGTATGTGCTTGTTAGACTTGGGAATGCTATTGGTGGGTTTATAATTGTGTTCATAAACAACTGCAATCAGTATAGAAAGACTGTATTTCACTGTGCTGTATAGGTAGTGTGAACCATGGGTAGGATTGTGGGTTGCCATGGTTGTGGGGCAGCAGTGTGGATGAACATACTGTGGAGGCTGGGAGGGTGCCCAGTATGCCACAGGCTAAGGAGGCTCAAGGAAGAGGTTCAGTGACTTGGCAGGGAGCTGGGGAGGTTGAGGGGCAAGGGGAGAGTTGCGTTGGTAGAAGGGCCAACATCTGAGAGTATTGTGGGGGGGGCACCACAAAGAAGGAACAGTGGATTAAGGGAAGGGTCGGGGGAGGGAGCAAACTAGACAGGAAGTCAGCTGATGAAGAGTGGACTGCAGTAGGGCCTAGCAAAAGAGGAGCAGCAGTAGGCAGGAGGGAAGAGAAAACACATAGTAATGCAAAGAGGGTAGGGAACATGTTTGCTGTACTAGCAACACAGGGGGAAGAGGACGCAGGAGGAGATTGCACAAGGGATAGTGCTCAGGAAGAGGAGGGAGTAAGGGGCATTACTAGTGGAGAGATTGAGCATGGCATGGCAGGGGGAGGGATAGTACTTGGAGAGGTGAGGAGAGAGAGGGAGAGGGAGGTTGGCAGTCAAACAGGAGGAGGGGGGTCTCAATTGAGAGGGGCAGGAGGGAAGACACTAGGACAAATGGCAAAAGCACTGCCTTGAGTGGCCCTGGGAATGAGAACCTGGGTGGGGAACTTGGTACAATATTATGACTGGGTGACAGGTGAGCTAGATAAGGGTCATGTGGTGGATGTTCTTTACTTGGACTTCAGCAAAGCATTCGATTCGGTGCCTCATGGGTGGCTTGTGGGAAAGCTAACTGGTATAGGAGTAGGGGCAAAAATGACAAACTGAATTACAAACTGACTGAGTGGTAGGCTGCAATGGGTGGTGGTGGGAGGGGAGCTCTCAAATCCAAAGCCAGTGATGAGTGGGGTGCCACAGGGTTCTGTGCTGGGACCAGTATTATTTGGGATCTTCATATCAGACATTGTGCATGGTGCGGTGAGCAAGGTAAGTCTGTTTGCAGACAACACCAAAATGTGAGCAGTGGTAGATGGAGGGGAGGGATGGAAGCAGCTGCAAGGGGACCTAAGCAAACTAGAGGAGTGGTCAGAGAGGTGGCAGCTGGGGTTCAATGCAAAGAAGTGTAAGGTTATGCACTTCGGGGCAAAGAACCAAGGAGAGAATACTGGCTGGGGGGGTTAAGCTGGGGATCACTGAGGAGGAGAAGGACCTAGGGTTATTGGTAACAGGGACCATGAACAACACTGCCCAGTGCAGGAGAGCAGCTGCAAAGGACAACAAAATGCTGGGGTGCATAGCGAGGGGGTTTTCATCCAGGTGAAGAGAGGTGATCTTGCCCCTCTACAGGTCGCTGGTAAGGCCATACTTGGAGTATTGTGTGCAGTTTTGGAGGCCATACCTAAAGTGTGATATCAGGCTACTGGAGGGGGTGCAGAGGAGGGCAACAAAGATGATATGTGGAATGGATGGGAGAGACTATGAGAGCAGGCTGGGAGACCTGAATATGTAAATCAAGATAGAAGGGACGGGGGGACATGACAGAGACATTCAAGTATCTGAGGGGAATCAATAATGATGGGGCAGATGGAGTCTTTAAGCTAAGGAGAGGGAGAGACACCAGGGGGCACAGGCTAAGAACAGAGGGGGGATGATTTAGGAGGGAAATGAGGAGACACTATTTCACGGAGAGGGTGGTAGCAAAATGGAATGCACTACCAGAAGGGGTGGTATTATTAAATCTGTGAACAGCTTTAAAAGGGCATGGGATAGGGAACAGGGGAGAGTGAGGGTGGGGGAGGTGGAGGCGGCAGTAGGATGACAAAGGGGAAGGGTGGGGCAGCTGCAAACTAGGGGTGTCAGCTGCACACTTGAGCAGACTTAGATAGACCAGGTTGTCTGTTTCTTCTTACACATTTGTATGTTCGTGTGTTCGTATCACTAGCAGAAGGCGGGAGGTAGTGATGCCATTGTATAATACACTAGTAAGGCCTCCTCTACACTACTGTGTACAATTCTGGGGGCTGCAACTGCGCAAGGACATTGACAGAGTGGAGGCAGTCCACAGAAGGGCAACCAAAATGGTACATAGCTTGCAACAATAAGTACTCACTGAAGGAAAGGAGGGAGTGTGTGTTTTGGGGAGCATGATAGGCATGTTCAAGTACCTCAAGGGCATTATTAAGGTGCAGGGGAGAGATATCTTCCAATGTATAAGGAGTACAAGAAAGAGGGGACATGATGTGAAATTGGAGGGGGGGTACATTAAAAGGAAGTGTGAGAAAATTTTTCTTCACAGACAGCGTGGTAGACACATGGAATTCTCTGCCACAAAAGGTAGTGGGAGCAAGCACAGTGTGGGATTTTAAACATGCCTGGGACAGACACAAGGGAACCTTGAGGTGGGAAGGAGTGGGAAGCAGTGATGAAAAACCACTGACCAGATAGGGTCAGAGGCCACATACAAGTATAGGGCTTATGGGCAGACTGGATGGGCCTACTGGTCCTTACCTGCCAACAGTTTCTATGTTTCTATGAGGTGGGTTGATAAGAAGACTGTGTTGAAAATTTGGGGTCAAAATGTGAAAATGACAAAGTTATGACCATTCATTGCTGTTTCGCTACACGCGCTAGTAACAATGGAATTTTTTAAATATTTTCACCCCAGATTTACAACATAGCCTTCTTATTACCCCCCTCATGTATGTCACAGCTGCTATTTTTCAAATCTTGCCCACAATATGTTTTTACACCAGTGGCGCAGAATAGCATTGTACTTGAGCATAATGATGTTTTGGCTTAATTTCACAATTTTTCTGTACCATGCTACATGAGGTGGGGTAATAAGATGGCTATGTTTACAATCTGGTCACTGTACATATACGCATCTACAGCAGCACTGGGGACCCTGCGCTCCCACAATAAAATGGGGATACTATTACACTATCTCTAAAAGTAAGGCAATTAATTGCAGAAAACTTTGTTAATGCATCATTTAGGGTGAGTACTATAGTGAAACAAGCATTTGTCAATGCCGAATGTTGGCTTGCTGGCATTGGCATTGGTAGTGCAGGAGTTAGACAGATGCATCATAGGAATGGCAGTGAAGTATTGAACTGATGCCAACCCACCCCCACCCTGCAGAGAGTGACAAGCATTAGGGTGTCCCTTTGGGTGTTTGGTAGTGCAGTGCAGGAAAACATGTCGGGCAGGATGTAAGACATGACAGCTGCACAGTTCATAAGGAGGTGTAAAAAAATGCCAGTGTTGAAACTGTGGCACGTAAATATACCAAATTTGTGAAGCTACTAGGGTGCGTGGGAAATATGCAATGCACACTTGCAACACTGCCATTTTATGGGTGTTCGGCACCAAATTTTCAACATAGGCATTTTAGCACCTCTGCTCATGTACAGTGTCACTGTTATTTCCTCAAAGTGTCCGGTTATGATTTATAGCGACTCATGCTATTCTCATGACCGAAGTGCGAAACACATTTTGGGCAGGATATGTGAAATGACGGCTGTACTGTTCATCAAGAGGTGTGAAAAATGGCAATCATGAAAATCCAGACTGAAAATATCACAATGCACGACGGCACGAGCGCAGCGTGCAATCTGCCAACGCACACTCAGAATACAGTTATTTTATGGAGATTATCATCAAATTTTCAACATAGGCATTTTAGGTCATCTGCTCATGAACTGTGTCACTGTCATTTTCATAATCTGGCCCAAACACTGATTTCCCACAGCGACTCGCATTGTAGCGCGGACGCGGAAACACATTTTGAGCAAGATGTGGAAAATGACAGCTGTACTGTTCAAGGAGGTGTACAAAATGACAATGCTGAAAATCCGCAGTAAAATATTGTGAGTCTGGCGGTTACGAGCCCTGCGTAGCAACTGCGCAATGCTGCGTCATAAAACAGGCATTTGTTGGATTTTTCCACCAAATTTGGAACTTGAGGCTTTTAAGAGGGCACCTCATGAACACCACCACTGTCATTTACGTTAATGGGCCTGAAAGGTGATTTCGCTGCAGTGACTCGAAATCACCTTTCGAGGCCGATTAACGCCATGACAGTGACAGAATTCATGAGGAGGGGCCCCCAAAATCCCATGTTGAAAATCTGGTGCAAAAATTCCAAGAAATGCCTGAGATATGCAACAAAGTTGAAAAAACCCTATTCACTCCATTATACAGCTTACCGGCATTTCCTCAGTTCGCGGTCGGCTTTGAAGAGTGCAGACGTGTTCCCGGTCCACTGAAGATCGTCGCGCCAGACTCCGGAGGTAAGTATGGGTGGGGGTGAGGGAAGCAGGGTGCGCAGTGGTGGTGCGGGTGGGGAGGGGGGGCATCGAGACTACGAGGACGGTTTTTAGTTTTACAGGGGAAAAACAAAACCATCGCGACAGGTTTTCCTGTTGCAGGGCATTTGGCACACTCGGGTGGCTCTACAGCGGCCACCCAACTGTTTTTTGAGGGTGTCAGAAGCTGACGGGGATTGGGCACCTTTGTCGGCCCACAACGGGGGCAAATAATGCCGACAGGGATTGGGCACCCCATCAACAAACAAAGACAGCGGTGGGCACGCGAGCTGAGGGGGATTGGGCACCTCCTCGGTTGAACAATTGGGAGGAGAGGTGATGCAGGCGAAGTGCTCCCGTCGGCGCCAACAAACACAGGCGGGCGCCAGCCGAGTGGGATTGGGCACCCTGGCATTCCGTGATTGGGGTATGCCGATGGGGAGTGGGCCCCGTCCAGCACAGTAAAACAGGTGGGGGGTTACCGACAGGGGGATTGGGCTCCCCCGATGTTGGCAACCGTAAGCCGCTCACTGACCATGCTGATAATGGCGGCGAGCATGCAAGCAAAGGATCCGCTGCGTATGACGAGCTTTGCTCAGATTGCAGTGGACCTTTGCTTAGATGTGCTTGCACCATTATGTATGCATGGTGTGGTGCCGGCATGCAGGCTGATTGGGGAATGAGGGACGCACCTACTGATGCGTGCCCTGCATTCGCCCAACAGCGGCCGCGCTCCCAAATCTGCACTCTCCCTATATGTTGGCTTGTGCCTGTGGCAAGCCAACATAAAAAGGAGGGAAATGAGGTGTTAGGATTTCCAACCCCAGTGCCCCACCCCTAACCTACAGAAACTGACAGGTGTGGGGGGGTGCCATGGGGTCATCGGCTGTAACACTCACGCAATTCAACCACCACCCTGCAGACACTGATAGACATCGAGCTGTGCCTTGGGGTCATCTGCCCTAATGCTCACCCCACTCCCCTATGGTGTAACCCTCTCAACATATTTACTTATGGAATGGGGTGAATGTTAGGGCCGATGACTCCAAGGCACTGACTGATGTCTGTCAGTATCTGCAGGGTGGGGGTGGAATGGCATGAGCATTAAAGCCAATGACTCCATGGCAGCCCCCCACACCTGTCAGTCTCTGTAGGGTGGGGGTGGGACATTAGGGCTGCAAACCCTAACACCTCATTTCCTTCCTTTTTTCACTATAGTACTCACCCCAACCAATGCATCAATAACGTTTTTTGCAATGAATATGTATATACAGTATATATACACACGCGCACACACCCACAACATATGTTTTAGGATAAGTGTCCAGAAAGTGATATCTTGGGCTACCGTGAAAAATGTTAATATCATTCTTAATGCCTGTCCATCATTGTCGTATCATTAACTGCACCTGTACCGCACAGATACAAGAATGACTGCAGTAGATGAAAGTGAAAGTCCCCAGCTGAACTGCACAATTCTGAGAGCCGCTGTGTGGCAGACGCCATTCTAGATATTTCACTTCCCTGTCATTCATTTTGCTTTTTTAACTTTTTTTTCACTAATTTAACCTGAGACAGGCCACTTTGTCTTTTTATAACAGTGCACAGCCAAGCATTCATTACTGTGGTTCCCCAGGAGTCGGTTGTGTGTACACAGTCTCTTCAGTGCTCACGCAGACCCGTGCACCTACCCTCAGCATGGCATTACACTATCAGATGGAGTGGAGTGGAGTGGATCAAAGATTAAAAAAAAAAAAAAAAAAACTCAAAAAAGAAATGCCTCCAAAAAGCCTAACAGTACACCGGGAGGAGACTGGGAGAAATCCCCTGTAGCAGCAAATCACAAAAAAGGGAGACACGTCATTTCAATTACAGCAGCTAAACAACACAGCTGAAGAAAGGCATTTTCCACATGCAGGCCTTTAATATCAGTGGCCTCTCATGAAGTTAATTAGGACATCTTCAGTCAGGCCATGTCATATTCCCTATATATCCTAAGGTATGTCCAAGAGTATCTATCTACTTTACTATATATCTAGATGTTTTACAGGAAATTCCCATTCATTTCAGTGAGATTTCCTGGGATAGACAGAAGCCATGAGTAATGTCAAAAAGTCAAGCTGCACCTGAAAAAACATCAGAACATTTTCTTAAGGGCTGTGGCATAGTCAGTTTATGCAATGCCCTTTACTTTTTGTATTGTTTTAACATCTTTTTGTAAGCATTTTTTTAAACTTACAGTTTCGGAATGGGTACGTGCCTATTATTTGCTTGTAGTAGTGGTAGTAGTAAAAGCTTTTATTCATTTCAATGTGAATGACTCGGATAACGCATTGGAGACATGCTCATTTCCAGTGAGGTCCTCGATACTAGTGGTTATAAAAGTACAAATACTGTTATACAGAATTTACAAGATTAAGAATCAAAGGAAGAATATACAATATCAGATCACTAGATCTTCAACAGGAGACATATACAACAGGACAATAAATAATCAAGACCATAATATTCAAAATAGGAATAAAGTGGTACAGTTGCTACAGTATATGTCATATGGGCTGGGACCAATCAACTCAAATACATAGATAATCTCGGCATTGGTTCATTATGGTACCAGTTTCTATGTTTCCATGATGCTACATGCATTCTGTTGGCCAGGGCATCAGTACATGAAGTGTGCATGCCCAGAGAGGGCTTATGACAGAGCATGTGAGTTGTAAGAGGAAGCAGCTCAGTAGAGCACCAGAATTAATTTTTGGGAAGTCAAAATACTTCACAGATCTCAAACTTTGAAAGTCAATTTTCCAAGAAGGGCCAGTTTTGGAGGTAAATATAACTATTTTCAATAAAATATCCCTTCATCCGGGGGAAAAAAAAATCAACCACTTTTGGCTGCCATGGTTGCAAAATTGGATATCACCTACTTTTTGCACGGGCTTTAGGGAGTCAAATATTCCCCTCTATATTTTTGTTAATAATATTTTATTAACAGTTTTATTTAAAGTTTTCCAGAGTTTAGACAATTCATTGTATAACATCAAGGAGTGGGGGCGTTAGTGACATATATAATTAAGGGTATTAATATGGAGACAGGCTACAGGCTGGACGTATGACCAAAGTCACTGATTTATGGTAATTAAAATAATGGAATTCCATTTTCAGGACTTGAAATTCCAGGCATTACATTGGTGATTGTTAGTCTATATTTTACCAGGATTCTGCTACCATTCTTTTTAGTGTGCGTATAAATGATCAGAATAAAGGAAGGCTTAATATACAGAGCATTAAACAAAGCAAATTGAAAAGAGTACAGGAAGCAATTCTAAAAAAAAAAAATACAAGTTTGGTAGAGCTACTGGTCTGGTATAAAATGCCACATTCTGTGAATTTCCTTGTTTTGACTGATGTGCAGGCAGTCCAGATTCCAGAAAGCAGTGGCCCTTGCCTATAATTAGTGCATCAATTCATTGTCAATTAATCAGTCAATCAATCAATTCTTTATTTTTAAAAAGAACAATTCCAGAGATCAAAGTGCTTGTACAAAAAGATCAATATTTCAAAAGTAATTCAAAAATCAGCAATTTTAAAAACCCTTCAATAGATTAAACTGAGTCAAGAAAGGCCATCCCAAATAAATATGTCTTAAGAGCAGCCTTAAAGCTCTCAATGGTCAGGCACTCCCTAACCTGATGAGGTAGAGGATTCTACAGGGTAAGGGCCATAAACGCAAAAGAGTGGGCCCCTGAGGTCTTAAGTCGAATCCTAGCAATCTCTAGCAATCCTGCGTCAGAGAAGCAGAGTGGCCGGGTAGGGACAAAGGCGATCTTACAAGTACTGTGGCCCCTGTCCATGTAGGGCACTGCAGGTCAGTAACCCGACCTTGAAGGTGATCTGCCACTGCACTGGCAGCCAGTGTAGGCCATGGAGCACAGGTGTGAAATAACAAGATCTTGGTAAACCAGTCAAAAACCTGGCTGCTGCATTCTGCACCAGCTGCAAGTGGCGGATATCAATCCCCTGTAGCTCTTGGTACAGGGCATTGCAGTAGTCAAGGCGGAAGGTCACAAAGGCATGGGCCAATGTTGGAAGGTCATCAGATGGAACCAGGTGTTTAATCCAGGCGATAGTCCTCCGATGATAAAAAGAGGTCTTGACAGTGGCCGACACCTGAGACTTAAGTGTTAGCTCCTCATCAAAAACAACACCCAGATTTCACACCCGGTTTGAGATCAGTAGCTGGCTGCCACCAAGCCAAATCCCAGAAGGCTGCCCCACCAATAACCCCACACACTGATGACCTGGGTCTACAACCAACACCTCAGTTTTATTCGGGTTCAACCACTGCCAGTTGGCACTCATCCAGTCCTGGATCTCATAGAGGCAGTTGTTTAAGACCAAAACAGCCCCACCCTGCTTGGGCACAAAGAACATGTATAGCTGAGTATCATCTGCATAGCAGTGAAATCTCAGCCCACACCAACTTATAATATCTCCCAATGGCAGCATATACACCATGAACAACATGGGTGACAAAATGGAGTCCTGTGGAGCCCCACATGACAAGGGAAGAGGGGCTGATGAAAAAATTCCTGACACCACTCTCTGAGTCCCGTCCATGAGGAACGATTGAAACCATCTGAGAACTGTACCAGACAGTCCACAGAGAAACCACATGCACTCCAATAGCACTCCATGGTGTACAGTGTCAAATGCTGCAGAGCGATCAAGGAGGATGAAGACTCAAACGGATCCTCCATCCCTCGCCATTAGAAGATCATTAAGAACCCGAACCAGTGCTGTCTCGGTACTATGCCTCTTCCTCAATCCAGACTGGACAGCATATAAAAACAGACCTTTTCAGAGCAAAGAGGCCCGATGTCATCTCCCATTTCAATATTCATCTAGTTTTGACCTGGTAGCTTTGTAACCCCCAAAGAATCCTCTAGCATTGTATTCAGTGTTCTGCAGGCTGATCACTTTGATCAATCTCACCTTCCAGGGGTGAAGAGATGGGGGCTCTGAGGATCCCCAGGTGGATCAGGATATATAAACTTTTAGCTCCCAGTTGGAGAGGAATCTAGGTGGGACACTTCTTCCTCCAGGACTAGTGTCTCCTTAAGGTTTATTTGGGTTTGGCCTATATTACGTATAGTACATTCTACGTTTGTCCAATAGACTCGTAACTCAGTGCAGCTCCAGGTCATATGGAGTATATTAGCTTCCAGAGAATGGCATCTGGAATATAGCCCATTTACCCCCAGCAGAAATTTGGCCAGTTTGTTGGCATGCGATAAGCTTGTTGACTGCCCCTCGTATTGTGGACGTTTTTGCCTTATGACTGGAAAACAAATGCTTCCAAAATAGAGTTAACTGAAGCCATGTGCCTAAGGTAAGGTATCATTCTGAATGGCTGCTTATGCTTGTCTAGCATCTTGTGGTGGTGCTGGTGTGTGTGTTTGAGTGTGCATGTGGTGTTTCAAACCTCAGCCTCGAGAGATCTGCAGCCCCCAATGTTTACCCGGGAAGACTACGCTCCAAGAGAATTGTTTACTTCAGTTTTCTCTCTGCTGATGCATTGAAATGAGCATCTGTCTGCTGCACTTTGTTTGGGCAGATGACCATGGGAAAACAGTGGAACGACTCACTGAGAAAGGTCCAGCATGTCACCCTTCTTTCCCAATAATGCATTTTGTCAGGTGCACAATTGTCGATGCTTTGTTTTGGGGGTGGGAAAGTGAGGGGGAGCAAGCCCAATGCTTTACATGCAAATGGGGATTGCTGTAATTTATGGTAATTCCTTCAGACTTATGTTTCAGACTACTTCTCATTCCTGACTTCAAAACACTTTCCCTCCCCTGTTTTTTTTAAAAAAATGGCCCCCTGATCCTGCTTCTGGTCCTTGTTTGTTATTCTGGGCTTCAGTTTTCTGCTTCTCTTTATCTCCCCCTTTGCTGATCGCCTGGGTTTCCTCAGTCATGTGTCATAATGCAGTGCTCATACCTTATGCATTTTAAAAGAGAACTTCAGCCAGAACCAGCTGTAGGAAATTTACAATTCTGTTACAGGGATGGAGGTCCCAGACTGTAAATATATGTCTGCTGTAGGTTATGGATAAAAACAGAATGCTTCAAACTTTCTTTAATTTTCATAAGAAAAAAAATAACATTTCATATCTGACTCAGTCCATTTCACACAGACTGTACACTTTTTACAGAGAATGGCAAGAGGATCTGTCCTCTTTTTAAGTTTTTTATCAAAGTTATTTATTTTCCTGGCAGGTCTGGCTCCATTCCACCCCGGTCTCCCAGCCTCATCACCTACCTTCCAACGGACCTACCTTGACCTAGCAAACCCCACAGATTTCTTCCTATGGTGGGTACAGGAGGGAAAGGCCCTCGTGGAGCACAATCTGGAAGGGTCTGGTGATTTGTTGGAGATGTGGGTCCTAGGAAGACTGGGTATCATCCTGCCAGCTTTCAGTTTTCCCATTTCTCACCTCCCACCTCCCCTGATGTAAGGTGGAGCCCTGTCAGACCTCACAAGCATCTGGTGTCCCCTCTGCAGTGCAGCAAGCTCCCCTGCCCACCACAGGAGTCATCCGAGAGGTGAAATCAGATGCCATACCTCCCCGGGTGGGGAGCGCTACCATGTGCTGACAGCTTATGCAGCCACGGGCTACACAGCCAGCTACCCGAGTTTGCCCCCAAACTTTGGTCTCTGGCACAGGAGTGCCAGCGGGCAGTCACTTTTACCTTTCACAGCTCTTGCCACATTCAAAATGTCTTGTAATACTTGATTAATTTGGTGTTGAAACCACGCCCCCACTGGTAATCCCATGGTAACACCTCTGCTGTGATCCACGGTTCAATAGGAGTGCACTGCATGAGGGCTATGAACACAAGCAGGGTTTTACTATGGTGAATTTTTTGGGGGGGGTGTTAGTGCTTTGTGGAACAGCTACTTTAACAGTGTTTTGATAATCATCTGCAACCTTTTTCAATCTCTTTGAGCATGTTTAGAAACGAAAAAGAGGTACTATGCTTTCTTTAAATGACCTGTCTTAACTGACTGGTTATATCCAGTTTGAATGACAACATTGTATAGCTATCTGGAGCTTTATGTTAATTCATGCTAGCTTGCTGTAAGTGGCCCTTTGGCCACTGTGCACTGTTTGTGATGTTGAGGCCCTTTTAGGCTATGCTCACTGGGGGTGTCATGACCCCTTCCTGCACAGTGGCAAAAAGGGGTTCGCTACAGTGTGGGAAAGGGTGAGACTGCCACCATGGTGATTGCCCACAGTGCCGTGTTCAGAAGGGTGGTGGTACTTGCCCTGCTGGTTGCAGCCTCCCGCCACCCCTGCCAGGTGGCAAGGGGGTTGCAGTGCTGTGACCTGATGAAAGTGGCCAACAGGGAAAGCACCTGGGCAGGGGATACTACAGAACTGTGTCTTGCAAGAATAACTGAGACCTGCTAGGGACCTCACCCATCAGCCCATGGATCTTGGAAGAGACAGGCCCACTGATGCCAAAAAGATAAGGGGGGGAGGATGGCATGCAAAAGACTTCTGGGCAGCACACCTGCTAGAAACATAGTCCCAGTTTGGCAATGTACCATGGCTTTACTCCTTCTGTATGTCTGTTTTCTCCACAATAACTCCAAGAACCTCATCTTTTATCTATGTTGGTCGCCACCTCTTAATGCTGTACATTTGTCTCTGAGTGGTATAGTCTTGCTTTAGGTGATCCTTATGCTTTTGAGGATGTCCCACTGTTACTGAATTCTTATAGCCATGAATTTGGTTTCACAAAGAACCTGTAGTGTGAGCTCCAGCTTATTTCCTGTTCTAAGATTTACTGTGCTAACCCCAACTACTGTATTCTGTGCAAACACATACCAATATTTAGGGGTCCCCTAACCATGCTACCAACAAGGGTACTCTGGTAGACTGCCTCTGTAAAAATAAATTGGTCCAGACTTACTGTAAAGCCCTGTAGTGTTGGGGTGTTTTTGTAGGTTTACCATCCCCTAGGAGGAACAATGCCTCCTGATGTTATTCCTAAATGTACCCTCCCTGAGCTTCATGGCATTTCCCAAGACACCAGATCATACATCTCTGACCGTTCAAGCTTGTCAATACCATTGTGCAAAAGACTAAGGTTATGTTCCCCCTCAGGCTTCTTTTCTCCAGGGTGCACATATTAAGGACGTTGAGCATGTTAAGGGCCTCCAACCTTTCCTAAGGTGCCAGCGTGTCTCAGTTGGTAGCACATCCACCTCTGGACCAGAAGGTTGTGTGTTCTTGTCCCACACTGGGATTGGACTTGCACCTAAAAATCGCTGGCATCTGAGTGCAGTATTGGGGGGTGCTGTACTGCTAGGGTGTGCTGCCCTTCGGATGAGACGTTAAACCGAGGTCCCTTCTGCCCATCCTGGTGCGTGTCCAGTTGGAAATAAAAGAACCCAGAGCACTCTTCGCAAAGAGCAGGGAACATTCCCAGTGTCCTGGCCTGCATTCCCCTTCCCATAAACCAGTTCATGCAATTATCCAGGCTGTGTGTGGGTGATGATGTGTGATATGGCCGCCACCACACTTTCAGTCACTTCACTACCAGTCAAGCATTGCTTGTAAAGCGCTTTGGGATACTGTGTATGAAAAGTGCTATATAAATGCTGATTCTTCTTCTTCTTCTTAGAGCTTTTGTCACCCATAATACTTATCACCGTACCCCCTCTTGACTGCCTCAATGCTCTTTTTGTATTGAGGAGACCAGGGGCTGGATTTTCAAAATGAGCTGTTTCAGCTCGCCTGTGGGAAAACCTTGTGGGTCTGCAAGGTTTTTCCACATATGCCTTATTTTCAGTCATGGAGCCATTTGCGACTGGTTCCATGATTTGTGGCAGCTTGTGGCCATTTTTTGGCTCAGCTGCGCCAAAATGTTATGCCTGATTGGACCAGGTGTAACAGCCTCTGCAGCTGCATGTGCCACCTGTGTGGCAATTTTGACTTGGTGCTGGTGCGGAGAGTTTTTTTTCCACACCAACAGCTGCAGAGTGGGAACTGGTTCCACAACAGCTGAAAATACAGCCCCAGAACCATGCATAATGGTTCATGCTATCACCAGCTTAACCACGCCTACTTACCCCATGAACCCCTTATGTAAAAATTGTTAAATGTACTGTGCACCTGTCTTAATACTTGTGAGCCTTGTGATACTTGCTGTCTCTGTGCAAACGTTTGATACCAACTCCCCAATGTGTATCAGCTGAAATTACAGTATATTGATACCTATGTATGTATTTACTGTAACTAACTCTGGGTCTCCCCTGAAAAAGGGATCTCTGGTCTCAGTGGACTTATCTGGTTACCAAAATCTAAATAAATAATAAATAATAATACTCTAGGTGAAGCCTGACCAGGGCCTTCCACAGTAGCAGGATCATTTCCCCTGCCCTGCAGGCCATCTCCCCCCCCCCCTTTGATGCACCATGGCATTCTGCTGCTCCCTGTTGACAGTGGCTGCACACTGCGTGTCCTTCTTCAATCCCATGTCTATTGTGACCTCCCCCAATCTTTCCCTCTTTGACTGCAGCAAAAGGAACCCCACATGGTGTGTAAAAACACTTGTTTTATTCATTCTGAATGTTAAAAAAGTCCAGCAAGAATGTTGAAAAATATGATGAGTAGATCTGTATCAAACAAACCTTACCCTGTACTCAAAAGTTTTGAAACAGTAACACTGGGCAAGTACACACTCCTTTGTTTAAAAAACATGTGGGGAACAGTAAATTACTTTTGGGAACAAAGCCTGCAAAAACAGTTAGCTGGACAGCCTGTTATTTAATATCAAGGAAAATTATATCAGTGGTCTCAGAAATGCAGCAATCTGATTGTCTGTCATTATTCCAAGCCCCTTACAATAATCTCTGTTATACTGTCATGTACAACCTGAGCACCATGTCACATGAATTCTTCCTGTCAGCATTCCATTCTGCAGCACTGCTGAATGGCTGGAATTATGCAGTATGGTTCTGAACCAGCACTCTGAAACAGCTGGTGGATGAGCCATTTTTAATCAATAAGGCATGACCAAGGGTTATGTTAATGGTCTGTTAATCACCTTCTGGGGGTGTACTGTGGCACAAGGTGAAGCCGAGTGCCACATGCCCCTAGAGGGTTATTAACTGACCATTAACACATAATCCCTGGGAGTGCCTTATTGCTATCATAATAAAAAAATGTTTTTAAACAGTGTTTAACCTTGTTCAGCATATGGCTAAGCTCTACATGTATGTTAATAAAATATTAACATAAGGCTGTTAGAATGTTTGCAGCCAATCAGAAAGCTCTATTTCTCAGACCCTTTTTATAATATTAAAAATCTCTCTCAGTGAGGAAAACATTAAAAAGGTACACTTCTCATGCTTTTCTTTTGGGAGATGTTTTAATAATAATAATAATAATAAGGCACTCCCAGGAGTTAGAGTAGCACTCAGTTAATCACCCCCTAGGGGTAATGTGGCCCTCTGCTACACCTCACACCATGTTACACCCTTAGAGGGTGATTGACAGACTGTTAATCTAACCCCTTGTCATGTCTTATTGCATAACTGCTACATATTCCCCCATAGTGTAGAACTAGTTGGGGACACCATTTAAAAAAACTCTTAGGTGCATACTCTTTACAAAGATACTAGTGTAGAAGAAAGAATTTCTTTGTTACGGTTATTTTTAAGTAGATCTCACCTGGAAATAATGGACCTTTTTTCATGTAAGACTGGGAAGATTTTTATTTATTTATTTATTTTTGTTATTTTAGTCTTTGGTAACTGGGTAAGGCCCACTAGGCACAAGTGCCTGTTTTCAGGGACGACCTGGGAGCACTGAATGGTTAAGTGACTTGATTAGAGTCACACAGTATGCAAGTGGAGGTAGTGTGAATAAAACCCAGGTCTGGTCTGCTGGATGTACCAGACTTGTTCACAACTCATTACTCTAACCTCTAGGCTATACTGCCAGCCCAGAGACTCTTCCGTTGCTATTTTAAGCTTATTGGCTGTATAAATGCCAATTAGTTTTCTGGTTACAATAAAGAAATATTGCACTGTACTGTATAAGCAATAAAAGGTATTGGGTTGTCATTTCAGGGGGTCCAGTTTATGGCAGAACATACTGATTACCTAGACCCATTTTACAACTCTGATATTCCACTGCGATTTTTCCATCTCAGCTCAACAGCTGGTTTCAACTCATCCAACTTGGATTTCTTTAGAGTCTGGAACATCTGTGTACACCTATGAGACAGGAGGACCGAGGAAATGGATCCCTTGGTCTGTTTCATCTCCTGAATCCAATGAGGATGCAGTTCTAGCCTTCATTGATTCAGAAGCATGTCTTCATGACAATGCAAACATTTTGCTATGGGCTCACCGTGACATTTTGCCTTGGGCTCACCATGACATTTTGCCATGGGCTCACCGTGACATTTTGCCATGGGCTCACTGTGACGTTTTGCAGTTGTAGAAAAAAAGTCTAGATGTTAAGGAGTATGGGCACCAAACTGCACCATCCCAAACTCTTGCAAATTCCCTTTCACTGCTTATATGCTGGCAGCAGAACAGAGCCTTTTCCAAAATGTCATATAGAAAACAGGTGCTATTACTCCCTGGTATCCCCCAAAAAGCATCTCAGGTGATTTACTGCTAAAGCTTCCATTTCTCTCACTAACCCCACACACACACACACAGGCATGTGAAACATTCTAAAAAGAAACTGATCCAAGAAACTCAGAAATGGTCTTCCTCTTTAAGATACCTCAGAAAATGTTATATATATATATATTCCCCAATGCCAGGCTCTTCATGTTAGTCATTTCTGCATCTTCCCCCACTTCTAGTTTTGATCCAGTCAGCATTCTTATTAAAAATGCTAAATCTTCGTTTTCACTGGGATTTGTTTCCACTAAACTTGCTGTGGCATTGAGATATGGCACTGAGACTTTAAAAAAGGAATGACCTCCTTTTTTCTTAAAAGCAGGCTGTCATTAGAGGGAAATCAATACTATTGTCGAATAGATTAACGCCTAAAATGAATTTTCATAATAATTATGGTGCCGAGAAAATCAATGTCTGCTAGGAATAAGAGAACAGTCATCAATTTAGCCTTGGGGGAATGCTAAAACTAAGAAAATATTGAAATGTGACCAGTGATCCATGGTATAATATTCACCACGGTATGTCTTTGGGTTGGATGATCTCTGGGTTCAGTATGATAAAAAATCATTTAGCTGCAAAAGACAAGTTAAAGGAGAACTGTGCTGAACCTCTGTAAGACACTGGTGAGACCTCATCTGGAATACTGTGGACAATTTTGAAACCCACACATGAAAAAGATGAGAGTAGACTGGAAATGGTGCAGAGGAAGGTCATGGGCTGATCCAAGGTCAGCAGGACCAGACCTATGAGGAAAAGCTTGCAGAATCTCAATATCTCAAACTGAAGGTCAGTAGGGAGAGAGGAGATATGCTAGAGATATTCTCATTTCTAAAGGATATTAATGAGGTGTTTAATAAAGACGTGTTCAACAGAAATGAGTACAATTACTAGAGGACACATTTAGAAACTTGAAGGAGGAAGACTTAAGTGGGATATCAGGAAATGTTACTTCGCAGCGAGGGTGGTACAGGACTGAAACAAGCTGTCACAGGAGGTGGTAGAGGCAGAGACCAGAAATGGGTTCAACAGGGGGTGAGACACATTTAAAAGGGCACTAGTGTCAACCCTTTTGGCATCTTATTTTTTTCTCAGTGAAGGAAATTATTTCATGATTGCTTAACTTCAGTAGAATTTGCTGTTGTTTCTGGTTATTTTTATCTGCTTCTTTTTTTCTACTAAAACAGAAAAATATGCTATTGGTTTAATCATACCAAACTGTGTTTTGTTTAGAGATGCAGCAAAGTGATACTTCATCACCAAAGTTGGCATGAAGTTGCAAAACCTTGACTTTGCAAAATTTCGCAAAGTTCCTATTGGTATCACCAACTTCGACTTTGTGCAGCTTCGCAAAGTTCTTATTGGCATCCCCAACATTGACTTTGTGCAGCTTCGCAAAGTTCTTATTGGCATCACCAACATCGACTTTGTGCAGCTTCGCAAAGTTCTTATTGGCACCACCAACTTCGATTTTGTGCAGCTTTGCAAAGGTCTTACTGGCATCACCAACATCGACTTTGTGCAGCTTCGCAAAGTTCTTATTGGCATCACCAACTTCGATTTTGTGCAGCTTTGCAAAGTTCTTACTGGCATCACCAACTTCGACTTTGCCAACTTTGCAATGTTTTTTCAGGTGAAGTGGCACTATTTTCCGCAAAGTTACAACCTCGCGAGTGAAGTTTGGTCATGACACAGAAAAAAAGTGCCACTTTGCTTGGCAAAAAAATGTGAAATTGTACTTCGAACTTTGCAAAATAGGACAGCTTTGTGAAGCCCTGTTAAAGTGAAGTTTTCTCAGTTTTGTGCATCTCTTGTTTTACTTCAGATCCTTGAACTCCTCTTACTGTATCCTTCCTGAACTTTAGAAACCACCCACACATAGACCCGCCCTTCATAACTCTGCAATCTCTTCCCACAGCATCATGAGTGGCTAGACTATGTTGGCGGGTTTGCAGTTTCAGGAAGGGTGTAGCCATAGTGGATCAAGGATTGTAAACATACAGGTTTTTGTGTGGTAACACAAATATGGTGGGCAGTTTTTCACATTTATTAAAAAAAAAAGAGATAGAGCAGATGTAAATCAAATCTGTTATATTAGCACATGCTACAGATGGTGAGCTATTGTAACATGTGTTTCTAGCTACAAACTATTTGATGCTAAAGGGCGGTTTGACAGTGTCCCTTTAAAGGGCTTGTAAAGACAAAGGGGATAATGGGTGGAGTAAAGTTAAAATGCTAGTCCTGTAGCCACTAGGCCTGCATGCAGTAAACAGCCACAGTAGTAGAAGTAAATGGCAAACAAGTTGGATTTCAAGTCTCTTTCTGCCATCACCTTCTATGTTTTTTAACCAGGGGAGACAAGCTAAGCTGAAAGCTTGTTTACAAGTGCAACCTAGGAGCACAAGGACGTTAAGTGACTTGCTTAAGATCACACAGTATGCAGGTGGGGGCTGTGAGATTCAAACCCAGGTCTCCAGGTTTGCAGATCAAAACCTTAAACCACTGTGCTATACTGCTTTCCATGTATGTTTCACAGCAGATGCTGGTTTTAAATATTGCTTCCAATTCTGTTATTTTTCCATCATATATGCAGTCCTTTTAGTAACCTCAGTGGGTGTTTCTGATTTACACACTCGTGGTTAGTACTACATTAGAAATGCATAATTAAGCAATGAGGTATGATCAGGTATGGCTAGGGGTTAGATTAACAGTCTGTTAATCAGCCCCTAGGGGTGTAATGTGGCACAAGGTGCAGCCAAGTACCATATTGCCCCTAGGGGCCTGGGGTGATTCATTGGCTGTTAATTTAACTTCTGGAAGTGCATTGCTATTCTAAAAACTTCTTCCAAAAGAAAAGTGTTAGAAGTGTACCTTTTGGATGTTTTCCTCATGTAGAGAAAAGTTTTAATAAAATAGTTCACCCACCAACTGTATAGAAATGCTATTTCAGAATCGGAATGCAGCATGGTAGTAATTCAGCAGTGCTGGAGCACTGCATGCTGACAGGAAGAATCCATGTGCCATGGTGACCAGGCCGTTCATGAAGAATGCTGACAGCCATTCCGAATGAACCTTTTCTAAGACCCTTTTTATAATGCTATAATGTATGGGGAGCCCTTATTATTAACTGAAATCAAGCAGATTACAGCCTTATTATGCCATCGTTGTGACGTCACTCTGTTGTTAACTCTTCTTGATTATAAAAAGGGTCTGAGAAATGGAGCTTTCTGATTGGCTGAAAACATTCTAACAGCCTTATGTTAATCTTTTATTAACATACATGTACAGCTTGGCCATATGCTGAACAAGGTTTAACACTGTTTAAAAAACATGTTTTATTATAATAGCAATAAGGCACTCCCAGGGATTATGTTAATGGTCAGTTAACCACCTTCTAGGGGCATGTGGCACTCGGCTACACCTTGTGCCACAGTATACCCCTAGAAGGTGATTAACAGACCATTAACATAACCCTTGGTCATGCCTTATTGCTTAAGTATGTCATATCATCGTATAACAAAACGGAATGCTCACAGCTATCCATGTTCTGTAAAGTAATTCAGGAAAGTAATTCAATCCATGGTTACACAATCTCGGTAGCCCATACACTATAAAATATAATGTATGGTCTTTGGTTAACAACCGCTCTGAAAACACTTCTCGAGGTTGCCATGACATCTGAAAATCTCTTGAGCTGCACTCTCGAGGTTTATAATGATGTCATAGCAACCTTTTGAAGTGTTTACAGTGTGGTTATTAACCAAAGACCATACATTGTCCTCTATGTTTATGTGCCTCTCAACCCCAGAGTTCTACAATAGAATATGGATGCATAGTGTCATTGGGCAAGGGCAGAAACTACTGTATATATTAATATGTCCACTCATTGCTGTGTAAGAGTGGTTTCACAAGTACTTAGCTCAAGCGGGAACAGTGAAACGAATTCTGAGCTGTGCTAGCTCAAGCTGAATGCAAGTGAAACCACTCTTACACAGCAACGAGTGGCAACAGGGGACATATAAATATGGTACAGATTGCTCAGCATTTACATTCAAAATAATTACCTCTTTGGTGTCTATCTGCTGATCCAACGGCACTATGAAAAAGCCCATTACTAGTACACAGCATGTGAGACTATCTTATGGAAATGAGAGTATCTCATGTGCAAATGAAACAAGTGCTATAATTGGTCAGGAGCATCACAAGGCACTCCCTCAATCTATAATGGAGGCAATATAGTGTAGTGGTTAAGGACACTGAGCTGCAAATCTGAAGACCTGGGTTTGAATCCCATCACCCCCCCTCTTACATATTATTTGACCCTGAGCAAGTCACTTAACTTCCTTGTGCTCCCAGATTGCACCTGGAAACGAGTTCTGGCTTAGTGTGCCTTTCCTGCTTAAACAATTTCCCTCTCTTTCTCTTTCTTCCCTCGCCTTCCCTCCCTCTCTCATAATACATCATACAGTTCAAAAATGGTTGTTATCACCAGTATGTGAATGAGTCTCACCCACTAAGGCTATTAAAAAGTCTCTATAAACAGAACATAAACCAATGGGAGAGCCTCCTCTTCTAAGAGATGTGGTATTTAAGTCATTTTTTTCTGTGAGAGGCATTACTCTGCACTCCAGGTACGCTGGATCACAGATGAACACATGGAAGATGAGCTTCCTGGAAGGGAGAGGGGCTCCATCCGGGTGATCGCCAGTGGAGTGGATATACACTATTCTTGTATCTCTCACTTGCAGTACTTGAGAAATAAGTCCTGAGTTTGTGAGCCTTTACTGTATAATGATGCCCGCTGGGAAGAGCCAAGACCTGTAGCATAGCTGAAGGCCTCAAACCCCACAATAAGCATAGTTTTTTTTCCTAGAAAGACCTAAGCATTAAGACCTTATTGCTGTCACAAACTTTAGCTTTAAATGGTCTAAAAATTGTAAAAATTGTTCATGATGCTGCTGCTGTAGATTTCCAGTGGTGACAATGGCTACCGAGGGAATAATGTTTATTGGAGCATTCTCCAGGCATTTATTATCTGATAATACATGTTATTTTGACCAATCAGCACACAGCTTTAAGCAAAGACACTGACAAAAGGATTATAATTGTCATTTTAAGGATGATCCCCTCCACCCATACAGTGTTGCCTGTTGCAATAGGCTTTCACCACATGGTCTGCTGTCAGATAGGAAAAACCAATGGACAGCAGCAAACTATATCAGCATTCACCCTAAAAGTGTAGGATGGTGACCAGTGATCCCCGTAGATTTACTGTCTAGGAAAAGCTCTTTTAGATGAGGTACAGTCAGCCCGGAGCTATCCATGGCTTTTCTATATTAATTGCAGGCTGCTACAGTTTGTGGAACATTGCGAAGCTGTACTGAACTACACTGTCTAGGGGAATTGGGATTCAAATGTGCACCCCTCTGACTTGTAACTCTGGGCTCTCTCAGGCCAAAAGAGCAGCCCATGCCACTGGAGAGCTTGAAAAATTACAGCATACTTGCTCCCCCCTTAATTAACTCACCCATTCACAGCAGATCCTAACACAATTTCTGTTGTCTTTTTTATTTTGTCTCGTGCATGTACACCAGCCAACATCTTGCGGTAGTAGCAGATTTGGAGGTGAGGTCACTGTTGGGCGAATGCAGGGCAAGCATCAGTAGGCACATCCCCCATTCCCCATTAAGCCTGCATGCAGGCACAACACCAGGAATACATAATGTGGCGAGCACATCTAAGGAAAGGTCCGCTGCAATGCGAGCAAAGCTCGTCATATGCAGCAGCACCTCCCAACGTGCTTTCCCTGGTGAAAAATAACATGAAACATGGCGTCACACTGCCTGCCACAATGCCAACTTCGAGGGTGCCCAATCCCCCTGTTGGCATGCCCTGACCCAATGTATGAGCCGATGGGGGAGCCCACCCCTGTCGGCATAATGTACTTCCATTTGTTATATTCTGAGGGGGTGCCCAATCCCCTTGGTTTTGCCCCTTCAGTATGTGCCGACAGGGTGTGCAATCCCCGTCAGCTACAGCATCTCCCCCAAAAAAACACTTATGTGGCATGCTGGGAGCCCACCCCAGTGTGCCAAATCCCCTGAAAAATAAAAATTGTCCCGCAATGGTTTTTTTTAAACCTGTGAAAGAAGAAAATGGTCCCTCGTGATCTCCCTGCCCCCTTCCACAACCTGTGCCCAACCTCTGAGCACCTTGCTTCCCCACACTCCCCTCACGCCATACTTACCTCTGGTGTCCGGTGCGACAATCTTCAGTGGACAGGGAACACGTCTGCATTCTTCAAAGCCAACCGTGAACTGAAGAAATGCCGGTAAGCTGTATAATGGCATAAATAGGGTTTTTTCAACTTTGGTGCATATCTTGGGCATTTTTTGGAATTTTGCACCAAATTTTCAACACGGGGTTATTGGGACCCCTCCCCATGAATTCAGTCACTGTCATGGCGTTATTCGGTCCCAAAAGGTGATTTTGCGGTAACTGCACAGAATCACCTTTCGGGACTATGTAACGGAACGACAGTGCCACTGTTCATAAAGGTGCTCTCAAAAAGCCTATGTTGCAAATTTGGTGAAAAAAATGTCTGTTTTATGAGCGTGCATTGTGTTGTTTCCATGCACACTCGTAACTTCATGAATTTGTAATATTTTCACTCCATATTTTTAAAATTGTCATTTTTCCACACCTCCTTATGAACAGTACCACTGTCATTTTACATATCCTGGCCAAAATGTGTTTTCGCTTGTCCGGCGCAGAATAGAGCAGTCGCTGTGCAAAATCAGTTTTTGAGACAGTTTGAGAAAATGACAGTGACACTGTTCATGAGCAGAGGTCCTAAAATGCCTATGTTGAAAATTTGGTGCTGAAAGTCCATAAAATGACTGTGTTACAAGCGTGCATTGCGCAGTTTCTACGCAAACTTGTAACTTCGCAAATTTGCAATATTTTCATGCTAGATTTTCAACACTGGCATTTTTTTTTCACACTTCCTTATCAACAGTACAGCTGTCTTTTTTCACAGCCTGCCCAAAATGTTTTTCCGCACCTGTGGTGCACAATGACATGGTTGCTCTGGGAAATCAACTTTTGGGACAGAATAACAAAATCACAGCACCACTGTTCATGAGGGGAGATTCCAAAATGCCTATGTTGAAAATGTGGCAAACAAAACTCCCAAAAATAATTGGGCTACGGATGTGTGTTGCACAGTTTCTATGCATGCTCATGACTTCACCAATTTTTCATATTTTCACTCCAGATTTTCAACGTTGCCATTTTTTTATGCCTCCTCATGAACAATACAGTTGTCATTTTCCACATCCTGTGCAAAATGTGCTTTCATCCCTGTGTTGCCAAATGGCATTGCTGCTGTGCAAAACCACCTTTCAGCTAACAAACTGATTGTGCCACTCTTCATGAGGTGGGGTCACAAAAAGCCAATGTTGAAAATTTGGAGTGAAAATACCAACAAACGCCTACAATGTTAGGGTTTCCACCTGTAACACCCCATCCTGTAGAGATGGCCAGGCGTCAGGGGTGTGACTTGGGATCACTGGCTGTAATGCTCACGACATTCCACCCCTACCCCCACCCTGCAGCCAGTGACAGGCATCGAGGTGTGCCTTGGAGTGTTTACCCCTAACGTTCACCCCATTCTCCTATACTGTACCCGTCTCAGCATATTTCCTTATGGAATGGGGTAAGGCCAAAAGATGCCCCAAAGGCATACCCCGGCACCTGTCAGTCTCTGCAGGGTGTGGATGGGGTTGACGTCAGTTCTATACTTCACTGCCATTCCTATTATGCATCTCTAACTCCTGCACTACCAATGCCAATGCCAGCGAGGCAACATTCGGCATTGACAAATGCTTGTTTTAATTAGGCCTCCCCACCTCTGTTTGTCCAGATTTAAGTTTAAGCAGCACTATGTGGCCTCGTGCTCCTGCCCCAAAACATTGCATCTCCTCCTAAAAGTCAAGCATACAGGTTGCAGTCTAGTGCATTCTGTTAGGTTTTTAGCATTTCAATGGTGGTGATTACCAGCCATGTCATTTTTTAGATCTTCCTGATTGTACTGCTCATTCTGTACCGCCCTCCTCTTTTCCTTACCCTCCCTCCAAGTTGCACTGCAAACACAAGTTTTGTTCTCTGCGTCACTCAGCTGGTAAAATGATTTAAGAAAACAAATAAATTATTTAAATAATAAATCAATCAAATCAATCAATCAATCAATCTTTAATACCTTAGTTGTTGTTAGGTTACCATTCATGGTTGTGATCCAGTGTCCATGTGGATAATGTAAAAATTGTCCAGGGATCATTTAAACTGGGCACAGGATCACGACCATGAATGGTGACTTAACCTTGAGGTTACTGCATTTGTACTGTGGATGCACTGGGGGGTGCAGTGCAAGATCAGCCTAAAAAGCTGATTTCAGCCATAGTGGGTGTGGCCAGAGAAAAGTGGCTTTTTAAAACTTTAATACCATATATCTCCATTTAGGAGTGAAATGTATTGAAAAGGAACATAGCTATAGTAATGTTTTGCCAGAAATATGCTATTACTAAAAACCTGTCATGAATCTTTGTTCCATTACCAAACATGGCTGCTCTACATTCCTTCACTATGTTTGGTTCACCATTGCCCTGACTTTTGGTCCTGGACTGAGATAATCACTATATATACCACTGCAAAATTGTAGTGAGAAAAAAATAATGTGACCAGCTGGGAATTGAACCCAGGTCCTCAGAATACTGTCCCAGTGCTCTAACCACCAAGATATAGGCTTGCATGGTTGGATCAGACTCTTCTCAGACACACTGCCTCTCTCTGCTATTGCATGTCCTGCAACTCAAAACAATCAATATGACAATTAGATGTTTTTGGTGCAGTTATTAGCCACTGCTAAGCAATGTAGATCCCAAATTGTAGTGAGAAATAAATATGTGGCCTACTGGAACTGAACCCAGGCCCTCAGAATACCATCCTAGTACTCTAACTGCTGAGCTTTAGACTTACGTGGTTGGACTTGACTCTTCTCAGACATGCTTCCTTTCTCTGGTATTGCATATTTGAATTTGGTATTGTATATATCACATTGATGAGTCTACAACATGAGAGAGCACATGTCTGCAGGTCACTGTTCTCTGCCTTTGCAGATAGTCTGCAAGGCCTGCCGGCACCTTACAGTCCTGCCCGAAGCAAAACCAGCCTACATTCCATCAGGTTGATTAGCATACACTGTCCATGATGCCTTGCACCAGGAGTGATATGTGTACTTGTTAGCCCCTTTCTAATGTGACACATTTCATGTTAGCTCATGTTAAGTGTGCTGTGTTTCAGATATGCACGTCTGTGGGGGATTTGTCACAAGCTAATGGGCTTTGATGACCAAGAAGTAGCATGGCTGTGGCAGACATATTTTTTTTTCAATGCGCAGTTAGTCTGGTATGATTAATGACCCTTTAATAGGAATACTCAAGCGTGTGAGAATCTGCTGCTGTGATTTGTATAGAAACTACCAAACTGGGCTTCTGCACTTGTGCAGACTTTTATTGGGGGGGGGGCAGTGCTGAACAGAAGCAACTGACATTAAAGAGCCTGTGACACTGCTGGAATAACTTCCAGGTTCCACGATGCAATCTAAAGGTAGGAAAATCATCATTCTAGTGCCAGGGGATGCTGCTCTGGAATACTATGCCAATTCATCTTAGACTGGCAAACCAAACTATATACCCACCTTTGATTAAAAGATGGTTTCGTTAAAAATCAATGAAACCAAAGCAATGTTGCAATGTGTTTTAAATCTGGACAATGTAAATAATAACTTATTGTCTTTATATTGTTAAATATAGTCTGTAATTGTAATTTATGACTCTGTAACACTGTCAATGTCACATGTTGTCTATCTTTTGTATCTGTATTTTGTGAGACACTTTTTAAAATCTTGTTTTATAAAAATATTTACTACTCATGTACACATGGGATCTCCTTGGAAGTTAACTTTTGCTCAACGGAGCATTGTCGTATCTATCCTGTTCATAACAACTATATGAATAACATTTTATGAATGAATGAATGAACTTGGACAAACTGGATTTTTCTACTGAGCTCAGCATATACATAAGGTATGTCTCTTCGTTTGTTGTCTCCTTTTCTGTTATTTGCAAAGTGATTTGGCAACACAGGATTCTGTGTCACTTGGGCCTGCATCAGCTCTGGTCACTTGCCTAGAAGTGACAACCTAATTGCCTGCTTGTGACATTATAGTCATTTCTGTAGCAACCAGTTGTGATGCTACAGGAGCAGATTATGATGTCACTTGTTAACAAACTGCTAGAAGACCAAGTGACAGACAGAGGTTCTGTTTTCAGCAAAACGTCATAAGATATTATTTGCATGGTGAGATGATGGCTGAACTTTTAGTAAATGTGTTTTCATAATATTATCTACAGGCCATATATTTTGAAATTATATCGTAGGAGGTAAGAATATGCATGTGCTTCTTTTATTGTTAGTTACTGTTAAGTAGTGATTTCTTCTGAGTACTTGACTTATCTTGGGACTAAAACTTTTTAGTTCTCATTAGTTGTATCTCTCCTAGTACCCCCTTCTGAAGAACAATCTTTTTTCTTTTTTTGCTTGTCAAATTGTATTGAAATATTTGAATGTGTTTTTGTTATTGTTGTTTCTTTGAAAGTTTTAAAAAAATTATTATTAAGACCCCACCTCGAGTACTATGTCCAGTTCTGGAGACCCCACCCCTGGAAGGATATCGATAAGGTGGAGGCAGTACAAAAAGATGGCTACCAATACCAAACGGTACAAGATCTCCATCAAAAGCTGAATGAAGAGAGACTCAAGGAACTGAATATGTATTCTCTGGAGGAGAGGAGGGAAAGGGGGATATGATAAAAACATTCAGATATCTAACAGGTATTAATAAGGTACAGGAAGGAAACATTTTCCATAGAGAAAGAAGCTCGAGGACAAGGGGTCATGCTATGAAGTTGGGAGGGGGCTCAGAGGAACTGTGAGGAAATACTTCTTCATGGAGAGAGAGGTGGACGCCTGGAACAGCCTTCCAGCGGAGGTGGTGGGTGCCAAAACAGTGACAGAATTCAAGCATGCAGGAGACAGATACAAGAGGACCTCGGTAGAGGAGATGACTAGAGATCAAGTAGGGTTTGTGGTGGCTCAGTAGGCAGGGAAAACTGGGCAGATGAGGTGGGCCAAGAGGTCCTTATCTGCTGACAACTTCCATGTTTCCATGTTTCTAACAAAGAAAATGCCATAAATAAGAAAGTATGAGAGAGAGAGAGAGAGAAAGGTAGGTATATTAAATATAACATAAATTGTGTGGACTTACTTGGATCGATTTTCAAAGCCCCCAGAGTACCGCAAGTCCCTGGTGCACCGATCATTTGGTGCATGAGGCTTGCAGCACTTCAATCAATCAATCAATCAATCAATCAATCAATCAATCAATCAAATCTTTATTTATTCAGGTGAGCATCATTGAGCAAGGCTCCTTTACAAGATGGACCTGATAAGGTCAAGGTTCAATAGTTGGTACACAACAGATACATCAGTGCACTTATATATGCATAACAGATACAGAAAACACACTTGTAATACACTGATCAAGGGTAAGAAGCTGGTTAGGACATACATGACAAGATAGGTTACAGGCAAATTATGCTAATAAATAAAGTATATATACATATCCCCATAGAGGAGTCAAGGCATACACACAGTATAGTGTAATACTAGGATGGATGGGGAGCATTTAGGAACGATGTAAGGGCAGAAATTTGTGGGAGAAGGATTAGGTAGGTAGTAGGTAGTTAGGTAGAGTTAAATGGAACTGGGGTATTATAAAAAGGGTGGCTGACCGGGAGGGAGAACTATGGCACAGAATTATGCCATAAATGATGGCTGTCTGGGGGGGGGGGGTTGTGAAATAGCAAGACTAGCTCTTGTGGTAGCAGTTGCATTTCTCTGCGAAGAGACCTGTACAAAGCTGTTTAAAGGATGCTATAGGTATGAGATTGGACAGCTTTAGGGATTTCTGTAGAGTATTCCATGCCATAGCTAAAGAATAGCTGATTGCCGCCCTCCCTGTCCGGGTGTTGACTTTAGGTATTTTGAGCATGATGAGGTTGTTGCTTCTTAGGGCATAGGAGCTAGCTATGGCCTGGGTGAAACAGTCTAGAATATAATTTGGAAGTTTTTTAGACAATGCTCTGTAGATCCATAGTGCTGCATTTCTGTTCCTTCTGAGATGTAGCGAAACCCATCCAACAGCAGCACAGAGAGAGCAATGATGAGTGCTGGATGGAAGATCTGTTATGAATCTTATTGCTCTATGGTACAGGGTATCCAGCTTGCTTAGGTAGGAAATGGGGCAGTGACTATAAAGGAAGTCTGCATAGTCAACAACTGAAAGAAAAGTGGCTTGGACTAGCCTCATCTTTGAGTCTCTGGTTAGGAAGTGTTTTATTCTATAGAATAGGCAAAGTCTTTGGCGAAGTTTTTTCAGCAGTTCTTCAATATGATGTATGAAGTCAAGTCTGCTATCAATCCACACACCTAAGTATTTGAATTTTTCTACATACTCCAGATTTTCTCCAAGGATAGTGCATAACTGGGCGAGACTGCTTAGTGAGGAGGTGCTGGTGGAGCTTTGATTGGAGAAAAGCATTGCTTTTGTTTTCTTTGCATTTAAAAGAAGCTTTTTCTCAAGTAGTTGATATTGCAACAAGGAGAATTCTGCTTGTAAAATTTCATGGGCAACTGCAGGTGATGGGTTGCTGACATACAAAACAGTGTCATCAGCAAAGAGGTGGACAGTGGCTTTGGTGAGATTTGAGTCAATATTATTAATGTAGATGGCAAAAAGGATAGGGCCCAGGATAGATCCTTGAGGAACTCCTCTTAGCAGTGGTTTTAGTGGGGATAGATCACCTTCAGCTTTCACTTGCTGTGACTTATCCATAAGGTAACACCTGAACCAATTAAGGGAGGGTGGATCTAGGCCAATAGAATGTAAGGAAGAGAGTAGCAGCTCGTGGTCCACAGTGTCGAATGCCTTGCTTAGGTCAAGAAATACTGCACAGACACTATTCTTTTTATCCAATTCGGTTTGCCAGTCATTTGTAACTTTGGCCAGTGCAGAGATAGTGCTGTGCCTGGCCCTAAACCCAGATTGAGCTGGATTCAAGAGGTTAGCATCATCAAGATATTCTCTTAGCTGGATGCTCACTATTTTCTCTAGCATCTTGGATAGCACTGGAAGAATGGAAATGGGCCTGTAGTTATTAAGGTCCATAGGGTCCCCTGATTTTAGAAGGGGGACCACTTGGGCTGTCTTCCACACTGTAGGAATAGAATCAGAGGTTAAAGATAGATTAAAGAGATGTGTTAGAGGAACTGCAAGTACATGAAATGCAATCTTTGGAAAGTAGGGGTCAAGAGAGTCTGCCCCTGTGCTTTTTTTAATATCCAACTGCCATAAAAGATCCTCTACTTGCTTTAGCAGGATAGGTTTGAAGGAGAAGTAAGAATCAGCTCTCTGGGCACCAGTGTACTGGGGAGCTTTCCCAGCTGGCGAGCAGGATTTTCAGTCCCTAGCACCAGATGCCACATGTTAGACCAGCTTTTCCTTGGCCTAACTTGTGCCATTTGGAGGACCCTTTTTACGGGGCTTGTGCCAAATCTTTGGTGCGAGCTGCTGCAAAGTGCGGAAAGGGTCGCAACTGAGTCTGATGTATTAAAACTGGGTGCAGTTACGTCAAAGGTGTTTGGTGCAGCTGCCTCAAAAACTGTGTGTGACACAGGGCTGGAGGCAAGCTCTATGTCACCCTTTGAAAATTGAGCCTGCTATATTGTCAGAGGCTCTGCAGAGATGGAGCCTGGCTGCACATAAGGCCCTGTCCACACTACCCCTCTGTAATGCTACAGAGGGCCCAAACTGTTACCACAATGGTTTGTGTTTACACCTGTAACGTTACAGAAGGCATTTTCGTAAATTGTTGAAACCACATATGAGGTGGGTTCAACAAGCAGTTATGAAAGCAATTCACCCTCTCAACGCTACCGGCATCAAGTGGATGCGTGGCACTGGTTCCCTAGCGCAGCGCGAGCTGCATTGTGGGATCGGGTGCCATGGTAATGGTCACTTGGCTCCCGAAGTGTGGACTGGCAGTGCTGGTCCTGTAACGGACACTGTGACAGTGTGGACACACTGCACCGCTCCCTGGTTGTAACGGTTTCTATCCGTTACGAGGTCTGAGCAGTGCAGTGTGGACGGAGCCTTAGAATTAGCATGTGTATCAAGAGAACTCAGTTTTACTAAATTCCAGTTAAACTTGAATTGTAACCCCTCACCCCTGCCTTTTTGCCAAAACGACAGGTGGCATGCTGTTGAAGCTGACAGCAGTACCTGGTGGGGACCTGGGTTCAGGGAGGATGAGGTTACTCGGCACAGGGGGACCTAGGTTTGGCTACTCTGCACAGGGGCACCCAAGTAAATCCAAACACAGGATGCAATAACTGTAATGTCCAGAACCAGGAATGGGATTCTTCAGTGTGACTTTTATTCACATACTAGCTGAACAAACAAAGCATAGATGGACCCCCACGGGGCTACATTTCTTGGTAATGCAGATTAGAGACTACAGAACACTTTATCACCATTTCCAGCCCATAGGCTCTAAACCCACCAGGCACACAGCCCGGACTTGCATGCAGCTTTTGGTACACAGCCCGACTTGTACACACTTGGGTTTTCCCCACTGGCCTGGCTCCCCTGCCGGCCACTTGATCCGCGGTCCATTGAACGAATGAACCAATTATCCTGTCGTGGCTCCCCACACTACACTAGAGTCTACGACTCTTAGAGATAATTTTCCTTACAACCCCACGTCTGGGTACTTCCCCCATCACTGGCCAAGTGCCTGAGGCAAAGTAGAAAACCACAGAAGAAATCCGTCGAGGTGGACCTGGTCACTAAAGATGGGGGGGGCACCCACCTCCAGCTCCCACAGCCCATACCCGGCCATTTCTCTGGAAAAACTGAGCAATTCCTGTGCTGAACTTCCAAATGTAGATTAAGGGTAGACATCTGTCACATCTCCTCTACATATTATTTGCATCTCACAAAACTCTGGGATTTGACACTACTTTTACTTGTGGCCCATTACTCTAGGCTTCCCAATATGTAGTTCAATCCCTAGCTTTTCACACAAGTCCCAGGGTGAAGAAAATATATGCCCTTTTAGCCAGAGCAGACACTCACCCTTAAGTTGCAGGTGCCCCACAGGCGACTCACAAATCTTCCATCTTCCAAAATAAATCCTGGACTAAACAGTCAGCTTTTCCTCCACTAGCAGAATTAAGGGGATTGCCCCAGGAATCTGCTGGGAAACTTTACATCCCCCCCGGAGGGAAGGGGCACTGAGACCCGAAAACAGCGGTCTCCACCACTTGAGTACAAACTTCACTCCTTCAAGTCAAACTGCAGACTCTCTTTTTAAAATTCCCAACGTTCTATCTAACTCCCTCTGCTGCAGATTCCAATGTGGCTTATGCAGCTGCGAAAGTTCTACTGGTGATGTCATCCCTCAGTCTCAGCTGAGACTGAGAACAGAGTGAGACAGTGTGAAACCCATTTAACTGGAGTTTCACAAGCTGCCTTCCCTGCCTACCACTAGGTCTTACTGGGATTCTAGTAAACCCGGGTAACAAGGGGGTTACACTTGAATTTCAAGCTGTTTCATCTTTCAATGTAGATACGAGTTATACCTTACAGACAAATTATTCATTTTAGCCACTGAAATATTATAAATGAAGATAAATCATGTATTTAAGCAATAGGACATTACGGGGTATGCATTGTGGTGGGATAAGAGCACACCTTGGGTGTGTTGTGAGGCACTAGGGAGCACCGCGTTCCTCCACCTCAACAAAATAGTCCCAGCACATCTCAACACTGGCATGTCATCTCAGTTTCAAATATTATGCACAGCAAAATATATATTTTTTAAACTAGCCCTTAAACCCACTATTTTCCCCAAACCCACCCCCATTTACTTGCTTCCTCACAATTTCTTCTTCTTATCTATAGTATTTTTTTCCTTTTTCCCACCTTGTTTCTTTTCTCTATTTCCCTACATGTTAACTATGGAAGAGAAGGGAAAATTGTTTAACTAGGAAAGGCACACTAAGCCAAAGCTTATTTCATGGTGCGACCTGGGAACACAAGGAAGTTAAGCGACTTGCTCAGGGTCACACAGTGTGTAAGTGGGGGCTGATGGGATTCAAACCCAGGTCTCGAGGCTTGCAGCTCAGTTCTCTTACCACTATGGTATACTGCCTCCAAATATACTATGGAGATGCTGGGGAATGAACATATGGATGGTACAAGACAATTCAAATCTCTGCTCTGCTCTACTGGCAGAATGCTCACCCCCCACAATTACACAGTAGAAGGCCTCAGGTGGAGCCTGGGCTTCTGTTTGATCTGTAGCAGGTTAAACAACAGAGACTTCTCTGGTAAGCAGATGGAAAAGGAGGGGAATTTTTCATGGTTAGCCATAAGTATTGTAGTACTTCATTTTTTGAATTTATGTATGGGTATGTAAGAAGAGGATTATGAAGACAGATAACACTAAATTATTTATTTTTTTTATTTAAGGCAGTTTTATTTTTATGGCCTAGCTGAAGGTTTTTATTTTAGTAAGTAAAGGTGGCAGCCATGTCTGTGATGCAAACCTGTGGCTGTCAATGCCCACTGATTCTATTATTTTTCTTTTCAGGGTGAAAAGGCTGATGGCCAGGGACTTTTATTAAATGTGATTTTGTACTGTGATAACACCACTGTTTAGAATTAAGCAATAAGGCATGACAGGGGGCGTGTTATGGTGGGTGGGTTGAAGCATGAGGCATAGCCGAGGGCTTCCACCACCCAAGAAGGGCCCATTAGCCCACCATAACACACTCCCTGGACTGCCTTATTGTGATTATGAAATGGGTCATTTTTAGTAATTTTTATGCATTTTTAAACATAATACTTTCAGCTAATGGCCCAGCTGAATGCAGCTCTCGGCCAATCAGAATTCAGCATTCTTTCTACCCATTTCATAATGGTTTCTAATCTATCAGAAGTCAGAAACATTTCATGTTATCTTATACTATCTTCACTGGTCACAAAGGACCCCTGAGCCAATGAGAGAGCAGCTTGAACAATGTCTGATGACATCACAGTGGCCTCTGCAGCACTTGAGAAAGAACAGTGAAATCAAACCAAAACAGTTAAATCTTCACAAAAAGAACTAAATTAAAAGCTTTGCAGTTTTAAAAGGATACTGTCATCTTTTTGGCGGTTTCTAAGATATCCCTTGTTATGGTGCCTGTAGCCTTCATACTGTTCAATAATGTTATACTAGTCACTTCCCCCAATTTTCATATATTGCCTTTTTAGTGTACTTTGAGAAAAATAGTAACCTAAGCAGTCTGCGCTTTCACTCAGCTCTCAACTGAGATGCATGTCCCTGTGATAAACATGGCACAGAGGCGCTAGCAAACTCGTGGTTGCACGAGTACTTCATTTTTAGGCAAATTCAGATAAAGGTGCCCTTTGAAAGAACCACAGTCACTGAATGTGGGAAAGTCAGTATAATTGTAAAACAAGCATTGTAACTGTTAAAAATGGCTTTGAAAACTAAAGCAGTAACTCGGGGTACATGCATCAGTACCATAGCAAGGAACATCATAGGACCCATCAAAAAGCTGACAGTGTCCCTTTAAATACATTGTATTAATTGGACACACAATGGCCTGACTCAGAATGTCCAAAGTGTCAAAGGCTGCCTCCAGCCTCATATATGGCTTATCAGCCAGTACAGCACCAGGGTCAGTTCAAAAGAACCAAGGAATCACCAATAAAGTTGATAAACTGACACCCACAGCAATTTCAGTGTATCATGGAAGTCTTAGTTTATTTTCAAATGCTCATCACCACCACTCCAAAAAATCCCATGCATTTTATAAGCTTTTTCATTAAAGGTTTGTTATACAAGGTATACTAATCATTGAATATTCAGTATGTAACCAGACTCTCCTCAGCCAGCCCCAGGAAGGTTACCAGAGAGCACTCAAAGGGTTAAGTCAGACCCTGAGAGCTGTTCTGTGGGAGGGAGTTGCCCAGAGACAGGATATCTGGATGTTCATGCTGTGAGTGGCATGACTTAGCTAAGGGTGGGAAACTAGACCATAAATATACATGTTTCTGGCCGTCCCCCAAAAGCCTATATGAGGGGAAGGCATCCGGGCAGTTTGGGCCAGAGCCAAGGGGCCTGAACTTGGGGCAGAGAGAAAGAGAAGCAGTCCAGCCTCTCTGGCTATGGGTGGGCCGAGGGGGGGCTGTGGTCCTAGGATGACGGCATGGTCCCTGGGATCGGGTGGCCCTGGTCTCCTCTGGCCTGATCTCCACAGAAGAGCATCAGGAGCAGCTGGAGGGGTGGTGGTTCCATAAACCTGCCTCAAAAGGAGCAGAGACCATCAGCCCTGAAAGGCACATTTGGGAGAGTGGTGGGCCACACCTCATGGGAGGTTATGGGAACCCTTGAGGGTACACTTCTAGCATAGTGAAAAAGGATTAGGAGCTGTCAGTCAGTGTTCAGAGCAAAACTGTAAGTGAATCTTGCTGGATAAAATGCTGATGGTGCAAAGTCCCAGGCTGTTTGTATTGAAACCTCTGGCAGGTAGGAGCAGGCCTGGAAAGGCTTGAAGTTGAAAGTCTCTGAGCGATGGGGCCCTACACAGGAGACTGCTTCCTGGGCCACTAGGACTATCAGTGGAGTGTCAAAAGGAGGCACACATGTCTGGACCTACCATGCTTCATGAACTTAGTACTGATATCATATGCTGATACCCCTTCCATATTTGTTGTCCTACTGGGCACATTGAGACACAAGCTGGCACAGCCTGCCCCCCAGGTAAGTGCTTGCCCTGCCTGGGGAAGAGTGCCATTGCACAAATGGTCTTGAGAGTGCCAGGGCTGCAGGGACCTCATAAGGGAGGTTAGGGGATAGCAGGGTTGAAATAGACTGAGTACTGCATTCAAAATGCAATTGTGCCCCTTTAGTTTGGGGATGAACTGGGAAAAATTCTTAATCATGAGTTGGGCAATAGACCACACAAGTAAGCTGGGTACCATCAGACCAGTGTCGAGGAGCAGCAGTAGTGGCATATGCACCACTAGAAATGGGGGAGAGTTATATGTGAACCCTAGCAAAATGTGAAGCAACGTATATGTAGGGCATGGCCTCAGTAAAATGTTATAGCATAGTGTGAGCATGTACCATTGTAATAAGTATTATGGCCAAGAAAATGCCCAGAGAGCTGTGTACCACCTAGGCAGCTATTTAATAAGAAAAACACCCTGCTTGATTCCAGTTCCAGCATCTACATTCTAGTTTGTGTGTGGTCTCGTGTTCTTGATGCCCAACAGTATGGTTTTAAGGTGCCCCTGTTCTCTGTTGCTCTGACCTGGCTTGACAAAGTAACTGATTGTGGTGCAGAACTGGTATTCATGGTATGAGTGTGGCTGGGTGCTCTCCTGGGTAAGGTACCATCCACACTGCTAGATGCAAGAGAGTGGCTGGGTCCCCCTTATAAATATCTACAAGTCCATAATAACTGTGAATGTTTCTAACAGTCTAAAACACCACCCTCCAATCGCAGGGGTTGTTTGACTCAAACATCCAACATCCATTTGGCCCAAAATATGCCATAGTGAAGTGGGCAGATGGGGCCAGTCTCACAGCAGCAACCCTACTTCTTGTACAGGTACTCTAATGCCACATGTTTGATACACTTCCAGTCCAATATGGCCAGGGGGACATGGTGTTCTGTGGGAGGGAGTTGCCCAGAGACAGGATATTTGGATGTTCATGCTGTGAGTGGCATGACTTAGCTAAGGGTGGGAAACTAGAGCATGAATATACATGTTTCTGGCCGTCCCCCAAAAGCCTATATGAGGGGAAGGCAGCCGGGCAGTTTGGCCCAGAGCCAAGGGGCCTGAACTTGGGGCAGAGAGAAAGAGAAGCAGTCCAGCCTCTCCGGATAAGATACCATCCTACCAACCAGGTTTGAATGGTCACTGTAACATTTGGGTTAAACAAGTAGTGCAGAGTAGTCCATCAGTGGCTGACAGGCAACTGGGCCATCACGCGTTTGGGTGGGCCGTAGAGTGCAGGACATGTAATACAGTAAACAAGATATTACCACCATCATGGGGCATGTTACGAGGACCCAGCCAAGCCACCACCACTGCCAGTCACACGGTTCTTGCCAGATAGCCTGTTCCTGGACTATGGGTACCAGGATAGGAAGGGGATTAGCTGGAGGTTGGTCGACCCTCCCAGGGAGGCACACATGGGTACTTGTCTTTGGATTACTGTGCTGCACCTTCCCTGATTGCCGTCTCATCATGTCATTGCATGGCAACATCAGGCACATTGCTACCATCATGCTGCAATTGGGGAGGGGCAGGTCTTGGCCCCTGATGAGTCCACTATATGAAGAAGAAGAAGAATCAGCATTTATATAGCGCTTTTCATACACAGTATCCCAAAGCGCTTTACAAGCAATGCTGGACTGGTAGTGAAGTGACTGAATGTGTGGTGGCGGCCATATCACACATCATCACCCACACACAGCCTGGATAATTGCATGAACCGGTTTATGGGAAGTGGAATGTTGGCCAGAACACCAGGAACGTTCCGTGCTCTTTGCGAAGAGTGCCCTGGGTTCTTTTACTTCCACCTGGACACCCACCAGGATGGGCAGAAGGGACCTCGGTTTAATGTCTCATCCGATGGTCGGCACACCCCAGCAGTACAGCACCCCCCAATACTGCACTCAGATGCCAGCGATTTTTAGGTGCAAGTCCAATCCCAGTGTGGGACGAGAACCCACGACCTTCTGGTCCAGAGGTGGATGTGCTACCAACTGAACCACACTGACACCTATATGATACCAACACCGACCATGACCCAGAGTGGTCCTGGCAGGCTGAAGATGGTTAGCAGGACCAAAGGGAGGATTAGGATCCGCTGGGGCCTACTCATTGGAAGTGCTGCAGGAGTTGTGGGGGCAGAGGAAACTGCTAAACATACCAATTAGGCATGTTAGGCCATGCCCAGGATACCATGAGGGCAAGCCCGGGATGAGATACATCCCACTAACCAGGACAGAACACCCACAGACTATTAGACTGTAGCCCAGGGTGCCATGTTGTCCTTCCCCAGTTGTGACGTGTCCCTGCAGTTACTGTGGTGAAACCCCTGGGCCAATACGCTGTTTCATTCAGAAAAATAAATATGATTATAGCTTCAGTATCTACAGGATCTGTGGTTTCTTATTGTACTGGTGTATGCATGCTCTGTTGGTATTTTGTGGGCAGCTGGGTTGTGTGATGGGGGTGTTCACGAGTGTGCCTCATGCCTGGCACTGTCTCTGTGCTCACATATGTGGCTTTCTCTCAGAGAAAGCTGTCCTGTTTGTCTGTTCCTCACATTGTAGTTGTAGAGTGTGCGCGTTATGCACTGTTGTGCAGGGGATGTTCCAGCCGTTACACCTGCCCCTCTAGTGGGGTAGTTTTGGGGCTTGTATTCTCCATGTGTGGATGCCTGTCTCATGCTGTGGATCAGTGTCTGCACACGCAAACATAAACATGTCCAGGAACACCCATGTTTGAGGATGCACTAGCAGCCAGTGTGAATGGATCCGCATGTCATTTCCACACAGCGCATCGTGCACTCTGTGGATAGACATCTAGCCAACATATGCCTCTCTGATGTGGAAGTGCCTGTACACCGCTGCTTCATTGCTGCATAATCCTGCCAGAGCGTTATTGGCTCAGACCCTCCGTGAGAAAACTAAAACCATTTTATAATGGCAATACAACTTTTCTCAGAGTGCATAACTGTGCGATAACAGCATTTTACAAGTAAGGCACTCAGCTTTATGTTTGCTTTGCTTTCTGAGACATCCCATTATCTTGCAGTTTTAAAATGGGCAAGAAAAATCCAGTGAGCTGATTGGACAGTAGCTGTCCAGACCTGCCATGGATTAATGATTGAGTAACATGCTGACACTGAGAAGTGACAGAAATGGACATGACAGGAACTACATTCATTTTGCTCCAGTTTCTCTGTCATTTGCAGCTGCGGTGTCACTTGGGTGGTGCAGTCTATAAAAGCGAGGGTTGAGGAATGGAAGCACTTAAAACACAAACTCCAGTGTTGTGGTTGGTTTGCTTGCCGAGGCGGAGAACTTCGATACCTGCTGAGTCGTGCAGCTGATGCCATTAACCAGTTTGCTCATCTCTCGTCTCAGTAAACTGTAAATAATGTAAGGGACAACAGGATGAGAATTAATCATCGCTTCAGAGAGCACCCACTGTCCATACTGACCTGATGCTCACTCAAGAGGAACAAAGTCAACCTAAAGGGACATTATCCATCACCACTGCTCGCAAATGCTACATACTAAAAGCTGAACACAGTGGGCATGATGAGGACTAGTCAATCATCGGGCCATCAGAGTACAGTGAATCATTAATCCTCGCGCACCGTGTCTGTGACTACAGGCAGCATTTCCTGAAGGTGCAGAGTGATTTAGGAAACAGTTCAAACAGCTATGGAAATCAATCATTTTGTAACTTTAAGACAAAATGCCTCTCAACAAGGATGGGTAGTCAGTTTCCAAGAGTTTTTAGGTCTCAAAGTTTTCTTGATTTGTCATAATTGAAACTCTAAATTATAATAAAAAGCATTGAGAAAATATCCCTATTCTACTCTATGGAGTGTGTCCCCGTGCTCTTCATTTACTAGCATCATGAAACATGCCACCACAGGGGCGTATCTCACAATAGGGAATTGGTGGCAGCGTTTTGGCTTTTGGCTCCACGGAGCAAAATACGATCCCTTCCCTTTTTAATACTGGCCGAAATAAATTCAAATTCCTATGGCAGACCACTTGGGGCCAGGTAAGGTTTATCATATGTTCGTGGGGGCAGTAGTAGAAAGCTGCTGTTTAAAGTTAACTATGCTGGTCAGTAGTGCATTCTATTTACCCACCACCCTTTGTGAGAACCAGTACTTCCATTTGCCCCCTCTGAAATTTTCCCCTTGCAGTTGTCTGTTATGGCCCTTTGTTATATTTCCATTATGTTTCGTATTTAATCCCACTTCTTTACGTACCTCTGGATTCTTTAGGAAACCATACAACATAATTAAGTCCCTTTTTAACCTCCTTTGCTGTAAGGTAAACATGTTAAAAGTTACCCAGTCTCTTCTGTGCCATTCTTTCTCCAGCTAATATTAATCTAGTTGTAAATAATAGATGCTAATTCTTAAATCACACAGAAATAGGGTACCCTGTACTCTGAACTATTTTCATAATTTGTGGTACCCAATATTCGGGAATGTGTGTGCGCCTCTTGCTGCAGCAAATAAGCAAAAGAATGCAGGCAGCATTACAGACATTGACAAAGGGGTTGAAGCATGACAAGTTGTGCTTGGCTACTGTCAGAAGAGCTGACAGAATGTTGGGTTGCACTGTGATCCGCAGAGCAGGGGGAAGTAACCCTTCTGCTTTACAAGGCCCTGATCAGGCCCGAACTGCAGTACTGCCTGCAGTTCTGGCCTTCTCAAAGCCAAAAGGACATTGGGGCTGTCGAGAGGATACAATGCCAGACCACCAAAATGAGAAGGGGTATGGGGGACCAAAACCTATGAGGAGAGGCTGGTGGCCCTTAAAGGGAAACAGTCAGCTCAAAGGGCCCCACGCTCAAGTGTGGGGCTGGTCTCAATGTGCATTTTGTGTGGAAAAACATTTTAGTTTACTTATTGTTTACTGTTTATATAGACTAATTTTGTTTACTTCTAGGCTCACATCTTCTGTAACTACAAATCCCAGAATCCCCTGCAGCCATCAGAGCAGTAGGCAGCATAGTGGGAGAGTCAATAGCCTGCAGTGAATAGAGCTTTTATAAGGTCTGATCAGGCATTTTCTGGGACTGTTTTTCTCCAAGGGCTAAGTACATTCCTCTGTGACTGTACTTAGCTCAGGAAGGACAGCAGGGCCAGAAACTAAAAGATCAGAGCTGATATAAATTCTAACTTACTTCTAGGCTGACATCTTTGTAGAGTTTTTTGAAGCTTTCAAAACTGTGCTCCCAGTTTGCTGGTTTTACAGTAAAAATATTGCAAATACGCTCTGTGGTTTAGTTTATTATTTGGCTTCCTGAGTGTGTTTGTAACCTGTTATGTGTATTGGTAGTTACAAAAAAAGTTGACCAGTACCACAGTATTTTGCATCAGTATTGGCCCTGCTGTCCTTCCTGAGCTAAGTATAATCACAGAGGACTGTACTTAGCCCCCTGGAGAAAAACAGTCCCAGAAAACATCTGATCAGACCTTATAGAAACTCTAACATGCACTGCAGGCTACTGAATCTGCCACTGTGCTGCCTGCTGCTCTGATGGCAGCTGAAGGGGATTCTGGGATTTCTAGTTACAGAGGATGTCAGCCTAGAAGTAGGCATGATGATGTCGGGCTTCAGCATACTAAACGGTGTCGAAAAGATCGCACAGACAGAGATGTTTGAACTGGTGTCCTCCAGCAGTATGTGGAGATACACCCTGAAGCGCAAAGAAGGTACATTTAGGGGTCGGCAGTATAGCCTAGAGGTTAGAGGAACAATCTGTGAATAAGCTTGGTACATTCAGCAGACCTGGGTTCAATTCCCACAGCATCCACTTGCATCCTGTGTGACGCTGAGCAAGTCACTTAACCTCCCCAATGCTCTTGCCCCGCCCCTGAAAACAAGCCTTTGACCTAGTGAGCCTTACCTGGTACACACAGAACACATGACTAGGATGTAAACATACCAGCATACACTATCTAAAGGAGGGACAGGGAGGGTAAATGAGGAGGAGTAGCTCTCTACATAAGAGAAGGAATCAAAGCAACAGAACAAAACAGTAAACAGGGAGGAGAAGAAGCACTGTGGATCAATTTGGAGGCAGGCAATGGCACCACAATCCGCACGGGGTTGTATACAGACCCCCCTCTCAGCGGGAGGAAATGGACAAGGAAATGATAGGAAGTACCTAAAACAAACAGTAGAAACACTCTGGATACAGAAGTTGATACCAGCCCATTTACAGAAGAAAGGGTTCTGAAAGAACTCTTAAAACTGAAGCTGGACAAAGCAATGGGACCTGATGGGATTCATCCCAGAATTCTAAAAGAACTAAGGGTAGAATTAGTGAAACCACTGACTACCCTCTTTAACAAATCATGGGAGGATGGGGTGGTACCTGAGGACTGGAGGAGGGCAGATGTGATTCTCCTTCACAAAAGTGGGAGCAGGGCAGAAGCAGAAAACTACAGACCTGTTAGTTTAACCTCAGTGATAGGGAAAATGATGGAATCACTTCTGAAGGAAAGAATTGTCGAGTACCTAGAGGCCAGAGGGGCACAGGACCCAAGGCAGCATGGTTTCACAGTGGGAAGGTCATGCCAGATGAATCTAATAGATTTCTTTGACTGGATGACCAAAGTAGTAGATCAGGGAGGGGCTGTGGACATGGCCTACCTAGACTTTAGCAAGGCATTTGACTCAGTCCCACACAAAAGATTAATATACAAGTTAGCCAGCCTGGGAGTGGGTCCCAAGATGATAGACTGGGTAAAGAATTGGCTGGAGAATAGGACACAGAGTAATAGTAAATGGAGTCCACTCTGAAGAAAGGGGGGTTACTAGTGGGGTGCCGCAGGGTTCAGTATTAGGACCTGTCCTCTTCAATGTCTTTATAAGCGACATTGCAGAGGGGCTGGAAGGAAAAGTAGGTCTCTTTGCAGACGACACAAAGATCTGAAACAAAGTTGATGCACAAGGTGGGGTGGAAAGGATGAGAAGGGACTTGGCAAGGTTAGAGGAATGGTCAAATGTATGGCAGCTTAGATTTAATGCTAAGAAGTGCAAGGTAATGCACCTGGGAAACAAAAACCCAGGGGAAGAATACACAATGGGGTTGAGATACTAACAACAACAAAAATGGAAAGGGACCTGGGGGTAGTCATATCAGATGACTTAAAGGTGGACAAGCAATGTGAGAGGACAGTAAGAAGGGCTGGGGGGATACTGGGATGCATAGGGAGAGGTATCACCAGTAGAAAACAGGAAGTTGTTATCCCTCTGTACAGACAGCTGGTGAGACCCCATCTGGAGTACTGTGTGCAGTTCTGGAGACCAAATCTCCGCAAGCACATAGACAAGATGGAAGCTGTCCAGAGGAGGGCAACTAAAATGGTGCAGGGTCTGCACCAGAAGACATATGAAGAGAGACTAAAGGAGCTTAATATGTATGGCCTCGAGGAAAGGAGGGAGAGGGGGGACATGATAGAAACTTTTAAGTACCTCAAGGGTATAAACAAAGTCCAAGAGGGTAGCATCTTTCAAAAAAAAGAGGTGTGCAAGAACAAGGGGGCACAATTTGAAGATAGAGGGGTCGGCTCAGAGGTAATGTAAAGTATTTTTTCATAGAGAGGGTTGTGGATGCATGGAATGGCTTCGGAGGAGGCTGTGGAGTCAAAAACAGTGGTTGAATTCAAGCATGCATGGACAGCCATAAGGCAATTGTAGGGGGTTGGGGTAGAAAGAAGTAGGCTGCTGGTTAACTAGGATCTGCAGCTTATCCATTAGGTAGGGAAATGGGCAGACTGGGTGGGCCAAGTGGTCCTTATCTGCCGTCAAAGTCTATGTTTCTATGTTACCTGGTTACCAAAGGTAAAAAAACCCTCAGGGGTAAAGTTAGGAGGCACTTCTCCTAGAGAGTGGGGAACCTATGGAACAGCCTTCCAGAACTGAGAGTGCATATTTAGATAATACAGGCCTTTAAAGTAAGCCAGGACACTTTCCTGTGTACCGGGGGAATCTCTGAGTAGTAGGGTGAGTAGGGAATCCCTAGAACTGTATTCATGTTTACATAACATACTCATCTTATTCAGGTCTGCTTACATTTTTTTTTAATCCCACCCACCTGACTGGACAGCCTGCTAACTTTATCTGACATTACTGCTCCCACTTATCCACCCAGCCATTGTTCTACCCATTGCTTGCCTGAACAGATCTCCAGCGCTGAACGCTCCACAGCTTGCCCCTCGGGTGGCACAACCTCATTTAGGGGATGGTGAGTGGAAAATAAATGGGTCTACAGTCACAGTGAAGGGGAGGTAAATGGAACATTAAGACCATGGCACTGTGTGGTGGGACAGCCATCATGCATGGTTGCAGTGGGGATTACCATTGTTTATTTCCTGGTTAAACAATTTCTTCTTTCCCCTTTCCCTTATTTCCCTGCAGAGCCACCCTTCTTTCCATGATGGTACACATCTCTGTGATGCTTATGCCAGCCTGAGAGGGAGGAGCTTTCCATGCTGAAGCTCCCCACGCATCACCAGAGATGCTACAGAAAGAGTGGTAGCAACCCTTCAACCCCTGGCTCTCTGCACACTGCCTCCACAGCAGACCCAGAACCTGGAGCAACGGAGTTGGAGCCCAGTTTTGATCCTCAGTCTGCGAGCATGGTGGTGCTGCATGCTACCTGTCAGCACTACCAGCCAGTCTCATCCCTTTTTATGAAGCATGGGGAGAACACCTGATGAACTTATAGTCCCCTCTGACTTTAAATTGCTGTGTCACTATGTTACATTGTGGGGGGAGGGTGGTGCTATACCTAGAGTCCCTTCTGACTTCAAATCACTATGTTACTATGTAACACTCCAAGGGGGTGGGGGCTGGGTGTCCTAATGGAAACAGAGTCGCTTCTGACCTCAGATTACTATGTTACTATGTTACACTGCAGGGTGGGGACCTGATGGACCTAGAGCCCCATCTGACCTTAAATTACAATGCTACTATGTTACACTGTGAGGCAGACATAATTTGCCTAGAGTCCCTTCTGACCTTAAATTACTATGTTATGTTACACTGTGGGGGCAAGACATGATGGACCTAGAGCCCCATCTGACCTTAAATTACAATGGGCCCGATTCCAAGAGGGGCTACGCTGGTGTAAGCCGATATACGCCAAACCCCATGGTGTATCTCACGACTTACACCAAGCATTACACCAGACCTGTTCCAGGAGTTGCCCTGTGCCAATGCATCTGCAGGCTGCGAAAATCGCAAGTTCAGACACTACTTATGCCGCAGCCTTGCTGATGCCTGGTGCAACTGCGAGTTACCACATGCACAAAGCCCAATTCCAGGTGGGCAGGTGTTGTAACCCGCAGTTGCAATTCCCAAAGCTGCAGTGACATAGGGAATCTATGACAGCTCAGAGCTGTCATAAGTGGCATCTGACAGTTGGCACCATCGGATGCAGCCACGTAGCTCTGCAGCATCAGTGCCATGCCATCCCCCTAGCCCCCACATGTACACCCCCGACCCAAACCCCTGATTGTGAGGGAACCCCCTGGAGTCTGATCCAGTGGTGCCCCCAGATGCCTGTGCCATCTGTCCTGGCCCCCCCATGCCCCCTAATTTGTGCTGCGGTGGTCTGGGGTGGAGGGGATCTGGAGGGCAGCCTGTTGCTCACCACGAGTTGTGACATGTGGATGCGATACGCCATGCATGGGTTATCATCACATGCATGGCGTATCTCGCATGTCGCAATTGCTGGGACCCTGCCACTTCTGAAATGTGGTGTAGGGTCCCTGGCGTAGAGGCGACCAGCATTACTCGCAATTGCATGCAAGTTATGCCGGCCATCTTGGAATTGGTCCCAATGTTACTATGTTACACTGTGGGGCAGACATCATGGGCCAAGAGTCCCTTCTGACCTTAAATTACTATGTTATTATATTACACTGTGGGGGGCAGACATGATGGACCTAGAGTCCCTTCTGACAATAAATTACTATGTTACTATGTTACACCGTGGGGCAGACATGATGGACATAGAGCACCTTCTGACCTTAAATTACTATGTTATTATATTACACTTCGGGGGGCAGACATGATGGACCTAGAGTCCCTTCTTACCTTAAATTACTATGTTACTATGTTACACTGTGGGGATGGACAAGATGGACCTAGAGTCTCTTCTGATCTTAAATTGCTATGTTACACTCCGGGGGGGAGGCAGACATGAAGGACCTAGAGTCCCTTCTGACCTTAACACTATGTTACTATATTACACTGTGAGAGAGGACATGAGGGCCCTCGAGCCACTTCTAACCTTAAATTACTATGTTGCTATGTTACACTGTGGGGGGCAGACATGATAGACCTAGAGCCCCTTCTGACCTTAACACTGTGTTACAATATTACATTGTGGGAAAGGACATGATGGTCCTAGAGCCCCCTTCTGACCTTAAATTACTATGTTACTATGTTACACTGTGAGAGGGGCATGTTGGATCTAGAGTCCCTGCTGGCCTTAAATTACTATGTTACTGTGTTGTACTGTGGGGGTTAGGGACAGACATGATGGAACTAGAGTCCCTTCTAACCTTAAATTACTATGTTACACTGTGGGGGGCAGACATGATGGGCCTAGAGTCCCTTCTTACCTTAAATTACTATGTTACTATGTTACACTGTGGGGCAGACATGATGGACCTAGAGTCCCCTCTTACCTTCAATTACTATGTTACTATGTTACACTGTGAGGCAGACATGATGGGCCTAGAGCCCCTTCTGACCTTAAATTACTATGTTACTATGTTACACTGTGGGGGGGGGGGCAGACATAATGGGCCTAGAGTCTCTTCTTACCTTAAATTACTATGTTACTATGTTACACTGTGGGGACAGACATGATGTACCTAGAGTTCCTTCTGACAATAAATTACTATGTTACTATGTTACACTGTGGGGGCACACATGATGGACCTAGAGTCCCTTCTGACAATAAATTACTATGTTACTATGTTACACCGTGAGGCAGACATGATGGACATAGAGCACCTTCTGACCTTAAATTACTATGTTACTATGTTACACTGTGGTGACTGACATTATGTACCTAGAGTTCCTTCTGACAATAAATTACTATGTTACACTGTGGTGACAGACATTATGTACCTAGAGCCCCTTCTGACTTTAAATTACTATGTTACTATGTTACACTGTGGTGACAGACATTATGTACCTAGAGTTCCTTCTGACAATAAATTACTATGTTACTATGTTACACTGTGGTGACAGACATTATGTACCTAGAGCTCCTTCTGACCTTAAATTACCATGTTACTATGTTACACTGTGGGGGACAGACATGATGGGCCTAGAGTCCCTTCTGACCTTAAATTACCATGTTACTATGTTACACTGTGGGGGCGGGGGGGCAGACATGATGGGCCTAGAGTCTCTTCTTACCTTAAATTACTATGTTACTATGTTACACTGTGGGGACAGACATGATGTACCTAAAGTTCCTTCTGACAATAAATTACTATGTTACTATGTTACACTGTGGGGGCAGATATGATGGACCTAGAGTCCCTTCTGACAATAAATTACTATGTTACTATGTTACACTGTGGTGACAGACATTATGTACCTAGAGCCCCTTCTGACTTTAAATTACTAAGTTATTATGTTACACTGTGGTGACAGACATTATGTACCTAGGGTTCCTTCTGACAATAAATTACTATGTTACTATGTTACACTGTGGTGACAGACATTATGTACCTAGAGTCCCTTCTTACCTTAAATTACTATGTTACTATGTTACACTGTGGGGGGCAGACATGATGGGCCTAGAGTCCCTTCTTACCTTAAATTACTATGTTACTATGTTACACTATAGGGGGCAGACATGATGGGCCTAGAGTCCCTTCTTACCTTAAATTACTATGTTACTATGTTACACTGTGGGGGGCAGACATGATGGACCTACAGTCCCTTCTTACCTTAAATTACTATGTTACTATGTTACACTGTGGGGGCAGACATGATGGACCTAGAGTCTCTTCTTACCTTAAATTACTAAGTTACTATGTTACACTGTGGGGGGCAGACATGATGGGACTAGCGTCCCTTCTGACCTTAAATTACTATGTTACTATGTTACACTGTGGGGGCAGATATGATGTACCTAGAGCCCTTTCTGACCTTAAATTACTATGTTAGTATGTTACACTGTGGGGGGCAGACATGATGGGCCTAGAGTCTCTTCTGACCTTAAATTATTCTATTACAGATGGCCGGCCCGGTGGCGCTGAGGGTTGAGGCGCTGGTTGCAACACCTCGCGCCCGCCCGTGACCCGGTTCGAACGGCATGGGTTGCCGGGTCGGCGGGGAAGAGATGGATTGAGCGTCCTGAGGACTGCTTCCATCTCCGGGTGGATTCAGGCGGCCGGTGCTTGCCTGACCCCTAGCAGAGGCTGGGATCGACAGGCACGCAGCCGCGAAGCCAAGGGGGGGGGCGGACGGCAGACGCTGATTAGCACACGATGGGGAGCATGCGCGCACTCAGTTGCTGGCGTCATTGCACGCCATGACCGCCGGGAGGAAAATACAAGAAAATGGGAGCCCGGCAGCACGATGTCGTTCCCCGGCGCCATTCCTGGAGGGCACCTCCCTGGCATGGATCCACTGGGGTGGGTTGAGTCGCTCCCCACCACCCTGCCACGAAGGGTAAGTCGCGGGGTGCAGAAGGGAGGGAGTCTCATGTCCGGGGATGGCGCTTGGGGAATGACGGAGTGCGGGGGGGGGTTGTAGCCAGAGCTCCGAGGAGAGAAAAATAACATCCAAAAAAAAAAAAAAAATTACTATGTTACACTGTGGGGGCAGACATGATAGACCAAGAGTCACTTCTGATCCCAAATTACTATGTTTGACTTTTGATTTGTCTGAAGCCGAGAGCCTTGCAACACTGCAAAGAACAAACTGTAACTTCATTTAGGAGCTGGAAACTTGGTAAGGCCTAATATTATAAAACAGGGGAGCTACGCTTTCTACAAAGAGTTTCATTTTTTTCTCCTTATTGGCATTAAGCAGAGAATTGCAGGATTCCATTAAAAGTGTAGTCATTTTATAACCAGAGGGAGTGAGATACAACTGAATTTGCTTGATTGTTGGGGTTGAGACCTAGGATTTAGAGGGATATTTTTGCAACATTTTAAAAGTGTCCTGCTGGCTGAGTAGTTAAGTTTATATCCCTGGTTTCACTGAAAGATTTTGTGTATTGGAATTGGACAGCAGCCTGCCTACATTGAAAGGCCTGCTTACATCACAAGTGTCACTAGTCAATCAGTTGGCTTAATTCTTAAGATTTTCAGTGCAGGAAGAGTGTAAAGCACAGCTGACTTATTTTGGGGCTGACCGCTTTCAAAGCACAAACCACCAGGCTGTTTTGGGGCTGGGGAGGGTTACCTGTGTCTGAGTTGGATGTCTGGATTTTTCTCTATTTGATTAGCAGGGTATTTTCTCTGTCAAATTGTTGTGTAGGCATCTTGCTGACAGGAAGGCACTCATCGCAGTGCTGGGTCAGAGCTTTTAGCTGATTGTTTTGTGAGGGCACAGTTTAGGCCCAACCCCTTCCCACCCCTCACCCCACCCACCCACCCCTGGAAATAGTTCCTTTATACCTGGGGTTCTAACATCATTCCTCAAGAGTGCAAGGTGCATATCACTGTCATATCCTCTCTAGCACACTGCACTGACAATATAAGCATACACATTGTATAATATATATATTTCTATATAACAAACCAATCTCACACACACACACACACACACACACACACACACACACACAGAAAAAGTAGATAAACATGTGGGGAGTAGTACAATGTAATGGCTGTGGGGCAGCAGTCTTCTGGGAGTCTTTCTGGAGGCTGAGATGCTGCCCTATTTGCAGACAACTCTCTGCCCTGAGGGAGGAAGTTGCCCATCTTTAGGCCACACTGGACAGCAGTAAGGGAACCTTCCCCCAGGCCACACTGGACGGTAGGAAGGGAACCTCCCCCATCCAGGGAGCACCAGAGCCACCACCACTACCTCAGAGGTTGCGAAGAAACACAGCAGTTGGACCACAGTGGGCTCAGGAAGGGTGAGGATGGTGGAACAGAGGCACACCCAGTCAGTTGTTCCACTCCACAATCCATACACCATTCTGGGGGAGCATAGATCCCCTATGGATGCACCCACAGAGGAGACTAAGGAGGCTGAGGACAGCTGTCACAAGGGAGGCCCACAGGAAGTAGACAGAGGACACCACAAGGAAAGGAAGCAGATCCTGGTGGGGGACTCAATTATTAGGGGGATAGAACTGGGGGGAGCAGGGAAAACTGAAGTAGGGTGCCTGCCTGGTGCCATGGCTTGGAGGGACAGGAAGCGCATCCTCAGGATCACAGGAACAGCTGCACGGGAGTCTGAGCTGGACGTCATTGTCCACCTAGGGACAAATGACCTGGCTCATCATGAGATTAGAGCAGTGCAGAAGGACTTTGTAGAATTGGGGAGGGGCCTAAGACAAGTAGCACACACCGTATCCTTCGCAGAGGTGCTGCCTGTCAATGGCATGAGTGAGGCGAGGGTACTTTGCACCATGCAGTTTAATTAATGGCTGAAAAAATGGTGTGGAGCACAGGGGTTTGGCTTCATTGGGGACTGGGGTTCCACCTGGAGGGACACCAGCCTATACTGGCAGGATGGTCTGCATCTGTCCAGGAAGGGAACAAGTCTTTTGAGCAATCAGTTTAAATGCTTCATTGGCAAGCTTTTAAACTAGTCAAGGGGGAGGCACTGATAAGCAGCAGGAAAATCCCGGCCTCCCCCTACAAAACAGGGTACTAAATGAGAAAAAGACCAAGGTAGAAAGGTCAGTGGGGATGCTGCAACAGAAGGTAAAGCCATCAAAAAATGGAGAGCAATGAGTACCAATGCCCGTAGTCTGAGTAACAAGCTTCCTGAATTAGTGGCCTTGATGGAGGAGGAACATCTGGATATTGTGGCAGTCACAGAAACATGGCACACACAAAACCATGACTGGGATGTAAACATACCAGGATACACTATCTACAGGAAGGACAGGGAGGGTAAAAGAGGAGGAGGTAGCTCTTTACATAAGGAAGGAATCAAAGCAACAGAACAAAAGGTAAACAGGGAGAGAAGAAGCACTGTGGGTAAATTTGAGACCGCAATGGCACCACAATACGCACAGGGTTAGAGCACAGACTTCTTCTCAGGGGAGGAAATGGACAAGGAAATTATAGAAAGTATACTTAGAATGGCAGAAAAAGGGGAGATATTGCTGATGGGTGATCTGAATATGCCAGATGTTAACTGGAGTGCAGTTGCAGCAGCCACTTCGAAGAGTGGGGTTATTCTAGATGCCCTACAGGGGGCATACCTTAGACAACTAGTATTGAAGCCCACTTGAGAGGGAGCAATCTTAGATGGTTCTCTCAAATGGAGATGAAGAGAGGATCACAGATGTAGAAGTGAGTAGCCATCTGGGAACTAGCGACCATCGAACAGTATGGTTCACAATAAACACAGCAATAGAGTCAAGGCATACGAAGACAAAGGTACTGAATCTTAGGAGGGCTGACTTTGTCAAAATGGGTGAGTGCCTAAGGAATGCACTAGCAAATGGGCAGGAAAGAGGGGTGGAAGAACAATGGGGAATAATAAAAACTGCCATCACAGAGGTATCAAGCCTTTGTGTAAAGCAAATAAACAAAACGAAACAAGGTAAGAAACCACTATGGTTCTCAAAGGAAGTGGCAGTGAAGGTTCAAGAGAAAAAGAAAGCATTCAGGAAGTACAAGGAATCACAGAAGGAACAGGACAGAGAACTATATCAGTTAAAGCAAAAGGAAGCTGGGAAGGCAGTCAGAACAGCAAAGGCCCAAACTGAGGAAAAGATAGCCAACTCAGTTAAGAAGGGGGATAAAACCTTTTATAGGTACATCAGGGAGTGAAGGAAGACCAAGGGAGGGATAGTGAGGCTTAATAAAGGGGAGGGAGGGTGGGCAGAGGGTGACTGTGAAAAGGCAGATACACTAAACAAATATTTTTGCTCAGTATTTACAAAGGAAGAGGGGGAGGTACCTAAAACAAGCAGTAAAAACACTCTGGATACAGAAGTTGATACCAGCCCATTTACAGAAGAAAGGGTAGAATTAGTGACACCACTGACTACCCTCTTTAACAAATCATGGGAGGATGGGGTGGTACCCGAGGACTGGAGGAGGGCAGATGTGATTCCCCTTCACAAAAGTGGGAGCAGGGCAGAAGCAGGAAACTACAGACCTGTTAGTTTAACCTCAGTGGTAGGGAAAATGATGGAATCACTTCTGAAGGAAAGAATTGTTAAATATCTAGAGGCCAGAGGGGCACAGGACCCAAGGCAGCATGGATTCACAGCGGGAAGGTCATGCCAGACAAATCTGATAGATTTCTTTGACTGGGTGACCAAAGTAGTTGATCAGGGAGGGGCTGTGGACATGGCCTACCTAGACTTTAGCAAGGCATTTGGCACAGTCCCACACAAAAGATTAATATACAAGTTAGCCAGCCTGGGAGTGGGTCCCAAGATGACAGCCTGGGTAAAGAATTGGCTGGAGAATAGGACACAGAGAGTAATAGTAAATGGAGTCCACTCTGAAAAAAGGGGGTTAGTAGTGGGGCACCGCAGGGTTCAGATAGACCAGTCCCTCTCAATGTCTTTATAAGTGACATTGCAGAGGGACTGAAGGAAAGTATGTCTCTTTGCAGATGACACAAAGATCTGCAACAGAGTTGATGCACAAGGTGGAGTGGAAAGGATGAGAAGGGACTTGGCAAGGTTAGAGGAATGGTCAAATGTATGGCAGCTTAGATTCAATGCTAAGAAGTGCAAGGTAATGCACCTGGGAAACAAAAACCCAGGGGAAGAGTACACAATGGGGGGTGAGATACTAACAACAACAAAAATGGAAAGGGACCTGGGGGTAGTCATATCAGATGACCTAAAGGTGGGCAAGCAATGTGAGAGGGCAGCAAGGAGGGCTGGGGGGATACTGGAATGCATAGGGAGAGGCATCACCAGTAGAAAACAGGAAGTTATTATCCCTCTGTACAGACAGCTAGTGAGACCCCATCTGGAGTACTGTGTGCAGTTCTGGAGACCCAATCTCCACAAAGACATAGACAGGATGGAAGCTGTCCAGAGGACGGCAACTAAAATGGTGCAGGGTCTGCACCAGAAGACATATGAAGAGAGACTTAAGGAGCTTAATATGTATAGCCTTGAGGAAAGGTGGGAGAGGGGGGACATGATAGAAACTTTCAAGTACCTCAAGGGAATCAACAAAGTCCAAGAGGTAGCATCTTTCAAAAAAAAGTGAGAAGAACAAGGGGCACAATTTGAAGATAGAAGGGGCCTCAGAGGTAATTTAAGGAAGTATTTTTCACAGAGAGGGTGGTGGATGTATGGAACGGCCTTCCAGAGGAGGTTGTGGAGTCACAAACAGTGGTGGAATTCAAGCATGCATGGGACAGTCATAAGGCAATTCTAGGGGGTGGTGGTAGGAAGAAGTAGGCTGTTGGTTAACTAGGATCTGCAGCTTATCCATCAGGTAGGGAAATGGGCAGACTGGGTGAGCCAAGCGGTCCTTATCTGCCATCAAATTCTATGTTTCTATGTTTCTATGTTACTATGTTACACTGTAGGAACAGACATGATGGAACTAGAGTCCCTTCTAACCTTAAATTACTATGTTACTATGTTACACTATGGGGGGGCAGACATGATGGACCTAGAGTCCCTTCTGACCTTAAATTACTATGTTACACTGTGGGGGGGGGCAGACATGATGGACCTAGACTCCCTTCTGACCTTAAATTACTATGTTACTATGTTGCATTCTGGGGGGGGGGCATGGTAGGCTTAGAGTCCCTTCTGACCTTAAATTACTATGTTACTGTGTTACACTGTGGGGGAGGGGGCAGACATAATGGACCTACAGTCCCTTCTGACCTTAAATTACTATTTTACTATAGTATACTGGGTGTATGTTTGTGGGGCGGATGACAAGATGGACCAAGAGTACATTCCAACCCTAAATTACTATATTACACTGTGTGAGAGGACATGATGGCCCTAGAGCCCCTTCTGACCTTAAATTATTATGTTACAATGTTACTCTGTGGGGAGGAGACATAGATACATAGCATTTGATGGCAAAAAAAGGATAGCTCAGCCCATCGAGTCTGCCAAGGTATTCACCCCCATTTTGCCTCTGCAGACCCTATATGGTCTCTGTCGACCCTCCCACCTCCCTGCATCCTATAGGTATCTAATATACCCCTATGTCTATCTGGTTTTATGAGGCTGGTTTGACAACACTTTTGTCAACCTGCACCTAAGTGACAGGATTTATGCTGACAGCAAGTTGCAGTCAACATAAATTCTGTTTGCCTCCCGGTTCTATTTTTACATCGGTGGGCATCACCCCCCAAACCCCCTATGTGGGGGGCTCGGCCCCTTGCACCCCCTGTACTTAGGATTATCAACTCCAGTTGGAATTGATTCGGGGAGGGGGGTGCAGGACCAGGAGACAGTATGCCCCGTGTCAGGTGCACCAACATAGCGACCTGTCGGCAACTTGTTGATTTTGTCAACGGGTTGGTAGGTCACTGTGTTGGTGTCGCCGTCAGGTCAGCATACCTGTCTATCCCATGCACGCTTGTAGCACCCCCCCCCAACACACACACACACTGTTCTAGCCTCCATCCTTTCCACTGGCAATCTATTCCAGGCATCCACTACCCTTTCAGTCAATAAATATTTCTTCACATCACTTTTTTTTATAATTAAAATTTTTATTGAGAATTTAAGAACGAAAACAAGCAGTATTACATATACTGTATGTAAAACTGTAACAATAATTCATGTAAGTTTAAATAAAAGTGTATCCAGTCCAAAAAAAAACCCATCTAAAATATATATATAAATTCAAAAATTCAATGTAAGTTTCATTTATAACAACAAACTGAAAATTCCTTAACAACTAAATACAAATCACCTAACACATAAATCACAATGTAACAAACTTCTTTACTTAGGTGGTAACTTGCAGAATATAGAATGTAGAAAGGGATTCCAGATATCTAAGAATTTCTCTATTCTGTCACTACACACATAAGCTAATCTTTCATAACCTGACCTAGTGGTTATATCCTTAAGCCACTCAACTAAAGAGGGTGCGGTAGTTTGTTTCCAATGTTTAAAGGAAAACTACACCCAAAACTTGAAAAAATATATGCTGTGCAGAGTGTTTTAATTTGTATGTGAGGTTCTAGTGTTTCCTTCCCTCTGACTGGTATTAGGAGTTTCTCCTAAATTAGCCTGCTAGCTTTAGGGTAGTTTTACGACCCCTGGAGATCTCCATATCAAATAGCTTTATTGAATTTCTTTGTCCTATAATGCACCTTGTTTCATGTGATGATGATGTAGCAGAGCCCATAAATCCAGCAGAAAACATTGCATTACAATCAGTTCACAACAATAGAGATGGCTATATTTTAAAATCTGTAGAATTCAGCTTGGTGACCACCCTCATCCTAAAGGTTTTACTGTCCTGAAAAACTTTGCTGCTGGTAATTTTTGTGCAGCTTGTAAAGCTTCCAAGATATTTAGTTTGTTTGGTATGCGTGTGCTGAATGTTGGGTCTCTCTTACATCACAGTCACATGAGACAAGATGCACTGTGGGAACAAGAAATACAATTACACTATCAGGTATGAAGATCCCCAGGGGTCGTAAAACTAGCATAAAGCTAGCAGGCTAGTTTGGGAAAAACTCCTAATACCAGTCAGAGGGCAGGAAACACTAGAACTTCACATACAAATTAAAACACTCTGTACAACATATATTTTTTCAAGTTTTGGGTGTAGTTTTCCTTTAAGAATGAGATTTTTAGCTCAGATCAAAGCTGCTAGTAACCATAATATATGAGATTGTGACCAATGATTCAGGTCAGATGTATCATGGTTTCATAGTGGATTACAAGTCACAAGCCAAAAAGGCCTTGCAACACACCATGAACCCTATCAAAGTGACGCCCTATAGCACTAATTTATCTGAGGACACAATCTCTTTACCCAAAATTTTTTTCACATGCCCCAAGGATCTCCTCCCAGAATTTTTGTAGCAGTGGACATGTTCAGATAATATGTGTAATAGTCCCAGTATCTTTTAGACATCTCCAATATGCATTATTGTCAGAAAGCCCCAAATGAAAAAGCCTATCAGGTGTATAGTGCCAATGGTGCACTGTCTTATAATGCGTCAATCCATCTTTTGCCTCTTTACAGGTTTTGAGGACATTTGACCAACTATCGTATGTTCCCATACTTCCAATGTAATGGTGACGCCATGTTCATTTTCCCACTTCGGGCTGGGACTCTCAACATGGTTTTCTTTAGAATCTAGAACCATAGTATAGATAACTTTACACCCTTTATATGTGGAAAATATCTTGTCCAGCAAAAGAGTTGGAGGCAGTGTAACTGAGCCATTAACCATTTCACGCAGAATTTGTCTAAGTTGCAAATATCTAAAAAATTAAGTTCTCTGCAATTTATACTCTCTGGCGAGATCGACAGAAGATAATGCAGCTGTGCTCTGATCTAACACATCATGTAAATGATAAATGCTCCTGCCTTTCCAACTTTGCCAGTCTAGGTTTTTACCTTCACTTTGAAAAATGTTATTCCAAATGGGACAGTGTGGTGAGCGTGCCGGATTCCAGTCCAATGCAGTAGCAATCTTAGACCAGGCCATCGACTTAGCGCTTAAGATAGGGTGAGCTTTAACTTCTTTTGATAGATCAGAAAACAAAATTATTCTTGGATTAGCCCCTTTCAATAGGAATTTTTCAATATCTTCCCAACCTGGGAGCTGGTTTGAATCCCATAACCATAAGGAGTGCATACTTTGTGATACCAAAAAGGTGTCATGTCTTGATTTAAAGTCTGGATAGTTAAATCCACCATGCCCCCTGGGTTGTTGTAGCTTATTCTTGGAATTAACCTTTGAGCTAAGAGCTCTTTTACAAAGGTTTCATGTCCAGAAGACAAATAAAACAGATACAATGGAATATTTTAACAATGGCAGAGAATATGGTTATAGTGTATGGTGGAATGCAGTTGTGTATGGAAATCCATACACCGAAAAAAGTCGTTCTGCTTCAGTAGTGACGTCCTCACTAATGCAGAATGACTTTTCATTCTGCCTTAATGAGGACATCACAATGCAATCACCCCCACCAATGCCATTCATAGGAGGGGGTGGTTGGCGACTTCTGCACGCGAGCTGGCCAGTGGGCTGGAGAGACCAGGAGTGTGGGTCTCCAGTGAGAAACGATGGTCAAAAGACAGAAGTGATCCTGTATTTTGGGGCACCATACACAATACAGAACAGTGTATGGCCTCCCAAGCAACTCGGCAACTCTTCCCCCTCGTGTTTTCTACGACGGCAGAGGGATCTCTCGAGTTTCACTCTCGAGGTCCTCAGCCATCATAGAAAACACTCGGGTGAAGAATTGCCTTGTTGTGTATGGGCAGCCATACACTATCCTATATATATCTAACATAGGAATACTAGCTGGACTTGACCAATAAACAGATACAATGGTACATACATACAGATTCAAATAGAACAGACACAATGGTACAATTTAACATTGACAGAGAATATGGCAAGCTAGCATTGGAATACTAGCTGGACTCGACCAGTTCCTAAGAGGTTGAAATCACAAGCAGTTACACATAACATGTAAGAGAGGTAATTAATAGCTCCGTTGGGGTCAGGCTTTGTCACAAGAATAAAGTACATATTATTTCAAGATATTTGCAGGTAAATTAGAGGCCGGAGAGCGGTGTGGGGCTGGGGATAATCAGGCTGAGTCCCGGAGAAAGTGTTTGTAGTAACTGGCACTGGAGGAGCAACCAGGGGAAGGTGATGACAGCAGGAAGGTGGTGAGGAGAAAGTGCCTGAAGGGGCAGTACAGGGGTAATAAGAACAGAATTGAGGTAGGTGGAGCAAGGCATATGGGGGGGGGCAGGAAAAGGTATTGGCAGGGGTAAAACCTAGAATGTGGTGGATCAAAATTACTAATGGGTGGGGTAAGGAAGTCTGATTTCCCAACACTGAAGGTGCTTTTAGTGGGTGGCAAGTGTCATTCAGAGGGGGTTAAAGTGCATCATGCATTCCTGCATTCACAGGTGCTAGTACTGAGTGGGGATCGCTTCAAGTCATGTTTAAAAGAAGTGACATTCTTTGCGTTGATGACTATGGCTGGTAGCTCATTTAGCCAGAGGGGAGCCCTGTATGCTAATGATCACTGGCCGAGAGCAGCTGTCATGAAGGGGATGCACAGGGTGCCTCTGGCCCTGTCCCTGGTGTTACACTTCTGGTGTGTCGGAAGGATGAGTTGCTGGATGCAGGTGGATGCAAGGCCTGATTGGGCTTTGTTACCTAGCAGGCAAGTTTGGAATTTGATCCTGTCACTGAGTGATAACTAGTTAGTCTGTTTGTAAAGGATACATGTATGGTAAAGTTTATCTACCCCAAGTACTAGCCTGCATGCTTTATTGAGAGCTGTGGACACCCATTTTAAGGTTGTTTCTGAGGCGGTAGAGTACACTACCAGGCCATAGTCTATCATTGATAGGATGGAGCAGGAGATGGTGATGCAAAGGACAGTGAGCGTTAGGTATTGCCTCTGCCTATATAAGACCCCACATCTTATGGTGACTGTATTTACTTCCAGTTGGATGTGCTTAGAAAAGGTCAGTGTGTCATCTATTGTGACCCCAAGGTATTTGAAGCAGTCAGCTTGCTCCAGAGGGACTGCCTTATTGTTGGTAATGAGAAGTGGAGGGTTTTTTGCCTTTTGTTGGTGACTAGAGATGAGCATGGTTTTCATTTTTTTGTAGTTGAGTAGCGGCTTTTCTTGATGGAACCAGTCTTCAGTTTTGCTAACGGTATCCTGGAGGTTTTGTTGGAGTTGAGCATGCAGGAGGTGGCAGTTCATAATGACTGCATAATCCGCATACCGGATGATTTTGCTATTGCATGCATCAGGGAGTGTGTTTAGAAACAAGCTAAAAACCAACGGGCCAAGTATGGACCTTTGGGGGATACCAAGGGAAACTGCCCAAGTTGTGGAGATGAGAAACCCTAATTTGATGTACTGTGATTGACAGGAAAGGTACTCATGAAACCACCTTACTGAGGTAGTTGACAGGCCTAGGGACTGCAGCTGCAGTGTAAGAAGAGAGTGGTTGACAGTATCAAATGCTTTGGCGAGGTCAATAAAGATTGACCCGACAAGCATGCCACTATCTAGTGCCCTGTGCCCATAGTCCATGAAATTGACTAAACTAGTTGCCATACTATGGCTCTTCCTAAAGCCATGCTGTTGATTGCATTGGAGGTCATACTTCGGCAGGTAATCAGTGATTTGGTCGGCCACTATTTTTACAGCGCTTTTGGTGGGGGATTGAGATTGGCTTATAGTTTGATGTGCATGTGCGATCCCCACTTTTGTACACTGGGGTCACCAGAGCAAGTTTCCAGATAGTAGGGAATTTGGCAAATGTCAGGGATTTGTTGAAAATGTTAGTGATGGGGGCAAGCACTTCTCCCAAGGTAAGAGCAATCATTTTCATGTCTAGATTGTCACTGCCCTGTCTGGTTTTACCAAATACCTTTTTATGCTTGCTTGCACGCATGTGCAAGAAACATAGCGCCATCATCGGAGATTTCGGAGGTGTGTCACCTCCTCCTCCAATTCAGTCAGTGTGTTGGCAGGCGCGGCCCCTGTAAGCCAATGCAATATTCTGGAGCTGTCTCATGACAAGCTCCAAATGCAGTGGCATACAGTTGAAAGGGGAGCTACGCTTGAGTGAGCAGCGATAAGATATCAGCTGCTCACGCAGCTCCCACACACACACAGATGCCCATGCAGTGTCTGGCGCCCCCTTGCCTGCAGCACTGTATAGCCGATGGTGGCCAATCCCGTCGGATGTGCTACATTCCCCCCTTCCCCAAAGCTTCTCGAAATGCCATGCTGGGTGCCCACCCCAGCGTGGCAAGTATAGAATACATGCATATGTAGGAGTTGATATGGGTTTTTCACACACCAGTTGTGTGATAATGGGTAAACCTCGAGGCGGCTCGAGAGGTTCATATTATCACACACGAGGGTGTGAAAACTTCATTTCTACCCCCTACATATGTTTTATTTTTATAATAACTGCACCAAAACAAATTAAATATAAGTATTACCACTACGAGGAGAGCGAGAGAACGCTCCTACTTCCTGATAGGCACGCCCCCGCCTCCAAAGACTGACATCACATAACGTACATGCAAGTGCACCACTAGTAAGGAAGAGGAGCTGCAGCGGGTCTCCCGTGTTGCTTTTGCTGTGTTTGAAACTGTTCAGTTTGGAATGCTTAGTGCTGCAGGCTTTACGCGAGATCAACGTCGACAACCCGCGGGTTGATATGACTTTTTCCATATCAACCCGCGGTTGATACGACTTTTTACAGTTCTCAAAATGGGTTGATAACAGGGATCACCAGTTATTATAATGATATAGCCAATGGGGTGCCCAACTCCTGTCGGTGGCACTGTCCTAACCCCCCCAGTAGTAAGTGCCATGCTGGGAGCCCACCCCAGCGTGGCAAGCAATCCTTAGGCCGACGGGGTGCCCAATCCCCCGTCGGCTAAACGCATCCCCCAACCATCCTTGTGCCACGCTGGGAGCCCACCCCAGCGTGGCAAATGTCCCACGTCGCCCGTTTTTTTTTTTTACCTGTAAAGAAAACCGTCCCACGTAGTCTCCCACAACCCGCACCCACCCACACGCACCCAGTTCTCCCCACCCCTCACCCCATACTTACCTCCGGAGCTCGGGCCGATGATCTTCGTGGACCGGGAACACGCCTGCACTCTTCAAAGCCGACACACTAACTGAGGAAATGCCGTAAGCTGTATAATGGGCTAGATAGGGGTTTAAACTTTGTTGCATATTCGATATTTTTGATTTTATACAAAATTAACATGGGTTTTGGACCCTTCTCATGATTGATGTCATGTCATGTCATGTGCGGCCTGAAGGTGATTTCGAGTCACCGCGTGAAATCACCCTTCAGGCCTGAATAACACCATGACAGTGACATCATTCATGTAGAAGAGGCCCAAAACCCATGTTGAAAATTTGGTGCCAAAATTCCAAAATGACTGTTTTATTTAGCATGCTATGCAGTTCCTACGCGAGGCTCGCTAGTTCACGAATTTTCAATATTTTCACTCCAGATTTTCAAGATTACCATTTTACCACACCTTCTATGAGTAGTACAGTTGTCATTTTTCACATCTCACCCAAAATGTGTTTCCGCCCATGTGGCGCACAATGGGCAGCAGTTGGTGTCTTGAATTCAATGTAGGGACAAATTAAGAAAATCACAGTAACACTGTTCATGAGCAGAGGTCTTAAAATGGCAATGTTGAAAATTTAGTGAAAAGAATCCTCAAAATGACTGTTTCTGACGTCGTTGCGCAGTTCCTCACATACGCTCGTCAAAATCGTAATTTTCAATATTTTCACTCCAGATTTTCAACATTGCCATTTTACCACACCTTCTTATGAGTAGTACAGCTGTCATTTTTCACATCTCACCCAAAACGTGTTTCCGCCCATGTAGCGTACAATGGCGCAGTCGGTGTGCGAAATCAATGTACGGGATAAATTAAGAAAATCACAGTGACACTGTTCATGAGCAAAGGTCTTAAAATGGCTATGTTGAAAATTTGGTGAAAAAATTCCAAAAAATGACTGTTTTACCAGCGTGCGTTGTACAGTTCCTACGCACGCTTGTAAGTTCGCGAATTTTCAATATTTTCACTCCAGATTTTCAACATTGCCATTTTATTACACTTCCTTATGAACAGTAGAGCTGCAATTTTTCATATGTCGCCCAAAATGTGTTTTCGCACATGTAGCGCACAATGGTGCTGTTGGTGTGCGAAAGCAATGTTTAGGACAGATTAAGAAAATCACAGTTACACTGTTCATGAGCAGAGGTCTTAAAATGGCTATGTTGAAAATTTGGTGACAAAAGTCCATAAAATGACTGTGATACGAGTGAGCATTGCACAGTTTCCACGCACCCTCGTTACTTCATGACTTTGTAATATTTTCAGTCCAGATTTTCACCAGTGACATTTTTCCACACTTCCTTATGAACAGTACAGCTGTCATTTTTCACAACATGGCTGAAGTGTGTTTTCACAGTTTCAGCGCAGAGATGCGTGGTCACTGTGGGAAATCATTGTTCGGCAGAGATAAATAAAAACACAGTGACACTGTTCATGATCGGGCCAAAATGCCTGAGTTGACAATCTGCTGTAAAAATCCTCAACCTAATTATATTACGGTGTGTGCTGCACAGTTTCTATGTACGCTCATGACTTCACCATTTTTAATATTTTTAGTACAGATTTGCAACATTGCCATTTTTACACCTCCCCATGAACAGTACAGCTGTCATTTTTACATCCTGTTCGAATGTTTTGCACCTGTGGTGCTAAATACGTAGTCACTGTGTATAAGCAGCTTTCTAACAAACTGATATTTCCCTGTTCATGAGGTGGGGTCACAAAACAAACATGTTGAAGATCTGGGTGAAAATACCAACGAATGCCTGAGGTGTTAGGGTTCCAACATAACCTACAACCCTGTAGAATGACAGGCATCAGGGGTGTGACTTGGGATTCTTGCCTGTAATGCTCATACCATTCCATACCCTGCAGTCAGTGAGAGGCATCGAGGTATGCCTTGGACTCTTCGGCCCCAAACTTCACCCCATTCTTCTATATCGCATCCATCTCACCATATTTCCGAATGAAATGGGGTGCGCATAAGGGCCAAAGACCCCAAGGAACACCGTGACACTTGTCAGTGTCTGCAGGGTGGGGTGTGGTGAAATGGCATGGCCGTTATGCCTGACGACCCAAACGTACACCCCAATGCCTGTCACTCTCTGCAGGGTGGTGGTGGCGTTGGCTTCAGTTCAATACTTCACTGCCATTCCTATTACGCAGCTCTGTAACTTCTACACTACCACTGCCAATGCCAGCAAGCAAACATTCGGCATTGACAAATGCTTGTTTTACATATCTTCTAGTCTCCTTGAAGGATATGCATTTGAAGTAGAAATTAGGGTGCTTCTTTAGAGCTTAAGCTGAAGCTTAGAGATGCAGGCTGGTTTATCCTTCCATAAATATTTTACTAAAACCGAGTCTAGTAACTTATAATTTTTTTCAGGTAACTGTAGGGGCAGATGTCATAGTAGATAAACTTTGGGGGTTAGAATCAAGTTTATTGCCTGAATCTTACCCTAAAAAGAGATAAGTATTGGGCACCATCTCTGGCGATCCCGTTTCAAAGAATCCAATAGACTTGAAAAGTTGATATTGGTAATCTTATTAATATCCACACATAAATCAATACCTAGGAATTGAATTGTAGTGGTACAGATTCAAAATGTGTATTGGTTAAAGTCCATAGCACTGGGCAAATTATATAGTGGGAGTATCTCTGATTTTTCTAAGTTAATTTTAAAGCCGGAGAATAGGGAGAAAGACTGTATAAGATTCAATAGTGGGCTCAGAGATCTCCCTTGGTCTGTAAGAGTAAGCAACAAATCATCTGCAAAGGCCATAACTTTATTATCGATACCCAAATTAACACCTTTACTTTCCTGCGTGGCTCTAATTCTTAGTGAAGGCTCCAAGGCTAAAACAAACAATAAAGGGGGGAAGGGACATCCCTGTCTAGTCCCCCTGAGAATGTCAACATTAGCTGAGAACACACCATGTACTTCTATTTTAGCAGATATCTTAGTATAGAGAATTCTAACCCATCCACAAAAACTGTTCCCCTAATTATATATGAGCAGGATACTTTGCTTATGTCTAATGAACTTTGAATTTGGTCAGCTTATTATGAGGCAAAATGCGTCAGTTTATAAAGTTAAAATAACGGTGAGGTGACAGCTTGTGTTTCAGGCGTTCATTCTCCTCAGCGAACGGCACGCAACCCTCCTCACATCACTCCTGAATTCCTTGCCAATCCAGATTCATTGCATGCCACCTGGTCCTTGTGCTTGTTCTCATTTGAAAGAGACTCCCCACCTGTACCCTATTCACCCCTTTGAGATATTTGTAGGTCTCTACCATAGCCAGTCAATCTCTCCTTTCTTCCAGGGTGTAAATGTTGAGGTCCCATAATCTCTCCTCATAGGGCTTCTTGTGCAAACCATGCATAATTCTGGTTGCCCTCCTCTGGACCACCTCTACTCTCTGTGTCCTTTCTGAGGTGTGTTCTCCCAAAACTGAATGCAGTACTCTAGGTGTGGCCCACCATCAAGTGATACAATGGCAACACCTCATCCCTCCTGCTGGAGAAACCCCTCCTTTTTCAACCCAGCATTCCACTAGCCCAACGGTTCTCACACTTTGTCATTGTGAGCCTCCACTAAGACATGGAAAAGATCTTGAGCCTCCCCCAAAATACTGAAATATTTTTGGGCCTCCACATAGAAAAATAGCCTACTTTTCACAGTATATGAGGAATAAATTGAAACCTCTTTGCATAGCTGGCTCTCATGTTATTAAGCTTATTGTAACCTCCCCCCGGCAACAGGACAACCTACTTGCTCCAATATTTTGACTCTCAAACCATTGTTACCCCTTACTGCCATACCTTCATGGGTCAGACTGCTTTTTCTGTTTCCCCTCTATCTGGAATAACCTTCCTGCCAACCTCTGCCTCTCCCCCTCACCCTGCTCTGAAGCAACTTCTCAAGGATCATTTTGCTCCGTCCTGCTCTTATTCTTAGTACCTGTATGGTTAACTCTTGTATTTGAACAGTTCTGCTGCCAGTCTAATTGATCAATTGTTCCTCGCATTGTTAGTTTATTGTTCTTAATTTGTTTGCACTTCTATTCATTTTGCATTGCTTGAGTGTTTTGCAGTTACATTTTGAATTGTATTCTCTCACTACCCTTCCCCTGGGTACACCTGAAAAAAGCAATGTCTCAGTGCACAGTACCTTCCCTGGTCACAGACTTGTGAATAAATACATAAATTGACCTACTATTATCCTCTTTCAGTTTGCCGTATCCCTTCACACAAAATCTATACAGTTCAAAATTGAAATATAATACTTTTTCAAGACTTGCTTGAGCCTCCCCTTGAACAGGTTGGTGCCTCCCCAAGGAGGCTGGCCTCACCATTTGAGAACCCCTGCACTAGCCCTACCCACTGCCGTGTCACACTGCCCTGCCACCTTGAGGTTCTCAAATATAATTGCCCCGTGGTCTCTTTCCTGCCTAATGACTGTTAGTACCCCTCCCCATCCTATACTCAGCGCCAGGGTTTCTATGTTCTAGGTGCATTATTTTGCACTTTTTGGCAGTGAACCCCAACTGCCATGTTTTTGACCATGCCTCCAGTTTTCCAAGATCGCTGCAGATTTTTCCACCCCTTCCTACATGTCCATCCTATTGCAGAGTTTGGTATCATCTGCAAAAAGGCATACTTTCCCTTCCAGCTCTTCTGCAATGTCCCCTATAAAGATACTGAAGAGGACTGGTCCCAGTTCCTAACCCAGCCCTGTGGTACCCCACTTGTCACACTCCTCACAGAAACATTGACAATGCTGGCAGGAAAAGGTCCTTCTAGTCTGTGCATGGTTCCCTATCAATTCCCGGGACCTTAATGTCATCCAGGGTACTAGTCCTCACTATCCTGCCCCCTAATCTTTCCCGGCTACTGTTGCCCTGAGTAGCCTCTACAGCCTTCACTCTGTCCCAACTATGCCTGAAAACATTTATGGTTTGGCTTTTACTGCTTCAGCTGGTGGACTGTTCCAAGGTTCCACCACCCTGTATGTAAAATAACACTTCCTCAGAGCCCTCTTGAACTTTTCTCCTGTCAGTTTCCACTCATGCCCCTATGGCCTCAAGTTTGTACTTATGCTAAAGAACTCCTCACAGTTCACCTTATTTATTCCTTTCAGCAATTTGAAGATCTCTGTCATATTCCGCCTCTCCCATCTAGTCTCAAGCAAGTACATGCTTAGTGCCTTGAGCCATTCCTCATTGGATCTGCTGTGTTGACCCCGTATCATCCTGGTCAGCCTTCGTTACACCACCTCTAGTCTGTCTTTATCCTTTCTGGGGTGAGGGCTCCAGAACTGGGCACAGCACACCATTGATCTATACAGAGGCACTATTACCTCTTTACAGCTACTGTCAATATCCCTCCTGATACATCCTAACATCCTATTTGCCTTACTAAAGGCCTTTTTCATTGACTCGATTGTTTGAGGGTGATGCTAATGATGACTCCTAGGTCCCTTTCTTCAGCCCTAGCGCTCAGCTTAACCCCACCTATCCAGTACTCTGTCACGGGGTTCTTGCTCCCTAGGTATATCACCTTGTGCTTTTTGGTGTTGAATTTCAACTGCCAGATCTTAAGACCACCTTACCAGATTATGCAGGTCACTCTGAATCTCCTTAATTCACTTGACACTGTCCACCCTCCCACAGAGCTTTGTGTTATCAGCAAAGAGGCATCTCCAATGTCACTGATGAACATACTGAAGAGGATAGGTCCCAAGACAGATCCCTGTGACACCCCACTTGTGACCTGCCTCTCTTCTGATTTGACCTCATTTACCACAACCCTCTGCTGTCTCCCCTCAGCCAATTTCCTACCCATCTTACTATGTCCGTTGCCGCTCCTATATCCGCCATCTTTTTTCGGCAATCGCCTGTGGGGTATCGAGTCAAAAGCCTTGCTGAAATCAAAATCGAATAAATTCACAGCATGGCCCCCATACAATGTCCTCATCATCCAGTCAAAGAAGATTATTAGGTGAGTCTGTCAAGACCTTCCTACCATGAACCCATGCTGTTTGCTATCAGGGAGGCCACTGCTCTCCAGGTAGTCCACATGTTCCTCCTTGACTAGTGACTCCATCAGTTTCCCTACTGAGGTAAGACTGACACTGTAATTCCCTGCCTGTTCCTTGACCCCACTTGTGGAGCAAAACTACATCTGCCAAATTCCAGTCCTTTTGAACTACCCCAGTCTGTAATGTTCTATTGAATAGCCCTAGCAGGGGTTTAGCTAGTTCCATTACCAGCTCCCTGAGCACCCTCGGATGCATCCCATCCATCCCAATGCCTTATCTATCCGCTAACTATTTCTGGATCCTTTCACTGGTGAATATTGACTGCCTCATCTCTGGGACCCCCTTAGTGGCTTCCTTGATACCACTCTCTGACAAGGGCCCATTATTTTCCCTGGTGAAGACGAAACAAGAGTAGTCTTTAATGATGGCTTCCTTTTGCCCATCCTCCTCAATTACCGTACCTCTCTCTGAAACCCTAACAATTCCCCTTCCTTTCTTCCTTTTTTATGTTTCCTTGCGAGTGCCCAAGAAACATCTTGAGGTAGAATGACATTTCGGAGGTGTGTCAGGGATGACTCCAATGCAGAGCAATCTACAGTGGGCTCATCCCTGACAGACCAATGAGCATGCAAACAGACTGTGACACTAGTCAAAGTTTCACAGCTGGAAGCCGTTCTCTAGTTGAAAGAAATGAAACACTCCAATGAGAGCACTTCACTCCTTTCATTTGCATAATGCCGGCTGGTAAGCAGACAGCTCAGTCCCCTGTTCTTCGCTGCCATTCGCACACTGCAGTGCTTTAATAGCTGTCATTTCTACCTCCTGCTCCATCCCACTGCCATGCTGTCCACCCCACACCCTTCATTCCCCATCCTGGTATCACAATGAAGCCCTCCCACTCCCTCCCTCTGCATGTTGTCCACCCCACACCCTCCATTCCCTATCCCCGTGCTGACATCAGGGTGTCCAATCCCCGTGTCAGCATTATCTACACCCCCCCCCGGGACACTGGGGAGCCCACTTCCAGATCTCAAAATAAACATTTTTATACCCTGTAGAAAAATAACTCTCTCCGATGTCTTTTTTTTTAAGCATGTAAAAAATAAAATGGTCCCTCCTCATCTCCCCATCCTCCTCCCCCATCCCGACCCTCCTACTGAGCAGTCCACCACCTCACACCCCCCTTGCCCTATACCTACTATCCAATGTTGGCGGCTGTCATCTTCTCTGGACTGGGACACATCTGCACTCTTTAAAACCGAACTGCGAACTGAAAAATCAAGGTACGCTCCATATAACGGCTGTCAATGGCATTTTCAACTTATGTTGATATTTCAGCCATTTTTCAATATTTTTGCAGCAAATTTTCAACATGGGGTTTTGGGACCCCACCTCATGAACATTGGCACTGTCATTTCGTTACTCGATCCTAAAAGGTGATTTTGCAGTCACTGCGCAGAATCACCTTTCAGGACTGAGTAACAAAACGACAGTGCCAGTGTTCATGAGGTGGAGTCTCAAAAAGCTAATGTTGAAAATTTGGTGCAAAAACACCAAAAAACGCCCGGTTACACATGGTCATTGAAATTTTTGTACACACGCTCTTAACTTTGGCAATTTTCAATATTTTCACTCCAAATTCAAACATTGCTATTTTTTCACACACCCTCATGAACAGTACAGCTGTCATTCTTCACATCCTGCCCAAAATGTGTTTTCGCATCTGTGGCACAGAATGGCGCAGTTGCTGTGCGAAATCACCTTTCAGGACCAATGAACGAAATGACAGTGGCATTCTTCATGAGGTGGGGTCCCAAAAAGGCCATGTTGAAAATTTGGTGAAAAAACTCATAACAATGGCCTAGTTACACGCAGACGTTCAAACATTTCTATGCATGTGTGTAATTTTGGTCATTTTCAAAAAATTTTTAATATAGCCATTTCATCACACCACCTCATGAACAGTACAGCTGTCATTTTTCGCATCCTGCTCAAGACATGGTTTCTTTGCACCTGTGGTGTGAAATGCCATTTTCTCAAGGATTTGCAAATTTTCACCTATGGGGTTCATGAGGTAGGGTGATAAGAAGTCTATGTTCAACATTTGGGGTCAAAATATGAAAAAATGACAAAGTTATGGCCATTCACTGCAATTTTGGTACGCATGCTTGTAACTGCAGAAATCTTAAATATTTGCACCCCAAATTTTCAACATAGCCTTCTTATTACCCACGCTTCTGTATTCAAATGCTGTCCAAAATCTGGGTTTGTACCTGTGGCACGGAATGGCATTCTACTTTGCATGACACATTTAAAAGTCCCAGAAATCCCAAATAAAAGTTTCTTTTTTTCCTAGCTTCACTGTGGCTGTGTGTACAGGGCAAGGACAGGCTGGCAAAACAAATGTTTGACTGGTGCCATCCAGAGGAGAGAGTGAGACAGAGATTGTAGGGGCCCAAGGAAGATTTTACAGTCCTAGAAATCCCAAATACAATTTCCTTTCTCTTCCTGGCTTCAGTGTGGCTCTGTATACAGGGCAAGGGCAGGCTGGCAAAATAAATCATTGACTTGTGCCATCCAGAGGGGAGAAAGGCATGCTAGAGGGGGGCCCACGAGAAATTTAGCAGTCCCAGCAATCCCACATTTATTATGTTATTATGTTACCCTGTGTGTGTGTGGGGGGGAGGGGTATGATGGATCTAGAGTCCCTTCTGCCCTAAAATTACTGTTACTATGTCACACTGTGGGGGTGGACATGATGGACCTAGAGTCCCCCCGACCTTAAATTACTATGTTAATATGTTGCACTGTGTGTGTGTGTGTGGGGGGGGTATGATGTAACTAGCATTCCTTCCTTTTTTTTTTTTTTACTTTTTATTGAGGGACAGCACAATAATAATGTATAGGTACTGTAGTACAACTAAGTATCAGAAAAAGAAAACTACATTCCTCTTTTACATAAAAAGAACAACAGGATGCTATCATAACAAGTATCAGATTGAGCTGTGAGGAGTAGTCATAGAATCAACAAGTCAAAATACAAAGGATTTGTATATGTAAATTATTTAATATACCAGTGTTACAAAGGGTTTGTACATATACATTATTTAATATACCAGCGTTTCAAAGTCGGAGACCTGGGTGTTTTAGAAGACCATGAGCTCGATTTTCAAAGGTCAGAGAATGACACAATGTGCGTGCACCAGAAAAGAATGATGCAAGGAGCAAGCCGCATCAAAACTAGCATCAATTCCAATTTTCTAATGCTGCTTGCGTCAAAAGCAGAACAGCCGGCACCAATGGGGCTTGCAACAGGCTTATGTAAAAAATTGGATGCACTATGTCGCTTGCATCAAAAAACAAGGCACCATCCGCTGTTTTTGGATTTCCAAAGGTGGAAGCTGCTGAAACTGTGCCGAAGATAACATGCATCTGTTAGACCAGCCAGAGCTGGTCTGACACTGGCTCATATAAAGGAGAGGGTAAATCCTGTAGAGGTTTGGTTATAGAGCCCATATTCCCCTGTGGGACTAGTTTAGAGCATTTTGGGGGCTTAACATGCCATTGTCTTGGCCATTTCATCCCGAATTTTTTTGGACTCAGCTTGAGTCTTTCTTATCCCATGCATTGTCTTTTTGATGCACCTTGAGTCATTTCTCGGTCCATGCATTATCATTTTGACGTGGCTTGCATCATTCTCACTCCATGCATCAATCCTCTTTTTGACTCACCTTGAGTCATTTCTGCCCCCTCCATCATCTTTTAGTTATTTATTTATTTTATTTATTTTGGTTTTTGGTAACCGGGTAGGTACACTAGACAACTGAATACCTATTTACAGGTACAACCTCAGCTTTAGTTATTTTCACCCCCTGGATGATCTTATTGGCTGAGCTGGAGTCATTCTCGACCCATGCATCATATTTCTGATGCAGCACACCTCTTGCATCACTTTGGGGAACATTGCTACAGAGAATGCTTTTCTTGCCAAATACAGCGCACAATATGTGACGACCTGGATTTGATGTAAGGTGGTTGTTTGATGCACCTTGCGTCGGTCGAGGGGCCCTTTGAAAATGCAGCTCTGTATCCACGTTGCCTGTAGGAAGGAATTCCAGATGCTGTAAAAGCATTTAAAGGGACACTGTCAACCCTCTTAGGCCTCAAAGTGTTGTTAGTTTAAAAAAAAAAACACATTTTATGATTGCTCACATTCTGTAAAGACTGCAGATGTAGCTGGTTCTTTGATTTTGATTCTATTTTTTTTTAAAGTAAAAAACAGACTACCCACCATACTGGTGTTCCCACACCAAAGCATGTTGGTTTACAGTCCTTGATCAACTACCACTGCATCTTTCCTGGACTTGGGAACACCCCCAACTCAGTCTAGATACTCATGATGCAGTGAGAGGAGAGGAGACTATTGCAACATGAGTGGCCTCACTGTTTGGGGGTGTTCATAATGCTCATAAAGTATGCTGTAAGAGTTGATCAAGGATTTGAAACAAAACAAGGTTGTTTATATTGCACCATTACCATGCATTTCAGTTCTGCTGAGAAAGGAAGCAGTGAAAACAAACCGCAATGTCAATGCATTTTAGAGAAGATAAGCAATCATAAAATGTAAGTTCTTATCTAGAAATACTATGATGCAAAAAGGATTGATAGTGTCCCGTTAAGGTTGTGGCTGGAGATACGGGATAATCATTCATATTCTGCAAGTTTTGAGAGAGCTGATAGCCATTCAGAAAGAGATGGGGGAGTGTCAAATCTCCATTTCAGTGAAATTTGTTGCTTAGCTCTACCCTCTACCCTCTTACTTGTCCTTATCCGTTTCCACTTCTCCTGTTCCTGCTCACACCCTTAGATACACTGACTCATGTACCTTCTCGATCTCCCACTGTTCAACTCTTGCAGGTCAATCTGCTTTCATCCGCCGATTAACCAAAATCTGGAATTCCCTTCCTCATCAAACATGCCACTCCTCCTCCCTTCACTCCCTCTCCTCTGCCCTCCATAATTTCCTTTCATCTAATTGTACCTGCTTCCCCGACTCAAAATTCTTATCCTACCTCACTCTCTCTTGCCTTTCCACCTCACTAGCTAAGACTGTTCGTATTTGTTAATCAGTCACCACACAATTTAAATGGCACTTATCTATTGGTCATACTGATACCTGCAAATCTATCCCATGTAATCCTGCACAGTTGTATGGCACTTACCTGTTTCGTTCATTGTTACTCACTTTATTCCTGTATTTTACTACAACAATTTTAGCTGCTTAGTCCTGGTTTCTTACCATAGTATTTTAGTTGTTTATCCTACTACTCTGTATAGTTCACTCATGGTACTGCTATTTTATTAGCATTCCTTGCTTTGTAGCTTGTATATTATCATATGTACTCCCTGTTCCCTCCTCCCCCAGGTCACACAGGGAGATGAGCAACTTGTTGTTCAGTGTGTCTTCCTGGTAAACATTTCAACAAATAACTAAAATTGGTCCAAGGGCTGCGGGAATGAGCCATAGCCTGAACCTCTGTGGGGTGTCACTGTGTGAGAAGGGACCCCAGGAGCCAAAATGTCAGATCTGGGGGAACTGATGCTCCAGTGTTGGTACTGCAGGTGGCAAGGACTTGTTCCCAGAACTGAGTGAAGGAAGGGCATGTCCATAAGATGGGTGTTAGGGGTCCTACTCCTTAGTGGTACCTCCAACAAATATCTGTAGGCATGGTGCCCATCTTATGGAGCACCTCTGGGGTGTGATACCATCTATGTAGTATCTTTTTCTGTAGCAGTTGGTACCTCATATCCTTGAGGTCTGTGTGGGCCTTCTGAAGCATTGAGGACCATACTTTTTCCACAACAGGTACCAGTAGCTTCGTCTCCCAAGCCTAGCATTGCTTCTGAAGGTTGCAGCAATGTGGTTCTAATAAGTAATCATATATTCTCCCTCTTAGCCTGAGGGAACTGCTTACCCATTTGGAAATGGAGGCAGGAAGGGAGTAGCTTTTGACTAGGCATGACTCTTGAGGCCTGTGCGGCAATGATGTATCTGACCTGAAGATATCTTCAGAAATCGGATCTGGGATGGTCACATTTTTGGATAAGGTTCTGGAAGGAGTCAAGTTTTGCAGATCCTGGGTTTGTTAAATTCCCTTCAGTAGCTATGCACTTCTCCACCCACGTGGCCCAGAAAATAGGCCTACCCTTTATGGAGAGATGGGGGTTGAACCAGAGGGGTTCCCATTTTCCAGTTATGGCTCTTGAGCTCTGTAGCACATGTTGCTTAAGAAATATCTGCATTTGGTAGAGGGGACTGTTCAAGACTCTGTCCATGTGGTTTCCCAGGGCACCTAGGTCAGCAATTCTGCTGGCCAAATTTCAATGGAAACCAAACAGAGGCATGTGCACTGAGTAGTGAGAGCCAAAAAAGGTTTTGCCAAATTCCTGCTGTTTGATTGTATATATTTTATTTATTTATTTAAAAGTTGTTAACTGGGAAAAGCACCGTGAACAGAATCTTGTTTCCAGGTGCGACCCAGGGGAAGGGTACAAAAGTATACAACAACAGAACAGAGGTACATGCCCATAACCAAGGTAGGGTCCAGTATCCCTGTTTCCCTGGGGCTCTTAGTTTCTAGAGTCTAAATCTGGGTTTGGTTCCATTCCAAAGAAATGAGAGGAAACATTTTTCCAGTCTCTGCAATTTATCTTGTGAAATAGGTACAGGGAGGCTGTTTAAAGAGAACAATATTTTGGGGAAGGCCATCATCTTATTGACAGCACTTTTGCCACCAAAAGTGAGCCTGCTTTTTTTCCACCTGTAGAGATTTGCCTCAGTGGCACAGAAGATGGGAGATATATTGAGGTCCACTACTTTGCCTATGTCCACCCTCAAGACAATACCTAGGTAGGAAATGTGTGTCCATGTCCACTGTATGCCAAAGTGGCTAATGGGATCCTCACTCATGTATTTATTCAGCAGGAGGACCTTCATCTTTCCCCAGTTCACTTTCAGCCTTGATAACAGCCTAAAGTCATTTAGTGAGGTCAACACAACTGGTAGAGTAGAAAATGGGTTTGAGACTGCCACCAACAAATTGTCATCTTAGGCAACTGTTTTGATCCTGGATCCACCACACTGGATTCCTTCCACCTCTAGCATGTGACAGAGTTTACAGAGCAGAGGTTCCATTGCTATCAGCAAGAGAAAGCGGGAGAGGCGGCAGCCCTGCCACATTCTCCTATGTAGTTGCACTGTAGGGGATATCCTTCTATTGCTCAAGACAGGCACTGGGGGCTCTGAGTACCAATGGCATCTCCATTTTGTGAATTGTGGGCTCCCTGCCCATAGCTTCCATGGCCTAGTGTAGGTATTCCCACTCTATGGTATCAAAAGCTTTTTCTGTGTCCACACTCATTAAGAGTACTGGCATTTTTTAGAGGCTGCCCATATAATATTCAGTACCACTCTGATACTGTATATCTGTGGCCATTCTGCCTTTAACAAATCCTGTTTGATGGCTGGCACACATGTGGGGGATGACCTTCTCCAACCTAAGAGCTAGAATTTTTGTGAGGATTTTGGTGTCCACGATCAGCAAGATGGGACAGTAGTTGGAAACAAATTTGAGGGTGCTCACATGGCTTGGGAAGGAGATTTATCAGGACTTCTGTTGCAGAGTGTGGAAGGCTGCCATTCGAGTAAGATTCAGAGAGAGTGGACAAGAGTTCGTCGTCCAGACTTGGCAGGAAGGTTTAGTAAAATTCAGATAGAAAAGTGTCCAACACTGGTGTTTCCTCTTTATGGAGAGATTGCACTGCAGCAAGCAATTCTTGGAGAGTGACAGAGGCTTCTACTGCAGCAAATTGGGTCTCCGATATTTTGGGGAAGATCATGTTTTCCAGGAAGGTCTTCAGATGAGGCAGGAAGGCTCTCTTTAAGACTTGAATAAGTTGTAACAGAAAGATTCAAAAGCAGCTCCTACATCCTCAGGACAGCACATCACCTGTCTTGAGGGACACTAGATGCACTCAATGTGTCTAGCAGCTTGTTGTACTTTTGCTCAGTACGTGAACTGCTACCCCGCTTTTTTCCCTGACTCCCAATACTTATGGGCCACCTGCTGTATGGCTCTTTGGGCAGTAGAGGAGGGGAGTGAGTTAATTTGAATACTGATCTGAAGCATTTCCCAGTGCAGCTGAGGTGAATGGGAGTTCAGGGAGTTATACTCCTAATTTTGTTTGAGCACCTGCTGGAGTTCAGAGAGCTCTTTGAGGCACTACTCTTTGGCATGTGCTGCATAACTGATTATCCTTCCCTGGAGATATGCCTTTAGAGTATCCCAGAGCACTGCTTTTGTTGCCTCTGGTGAGCCATCTCTGGTGAGTCATTAAGGGAGAAAAATTAGGCTATCTCTTTGGAAAGCCACTTCTTGAAGTTTTCAGTGTTGATCATGTATATGTCCAGGCACCAGCGATTGAGGGTGGGGTACAGTAGTCTACTCCGAGGGTGAGATGTATACAGGCATGATCAGAGATGATAATGGGGCCAATGGAGATGTGAAATACCTCAGATATGGCCTTCTTTGAAAGGAGAAAGTAATTAGTTCTAATGCTGTTATGTGGGACAGAGTGGAAAGAGGAGTTGTAGGCCATGGGGTGCATCTCCCTTCAGGGGTCTAGAAGTTGAAATTTTTTAGCCAATGCCAGAACTGCTACTCTGGACTTGGTAAGAGAGATGGGGCTGTGTTAGAGTTTGTCCTCAGTGGGGCCCCAGACTTCATTGAAGTCCCTGCCCAGTAGTAGCCTATCTTCCTCCTCATATAAAGCAGCAAAATAAGGCACTTCAGGCATAGAAACCCAAGGGCAGAGTACAAAATGGGGGGTGGTACTACCAACCATCAAACAGAAAAGAGACTTGTGGGTGATCATATTGGATGACCTAAAGGTGGCCAGGCAGTGCAACAGGTCAGCTGAAAGGGTGAGTGGGATGCTCGGGTGCATTGGGAGAGGTATCACCAGCAGAAAGTGGGAGGTGGTGTTGCCTCTGTATAGATTGTTGCTAAGACCCCACCTACAGTACTGTGTCCAGTGTTGGAGACCACATCTCAGAAAGGGCATAGATGAAGTGGAAGCAGTCCAGAGGAAGCCAACAAAATGGTGTAGGGTCTGCATCAGAAGCCCTATGAGGTGAGATTAAAGGGCCTAAATTTGTACACCCTGGAAGGGGGGGTATATGTTAGAGACATTTAAATACTTTCACAGGGTAAACAAGGTACTAGAGGGAAGTATTTTTCAGAAACCAAGGTGCTCAAGGAGAAGGGGGCATGATAAGAAGGGGGTAGATTAAGGAAAGACGTGAGGAAGTACTGTACTTCTTCACAGAAAGAGTGGTGGATTCCAGGAAGTCTCCCAGTGGAAGTGGAGGGTGCGATAAAAGTGGTAGGGTTCATGAATGCATGGGAGAGGCATAAGGGAATCCTAAGGAAAGGGGGAGGGTGAATGGGTTGTAGATCAAGTAGGATCTGTGGTGATACTCATGGCAGGGAAAGATTGGCAGATTTGGTGTGTCAAGTGGTCCTTAACTGCGGGCAAATTTTATGTTTCTATGTTTCTGAAGTTTGCATGGCCAGCTCATGGATAAAGGAGTCTGAGTCTGTTTTTGGGCCATACACATTGCTCAATATCACTGGCTGAGAGCTGACAATCAGTTTGACCAGGATCCATCTACCCTCCTTGGAGTGAACAGTTTTGGTTATTTGTGCTTGAAAATGTTTATGGAACAATATGGCAACTCCCAAAGCCTTGGAGGAATATGAACTACTGACAACTTGTCCCACTCATTCCCCATTCAGCTTCTGTGTTTCCACTGGAAGCAGGTGTGTCATCTGCAAGAAGGTTATGTCACAGCACTCTTTTTACATTCGCTTGCGCGCATGCGCAAGGAACGTTTTGGGAGAGTAGCACACTTTGGAGGTGTGCCTCTCCTGTTCAATGCACTGCTCCGTTGAGCAGGCATGGCGTCCCCTGCACCAATGGGTGCAGGGCTGTGTGACAGCGGTGTTCTTCGCTTCCAAGAAAGAACACGGCTGTCCTTCTTTGTCGCTAATGAAACCTCAAGCCCCAAAGCTTTGGTGCCCGCGCTGGGAGCCCACCCAGGCGTGGCAAACATCCTAGTGCTTTGCGAGGGGTGCCCAATCTCCCATTGGCTCACGTCCCCAAAGGCCCCCCAGCTTTGGTGCCAGCGCTGGGGAGCCACCCAGCGTGGCAACGTCCCGTCGGCTGCCGATGGGGTGCCCAATCCCGTCAGCTCCATGTCCCCCAAATGCCCCCAAAGCTTTGGTGCCACACTGAGCCCACCCCAGCGTGGAAAACATCCCACGTGGTCTGTTTTTTAACCTGAAAAATAAGCAGCGTCCTGACGCTTCTCCCAGCCCCCACAACCGCACCCACCCACTCGCACCCTGCCTCCCCACACCCACCCTCACCCCATACTTACCTCTGGAGCCTGGGCGATGATCTTCGGTGGACCGGGAACACGTCTGCACTCTTCAAAGTCGACCACGAACTGAGGAAATGCCGGTAAGCTGTATAATGGGCTAGATAGGGGTTTTCAACTTTATTGCATATCTCAGGCATTTTTGGAATTTTTGCACCAAATTTTCAACATGGGGTTTTGGGACCCCTTCTCATGAATGATGTCACTGTCATGGCGGTATTCGGGCCCGAAGGATGATTTCGCAGTCACTGCATGAAATCACCCTTCAGGCCCAAATAACGTCATGACAGTGACATCATTCATGAGAAGGGGTCCCAAAACCCCATGTTGAAAATCTGGTGCAACAATTCCTAAAATGACTGTGTATGAGTTAAGCAGCTATGCACCCTACGCACGCCAGAAGTTCAGAATTTTCAATATTTTCACTCCAGATTTTCAACATTGCCATTTTACCACACCTCCTTATGAGCAGTACAGCTGTCATTTTCACATCCTGCCCAAAATGTGTTTCTGCCATGTAGTGCACAATGGGCGTGATCGGTGTCTTGAAATCAATGTTGGGACACAGTAAGAAAATCACAGTGATACTGTTCATTAGCAGAGATTTTAAAATGGCAATGTTGAGAATTTGGTGAAATATTCTAAAAATGACAGCTTCTGGCGTCGTTGCACAGTTCCGCCGCTCGTGAGTTCTTAATTTTCAATATTTCCACTCCAGATTTTCAACATTGGCATTTTACCACACCTCCTCATGAGCAGTACAGCTGTCATTTTTCACATCCTGCCCAAAACGTGTTTCCACCCATGTAGCGCACAATGGCGCAGTCGGTGTGCGAACTCAATTTATGGGACACATTAAGAAAACCACAGTGATTCTGATCATGAGCAGAGGTCTTAAAATGGCTGTGTTGAAAATTTGGTGAAAAAATTCCTAAAAATGACTGTTTTACGAGTGTGCGTTGCGCAGTTTCCACGCACACTCATACCTTCCAGAATTTGAAATATTTTCAGTCCAGATTTTCAACACTGGCATTTTCACACCTCCTTATGAACAGTACAGCTGACATTTTTCACATCCTGGCTGAAATGTGTTTTCACATCCAGCGCACAATGGTGTTTACAGTGAAAATCAATGCTCAGGACAGATTATGAAAATCACAGTGACACTGTTCATGAGCAGAGGTCCCACAATGGCTATGTTGAAAATTTGGTGGCAAAGTCACAAAATGACTGTGTCATGGCGTTCATTCGCGCAGTTTCCATGTACACTCGTAAGTTGAGAGTGTTGTATTTTCGCTCCAGATGTTCAACATTGCCATCCTTCACACCTCCTATGAATGCTACAGCTGTCATTTTTCACATCCTGCCCAAACTGTGTTTTTGCGCATGTGGAGCACAACGGTGTGGTTGCTGTGGGAAATCAACACTCAGGACAGATTAACAAAATAACAGTGGGACTGTTCATCAGCTGAGGTCTCAAATGCTTTAATGAGGTGGGGGTAACAAACAGGTCATGCTGAAAATTTATTGTGCAAATACCAGCAATCGCACAGGGCATTAGGGTAAACCACCATACGTGCCAAACACCACTGCAAATACCGGCAAGCGAACGTTCGGCATTGACAAATGCTTGTTTTAAGTGTGACTTCACCTGCTTTCTTTTATTAGAAAGTGCAGACCCTGGATGTTCCAGGAGATTACTTTGTACATGTTAGCTGCAAGAGCTGTCAAGCTGGATAGTGGGGAAATGTGTTCCATATCAGCTGAAGGGGACCATGGCTAAATCTTTTAGAGAGGGGGTTCTTACCATATTTGTTCTTTATGTTACTCTGCTGAGTTTAAAAGAGATATTTCCATTGAGAGCATTCATTTCATAAAGACTGTTCTTTATATTGGTCCCTTAATGATTTTTTTCTATTATAGAATGAAGTGAAAATTTATCCCTTCTGTAAAGGACCGATGGAAATGTACCTCTACAGTATTAAAGACAAGAATTGAGGTGCACAAAATAATTATGGCTACTTAAATAAAATATTGTATTCATGTAGCAATGTCCTAATGAGAATTAATTCACTTTTCTCCTACCCCTCTGCATCTTAACATCCTATCCCAGCTATTCAGTGTCTCCTCTACCAGTGGATTCCTGAACTCCTGTCTTCTATATGCCCCCCTGCCCCATCTATCTAGATATGCAGAAAGTTGTGCCTTACAATCCCTCTGTTCTAGGTCCTCCCATCTGGCTGCTGGAGGTTTATGAATCCAGTCACTTATATATCTTTGCTGGGCTGCCAGGAAATATGTACCCATGTCTGGGAGACTTACTCCTCCTTTATCCATATCGGCTTTGAGACGCCGCAAACTAATCCTTGAGCATTTTCCCTGCCACACAAACCCACAGAACAATTTCTCCAACCCTTTTATATCTCCTCTAGTGATTCCCATAGGAAGCATCTGCATAACATACAACAGGCATGGAAGTATATTCATCTTTATCAGAATTATTCTCCCTAACCACGAGATTGGCAATGAGGTATCCTGTACTGCCCCTACAGTACAAATGTGGAGGACGCTAGGGTCTGTTGAATCATCTATTATATCTGTTATAGGGCCTTCTATTAGAAGAATCTCTAAAAAGAGGTTGATCGGATCCATCAGAGTCTGAAGTGGCTGGACTAGTGTATGAATTATTAAGATCATATGCATTGGTATGCTGTTCTGATTTTTTCCATGAGTATACTGTTCCATTTTTATAATCGTTCATGTCCCTTTTAAATTTTATTATCTTAATGTTCTGAATATGTTTATCATATTCAGATAGGGAATTCTCAATTTTTTCTTAAAGTAATTTTAACTGGGATGTATGTACCGTTTCTTTTATTTTGGTTTCCAGATCATTAGTTTCTTCTAATAATTTACCCTGTTCAGTGGTTAATGTTTCAATAAAAAGCAACATAAAATCAAAAGAGCACTTTGAACATATACCATCCCGTTTAAATTGAAATCCATCAGGAGAAAAACCCACCGTTTAAGATCGGCAGCAACCATCTTAAGTATAGGGTTATAGTTAAGTTTATACAGCTCCCCTAATACCCAACCAATTTTTATCCCGAGATACCTAAAATACCCTCCTACCTTCTTAAAACCACACTCCTGTTCCCTCTTGTTTCTTTTGGGGAGCCTCATAATCTCTGATTTATCTAAGTTCAGTTTGTATCCTGAGAATTCCACAAATTTCCTGATAAGTTGCAGAAGACCAGGCATAGATTTCTCAGGATCATTTATGAAGAGTAATATGTCATCAGCATACATGGCTACTTTGTGCTGCTCCCATGATGCTCCCCTCACCCCCTTGTATACTTGCTTCCTGTCTAATGGCTGCCGCCAAAGGCTCCACTGCTAAAGCAAAAAGTAACGGAGAAAGCGGGCACCCCTGCCTCGTTCCCCTACCTAATCCAAATCCCATCGAAAGGGTGCCATTTACTAAGACTCTTGCTCTGGGTGACCTATACAGAGCATGCACCCATTCCCCAAATGCTCCAACAGGCCAAAGGGGGCCATAGCCTAAATAAATACTCCCACTCCACCCTATCAAATGTTTTTCCGCATCCATCAAGAGGATACAGGGGTCCTCGTTCATCTTCTCCACCCCCCAAATCACATACAGGAGCCTTCTAACATTATGATACGATACCCACCCCTTAATGGACCTGGTTTGGTCTGGGTGGACCAGATCAGGCAACACTTCCTCTAATTGCCTCGCTAAAACTTTCACAAATATCTTAGCATCACAGTTAATTAGGGAAATCAGACGGAAAGATGCATACTCCAAAACATCCTTCCCTTCCTTCGGTATCAGACATATGACTGCGTCCGAAAAAGTTTCCGGTAAGCCCCAGGCCTGTCCTTCAATCCTCTGAAATGCCTCACAGAGTGGTCCGGATAGCTGACCCACCAAGCACCTATAATATTCTGTGGGGAAGCCGTCTGGGCCACTCGCCTTCTCCATATGTAGTCTCTGTATCACCCGCATCACCTCCACCTTCTCTATTGGGCTGTTAATAACCTTTCTCTGCCCCTCACTTAACTGGAGAAGTCTCAATCTGTCCAAAAATTATTTCCCCCTTTCCCTAGCCTCCTGCCCCCCTTCCACCCTGTATAGAAGTTCGTAAAAACTGTGAAAACAGTCTCTCACTTGTGTCTCTTCTTTATGTAGGATCCCCCCTCTATCCTTAATTGCCGAAATATGGGTTGGGCCCTTCCCTCCTCGCATCAAATGCAACATCAGAGGCCCCGGTTTATTCCCCCATTCGTATAACCTCTTTCATCCAAAAGTCCACGCCTTCCTAGCCTCTTTACTGAACATAGCATTCAGAGCTTCTCTCACTGCTTTTAGACTGTTCCAATCCCCCTCGTGCCCCCCCACCATCTTCCTTTCCAACTCCCTCACTTTACCTTCCAAATTCACTCTTCTAGCTTGTTTCTGTTTCTTGTCCCATGCCACGTATTTTATTATCATCCTCCTCATATATGCCTTTCCCGCATCCCATATTACCCCTTACTAGTGGACGAATCCCCATTATTTACTATGTAAGTTTCCCAACAATCCTTTAAGTACTCCTTAAACTTCTTATCCCCTAGCAGATAGGTCGGAAACTTCCAAGGTGGAGGGCCCTCCCTTGGCCTGTTCATCCTAAATGAGACTATTACCATGGCATGATCAGATATATAGATAGGGCTGTGATGTGTCATTTGTAACCTTCTGTACCAGTCCTTGGGGGGGATAAAAAGATAATCTGTCCTTGACCATGTACCGTGCTGGTTAGAATAAAAAGTATACTCTTTCGCACCTGGGTTTGCTTCCCGCCACCCATCCACTAACTTCAGCTCTCCCATACCCCTGCGCCACTGTCTACTTGCCTCACTTCTCCACGCTCTGCTCTGCGAATGGTCTAAATGCGGATCCAGAGTGCAATTTAGATCCCCTCCCAGGACCAATCCATGAAACTGCTCCTTTATCAGAAGTGAGAGAATTGTACTATAAAATGATGCCTCAAATACAGCAGGGGCATATATACTTCCAAAGGTAATCTGCTCTCCCCAGAGCTGTCCTTCTACAATTACATATCTCCCACCACTTTGATCTCTAACCACTCTTTTTAACTGGAACGGTAAATTTTTACGCAGAAGGATAGCGACTCCTCTCTTGTGCACCTTAAACAAGGCCGCAAAGCACTTCCCCACCCATCCCCTCACTAACTTCAAATGCTCTACCACAGTCAGATGGGTTTCCTGCAGCAACGCCACCTGAATCCCTTGTCGTTTCATGGCAGTAAGCAGTTTAGTTCTCTTTACAGGTGTCGCTGTCCCTCGAACATTCCAAGAGCAAATCCTTAAATCTTGTTTACCAGCCATTTATTTAGTAAATGTAGATCCCCCGTTCACCTTCCTTATTCCAATGATGTACATATTCCCGTTCAGCCATCCCCTCCCTTCAGACAAACCTGTTTGGCACATTGTCAGTTTTGGTCCATATATATGTGTGCAAACAAAACAAATTAACAAATATAACAATATAACTCTGGTATAACCAACATGTATACCACCTCTAAATGTTCCCCCCAACTGTCCAAACATTCGGACTTATCCCTTCCCCATTTTGTAAAGAAAATTGTGGCTCCGAGCTCGGGCACGCACAGTAGTGCTAGGCTTGGGCACTACTGCGCATGCCTGAAATCGGAGCCACAACTTTCTTTACAAAATTAACTACCTTACACTGCTCCATTTTTAATGGGAGTTGTTGCTAGAGGTACAGCTCAAGGAATTCTACATTGGACATTATTTCTTTTTACTCTGTAAAAATGTGCCCCGCTCATCATGTATGAGCATTCCAGCACACAGCAGGAAGAACATCAAGTCTCTAAGGTCACGCTCTGTCTTCCGGTGCGGCGGCAGTTTCCAAATGGCGCATCCAGGACAGTTCAAGAAACTACTAAACAGGCAAGAAACCAAAGAAATTACTAGGCAAAGGTTAGCTATAATGTACAGGTTGTGCTAATCGAGTGTTTTTGCAGCCCTGGCAATTGCCAGCACTGTTTTGGACAGTTTTCTTTTAAACATAAGAGTTTGGATTTAGGAATAAATAATCACAGCATTGCACAAGGCTTCTCACACACACTGGCAAGCAACTGTATAATGAAACCTATTGGGGTGCTGCCTGTCTGGTCTTGAGCTTTGGTGTTCCTGGACCCAGCACAGGGTACTCACTGCAGTGGCAGGGTTGAGCCTCTTAAAGTGGCAGCACGGTGGCATCAATTCGCACACTTAAGCAGGAACCAGGATTATTGCAATATATCACACTGGACTTTGCTTACAGTACTGGACTTGCCAGGCTTTCAAAGGCAGAGCACCAGCTGGGACCCTCTTCTGGCAGAAGAATCTTGCAAGGTCCAGGGAGACAACTAAGGTAAGCCAACAATTTGAGGGGTGGATTACACAAACTTTCCCTAGTTGTCTTTTCCCAGGAATGAGCTAAGAGTAATGTAACAAGTAATGATAACTTAATCCCTAACAATTTAACACTTCCGTTATTAACCCTTCCCTTACCTCCCAAGTCCCTCCCCTTCCCCTCTCCTCCTCCTCCTCCTCCCTCCCATGTTCCTCTCCTCCACCCATCTCCTCCCCTCCCCCCTTCTATACTCTGTGTGTCCTGACAATGCCTCTAGCTGATATTGACCTAAGTGTTTGCATCATCATGTTCTTGTAACTGACTGATTACCATGTATCTTGGCTTTTTTACATAGAAACATACCTCTCAACCTCCTGCCTCATAAATCAGGGACAAGGCTTAAAAAAATCAGGGACAAATGACCAAAATCAGGGACAATTCTTCAAAGTTGGAGATATTCACTCAGGAAGCTGGTAGAATAAAGGGCTTAGTGTAAAATGCATTTTCCAAGGAAGAACAAGTTTGTAACTTTAATGTTTGACATTATTTTGTGCTTATAACCTCCGCTGTTTGGTCACAGAAACACCATTTTTAGGAGGGACAGAGTAAAACTGTGAAGCAAAATCAGGGACATCCCTGAAAATCAGGGACAGTTGAGAGGTATGCATAGAAACATGGACTTTGATGGCAGATAAGGACCGCTTGGCCCACCTAGTCTGCCCATTTCTGTACCTAACGGATAAGCTGCAGATCCTAGTTAACCAACAGCCTACTTCCTCCTACCCCCCCCACTAGAATTGCCTTATGCCTGTCCCATGCATTCTTGAATTCCCCCACTGTTTTTGACTCTATGACCTCCTCAGGAAGGCTGTTCCATGCATCCACAACCATGTCTGTGAAGAAATACTTCCTCACATTACCTCTGAGCTGTCCTCCCTCTATCTTCAAATTGTGCCCCCTTGTTCTTGCACATCTCTTTTTCTGAAAGATGCTACCCTCTTGGACTTTGTTGATTTCCTTGAAGTATTTGAAAGTTTCTGTCATGCACCCCCTCTCCCTCCTTTCCTCGAGGCTATACATATTAAGCTCCTTTAGTCTTTCTTCATATGTCTTCCGGTGCAGACCCTGCAACATTTTTGTTGCCCTCCTCTGAACAGCCTCCAATCTGTCTATGTCTTTGCGGAGATGGGGTCTCCAGAACTGCACACAGTACTCCAGATGGGGTCTCACCAACTGTCTGTACAGAGGGACAACAACTTCCTGTTTTCTACTGGTGATGCCTCTCCCTGTGCATCCCAGAATTCCCTCAGCCTTCCTTACTGCCTTCTCACATTGCTTGCCCACCTTTAGGTCATCTGATATGACTACCCCAGGCCCCTTTCCATTTTTGTTGTTGTCAGTATCCCTTGCCCTGGGTTTTTGTTTCCCAGGTGCATTACTTTGCACTTCTTTGCATTGAATCTAAGCTGCCATACATTTGAACATTCCTCCAACCTTGCCAAGTCCCTTTTCATCCTTTCCACCCCACCTTGCATATCAACCCTGTTGCAGATCTTTGTGTCATCTACAAAGAGACATACTTTCCCTTCCAGTCCCTCTGCAATGTCACTTATAAAGACATTAATTGTCCTGTTTATATTGTTTATCTGCTGATGTGGAGCCTTTGTAAAAGAGCTCTTAACTCAAAGGTATTTGTAATCCTAGACACAAATAAAATTAAAAAAAATTAAAAACAATTTGTATCTGGCTTCAACAACACAGGTAACCACATCACAGCATAAGTGGTTGATAAATACTAAAAAGACACAGACACACTGATGAGGTCCGTGTAGGACAAAACACGTGACTGTGACTTCTGCTCACACCCTTTGCAGGTTGTATGAGAGGCCCTTTGGCACCATGCATTCCTACTTAAAGCAGAACCAGTCTAAATTTTCATGGTGATGTGCATATATACGTCTCATAATCCTTTGCATTATGGGGGTATGTGTGATTTTGTATTTCTTTGAAACCTGGCTTTATTGCCAATGCCCTTTTTGGGTAACCCATGCCTCTGTGCTTTTGTGCTGAGGTTCTTTATCTTTTTAGCTCATTTTCATATTTTGAACTCACCATGACCCAAACATGTAAGGCCACATTAGGGCTGGTTCATTTTCTCCTGGAGTGAGATACAGACTAGGTACACTGGGGAGGTCTGTGTAGGACAGAACATGTCTGTGTCTCCTGTTCTCACCATTTACAGATTGTGTGAGAGGCTCTTTGGCATTATGCATTCCTGCATAAACAATACTCTGCCTGAATTTTTGTGGTGATTTGCATATATAGCCCAAGATGCTTTGCATTATGGGGTATGTATGATTTTGTATTTCTTACTAATAAGTAATACAGTTATAAGGAATAACAGCTGGAGTTTCAAATACATAGGATATTAAAATTGGCTAAGAATATAGAAATACAAACTCTGGTTTAAAAAAATATATATAAACTGTTGTTTTGCAAAAAAGAAAATGGTAAGACTAATGAAATTTCCTAAAAGGATTGTATTTCACAACCTTTTATGGAGAGTCTGACAGGATGGAACAACCCACAGGGAATGAGGTCCTCCAAATTTAGTTGGGCTACAAATGAGAAATATGGCTCTTCCTCAGGCCTGTTGGAAGGCCAAGAATGAGCAACAGCAGCTAACATTCAGTATATGCATATGTTAGTTATTTCCGATGCAGTACTTTAGACTGCAGATCAGTGGGTGAGAAGAGATGGGAAGGACAGTTAGGCGGTTCAGCATTAAGGCTTTTTTGTTTGAAAAGGGGATGCCTGTTCTGTGAGGAGGGAAGGTGGGAAGGATGAAGTTTCTGAGCAGGGATTATGAGGGTGAACTATCTATGCATGGGACATTGCTGCTGGGGGGATCCGGGTTATCAGGGTGGATCCAGTAGCAGTGTCACACAGCAAGTAAAGAAGAAGTTAAAGAGAGGTTTATGGGTAAAGAGAAACAGTGGTCTGCTAGTGGGTGGTAAGTAGTGAGACTTGGACTATGAAGGGGCAGTGGACTCATCTGGTAGACCAAGCCTGTGCTGCCTGTTTTGCCAGGAGGAATCCTACTGGATACAGGTGAGGGTGAGGGTGAGGTTGAAGCTATTTGCCCATTTACTTACCCCAGGTGATGCATCTTGAGTAATTCCCAGGTGTTGATCCTGCTCAGAGTGGCTAAGTAGTGACGCTGATCATCTTTGACAGCCCTTTCAAAACAAAGTCACATATAGCAGTCACAGCCTCCTAGTGCTAAAGAATGTGAGAACAGATGCATAAGTGCTGGTCCTCCCACACACCAGATTCCAAATACCAGGGCAACGATCCTCTTTCATTCACCTGCATTGTGGTGGGGATGAAAGCATCTGTGCATCACATACTGGGTCGCCCACTATACATTTGGAAGTTTCCTGCCTCCTTTCCTGAGCAATCGACTGTCATCACAGCTGGAGATGATACACAGACATGAAGCTACAGACAGAAAGAGATATACAAAGGAGAGGGGATATTAGGAAAAGAAAGAACACTCTGCAGCAGAACCCCCAAAACACCAAACTTAAGATGGGCATAGTGACATAAACCGCTAGCCTCCGGTATACTGATCCATGGGAGGCTACTCGTGGTTGCAAGTGGCTGGGGCATCCGTTAAACAACCATGAGATTGAACTGCCCCAATGCCTTTGGGGGGGGGTAAGCAATAAACCCAGCTGGAGATAATAAAAGGATGGCAATAAGCTTTGCCATGAACTTGGCTCAGTCGGGGCACCTGCTATGTTACAGTGGGGAGAGGGAGATTCTGCTTTCTTCCTGTTCATCAGTTTAAGGTTGGTAGTGCCCACTCCATATATGGGATTATTTTCCCTCACATGCACCAAAAGTGGAACAACTTCACCCAGCAGACTGAAATACCGCTAGTGATGCAAGCAGCCTGTCTCACGGGAGGCCAACAGTAAGCAGATGTTTTGCTTTGTGCTTTTTTCCTTTTCAAAAATGTATTTTCCCTCTCACAGTGGAGGCTTATATATGGTATATGATGTGTTTACCACCTGTGGTAGTGGTAAGACTTGGGAATGGGGGGATGCAGGGCAAGATGTCAGTTTCAGTGGCTCAGTAGGTAGCACACTCGCCTCTGAGGCTGGGAGATCAGAGGGCTGTGGGTTCAGTTTCCACATCTGGCACTTGGGTTAATATCCCAGTACTGACACTGTAGTGCAGCATGAGAGGGGTGCTGCACTTCTGAGGTGCCGTCTTTCGGATGAGACATTAAACCGCGGTCCCATCTGTCTGGATTGGTGGTAGCTCAGGTGGATGTTAAAGATCCCATGGCACTTATCGAAAAAGAGTAGGGGAATTTCCCCAGTGTCCTGGCCAAATTTCCCCTCATTCACTAAAAATACCACCAACAGCTTAATCTGGTTCAAGGTCAGTTGGCATTCATCTGTATCCCCCACCCCCGGGTCGTGCCTGAAAATAGACAGGATTTGTCTAGTGCACTTACCCGGTCAACAAAAATGAAATAAATAACGTAAACCAAGAGCAAAGAACCGGAAATAACCAGGCATATATTCCATACAGTGGGCAGCAGTCAAATCTGCAGAAGGAGCAGCACTTATATTCTTTTTCAGTAACCCGACTGAAACAGCATCTGTTGCTTCTGACATGTACTTCAGCAAAGGAGGGTTTTAAATCTGTCAAATAAATTGGGCCATTTTGAGTTATGCACCCTCAAGATCTGTATGCAGATGATGCTGAACTCTGCACGTACCACTCTGCACCCGAAGCTCTTGAAAAAGGACTGCAAGCCGATTTTAGTGCTGTGGAAAAATGGTTCCTTGACACCAAGCTTTTGCTTAACTACAAGAAAACAAAAACAATGTTGTTCACCTTACACCAAAATCGTTCTAAGCCACTTCCCCTCAAAATAGTTAATAATAAGCATGAACCACTCGAAATGGTTAACAACTTTAGATAGCTGGGGGTCATCCTTGATGGCTCGCTTTCCTATTGCTCACACGCTGATTATGTCACTAAAGCAGCCAGTTTCAGAACAGGCCAACTATACCGGCACAGGCACTGCCTCACGGAGAGTACAATCAGACTTACAGTCAACAGCTCAGTGCTGTTAGTCATGGATTATGGCCTGGTAGTCTATGGAGCAGGCACTGACACCATCCTCAATAGAATTAAGATCGCATTAAACAAAGCCTGCAGACTTGTCCTGGGGGCAGACCGCTTAACTCACACATGTGAGCTGTATAACAGCACCAGTTGGCTAAATTTGAACAACCAGATCCAGTACCAGGTCTGTTTGCTAGCTAAAAAAGCCACTCTTGGTCTTGCACCGCCTGAAATGCAGCAACTACTTAACCACTCCACCAACTCCAGATTGATGAGGGGTTCCAGCAAAGCTAGACTAAACATCCCATTTAGCTGTACCTTGCAAGTGCAATGATCTTTCGAATATAGGGCCCCCCTCTGGCTGAATTCCCTTGGCTTGGAACTGGTCTCCAAACCAAACCTAGGCCCCTTCAAATCTAAGCTGCTAACACACTGGCCTCTCTCAGTAAGTGTGACTGTGATACCTAGGCCTAATGCTACACTGAGTTTTTCTGACGCTGCACTTTCCACCTCCCCCCTTCACACAGGCTTAGATCTTTCCCACCTCAAGCCATCTGATTCCCCCCCCCCCCGCTGCCTACTACTATTAGGCTCCCATCCACATCAATCCTGCCCTACTACTCCAGATCCTTTTACTTTAACACCTCCCTGTGCCACTTCCCATCCTAACGAAAACTTTTTGGGTGGATCCACCCCTGTCACTACATCCCTTCCTATGCTGCCCCATCTGCCCCCCTTCAATTCTGTACTCACTCCCCCTCTAGCCCTCCAACCAACTCTTCTCTTCCCCCGGACCTCCTTTCAACCTCACCTAATGAGCTAAGTGAGCACACAGCTCTGTCTAACTATTCCACCACTTCTGTAGACAGCAATGCTCTTGCCATCTAAACCAGTCCTCATGTATTTTGAACTGAAGCACTTGCTTAAAGTTTGTAATTTATGTTATGTAAATGTCATTGCTAATCTGATTGTACCTTGTTCGATGTGGAGCCTTTGTAAACGATCTCTCTAGCTCAAAGATCTTAATCCGAGAATCAACTCAAATAAATAAAATAAAGATCAGCTTACCTACAATATCTTAGAAACATAGAATTTGATGGCACAGAAGGACCTCTTGGCCCACCCAGTCTGCCCATTTTCCCTGCCTACTGTAATACCGTAGACCCTACTTGATCTAAGGTTCCCTTATACCTATCCCATGTGTTCTTGCATCCTGCCACAACTTTTTCCCCCACCTCCTCCGCTGGAAGTCTGTTCCAGGCATCCACTACTCTCTCTGTGAAGAAGTACTTCCTTATGTTTCCCCTGAGTCTACACCCTTCAGTTTCATATTATGGCCCTTTGTTCTTGAGCATCTTTTTTTCTGAAAAATGCTTCCCTCTTGTGCCTTATTTATACCCGTGAGGTATCTGAAAGTCTCAATCATATCCCCGCTTTTCCTTCTTTCCTCCAGGGAGCACATATTGAGGTCCTTTAGTCTCTCCTCATATGGTCTCTGGTGCAGACTCTGCACCATTTTTGTTGTCCTCCTCTGGACCGACTCTACTCTGTCTATGTCCTTCCAGAGATGTGGTCTCCAGAACTGGACACAGTACTCTAGGAGAGGTCTCACCAATGATTTATGCAGTGGTATCACCACCTCCCTCTTTCTTCTGGTGATACATATCCCTATGCACCCTAGCATCCCACTGGCTCTTCCCACAGCCTTGTCATACTGTTTGGCCACCTTTAGGTCATCAGATATGATAACCCCTCAGATCTCTTTCCTGTTTGGTGGTCGTCAGTACCACTCCAGCCATCTTGTACTCTGCACCTGGGTTTCTATACCCTGAGAACATGATTTTGCACTTCTTCGCATTGAAACTTATTTGCTGGTCAATCCTTTAGATGTTTGATCATCTGGCCCGATATTTAGATAGAAGAGGGAGGGCCCTACATTATTCTTGATGCTGTTTCTCCCCTCTAGGCTCCCCCCGACAGGTGGTCAGCCTGACTGTCAGTGTGCCCAAGAGTCGTCTCAGAGTTGTCGACACTCCAAGTAAGTACTCCATTTTATTTTCTAGTGCAGTTATTGACGTTTTTACTCCCGAGGCCTCTGTTAAAATCTTCTCAAATGTAACCTTAATCACCATGTCTGCCATGCTAGGCATGCTAGCTGCTCACTTGCTTATGATCGTACTGGCTGTCGAACCTCACGTGATGTATCTGACTGGATTTTGATCGTAGAAGTGTCTGGGTTTCAGTGATTTTGTTAGCAGAGGTTGAATTCTAATGAAATCTACCACTAGTAGTATCAAAAGCTGCAGCTGGTTGTCAAATTTTTTTTTCTGATGTTAGCAGCCTGAAGTGAATAGCTGAGAAGTCAGATGGCCATGTTTGTCACAGCCAAACCAGAAGTCCACCTTGAGTCCTTTCCAATATTACATAACTATGTTACAATATTACAATTTGGGGGGCATGACAGACCTAGAGCCCTCGCCAGACCTTAAATTACTACATTATTATGTTATACTGGGGGGGGGCAGACATGATGGACCTACAGTCCCTTCTGACCTTAAATTACTATGTTACTGTGTTACACTGTGGGGAGCAGACATGATGGACCTAGAGTCCCTTCTGACCTTAAATTACTATATTACTATGTTACACTGTGTGTGGGGGGGCAGACATGATGGACCTAGAGTCCCTTCTGACCTTAAATCACTATGTTACTATGTTACACTATGGGGGGGGGGCAGACCTGATGGACCCAGAGTCCCTTCTGACCTTAAATTACTATGTTACACTGTGGGGACAGACATGATGGAACTAGAGTCACTTCTGACCTTAAATTACTATGTTACTATGTTACACTGTGGGGACAGACATGATGGACCTAGAGTCCCTTCTGACCTTAAATTACTATGATACTATGTTACACTGTGGGTTGCTGGGTGGATGGGGGACATGATGGATCTACAGTCCCTTCCAACTTTAAATTACTATGTTACTCTATTACACTGTGGGGCAGAGACAGTCATGATGGACCTGCAGTCCTTTCAGACCTTAAATTACTATGTTACTATGTTACACTGTGGGGGCAGACATGATGGACCTAGAGTCCCTTCTGACCTTAAATTACTATGTTACACTGTGGGGGAAGGGGCAGACATAATGTACCTAGAGCCCCTTCTGACCTTAAATTATAATATTACTATGTTACACTGTGGGGACAGACATTATGTACCTAGAATCCCTTCTAACCTTAAATTACTATGTTACTATGATACACTGTGGGGGAGGGGGGATATGATGGACCTAGAGTCACTTCTAACCTTAAATTACTATGTTATTATATTACACTGTGGGGGCAGACATGATGGACCTAGAACCCCTTCTGATCTTAAATTACTATGTTACTTATATGTTACACTGTGGGGGGCATGGTGTACCTAGAGACCCTTCTGATCTTAAATTACTATGTTACTATGTTACACTGGGGGGGCTGGTGTACCTAGAGCCCCTTCTGATCTTAAATTACTATGTTACTATGTTACACTGTGGGGGGGGGGTATGATGGACCTAGAGTCACTTCTGACCTTAAATTACTATGTTTCTATGTTATACTGTGGGGGGAGACATGATGTACCTAGAGTCCCTTCTGACCTTAAATTACTATTTTACTGTGTAACACTGCACAGGATGGCTGACATGATGGACCTAGAGCCCCTTCTGACCTTAAATTACTATGTTACTATGTTACACTGTGGGGACAGACGTAATGTACCTAAAGCCCCTTCTGATCTTAAATTACTATGTTACTATGTTACACTATGGGGGGGGGGCAGACATGATGGACCTAGAGCCCTTCTGATCTTAAATTACTATGTTACTATGTTACACTATGGGGGGGGGGGCAGACATGATGGACCTAGATCCCCTTCTGATCCTAAATTACTATGTTACTATCTTACACTGTGGGGGGAGACATAATGACCCTAGAGTGTCTTCTGACCTTAAATTACTATGTTATTATGTAATACAAACAGACCATTTCTCAGTGCAGCTAAGCCCATGCCAGGCATATTTTAAATCAAGGAAAGACATGAGAAAGGAAAAGTGTGACCCACTGCCATGGGAATTGAACCTCAGAACTCTTGTATGCTGTTCCAGTGATCTAACCATTACGCTTTAGGCTCATATGATCGGCAGGCCTAGACTTTCCTTAAATCCACACAAATATCTTTCTCAAGTGTTGCGCAATCCTGCAACTTAGGAACATTTAAAATTTAAAATATGCCTGGCAGGGGCTGAGCTGCACTGAGAAATGGTCTGCTTGTATTTCTGATATGTTCCTAAGTTGCAGGATTGTGCAACACTTCAGAAAGGAGTTTGTGTGGATTTAAGGATTCAGTTCCTGGTGGGCCACACTTTTCCTTTCACATTTCCATCCTTGATTTAAAATATGCCTGGCAGGGGCTGAGCTGCACTGAGAAGTGTTCTGTTTGTATTTCTGATACGTTCCCAAGTTGCAGGTTTGAGCAATACTTGAGAAAGGCATTTTTGTGGATTTAAGGAAAGCCTAAGGCCTGCTGACCATGTAAGCCCATAACTTAATAGTTAGAGCACTAGAACGATATTACCAGGGGTCTGGGTTCAACTCCCAGTGGGCCACACTTTTCCTTTCTCATGTCCATCCTTAATTTAAAATGTGCCTGGCAGTGGCTTAGCTGCACTGAGAAGTGGTCTGTTTGTATTTCTGATATGTTCCTAAGTTGCAGGATTGTGCAACACTTGAGAAAGGAATTTGTGTGGATTTAAGGAAAGCCTTAGGCCTGCTGACCATGTGAGCCCATAGCTTAATGGTTAGAGCACTGTAACAGTATTACCAGGGGTCTGGGTTCAATTCCTGGTGGGCCACACTTTTCCTTTCTCATTTCCATCCTTGATTTATGTTATTATGTTACACTGTGGGTGGGGTGGTGGGTGGCAGATGTGATGTACCTAAAGTCCCTTCTGATCTTAAATTACTATTTTATTATGTTGCACTGTGGGGGGCTGACATGATGGACCTAGAGTCCCTTCTGACCTTAAATTACTATGTTACTATGTTACACTGTGGGTGAAGTTTGTTCTGACCTTAAATTACAGTATTCTGTACTATTTCTTCTTTTCGTGTGTGCTTTCATTTTCATTATGAAGCATTCTAAGATAAAACTGGCATAAAAGACGCTATTTAAAAAAATTATATTGTATTGTATATGATAAGAAGTCTGGTAGGGTGAGGTAGCAGTTTAAGCAATAATAATTTAATGCCATATTATGATGGGGATGTAGGATATGATAAGGTCATGTGATAGGGAAGAGATAATAAAATGAGATAATGCAGTCATGTGATGCTAGAGAAAGTAGAGCAAATTCCCTTGTTCCTGCTCAGAGATGGAGAACGTTCCCCCGTACAGTGTAAACTGAGCCACTTATGCAAAAGTCCACCTGGGTCTCCACTCCAGACCACACTGCAGCTGGATGTTCTGCTACTTGAGCCACCGAGGGAAAGAGAAATAAGGATAGCTTTTCATTCTCTGCACACCAATGACTTACTATGTTTATTGTACGTCTCCAGTCAGGGCGAGACTTGAAATTTATTGGGCAGAATGGAAAAAGAGAAATAAGGCCATCTGTCACATATCTTGGACACAGACAAAACTGATTTCCTTCTTTCCACATGGGTGGTATTCTGAAGCTGCCACTTTGCCATATATACAGCATGTCTCTTGCTGTTGTTATAGGAGGTGACAGAGATATACATCCATTAATAAAGTACATTGTTCTTCTTCATTATCTTGGAGTTTAATTCCCTGAGCACTGACACATGAACCACCCACACGCTCCTTGTAAATCAAATAGAACTCTTCTCCTGTAAATTCCATGGTGTAGTTTTTGCTCGTAATTTCTATCTTAAGTGAGGGATGGAGCCTGTTGTGCCACCACCAGTGGGTTATACAGTTGTATATTTTTACCTGATTATCTCTACCTACTGTGCTCTGTACATTTCTTCAGCATTATGACAAAATGTAGGGGCAAACCAACATTTTGGACCCCTTTTTGCATTCAAAGCAGAAAAGCTAGTGCATGAGTAAAAAGAACTAGCTTTCTCCACATGGAAGGGTCCTAACAGTGAGTGCACACTACGTCGATTATCAAAAAGAAACCTAAGGCATCGAATGAAGTCCAGAGTGCCATCGGCTTTCTGTGGCTCCTGACATGGGCAGGGCAGTCTGCCATCATTCCTGCTGGATGTGTATTTTTCTCCATGTTACCTCCATCCCACCACCTTAGCTACATCTTATGGGTACCCATGGCACCATGTTCTAGGTGGTGGTGACCTACATCACACATTCACCTGTGAAATCTGTGCCACCCCACTCCCTCCTTCTGGAGGTGTTTGTGTAACAGGCAGTCCAGCATCCCCTACTGGAAGCCAGTGCATGATACCTATATATTCTGCTCTGAGCCCCACCAGTCCTGGGTGGGGGTGTTGAGGACAGAGACTATAACCTGCACCAAACATGTGAATCATCTGTCATCATTAGGTCAGATGTTGGCTTGAAATTTTCAAATTGGGTTTTGTTCATAGTATTAGTGATGAAACCATCATCAAAATGAGAAACTCCAGCTAGCCTGACAGTACAGTTGTTACGGGAACTGCTTGCTACGCCATAGTGCAGTGGTCAGGGAAACTGCTTGCCACATCTTAATGCAGTGGCCAGGAAAACTGCTTGCCATGCCACAGTGCAGTAATTTGGAGAACTGCTTGCCAAACCATAGTGCAGTGGCTAGGGGAACTGTTTGCTACACCATAGTGCAGTGGCAAGGGGAACTGCTTGCCCCCAAATAGTGCAGTGGCCAGAAGCAGTGCATGTCATGCCATAGTGCAGTAATTAGGAGAACTGCTTACTGTGCCATAGTGCAGTGAACAGTGGAACTGCTTGCCACACCATAGTATAGTTGCTAGGGAAATTGCTTGCTACACCAGTGCAGTGGCCAGGAAAAATATTTGCTGTGTCACAGTGCAGTAGTTTGGAGAACTGCTTGCCACACCATGGTGCAGTCATCAGGGGAGCTGCATGCCATGTCACAGTGCAGCTTATATGGGAACTCCTTGCCAAGCCACAGTAATATAATAATACATTTTATTTATATGGTGCCTTACCTGAAACCAAGGTGCCTAACAATTTAAAAGCAAAATCAAGCAACAATACATTAACAGTAAAACAACAACAAAATAACATTCATCAAAAAGGAAGATCAGTCACTAAATGCCTGCTGCAAAGTTTTTAAGGCCTGTTTAAATCCCTCCACAGTTGTGCACTACCGTAACTGATGGGGTAGAGAATTCCAAAGGGTAGAGGCTGCATACATAAATGCCCTCCCCTCCGATGATTTCAAACCCACTCTTGGAATCTCTAGCAACCCCTCGTAGGCCGGGCGGAGTGATCATCCGGGGCAGTAAGGAACGAGGAGTTCTTTCAGGTAGACCGGGCCCAGTCCGTGCAGGGCTTTAAAAGTCAGCAAACTGACTTAAAGGTGATCCGCCACTGTACTGGCAGCCAGTGTAGTTCGCGCAGCACTGGGGAAATATGGCATGATCAAGTAGCTCCCATCAAAAGCCGGGCTGCCGTGTTCTGCACCATCTGCAAGTGGTGGATTTCCACCCCAGAAGCCCGAGGTAAATGGAGTTGCAATAATCTAAGAGTGAGGACACAAAGGCGTGGACCAAAGTAGGCAGGTCACCAGACGGAACCAGATGCCTAATCCTGGCAATATTCCTAAGATGGTAAAAGGAAGATTTGATGACAGCAGAAACCTGCAAATGCAGGGTCAGCCCTTCATCAAAAATAACCCCCAGGTTATGCACCTGTTCAGAGGTCGCGAGTGAAACACCATTGAGAAAAAGTCCTGAGGGCAAACCAACTCCCAACCCCCCTATCTGGCGACCTGGGTCCACAACCAAGACTTCCGTTTTTTCCGAGTTCAACTTCAGCCAGCTGGAATCCATCCACTCCTGGATTTATTTCAGACAGTTATTAAAGACCAAGAGAGCTCCATCCTGGTCGGGTGTGAAAGAAAGGTAGAGCTGGCTATCATCAGCATAGCAGTGAAACCTCAGCCCATACCTTCTTACAATGTATCTGAGGGGTAGCATGTACACTGCAAACAACATGGCTGATAGCACTGACCCCTGAGGAACCCAACACGACAGAGAGATGGGGTCTGAGGAAAAAAACCCAGACACCACTCTCTGTGTTCTACCTGCGAGGAAAGATGTAAACCACCTGAGGACCGTACCAGGCAGTCCACATATGTACCTCAGGTGACCAAGCAGCACCTCATGGTCCATGGTGTCAAATGCTGATGAGAGATCCAGAAGAACCAAGATGGAACAGTTCTTCCGATCTCTAGCCATTAGGAGATCACTGAGCACCCGAACCAGCGCTGTCTCGGTACTATGTCTCTTTCAAAAAACTGGACTGATGGGGTTCATAGATATCATGGATGGTCAAATGGTCCTCCAGTTGTGCTGCCACTACTTTCTCAAATAGGTCTGTAGTTTGCATAGCAGTCTGAGTCCAAGGTAGCTTTCTTCAAGAGCGGTGTAACCACCACCTCTTTCAGGGAGCTAGGAAACTCTCCAGATTCCAAGGACCGGACCGATGACATCAATGCAACCCAAAATTAGGGAAGTTGGTCTAGGATCCAAACTACAGCATGTAGGGTGCACACCTTGGACGATCTGCATGACATCCATGAACTCCGGTCAGCTGAAGGTACTCCAGGAAGACCGAGGCTTGGTGGCTGCGCACTGATCGGAAGCAATGCCCATAGAGTGTGCCGGTTGAAGTACTGCCCTGATATCAGCCACCTTAATAGCAAAGAATCGAGCAACTTCATCGCACTCTAAGTGCAAAAAGACTTTCCAAACATGTAGACAAGCTGGGTTGCACAGTCTGTCTACAGCAGGGAAAAGCTGAGCTGGTCGATTCTGAGCAGCCGCAATCTCCCCGGGCAGGAATTCTGCCTTCTTACGGGTGATTGCAGATTGATAGACTTGATAATGGTCCATCAATCTAAGGTGGTCGGTATCAAGGGCAGGCTTCCGCCATCAATGATCCAACCTTCGTCCTAGTCTCCGCATCCCCATTAAAGTCCCGTCAAACCACGGGGATCGAGGGTGAAGGGAGAGAGAACAAATGCAAACTGGAGCAATGGAATTCAGAGCTGCCAAGACAGACAAATTATAGGGTCTCTGGGTCACTGCTTGCCAACAAGAGGGACGATAGGTCCAGCACCGCTGCTAGGCTATTGGAACTTATATCTCATAAAGGATGGTACCTAACCATCTCCACAGGGGTAGGCCTACAAAGGGGGGTGCTAAAACTGAACCCCACAGTGTAGTGATCGGACCACCCAACTGGTTCCACCCCCAAGTCAGATGTCTCGATCCCTAGGAGGAAGACTAAGTCAAGGGAGTGTCCGTGTTTATGAGTGGCAGTGGTTACCACCTGTGTAAGGCCGAGTGATGTCATCAACTGGAGGAAGTGCTGACCAAATTGTGAGAGTTCGTCATTGAGCCAGGCGTTGAAGTCGCCCAGAATCATCAGTCTGGGTGACTCAAACCCCATGTCAACGACGAAGTCCGCCACTTCCTGAAGGAATCGCTTCTCATCACCAGGTGGATGATAAATGAGGGCTATCCAATAGCCTACACCTGCCACTACGACACACTCGAATGACTCCGCCTCCTCGGCTAGTACATTTGTGAGGGCCAGTTCAGTCTTGAAACAGACTGCAGCCCCTCCCCCAATGGTCCAATCTCAGGCAGTGTATCACCGAGTACCTGGCTGAAGTTAGAGCCTCCAACATGGCCAGAGTTCTTATCCAGCCAGGTCTCGGTGATACATGCCAGATCCACCATTTCAACAAAATCTGCAATAACTGCAGTCATGTTCTTGATGGATCTGGCATTGCATAACACCACCCATGTTGGATGAACCTCCCGGGCCATCCAAACCACCTGCCCACCACAATCGGTGGTGCCCGTGGGTATGGAGACCAGACATGAGGGACCACGTTCTGGGTTCCATTTCACCCCAGGGCGTCTCCTGGATCCTACTACCCAAATACGATGACCCCCCTCATTCACCCTTTACTGTTCGCGGCGCCCCAACCCCTTCCATCTCCTATGCACAATGCCCAGCATGCTACAGCACTGGTAAGTTGTAAACTGGAGGGGAGGAGTGGAAAAAGGGTGGAGGGCACGGAGAGTAGAGGGTGAATAGCGGACAACAGCGGGGGCAGGCACCCAACACATTCCGCACAACTCAATAAATAAATTGGATCTTCCTTAAACCAAATAAACACCCTCCAAACTCAACCCACCCTAGTACCCTAATTTACAATATACCCAATAGGACTTCTAGAAACCCACCCAAATCACACCATTTTCACTTAAACAATATTCAAAAACTCATAACCCCTACTAAGCAAGCATAAACATAACAATATAAATACAATATAAACCACAATAAATAAGTCTATAATCAAACTGTAAAATAAATACCCTCAATCTCCCACCCCATATCATAGAATATAAATAACTTAAACTCAAAATCCAAAGCAGTAGATAGGTCAGCTAAAGAAAACCAGTCATAAAATAGATGATAAAATTCCTTGAAGCTATAACTGCAACTTAAGTCCAGAAGTGTAAAAAATCAACAAAAAAGATGAAGATCTTCAGCCCCTAAAGGCCCTCTCACAGCCTAGGGAGGCCAATGGAGCACACATACTCTCTCTATCTGAGCCAAGTTAAAGTTATTATCCAAAGTTGCTTTGTTTTTTGGTTTTCAGCCCCCAGGCATTCTCACTACATGGGGAGACTGAACATAGGCACTCTCACTGCCTTCCAAAGTGCAAATGTATCAGCAAAGTAAATAATAGAGTTCAAAATCTGACCATAACTGACAGAGCAGATTTAAAACTGAAGTCCTCTTCTCAATCCAAGTCGGGTAATTTAAACAAAAATCTAAAAGAAATCCTCTTCTCAAAGTCGGGCAGGATGGATTTAAAACAAAGATCCTCTTCTCAGAATCCAGATACTACAAAGAGCGGGACCCAAAAAAAATCCCATAAGGGGGGACCACGTCTGAAAATGCTCAAGACTACCACCATGGATCTCCAGTGTTGTCAACCCACCAGTTGGTCCTCGGAGAAACCTAAGAGGACTATCGGCCTGGTCAGCTGGCCACCCGACTAAACCGAAGCCCAGTCCCCCATGCAGCCATGAGCCTCAGCCACCAGACACCCCACAGGGTCGGGACCAGCTGCAGGACTGTCACAAATTAATCCAGATTCCTGTGCCTGCCAAGCACCATCGTAGAGCCTTCACTGGCGGTTAAATCCACAATCCATTCCCGTAGCAAAATGTCTCCTCTCCACGACCCTTCCCCTCACGACTTCTCAATTCCTGGTCCACCTAGATCGAGTCACAGAAATAAACGAAGAACAGCTCCCAGATAAGTCCAGGGAAAAAATACTACAAAAGGCCCATAGCGGCGAGAGGAACTGCTTGCCCGACCATAGTACAGTAGCTAGAGGAACTGCTTGCCACATCACAGTTCTGTGGCTAGAGGAACTGCTTCCCACATCATAGTGCAGTGTCTAGAAGAACTGCTTGCCACACTATAATGCAGTGGCCAGAGAGATGCTTGCCATACCATAGCACAGTTGCTAGGGAAACTGCTCGTCACATCATACTGCAGGGCCAGGAAAATTGCTTGCTATGCCATAGTGCTATAGCTTGGAAAAATTCTTGGCAGACCATAGGGCATTGGCCAGGGGAGCTGCATGCACCACCATCGTGCACCAGTGATGGGAACTGCTTCCCACACCATAGTACAGTGGCTAAGAAACTGCTTGTCACATCACAGTACAGTGGCTAGGGAACTGCTTGCCACACCATAGTGCAGTGGTTAGGGGATCAACTTGCCACACCATAGTACAGTGGCTAGGGGAACAGGTTGCCATATCATAGTGTACTGACCAGAGGAGATACTTGCCACACCATAGCACAGAATCTAGGGGGACTGTTTACCACATCATGGTGTGCTGACCAGGGGAGATGCTTGCCATGCCATAGTGCAGTGGCTAGGGGACCAGCATACTACCTTAGTGCAGTGGCCAAGGGATCTGCTTCCACATCATTGTGCAGTGGTCTGGAAAGCTGCTTGCCACATCATAGTGCAGTAGCTAGGGGAGCTGCTTACCATACCATAGTGCAGTGGACAGGGGAGCTGCTTGCCACACCATAATGTAGTGGCCAGGGAGCTGCCTGCTACACCAAAGTGCAGTGGCCAAGGGAGCTGCTTGCCACAATGCAGTGCAGAGGCCAAGAGAGTTGCTTGCCACATCATAGTGCAGAGACTAGGGGAGCTGCTTGCCACATCATAGTGTAGTAGCTAGGGGAGCTGCTTACCATACCATAGTGCAGTGGACAGGGGAGCTGCTTGCCGCACCATAATGTAGTGGCCAGGGAGCTGCCTGCTACACCAAAGTGCAGTGGCCAGGAGAGCTGCTTGCCACAATGCAGTGCAGAGGCCAAGGGAGTTGCTTGCCACATCATAGTGCAGAGACTAGGGGAGCTGCTTGCCACTCCGTAGTGCAGTGGGTAGGGGAGCTGCTTGCCACTCCGTAGAGCAGTGGGTAGGGGAGCTGTTTACCACATCATAGTGCATTGGCCAGGGGAAATGCATACCACAACATAGTGCACTGACCAGAAAAATTGCTTGCCATGCCATAGTGCAGTAGCTGGGAGAAATTTGTTCCATGCCATAGTGCACTTGCCAAGGGAGATGCTTGCTGTGCCATAGTACAGTTGCTAGGGAAACTACTTGGCACATCATAGTACAGCAGTCAGAAAAACTGCTTGCCATGCCATTGTGCTATAACTAGGAAAAATTCTTGCCACACCATAGTGCAGTGGCCAGGGGAGCTGCATACACCTCCATAGTGCAGTAGTGATGGGAACTGTAGTACAGTATCTAGGAAACTGCAGCCACACCGTAATGCACTGACCAGTGGAGATGCTTGCCACACTATAATGCAGTGGCTAGGAGAGTAGCTTACAGCCATAGTGCAGTGACTAGGAGAGATGCTTTCCACATCATTGTGCAGTGGACTGAGGAACAGTTTGCCACAGCATAGTGCAGTAGCTAGGGGAGCTGTTGCCATACCATAGTGCAGCAGACAGGGGAGATCCTTGCCACCCCATAATGGAGTGGCTGAGGGGAGTAGCTTACAACCATAGTGCAGTGACCAGGGGAGTTGCTTTCCATATCATCATGCAGTGGCCTGGGGAGCAGCTTGCCACACCATATTGCAGTGGTCAGGGGAGCCTTTTGCCACACATGAACAGTGACTGGGGAGCTGCTTGCCACACCATAGAACAGAGGCCAGGAGAACTGCTTGCCACACCATAGTGTAGAAGCTAGGGGAGCTGCTTGCCACATCATAGGACACTGACTAGGGGAACTGTTTGCCACACCACACTGCAGTGTCTAGATAAACTTCTTTCCATGCCACATTGCAATGGTTAGAACTGCTTGCCATGCAATAGTGCACTAGTAAGGGACACTTCTTGCCCCACCATAGTGCAATATTTCGGAGAACTGTTTGCAATGCCATAGAGCAGTGGCTAGGAGAGCTGCTTTCCTGACCATAGTGCAGTGGCCATGGAAGCTGCTTGCCACACCACAGTGCAGTGGCTGGGGAGCTGCTTGCCATAACAGTTTAGTGGCTAGGGGAGCTACTTGACACACCACAGTGCAGTGGCTGGGAAGCTGCTTGCCATAACAGTTTAGTAGCTAGCGGAGCTACTTGACACACCACAGTGCAGTGACTAGGAGCTGCTTAACATAAAGGTTCAGTGGGAGGAGAAGTTGCTTACCACATCTAATGCAAAGACTGGGGAGATGGTTGCCATAACAGTGCAGTGGGTAGGAGAACTGCTTGCCACACCATAGTGCAGTGACTAGGGGAGTTGCTTGCCACACCATAGTGCAGTGACTAGGGGAGTTGCTTGCCACACCATAGTGCAGTGGTTATGGGAAATGCTTATAACACCATAGTGCAGTGGGTAGGGGAGTTGCTTGCCACACCATAATGTAGTGGTTATGGGAGTTAATTGCCACACCATAGTGCAGTGATTCTGGGAACAACTTACCACACCATAGTGCAGTGGTTACAGAAACAGCTTACCACACTTGAGTGCAGTATTTACAGGAGCTGCTTGCCACACCATAGTGCAGTGTTTTCAGGAACTGCTTACTACACCATACTGCAGTTGTTAGGGAAACTGCTTGCCACACCGTAGTGCGGTGTTTAGGGGAGTTGCTTGCCACACTATAGTGCAGTGGGTAGGGGAGTTGCTTGCTACACCATAGTGCACTGATTATGGGAACTGCTTACCACACTACAGTGCAGTGGTTAGGGGAGCTGCTTGCCACAACATAGTGCAGTAGTTACAGGAACTGCTTACCACACCACAGTGAAATGGTTAGGGGAGTTGCTTGCCACACCATAGTGCAGTGATAATAGAAACTGCATACCACACCACAGTGCAGTGGCTAGGGGAGTTGCTTGCCACACCATAGTGCAGTGGTTATGGAAACTGCTTACCACACCACAGTGCAGTGGTTAGCAGGAGTTGCTTGCCACACCATAGTGAGTGGTTATGGGAACTGCTTACCACACCACAGTGCAGTGGTTAGAGGGAGTAGCTTGGCACACCATTGTGATGTACTGTAGCTATGACTTGGTTAAGAGCAAAATGTAACGTTACTGGTACACCATAGTAATGTGGTCCGGTGAACTACTTGCCACACCATAGTACAGTGGCTAGCAGAGCTACTTACCACAGCATCGTGTATTGGATAGGGCAACACAGTAACAGAATATTCATGTTTCATTTGATTGACCGTAAGCCATTATAAAGCCAATAAAAGTGTTACAATCAATTAAAAGGAGGGGAAAGAAGGAATATATATATATATGAAATAATAAAACAGGAAAGATGTACATGAATTAAAATACAGTGAATCAATGCATAGCAGCAATTTTGTTTCTGTGTCTTAGCACAGTTCCAATAAATGTAACTAACGTTTCTGCATCCTTTACATCGGTAGTCTTAATTAATGGTTCTGTACAGTTTTGTCAGGCTAACTTATATGCTTTTATGAAACAATCCAACTATTTCAATCTACATTTAAGATACAAGGGGCAGCTAAAAATTATGTGAATAAATCTTCGTCCTCACTGTTTTTGCAAAAACATTCAGTATGAGATGCTTTGTGCATGTTTGTACCTTGCTTCCGACGATTTCAGTGGGATCATACTGAACCTACACATTGTTATAATTCTGGGCTGCCTTGCCTCAAGTGGCAGTGTTAAATAAAGTTTACATCCATAAAAATGTTTAAAATTACGATACCACTATCCCGATTATAACTTATTCAACTTGATTTTGTCTGTTTCCTGGGTGATTTCCATAAGTTTAGTTTTCATTTAATTTTTTTATGAATTGGAGATTTTTTTTTCTTTATTTCTACCAGGAAATGACTGGGCACAGCCCTTTTTCAGTCATGCCTGACATAAAAGTACTATACAATCACAAAAAATAATCAGACTTGGTACAAACCACAATCACATTATACATTACAATGACATAAATTATTGTCATAATAAAAACTTTCAGTCATTTTTATTATGTTTGCTTGCACACCTGTGCAAGAAACATAGTGCCATCATCCGAGATTTCTGAGGTGTGTCACCCCCTCTTCCAATTCAGTCAGTGTGTTGGCAGGCACGGCCCCTATAAGCCAATGCATGCTGGAGCTGTCTATGACAAGCTCCAAAATGCAGTGGCATACAGTTGAAAGGGGAGCTATGCTTCAGTGAGCAGCGATCAGATATCGCCTGCTCATGCGCAGCTCCCACTACACACACACAGAAACGCACGCATACTGTGTGATGGCCCCCCGCCTGCACGTATAGCCAACGGGGGTGCCCAATCCCCCATCAGCTTGTGCTGTGCTCCCCCCCCAAGCCTTCCACATGCCACGCTGTGTGCCCACCCCAGCATGGCAACTCATAGAATAGCTGACGGGGGGGTGCCCAATCCCTCGTCGGCTCCACTGTCCTCACCCCCCCGAGTACTGGGTGCCATGCTGGCAGCCCACCCCAGCGTGGCAACTGATCATATGGCCGACGGGGGTGCCCAATCCCCCGTCAGCTCCCGGCCCGCAGCCGTCCATGTGCCATGCTGAGGAGCCACCCCAGCGTGGCAAGCGTCCGTCATCTTTTTTTACCTGCAAAATAAGCGGTCCAACAGCGCTTCTCCCAGCCCCCACAACCCGCACCCACCCACTGTGCACCCTCCCCACACTCCCCTCACCCCATACTTACCTCTGGAGCTCGGCGTGACTATCTTCGGTGGACCGGGAACACGTCTGCACTCTTCAAAGCCGACCGCGAACTGAGGAAATGCCGGTAAGCTGTATAATGGGCTAGATAGGGGTTTTCAACTTTATTGCATATCTCAGGCATTTTTTGGAATCTTTGCACCAAATTTTCAACATGGGGTTTTTGGGACCCCTTCTTGTGAATGATGTCACTGTCATGGCGTTATTCGGGCCCGAAGGGTGATTTCGCAGTCACTGTGCAAAATCACCTTTTGGGCCTGAATAACACGTATTCAATGACATCGTCATGAAAGAGTCCCAAAAACCCATGTTAAATGATACAAAACTCAAAATGACTATTTATGGCGTGCATTAGCAGTCCCTATGCAGGCTCGTAAGTTGTAATTTTCAATAGTTTCACTCCAGATTTTCAACATTGCCATTTTACCACACCTTCTTATAGGTAGTACAGCTGTCATTTTTCACATCTCACCCAAAATATGTTTCGCCATGTAGCGCACAATGGCGCAGTCGGTGTCTTGAAAATCAATGTACAGGACAAATTAAGAAAATCACAGTTATACTGTTCATGAGCAAAGGTCTTAGAATGGCTATGTTGAAAATTTGATGAAAAATTCTAAAATGACTGTTTAACGTGCGTTGTGCAGTTCCTACTCACGCTCGTAAGTTCGCGAATTTTCAATATTTTCACTCCAGATTTTCAACTTTTGCCATTTTACCACACCTCCTTATGAGCAGTACAGCTGTCATTTTCACATCTCACCCAAAATGTGCTTCCGCCCATGTAGCGCACAATGGCGCATGATCGATAGTGCAAAATCATTGTATGGGACACATTAAAGAAAATCACAGTGACACTGTTCATGAGCAGAGGGTCTTAAAATGGCTATGTTGAAAATCTAGTGGCATTCTAAAAATGACTGTTTCTAGGCGTCGTTACGCAGTTCCTATGCATGCTTTCGTATGTTTGCAATTAATATTTCCTCCAGATTTTCAACATTGCCATTTTATTACACTTCCTTATCAACAGCACAGGTGCCATTTTTCATGTGTCGCCCAAAATATGTTTCGCACATGTAGTTGCACAATGGTGCTGTTGTGTGTCACAACAATGTTTAGGACAGATTAAGAAAATCACAGTTACACTGTTCATGAGCAGAGGTCTTAAAATGGCTATGTTGAAAATTTGGTGACAAAAGTCCATAAAATGACTGTGTTACAGTGACCATTGCGCAGTTTCCACGCACCTTGTAAGTTCATGACTTTGTAATATTTTCAGTCCAGATTTTCACCAGTGGCATTTTCCACACTTCCTTATGAACAGTACAGCTGTAATTTTCACAACATGGCTGAAGTGTGTTTTCACACTTTCAGTGCAGAGATCGTGAGGTGCTGTGAAATCATTGTTCAGCACAGATGAAGAAAATCACAGTGACACTGTTCATGATCGGAGGCACCAAAATGCCTGAGTTGACAATCTGCTGTAAAAATCCCAACCTAATTATATTACAGATGCGTTGCACAGTTTCTATGTCACGCTTGTGACTTAACCATTTTTTTTAATATTTTTACTGCAGATTTGCAACATTGCCATTTTTTTACACCTTCCCAGGAACAGTACAGCTGTCATTTTTTACATCCTGTTCGGAATGTTTTTGCACCTGTGGTGCTAAATGCCGTAGTCGCTGTGCATAAGCAGCTTTCGGCTAACAAACTGATATTCCCCCTGTTTATGAGGTGGGGTCACAAAAAAAAACATGTTGAAAATTTGGAGTGAAAATACCAACGAATGCCTGAGGTATTAGGGTTTCAACCATAATGCCCAAACCTGTAGAGAATGACAGGCATCAGGGGTGTGACTTGGGATTCTTGCCTGTAATGCTCATACCATTCCACACCCTGCAGCCAGTGAGAGGCATCGGTATGCCTTGGACTCTCCACCAAAGTTCACCCCATTCTCCTGTATCGCACCATCTCACCATATTTCCTAATGAAATGGGGTGCGCATAAGAACCAAAGACCCCAAGGAATACCGTGACACTTGTCAGTGTCTGCAGGGTGGGGTGAGTGAAATGGCGTGGCCGTTATGCCTGACGACCCAAACGCACACCCCAATGCCTGTCACTCTCTGCAGGGTGGTGGTGTGGTTGGCTTCAATTCAATACTTCACTGCCATTCCTATTACGCAGCTCTGTAACTTCTACACTACCACTGCCAATGCCAGCAAGCAAACATTCGGCATTGACAAATGCTTGTTTAAAGTGCTTAATCTCGTTAGTGTTCTTGACCAAAAGTGATAAGTTGTTTAAGATTGTTGGTGCAAACCAAGTAGAGATTATTATCCCTTTGAGAGAGTCTTGCCACCAGTGCCACATACTCATCTGTTTTAAGGTCTCATGTAGATTGACCAGCCGTAACGATTCTTTCTGGGTTTGTGCTCAGCTCTTTTTCTCTTGTTAGCATGGTTTAACCAGAGATTGTTAAAGCTATTTAGAATATGTAACCAGTAGCACACCAGTCTCCACTTCTCTAGATAGTTTAATGGAACCTGTCCAAGTTCAGCCCTTACCAGCTGCTCAGAAACATAGACTTTGACAGCAGATATGGACCACTTGGCCCACCAACTCTGCCCATTTCCCTACCTACTAGATAAGCTGCAGATTTTAGTTAACCAACAGCCTACTTCCTGCCACCCCCACTATAATTGCCGTATTCTGTCACATGCATGTTTGAATTCCTCCACTGTTTTAGACCCCACAGCCTCTCCAGGAAGGCAGTTCCATGAGTCCACCACTCTCTCCGTGAAAAAAAATGTCCTCACATTACCCCTGAACCATCCCCCCTCTATCTTTAAATTGTGCCCCCTTGTTCTTACACATCTCTTTTTCTGAAAGATGCTGCCCTTCTGGAATTTGTTGATTCCCTTGAGGTACTTGAATGTTTCTATCATGTCCCCCCGTCCCTCCTTTCATCAAGGGTATACATATTAAGCTCTCTCAGTCTCTCTTCATATGGTTTCTGATGCAGACCCTGCACCATTTTAGTTGCCCTCCTCTAGACTACTTCCATCCTGTCTATGTCCTTGCGTAGATGGGGTCTCCAAAACTGCATACAGTAATCCAGATGGGGTTTCACCAACTGTTTGTACAGAGGGATAACCACTTCCCTTTTTTTCTAGTTGTGATGCCCCTTCCTAGGCATTCCAGTATCCCCCTGGCTCTCCTTACTGACTTCTCACATTGCTTACCCACCTTTAGATCATCTGATTGACAAAGAACCTCTGTGCGCAAACACTGAGGCAAGGGTTACCCCAAAGGGCATTTGGCTGGGAAGCCAAGTTTAAAGAAAATACAAAATCACACATGCCCACACAATGCAAAGCATCATGGGCTGCATATGCAAATCACCACAGAATGTTATGTTGGTTCAACTTTAAGCAGAATTGCATGGTGCCGAAAGTCCTCTCACACAGTTAGCAAAGGGTGCTAACAGATGACATAGACACGTGTTTCATCCTACCAGGACTCATCAGTATGCTGCCAGTATGATCTGATATGACTACTGTAACCCCTAGATGGCGCTATCCCAGGGGCTACTACCCCTGCCTGATTTGCCACTAACAGGTTGAGGGGCCTGGATCCAATGGCGGGTGCCTCCACCCAGAGGTCAGGGTTTGCAATAGTTAAACTTACTTGGTCACAGCCCTCTGGGACACTGCAACCCCCCTTTCTTCCCACTAGTGGCAACCACAATATATCAGAATTACCTTCAACGATACACTTACCCCAGGACTAGTTCTGGCACTGGGACCTCCTGTGGAATAAGATACAGTGCAACAATCACAGTACAGTACTTTAACATAGACAAATACCTCAGGCAGCATAACTTTGCCAAAACAAGCAGCTCTGATTTATTTAGGGGGATATAACAAGGACAGGGGGAAATCAGGTTAATTAGCTTATCACTTTACTATCTACCTATGGCTCTGTGCACAGGCCTATCTCTACCAGTTACTGTCCCTGGGTACCCAAGCCCTAGTGGCTAGTCCAAACTGTGGCAGCTTGTAGGGGTCCTTTCACACAGAGAAAAGGAAAATTAAACAGTCAGCAGTACAGTAGTTCCATTTGGATTTAATGTGGCAATTCAACAGGGAGCAACCCTGAATTAGTACTCACGACCTCCAAACAAGATAGGGTCCTTCAACGTCAGCAGGGCTACTTTTCAGCTCCACGAGACTCTTCACACATTTATATGGTAAAAAAAAAAAGTACTATACCAGGCAGGCTGCTTCTCTATCCCGATCGCGATTACTGCACAATAGCCGGGAGAACACACAGCAGAGTCAGTTCCTGACAGACCGAGTGCAATTCAACAATTTCTTCAGTCTTCTACAGGGTGAGCCTGGTTTCTACTCTTCAGAGATCCTTTGATTCTTTTCACAGGATGGATTCAGTCCTAACAAGCAGTTACACAAGCTGCAGACCGGAACTCTGGGCCTTGCACACGTTTTTGACTGAAACTGTGCACTGAAGGAGCACAGGGTTTCTTTCCCCTTCACTTCCAGATCTCAAACTGAAACTCCAACAGACAAAACCGGGCACTTCCTTTGAGTTCCTCCCAGTTCTTGACTGGATTGGCTGTCACTCACAATAGACTGCTGCTGTTGGTCCAAAAAGGCACCAAAGTCTAAACTACATCTCCCAGAGTCACTGCCCATATAATCCTCTTGTGGCTGGCTCAGATTATGAGTCCAAGTTCTGATTCGTCCAAGGCACCATTTTAGAGCTAGCTTACCCCACACTGATTGGTCCAGTTCAGCAGTTCAAAACCAGAATGGGGAACTAGGCAAACAGTTCTGACTGCAAAGAAAGCAGGTTAGACAAACTGTAATTTCATTATTACTCTAAAAGATTTCTGGCAAACAGTTACATCTTTCAGATAGGTTCCCTTTGCACTCCTAATGACTGCAAAAATGGAGTGAATTGGCAGCAGTTCGAGTGGTACTCAAACAGAGAAACACACAATCCCCATATAAACTAATTATGTCTGCAAGCAGACAGCTCTTAAGAGACAGTACCAGAGGCTCTAAAAACACTCACTGATAAATGGCAAATGCCAAACACCATTCAGGCTTGGAGCATTCAAGCAAGCTCCTGGAAGTCTTTTGGGAACCCCCATTTGCAGGGGGGTTACACCCTTCCTGGCCTGGGAAAGCTTGACGTCCGTGTCAAGCAAGTACCCCCATAAGTTTTAACTGCAACCATATACATTTGCATTAGGCTCACACATGTAATCATCAGTCAATATATCATTTTACCAAGAACACATTTCTGAAACATTGCAGTACATCACCCTTTACATAGTATTACGCACACATTGTACCATAACTCAAGTTATTACCTCTTGTACATGAAACCTGAAGAGAGGGGCCCTTCCCTATCAGTTACCTTGGGGCTGGACGGGGCAAGGGCACCATACTTAGAGGGCAACACAAGTAACTTGAGTTAGCACTGACGCTCAGTTTGGGCAATGAGCTCGGGACACATACACCTTTATGGACAACATTGAGAGGCAAGTCCACAGGCCTCCCAAGTGAATCATAACTGAGGTGCACCACAGGCTTTACAGCTCGACCAGTCTTTCTAGGGGAACTGTTACAGTCTCTGCACTCTGAGCCTCATTTTCAGCATTGTCTTCACTTGTCAGGGAGTCTCCATGGGGTAGAGAGGCTAGAACTTGGGGCACTTTCAGCTCCAGGAGTTACAGTTTCTGAGTCCACAACATTTGGCTCGCATGGAGCTTTTGGACACTGGCAGTGGACTGTCAGGGCACTCAAAATACTCTTCTTGTTCGGGTGTATCACCAGTCTGCCCCAATCTATCATTTTCCTCACCTGCAAGCTCAAACAGTTCAACCATGCACAATGATTCCATTTCATCTGATCTGATGCTTTGCACTTCACTTTCTGGGAGCATTGGCTCCAGGGATGAAGCTGGGGCTTAGACAGTCCAGAAGGCCCAGCTTTGTCTCCAGTATTGACTAGGGATTGCCCCGAAACAATTGACTCAGTTAAGTAAGAAGGATAGTATTCAAAGTCACTCTCACTTTCTTCTGATATGGACCGACAGTCATGCTCAACTGGGACTTGTGCAGGGAACACTTTAACTCTGCTTCTGTAGGTGCAGACTTCCTTGATCTTTTCTTAACAGCAGCTCTAGTCACTGGTCCAGAGGGGCATCTTCTGGGGCTCAGACTCAATCAGGATTTGTCCAATGGGCAGTAAATGATTTCTATGCATTGTTTTTACATCTTTTGAATTGTTCTCAGGCCTTACTTTGTACACTGGCAGATCATCTAGTTTGCCCACTACAATGTGAGGAGATGGTGCCATCTGTCAGCAATCTTGTGTTTGCCATGCAGTCCCAGATTTCTTAGCAATACCCGATCTCCCTCTTGGAGTTCCTGTGCTTTCACCTTTTTATCATACCGTTCTTTGTTGGCCAGATTTCTTTTGGCAGCCATGGTTTGAGCCAGTTGCTACGCATGAGTTAGCTGGGCCTTTAACTTTTGCACATACTGTAAATAGTTGTCAGCTTGAACCCCATCAGGAGAGACCCCAAAACACACATCTACCGGTAGTCGAGCTTCTCTTCCAAACATCAGGCGGTAGGGGGAGAACCCAGTGGCATCACTTTTGGTGCAGTTATAAGCATGTACCAGGGTGCTAATTTGTTGGCTCCATCTAGTCTTGTCCTTTGGGTGCAGGGTGCCTAGCATATCTAGCAAAGTGCAGTTGAAAGCGTTCAGGCTGTGGGTCCCCCTGGGGTGGTAAGGAGTGGTTCTGGACTTTCTCACTCCCCACAGAAAGCATCTCTTTGATCAGGCGACTCTCAAAGTCTCTCCCTTGATCAGAATGGATTCTTTGTGGAGCCCCATAGTGAACAAAAAAGTTTTCTACAAGTACTTTGGCTACAGTGGATGCTTTCTGGTCTTTGGTGGGGAAAGCTTGGGCATATCTCGTGAAATGGTCAGTGACCACCAGCACATTACTGATACTTCTTTGATCTGACTCCAAACTCAGAAAATCAATACAGACCAGCTCCATGGGTGCACTGGTGGTTATGTTAACAGGGGGCAGCCCTCTGAGGCAAAGCTTTCCTCTGTAAGCAGCGACTACAAGTTCGAATGTGTTGCTCCACATCAGCCCCATCTTAGGCCAATAGAATCTGGATCTCACCAAGTCAAGTGTTCTGTCTATACCAAGGTGCCCCATGTGGTTGTGCAAGGACCTCAATACTGAGTCTCGAAGGCAATGGGCAGCACCAGTTGTTGTTTGTCTACTTGTCCCCTCTGTCTACTGTTTCTCTGTATAACAGTTTATTGATCAGTTTCAACTTAGGACCTTCTTTGTATAACAGTGCAGTTCTCAAATCAGTGGAGCATAATTTGGACACGTCTTTTCCTGCATAGAGGGCTTCTAAAGCTGATTTGATCATAGGATCGCGGGATTGAGCCCGCCGAATACTGTCATTGTCCAGCTGAGGCAGTGCACCAATGTCTATTGCAGAAAAGTGGCAATAAGCAGCAGGTATGCAATTCTCAGAGGGTCCCAAGCAATCCACCATGCAGTCCACTGCGTCCGTGGACATTTGTTCCTCCCAGTCAAACTTCCGGCAGAGTGCCTGAATGTCAGGTTCTGCCAATCGGACCCAATCATTCTGAGGAACAGGCCTCCGGAGAGAGCATCAGCATCTATGTGGTTCAGACCTGCTCGCATTCAGAGCATAGTCATATGTAGATAATGCAGAAAGCTACCTATGGCCAGTGGCATCCAACTTAGCTGAGGTCTGCACATAGGTCAAAGGTTTATTGTCAGTTTTACTAGTATTTTAGCCCATACAAGTACTCATGGAATTGGTCAACAATAGCCCACTTCAAAGCTAGGAACTCTAACTTATGTACAGGATAGTTCTTTTTCGGATGGGGTCAGGCTTCTACTGGCAAAGGCCACTGGTCTCAGGCCATTCTCGTGCTCTTGGTACAACACAGCCCCAACCCTTGCAAGCTAGCATCAGTGTGCAGGGCGTGAGGTTTTCTTGGATCGGCATAGGCCAGCACTGGAGCATGGGTAAGTCGATATATGATCTCATGAAAAGCAGTCTCACAATCAGGAGTCCAGCGGGCCCCAAATACTTCACTCGGATGAAAATACACTCTTTCAGTCTTGAGGGACACTGACTTTTGGTATTTTTTGTGGGTTGGGGGATACCCTTGAGTAAGGTTAAGTAAAGGGCGGATCACTCTTGAATAGTCCTTGATGAAACGCCGATAATAACCACAGAATCCCAGGAATCTTTGCAGTTCTTTTAGATTTTGGGCTGTGGCCAGGTGGTCAAGGCCTCAACTTTACTTGGGTCGGTCTCTATTCCCTCGGTGGATACTATGTGTCCCACATACTTTACTGATGTTTGTAAGAATTGACACTTATCAATGGACAGTTTAAGGCCAAAGTCCTCCAGTCGGTCCAATACCTTAAATAATCTGCTCTCATGTTCCTCCAGTGAGCTGCCAAACACAATAACATCATCTAGGTATACTAGGCACTCTAGTAAGTTCATGTCCCCACTGCGCGCTCCATCAATCGTTGAAAAGTGGCTGGGTCACCTGAAATCTGAGGCATCCTCATGAATTCACTAGAAGCCAGCGGACAGATAAAGGCTGTCTTCGCGGTCCTCTGGGGCCATCGGGATCTGGTAGTACCCACTGCGGAGATCAACACAGAGAACCACTTGCTCCCGTTTAGGCAGTCAAAGCATCCTGAATGCGGGGCATTGTGTACTGATCAGGGATAGTCCGCCGGTTTAAGGTGCGATAATCCACACATCCTTACTGTTCCATTCTTTTCCTCACTACCACAATGGGGAAGCATAAGGGCTTCTGGATTCTTGTATTACACCAGCAGCTAACATCTCTTGCAGATGCCGTCTCACATCATCTATGTCAGCAGGTGCCAGGCGTCGAGACCTCTCACGAAATGGTCTTTCATCATGCAGCCGGATATTGTGCTCAGCTCCTTGCCGCATCTACATCCCATTCCTTTAAAGAAAACACCTGGTCTCTCTGGGCAAGCTTCTCACTGATCCTCACTTTCCATTCAGCTGGCAGCGGGGAGTCGCCGAAATCAAACAAGTCAGGCGTTACTCTGTCATTCTTCCTAGAACTCTTGCTGCTGGGTAGCACTGCAGTGTCTGCACAATGCACATTAGCCAGGATGCAACCTCTATTTACTCGAATGTCTCTTTCAGACACATTATGAACTTGGACCATTACCCTTCTGGCATAAGCATGGGCTCTAGCGGGCAAAATACTAGGCTTGATCAGCAGTCCCTCTGGCAATTTTCCATCGCCTGGTGCATCCAACATTAATATTTTATTCTTAACATCCTTTCTGATCACGGACCTCTCCCTGTAAGGTACACTGGGCATTTGGCGCCAGGATCAGAGACTCAGGATCCTTCTTCCATACAATTCCGACCGGTTCCTCTGGTTCTATTTTTCAGCATCTCTCTGTGCCTCATAGGCCTTCTTAATTAAAGCGGAACTCTTAAAGCTTTACTAGTCTTTGACCCCTGTTTTCATAACACAACTGTGCCAGCCTTCCGAACATATGAGCATTTGTTCCAATCAACAAAGGGACACCATCATACAGTCCAGTGGGGGGACACACTAAGGCTAGGGTCTCTACTTGTTCGGCCACTCCAGCCACGGAGGTGGGGAAGAGACAGCCAAATTCGGATATACCGAATAGGGTGAGGCCTTCTCACTTAACCCCCATACATGCAGTCCTTCTAATGGTTGTAAGGGTACGTCTGACAAATGCTTCTGATACCAATCCTGGAACATAATTGTCACTTGGGAGCCACTGTCTAATACAGCTCTTGTAGACACTCCATTCACCTTTACAGTGGTCTCCATGGAGGGACCCACTATTCTGGACCAGTCTGGAGAGGCGGTAGTGGGGGCCTGGGCAACTGACCTTGCCACAAAGGGCGTGAGTTAGCATTTTGGTGCCCTCACTGGGATCATTTAGTGCACCTCTTAACCACTGATTTGTTCTCCGAGCTCTCCTTGTAGCCTATATGCAACTTTGTCAGTGTCTTTTGGGGACCGGCATTCCCTCTTCATGTGCCCATCCTTCCCGCAATTATAGCAAAACATACTTTCTGGAGTTTGAGCAGACCGAGGCGCCACACTGGGAGCCAGGGTGGGGGTACTACTAACTGGAAACCTTGGTGCCATCTCTGTCTGCGGCGTGATAAGCATTTGGAGACATCTTGTCAGTTTCTCCACTTCCATGGTCAAGGAATTGAGTTTGGAGCTGTTATCAGCAGGAGATACATGGGTGGGTACCCCCACCCCCATAGCAGATGCATTCGGATATAGGTCAGGGCCCGTACTTGCAGGCGTGGCCTTCATAAAGGGATTGTTTTTGAATTCCCGGATCTCTCTCTACAGTTCACCCCATTGTGGCATATCTTTTTCCTTGTCAGAGCACTCATTGACTGTCAACCTCTGCCCCTGAACTTCACTTGATGGGTCACCCTCAGTCACTCGGGTCATAGCCGCAGCTATTGGTGCAGGTCCCTCCTGAGGTAATGGTCTGTGGCACTTTGGAGCTATCTATGGGATCCTTAAACTCTACTAGGGCCAGGAAAGTGTGGGTGAGCAGATTAGCATGCCGACCCACCACCACAGGGTTTTGTAAACCTTCCACCTTGGAAAGTACTCCCTGCACAGTGTCCGTATTGATACCCAGGGGGATGTCCAGGATAAGCATAGCATTTTGGGGGTCGATCTCCTCCCCAGTACACCACTCCACCAGCCGGTGCACAGCCACTTCTGTCGGGGTACCCATTTATTATTTTTTTTTTTTTTCTTAACAGTGGTTTGTAAATATGGCCACTAGAGGACACACAATCCCAGCGGTGAGCCTCCAAGATGTAACCCCTAGATGGCGCTATCCCAGGGGCTACTACCCCTGCCTGATTTGCCACTAACAGGTTGAGGGGCCTGGATCCAATGGCGGGTGCCTCCACCCAGAGGTCAGGGTTTGCAATAGTTAAACTTACTTGGTCACAGCCCTCTGGGACACTGCAACCCCCCTTTCTTCCCACTAGTGGCCCACACAATATATCAGAATTACCTTCCATTATACACTTACACCCCAGGACTAGTTCTGCACTGGGACCTCCTGTGGAATAAGATACAGTGCAACAATCACAGTACAGTACTTTAACATAGAACAAATACCTCAGGCAGCATAACTTTGCCAAAACAAGCAGCTCTGATTTATTTAGGGGGATATAACAAGGACAGGGGGAAATCAGGTTAATTAGCTTATCACTTTACTATCTACCTATGGCTCAAGGGTGTAGACAGGCATACTCGGTGTACACATTTGTGTACAGTTTTGATGAGTGCCTGTCACAAACCATAAGCCGCTCTGTTAATATTATCATTCTAATATGTAGTATTTGGGTTAGTGTAGGCCACTGAGGAGTGTCTGATGCATGTATGACCTCTTTAGAGAGTACAGGAGTCATCTGACAACAATCTGACTTGTTTGGAAGGGGGTGCCATTTGGAAAGGATGTGTACATTTTTTAATGGGGGGGGTGTAACTGTTGGAGACTGTGTACAAAATGGAAATTTCTGGCTACACTCATGCTATGGCTCTGTGCACAGGCCTATCCCTACCAGTTACTGTCCCTGGGTACCCAAGCCCTAGTGGCTAGTCCAATCCGTGGCAGCTGGTAGGGGCCCTTTCACACAGAGAAAAGGAAAATTAAACAGTCAGCAGTACAGTAGTTCCATTTGGATTTAATGTGGCAATTCAACAGGGAGCAACCCTGAATTAGTACTCACGACCTCCAAACAAGATAGGGTCCTTCAACGTCAGCAGGGCTACTTTTCAGCTCCACGAGACTCTTCACACATTTATATGGTAAAAAAAGAAAGTACTATACCAGGCAGGCTGCTTCTCTATCCGATCAGCGATTACTGCACAATACCGGGAGAACACACAGCAGTCAGTTCCTGACAGACCGAGTGCAATTCAACAATTTCTTCAGTCTTCTACAGGGTGAGCCTGGTTTCTACTCTTCAGAGATCCTTTGATTCTTTTCACAGGGACAGTTCAGTCCTAACAAGCAGTTACACAAGCTGCAGACCGGAACTCTGGGCCTTGCACACGTTTTTGACTGAAACTGTGCACTGAAGGAGCACAGGTTTCTTTCCCTTCACTTCCAGATCTCAAACTGAAACTCCAACAGACAAAACCGGGCACTTCCTTTGAGTTCCTCCCAGTTCTTGACTGGATTGGCTGTCACTCACAATAGACTGCTGCTGTTGGTCCAAAAAGGCACCAAGTCTAAACTACATCTCCCAGAGTCACTGCCCATATAATCCTCTTGTGGCTGGCTCAGATTATGAGTCCAAGTTCTGATTCGTCCAAGGCACCATTTAGAGCTAGCTTACCCCACACTGATTGGTCCAGTTCAGCAGTTCAAAACCAGAATGGGAACTAGGCAAACAGTTCTGACTGCAAAGAAAGCAGGTTAGACAAACTGTAATTTCATTATTACTCTAAAAGATTTCTGGCAAACAGTTACATCTTTCAGATAGGTTCCCTTTGCACTCCTAGTGACTGCAAAAATGGAGTGAATTGGCAGCAGTTCGAGTGGTACTCAAACAGAGAAACACACAATGCCCCCATATAAACTAATTATGTCTGCAAGCAGACAGCTCTTAAAGAGACAGTACCAGAGGCTCTAAAAACACTCACTGATAAATGGCTTAAATGCCAAACACCATTCAGGCTTGGAGCATTCAAGCAAGCTCCTGGAAGTCTTTTGGGAACCCCCATTTGCAGGGGGGTTACACTACTATTCTTGTTTTTAAAATATTATGATAAAGCATGCATTTACAAAGAAAGAAACACAGAGTATCCCCAGACTTCTGCCCCATATAGAAATATGGGGTTACTCTTTGCCTCAGCTGTCTTCAGAGTTGGATAATAGTCATGCCCCATATGTACAGGTAAACCTATTAATGGCTAGGGGAGCTGCTTTCCACACCATAGTGGGCACAGGATCATTATGTTGTGGACAAAACTGCGCAAAACAACAATGACATACACAAAATGGTGCGCGGCAAAATAAGGTTGGGCAACAACGCCAACCACACCACAACAGTGCACGCCATTAGAAAGAGTAAGAAAATCTTTGGTCATGTGTGGGGCTCCACCCCCTGCACCCACTGACGTGGGGCTACCCCCCACATCCCCAAACTAAAATAAACTCCAAGGGGGGTGTGGACAGAGGGGAAAAGGGAATACTCGAGAGTGGGGAACTTCATTTTTTTTTTTTAAATAAAACAAAAACCCATCTCAGGAGATGGGGAATCAAACCCTGATCCCCAGGTCTCCACTGCACCAGGTGCTTGTGCCTTAGCCACTCCACCATAGGAGGGGCCTGAATAGGCACAGCACCTGTGGCCTCTTCAGTCCTTCCTCCAGATCCTAGTGAGCGACAGGGGTAGCAGTAGTAGTTTCCTACAGCTTTATATCCCTGTCTCTGTAATTCATTCCATGCTTTAGACTGTAGGGTTCTTCATGCACTGTTTCGTCCACAACATATTGACCCGGTACCCCACAGTGCAGTGGCTAGTGGATCTGCTTGCCACAACACAGTACAGTGCCTGGTGGAACTGCTTGCCACACCATAGTGCAGTGTCTAGGAGAACTAGTTTCACACAATAATGCAGTAACTAGGAGAAATGTTTGCTGTGCTATAATGCAGTGGATTGAAGAGCTGCTTGCCACACCATAGTGTTGTCACAAGGGGAGCTGCTTGCCACAGCATCGTGCAGTGGCTAGGGGATCTGCTTGTAACAACATAGTGCAGTGGGTAGGGGATCTGCTTGCAATAACATAGTGCAGTGGGTAGGGGATCTGCTTGCAATAACATAGTACAGTGGGTAGGGGATCTGCTTGTAATAACATAGTGCAGTGGGTAGGGGATCTGCTTGCAATAACATAGTGCAGTGGCTAGGGGATCTGCATGCAATAACATAGTGCAGTGGGTAGGGGAGCTACTTGGTGTGCCATAGTGCAGTGGCTAGTGGAGCTGCTTGCTACAGCATAGTGCGGTTACTAGGAGAGCTGTTTGCCTTGCTATAGTGCAGTGGCTAGTGGAGCTGCTTGCTACAGCATAGTGCAGTGACTAGCAGAGCTGTTTGCCTTGCTATAGTGCAGTGCCTAGTGGAGATACTTGCTACAGCATAGTGCAGAGGCATGGGGAGCTACTTGTCACACCATAGTGCAGTGGCTAGTGGAGCTGCTTGTCATAGCATCGTGCAATGGCTAGAAGAGCTGCTTAGCATAACACAGTGCAGTAACTAGGAGAGTTGCTTGCCAGACATAGTGCAGTGATCATGGGAGATGCTTGCCACACCACAGTGCATTGGCTAGGGTAACTGCTTGCTGCACCATGGTGCAGTTGCTAGTGGAGCTGCTTTCCACACTATAGTGCAGTGGCTAGGGGAGCTGATTGCCATACCGCAGTGCTGTGGGTAGGGGAGCTGCTTGCCACATTATAGTGCAGTGGCAGGGGGAGCTGCTTCCCACGCTATCACGCAGTAGCTAGGGGAGCTGCTTGCCACACTACAGTGCAGTGGCTACTAGGGAAGCTATTGGCGCACTATAATACAGTGGTTAGGGGAGCTGCTTGCCACACCATAGTGCAGTGGTTAGGGGAGCTGCTTGCCACACCATAGTGCAGTGGTTAAGGGAGTTGTTTGCCACACCATAGTTCAGTGGGTATGGGAACTTGTAGTGCAGTCAGTGGGTAGTTCTGTTTGCACACCTGTGGTAAGGACCATTTTCAAAGAGTGTGATATACTGTACAGTAGGTTACGAGATGGTTAACAGCAGAATGTAACGTTACTAGCACGCCATAGTGCTGTGGTTAGGGGAACTTGTAGTACAGTCAGTGGGTAGTTCTGTTTGCACACCTGTGGTAAGGACCACTTTATAACTACAGTAATTATAATATATATATATAATTTGGATATACAATGGTGAGCTGTCAGATAAATGATTTATCTACACTTGTGCTGTTTAACCTCGGACATCTCATTTGCGGCTTACGCCGCTCGTGAGGTTACCCGAGGTCAAACAGCACTAGTGTAGATAAATCATTTATCTGACAGCTCACCATTGTATATTCCATTTATGCAATAGGGATGCTTTCTGTCAGTGCAGGGACATTTGCTTTTGATTGTTTATCTTTTTTTTTGCATATGTTTGTCAAAAAGTGAACAAAAAATTGCATTTTCTGCTCTTTTTTACTAATGATCAAAAAATCTATAAGGTATCTATAAATGAAATACCACTCATTTTGTAGGTAATTTTGTGCTGCACAACATTCATGCTCACAGCACTATGCTATCTTTTTTCATTTTAAAGTTATTTGCATTTGAATATAGTTAGTACTGGTACTGAGGCTGAATATTCTAAATGAGTTCCAGAGTGATTATAACATATCTACTATATGTATAAATCTGTGATGATACATCTGCTATGTGTATAAGTGTAACATTTTGAATTTATCTCATAGTAGCTCAGATTTATCACATAGGATTTATGTCCACGCCTAGTGTATAAATAAATAAATAAATAATAATTAAAAAAATATATATATATATTTATAAAATGGGGTGGTAAAATCATAGAAATTCCACTAACATGATTGGACAGAATGCATCACATGACCGTGCATTATTTCCCAACGACCGCACACCTCCCATAGCGACCGCATGCCTGAACTACTTTTATCCTCAAAACCTTCTACCAGTACTCGCATCATTCACATCTACCACAGATGAGTCACCCACAAAACAAGTTCAAACTAACACTGACTAAAAAAAAAAAAAGAGCTTTGTATTCCTATTTCTTTTCAGTTACTATTCTTACAATAAAGCCGTCCTCTTTACAGAGAGGAAAACGAGTGGGGACCACTTTCACTTTTATTAGTTACATGTAGCGTGATCGAGCATGGTCAATAACACTACCTAATAACCACCCAGACACTGAAAGCATGTCCCTCAGTGTGAATAAGTAAAGTAACTGTATTTTACCTTACTATTATTCAGAAGTGTTTAAAAGAAGTAGCCAGCTCAAGCGAGTTGCAGACAGGACTTTCAGTTTTATGACTGAGGTGTAGCATGACCGAGCGTGCTGAAAAAGAAAGTTAATGTGCAGCCAAACAGTAAAAGTAAGTAACACTGTGTACTAGAAAAGCAAAGAAACTCTGCATTTGAGCTTATTTAAATTTAAAAGCATGTAAAAAAGCTGCCGTGGGAAGCATTCGGAGAAGTAGTGCAAACCGAGAGTGTTGGCAGCATCGGAGACATTACGTAGGACAGAGCGAGTGTTGCTCTAGCAACAGTTGCTACAGCAACACTCTCTGCCCTGCATTCGTCTCCGGCGCTGCCCACACTCTGGTTCTCTTTACTAGCCGATACTTCCACCGCAACAATGCTGAAATTAAATAGCTCAACGCAGTTCTAGTACAATATTCTGCTACTGACTGACTACACAACCTGCATTTTCACCATGCTTTCGGTCATGCTACCCACAGTCACTAAACTGAAAGTCCTCTGCAGCTAGCGACTACTTTCCACGGCAGCTTTTACATCGTTTTAAATTTAAATAGCTCAAATGCAGAGTTTATTTCCTTTTCTACTACAGAGTGTCACTTACTTTCACTGTTTGCCTGCACATTACGTTTCACTTTCACCACGCTCGGTCACGCTATACGTCAGTGATAAAACTGAAAGTTCTGTCTGCCACTAGCCTCACCTCGCTCCTTCTTTTACACAAATCTAAATAAAATAAGGCAAAATGCAGTCCTTTTACACAAATCTAAATAAAAATAAGCAAAATGCAACAAACCTTTTTTTTTTTTTTTAATTCTTATGTCACACAGGGACTACTTTTTTGTTCTCCCACAAAAACATTTATTTCCATTTTATAAGATAGATATACCACTCTAGGGTGTGTGGTCACGCTCTGATATATGCATGCCTTGGGTGGTTGAACGCACACCAAGGCGTGCGTATATCAGAGCGCGACCGCACACCCTAGAGTGGTATATCTATTACATATACACATACATATACACATACATATACAAATATATATACATATATATATGTAACCCCCACCCGGTCTACCATTTGTATCTGACAGCAATACCAGGTGGGCTGGGTTCAGGGAGGAATAGGTCACTCGGCACAAAGGCTAGGTTTGGCTACTCTGCACAGGGGCACCCAAGTAACTCCGAACACAGGAAGCAATAACTGTAATGTCTAATACCAGAAGTGGGATTCTAAAGTGAGGCATTTTATTCACATCCAGACAGAATAAACAAAGCATAGATGGACCCCCATGGGGCCACACTCCTGGTAATGCAGATTAAAAGAGACCAGAACACTTCCTCAACACTTTAGCCCTCTGGCTCTGAACCCACTGGGCACACAGCCCGGACTAGCACGCTGCTTTGGGTTACACAGCCCGAACTCATACACAGTTCTGGGTTTTCCCTGGCTCGGCTCCCTTGCCAGCCACTTGGACACCTTCCATACTTCATGGAAACATTTTCTGGTGGCTCCCTAAACCACCTAAGAGCACCTCGGCTCCATCAGGGAATCTTCCTTTCAATCCCACGTCTGGGTACTTTCCTCGGGCACTGGCCAAGTACCTGAGAGAAAGTAAAAGGCAAATCTGTAGAGGTGAATTTGGTTACTACTGATGGGGGGTCTCCCACCTCTCGCTCCCGAAATTCATACTCGGCCATTTCTCTGAACAGTAAACACCTCATCCTGTAAAGCTTTGCAATGTAGATTCTTGCTAAATGTATTTCACATTCCATCAGCTTGTCTTGCCTCCCATTTGTGCTGGCCTTGAACATACTTTTAAGTGGCATAGTCCATTACTCTAGACCCCCCCACTGGTTAAGCAGTCCAATCCCCACTTTCTTTCTTTCCCTTTGTGCTGGCCTTGAACATACTTGAATTAAGTGGCATTGTCCATTACTCTAGACCCCCCCCACTGAGTTAAGTAGTCCAATCCCCACATCTTCCAACTGTACTTGGCTGTCTTTTCCTGACCCCATAGTAACAGTCCCTTTAGTTTCCTTCTGTTCAGGTAAAAACACTTGGCCCTTTTTCAGAGCGGACTCACCCTTTGGTTGCAGGTGCCCCACAGGTGTTTCCTCCACAAGGAACCTTCCTCTCAGAGCTTCTGGTGCCTCAGCACAACTTGAACAGGCAGCTTCTTTCCCTTAGCCGGACCCAGGGGGTTGCCCCTAGAAAACAGGCAGACACCTTCCCCCATCCCCTCTGGGATGAGTCTCTGAACCATTGAGAGTGGTCTTCACCACTTCAATTGCAGTTCCTGTGTTCCTCTTCAGGTGGAAACACACACCTTAAACAAAAGTAGCTCTGAAACAGAGCTTAAAGCTCTGACAGCCTGCACACACTCTGCTGCACTACAGTCTCTCACTCAGACTGCACACAGACTGGCTTCAAATTCCCCAATGTTCTACTCTAACCTCCAACTGCAACATTCCAGTGTGGTTTATGCAGCTGCAACAGTTCTAAAATGATGTCTTCCCTCAGTCTCAGCTGAGACTGAGAACAGAGTGAGACCGTGTGAAATCCATTTAACTGGAGTTTCACAAACTGCCTTCCCTGCCTACCACTAGGTCTTACTGGGATTCTAGTAACCCCGGGTAACAGGGGGGTTACATATATATATATAAGGGATATACAATGGTGAGCTGTCAGATAAATGATTTATCTACACAAGTGCTGTTTGACCTCGGGTAACTTCAATGGCGGCGAAGCTACCAGTGAGGTGTCCGAGGTCAAACAGTACAAGTGTAGATAAACTTTCATTTATCTGACAGCTCACCATTGTATATTTCATTTATGCAATAGGATGCTTCTTATCAGTGCGGGAACATTTGGTTTTGACTGTTTATCTTCTTTTTAAATGATAATTTCTGGGACTTTCTGGGACTTTTGGTTAACTTTCCTGGTGCATGTCCGCCTAGCAGGGTGGTTGCTATTAAACGAAACACCACTCATTTTGTAGAGAACTTCTTGCTGAACAAATGTCATGGTGAAAGTATCATGCTACCTTTTTTGTTTTAAAGTTATTCGCATTTGTTTGATGAAAAAGTGAAACAAAAATTAAATTTTATGCTGTTTTTTGCTAATTATAAAAAAAACTAAAAGGTATTTATTAATGAAATGCCACTCATTTTGTAGATATTTTCATGCTGAACATTTTGTGCTCATAGTACCATGCTATCATTTTAGTTTTAAAGTGATTCACATTTGTTTGTCGAAAAGTGAAAAGAAAATGGAATTTTATGCTGTTTTTGCTAATTATGAAAAACTAAAAGGTATCTCTGAATGAAACACCACTCATTTTGTAGATATTTTTATGCTGAACATTTTCGTGCTCACAGTACCATGTTATCATTTTTCATTTTAAAGTTATTTATATTTGTTTGTCTGTAAAGTGAAAAGAAAATAGGATTTTTGCAGTTTTTGCTAATTATAAAAAACTAAAATGTATCTATAAATGAAACACCACTCATTTTGTAGATTTTTTTGTCCAGAACATTTTAGTGCTCACAGTACTATGCTATCATTTTCGTTTTAAAGTTATTCACATTTGTTTGTCAAAAAGTGAACAAAAAGCTTTGATTGACAGTTTGCATTTATTCCACATATGTGGGATAAATCTAAGGTAGTTAGATTTATTCCACATATGTGAAATAAATGGATTTATTCAATGGCTTTTGGTCTCACACCTATTGCATAAATATATATATATATATATATATATATATATAGCCCTGTAGGTTACAACTTGGTTAACAGCAAAATGTAAGGTTTGTATGTGCATCAACCTTAATGGCACTGTGTTTACTTTTGGGGCCAATGAGCCAAAATGCCTGGATTTGCCTTTATTTGTGGTATGCCATTTGTTGCTTAATTTTAAATACCAGCAACCAAAAAACCCAGAAGATTGCTAGCTGTCCACCTGAGAGATGTGATGCTTTAATGTGTGTTAAGGATGAAAACTATGATGAAACTCCTTCTGTTACTATAACAGAATTAGGCCTACGACTGACAAACATAACTTACGAGCATTCAACTTGGCGCAAGAAAGATGGCCCATGGCCTGAGTGACAGCATTCTGTGGCACCACCTGGAAATCTAGGGGCCAGGTTTGAGATTCACAATCCCACCTGGAGGGGGGGCAGGGCAGGGGGCTGGCAAAGTGTGAAGGGGCAGTGCATGGCCTCTGGGGAGAGAGGGAGGGAGGGAGGTGTAGCCTGCCCAGCATTCATAAACTGCACACCAACCAGTCACGGAGCAGCACTGGCATGGGTCATGAGGGCAGCGGCTCATCCACTGTCCCACTGGCGGGAGGGAGGGTGTGGTCAGTGCCCCTCCCCATCAGGTGTGGGACCAAACTGGGAAGAAATAATTAAAAACAAGAAAGGTAGCCAGGCAACATGTCACCAACTTTGGATTTTCACTGCCCCATGAAAAAATGAATGACTGAACTCCTGTAAGATGTAATGATGCCAGTAAAGGGACCAAAAGACAAGAGAAGAAGAAATGGGTATTTTATCGAAGCAGTAACACAGAATTTAATCATCGAGCCCTTCTTCGCACCAGATATACAGTTTGGTACAGTCTTCCAGGTGTCCCAGTCCAGTCCAGAATTCCCTTTAGTTTGGTGATGTTCTCCATTCCCAGAGGTGTGGGAATGGTCTGCCCATTCCACGTGGACCCCCTGCTATTTCCAGAGCTGGAATTTCCTCAGCCACTCATCTACTAGTCTAACTGGAGGCAAGTTCTGATATGGGAAATACTGAGGAAAGGAGACAAAGGTGCTATTCTCCTATACATGTGAACCTTACCAGGCAAGATTGTAGAAGCAAAGATGTCAGGGTCTTTCAAAAAAGTAATCAGATGCCACTACGAGCAATATGGTTGTACTACAAAACGCCATGCATGATGGGCTGGACAATTTTTTATTCCTGATGCTCTTACACTGCCATCCTCATGTCTTTATGTTTTTGTTCTTTTTACTGTCGGACATGAGTGTCTGTCAAGCAAGCCAGACAGCTGTGAGAAGCGGAACTAACCCGGAAATCTGTGAAACTTAATTTCAGTCGAGCAATCAGAACATTGGTGCACACACGCAGGCATGTTCTCCACACTGCAAAACAAAGCAGAAGACATTAGCTGACAAGATACCAAGAAATTCAATTACCAGACCCTTCTCCTAATCCTTTGCAGGCTACGCTCCTTGATGCCTTTCAGTTCCAGTGCAGATCAAACAGAGAAAGACTTTCCCATCACCCTGGGATCTCGGGACAGACTAGATGATCCAGTGGTCTTTTTCCACCATCACTGTCTGCGTTTGTATGTTTCTCTTGCCTCTTGCCAACCTCTGCTAACTAAAATCTTAAGTCCTGCAACCCTCAGTTATGTGTGCTGAGTCTTTTCTTACTCTGCAGTCCACAGATAAAGTGTCCACCCAAATGAAGACTTACAGTATACTTACTTTGCTTGTCTCCTTCCTTGCAAAGTATTGTTACATTTTAGTCTGTACCACATTAAAGTATAACACTTTAAAATTGTAAATACATTAAAATTATAGAGTAGTTACATATTTGCTTCATGCACTGTCGGTACAAAGTAGTTACCCTGCCTTCACAGTGTAACTGCAATCGCTAGTATCCTTGACAGTATTTTGCAAGTGCAGAATCCTGCCCTCCCACACCACCCTAGATGAATTGCACTAGATGTTGGATCTCCTGTGTTTATTCACTGGTCTGGAACAAGGTGGGCACATGCAGTGCAAATGTCCCTTTTCTGTTATCAGCTGGTGAATAGGGAGGGACTGACAACACTGAAGACTTTATCTACTGGCCACATACAGCTCAGGCAGGTACAATGAAGGCTGTTCTCCTTTGTGAGGATCTCTTGGCCTGGGACTGAATGCACTGGACACTGAAGTCCACTGGCTATTCAGAAACTGGGTACTGTGTGAACAGGTGCCCTAGAAGCCTCCACAAAATGCCTCTCAGTAGGGACGTGGCAGGATCACCACCCATCTGTGGGGTGAAAACCAAGCTAATACTTTTGACTGAACATGTAATCTCTCCAGTATCCTCCTTTGGGCAAACACTGAGACACTGTTCCTGACCCTGTGGCACTGTGTTGTGATGACATGATGAGAAGAAGCCATTGCAAAAGATGAGATGAGTGCTCCAATCCCATCAGACCTGTGCTGTGAAAAGGGCTGCGTGAACCCCAGATCCACACCTGAAAGATTGTCTATATTGACCACTTAAGGGGAAATTGTTTAACCAGGAAAGGAACACTACGCCAGAGCTTGTTTCCAGGTGCGACCTGGGAACATGAGAAAGTTAAGTGACCTGCTCAGGGTCACACAGTATGCAAGTGGAAACACTTAGCCACACAGTACAAAGAGAGATCACTTTGTTCTTCTCTTTCAAATAAAATACAGTAGAGTGTGTGTGTGTTTGTGTGTGTTTGTGTTTGTGTGTGTGTGCGCGCGTGCGTGTGTGTGTGTATATGTGCGTGTGTGTGTATATGTGTGCATGACTCTGAATCATGAACCACTTAGGTTCAACTGGACAATATTTAAATTCATGTGGTTCTGGTTCAGGTCTGCTTGGGACTCCTGTTTGTGTGGAAAGGTACTGTTCGGTGTGCAGATACTGCTGCAAATCTTAAAAGCTGGGATCTTTTTTATTGGTTTGAGTCGCGATGTATCCCTCCTTAACTTGGAGAACAACCTTAAAGGGGAACATAGACACCTCAGCATTCGCAATCCATTATGCAAGCAACAATACCCGACAGGGTGGGTGGTATTGCGCAATATTAGACCACTCAGGGGCATAATGAGGCCCAATGCTGCAGACAGTGGGAACTTATAGCCCCTGGAAGGCCTGGCATTGCCCAATGCTGCCCACCCTGGAAGGTGTTACTGTGCTTAGAAAATGGAAAGTAACTGGAAAAGAACAGTGACACAGATTTTTAACTTTGCAGACAAAATTATTATTTTTTATTTAACACCTTAAACTGAAGGACAAGAAATAGTCCTTAAAAAAGAAAATAAAAAATATGCATTTAAACCATGCTGAAGTACACTCTGACGATAGGGAAGGGTGCTATCTGGCGACTGAACATATGGAAGGAGGAGGAGGTTACTGTCTTTTTAATATATTGCAAGATTTCTTTTTTGTGGGGGGGTTGGGGAGCTTAGCAGGGAAAACAGGGATTACTGTCAAAATCGTGCATCCAACATAGTGCTAACCTATATAGCGCAGGCTTTATCGCGCATACCCGCTTTAGCGAATAGTCATTTCAGCTAATCATAAATAGCGTGTTAGCGTTCTAAATAGCTTTATTACTCACTGGTCTGTGCTCTGCTTAGTCATTATGATGTGTTACATGATGACTGCATATGCATATTTTTTACAGGTGACTACTCATGCCGTAGTACGCTAGTGCAACCCTATAATGTTTCCCAAGCATTAGTTCTGATGAACACTTCCCCGGCAGATCTGAGTGTGCTATGGACCTTCTTAAGTCATACTAAGCATACAATGTGAGTGTGCAATTTGTTTATGTTTTATGGTATGCTGTTGAGTTTTATTTATTTCACACTCCTGCTCTGTTGTGCTTGTGTTTCACATATATTCCATACTTGTGCTATGTTGTGCATGGGCAATACAGGGCCTACATAGAACATTAGTTTTATTTCTAATCTTTATTGAGGACACATTTTTCAAAAACTTCATGTTTCAGATTTCTGTTATCTTCTAGAGCATGTTTATGCCTGTAACTGGAAATTATATGCTATACCGTGTAGATACTCTGATTTAGTACGCTGTTGGTATTCCGCTGTTATAACAGCAATCCGCTTTGCAGTATCTTTATATTTCTTTCTGGACCCAATTACAGCAGTACCGGCTATTATCTGCTCCATCAGCACAGTGCTACAGTGCTGTTCTTCTTTAAGCACTTGTAGAAATTTCTATATTGATGGATGGTGTGCACCAATAAAATGACTAAACTTGAGGTGCCAGGCCTCCTCACAGTTTGTTGTGCATGGTAAATCTCGATTAACAGCAGCATAACAATTGATAGCAAACATAGGTTGTCTTCGGCCTTCTCTTCCCAAGGGCTGTCCCAACCACGTATCCTCGAAGTGGTCAACAAGGTTTGAAAGTAAGTCATCATTAGATTGATAAAATTCAGAAACCATTAACTCCACAAATGCTGAGATGGCATCCGCGACAGGCACATAGACAAGTGCTGGCAGAAGTCTTACTTGTAGAGCAAAGCTGGGGTCTGATACATAGAGTGCACACACATCTGGCAGTTCTTGAATCTTGCGCAACAGCGACTGACACGTGGAAAAAACAACCTCTGATTTTAGCAGTAGGGAATGCAAGCGTAAACACTTTTATTGAAGCCAATTCGAAATCTCGCAAAATTGACAGTGGCTGGGGAGTGTCGCACATTCTGTTTAGCTCTGTGAAAATCTTACTGTATGTTGCAGCTGTTCGATTCGCCATCAAAATATACACCAGAGGTACAACAGTGCTGTTGAGGATAGCATGTATAGAATAAAGCTGATGAAATATTGAAGGGCAACTCTTAAAAGTTCCATCAGTGAACCAATGTGCACTGCTCTTTAAGTGCTGTAGGTCCTGTGACGTTGAGAATATTAGGAAATGGTCGTGGCTGGACCCGGAGTCATACATTAGAAATTTCTCATTTTTTTAAAGTACAGCACAATTCTTCAGGAATTATTAAAGAAGCAGCATCAGCTGGCTCAGATGGAGGGCAAGCAGCAGATCAGCGCTGATGCCTGACAGTTCGCTTCAGTAGTGACATAGCAGGGAGCTGCGACGCAACAGACGGACACAATTCAGAGACACCACCAGCTACAATCTGGTGTGTAGTTTTGCAATTATTACTGGCCTGTTCTTTTGTGCTGGCCACAGCATCCTTTACTGCAATCAATGATGAATCAGGGACATGGTTGTGTTCGCCCAATTTTTATGTTGATTGCGCGCATGCGCAAGAAACATGTTGCGACAGGTTGCTGGAGAAGCAGGTTGTGGAGGCGCGGCACTGTTGTGGCCAGTGCCCCTACAGCCTGCAAAGGCTTGCCCCGCTTCCCCCAATGCTGTGGCACACTGCTGCTGGCATTAGTTCAGCCAGCGTGCCACAACTTTCTAAGAAACTCAGCCGCTGCAATCAGGGGCCGCCTTGTCATTGCAGCGTCAGTCATCTGCTGCAATGAGGGAGTGACCCGTCATTGCAGGACGGAATGTAAAACCCCTGAGATTGTTTGTGAACATGGCAGCGGCTTGCTGCCATGTTCAAAACTATATTACCCCCACGCGTTTAGTTGCCGATGGGGGCCCCAATCCCCATCGGCATTCTGTTCCCCGCTTTTGTTCCTGCCAGCAGGGTGGCCAATCCCGTCGGCTGTAGTGTTCCCCTCGTTTGCTTTGTTGCTGGCGGGAGCCCACTCCCGTTGGCATTCTGTTAACCCCTTTTGTTGCTGCCAATGGGATGCCCAATCCCGTCGGCATGCTTATAACCCGCCCTGCCCGTTTGCGAGGGTGCCCAATCGATCGGCTACTGCTACCCCGATCAGGAAGCCTCTGCTGTACACTGAGAGCCCACCCCAGTGTGCCAGATGCCCTACAAGTCAGAAAATGGTCCCGTGGCGTCTGGTATTTTTATTTTTAAATCCTGGAAGAAGGAAACCGTCCCTCGGTGCTCGCCCACTTCCACCGCAACCCGCACCCAACCACCGCACACCCGCCTCCCCACACCCCCACCCCATACTTACCTTAGAGCTTGTCACGACGATCTCGGTGGACGGGAACACGCTCTGCACTCTTCAAAGCCGACCGCAAACTGAGAAATGCGGTAAACTGTATAATGTAATACATAGGGTTTTTCAACTTTACTGCATATCTCGGGCATTTTTGGGAATTTTTCCACCAAATTTTCAACATGGGGTTTTCGGACCCCTCCTCATGAATTCTTGAACTGTCATGGCGTTAATCGGCCCAGAAAGGTGATTTTGCGGTCACTGCGTGGAATCACCTTCGGGCTGATTAATAAGCGACAGTGACAGTGTTCATGGTGGGCTCTCAAAAAGCCTATGTTGCAAATTTAATTGAAGCATCAAAAATGACTGTTTTACGAACGTGCGCTGCGCAGTTGCTACGCATGCTTGTAACTTCGTGAATTTGCAATATTTTCAAGCCAGATTTCCAACGTTGGCATTTTGTCACACCTCCTTGTGAACAGTACAGCTGTCATTGTTCACATCCTGGCAGAAATGTGTTTTCACACTTCTGGCGCAGAATAGCGTGGTCGCTGTGGGAAATCAGTGTTCGGGACAGATTAAAAAAATTACAGTGCCACTGTTCATGAGTAGAGGTCCTGAAATGGCTATGCTGAAAATTTGGTAATGATACTCCATAAAATGACTGTGTTACGAGCGTGCATTGGGCAGTTTGCAAGCACGCTCGTAACTTTGCGAATTTATAATATTTTCACTCCAGATTTCCAGTATTGCCATTTTCCTACACCTACTTATGAACAGTAAAGCTGTCATTTTTCCCATCCTGGCTGAAATGTGTTTTCGCACTTCCGGCACAGAATGCAGTGGTTGCTGTGGGAAATCACTGTCCGGGACAGATTAAGAAAATAAGAGTGATACTGTTCATGAGCAGAGGTCATAAAATGCCTGTGTTGAAAATTTGGTGATAATAGCCCATCGAATGACTGTGTTACAAGTGTGCGTTGCACACTTTCCACGCACGCTTGTAACTTCGCAGATTTGTAATATTGTCACGCCACATTTTCACCAGTGGAATTTTCCACACCTCCTTATGAGCTGTGTAGCTGTCATTTTCACATCCTGACCGAAATGTGTTTTCACAGTTCGGCACAGAATAGAGCGTCGCTGTGGGAAATCACTGTTCAGGACAGATTAAGAAAATGACAGTGGCACTGTTCATGAGCAGAGGTCCTAAAATGCCTATGTTGAAAATCGGGTGACAAAACTCCATAACATGACTGTGTTGCAAGCGTGCGTTGAACTGTTTCCACGCACCCTTGTAACGTCTCATTTTTGTAATATTTTCACCCCACATTTCCAACAGTGGCATTTTTCCACACCTCTTTATGAACAGTACAGCTGCCATTTTTCACATCATGGCTAAAGTGTGTTTGTGCACTCCTGCCACAGAATAGCATGGTCGCTGTGGGGAATCGCTGCATGGGACACATTAAGATCGAACGAGTGAGAGGGGGGAGTGACCGCGCTGAACTGAGGTCTGTTGGGACTGCTGCGGATTTGTTTGTGGGCAGAGAAAGGACCCAACGCAAGAGCCCAGTACAAAAGGGCAGCCTGCAGCACTGGGAGAAACAGAACGAGAGAGCGAGTGAGAGAGGGGGAGTGAGCAAAGTCACCGGAGCTCTTTCAGGACAGCTACAGATGTCTTTGTGGGCAGGACAAGGCATCAGTGCAGGCAGGGGCCCAGTGCAAAAGGCCAGCCTGCAGCGGTGGGAGAAACAGTAGAAACGAGTGAGACAGGGGGACTGAGTGAGCTCAACGGAGCTCTGTCAGGACTGCTGTGGATTTCTTTGTGTGCAGACAAAGGCATCAATGCAGGCAGGAGTCCCGTACAAAAGGGCCGCTTGCAGCGCCAGGACAAACAGAATCAGCATGTGAGACAGGGAGACTGAGCGACCTCAACAGAGCTCAGTGGGGACAGCTGTGGATTTGTTTGTTGGCAGAGGAAGGGCACAGCATAAGAGCCCAGTACAAAAGGGCAGCCTGCAGCACTGGAAGAAACAGAACGAGAGAGCGAGTGACGGAGGGGGAGTGACCGAATTCACCGGAGGTCTTTCAGGACTGCTGCAGATTTCTTTGTGGGCAGAAAAAGGCATCAGTGCAGCCAGGGGCCCAGTACAAAAGGCCAGCCTGCAGGGGTGGGAGAAACAGTACGAGCAAGTGAGACAGGAGGACCGAGTGAGCTCAACGGAGCTCTGTCAGGACTGCTGCGGATTTGTTTGTGAGCAGAAAAAGGTGCCAATGCAGGCAGGAGTCTCGTACAAAAGGGCCGCTTGCAGTGCCAGGACAAACAAAATGAGCGTGTGAGACAGGGAGACTGAGCGACCTCAACAGAGCTCTGTCAGGACAGCTGCAGATTTGTTTGTGGACAGACAAAGGTGCCAGTGTATGCAGGGGCCCAGTACAAATGGACAGCCTGCACTGGCGGGGAACCCAGAATGAGCGAGTGAGACAGGGGGAGTGAGCGAGCTCAACAGAGCTCTATTGTAACTACTGCAAATTTCTTTGTGGACAGAAGAAGGCAGCAACACAGGCAGGAGTCCAATAAAAAAGGGCAGCCTGCAGCGCCAGCAGAAACAGAATGAGTGAGTGAGAGAAGGGGAGAGAGCGAGCTAAATGGAGCTTTGTCGGGACTGCTGCAGATTTCTTTGTGGGCACACAAAGGTGCCAACAGAGGCAGAAGCCCAGTACAAAAGGGCAGCCTGCAGCGCCAGGACAGACAGAATGAGTGAGTGACACAGGGGGAGTGAGCAACCTCAATGGAGCTCTGTCGTGACTGCTGCGGTTTCTTTGTTGGCAGAAAAAGGTGCCAACACAGGCAGGAGCCCTGTACAAAAGGCCACCCTGCAGCGCCGGCAGAAATGGAACGAGTGAGTGAGAGAGGGGGAGTCAGCAGGCTCAACAGACCTTTGTCGGGACTGTTGCAGATTTCTTTGTGGGCAGAAAAAGCCACCAACAGAGGCAGGAGCCCAGTACAAAAGGGCAGCCTGCAGCACCAGGAGAAACAGAATGAACAAGTGAGAGAGGGGGAATGAGCCACCTCAAAAGAGTTCTGTGGGAACAGCTACAGAATTCTTAGTGGGCAGAACAAGGTGCAAGTGCAGGCAGGAGCCCAGTACAAAACAGCAGCCTGCAGCACCGGACGAAACAGACTGAGTGACTGACAGAGGGCCAGTGAGCGTGCACAACACACCAACGCAATCAACATTTGGCGTTGACAAATGCTTGTTTAACACGGTTTCCCCATTCAGATGCAGTCTAGCCCCACAATTTCCTTTGTCATATTCTAAACATTTGTAATATGACTTCGTTTCTGTAACTCGTTCCCTTCTGAACAGAAACCCATCTAGGCAAGTGAGGTCAGCTCCCTTTTGACTCTTTACAAATCTGACTGCCATTTTTGCAAGAGGCAGCTCCTGGTTTGGCAAGGCATAGTGATCGCGCATGCTATTGCGTGATTATGTACCAGCACTAGTTTGATTCTGTGCTATACCATCATGCGCTATTATATATGTGCTATTTTTACTTGTGCACATCCCTGGCTTGCTGTCTTGCACTTTACGACGAGCTGCACAGCTCCATCTTCCCCCTTATGGCGAGCTGCCTGTGTTCCCAGAGTACTGTGGCTGAGGTCTGAGGAACTAATAAGGGACGTACAGTGATATCTGTCAGTTACACTTGTGGAAGGAGGAGGTTAGTTTGTTTTAAATATTGCAGTCCTCCTTTTTTATTTTTTTGGTTCAGCAGGGATAAAATGACGGGGCTAACAAGGGAGTAGCAGGAGTGTAGTGCTGCCACCAGGAGCCGCTCCTACTTTGGCGGTTTGTTTAAAAAGTAACACATTTGGTTTGCTGTAAAAACAAAAATGAAGAGGATTCTTATGGTTGTACTTGATGGTGGTGCTGGTGGTTGAGGAGGGGAAGGCAGTGGCTGAGCAGGGTGGGAGGGGTGATCTTGGTAAGCGAGCTTCAAAATTCAAAGTCCAGAGTGGCACAATGATACCACTCTAGTACTGAACTGGGCTGGGCTAGCACATTTTTTACCAGGGCTCTGTCATCTGTCGACGGTCACCTTGCCAAGGGACTCAGCTAATCAGAGCTCAGGTAAACTGAAGCCCATTTTCTAATATATTATAAACTGAGAGTGATAAATCCCTTTATCTGAGCTACTGTGTGAATAAATATAGACTCTTACATTTATACACATAATAAACTCTTCATCACTCATTAATGTATATAGTATCCACGTGATAGACCCCTCTTGCCCACCAGTACTACTTGCCAGTTTCAATTCACCGCCTACTGTTTTAGCAGTCTACAACATTCCAGTCCTGCTCTGGTCTCACTCTATCTGCATCAGTGCTGCTAAATGAAACAGTCTCCATGCCAGCATATATCACCTCAAACTCTGGCACTGTTTCAAAAAACAGAAACTTTTTTTTTAACTTATTATATTTTCCAAGCCTGCTGTCTCTCAACCTCCACTCCTTCAGTTCCCCCAAGGAGTATCACCCTCCCAACCCTACCGACACTCAGGGTCTGCCCCTAGAGTACCACACTCACTGCCATTGGGCCCCTTGATGGCCCAGATTACCCCCCCGGGCTGGGCGAGGAGAGATCCCACCTTATCTCCTTCTATCCCCTGCAGCGAGCTGTACAGCGAGGTCTGCCCTGTTTGGTCGGCGGGTGGTGAGACTGGCTCCGGAGGACGTCATCTAGGTAGGCTGGAGGACTTTTTCCTCCGAGATGTATTTCCTTGATGCTGGCGTGCAAGGAGGATCAAGGCTGCCAGCATGCGTGGAAATGCACGTCGAAGCCAGTCCTATGCCAGCATCTACCCCTTGCGTCAGGCGCTCCTCTACCACACTGACCACCCTAAGCATCCCCCAACAGGTTGCGGTATCACGGTGGAGAGCGTGGTCCCCCCCCACCCTGGAGAAGGAGAGCAGCCATTGGGCGCTTAATCCTTCTCCCTCCCAGCTGACCCCCGTCGACCAGAGGTCGCTCCCGAACCCAGGTCGCTGGTGTGGTACAAGGTGTGGCGTCCAGCACCTCAACCATCGGAGCCACCAGGCCAGCATAAAAACTCTTTTTTTTTACGACATACGTCCATTTCCATTTCCACTCTTCTACCTATTTGAACTGCTTTCTCATCCAGAATCTCTTTCTGGTTCTTGCTGGTCTCCACTCCTCTACCTGAACTTCTGTCTTCCCCGGTAACTAAAATGGTGCATCATAACTGTTACTTGTTTTCCTTTTTTTTTTGTAATAAAAACCAAAGACTGCTCACTCTAACTGCTGTCATTACTGACACACTGAAACAGCACATGCCAGAAAGTTAAGTAATTTAAAAAAAAAACACAAAGCAAGAGAAAAAACGCACAGAGCAAGCTAATTTTGTCTGGTGTTCACTCGCTGTGCAATACAGATACACTGCTCTGTTGCAGTTCACATGCCGATATACACTTTTTCTTTTTAAAAATGACAATACCAAAAACTCTAATGAGCTCTCCTCATAGGCAAGGCAATTTTATTTACCGTATATGTCATCCAATCCCAGAGGCTCTGGGCACCTCACAATAAGTACAGATAAAAATGCACAATAAAAGGATAAAATGTAGGTTACAGAGCCAGGCCCAAAACATAAAACAAATAAATGAGTTTTTAAGGATTTTTTAAAGATGGTCAGGGAGGGGGCATCTCTTGTCTCACGAGAAAGGGCGTTCCATAAAACTGAAGCAGTGACTCTGAATGCCCTGTCACCAGAGGACTTCAGTTGAGACCTCGGTGCTGACAGGAGGCCTGCCTCTGTTGACCAGAGGGGATTACCAGGAACATAAGGCAGCAGGAGGTCTCTCAGGTAGACCAGACCCAATCCATGCAGGGCCTTGTATGTAAGCAAGCGTACATTGAAGCTAATGTGCCAACCGCACCAGCAGCCAGTGCAGAGCGCGGAGAACCGGTGTGATATGTGCAGACTGAGAGGTCCCCACAACCAGCCAGGATGCTGCATTCTGAACTAGCTGCAGATGGTGCAGCAACTTCATGGATAACCCAAGGTAAAGAGCACTGGAGTAATGCAGCCTCTACATGACTAAGGCATGCACCAGCTTTTCAGGTCAGCCAGCTCAAGACAGGGCTTGATCCTTGTGATATTTCACAGGGTGGTAAAAGCCACTGCAGACCACAGCCAACGCCTGATGTTCTAGGGTCAGCTTGGAGTCCAAAGTGACCCCCAGATTCCTCACCTTATCTGCAGTTTGAACTGCCACATCACCCACCACAGGAAGGCACTGTAGCTCAAAGCTGCAGAACTTTACCAAATCAGTTCCATCAGTACCATCGCCATCTTCAAAGGGTTCTGTCTAAGCCAGCTGACTGCCACTCACTCCTGGATTTCACATTAGACACTTCTTCAGTTCTGATATCACTGCAGCATCGTCAGGGGCACAAGACACATACAGCTGGATATCATCAGCATATCAGTGAAAACCCAAGCCGTAGTATCTAGTGATCTCCCCAAGGGCAACATGTACATGGCAGACAACATATGGGCCAGAATCGACCCCTGAGGCACCCCGCAGCCATCATGAACACACCTGGCTGCTCTCGCTAAGTGGCACCGCCATCTTGCCGAAAAAAGAATCTGCTCCTCATCACCTAAATCAAGCAGCTGCTACAGAGCAGCATCAGCCTCAGTGTCGTGGTGCTCTTTCCTTAGCAACGCCCACAGCAACTGGGCACACAAAAGATGGACAGACAATATTTCACTAGATAGTTTCTTATACTTTATCATGAAAAAAAAATTAAAAATAGCCCACAACACAAGGTCCAGCCCTACTGCATAAATGAAATTGCAGGAGGGACCTTGTGTGATACATGATTTATGTACATGCATGCTGTTTGCCCTTGGACACCTCACTCATGGTTTATGCCACTCATGAGGTTACCCAAGGAAAAACAGCACTGGTGTTCATACACTATGTATCAGAAAGGTCCCCCTTCTGCATATCTCTTGTGTGTGTGTGTGTGTGTGTGTGTGTGTGTGTGTGTGCGCGTGTGTGTCTATCTGTCTGTCTGTCTGTCTATCTACAAACAGTATCCATCCATCCATCCATCCATCCATCCATCCATCCATCCATCTACCCATCCATCTACCCATCTCAGGGGTGTAGCCAGGAATTTTAAACTTGTACTCAAAACTGATGCACTGTTGCCCCCGCACCCCCGTTATGTAAACATAAACCAAAATATGTGCTGCCATGCCACATCATTGCCCCCCCATTTTCCATGTCTGGGTTCAAGTACAGTAATCAGTTTCCTCCTGTAATCCTCCTTCCTTTGTTTTTCTGCCTGCCTGGTAAATTGTTCTTGTTTGTGTACTTGGCTGGTGGCATCAGTGCCCCATAGCAAACAAACAACAACAAAGGCAAAAGGGCTCAGCATGACAGACACAATGTGACTCACAACATCCATGCTTTCCTATTTTTGTTGCCCCTGCCTGATTCGCTGCCCCTGCCAGATTATTTTTACTGTACTCTGCTGCGTACAGTGCGTATGCCTGCCGACACCCCTGACCCATCTATCCAACTCTCTCTCTCTCTCTCTCTCTATGCCCACGCTGCACATCCCTTATCTATCTATCTATCTATCTATCTATCTCTTTCTCTCTCTCTCTCTCTATACATTCATATACATAGATATATATATATATATATATATACTGTATATATGTATATACACACTTACAATGTATGTTTTGGGATAAATAGAAGTGTAAAACATGATATCTGAGCTAGGCAGTGAAGATAACATTGATATCTTCATGTTCCTGTACATTATGGAGATATCTTCACACTCCTATATGTTATTCTTTAAAACTAAAATCATTTCACTTTCAATCTCACTACACCTACAAACAACAAGCTGCCATGCGGCTGTCCCTATACGACCTACACCCCCCACCACCACCACGCACCTCACTCATCTCGATATTCCTACCATACTTAAAAAAAAACATTTAAATAACTTATCTGGTTGATCCTGTTATTTTCTCAATGTTTTCTTCTTAAAAACTTTCAGTTTTGATGCCCTCATGTAGCATGAGTGAGCGGTCTCCATTGCGGTAGATGATATGCCGGCAGCCTCTTTAACTAACGCACTCATTAAAGTAACTAAAATGACCTTTGTACCCTACATTTAGTTAACTCATTTAACAAGACCTTCTAAACTGTACAGACAGGAGAGTGAGGACAGAGCTACCGACTCGTTGGCTTCACAAAACTGGACGCAATCCCAAACAGCCGTTTCTTCGGCAACACATGCGCATGCTGTACTTTTCTGAGGTAGATTACTCGCTTGCTCTGCTCTTGGTCCTATCACTCTGCACTTCAGAAAATCTTTTTAAAATGAAGCTAAGTAAACATAATTTCAAAATTAATTATGCTTGCCTTTCAACACAACGTGCCTTACTTGTACATTCTGCCACCACATAACTTATCAAATACTAATTAACCACATAATTTACCCCACTAGAAACCGCTTCCTCACGCTACATGAGAACATCAAAACCAAAACTTCTTTACTGCTAAAAACTGAGAAAATGGCAGGATCAACCAGATAACCTATTTAAAATTCAGAAAAGTGTCAGGACAAACCAGACAAATTAATTAAATGCCATAATTAATCAATCAAAATCTTTATTTATCCAGGCGAGCACCATTGAGCAAGGCTCATTTGAAGGTGGGCCTGATCATGAATACATCAAAGTACAGTACAGAAGCAGGTATACAAAAAGCAATAATATACAAGGAAGAAAAAGTATATACAGTGTATACAGTACAGTACAAGGTTGAACTAAATAAAAAAAAACAGCATTATTTTACAATTGAAGAAGTCAGCAGATGTACAGTCAATCATAGGCGTACAGGGGTTATAAGCAGAGATATTCTGAGTGAGGCAGCTGGCAACTACACATATAGGGGAAAGAGGCCGTGTATGGGGTGGCAGGTTAGAGAGGTAAAGAAGAGAAGGGATATATTACCGATGACTGGGGGAAAAATTGGGCTAAAACCACAGAAAGTGACGATGGCTGTCATGTACTTGTTTATTATGATAATGATGGAGGAGGGGTAGATAATTGGGACACTACTATGGATGGGGTGGGACTTTAGCCAGGCTGGAGTGGACAGGGAAGGGTGGGTGCAGCAGGAAGAGTTAATAGGGAAAGAGAGAGAGCCAGGAGTAGAAACATGGTGAGCGTCAGGATGGAAAGGGGGAGTTACAGAATTCGTGGGCTAGCAGTGAGGAAAACATTTGCAAGGTGCTTTCATGTAGCGATTGTAGAGTGCCTTGAAGATATTCAGGCTAACAGGGCAGCTCACCTTCAAGTTCCTTTTTAAACCATTCCACAATGTGGGTAAAGAGAAGCTTAGAGCAGCTTTGCCGAAACGAGTGTTAACCCTTGGAACTTGGAGGGCAAATAGGAAATAGCTCCTTAGAGCGTAGGTGCCTAACACACTCCAGGGAATACAATCTGAGACACATGAGGGGAGCCTTTTGGTCACCGCTCTGAAGGCCCATAGAGCGGAGTTTTGATTCCTCCCATAGTGAAGGGAAGTCCAGCTTAACGATGAGTACAGGGAGCAGAGGTGTGTGGAAAGTGGAAGGCCAGTAATGAACCTGATGGCTCTGTGGTAGAGGGTGTCCAACTTAGCCAGTGCAGAGGCAGTACAGTGGCTGTAGAGCAGGTCCATGTAATCTATTAAAGACAGGAAGGTAGCTTGAACCAGTTGAATCTTGGCCTCCTTTGTGAGCAGGTGGTTAATTTTGTAGAATAATCCTAATCTTTGCCTTAGTTTCTTCTGTAGTTCTTCGAGATGGTCAGCGAAGGAATGTTTATGATCGAGCCAAACTCTAGATATTTGAATTTAGCTACATACTCTACTATTTCTCCAAGAACAGTGGTAATTTGTGGGGTAGCCCCCCCCCCAGCAGGAATTGCCGCATGCAAGGAGGGGGAGAAGAGCATGGCTTTTGTCATTTTTGCATTGAGCAAAAGCTTTTTGTTTATGAGCCGGTATTGTAGAAGGTTAAATTCAGCTTGGAGATCTTCTCAGGCTGCTTCCAGCGTAGGATGACTCAAGTATAGTACAGGGTCATCTGCGAATAAGTGGATGTTGGCTTTTTTGATGGGGTCATTGATGTTGTTAATGTGGACTGCAAAGAGGAGGGGACCAAGGATAGAGCCCTGGGGCACACCCCTTAGCATAGGTTTTAATGGAGAAAGATCACCTTCAGCTTTAACCTGCTGTTTCCATTCTCCGAGGTATTCTGCAAACCAGCACATTGGTTTATGGTCCAGGCCTAAGGTGCTTAGGGAGGAAAGAAGCAGGCTGTGATTGACTGTGTCGAATGCCTTACTAAGATCCAAGAAAGCAGCACAGACATGCTTCTTGTTGTCAAGGTCTAGGCCAATCATTGGTCACCTTAGCTAGGGCTGTTATGGTGCTGTGCTTTGCTCTGAATCCAGACTGAACCGGGTTTAATAGGCTTCTGGATTCTAAGTATACCCCTAGCTGGCCCCACACTATTTTTTCTAGTAATTTAGACAGGATGGGGAGGAGGGAGATTGGTCTGTAATTATTTAGATTGCAGGGGTCACCTGCTTTTAATAGAAGGATGACATGGGCTATTTTCCATTGAGGGGGGAGGCTACCCTGGGAGAGTGACATGTTGAATAGGTGGGTGATTGGCACTGCAAGCACAAAATAGCCAGATCAACCAGACAGGTTATTTAACATAATTATAAAAGATATGCAGTAATAGCATGCAAATAAATTACAATGTAGGGGTGCATCTGCCACTTTGCACCCCTCCCGCATCCACCACTGTCCAAAGTATACACTGTATAAACAGTACATGACATGGCCTGCCTGAAAATATCATATTTATCTTCACTCGAGGCCAGTGACATCAAGCTATCTCACTCGTTGCTTCACCACTCATGATATATCATGATATTATTGGCCTCTCATATCCTATATATATATATATGTATATATACACACACATATGGATGGGCATTCCCCCATAGGAAACATTACTGTGTATTCTCTGTATATTTCATTTTGTTTCTGTCTTTTTGTTCTCCATACAATCTCTAGGCAATTGCACAGACCCTCTGCATTTCTTGTACATTGTTGTGTCAATCTCCACTGTTGTAATCTCCCAGGTTGTGTCTGAAAATAGGCACATTTTCTTTGTCTAGTGCACCTACCTGGTAAATAAAAACTAAATAAATAAACACCTCACCGATTCTCACACCAATTAAAACTGTATACCTTACAATTAAAGCTGTATGCTTCTGTGGGAAATCCTGTATACCATGGGGAAAAATATTGACTGAAAACCTGTAAACACAATAAACACACTATTAATTAAACACTTAACAATCAATTAACCATAATTAACAACCTTACTGCCAGTTTACATCAATTTAAAAAGTTCCCATACATATATCAAACCCTATTAAAATGAAAACGTAGAAAATAGTGTATGGGGATCGCATAACTCACAGTATAGAGTACTGGCCTAGAGTTTAGAGTAACGAGCTATGAATGAGCTTGATACATTTGGCAGGCCTGGGTTTGATTCCCACAACCTCCAGTGCATACTACGTGACTGAGCAAGTCGCTTAACCACCCCAGTGCTCCCAGGTCACTGCGACAGGCACTAGTGAGCCCTATCCAGTTACAAATGAATAATAATAAAAAAAAACTACCTCCCCACTACTTAACCAAATAAGCAACATATGCAAATAAAAAAGTAGGAGAACACATCAAAAACAACTCCCCCCCTCCAGTTTCTTACCAAACATAGCCAACCCCTCAATGCTCTTCAGCTTGCACCACGCACACCATGCTGCTGCTGGGCTTCTTCAGATACTGGTCCCAGTCCCAGCAGTGCTAGGTAAGTTCTGTATGGGGAAATAGAGCATCTTTGGGGGCTAATTTGTTTATAATCCCACTTGCCTTGTGAGCTTATGGGTTATTGAGCTAATTAACCCCCTCAGTGGTGTATTTCCCCATTAGCCATACTTACCTTGCATTCATTCTACATATAAATAAACAGGTTACTCACCTGTAACAGTAGTTCTAGGAGTGGTATATGTTGTTCATCAACACTGTTTGGAATGTCCCTTTCCCCTTTAAATCTTGCCAGAAGTCTTCAAGCTGGCTCCTCCCACCCACCTGGGTGGTAAATACCTCAGTTCCACCCCATGATGCTAGATCTTAGTCCGCTGGAAGCCAGGTTGTGTGCATCCGCAGCCGGGGAGGTCGGGTGGGTCCGTGTGGATGAACAACATATACCACTCCTTGAATTACTGTTACAGGTGAGTAACCTGCTTTTCTAGGATCGTGGACATGTTGTTCATCCACACTGTTTAATTCCTAGCAGTTCTCTGGGAGGAAGGAGGCAAGGCGCACACCCCTACTTAGGGAACAGAGATTGGAGAACTGAGGCCCCAAAACCAGCATCCCGGTGTGACTCAAGGTCGATGTGGTAGTAGTTGACGAAGGTGTTTGCTGACTTCCAGGTAGCAGCCTGGCAGATTTCCTGGATAGGGATGTCCCTGGAAGCAGCCACCAATGCAGCAGTATGGCAGGTAGAATGAGCTGTTATCTCTCTGGGAGACTCCTTGCCCGCCAACTCATAGCACAGACCTATGCATAATGTAATCCATCTTGCTATGGTCTGTTTAGCTGCAGGTCTGCCAGAAGCAGCTTCAGCGTAGGTGACAAACAGCTGGCAAACCTCTCCACGAATTTCTGCCATCCTCTTCTTATAACAGGAGGGAGCATGTCTCAGGTCCAAAGTATGGAGCCTGTACTTAGGCTCTGAGGTGTAATTAGGGTAGTATACCGGCAGAGTCAACACCTCGTTAAGGTGAAACTCTGATATCACCTTCAGAAGGAAGTTCGGGTGGGGGCACAGGACAGCTATGTCCCTGTGGAAGACCAGATAAGGGGAGTCCACCGAAAGTGCCTGGAGCTCCCCTGTCCTTCTGGCAGACGTGATAGCCACCAGGAAGACCATCTTCCATGACAAGTGTGACAGCTCACACTTGTGCATTGGTTCGAAGGGCTTGCCCATGAGCTTTGCCAATGTCAGCAGTAGATCTCACGGAGGTGGAGGTTCATGCACCAGAGGGGATATGTGATCCAGGCCTTTGAAAAAGTGCCTGACCACTGTCTCCTGTGCCAATGTCGGCTGACTGGCCCATGCCCGGTAAGCAGAAATGGCTGCCAGGTGCACCCTAAGGGTCGATGACCATAGACCTCCTTTGGAGAGAGACCAAAGGTAGTCGAGAATTCTAGCCACAGAACAGGATAAGGGGTCCAGACCCTTACCCTGACACCAAATAGAAAACCTTTTCCATTTGAAAGCACAACATTTCCTTTCTAGATGCCTCCACCACGGTGTAGACATCCTTGGAAAGAGCCAAAGCCTGGAACTCTAGCCGAAGATCCATGAAGCCTGCGGCCAAGGAAGCGATCTCAACTGAGGTTTGATTCCCCGTCCCAGACATTTTATTTTTGCCACATAATGTGCACTCCTTGAGTTGGACCCCACCCAAGTTGAGAATCTTTAGTGGAGGGGTCTGAGGGGTGCAACCCCTCATAACGGGGGGTTGGGAGGCAGAGCCCCCCACAGAAAAAAGACTTATGCCACATGGCAATATTGCGCTGTATTGGCAGCATGATTTTGTCATACGGCATAATGTCTTGCGATATTATGATCCCATGCCAATTAAAAGTTTAGTATTTTTCCAGACCTGGAAACAGGAAATGGGACAGCCATACAAACTGGAGTTGTCTACAGGCCTCCAGACCAGGGGGAGGACACAGACACATTACTGTTAGAAGATATACAAAACATGATAGCTAAAGAGGAGGTTCTGCTAATAGGAGACTTCAACATGCCGGATACAGATTGGTCAATACCAGCAGAAGCATCCACCTGAACTAGACACATAGTGGATTCCCTGCAGGGGGAGGGCCTCAAACAAATGGTACAACAACCCACAAGAGACAGGGCTATCCTAGACCTAGTACTGACTAACAAAGAAGGGATCACAGATCTCCAGGTAGAAGGTCACCTGGGTGCCAGTGACCATCACATGGTATGGTTCAATTTGGCCACTAGAACTAAATCATCCAATTACAAGGCAAAAATATGGGACTTCAGAGCAGCTGACTTTAATAAGATGGCCAACAGAGTTAAGCTAGCCCTGGCAAGACAAAATACAGGTGAAGGGATACAGGTAAAGTGGGCAAGCATAAAGGATGCAATACTTGACAATACTTGAAGCAACATCCCATTGTGTTAGGAAGAAAAGCAAGAGCAGAAGAAGGAGGAAACCACTTTGGTTCTCAAAGACAGTAGCAGAAAAGATCAGAGCCAAAAGGTTAGCTTTCAGGAAATATAAGGGAATGCAGCGGGATGAAGATAAGGAGGCATACCAAACTTCCCTAAGAGAAGCAGGGAAGGCAGTAAGGCAGGCAAAGGCCCAAACCAAGGAAACACTAGCATGAACAGTAAAAAAAGGGGACAAGACTTTCTATAGACACATTAGTGAAAGGAGAAAGTCCAGAGGGGCTATTGCTAAGATCAAAGGGGATAAGGGGGAGTGTGTGGAGGAGGACCAAGAAAAAGCATCTATTCTAAATAGATACTCCTGCTCAGTATTTACTAAGGAGAAGGTAGAGCAGGGCCCACAGCTCAGCACCATGGACACAGGGGGGAGGGAGGTATGCACAAGTCCTTTCACAAAAGAAAGGGTCCTACAAGAGTTCGCTACATTCAGGGTGGACAAGGCAATGGGAACTGATGGCATACATCCCAGGGTACTAAAGGAGCTAAGGATGGAACTAGCAGAGCCATTAGCAGAACTATTTAGTGAGACTCTGAGCACAGGAGAGGTCCCAGAAGACTGGAGAAGGGCTCATGTGTTCCCGCTCCACAACAGCGGCAGCAGGGAGGAGGCAGGGAACTACAGACCAGTCAGTCTTACCTCAGTAGTGGGCAAGATTATGGAGGCACTCCTTAAGAAAAGGATAGTGCAACACCTGGAATCCATAGGAGCACAGAATCCAAGACAGCATAGGTTTACAACAGGAAGGTCCTGTCAAACTAATCTCATAGATTTCTTAGACTGAGTAACCAGAGTGGTGGACCAAGGGGGTGCAGTTGATGTCACCTACCTTGACTTCAACAAAGCTTTCGATACTGTTCTACATAGTAGATTGATTAATAAGCTGGGTAGGCTCAGGGTGAGTCAGAGGTTGGTCAACTGGGTGGCAAACTGGTTGGTGGGTAGAAAACAGAGAGTGGTGGTAAATGGTATACAGTCAGAAGAGATGCAAGTCACAAGTGGGGTACCTTAGGGATCAGTTCTGTGGCCAGTACTCTTCAACATCTTCATCAGTGACAGTGCAGATGGACTGGAGGGTAAGGTTTGCCTGTTTGTAGATGATCCCAAGATCTGCAACAGAGTAGATGATCCAGATGGGGTGGGCAGAATGAGAAGAGATCTGGAAAAACAGGTAAAATGGTAAGAAGAGTGGCAACTGGGGTTTAACGCAAAGAAATGCAAGATCATGCACACAGGGAAGAGAAACCCTGAAGCTACCTATAGGTTGGGAGGGGAGCTTCTGGCATTCACAAGGGAAGAAAGAGATTTGGACATCATCATCACGGATGACCTGAAATCATCAAAGCAGACCACTAAAGCAGTAGGTAAGGCTAGTGGGATGTTGGGGTGTGTTAGTAGGGTTATCACAAGTCATAAGAGGGAGGTAATAATCTCTCCTTACAAGACACTGGTTAGGCTGCATTTGGAGTACTGCGTGCAGTACTGGAGGTTGCACCTGAACAAGGACATTAACAAAATGGTGCAGGGTCTGCATCAGAAAAAATATGAGGACAGATTAATGGAGCTCAATATGTATACCCTAGAGCAAAGAAGGGAGAGAGGTCATATGATCTAAACATTCAAAGATCTTAAGGGCATTAACAAGGTGAAAGAGTCTAACATATTTCAATATAAGAAAAATAGCAGGACAAGAGGACACAGCATGAGATTAGAGGGAGGCCGATTAAGGCGTAAAGTGAGGAAGTTCTTTTTCACAGAAAGGGTGGTGGATGCATGGAATGGCCTACCTCAGGAAGTGATGGATATTAATACAGTGCAGGGCTTCAAACAGGCATGGGATAGGAATTAGGGAGCAATACAGATGAGTATGAATAGATAGGCCATTGACAGAGCAACGGCCAATGGCACATTCATAAGGTAGAAAAAATGGGCAGACTGGATGGGCCTTGTGGTCCTTATCTGCCATCAACTTCTATGTTTCTATATAAACACAAAAGAACAAATGTGAAGTATACAGTAGCAATAATCATAACACTGAAAATTACCCAACCCACACCCCCAACCCATATTGACTAAAGAGATGCAAGGTATCCCATACCGGTTAAGCAGGAACCCTCCTCTCCTGCCACCCCCACCCAAATCAACCCCCAGCCCAGAGCACTATACAAAATACCAAAAGTCAAAGAAAACAAGCATTTGCCAATGTTGAATATTTACTTGCTGGCATTGGCATTGGTAGTGCAGGAGTTAGAGAGATGCATAATAGGAATGGCAGTGAAGTATTGAACTAACACAGTCCCCACCCTGCAGAGACTGACAGGTGCTGGGGATGTGCCTTTGTGTCATTGGCCATAATGCACATCCCATTCCACCTCACTCCACCCTGCAGACAATGACAGGTGTTGTGGTGTGCATGCATAGAAACTGCACAATGCACGCTCGTACCAGTCATTTATTTGGAATTTTTTCACCAAATTTGCAACATGGGTTTTTTGGGACCCCACCTCATGAAAAGTGGCACTGTTGTTTTGTTAATTAGTCCCGAAAGGTGATTCTGTGCAATGACCGCAAAATCATCTTTCAGGACTGAGTAATGAAATGACAGTGACATGTTCATGAGGTGGGGTCCCAAGAACCCCATGTTGAAAATTTGGGGCCACAATTCTTAAAAATGGCTGAGATATCCACCCAGGTTGCCCCCCCATGACTCACATTATACAGCGCTTACCCAATTCCTTCATTCACAGTTCGGCTTTGAAGAGTGCAGATGTGTCCCAGTCCAGAGAAGATCACTGCCCTCAACCTCCAGAGGGTTAGTATGGGCAAGGGAGGGTAAGGGGAGGTGGGTGCTCAGTGGGAGGGGGAAGGGGCACTGGGGACTGGGGAGACGACAGTGGATCATTTTATTTTTTCAAGTGAAAAAAAAAAGATGCCAGGGAGACAATTTTCTTTCTTTTACAGGTTTAAAAAAAAATGTTTTCATACTGTGGTGGGCTCCCAGTGTGCCACAACAGTGGTGGTGGGGGGGCATGCCAACTTGGGGATTGGGCACCCCGATGTTGGCAGATTACAGATGGGTTTTGGGGGGTGCATCCAACACTGGGAGTGGGCATCCAGTTGTCAGAAACATTTTGGCACACTGGGGATGGCTCCCAGTGTACCACATTAATGGAGGGAGGGGGATACATGCCAACACAGGGATTGGGCACCCCGATGTTGGCTTTTTGGAGTGTGTGGTGGGTGGCAGGAGCAGCATCTCATTACTTGTTTCACCAGGAAATGTACACAGAACAAACAAGTTGGCGGAGCAAGTGCCAGGGACAGAGTGCTAGGCGGTAGGCGCTGACAAGGTTGCAAGGGAGGGAGGAGGTGCCGCTGCAGTGACGAAACTGTTCGTGACTGCAGCGGCAGATTTGTTTCAACTCCTTGGCTGTCCTTGAAGCTGCTGTCATTGGCAGCTTCCCCCTTGATTGGTGGCTGAGGGACGCAACCAGTAAAGCATCCGCTGCATTGGCCACAACACTGATACACCTCTGAAATGTGGTATTGCTTCAAGATGTTTTTTGCGCATGTGTGCAGCAAACATCAAAAGGGAAAAGAAAGAGAAACAGAGGAGGGGCCCAGAATAACCAACCTTACTCAGGAACTTGCTGTATAGACAGGAGATTGTGAAACTGTGCCCTTCGACTCAATGGCTCAGCACAAGAGAAACAAATCAGTACATTACACATCAGTACCGGACAAATCAATACACTACACATCAGTACCGGACAAATAACTACATTACAAATCAGTACCGGACAAATGAATACATTACACATCAGTACCGGACAAATCAATACATTACACATCAGTACCGTACAAATCAGTACATTACAAATCAGTACCGGACAAATCAATACAATACACATCAGTACTGGACAAATCAATACATTACAAATCAGTACCAGACAAATCAATAAATTACACATCAGTACCGGACAAATCAATACATTAAACATCAGTACCGGACAAATCAATACATTACAAATCACTACATTACACATCAGTACCGGACAAATCAATGCATTACACATCGGTACCAGATAAATCAATACATTACAAATCAGTACATGACAAATCAATACATTACATATCAGTACCAGAAAAATCATACATTACACATCAGTACATGACAAATCAATAAATCATAAATCAGTACAGGACAAATCAATATATTACACATCAGTACCGGACAAATCAATACATTACAAATCAGTACAGGACAAATCAATACATCACACATCAGTACAGGACAAATAATCAATACATTACACATCAGAATTGGACAAATCAGTACATTACAAATCAGTACCGGACAAATAAATACATTACACATCAGTACCGGCCAAATCAATACATTAGACATCAGTACCGGACAAGTCAATACAATACAAATCACTACATTGCACATCAGTACCAGACAAATCAATATATTACAGATCAGTACATGACAAATCAATACATTACACATCAGTACCGGACAAATCAATACATTAAAATCAGTATATGACAACTCAACACATTACACATCAGTACCGGACAAATCAATACAATACACATCAGTACCGGACAAATCTATACATTACACATCAGTACTGGACAAATCAGTACATTATAAATTAGTACACTTCTCAGGGGGAGGAAATGGAGAAGGAAATGATAGAAAGAATACTTAGAATGGCAGAAAAAGGGGAGATATTGCTGATGGGTGATCTGAATATGCCAGATGTTAACTGGAATGCAGTTGCAGCAGTCACTTCAAAGAGTGGGGTTATTCTAGATACCCTACAAGGGGCATACCTTAGACAACTAGTATTGGAGCCCACTTGAGAGGGAGCAATCTTAGACCTGGTTCTCTCAAATGGAGATGAAGAGAGGATCACAGATGTAGAAGTGGGTAGCCATCTGGGAACTAGCGACCATCGAACAGTATAGTTCTAATAAACACAGCAATAGAGTCAAGCCATACAAAGGCAAAAGTACCGACTTTAGGAGGGCTGACTTTGTTAAATGGGTGAGTGCCTAAGGAATGCACTCACAAATGGGCAGGAAGGAGGGTGGAAGAACATTGGGGAATAATAAAACTGCCATCACAGAGGTAACAAGCCTTTGTGTGAAGCAAATTAACAAAATGAAACGATGTAAGAAACCACTATGGTTCTCAAAGGAAGTGGCAGTGAAGGTTCAAGAGAAAAAGAAAGCATTCAGGAAGTACAAGGAATCACAGAAGGAGCAGGACAGGGAACTGTATCAGTTAAAGCAAAAGGAAGCTGGGAAGGCAGTCAGAACAGCAAAGGCCCAAACCGAGGAAAAGATAGCCAACTCAGTTAAGAATGGGGATAAAACCTTTTATAGGTACATCAGGGAGCGAAGGAAGACCAAGGGAGGCTAATGGAGGCTTAATAAAGAGGAGGGAGGTGGGCAGAGGGTGACTGTGAAAGGCAGAGATACTAAACAAATATTTTGCTCAGTATTTACAAAGGAAGTGGGGAAGGTACCTAAAACAAACAGTAGAAACACTCTGGATACAGAAGTTGATACCAGCCCATTTACAGAAGAAAGGGTTCTGAAAGAACTCTTAAAACTGAAGGTGGACAAAGCAATGGGGCCTGATGGGATTCATCCCAGAATTCTAAAAGAACTAAGGGTAGAACTAGTGACACCACTGACTACCCTCTTTAACAAATCATGGGAGGATGGGGTGGTAACCTGAGGACTGGAGGAGGGCAGATGTGATTCCCCTTCACAAAAGTGGGAGCAAGGCAGAAGCAGAAAACTACAGACCTGTTAGTTTAACCTCAGTGGTAGGGAAAATGATGGAATCACTTCTGAAGGAAAGAATTGTTGAGTATCTAGAGGCCAGAGGGGCTCAGGACCCAAGGCAGCATGGATTCACAGCGGAAGGTCATGCCAGACAAATATGATAGATTTCTTTGACTGGGTGACCAAAGTAGTAGATCAGGGAGGGGCTGTGGACATGGCCTACCTAGACTTTAGCAAGGCATTTGACACAGTCCCACACAAAAGATTAATATACAAGTTAGCCAGCCTGGGAGTGGGTCCCAAGATGACAGCCTGGGTAAAGAATTGGCTGGAGAATAGGACACAGGAGTAATAGTAAATGGAGTCCACTTGGAAGAAAGGGGGTACTAGTGGGGCACCGAGGGTTCAGTAATAGATCGTCCTCTTAAATGTCTTTATAAGCGACATTGCAGAGGGACTGAAAGGAAAAGTATGTCTCTTTGCAGATGACACAAAGATCTGTAACAGAGTTGATGCACAAGGTGGAGTGGAAAGGATGAGAAGGGACTTGGCAAGGTTAGAGGAATGGTCAAATGTATGGCAGCTTAGATTCAATGCTAAGAAGTGCAAGGTAATGCACCTGGGAAACAAAAACCCAGGGGAAGAGTACACAATGGGGGGTGAGATACTAACAACAACAAAAATGGAAAGGGACCTGGGGGTAGTCATATCAGATTACCTAAAGGTGGGCAAGCAATGTGAGAGGGCAGCAAGGAGGGTTGGGGAATACTGGGATGCATAGGGAGAGGCATCACCAGTAGAAACAAGAAGTTATTATCCTCTGTACAGACAGTTGGTGAGACCCCATCTGAGTACTGCGTGCAGTTCTGGAGACCCAATCTCTGCAAGGACATAGACAGGATGGAGGCTGTCCAGAGGAGGGCAACTAAAATGGTGCAGGTTCTGCACCAGAAGACATATGAAGACAGACTTAAGGAGCTGAATATGTATAGCCTCGAGGAAAGGGGGGACATGATAGAAACTTTCAAGTATCTCAAGGGAATCAACAAAGTCCAAGAGGGTAGCATCTTTCAAAAAAAGAGGTGTGCAAGAACAAGGGGGCACAATTTGAAGATAGAAGGGGGCGGCTCAGAGGTAATTTAAGGAAGTATTTTTTCACAGAGGGTTGTGGATGCATGGAACAGACTTCCAGAGGAGGTTGTGGAGTCAAAAACAGTGGTGGAATCCAAGCATGCATGGGACAGTCATAAGGCAATTCTAGGGGGTGGGGGTAGGAAGAAGTAGGCTGCTGGTTAACTAGGATCTGCAGCTTATCCAATAGGTAGGGAAATGGGCAGACTGGGTGGGCCAAGCGGTCCTTATCTGCTGTCAAAATCTATATTTCTATGTTTCTACATGACAAATCAATACATTACAAATCAGTACCGGACAAATCAATACATTTCAAATCAGTATATGACAACTCAACACATTACACATCAGTACTGGACAAATCAATACATTACACATCAGTACCGGACAACTCAATACATTACAAATCAGTACCAGACAAATCAATACATTACAAATCAGTACCGCCAAAATCAATACATTACAAATCAGTACATGACAAATCAATACATTACACATCAGTACCAGACAAACCATTACATAACACATCAGTACCGGACAAATCAATACATTGCACTTGAGTACCGGACAAATCAATACATTACACATCAGTACTGGACAAATCAGTACATTACACATCCATACTGGACAAATCAATACATTACAAATCAGTACCAGACAAATCAATACATTACAAATCAGTACCGGCCAAATCAATACATTACAAATCAGTACATTACTAATCAGTACATGGCAAATGAATACATTACATATCAGTACCGGCCAAATCAATATATTACAAATCAGTACATGACAAATCAATACATTATACTTCAGTACCAGACAAATCATTACATAACACATCAGTACCGGACAAATCAATACATTACACATCAGTACCTGACAAATCCATACATTACAAATCAGTACCAGAGAAATCAATACATTATACATCTGTACTGGACAAACCAATACATTACAGGTCAGTACTGGACAAATCGGTACATTACAAATCGGTACCAGACAAATCATTACATTACAAATCAGTACCAGACAAATCAATACATTACACATCAGTACCGGACAAATCAATACATTACATATCAGTATTGGACAAATCAATACATTACAAATCAGTACTGGACAAATCAATACATTACACATCAGTACCGGACAAAACAATAGATTACACATCAGTACCGGAGAAACCAATACATTACAGGTCAGTACTGGACAAATCAGTACATTACAAATCAGTATATTACAAATCAGTACCAGACAAATCAATACATTACAAATCAGTACCGGACAAATCAACACATTACACATCAGTATTGGACAAATCAATACATTACACATCAGTACCGGACAAATCAATACATTACACATCAGTACATTACAAATCAGTACTGGACAAATCAATACATTACACATCAGTACCAGACAAATCAATACATTACACATCAGTACCGGAGAAATCAGTACATTACAAATCAGTACTGGACAAATCAATATACTGTATTACACATCAGTACTGGACAAATTAATACATTACAAATCAGTGCCAGACAAATCAGTACATTACAAATCAGTATCGGCCAAATCAATACATTACAAATCAGTACATAACAAATCAATACATTACACATCAGTACATGACAAATCAATATATTATACATCAGTACCAGACAAATCAATACATTACACATCAGTATACAGTATGACAAATCAATACATTACATATCAGTACATGACAAATCAATACAGAACAAGCCAGTACAATCAAAATAGATGCAAAGTAGAAAGCTACTACGTCTACAAAGCATCTCACATTTGCTGGCTTTTGTGAAGCTCATCGCTATTGTGATGTCATCAGCATTGTTAAAACTCATCTCTGATTGGCTTAGTACTCCATTGTGATATACCCAGCTTTGCAAGATAGTAGTACTATCTTGCAAGTTGGTCATAAGATATTATACAATGGCTAGAAAAAGAAAGGATTCTGATTGGCTGACTTGCACCTTCTAGTCGTTGTAAATCCTAGCATCATCCCATGGAAAAAGGTGCCAGCCGCCAGTCAGTCACAGCAGGAACATCCTGTGAAATTTTATTTATTTATTTATTAAGAGAATCGGAATTACAAACCTTTGAGTCAGATACTCCTTTGCAAAGGCTCCATGTCGGGGTGGGGTTACAAAACAAGGATACAGGAAATGACAAGCAGTTCAGGTATAGGTAATAAACAATATTGCTTGTAACATGGTATAAACAAGCATTTGTCAATGCCGAATGTTTGCTTGCTGGCATTGGCAGTGGTAATGTAGAAGTTACAGAGCTGCGTAATAGGAATGGCAGTGAAGTACTGAACTGAAGCCAACCTCACCACCACCCTGCAGAGAGTGACAGGCATTGGGGTGTGCATTTGGGTCATCAGGCATAACGGCCTCGCCATTTCACCACACCCCACCCTGCAGACACTGACAAGTGTCACGGTGTTCCTTGGGGTCTTTGGCCATTATGCACACCCCATTTTATTAGGAAATGCGGTGAGATGGGTACGATATAGGAGAATGGGGTGAACTTTGGGGCTGAAGAGTCCAAGGCATACCTCGATGCCTCTCACTGGCTGCAGGGTGTGGAATGGTATGAGCATTACAGGCAGGAATCCCAAGTCACATCCCTGATGCCTGTCATTCTCTACAGTGTTGGGCGTTATGGTTGGAAACCCTAATACCTCAGGCATTCATTGGTATTTTCACTCCAAATTTTCAACATGTTTTTTTGTGACCCCACCTCATGAACAGGGGAATATCAGTTTGTTAGCCAAGCTGCTTATGCACAGCGAAGTACGGTATTTAGCACCACAGGTGCAAAAATTCCGAACAGGATGTAAAAAATGACAGCTGTACTGTTCATGGGGAGGTGTAAAAAATGGCAATGTTGCAAATCTGCAGTAAAAATATTTAAAAAAATGGTGAAGTCATGAGCGTACATAGAAACTGTGCAACGCACACCCATAATATAATTAGGTTGGGGATATTTTACAGCAGATTGTCAACTCAGGCATTTTGGTGCCTCCGATCATGAACAGTGTCACTGTGATTTTCTCTGTCTGTGCCGAACAATGATTTCCCACAGCGACCATGCATCTCAGAGCTGAAAGTGTGAAAACACACTTCAGCCATGTTGTGAAAAATGACAGCTGTACTGTTCATAAGGAAGTGTGAAAAAATGCCACTGGTGAAAATCTGGACTGAAAATATTACAAAGTCATGAACTTACACGTGCGTGGAAACTGCGCATTGCTCACTCTAACGCAGTCATTTTATGGACTTTGTCACCAAATTTTCAACATAGCCATTTTAAGACCTCTGCTCATGAACAGTGTAACTGTGATTTTCTTAATCTGTCCTAAACATTGCTTTAGCACCAACAGCTCCATTGTATGCGCTACATGTACTGAAAACACATTTTGGGTGACATATGAAAATGGCAGCTGTACTGTTCATAAGGAAGAGTAATAAAATGGCAATGTTGAAAATCTGGAGTGAAAATATTAAATTTGCAAACTTACAAGCATGCATAGGAATCAAGAACGCATCAAAACAGACATTTTAGGAATTTTTTCACCAAATTTTCAACATAGCCATTTTAAGACCTCTGCTCATGAACAGTGTCACTGTGATTTTCTTAATGTGTCCCATACATTGATTTTGCACATACTGCGCCATTGTGCACTACATGGGTGGAAACACATTTTGGGCAAGATGTGAAAAATGACAGCTATACTGCTCATAAGGAGGTGTGGTAAAATGGCAATGTTGAAAATCTGGAGTCAAAATATTGAAAATTAGCTAACTTACGAGTGTGCGTAGGAACTGCACAATGCACCTCCGTAAACAGTCATTTTTAGGAATTTTTTCACCAAATTTTCAACATAGCCATTTTAAGACCTTTGCTCATGAACAGTGTTAATGTGACTTTCTTAATTTGTCCCGTACATTGATTTCGCACACCGACTGTGCCATTGTGCACTACATGGGCGGAAACACGTTTTGGGTGAGATGTGAAAAATGACAGCTATACTACTCATAAGAAGGTGTGGTAAAATGGCAATGTTGGAAATCTGGAGTGAAAATATTGAAAATTCGTGAACTTACGAGAGTGCATAGGAGCTGTGCAACGCACGCTTGTAAAACAGTCATTTTTAGGAATTTTTTCACCAAATTTTCAACATAGCCATTTTAACACCTGAGCTCATGAACAGTGTCACTGTGATTTTCTTAATTTGTCCCGTAAATTGATCTCGCACACCGACTGCGCCATTGTGTGCTACATGGGCAGAAACACGTTTTGGGTGACATGTGAAAAATGACAGCTGTACTGCTCATAAGAAGGTGTGATAAAATGGCAATGTTGGAAATCTGGAGTGAAAATATTGAAAATTCACGACCTTACAAGTGTGCGTAGGAACTGCGCAATGCACCCTCGTAAAACAGTCATTTTTAGGAATTTTTTCACCAAATTTTCAACATAGCCATTTTAAGACCTCTGCTCATGAACAGTGTCACTGTGATTTTCTTAATTTGTCCTGTACATTGATTTCGCACACGGACTGCTCCATTCTGCGCTACATGGGTGGAAACACATTTTGGGTGAGATGTGAAAAATGACAATGTTGAAAATCTTGAGTGAAAATATTGAAATTTCGCGAACTTACGAGCCTGCGTAGGAACTGCGCAACGCACCCTCGTAAAACAGTCATTTTTTGGAATTTTGTCACCAAATTTTCAACATGGGGTTTTGGGACCCCTTCTCATGAATGATGTCACTGTCATGGTGGTATTTGGGCTCAAAGGGTGATTTCACAGTCACTGCGCAGTCACTGCGTGAAATCACCCTTCGGGCCCGAATAACGCCATGACAGTGAGATAATTCATGAGAAGGGGTCCCAAAAACCCCATTTTGAAAATTTGGTGCAAAAATCCCAAAAAATGCCAGAGATATGCAATAAAGTTGAAACCCCCCTATGTAACCCATTATACAGCTTACCGGCATTTCCTCAGTTCGCGGTCGGCTTTGAAGAGTGCAGACATGTTCCCGGTCCACGAAAGATCGTCGCGCGAGCTCCGGGAGGTAGTATGGGGTGGGGGGTGTGAGAGAACTGGAGTGCGCAGTGGGTGGGTGCGGGTTGTGGGAGGGTTGTGAGAGCGCGGGACAGTTTTTATTTTACAGGGAAAACAAAAAAGACATTGTGGGATATTTGCCACGCTGGGGTAGGCTCCCAGCGGGCACAAGGACTTGGCGTTTCAGCCAATGGGGGATTGGGCACCCCATCGCAAAATACAAAAAAATCGCTGGCACTGCTTTGCCATGCTGGGGTGGGCTCTCAGCGTGGCACAAGGATTCTGGGGGCGTACAGCTGACTGGGATTGGGCACCCCGCTGGCAAAGGACATTAGTGCTTGCCACGCTGGGGTGGGCTCCCAGCGTGGCACCTACAACTGAGGGGTGGGGACGGGAGCTCAGCCGACGGGATTGGGCACCCGCCGGCTATACAGTACGGGGCGCGACGTGCCTGTTCGTAGCGTGGTGGGGAGTTGTGCATGAGCAGCCGATATCTTATCGGTGCTCACTCAAGCGTAGCTCCCCCTTTCAACTGTATGGCACTGCATTTTGGAGCGTGTCATACACAGCTCCAAAATGCATTGGCTTACAGGGGCTGCGCCTGCCAGCCCACTGACTGAATTGGAGGAGGAGGTGACACACCTCCAAAATCTCCGATAAAGGCACTATGTTTCTTGCACATGCGTGCAAGCAAACATAAAAAGAAAAATGAAATGAAGCACTCAGATAGGTGTAAACACACCATGTGGTACAGTACAAACCATGGTCTAATACCATAGTAGATCATGGTTTGTATTGTAATATCTTGGCAATACACTACAGATAAAAAGCAGTATACAAGTGAAAGAAATATGCAAATAGCTTGCAGTGTGTAGTTGTCCCAAGTTGTATTTACTAAGAAGTTGCCTGGCACAGGATTTTTGACTCTTTCAAGACTGTTCTATATTGTAACTACAACAGAAGTTCATGAGTTACTAAAGATTGTACATTTAAACTCCACATATACTGTTAATTATGCTGCAGCAATATTTCTGTAGAAGTGAACAGTTACATACTGTTACCATCCCTTCTGATCTACTGCTTCCTAAGCAACTGTGGGTGCAGTGCATTGTGGATGACTGAATAAAATTATCTGGCCTGGCCTTTTCTTGGTGAATACACAGTGGTAAAGATAAGCATGCAGCTTCTATAACCGAAAACCAAAATAACAGACACTGAGATAAACAAAGCAAAATTAAAGAGAGAGGATACTTCTGTGGGTGAAAAGAAAATAAATTGAGAGAAACAAAAAGAAATCAAAGAAACAGACTAACAATAGTAGTCAAAACAAGTATTTGAAAGATGAAAGCAGTAAATGTTATGTTGTTCTATGACCTGCTGAGTTAGGTAGTTTAGAGGAAAAAAGTGAAAATAATATTCCAAAATAGTAGTTGTTCAATAAAGTGTTTTCAGATTGGCTTAGTTCAGTACATTTGGAGAAAAGGTGCTTGAGCTACTAGGATTGTGTGACAGCCACCTATTGGTCTGCTAAAAGAACTGGGAGAAAGAAACTAAAATGTACCATAGCACTCCCATCATGCAGTGCAGCCTATATCTTCTAATACATAGAAAGGAAAATCAAAGCACCTAGAATAGAAAGTGAATTGCAAGTTTTTGAAAAGTTGTAAAATATGTTTTGATGTTAGAAAGCTTAAAGCTTGTAATGAAAGTTATTTTAATAAAAGTGAAATAGTAGCCACGATATTTCCAATAGGTGTGTTCCAATTGTTTTCAAGTATATATACATCATGTTTAATAGCTCAATTTATAGCATTTTGAAAGTAAATCAGTGTGATTGTACTCATTTATTCAAAGACTATTAGTCATACACTCATTGTCATGTTACAAGCGGATTAAACCACTCGAAAGGATGGGTCTACAGTGGAATTGATCCATGGTTGGTTGGTTGGACCCACTCGGCCTTCGGCCTCGTGGTCCAACCCCCCCCAACCATGGATTAATACCACAGTTGACCCATGCTTTTTTGTGGCTTAATCCTTACACAGTACATGATAAAAACTATTCAAGGTTGAGTAAACACATTAAATAATCAGACAGGCAGACATGCATATCAGGTACAGGTAATAAACAATATTAAACAGGATAAAAACTATCCAGGATAAAAACTATTGAGGTCACCATTATGTTTATTCTGGTACTGAGAGAAGACCATGACCTTTGTTTTCTTGTAGTTAAGTGCAAGTTTGTGGGCAGAAAACAAAGTATGAGCCTCAGAGAATAAATTTTGTAGGGCTAGCTGGAGAAGGGTGAGGTCAGGGTGGCTGCTGAAGAGAACAGCATCATCTGCATAGAGTAGCAGTTTTCAGGAGCAAGCCTTGGGAAGAAAGTTCAGGAACATACTGAACAGGAGAGGTCCAAGGATAGATCCTTGGGGAACACCAGACTTCACTAGGAGGCTGGTGGAGAGGATATTGTTAATTTGGACTTGCTGGGACCTGTTCCATAGGTAGTCAGAAAACCAGGCAGAGGCGTCCTGAGATAGTCCCAGAGAGAGGAGGGACCTGCAGAAGAGGTTGTGGTTTACAGTGCCGAATGCCTTTGTCAGGTCTATGTACACAGACTGAACAAGGTGTCCTTTGTCAAGTGTCTGGTGCATGAAGGTGGTATATTCCAAAAGAGCTGAGGTGGTACTGTGACCCTTCCAGAAATCATGCTGTTACAGACAAAGTAGGTTGTGTTTAGCTAGATAGTCAGAGAGCTGTTCAGTAACTAATTTTTCAAGAGCCTTGGAGAGTGGAGGAAGGATGGAAATGGGACGATAATTCTCTGCCATTGTCACCACCTTTAAAGAAAGTTGTGACAATGGCAGACTTCCGGTGGGAGGGGAACTGACCAAGACAAAGTGAAAGGCTTAACATTTTTGTGATGGGAGAGAGACCAGCATCAATGGCATGGTGAAGGAGCTTAAGGTCTAAGGAATCACCCTTATGACATGTTTACCTAAGACCTTGGACAGAAAAGATTTGGCCTCGCGGTTCAAAATATTTCTGAAGCAAAAAGGAAGTATGTCGGAGGTAAGAGGTGGGAGGAGGGATGAAGGAGAGTCAAAAAAGTCAGTGGGGAAAACATTGCTGAGGTCCAAAAAAGTAGTGTTAAGAGAGTCAGCAATGACCTGTGTGTCCTGAGTAGGAGTCCCATTAATGTTAAGAAGGGATGGAGGGGGGGACATGGAGGTCTCATTAAGCTCCTTAATGTTATTTCAGAACTTGTGTCCTGAACCCAGGTGGATGTGAGGGTTTCTTGGTAGTAGGTGTCCTTCACTTGTCTTATCTCCCTGGTGCATAGATTCCTGGTAGCTCAATACAACTGCCTGCCTCTCTGAGGGTCAGCCAGATTCAAGGGCTTTATACCAGAGGTTACCTCTGTGGCGCATAATATCCAGCAGAGCCTTGGAGATCCATAGCGAGTCCCGTGTTTTGACAGTACTCTTTGAGAAGGGGGCAACTAGATCACAGGCGTGGTTGAAGGTACCATTAAAATAGGAGAGCGCCACATCAACATTAGGTGCCGAGTCACGTGGAGACCAGTCACAACTGATCAGATAGTTCTTGAATTTATCAAGCATGCCGTTATTTAGGCGCCATTGGTAGATAACTTTTGGGTGGGATTTTTTTGCCCTAGAGGACCAGTGACAAAGTACTGGCGAGTGATCGTTAAGCACGTTGGGGAGAATGGTGATACTGGAGAGTCTGTTTGGGTGGTTTGTAAGTATAAGGTCAATAAGGGAGGACGTCCCAGGTTTATGGTCAAGCCTCATTGAGGAGGTTACAAGCTGAGAGATATTAAGCACAGCAATGGCATCCTTAAAGGGGGCAGCAGAGGAGGACAGACACTTAACGTTGAAATCACCCAGAGCGATGATCTCCAAGTGATTAGTAAGAAGCAAGATGCACTTCAGAACTGTATTGAAAGCTAGCTTTTGTTTCTGGGGTGGACTATAGACTGAGTAGATTTGGAGAGATCTGGAAGAGGGACCTGGCATAACTTTTTTAAGGCCTGTGCCCCATGTTCAGAGGGAAAGGTGAGAACAGATTACCCTTAACAGAGTCCTTAACATACAGGGCACAGCCCCCCTTACCAACTTTATCTACCCGAAAGATGGAGTAACCACTTAAAGTGACTGCCGAGTCATGTATATTAGCTTAGAGCCAGGTCTCGATGACTGCCAGCAATTCAGGTTTGTGCAGGACAATCCAATCTTGCAGGATGTCAAGCTTTTTTAACAAGCTACAGATATTGATCAAGGCAATCTTTAGCCCACTTACAGACTTGCTAGATAACAAGGGGGAAGGAGCAGGTCCTGGGTTTGGGTGAATATTACCTGACAGGAGCAGCAAGAGGAGGGCATGATGGAGCAAGTCCGATTTAAGAAACTTAAATCACAGGGAGCAGTGACAGGCATGGAGGTAGGGCTTAGAAACCCCTGCCGGGACATTAGAAGGCGAACATGTATGCACATTAGGAGCGTAAGGGTAGGGGAGCTGGGCTGGGGAGTTGAGGTAAGGGGGTGAGGATAAGCACCAAAGGAGGGAAATGGACTACTGATGGGACCAATGGAGACACTGTGGGGGAGGGCAACAAGGAGACAAGAAGGTACCGATAAGGAGAGAGGGGAAGGAGATGGAGGAAAAACAAGACTGAGAGAAACAGCAATGGGGAGTTTTAGAATAAGATCCATTCTCGAGGAGAGAAGGGGAAAAAATGAGCAGATGGGAGGTTGGGAGAGGAGGGGGAAAAGGCCTTTCAGAGGAGAAATGGAGAGATAATTATTATAATTAGGTAATGAAAGACCATCTGTTAGTCTGAACAGATAGCACAGTGGAAAGGCAACAGACTACGGAGACCAGGGTACAAGGTTTGAAATCTGGGTCAGGGACTAGAAAGGGGGCACCAGAAAAGGGCAGAGAAAGTGGAGCGAGAGGGAAGAAGAATAGCAGTAGAGAGGAGAAATTTGGCTGGAAGGAAAGTAAAGACTTGGAGGAATATAGTGAAGTAGAGGGTACAAGACTGACCCCTGGTGGTCAGTACAGATAAACTGCAGATGGGGAACTAGGTACTTAGCAACTGAGGGTCATGTGACCAGATGTGGACACTAAAGAGCGGGCTAGCCTTGGGTGGATGGGAGGGTGGTGCGGATGGGGAGTCGACGTGAAGTGTTGACGGGTAAACACCCTCCGGAGAGTTCAGCTCTCTTTAAGCAGGTAGCTGATCGCAGAAAACGTACACCTGATGCGGTTTACTCACTCGGCCTGCAGCCTCATGATCAAACAACATACCAGACGTGGGTAAATCCCAGCATAATCCACACCCTGTAATGGTGTATTGCTTAAGAGAATACTGGCTAGGGAACTGTGCACAACCAGTGTGTTCAGCCACAGAGAGGTTTTGATCCTTTTGACAATGAGAGACATAATAGTTTCATCTTGGCCAATCTAGACCCACCACACCTGTTGAATTAATATAGTTATGCAATAGACATGACCACAAAAGCAGTTAAATAAGTCCATTTATTCTCACTGGTATTTTAAGTATCAGAACCATCATTTATTTAAGACGCTCCCATCAATCATCCCCCGTCCCGCTGGACCTTGATCGCTGACACCCCCCTGAAACCGTTCATGTTACACTCAGTTGAAACACACACACAGCCCTTCATAGACATCGACAGAGGAGCCATATCTCCTTCACTCTCTACACAATACATGTAACACCTGCCTGTACCCTGCTTTCACCTACCAGGAAGATGCAGTCCAACAAGCTGCAAGAAAGGTTAGTTACAAGGCTGGCAGATATTAATTGGGGGTTATAAAAATTCTAACAATAAACAGCAGTGCTATAGGAAATATAAAACAGAGGTAGACATCTTTTTCAAAATTAGAGCCAGTTTATTTAGCAGACTATAAATGTTATTTCTTATTTCAGCAATGGCTCTATCAGTGACTAGGAAAATGGCTGCACAGCCTAAACAGTGAAATAAGATTTGCACAAATAAGTATCAGTTTCTTTTCCCTGACAAAACATCCAGAACCTTTTGTACCACACATTTTTCACCCCCACCCCAGAGATAAACAATAAAATGTCCTGGACACATTTCAGTCTCTTTTAGCAGTCACAGTTTGTGATACCGCAACCCAAAATGTGAAGTTCATAAGGATGATGAAGCTCTTTGATGTGTTGCCCTGGCCAGAGATTGATGAGGCATCATCTTCCTGAAGTCACGTGATGAATCTGCTGCACCCTGGGTTCTCTTCGGTCCTGGTTGCACTCAACTGTAACTCTGGCCCTCTTTGGTCCTCCGTCGACAGGTGAACCCTCCCTATAACTTTAAACTATAAAATAACAAACTCTCTGAAGCGTCTTAGCAGGTAACTGAAAAAATAAATGGAACTCCTCTCACTCCTCCTTTGGTTGGACTGGCAAGGTCCAACAGCTCTGTAAATCACTTAATCTGACTAACTTTTCCTGTCTAAATACTTTTTTCTGCCTTGGCAGTGATAGCCCCCATCTGACTATCCTGTCACTTTAAACTTTCCCTACTTTCTTCTTCTTTTTCTTCAGTAGGAGTTGCCTGTGTAAGAGCCCTCCCACAGCACTCCTATCAGCTTCATGAGCAGGAGAGAAAGAACCCACGAGCTACTCCTTCTCAGACCTTATCCCATCCTATTCGGAACCTAATTGGACCATTTTGCTGTCAAGGCCTCTGGCAGACAATCAGGAGAGAGCTCGAGCTCCCCTAGAGGTGGGAGTGTCTCGAGCTGCTCCTCCCAACTGCTGTCCTTGCCCCTCTTTGAAGCCCCTTGTTACCCCCTCCCTGAGGTAGCACTGCCCAGATATGGTGTGGGTAGATAGGGCTGGCGATTCCCCAGCTACCCCACCTCACACTTTTTTAATTTAAGTAATCGTTTTCCTGTCAGAAGCTACCAAAATGCAGCCCCTCTCTTTCACATAATTTTATCTAGCTGGCTAATCCTGCCTCCAGTGCTGATGTTAGGATGTCCTAGTGACGTCCACGCCAGCCAGCATGCTCCAAAATAACACCATGGCCTGCCTGGAGTATCCCTGCATTACCCCAAGTAGCCACGTTATCATTTAAATATATATATATATATATTTATTTAATGTTTAGCCCCTCTGGACTTTGCTGTTGTTGCTGCTCTTTGTGGGCTCTTTGGCCAAAAGTGCTCTCTCTATGTCCCCAGTTCACAGTTCAGCCCCTCGGGGCTTCCACACAGACGTTGTGCAGCTCTTTATTTCTCTCCCCTCAGGGAGCGCCTGACCTTCCTTGCCTGTGCCCTGCAGGCTTTTAAATAATATTTAAAAATGTAGCCCACTGGCTGTTCACTCAAGCAGCGGTGTGGCTTTTAACTTTTGCGGCATTCGCTGCTCTCTGCTGCCTTCTCTCCTCTCTCTTTCTCTCTGACTCCCTCCCCCCAGGCTTCACAATTCGCTGTGGTATGGCTTTACTTCTGGTGGCTCTGCTGCCCTCTCGCACTTTCAGAATCCCCTGGCTCTTCATTACCCTGCAGGCTGACTTTTACTATTGCAGCTTCCTTGCTGCATCTCTGCACCCTGGCTGCCTTCTTACACCCTGTAGGGCAGAAATAATTAAAAACACTGCCACCGGAGTGGTGATCGGGAAGGTGGAAAGAGACGCTTTCTCTCCTTGGCTCCTACACCTCCCGCTGCTTTCATTTCTTTCCTTGACTCCGTCCCGTGTGGAGTGGGCTGCAGCCTGCGCTCCGTGTGGGCTGGGGATTCTGAGTACCCACAGGCACTCTCTGTAGTGCGGTCACAATAATGGCACGCTGCCACTTGCAGCGCAACTTGCTCCTCCTCTGCTTCCCACCCCAATTGCACCCACACTATGAAAAAGCTCTTGGAAGCCCCCATTAGACCCCAGGAAAGGGGTCATTACATTTTTTTAAAACTATGCTGGCCTCAGCCACCTGGGTGTTAGCCCACTAGACCACCAGGGCATATTATTGTATACTGTGCCCCCCCAGGGCATTTCCTAACCCAAGGACCACCAGGGCATATTATTTTATCAAAAGGGCTACTAGCCCCCCATTAGCCTCCACTAGCACACCTGGGCTACTAACTATATTACTGGCCACTCGGCCACCACTAGGGGCAAAAAAGGTTTCTCTGAGCCCCCCTTCCCCAAACCTCACTCTATTTCCTCTATTTCTGCTTTTGTACTGTTTCTTTTTCCCCCTAACCACTTTTCTCTTTTTATTCCACAGGTCTGACACAACGAGGGCTCCTACCTATTAGATAAGTATTACTTTTATTTCCATCCTGTCCCTTCTGCCCTGCTGGACCCCTTAAGAGCTGTGGATCCTTTTTGACCCCTTTTCTATCTTTTTTTTACAGGTACCTTGGTGTCACCCCTTCGGACACCTACCTTGGCAACCTGCGGCAGATAAGTCCCTCTATTTTACTAATTATTTTGGTGGGTTGACTGTAATGGAGTGGCCACATCTGTTACACACTGTACACTCCATGGGTTCATAGTACCTCTGTACCTTTCTCAGAATAGCCTCCCTTACCCTAAACAGAATTCATAATGTAATTTTCTTTTTAAATACAGTGGTGCCTTCTTTCCCACACTGTTGGGTTCAGTCATCTGCACTTCTCCATTCCTCCTGTTTGAAAGGCCAATTGCCTACCCACTACCCCATCCATCCAGAGCATCACTTTCATGTGAGGGAGCTTTCCTCTATTAAAACTAATAACAATACTGGAGCCGTGAGTAAAAAAAAATGGATTTTTTTTCTTTAACTTACTCCCAAGCTGCACACAACTTTCTTCTTGAACCTCGCTGCACGATCACGATGCCCACTCATTCTGCTTTCCGCACCACTCCACAAAACAGACAACCGGACACTATAGGCAGAATCAACTAGATATATTTCCTCATTTCTATAGTAAGGCTATAAAAATTAGGGAAAAAAACAAACAAACAAGCAAAAAGCAGATCCCTTCAAGTCTCGCTAAGTGAGAAACCGACTGCCACGTTATTAGAGGTCTCTGACCCTTCCACATACAAAACTAAACCAATCAAAATGCATGATCTCAAGACTGCTACGTCGGAGCCATGGCAATGATGCTAGTGACCCTAGCAACCAGCCCCAATCCGAGGAGGAGCACAAAAACAAATCCTATGTATTTATAAAAAAGTAAGAAAAAAATAAAAATAAAAACATAACAACAATAACCGGCCTGTTGCATAAATCAAATATGTGATGGCCGGCCACTGAATATGCTATTTATTTGAACTCGCCGAGAGTGACCTTGGGGACGCTCCATGACAAGTGAGGTTACCCGAGGTCACTCTCGGCTCATTCAGAAAAATAGTGTATTCAATGGCGAGCCACCACATATTCCCCGATTTATAAAATGGCGTTGGAAAATCCACAAACATGATTGACTGAAGCATGTCATGTTACCATACATTAAATCTCTATAAATGCACAGTCAGGTGCCAAATCACATTTTTCTCACCCAGAAAACTACTTTAAGCCATTCTATAAGTGTAATAAGCCCCTCCAGGGTCTGCACCATAGGATTTTAATGCACTTCCCACGGTTGTATGGATACTTGGTCTTTGGTCTCATGCCTTAGTACACCCCTGGGGTGTTCATTAAATATAGAATAGAGTATGGGATGGTGTGTGTCATGATAAGTTTACACACACAAGGTGTTAGATGCTACATACACCCTGAGAGCGAAGTTCTTGGGGTTTGTGAAAGCATCTAACACCGAGGGTGTGTGTAAACTTTGAGTTTAAACACACCACCCCATAGTTTATTTTATATAATTGCTGAGTTTGTCTTTTTCACCACAGCAATTATATAAAATAAAAAGACATTCCTGTGCAGCCGTGGTCCAGTTATGTTTCAGCATGTGGTCCGCGGTTGTCTTTATTTATTTATGTAAACATTTTTTTATTCATTTCGGTTGGAGGCCGAAAGTTTTTTTTTCTTGAGAAGTAAATTTTGTTTTTTAAGATCACTTACCGGCTAGTGCGAGCGACTGTTCAGTCACTGAGCGGCGAGTGGCCAGCGGTCTGACAGGAAGTTGCAGCTGGCACATGCGTGGAGCGAGGTAAACTGGGAGCATGTCTGTCATTGAGAACATTCCTTTATAATGACAAATTACGCCCTGTTTTTTCTATGGGAAAAAGGCGAATCCAGTCATTATAATCCTATTATAACCCTGTTGTGGCTTATTACTCAGATATATGGGATATGCAGTGGAAATGAGTAGAATACATAGTTTATCTACACAAGAACAGTTTGACCTTGGGTAACCTCACAAGTGTCGTAAGCCTCGAGTCAGATGTCTGAGGTTAAACTGCTTGAGTGCAGATAAATAATTAATTCCACAAGTTCTTCCATCACATATTCCATTTATGCATTAGTTTGCAGTATTTGGGTGTGATTTTTCTTTTTCTTCTGTTTAGTTTGGCTTTTTTATATAGTGAAATATAGTGCCTTTTTTGTGATGTGCTTTGTTTATTTATTTATTTATTTATTTATTTAATTTATTTGAAGCCTTGGACTACAATACCTCTGAGCTAGAAGCTCTTTTATGAAGGTTCCACATCAGAGAGACACACTAGATGTACAATTCATAAACTTAACAAGCCAAAGTGGACAATGCATGTAACAGGCTGACAGAAGACAGCTGGCATTGAACTTGACAATTTAGACAGATATTTCAAAATAACAGAAAAACAAAGAAGGTTAGAACATTATAATACTATTATAGACACTGGTGAATCAGCCAAAAAGTTGACCTTATCAGGCTGTATGGTGGGTGTGAGGAGTAAAGGGTAAGAAGACAAGGGGACGAGAGGTGGAGGGGGTAGAGGGAGAGTTGGGGTACTGGTGGGACATGGGCATGTGGAGGCAGGGTGATTGGTGTAGGGGGGAGTTAGAAGAATGCTTGAAGAGGTCGTGGGGGTGAACAATATAGAGGGGAGGGGGAGAGATGTTTCTTGAGGGGACAGAACTGCTGCTAAGTGCAGGGAGGGGTAGCCAGAGTTAGCTCATGTGACTGTGGAGTACCCCACTTAAGGAGGGCAGTCACAGCTGCTAAGTGTGGTGAAGTGTTGGCATTACTGACTCCTGACAGGGCCCAGTTTAGGTTCAGCCAGGATGTCCCTGGGGAGGGCTTTTAAACCAATAGGAGGTGTGGTATGCAAAGGACCACTGTCCTTGAGAGGTACGACAAAAGGAGACCTAGTAAGACTGTCTAGATGTACTTTGAGTCTGGTGGGGGGTTAGTTGTTAGATTAAGGAGGTTCTAGATTGTTTGTGGGGGGGGGTTAAGCCTAGGCAGGTTTTCGTGGCTAGGAGACATGTTAGGTATTTCACTCTACCCTTGAGAGGCAGCCAGAACGTACAAGTCACATGTATGGGTGAGTTGATCTGCTTATGTTATTAGCCTACAGGCTTTGTTTAGTGCAGTGTTGATCCTTCTGAGAGTCGTGTTAGACACAGCACTGTACACCACCAGGCCATAGTCTATGATGGAGATAATGGAGCTATTCACGGCAAGCTGGAGCTCCTCGTTGGTCACACAGTGTCTGTGCCTGTATAAGAGGCCAATTTTAGTAGTATCTACTTTTACAACATTGTCCACATGATTTGTGAAGGATAAGGAGCTGTCAAGGGTTACCTCTAGGTATCTGAATGTATGCATCTGTTCAAGTGAGTTTTTTGTGGCTTTTCAGGATAGTCAACTGATGGGATTTTTGTTTGTTGTGTGGATTTGCAAATAACATGACTTTCGTCTTTTTATAGTTCATTAGCAGCTTGTGCTTCGAGCACCAGTCCTCAACAGCTGAGACGTTATGCTGGAGTTGTGTCTCCAAAGGGTGTGGGTCAGGATTGCAGATAAAAAAAACAGCATCGTCGGCACAGAGGAGTATTCCATCAGTACTGACATGGGGGAGGTGGTGTATGAAAAGACTGAAGAGCAGAAGGCCTAATATTGAGCCTTGAGGGACACCTGTGCATACCTGCTGGCTATCCGAGAGGACTCCATTTATCTTGACCTGTTGGGACCTGTTCATAAGATAGCTTTTGAACCACCCCATGGCATCGGTTGAGAGCCTGGTGGTGGAAAGTTTGTCAAGCAGCATGGTGCGTTGTTCTGCAGTTGCTAGCTGGTTTCTAGGTACATGAGTGCCATTGCTAGGGATGGATGTGATTGCACTCCCAGTGTGTACTTTGATTGGGTGAGATTAGCCTGGGGGCAGGTTGGAGATTTGGAAAAAGATGGTGGCTCCATTTCTCGCTTAGTGTGAAGTCGCTGTAGTTGTAGGGAGGCCGTTTATTGTTATCTTTTCAGTTTGTTTATATTTATTTATAGATATCTGGTGAATCCTGTCATTTAATTAATCTGGTTAACCCTGCATTCTCCAAAGCAGCTGGTGGCAATAAAGGAGCAGAAGTCTGCTGTAAGTGTTAAAGACGCAAACAGAAATGCGAGAACAGGCAGGCGTGCAAGCAGCGGGTGGCTGAGCAGAAAGTCGCATTTTAAAAAGTAACTTTTTTTTATATAAATAATGCAGTTTGCCTCTGGGTAGTATGAAACCATCTAAAGAGGAGGCAATGGGCAATAAAGAGTGATGTTGTGGGACAGGCGGGGGACAGCGAGTGGGTGTGTGAGCAGTGGGCAGCTGGGTAGAAAACTGCATTTTAAAAAGTGAACTTTTATTTTTAAATAATGTGGTTTCCCTGTGAATAGTAGTTTTGGAGCTGAAATCATGAGAAGCGGAGGCAGATAGGACAGGAGAGAGTGAGCTTGTGATACTGCAGTGGAGTTAGATGAGTGCTAAAATGAAAGTGCTTTGTTAAACTGCAAACTGGTTTCGGAGAAAGATGAAGTACTGTACCAGCAGGATCAAGGATGATTTACAGAGGGGGTGTAATAAACGGGGTATAAGTTCCACAATTTATTTAACACCAGTGGAAAAAATGGATTTATTACACTCCTTTGGGGTCCACACCAATTGCATAAAGATATATATATATATATTATGGTAGCATGGTAGTGCTACCATAGTTAGGATTGAGTACCCCTTTTAAGGTTAAATGGTGAAAGTTTGCACCTTAATAACTTTGCCAACATTCCACAGATTTGCCTGAGATTTGGCAGACACTGGGCGTAACCACAGATCTTGGGATCTGGCAACTTTTGTACCGGTCATATATACGGCTGCACAGTTATTAAGCGACATTCGTGCATGCAATTACGTCTTTTTGCGCATTCTTTGCTCGAGCCTACTGGTCGCATGGTTTACGCGACTGGTCTGAAAACTGCAGGGAACGTGCAGCCTGGGTCTCCAATGTGCCTTTTGAAGATTACATGAAAAAATACTGAATGGTTCAAAAGTTTTTCAAAAAACAAGTTCCCATTATAAGTCAATAGGAAAAGTTAACAAAAAGTTTGACAGTGTCGCAAATGCACTTTTTAGTGTCACAAATGACCCTAGTAGTGTCACAAATCTACCATTTTGTTTTCAGTTACTGATCACAGAAATGCTTGGCATTTAAAATTGGGACCATTTAGGGACATAATTCTTTTTGTGTTTACCTAGTTGAGCCCTGAGGATGCTAGCCATGTCTTTATTTTGGGGTAAAACACCTCAGAAATATGTTTTTCAAATTTGTGGGAAAAGTAGTGTCGCAAATTAGTGTCGCACTTGCGGCACTTTCGAAAATTTTTGCGAAAGGTGTTGCAAATCACAACACTACTTTTCTAGACTATTGCAAAATGACAGAAATTCTTTGCCACCCTGCTGCAAAAGAACGGTTTGGTCTTTGGGGCTGAAATTTGGATGGATGGCAGCCAACATCTCACAGATGTGCATTTTGGTGGTTTGATGACAAAATATTGCATGGACGCAAAGTTACGGTACTCCAAAGTTGACATTTTTTCCATAGACTAACATGGTGGCGTCCGCCCCGCCTTTCGGGGCGTGTATCTCGGAAATGGTGCTAGATACGGAATTTTTGTTGCAAACAGGGCTACGCATGTAGTGAAAACCTAGCCAGGAAACTCATGAATCACGTGAAATTTTAATTTTTTTTCTACGTAGTACGGTTTCTGAGATATTAGCAATTTAGTATTACAATTGCTCGTTTTCTGCTCCAAGGCACATTATAATGCATACATTCTTTGTTTTCACTGTGTTTCTCAGTGGAGCTTTTCGGGAAAAATAGGGTGTGTGCTCTAGTTACTGTTACACATAGGCTTTCCACTTGTGTTTCTGTGCCCATTTGCATTTCTGTTCCCGTGTACGCCACCGTGTGCGTTACCCTTTCCGTTTCCATTTGCGCTTGCGTTTGCATTACTGTTACCATTTGTGTCTCCACTACTGTTTGTGTTCGTGTTTCGCTTAGCGTCACTGTGCGCATTACCATTTTTGTTGGCGGCCACCCTTCCATTTCCATTTGCATTTGTCTTTCATTTTGCGTCATCGTTGTTCTTACCGTTACCATTTGTGTTTCCTATTGCGTTCCAGTGCCCATGCTCGTTACGGTTTGCGTTTCCATATGCGCTTCCATTTGCGTTTGTGTTTCTGTTTTCTTTGTCATTATTATTGCTGTTACTGTTACCATTTGCATTTACAATTGCAGTACCGTGACCTTGCACATTACGGGTTGCGTTTCCGTACGAGCTTGCTTTTGCATTTCCGTTTCTGTTTCCTTTGGCGTTATTGTTGCTGTTACAGTTATCATTTGTGTTTACAATAGCAGTATCATCACCGTCGTGTTACCAGTTGTGTTTTTGTATGCGCTTGCATCTCTGTTTGCGTCACTGTTCGGTTTGGCGTCACTTTGCGCCTGCGTTTCTATTAATGTTTGCTTTACAATCTACGTTTGCTTCACCATGTGCATAACTGTTAGTGCTTGCATTTGCATTGCACTTACCATTACTATGTCACAAAAAAACATGTGGTGGGAGCGCGGGGCCCAAAGGTCCCTGTGCTCCCACCACCACATTCCTTTCACTATTTATAGCCCTCATTCTCAAAAAGAAGGGAAATTAGAGGCAAAAAACTCCATTTAATGCATCAGTTAAGGTTGTTCCACATTGACAATAGTGAGAAAATTTGGTGTTAGGGTTGAAAACCCCCCTTGCACCCCCTCAGCCCGCCTCCCCAACCGGCATTGGGGTGTTCGTTGGGGTCGTCGGTCCTAACTCTCACCCCATTCTCCTATTCCTCAGCTTGTTCACGCATGTGATGATGTGAGAGTTACGGCTGATGACCCCAATGCACACCCCGATGCCGGTTGTGGGGGCAGGCTGAGGGGGTGCAAGGGGGGTTTTCAACCCTAACACCGAATTTCCTCACTTTTGTCAGGTGGAACAACCCTAACTGATGCATTAAATGGATTTTTTTGCCTCTTTTATATACATATATATATATATATATATATATATATATGAAAGAGAAAGAGAGAGAGGATGTGACATGGCCTGACTGAAGATATCGGACAGGATTCACAAAAGGGATACATCCAGCACATCCCCGACTTGAGCACTGCTTGATTCTGAAAGAGGACTGTTGTGCCAGTGCATCAATGATGCGCTGCATACCAGCCATAATGTTATGCATTATGCAGTGCATCTGGAGGGGCTGTGCAGGGGGCGTGCCCATGCATATGGTGCGCAGCCCCATTCACAGCCCAACTTGGAGATGCATCTTCTGAGCAAGTCCGGAGATGTGCCCCAAAAGATATGTGTACATCAAGTAGACATAAGTGGGTGTCCACCCACAGGCAGGCTGTTGTACTGCAGACAGCAGCATGACAGCCTACCCACCCTGGCTGTCCAGTACCCCCCTGCCAGCATCCCCGTAATGCCAGCGAAATAGCCCTCTGCCATAGTGGGCATTTGTATCAACCCCACCTTGCCTGTAGCCCCGTACTGCAGAGATATGCACCCTCTGCCAAGTATGCTGATGTATCCCCCCTTCCTGCCCGTAGCCCCGTATTGCATAAGTAAGTGCCCTTTGCCAATGTATGCTGAGGTATCCCCTCCCTGCCCGTAGCTCCGCATTGCAATAAAAAGTGCCCTTGGCTACTGTATGCATCTGTATCCCCCCTCCCCACCCCAACCTGATTGTACATCCATGCCGTTCTACTCATTTCCTGGTGGTCCAGCCGAACCCCCACCCATTTAGGCACCCCACCCCATCCTGTTCCCCCGTCCGGCAGGTCGATGTTGGCAGGCAGCTCAACCCCACCAGCACACTGCCATGCTGCCCGCCGACAGAGCTGTCTGTGAATGACAGAAACTGTACAACTGTAAGCCCATTGGTAGACCGTGTCGACCAATGGGCTTGTAGTGTATACTGTACCCTGTCATACACAACTTTGTGAATGACACAGATCATTCACAAAGTTGTTTTTACCGAGTGGGCTGCCATAAATAATGTAGTGCTTGAGTGGAAAACCACAACGAAGCAGGAGCTCAGTGAAACATTTTGCGCCAAAATGGGAATGACTGTAGGAGTCGAGTATGCAGTATTGTGCTTCTGAAGTCTTCATGTGGGTCTCAGCTGCCACCTCAATTCTGCAGCTGTAGGCCACAACATCGGTATAATATCGGACCCAGATTTTAAAACGAGCAACCAAATGTTTACTGCAAAAATGAAACAATACCGGTGGTCACAAAAAAGTTGGAACACCATGCATGCCCTGCCTGAAGTGTGAATTAAAGTGATCACTTATGACCTTGTTTGTTCTGTGGAAGGGGTGGGCACAGGGACTGCAACCTTAAGGAACACCCTACCACAGATTTGTCAAGACTCTGGAGACCCAAAACCCTAATGTTTTTTAATTTCCATACTTTTTGTGCTTTGCATTCTTCAACCCTAATATCAGCATTAATGCAGGTTTTTTGCAATTAATTTCTCTTGTTTTTGTGACAGTGGAATCATATCCTCATTACCAAATCTAACTCCTCCCTCACTGTATATACACCTGCAGGCCCTCCACTTGAGCAGGCCACCTCCTTCAAATATCTCGGGGTTACTCTCGACCCATCGCTCACCTACAATGATCACATAACACTGACCATAAGTAAGATTAATCAGAAGCTAGGTGTGGCATCCCACGTGAACCACCTGCTATCACCAGAAGCTCGCCTTGCCATTGCGCAAGATAACCTTCTCCCACTCCTGGATTACTGCTCCCCCATCTACTCCCACATGTCCATAAAGCAACACTCCCACCTCAACATGACTTATAATGCCATCTGTCGCTTTGTTCTCAAAGCCCCCTCGTTAACTCACCGCTGTTCACGCTACCAGTCCCTTGCATGGCTCCCTCTCCAGGCACACTTTGACTATGCTGCAGGCTGCCTAATGGACAGTGCTCTCAGAAGTAACTAACTATCCCCCATGCTTCCCTACTCACAATAAGAGTGGCCACTAGACCTCTTAGGGCCTCCTCCATTCAAATCCTTGAAGTTTCCTGTGTCTCTGCAGTGATGGGTAGTAGGGCTTTCTTTCTCTCTCCCCCCCCTCCCTCTGGAACTGCCTTCCCACATCCGTCCATACATCACCATCCCATATGTCCTTCAAATCTAACCTGAAGGCCTGGCTACTAGAAGAATTCACCGTAAATGCTCTTGGGCCAGCATAGAAGCCCAAAAGCCACCATAATCCTGCCATAACCTGGTGCCATCATGCCCTCCCATCCCTCTTTTCCCCACCTCATCTCCTATGCCCCAGAGCAGAAACCTACATGCATGACTCTGATGCTGCCACGCACAGCCCACCTGTAAGATCCCTGCCACATCAATGTACCCTGCCCAGGCCTAAAGAGTAGATGCTCCTGGACTCTATCAGACACAGCACATCCAATCCTGCCCTCCACATACTTCTGCCAATGCTCCCTCTCTGTCTGAATACGGGGCACTGTCTGGGAGCCACGCTGTGTTTGCCACAGGCTTTCTCAGGATGACCTGCTTTTCATCACCAGACCAGGCATGGTACCTAGTTCGGATGTTAAACAACCTGTTAGGTTTATACCCCTAGTTCAGATGTTAATTAACCTGTTAGGTTTATACTCCTCCTTGTCGTATTGTACAAATGACTAACACTGGTGCCTGCTTTCTTATGGTACTTTGTTGCCATGCTTGTTGAATATATGTAAATAATGTTTGTTTTCATTGTTCATTTGTGCTGTACAGTATAACAATGTATATATTATATATTGTGTCTACTCAGTATTACTACATCGCCACCTTGTGGCCCGAGGCGTGACTGAAAATGGTCCTCTGGATCAGTGCACTTACCCGGTTACCAAAAACATAAATTAATTAATAAATAAATAAATAAATAAATATGTAACCCCCTGCAAATGGGGGTTCCCAAAAGTCTTCCAGGAGCGTGCTTGAAAGCTCCAAGCCTGGATGGTGTTCGGCGTCTAAGCCGTTTATCTGTGAGTGCTTTTAGAGCCTCTGATACTGTCTCTTTAAGAGCAGTCTGCTTGCAGACATAATTAATTTGGTTGGGGGTCTGTGTGTTTTCCTGCTCGAGTCCCGCTCGAGCTACTGCCAAATCGCTCAGTTTCTGCCTTCGCTAAGTGGGCAGAAGGAGCACTCTTCAAAGATGTAATTGTTTGCTTGTAACCTGTTAGAGTAATAATGAAAATGCAGTTTGATTTAACCTGCTTTATTGTAGCAAGGACAGTGCAAAGTAGCTCCCTCATGTTGATTCTGAACTGCTGAATTGGACCAATCATGGTGGGGATCCTTTGAAATGGAGCCTGTTGCTGGCAAATTAGAACTTGGACTCTCATTGTGGAGCCAGCCACCTATGTACTGTATGGCCAATGCTTCTGGGAATTGTAGTTTGGACTTCGGCACCTTTTTTCCACCAACAGGGGGAGTTTACTGTGAGTGACAGCAAAACCAGCCATTGAACTGGGAGGAACTCAAAGGAAATGCCTGGCTCTGTCTACTGGAAAGTTCAGTTGACTTGTGACTGTGAAGAGGGAAGGAGCTCCGTGCTCCTTCGCCGTTGAGTTTTCACGCGGGAAGCTCGTGAGGGGCCCCAAAGTTCGGCCTGCAGCTGTTTGTGAGTGCCAGTGTGGACTGAATCAGAGTTGTAAAGAGAAAGAAGCACCAGAAGTGAGGAAACCAGGCTCACCCTGTAGAAGACTGGAGAAATTGCTGAATCACACTCTGTCTGTCAGGAACTGAATCTGCTGTGTGTTCTCCCGGTATTGTGCAGTTATTGCAATCGGGATAGAGAAGCAGCCTGCCTGGTATAGTACTTCCCTTTTTACATATAAATGTGTGTGGTGCTTGTGGGGAATCGCGTTTCAGATCCCCTGTACAGTGAATAGAGTGCATGAAGCTGGAAGTAAACCCCAGCTTAAGCCAGACTACATCCATTTGTTCTAAACTGCAGTGGGGTCCAGTCACAAGGACATTGTCCACATGGCCTGCTCCTCCTGGCAATCCAGGACAATCTGCCTTCCATCCAGTTCCCAGCATTGAGTTGTGAGTACAAAGCAGGGTAGCTCCCTGCCATCTGTTTGTCGAATTGCAAGTGTGTCATCTAATTGTTGCTTTTTTCATTTCTTCGTGAACTGAGCCCTCCAGCTCCGGACTACAGTTGGATATTGTGCAAGTGTTTTTCTATCACAGGGCCCCAACCAGCTGCAAAGCTGCAACTGATCCTGGCTAGCCCCCCCCCATCCTGGGTACCCAGTGAAGGTGTCAATTTGGGACTCTGAATATGTGCACAGTACTGTGATTATTAATGTATTTAACCTAATTAACCTGATTTCCCCCTGTCCTTGTTATATCCCACTAAATAAATCAGATTTGTTTGTTTCAGCAAAGTTGCACTGTCTGAGGTATTCGTTTATGTTAAAGTATTGTTCTGTGGCTTTTGCACTGTATCATCTTTTTTTACAGGGTGTCCCCGGGGTCCAGTCAACGAAGCCAGTCCTGAGGGTAAGTGTATATTGTGAAGATATTCCTAATGCATTGTGTGGGCCACTAGTGGGAAGAAAGGGGGGTTACAGTATCCCAGAGGGCTGTGACCAAGTTAGTTTAACTACTGCAAACCCTGACCTCTGGGTTGAGGCACCCGCCATTGGACCTAGGCTCCTCAACCTGTTAGTAGTTAAGCAGGCAGGGGTAGTAGCCCTTGGGATAGTGCCACCTAGGGGTTACAAATAAATAGAAGAAGAAAAATCAGCATTTATATAGCGCTTTTCATACACAGTATCCCAAAGCGCTTTACAAGCAATGCTAGACTGGTAGTGAAGTGACTGAATGTGTGGTGGCATCCATATCGCACATCATCATCCACACACAGCCTGGATAATTGCATGAACCGGTTTATGGGAACGGGAATGTTGGCCAGGACACCGGGATTGTTCCCTGCTCTTTACGAAGAGTACCCTGGGTTCTTTTACTTCCACCTGGACACCCACCAGGACAACACCAGGATGGGCAGAAGGGACCTCAGTTTAACATCTCATCCAAAGGACAGCACACCCCAGCAGTACAGCACCCCCAATACTGCACTCAGATGCCAGCGATTTTTAGGTGCAAGTCCATCCCGGTGTGGGACGAGAACCCACGACCTTCTGGTCCAGAGGCGGATGTGCTACCAACTGAGCCACGCTGACACCTATAATTAATTAATAAATAAATAAATAAATAAATAAATAAAATTAGCACTGTTCCCTTTGGGACCTGTACAAAATGAAATAAACAGAATAGTGGAGATATTTCTAGCCCTACTTTACCAACCAATTAACAAGTGCAAGGCAGCAGTGTCCTAATACTTGTAGTTGCAATGTTACACTGTATCATCCTAGCTAAGATACAGTGTTAATAATAAAAATATCTTACCTGGGTCCTGGAGATTGAGGGATGGGGGTTGAGTGGCTTGAGGAAACAACCTCTCATACCTGTAAAATAAAAATAGCAATGGGGTCGCAAAGGATTTGTAGCTCTTCAGTAATTACTGGGAGAAACAAGGCACTCTAAACATAAAACAATACGTCTCTGATACACATGGTCAGTGTCCTCCAACATGGGGGTTGTTGTCTTGTTGTGTTGTGCTGTGCTTATCTTTCCATTAGATCTGCCTGAGAGCCAAGGGAGGGTGAACGTCACTCCCCCTCCTATTCCCGTCATGGGGGGAATCTGTTGGGAGGGCTACCAAACATACCGGGTACCGGTAAGATTTTGAAATCGAGGATGACAGGACAGCAGTAAGGGGACTGTCAGTGGTGCGGGACCTGCAACAACCCGACTTTCATCCTGCCAGCTGCTTTTTTCTCCCATTTTTCTTGACACCCCACTTGTTTTGGTGAGGAGCCTGCAAAGGGTTGGTCCCATCATGCTGGCAGCATTATTTTCCTCCTTCTAGTACATTCCTAGGAGGGTGGATGTGCAATTATTTATTTAGTTTTTGTTAACCAGGTAATCATGCTAGGCAACTGAATGTCTGTTTTCAGGTGTAACCTGGAAGGTTACAACCAAAAACACAGACAGTAGAAATACACTGCATTACAAAAATACAATGGCAAGACAGCAGCACAACAGCAATTCATCTATAAAGGCAATATCATTTATTTATTATTGTTTATTGAATTTTGATGACCGGGTAGGCCCACTGGGCCCCGGAGGTCCCTTTTTCAGGGGCGACCCGGGTGAGACAACAAATTACAGGTAACAGATCAGTACAGTCAAGTAATTGTAAAGTATTTAACAGTAAGAATACATAGGTTTACAGGCGGCAGGTAGTGTAAGACATGCAGACAGTAAGGACATAGAGGCTACACATAATGAGACCGTTTTACATCCCAAGTTAGTGATTAGGTTGAGAGAGTGCTCTGGTAGGCAAGCAGTAGCTAAAAACCTAGGGTCAGCTTCTTTGTGGGCATATTGGAAGGGGATAAGAGGGACATAAGTGCACCCCATCTTTAGGGGAGGTCCGTATGCTACCAGGATGGCTATGGAAGGTCGGGTCTAATGAGCTACCAGGATGGCTGTACATGGTCAGGTCCTGAAACAAAGACATGTGCTCCTGTCGAGCAGGTGTCCCTTGCGCTTTGTCCGAAGCTGGAGATGGACACAGCCTCCTGCACTCCAAGGGAGGTTATTCCAGGTGGAAGGCGGTGTATGCAAAGGACCTGGACCCGGCTTTAGTCCTAGTCTTGGGAACACGAGGAGAGTTTGGCCTGATGAGGCGCAGGCACCGTGGTTGGGTTTCCCTCTTGAGGCCATTCAGGCTGGGGAGGTGTGGGACCCAGTAGCTTAGAATGTAAGGCAGAGGTTGGGTAGAGAGGCGAAGCTTCCTACAGACGGCCACCTGAGCCTAGATTGGGCCTCGCAGTGGTGAGTCCTCGGATGTGACATAGTGGCAAGCGGACTATCTTGTTGTACAAGGTCTGCAGCCTCTAACTCCGTCACAGCCCGCCTGGAGAATCGGGCCGCTGGAGGTGAGCTTTGGGAGGAATGCGCTATGACAATGGCTACCCTAGCTTGAGGATAATCTGGTCCTTTAGTCTATAAAGGATTCCAAGTTTCCCATGGATGGCTTTGGTGATTTGGTCTACGTGATTTTTAGTGTGAGGCCTTGGTCCAGGGTAAGGCCAAGGCATTTGGTGGAGGTGACCACCTCAAGTTTTACACCCCGGACTAGAGTTATAGAAGATGTGACCTCTCAGATCCCAGGGATCTAGGACCAAGAGCATTACCTTTGTTTTGTTGGTGTTTAAAACCATTTTGTTAAGAGTGAGCCAATCCTCCATCTGAAGGATGTCTTCTTGGAGGGCAGTCTTCAACTCAGGTAAAGTAGGGGAAGCTCTGTAGATGACCGCATCATCCGCGTACTGGATAACGCTACTGCTCCCGCAGTGTGTATGCAGATCATTTATGAACAGTGTAAAGAGAAGGGGGCCGAGGATTGACCCTTGAGGTACCCCTTCTTTGAGTGAAGCTAGCTTGGAGACTTTATCCTCCCACTTGACCCTCTGGGTGCGTCCAGAGAGATAACTCTTGAACCAACCCAGTGAATGGGTGTCAAGGCCAAGTGAGTGCATTTTTTGTAGTAGGAGGTTGTGGTTTACCAAGTCGAATGCTTTAGATAGGTCGATAAAGACCGCCCCTGTGCTGACCTCTGCGTCATTATTGCTCAGTACATCTGCTGAGAGTTTAGTTAGCGCAGTATCCGTCCCATGCTTGGCTCTGAAGCCATGCTGTGAAGGTGAGATTGCCCGGTGGATTTCTAGGTATTCTCGGAGTTGGGAGTAGACTAGCTTCTCCTGTACTTTTGCAATGACACATAGCAAAGAGATGGGCCTGTAGTTCTCAATGGGCTCAGTTGGCCCTCCCTTGTGTATGGGAATCACTAGGGCCTGTTTCCAAAGCTTGGGTACAGACCCCTCCTTAATAGACCGGTTTATCAGCCAGGTTAGGGGCTTGGCTAAGGCTGGAGCCCCCTCCTTGAGGATTCTGGTTTGGATCTCGTCGGGATGCATTGCATCCCGTCGGGATGCATTGCATCTGTATGCTGTGGAGAGAAAACAAAAGCTTGAAACATAGCGTTGTGTGTAATGGAAAATTAATAGTTCGCAGTGTGCATTCAGTACGATGATTTGACCTCAAGGAGTAGCCATTACTCACCTTCTGGACAGAGGAAGCAAGGGATTGAGGCTAACCATTTAGTATTATGTTTGAAAACACATCTTTATAGCTATGGTCATCCAGGAGAGAGACGGGGAAGCCAGCCAGGTTATCATAGAGGGAGCAGTGGTGAGTCAGTCTGGGATACACTGACACAAAACAACAAATATTATTGTACATGACATCCCATTTGAAGAGAGTGGCTTTAGCGGCTGCAAAGTACACTGGGGTGCCATAGAAAAGCTTATAAAGCAACATCCCCCTTGCAATGGCAAGGCGTACCTATGGTCACTTTATATGAGACACCCAGCATGGAGTTCACGGATCTGCAGACACTCATCACATATGATGTGTAATCAAGCGTGGGGTCATGTGTGACTCTGAGGTATGTAAAAGAGGAGTTTGTGGGGACCAAGGTGTAACCCCCTTGCAAATGGGGGTTCCTAACGTGCCTTATGCCTGGTTGGTAATCGGTATAAAGCCGCCTAAATGGGGACCTGGTGAGTGCTCTTTTAGGGCCTCCATATTCTGTCCCTTTAAGGGCTGCCTGTTGCAGTCAGAGTTAGTTGAAATGGGAGGGGGTTTGAGTGTTGCTATGCTCGACTCCCGCCCGGGCTGCAGAATAATCGCTCCATTTCTGCCATCGCTAATTGCGCAGAGGGAGCTTCATTAGAAGATGTGCTTGTTTGCTGACTATCTATTAAAGTAGTAAAGATATTGTAGTTGTTCTAACCTGCCTTCCTTTGCAGCCAGGACTGTTTTGACTGTCTCCCCCATTTTGGTCCAGAACTGCTGAATTGGACCAATCAGTACCTCAGACCCTACAGAGTCGGCTGACCAATAGAGGAACTGTTTGTATTTGGGAAAGGCATTATGGGCTATGGCGCTTTTTCGCACCAGTGAGAGGCAGAGGAAGTGACTGGCAGGCTCAACCAGCCAATTGGATCGGGTCGCGCCCGAATAGTGAGGAGTGCCCAAAGCTGTGGAGAGCCAGATGCATTGTGGCAAGTGAGGAGTGAGGAGCTGTGTGCTTCTGCGCTGCAGAGTGTTTGCACAGGAAGCGCGTGAAGGCCAGAAGCGGCCGTTGTGTGTTGTCGGCTCCAGCGGATGAAACCCGTCGGCGGGCGGTCAGAGGAGGCTGTGCTCTGTACAGCTACCCACCAGGCTCGACCTGAAGGAGGACTGGAGAAAATTGCTGAATCGCGCTCGGTCCAAAGACAAGTGAAAGCTGCCGTTTGCAGTATCTCAGTGATGGTGAGTTTGTGGGAGCATTGGAAGTAGTTGCCTGATGTGGTACCCTCTGTTGCTGTTTACCATATAAATGTGTGAGGAGGCTTGTGTAGCTCAAATAAATCCTGCTGCCATTAAAGGACTTTGCCTGTTGCTGTTTACCATATAAATGTGTGAGGAGCTCAAGTTAAATCCTGCTGCCCTTAAAGGACTTTGCCTGTTGCAGTTTGTCATATAAATGTGTGAGGAGTCTCGTGGAGCTCAAGAGTAGCCCTGCTGACGTTGAAGGACCCTATGTTGTTTGGAGGTCGCGAGTACTAATTCAGGGTAGCTCCCTGTTGAATTGCCACATTGAATCCAAATGGAATTACTGTACTGTTGACTGTTTAACTAACTTTTTCTTTTCTCTGTGTGAAAGGGCCCCTACCAGCTGCCACGGTTTGGACTAGCCACTAGGGCTTGGGTACCCAGGGACAGTAACTGGTAGGGATAGGCCTGTGCACAGAGCCATAGGTAGATGAGTATAGTGATAAGCTAATCAACTTGATTCCCCCTGTCCTTGTTGTTTTCCCCCTGAATAAATCAGATTGTTTTGTACAGCTACATCCTGGCTATTGTGTACATTAATGGTGAACTGCTGCTTGGTGATTGCAACATAACTGTGCCTTACTTTACAGGGGGTTCCCGAAGGGAGCTGGATTATATTTTTCGTGGGGTAAGTGTACTGGGGAACAGAATTGTTGGTACCCCGTGGGAGTCACTAGTGGGACAAAAGGGGGGTTGCAGTAGCCCAGAGGGCTGTAACCGAGGTAGTCTTACTTGGGCTAACCCCGACCTCTGGGCGGAGGCACCCGTCCACGGATCTGGGCCCCTTACCCTGCCTCAGAGGGGGCAGACAGGGGTAGTAGCCCTAAGGGTAGCGCCCCCTAGGGGTTACAAATTGGAGACACCACTGGGATTAGCGTCCCCTAGTGACTCAGTGAGGAGATACCCCAAAGATGGAAAAATGGAAGGGATGTTGGAAAAATTAGCTGGGACCCATCAAAACCATGGTCCACAAACTGATGGGCTGGGGTGAAGCTGAAGAGCTGGATTCCTGGAAGATTGTATTATTGTTAGATGTGCCCTTGGGTACCCCAGCTGCTGATATTGTCTCTGTTGCAGAAAGGGTAAAGTGTTTGGGTAAGGTTGAAGTGAAAGGGCATATGGCTGATTTGCTTGACCAGACCTTGCAGGTGCTACTCCTATGCAGTGTGGCCATCAACCCTATGAAGGTACCTCCTGTACTTTACCCAGAGGGTGCGTCTCAGGGGTGGAGGTTAATCCATATCCGAAGTGGGTCAGTCACTCCTGGGGGGGTCTCCTCAAATGAACAGTTTTAAGGATAAACTACTTAAATTGTTAGCTGTGGAGGGGAGGACTACCCAGGAGTTGCTACAAGCCTTGGATCTGTCCAGTGATACTACCCCTCGGGGTTCCCTGGGCACCTCCCCTTGCCCACCCAAGAGTTCAGTGTTGGCTTCTCTGCCCTTGGCAGTCCCCTCCATACAGCTAGATTCTTACCATAAATTAAAACTTTTCTCTGGCACGGTACCAGTGCCTTCTGGGGAAGATGACCTGGAGGCCTGGATGGACTATGCCACCCCTTTGGTCCAGGAGTGGCAATGCTCTGAGGGGGAGAAATGGAAGGGGCTGATGGAGAGTCTGCGGGGTCCTGCCTTAGAAACCATTAGATTCTTCCGGGCCACCCGTCCGGAAGCCACCGCTGCAGAGTATCTCTCTGCTTTGGAAGGGGTTTTTGGGAGTATAGAGACTGGTGAAGATTTATTATGGAAATTCAGGTCTGCTAAGCAGTGGAGAAATGAAAAACTGTCCGCTTTTGTTACCAGAGTGGAGAGGGCCTTGCAGAAAGCCTATAGAAAAGGGGGAATCACTGCTACAGCCCTAAATCAGGTTCAGTTAGAACATGTTTTAAAGTCTGCCAGATTCTCTAGTGTAACACTGCTGAAACTCAAGTTGCATGATCGGCGGGCCACCTCGCCTGAATATTGTCAATTGATGAGGGAAATTCAGGAAGTGGAGACTGATGAAGAGGGTGGGAACCCTGTGTGGGGGCCGTTAACCCTAGTGGGACTCCCAAGACTAATACCCCTGAGGAGACTGGCTCGCCTGGAGGTCCGAGGGTCCCCGATTTCCCAGGTACTGTGGGATGCGGGTTGTTTCTCTGGCACCTCATGGAAGGTGAGTTGAGGGCTGAGATCAGGAATTTACTGAGAATTGGTGAGGGACTTAAAGCAGTCTACTGTGTACCCTACTCGGCCCGGGGCCCCTGAGTCATGTAGAGTCCCGAACCCTAGCCCTAGAGAGCTTTCTCCCTCCCTTCAGGGCCCCCCTCAGAATAGTGACCCCTGGGACCCTAAGTTTTGTTATCACTGTGGGGAATATGGGCATTTCCAGCCTGACTGCCAGAGGCCAGAAAATTTGAGGAAAGTTAACAGCAGACTGATCGCTCAATACCGCCAGACCCAGTCTCGGGCCCCCAAGCAAAGTTGTGTGACTCAGGCCCATGCCCGCTGGGCTAACAATGTTGCTACCCCCAACTGGTCTGATGTGGTCGGGCCGTCTATGGATACCCGGGTGCAGGTGAATGGAATTCCCACTAGAGCTGTATTGGACAGTGGCTCCCAGGTGACCATTATGTTTCAGAACTGGTACCAAGCACACTTATCTGAAGTGTCCCTGCAGCCTCTAACTGGCCTACATGTATGGGGGTTGAGCAACAAGGCTTATCCGTATTTGGGGTACATCCGTGTCTGGTTATTGTTCCCTGCAACTGTAAATGGAATAGATGAGCAAGTGGAAACCTTAGTGTTAGTTTGCCCGCCCACTGGACTTTACGATGGGGTGCCCTTGTTGATTGGAACAAATGCCCACATGTTTGGACGATTGGCCCAGTTGTGCTCAGAGAAGCGAGCATTTCAGACTGGGTGAGCTTTGAGCATACCAGCTGTAATTCAAAAGGTCAGGGCCGCCCAGGAGAAGGGTAGTTTGGAGGAACCTGAAGGCCCTATGGGAGTGGTATGGAAAAAGGATCCGGCCCCCGTGGTACTTGCCCCAAATGAGCAATGTGTTCTGCATAGAGATACGACTAAAAACAGATGTCAAGAATAAGTTGTTGATGTTGGATGCGCCTGCGGAGGGAGGATTACCTGAGGGGTTGTTGCTCAGACCCAGCATTCTGCCGGCTAGAGCCCATGCTTACGTTAAGAGGGTGATGGTTCAAGTGCACAATGTGTCTGACAAAGATATTCGGATAAGAAGAGGGTGCACCCTGGCTAGCGTTCATTGTGCGGTTACTGCTGTACTACCAAATAGAAAGAGTTCTCGGACGGCTGATAGAGTTGCTCCTGATCTGTTTGACTTTGGTGACTCTCCGCTGCCGACTGAGTGGAAGTGCAGGGTCAGTGAGAGGCTTGCCAAGAGGAACCAGGTTTTTTCTCTGAAGGAGTGGGATGTAGGATATGTACAAGGGGCTGAGCATCACATTCGATTGCACAACGAAAAACCTTTTCGAGAGAGATCCCGACGTCCCCGCTGACATAGATGATGTACGGCGGCATCTGCAAGAAATGTTGGCTGGGTGTAATTCAAGAGTCTAGAGCCCTATGCATCCCCCATTGTAGTAGTAAGGAAAAGAATGGGGCAGTTCGGATGTGTGTAGACTATCGCATTTTGAATAAGCGGACCATTCCGGATCAATATACCATGCCACGCATACAAGACGCCATGGATTGTCTGAATGGTAGTAAGCGGTTCTCTGTATTGGATCTTGGGATGGATACTACCAGATCCCGGCGGTCGCAGACGATCGGAGAAGACTGGCTTTCATTTGCCCTTAGGCTTCTATGAGTTTATTCGATGCCTCATGAATTTCAGGTGCCCCAGCCTCTTTTCAGCTTGATGGAACGAGCTGTGGGGATATGAACCTACTCGGTGTTTGGTCTATTTAGATGACGTTATAGTGTTTGGCCGATCATTGGAAGAACATGAGCAACGATTATTTAAAGTCCTGGATCGGTTGGAGGATTTCGGCCTTAAGTTGTCTATCGACAAGTGTCAATTCTTCCAGACTTCCGAAAAATATGTGGGCCACATAGTGTCCACTGAAGGCATAGAGACTGACCCTAGCAAGGTGGAGATGTTGACCACTTGGCCTCAACCTAGAAATTTAAAAGAGCTGCAACAGTTCCTGGGATTTTGTGGTTACTATAGGTGGTTTGTCAGAGACTATTCACGAGTGATTCGCCCCCTCCTTAATCTCACCCAGGGGTATCCGCCTACTCACAAAAAGTATAAGAAGGGTGTGCACACTGACATAGAAAAGAAGTATTTTCAGCCAAATGATATGTTTGGGGATCGATGGACTGCTGAGTGTGAGGAAGCTTTCCATGACATCATATATCAACTCACCCATGCACCCGTGTTGGCCTATGCTGATCCAGCCAAGCCTTACACTCTTCATACTGATGCCAGTCTGAAAGGACTGGGGGCTGTAATTGTACCAGGAGCACGCAATGGACTGAGACCTGTAGCGCTTGCTAGTAGAAGTCTGACGCCAGAGAAGAATTACCCTGTGCACAAATTAGAGTTTTTGGCTTTGAAGTGGGCCATTGTTGATCAGTTTCATGACTATTTGTATGGTGCCAAGATATTAGTAAAGACTGATAACAATCCTCTGACCTATGTACAAACCTCAGCCAAATTGGATGCCACTGGGCATAGGTGGCTCTCTGCCTTGGCCACTACGATCACGCTTGTAGAATACAGGGCGGGCTTAAACCATATAGATGCGAATGCTCTCTCGAGGCCTGTATCCCAGACTGAATGGGTCCGGTTGTCTGAGCCTGACATAAGAGCCCTGTGCCAGAAATTTGATAAGGAAGAACAGGTGTCTCCTGACATGGTGGATCGTGGTAGATTGTTTGGGCAGCCGGAGAACTGTATACCTGCCACCTACTGTCATTTCTCTGCCTTGGACACCAGCTCTCTGCCGCAACTCAACAATGATGATTCCAACAGGCTCAGTCCTGTGACCCAATGATAAGAACGGCCGAGAGGTTTGTGGGGCTGGAAGGGATGTATCCAAACTGCTCCACTGACTTATGGACTTCTTGTTGTACAAAGAAGGCCCAAATTAAAGCTGATCAATCAACTATTATATAGAGAGACTGTGAGTAAGGAGGGCCGGGTGCAACGACAACAACTGGTGCTGCCTCAGCTTTCAGAGAACTAGTTCTAAGGTCATTGCATAATCAGATGGGGCACCTGGGCATAGATCGACCACTTGATTTGGTACGGACTCGATTTTATTAGCCAAAGATGAGTGCGGATGTGGAACAGTATGTCAAGACCTGTGGTCGTTGTTTGCAAAGGAAAGCGTTACCTCAGAGAGCTGCTCCCTTGGTCAACATTACTACTAGTGCTCCTATGGAACTGGTCTGTATTGATTTCCTGAGTTTAGAGCCTGATCTGAAAAGTGTTAGTAACATATTGGTGGTCACTGATCATTTTACCCAGTATGCACAGGCTTTCCTGACCAAGGATCAGAAAGCAACTACAGTGGCTAAGATACTTGTTGAGAATTTTTCATCCACTATGGGTCTGCAGTGATTCATTCCGATCAGGGAAGGGACTTTGAAAGTCGCTTGATTAAAGAGATGCTATCTTTGTGGGGGGTACGCAAATCACGAACCACCCCCTACCATCCGCAGGGAGACCCTCAGCCTGAAAGGTTCAATCGTATGTTGCTTGACATGCTGGGCACCTTACAATTCAAAGATAAATCGAGATGTAGCCAACAGATTAGCACTCTAGTTCATGCCTACAATTGTACGAAAAGTGATGCCACAGGGTTCTCCCCCTATCGACTGATGTTTGGAAGAGAGGCTAGATTGCCAGTGGGTGTGTGTTTTGGGGTTTCCCCTGATGGGGTGCGAGCAGAAAACCATCTACAGTACATACAGAAATTAAAGGCCCAATTAAATCATGCCTACCAACTGGCCCAGACCATGGCTGCTAAACGAAATCTGGCTAACAAGGAAAGATATGACAAAAAAGTGAAAACAGTAGAGTTGAAAGAAGGGGATAGAGTGTTGTTGAGAAATCTGGGACTGCATGGCAAACATAAAATTGCCGACAGATGGCATCACCTCCCTCATATTGTTGTGGGACAGCTGGCAGACCTACCTGTGTATAAAGTGCGGCTGAAAACAATTCGAAGATGTGAAAACCATACACAGAAATCATCTGCTGCCATTGGGCAGATCTTGATTGAAGCTGAACCTTCCTCTACCACTCCTTCCAGGCCCATGACTAGATCTGTTACTAAGAAAAGAACCAAGCCCATGGAGCCTTCAACAAGTCCACCGAGGGAGCCTTGTCCAACCCCCCCTGCAGAAGGAGATGGTCAACACTCAGTGTCAGAAGACAGTGAAGATGATGTTGAATACTATCCCTCTTATGAACTAAGTCAATTGTTTCAGGGCAATCCCCTTATTAACTCAGGAACTGAAGCTGGCCCATCTGTGTTGATTGAGCCCTCTACTTTGTCCCCGGAGGAAATGCCTCCAGAAGATGAATGGGGTAGCAGACAAACTCAAGGAGCTGAGTCCTTAGGCTTGGCTGAACTGTCTGGCCTGGCTGAGTTATCTGACTTTTCAGAAGAAGAGAATGAGACGGGGGAACAAGCCAGTGATATGCCCGAACTGGAAGAATATTTTGAATGCCCTGATGGTTCCCCTTTAGTAGCTAGACAGCCCCTAGATGAGCCCAGTGGGGTGGGTTCAGGGGTAGAAGGTCAAGCCCCTGATAGCATTATGAGTATCGAGCCTGATCTCCTTGAAGGGATTCCCGTTGCTAATGTCCCTGACATGGGAGTGGAGTCAGGGCCAGGATCAGAGTCCCCTGAGACCCCTAGGCGATTTGGCCGACACATACGGCCAGTAATCAAGTTGAGTTATGAATCTCTGGGTCAGCCAGTGGACCTGCCCTTAAATGTGGTTCATAAGGGGGTATATGTGTCCCCAAGTTCTTTGCCTAAGTTAGCCTTGGGGGATAACTCCAGACTATTAGTAAAGCCTTTTGAGTGTGGCGCCCCTGCCACGGGGGGACCAGTTAGTAACTAACAGAAAAGGGAGCCCCTCAGTCCCGGGTAGGACCTTATGACCTGAGTTAAAAAGTGTGAGATGTCCTATGTATAATATATATACACTATAGTGCATTGTAGATCTAATATTTCTGTATGTAAGGTAGAATGTGATATGGAGTTACTTGGGATGTTCACCTACTTTGCTTCAAGGGTGATTACTTGGCAAGACGCCAAGCTTTTCCAGGCCAGGGAAGGTGTAACCCCCTTGCAAATGGGGGTTCCTAACGTGCCTTATGCCTGGTTGGTAATCGGTATAAAGCCGCCTAAATGGGGACCAGGTGAGTGCTCTTTTAGGGCCTCCGTATTCTGTCCCTTTAAGGGCTGCCTGTTGCAGTCAGAGTTAGTTGAAATGGGAGGGGGTTTGAGTGTTGCTATGCTCGACTCCCGCCCGGGCTGCTGAATAATCGCTCCGTTTCTGCCATCGCTAATTGCGAAGAGGGAGCTTCATTAGAAGATGTGCTTGTTTGCTGACTATCTATTAAAGTAATAATGATATTGTAGTTGTTCTAACCTGCCTTCCTTTGCAGCCAGGACTGTTTTGACTGTCTCCCCCATTTTGGTCCAGAACTGCTGAATTGGACCAATCAGTACCTCGGACCCTACAGAGTTGGCTGACCAATAGAGGAACTGTTTGTATTTGGGAAAGGCATTGTGGGCTATGGTGCTTTTTCGCACCAGTGAGAGGCAGAGGAAGTGACTGGCAGGCTCAACCAGCCAATTGGATCTAGTCGCGCCCGAATAGTGAGGAGTGCCCAAAGCTGTGGAGAGCCAGATGTGTTGTGGCAAGTGAGGAGTGAGGAGCTGTGTGCTTCTGCGCTGCAGAGTGTTTGCGCGGGAAGCGCGTGAAGGCCAGAAGCGGCCGTTGTGTGTTGTCAGCTCCAGCAGATGAAACCTGTCGGCGGGCGGTCAGAGGAGGCTGTGCTCTGTACAGCTACCCACCAGGCTCGACCTGAAGGAGGACTGGAAAAAATTGTTGAATTGCGCTCGGTCCAAAGACAAGTGAAAGCTGCCGTTTGCAGTATCTCAGTGATGGTGAGTTTGTGGGAGCATTGGAAGCAGCTGCCTGGTGTGGTACCCCTCTGTTTCTGTTTACCATATAAATGTGTGAGGAGGCTTGTGTAGCTCAAGTAAATCCTGCTGCCATTAAAGGACTTTTGCCTGTTGCTGTTTACCATATAAATGTGTGAGGAGGCTTGTGTAGCTCAAGTAAATCCTGCTGCCATTAAAGGACTTTTGCCTGTTGCTGTTTACCATATAAATGTGTGAGGAGGCTTGTGTAGCTCAAGTAAATCCTGCTGCCATTAAAGGACTTTGCCTGTTGCTGTTTACCATATAAATGTGTGAGGAGCTCAAGTTAAATCCTGCTGCCCTTAAAGGACTTTGCCTGTTGCAGTTTGTCATATAAATGTGTAAGGAGTCTCGTGGAGCTCAAGAGTAGCCCTGCTGACGTTGAAGGACCCTATCTTGTTTGGAGGTCGTGAGTACTAATTCAGGGTAGCTCCCTGTTGAATTGCCACATTGAATCCAAATGGAATTACTGTACTGCTGACTGTTTAACTAACTTTTTCTTTTCTCTGTGTGAAAGGGCCACTACCAGCTGTCCACGGTTTGGACTAGCCACTAGGGCTTGGGTACCCAGGGACAGTAACTGGTAGGGATAGGCCTGTGCACAGAGCCATAGGTAGATGAGTATAGTGATAAGCTAATCAACTTGATTCCCCCTGTCCTTGTTGTTTTCCCCCTGAATAAATCAGATTGTTTTGTACAGCTACATCCTGGCTATTGTGTACATTAATGGTGAACTGCTGCTTGCTGATTGCAACATAACTGTGCCTTACTTTACAGGGGTCCTGAAGGGAAGCTGGATTATATTTTCGTGGGGTAAGTGTCTGGGGAACAGAATTGTTGGTACCCGTGGGAGTCACTAGTGGGACAAAGGGGGGTTGCAGTAGCCAGAGAGGGCTGTAACTGAGGTAGTCTTACTTGGGCTAACCATGACCTCTGGGTGGAGGCACCCGTCCATGGATCTGGGCCCCTTACCCTGCTTCAGAGGGGGCAGACAGGGGTAGTAGCCCTAAGGGCAGTGCCCCCTAGGGGTTACAAAGGTACCATCTTGGCATGCTATATATAGAGGGATGAGCATGCCCTAAGTTTGGGGGATGTGCCAGATAGCACGGTTTGTGTTTTAGTGATGTTAAGGATGAATTTGTTTTCAGACAGCCAGGTGTACACTGATGATAGGTCAGCTGTTAGGCACTGGTTGATATGATCAATATTTTTGGAGCGAGTATAAAGAATCAAATTGTCAACGTGTAGTATGGCTAAGCAATGGGTCAGGCTTTGAGTCATAAAGTTGATGTGTAAGGCAAACAGCAGCAGGTCAAGTATGGAGCCTTGGGGAATACCCACTACATTTGGTGCAGGGTCCGAGAGGGAGGACTCATACATGACCCTTTGGGTTCTGTTTGCCAGGTAATTACAAAACCATGGGAGCGCAGTTTATGAGATACCCCGGTTGGCTAGTTTGCTAGTGAGCAAGGTGTGATCGACCGGATCAAAGACTTTTGTCAGGTCAGTAATGATGGCACCTGTAAGGCTGCCGGTGTCCATTGCTGAGGAGATACTGTTGGTAAGGGTTAGGAGGGCAGTGGTGCTGCTGTGCCCTCCATGGAAACCGTGTTGTGTAGGGGATAGCAGGTAGTGGTCTGAGAGGTAATTAGTAAGTTTCAAGGCCACTACCTTTTCCAGTATTTTGTTTAAAACAGGGAGTATAGCAAGGCAGTATAGCCTACAGGTTAGAGCAATGAGCTATCAATGAGCTTGGTTCAGCAGACCTGGGTTTTAGTCCCAAAACCTCCACTTGCATACTGTGTGACTCCGAGCAAGTCACTTAACCAGTCTATAGCTCCAGGGTCGCCCCTGAAAACAAGTAGTTGTGCCTAGTGGGCCTTACCCAGTTAACAAAGAAAAAAAAAATGAGCTTATAGTTATTTAGACTTTTATGATCTTTCTTTTCAAAAACCAGGAAAACACATGAGATGTTCCACACAACAGTAGTGAAGGATAGGTTGATTAGCTTAGCTATGGGGAGGCTAACTCTTTGGCAGCAATTTTCAGAGGTTTGGGTTCAATATTGTCCATGCCTGAAGATCTGGAGATAGGAATCTGCATTAGGAGTTTGTGGATCTCAGCAGGACTGACCTGTTTAAAATAAAAGGGAGGCAGTGTTTGGGTTGGTGGTGACCAGAGGATGCTAGCATGTAGATTAGAAGGGGACATGTTTGAGAAGACAAGTGTGTATGAGGCTAGGTCTGAGAAACATGAGTTGAATGCTTTCGTTATTGCTATGCTATTATTGCAAAGCACACCATTTAGTATCATATAAGAGGAAGAGTGTGATTCTCCTTTTGGGTGGTGGCACTAAAAAGTGTTTTACAGTGAGAGCTTTTGTTTTTCCTAACTTCTGTTTTGCAGATGTTATGCAACGTTCTATAGGCAGACCAGTCCAAGAGAAATGAGAAGGCTTTAAAGACCTCTCATTTTCTGTGATGCTCAATAAACCTTGTTAGTAGCTTGTGGTCCAGGCATTTGGTAGCGGGGCACACGTCCTCCTTTTGGTGAGTGGTGAATTTGTCCTGCAAATTGGTGAACACTGTAGTGAGGAAGTCAGCTGCTGAATTTACCCCAGTGGCGTTATAAAGGTAGGACCAGTCAGCATTAGCTTTTGCCAACCTGAAGAGCTCAGGATCCAGATCACCATATTTCCGGAAATGTATAACTCCATGAGGGGCTTTTCTTAATTGGGCATGTCATACACAAACTAGCATTTGTCAATGCCGACTGTTGTCTCGCTGGCATTGGCATTGGTAGTGCAGGAGTTAGAGATGCATAATAGGAATGGCAGTGAAGTATTGAACTGAAGCTAACACCAACCCCACCCTGCAGAGAGTAACAGGCATTCGGGTGTGCCTTTGGGTCATTAGCTATAATGTTCATGCCATTCTACCTCACCCTACCCTGTAGACACTGACAAGTGTCGTGGTGTGCTTTGGGGTCTTTGGGCGTTATGCTTACGCCATTCCATAAGGAAATACGCTGAGGTGGGAGCAGTATAGGAGAATGGGGTGAACTTTAAGGGCTAACACTCCAAGGCAAACCTCGATGCCTGTCACTGGCTGCAGGGAGGGGGTGGGGGTTGAATGGTGTGAGCATTACAGCCAATGATCCCAAGTCACACCCCTGACGCCTGTCAGTCTCTACAGGGTGGGTAGTTACTGTTGGAAACCCTAACGCCGTAGGCGTTTGTTGGTATTTTCACTCCAAATGTTCAACATGGGCTTTTTGTGACCCCCACCTCATGAAGAGCAGCACTATCAGTTTGTTAGGTGACAGGTAGTTTTGTACAGCGGCTATGCCATTTGGCAATACAGCGATGAAAACACATTTTGGGCAGGATGTGAAAAATGACAACAGTATTGTTCATGAGGAGGTGTAAAAAAATTGCAACGTTGAAAATCTGGAGTGAAAATATGAAAAATTGGTGGTCAGGAGCATGCATAGCAACTGCACAACGCACATCCGTAACCCAATTATTTTCGGGCCTTTTTTAACCACATTTTCAACATAGGCATTTTGGGACCTCCCCTCAATAACAGTGGCACTGTGATTTTGTTAATTTGTTCCAAAAGTTGATTTCCTACATCGACCACGCCATTGTGCGCCACAAGTGCGCAAACACATTTTGGGCAGGATGTGAAAAATGAAAATGACAGCAGTACTGTTCATAAGGAGGTGTGAAAAAATGCCAGTGTTGAAAATCTGGCACGAAGATATTGCAAATTTGCGAAGTTACAAGGGTGCGTGGAAACTGCGCAACACAAGCTTGTAACACAGTCATTTTATGGACGTTCGTCACCAAATTTTCAACATAGGTATTTTAGGTCTTCTGCTCATGAACAGTGTCACTGTCATTTCCTCCAACTGTCCCAAAAACTGATTTTGCACAGTGACCTCGATATTGTGCGCCGGATGTGCCAAAACACATTTTGGACAGGATATGTAAAATGACAGCTGTACTGTTCATAAGGAGGTATGGGAAAATGCCAATTTTGAAAATCTGGAGTGAAAATATTACAAATTCACAAAGTTACGAGCGTGCGTGGAAACTTCTCAATGCACAATCGTAAAACAGCCATTTTTTAGATTTTTTCCACCAAATTTGCAACATAGGCATTTTGAGAGCCCTCCTCATGACCAGTGGCACTGTTGTTTCGTTACTTGGTCCTGAAAGGTGATTCCGCACAGTGATAACATAATCACCTTTTGGGACCGAATAACACCAAGGCAGTTACTGAATTCATGAGGAGGGATCCCAATAACACCATGTTGAAAATTTGGCACCAGAATTCCTAAAAATGGCTGAGATATGCACCAAAGTTGAAAAACCCTATTTATGCCATTATACCGTTTACCAGGATTTCTTCAGTTCAGGGTCACGTTGAAGAGTGCAGACATGTTCTCGGTCCACGAAGATAGTCGCTCCTGACTCTGGTAAGTATCGGGTGGGGGTGGGGAGGTGGGCATGAGAGGGTGGGCACGGGTTGGGGAGGGGCAGGAGACCACAAGGGACCATTTTCTTCTTTCACAGGTTTAAAAAAAAACAAAACCATCACGGATGGTTTTTTATTTCAGGGGCATATGGCATGCTGAGATGGGCTCCCAGCCTGCCACCTGACTGTTTTGCGCAGGGGGGGGGATGCTGTAGTCGATGGGGAATTGGGCACCCCCCCTCCGCACACAACAAAAGTGGGGGGGGGACATTATGCCGATGGGGAGTGGGCTTTCCCTTTGGCAAAATAAACAGGGAAGAGGGACTCATGCCAATGGTGATTGGGCCCACCGTTGGCAAAGAAAGACTGTTCGGAGGGCGCATGATGCCGAGGGGGATTGGGCACCACTTCAGCATACATTTTAAATGGGGAGGGCATTATGCCGACAGGGAGTCGGCTCCCCCATCGGCAAGTGAAATGGGTCGGGGCAGTCTGCAGGCACTGGACAGGCACGTCGGGAGGGCGTGTTATTGTGCCACTGCATGATTGCAGCGGATCTTTTGTTAGGTCTGGTGGCCACCTGATGTATGCCTGGTGTCATTGCCTGCAGCTGCCTTATTAGGGAATGAGGGACACACCTTCTGATGCGTGCCCTGCATTCACCAACAGTGACTGCACCTCCAAATCTGCTACTAATGCAATATGTTGGCTGGCGCGCATGCGCGAGCCAACATAAAAATGGGAGAGTGATCGCTAATGGCATCAGACAGAACACCCGGGCTTCTAATTCTAGCTGGTCTAGGCATGAGGATCCAATCAATTAGTGTCCGTGCACTGCCATAGTTGGAGCACCTAGCAGGCGCAGTGATGATGACCTGGGTAAGGTTTAGCAAATTAAGGGACTGTACTACTGTTTTGCTAAAGTCACTGAGCCAGTTTATGTTAAAATCTCCAAATACAATGAGTTCATTATTTTGGATTACTGAACTGATGGATTTGATCAGGGAGGGAAGCAAGATCAAGCTTCCAGTAGGAGGATTATACTGTATACGCAGAAAAGATGACACTTTTTCTCACCACCCAAAGTGAGTTCACCTAGCAGCATCCTGAGGTGGGGTTTAAAGAAAGAGGGTGAGCTGGGGCCATTGTGTAGAAGTGAGATCTGTGTTATATTAAGTGTCCCTAATCCTTTCTTAGGACCAAGGCAATCACAACGGATAACGCTATATCCTGGGAGCACACACAAGTTATCCAGTATGACCGGTTTTAGAAACGTAGAAACATAGAAATCGACAGCAGATAAGGACCGCTAGGCCCACCCAGTCTGACCATTTACCCTACCTACTGCAAAAACCACAGACCCTACTTGATCTCTGGCTGTATTCCACTATACCGATCCCATGCATTTTTGAATTCCCCTACCAAGTTAGCCCCCACTACCTCCTCTGGGAGGCTGTTCCATGTATCCATCACTCTTCCCGTGAAGAAATACTTCCTCACATTACCCCTTAGTCTACCCACTTCCAGCTTCATGTCATGATCCCTTGTTCTAGAACATCTCTTTTTCTGAAAGATGCTGCCCTCCTATACCTTATTTATGCCCTTGAGATATCTGAAGGTCTCTATATTAGCCACCCTCTCTCTCCTCTCATCCAGGGTATACATATTGAGGTCCTCCAGTCTCTCCTCATGAGACTTTTGGTGCAGACCCTGCACCATTTTTGTTGTCCTTCTCTGAACTGCCTCTACTCTGTCTATGTCCTTACAGAGATGTGACACCATACTCCAGATGGGGTCTCACAAATAATTTGTACAGTGGCATCACCACCTCCTTTCTTCTGCTGGTGATACCTCTTCTTTTGCACCCCAGTACCCCACTGGCTCTCCCCACAGCTTTTGAACATTGTTTGGCCACCTTTAGGTCATCTGATATGATTACCCCCAGATCCCTTTCCTGTTTGGTGGCTGTCAGTATCCCACCCCCCATCTTGTAAGCCTCCCCTGTGTTCCTGTGCCCCAAATGCATGATTTTGCACTTCTTTGCATGAATCTTAGCTGCCTCACTTTTGACAATTCCTCTAGTTCACCTAGGTACCTCCTCATTTTGTCCACCCATCCTGAAGTGTCTGCCCTGTTGCAGATCTTAGTATCATCTGCAAAGGCACGTAACTTTCCTTCCAGACCCCTTCACAATGTCACTTATGAAGACATTTAATAGGACTGGCCCCAGAATTGATCCCTGTTGCACACTGCTAGTCACCCTCCCGGCTTTCCTTGAATTGAGCTCCATTTACCACCACCCTCTGTGTTCCATCCTACAACCAATTTCTAACCCAGTTTACCACCTTAGGACCCATTCCTAAGCTGCCCAGCTTGTATATAAGCCTTTTATGTAGAACTGTGCTGAAGGCCTTGCTGAAGCCAGGTAGGCCGTATCCACCGCTCCCCCTTGATCCACTTTCATGATTACTCAGTTAAAGAAATCTACTATATTTGTTTGACATAACCTTCCCACTGTAAATCCATGCTGCCTTGGATCCTGTGCTCAGCTGGATTCAAGATGTTCCACAATCCTTTCTTTCAGCAGTGATTCCATTATTTTCCCCACCACCGAGGTCAGGCTGACTGGTCTGTAGTTTCCAGCTTCCTCCCTGCTCCCACTGTTGTGTAGAAGGACTACATCTGCTCTCCTCCAGTCCTCTAGAACCACTCCTGTTTCCAGCAGTTCATTGAACAGGGCTGCCAGTGATGCTGCCAGCACCTTTCTAAGCTCCTTTAGTATTTTAGGATGCATCTTGTCTGGTCCCATTGCCTTATCCACTTTCAGTTTGGCGAGTTCCTTTAGAACTCTCTCCTTCATAAATGGACTGGTGTCCTCCTCACTCCCCGTATTGTTCCTGTCACTTAATTGTGGTCCCTCACCTTTCCCCTCTTCTGTGAATACTGAACAAATATATTTGTCTTAGGCTTGCTTCCGATATATCAAGGATATCAGATTGGTAGTGATTGACCCACACTGAGAGTTCATCGAGTTTGGGAAATAGACTTGTAATATTGATATAAGCAATTTTGAGGCCCTTAGCATTTTGCCATGGTGCAGGATTAAAGGCAGGAATAGAAGAGTTGGGACCTAGGTTTAGCTCAATATCACCAGAAAATACGGCCTTTAAAACTCTGAACCTTGTTGTGGACTCACCACTTCCAAGCCTGCTCGGTTGAAGCTTCTGAATGGAGACAGCACTGCTATGGGGGAAATTTGGGAGAATTTCTCTTGCTCTTGAAGCCCAGAGGCTGAGGAGTTTCAGGCGCTAATTTTGAAACTCGTACTGGCTTCTGATTGGCTCCTCAGTCCTGCTGTGTCATCGACCAGTCCGACTTAAAGCTGCCCTCCTGAGCCCTATGGCTCACTCCTGCATGTCACAGACCCTGGGGAGGTGATTGGGAGCCCCCTTCACTAGGCTCCCCTCCCCGCAATGACCCGACAAGACTTCTCATCGCAGCACCGATGATGTAGGGTTGAGGTGCCGGCTTCCTTCTCTTGCCAGGTGGACCTCCCCCGGCACCTAGATCCAGTGCTGGACTTCCAGCAACCTGAAATTGGGACTTCTACCTCGCTGCTTGGACGCTGCTATCTGTGCAGGGATTGCTACCTGTGTTCCCGGGACTTTTAGAACTCTGAACCTTGTTGTGGACTCACCGCTTCCAAGCCTGCTCGGTGGGAGCTTGAGCCAGCACTGCTGTTTTGAGAATTTTGTCCCATCCCGTTTCCTCTTCCCATTAAATGCTCCCTAGCCCCTTCCACTAGCTTCGAGGCCACCTTTCTACCCCATTGCTGCAGCCAGTCTAGTGCTGTATCTCCCAGTGCCCTCTGTGTCACGTCAGTGATCGTTCCCTCTGACAGGCCCTGTGGGGGTCTAAGAGTGGGCTTGCCTCCTCTCCTGGCTAGGCAAGAAAAGAACCAGGCTCTTCAGCTGACTTGCAGCCAGTAACTTCCTCTAGCCTTGTATGCTGATCCCAATGCTGGATTGTACTTACTGGTGTTATTTAGGACTAGTATTTTTCAACAATCTCATGTATGCAATATAACATATCTTGCTGTCTCACTGGGCTGATACTTGTACTAGAATGTATTCACTGGTGATATTTAGGGCTAGTATTTTCTACTGTCTTATGCATGCAAGATAATGTGTCTCACTGTCTCACTGACCTAGTTCTGGTATAGTCATTGCTAGAGTTATTCAATACAACCCCCCGTCTTATTAACCTACTATTGCAACCCCGGGCTAGTACACTGCAGCTTCCTGCCTTCAGTGTTATTGTAACCTGGCACAGCATTATTTGAAGTTGCAAACTGTCTCTTAATTGTGTGGTGCCACCCTTGCCAACTGCTGCCTCAGGCCCTGCTAGCATAGCCCCCATGCCGCTGCTTTGGTTTGGTCTCTGTCTCTGCCTCTCTTGGGCTGTCTGGGGCCTGCTTCTCTGCCCAGTAATAAAGCCTTACCCAAAAAGGCCAGGAACTCAACTGTACTTGACCTGCCCACTCCTCCCTCTGTGGCTTTTAGGATGCTTCCCTGGGGGTGCTCATTCCTCCCTGGCCTAGTTGGGGGCACATCTCAAACCCCTCGGCCTCTGGCTGCCATGTCCTCTTTCAAGTCCTCCCCCAACCTGGCTATCTGCCAAAAAAAATAAAAATGGCTCTCCTGAACATGCGAAGTCTACTACCTAACCTAGCAGAGCTAACTGCCTGAGTGGCTCACTACAATCCTGATATTTTGGGGATCACAGAAACCTGGCTGAAGCCGAACACTCCAGACTCTGTGTGTGCCCTCCCTGGGTACAACCTTATTGGGCTAAACAGAGAGGGGAATAAGCATGGAGGTGGAGTGCTCCTCTACTATAAGGGGCACTTAAACGTGTCTGTCATCAGGCATACCCCCTGTACACCCCCTGCCTGTGAGTTCTTGCACGCCCTCCTCCTGCTAGGCAATACTAAAAAGATTCACTTGGTATGTGCCTATAACCCTCCAAAGGGAGGAACACTTGGGCTCTCCTTGCTACTTGACTGTCTCAGTGACAAAGCGGGCTCAAATGAGTTACTGGTCCTGGGCAACCTCAATTGAAACTGGTTGGGGGGGAAACACCAAGCAGTATGAGACCCTGCTGTTGGGTCTCACCCTCAGCCAACTAATTACTGAACCCAAGAGGCTCTTTCCCCACACGGGGGAAAAGGATCCCTCATTGACTGGGTACTGAGTAACAGACCTGATAGAATTGTCTCCTCAGGAGTCCTCCCCGATGCCATCTCGGATCACTCTCCCACCTATTGTACATGGGGCGTCTCCCCTCCCAAAATCCCCAGCAAAGTGATTCAATTCAATTCAATTCAATTCAGTTCAACTTTATTTTTATAGTGCCTTTCAAAAACCAAGGCGCTTAACATAAAAACCAAAACAGCTGATATAAATAACATTTAAAACATAAAATGTACATTATCCATCACTAGGGAAGGCCAGATCAAATAAATAAGCTTTAAGCTCAATTTTAAATCTACTGATGGTTGGGCATTCTCTCAACCGACGAGGTAGAGAATTCCACAGGGTTGGAACTGAAAAAGCAAAAGCTCAAGAACCAGACATCTTTAATCGTACCCTGGGAATCTCTAGCAATCCCTCCTTGGTAGAACAGAGAGGATGGAGGGGGTTGTAAGGTACCAGGAGATCTTGCAGGTAGCCGGGTCCCTGATCATATAGGGCTTTGAAAGTTAGCAAGCCAACCTTAAAGGTGATCCACCACTGAACAGGCAGCCAGTGCAGCTTGCAGAGCACAGGCGTAATATGACTGGTCCTAGATGTCCCAGTCAAAAGCCTGGCCGCCGCGTTCTGCACCAGCTGCAAGTGACAGATATCAACCCCTGAAAGCCCTAGGTAGAGGGAATTGCAGTAGTCAAGATGGGTCGTAACAAAGGCGTGAACCAATGTTGGAAGATCATCCGAGGGAACCAGATGTTTCACCCGCACAATATTCCTCAGATGATAAAAAGAGGATTTGACAACAGCTGACACCTGAGATTTTAGGGTCAGGCCATCGTCAAAAATTACGCCCAGATTACGCACCTGGTCTGAGGTAGTAAGTGGTACACCACCAAGTAATAAGCCTGATGGTTGTCCAACCCCCAAATCCGCCCTCAGATGACCTGGGTCCACAACCAACACTTCAGTCTTGTCTGGATTCAGTCTCAACCAGCTGGAACTCATCCAAGATCTGATCTTGGCAAGGCAACTATTCAGCACGGAGACTGCATCATTCTGCCTGGGCAGAAAGGACATATACAGCTGAATATCATCTGCATAGCAGTGAAAACTCAGACTGTATCGCCTGATGATATCTCCTGATGACAGCATATTTACTGCAAACAACATGGGGGCCAATATAGAGCCCTGCGGAACCCCACAAGGCAGTGGGTGAGTGCCAGAGGAATAAATTCCAGTGGCAACTCTCTCAGACCTGCCTGTGATGTATGAATAGAACCAATTTAGGACTGTACCAGACAGTTCACATAAAAACTGCAGGTGCTCCAGTAGCACACCATGGTCTACAGTGTCAAATGCAGCAGAGAGATCGAGAAGGACCAGAATGGTACATGCCTTTCGATCTCTAGCCATTAGGAGGTCATTCAATACCCGGACAAGAGCCATTTTCATGCTGTGCTTCTTCCTAAAACCGGATTGGAGAGTATCATAGACATTGTGAGTTGTAAGATGATCATCCAACTGCAATGCAACCACCTTTTCAATAACTTTACCAACAAATGGCAAATTAGAGATAGGTCGGTAGTTAGCTAGACAGTCTGGATCCAAGGAGGATTTCTTAAGGAGTGGTCGAACAACCGCCTCCTTGAGGGAGTCAGGAAAGACTCCCCTCTCCAAGGACTTCCAGACAATGTCAGCAAGGATTGGGCAGATAACGTCTACACAACCCACCAAAAGGGGTGTGGGGCCCAGATCCAAACTACAACTGGTTGGACGGAATGTTTGGATGATCTTCACAATGTCATTGAACTCCAGTTGGTGAAAATCTAACCAGACAGACAGAGTGCCAGTCACCTCCTGTCGACCACTGCAATCACTTATAGGAGAGGATGAACCAATCTGAAGCTGGCAACCTTATCTGCAAAGAATTGAACAAACTCCTCGCATCTTAGCTGAGAAAAAGCTTCTCTGGGCTGGAGACAGATTGGATTGCACTATCTGTCAACAGTCCGGAAAAGCTGAGCGGGTCGATTCTGTTCTGCAGAAATCTCCCTGGGCAGGAATTCTGCCTTCTTATGGGTGATTTCTGATTGATAGCTATTGTAATGTGCCATCAGTCTAAGTCTGTCATCATCACGGCTGGACCTCCACCAAACTCTCTCCATCCTTCGACCAACTCGCCTCATCTCCTTCAAGGAGCCGTCAAACCACGGGCTCCTTGGGTGAAGGGTGAGAAGCTGAACATGAACAGGAGCAATCTTGTCCAGAGCATCTACAACAGCCTTATTATAGGCTAGAACAAGATCATCTGGACTCATGCATTCACTCGACAAGCCCGAGAGGTCCAGTACCGCTGATGGGTCACTGGGGTTAATCATAAAGGCGTGCAGGAGCCAATTCCGGCGGGCAGACCTATTAGGGGGAATCCTGAAACTGAACCTTATGGTGTGATGGTCAGACCAACTGACCGGTTCCATCCCTAAATCAGCAATCTCCATACCCAGAAGGAAGATCAGATCCAACGAATGACTCCCTAAATGAGTTGAGGAGGTAACTACCTGTGATAGGCCCAGCATCACCATCAGCTGGAGGAGATTTTGACCAAAATGCGAGAGTTTATCGTTGACCCAGGCATTGAAGTCCCCCAGAATTATCTATCTGGGGGACCTCAATACCACCTCGACAATGAAGTCTGCTATCTCCTGCAGGAATTCTCCACCATCTGCTGGTGGACGGTAGATGAGGAGAATCCTGCAACCTAAACCCTCACCCAGGATATATTCGAAGGATCTGGTACTTCCCAATGGCACATCCACAAGACCCAGCTCAGTCTTAAAGATAATGGCCACACCCCCACTCCTGCGATCCAGCCTTGGATGATATATCACCGAGAAACCGGCTGGAGTTGCCAAGGCCAATACAGGGCCTGCATTTTCATCCAGCCAGGTCTCGGTGATGCAAGCCAGATCAGTTGTTGCAACAAGATCAGCTATAACAGCTGTCTTGTTTTTAATCGATTTGACATTGCATAACAGATGCGGGAATACTCCATTTTTAACATTAAAGACTACCTTGCTGACCTTCGGCAAACCGACTGGACCCGGGTCACTGCCACGAGTGATCCCACAGGGGCCCTCGACAACTTCCTTGCTGTCTTCACTCCCCTGCAAAACAAACATGCACCCCTCACAAAAAGGAGGGTGAGGGGCACTGTAACCAAGTCGCTCCATGGTGGCCTATTCTCCCTCATGAAGCAAAGGGACAAATGCTGGGCGAGATTCAAATCCTCCCACTCCAGTACTGACTTCCTCGAATATAGACAGTTGAGAAGCTCTTGCAAAAGAGCCATCCGCTCTGCAAAGAGTGAATTCTGCCAATCCGCTCTGCTATCATCGACCAGAAACCCGAGGAGCTTTTGGCAGAACATTAAAAAGTCAGTTGGAGGGACAGCCAGAGCCCAGGCCTCCAACTTGCTCATTGGAGGGGTTAGTTGAAATAACCCCCTCACTATTGCCAACACTATTAACTGCCAGTTTTCTGACCTGGATGCTCCCTCACCTCAACCGCCCAGCCCCATGACTCAAGGTCCCTCCCATGGTGGGCACTTCAGCTGACCTCCCTTCTACTTAAAGGCTATCTCCGTCTCGGAGACCCAGAGGCTCCTTGTTAGTCTCTCCCCTCACACTGGAGCTGGGCATGACAGCCTTGAGCCTAAACTGCTCTGCCTTGGGGCATCCCTCCTAGTCCGGCCTATCTGTCACATATTTAATGCTTCCTTAATCACGGGAACCATGCTGGATGTATGGAAGGTGGCCAGGGTCATCTCCATACTCAAACAAGGCGACTCGAAGAATCTCAATAACTACCACCCTATTGCGATCCTGTCGGCGATCAGCAAGCTACTTGAGAAAGTGGTTGTGTCACAGCTCACTCACTACCTTCAGAGCTATGAGCTACTCTCCCAAGTGCAACACAGCTACAGAAAAGGGCATAGTACCTCTACAGCCCTAGAGGTCATCACCTCTGAGATCAGGTCCATCACTGATCAAGGAAAACCGACTGGAACCATCTTCGTTCATCTCGCAAAAGCCTTTGACTGGGTTGATCACTTGCTCCTCCGCTCCACTCTCTGGTCCATGGGATTCTCCAATGGACCAGAGAAGTCCATGTGATTTCCCGCCCATGCCTGGTTCACCTGCTACCTCTCTGGGAAACAGCAACATACCAACTTTAACAAGGCCTCTCCAATCCTTCCCTGGTGACCTGCAGGGTCCCACAGGGCTCTGTTCTTGGACCCATTCTGTTTTCCCGCTTCATAAACAAGCTGCCCTCGGCCTCTACCCTATATGTGGATGACCTCATCATCCTGGTCAGCTCACAGGACATCAAGGATATTAACTCCCGGTTAAACTCTGACTTTAACCACATTCAAACCTGGCTTGAGGACCACAAGCTAACCATTAACTTTAAAAAGACCCAAGCTATGCTCTTTGGCTCCTCGGCCAAGATAAAAGTCTGCCCTGCTCCTCTAAAAATCTCAGGAGCAGATGGTTCCCTCCTGAATGTTGCGGTTGTGGTCAAGTACCTGGGGTCACCCTTGACCCACAACTGGACCTCACACTCCACATTCGTAACACCTGTAAGGCCACAAACTGCAAGCTGGGCCTGGCACACAGAGCTAAAAGTTGTCTCATCCCGGCCGCATGTCTTGCCCTTGCCAGGGGGATCCTCCTACTCACGCTCTGCTATGGCTTGGTATCCTTTGCTCACATTCCAAAATCCAGTCTCTCCAAATGGGACACAGTGTGCAACAATGTATACCATTTTGCCCTCACTGCTCCTTGCCTCACGCACCGATGTGAGCTATACTCCTGGCTGGAGTGGCTTCCCCCGGAGAACCACTGCACCTTTGTCCTTGGCAGCTTCACTAACAATATTGTCAGAACTGCCATTCCTCCTGCACTCGCCTCATCCCTCAAACCTACAAACCCCACCTACCACCTAAGATCCAGCGACTCTCAGGTCCTCCTGGTTCCTAAAACCCACACCCAAATGGGATCCGGGCCTTCGCTGCCTACGTGCCCAAGCTGTGGAACTCCCTTCCTGCCAGCACTTGCTCCACCCCCTCCCATCCCTGTTTCAAAGCCTCCCTGTGGGGCTTCCTAAAATTGGCCTCTGCCTGCCTCTGCACCTGAGCTACTAAACTGGTCTTGAATCTCTGGGCATTGCATCCCCATCCTCTGCAAGTACTTCATCCATCTGGCAAGCTCGTTGCCATCTGTCTTACCAATGAATCAGGTGCTCTTCCCTGCCCTACCTGTCCCTGTAAAGTATGCCTACATCTGAAGTTTCCCCTCCATCCCCCCCCCCAATCTGTTGCTCGTCTCATGTGACTTGACACTCAGGCCCTCCTGTGGGTATTGACAACTCTACTTGTAGACATATGTCATCCATGCCTGTTACCACGCTGTTATCTACCTCCTGATGAAAACTACAAGCCTGATGCTCTTGTATTACCTGACTTGCGTAGTGTCTGATGTATTGTACCTTGTTAAACTCCCCATACCTGTACTATGTTGCTATTCTATATCTCAATCTAATCAATGTTCCTGATGATATTGTATGTACCCTGTCTGCCTGATGATCGTGTATGTGCCATTGTAATCCTCCTGGGTCGCACCTGAAAATAGGCACTTGGCTGTCTAGCGTGCTTACCTGGTTAACAAAAGCAAATAAATAAATAAATAAGAGGCTAATAAGAGCAAGATAAATAAGAGGACGGAATCTAGTGCATATGTTTATAAGGTTACAGCAGCATTTCTGTGTTTTAAGGAAGGCTGCCATCTGAAAGAAACAGTATGGTGTCAATGAGACTCTGGTTAATGCCGTGGGAGCATAGTGGATTACAAGGCTGGACATAGTAAAATGCATGTGTTCTTGGGGTTCAACACTAGGTGTGACCAATAGGGGCAGTGAGTCAGAGATTTAGAGTAAACTACAAAGGCTAATTATAAGCCACACATTCCAAATCAGCAAGCCCATGATGGGAAGTATTCATAATGGCAATGAATAGCTGTGATGTACAGGAAACCTCTAGTGGACTTCCATTAGCAGCACATTTAAAGGGCCTCTTTAGGGAGATATAGGCAACTGAGTTAAGGTAACTGGAAACTATTTAGAAACACTCAGGTGGCCTGGTGATATTTATTTATTTACGAGTTTTACCAGGAAGGCATGCTGAGCGGAGACCACTCGTTTCCAGATGTGTCCTGGGGGAAGGGAAGTAGGAATATATACAATACAATAAACAGACAGGAAATACAGTACAGTAAACAGATACACACGGCAGCTGCAGTACATTGTGCTACAGAGCAGATATCCCAAATGGTTACACAGTAGATGGGAGAGTGGAGTAACAAGCAGCCGAGTGAGCATTACAATACTTAAGAGAGACTAAAAGGTGCCTAGCATACTTTTACATATAATACCTATTTTGAGGTGCAACAGGAAGCCCCATGGAAACAGGTGGGTGGGCGCGGTAAGAAGGGAACGAGCTAGGTGCACTTGTAGGTGGGGGAGAAATGCGCCTTGAGATGTTTTGGATGCTGGGTGCTGTCTATGTGCTGAATGTCGGCCAGCAAAGAGTTCCACAGTTTGGGCATACGGAAGCTGAAGGCAGCTTGTCCTTTAGATGTGGGCATGCATGGAACATAAAGGAGCCTGGAGTCTGAGTTTCTGAGTGCGTACACAGTAGGGGGCTGGACAGAGTGGGCCGACTCGAGGTATGAGGGAAGGGACTGTGCCCAGAATTTAGCTGTAACCCTGGCACAGTGGGCCTGTCTGCAATCCCGTAGTGATGTCAAGTCAAGTGACTTGTAGAGGTTGCAATGATGTGTCATGGGTGGGCAGTCCTGGGCAAAATGGCAGAAGGAATGGAAGAGGCGATCTAGTCTGGTAAAGGTTGACTTAAAGGACGTGCTGTAGACTATGTACCCGTAGTCAAATATAGGGAGGATCATTTTCTGTATGATTGCTTTGCGGGCGGGTAAAGGTAGGCAGGCCCTGTTGCGATATACAGCGCCCAGTTTGGGATGACGTCTTTTGTGCATTGAATCAATATGAACAGAAAAGTCAAGGTGCTGGTCAAGCCATACCCCGAGGTATCTGAGGGAGGTGCAATGCTCCAGGGGGGACCCTCAGTGGTGTGGAAAGTGGGGGTTGAGGAGAGATGGGAGAGTCATTGCTGCATCCCACAAGTTAGTGAGAGTTTTCTTTGGATTGAGGAAAAGCTGGTTTGTACGAAACCAAAGCTGAACAGCACTGAAATCCTCCTGGAGTCTTTCTGCTGTAACAGAGGTGGAGGGACCTGATGCAAACATTACCGTGTCATCAGCGTACATGTGGATGAGTGAGTGTGTGCAAGCTGAGGGCAGGTCATTTAGAAAAATGGAGAACAGTAATGGGCCAAGGACTGAGCCTTGTGGGACCCCGGAGGTGGCAGGGAGAGGGACAGAGGTGCAAGAGCCTATTTTTACCACATGTATTTGTATTAGGCTCACTTAGGGGGCAACAACTAGTAAGTAGAAATATCAGCAGTGCTAAATACAGGTACTGTTCATTCAAAGTTGTACATGCAGGTGCATTCTAAAATACCAATGTAACCCCTAGGTGGCGCTATCCCTTGGGCTACTACCCCTGCCTGCTTGGCTACTAACAGGTTAAGAGGCCTGAGTTCTAAAATGGGTGCCTCCACCCAAAGGTCAGGGTTGGTTTGGGTTACACTAACCAGGCCACAGCCCTCTGGGACACTGTGACACCCCCCTTTATCTCCCACTAGTGGCCCGCACAGTACCCAACAGTAACTTTCCCAGTACCCCAGATATACAAACCACGTCCACTTGTACTTGGCACTTACCCCCAAGACTGGTTCCTTCAGCTTGACTCTGGGGACCCCCTGTAAAATAAGGTGATGCAGTACAACAACAACAATGCAATACCTTTAGCATAAACTGACACCACAGTCAATGTAAATTTACAGAAACATACAGATCTGATTTATTCAGGGGTCTGTAACAAGGAAGGGGGAAAATCAGGTTAATTAGGTGAAACACATTAATAATCACAGTACTGTGCATGCACTTAGAGTCCCATATAGTCACACTCTCTGGATACCCAGGATGGATAAAGGGGCTAGACAGGTCCGTTGCAGCTGGTTGGGGCCCTGTGATGGAAAAAGAACATGCACACACACAATTTGTAATCCGGAGCCGGAGGGCTCAGTTCGAGGAAAGAAAAGCAGAAGGCAATCAGATGACACACTTTGATTAAACAAAAGTTGCAGGGAGCTACCCTGATAATTACTCAGGATATCCAGGCTAAATACAGGAGGGCTGATGGCTGACTTGCTGGTTTCAAAGAAGAAGCTCGGCCCCATGATGATGGATCTTTCTGTGCAGCAAGGAAGTGAAGCAAGACCCTCGTGGCAGGGCCTATCTGCACCAGGCAGCACGGATTCAGTCTGATTCTTGCTGGGAAAACTACTTCTAGCACTAGCACACAGTTTACAGCAAATGGGGAAACCAGATCGCGATCCCCTTCCAGCACATAGCACATTTATATGTAAAAGAAAGTTTACTGTACTAGGCAGGTGACTCCTCGGTCCCAATCGCAAAAATCACTGCAATTACCCTGGAACACTACGGTAGCTAAAGTCCTGACAGGCCGATTGCTTTCAGCAAAATCTTCAGTCTTCTACAGGGTGAGCCTGATAATAGTTCAGCTGCTTGCTTTAATTTCTACAAATTCGGATTCAGTCCAGAAACATCCTCTTCTCCCTCTCAGGGCAGAAATCAGGCAAGTAGGCCAGCAGTCAGGCCTTCCACGATTCTCCCGCGTGAACTACGCAGTAAATCGTCCGCTCGCACACTCAGAGCTCCTTCTCTCTCCAGCTCCCAACTTGAATCTAATTTGCCAGCAGTCAGTTCAGGGGATTTCCCTTAGATCCAAAAGGTCCGATTGGCTGGTTCCTCTGTCAGTCACAGCAGTGCTCCCTCTATAGGTGCAAAAAGGCGACAACAGGCCAGAAACTACAATTCCTAGAGGCTTTCTTCACACAACCCCATTACAGTAGGCTCCACTTCAGAGTCCCAGTCCTGATTGGTCCAAAGCCGGCTCCATTTTAGAGTCCCAAGTACTGATTGGTCCCATTTGGCAGTCCAGGACCAAAATGGTAGAGAAGAACAGAGACAGCTCATGCTGCAAGAAAGGCAGGTTAGGCAAACTACATTTTCTTTGTTGCTTTGAATATTTTCCCATAACTAATTACAGCTTTCAGAAGGGCTCCCTCTGCACATTTAGCGACGGCAGAAATGGAGCACTTAGGCAGCAGCCTGGGCAGGACTCAGGCCTAAATACACACGGTCCCCCCACTCAAACTAATTACGTCTGCAGGCAGACAGCTCTTAAAGAGACAGTACGTAGAGGCTCTAAAAGCACTGGCTGCAGTTTCAAATAAACGGCTTTACACTGGACAGCAGTCAGACTTGGAGCACTTAGGCAAGCTCCTGGAAGACTTTTGGGAACCCCCATTTGCAGGGGGGTTACACCAATACGGATAGAGCCCTTTACTATGAGCTAAGCCACATCATACAAGCAGTGACAACTTGTTTATACTGAAACGTAGCAGGAGGTGCGAGCTTAGCCAGTCTTATATAGGAAAGATATATGGATACAGTCTCGTTTCAACATCAAGTCAAGTGAAACTAGGGTTTGCTATCTGGTAGCATAGGAAACATCACACTGAAAACAATGGGCAAGTGAGATTCAGACTGCAGCACACCGAGTATTGGATAACAGGGTTCAGTACTAGGACCGGTCTTTTTTAATGTCTTATAAGTGACATTGCAGAGGAACTGGAAGGAAAAGTATGTCTCTTTGCAGATGACACAAAGATCTGCAACAGGGTTGATACACAAGATGGAGTGTAAAGGATGAGAAGGGACTTGGCAAGGTTGGAGGAATGGTCAGATGTATGGCAGCTCAGATTCAATGCAAAGAAGTGCAAGGTAATGCACCTGGGAAACAAAAACCCAGGGGAAGAGTACACAATGGGAGGTGAGATACTGACAGCAGTAAAAATGGTAAGGAACCTGGGGGTAATTATATCAGATGACCTAAAGGTGGGCAAGCAATGTGAGAAGGCCGTAAGGAAGGGTGGGGGGATAATGGGATGCATAAGGAGAGGCATCAATAGTAGAAAACAGGAAGTTGTTATCCCTCTGTACAGACAGTTGGTGAGATCCCACCTGGAGTACTGTGTGCAGTTCTGGAGACTCCACCTCCGCAAAGACATAGGCAGAGTGAAGGCTGTCCAGAGGAGGGCAACCAAAATGGTTCAGGGTCTGCACCAGAAGACATACGAAGAAAGACCAAAGGAGCTTAATATGTATACCCTTGAGGAAAGAAGGGAGAGAGGGGACATGATAGAAACTTTCAAGTACCTCAAGGGAATCAACAAAGTCCAAGAGATTAGCATCTTTCAGAAAAAGAGATGTGCAAGAACAAGGGGACACAATTTGAAGATAGAAGGGGACTGCTCAGAGGTAATGTGAGGAAGTATTTTTTCACAGAGAGGGTTGTGGATGCGTGAACAGCCTCCCTGAGGAGGTCAGTGGAGTCAAGAACAGTGGGGGAATTCAAGAATGCATGGGACAGACATAAGGCAGTCCTAGTGGGGGGTAGGAAGAAGTAGGCTGTTGGTTAACTAGGATCTGCAGCTTATCTGTTAGGTAGGAAAATGGGCAGACTAGGTGGGCCAAGCAGTCCTTATCTGCCATCACATTCTATGTTCTACTTTCTATGTAACAGTGTATACCCAGTAAAGTGGCAAACTTACAACTGTGTGTTCCACATTATGCCCTATGAATGTCACACCAGACAGGGTCAATACACTTTGGACAGCATGGATGACTGATGGCCAACTTCCATAGCTGACACCGTCAGTGTGACACCCATTGCACTGTGATCCTTAGCGCTCCAGACCGCAAGCATGGAGGACTGCTAGGACAGGTCCAGTTATGAAGGGATAGAGCAGGTGAGCAACTGGCTGCTTAGTGGGGGCATTACCCTCCAGCAGTGCAGGGCTTCAGTGGATGTCCAGTGGCATAGGTGGTGGGCGAGAGGGGGGGCCCATGGTAAGGACAAAGCCAGCCTCTCATTCCCACGGCTTGCAGCAGGAATATGGAGTGGTTAACAGGACTCGGCCATGCTTTTCAAATCACGACCAAGTTGCAGCAGAAATCTTTTATGTAATTGGCACCACATGAACTCAAGGGTTCCCGATTGGCTGCTTGATGGGGGGTCACCCTCTAGCAGTGCAGGGCTTCAGCTGAGGTCCAGTGGCTTCGGCAGTGAGCGAGAGGAGGTCCTGTGATAAAGACAAAGCCAGCCTGTCATGCCCACAGCTTGCTGCAGAAATCTGAATTGGTTAACACTGCTTGGCCATAATTTTCAAGTCAGGAGCAAGTTGTGATAGAAAGTTTTTTTTTATTTGGCACCACATGAACTCCAAGGTTTCTGACTGGCTGCTTGGTGGGGGGGGCATCATTCTCCAACAGTGCAGGGCTTTGGCAGAGGACCAGTGGCATCAGCAGTAGGTGAGAGTTGAACCCACATTAAGGACAAAGCCAGCCTCTTGTCCCCACAGCCTGCAGCAGGAATCTGGAGTGGGTAACAGTGCTCGGCCACGCTTTTCAAGTCAGGAGCAAGTTAGGGCAGAATTTTTTTTTTAAATTGGTGCTAGATGAACTCCAGGGTTCCCAATTGGCTGCTCTGTGGGAGGGGGTGTAACACTCCAGCAGTGCAGGACTTTGTTGGAGGTCCGGTGGCATCAGCAGCAGATGAGAGGGTGTCCTTGTGGCAAGGGCAAAGCCAGCCTCTCATCTTCATGGCTTGCGGCAGGGATCTGGATGCAATGAAGCTGGAAGGGGGAAAATTTAGAAGGGATGTGACGAAGTGCTTCTTCACAGAAAAAGTGGTGGATACCTGGAACAATCTTCTAACAGAGGTGGAGGGGGCGAGAACAGTGGCAGGCTTCAAGCACGCATGGCATAGGCAGAAGGGAATCTTAGTTGGGAAGCAGTGGCAGGAGCTATCCCAAGATCAGGTACAGTTTGCGGTGAAAGTATAGGCAGTAAAAAATGGGCAGACTGGGTGGGCCAAGCATTTCTTACCTGATGACATGTATGTTTCATAATATGCTGTTTTATTTATGATGTGAAAACATATACGTGAAACCTAGGCTGTGCTTTGGCATTCGATTTGGTCGGGTTCACGGGATGGTGGGTGGTGGTGGATGGAGTAAGGGTTCAAAACACACCAACGTTGCATCTTCTTACTTTTTGAGTTTAACAATAAACTCTACAGTAACATCAGCATTAATTTAGCTTTTTTTTTGCAGTGCAGACATAATTATATATACCTCCAGATGTGTGGCACAGCACTTTTCCGTTAATAGCTCAGTGTACGGTTTGCTTGGTTCGCCGAGAATTTTGTTAGGACAAAAACAGGAGAGCAACCTCTTTTCTTATTATGCATCTAATCTTCTCAGTAAGTTACTTTTATTATTAGTACTGTCTTGCAGAAGCAAGAGTTTATATGATCACTTGGAAAAATCAGTACTAGTGTGTGAGTGTTTTTAGAATTTGTATCACTGTATGTATTTATTTAGTTTTTGTTAACCAGGCAGGTGCCCAAGGCAAACAATGCATATCATCAGGCATGACCTGGGAGAATTACACAACAAAATTCAATACAAGGTAAAATTACATACTGTACATCCGAAAACAGTTGTACAGTAGGCATGTTAAGGAGGAGGCATGGCAACAGAGAAGGGGAAAACATAATAGACAACAGACAGCCATTAAGCAATAAGGCGGTGTGCATTGTTGTGGGAAAACGGCACACCAAGAATGGGTCGTTCGGCCTCATGCTTCCGCCACCCTAGGTGTGTCATTATCCCACCACAATGCACACCCTGGAGTGCCTTATTGCGATTATAATTTGGATATAAAAAATTCAACATGGCTTTAATGATTAAGCAATAAACAGATGCAAAAAATCTGAAGGTTTAACTTTATTGCAATTAAATTTGGCCATGACATTGAGATAAAGTAGTCCCTTGCAGAACTAGTCCACATCACTTCACATTGTTTGCATTTCCTTTGTTTTGCATTAAAAAAAAAAAACATGTAAGAGAAGCAAAAAATCTGAAGGCTCAACTGTATTGCAATTAAATGTAGCCATTACATGATTGGATACTGTACTCTCTTGCAGAGCTACCCTACATCATTTTTTTTATTACATTTTACTTTTAGATGTAACAAATATGATTTTAGTTGCTTTGCAGTACTTGGATGAAAATGATGCCAAGCTCCTGGGCCCAAGCAAGTTGACCGTTTCCCGTTGAAATGGATTAATAATCTTTTCACCAAACCAGCCAAAGGCACATCTGTGGGCCAAGCTCTTTCTACCTTGAAAATGTCAAATGAAATTCCAAACCATCTGGGCACTAGACGATGGCCAAAAAAACCCAGTAAACAATTGAGATTTTTTTACTTTTTTACTATCCGAATCTCAGAACCCACACATCCAACTGGACTGGAACATGGCATGTCAAGAGAGCTACCCCTCGTCCCGATGAGAAGCATGAGAACTTTTATATAAATCCATTGAACAGTTATGAAGATATTAATATGCAAAGTATCCAAGAGGGTGGTTAAAGATACTTGTCTTGGGTTTGAAGTCAATAAATGGATTGTTTACTATGTCTGGAACACAAGAATTCAAATCTCTGCTCAGGTCTACTGGCAGAATGTTCACCCCCACTATTACACAACAGAAGGCCTTAGATGGAACTGGGGCCTTTATTTTATCTGTAGAGGTTCAAGCAACACAGATTTCCCCAGTAAGCAGATAAAGACAGGAGGGGGATTTTTCATGGTCAACAAAGAAACACCATAAATTAAAACTGCAAGTACTGTAGTGCTTCATTTTTACGGCTGCGTGGGCGGAGCGCCACAGACATTATGCCATCGCTGTAGGAGAACAGGGAGTTGACTCCGAAACGTGACCCTGTGTTTTCCTACAATGCTGTGGCAACGTCATGACAATGCTTAGTCTTTGGCAGCTGTCCTCCGTGATGGAGCTCCCCTCTGCAGCATGATCTCCCCCTCCCCATGGTGCACTACTTCATAGGTGCACTTCTGTTTGCACTGTGCATGCGTGAGTATCGTGCATGCACAGCGTCACTGCTGCCACCATCTTTTGGATGTCAACTGTCACCACTCGCCGCTGCTCCATGCTGTCACCACTCGCTGCTGCTTCGTAAGCAGCTCCGATGTCGCCGTCGCTGACTGCTGGTACAGCGCTCTGCAAGCCATGCTGCCGCTCTGATACCTGGACAGGTAAGAGCTTGGCACAGATATATCAGCTCTGACTAAAGTTTGTTTAAGTTGTGTGTGTGTGTAAAAAAGGGATTATGAGGGCAAATAACAGTTAATTATTATGTTTTTAAATTTAAAGCAGTTTTATTTTTAGGGTCTAGTTAGGGCGGGGAGTGGCGAACAGCAGAGGGTGAATGAGCGGGGTCATCCTATTGGGGTGGTAGGATCCAGGAGATGTCCTGGGGCAAAATGGAACTCAGAACATGGTTTGTTGTGTTTGGTTTCCATACCCAAGGGCACGACTGAGTTAGGTCGGCAGGTGGTTTGGAAGGTACGAGGGGTTCGTCCAACTCGGGCGGTGTTATGCAATGCCAGGGCAGTCAAAAACAAGACTGCAGTTATTGCTGTTATTGTTGAAATGGTAGACCTGGCTTGCATCACTGAGACCTGGTTAGATGAGCATTCTGGACCCATTTTGGAGGCTTTAATTCCAGCTGGGTACGCAGTGATACACCGCCTGAAATTGGACCGGGGGGGTTGCGGTCTGTTTCAAGACCGAACTTAACCTCACGAGTGTACTGGTTGAGAAGACTGAGTCATTCAAATGTGCCATGGTAGCAGGTGCAGGTTGTCAGATCGTTCTCATCTACCGTCCACCTGGTGACGTGAAACGATTCCTTCAGGCAGTGGCGGACTTCATCGTCGACATGGCGTTTGAGTCACACAGACTGATGGTTCTGGGTAACTTTAATGCCTGGGTTGATGACAAACTCTCGCAGTTTGGTCAGCACTTCCTCCAGTTGATGTAATCTCTGGGTTTGACACAGGTGGTTACCACTGCTACTTACAAACATGGTCATTCCCTTGACTTAGTCTTTCTCCGAGGGATCGAGACTTCTGACTTGGAGGTGGAACCAGTCAGGTGGTCTGATCACTGCACTGTGGGGTTTAGTTTTTATACCCCCCTTGGTAGGCCTACCTCTACAGAGATGGTTAAATACCGCCCTTTATGAGATATAAGTTCTCAGAGCCTAACGGCGGTGCTTGACCTATCGTCCCCCTCATTCACAAGCAATGATCCGGAGACACTCATCATGGCCTATAACTTGCTGTCTCAGCAGCAATGGATTCCATTGCCCCCATCCACGTTTGGCCCCTCTCTCCCTTCACCCTCGATCTCCCTGGTTTGATGGGACTTTGAGGGAGATGCGGAGATTAGGTCAAAGGTTAGAGCGTTGCTGGCGGAAGTCCACCCTTGACACCGACCGCCTTAGTTTGATGGACCATTATCAAGTCTATCAAACATACAATCTCCCATAAGAAGGCAGAGTTCCGGTCCAGGGAGACTGCAGCTGCTCAGAATCGACCAGATCAGCTTTTCCGTACTGTGGACAGACTGTGCAACCCAGCCTGTGTACAGGTACGGGAAGCTTTTTCGCAATTAGAGTGCGATGAAACTGCTCGAGTCTTTGCTAATAAGGTGGCCGACATCAGGGCGGGACTCCAACTGGCACACTCTATGGGCATTGCTATTGATCAGTATGAGGCCATTATACCTCGATTGTCCTGGAGTACCTTTTGTCATCCGGAGTTCATGGATGTCATATGGCTTATCCAGTGTGTGCACCCTACATGCTGTAGTTTGGATCCTGGACCAACTTCCCTAATTTTGGGGGTGTATTGATGTCATTGGTCCGGTCCTAGCATGGATAGTCTGGTGCTCCTTGGAGTCTGGAGAGTTTCCTAGCTCTCTGAAAGAGGCAGTGGTGACACCTCTCTTGAAGAAAGCTTCCCTGGACCCAGACTGCCATGCAAACTACAGACCTATCTCTAACCTTCCTTTTATAGGAAGGTGATTGAGAAAGTAGTGGCAGGACAACTGGAGGACCATTTGACCATCCATGACATCTATGAACCCTTCCAATCTGGTTTTCATAAGAGATGCAGTACCGGGACAGCACTGGTTCAGGTGCTCAATGATCTCCCTTTGGCTAGAGATTGGAAGAACTGCTCCATCTTGGTCTTTTTAGATCTCTCATCAGCATTGACACTGTGGACCATGAGGGGTTGTTGAGCCATCTGTGGACTGTTGGAAACAGTCCTCAGATGGTTTGCATCATTCTTCATGGGTAGAACACAGAGAGTGGTGTCTGGGGTTTGTTCCTCAGGCCCTACTTCTCTGTCGTGTGGAGTATCTCAGGGCTCTGTTCTTTTACCCATGTTGTTTGCAGTGTACATGCTGCCCCTCAGAGACATTGTAAGAAGGTATAGGCTGAGGTTTCACTGCTATGCTGACAATATCCAGCTCTACCTTTCTTTCGCACCCAACCAGAATGGAGCTGTCTCGGTCTTTAATAACTGTCTGAAAGAAATCCAGGCTTGGATGGATTCCAGTTGGCTAAAGTTGAACTCGGACAAAACTGAGGTGTTGGTTGTGGATCCAGGTCGCCGGATGGGGGGGTTGAGGGTAGGTTTGCCCTCTGGAATTTTCCTTGGTGGCATTTCACTCCCGACCTCTGAACAGGTGCATAGCCTGGGGGTAATTTTTGACGAAGGGCTGACCCCACATTTGCAGGTGTCGGTCGTTGTCAAAACTTCCTTTTACCATTTTAGGAATATCGCCAGGATTAGGCATCTGGTTCTGTCTGACGACCTTCCTACACTGATCCGTGCCTTTGTGTCCTTGCACTTAGATTATTGCAACTCCCTTTACCTAGGGCTTCCTGGGGTAGAAATCTGCCGCTTGCAGCTGGTGCAGAACGCAGCAGCCCGGCTTTTGGCCGGATCTTCTCGATCCTGCCATATTTCGCTGGTGCTCCGCCACTGCGCGAACTGCACTGGCTGCCAGTACAGTGGTGGATCACCTTTAAAGTCAGTTTGCTGACTTTTAAAGCCCTACATGGACTGGGCCCGGACTACCTGAAAGAGTTCTTGGTTCCCTACTGCCCCGGATGATCGCTCCGCTCAGCCGCCGAGGCGTTGCTAGAGATTCCGAGGGTATGTTTAAAATCTTCGGGGGCGAGAGCTTTCGAGTTTGTAGCCCCTACTCTCTGGAATTCTCTACCCCATCGGATTCGGGAGTACACAACTGTGGAGGGCTTTAAGCAATCATTAAAAACATACTTATGGCATCAAGCATTTAACAACTGAGCCTCCTGTTTTAGTATACGGATAGTTCTATGATTTTAATGATGTCTGTTATATTTTATACTGTTATTGTTGTTTTAAATGTGAGGCGCCTTGGTTATAGATAAGGCACCATACAAATAAATTTTATTATTATTATTATTAGTTGAAGGTTTATACTGAGTAAAGGTGAAGCCATATTTCTGATGGCAGTCAGGAATTTATTTATTTATTTATTGATGGTCTAGGAATTACAACCCTTTGAGTCAGAGACTCATTTGCAAAGACTCCACGTCTCACATAAATAAAGATTGGTACATAGTATAACACAGAATGTGTTTGGTTTAACTGATTTCATATGTGAAGAGGCTACTGGTCCTTCCTCCAGTGCTGTTGTGGTGGGACAACATCACTGGGTTCCAAGCTCCTCAGCTAATCAGATTATTGAATTTTTTATAGCCATGTTATAATTAAGCAATAACACATGACAGGGCCTGCTTTATCATGGGATATCAGCATGCTTCGGGTGCGTTGTGAGGCACAAGGCAAAGCCAAGTGCTTTACGCATCCGAGAAGTGCCGATATCTATGAAAAAGCATGCCCTGGAGTGTGTTATTCTGATTATGCACTAGACCCCTGTGGTAACATAAAAAAAAGACACAAACACAGGTCTAACAATTTTTTTTTGTGTTATTGAACTGTGGAAGTACATTAGTGCATAAAATAGTCCTGTGCTGAACGATTAATCAGGTAACTGTAGTAAGTCTGTTCACTGTAACAAGAATACCAGTTTCCTTGGAGAACCAGTTTCCTTTTAGCTTGAAAATAATAATAATAAAAAAATAACTGCTGTGAATGTTCCACTTGGTGCAATACGTCCGTACATTGCAAGGCGTTTCTGTAATATTGGTGACCCACATCCTAAACTCAAGCATGACTGTTTTGTCTAAAGGTGATAAAACTTATGATGGTATTCCAAACGTCTGTTTTATTCTCAACTCCTAGAGCTCTGTCTAATATCAAAATGCGCACCCAAAAGTGATTAAAATCATGTCGGAAAAAAAATTCAAGCGAGCTCTTGAACATGCGCGTTAGCGATTCCACTGACGCGCATGCTCGGGATCTCAATTGAGTTTTTTTTTCCAGGGTTCGTTTTAATGACTTTTGATTGCACATTTTGAGTTAAGTTAGATCTCTATGAGCTTAGAATAAAATAGACTTTTGGAACAATGTCCTAATTTTTTATCAGCTTCACACAAAGATAATCGGCCATACTCAAGTTTTGGATTTGGGTCGGCGGCATTGCGGAGGGGACTTCAGGATGTAGAGATGGATTTAGTGCACAGAGTTTCTCGGGCAGATGTCCTCCAGGAATAATTTGGTAAAGCACTTGTACAGATATTAAAATGTATTTTTATGCATAGTGGGACTGCGGCATTTGCAGCATGTTTCTTTTTTCTGTTGCTTGGGAAACTGGTCACACGTGACCAAGAATATGGTGAGAGGTTTCTGCCAGGAATGGTTTTGAGAGTGCTCAGGGATATCACAGTAGGTAAACAGCGTCTGCTCAACGGTCTTGTTTTTGGTATACCAACTGTACGGTAACAGCATTAAGGTGAACAACCGACAACATGGACAGTTCGCTGTAATGGTCCTTGGAGACGGCCTCTGTCTCAGTCCTGCACCCCCTCCCCGAATCAACTCCAGCTTAGAGTTGGATTCCTATAGTTCGGTGGGTGCAGGGGGCAGAGCCCTTCATTAGAAAAAGTACCAAGGTCTCCTGCTGGATTTATGTCAACCGCAACTTGTGGTCAACATAAATCTGTCGCTGTGATGTCGGTCGACAACATAGTTGTCGAACTGGCTTTGTAGAACCCTTGTTTTTAGGGGTTCTGTCATGTGGGAATATAAGTATCGGCACATAATGTTGCCAAACAATCAGCTTCTTAGATTTTTCCTGTCCAGTGCATAACTGAATTTAACAATTTGGCAAGAACAACAATAGCCTACCCCACGAAGTGGTGGGTCCTAAAACAGAGGGGGCATTCCAACATCCATGGGATAGACATAAGGGAACCCCAGATGTGGGGAAGAGAGGCAAAAGCCAATGACCAAGTAGGGTCAGCGGCTGCTGATGCAGGCAGAGAATATGAGCAGACTAGGTGGGCCAAGCAGTCCAAATCTGACGTCAGCTATTATGTTACTATGTAGTATAAGTAACAAAAACTTTGTAGTACAGAGGACAAAAAAAGAAAGAGATAAACAAAATAGAAACAGTATCCATAAAGGTAACTTGATTATACATTGACACCGAAGATATTATATATATTTATTTGTTGATAAAAACATTTGTGAGTGTATTTCAGAGATTGCCCAGATTCAGTGACATGTACAGCATGCCAAAATAAGTATATGTTCACAGTATTTGAGATGAGCATAAGGCCCAGAGGGATGCTGACGTATTATTTATTTGGTTTTTGTTGACCAGGTAAGTGCACTAAACAACAACATTGTCTATTTTCAGGCACGACCCGGGAGAGTTACAGACAAAACCAGCATATTATAACAGGGGAGTTACAGACAGCATACAGCACTGAAAACAGTAGGGTACATGATAAACACATGGTATGCAATGAATATACACTGAGAATGCAAGGAATTCAACAAGCAATCATAACTGTAAGGAAAAAAAAAATAACACATGTAAGTACAGAGGGCACCATTAAACAGAGGGTGGGAAGAATTACCCAGAGGACTAATGGGGGGGTCAAGGGTAAGTGGCCAGCAGCTTGGTTCTAAGAGCAGTGAGCTGGGATAGGGGAGTCCCAGAAGTGCTAGTGGGGCCTTGGGGGAAAGACAAGAACCAGGTCAGTACTCAATCTCTGGCAATGTATGTCTGTACATACTGTAAATTATATATTGATTGTTAAATGGTGTCATTGTACCTGGTTTCCCAAACCCCAGGTGTGACTGAAGACAAGAGTTGTATTGCCGTCACTTTCTTGGTAAAACAGTAAGATGAAATGAAACGATGAAATGACTCTTTCGAGGATTAGCGGTTCTCTGCACTTTTTTTTTTTTACAAAAGCGGGTCTTATGAACAACATAGAAAAGTGTCTCTTGTTAAGTTTGCAAGCCATCTAAACAAAATGAGCAGCCTGAAAGCCAAGAAGAAGCAAAGACAATTGCTGGGGACTGGAATAGGATTTACTGAGAAACCAGGGGAGACTGGGCTGCAATATTCACCCCTTTACGCTGTTGTTTCCACTTGTTTGCTCTGAACGTTGACAAGAGGCTTTGCATAAATGCTACGCCCCCCATCTGACATGCAAAATGACCTGTAAACTCTAATTATGGGAGATTAAAAAGCTTGACTATAATCCCCATGAGGACATCTGGGCTGCACTGAAGAGAAATTAGTCTCCGGTCCTCTTCATTCACGCTTGCAAGAGTGGATTTTCTACAGAGTCTGTCGACTACCATGAATATGCAATGAATTCCAAAGTGATGCAAAAGGCTCTTTTGCTTCACTGGACGAAAAAAAGATTAAACAGTTTGGTAAGCTGGTCTGTTAGTGAGTTTCCTGAATAGAAATTATTTTTTTGCATGTTTTTCTCTATGCAGTATGTCAGTATTCAATATATAAAGTTTACTTGGGCACAGAACATCCACTCTCTCAGAAAATATCAATCATATATTTGGACATGTTCCAACTAAACCCCTTGTATCTTTTTTATGGACTAATTTAACGTGTATTAATATTTATGGCAACAGAGAATATTTACAGTTAGAAATCGACGGAAATAATTTTTCATTCCATGAAGATTTTATACCACTTTTTGTTGAATGGGTGCTTTTTTTCTTTTTTATCATGTCTTCATCCTCCTTCTTCCCCAAGCAGCTCACTTCTGGCGACTACCCCTCCCTGTCATCCCCCCCAGGACTTACCTTCAACTCTTGAACCAACATGGGTGGGTGGGTACATCGGGAAGTGCTGCAGAGCCTGTGGGGCATCGTCATCATCCACCGCTGGGGATGTTTTCCCTCCATTTTTCTTCCCTTACATGGACCAGAATGTGTGCTCTGGTGTTTACACACTGCATATGCATAAAGACACAGTAATTAATGATACTGCGTCCACCCTTGGCCAACCAAGTACTGTAGGTGTCCACTGTCACACTACCTAGCCTCTGCTAGGTGGGAACAAAGCAGTGGCATGCATAGTCTCCCCTCCCCAAAAGAGAGAAGCTATCCCTAGCTGCTTAAGTTTCCTTCTTCAGGCCAGCCCCTGAGCATCCCTGGTCCATTTTCCAACCCAAGTTGTGGGTGTAACAGCAGGTGAGGTGCTCACATCACAGCTCTCTGAGCCACTGGACAGGACATTGAATGGGTGTATCACCCCCTTCCCCATTTCACAGCAACCTTTTCTATTTTGCCTGTGTATAACTTATTGCCCCGTCCTGATAATTGATTTGCATGTCAGTGTCATAGGAGGTTGCATGTTTGGTGCCAGAAGATTGGAAGGCTGAGGGTTCTAGTCCCACTCAAAGAACTTGGGCCACTGCCCAGCACTGACTCTGCAGGACTGCACTGATGAGGAGTGGCCCTTCGATTGAGTTGTTAAACCCAGGCCCCGTCTGCCTATTTCTGGTGGCAGCCCAGGTGGAAGTTAAAGATCCCAAAATATCCCATGGCACTTACTGCAAGAGATGGCGATTTCCCCCTGGTGTCATGACTAACATCCTCCCTCTCAGCAAAACAGCTCCATGTAACTCATTGCCCAGGACACACCTAGAAATGAACTGTCACAAATCAGTGTGTCTTTCTTTATCAAACATTACAAATAAATAAATAAAAAAAAAAAACTGAAACTAATATAAGCTTTAAAAGCAGTCAAGTATTACCATTTATATCTTTTTTTTTTTCAAACTCTATTATTTCTCCCCTACCACTGAACTCTCTCCAGCGACCTCCGGAACTGCAGTCTCTACCGCCCCATGTGACTCAGCTGACCCATTAGCTCCTCTCCAGCATGGGCATCCCCCTGGTCGACCCTCCAGGGAAGGGCCACCCCCACCCAGGGTGCTCTTTCTTGAGACACCAGGCCAGAGAGGGAAGGGCACAGCATAGGGAGCCGAGTCCGTTTCTGGGAGTGTTGGCTATGGAGGAAGGCGCCTTTGCCTATCGGCGGAGAGGGGGGGTTTATGTGTTTATGCCCCAGTGGAGCCTGGCTGCCAAGGCAATGTATGCCATGGCTCCACCCCCTCGATATATGCTACAACGCTTCTGTCTGCACCCAGCCTCGCCAGAGGTCGCCTCGAGCGTTGTCTCCCCAACTCTCCTGGGGAGGAGGAGAGCAGTCTTTGGATGCTCAATCTCCCACCCCACAAACCCCTCAGCAGCCCAGGCTCATTTCCAAACCTAGGTCGCCGGTGTGGCGTGAGGTGTGGCATCCAGCGCCTCAACCCTCAGCACCACAAGGCCGGCCCATTACCATTTATATCTGAGGTACTTTTTCTTTTCCCTTTAGTTAATTAGAAGATTCTTTACCTGATGCTAGCAGGTGTGATGTGTAGAACAGCACTCAGCCTGGCAGCTGACATATCACTGTTCCTCCCGATATATCATCAACAGTGTGACCTCACTGACTGTGACATCACAGCTGCTCAGGAAGAGCCACTCAGCAGCTGCCAGGTCAGTCACTTGTGATGTCACTGTCAGTGAGCTCACAGTGCTGACGATGCAGGGGGAGGAACAGAACTAGATGTACCAGCTGCCAGGCAAAGTGCTGTTCCACACATCCAGCATAATACTATCACATAAAAAAAACTTACTAATGAGCAAGTGGAAAAAACATATTTCAGATTTAGTAAGTTGCGACTAAATACTTCTTAACATTTGTAACATTTCCCTGCCTTCTATTTTTGGTTCTAATAGCTCGTTAATGAAAACAGGAGAGGTACTGTGCCAAAGGCCTGCAGAGATGAAGATACAAAGGCCAACTCTGAGAACGGAACATGGGAAGAACTAGGAAGCTTCAGACTTACAAGTCAAACATCAGTTGTAGGGAAGCAGAAACAGTATGCACTCACTGCCTGTAGTCTGCCAGAGATAGGCTTACACGTGGATTTCACAGCTGGAAAATTACTAATTACTGGACTGAAGAGCGCAGAGTCAAAATGTGCTCTCTAACTGCCCCCCAGAGTTTTGCACCTCCACATAACACCTTGTCATGGGTGTAAAACTACCAACAGTCCCAATTTTCCCAGGACAGTCCCTATTTTAGGCAGCATGCCACAGTGTCCCCACAAGTTTTGCAAAATGTCACTTTTGTCCTGGTTTTTGCTTACTTGTCCCAGCTCTGTCCCTTTTTTTTGCTGACTACTAATCTGTGTAGCAGTTATTTCAGCACCACTGTGGCACTGCTTGAGCTGGACAGCAGTTTGCAACTTCAATCCATGTGCCTGTGTTGCACTGCAAGCATTACAGGGGGAGCACAGTAAAGCATGTTCCTTCCTGTTAGATTAGACTGGGTAGTAGTGCAAACATGCACATGTGGACGTCTGCTTGACAACAGCTGAGAGGGACTCCAGACAGAGAAGAGACCGGCAGCAGTGAACTAAGCTACCTAAACGTGATCAGCTGTAGGGAAGTGTGTGAAAACAATCTGTGTGGTGGTGGAAGGCACTGAAGTGAAGTTTGCTCAGCAAATGAGGTGAGTGTAAATGGGTTGGATGGGACTGTCAGGAGGAGCAACTCATGTAGCTCGAATGTCTGATCACAATTTAATGCAGGTTTGCCTCTAAAGAACTTTCGGTACATCATGATTTGGAACTTGCTGCAGCAGAATGATGTATTGTTTTAATCTGGATGTTTGCTGCTGGTGTTACTGTGGGGCAGCATGGCCAGAGCAAGCAGCAAAATGTAATTGATTGTGTGCAGCGTTGTCTGTGGCGGTGCCTGTGGTAGTGACACGGTGTGTGTGTGGGGGGGGGGGGTCATGGTCAAAATGGACCATCCCAGTTTTAGGCCTCAGAAAGTTGGTAACTTTACATGAGTATCTCACACATTGAGAATTTTCACAGAAAAGTATATATTGCTCCAAAGTTCATTTACAAATGCCATCTGGATAACAAAGTCAAACATATCACAGCAGAAAGTTACAACAATGCACACATTATGACATCAAAACTGCATAGGCAGACAGGTAGGAACACGTGGTTAAAAGGGAGCCATCATCACAAAGGTCCCCACACTCAAACGTGGGACCAGTCCCCATGTGCACTTTGTGTGCAAAAACATTTTGATTTACTTTCTTTTTACTGTAGTACAGTAGACTGTATCAGACACATTTTGCTTACTTGTAGGCTGAATGTTTCTGGTCCTATAAATCCCAGAATCCCCTGCAGCTGATAACAGAGCAGCAGGCAGCAGTGGGAGATTCAATAGCCTGCAGTGCATGTTAGAGTTGATATCAACTCTGATCTTCTGTTTGCTGGTCCCACTGTTCTTTCTGGGCTAAATACAGTCACAGAGGACTGTATAGCCTTGAAGAAAAGCAGAACAGGAAAACATCTGACTGGAGATTATGAAAGCTCTAACAGTGCACCGCAAGTTATTGAAACATAGAAAACTGAAACATTGAATTTGATGACAGATAAGGACCACTTGGCCCACCAAGTCTGCCCATTTTTCCCTAACTATATTATTAGTGCAGACCATACTTGACCTACAGCTGTTTCTACCACTCTTCTTCCTTTCCGCTATGATTCTCTTGTGCCTATCCCATGCATTCATGAACTTCACCACTGTTTTTGCCCCCACCGCTGCAGCTGTAAGGCTGTTTCAGGAATCCACCACATTTCTGTGAAGAAGTACTTCCTCACTGTGACAGGATCACCCCTGTCATAGTGGACACCTCTAAGATAAATTGAAACCCCTTCCCCAAGCAGTTTATATGTTTTTTATAATGTCCAACATGCTGGTTGGCTGGTTATAAATTAAGTACTGAAGTGCTTATAAAGCTTTCTGTGCGTATTACCTATAAACTAACTAGAAACCAGCTCAAACCCTCAAAGAATATTGAAGTTATATATTGTTTTCTTCTCTGGTCTTTGGCCATAAAACAAAACTAAGAGGGCACTTTTAATACAAGAATAACAAAAGTTTGTGTCTGCTTTTTCTAGATGTTAGCAGCCCTCTTCTAAGATATATTTTGCAACAGACAGCATGAGGTAATATGACTCTGTAGGAAAGTTTAGGAGAGCACACAATGTTCTGGCCTCAGCTCTGACCTTTCCAATCTTATAAACAAGTTCTTCTGTGCTCCAGGTGGCTGCCAAATAACTGTTCTTTATTGGGCAACAGTGGCCCCTAGTGGCTAGCTTTATGTTATGTCTGCTGTTAATCAAAAGGCAGTGGAAAATTTTTCCATCTCCTAGTGAGCTTATAAAAAGCTTTACCTCAGTGCTGAGTGAGGATAGCTAGGGTGGTCAGTTGAATACTGACTGAGGAAGGTGGAAGACCTCCTGGTAGTATGTGCTTTCACACTGTTTGACTCATGCTGGGCTGAAGAAAAGCCTTGGAAACTGTTGAAGCTGAGCAACTCTCTGACTTACCATTTTAGTTTCTATATATTTTACTTGATAAAAATAAAATGACAAATGCACTTGTGCATTTTTTATGCACCTCACTTGTGGTTTGCCTGAAATTGTGTTATCCTAAACCCACACCTGGTGACATATGGTGTCAAAAATGGGATCTGACTGAACATCTGAGGTAACAAGCGGGAGTTCAGTCAGTTGGTGCCAGACCTGGTACCTAGGATACATGGCAGAGGCGCATGGCACCAGAGATGAGGAGAACAGCACCTGATGGAGATGGCGACCTGAGCAAGCCACCATGGATGGAATGAGACAGACCCAATGGCCAAATGGAGATCCTGATATGGCTTCTTCACTGGATGAGTGGGAGATGGCTGGAGGCTGATCGACGCCGGAGAGAGGTGGAGTGCAGATGCCAGGAGCTACTCGAGAGGTCCCACTTGGAGGATGTTGAGGAAGAATCGGTGGAGCAGGATCCATGGGCTCTGGAGGAGGAGGACCCCCTGATGGAGCATTTGTGGCCAGCCATATTAGAGATTCCGTTGTTGCCCATTTTTTCGTGCTGGTACTTGGTGGGTGAAGGTGAAGGAGAAGAGGAGACCCCAGGTAAGTCTTTGACTGGCATTGTATTACTGGGGTAGAAGACTTCAAGCAAGATGGAAGAAATCATTTTGGCTGAACAGTCTTTTGCATGTTTTATACCTCCTCCTATTAAAAAAATTATTCTTCTCCTGATGTTGACTGTGGAAAGTTGCAGGTGGGGATCCTGAAGTTACCCAGTTAAGAGAATATGAAAAAATCATGGATGGGAGACAGGTTTATGGTGGTGTGGAGGGCAGGTTATGGTGGTATGAACTTAGGAAGGAAGTTCTCTATCATATGAGGCCCAGCCTCTGGACAAAGCAGGCTGATACCCAGGTAGTGGTGCCCATGACATATAGAAAAAAGGTGATGGAGGATGTGCACTCCAGTCGATTGGGGCATCTGAGCCATGGGAAGGTTTTGACTAGACTAAACCTGTATTTCTATTGGCCAGGCATGTACAGGCAGGTGGCAGCATACTATAAGACCTGTTGTAAGGGCAGACAGATAGCGACCACTGATAGTGATGTGGGAGAAGTAACGCAGAGGATGAAAAACAAGAGATGGCACCCTTGGGGAGGGGAGTCCCACATAGAACAGAAGAGACTAGGTGGTAGCCAGCACCACTAGCAATGCATAAGATTTGATATGTAAACATAGAAACATAGAATTTGACGGCAGATAAGGACTGCTTGGCCCACCTAGTCTGCCCATTTTCCTACCTAACAGATAAGCTGCAAATCCTAGTTAACCAACAGCTTACTTCCTCCTACCCCCCACTAGGACTGCCTTATGCCTGTCCTATGCATTCTTGAAGTCCCCACTGTTCTTGACTCCACAACCTCCTCAGGAGGCTGTTCCCATGCATCCACAACCCTCTCAGTGAAAAATACTTCCTCACATTACCTCTGAGTCGTTCCCCTCTATCTTCAAATTGTGCCCCTTGTTCTTGCACATCTCTTTTCTGGAAGATGCTACTCTCTTGGACTTTGTTAATTCCTTGAGGTACTTGAAAGTTTCTATCATGTCCCTCTCTCCTCCTTTCCTCTAGGGTATACATATTAAGCTCCTTTAGTCTTTCTTCATGATGTCTTCTGGTGCAGACCCTGCACCATTTGGTGCCCTCCTCTGGACAGCTTCAACTCTGTCTATGTCTTCTGTGAGATGGGGTCTCCAGAACTGCACACAGTACTCCAGATGGGGTCTCACCAACTGTCTGTACAGAGGATAGCAACTTCCTGTTTTCTACTATTGATGCCTCTTCCTATGCATCCCAGTATCCCCCTGCCTTCCTTACTGCCTTTCACATTGCTTGCCCACCTTTAGGTCATCTGATATAATTGCCCCCAGGTCCCTTTCTATTTTTACTGTTGTCAGTATCTCACCCCCCATTGTGTACACTTCCCTGGGTTTTTGTTTCCAATGTGCATTACCTTGCACTTCTTTGCATTGAATCTGAGCTGCCATACATTTGACCATTCCTCCAACCTTGCCAAGTCCCTTCTCATCCTTTCCACTCCATCTTGTGTATCAACCCTGTTGCAGATCTTTGTGTCATCTGCAAAGAGACATACTTTTCCTTCTAGTTCTTCTGCAATGTCACTTATAAAGACATTAAAAAGGACCGGTCTCAGTACTGAACCCTGCGGTACCCCACTAGTAACCCTCCTTTCTTCACTGTGTATTCCATTTACTACTACCCTTTGCGTCCTGTTATCTAGCCAATTTTTTATCCAGGCTACCACCTTGGGACCAACTCCAAGGCTGGCTATCTTGTGAATTAATCTTTTGTGTGGGACTGTATCAAATGCCTTGCTAAAATTTAGGTAGGCCATGTCCACAGCCCCTCCCTGGTCTACTACTTTGGTCACCCAGTCAAAGAAATCTATTAGATTCATCTGACATGATCTTCCCATCATGAATCCATGCTGCCTTGGGTCCTGTGCCCCACTAGCCTCTAGGTACTCAACAATTCTTTCCTTCAGAAATGATTCCATCATTTCCCTACCACTGAGGTCAAACTAACTGGTCTGTAGTTTCCTGCCTCTGTCCTGCTCCCACTTTTGTGAAGAGGAATCACATCTGCCCTCCTCCAGTCCTCGGGTACCACCCCATCCTCCCATGATTTGTTAAAGAGAGTAGTCAGCGGTGTCACTAGTTCTACCCTTAGTTCTTTTAGAATTCTTGGGTGAATCCCATCAGGCCCCATTGCTTTGTCCACCTTCAATTTTATCAGTTCTTTCAGAACCCTTTCTTCTGTAAATGGACTGGTATCGACCCCCGTCTTGAGTGTTTCTCTTGTTTGGTTTAGGTAACTCCCCTCCTCTTCCTTTGTGAATACTGAGCAGAAATATTCGTTCAGTATCCCTGCTTTTCACTGTCACACTCTACCACATTCCCTCCCTTTATTAAGCTTCAGTATCCCTCCTTTGGTCTTTCTTCGCTCCCTAATGTACCTATAAAAGGTCTTATCCACCTTCTTAACAGAATTGGCTATCCTTTCCTCGGTTTGGGCCTTTGCTATTCTGACTGCCTTCCCAGCCTCTTTCTGCTTTAACTGATAAAGTTCTCTGTCCTGCTCCTTCTGTGTTTCCTTATATTTCCTGAATGCTGCCCTTTTCTCCTTAACCTTCCCTGCCACCTCTTTTGAGAACCATAGCGGTTTTTTCCTTCGTTGTGTTTTATTGATTTGCTTTACACAAAGGCTTGTTGCCTCTGTGATGGCTGTTTGATCCTCCCCATTGTTCCTCCACCCCTCTTTCTTGCCTGTTTGCTAGTGCTTTTCTGAGGCACTCTCTCATTTTCCCGAAGTCGGCCCTCCTAAAGTCCAGTACTCTTGCTTTTGTGTGGCTTGATTGTATGGCTGTGTTTATTGTGAACCACACTGTTTGGTGGTCGCTTGTTCCCAGATGGCTACCCACTTCTAAATCTGAGATTCTTTCCCCATCCCCATTTGAGAGTACCACGTCTAAGATTGCTCCCTCCCGAGTGGGTTCCAATACTAACTGTCTGAGGCATGCCCCCTGTAGGGCATCAAGAATGACCCTGCTCTTGGATGTGCCTGCAGCAAAGGTGCTCCAGTTAACATCTGGCATATTCAGGTCCCCCATCAACAATATCTCCCCTTTTTGTGCCATTCTAAGAAAGCCTTCTATCATTTCCTTGTCCATTCCCTCCCCCTGAGATGTCATCCTCAAATCCAGAGGTTAGGGACAGGCTGTAAGGTATACAGCGTGGTATGTTACTAGCATACCCTTAAATGTTTAAGTGGGGACAGAGCAAGGTAGTTCTCTCCCCTGAAGACAGTTCTACAGGGTGCTGAATGATGCAGCTGTTCGAGTGTATCTGGTCAGGGAAAGGCAGTCGATGGCATAAAACTGCCATTAGTGTTTCTTTCTCCTAAATGCACAGTATGTGATGATATCGTAGTCTACTAATGGAGAGACTAATTTTCAGAATACAGTAATTTAAGATGTCACAGGTTATTTGTATTGTTATGAATAGGATACTTTACAAATGTTTTTTTTTAAAGGAACCCTGAGATGGAGCCTCCGGTGAGGGTGAGCAGAAGCTTCACACTCTTTCAGGGTGTTGAGATTTGGACAACCGTAGGACGGTTGTCCTGTTATGCGGGGGATGTGTGACAGGGTGACACCTGTCATCGTGGACACCCCAGGGATAAACTGAAACCCCTTCCTCAAGCAATTTATATGTTTTGTATAATGTTCTACATGCTGGTTGGCTCGTTATAAATTAAGTGCTGATACTGCTTTCTGTGCATATTAACCTAAAAACTAACTAGAAACCAGCCCAAACCCTCAAAGAATATTGAAGTTATATATTATTTTCTTCTATCGTCTTTGGCCATAAAACAAAACTAAGAGGGCACTTTTAATAGAAGAATAACAAAAGTTTGTGTTTGCTTTTTCTATATGTTAGCAGCCCCCTTCTAAGATATATTTTGCAGCAGACAGCATGAGTTAATATGACCCTGCAGAAGAGTTTAGGAGAGCACACAATGTTCTGACCTCAGCTCTGACCTTTCCAATCTTGTAAACAAGTTCTTCTGTGCTCCAGGTGGCTGCAAAATAACTGTTCTCTATGGAGCAACAGTGGTCCCTAGTGGCTAGCTTTATGTTATGTCTGCTGTTAATCAAAAGGCAGTGGACATTTTTTCCAGCATCTAGTGAGCTTATAAAAAGCCCTACCTTTGTGCTGAGAGAGGATAGATAGGGTGGTCAGTTGAATACTGACTGAGGAAGGTGGAAGACCTACTGGTAGTGTGTGCTTTCATACTGTTTGATTCATGCTAGGCTGAAGAAAAGCCTTGGAAACTGTTGAAGCTAAGCAATTGTCTGACTTACCATTTTGGTTTCTATATATTTTACTTGATAAAAATAAAATGACGAATGCACTTGTGCATTTTTTATGCACCTGACTTGTGGTCTGCCTGAAAATGTATTACCCTAAACCTACACCCGGTGACACTTACACCTCTCCTGAATCCATCCCCCTCCAGCTTCATAGCACGTCCCCTTGTTCTTGAGCACCTTTTCTTCTGAAAAGTACTTCCCTCCTGTACCTTATTTACATCTGTGGGGTATTTAAAGTTCTCTGCCATATCCCCCTCTGCCTTCTCTCTTCCAGGGTGTACATACTGAGGTCCTTTAGTTTCTTCTCATAGGGCATTAGATGCAGGCCCTGCACCATTTTAGTTATCCTCATCTGGACTGCCTCCACTCTGTCTGTGTCTTTCCAGAGACGTGGTCTCCAGAACTGGATGCAGTACTCTAGGTGGGGTTTTACCAGTGATATATAGAGGCAACACCACCTCCCTCTTTCTGCTGGTCATACCCCTCCCTGTGCACCCCAGGATCCCACTAGCCCTCATGACTGCCTTGTTGCACTGCTTGGCCACCTTTAGGTCATCAGATATGATTACCCCCTGGTCTCTTTCATGCTTGGTGGTCATCAATACCACTCCACTCACTTTGTACTCCACCCCTGGGCTTCTGTGCCCTAAGTGCATTATTTTGTACTTTTTTTCATTTGAAACCCAGCTGCCATACCCTTGACCATGCCTCAAGCTTTCTCTGGTCTCTGCACATCCTTTCCACCCCCACAAATGTCCACCCTATTGCAGATTTTGGTGTAATCCACAAAAAGGCAGACTTTCCCTTCCAGCTCCTCTGCAATGTCACTTATAAAGATATTAAAGAGGATCAGTCCCAGTATTGATCCCTGAGGCACCCCCCTAGTCACCCTCCCTTCCTCAGAGTGAACTCAATTTACCAACACCCTCTGTCACCTATCCCCTAACCACTTTCTTATCCAGTTTACCACCTTGGGATCTACTCCTAAGCTACTGAGCTTGCTTACTGATCCCCTGTGTGGAATGGTGCCAAAAGCCTTACTGAAATCTAGGTATCCACTGCTCCACCCTGATCTAAATCTTTGTCACCCAGTCAAAGAAATATATCAGATTCATTTGACATGACCTCCCCTCTGTGAAACCATGCTGCCTCGGGTCTTGTAGCCCACTGGATTCAAAATATTCCATAATCCTTTTCTTCAGCAGTGATTCCATTAACTTTCTCACCACTGATATCAGGCTGACTGGCCTATAATTGCCAGCCTCCTCCCTGTTACCACTTTTGTATAGTGGGACTAAATCTGCCCTCCTCCATTCTGGAACCACTCCTGTTTCCAGTGAGCTGTTAAATAGAACTGTCAGAGGTGCAGCAAGTATTTCCCTGAGCTCCATAAATACCCTTGGATCCACCCCATCTGGCCCCATTGCTTTGTCCACCTTCAGATTAGTGAGTCTCTTTAGGACTCTCTCCTCCAAAAAAGGACTAGTGTCCACTTCCTGCCATCCAAAGCTCCTGTTACTTTTTTGTGACCTCTCCCCTTCTCCCTCTTCTGTGAACGTTAACAAAAGTATTTGTTCAGGATGTCTGCCTTTTCTTGGTCCCCATCTGCACAATCCCCCTTCCCTTTTAACCTTACAATCTCACCCATCTTCCTCTTTTCACTTACATACCTAAAATATGTCTAGTCCTCTTTTGTTACCTCCTTGGCTATTCCCTTTTCAGCTTGCACCTTTGTGCTCTTTACTGCTTTCCCTGCTTCCCCGATACACATCCCTATCCTCCTCCTTCTGCGTCTCCTTATTTATTCTGAATAATACCCTTTCAGCCTTTACCTTTTCAGCCACCTCTTCAAGAACCATAGCGGTCACTTTTTCCTCTTGCTTTTGCTCACTTGTTTAATGCAGAGGTTTGTTGCCTTTACTATGCTCCCTTTTAGCTTTGTCCACTGTTCCTCCACCCCAACCAGGCCATCCCCCCTACCAGGTCATTCCTGAGGCATTCACCCATTTTTATTAAATCTGCCCTCCTGAAGTCCAGGACTCACACCCTTGAATGGTTCAGTTCTGCAGCTGTCCTTATATTGAACCACACTATACAGTAATCAGTGTGCCACAGGTGGCTTCCCTGCATGATATCTGCAATACTGTCATTGCTAGTGAGTCCCAGGTCCGGTATTGCCCCGTCATGAGTGGGTTCACTGACTAGTTGCCTGAGGAGTGCCCCCTGCAGAGTCCAGGAAATCCCTATTTCTAGCTGAGGCCACTGCTGGGAGGCTCCAGTCTACATCTGGCAGGTTGAAGTCCCCTACCAGCAGCACCTCCCCCTTTTCTACCATCTTGCCAGTGTCTTCCACCAACACCTTATCTAATTCCTCCCCCTGTGCTGGAGGTCTGTAGATTACACCAATGTGAATAGTTGCTCTGTTCCCTGTTTCCCTGGTGACCCACAGTACCTCTGCCTCTCCCTGTATTCTCTGCATCTCCATTGCTTCTATGCTTTCCCTCACATAAAGCACCACACACCCTCCTTTCCTTCTCATCCCATCCTTCCTGAACAGAGTATAGCCTGGTATGGCCATGTCTCAGTTATGGTTTTCAGAGCACCATGACTCAGCAATGGAGACAATATCCTGGTTGGCTTCTATCATGATGGCCTCTCGATCTGGGATCTTATTTCCAAGACTTCTAGTATTCACACACATTGCCTTCCAGGTTTTGTTTCCACTCTCTTTATTGCCAACCTGTTTTTCTTTTTGCCCTCCCTCATTCCCACTCTCTTTTTAATGCTCCTGTTCCCTTCCCCTTTTATCTCTACCACCCTGCCTCCTTTATTAATTATCACTGTGGGGAATTTCTCTTCCCTTAGGTTCTCTTTACTCTCTAGTTCATCCTGTTGGTGAGATCAGTTTCTGCCTTGTCTATTCCTTCCACCACCCCCTCAGCTAGTTTAAATGTTCATCAAAGTAACAACTAAACCATCCACCAAGGACTGCTGTTCCTCCTGGATGGATGCAGGCCTTTATCCTCCCAGGTGAGCCCCCAGTCCCCAATGTAGCTGAACCCCTGCTGTCTGCTCCATTCCTTCATCCATGAGTTGAAGCTCCTGGGATGAAGATCCCTCTCCTTCCCACTTTTGTAGAAAGGCAGCACCTCAGTTAAAGCCACTGATTGAGCTACCTGTCTAAGACCCCTCCCCAGCTCCCCAAACTTCCCCTGCAGTATCGCAGCCCTGTCCCTAGCCAGTTCATTAGTCTCCAGGTAGGCAATGACATCCAACTGTCTCTCCTTTCCTGCTGCCCCAGTGATCCTCAGGATCTGCTTCCCAGCCCTCCAGGCCATCGCCATGAATGCAAAGGTTACAGTGCAATAAATATCAAAGTTACAGTACAATAAACACAGAAGTTACAGTACAATGAATACAAAAGTTACAGTATAAGATGAATACAAAAAGTACAGTACAATAAATGCAACAATTACAGTACAGGATGAATGCAAAAGTTACTGTATAAAAAATACAATAGTTACAGTGCAAGATGAATACGACTGTTACAGTACAATGAATACCACAGTTACAGTACAATGAATACAAAAATTACTGTACAATAAATACCAAGGTTACAGTTCAAGATGAATACAAGTTACAGTACAATGAATTCAACAGTTACAGTACAAGGTAAATATAAAAGTCACAGTACAATAAATGCAACAGTTACAGTACACTGAATACAAAACTTACAGTACAATAAATACAAAGGTTACAGTTCAAGATAAATACAAAAGTTACAGTACAATGAATACAACAGTTACGGTACAAGATGAATACAAAAGTTACAGAACAATAAAGACAGAAAATACAGCACAAGATTGATGCAGCAGTTACAGTAAAATGAATAAAAAAATTTACAGAACAATAAATACAAAACTTACAGTACAAGATGAATACAAAAGCTACAGTACAATAATTACAACAGTTACAGTACGCGATTAATACAAAAGTTACAGTACAATGAATACAACAGTTACTGTACAAGATGAATACAAGAGTTACACAGCAATAAATGCAAAAATGACAGTACAAGATGAATGCAGCAGTTACAGTAAAATGAATACAAAAGTTACAGAACAATAAAAACAAAAATTACATTACAAGATGAATACAAACTTTACAGTACAATAAATACAAACGTTACAGTACAAGATGAATACTAAAGTTACCGTACAATGAATACAACAGTTATAGTAAAGTGAATACAAAAGTTACAGAACAATAGATACAAAAATTACACTACAAGATGAATACAAACTTTACAATACAATAAATGCAAACATTACAGCACAAGATGACTACAAAACTTAGTACAATAAATACAACAGTTAAAGTACAAGATGAATACAAAAGTTACAATGAATGCAAACATTACAATATAATAAATACAAATGTTACAGTACAAGATTAATACAGAAGTTACAAAACAAAGTGCAATTGATGTATCATGGTTGTGAGAGTGAGAGCCAAGCAATAAACAAAGACAATATACACAATTTACGGAACATACAAAAGCATCACAATGCCACAGAAACGAGAACAAACAAAACAACAACATGACTGGTTAAACAAAACCACGGGTACCGGATCTCAATATTGGGATGGGGGTGGGAGCGGGGATGGAATTTGCAGGTAGAAACAGCTATGAGCACAGCCCTGTAGAACAATTTAAATAGAGAGTTTGTATCTAGAGAGTGGTGGGAAATTGGCAAGCTGTACCAGTGACTTGGAGAGACAACAAAGAAGGCCCTTTTTCCCATGTAGGTGGCAACTTGAGGATTCTCAAGAAGAAGATGTGAGGAGGACCTAAGGCAAAGGGGACATAGCTGGGGCTTCAGGAGGAATGATTGGCATGAAAGGTAGGATGCTACCCAATTTAGATAATTTGTAACTAGTATAACTTTGATAAACTGGTCTACAAGTGTAAGCTTGGACAGTACTCTAGACTAGAGGCTGTTGCATGTTCAGTACACTGTCTTTGGGTCTTGTTTCTCCTTTTTGTATGATACAATGCTTATTCACTATTTCTACGTGCTGCCAACATGTGAAGTGTAGGCAAAGATATGTTCGATTGCTACATAAAGGGGTGCCAGTGAGATCCCTGCAGCATTTGCAAACACTTTCATTTAGACCTGCCCATGGCCCCATAGCCAACCACAGCTATTTTGTGAAGCAATGTAAGTGACCAGGATAAGAGACATGTCTGGGGGAGTAGTTACTAACTGGGGCATTAACAAAGCCTTTTACATGTGGCTGAAGATGGCTAGGTGGTTGCTTCCCTTCTGTCAAGGAGACTCTGCCATAGGGACCTCTGCTCCGCCTGCTGCCTCCAATCTCAGGGACAAGATAAACCCCTTGAAAAATGTTGGCCCATTCCCAGATCTCCTCTTTGCCACAGCGGTGGAGGAGGGGGCAGGGTATGGCCTGGTGAGTGAAGCATTGTTTTTTATTTATTTCAAAATCATCTTTTTTTCCATCAGTAATGTGTCAGTCTCTTCTGTGGACTGCTGTGTCCTGGTTCACTGCAGAAGAGGAGCAGTGTATTCATTAAGTGTCTGGACTTACCTTCTGATTGGAAGCCTAGTAACTGGCTCAGTTGCTCCTCCCTGGATGCCCCACCCCCCTGCACAGTGCTCTGTGCAAGCATATGGAGGCAGCTGGAGTTAGAGAATGCCAGTGTAACCCCCCTACAAATGGGGGTTCCTAAAAGCTTTCCCGGAGCTTGTTTAAATGCTCCATGCCTGGCTGGTGTTCGGCATAAAGCCACTTAAATATTGTTGCCAGTGAGCGCTCTTAAAGCCTTCGTGTACTGTCTCTTTAAGGGCTGCCTGTTTGCAGTCATAATTAGTTGAACTGGGGGGGGGGGGCTGTGTGGTCGTATGCCCGAGTCCCATCCGGGCTGCTGAGTAAGCGCTCCATCTGCCATCACTAGTTGTGCAGAGGGAGTTCTCTGGAAAGACGTCACTGGTTATTGATAATGACTTAGAATAATAATGATAATGTGGTTGTTCTAACCTGCCTTCTTTGCAGCAAAGACTGTTCCGATTAGCTCCTCCATTTTGGTCCCGAACTGCCGAATTGGACCAATCAGTACCTTGGAACTCTAGTAGAGCCATCTGACCAATAGAGGAACTGTTTGTAAGTTTGGGAAAGGCATTATGGACTGCGGCGCTTGTTTCGGGCCGCTGAGGGCCAGAGTAATTGACTGACATGTGGAGCCAGCCAATGGTATTGGGTAGCGCCCGAACTGTACAGAGTGCCCCATGCTGTTAGGGGCAGATGCGTTGTGACTGAGAAGGAGAAAGGAGCTCTGAGCTTCTGCGCCGTTGAGTGCTCATGCGGGAAGCGTGTGAAAGGCCTGAGGTGGCCGTTTTGAATTGCCAGCGCTATCGGACTAAATCCATCTGCGGGCGGTCAGAGGAGGCTATGTCCAGCACAGCTACCTACCAGGCTCAACCTGTGGGGGACTGGAGAATCTGCTGAATCGCACTCAGTCCATCGGAAAGTTGAAGCTGCCACTGTAGCACCTGAGTCTGCTGTGAGTTCGTGTGGGTCTTGGAAGCAGCTGCCTGGTATGGTACCTCTCTGTTGTTTGCCATATAAATGTGTGAGGAGGTTTTTGAAGCTCAGGCTTAGCCCTGCAAGTGGTGAAGGAGTGGTTATCTGCCGGAGGTGTGAGTACTGGGTCAGGGTAGCTCCCTGGTAATCTTTTAGACAAGTGGCAAGACAAGCCCAATCATTTCAGTATACTGCTGCCTGCACTAAACGAGCCTCCTGTTCATTTCTGATCTGTTTCTGGACAGTAAGGTTCATTTGTGTCATGGCCCCAACCAGCTGCCACGAGGGACTAGCCATTAGGGCTTGGGTACCCAGGGACAGTAATTACTAGGTTTAGGCCTGTGCACAGAGCCCTAGGTAGATAAGTATAGTGATAAGCCAATCACCTTGATTTCTCCCTTACCTTGTTATCTCTCTCCCTTAAATAAATCAGATTGTTTGTTTTGCACTTATACCCTGGCTGGATTGTGTTTTACTGAGGATATACTGTACAGTGAAAGTGTAATAACGGCACCTTACTTTCCAGGGGGTTCCCGGAGTGAGCGGAGAGATACAAGCCGGAGGTAAGTGGACCAGGGAAAAGTATTGTCAGTACTTCGGGTGAGCCACTAGAGGGACAAAAGGGGGTTTGCAGTAACCCAGAGGGCTGTGACCGATTCAATCTTGACTGTTCTGACCCTGACCTCTGGGTGGAGGCACCCATCAATGGATCTGGGCCCCTCACCCTGTCACAGTTGAGGCAGGCAGGGGTAGTAGCCCTAAGGGTAGTGCCCCCTTGGGGTTACAAATTGGAGACACCGCTGGGATCAGTGTCCCCTAGTGGCCAAGTGAGGAAGTGCATAAGAGATGGACAAACAAGAGGGGAATATGTTGGCGAAAATTAAGTTGGGTCCTATTAAGACCATGGTGCACAAACTGATGGGGCAGGGTGAAGCTGAAGAGCTGGACTCCCAGAGAATTGTGTTACTGTTAGATGTGCCTCTGGGAACCCCAACTGCTGACATCATTTCCGCAGCAGAGAGAGTTAAATGTTTAGGCAAAGTGGAGGTAAAAGGACGTATGGCTGACCTGCTCGACCAGACGTTGCAGGTGCTACTCCTGTGCAGTGTGGCCATTGACCCCGAGAAGGTACCTCCAGTGATTTACCTGGAGGGTGCCTCACAGGGATGGAGGCTGGTTCATATTCGAAGTGGGTCAGTCACTCCTGGGGGAGTCCCCCCAGATGAATAGTTTTAAAGATAAACTGCTTAAATTGCTGGCTGTGGAGGGGAGGACTACCCAGGAACTGCTGCAAGCATTGGATTTGTCTAGTGATGCTACCCCTCAGGTCTCCCCAGGTACCTCCCCCTGTTCCTCCAAGAGTTCTATTTTGGCTCCACTGCCCCTAGTAGTCCCTCCTATACAGCTCGATTCCTACCGTAGGTTGAAACTTTTTTCTGGCACAGTGCCAGTGCCTGCAGGGGAGGATGACCTGGAAGCTTGGATGGACTATGCCACTCCCTTAGTTCAGGAGTGGCAATGCTCTGAGGGGGAGAAAAGGAAGAGATTGATGGAGAGCCTGCGGGGCCCCACCTTAGAAGCCATTAGGTTTTTGGGGGCCACCAACCCGGAAGCCACCGCCGCAGAGTACCTTTCTGCTTTGGAGGGGGTGTTTGGGAATACAGAGACTGGGGAAGATTTATTATGGAAATTTAGGTCTGCCAAGCAGTGGAGGAATGAGAAGCTATCCGCCTTTGTCACTAGGGTGGAGCGGGCTTTGCAGAAGGCCTATAGAAAAGGGGGAATCACTGCCACGGCCCTGAATCAGGTCAGGTTGGAACATGTTTTAAAGTCTGCTAGATTCTCTAGTGTAATACTGTTAAAACTTAAGTTACATGATCGACAGAGCTACCCGCCTGAATATTGTCAATTGATGAGGGAAATTAGAGGTAGAGACCCGATGAAGAGGGTGGGAACCCTATGTGGAGGGGTGAACCTAGTGGGACCCTGAGCCTAGCACCCCGAAGAGACCAGCCTGTCAGGGAGGCCTGATGGATCCCCAGATTTTCCAGGTGATGTGGGAATGCAAGCTATTTCTTCCGACCCCCACGTAGAGAGTGAGTTGAGGCCGAGGTCGAAATTTCGGAACTGGTGAGGACTTGAAGCAATCTACCATGTACCCTGTTGGGTCTGGGGAGCCTGAGTTATCCAGAAACCAGAACCTTGGTCCCGGGGAGCCCCTCATCCCCTCAGGGTCCCAACAGATAAGGTGTCTACGCCCAATAGAGATCCCTGGGACCCCAAGTTCTATTACCATTGTGGGGAGGATGGGCATTTTCAGCCTGAGTGCCAGATGCTGGAGAATTTAAGGAAAGTCAACAGCAGACTGATCACTTGGCATCACAGGGCCCACCCTCGACCCCCCAGAAAAAGCTTTTTGACCAGGGCCCATGCTCAACCAACTGTCAATGCTGCACCCCTCGAATGGTCTGATGTGATCAGGCCCTCAATGGAGACCCCAGTGTGAGTAAATGGGATTCCCACCCGAGCTGTGTTAGACAGTGGCTCTCAGGTAACCATCATGTTTCAGGACTGGTATCAGACACACTTATCTGAGGTGCCCCTACAACCCTTGGATGGCCTACATGTGTGGGGATTGAGTGACAAAGCTTATCCGTATTTGGGGTATATCCGGGTCTGGTTGTCTTTCTCTACTTCTGTGACTGGAGTGGACAAACAGGTGGAAACCTTAGCTTTAGTTTGGCCCCCTACTGGACTGTATGATGGGGTACCCCTGCTGATTGGAATAAATGCTCATATGTTTGGATGATTGGCCCAGTTGTGTTCAGAAAAGCAAGCATTCAAGACCGGGCGAGCCCTAAGGATACCCGCTGTGATCCAAAAGGCAGTTGCAACTCAGAAGAAGGTTAGCCAGGAGGAACCTGAAGACCCGGTGAGTGTGGTGTGGAAAAAGGATCCGGCCCCAGTGATACTTGCCCTGAATGCCCAATGTGTCCTGCATGGAGAGGTACGACTAAAAACAGATGTTAAGAATAAGTTGTTGATGTTGGATGCGCCTGGGAAGGGAAGATTACCTGAGGGACTGTTGGTAAAACCCAGTATCTTGATGGCTAGCGCTCATGCTTATGTTAAGAGGGTGATGGTTCAAGTGCATAATGTGTCCGACAAGGAGATTCGAATAAGAAGAGGGTGCACCCTGGCAAGTGTACATTGTGCAGATACTGCAGTACTGCCAAATAGCAAGGGTTCCGGGACAGATGACAGAGTTACTCCTGACTTGTTTGATTTCGGTGACTCCCCATTGCCAGATGAATGGAAAAGGAGGATCAGTGAGAGGCTTGCCAAGAGGGACCAGCTTTTCTCCCTAAAAGAATGGGATGTGGGATGTGTGCAAGGGGCTGAGCATCACATTCGGCTGCATGACGAAAGGCCTTTCTGAGAGAGATCCCGGTGCCTGGCCCTGGCTGACATAGATGATGTGAGGCGGCTTCTGCAAGAGATGTTGGCTGCTGGTGTGATACAAGAGTCCAGGAGCCCCTATGCCTCCCCCATTGTAGTAGTAAGGAAAAAGAATGGGGTGGTTCGGATGTGTGTAGACTATCGCACTTTGAATCAGCGGACCATCCCAGAACAGTATACCATGCCGAGCATACAGGACGCCTTGGATTGTTTAAATGGCAGTAAGTGGTTCTCTGTGTTGGACCTCCACAGAGGGTACTACCAGATCCCGATGGCCCCAGAGGACCGAGAGAAGACTGCATTTATTTTCCCCCTAGGTTTCTATGAGTTCATTCGGATGCCTCAAGGGATTTTGGGTTCCCCAGCCACCTTTCAGCGCCTGATGGAGCGGGCCGTGGGGGACATGAATTTGCTCGAGTGTCTGGTCTATCTAGATGATGTCATAGTGTTTGGCCGCTCATTGGAAGAACACGAGCAACGATTATTCAAGGTCTTGGATCAGTTGGAGGATTTCGGCCTCAAGCTGTCTATCGACAAGTGTTAATTCTTCCAGACTTCTGTGAAATATGTGGGCCACATAGTGTCCACTGAGGGCATAGAGACTGACCCTAGCAAAGTGGAGGCTTTGACTACTTGGCCTCAGCCCAGGAACTTGAAAGAGTTGCAACGATTTCTGGGGTTTTGTGGATATTATAGGTGATTTGTTAAGGATTATTCTCGAGTGATTCGCCCTCTCCTCAGCTTCACTCAGGGGTACCCTCCTGCGCACTAGAAGTATAAGAAGGTTGTGCGTTCTGAGATGGAGAGGAAGTATTTCCAGCCGAATTATGTGTTTGGGGATTGTTGGACTGCTGAGTGTGAGAAAGCTTTCTATGACATCATATATCAACTTACCCATGCCCCTGTGTTGGCATATGCTGACCCGGCCAAGCCATACATTCTCCATATGGATGCTAGTCTACAAGGATTGGGGGCTGCGTTATATCAGGAGCACTCGAATGGTCTGAGACCTGTCGCCTTTGCAAGCCGAAGTCTGGCCCCTTCAGAAAAAAATTATCCAGTGCACAAACTAGAGTTCCTGGCCCTGAAGTGGGCCATTGTTGACCAGTTTCACTACTATTTGTATGGCGCCAAGATATTGGTAAGACTGATAACAGTCCTCTGACCTATGTACAGCCCTCAGCCAAGTTGGATGCCACTGGCCATAGGTGGCTCTCTGCCTTGGCCACCTACGAGTATGCTGTTGAGTACAGAGCAGGCTTAAACCATATCGATGCGGATGCCCTCTCTCGGAGACCTATGCCACCATCCGATTGGGTCAGGTTGTCAGAGCCTGACATAAGAGCCCTGCGCCAGAAGTTTGACAAGGAGGAACAGGTGTCTTCTGATGCTGTGGACTGTATAGTGGATTGCTTGGGGCCATCCGAGAACTGCATACCTGCTGCTTACTGTCATTTTTCTGCACTGGACATCAGTTCACTGCCCCAGTTTGACAACACTAGTCTTCAACGGGCTCAATCCCGAGACTCTATGATAAGACTGGTTGTGGAAGCTTTGCAGGCCGGGCGGGACGTGTCCAAGTTGTGCTCCACCAACTTGAGAACTGCCTTGTTATACAAAGAGGGGCCCAAATTAAAGCTGATTAACCAATTACTATACAGAGCGACTATGAATAAGGAGGACCGGGTCGTCAAACAACAGCTGGTGCTGCCCTCAGAATTTAGGGAACTGGTCTTGAGGTCCTTGTGTAACCCCTAGATGGCGCTATCCCAAGGGCTACTACCCCTGCCTGATTTGCCACTAACAGGTTGAGGGGCCTGGATCCAATGGCGGGTGCCTCCACCCAGAGGTCAGGGTTTGCAATAGTTAAACTTACTTGGTCACAGCCCTCTGGGACACTGCAACCCCCCTTTCTTCCCACTAGTGGCCCACACAATATATCAGAATTACCTTCACAGTATACACTTACCCCAGGGCGGGTTCAGGCACTGGGACCTCCTGTAAAATAAGATACAGTGCAACAATCACAGTACAATACTTTAACATAGACAAATACCTAAGGCAGTATAACTTTGCTGAAACAAGCAGCTCTGATTTATTTAGGGGGAATATAACAAGGACAGGGGGAAATCAGGTTAATTAGCTTATACTTTACTCTTCTACCTATGGCTCTTTGCACAGGCCTATCCCTACCAGTTACTGTCCCTGGGTACCCAAACCCTAGTGGCTAGTCCAAACCGTGGCAGCTGGTAGGGGCCCTTTGACACAGAGAAAAGAAAAATTAGTTAAACAGTCAGCAGTACAGTAATTCTATTTGGATTCAATGTGGCAATTCAACAGGGAGCGACCCTGAATTAGTACTCACGACCTCCAAACAAGATAGGGTCCTTCAATGTCAGCAGGGCTACTCTTGAGCTCCACGAGACTCCTCACACTTTATATGGCAAAGAAAGTACTATACCAGGCAGGCTGCTTCTCTATCCCGATCGCAATTACTGCACAATACCGGAAGAACACACAGCAGATTCAGTTCCTGACAGACAGAGTGCAAATCAGCAATTTCTCCAGTCTTCTACGGGTGAGCCTGGTTTCTACTCTTCAGATATCCTTTGATTCTCTTCACAGGGCAGTTCAGTCCTAACAAGCAGTTACACAAGCTGCAGACGGAACTCTGGACCTTACACATGTTTTTTGACTAAAACTGTGCACTGAAGGAGCACAGGGTTCCTTTCCCCTTCACTGCCAGAGCTAAACTGAAACTCCAACAGACAAAACCGGGCACTTCCTTTGAGTTCCTCCCAGTTCTTGACTGGATTGGCTTCACTCACAATAGACTGCTGCTGTTGGTCCAAAAGGCACGAAGTCTAAACTACATCTCCCAGAGTCACTGCCCATACAATCCTCTTGTGGCTGGCTCAGATTATGAGTCCAAGTTCTGATTCGTCCAAGGCACCATTTTAGAGCTAGCTTACCCCACACTGATTGGTCCAGTTTAGCAGTTCAAAACCAGAATGGGGAACTAGGCAGACACAGTTCTGACTGCAAAGAAGGCAGGTTAGACAAACTGTAATTTCATTATTACTCTAAATGATTTCTGGCAAACAGTTACATCTTTCAGATAGGTTCCCTTTGCACTCCTAGTGACTGCAAAATGGAGTGAATTGGCAGCAGCTCGAGTGGTACTCAAACAGAGAAGCACACAGTCCCCATACAAACTAATTATGTCTGCAAGCAGACAGCTCTTAAAGAGACAGTACCAGAGGCTCTAAAACACTCACTGATAAATGGCTTAAATGCAAACACCATTCAGGCTTGGAGCATTCAAGCAAGCTCCTGGAAGTCTTTTGGGAACCCCCATTTGCAGGGGTTACACTCTTCCTGGCCTGGGAAAGCTAGCGTCCAGCGTCAAGCAAGTACCCCATAAGTTTCAACTGCAACCATATACATTTGCATTAGGCTCACACATGTAATCATCAGTCAATACATCATTTTACCAAGAACACATTTCTGAAACATTGCAGTCGCCACTCTTTACACAGTATTACACACACATTGTACCATAACCTAAGTTATTACCTCTTGTACATGAAACCTGAGAGAGGGGCCCTTCCTATCAGTTACCTTGGGGCTGGACAGGGCAAGGCACCATACTTAGAGGGCAACACGAGTAACTTGGAGTTAGCACTGATGCTCAGTTTGGGCAACGACTGGGGACACATACACTCCTTTATGGACAACATTGAGAGGCAGGTCCACTGGCGGCCCAGGGAATCATAACTGAGGTGCACCACAGGCTTTACAGCTCGACCAGTCTTTCTAGGGGAACTGTTACAGTCTCTGCACTCTGAGCCTCATTTTCAGCATTGTCCTCACTTGTCAGGGAGTCTCCATGGGGTAGAGGCTAGAACTTGGGGCACTTTCAGCTCCAGGAGTTACAGTTTCTGAGTCCACACATTTGGCTCACATGGAGAGCCTTCGGACACTGGCAGTGGACTGTCAGGGCACTCAAAATACTCTTCTTGTTCTGGTGTATCACCAGTCTGATCCAATCCATCATTTTCCTCCCTGAAGCTCAAACAGTTCAACCATGCACAATGATTCCATTTCATCTGATCTGATGCTTTGCACTTCACTCTTGGGAGCATTGGCTCCAGGGACGAAGCTGGGGGCTGGACAGTCCAGAAGGCCCAGCTTCAACTCCAGTATTGACTAGGGATTGCCCAAACAATTGACTCAGTTCGTAAGAAGGATAGTATTCAAAGTCACTCTCACTTTCTTCCGATATGGACTGACAGTCATGCTCAACTGGGACTTGTGGAGGGAACACTTTAACTTTGCTTCTGTAGGTGCAGACTTTCTTGATCTTTTCTTAGCAGCAGCTCTAGTCACTGGTCCAGAGGGGCATCTTCTAGGGGCTCAGACTCAATCAAGATTTGTCCAATGGGCAGTAAATGATTTCTATGCATTGTTTTTACATCTTTGAATTATTCTCAGGCCTTACTTTGTACACTGGCAGATCATCTAGTTTGCCCACTACAATGTGGGGAGATGGTGCCATCTGTCAGCAATCTTGTGTTTGCCATGCAGTCCCAGATTTCTTAGCAATACCCGATCTCCCTCCTGGAGTTCCTGTGCTTTCACCTTTTATCATACCTTTCTTTGTTGGCCAGATTATTTTGGCAGCCATAGTTTGAGCCAGTTGAGTACGCCATGAGTTAGCTGGGCCTTTAACTTTGCACATACTGTAAATAGTTGTCAGCTTGAACCCCATCAGGAGAGACCCCAAAACACACATCTACCGGTAGTCGAGCTTCTCTTCCAAATATCAGGCGGTAGGGGGAGAACCCAGTGGCATCACTTTTGGTGCAGTTATAAGCATGTACCAGGGTGCTAATTTGTTGGCTCCATCTAGGCTTGTCCTTTGGGTGCAGGGTGCCTAGCATATCTAGCAAAGTGCGGTTGAAACGTTCAGGCTGTGGGTCCCCCTGGGGAGGTGGTAAGGAGTGGTTCTGGACTTCGCACTCCCCACAGAGAAAGCATCTCTTTGATCAGACGACTCTCAAAGTCTCTCCCTTGATCAGAATGGATTCTTTGTGGAGCCCCATAGTGAACAAAAAAGTTTTGTACAAGTACTTTGGCCACAGTGGATGCTTTCTGGTCTTTGGTGGGGAAAGCTTGGGCATATCTCGTGAAATGGTCAGTGACCACCAGCACATTACTGATATTTCTTTGATCTGACTCCAAACTCAGAAAATCAATACAGACCAGCTCCATGGGTGCACTGGTGGTGATGTTAACAAGGGGGCAGCCCTCTGGGCAAGCTTTCCTCTGTAAGCAGCGACTACAAGTTGAATGTGTTGCTCCACATCAGCCCCATCTTAGGCCAATAGAATCTGGATCTCACCAAGTCAAGTGTTCTGTCTATACCAAGGTGCCCCATGTGGTTGTGCAAGGACATCAGTACTGAGTCTCGAAGGCAGTGGGCAGCACTAGTTGTTGTTTGTCTGCTTGTCCCCTCTGTCTACTGTTTCTCTGTATAACAGTTTATTGATCAGTTTCAACTTAGGACCTTCTTTGTATAACAGTGCAGTTCTCAAATCAGTGGAGGCGTAATTTGGACACATCTTTTCTTGCAGAGGGCTTCTAAAGCTGCTTTGATCATGGGATCGCAGGATTGAGCCCGCCGAATACTGTCATTGTCCAGCTGAGGCAGTGCACCAATGTCTATTGCAGAAAAGTGGCAATAAGCAGAGGTATGCAATTCTCAGAGGGTCCCAAGCAATCCACCATGCAGTCCACTGCGTCCGTGGACATTTGTTCCTCCCTGTCAAACTTCGGCAGAGTGCCGAATGTCAGGTTCTGCCAATCTGACCCAATCATTCTGGAAACAGGCCTCCGGGAGAGAGCATCAGCATCTATGTGGTTCAGACCTGCTCGGTATCGAGAGCATAGTCGTATGTAGATAATGCAGAAAGCCACCTATGGCCAGTGGCATCCAACAAGCTGAGGTCTGCACATAGGTTAAAGGATTATTGTCAGTTTTACTAGTATTTTAGCTCCATACAAGTACTCATGGAATTGGTCAACAATAGCCCACTTCAAGCTAGGAACTCTAACTTATGTACAGGATAGTTCTTTTCGGGATGGGGTCAGGCTTCTACTGGCAAAGGCCACTGGTCTCAGGCCATTCTCGTGCTCTTGGTACAACACAGCCCCAACTCTTGCAAGCTAGCATCAGTGTGCAGGACATAAGGTTTTCTTGGATCGGCATAGGCCAGCACTGGAGCATGGGTAAGTTGATAAATGATCTCATGAAAAGCAGTCTCACAATCAGGAGTCCAGCGGGCCCCAAATACTTCACTTGGACGAAAATACACTCTTTCAGTCTTGAGGGACGCTGACTTTTGGTATTTTTTGTGGGTTGGGGGATACCCTTGAATAAGGTTAAGTAAAGGGCGGATCACTCTTGAATAGTCCTTGATGAAACTACGATAATAACAGAATCCAGGAATCTTTGCAGTTCTTTTAGATTTTTGGGCTGTGGCCAGGTGGTCAAGGCCTCAACTTTACTTGGGTCGGTCTCTATTCCCTCGGTGGATACTATGTGTCCCACATACTTTACTGATGTTTGAAAGAATTGACACTTATCAATGGACAGTTTAAGGCCAAAGTCCTCCAGTCGGTCCAATACCTTAAATAATCTGCTCTCATGTTCCTCTAGTGAGCTGCCAAACACAATAACATCATCTAGGTATACCAGGCATTCTAGTAAGTTCATGTCCCCCACTGCACGCTCCATCAATCGTTGAAAAGTGGCTGGGGCACCTGAAATCCCTTGAGCATCCTCATGAATTCATAGAAGCCAAGCGGACAGATAAAAGGCTGTCTTCTCCACGGTCCTCTGGGGCCACCGGGATCTGGTAGTACCCACTGCGGAGATCCAACACAGAGAACCATTTGCTCCCGCTTAGGCAGTCCAAAGCATCCTGAATGCGGGCATTGTGTACTGATCAGGGATAGTCCACCGGTTTAAGGTGCGATAATCACGCACATCCTTACTGTCACATTCTTCTCCTCTCACTACCACAATGGGGAAACGCAAGGGCTTCTGGATTCTTGTATTACACCAGCAGCTAACATCTCTTGCAGATGCCATCTCACATCATCTATGTCAGCAGGTGCCGAGTCGAGACCTCTCACGAAATGGTCTTTCATCATGCAGCGGATATTGTGCTCAGCTCCTTGACGCATCCTCGTCCCATTCCTTTAAAGAAACACCTGGTCTCTCTGGGCAAGCTTCTCACTGATCCTCACTTTCCATTCAGCTGGCAGCGAGGTCGCGAAATCAAAGAAGTCAGGCGTCACTCTGTCATTCTTCCTCGAACTCTTGCTGCTGGGTAGCACTGCAGTGTCTGCACAATGCACATTAGCCAGGATGCAACCTCTATTTACTCGAATGTCTCTTTCAGACACATTATGAACTTGGACCATTACCCTTCTGGCATAAGCATGGGCTCTAGCAGGCAAAATGCTAAGCTTGACCCATGATCCCTCTGGCAATTTTCCATCGCCTGGTGCATCCAACATTAATATTTTATTCTTAACATCCTTTCTGATCGGACCTCTCCTGTAAGGTACACTGGGCATTTGGCGCCAGGATCAGAGACTCAGGATCCTTCTTCTATACAATTCCGACCAGTTCCTCTGGTTCTATTTTCAGCATCTCTCTGTGCCTCATAGGCCTTCTTAATTAAAGCTGGAACTCTTAAAGCTCTACTAGTTTTGACCCCTGTTTTCATAACTACAACTGTGCCAGCCTTCCGAACATATGAGCATTTGTTCCAATCAACAAAGGGACACCATCATACAGTCCAGTGGGGGAACACACTAAGGCTAGGGTCTCTACTTGTTCGGCCACTCCAGCCACGGAGGTGGGGAAAGACAGCCAAATTTGGATATACCAGGAATAGGGGTAGGCCTTCTCACTTAACCCCCATACATGCAGTCCTTCTAATGGTTGTAAGGGTACGTCTGACAAATGCTTCTGATACCAATCCTGGAACATAATTGTCAATTGGGAGCCACTAATACAGCTCTTGTAGACACTCCATTCACCTTTATAGTGGTCTCCATGGAGGGACCCACTATTCTGGACCAGTCTGGAGGGCGATAGGGGGGCCTGGGCAACTGATCTTGCCACAAAGGACGTGAGTTAGCATTTTGGTGCCCTCACTGGGATCATTTAGTGCACCTCTTAACCACTGATTTGTTCTCCGAGCTCTCCTTGTAGCCTATATGCAACTTTGTCAGTGTCTTTTTGGGACCGGCATTCCCTTTTCATGCCCATCCTTCCCACAATTATAGCAAAACATACTTTCTGGAGTTTGAGCTGGCCGGGCGCCACACTGGGAGCCAGGGCGGGGTATTACTAACTGAAAACCTTGGTGCCATCTCTGTCTGCGGTGATAAGCATTTGGAGACATCTCATCAGTTTCTCCACTTCCATGGTCAAGGAATTGAGTTTGGAGCTGTTATCAGCAGGAGATACATGGGTGGGTACCCCACCCCATAGCAGATACAGTCGGATATAGGTCAGGGCCCGTACTTGCAGGCGTGGCCTTCATAAAGGGACTGTTTTGAATTCCCGGATCTCTCTCAACAGTTCCCTCCATTGTGGCATATCTTTTCCTTGTCAGAGCACTCATTGACTGTCAACCTCTGCCTGAACTTCACTTGATGGGTCACCCTCAGTCACTCGGGTTGTAGCCGCAGCTATTGGTGCAGGTCCCTCGAGGTCGCCTTTCTCAACTCCTCGATTTCTCTCATTAACTCATCATAGGAGGTGGGATTCCAGTCGGATTTGCCAGGCGTAACTGAAGCAACAGCAGTTCTGAGAAGGGGCAGACTTAAGGATCCTGTCCAGCCTGGTTGGGTCCAGTTCAATCGCTGCAAACTACCCTTTCTGAGGCATTCTTGCAACAATTTTTCCAGCCGAGATACATACACAGACAACAACTCCCTCGGTACTGTTGTGCATCTCTTACTCTCCACCATAGGTCTTCATCAGAATCTGGGCTCCCATACATTCTCCAGGGCCTCAAGATAGGCCTGTGCAGTCACTTCAGGGTTACTTGCCGGTTTAGCACGGATGGTAGCCAGGGCAGGACCTCGGAGGCTCTCACTAACCCTCTTTCGCTTTGGCTTCCGAGCATTGCCATTCTAGCACTTGAGGGGCAACATAGTCTATCCAGGTCTCCCAGTCATCCTCCCTTGGGGGTGGGGAGGTGCCAGAGAAGATCCTCAACCTCGGTAGAGTCGTGACTAATGGCAGGTGCAGAAATAGGAGTCTGCATTGGTTCAGCCACCATTACGGGTACTGGAGCGGAGAGGGTGTTGTGGGAGAACACCCCAGGTGGCAAGAATAGTTTCTTCAAGTCCTCCACAGTTTCCCTTCCCCAGCAACCATTTGCAAATTTCTCCTCAAAAGTTTCCAGATAGTGGTGGGGCTCATTCCCCAGGTCTTTACTGTCCTTAGTTATCACTCTCCAAGCAGTGAGGGCTCCTCTGGGGTAATGGTCTGTGGCACTTTGGAGCCATCTATGGGATCCTTAAACTCTACTAGGGCCAGGAAAGTGTGGGTGAGCAGATTAGCATGCCGACCCACCACCACAGGGTTTTGTAAACCTTCCACCTTGGAAAGTACTCCTGCACAGTGTCCGTATTGATACCAGGGGATGTCCAGGATAAGCATAGCATTTTGGGGGTCGATCTCCTCCCCAGTACACCACTCCACCAGCCGGTGCACAGCCACTTCTGTCAAGGGTACCCATTTTTTTTTTTTTCTAACAGTGGTTTATAAATATGGCCACTAGAGGACACACAATCCAGCGGTGAGCCTCCAAGATGTAACCCCTAGATGGCGCTATCCCAGGGCTACTACCCTGCCTGATTTGCCACTAACAGGTTGAGGGGCCTGGATCCAATGGCGGGTGCCTCCACCCAGAGGTCAGGGTTTGCAATAGTTAAACTTACTTGGTCACAGCCCTCTGGGACACTGCAACCCTTTCTTCCACTAGTGGCCCACACAATATATCAGAATTACCTTCACAGTATACACTTACCCCAGGCAGGTTCAGGCACTGGGACCTTCTGTAAATAAGATTCAGTGCAACAATCACAGTACAATACTTTAACATAGACAAATACCTCAGGCAGTATAACTTGCTGAAACAAGCAGCTCTGATTTATTTAGGGGAATATAACAAGGACAGGGGAAATCAGGTTAATTGGCTTATACTTTACTCATCTACCTATGGCTTTGTGCATGAGCCTATCCCTACCAGTTACTGTCCTGGGTACCCAAGCCCTAGTGGCTAGTCCAAACCGTGGCAGCTGGTAGGGCCCTTTGACACAGAGAAAAGAAAAATTAGTTAAACAGTCAGCAGTACAGTAATTCTATTTGGATTCAATGTGGCAATTCAACAGGAGGCGACCCTGAATTAGTACTCACGACCTCCAAACAAGATAGGGTCCTTCAATGTCAGCAGGGGCTACTCTTGAGCTCCACGAGACTCTCACACATTTATATGGCAAAAGAAAGTACTATACCAGGCAGGCTGCTTCTCTATCCGATCGCAATTACTGCACAATACCGAGAACACACAGCAGATTCAGTTCCTGACAGACAGAGTGCAAATCAGCAATTTCTCAGTCTTCTACAGGGTGAGCCTGGTTTCTACTCTTCAGATATCCTTTGATTCTCTTCACAGGACAGATTCAGTCCTAACAAGCAGTTACACAAGCTGCAGACGGAACTCTGGACCTTACACATGTTTTTGACTAAACTGTGCACTGAAGGAGCACAGGTTCCTTTCCCTTCACTGCCAGAGCTAAACTGAAACTCCAACAGACAAAACCGGCACTTCCTTTGAGTTCCTCCCAGTTCTTGACTGGATTGGCTGTCACTCACAATAGACTGCTGCTGTTGGTCCAAAAGGCGAAGTCTAAACTACATCTCCCAGAGTCACTGCCCATACAATCCTCTTGTGGCTGGCTCAGATTATGAGTCAAGTTCTGATTCGTCCAAGGCACCATTTTAGAGCTAGCTTACCCCACACTGATTGGTCCAGTTCAGCAGTTCAAAACCAGAATGGGGAACTAAGCAGACACAGTTCTGACTGCAAAGAAAGCAGGTTAGACAAACTGTAATTTCATTATTACTCTAAATGATTTCTGGCAAACAGTTACATCTTTCAGATAGGTTCCTTTGCACTCCTAGTGACTGCAGAAATGGAGTGAATTGCAGCAGCTCGAGTGGTACTCAAACAGAGAAGCACACAGTCCCGCATACAAACTAATCATGTCTGCAAGCAGACAGCTCTTAAAGAGACAGTACCAGAGGCTCTAAAACACTCACTGATAAATGGCTTAAACGCCAAACACCATTCAGGCTTGGAGCATTCAAGCAAGCTCCTGGAAGTCTTTTGGGAACCCCCATTTGCAGGGGGGTTACACTTGCATAATCATATGGGGCATCTTGGCGTAGACCGAACTCTTGATCTGGTACGGACCCGATTTTACTGGCCAAAAATGAGTACGGATGTAGAGCATTATGTCAAGACCTGTAGCCACTGTTTGCAAAGAAAAGACCTAGCTCAGGGAACTGCCCCCATGGTCAATATTACCACTAGTGCCCCTATGGAACTGGTCTGCATTGATTTCTTGAGTCTAGAACCATATCTGAAAAATATCAGCAACATATTGGTGGTCACTGATCATTTTACCCGGTATGCACAGGCCTTCCCTACTAAAGATCAGAAAGCAACCACGGTGGCTAAAATACTTGTTGAAAACTTTTTTGTCCACTATGGGGCCCCCCAGCGGATCCATTCTGACCAGGGGAGGGACTTTGAGAGCCTCCTGATTAAAGAGATGTTGTCTTTGTGGGGAGTACGAAAATCAAGAACCACCCCATACCACTCTCAGAGGGATCCCCAGCCCGAAAGGTTTAACCGCACATTGCTTGATATGTTGGGCACACTGCAATCCAAGGACAAGCCTAGATGGAGCCAGCAGATTAGCACCCTGGTACATGCTTATAACTGCACCAAAAGTGATGCCACTGGATTTTCCCCGTACAGACTGATGTTTGGGAGAGAAGCTAGACTGCCCGTGGATGTGTGTTTTGGAGTTTCCCCTGATGGGGTGCAAGCAGAAAATCATCTACAATATGTACAGAAGCTGAAGGCCCAGTTGAACCATGCCTATCAGCTGGCCCAGACCATGGCTGCTAAACGAAACCTGGCCAACAAGGAGAGGTATGATAAGAAAGTGAAAACAATGGAACTGAGAGAAGGGGATAGAGTGTTACTGAGAAATCTTGGACTGCATGGCAAACATAAAATTGCTGACCGATGGCATCACCTCCCTCACATTGTTGTGGGAAAACTGACAGATTTGCCTGTATATAAAGTGCGGCCTGAAAACAATTCCAAAGATGTGAAAACTATACACAGAAATCATCTGCTGCCAATTGGGCAAATCCTGATTGAAGCTGAACCTCTAAATGCCATCCCCACCCCAGGCCTATGACTAGATCTGCTGCCAGGAAAAGAACCAGACCAATTGACTCTTCAGCCAGCCAACTAAGAGGGCCTTGCCCAAATCCCTCTGATGAAGATGATCGCCAATCTGTGTCTGAAAACAATGAAAATGATATTGAATAATGTCCCTCTTACGAACTGAGCCAACTGTTTCAGGGCAATCCCCTTGTTAACTCTTGAGACGGGGTTGGGCCTCCTGGACTGTTCGAGCCCTCTACTTTGTCTCTGGAACCAGTGCTTCCAGAGGATGAGCGGGGTAGCAGTAAAGCCCAAGAGGTGGGGTCCTTGAGCCTGGCTGACCTGTCTGGCCTGGCTGAATTATCTGACTTTTCGGAAGAAGAAAGTGATATGGGGGAACCAGCCCGTAATATGCTGGAACACGAAGAATATTTTGAATGCCCCGATGGTTCCCTACTAGTGCCTGAACAATTCTCAGCTGAGTCAAGTAGTGTGGGTCCTAATATAGAGGGTCAGGTCCCTGAAAGTACTATGAGCACTGGGTCCCCTTCCCCTGTGGTGGTTTCCCCTACTAATCTCAATGAGGCTGAAATGGAGTCTGGGCCTGTAGCAGGGTTTTCCGAGACCCCTAGACACTCCAGCCGAGAAGTACGGCCGGTGGTAAAATTGAGCTATGAGTCTGTGGGTCAGCCTGTGGACTTGCCTCTACATGTGGTCCACAAAGGGGTGTATGTGTCCCCGAGCTCCTTGCCTAAGCTAGCCTTGGGGGATAACTCTAGTCTGTTAGTATTGCCCTTCGAGTGTAGTGCCCCTGCTTTAGGTAACCCACAAGTAGCTGATAAGGAGGGGTTCCCTCTGCCCAGGTGTCATGGGCAGGAACTAATGACCTGATTTAAAAAAGGGGAACAAGAGCTATGTGTGTATGATGTTGCACGAACCATAGTAAACTGTGAATACAGTATTCATGTATGTAATGCAAAGTGTGATATAATGTTAATTGAGCTTGTGCCTTAAAAGAGATTTAAGGGTAACTACTTGACGGGCCAAGTTCTTCCAGGCCAGGAAGGTGTAACCCCCTACAAATGGGGGTTCCTAAAAGCTTTCCGGAGCTTGTTTAAATGCTCCATGCCTGGCTGGTGTTCGGCGTAAAGCCGCTTAAATATTGTTGCCAGTGAGCGCTCTTAAAGCCTCCGTGTACTGTCTCTTTGAGGGCTGCCTGTTTGCAGTCATAATTAGTTGAACTGGGGGGGCTCTGTGGTTTTATGCCTGAGTCCCGCCCGGGCTGCTGAGTAAGTGCTCCATTCTGCCATCACTAGTTGTGCAGAGGGAGTTCTCTGGAAAGACGTAACTGGTTATTGATAATGACTTAGAATAATAATGATAATGTGGTTGTTCTAACCTGCTTTCTTAGCAGCAAAGACTGTTCCGATTAGCTCCTCCATTTTGGTCCCGAACTGCCGAATTGGACCAATCAGTACCTTGGAACTCTAGTAGAGCCGTCTGACCAATAGAGGAACTGTTTGTAAGTTTGGGAAAGGCATTATGGACTACGGCGCTTGTTTCGGGCCACTGAGGGCCAGAGTAATTGACTGACATGTGGAGCCAGCCAATGGGATTGGGTAGTGCCCGAACTGTACAGAGTGCCCCATGCTGTTAGGAGCAGATGCGTTGTGACTGAGAAGGAGAAAGGAGCTCTCTGAGCTTCTACTTCATTGAGTGCTATGGGAAGCGCATGAAAACTTAATGACTGTTTGAATTCCAGCGCTATCGGACTAAATCTGTCGGCGGGCGGTCAGAGGAGGCTGTGTCCAGCACAGCTACCTACCAGGCTCAACCTGTGGGGGACTGGAGAATCTGCTGAATCGCGCTCGGTCCATCGGAAAGTTGAAGCTGCCGCTGTAGCACCTGAGTCTGCTGTGAGTTCGTGTGGGTCTTGGAAGCAGCTGCCTGGTATGGTACCCCTCTGTTGTTTGCCATATAAATGTGTGAGGAGGTTTTTGAAGCTCAGGCTTAGCCCTGCAAGTGGTGAAGGAGTGGTTATCTGCTGGAGGTGAGAGTACTGGGTCAGGGTAACTCCCTGGTAATCTTTCAGACAAGTGGCAAGACAAGCCCAATCATTTCAGTATACTGCTGCCTGCACTAAACGAGCCTCCTGCTCATTTCTGATCTGTTTCTGGACAGTAAGGTTCATTTGTGTCAGGGCCCCAACCAGCTGCCACGAGGGACTAGCCATTAGGGCTTGGGTACCCAGGGACAGTAATTACTAGGTTTAGGCCTGTGCACAGAGCCCTAGGTAGATAAGTATAGTGATAAGTCAATCACCTTGATTTCCCCCTTGCCTTGTTATCTCTCTCCCTTAAATAAATCAGATTGTTTGTTTTGCACTTATACCCTGGCTGGATTGTGTTTTACTGAGGATATACTGTACAGTGAAAGTGTAATAACGGCACCTTACTTTCCAGGGGATTCCCGGAGTGAGTGGAGAGATACCAGCCGGGGGGTAAGTGGACCAGGGAAAAGTATTGTCAGTACTTCGAGTGAGCCACTAGAGGGACAAAAGGGGGTTTGCAGTAACCCAGAGGGCTGTGACCGAGTCACTCTTGACTGTTCTGACCCCGACCTCTGGGTGGAGGCACCCGTCAACGGATCTGGGCCCCTCACCCTGTCACAGTTGAGGCAGACAGGGGTAGTAGCCCTAAGGGTAGTGCCCCCTTGGGGTTACACCAGTGCCATACTAGGTGTACTCCAAGGCATCACATTGTAGTGCTCCATGGGCCAGCATTGCATGAGGTGTGAGTATGCCAGCCTCCTAAATGACTCAAGCACATAGTATGTATTCAACTTGCATCTACATTAATAAAAGGTAAGTTTGTTTTTTTTAACCACTCTTACTCTTTGCCACTGGTCTGTCCCACCCAGCCTCCTCACTGACCTTCTCATGAATGTACCAGTTATCTGGCACTTGCCTGAGACCACTCTGGTGGTGGGTGGTTGTGCCCTGTAGGTCGTGAGTGGGCCCGCAGTGGATGCAGGCATCAACGTCTGGCAAACCAGGGCTTTTGCCTCTTTTTTCCCCTGAGGGTGCCAGCATGCCATGACATGCAGGTAAGCACGAAGGTGACATGATTGAATACTCAACATCCAGCGGTGTCCCCTTCACTTTGATGTGCACCTGCTGCACTGCCATGTGGCCACTACTAGGTGGCAGGCAAGCATTGGGACGCAATGTCCTCCCCCCCCCAAGGTAGGAGAGCTGCCGTTGAGATGCTCAATCCTCCTTCCTCTGACCCCCACCTCAAAGACCAGAGTCCTTTCCAAACCCGGGTCATCAGCATAACAAGCGGCAACACTGTCCCTATGCTAGTGTACTAACCCTAAAAAGCATGTTTTAAAAACAAAAAATATGACGGGTTACTTTTCCTTCCATCCCTCTCTGGGTACTACTCTTTCATGACCTGGTACTCCTCAGGTACCTGTAGGTGCCTTGCCATTTGATGTTAGCTGTGTGACTGTGCCTTTAACGCCTCTGCAGAAAACCTTATTTGATGGGCTCTAGATGCACAGCAAGGTTGATGCTCGATGAGCCTTAACAAGTAACACCTCAAGGACTACTTCTTTTAGGAGATCCAATCACTCATTTGCCTCTTTTCAGCAGTCTCATTCAAGCCTGCTTATTGCAGCACCAACCATATCCCGCTAGATTGCATCCTGTGTCAGAGAAGCTTATGATTCTCATTGTAAAGTGCTTCCCTTTCCTATGACGGCTGATTCAACCTGCAGAGAGTCTGCATCAGGGATGAGTGAGGAATGGTCTCTGTTTCCCAGATCGATGCTGCTGCTTAGCAGTCATCCTGTAGGGCTTTTCTGGATAACTACCATTTGCCCTTAGAAAGTTTTATTTCTTTAGCTGTTGTTAGATTGACTTTCTCTGCCCTTGGATCCTGTTTTCATTCCTTTTTCTCTCCCTAATCCCTGTTTTGCCCACTCCATTCACAGCTCTGTTTTGTCAAAGGGGAACATTTATGAACAGAGTACCTAATAGATTGAAAACTCACAGCATTCTCTCTTTTTATTTTATTATTCTTTTCTCCATTGCTGCAGACCCAGCAGGGGCTATGACCCCTCCCTTGGAGGGGTGCATCCTCCAGTCTTCCTCGGCCATCGTGGGTCCTGCAGGGTCCAGGAATTTTTCTGTTTTCTCCCGCACCCACATCTGTGCAGTGGGCGGGCAGGCCGTCTCCACCTCTGTGGAGGCAGCCAATCACCCAAGACATGGATCAGGCCCTTGCGTGACTACATGCATGTGCTGACCCCCAGTCACCGCTAGGTATCGGCCGACAGCATGCAGCACAAATCCCCCCACCCCAAGGAAGGAGAGCAGTCCTCCGGATGCTTGATCCTTCCTCCCCCAGCCGACCTCTGAGTGACCCGAGTCTGTTCCCGATCTTGGATTGCCAGCATGACGCGAGGTAAGACATCCAGCACGTCAACCCTCAGTGTCACTGGGCCGGCACAGCACTCTCTTTTAAATGAGGTGCTGTACTAGGCTTAGCTGTAGCTGTCAGCAGTCCTGATATACCCTTGAGTAGAGTCTGTGCTATACAGAAATGGTATTGCATTACAATCTCAGAAACTTGTGATGTCACGCGAGGTGCAGCTGTGCATAACCACTTTGTAGTCAGGCACAGCTTCGCCATGCATGACATCACAAGGTTCCATGTACAGTAGTAGCCACAGACATTGCCAGCTATTTTCTGAAATTTCTGTGATATTTCTAGAGAAAGCCCCTGCTTTCTGCATTTCCACAGTAGGGGCAGCGAGAGAAACTCTTCAGAAATTTCGAAATATCTGGAAATAGCTGGCAATGTCTGTGGCTACTGCACATGCACTATTTGAGGAAAACCTGGAGGCTGTGTATAAGATGGAAGTACCAGTCACTATACAAGAGAGGACCTTGAAGTAATCATATCTGATGATCTCAAGGTTGTAGGGACGTTCAATAAGGCAGTAGGCAAGGCTAGTGGGATGCTGGGGTGCATAGGGAGGGGAATTTCTAGCAGGACGAGGGAGGTGGAGTTGTCATTGTAGTGCTCATTACTGAGACCCCGCCTAGAGTATTGTGTCCAGTTCTGGAGGCTGCACCTTTGCAAAGACATTGACAGGTTGGAAGCAGTCCAGAGGAGGGCTACCACAATGGTGTGCAGGCTAAATGAGAAACCGTGCAAGTAGAGGCTGCAGGAGCTCAGCATATACTCGCTGAAGGAGAGAAGAGTGAGAGAGGGCATGATTGAGACTTGTAACTCATGGGTGTGAACAAGGTGCAGGAAAGAAGGCTCTTTCAGTGGAGGCAGAGTACCAGAACATTGGGGCATGCAATGAAGCTTGTGGCGGGGGGAGGGGTTAAGAGGGATGTGCGGACATCACAGAAAGGGTGGTGGACACCTGAAACAACCTGCCAGAAGAGGTAGTGGGGGCAAAGATGGTGGCAAGCTTCAAGCATGCATGGGATCGGCACATGGGAATAACAAGAAGAGGAAAGGGAGGTGGGAGGGGCACCTGAGATCAAATAGGGTCCAGGGTATTGCAATAGGCAGGGAAAACAGGGCAGAATAGATGGGCCTACTGGCCCTGTTCAGCTGACAAATTATCTGTTTCTGTGTTTCCATAAAGGTTGTCAGCATATGACTAGTCTACCTAACATCATGAGTGTCGCAGAGCGCTCTGCCTCCTCCCTCCCAGGTGCTCATGCTACAGTACGTGCTTAATGAAGTCAGTTGACTGGATAAGTTATTGAAAGTTAAAACACTGTGAGTTAGGAAGGGGGACAACAGAGTAAGCAAGAATTTGGACTCCTATCGCCCCCTCTCCCAAATTTTGCCCTGTAATCTGGTAGGCCATATTGAATGAAGATACTTTGGGGCCTGGGGGTGGGTTAAGAGGGGGGACACTGAATTAAGACAGTTTTGGGTCATGGCATAGTTCTGAGAGTTGGCATATTTTTAATGAAATCTGTCTATGAGAAGAAGGGGGAGAAATCACAGGGGGTGAGTATGGGGTGGTGGGGGGGCAAGGTCCGGCCTTCTGGAGAGGGAAAGAGAGTTTTAAATGTTTCTTTTTGTGTTTAGTCTTCCTGAATGTTCATCTTCAAGGTACACCTGCTGGCAGAAAAAGACTCGCTGTCCATCCAGGGTCCTAGCCCTCCCCCTCCTCCTCCTCCTCCCTAAAAAACAGATCTGCAGCTCCACTTACCCTCAAAGATGATGACATAGTATTACAACAATGCAAGCGGCTCGCGTTACTAGCCAGCATTAGTAGCGTCAGCGGTAGAACAGTCCATGATGTCCAGACACACACCACAAAAGGTCAGTGAGCACTAGAGCAAAGGAACTGGCAATGGAATAAAAGGAGTTAAAATAAAAAATGAAATCAGACAAAAAAAGGTGAACAAAGCTACTTGAGGAATAAAAGGGGTTAAAATAAAAAATGAAATCAAACAAAAAAGTGAACAAAGCTACTTGCGGGGTTTATGAATGAATAACCTACTTTGTGACTGATAAATCAAATGGTTGTCTTCAAGATGACAGATTTAAATGTTTGCTGTTCGTTATCCCGTTGTGACTGATGAGGTGCTGAAGGGGTTGCATACATAACAACTTTATCGGAAAACAAAAAAGGAAATTGCCAGATTTTTGCAGATGTGGGTGCAGTTCCTACAAATGAGGATGAGACTATTAAGACGAACTGAGCAGAAGTCTTTCACAAGCCTTGAGAGCTGAATGAGTCAGTTCAACAACATAGTTCTTTTATTAAACAGGACGATAGAGTAAATCACAGTATTGCAAGGCATTGACATCTGGGCCTTGGAATAAGGGCTACCCTTCAAGTCTTCCTATGTTCAGGGAGTCTCCCTGATGTTGCCATTTTTTTGAGATTCCCCTGCTTTTTATGGCACCAGTCCACGTCCCTAAAGTCATACAAATCAAAGAACAGACTATTTCTTCTGTCTTTCAATGATTTTAGCAATGCATTTCTAGTGTGTTACAATCAGTTAGGCATAGGCATTACGGCCTTGTGAAAATCTTCCTGATTTTAGTAGTCAAAATCAGGAGATTTCCCTCATTTGAGGGGTGTGGACTTGGAAGCTCACAGGGCATATTTTCTTTATTTTATACACTTTTCCCCTTTTCTCCAGATTGCCATCATTGGTGCAACCCCCCCCCCCCCAATGCTCAGCGCTGTCACTCGCCATCTCCTGGACTTACCTTCTACCTCATGGTTCCTCCCTGGCTTGCCCTTGAAGATGGGGCCACTGGGAGGTGGGAAGAGTACCCGAACATAGAGTTTAGCTTGGTTTAGAGGTGGGAGCCAAGGTAGGTGGTGCTGAGGCTGTGGCATGGGGGCGGTGTCATACTGCCACCTCCAGGGGTGTTTCCACTTTTTTCTCCTTACCCCCTTAGGATGACAGACATTTTACTGATGCACTTGCATAAAAATGCCTGTCAGCAAACATCCTAGTTCACTGTTGACCTTCTCCCTTGCTCACCACTTCCTGCATACATGGCCACCTGTGGTCACTCTGGAGGCAACTTTGCATAGAGGTCTGTGCACCCACCCTCCCCAAAAATGAAGGTACCCACTGGGATGCTCAATTTTCTTCCCCCATCTGGCCCTCCCATGACTCTGGCTCATCCCCAAACCTGGGTCGTCACCACTACAAGCACTAGCATTACCTCTGAGCTGGTCAGCTGGCAGTCGGCAGGGCTTACTGGCTATGGGGTAACCTATGGAATAATGCTGATACAGGCCATCACCAGCATGAATCAACTGGTAGAGCCAAACTAGGGCTGTCCGATCTGGTTCAAATATTTTTAAAAGCAGCTGGCTGCTGGTTCCATTGTGTCAAGCGGCAGGGAAATCTGCTCGGCATACTGGCAACCAAGGTTTGCACCAAGATCCTGGGATAATAGGAGCAGTGGCTGGCAGAAAGTGCAACAGAACATCGGCAAGGATGACATCCTGCTGGGTAAAATCATGGCTGAAAAGTTGGAGGGACATGGATCTACCAAGCCTTTCATGCCAGTGCCACTGCTATTGGCCATTTTTCAGGGCCGGAGAAGTTGAGGGGGACTGGTCCCCCTTATCCTAGATGCCTTGATGCGGTGAGTGACTGTGCTGGCAACTTCATGGATGTCGATGCATGGGGGCTTCCGTGGGTGCAGTGAGGGGGAGAGACCAGAACATAGAAAGAATTTCCCGATCCAGACATGCCAGATGTTAGCCCTCACATTCACCCATGCCACTGGCACCTTGATTGGGGTACCAGATTTTGGGATGCCAAAAAAAAGGACACGTAGTCCCTCCCCGATGAGCCCTTGTGCCAGACCCCAAGTTAATAGGTTTAAAGTCTCCACCACCTTCACAGCTCATTTACAAGGAGGTCCTGGGTAGGAAAGAGTAAAAAATTATAATAATAATACAACAGGATAGAGAAGGTACATGAAGAATACTTGACAGCTGCAAAAGAGGACATGTCCTTGTAAAAGAGGACATCTGGTAATTCTAACCTTGATGCACAGCTGTGATCTGTAGGCCAACATTCCCAGTTGCATGGTGCTTCTCCCCAAATGGCTGCAGGGAGGCCCTTTGAAGGAATACTCTGAACCTGGCTAGGGGATGTTGGAGGAGCTGGGGAATCTACCAGTCACAAGCTTCAGTGGGCCATGAGTCCTTTGGACAGCGTGGATTGAGGGTCCTGGAGGAGTGGGGTGCTTATAGAGAATGGGAAAGCAGAAAAAAAAAATTCATTTGGAACTGTCATTGTAAGATCTCTCAGGAGCTCTTCTGCCTGAACCTGTAAATGTGGAAGGACAGCTGTGGTCCAATGATCAGGGATCGTGTGAAACAGGAAATCCTAAGGTTCAAACCCTACCACAGCAAGTGGCTTGTGCCTTAGCTGCTGTCAAATGTGGCAGAAGCAGGACAGAACCCAGAATTTAAAGGGCAGAGGGTCAGCCAGCACAAGCAAACTGGATAATGGGTCCTTGTCATTTGAGCACAAAACTATAAAGCAGGTGATTGTGGTTCCAATCTCACCATAGTCAAGGAATTTCTCATTTCTGAGTTTTCTTTCAGTTGCCTGCTTTGTGTTGCCCAGTTGCAACTTGGATAAACGCAGGCTCTGTAGTACTTTTCCTAGTTAGAGAGATGTTAGGTATTTTTAGTGCAATAGTTGGGATGTAAGGGTTAATGCTGCCTTTTTTTGGCTGTGGGTGTGCCTTACACAAAGAATGGTATTTATTTTTAAAAACAGGGTCGACTTCGGACATTAGTGACACAGACTGGATGGACCAATGTTGTTTTTATGCCGACATTGTCTATGTTTCTATTACTGACTGAGCAAGAGCTCTCAGCTGGAATGCCCGCTTTCCCTGTGACTGGTACACATTCATCCCATAAAGAGTAATATAGCAGCACTGTAATTTATGGTCAGAAGGGACTCTAGGTTGATCTTGTCTCCCCCCCCCACACCTCATAAGCAGGGATGAATGATTAGATATGCTGTAAAAATATGTAAACATAAATATCTCCCTCACACACAGTTGCCCTGGACATTAGTACATGGACAGCTCTTTTACAAAGGTTCCACATCATAGATTGCAAAACAAAGTACAATAGGAGAAAGCAAAGGTACATCACAATGAACGATACAGCTCGGATTCAGAGCTTACAAAATAACTCAAAACATAGGTGCAAGTTGAAATAACAAGAAAAACACTTTATGAGGGTGGGTGGGGGAGAATAAGCAGCCCATAAGTGCCTTGTCAGTAAATGGTACAAAAACAACAAGCAGTAACTTTATAATTAGAAGCAAAACATCCATTTCTCCTGAACTGGCTGACAGACAAACAGACAGACTTGATAAGAAGACCTTGTACGTCCAGGAGAAAGGAAACCAGTGACAGCTAGGAGGTCAAGATGGGATAGGATAGAGATACATAGCACCTGGGGCAGTTTGTGGGCACTACTTGTTGTCTAGGACACAGCTGCATGGGGATTCAGATAGGAGCCAGGCTCTTAAGTTCATTTTGAAGGACAGGTGGGAGGGAGACAAGCAAATAGGCAGTGGTAGACTGTTCCATAGGGTGGGGGCATAGACTGAGAAAGCTTTAGTTCCCATTGAAGTGGAGCCACGTGGTACTTCCAGGGGAGGGACTGAGGATATCCCGAGGCACCTGGAGGCAGTCCTGTGAGTGAGCAATGGGGAACAGGGGGACATTTGGTTGCACCTGGGCGCATTGTCCACAACACAGCCCATAGCATACTCAAAGCGACCTTGCAGAGGGAGCCACCCTAGGGACTGGCAAGATTTAGCAAAGTGACCTCACTTCACTTATTTGGGGGCATGGTGCGCTTCACAAAACTAAACACAGTGCTTGCTGCCACAGTCAGCTCTGCTTCATGAAGGGTGATTAGCTGAGCAGATCACAGGGTCCGTAAAAGGCTGAAAAAGTGGTTTTGCACAGACGTTTTTATTTTATATAATGATTGTCTCTATGCACTTATTATAACCAGCCGCACCCAAGATAATACACAGCATTATGGATTTCTTTTGTGCTCTTCCAGCTCAGTGTCGGGGGAGGAAGCGTTTCTTACACCAGTAAGAGAGCTACAGCAATGGGTTCGCTACCCCCTTCCCGAGTCTGACAGCCCTATGGGGGACTTTCCAGTGCCCCCACAGCCACAGATCTCAGGGCTGGGTCAATAATGATGGCTGTAGACACATGCCCGAAAACAAACATTTATGCTACACAGCAGTTTGTACGTGGAATATGGTATACCGTGATCCCCTGCACCCATGGAGCAGAGGATATTCAGTACTGTGGACTGGCTGTGGCTTCTAACTGGATGTCGTCAGTCTAGCCCGAGTATGGCCCCCAGGCTGTCCTGTACCCTTGCTCAGAGCTATTCATCTGTGCATTCAGCCAGCTGTAGAGCTTGAATCCCCATGTCACATGTCCATCCAGGGCTGGGTGTGTGGTGCACAGCTGGATATGTGACTTTTCAGGTGTGTACCAAGCCTCTTCATGCATAGAGACCATTATTATTATTTAATACATTAAAACATGTATTCATATTTTTTTATTATAATATTAGGATGAGAAACGGTGCAGTTCAGAGTCATTGTATCCCATGAAGCCATGAAGAAAAAGTGTTTATGTTATATTGTATTTTTCATGATGTAAATTAATATTTTATGTCTTACTTTTTTATATAGATTTTTTTATTAATAATTAAATTGTGAGCATGATGTAGGTGATAGGGACTCTATGAAAGGCAGCGATGAAGACATGAAGTGAGCCTGAATACTTCAGCTAGAAATATAAGTGTGCGCTGCAGTTATGTAATAGCAGCAACAGAAGGTAACGTTTTAATTTTACACTGAAAGTATGAATGGGAGTGGGGGGTGGGCAGCCACACACTAAGGGGCTTTCAGTGATGGCTTTTTCATTTTAAGGGTGACTGGTAATGACAACTGAAAACCTAAACATTTTCTTTTATTCAAAAACTGCCCATTTATTGTATCTTCATTCTTTTTCTTGTTCGACCTTCTGAACAGAAATGGTAGTTAACATGGTTTGCATATATAACAAAGTTGCAGGTACTATAGAAATTGCATTCTAACCTGTTTCCAGCAGAGGGCCCCCTAAGGTACATGGTGGTAGGGAAGCATATGCAGCCACCTGCTGGTGACAGAGCAGAATGGGATGACAACAAAATGGAATGCAGCATCAGTATGTGGGCTGCAAATAACTTGACTGTGCTTGGATGGTGCCGTGGGAGATCCGAGTAGTCTGCTGTCCATCTTGTGGATCCAGCCTGCATCTGACCAGGCTAGGATTTCGGATCCCCAGTCAGATTTTGGGGAGCCGAGGTCAGATGGCTCAGATGTCTGGATCTGAGGGTCGAATTTCTGGATCTGACCCTTGGGTAGTTTGGATCCAGTGGGATCTGACCGTCAGTTCACTCAGATCAGAACCTATGTTTCCAGTCAGATCCATACATGGTTCTGATTAGATTCATACATGGGATCTGAGGAGATCAGATCCAAGGTCATATGCCATCAATCTCCAGTGGCATCCAAAATCTGGCAAAGGTGGCATCTGTTGGTATCTGACTTCGGCCTATGCTATTCAAGCCCCTCTAAAATAGTGCCAACAGGCTGGATGGAATGTATCTGGAAAGTAAGCAATAAAGTTAGATCCAAAGTTTAATCATAGGTTTTCTTCAAGAGTGCTCTATAATGAAAACAAGGAGATAAAACCTATAAGCTACGCATGAACTCTGCTTACTTTTTCTTTACAGCAAATTCCTGAAGAAGCCTATGGTTGACAGACTTTGTGTGCCTGTAATTTCATGGTATGTGAAAAGAATTGTGCATAAAAACTGCATAATCTGGAACATTTAAAATGCAGAAAACAAGATCAAAGATTAAATAAAAGGAGGATTTTCCTTTAGAGAGACTGCTTAAACTCAACAGGGAATTCTGATATAAGATTAAAGACAAGCAAATTAGGCACCAAGAACATCTCCCTCAGATTGTGTTTTTCAAATCCTGTTCATTTGGATTCCCTAGGACTAGCAGATATGTGATATCTAGATGGTTTCTTAAAGTGAGTTTGTCTTGTTTTGTTTGCAAAACTCAGAAAAAGACAACATCTGGTCATGATTTCACTTTCAAATTTCAGTATTGTTGGCTTTTTTCTTCCTGTTGTTCATCATTTCTGGGTTAATTTGCATGGGAACAGGGTCCTCGTCCCCCTAGATTCCATCTGCTTCTGCTGCTCAGTCCTTTGCCAAAGTCATGATCCGCTGTTTGTGACATCCCAGTTTTTGCTGGGGAAGGCACCTTTCTCCTTCCCTTCCATAGAGTTAGAAACTCCTGTACGCATTCAGGCTTGGACTTAAAGGCAGCCGCCAGACAAAGGGACAGACAAGGGACGCGAGTTTTGTTTTAGAATTTGCAGCTTCTCTTCCTCCTTTTTTTGGGATGATTATTTGCCTGTCAGCTCAGGCTGCACTCAACCTGTTGTTCTGTTGATGAGAGAGAGGCAGAGAGAGAGGTAGAGATTTATTGGTCAGGGGGTGGGTGGAGAAGAACTGCTCTAAATGTTTACCTCCTTAGGAGCTAATGACAAAACCTGGATTATTTCTGCATTGAGAGCAGGCAATGAGAAGCAAAAAGCTCAAACAGCTAGGACCCCTTTCACCTCCCCCCTCTTTTTCAAATCGCAAAGCCTGCTTTGTTGTCTCACACAGCCACTCTGTTTGTCCCTGGACTTGTGGATCAGAAAATGATGGATTAATCTCTGAATAAATAGCCAAGAGCTTTCCAGAGTTTGTAAATTGTATAAAAAAAGACGACGAGAAAGATATGAACCTCTCCGTTTTTCAAAGGCCTGCAGGGGAATTTTCCCATCTGCTGACACTAGTGTCCCTTTCCTGTCTAGTGTTAGCCGTCGAGTGACAAATAAGGTGAGGAGAAGAACGCCATTTGAATTTCTAAGGTCTTCTCCAAGCTGAAGCAGAATGTCTTTTTGTCCATGAAGGCCTTCTCTGGCCAAAAAAGATGGTCTTCTAGGTTAAGGGAACAGGCAGAATGATTTCAGTAATACTGCAGCAGCACTATCTACTCAGGAGCATAAGGCAATAGACTAAAATCGGAGCTGTGGGAATTGTACCAAAAGTCTGTGAGCTCCATAAAATTACAGTATGTCAACAAGCGGGCTTTGAACAGTTGTGTGCCTAGGGGGTAGCATAGGAATGAAGGCAGTGTGTGGGAGGCCATCCCCTTAGAAAACATTAAAAGAATGACTTACAAAATGGGGAACTTTGATGCATTTTAAACATTTCAAATCAGAATTGTGCAGATTTATCAATGGACAGCTCTGATGGGCAGAAGGGTCCATTGCAGGCGTAGTGCCCACTGGTACAGGGGCATCTGTGGATGTAGAAACTGCCAGCACACCCAGTAAGTCTCAAGCAGCTGTGCCAGATTTTGGAACAGCCAGGGATTTTGCAGCAGTTGGGTGCAGACCGGACTCTGTTGTGGCTACCAACCTACCTGACTTCTTTAATCATTGGGCTAATTGTTTTAACAAGCCACAATTGGCTAGTGCTTTTTATGCCATATAAACTGGTGTCCTTTTGAAAAGAAAACTACAATGGCTAAACGGTTACACAAAAGAGGCTGTGGCTCAGTTGGGGGTTAGTCAAATGGCTAATTATTTTTGACACCAACAAATAGAAAGCTACCCCATGTCCACTGTGCCTGGTAAACAAGAGCAGAGCAAAACAAACAAGATGAATCACTAGTAACACCTGAATTGCTGTCTAAAGTTTCAAACTTTTATTTTGTATAAGCTCAAAACAAGCAGTAAAATGCACTTACTGTACTGGCCCAGCAGGCAATAAACTAGTATGCTGCAAAAACTCTGGCCGGTTTTGCACCGAAGGTTCTTCCTCAGGCAGTCCTGACCACCTCAAAATGTGCCAATTAAATACTATAAAATTGTAAAATGAGTTTTACGTTGTCCTGGATTTATCTCCTGCTGGGCCTGTAACTTTGTTTACTTCTTGGTCTGAATTTATGCACAATAAAAGTTTGCAAAGAGCAGTTTTGGTGCTAGTGTTGGTTTCTCTGGTTTGCAAGGATTGTTTTTTTTTTCTTTCCATAATGGTTTTTATGTTCTCTATGGCTGGAGCAGGCTAGGCTCCTCTTGGCATCTGTTCCCACCGCCCCTCCACTGGTGACCACCTTCCCAGGACTTATCACATTGGCTGTATCCCCAGTGGATTATCCCCATGGTGGGATTAGGAGGGGGAGAGCTATCCTGCACCCCTCCAGAGACATACAATCCAGACTGGCAGTTGGGGGTCCTGGTGGTGGCATGGGTGGGAGGCTGGCACAGAGAGTGTCTTTTACACCCACCCTGCTGTCCATTTTTGACCTGTTTTTTTCCTCCCTTGTTCCCCTGAGCTGGGGCGCACATGTTGGCACTCACCTGTGGAGGCACACACGTACCATGGAGTCCCACAGCTCCCCTTCCTTCATGATGGCCCTGACTTGCACTACTGCCGGCCTCCACCTGGTGGCAGTATAGCAGCAGTACTGACAAGCCATCCCTCCCCAGGAGAAGAGAGCCATCCATAGGATGCTCAGTCCTCTCCGCCACGTCTGACCCCCACCAGCCCGAGACCACTCCAGATCATGGGTCACTGGCATGGCAGGCAGTAGTGCTATCACCGCATCGCTGGGCTGGTTTGCACTGATTACTATTGACACCTAGAGACAATACTGGATGGATGTACTTTGCGACAGCGTGGGTCTACGTTTAAATGCAAGAAGAGAAAACAGCAACACACAGCTAGACTAAGGAGAAGTGGTCTACCGGGCACACCTGTTGATGTCCTGCCTTTCAAATCAGGGACAAGGCTTAAACAAGTAAAGGATAGGTGGCCAAAATTAGGGAAACATCTTAAAGGGGAACAGTCATGTGCAAGCAAGCAACAGACAGGGACCTAGAGGTCCTAACCATGCTTTTGCATTGTACAATAATCTTCTTTATTACTTACTTTAGTAGAATTTATCTTTTCTATCTGGATGATCCCTCTGACTGCCACCCGCCATTGCTGCCAACCTAAAGTCCCGCTGCAGCGTCTCTGATGACGTGCCCGATGGGCTCAGCCATGGGGACAGTCTGTGCGTCTGCTTAATGTTATGAGTCTCCTAATCAAAAATAAAAGTACATTTTCACGCAGAGACAGAAGAAACTGATGTCCAGGGGCCGGACTATGGGCATGCCCCGATTCTGCGGTTGGTACCCAATAATAGTTATATCAGGGGAGCGCCCTAGTACAAAAGTGTTGTAGGAAACTGTTACCAGTTTGGGTAGTGAGACCAGGACAGTATAGCCCAAGCCATGGGAATTGTGTGTGCAGTATGGCGTGGGGTTGGCTTACCTAAAATACAGCTAGGGGCCAACAGTACATTATTTCATATATTTTCTGGCTGTCGCTAGAACGGTAACTGAAGACCAGCTGATACTTAGAGAGCTACTAACGCCTCAAAGAAAACTTAAAAAAACATAATAATGAACACAATTCAGCCTGCATTCCATAGTTATTTTATATATTTCGCTTCCCATTATTTATTACTGAGTAAATTTGCATGAATACATGATCTTTATCCTTTAGAGTTCCCTTACAGTTCGTCTGCCTCTATAGCTTACTCCCTACTTCAAGTCATGATCCTCTGTTGTGACATCACAATCTGTTAGTATGAGAGTAACTGTGATGTCACAAGCAGAGCATTATGACCTCAGGTAGGAAGACAGCAACAGGAATAGCTGAACTTTTCAGGAACAAAAAATGCGTTTTAATGCAAATGACCTCAGTAGTAAATAACGTGGAGGAGGAATATAGAACTAATGAGATATACTAGCTGAACTGTGTCTAAATATGATGTTTTGTTAAAGTTGTCCTGAAAGTGTCAGCTGCTCTTTAACTATACTGCTACCTCATTGCCTTTTTTCTCTCCAGAGCCTGATCCCACTTCCCCAGCACAGCGCAGCCAACCATGATGCAACACAATACCTTGCAGTAAACGACACGTTGCAATATACTGCATGATAAAGGGGTTTAATAGCTATTGATCAGCACTGTTCCCCGCAGCGTACTGCAGTATTTTGCAGGAATGCTTCAAGATACTAACATCCTGGCTGGCACTGCTATAAAGCCCTTTCAATTGGTTTATACTTACTGTCTGTGAGCATATCATTAGTAGAGCATAAGAACTGCAATTATAGGGAAGTGTTGTATTGTGCTGGCATCCATGTAGTATTGCACTGTCCCCAAGTTCTTATGTGCTGAAGCAAACCCCTTAAAGTGCACTGTGCTTTCACCTTTTGGCTGCCACTTTCAACACTGGTGAGTATTTTGCAGTCTGCTAATCAATTCGGCATGAATACAAAGAGCCGAGCTGTCATGTGAAATGGTCCAAAGACTGAGCCCTCCATGCTTAGTCAGGGCTCTGGTACAGGGTCACAAGTTGCTTACTTTGCAAAACTTTGCAACTCCTGAAAACAAGCATTTGTCAATGCTGAATGTTTGCTTGCTGGCATTGACAGTGGTAGTGTAGAAGTTACAGAGCTGCATAATAGGAATGGCAGTGAAGTACTGAACTGAAGCCAACCCCACCACTACCCTGCAGAGAGTGACAGGCATTGGGGTGTGCGTTCGGGTCATTTTTAGGAATTTTTTCACCAAATTTTCAACATAGCCATTTTAAGACCTCAGCTCATGAACAGTGTCACTGTGATTTTCTTAATTTGTCGTACATTGATCATACACTGACTGCGCACTGTGCGCTACATGGGCGGAAACACGTTTTGGGTGAGATGTGAAAATGACAGCTGTACTACTCATAAGAAGGTGTGGTAAAATGGCAATGTTGAAAAATCTGGGTAGAAAATATTAACAGTTCCTGTGAACTTCTGGCGTGCGTAGGAACTGCATAGCATGCTAAATAAAACAGTCATTTTGGAATTTTGCACCAAATTTTCAACATGGTGTTTTGGGACCCCTTCTCATGGTGATGTCACTATCATAGGTGTTATTCAGGCCGAAGGTGATTTACGCGAATCACTGCTTTATACAGCTTACCGGCATTTCCTCAGTTCGCGGTCTTTTGAAGAGTGCAGGCGTGTTCCCAGTCCACTGAAGATCATCGTGCTGAGGTCCGAGGTAAGTATGGGGTGAGGGGTTGGGGGGTGGGGAGACAGGTGCGCAGTGGGTGGGTGCGGGTTGTGGGAGGGTGTGCTGGGAGACTACATGGGACCCGTTTTATTTTCCAGTTTAAAAAAAAAAAAATTGGGCAGCCTTGGGGCGTTTTCCACGCTGGGTGGGCTCCAGCGTGCACAAGGCGGTGGGGGGCATTCAGCGATGGGGATTGGGCACCCCGTCGGCCATGGCAGTTGTTGCCACGCTGGGGTGGCTCCAGCGTGGCACCTGTACTGGGGGAAGAGATGAAGCGGGGATTGGGCACCCCGTCGGCGATAGTATGGGGAGAGATATTGAAGCCAGCGGAGTTGGGCACCCCGTCAGCTATTAGCTGGCATTTGGGAGGCTTTGGCGGAGGCGCCCAGCACAAGCCGACAGGGGATTCAGGCACCCCATCGGCTATCTGAGTGTCTTGAGGGGGAGTTTCTGTGTGTGTGTGTGTGTGTATGTAGGGGAGCTGCGCATGAGCAGGCGATATCTTATCGCTGCTCACTCAAGCGTAGCTCACCCTTTCAACTGTATGCCACTGCATTTTGGAGCTTGTCATAGACAGCTCCAGCATGCATTGGCTTACAGGGGCCGCGCCTGCCAAAACACTGACTGAATTGGAGGAGGAGGTGACACACCTCTGAAATCTCGGATGATGGCACTATGTTTCTTGCACATGCGTGCAAGCAAACATAAAAACTGCCAAACTGCTTCACGCTGCAGTAGTTGAAGGCCATTCACCATCCCTTCATGCAAGCCTTGTCAGTTTGATGTGCTCTGCTCAAATGTATAATTTTGTCCATTATTTTCACTTGTGCAGCGTGTACCACCTGCCACACGGGTAGAGCCAACAGAATGTGCGTTTTTGGACGTATTGTCTCAGAACATGTTGAAAGAGGATCCAGTGAAAAACTGAATGTTTTTTCACACCCCCCACCAATGTCCCAACAACTCCGATCATTTAGCCCTCACTTTTCCCCATCAGTAGCACCAGCAAATTTGGAACACAACAGGCGGCGGAGAATTAACCCACACCTTTCCTGCTAAATGAAGCTACAGTAGGATACAGATTTAAAAGGAATTTCTTTTAGCAACATGAAGAAATAATTATGCCAGAAGTACTAGACAAGGAGAAGAAAAAAATGAATGAAAAAACTAGGTCTGGCTGTCAGTAAAATGCTGTGCTGGGCCTCAGCTCTCCTCTCCCTGTCATAGTCTAAAAACATTGCTCATGGAAAGCAACTACTTCACTGGCAGAGATATAACTCTGATAACATCTGGTGCAGGTGTCTCTCTGACAGATAGCTCAGTGATTTTGTAGCAAGAAACAAGAACTTTAACAAAATAATCTCCTCACAGGAGCTGCCCAGAGTCTAGTGTTCTTGTTGTAGCTACAATGAATACAAACACCATATTATTTTATCAGCGTTTCCTTGTATCTGTCAACGTTTTCTCCATTTTATTCTGATCCTACTCCTCAGGTCTGAGGCTTCTCCTGGCTCATTCCTCTTGCTTCCTCCTTTACTTCTCACTGCCACGGGCCATCCTCCTGAACTTCCGACAAACTCCTCATGGTTGACCACCACTGCTGTAGACCCCCTGCAAGTGGGGACGATCCCAGAGAGAGAAGGTAATCTAGTTATACAAATTTGCCAGCAGTTAAAAGCCTTATGGTCTATCTAGTCTGCCCAAGTTTGCAGCTAGCAACCCTTATACTGCAGCTGCCCCTTCCTCCCCTCCCCTGACCCTCCCTCTTACCCTATCCCATCCCCTTTTGAAGCAGTCCACTGTTCTACTGGATACCACTTCTGCAGGAAATGCGTTCCACATCAGTTGGAGATAGTCAAAGGTTGAGGAATGGTATGTAATTGGAGGGGGCAGATTAAGAGGTAACGTGAGGAAGGTTTTCTACACAGAGAGGATGGCAAACGCTTGGAATGGTCTGCCATATGAGGTGGTGGGGCAAGCACAGTGGAGGGGTTTAAACATGCCTGGGACAAGCACAGGGGAACCTTGAGTGGGAAGGGAGTGATGAAAAGCCATTGACCACTTACGGTGAGTGGCCGCATACATGTATATGGCCTATGGGCAGACTGGATGGGCCTAGCGGTCCTTATGTGCCCACAATTTGTATGTGTTTCTATGAGCCCTTAGTCATTGCTATCCATCTAAACAAGCATTTGTCAATGCCGAATGTTGATTGCGTTGGTATGTTGAGCTCGCTCACTGACCCTCTATCACTCGCTCAGTCCGTTTCTGCCAGTGCTGCAGGCTGCTGTTTTGTACTGGTTTCCTGCCTGCATTGGCACCTTGTTCTGCCCACTAAGAAATCCGCAGCTGTCCTGACAGAGCTCTGTTGTGGTGGCTCACTCCCCCTCTCTCACTCGCTCATTCTGTTTCTCCTGGCAAAGCAGGCTGCCCTTTTGTACTGGGCTCCTGCCTCTGTTGGTGTTTTTTTCTGCCCACAAAGAAATCTGCAGCAGTCCTGACACAGGTCTGTTGAGCCTGCTGACTCCCCTTCTCTCACTCACTCATTCTGTTTCTGCCGGCGATGCAGGGTGGCCTTTTGTACTGGGCTCCTGTTTGCATTGCCGCGTATTTCTTCCAACAAAGAAATCTGCTGCAGTCATGATAGAGCTCCATTGAGCTTGCTCACTTCCCCTCTCTCTCACTCATTGTGTTTCTCCTGGCACTGCAGGCTGCCCTTTTGTACTGGGCTCCTGCCTGCATTGGCGCCCATTTCTGCCCACAAAGAAATCCGCAGCAGTCCTGATAGAGCTCCGTTGAGCTCACTCAGTCCCCCCTGTCTCACTCACTTGTACTGTTTCTCCCACCGCTGCAGGCTGGCCTTTTCTACTGGGCCCCTGCCTGCCTTGATGCCTTTTTCTGTCCACAAAGAAATCCGCAGCAGTCCTGACAGCGCTCCGCTGAGTTTGCTCACTCCCCCTCCCTCACTCGCTCTCTCGTTCTGTTTCTCCCAGTGCTGCAGGCTGCCCTTTTTGTACTGGGCTCTTGCGTTGGGGCCTTTTTCTGCCCACAAACAAATCCGCAGCAGTCCTGACAGAGCTCAGTTGAGCTCGGTCACTCCCCCCTCTCACTTGTTCGATCTTAATCTGTCCCCGGCAAGTGGAACACCCTGCCAGAGGAAGTGGTGGGGGCTGAAACAATCACGGGATTTAAGAATGCATGGGATAGATGTAAAGGAATTCTGGAAGTCAGGGGTAAGGGGCAACAGACTTCTAGGAAAACATAAACTGAACTTACAAGCTCAAATGGGCAGACTGGGTGGGCCATAGGCCCTTATCTGCCGACACTGTCTATGTATCTATGTAAACACTGATGTCCCACAGCGACCGTGCTATTCTCCGGCAGTAGTGCAAAAACATATTTTAGCCAGGATGTGAAAAATGACAGCTGTACTGTTCATAAGGAGGTGTGAAAAAATGCCACTGTTGAAAATGTGGCATGAAAATATTACAAATTTGCAAAGTTACAAGGGTGTGTGGAAACAGTTCAACGCACGCTTGTAACACAGTCATGTTATGGATTTTAGGACCTCTGCTCATGAACAGTGCCACTGTCATTTTCTTAATCTGTCCCGAACACTGATTTCCCACAGCGACCGCGTTATTCTGTCCCGCAACTGTGAAACCACATTTCAGTCAGGATGTGAAAAATGACAGCTGTACTGCTCATAAGGAGGTGTGAAAAAAAGCCACTACTGAAAATCTGGCATGACAATATTACAAATCTGTGAAGTTACAAGGGTGTGTGGAAAGTGTGCAATTCATACTTGTAACACAGTCATTTGATAGGCTATCATCACCAAATTTTCAACATAGGCATTTTAGGACCTCTGCTCATGAACAGTATCACTGTCATTTTCTTAATCTGTCCCGGACAGTGATTTCCCACAGTGACCACTGTATTCTTCGCCGGAAGTGCAAAAACACATTTTGGCCAGGATGGAAAAAATGACAGCTGTACTGTTGATAAGCCGGTGTGGGAAAATGGCAATGTTGAAAATCTGGAGTGAAAATATAAATTTGCGAAGTTACGAGCGTGAGTGCAAACTGTGCAATGCACACTCGTAATGCAGTCATTTTATGGAGTATTGTTACCAAATTTTCAACACAGGCATTTTAGGACATCTACTCATGAACAGTGTCACTGTCATTTTCTTAATCTGTCCTGAACACTGATTTCCTACAGCGACCGCGTTATTCTGCACCGGAAGTGCAAAAACATATTTCCGCCAGGATGTGAACAATGACGGCTGTACTGTTCACAAGGAGGTGTGAAAAAAAATGCCAATGTTGAAAATCTGGCATGAAAATATTGCAAATTCATGAATTTATGAGCGTGCGTACCAACTGCGCAGCGCACGCTCATAAAACAGTCATTTTTTTGATTTTTCCCACCAAATTTGCAACATAGGCTTTTTGAGAGCCCACCTCATGAACACTGGCACTGTAATTTTGTTAATCAGCCCCGAAAAGTGATTCCACGCAGTGACCACGAAATCACCTTTCGGGGCCAATTGACGCCATGACAGTTCAAGAATTCATGAGGAGGGGTCCCAATACTCCCATGTTGAACATTTGGTGCCAAAATTCCCCAAAATGCTTGAGATATGCACTGAAGTTGAAAAAACCCTATTTATTCCATTATACAGCTTACCAGCATCTCCTCAGTTCGCGGTCGGCTTTGAAGAGTGCAGACGTGTTCCCGGTCCACCGAAGATCGTCGCTCTGAGCTCCGGAGGTAAGTATGGGGTGAGTGGGGGTTTGGGTAGGCAGGGTGCACAGTGGGTGGGTGCAGGTTGTGGGGGGGCAGGGAGGCCGCGAGGGACAGGTTTCTAATTTTACAGGTTTTAAAAAAAAACATCGCAGGGCAGTTTATTTCTTCACGGGACATTGGGCACGCTGGGGTGGGCTCCCAGCGTGCCACAAGACTGCTTCTTTTGGGGGTCAGTAGCCAGGGGATCGGGCACCCCGTTGTCACACAACAAAGAGGGGTAGAATATGCCGATGGGGATTGGGCACCTGTCCGCAGACAATAAAAGTGTGGGGGAGGTTGGTTACGGAATGCCAATGGGGAGTAGGGTCCCCCGTCGGCACCGGCACTGAAGCCGATAGGGATTGGGGCCCCCATCGGCACATAAACACAGTGGGGGGGGTTATACTGTTTGCGAACACGGCGGCAAGCCGCCGCCATGTTCACAAGCAATATCAGGGTTTGGAAGTTCCGCCCTGCAATGACGGGTCGCTCCCTCATTGCAGTGGATGGCTGACACTGCAATGATGAGGTGGCCCCTGATTGCAGTGGTGAAATTGTCAGAAGTTGGTGCCCAATCCCCGTGGGCAGACAATAAAAGTGGGGGGAGGGGTTGGTTACAGAATGCCAATGGGGAGTAGGCTCCCCCGTCAGCACCGGCACTGAAGCCAATAGGGATTGGGGCCCCCATCGGCACAGAAACACAGTGGGGGGGGTTACACTGTTTGCGAACACGGCGGCAAGCCGCCGCCATGTTCACAAGCAATATCAGGGTTTGGAAGTTCCGCCCTGCAATGACGGGTCGCTCCCTCATTGCAGCGGATGGCTGACACTGCAATGATGAGGTGGCCCCTAATTGCAGTGACAAAATTGTCAGAAATTGGTGCAAAGGTTCCAAACCCGTGTCACCAGCAGCGTGCAACGGCATTGGGGGAAGCGGGACAAGCCTTTGCAGGCTGTGGGGGCATTGGCCACAACAGTGCCGCACCTCCACAGCCTGCTTCTGAGAAAGCTGTCCCAATATGTTTCTTGCGCTCTGCGCAATCAACATAAAAAGCAATGAAGTGCCCTCTAGTGGTGCTCCAAGTGACAGCATATATGACTATTAAAACACTCACTAACCTCCCAGCTTGCAGTGATTTCCATTCGACTGAACGGTTAGAGCTGCTGCATTCAGGACTCTTGGTACCAGCTTTGATTCCCATCGAGGGTTGATGAGGCATCTGCCTTCACAGAGGGGACAAACACAACATCTATCTATTTACTTACTATAAAGCCAGCCAATTGGCATAGCAGCAGTATTACTGCTTGCAAAGTCATCAACCCAGGTTTAGGAATGAGTGTCGCTGGAGGGCCATCTGGGGCGAGGAGGCTTGAGTACCCCAGTGTCTGTTCTCACAGAGCTATCACCCCCTGGAGCCAGAGGCCTGCAGGCAGAGTGGCAGTGTGGGAGGGAGAGCCTGGCTAGCTCCACACATGCCTGTTATGTTCATACAGCCACCTGTTCAAGCTGGGGTCTTGGGAAGGGAGAAAAATCAAAAAGGAGGATGAAATGCCAGCTGAAGGCAGAATGACACCCTGCCTTGCAGTCCACCACACCATTCCCTGGTCTCCTGATTCCTGCCTACTAGTTTTGGTCTCCAGAAGGGGTTGTCAGCCACTCCTGATGGCCCACTAAGGGGGTAAATCCTCAGGGCTATAGCAGGACCTAGGTAAGTCCTGGAGATGGTGGGTGATGGGGCTGGGAGGTGGAAGGCAGAAGAGGGTCTTAGTCAGAGTAGGAACAAACAGTAAACGAAGAAAACCTTGCTATATTGGATGCCTGCAAGCATGGGAGTGCTGTCTGTAGAACCCAAGTTTTCCAACTTTTTCTTACAGTACTTATGTGCTCTTTCACAGTACTAAATCTGTAAGTGGTCACTGAACCCATTGCGGCAGTTAGATAGAGGTTCCCTCATTCACTTGGCTCATTAAGAGTTAATCAATATAATAATAGTTACCCTTTCATTACAAGTTGCTTGCTGATTAGGCAGTTGATTAATAGGGTAATTTTCCAAGGCTATAATTAAAATAACGCATGGCTTCACGTGTAATTGATATTTAATACCATCATAAAAAAGTCGTCCTTTCATGCAAAACAGACGTTAACTCCAAAGGAGCTGCTTTTTGATTTTAGCACAAGTTGAGCTCTATTGCATTAGATATTTTGCACATCAAAGAGCTGATTTGGAGTGGAAAATGGTGGCCAAATTAAATATCAGCATGCTGGTCCAGTGGAGGGGCCCCACCACATTGCGTTGTCAACACCTGGGGTCAGATTTTCAAAGGTGAAAAAACTGCGCACGTGTGGCCAAAAAAGTTGTGTAAGGGAGGGGACCCTTGCATTACTGCAATTATTTTCACACACATTCAGTTTTCAAAAAGGTTGCCTTTTTGTGATCTCATCCACATTCTACAGCAGCTTTGCTCATTATTTTTTGTGCAGCTATGCCCAAATGTTATGCGTGGTAAACATGGAAACATAGAATTTGATGGCAGATAAGGACCGCTTGGCCAACCTAGTCTGCCCATTTCCCCTACCTAACGGATAAGCTGCAGATCCTAGATAATCAACAGCCTACTTCCTCCTACCCCCCACTAGAATTGCCTTATGTCTGTCTCATGCATTCTTGAATTCCCCCACTGTTTTTGACTCTACGACCTCCTCAGGAAGGCTGTTCCATGCATCTACAACCCTCTCTGTGAAGAAATACTTCCTCACATTATGTCTGAGTCGTCCCCCCTCTATCTTCAAATTCTGCCCCCTTATTCTTGCACATCTCTTTTTCTGAAAGATGCTACTGTCTTGGACTTTGTTGATTCCCTTGAGGTATTTGAAAGTTTCTATCATGTCCCCCCTTCTTTCCTCGAGGCTATACATCTTAAGCTCCTTTAGTCTTTCTTCATATGTCTTCTGGTACAGACCCTGCACCATTTTGGTTGCCCTGCTCTGCACAGCCTCCACCCTGTCTATGTCTTTGCGGAGATGGGGTCTCCACAACTGTACACAGTACTCCAGATGTGGTCTTACCAACTGTCTGTACAGAGGGCCAACAACTTCCTGTTTTCTACTGGTGATGCCTCTCCCTATGAATCTCAGTATCCCCCCCCATCCCTCCTTACTGCCTTCTCACATTGCTGGCCTACCTTTATGTCGTCTGATATGACTACCCCCTGGTATTGCCAAGTGTGGCATTATTTCCACACATGTGCAAGAAAGGAAACTGCTGCCATGCACAAAAAATGCTTAAAAACAGCATTTTCACTAGTGCACAGATCTTTCCCCTGCACCAGTGCATTGCGCACAGGAACTCAGTCCTTTGGCTATGCTTGGTCCTTTGAGAATGGGGTCCCTGAGAGATGGGAGTTTTTTCGTGAGTCCCAGAATTCCACACTGAAGTTGATGGTGGGGGCAGAAGGCGAGTGCATGGCAGAGGTGACCTACATTGCTAGGGATGCACAGCATTCATGTATCCCCCTTCCACCTGACCAACAAGATGAAATGGTGTCTGCTTCTAAGGCAGATGTTCACCTGTTCTTCAGCTGTGAATGCAGAGGCTCACCTGTTCTCCAACTGTGAATGCAGAGGTTCACCTGTTCTCTATCTGTGAATGCAGAGGTTCACCTGTTCTCCAGCTGTGAATGCAGAGGTTCACCTGTTCTCCAGCTGTGAATGCAGATGTTCACCTGTTCTCCAGCTGTGAATACAGGATGTTCACCTGCTCTCCAGCTGTGAATGCAGAGGTTCACCTGTTCTCCAGCTGTGAATGCAGAGGTTCACCTGCACTACAGGCAGTAGGGAGGGCCGGGGGTATACTGGGATGAATAGGGAGAGGCATCACCAGCAGAAACAGGAAGTTATTATCCCTCTGTACAGACAGCTGGTGAGACCCCATCTGGAGTACTGAGTCCAGTTCTGGAGACCCCATCTCCGCAAGGACATAGATAGGATAGAGGCAGTCCAGAGGAGGGCAACTAAAATGGTGCAGGGTCTGCAAAAGAAGCCATACAAGAAGAGACTAAAGGAGCTTAATATGTATACCCTTGAGGAAAGGAGGGAGAGAGGGGACATGATAGAAACTTTTCAGTACCTCAGTGGAATCAACAAAGTCCAAGAGGGTAGCATCTTTCAAAAAAAGAGATGTGCAAGAACAAGGGGACACAATTTGAAGATGGGGGGGGGCGGTTCAGGGGCAATGTGAGAAAGTATTTTTTCACAGAGAGGGTGGTGGACACATGGAACAGCCTTCCTGAGGAGGTTGTAGGGTCTAAAACTGTGGGAAAATACAAGAATTCATGGGACAGACACAAGGCAATTCTTGTTGGGGGTAAGAAGAAGAAATAGGCTGTTGGTTAACTAGGATCTGCAGTTTATCCTGTAGGTAGTGAAATGGGCAGACTAGGTGGGCCAAGCGGTCCTTATCTGCTGTCAAAGTCTTTGTTTCTATGTTTCCAGCTGTGAATGCAGATGTTCACCTGCTCTCCAGCTGTGAATGCTGAGGTTCACCTGTTTTCCTTGCAGAAGGAAGGGAGCAGTAGAGGTGGCAGAGAGCTTAGGGGACCTCAAAATGTACAAGCTGTAGGACAGGAGGTAGAGGGGAGACATGTTGAGATATGGGATGAACAAGCTGGACACAGTGAGTTGTTTACAGTGAACAGTAATACAGTACCAATAATACCCACAAGTCAAAAAAACCTGTATTATATTTAAGAAAGAAACCAGGAGGTACATTTTTTATGGAAAGAGTAGTGGCAGACTGGAACAAACCTTTGGAAGATGTCCTGTACACAGTAAAGGGCTTCGAATGTGAGGGAACAGTCACATATATATGGTGTTTGTAGAGGAGATTGCAGGAGGGAGAGGAAGAAATGATGACTGGCAGGGACACAGTCCCGTAACTTGGCAGGCTTGGGCAGACTAGATTTTCCTTTTATTTATTTATTATGCTTTTTGTGGTACCGGGTCCATTGATAATTTGCCCTGGTCACGGCCCTCCCTGTGCCTCCACCTCCGATCGTGGCCAGTGCTCCCTGATCACCCCTGGCTTGCCTCTCAGGGGGCGAGGTTGCAGCGGTGGGCCCAATGCCACAACAAGTCCAGTATCTGCTTGGGGAGCTGGCATTGGAGGCTAATGGAGGCCCCAGGTGGAGGGCATCACAGAGATGGACCAGGCCCAGGTTTTTCTTCCCCTGTAGACAAGGGCGAGGACATACAATGATGGCTAGTGTCCATCCCGCCCCTGAGTGATACAGGCATCGGTGTTCTTGTGGCATACCCAGTCTCTGCTGGGTGTCGCTAGATACCGAACACACATACCCCCCTTTCTTTCCAGAGAAGGAGAGCAGTCTAAGGATGCTCAATCCTTCTCCCTCGTCTGACCCTCTGATAACCCATGTCCGTTCCCAAACCCAGGTCGCCGGCGTCGCAAACAGAAATCCGACTGCTGCTCTGGTGGGATGGCCCAGAATAGATTTTCTGATAGGTCTTTATCTATTGACTGCTGACATATTCTATGTTTCTTTTTCTATGCATTTCCCTCAACAGAAGCCCTAATCCTTTGTTTATGAGCTCAGAATCATCTCCACAGCAGTAGCTTGTGATGTCACAGATAGGGGTTATGACATCATGGAAGGAACAGCAGGAGGATAAGATGATGGACGTGGTGAACCTAGAGTCCTTTCTGACCTTAAATTACTGTGTGACTAGGTGACATTTGAGACTCAGTGATCTTGTTTTCATGCAATTGTTCTCAGTAATATAGAATGGGAGGAGATTAATACAGACAATTAATGAAAATATGAGTGGAACTGTGTCTGGAGTAAACCTTTCCTTACCTTCTTTTAGTCTGGTGATGTCTCTTTACTTTCATGACTGGTCCAATTGGAAGTGATCAATTATTGTTCTATTTGTACACTCCCCCAAACAAACAAACAAACGCATGTACACACACACACACACACGCACAACAGAAGACAATAACTAGAGATGGAAAGATCTCTGCTGGTTCGATTTGGAACCCTAACAATTTCTAAAAAGGTTCACCTTTCCAAACTGCTTTCCAAACCAACTCATTTGGATGTATTGCATATTGATAATATGGTAATCACACACTAATGGCTGGTGTGCATTTTGAGCCACTACAGCTGTGTTTTTTTCCCCCTATTTTGTTTTTCCTCCTAGGACCATGGCAAGGGAGGTTGTCTTCTGCTAGCTGCCACCCCCCCCCACTGTCCAGTGCCTCCCCAGGATTCTGAGCAGCGAGGGCACCCCCATAGTTTACCCCCATGGTGGGGTCAGCAAAGGGATGGCCGATCTCCCCCCCTAAAGCTCATAATACAGTTTCCTCACTCTGGGTTGCCCTGGTGATGTGGCAGGTGGGGGTGTGGCAAGCGGGCTTCATATGCCCTTGCCATGCCCATATTTCCCTCCTAATGTTATCTCTTTTAGTACCCCCTGGGGCCTCAGTAACTTGGTTGTGCATGCATGTGGAGGAGCTTGTGTGTGCCAGAACTGGCACTCCACCACCACCCATCCTGTTCTAGTACCTAGTTCCCCCATCTGTGTGGCACTACCACTGAGCCTCCTCTTGGTGGCAGCCGAGCACCAGGAAGACCAACCTCCCTAATGTATGAGAGGAGAGATGCCTGCTAGTCGCTCAATCCTGACCCCAGCTCCCCGCCCCCCCCGGCCGCCCCCCAAGGGGCCAAGCTCGTTTACTCAGGTCCCCAGCGTGGGAGAGGCAAGTTGCTAAGGAGGAGGAGGATCAGATGACGGTCATGGACTGGCTCTACAACAGTTTTTAATGGAAGGTTCTGTTTGGACCTATTTTTTAGATTTTAGGTTGAGGGAGTGCTCCCAACCAATTGAAGTGCTGCTTTCCTCTGTGCATGAAACATTCATTCTGTGAAGAGTGTCTCACGTGCAGCTGTCCTGGAAACATGCATGTTTGGAGCAGATTTGGGCCGGCCCGCCAGAGCAGCAGTTGGATTTCCATTTGCGTTGCCGGCGACCTGGGTTCAGGAATGGTCATGGGTTATCAGAGGGTCAGACAGGGGAGCAGTAATAACACTGGTCTCCTTAGTGTATCAGAACCACTCACCCTTGGTTTGCAGTTTTTATAACCATAGAATTTGCGTGAGACCATCTTACAACAAGCAGTAAGGTGGTCTCTGTGGTAGTATTAGCATACAACTGATCTGGTTTTAGTAGAAGGTTTTTTCCTTTTAAACCAGTTCTAACCATCCCTAAATTATACCAGCCAAACAAACACTGTGGATTCAGATCTTTGTTGGACCAGAAATTAACTTTGTGTTGTGTGAGCGGAGTAATATTTGAATTGATTCATCATGTCTCTTAGCCTGTTGAACCAAAAGGCTAAACCAATGCAAGTTTGGAGAGTCTGTCTAAGGTTCCTGTCTGAAACATACAGGACGCCACCAGAAATCTGAGATAAGGGCAAAACTGGCTTGGAGTTCGCTTTACAAGTTCAAACTGAACCTGTAGCTTTTTCAGACTTTCTTAAGTTAGACTGATTATACAGTTGCTGCACAGCACAGCAGGAAATGAGAGCTCAAAGCCAGTTGGAGTCAAGCCAGTGCTCAGGAGCTAGTTCCAGGTTCAGCTAAGTAAGGCTGATATAGGTTAGTTCAGGGAAAACAGGAGTGATGACCTGGTCACACCTTGGGTGAGAGTAAGAAGGCGCAGCTAGGAAAGTCTTAGTGGTCTGAGATTCTATGATCAGGTGTGTAGAGAGGATTGTGGATGGGGGAAGGTGGGGGAGGTGACCAGGTGGGTATCCTGTGATAAGGGCATCCGCTATTGAGCACTTACAAAAAGGGGGACTCAATAGCGGCACCTGTTCACAGGGCTACTGGATTGGGGGGGCGAATACGGATATAGCATATCCTGTCACTATATGTACACGAGCACGGGGGAGGGAGCGAGCACGCCGTACAATGGGTGGAAGGGGAGGGAGGGTTTGTGAGGCATAGTGCAGCGGTGGGTTGCCGAGCTGGCCCTGTGGCATGGTGGGGGGGAAGTGGTGGCAGGCTAGGGTTGCGAGGGTGCTGGGTTTGGTTCTGGGTGTCCGTTCATTTTCTTGCGCAAACGGCTTAATTTTTTTTGTTTGGTTTTGCACCCCCCCCAACATGCATCCACCTGGAGTAAAGAATCCTTTAGTAGGAGGGTGCGGGGGGTGAAGCCCTCCATGGGGGGATGCAGGGGGCACAGCCTCTTGAATAAACAAATAAAAAACAAGTCCTCAGCACACTTTTGCCATGCGCCGGGAGTGTACATCGGCGAAATTGATTTTTGCTGATGTACATTCGCCCTAATGGCGATCGCCTTTCCACGATCACTGTTATCACATACGAACATATGAAATTTGCCAGCAGATAAAGGCCTAGCGGTCTATCAAGTCTGCTTGAATGTGCAGCTTGCACCCCTTATTCTGCAGCTGCCCCTCCCTTCCACCCTTCCCCTCCATTGACCCTCCCCTTGTCCTGTCCCATCCCCTTTTGAAGCATTCCACTGTTCTACTGGATACCACTTCGGCAGGTAACGCATTCCACCCAGCTACCACACTCTCTGTAAAAAAGGTGTCTCCTCATTTCCCTCCTGAATCTTCCTCCCTCCAGTCTCATATCATGGCTCCTGGTGTCCCTCCCCTCCCTTACTTTGAACAGCCCCTCTGAGTCTGTACCCGTCTTGTTTATTCCTTTCATGTACTTAAAGGTTTCAATCATGTCCCCCCCTTCCCTCCTCTCCTCCAGCGAGTACATGTTCGGTTCCCTCAGCCTCTTCTCGTATGATAAGTCCCCAGCCCCTTGATCATCTTTGTCACCCTGCACTGCACCCCCTCCAGTAACTTAATGTCCCTCTTCAGATATGGGCGCCAGTACTGCATGCAGTACTCCAGGTATGGTCTAACTAATGACCTATACAGTGGCAGAATCACCTCCTCCCTCCTCGAGGATATACCCCTTACAATGCAACCCAGCATTTTGTTGGCCTTTGCAGCTGCCTTCCTACATTGTGCCGAGTTATTCATTGACCCTGTAATGAGCACTCCCAGATCCTTCTCCTCCTCTGTCTGGGCTAGCTGCACTCCCCCCAGCTGGTAACTCCTCCTTGGGTTCTTCATCCCAAAATGCAGCACCTTGCACTTTTTGGCATTTAACCTCAGTTGCCAGGTGTCTGACCAGGTTTCAAGCTTTGCCAGATCATCCTGCAACCCCTGCCATCCCCCTAGGTCATCCACGACTGCTCCTACCTTGGTATCATCAGCAAACAGACTGATCTTGCTCTTGATGTCCAATGATATGTCTGCGATGAATATCCCAAACAACACTGGTCCCAACACCGAGCCCTGTGGAACACCACTTGTCACTACCCTTGGGTGTGAGCGCTCCCCACCCACCACCACCCTCTGTTGCCTTCCCTGATGCCAGTTCCCTGTCCATCTTACCAGCTTTGCACCTGCCCCATGTGCCTTTTAACTTACTTCTCAGCCTTCCATGTGGCACCGAGTCGAATGCCTTACTGAAGTCCAGCTAGAGAACATCCACTGCATGGCCCCTGTTCAGTTGCCTAGTTACCCAGTCATAGAACTCCACCAGGTTGGTTTGGCAGGATCTGCCATGTATGAAGCCATGCTGTCTGCTGTCCTGTAGTCCTTTGGCCTCTAGGAGGGCCATCAGCCTCTCCTTCAGGATAGTCTCCATTAGCTTACCCACGATGGATGTGAGGCTCACCGGTCTGTAGTTCCCCGGTTCATCCTTGGGACCACTCATGAGGAGGGGCACCACATGAGCCATCCTCCAGTCCTGAGGTACACACCCTGAGTATAGTGAGGCATTAAATAGGTCTGTCATAGGTCCCGCAAGGACCTCTGCCAGCTCCTTCAGTACTCTGGAAAGGATGCCATCTGGGCCTGGCGACTTGTCCACCCTCGGTGCCTTCAAACCTTCCCGAACTCTGCCCTCCATGATTTCCCCATCTGTCACCCCCTCCCCCCTTGTTTCTGCTATTTCTTCTCCCTTGGGTGTCACCTCCCTCTTCTCCTTAGTAAATACTAAGCAGAAATAATCATTTAGTGCTTCTGCCTTATCGCACCCTGCTTCCACCCGACCCCCCTCCTTCCTAATCCTTACTATGTGGTCCTTACAGCTTCTTTTCTCCCTGATGTACCTAAAGAAGTCCTTCTCCCCCTTCTTAATGCCTTGTGCCAGCCTGAGCTCTATAGATGCCTTGGCTCCCCTTACTGCCCGTGTCACCTCCTTTGATTCTGTCAAGTACTCCTCCCTGTCCTCCCACCTCCCTGTTTTCTTGTATCTCCTAAAGGCAGCTCTTTTCCTCCTTACCTTTTCCATGACCTCCTTGCTCAACCAGCTTGGTTTCTTAGCCCTAGCCTTCTTGCTCTGGGTCTTGCAGCAGGCCTTGGTTGCCTCCACTATCCCCAGCTTTATGAGCTCCCACCTCTGGTTAGTGTTCATACTAGGTTGAATTCTGGCCAGGTACCCTTTTACCACTTCCCCCATCCTCCCAAAGTCGGCCATCCTTAAGTCCAGCACTCTTGTGCCAGATTCCACTCCTTCCTTGCCCATATCCAATGTGAGCCATACTGAGTGGCGGTCACTCCCTGACAGCGGTTCTTTCACCTTAAATTCTCTCACAAAGTCCCCATTTGCCAGCACAAGGTCAAGGGTATTCCCTAACCTGGTTGGTTCACTGACCATTTGCAGCAGGAAGCTGTCCTGGTAGGCATCCAGCAGTACCTACTCCCTTCTGTTCCTGGTTGTTGGGGTACTCCAGTCCACTCCTGGCATGTTGAAGTCCCCCACAATCACCACACTGCCCTTCTTGCAGGTCCTCCTGATCTGTCCCGCTAGTTCCCTGTCTAATTTCTCCATCTGAGATGGCAGCCTGTACACCACTCCCATTCTGGGAATCCTATTCTTGGAATCCTGGATTTGCATCCAAAGTGACTCTGTACTACCCTCCTCCCCTTCCTCCCTTACACACTTCAGTCCTTCCTTCACATATAGTGCCACCCCCCTTTCCCAATTGCCCTGTCCCTAGGAAATAACCTGTACCCTGGTACAGACAGGTCCCAGTCATTGTATTGGGTGGTCCATATTTCTGTGATGGCTGAAATGTCCACCTCTCCCTTTGCCATGAGCACCTGTAACTCTGCAAGTTTTCTTCCCAAGGCTACTAGCATTAAGGGTAACCACCTTCCACCTCCCCCCCCCACCCATCCTGCCCTCCTTTACTAACATCACCAATAGTACTTGCCATTTGTCCTTTGTCACTGTTATGGGGGAGTAGCTCATGGTTTCCCAACCTGTGGTCTCTGTATATCTCTTGCCCACTTACCACCCCACTCCTTGTTTAAATTCCCAACTTCCCATATACTCCTCCATCCTCTGTTTCAACACTTTCTTTCCCTCTCACTCAAGTGTAGTCTGTCCTTGGCATAGAGACGACAGTCCTCCCAGGTCCCTCCCCACCCCAAACAGCCCATACCCTTTAGCATAACACCAGGTTCTTAGCCATCCGTTAAATTCCTCTATTCTCAGCTTTCTTGTTGTGCTTGCCTTGGGCACTGGAAGCATCTCTGAAAAGTTACTGATCTTCCTGTCCCTCACATAATTGTCCTAGTTCCTCAAACCTCCTCTGGACTATATCTACTGTCATGTCAGCCAGGTCGTTCGTCCCAAGACGTATAATTAAATGAGGCTTGTCCCTACCCCTTCTAGCATATTTCAGAACAGACTGTCCCACCCTTTCCACTGTCATTCCTGGCATGGCCTCCACCCAAATGTGACTATGCCTTTCCCCCTTGCTACCCCACCTGACTCCTCTTAGTACTGAGTTGCCCAACACTAAGATTCCACCCTTCTTACTCCCTGCTTGCTTCCATTCATCTCCATCTCTCACTTCCGGCTCCTCTTCTTCCTCCTGCACATTTTTTCCCCCTTTTGCCCCTTTTGCAATTCTCCCAGCAGAACTTCCCCCTGCACCGGTTTGGTCCAGGCATTTATCAATTACTTCTCCAATTGCATCATTTCCCTCCTCCTCCTCCTACTTCCCCTCTAGCAGTGCAAAATTATTTTCTGAAGACCCTTCACAAATGCGTACTCCTTCTCTCTTCATAGTAATCTTTTCTCTCCTTTCCGCTCAATGTCTTTTGCTACTTCTTCTCCTCCCCTCACAAGTTTCTATCTCCTCCTTCCATTTGTCTTTTGTCTCCTGACCTGGTTTCCTTGGCAATTGTTCTTCCTGGCCTGGGCCCCTTTGTCTCTGCTTCCCTTCTTCTGACCCTCTCTTCACCACTGTTGGCTTAAATCGCCCTCCCTCATCTCCCCTTCTTCCTCCCTCCAGTATTGGGATAAATCCACCCCCAGTCTGCCTTGCCTGTCTTAGTTCCTCCTGCAGACCCTCTATCTCCTTTCTAAGTTTCTCTATGTGGTTGCACACTAAACATCCCCCCATACTCCAGGCAATTTTTAGAAAGATTGGTGCACTGCAGTTGTTGCAGCCTACCACCCTACCCATTGCCTTTCTGGGGCATCAGTCATCAGGGAAATAGACAAAATAGGGAGCATAGCGGAGAGGGGCAAGGGAGCTGGGGTGTTGCTACACTTGGGCACCAACGATCTGGTGAACCAGACTGTGTGGCAAGTAAAGCAGAACTTTCAGAGGCTGGGGAATGGATTGCAGGGCACTCAGCCTCTCTGGCCTTTCCGAGGTCCTCCCTATGTGGAGCAAGGGGGGAGAAAGAGTAAGGAGGGAAGACGAGATACAGGAATTAAGTGGGTGGTTAAAGGGGCGGTGTCTTGAGAAAGAGTACCACTCTGTGGAGGATTAGGGGGATTTCTGGGACAGAAGGCTCTTCAAAGGTGACAGCCTTCACCTGATAAGAGAGGGGATCAGCGTGCAGGTGTAGAAGTTTGACATCTACATTAGACAGTTACACTGATTGCAGGGGACACAGAGGCTACAGGACCATGGTAAAGGGAGTGAAGAAAGGGAACCTAGCTAGAGTTTCTCTTACACTGGGGACTGGAAGCAGTACGGTGGGTTGAAACAAGGCTGAGGTTCAAAAAGGAGCAGTGGAAGAGGTGTAACCCCCCTGCAAATGGGGGTTCCCAAAAGACTTCCAGGAGCTTGCTTGAATGCTCCAAGCCTGAATGGTGTTTGGCGTTTAAGCCATTTATCAGTGAGTGTTTTTAGAGCCTCTGGTACTGTCTCTTTAAGAGCTGTCTACTTGCAGACATAATTAGTTTGTATGGGGGGACTGTGTGCTTCTCTGTTTGAGTACCACTCGAGCTGCTGCCAATTCACTCCATTTTTGCAGTCACTAGGAGTGCAAAGGGAACCTATCTGAAAGATGTAACTGTTTGCCAGAAATCATTTAGAGTAATAATGAAATTACAGTTTGTCTAACCTGCTTTCTTTGCAGTCAGAACTGTGTCTGCCTAGTTCCCATTCTGGTTTTGAACTGCTGAACTGGACCAATCAGTGGGGTAAGCTAGCTCTAAAATGGTGCCTGGACGAATCAGAACTTGGACTCATAATCTGAGCCAGCCACAAGAGGATTGTATGGGCAGTGACTCTGGGAGATGTAGTTTAGACTTCTGCGCCTTTTGGACCAACAAGAAGCAGTCTATTGTGATGACAGCCAATCCAGTCAAGAACTGGGAGGAACTCAAAGGAAGTGCCCGGTTTTGTCTGTTGGAGTTTCAGTTTAGCTCTGGAGTGAAGGGGAAAGAAACCCTGTGCTCCTTCAGTGCACAGTTTCAGTCAAAAAACGTGTGTAAGGCCCAGAGTTCCGGTCTGCAGCTTGTGTAACTGCTTGTTAGGACTGAATCCATCCTGTGAAAAGAAACCAGGCTCACCCTGTAGAAGACTGGAGAAATTGTTGAATTGCATTCGGTCTGTCAGGAACTGAATCTGCTGTGTGTTCTCCCGGGTATTGTGCAGTAATTGCGATCGGGATAGAGAAGCAGCCTGCCTGGTATAGTACTTTCTTTTTGCCATATAAATGTGTGAGGAGACTCGTGGAGCTCAAGAGTAGCCCTGCTGACATTGAAGGACCCTATCTTGTATGGAGGTCGTGAGTACTAATTCAGGGTTGCTCCCTGTTGAATTGCCACAATAAATCCAAATGGAATCACTGTACTGCTGACTGTTTAAACTAATTTTTCTTTTCTCTGTGGGAAAGGGCCCCTACCAGCTGCCACGGTTTGGACTAGCTACTAGGGCTTGGGTACCCAGGGACAGTAACTGGTAGGGATAGGCCTCTGCACAGAGCTATAGGTAGATAGTAAAGTGATAAGCTAATTAACCTGATTTCCCCTGTCCTTGTTATATCCCCTAAATAAATCAGAGCTGCTTGTTTCAGCAAAGTTATACTGCCTGAGGTATTTGTCTATGTTAAAGTACTGTACTGTGATTGTTGCACTGTATCTTATTTCACAGGAGGTCCCAGTGCGGAACTGGTCCTGGGGGTAAGTGTATACTGTGAGTAATTCTGATATATTGTGTGGACCACTAGTGGGAAGAAGGGAGGTAGTGTCCCAGAGGGCTGTGACCAGGTAAGTTTAACTATTGCAAACCCTGACCTCTGGGTGGAGGCACCCATTGGATCAGGCCTCAACCTGTTAGTGGCAAATCAGGCAGGGTAGTAGCCCCTGGGATAGCGCCATCTAGGGGTTACATCTTGGAGGCTCACCGCTGGGATTGTGTGTCCTCTAGTGGCCATATTCTGAACCACTGTTAAGAAAAAAATGGGTACCCGACAGAAGTGGCTGTGCACCGCTGGTGGAGTGGTGTACTGGGAGGAGATTGACCCCCAAAATGCTATGCTTATCCTGGACATCCCCTGTATCAATACGGACACTGTACAGGAGTACTTTCCAAGGTGGAAGGTTTACAAAACCCCTGTGGTGGTGGGTCAGCATGCTAATCTGCTCACCCACACTTTCTGGCCCTAGTAGAGTTTAAGGATCCCATAGATAGCTCCAAAGTGCCACAGACCATTACCCCAGAGGGAGCCCTCACTGCTTGGAAAGTGATAACTAGGGACAGTAAAGACCCGGGGGGGAATGAGCCCCCACCACTACCTGAAACTTTTGAGGAGAAATTTGCTAAATGGTTGCTGGGAGAAGGGAAAACTGTGGAGGACTTGAAGAAACTATTCTTGCCACCTGGGAGTGTTCCTCCCCCAACACCCTGTCCCACCCAGTGCCCGTAATGGTGGCTGAACCAATGCAGACTCTATTTCTGCACCTGCCTTTAGTCACGACTCTTCCACCAAGGTTGAGGATCTTCTCTGGCACCCTCCCACCCCCATGGGGAGGATGACTGGGAGACCTGGATAGACTATGTTGCCCCCAAGTGCTAGAATGGCAATGCTCGAAGCCGAAAAGCAAAAGAGGGTTAGTGAGCCTCCAGATCCTGCCCTGGCTACCATCCATGCTAAGCGGGCCAGTAACCCTGAAGGCGACTGCACAGGCCTATCTTGAGGCCTTGGAGAATGTGTATGGGAGCCCAGATTCTGATGAGGACCTATGGTGGAGAGTAAGAAATGCACAACAGTACCAAGGGGAGTTGTTGTCTGTGTATGTATCTCAGCTGGAAAAATTATTGCAAGAATGCCTCAGAAAGGGTAGTTTGCCAGTGATTGAACTGGACCGAACCAGGCTGGACAGGATCCTTAAGTCTGCCCCCTTCTCAGAACTGCTGTTGCTTCAGTTACGCCTGGCAAATCGACTGGAATCCCCACCCTCCTATGATGAGTTAATGAGAGAAATTCGAGGAGTTGAGAAAAGGCGACCTCGGGAGGGACCTGCACCAATAGCTGCGGCTATGACCCGAGTGACTGAGGGTGGCCCATCAAGTGAAGTTCAGGGGCAGAGGTTGGCAGTCAATGAGTGCTCTGATAAGGAAAAAGATATGCCACAATGGGGCGAACTGTTGAGAGAGATCCGGGAATTCAAAAACAGTCCCTTTATGAAGGCCACGCCTGCAAGTACGGGCCCCGACCTATATCCGACTGCATCTGCTATGGGGGTGGGGATACCCACCATGTATCTCCTGCTGATAACAGCTCCGAACTCGATTCCTTGACCATGGAAGTGGAGAACTGACGAGATGTCTCCAAATGCTTATCACGCCGCAGACAGAGATGGCACCAGGTTTCCAGTTAGTAATACCCCGCCCTGGCTCCCAGTGTGGTACTCGGCCAGCTCAAACTCAGAAAGTATGTTTTGCTATAATTATGGGAAGGATGGGCACATGAAAGGGAATGCCAGTCCCAAAAGACACTGACAAAGTTGCATATAGGCTACAAGGAGAGCTTCGAGAACAAATCAGTGGTTAAGAGGTGCACGAAATGATCCCAGTGAGGCACCAAAATGCTAACTCACGTCCTTTTGTGGCAAGGTCAGTTGCCCAGGCCCCCTACTCTCTCCAGACTGGTCCAGAATAGTGGGTCCCTCCATGGAGACAACTGTAAAGGTGAATGGAGTGTCTACAAGAGCTGTATTAGACAGTGGCTCCCAAGTGACAATTATGTTCCAGGATTGGTATCAGAAGCATTTGTCAGACGTTACTTTACAACCATTAGAAGGACTGCATGTATGGGGGTTAAGTGAGAAGGCCTACCCTATTCCGGTATATCTGAATTTGGCTGTCTTTCCCCACCTCCGTGGCTGGGTGCGAACAAGTAGAGACTCTAGCTTTAGTGTGTCCCCCACTGGACTGTATGATGGTGTCCCTTTGTTGATTGGAACAAATGCTCATATGTTCGAAGGCTGGCACAGTTGTGTTATGAAAAACAGGGGTCAAAACTAGTAGGCTTTAAGAGTTCCAGCTTTAATTAAGAAGGCCTATGAGGCACAGAGATGCTGAAAAATAGAACCAGAGGAACCGGTTGGAATTGTATGGAAGAAGGATCCTGAGTCTCTGATCCTGGCGCCAAATGCCCAGTGTACCTTACAGGGAGAGGTCCGTATAGAAAGGATGTTAAGAATAAAATATTAATGTTGGATGCACCAGGCGATGGAAAATTGCCAGAGGGACTGCTGGTCAAGCCTAGTATTTTGCCCACTAGAGCCCATGCTTATGCCAGAAGGGTAATGGTCCAAGTTCATAATGTGTCTGAAAGAGACATTCGAGTAAATAGAGGTTGCATCCTGGCTAATGTGCATTGTGCAGACACTGCAGTGCTACCCAGCAGCAAGAGTTGAGGAAGAATGACAGAGTGCGCCTGACTTGTTTGATTTCGGCGACTCCCCGTTGCCAGCTGAATGGAAAGTGAGGATCAGTGAGAAGTTTGCCCAGAGAGACCAGGTGTTTTCTTTAAAGGAATGGGATGTAGAATGCATGCAAGGAGCTGAGCACAATATCCGGCTGCATGACGAAAGACCATTTCGTGAGAGGTCTCGACGCCTGGCACCTGCTGACATAGATGATGTGAGACGGCATCTGCAAGAGATGTTAGCTGCTGGTGTAATACAAGAATCCAGAAACCCTTATGCTTCCCCCATTGTGGTAGTGAGGAAAAAGAATGGGACAGTAAGGATGTGTGTGGATTATCGCACCTTAAACCGGCGGACTATCCCTGATCAGTACACAATGCCCCGCATTCAGGATGCTTTGGAGTGCCTAAACGGGAGCAAGTGGTTCTCTGTGTTGGATCTCCACAGTGGGTACTACCAGATCCCGATGGCCCCAGAGGACTGTGAGAAGACAGCCTTTATCTGTCCGCTTGGCTTCTATGAATTCATGAGGATGCCTCCAAAGGTTTCAGGTGCCCCAGCCACTTTTCAACGATTGATGGAGCGTGCAGTAGGGGACATGAACTTACTAGAGTGCCTGGTATACCTAGATGATGTTATTGTGTTTGGCAGCTCACTGGAGGAACATGAGAGCAGATTATTTAAGGTATTGGACCGACTGGAGGACTTTGGCCTTAAACTGTCCATTGATAAGTGTCAATTCTTTCAATCAGTAAAGTATGTGGGACACATAGTATCCACCGAGGGAATAGAGACTGACCCAAGTAAAGTTGAGGCCTTGACCACCTGGCCACAGCCCAAAATCTAAAAGAACTGCAAGATTCCTGGGATTCTGTGGTTATTATCGGTGCTTCATCAAGGACTATTCAAGGTGATCCGCCTTTACTTAACCTTACTCAAGGGTATCCCCAACCCACAAAAATACCAAAAGTCAGCGTCCTCAAGACTGAAAGAGTGTATTTTCATCCGAGTGAAGTATTTGGGGCCCGCTGGACTCCTGATTGTGAGACTGCTTTTCATGAGATCATATATCAACACCCATGCTCCAGTGCTGGCCTATGCGATCCAAGAAAACCTCAGTCCTGCACACTGATGCTAGCTTGCAAGGGTTGGGGCTGTGTTGTACCAAGAGCACAAGAATGGCCTGAGACCAGTGGCCTTTGCCAGTAGAAGCCTGACCCCATCCGAAAATAACTATCCTGTACATAAGTTAGAGTTCTAGCTTTGAAGTGGGCTATTGTGACCAATTCCATGAGTACTTGTATGGGGCTAAAATACTAGTAAAACTGACAATAATCCTTTGACCTATGTGCAGACCTCAGCTGTTGGATGCCACTGGTCATAGGTGGCTTTCTGCATTATCTACATATGACTATGCTCTCGAATACCGAGCAGGTCTGAACCACATAGATGCTGATGCTCTCCCGGAGGCCTGTTCCCCAGAATGATTGGGTCCGATTGGCAGAACCTGACATTCGGGCACTCTGCCGGAAGTTTGACAGGGAGGAACAAATGTCCACGGATGCAGTGGACTGCATGGTGGATTGCTTGGGACCCTCTGAGAATTGCATACCTGCTGCTTATTGCCACTTTTCTGCAATAGACATTGATGCACTGCCTCAGCTGGACAATGACAGTATTCAAGGGCTCAACTCATGATCCCATTATCAAAGCAGCTTTAGAAGCCCTCTATGCAGGAAAGATGTGTCCAAATTACGCTCCACTGATTGAGAACTGCACTGTTATACAAAGAAGGTCCTAAGTTGAAACTGATCAATAAACTGTTATACAGAGAAACAGTAGACAGAGGGACAAGTAGACAAACAACAACAACTAGTGCTGCCCACTGCCTTTCGAGACTCAGTACTGAGGTCCTTGCACAACCACATGGGGCACCTTGGTATAGACAGAACGCTTGACTTGGTGAGATCCAGATTCTATTGGCCTAAGATGGGGCTTGATGTGAGCAACACATTCAAACTTGTAGTCGCTGTACAGAGGAAAGCTTTCTCCAGAGGGCTGCCCCTTGTTAACATCACCACCAGTGCACCCATGGAGCTGGTCTGTATTGATTTTCTGAGTTTGGAGTCAGATCAAAGAAATATCAGTAATGTGCTGGTGGTCACTGACCATTTCACGAGATATGCCCAAGCTTTCCCCACCAAAGACCAGAAAGCATCCACTGTAGCCAAAGTACTTGTAGAAAACTTTTTTGTTCACTATGGAGCTCCACAAAGAATCCATTCTGATCAAGGGAGAGACTTTGAGAGTCGTCTCATCAAAGAGATGCTTTCTCTGTGGGGAGTGAGAAAGTCCAGAACCACTCCTTACCACCCCCAGGGGGACCCACAGCCTGAACATTTCAACCGCACTTTGCTAGATATGCTAGGCATCCTGCACCCAAAGGACAAGCCTAGATGGAGCCAACAAATTAGCACCTGGTACATGCTTATAACTGCACCAAAAGTGATGCCCTGGGTTCTCCCCACCGCCTGATGTTTGGAAGAAGCTCGACTACCAGTAGATGTGTGTTTGGGGTCTCTCCTGGCAGGGTTCAAGCTGACAACTATTTACAGTATGTGCAAAAGTTAAAGGCCCAGCTAACTCATGCATACCAACTGGCTCAAACCATGGCTGCCAAAAGAAATCTGGCCATCAAAGAACGGTATGATAAAAAGGTGAAAGCACAGGAACTCCAGGAGGGAGATCGGGTATTGCTAAGAAATCTGGGACTGCATGGCAAACACAAGATTGCTGACAGATGGCACCATCTCCCTCACATTGTAGTGGGCAAACTAGATGATCTGCCAGTGTACAAAGTAAGGCCTGAGAATAATTCAAAGATGTAAAACAATGCATAGAAATCATTTACTACCCATTGGACAAATCTTGATTGAGTCAGAGCCCCAGAAGATGCCTCTGGACCAGTGACTAGAGCTGCTGCTAAGAAAAGATCAAGAAAGTCTGTACCTACAGAAGCAGAGTTAAAGTCTTCCTCCACCAAGTCCCAGTTGAGCATGACTGTCAGTCCATATCAGAAGAAAGTGAGAATGACTTTGAATACTATCCTTCTTACGAACTGAGTCAATTGTTTCGGGGCAATCCCTAGTCAATACTGGAGACGAAGCTGGGCCTTCTGGACTGTCTAAGCCCCTGAAGCAGTCCCTGGAGCCAATGCTCCCAGAAAGTGAGGTGCAAAGCATCAGATCAGATGAAATGGAATCATTGTGCATGGTTGAACTGTTTGAGCTTTCAGCGGAGAAAATGATGGATTAGGGCAGACTGGTGATACACCGGAACAAGAAGAGTATTTTGAGTGCCCTGACAGTCCACTGCCAGTGTCCGAAAGCTCTCCATGCGAGCCAAATGTTGTGGACTCAGAAACTGTAACTCCTGGAGCTGAAAGTGCCCCAAGTTCTAGCCTCTCTACCCCCATGGAGACTCCCCTGACAAGTGAGGACAATGCTGAAAATGAGGCTCAGAGTGCAGAGACTGTAACAGTTCCCCTTAGAAAGACTGGTCGAGCTGTAAAGCCTGTGGTGCACCTCAGTTATGATTCCCTGGGCCGGCCAGTGGACCTGCCTCTCAATGTTGTCCATAAAGGAGTGTATGTGTCCCCGAGCTCATTGCCCAAACTGAGCATCAGTGCTAACTCCAAGTTACTTGTGTTGCCCTCTAAGTATGGTGCCCTTGCCCGTCCAGCCCAAGGTAACTGATAGGGAAGGGCCCCCTCTTCAGGTTTCATGTACAAGAGGTAATAACCTGAGTTATGGTACAATGTATATGTAATACTGTGTAAAGAGTGACGTACTGCAATGTTTCAGAAATGTGTTCTTGGTAAAATGATATATTGACTGATGATTACATGTGTGAGCCTAATGCAAATGTGCATGGTTGCAGTTAAAACTGTAGGGTTACTTGCTTGACGCGACGTCAAGCTTTCCCAAACCAGGAAGGTGTAACCCCCTGCAAATGGGGGTTCCCAAAGACTTCAGGAGCTTGCTTGAATGCTCCAAGCCTGAATGGTGTTTGGCGTTTAAGCCATTTATCAGTGGTGTTTTAGAGCCTCTGGTACTGTCTCTTTAAGAGCTGTCTGCTTGCAGACATAATTAGTTTATATGGGGGACTGTGTGCTTCTCTGTTTGAGTACCACTCGAGCTGCTGCCAATTCACTCCATTTTGCAGTCACTAGGAGTGCAAAGGAACCTATCTGAAAGATGTAACTGTTTGCCAGAAATCATTTACAGTAATAATGAAATTACAGTTTGTCTAACCTGCTTTCTTTGCAGTCAGAACTGTGTCTGCCTAGTTCCCCATTCTGGTTTTGAACTGCTGAACTGGACCAATCAGTGTGGGGTAGCTAGCTCTAAAATGGTGCCTTGGATGAATCAGAACTTGGACTCATAATCTGAGCCAGCCACAAGAGGATTGTATGGGCAGTGACTCTGGGAGATGTAGTTTAGACTTCTGCGCCTTTTGGACCAACAGCAGCAGTCTATTGTGAGTGACAGCCAATCCAGTCAAGAACTGGGAGGAACTCAAAGAAGTGCCGGTTTTGTCTGTTGGAGTTTCAGTTTAGCTCTGGGTGAAGGGAAAGAAACCCTGTGCTCCTTCAGTGCACAGTTTCAGTCAAAAACGTGTGTAAGGCCCAGAGTTCCGGTCTGCAGCTTGTGTAACTGCTTGTTAGGACTGAATCCGTCCTGTGAAAGAATCAAAGAATCTCTGAAGAGTAGAAACCAGGCTCACCCTGTAGAAGACTGGAGAAATTGTTGAATTGTACTGGTCTGTCAGGAACTGAATCTGCTGTTTGTTCTCCGGTATTGTGCAGTAATTGTGATCGGGATAGAAGCAGCTTGCCTGGTATAAGTACTTTCTTTTGCCATATAAATGTGTGAGGAGACTGTGGAGCTCAAGAGTAGCCCTGCTGACATTGAAGGACCCTATCTTGTATGGGGTTCGTGAGTACTAATTCAGGGTCGCTTCCTGTTGAATTACAATAAATCCAAATGGAATCACTGTACTGCTGACTGTTTAAACTAATTTTTCTTTTCTCTGTGGGAAAGGGCCCTACCAGCTGCCACTGGTTTGGACTAGCCACTAGGGCTTGGGTGCCCAGGGACAGTAACTGGTAGGGATAGGCCTAGTGCACAGAGCCATAGGTAGATAGTAAAGTGATAAGCTAATTAACCTGATTTCCCTGTCCTTGTTATATCCCCTAAATAAATCAGAGCTGCTTGTTTCAGCAAAGTTATACTGCCTGAGGTATTTGTCTATGTTAAAGTACTGTACTGTGATTGTTGCACTGTATCTTATTTCACAGGAGGTCCCAGTGCGGAACTGGTCCTGGGGGTAAGTGTATACTGTGAAGGTAATTCTGATATATTGTGTGGGCCACTAGTGGGAAGAAAGGGGTTGCAGTGTCCCAGAGGGCTGTGACCAAGTAAGTTTAACTATTGCAAACCCTGACCTCTGGGTGGAGGCACCCGCCATTGGATCCAGGCCCCTCAACCTGTTAGTGGCAAATCAGGCAGGGGTAGTAGCCCCTGGGATAGCGCCATCTAGGGGTTACAGAGGCAAAGTGGGGGAAGGCTCTCAGGGCCTGTAAGCAATAGAAAAAATAAGAAGGTAACGAGAATGGGAAGAATGCAGGTGTAGGACCACAAAACAGCAAAAGAGGATGCAGAGCTAGTGGGAAGGGGGTCTGCCTTAATGTCAGAAGTCTGGGTAATAAAGTCAGTGTGCTCCAGGTACTAATGACAGACGCTGAGGTACACCTCATAGCCATGAGAGAAACTTGGGCCACAGAGAATAATGACTGGGACTTGTTTGTCCCAGGTTACACGATGTTTAGATAGGATAGAAGGAAGGGCACAGGCACCATGGGATTCAATCAGTGGTTGAAAAACTGGTGTGGAGCTCAGGGATTTGGCTTCGTTGGGGACTGGGGGTCCACTTGGAGTGATGCAAGCCTATACTGGCATGATGGGCTGCATCTGTCCGGGAGGGGAACCAGGATCCTAGATGATAGGTTTAAGTGCTTCATTGGCAAGCTTTTAAACTAGCCAAGGGGGGAAGCACTGGAAAGGAGCAGGAAAATCATAGCCCCCCCCAAATAATAATGGTACTAAGTGCAGCAAACACCAACATAGAGGTGTCGATAGGGAGAAGGGCAGGGGTAAATGGAGAAAGTGACAAAGGCAAGAAGGACAGGAATGGGGCAAAAGGGAGTAAGGCCATCAGGAAATGGAGGGTAATGAGTACCAATGCCGTAGTCTGGGCAACAAGCTCCCTGAGCAGATGGCCTTAATGGAAGAGGGATGCCTGGATATCGTAGCAGTCACAGAAACATGGTACACAGAGACCCATGACTGGGATGTTAACATACCAGGGTACATAACCTACAGGAGAGACAGGCAGGGAGAAGAGGGAGGAGTAGCTCTCTGTAAGGAAGGGATAAAAGCAACTGAACAAAAGAGTAAACAGGAGGAGAGAGGCACTGTGGGTCACCTTGAGACTGGAAAGGCACCACAATCCGCACAGGGTTGTGTACAGACTCCATGTCAGGGAAGAAATGGACAAGTATATGATAGAAGGCATTCTTAGAATGGCAGAGAAAGGGAGATACTGTTGATGGGAGACCTGAATATGCCAGATGTTAACTGGAGCACATTTGCTGCAGCCACATCCAAGAGCAGGGCCATTCTTGATGCCCACAGGTGGCAGGCATTAGACAGCTAGTTTCGGAACCCACTCATGAGGGAGCAATCTAGACCTCATACTCTCAAACGGGGCAGTGAGGGGATCTCAGATCTAGGTGGGTTGCCATCTGGGGACAAGTGACCATCAAACAGTGTGATTCACGTTAAACTCAGCTACAGAGTCAAGCCATACAAAAGTGAGGTACTGGACTTTAGGAGGGCTGACTTTGGCAAAGATGGGAGAGTGCCTCAGAAAAGCACTAGCAAACAGGCTAGAAGGAGGTGAGCAACAATGGGGAATTATCAAAACTGCCATCACAGAGGCAACAAGCCTTTGTGTGAAGCAAATAAACAAATCAAACGAAAGAAAAAGCCAACTATGGTTCTAAAAGAGGTGGCTGTGAAAGTCAAGAAGAAAAGATAGCACTCGAAGTATAAGGAAACACAGAAGGAGCAGGACAGAGAGCTGTACCAGTTAAGGCAGAAGGAAGCAGGGTGGAAAGTCAGAATAGCAAAGGCTCAAACTGAGGAAAAGATAGCCAACTCAGTTAAGAAGGGGGATAAAACCTTTTATAGGTACATCAGCGAGCGAGAAAGACAAAGGAGGATAGTGAGGCTGAATAGAATGAATGGTGGGTGGGCAGAGGGGACAGTGAAAGGCAGGAATACTGAACGAATATGTCTGCTCAGTATTCACAAAGAGAGGAGGAAGTGCCCAATCCAATTAACAGAAGCACTCTTGATAGGGGTCGATCCCAGTCCTTTCACAGAAGAAAGGGTTCTGCAAGAACTCCTAAAACTGAAGGTGGACAAAGCAATGGGTCCTGATGGAATACACCCAGAATTCTAAAAGAATTAAGGGAGGAACTAGTGAAACCACTGGCTACTCTTTTAATAAATCATGGGAGGATGGGGTGGTACCCGAGGACTGGAGGAAGGCGATGTGATTCCCTTCACAAAAGTGGGACCAAGACAGAGGCAGGAAACTACAGATTTGTCAGTCTGACCTCTGTGGTAGGGAAAGTGATGGAGTCACTTCTGAAGGAAAGAATAGTTGAGTACCTAGAGGCCAGTGGAGCACAGGACCCAAAGCAGCATGGGTTCACAGCGGGAAGGTCATGTCAGACAAATCTAATAGATTTCTTTGACTGGGTGACCAAAGTAGTAGACCAGGGAGGGGCTGTGGACATGGCCTACCTAGACTTTAGCAAGGCATTTGACACAGTCCCACACAAAAGATTAATAGTCAAATTAACCAGCCTGGGAGTGGGACCCAGGGTGGTAGCCTGGGTAAAACATTGGCTGGACAACAGGACACAGAAGGTAATTGTAAATGGAGTCCACTCTGAAGAAAGGGGGTTAGTAGTGGGTACCGCAGGGTTCAATATTGGGTCCAGTCCTTTTAATGTCTTCATCAGTGACATTGCAGAGGGACTGGAGGAAAGTATGCCTTTTGCAGATGACACAAAGATCTGCAACAGGGTTGATACACAAGGAGGCATGGAAAGGATGAAAGGGACTTCAAGGTTGGAGGAATGGTCAGAAGTATGGCAGCTAGATTCAATGCAAAGAAGTGCAAATAATGCACCTGGGAAACAAGAACCCAGGGAAGAATACAATGGGTGGGGAGGTAGTAACAACAACAAAAGAAAGGGACCTGGGGTAATCATATCAGATGACCTTAAGGTTAGCAAGCAATGTGAGAAGACAGTAGGGAGGGCTGGGGTATACTGGGATGTATAGGAGAGGCATCATCAGCAGAAAACAGGAAGTTGTTATCCTCTGTACAGACAGTTGGTGAGACCCCATCTGGAGTACTGTGTCCAGTTCTGGAGACCCCATCTCGCAAGGACATAGACAGGATAGAGGCAGTCCAGAGGAAGGCAATTAAAATGGTGCAGGGTCTGTAAGAAGCCGTATGAGGAGGAGACTAAAGGATTAATATGTATACCCTTGAGGAAAGAAGGAGAAGGGGACATGATAGAAACTTTTAGTACCTCAGTGGAATCAACAAAGTCCAAGAGGGTAGCATCTTCAGAAAAGAGACATGCAAGAACAAGGGGACACAATTTAAAGATAGAAGGAGGGCAGTTCAGGGCAATGTGAGGAGGAAGTATTTCACAGAGAGGGTAGTGGATGCATGGAATAGCCCTGAGGAGGTCGTGGGTCTAAAACTGGGAGAATTCAAGAATGCATGGGACAGACATAAGGCAATTCTTGTGGGGGGTAGGAAGAAATAGGCTGTTGGTTAACTAGGATCTGCGGCCTATCTTGTAGGTAGGGAAATGGGCAGACTAGATGGGCCTAGCGGTCCTTATCTACCGTCAGAGTCTAAAGGGGAGGTGTGGCCCTATAATTCAGGAAGGGCACAGAGGCTGTGGAGGACAGACACATTAGGGGAAGCAAAAGAGAAACAGAGTCACTGTGGGTTCACCTCACAGAGCTCTCAAGCAAAAATGCCAGTGGAGGTGATCTATGGACCACCAGAACATGGAGAAGAGAGAGAGAGATATGGAGCTCGGAGAAGAGCTTGCTAGGGGAGTGAAGAAGGGGGAAGTAGTGGTGATGGGTGATCTGAACCTGCCAGATATAGACGGGGACATTCCAGTGATCAGGTGCATCAGAAGTCAGGCCCTGCTGGATACATTGTAGGGCTGCCTGCTGGTGCATCTGGTTGAGAAACCCACAAGAAAGGTGTTCATTCTCGATCTGGAGCTTACCAACTTGGAAACAGTGAGTGAAGTGAGAGGAGAGGAGCCACTGGGGTCCAGCGACCATAACTCCATTTGGTTCAGACTGGCCCTTGGGACCAGAATGCCCCTATCAAAAACTGAAGTCCTGGATTTAAGAAGAGCAGACTTCAACTGGATGAGAAAGCCAGTCTGAGATAAACTGACCAGGGTGGACAGCATCAGAGGTTTAAAGGAAAGATGGGGGGCAATCAAGGGGACCACTCTAGAGGGAACAAAGTCATGCATGAGACTTGTTACAAAGCAAAACAGGTACAAGAGACCAATCAAGTGCTCAGAATGGTTCAGAGAAGCAGTGAGGGCCAAAATAAAAGGCTTTCAACAAGTACAGGGAAAGCAGGACTAGAAGGAATGGGAAGATTGCCAAGTAAAAACTAGGGAAACAAAGAGGAAGGTCAGAGAGGCACAGGAGACTTAGAGCTGTGCATTGCAGAGGGAATCAAAGGTGGGAAAGAACAGTTCTTCAGATATATTACAGAAAAAAAGGAAGCAGGGAGGGGGTATTGTTAAGCTACAAGAAGGGGGAGGGTACTAGAGGAGGATGGACAAAAAAGCAGCTGTCCTTAAAGATGACTTCTGCACTGTCTTCACAAGGGAAGAGTGTGGACCCCTGCCTGAAAGCAGCTTCAAGGCAGCTGTCAGAGCATTCCTGAAATGAGGCAGCCAGTATTTACCAGGGAAAAGGTCCAGAAGGGTCTTGAAGCCCTAAAGGTAGATAAAGTCCCAGTGCCAGATAGGGTGTACTCAAAGGTGCTCAAGGAATTGGCTGTGGAGGTGGCTGAACCCCATAGTAGGACTATTCAGTAGCTCAGTTCAGACAGGGGTAGTTACAGGAGACTGGAAGGTACTGGACACAGTCTTGCTACATGGGGGGGGGGGGGCAACTGGGGAATTATAGACCTGCCAGCCTTAATTCAGTAGTAGCTAAGCTGATTGAGTCACTGATCAATGAGGACCTTGTGGACTACATAGAGAGGAAGTCTATAGGATAGTAAACAGCATTGTTTTGTGACAGGGTTGAGGAGGTCTTATCAGACCAACTTGACAGTTTTCTTTGACTGGGTAACAAAGGTAGTAGATAAGAGCCATGCTGTGAATTTACTCTACTTTGATTTCTGTATGGTTTTTGACTCAGTGCCACACAAGATTGCTGAAGAAGTTGGAGGACCTAGGCACGGCTAGGGACATAGTTAGATGGGTAAGAAACTGGCTGAAGGTGAGACAGCAGAGGGTGGTGGTAAATGGGGTCAAATCAGAAAAGAGGGAGGTCCTGAGTAGGGTGCCACAGGTATCTGTCCAGGGTCCTGTCTTCTTCAATATGTTTATCAGCTACATTGGAGAGTGCATCTGGGGCAAGCTGTATCTATCTGCAGATGACACGAAACGCTGCATTGGGATAGACAGCAACAAAGAGATAATAGAGATGCCTAGGGATCTAGAAAGGCTAGAGATGTGTCTAAGGTTTGGCAATTGAAATTCAGCATCAAAAAATGCAAGGTTATGCAACTACGGAAAAAAAAACAGGACTGGGTACTGGATCAGAAGGGTTAAAAAACTGAGCTCTACGGCAGAGGTAAGTGACTTGGGAATAATCATTAGTGATGCCCTCAAACAATCAAGCCAGTTTAATATGGCCTATTGGAGTGCATCGGAAGGGGCACTGACAGCAGGAAAAAGGAGGTACTACTACCTCTATATAGGTCACTGATGAGGCTGTACCTGGAACACTGTGCTCAGTTCTAGAGTCTCACCCAATGATTGACAGAGACAGGCTGGAGATGGTGCAACACAGGGTGACCAATATGACTCGGGGATCACAGGGCAGATCTTATGAAGATTGTCTCAAGACACTGCACGTGTACTTGCTGGAGACTTGGCAAGAGAGGGGAGATACGACAGAGATATTCAGGCTCCTGAAGGGAAGAAACATGATGAACTGCGGGAACTATTTAGCAGAATACAGAGTCAAGAACCCAATTTCATAAGTAGAAACTGGTGGTGGGGGACGGGGTTTAAGAGAGATGAAGAAGTTTTATTTTACAGCCAAAGGTGGAACCGTGGAATAGTCTGCCAGTGGAAGTGGTGGGTGCCAAGACCGTAAATGGTTTCAAGCATGGTTGGGACAGACTGAAGGTTCTTGTGGTTGCTCAGGTTGTTAGCAGTAGGGAGGGGTTGGACTGGGAGGGATAGAACCCGGTATGGACAATAGATGCTGGGCAGTTAAGGAATGTTTGCCAGACTAGATGGTCCCTTGGTCGTTTTCTGCCATCATTGTCTATGTTTCTATATCTACTTGTTATTTACTCATCAGTCTGAGAGAATTGCAGCACTTAGCATCCAGAATGAGCACTGCAAATGTAAGGGATTCCCCTAGGTGTGGATGGCACACCAACCTTGCAATGCCTCTGGGTTATTGTAGATGTTTCGGTGTCTACCCCTGCCTTGCAAGCTCACAAGGTTGAGGGGTCTGAGTTCTTTCTGTCTCCTTTTGTGAGGTGAGGTTCATTGCTATGTTAAATGTTGTGAGGCAATTAGAGGTGGGTCAGGTGTAGGTTGCAGGATCATGGTCATATACTGGCCTTTAAGGAATGGAGGTGATTTCTTGCAGGAGCTGGCAGACTTCATGGACACACTCCACAGCGGCTTCAGCCTTAGAATAGGAAAGGCCTATGGACTCCAACCCAACTCGGGCCCATCCGCCTACCCCTGATCCCTCCAATTTCCCAATAGCCCACATAAATTCGTCTAGGTTAGAGAATTCTGTATACCACAGATTAATTAAAATCATTAGGGATTGATTGACAACAATTATAAATGCTACAGATTTAAAAAAAAAAAACACAAGTAATTTGTAAAAAGCAGATTAATGGGAAATATTATCCTAGGGTTGGGGGGGAGGCGAACCGTCGCACAGTGTGTCCCTGGCACAGGTTCTCTGTGTTTCTATTATTCTGACTGAGCCACCAGGGAACACTCTAAACTATCAACAGGATAGTTTACAGTAGCACAGGGGCACGGAGCCTGTAGGACATCATCAGTGATGTTGGTAGCTCCCCCCTCCTCCCGAGAGATTTAAATTTGCGTTTGTTGGGCGCCAGTCGCTCCCTCTTCATGAGATGGCGTTCCTGTGGCGCAGCAACTTTATAAAGTGAGTAAAAGTGTGAGCTTGGTATAGAAAGCAATGAAGATAACAGAAAACAACTACCTACTTTATTTCAACTGGATATCAGGGCCATGAAGTAGTGAGGTTCGTTTAGAACACTGAAAAGAGTTATAGGAGGGAGACGGTTAAAACCGTGGGAAAACATTATTGAAGGTATTAATACTGTGTTTTTAGTTAGTGAAACAGCTTGGGTTGCCAATTTATTTGAAATGCTCACAAGTATATCTTTTCAGCAGGGAGAAAGTTACCGAAGCCCACGGGCCTAATGGAAATAAATATTTTTAATGAAAAACAGGTGAACATTGAATATATGGTTCAGTTTGTGAATAGAAAAGTTTAAAGACTGAGCTAACGCCTAAAGATAAAAATAGGGTTTGAATGTTTATTTTGCAGATCTAGCTACTACAGGAGATTTTTAAGTGGCAAAAAAAGACAGAGAATAAATGCTAAAGATACTGTACAAAGGTAAGCACAATATGTGCTTAGGAAACAATTCATTTTAGCATCGATTTAAAGAACCAGTATCATTGTTAACATGGAATCAAATATAACATTATGAAATAGAATATCAGAATTATGGTTATTTTGTTGTAGCTTTGAATAAGACAGTGGGAAATAACGGCAAGGAAATATGATTGAAAAGACTTGATTTTTTACATGGCAAATGTACATTTAAAAGGATAGTACCTATGTTTTGGCCCTAGGTGTCCAAATTGAAGTATAATAGCAATGTATAAATCACTGATTGACATAACTTGATGGCAGTAGGTCATAGCTATGTTGTTTAGAAACAGATTAATGTATTTATTGGAGAGTGGGAAAACAGTGGTGGTTGTTTGGAAATATCAATTTATGAAATATCTGAAGTAGGAACTAAATAAGATTTTTTTTTATTTTTATTTTAGAAACACAGTACGGACCTGATGAAGTGGCAGAGCCACAAAACTGTTGTCCCTATGATCTGTGTTTAATAAAGAATTGAATGAAGACATCTTTTACAGTGGATTGAATGAAGACATCTTTTACAGTGGAGTTCATTCTTCCTTTTATAATTTTTCAATTATACAGTACCTCCCCACCACCCCAATCTACCCATGAACCAACCCTATGCACTGGCAGTCCCCCAAATTTATACTGTGGCTGGTCTTGCATGCCCTTCCAGATCCAGTCCATGTTAGTCCCAGAGGCTTTTCTGTTCCCTCCTAGGTGCAAACAAATTAATGGTTTCCCCTGGGCTGCCCCTAAATTCCCTATCGGGCACAGCCCTTAAAACTATGCCTACCCCTACGCCACAGTGAGCAATTAAAGCAGCAATATTTGATAGCAAAAAAAAAAAAATCATCATATATAGATACTGTATGTGTGTGTATATACATTGGAGCCAGAACGGTTTGAAAAGTGGTAGGGCAAAGGATGTAAGGGGTAAATTCTCCCCTATTAAGTACATTAACATGATTGCAAAAACCGATAAGGCCACTTATGAAATGGTAGGGCCATGGCCTAGTGCCCCGTTCTGGCACCTATGTGTGTGTGTTTTATATATATATATATATATTTTTTTTTTTAAACTGCATTTCTGAAATCCTTAGAGTCAACCTCGGTGCCGTTTTAGTTTTCTCAGGTATTTAAAAAATGTCATTTATAGTAGCTTTTGTAATGGCACACATCATTAAAGATGGCCACCACTCGCTGTTTTAGAAAATCTCCTCTGCTGGGTTTACCTGTTGAATGTACATGCTAGAGTTACACTATAAATTTATTAGGATGGTGTTGCCACATGTTTCTTATGGTAAACAGAGCAGTACCAGACCAAGATATTTACATTCTTTTCATGGCATGAGAACAGGTACTTAAAGAAAATTCAAAATCCCAAATCTTTTAGTTCAGAAATGAAAGAAAATGAAAAGAAAACTGGTATATTTATTTATTTTTTGCCAGAAAAATATTACTGCTGATGGTATTGCTGAAAACAAAAACCTATATAGTGAATAACAAATGCTGCTTTCAGTATCTGCTTTAGCCCTCCTGTACTGGGGCACTACTCTTTCCCCACTGGTACCAGTATTCAAACCCTTAGTACTAGGGAGCTTCTTGTATTTCACTGGGTACCTAGCCATGGAATTTGTGTGGCCCTGATGACGGTGCACATTGTTGGCTGGTAGTGGTGCACTTAAAGTAAAAGGGTAACACTGTTTAGTAAAACAGAAACCCCAAACCCAAAGGCCATTGAATGAATAACTCCAACTAAGGTATTTGTAGCTCTTGAGTGGTCAAGTCCAGTAACTACTTCCCCAACTATTTTATAGATTTTGTTGCAGGGCAAGCACTGTGTGCAGTCATGGTTCCTGACCTGGGGGATCTCCCATCTCCATCCAGGGGTGTAGCCAAACAACAAAAACAATTTGTACCCCAGGATCGTGTTTGTTACCCTGTCCGGTATCATAAACACAGCTTGTGTACACCATGGCACTATTTGCTGCCCCCACCCAGGCACTGGTACAGTAAATGCAGTTGCCATACACTACTCCCTCCTACATCTACAAACCACCCCACAGCCAGTAATGTTGTATGGTCCCTGGGATGCAAAGACAGTCACAGCATCCTACCCTTTCAGTTTTGACTTCCAAGAGTGAAATTACCACAAGGCTTAATTAGTTCTGTGTTGTGTTGATTGGGACAATGGCAGCAGTGTAGAGCCTTGCTGTTGCCCCCTAAAATAAACTTGCACACCATTGAACATTGGGAGGGCTGAAAGCTCATGGTTCAATGTGGGGGAATAGCTCCTCCCACACATCTCACATTTAAGCCAGTCGCTTCCGTTGCCTCCGCTTGGAACGTTTCAAAATGGCCATGGATTGCTGCGGCTGCCTGGCTGGTGGGGCTTGGCTCTTTCTTGTTGTTTCCCCCTACCTCTGTTCCTAATTCCTGTGTTTTTCTTTGTCTCTCTCACTCTTTCCTTGTGCTTTCTCCCGTGCCTCTGTGTCTCCCACTGTTTGTCTCTCCCCCCCACTCCCGTGCCTCTGTGTCTCCCACTGTTTGTCTCTCCCCCCCACTCCCGTGCCTCTGTCTCTCCCACTGTTTGTCTCTCCCCCACTCCCGTGCCTCTGTCTCTCCCACTGTTTGTCTCTCCCCACTCCCGTGCCTCTGTCTCTCCCACTGTTTGTCTCTCCCCCCACTCCCGTGCCTCTGTCTCTCCCACTGTTTGTCTCTCCCCCCACTCCGTGCCTCTGTCTCTCCCCTGTTTGTCTCTCCCCCCACTCCCGTGCCTCTGTCTCTCCCACTGTTTGTCTCTCCCCCACTCCCGTGCCTCTGTCTCTCCCACTGTTTGTCTCTCCCCACTCCCGTGCCTCTGTCTCTCCCATGTTTGTCTCTCCCCCACTCCCGTGCCTCTGTCTCTCCCACTGTTTGTCTCTCCCCCACTCCCGTGCCTCTGTCTCTCCCACTGTTTGTCTCTCCCCCCACTCCCGTGCCTCTGTCTCTCCACTGTTTGTCTCTCCCCCACTCCGTGCCTCTGTCTCTCCCACTGTTTGTCTCTCCCCACTCCCGTGCCTCTGTCTCTCCCACTGTTTGTCTCTCCCCCACTCCCGTGCCTCTGTCTCTCCCACTGTTTGTCTCTCCCCACTCCCGTGCCTCTGTCTCTCCACTGTTTGTCTCTCCCCCACTCCCGTGCCTCTGTCTCTCCCACTGTTTGTCTCTCCCCCCACTCCCGTGCCTCTGTCTCTCCCACTGTTTGTTCTCCCCACTCCCGTGCCTCTGTCTCTCCCACTGTTTGTCTCTCCCCCCCACTCCCGTGCCTCTGTCTCTCCCACTGTTTGTCTCTCCCCCCCACTCCCGTGCCTCTGTCTCTCCCACTGTTTGTCTCTCCCCCCCACTCCCGTGCCTCTGTCTCTCCCACTGTTTGTCTCTCCCCCCCACTCCCGTGCCTCTGTCTCTCCCACTGTTTGTCTCTCCCCCACTCCCGTGCCTCTGTCTCTCCCACTGTTTGTCTCTCCCCCACTCCCGTGCCTCTGTCTCTCCCACTGTTTGTCTCTCCCCCACTCCCGTGCCTCTGTCTCTCCCACTGTTTGTCTCTCCCCCACTCCCTGCCTCTGTCTCTCCCACTGTTTGTCTCTCCCCACTCCCGTGCCTCTGTCTCTCCCACTGTTTGTCTCTCCCCACTCCCTGCCTCTGTCTCTCCCAATGTTTGTCTCTCCCCCACTCCCGTGCCTCTGTCTCTCCCACTGTTTGTCTCTCCCCCTCCCGTGCCTCTGTCTCTCCCACTGTTTGTCTCTCCCCACTCCCGTGCCTCTGTCTCTCCCATGTTTGTCTCTCCCCCACTCCGTGCCTCTGTCTCTCCCACTGTTTGTCTCTCCCACTCCCGTGCCTCTGTCTCTCCCACTGTTGTCTCTCCCCCCACCGTGCCTCTGTCTCTCCCACTGTTTGTCTCTCCCCCCACTCCCGTGCCTCTGTCTCTCCCACTGTTTGTCTCTCCCCCACTCCCGTGCCTCTGTCTCTCCCACTGTTTGTCTCTCCCCCACTCCCGTGCCTCTGTCTCTCCCACTGTTTGTCTCCCCCACTCCCGTGCCTCTGTCTCTCCCACTGTTTGTCTCTCCCCCCTCCCGTGCCTCTGTCTCTCCCACTGTTTGTCTCCCCCACTCCCGTGCCTCTGTCTCTCCCACTGTTTGTCTCTCCCCCCACTCCCGTGCCTCTGTCTCTCCCACTGTTTGTCTCTCCCCACTCCGTGCCTCTGTCTCTCCCACTGTTTGTCTCTCCCCCACTCCCGTGCCTCTGTCTCTCCCACTGTTTGTCCCCCCCACTCCCGTGCCTCTGTCTCTCCACTGTTTGTCTCTCCCCCACTCCCGTGCCTCTGTCTCTCCCACTGTTTGTCTCTCCCACTCCGTGCCTCTGTCTCTCCCACTGTTTGTCTCTCCCCCACTCCCGTGCCTCTGTCTCTCCCACTGTTTGTCTCTCCCCCACTCCCGTGCCTCTGTCTCTCCCACTGTTTGTCTCTCCCCCACTCCCGTGCCTCTGTCTCTCCCACTGTTTGTCTCTCCCCCACTCCCGTGCCTCTGTCTCTCCCACTGTTTGTCTCTCCCCACTCCCGTGCCTCTGTCTCTCCCACTGTTTGTCTCTCCCCCACTCCCGTGCCTCTGTCTCTCCCAGTTGTCTCTCCCCCACTCCCGTGCCTCTGTCTCTCCCACTGTTTGTCTCTCCCCCACTCCGTGCCTCTGTCTCTCCCACTGTTTGTCTCTCCCCCCACTCCGTGCCTCTGTCTCTCCCACTGTTTGTCTCTCCCCCACTCCCGTGCCTCTGTCTCTCCCACTGTTTGTCTCTCCCCCACTCCCGTGCCTCTGTCTCTCCCACTGTTTGTCTCTCCCCCACTCCGTGCCTCTGTCTCTCCACTGTTTGTCTCTCCCACTCCCGTGCCTCTGTCTCTCCCACTGTTTGTCTCCCCCCCACCCGTGCCTCTGTCTCTCCCACTGTTTGTCTCTCCCCCACTCCCGTGCCTCTGTCTCTCCCACTGTTTGTCTCTCCCCACTCCCGTGCCTCTGTCTCTCCCACTGTTTGTCTCTCCCCCACTCCCGTGCCTCTGTCTCTCCCACTGTTTGTCTCTCCCCCACTCCCGTGCCTCTGTCTCTCCCACTGTTTGTCTCTCCCCCACTCCCGTGCCTCTGTCTCTCCCACTGTTTGTCTCTCCCCCCCTCCCGTGCCTCTGTCTCTCCACTGTTGTCTCTCCCCCCACTCCGTGCCTCTGTCTCTCCCACTGTTTGTCTCTCCCCCACTCCCGTGCCTCTGTCTCTCCCACTGTTTGTCTCTCCCCACTCCCGTGCCTCTGTCTCTCCCACTGTTTGTCTCCCCCCACTCCCGTGCCTCTGTCTCTCCCACTGTTTGTCTCTCCCCCACTCCCGTGCCTCTGTCTCTCCCACTGTTTGTCTCTCCCCACTCCCGTGCCTCTGTCTCTCCCACTGTTTGTCTCTCCCCACTCCGTGCCTCTGTCTCTCCCACTGTTTGTCTCTCCTCCCGTGCCTCTGTCTCTCCCACTGTTTGTCTCTCCCCCACTCCCGTGCCTCTGTCTCTCCCACATGTTTGTCTCTCCCCCCACTCCCGTGCCTCTGTCTCTCCCACTGTTTGTCTCCCCCCACTCCCGTGCCTCTGTCTCTCCCACTGTTTGTCTCTCCCCCACTCCGTGCCTCTGTCTCCCACTGTTTGTCTCTCCCCCCACTCCGTGCCTCTGTCTCTCCCACTGTTTGTCTCTCCCCACTCCCGTGCCTCTGTCTCTCCCACTGTTTGTCTCTCCCCCACTCCGTGCCTCTGTCTCTCCCACTGTTTGTCTCTCCCCACTCCGTGCCTCTGTCTCTCCCACTGTTTGTCTCTCCCCCACTCCCGTGCCTCTGTCTCTCCCACTGTTTGTCTCTCCCCACTCCGTGCCTCTGTCTCTCCCACTGTTTGTCTCTCCCCACTCCGTGCCTCTGTCTCTCCCAATGTTTGTCTCTCCCCCACTCCGTGCCTCTGTCTCTCCCACTGTTTGTCTCTCCCCACTCCCGTGCCTCTGTCTCTCCCACTGTTTGTCTCTCCCCCACTCCCGTGCCTCTGTCTCTCCCACTGTTTGTCTCTCCCCCACTCCGTGCCTCTGTCTCTCCCACTGTTTGTCTCTCCCCCACTCCCGTGCCTCTGTCTCTCCCACTGTTTGTCTCTCCCCACTCCGTGCCTCTGTCTCTCCCACTGTTTGTCTCTCCCCACTCCCGTGCCTCTGTCTCTCCCACTGTTTGTCTCTCCCCACTCCCGTGCCTCTGTCTCCCACTGTTTGTCTCCCCACTCCCGTGCCTCTGTCTCTCCCACTGTTTGTCTCCCCCCCACTCCCGTGCCTCTGTCTCTCCCACTGTTTGTCTCCCCCCCACTCCCGTGCCTCTGTCTCTCCCACTGTTTGTCTCTCCCCACTCCCGTGCCTCTGTCTCTCCCACTGTTTGTCTCTCCCCCACTCCCGTGCCTCTGTCTCTCCCACTGTTTGTCTCTCCCCCTCCCCGTGCCTCTGTCTCTCCCACTGTTTGTCTCTCCCCCACCGTGCCTCTGTCTCTCCCACTGTTTGTCTCTCCCCCACTCCCGTGCCTCTGTCTCTCCCACTGTTTGTCTCTCCCCCTCCCGTGCCTCTGTCTCCCACTGTTTGTCTCTCCCCCACTCCCGTGCCTCTGTCTCTCCACTGTTTGTCTCTCCCCCACTCCCGTGCCTCTGTCTCTCCCACTGTTTGTCTCTCCCCACCCGTGCCTCTGTCTCTCCCACTGTTTGTCTCTCCCCACTCCCGTGCCTCTGTCTCTCCCACTGTTTGTCTCTCCCCCTCCCGTGCTCTGTCTCTCCCACTGTTTGTCTCTCCCCCACTCCCGTGCCTCTGTCTCTCCCACTGTTTGTCTCTCCCCCACTCCCGTGCCTCTGTCTCTCCCACTGTTTGTCTCTCCCCCACTCCCGTGCCTCTGTCTCCCACTGTTTGTCTCTCCCCCACTCCCGTGCCTCTGTCTCTCCCACTGTTTGTCTCTCCCCACTCCCGTGCCTCTGTCTCTCCCACTGTTTGTCTCTCCCCACTCCCGTGCCTCTGTCTCTCCCACTGTTTGTCTCCCCCCACTCCCGTGCCTCTGTCCTCCCACTGTTTGTCTCTCCCCACTCCCGTGCCTCTGTCTCTCCCACTGTTTGTCTCTCCCCCACTCCCGTGCCTCTGTCTCTCCCACTGTTTGTCTCTCCCCCCACTCCCGTGCCTCTGTCTCTCCCACTGTTTGTCTCTCCCCCCACTCCCGTGCCTCTGTCTCTCCCACTGTTTGTCTCTCCCCCACTCCGTGCCTCTGTCTCTCCCACTGTTTGTCTCTCCCCCACTCCCGTGCCTCTGTCTCCCACTGTTTGTCTCTCCCCACTCCGTGCCTCTGTCTCTCCCACTGTTTGTCTCTCCCCACTCCCGTTCCTCTGTCTCTCCCACTGTTTGTCTCTCCCCCACTCCCGTGCCTCTGTCTCTCCCACTGTTTGTCTCCCCCCCCACTCGTGCCTCTGTCTCTCCCACTGTTTGTCTCTCCCCACTCCGTGCCTCTGTCTCTCCACTGTTTGTCTCTCCCCCACTCCCGTGCCTCTGTCTCTCCCACTGTTTGTCTCTCCCCCACTCCCGTGCCTCTGTCTCTCCCACTGTTTGTCTCTCCCCCTCCTCCGTGCCTCTGTCTCTCCCACTGTTTGTCTCTCCCCCACTCCCGTGCCTCTGTCTCTCCCACTGTTTGTCTCTCCCCCACTCCCGTGCCTCTGTCTCTCCCACTGTTTGTCTCTCCCCCACTCCCGTGCCTCTGTCTCTCCCACTGTTTGTCTCTCCCCCCACTCCCGTGCCTCTGTCTCTCCCACTGTTTGTCTCTCCCTCCCGTGCCTCTGTCTCTCCCACTGTTTGTCTCTCCCCCACTCCCGTGCCTCTGTCTCCCACTGTTTGTCTCTCCCCCCACTCCCGTGCCTCTGTCTCTCCCACTGTTTGTCTCTCCCCCACTCCCGTGCCTCTGTCTCTCCCATGTTTGTCTCTCCCCCACTCCCGTGCCTCTGTCTCTCCCACTGTTTGTCTCTCCCCCACTCCCGTGCCTCTGTCTCTCCCACTGTTTGTCTCTCCCCCCCTCCGTGCCTCTGTCTCTCCCACTGTTTGTCTCTCCCCCACTCCCGTGCCTCTGTCTCTCCCACTGTTTGTCTCCTCCCCACTCCCGTGCCTCTGTCTCTCCCACTGTTTGTCTCTCCCCACTCCCGTGCCTCTGTCTCTCCCACTGTTTGTCTCTCCCCACTCCCGTGCCTCTGTCTCTCCCACTGTTTGTCTCTCCCCCACTCCCGTGCCTCTGTCTCTCCCACTGTTTGTCTCTCCCCCCTCCCGTGCCTCTGTCTCTCCCACTGTTTGTCTCTCCCCCACTCCCGTGCCTCTGTCTCTCCACTGTTTGTCTCTCCCCACTCCCGTGCCTCTGTCTCTCCCACTGTTTGTCTCTCCCCTCCCGTGCCCTCTGTCTCTCCCACTGTTTGTCTCTCCCCCACTCCCGTGCCTCTGTCTCTCCCACTGTTTGTCTCTCCCCCACTCCCGTGCCTCTGTCTCTCCCATTGTTTGTCTCTCCCCCACTCCGTGCCTCTGTCTCTCCCACTGTTTGTCTCTCCCCCCACTCCCGTGCCTCTGTCTCTCCCACTGTTTGTCTCTCCCCCCACTCCCCGTGCCTCTGTCTCTCCCACTGTTTGTCTCTCCCCCACTCCGTGCCTCTGTCTCTCCCACTGTTTGTCTCTCCCCCACTCCCGTGCCTCTGTCTCTCCCACTGTTTGTCTCTCCCCCACTCCCGTGCCTCTGTCTCTCCACTGTTTGTCTCTCCCCCCACTCCCGTGCCTCTGTCTCTCCCACTGTTTGTCTCTCCCCACTCCCGTGCCTCTGTCTCTCCCACTGTTTGTCTCTCCCCACTCCGTGCCTCTGTCTCTCCCACTGTTTGTCTCTCCCCCACTCCCGTGCCTCTGTCTCTCCCACTGTTTGTCTCTCCCCCACTCCCGTGCCTCTGTCTCTCCCACTGTTTGTCTCTCCCCCACTCCCGTGCCTCTGTCTCTCCACTGTTTGTCTCTCCCCCCACTCCCGTGCCTCTGTCTCTCCCACTGTTTGTCTCTCCCCCACTCCCGTGCCTCTGTCTCTCCCACTGTTTGTCTCTCCCCCACTCCCGTGCCTCTGTCTCTCCCACTGTTTGTCTCTCCCCCACTCCCGTGCCTCTGTCTCTCCCACTTTTGTCTCTCCCCCCACTCCCGTGCCTCTGTCTCTCCCACTGTTTGTCTCTCCCCCCTCCCGTGCCTCTGTCTCTCCCACTGTTTGTCTCTCCCCCCACTCCCGTGCCTCTGTCTCTCCACTGTTTGTCTCTCCCCCACTCCCGTGCCTCTGTCTCTCCCACTGTTTGTCTCTCCCCCACTCCCGTGCCTCTGTCTCTCCCACTGTTTGTCTCTCCCCACTCCCGTGCCTCTGTCTCTCCCACTGTTTGTCTCTCCCCCACTCCCGTGCCTCTGTCTCTCCCACTGTTTGTCTCTCCCCCACTCCCGTGCTCTGTCTCTCCCATGTTTGTCTCTCCCCACTCCCGTGCCTCTGTCTCTCCCACTGTTTGTCTCTCCCCCACTCCCGTGCCTCTGTCTCTCCCATGTTTGTCTCTCCCCCACTCCCGTGCCTCTGTCTCTCCCACTGTTTGTCTCTCCCCCACTCCCGTGCCTCTGTCTCTCCCACTGTTTGTCTCTCCCCCACTCCCGTGCCTCTGTCTCTCCCACTGTTTGTCTCTCCCCCCCCGTGCCTCTCTGTCTCTCCCACTGTTTGTCTCTCCCCCACTCCCGTGCCTCTGTCTCTCCCACTGTTTGTCTCCCCCACTCCCGTGCCTCTGTCTCTCCCATTGTTTGTCTCTCCCCCACTCCCTGCCTCTGTCTCTCCCACTGTTTGTCTCTCCCCCACTCCCGTGCCTCTGTCTCTCCCACTGTTTGTCTCTCCCCCACTCCCGTGCCTCTGTCTCTCCCATTTGTTTGTCTCTCCCCACTCCCGTGCCTCTGTCTCTCCCACTGTTTGTCTCCCCCACTCCCGTGCCTCTGTCTCTCCCAATGTTTGTCTCTCCCCCACTCCCGTGCCTCTGCCTCCCTGTTTGTCTCTCCCCACTCCCGTGCCTCTGTCTCTCCCACTGTTTGTCTCTCCCCACTCCCGTCTCTGTCTCTCCCACTGTTTGTCTCTCCCCCACTCCCGTGCCTCTGTCTCTCCCATGTTTGTCTCTCCCCCCACTCCCGTGCCTCTGTCTCTCCCACTGTTTGTCTCTCCCCACTCCCGTGCCTCTGTCTCTCCCACTGTTTGTCTCTCCCCCACTCCGTGCCTCTGTCTCTCCCAATGTTTGTCTCTCCCCCACTCCCGTGCCTCTGTCTCTCCCACTGTTTGTCTCTCCCCACTCCCGTGCCTCTGTCTCTCCCACTGTTTGTCTCCCCCACTCCCGTGCCTCTGTCTCTCCCACTGTTTGTCTCTCCCCCACTCCCGTGCCTCTGTCTCTCCCACTGTTTGTCTCTCCCACTCCCGTGCCTCTGTCTCTCCCACTGTTTGTCTCTCCCCCACTCCCGTGCCTCTGTCTCTCCCACTGTTTGTCTCTCCCCCACTCCCGTGCCTCTTCTGTCTCCCACTGTTTGTCTCTCCCCCACTCCCGTGCCTCTGTCTCTCCCACTGTTTGTCTCTCCCCTCCCGTGCCTCTGTCTCTCCACTGTTTGTCTCTCCCCCCACTCCCGTGCCTCTGTCTCTCCCACTGTTTGTCTCTCCCCACTCCGTGCCTCTGTCTCTCCCACTGTTTGTCTCTCCCCCACTCCCGGCTTCTGTCTCTCCCACTGTTTGTCTCTCCCCCACTCCCGTGCTCTGTCTCTCCCACTGTTTGTCTCTCCCCACTCCCGTGCCTCTGTCTCTCCCACTGTTTGTCTCTCCCCCACTCCCGTGCCTCTGTCTCTCCCACTGTTTGTCTCTCCCCCCACTCCCGTGCCTCTGTCTCTCCCACTGTTTGTCTCTCCCCCACTCCCGTGCCTCTGTCTCTCCCACTGTTTGTCTCTCCCCACCGTGCCTCTGTCTCTCCCACTGTTTGTCTCTCCCCCACTCCCGTGCCTCTGTCTCTCCCACTGTTTGTCTCTCCCCCACTCCCTGCCTCTGTCTCTCCCACTGTTTGTCTCTCCCCCCTCCCGTGCCTCTGTCTCTCCCACTGTTTGTCTCTCCCCCACTCCCGTGCCTCTGTCTCTCCCACTGTTTGTCTCTCCCCCACTCCCGTGCCTCTGTCTCTCCCACTGTTTGTCTCTCCCCCACTCCCGTGCCTCTGTCTCTCCCACTGTTTGTCTCCCCACTCCGTGCCTCTGTCTCTCCCACTGTTTGTCTCTCCCACTCCCGTGCCTCTGTCTCTCCCACTGTTTGTCTCTCCCCCACTCCCGTGCCTCTGTCTCTCCCATGTTTGTCTCTCCCCCACTCCCGTGCCTCTGTCTCTCCCACTGTTTGTCTCTCCCCCACTCCCGTGCCTCTGTCTCTCCCACTGTTTGTCTCTCCCCCACTCCCGTGCCTCTGTCTCTCCCACTGTTTGTCTCTCCCCCACTCCGTGCCTCTGTCTCTCCCACTGTTTGTCTCTCCCCCACTCCCGTGCCTCTGTCTCTCCCACTGTTTGTCTCTCCCCCACTCCCGTGCCTCTGTCTCTCCCACTGTTTGTCTCTCCCCCCACTCCCGTGCCTCTGTCTCTCCCACTGTTTGTCTCTCCCCCACTCCCGTGCCTCTGTCTCTCCTGTTTGTCTCTCCCCCACTCCCGTGCCTCTGTCTCTCCCACTGTTTGTCTCTCCCCCACTCCCGTGCCTCTGTCTCTCCCACTGTTTGTCTCTCCCCCACTCCCGCCTCTGTCTCTCCCACTGTTTGTCTCTCCCCACTCCCGTGCCTCTGTCTCCCACTGTTTGTCTCTCCCCCCACTCCCTGCCTCTGTCTCTCCCACTGTTTGTCTCTCCCCCACTCCCGTGCCTCTGTCTCTCCCACTGTTTGTCTCTCCCCCCTCCCGTGCCTCTGTCTCTCCCACTGTTTGTCTCTCCCCCACTCCTCGCCTCTGTCTCTCCCACTGTTTGTCTCTCCCCACTCCCGTGCCTCTGTCTCTCCCACTGTTTGTCTCTCCCCCACTCCCGTGCCTCTGTCTCTCCCACTGTTTGTCTCCCCCACTCCCGTGCCTCTGTCTCTCCACTGTTTGTCTCTCCCCCACTCCCGTGCCTCTGTCTCTCCCACTGTTTGTCTCTCCCCCACTCCGTGCCTCTGTCTCTCCCACTGTTTCTCTCCCCCCCTCCCGTGCCTCTGTCTCTCCCACTGTTTGTCTCTCCCCCACTCCCGTGCCTCTGTCTCTCCCACTGTTTGTCTCTCCCCACTCCCGTGCCTCTGTCTCTCCACTGTTTGTCTCTCCCCCACTCCCGTGCCTCTGTCTCTCCCACTGTTTGTCTCTCCCCCACTCCCGTGCCTCTGTCTCTCCCACTGTTTGTCTCTCCCCACTCCCGTGCCTCTGTCTCTCCCACTGTTTGTCTCTCCCCCACTCCCGTGCCTCTGTCTCTCCCACTGTTTGTCTCTCCCCCACTCCCGTGCCTCTGTCTCTCCCACTGTTTGTCTCTCCCCCACCCCGTGCCTCTGTCTCTCCCACTGTTTGTCTCTCCCCCACTCCCGTGCCTCTGTCTCTCCCACTGTTTGTCTCTCCCCACTCCCGTGCTCTCTGTCTCTCCCACTGTTTGTCTCCCCACTCCCGTGCCTCTGTCTCTCCCACTGTTTGTCTCTCCCCCCGTGCCTCTGTCTCTCCTGTTTGTCTCTCCCCCACTCCCGTGCCTCTGTCTCTCCACTGTTTGTCTCCCCCCACTCCCGTGCCTCTGTCTCTCCCACTGTTTGTCTCTCCCCCCACTCCCGTGCCTCTGTCTCTCCCACTGTTTGTCTCCCCCCCACTCCCGTGCCTCTGTCTCTCCCACTGTTTGTCTCTCCCCCACTCCCGTGCCTCTGTCTCTCCCAATGTTTGTCTCTCCCCCCACTCCCGTGCCTCTGTCTCTCCCAATGTTTGTCTCTCCCCACTCCCGTGCCTCTGTCTCTCCCAATGTTTGTCTCTCCCCCTCCCGTGCCTCTGTCTCTCCCATGTTTGTCTCTCCCCCACTCCCGTGCCTCTGTCTCTCCCAATGTTTGTCTCTCCCCCCTCCCGTGCCTCTGTCTCCCATGTTCTCCCCCACTCCCGTGCCTCTGTCTCTCCAATGTTTGTCTCTCCCCCCACTCCCGTGCCTCTGTCTCTCCAATGTTTGTCTCTCCCCCACTCCGTGCCTCTGTCTCTCCCAATGTTTGTCTCTCCCCCACTCCCGTGCTCCTGTCTCTCCCACTGTTTGTCTCTCCCCCACTCCCGTGCCTCTGTCTCTCCACTGTTTGTCTCCCCCACTCCCGTGCCTCTGTCTCTCCCATGTTTGTCTCTCCCCCACTCCCGTGCCTCTGTCTCTCCCAATGTTTGTCTCCCCCACTCCCGTGCCTCTGTCTCTCCCAATGTTTGTCTCTCCCCCCACTCCCGTGCCTCTGTCTCTCCCAATGTTTGTCTCCCCCCACTCCCGTGCCTCTGTCTCTCCCATGTTTGTCTCTCCCCACTCCCGTGCCTCTGTCTCTCCACTGTTTGTCTCTCCCCCCACTCCCGTGCCTCTGTCTCTCCCATGTTTGTCTCTCCCCCACTCCCGTGCCTCTGTCTCCCACTGTTTGTCTCTCCCCCACTCCCGTGCCTCTGTCTCTCCCACTGTTTGTCTCTCCCCCACTCCCGTGCCTCTGTCTCTCCCAATGTTTGTCTCTCCCCCACTCCCGTGCCTCTGTCTCTCCCACTGTTTGTCTCTCCCCCCACTCCCGTGCCTCTGTCTCTCCCACTGTTTGTCTCTCCCCCTCCCGTGCCTCTGTCTCTCCCTGTTTGTCTCTCCCCCACTCCCGTGCCTCTGTCTCTCCCAATGTTTGTCTCTCCCCACTCCCGTGCCTCTGTCTCTCCCACTGTTTGTCTCCCCCCCACTCCCGTGCCTCTGTCTCTCACTGTTGTCTCTCCCCCCACTCCCGTGCCTCTGTCTCTCCCACTGTTTGTCTCTCCCCACTCCCGTGCCTCTGTCTCTCCCACTGTTTGTCTCTCCCCCACTCCGTGCCTCTGTCTCCCTGTTCTCCCCCCCACTCCGTGCCTCTGTCTCTCCCATGTTTGTCTCTCCCCCCACTCCCGTGCCTCTGTCTCTCCCACTGTTTGTCTCCCCCCACTCCCGTGCCTCTGTCTCTCCCAATGTTTGTCTCTCCCCCCACTCCCGTGCCTCTGTCTCTCCCACTGTTTGTCTCTCCCCCCACTCCCGTGCCTCTGTCTCTCCCAATGTTGTCTCTCCCCCCACTCCCGTGCCTCTGTCTCTCCCACTGTTTGTCTCTCCCCACTCCTGCCTCTGTCTCTCCCACTGTTTGTCTCTCCCCCACTCCCGTGCCTCTGTCTCTCCCACTGTTTGTCTCTCCCCCACTCCCGTGCCTCTGTCTCTCCCACTTTGTCTCTCCCCCACTCCGTGCCTCTGTCTCTCCCACTGTTTGTCTCTCCCCCACTCCCGTGCCTCTGTCTCTCCCTGTTTGTCTCTCCCCCACTCCCGTGCCTCTGTCTCTCCACTGTTTGTCTCTCCCCCCCACTCCCGTGCCTCTGTCTCCCACTGTTTGTCTCTCCCCCACTCCGTGCCTCTGTCTCTCCCACTGTTTGTCTCTCCCCCACTCCCGTGCCTCTGTCTCTCCCACTGTTTGTCTCTCCCCCCTCCCGTGCCTCTGTCTCTCCACTGTTTGTCTCTCCCCCCACTCCCGTGCCTCTGTCTCTCCCACTGTTGTCTCTCCCCCCACTCCCGTGCCTCTGTCTCTCCCACTGTTTGTCTCTCCCCCCACTCCGTGCCTCTGTCTCTCCACTGTTTGTCTCTCCCCCCCACTCCGTGCCTCTGTCTCTCCCACTGTTTGTCTCTCCCCCACTCCCGTGCCTCTGTCTCTCCCACTGTTTGTCTCTCCCCACTCCCGTGCCTCTGTCTCTCCCACTGTTTGTCTCCCCCCACTCCGTGCCTCTGTCTCTCTCCACTGTTTGTCTCCCCCCACTCCCGTGCCTCTGTCTCTCCACTGTTTGTCTCCCCCCACTCCGTGCCTCTGTCTCTCCCACTGTTTGTCTCTCCCCCACTCCCGTGCCTCTGTCTCTCCACTGTTTGTCTCTCCCCCACTCCCGTGCCTCTGTCTCTCCCACTGTTTGTCTCTCCCCCCAGTGCCTCTGTCTCCCACTGTTTGTCTCCCCACTCCCTCGTGCCTCTGTCTCTCCCACTGTTTGTCTCTCCCCCCACTCCCGTGCCTCTGTCTCTCCCACTGTTTGTCTCTCCCCACTCCCGTGCCTCTGTCTCTCTCACTGTTTGTCTCTCCCCCACTCCGTGCCTCTGTCTCTCCCACTGTTTGTCTCTCCCCCACTCCCGTGCCTCTGTCTCTCCCTGTTTGTCTCTCCCCCCACTCCCGTGCCTCTGTCTCTCCCACTGTTTGTCTCTCCCCCCACTCCCGTGCCTCTGTCTCTCCCACTGTTTGTCTCCCCCCCACTCCCGTGCCTCTGTCTCTCCCACTGTTTGTCTCTCCCCCCACTCCCGTGCCTCTGTCTCTCCACTGTTTGTCTCTCCCCACTCCGTGCCTCTGTCTCTCCACTGTTTGTCTCTCCCCACTCCCGTGCCTCTGTCTCTCCCCTGTTTGTCTCTCCCCCACTCCCGTGCCTCTGTCTCTCCCACTGTTTGTCTCTCCCCCACTCCGTGCCTCTGTCTCTCCCACTGTTTGTCTCTCCCCCCACTCCCGTGCCTCTGTCTCTCCCACTGTTTGTCTCTCCCCCACTCCCGTGCCTCTGTCTCTCCCACTGTTTGTCTCTCCCCCCACTCCCGTGCCTCTGTCTCTCCACTGTTTGTCTCTCCCCCCACTCCCGTGCCTCTGTCTCTCCACTGTTTGTCTCTCCCCCCACTCCCGTGCCTCTGTCTCTCCCACTGTTTGTCTCTCCCCCACTCCCGTGCCTCTGTCTCTCCCACTGTTTGTCTCTCCCCACTCCCGTGCCTCTGTCTCTCCCACTGTTTGTCTCCCCCACTCCGTGCCTCTGTCTCTCCCACTGTTGTCTCTCCCCACTCCCGTGCCTCTGTCTCTCCCACTGTTTGTCTCTCCCCCCACTCCGTGCCTCTGTCTCTCCCACTGTTTGTCTCCCCCCCACTCCCGTGCCTCTGTCTCTCCACTGTTTGTCTCTCCCCACTCCCGTGCCTCTGTCTCTCCCACTGTTTGTCTCTCCCCCCACTCCCGTGCCTCTGTCTCTCCACTGTTTGTCTCTCCCCCACTCCCGTGCCTCTGTCTCTCCCTGTTTGTCTCTCCCCCACTCCCGTGCCTCTGTCTCTCCCACTGTTTGTCTCTCCCCACTCCCGTGCCTCTGTCTCTCCCACTGTTTGTCTCTCCCCCCACTCCCGTGCCTCTGTCTCTCCACTGTTTGTCTCTCCCCACTCCCGTGCCTCTGTCTCTCCCACTGTTTGTCTCTCCCCCCACTCTGCCTCTGTCTCTCCACTGTTTGTCTCTCCCCCACTCCCGTGCCTCTCTCTCCCACTGTTTGTCTCTCCCCCCACTCCCGTGCCTCTGTCTCTCCACTGTTTGTCTCTCCCCCCACTCCCGTGCCTCTGTCTCCCACTGTTTGTCTCTCCCCCACTCCCGTGCCTCTGTCTCTCCCTGTTTGTCTCTCCCCCCACTCCCGTGCCTCTGTCTCTCCCACTGTTTGTCTCCCCCCACTCCCGTGCCTCTGTCTCTCCTGTTTGTCTCCCCCCACTCCCGTGCCTCTGTCTCTCCCTGTTTGTCTCTCCCCACTCCCGTGCCTCTGTCTCTCCCACTGTTTGTCTCTCCCCCCACTCCCGTGCCTCTGTCTCTCCCACTGTTTGTCTCCCCCCACTCCCGTGCCTCTGTCTCTCCCACTGTTTGTCTCTCCCCACTCCCGTGCCTCTGTCTCTCCATGTTTGTCTCTCCCCCCCACTCCCGTGCCTCTGTCTCTCCCTGTTTGTCTCTCCCCACTCCCGTGCCTCTGTCTCTCCACTGTTTGTCTCTCCCCCACTCCCGTGCCTCTGTCTCTCCACTGTTTGTCTCTCCCCACTCCCGTGCCTCTGTCTCTCCCACTGTTTGTCTCTCCCCCCACTCCCGTGCCTCTGTCTCTCCCACTGTTTGTCTCTCCCCCCACTCCCGTGCCTCTGTCTCCCCCTGTTTGTCTCTCCCCCCACTCCCGTGCCTCTGTCTCTCCCACTGTTTGTCTCTCCCCCCACTCCCGTGCCTCTGTCTCTCCCAATGTTTGTCTCTCCCCCCACTCCCGTGCCTCTGTCTCTCCCAATGTTTGTCTCCCCCCCTCCCGTGCCTCTGTCTCTCCCACTGTTTGTCTCTCCCCCCCACTCCGTGCCTCTGTCTCTCCACTGTTTGTCTCTCCCCCCACTCCCGTGCCTCTGTCTCTCCCACTGTTTGTCTCTCCCCCACTCCCGTGCCTCTGTCTCTCCACTGTTTGTCTCTCCCCCACTCCCGTGCCTCTGTCTCTCCACTGTTTGTCTCTCCCCCCACTCCCGTGCCTCTGTCTCTCCCACTGTTTGTCTCTCCCCCCACTCCCGTGCCTCTGTCTCTCCCACTGTTGTCTCTCCCCCACTCCCGTGCCTCTGTCTCTCCCTGTTTGTCTCTCCCCCCACTCCCGTGCCTCTGTCTCCCTCCCTGTTTGTCTCTCCCCCACTCCCGTGCCTCTGTCTCTCCCACTGTTTGTCTCTCCCCCACTCCCGTGCCTCTGTCTCTCCCACTGTTGTCTCTCCCCCCACTCCCGTCTCTCTCTCCCAATGTTTGTCTTCCCCTTAACCCCCTATTGTGGGTTTTTCCGTTCTGCTCCTTTCTCCCTCATGGTGTTCTCCGGTACCTTCATCTGTTTTTCTTGCCTCATGGTCTCCTCTTGTTTTCCTTTGTTTTGGACAGATGCTTTGTTTTGGTCATTTTCTGCCTTACCAGCCGCCGCTCCATCCCCTGTCGGCGCTTCCGGTGTGTGACGTCACGCACCGCACTTGACTTCCAGCTCCTGAATCTCCCTGAAGCTCCACTTTGTGCACAGAACCGCTGGTCATGCTGCGGACCAGCAGCCTTCAGTTGAAGTACCTTCAGTTGAAGTTCTGTATCAGCCTTACACTCAGCCTCAGCTTGCAAGGTTCAGCTTCCCTTGGGCCTCTTCTCTCTGGGGCATGGCGGTTGGGTCTTACGCCTACTCCTTTTTCTTCACCATTACCACTGCACTGCTGCACCTATCCATTGACCTTATGGTGTAGTACTCTGGCATTTCTGATTCAAATGGCTTTGATCCCACATGCTGCTGCTGGTGATGCAACACAGAAGAGGGAACCATGTCCGTCACTGCTTGCATTTTCCTTCAATATTGATATATTAGGGGCAGCTTCTCAATGGGATGGAGCAGGTTCTAAGCTTGTTAATTCCCTATATGACTTCTACCTTTGGGCATTTCAGCTGCATTACCCCACATGACCTATGCTGCCCCACTACCTGAGGGTTTTCCGGTGCATTGGACACATCAGCAGCTTTGCATTTCTTCTTAGTGAGTTTTTCCAGCGCTTCTCCTGCTGTGCTACATGTCTTGTTCTACCTTCACCATCCTGAGGATTTTCCAGTGTTTTGGAGACCTTTTGCCACTCGTCCATTTCTTCTGGGCAACATAATCCTGCTGTGACTCCAACTGTACCCACCTTCAAGTACCACATCCTCTTGCTACGGACTCCATACCATCTGCATCTCCTCATTGACTCTTGTTCATATTCCTGCTGCTACCCACTACAGCTGCTCATATCACTCAGTCATATTACATAGTGCCTGCCATTGGCTCCCTACCTAAGTGTCTGTCTTCTTTTGAACTTCCTCTGCAGGATTTGTCTCCATACCTTCGGTCCTACTTTTGTAGTGCTCTGTGTAGCAAACTCACTCAGCAGGTCAGCCCTCTACTCCCAAAGTGCCAACCTCTGAGCGCAGTCTTGTGAACAGTTAACAGAGCAAGGTAACCCTTTTGTCTGTTTTTGTGGATTCAAATCAACCTTTGGTCTCAACTCTTGGAGGGATTCAAACTGTGAATACAGAACTATTATATCAAAAGACATATAAATCTCTTAAACAAAACAAGTTTTAACAGTGCAATTCCTACTACAGTAATTAGATTTGTCTCTCTCTCTCTAAATGCCTGCTTAAGGTGCTCACAGATGTTTCTTTGTCAGAGTCTAGATAGAAGTGTCCTCTGAAGGAAAACAGAATCATGTTTAACAGCTGGTTTTCCCCACCTATTTCCATGAGGTCACCTAGCTCCTCCCTGTCAGAATATATATAAAAAATATATCTATATATAAACAGGATGTCTTTTCCAAGTATTAATTCTGCAACCTCAGCATAACTCGTGTTCTTCAAATTACTCTCTTTGATCTTACAATAAGCTTCCCCCTTCCAGGACTTCAAAGCATCTTTTATGACCTTGCACTAAAACGTCATACCCTGCTCTTCTTCCTCTAAGCGTTATACAAGTTTATGATCTGTCTTGGCAGTTAGGTATCTTCTAGCCTGTAATTAGCTTCTTGCCTTCCATGTAAAACATTGTGTCTAAAACCTGTGTGTGTGTGTGTGTGTGTGTTCTCATATGCTGTTTCAGCCTTTCTCATGGGAGACAGTCCATACACATTTTTATATTACAAAAAATGATACAGCACTCAGAACTGGCTGACCACGTCACAATCCTCCCCACCTAGACTGAATTTGGGGGCTCTATCCCTTGCATGGGATGAGCTTCCCAAATCAGTTCACTCCTCATAGACCCTAAACAGCCCATCTGAGTTCTGATTGGTCACTCCAGCCCTAAGTAGAATGGTCATGTCATACCCTTGTAAAGCAAGACTCCATCTTAGCAATCTACCATTGTTCTTTCCCATCTGTGTCAGCCAAACCAGAGGGTTGTGGTCAGTCTGTACCACAAAATGCTGCCCATATAAGTATGCCTTTAATTTCTTTAGGGCCCACACTATGGCAAGATACTCCTTTTCCACTGTGGAGTATGCTTGCTCCCTGGGAAGTAACTTCCTACTCAGGTATATTATTGGGTGATCTGTCCCTTGGCTGGATGTCTGACTCAGTACTGCCCCAATACCCATGTTTGAGACATCAGTCTGAACTATAAAGGTTTTGCTATAGTCAGGACCTGTCAAAACAGGAGCACTGCACAGTGCCTCCTTTAGTTTGGAAAAGGCTTCCTCACAGGCTGGGCCCCAGGTAATTTTCTTGGGCATCCTTTTTTTTTGTCAGGTCATATAGGGGAGCAGCCAGGGCACTTTAATTGGGTACACCTTTTCTGTAGTACCCTGCTGTCCCAAGAAAACTCCTGACCTTCTTCTGCATTTCTGGTCTGGGCCATGCCTGGATTACCTCTATCTTTATTTGGTTAGGACAGAGCTGTCCCCGGCCTACCACATGCCCAAGGTATGCCACTTCTCCCATGGCCACCTGGCACTTCTTGGCTTTGACAGTGAGCCCGGCCCTCTGTATCCTGCCCAGCACTTCCTTAAGGTGGGATAGGTGTTCCTCCCAGCTGGTACTAAAGATGGCAATGTCATCCAGGTACACCACGGCATACTCCTCAGCATCATTTAACACCTGGTTTACCAACCTTTGGAAAGTGGCCAGGGAGTTCTTCATTCCGGAAGGCATTACTTTGAACTGAAATAAGCCTATCCGAGTGATGAAGGCTGACCTCTCCCTAGCTCTGTCTGTCAACTCTGCCTGCCAATACCCCTTTGTCAAGTCAATGATTGTAAGGTAGGTCGCCCCCCCAACTTGTCCAGGAGTTCATCCGTCTGGGGCATCAAGTGGGCGTCTGACTTTGTGACTGCATTCAGTCCATGACAGTCCACACAGAAATGAGTAGAGCCATCTGGCTTGGGCACAAGGACTTCGGGTGAGGCCCAGGAGCTGTGGGATCTCTGGATTACCACTAAATCCAGCACCTCCTCCAATTGCCTCCTAATGTCCTTTTGGACAGCCTCTGACACCCGATATGCTGTCCACCGTATGGGTGTCTGTGTCCCTGTCTCCACATTGCGTATCACTAAGGGGTTTAGTCCAGGCTTGGTGCTAAACAACAGGGCAAAGTCTGCTAAAACCTCCCTTACTTTCTGGATCTAGTCTGGGGCCAGCTGGGGAGATAATTTTACTGCCTCCACAGAGGACTCCCACTTACTTTCTTCCAGCAAATCCAGAAGGGGGTCTCCTTTATCCGTCCCCTCCCCATGACTACATACAGCAAACACCATGTCAGCCCTATTTGCATATGGCTTCATCATGTTGACATGGTACATCCTTTCTGTCTGTCTTCGGTCAGGTAACTCCACAGTGTAGTTCACATCATTTACCTTCCTAACCACTTATATGGTCCTGCCCACTCAGCTTGCAGCTTGTATTTCTGGACTGGAATAAGGACCATTACTTCCTGACCCACCATGTACGAGTGAGCTCTGGCTCTGCAGTCGTACCACACTTTTTGTTTCTTTTGGGCAGCTGCAAGGTTGCTCTGGGCTGTTCCCATAAGCTCCTTTAGCCTTTCCCTAAACCTAGGGATGTAATCCCCAATGGGAGTTCCCTGGGTGGTGTGCTTGCCTTTTCAGTCCTCCTGGATCAGGTCTAGGGGCCCATGTACCCAGCAACCATATGAGTTCGAAGGGGAAAAATCCTGTCGACTCTTGGGGCACCTTCCTGTATGCAAAGAACAGGTGGGGAAGGTATTTCTCCCAGTCCCTCCCATGCTGTTCAGCAAACGCCTGGAACACTGACTTTAGGGTACCATTGAATCGTTCCACAAGTCCATTGGCTTGTGGGTGATACGGTGTCATGTATCTCTGCACCGCCCCACGCTTCTCCCATAAACATTTCATCAGGTTTGACATGAAGGAAACCCCTCGATCAGTGATTACCTCCTGCAGAAACCCAACATGGGAGAAAATCCCAAGTTAGGCATCTGCAACTTTGTCCATCCACAGTGAGGATAGGGCGACTGCCTCTGGGTATCAGGTGGCATAATCCACCACAGTCAGGATGAATCTCTTCCCTGAGGAGTTGGGGGTATTTAAAGGCCCCACAATATCCATTCCCACCCTCTGGAATGGCTCCTCCACTATGGGCAAGGGAATCAGGGCAGCTTGGGTTTTCTTGCCCGCCTTCCCTATTTCTTGGCACCGGTGACAAGACCTGCAATACTCCTTCACCTGCTGGGTGAAGTTAGGCCAGTAGAAATTCTGGGCTAACTGCTGCATAGTGCACGCAATTCCCAGATGACCAGACAAAGGAATATCATGTGCAATTTTGAGCAACTGCTCATGATACCCCTGGGGAACGACAAGCTGCCTGCCTAGCATGCCTCCCTCTGTCTGTACTGCCTGAGTATACATAAGTCCATTTTCCCAATAAATCTTATGTCTGCCATCAGCTCCCTGTGCTCCATCAGAGTCTGACCAAGCCCTCAGCTTCTCTAAACTAGGGTCACTTCTCTGAGCAGCTGCAAACCCCTCACACATTCCCAAGACATGGGGCAGGTCCCCTTCAGTCGCTAAACTAGGGTCCCTAGCACTAGAGTCAGGGCACTCAGGATCACTGTCAATCCCAACCCTCTGACAATGGGTCACCCCTTCCTCTTTGGAGTAACCCTCTGTAGCTGGGTGGTTACTTGCTACTGGGGAAATTTCTACCCCTTTTCATTAATCTCCATATCAGGAGACACAGGCTGGGGGACCAGCCTCTCAGTGGTTTCCACAATGGCTTCTGTTGGGTTCAGGGAACTACAGTTTTCCCTTGCCACTTAGCTACGGGTAACTGCACATACCATCCATTGTTTGAGATTGTTGCCCAGGATCACATCCACTGCTAATGTTTTGGCTACCGCCACCTATTGCACAGTTCCCCCTGTTTCACCCCAGCCTAGGAGAACACTAGCGAGGGGCAATGTTTTCACCTCACCTGTAAAGTCCTGTACAGTGACGTATTTACTGGGTATAAGCTGACCATGGTGTAACAGATTCCCCTTTACCAAGGTCAGGGATGCCCCTGTATCCCTTAACCCCTGCGTCTGTACACCATTCACCATGACTGGGTGCATGTGTTCCCTCATGTTCACTGGCATGCTTCCAGGGACACACAAACAACCCATGTCTTTTCTAGCGCCACCTTGAACATTATTGCTCACCTTTTTGGGACACTGTCTGGCAATATGCCCAGTTTCTTTACATAACCAACATTCACGTCTCTTTTCAGATAAATCTTTTCTCTGAAACCTGGGGCTAACTGGTTTCGGTGGAGGCAGTGAGGGTTTTAGCTGTCCTGAAGGTGTGATTTTCCCTTTCTGTGCTGCCACGCTCATCCCATTTGCTCTCAGAGCAGGTCTGCTCTTGGCATAGCAGTCCAAGAGTTCAGCAGCCTCTTGCACTGTTTTGGGATCTTGGTCCTCCAGCCAGGTTTTCAGCTCTGCTGGGCACACCCAGAAAAACTGATCTAATAAAGTCAAATTTTCAATTTTATCAACAGAGTTTGCCTCAATTCCTTCCCACCAATGTTTTAAAAACTGATGTTGTTTCATGGCTAGCTCCTCATAGCTCATATCAGGGCTTCTCCTGAGCTTACAGAAATTAGCTCTGTATGATTCAGCAGTTAATTCAAACTTTTTTAACAGTGCAGCTTTAAGTTTGCTGTAATCATCACTGTCCTCATTGTCCATTTGACCCAATGCATCCCGAGCTGTCCCGGTAAGTAGCGGAGATAGCTGGAAGCTCCAGGACACTCTAGGAATTTTAGCCTCAATACAAATTTTTTCAAAAGAATTTAAAAAGGCATCCATTTCCTACCCCTCTTTAAACTTGGCTATTAATTTGGAATTCAATTTGTAACCCAGTGTTGCAGTCCAAGTTAACCCCAAGCCACTTACCTGCTCTGGTGCCGCTGGTCAGAGTCGTAGTTTCTCCAGTACATGTTGCCTCGGTGCTCCTCTCTCTTCTCCTCTGCAGCTCGCTGGCACTCACATTCCTCATGGTCTGCCTCCCTCTGTTCTCGCTCTGCCTCTCATCATTCTCACTCTGCCTTCTCTTCTGCAGCTCACTGACACTCACGCTCTTCACGGTCTGCTTCTTGTCTCTCTCATTCTCTTTTCTCATGGAACTCCAGCTCCATCCTGCACAACTCAATTTGCAGCCCAAGTACTTCTGGATTCAGGATACTGGTGACCTTCTCCTGCTGCTGAGGCCCTTCACTGACAGTGGCCCTGTTGTCCTCCTCATTGGATCTGGACACTGCACTGGCCACTAGCCCTGCCACACTCGAGATTTGGTCCTTTTCAGTCACGGTCCATGACTCACTGCTCTGGGTATCTACTACCATCAAGGCATCTATGAGGTTCTGCTGGCTGGCTTTCACTGCAAATGGAACTCCTCTGTCCCTGCACAACTGCTTTAAGGAGTCAACAGTGTGCCTGCTGTAGTCAGAAGTCATCTTCCCTCACTACTGCTACTCTGACTTGCACTTTAGGAAAAAAAATAAAACAGGTAGGAACTTGACTGTATGCCAAGTGATATACTTCTGCTTCCTTTTTAAAAATAAATCACTGCCTTTTTCTTTATTTGCAAGAGAGCTTATGGTCTCAGCTGACACACTGAACAATAAAAGCTTGTAATACCAAAATTATGCCACTGCTGCCAACTGATCTGTCACAAACCCACTCAGCAGCTCAGCCCTCTACTCCCAAAGTGCCAACCTCTGAGCACAGTCTTGTGAACAGTTAACAGAACAAGGTAACCCTCTTGTCTGTTTCTGTGGATTTGAATCAACCTTTGGTTTCAAGTCTTGGAAGGATTCAAACTGTGAACCTCTTGTTAGCGTACCCAATGTACAGGCTCAGATAATTCTGTCTTTGGGGGGCAGATATCTTTGCCTAGGGGCACCTAACCAGGTGTACAGAAATGAACCCTTAAAAACTGTAGCAAAAGACCTCAGATTTAAAATACTTAACCTTTTCCAGTTTGGTATCACCATTCAAGCTTATGTACAGTGTCTGCTTTAACCATATATACTCTACTTGTAAAGGAAAGAAATCAAAGACAGACCAAGTAAGCTCTAAAAATAGAGTTTTACTTCAATAGATAAAAAATATGTAACACATAAAATACAGAACTATTATATCACAAGACATACAAATCTCTTAAACAAAAGAGGTCTTAGTGCAATGCCTACTACAGTAGTTAGATTTCTCTCTCTCTCTCTCTCTCTCTAAATACCTGCTTAAAGTGCTCACAGATGTTTCTTTTTCAGAGTCTAGATAAAATAGTCTCTGAAGGAAAATGGAATAATGTTTAAAATGTTTAAAAGCTGGTTTCCCCACCTATTTTATGAGGTCACCTAGCTCCTCCCTGTCTGAATATATAAAAAAAAATCTATATAAAAACATGATATCTTTTCCAAGTATTAATTCTGCAACCTCAGCATAACTCATGTTCTACAAATGACTCTCTTTGATCTTATGATAAGCTTCCCCCTTCCAGGACTTCAAAGCATCTTTTATGACTTCGCACTAAAATGTCATACCCTGCTCTTCTTCCTCTAAGCATTATACAAGTTTATGATTTATCTTGGCAATTAGGTATCTTCTAGCCTGTAATTAGCTTCTTGCCTTCCATGTAACACCTTGTATCTAAAACCTGTGTGTGTGTGTGTGTGTGTGTGTATGTGTTTTCACATGCTGTTTTAGCACTTCTCATGGGCGACAGTCCCTACACATTTTTATATTACAAAAAATTATACAGCACTCAGAACTGGCAGACCAGGTCATGCTCTGCATGTCCTGGATTCCAATTCCTGCTGTGTTGACATGGACTGTCAGCATTCCATGTGGCAATTGCCCTGGAGCCCTCAATTTTTCCATCACTCATTTGCAGCTTGGTTTGTCCACCATACCCTGAAATTCCATCCCTAGCTCTGCCTGTTGTGGTATTGAGCGAAGGTGGACTTGTCCTACCTGCCAGCATTTGTAGTCCTGCAGCTCCATTTGTTCCATCCTTGCTTCATATCAAGTATGCCCACCATCAACCTTCGACTCCATCCCTAACTCCACCCTTGTGGTATCAAGCGAAGGTAGGCTTGTCCTGTCTGCTAGGATTGGGAATCCTGTGCCTCCATTTTGGATTATCTCTTCCAATCACTGTTTGTCTGCCATTATGGTTTGTCATCAACATGCATCTCCATCCCTAGCTGTACCTAGCGGTATAGAGCGAAGGTGAGCTTGTTCTGCATGCCAGGGTTGGGAGTACTGCTCCTCCATTTTCCATCATTTCTTCCCATCCTGGTTTGTCCGCCATCATCCTGCAGCTACATCTCTAGCACTGCCTTGGGGGCATTGAATGAAAATTGGCTTTCTCTGCCCACCATTGTCGCGAGCCCTGAATGCCATTCAGGTCCAACCCATCTTCTATCACCTGACTTTTTCCCGACTTGGATTTCTCCACCAGATTCAGAGATTGCCCTTCTGCTTCATTACTGACTCAGACATCTGGTTCTCACCATTTTCTCCCTTCTGTTGTGTACTTTCATCAGCTGATACTTCTCGCCTCATTGATTATATTGTTGTCGGATTCCTCATAGTGACATGTAGTGACATTATTTACTTTGACTCTTTTCCTAATTCATTTTCTGACTGGCTCTGGATTGCCTCCTGGCCATCCTCCCTCTGTATTCCTTTTGAAGCCTTCAAGTGCACCACCTTCTAGTGCTCAACCATCCATTGATTTTATTCCCTGGATCCATCCTCGCTTCAGGCTTCCAGTAATCGAATACCACAACAGAAATCCTGGACATCATTTAATCATCTTCCTTTATCTGAACATCCATCTGACTCAGATTCTCCTTCATCTTCCAGAATCGACATTCCTCCTCACACCATCAAAGATTCAGAGGATATGACCCATCAACCAACAAGATTCAGAGGATAAGACTCTTCGACTTAACCAGAACCAAAAACTCAGTCCAAATAATTTAGGATTATCTCCTTGTAGAATATCTGGTGGATGGGCAGGTCAGTAGCCAGAGGTTTCCTCCACCTGGGTTTTTTTCCTCTCCTGCAAGCTACTGGTCACATTCTCCATGATCTGGAGGAGGTATCTCAAACTGTTAATAATCTTTTTGGGATTTTTGTTCCCTACACCCACCTAGCATTCCTATTAAGGATGGCAATAGACAAAGGCCAAACTCCAAGTTCATAACCTTCAAGTTCATAAGTACACACAAGCACCATGGTATGCACTAAACATTGAAACAAAGTATGTCTTCCACACCCATGTCTCTTGTTCTGCAGAGGCTGCAGTTTGCTGCAACCCTTCTCTGGCTGTTGTCCAGTTGTTCCAATGTCTCCTCTCTCCTTTCTCCTCATCAAGGATGACAGTGTGTGGTAGGGGCTTTGTCCTTGAGCCCTTATGGCCACTGGGAGTCCACACCTTCCTACATGTCATGTGACTGAATCCTGAGGGGTGGCTATGACTGGTACCAAACTGTGATAAGGGCTGGGAAGATTCCACAATGATTTCAGGAGCAGGTCACTCAGTCTCTCACTTTCTCTCCAGCTGGAACCTCTGACTTTACAATAGTGCAATGCTCAGAAGAAAAATACCTCCCTTGTGGAACAGGGAGTCTGCTTCTTTTCTTCACTCTCAGCCTTGGCAGACAGATGCCCAGTCCATCTTTGCAGCTCAGCTCTCAGCTGCTCTCAGCAGTCTGACTTGCTCCAGATCTCACATAGATCTGCGTTGGGTTCAGATCAGCCCCTGCTGTTCATGGGCAAATTCCCTAGCTCAGATTGTTCACTGGACTGACAGCAAACTTAGCTAGGTACTAGAGGCCTGCCGTGCAACAGGCAATTGGTGGCTGGAAAGGCACCTGAATTAATTAGGTCCATCACAAGGCTAAGAGCCCTTGTGGGCTCTTCAGGCAGAGTTATCTGATTGGGTGGCCAGTCACCCTCTGACCCCATTGGCATGGCTGAGTGGGTCAGAGGTGACAGTGCTGGGTGCCAAGCTGTAGTCCAAATGAATTTTTCCACAAAAGTCCTCACTTGCACAAATTTTCCCAGTTTAAGCATGAAACCACACCCCAAACCAGTCCTGCACAGGTGCAAGCTCCCATCTGGTGCAGTGCTTGGGTGTCTCCTTTCCAGTCAGTCAGAAGCTTTGCAAGGTCAGCTTTGGTGTCACTGGTGGACACTTTTAATGTCTGAGCAGCAAGGGAGTCTTATTGGTATAGTAGCTCTGTGGGAGGGGTTATGCAAATATAAAATTTAAACCCCCAAAACCTTACTTCCCCCCACTGGCTTCCCATGTAGTGTTAGGGGAAGATCCAGTGCAGCATTCAGTGGTAGCTACAGGTGAACCACTGAAGCACACTGTCTACATTAATTTGTTGCAACTAGTGAAAGGTAGAAATATTCTGTATGCGCTATGGAGGAGAAAGTTTCCCTTTGTTTTTATTTTGTTATACTTTAGTTAGAATTTTTTTTCCAATTGTTTAACCAGAAGTAGCACACTAAGCTGAAAGCTTGTTTACAGATGTGACCTGGGAGCACAGGGAAGTTAAGTGACTTGCTCAGGGTTGCACAGTATGCAAGTGGGGGCTGTGGGATTCAAACCCAGGTCTCCAGATTTGCAGCTGAGATCCTTAAACCACTGCGCTATACTGCTTCCCAGTATCCCAGAATTTGGTAACTAGGTAAGCTCCAATAGCATTAAATGTCCATTTTAAAGGAGGACCCAGAACATAAAACAGTATGAACACACAATGAACAAATTTACAAAAGATAAATTGTACAAACCACCTGTAATGAGAATTGCTGATCCAATTGTTTTGTAATTCAGCTTAGAAGAAGATCAGATCTTGCCAAATGCAGGGAAGGAAGGAGTGAATTCCATTCATGTACCACTTTATAAATGTATGAACGGTGTGTTAATGCCATTATATATAAAGTATCCAGGAACTTGCACTCAAGGCAGGAATTATGGACCAAACAGTGAGATGCAAATAAACTCAATATTTATGCCAGGTCCAAAGCACAAAATCAGGCCCCTGACTTTGTGCTTTGCAACTGGAATAAATATTGAGTTTATCTGCATCTCGCTGTTTGGTCCATAATTCCTGCCTTGAGTGCAAGTTCCTGGATACTTTGTTTGCGTTTAGGGCTGGCAGCCTTTAACTTGCACCACCTTACTTTGCTGTTTGTGGCATTGTCCATTGGAACCATTTTATATAAAGGAAACCTAAAACTAAGAGCAGATGTAGATCTTGTAAAATGATCTGTATCCTGAAAACTGGTAACATTTTTAAAGGAAAACATAACAGCTCCTTTCCAAAAAAATGCCAAAATGAAAACAATAAAAGTACAACACCAATCCAAACAAAGCCAACCCAAGGATGAACAAACGTAGAAACATAGAATGTGTTGGCAGAAAAGGACTGATGTGCCCATTTAGTCTGCCTGCTTTCCCTGTCGAAAATAACACCCTGGACTCTATTTGGTCACAGGTGTCCTTCCCTCTCCTCTTATCTCTATTTAATATACCCATGTTCCTGTCCCATGCATTTTTGAACCTTCCGATTGTCTTTGCCCCTACCAGTGCATCTGACAGGCTGTCCCAGGTGTCTACCACCCTTTCTGTGACAAAGTATTTCCTTATATCCCTCTTAAACTCCCTCCCCCCAAGTTTGATAGCATGCCCCCATGTTCAGGTGCTCCTCCTCCTGTGAAAGAGACTCCCTTCCTGCACATTTTTTTTCACTTTATCTTTTTATTGAAATTCGAGTGTATAAGAAAGCACACATCTAATACAATAGAAGACTATCCTCCATGTAAGGTATAAAATATCACTTAACAAAACACAGTATTTAGGGTAAACATATTGGAGAAGCCTTATATACATGTATTGATAATAAAACACAAACCTGGACAGGATGTAAGTGGAGAGCAGAAGGGTTACAATCAATATGGTATCATAGGATCAGAAATAGCAACCATGTACGAAATACATGTTAGGGCAGGCTATGGCAAGGCATTCAGTAAATTGCAAAAAGTGATAAATGTGGTAATATGAACAATGTTCAGTAATGGAGAGGTGAAGATAAGAGAAAAGTGTGCAAGGAAAGAAAGAAGAGAGAGAAAAGCAAGGAAGACGGGAAGGAGAGAGGGAGAAAACAGGGAAGAATGGAAAAAAGAGGAGAAATCTGTGCACAAAAGTTTTGAGAAAACCTAATCTAAGAGCAAAATAAGAAGGAGGGCTAACTATCCCTAAGAATTAGGGTCTAGAAGAACTAGGTTCGATGTATTTGAAGTAATACTGCCAACATCTGTCATATACAGTGAGTCGGTTATGAGTAAAATGAGATAATTGGTCTAGGGAGGCATACTGAGAGAGGCTTTGAATAACATCTGAAAGAGAAGGCACCAGAGTTGATTTCCATTTCATAAGAATCAGACGTTTGACCAGAAAAGAAAGTATGTTTAGCCATCTAAAATGTGCATGTGAGAGGAGGCAGCTATTGGGGATAAGGATGCCTAGAAGGAATAGCTTGTGGTCAAAAGGTATTTTTTGTCCTGTTACTCTGGAGGCAAGTAAACAGACTTTATGCCAGAGCTTATTAATGGGAGCGCAAGACCACAAGATATGAAGTAGATCCCTGTTGGCCAAATTGCAGTTCCAGCAATTATTATTAGTTAATAGGCCCATTCATTGAAGCACAGAGGGGGTTCTATACTAAAGATGTAGGATTTTAGTTTGTATTAAAGAACTACGGGCATCTTTAAAGGTATTATGTGCAATACGTCAACAATTACTCCATTGTGTGTCTGAAATATTGTAGTTAAGAAGAGTACTCCATTTATTTTTGGTCTGTATAGGCTGATCAGATAGATTATCAATAATGTCTTTGTAAATGGAGCTATTTAATTTTACTGATAAATTAGTCCAGTGTGAGATGTATGGGTTTAGAAGAGTATGCCTATACAGCAAGCTAGAGAGAGAGTTATAAGCTGCCCGAATTTGTAAAAACTTCCAGAAGTCCTGTTTAGAAAGTTTCCATGTGACCTGCAAGTCTGAGAATGATCTAAGAGTGAGTGAATTCTTGTCCAAGATATCTCCGAGAAAGAAAATACCTTTGTTCCTCCATGTACGGCAGAAAATTGGGTGATCTTCTAGAGTGAGCAGTGGATTGCCCCATAAGGGGCATAAAACCAGGGTGTTGGATTGGATTTCAGGAATTTGTGGGTTAGTTTCCAATAAAGAACAGAAGATGATATAGTCGGGTGAGATTTTAGTTTAGAGGAAATGGGATTAAAAATGAAGGAAGTGGGAACTCCTCCAGGGCACAATGCGGATTCCATTGCAACTCATAGTGGTGAGTGAGGGGAGGGTTTCTGAAACCATTTAATGGTTTGGGCCATTCAGAAAGCCCAGAGGTAGTCTTTGAACCAGGGGAGTCCGAATCCCCCTTTTTTCCAGTGTGATCGCAGTTTGTTGCAGTTAAATCTTGGTGGTTTCCCATCCCAGATAAAGTTATCTATTAATTCATTAATTTTAGCGAAAAAGGAGGATGGTAAGACTAAAGGAATATTGGCAAAGAGGTAAAGAATCTTGGGAGAAATGGACATCTTAATGGCTGCAATATTCCTCATGAAAGAGAGATTAAGACGCTTCCATCTGTCCAGAATTGTTCTGATGTTATCAAGTAAGGGGTTAAAGTTAATGTCCCATATCTTCCCTAAATTATTAGTAATTTTGATTCCTAGATGTGTTATACCCTATGGTGACCAGCGGAATCCAAGAGGTATGTTCATAAAGGCTTTACAGTGGTCGTTAAGGGGCATAGTTTGTGATTTGCCATAATTCAAAGCAAGGCCAGAAATTTTAGTAAAACTGTTAAGCAAATCAACCAACAGGGGCCCAGCCTCATTCAGGTTTCTGAGTAAGATTAAGAGGTCATCCATGTAGGAGAGAGAAACATATCTTGAATTGCTCACAGGTATGCCCATAATGCCAGAAGATTGACATAAACAAGCAGTCAGGGGTTCCATGGCTAAAATAAACAGTGAAGGTGACAGGGGACAGCCTTGTCTAGTTCCCCTTGCTAGATGAAAGTAAGAGGAAAGGGTGGAATTAGCAAGTACTTTAGCAACAGGGGAGTTATCTTGATCTAGGAGCAAAAGGTATGAGAAAGACCGAAATAAGATAAAACTTGATGAAGGTAGTTCCAGTTTAAGGAATCAAAGGCCTTCTCGAAATCAATAGCTATGGCTGCAGCTGGTGTCTTGAGGGATTTGGGTTTGTGAATTAAATTAAATAAGGAACGTAGGTGGTCAGAACCATATCTATATTTAATAAAACCAGCTTGCGAACAATGAGTTAGCTTGGGAATCAAGGATTCAAGTCGAGAAGTTAGTAGTTTAGCAAACATCTTCCCATTCGTGTTTAATAAAGAGATGGGCCTGTAACTTGTGGGGTGAGTAGGGTCTTTTTCTTTCTTAGGGATTAGGGTTATGATTGCTTCGGTGCAAGATGGGGGAAGCTTGCCAGTATTGGAAGCTTCTTGATAAACATTAAGAAGAAGGGGACATACGGTGTCAGAAAACATTTTATAGAAATCGACAGAGAATCTGTCATCCCCAGAGGATTTGCCGGATTTCAAGGAAGACAAAGCTTTCTGGATTTCCTGAAGCGAGAAGTGTTCATCTAAAGAATTTGTTTCAAGAGTAGAAAGATGAGGAAGATGTAACGATTTAAGAAACTGTTGAATTAGTAAAGTAGATGGAGGATTTGTGTTAGAGTACAGTTTTTGCTAAAAGGTTTTCATGATACGGTTTATAGAGGGGTTGTCGGAGTGAATCGTACCCTGTTCATCTTTTAGGCTTAGGATGTGTCGTTTCATTTGTTGTGCTTTGAGCAGGTAAGAGAGGAGTTTCACATTTTTATTGCCGCGTTCCCAAAACTTATATTTAAGTTTAAACAAGGCCAGTTCAGTTTTACGAGAAATTAATTAGTTAATTTTAACTCTAAGTTGAAGAATTTCAAGATGAAGTTGAGAATCAGGACAGTGCTTATTAGAAGAAAAGAATAAATTCTCTTTAGCCTTAAGAGATTTTTCCAAGTCAGCCAGCTGTTGTTCCCTTACTCTTTTCCTATGTGCAGCATAACTGATAATTTTCCCTCGAATCGTAGCTTTAAGAGCTTCCCATACAAAGGACATAGAAGATTTGGTTGGGGTATTGTGAAAGAGGAAGTCCTGAATCTGTGCTTTGATCATGGGTAAGAAATTGGGATCCTTGAGAAGGAGAGGGTCCAGCTGCCAGTAAGAAGATTTAGGTGCTAATTGGCTCCACGAAAGTTGCAATATGAGAGGGGAATAGTCCGAGATTATGATGGGAGAGATGGATGAATCAATAGTTTTTTCCATTATAACAGGAGAGGCTAACCAGTAGTCAATTCTACTGTATGTCTTATGTTGAGAGGAGTAAAAAGTAAATTCTTGATCACGGGGGTGAAGAAGGCGCCATACATCAGCTAATCCAACATCTTGCATTAGTAATGGGAGGGCTTTAATACTTCTAGGGTGGGCCTCTATAGTGGGCTACTTCTGTCAATGCTGGCTTCTAAAGCTAAGTTAAGATCCCCTCCAAGAATAACTGGTGTATTATCAGTGTTAAAGGATAGAATCTGTAGAGCTAAATTATGAAAAAACCCCAGGGAATCGGAGCTGGGTGTACAGACATTAATAAGCAGAAGAGGACCAGAGTTGGTATTCAGTTTGACCATCACCCATCTGCCAGCAGTATCAGAAATGGAGTTTGCAAGGGTCCGTTTGAGACTCTTATGAATAAGAATAGCAACTCCTCTTTTTTTTGAGGTATAGGATGATTCGTAGAGCTGACCGACCCAATCTTTTTTAAGTCTATGAACATCCTCTGCTAATAATTTTGTTTCTTGAAGGAAAGCAATTTGTGTTTTATGTTTTTTGAGATGTGAAAGAATTTGCTTCCGCTTACAAGAAGAATTAAGTCCCTTCACATTCCATGTATATAAAAGTATGTCACTCATATTGTTAGTGTTAAAGAAAGGGAATAATCGCTGGAGTGTGAAGGGACAAATAAATGAGGCACAGGATGATTAGAATACAATATAGAGAGCTTACATATATGCAGAGTGGCAGGAACATTCAAGCCGAAAAAAGTGAAATGTATGATACATGAGTAGCACAGATATCTTATTAAAGTTAGAATAGAGATGGGGAAGAAGAAAAGTCATTAACAACAACAACAATACAAGTAAGCTAAATAACAAAGAAAACGTTTTATGGGTGTGAGGAGATATGAGTCAGCCAACTGGCTAAGAGACTGTCTCACCACACTCTGGGGCATCGATGTAGGGAGGAGGCTAGGGAAGACCAGTTATAAATATTGGCCCAAACCTAAGTCTGATCCCAGTAATATAATAAAGTAAGTATTCCTGACAAGCTAAACTGAAAGGGAATAATACCAAGAAAGGCAGGGGACTGTAATAACCTCAGCTTAATTCTAAGCTAACAGGACGAGGTATAAGGATAAAGCTAAACACCAGAACTTATATATAAACATTAGAAGTAATAGTACAAGATATACCAACTCGAAATAACAGTAAATTAAAGAACCATATTTGAGATGCCAGTACAGCCTAAACATAGAGCAAGGAATTCAGGGAGTCAGGTGGAATGAAATGAACAAATATAAAAGGGAAAGTAGATCATTACCACATTAGTGTGACTCTGAGTATACTCTGCAGTGCAACATAATAAGTACATAATAAATACAATACTGAGGGGGAAAGAAGAAAGAGGAGGTCAATTTAAGCTCTTACACCCTGAGCCAAATGCAAATTGGGATTATGTGGAGAGGTACAGGCTTCGGTGATAACTGTAGACAGAAGAGATAGTCATAGTAAAGATCAACTCCGATTACTCGAAAATTGCCTAAATAGGTGTTATATGGGGTGACTAGTTCTAGAAGACTAGGCCCAGTGAGCCCCAAAACAGGAGGGACCACACAGTAGTGGATTTCTATAATATCTGTAGGCTTCGAGTAAAATAAGGAGCATAAGGAAGATGTAGATTGACAATCCTTTGCAACAGTACACCAAACATAGCCCACCTCTTTGAGAGCTAATGATAGTTCCATATTGTAAACAGGAGGTAGTAAGAATAACGGAGCGTAGGGAAGGAGATGGATTAAATGTAGTTGCCAATAATACTTAAGAACCTGTCATCAGGAGAAGGAAGGGGTAAGTTGACTTGTAATATATAATAATTCACATACGAAAAAAGAAAAGGCAATTATCAGGATGCATACCAATTGAAGATATGCAACTGAACAGCCAAAAGACTATAAACCTGATGCACTGCTAAACTGGAGAGTAAAAGGCTAGATACAGACAGCCTGTTTAGTGAGGTAATGTATAAGATTTAAAACTAAAATAATGGTTAGAAAAGCATTGTTGACATACCAAAGTTCCCTTGAAGACCTTTAAGCTGCTTGTTTAAACACTGCAACAAAAAGTAAATTGATCGCGCCACGATGTACAGCCTTTGCTTTCTGCACCCGCTGGGAGCGAAAGCAACCAGGTAGCATAGACTGTTGAGCGGGAAGCTAGGCAGAACAAATGTACTGGCACTCCCTTTGAGTGTCCTGGAAGCAAAACCTACCAAGATATAGCAACTGTGACCATATTACTGGCCATATAAGCTCATGACACCTTAGATTTATTAGCAGGATTGTGACTTTTGATGTTCTTGCTTTTGGTCTTTGCCCTACGTTTCTTTTTGGGCGGATCTAAAGATTTGAGTGGGGAACATGCAACAACTTCTGCCCATGAAGTGTCGGCTGAAATACATTCCTGAAGCACAGGGCCCAAATTAGTGGGATGTTCATCTGAAATTTGCTGGGAAAGATCTGCCTGCGAGGAGTGCATGTCATCCTCCAAGAGAGCAAACTTATTGCTCAAGGGAATAGAGGGGTTGATTTGAAAGTGAGAGGCTGCAGCTTGGGGTGTTTGGGGTGAAACCTTGCTAGAACAGCATGAAAGTCTTGAAGAATAATGCCGACAGAAGCTTCTCTTGCAGCCGTGTTGCTTGCCTTGGGGTCAGATCAGTTGCGGTGTTGCTGCTTGGGGCTGCAAGTTCTGCAACACTTTCCCCAATTTACTGTACCTCGTGGTCCACCCTCCCTACAGATACCAAAGCTGTATTCGGGTTGCAAATTGCTGCTGAACCTCCCAGGGTAAAATTGCAGAGAGAGACCTCCAGATAGTTGGCTAAGGCATCAGGGGTTTCAGAATCCTTGAAGGAAGAGCCTGAGAAAAGGCATAGTGTTGTGGAGTAACGTAGAGCAAATTTAATGCTTCTTTGGTGGAGGATTTGTTTAAGTAGATTGTAGGCCTTCCTTCTGATGGTTAAATCTTTTGAAAAGTCTCTGTAGATGGAAATATTAAACACTTGCCACCGAAGTTTCCTTATTTCTCTGGCTTGTTTCAGTATTAATTCTGTGTGGGAATAGTTCAAGAAGAGAGCAATGATAGGCCTTGGTCGCTGGTCTGATGTTGGCCTGGGACCCAGAGTATAGTGAGACTGCTCAATGATTAACGTTAGGTCAGGTGGCAGTTTAAGCATTGCAGGCAGCACATGTAATAAAAGCACAGTAGTGTCTCCTAATTCTACACCTTCAGGGAAGCCAAAAAATCATAAATTGTTGCAATGATTACGATTTTCAATATCATCAGTTTTTAGCTTGTAGGGATTCAATAGTTTGATCTTGATTATGGACAGTAGCCTGGAAGTCATGAATAGTAGTGGTGTTACAGGCCATTGCTTTCTCATTAAATGCAATTTTCTAGCTAAAAGTTTCAAGAGTGGTCGCATTCTGTTGGGTGGAGGTTTTTAGATCATTAATCTCAGCCATCAGTTTAGAAAACATTACTTCCACTCTAGCAAGTGAGCTTTGCTGTACTTGGAGATCTGCCATCATGCTGAAGGATGAGGCCTAGTATGCTGCAGTACAGTGTAGAATCACTGAATATAAGTAGATGATGGATCAAAAATGACTTACAAACTGTGTCAGACAGTAAGATTACAGGATGGTCACAGGAGTTGGTACCAAAGAAAGTTCTGGTGAAGGCTGGATGAGGTTAGATTGCAGTCATTCCTGCAGAGATTCTGAACTATGCTGCCAGCTTCTGCCTGGTCAGGCCATGCCCCCCCCGTACACTGTTCATCCTCGTGAGGTACTTTTAGGCCTTAGGCATGTCCCCTTTCGCTCTCCTCCAGGAAGCACATGTTGAGCTGCCAGAGCCTCTCCTAATATGGGTTCTCGTGCAACCCAGCACCATGTTAGTAGCTCTCCTCTGGACTGCCTCTGTTCTGTGTAGTACAGCTTTAAGAAATGCATTTACTGTAACTCTTCCTGTGCATGTTCAGATAAGTTTCCCTCTGTGTCAGTGCTGAATAGAAGTAAACAGAGAAGACCTAAATTTCTGTGGTGCATGTTTTCCTTATTACCAAGACCCTGATGTGTTTAAGGTACTTATTTTCAGTCACCAAAATACAACAAACTGGCAACAAGGATGGTGGAAATTTTCATAGTTCCAGCTTACTGAATTGCACCATTTTGTGACTTTCTACATTGCAGACAAGTAAGCAATTTGGAACTGTGCAGTATCATGGCAACTTCAGCCAGCTTTGAGATTTTTACAGACTGGGATACATGGTCCAGATGGGTTGATCAGTGGTTATTACTTAATCCTGCCATAAAATCTACAAATCTTGAACAACAGGGTGAGCTTATTCAAGATACTTTTTGTACTTTCTCAGGCAGTGAAACCTTCAAACTTTTATGCAGGCTGTGTGCACTGGACCAGCCGAAGGATTTGCCATATCAAGAGCTGAAGGCTAAATTGAATGCACAGTACAGTTTAACAACTTTCCCAAGGACTGAACGTTATAAATTCTACAGTTACCAGCAGAAACCAGGTCAGTCATTACAATCTTATTTGGCTGAGATCGAACACTTAGCTCTCATGTGTGAGTGGAGCAGGGAGCATCTTGAGTCTAATTTAGCTGATAAGTTTGTTATGGGGCTGAATAATGAGCATCGTATTAATCAATTACTTTCTGTAAGTGTCAAGAAGTCTGCTGATGAACTTTTACAGTTGGCACTAATGTATGAGGCTGCAGAAAATGAAGCACATGATAAGATGAACACTAAAAATGAGGTACAAGTAACTGCAGTAAACTTCAAATTGAAAGAGCTCAAACCTAAGTCTAAACCACTGTTTTCAAAGAAAAATTCAACTACTCCACCCAAACTGCATGGCCAGTACAAATGTGCATCATGTGGGTCATCTCAGCATAGCAGGGACCAGTGCAAATTCAGAGAAGTTCAGTGTCATGCATGTAAACGTCAGGTGCATATTGCTAAAGTTTGCAGAAGGAAGAGAACTGCGGTGGTCAGTTTGGAGAGCACAGACAGTGCAGTGGTTGCTATTGCACCACAAATTCAGACTAAAGATGTTCCTCCTTTCTATGTGTTACTTCAATTGCCACAACAGAGGCATCAGTTGCATTTAATGGTAGACTCTGCTTCCCCAGTACTTTTATTATCCAACAGAAATAGTCTGATCTGGATAAGCCACCATTGTTTCCTTGTAATAAGTTGCTGTGTGTATTTGAAGGGCAACCAATTCAGCTGCTGGGATCATTTACCACTTTAGTATGCAGGACTGATTCTCCTAGTACACCTTTAACTTTTCTGGTTTCAAAAAAGGGTATCAACATTTTGGGCAGAGATGCTCAGGTTCTTCTAAACATTCATATTGATCCAGCAGATTTTGGCTACTTGCTGCTATCCACGTACCACAAAGCAGTAACCCGTCCAAGCTGGGGGAGATTTTAGACTTGTATCCAGAGTTATGGAAAGGCCTGGGATATTGGACAGCAGCTAAAGCCAAGCTAGTTACAAAGCCTAATGCAGTCCCTTAAGTTTTATAAACCATGGAAACTTCCTTTTGCCTTAAAACCAGTGGTTAGGGCAGAATTGGACAGACTGGAAAAAGCAGGAGCGCTGGAAAAGGTTTTAAGTTCAGATTGGGATACTCCAGTTGTGGTGGTATCTAAACCAGGTGGTAAGGCTTGAATATGCGGAGATTTTAAGGTGACACTTAATCCAGTACTTAGCATAGATGTATTTCCTTTACCTTTACCAGAGGAACGTTTTCACAGACTGAATGATGGTGTGGGGTTCTCTAAACTGGACCTCGTTGCTGCATACCTTCAAGTGGAGCTGGATACAGACTCTCATAAATTGGTAGTGATTCATACATACCAAGGACTGTACAAGTACAAACAGTTATGTTTTGGCCTTAGTTACGCACTGGCTATTTCTCAAAAAGTGATTGAGCAAATGGTGTGTGATATACCAGGTGCTGCTTGTTATTTGGATGACATCATTGTCACGGGCAAGACAGAAGCAGAACATTTACTTAACTTATGAAAGACTTTAGAGAGATTGCAACAGAGTGGATTCAGACTCAGGAGTGAAATATGCCAATTTTGTCAACCAAATGTCATGTACTTAGGTCACACTATTGACAAATATGGAATTGTCCGAATGATGAAAAAGTGGAAGCCATTGTGCACATGCCTGAACCACAGAATGTTTCAGAGTCGCACTCATTCTTGGGTATGGTGCGCTACTATGACCATTTCATTCCTGGCTTAGCCACTAAATGCGCTGTCCTGCATGAACTGGTACGTAAGGGTATTCCGTGAAAGTGGACCAAGGGCCACAGTAAGGCAGCTCAAGTCATCAAGTTCTCTCTAATCGATGTGAATAATTTAACTTATTATGACCCTAACTTACCTATCACATTGGCCTGTGATGCTAGCCCTGTGGGTATAGGAACTGTCCTTTTCCATACAGATCCAGAAGGAGTGGAGAAGCCAATAGCCTGTGCTTCATGCAAACTCACTGCAGCTGAAAGGAATTATGCCCAGATTCAGAGAGAGGCATTAGCAATTGTGTTTGGAGTCCAGAAATTTCGCCAATTCTTGCTAGGTCGCAAGTTTTAGCTGAAGATGGATCACAAGCCAATAGTGACAATTTTCAGTCCAGAAAAAGGAATTCCAGAGACAGCTGCTAGTCGACTTCAATGATGGGCATTAATTTTGTCTTATTATAATTTCGAGGTTACATGCCAACCAACGGACCAGCATGGAAATGTGGATGCCTTATCAAGGCTACCAGTATCCAGAGGAATGGAGTTCGATATGGGATGTAGAGAAGCCATTAGTATGCCAGGTGGGGCCAGATAGTTTTCCAGTGCAATTCAGAGATATGTTGTGTGTGCAATGCAGCTACAACAGTTAGATCAGCTTCCAGTACTAGCCAAGGACATTGCAAAAGCGACTAGTCAAGATGTAATTTTGAAACAAATGTATCAGTATAAGCTTGAGGGTTGGCTACAAGACACTACTTGTTCGACTGCACTATAACCTTACTACTGTATATAAAGAGACAGCAGTTGTCCATTGCAGAGGGGTGCCTTTTGTGGGGATTGCGTGTCATAGTATCCCAATGTTATCACTCAAATGTGTTGACTCTTTTGCATGCGGGCCATCCAGGCATTGCTAAAATGAAATCCCTAGCTAGACCTCATGTATGGTGGCCTTCCATTGACAGAGACATATACCAGGTTGTGCAAAGATGTGAAGGTTGTGCTGTATCAATGCGAAATCTGGCAAGAGCTCCAGTTCACCATTGGGAACAACCTGAAAAACCCTGGAAAAGGTTGGTTATTGATTTTGCAGGACCTTATTTAAATTCCATGTGGTTACTCTTAACTGATGCTTATAGTAAATGGCCAGAAATTCATCAAATGTCTTCAACAACTACTGAGAGCACCATCAAAGTGCTGAAATCTATCTTTGCTACCCATGGTTTCCCGAAAGTGAGTGTCTTGGATAATGGACCACAGTTCACGTTTGTTGAATTCCAAGCATTTTGCCAGCAACGTGGTATCCACCATATTTTCTCACCTTCCTACCATCCAAGTTCAAATGGCGAAGTGGAACGCCTGGTTCAGACTTTTAAAAAGAGTATGGACAAAGTTAATTCTACTACTCCGACAGCAGTACAAATAGCCCTTTTGGTCTTTTTTGTGATGTATCGAACAATACCACATTGTATCACGGGAATATCCCCTACAGAATTGTTGTTTGGATGTCAGATTCAAAATCAGTTGGACCTTCTTCGCCCTCTAGGCTTTAAGTCAGTAACTGAAATGCTTCCTAAGACCAGATCCTTCAAACCCAATAATCTTGTGTGGGTCAGGATATGCAGGCCCTAACAGATAGAAGGCGTGGTGGCAAAAAGTTCAGAAATGTTGTCTATACTGTTTGACTGACTAACCAGAGGAGAGTGAAAAAACTCGTGGACCAATTACGTACTAGAACTGAGACGGAACCAAAAAGGGATACTCAGAGTCGGGGTAGTTATCCAGCATTATTTCTTCCAGCACATGAACAGAAGAGATAGGGAACCACAGCAATTGAGACAAGATGTGGCTGATGCTAATCAGATTCCAGAGCAATAGCCTCCAGTCCTCCTATGTCAGTCAGGACATACAAGACGTCCACCAAAGAGAATGGACTTGTAGAGATATAGCCTAATGACATAGACTAACTAAAGGGACATTGCAGTAATAACTTTAATAGCATCGCATTACTTCTGAATTATTGACTTACATACTTTCTAGCTAAGTCAGGAGGGATTGTTATATGTAGTGCAGTTTTAAGAAATGTTAGTACAGCTTTAAGGAATGCATTTACTGTAACTCTTTCTGTGTGTGTTCAGATAGGTTTCCCCCTGTGTCTCTGCTGAATAGAAGTAAATAGAGAAGGCCTAAATTTCTGTGGTGCATGTTTTCCTTATTACTAAGACCCTGATGTGGTTTAAGGTACTTATTTTTGGCCACCAAATACAACAGCCTCCACCCTGTCAATGTTCTTGCAGGGCTGCAGCCTCCAGAACTGGACACAGTACTCTAGGAGGGTTCTAACAAGTCAGCGATACTCGAGGCCACACTACCTCCCTTATCCTGCTAGAGATACTCCTCCCTATGCACACCAGCATCTGACTTGCCTTGCCTACTTGTCCTGTTGCACTGCATTGCTACCTTGCGATCATCTGATATGATCACCCCAAGGGTCCATACGATATGATCATCTCAAGGTCCCAATCTTGCTTGGTGACTGTAAGTACCTCCCCCCATCGTATACACAGCTGCCGGGTTTCCACACCCTAGGTTCATGATTTTGCAATTTTTGGCATTGAAAGTCAGCTGCCACTCCCTAGATCACGCCTTTAGTTTTACCAGGTCCCTTTGCATTCTCTCTACCTTCTCCTGGGTGTCCACCCTGTTGCAGATTTTTTGTGTCATCAGGAAAGAAAAGGTACACACTTTCCCTTCCAGTTCCTCAGTAATGTCACTTGTGAAGATACTGGAGAGGACAGGGCCCAGTACCAATCCCTGTGGTACCCCACTGGTCACTCTCCTGTCCTCTGAGTGATTGCATTTTAACACCACCACCCTCTGCCTCCGCTCTTTCAGCCATTCTTTGGTAACCAGGTAAGGCCCACTAGGCACAAGTGCCTGTTTTCAGGGGCAGCCTGGGAGCAGTAGGGAGGTTAAGTGACTTGCTAGGGTCACCCAGTATGCAGGTAGAGCTTGTGGGAGTCAAACCTAGGTCTGCTGGATGTACCAAGCTCATGCACAGCTTGTCACTCTAACCTCTAGGCTATACTGCCAGCCACAGCTCTTGTGCAGAGGGACCACATCAGCCCTCCTCTATTCCTCTGGAACCACCGCATCTCTAATGAGGTGCTAAACAGTGTTGCCAGAGGGGCAGTTAGCACCATACTTGGTTCCTTGAGTACCCTTGGGTGGGTCCCGTTCTGCCCCATCACCTTGTTTTCCTTTAGGGCTTCCAACTCCCAGTGGAGTCTCTCTTCTGTAAATGGACTTGTGTCACTCCCCCTTCCCCCCACTGCCTGTTAATGCATGTCAGCCCCTTCTCCCTTCCACCGTGAAGACCGAGCAGAAGTTTTTGTTTCAAATTTTAGCTTTTTCTTGGCACTCTTTACACAGCCCCACCCCCACCAAGTCTCCTGATCTTCACCATACCAACCCTTACCCTTCCTCTTTTCGCTCACATACCTGAAGAATGTCTTATTCCCATTCTTGACCTCCTGGGTGATCCTTTTCTCACTTTGATCCTTTGCTTTCCTTAAACTCCTTTCTTTCTTCCTCCCTTTGTTTGAATATAAAGAACAAATATGAGTTAGTCTTGGACAAGACAGAACAAAACAAGATGCTTTATATCATATAAGCCATGTTTACATGGCTGCTGCGCTGTTAACTGCAGTCTGCTCCAGCCCTGCTTCAATTTCCTACTCCACATCACAATTGTGTCTACATGAATCCTCTCAGCACCAGTGCAAGCTTCACTAAAAAGGGCTGTGAGTTCAAGGGGGTGGCTGTTCATGTCCATTCTACTCTCTTAACATCTCCCCCCCCCCCACGGCTAGTACTTTGTCTATCCCAGTTCCCCTCTAGTTAAGGTTTTGTTGTGCTTCTGTCCAGAAGGACCCCACTGAAAGAGAAGAATGCTATAGGTTTTCTAATCTGACCTGAAGAAATATCCCCACCCCACCACTTGTTTTTGCAATGGGCTGGATGTCCCGATCTCATATTTAAAAAGCACAGGTGAAAAAACCTGTGAGTAATTACAGAAATGATCGGGCAGGGGTGTGGCCTAGTCAGGAACTAAAATGGATACATAACTTAGCAGCTCGATGCAAATCTGCTACATTTCTCAGCCATCCTCCAAAATAACTCATTAAAACTAAGAAATTTGCATTGAGACCTACCCTACTATGGTGCAACCTCTGAAATCCACCCACAGACAAACCCAACTAGATTTTAATATGGGCAAAGATGCGACAAGAGAGGACGGGCCTACTGATCGCTCCCTGAGCACCATCAGAGGAACCTCCAGTCCCTGCAGACAAAGAAGCACAGAAATCAACTACAAGCTTGTGAAACAAGATAAAGCCACAACAGAAACCCCACTGTATGACTTACAAAAATTAGATGTTGTCTGGGTTCGAGAATATAAATGCCCAGCTCTCCCACGTGCAGGCAAGACTGAATGGTCCGAGAGAGAGAGTTAGAAGCGAGTTACATGGCAAACGACTGAACAAACTGGAAAAGCAGGTTTATGAGCAAGAAGAAAAGGCACCAAAACAGTCAGTGCTCTAACAGATCCCACAGTCTGATTAATGAACTAGTGGACAAGTTGGACAACCATGGAAATAGGGAACGAAGTATCACTCTCTTGAGTTATAGGCCCACTAGAGGGCCTCAAGGAGGCAGACTGGATAGCCTTCTTAAATACATGGCTACCATGGGCACTGGAACTTTGAGGGTACAGTGCTGAGAATACAACAAGCTCATAGGTCACTGGGAAAAAGACCAGTCTTGGGAGAAAAACTGAGACATTTAAGGTACTCAGAGGATGGGCTCTGTAAGCAGCCACAAAAAAAGGAACCAACACGAGAACAAAACAAAGTAGTGAGTTTTTATCTGGACTTAGACTGCAGCAACTAAGGCAGGAATTCAAACAGATCAAAAGGCAGCTGCATGAGAACCAGTGGCAGTTTGCCCTTGTCTATACTCCCCATCTCATAATCTGCAGACCGGGCCTCACACCCAAAACTTTCACCCATCCAGGGGCAGTAGCAAGATACCTAGACATGAAACTAACAGCTCGAGAAGGCAGGTTGGGACCAAAGCGGACGGGGCCTCCAACATGAAGGGCATGGCCATGACAGAGCAACTTTCTCCTTGAATGAAGTAAGTGTGTGTGTGTGGGGGGGGGGAAGGGGAGTAATGGGACTGTGCCTCACATTCCAGGGAACTCTTCCACCACCATAAGCCTGCGCTAAACAAACAGTCATCAGATGGTGCTGGTGAACTTGTGCACTGCACCCTTTATGGAGGCAGCTGCATTGGGATTCCTCCTTGGCAGTTAAAGTATTGCACACTAAAGCAGTCTGTAACAATAGACTGAGACGCAGATATACATGGCACATCCCTGGCCATGGTGGGACCATTCCTCTTCCCCCTTCAAGCAACTAAGCATGACAACCTACTAAACTTTACACCAGCAACCCAGAATTTTGACTCTTCTTTTCCTATTTGGTTACTTCCATTCCAGTATCTGAAGTATGGCTGGTATTGTAAAATATGGAGGGATATATCTGTATAGCAAGCAGGGAAGGAACCTGGGAAAATAGGGCTCTGCATGCACTGAAAAACCTGCATTTCAGTAGGGAGGGCACCAGAGTGCTGGAGGGAAAGATGGGGGATTATGTGGGTAGCGTCCTTAATTTAAACTGATAAGGGGGTAGCAAGGGTCACAGCACCCTAAGTTGCCAGGAGGTGGGGGCTGACAGGCCTCTCTGAAAACAACACTGTATTCCTAATGGGAAATCACCACTGCATGTAGGTTTCTTAATTGGAGCTGCCCTATTCAGGTTCCAGGACTGAAGATGGGTTAGGCTTCTCTGTGCCAATGAGGCCACCTCAAAGTGAAAGTCCTTTATGAATTTATTTATTAAATTCAATAACCCCGATGTTTCACCTATATGCCTTCCTCTGGGTGACTGTAAATGAATAAAATGAAAAATAATTTTAGACATATTTTTCTTATTAATTCTGTTATACAATATATTTTTTGCACAAACTGTTGTTGTACAGCCTACTGTACTGCCACAGAAAGACAATACATTTTTTAGTCTTTATGTTAACTCACCATAAGGTTGCATAAAGACCAAAACATTTTCTGTCTATTTTGTGGCTTTTTGAAGGGGAGAAAATACATACATTTTTATTAAATATGAAAAGATACTTCACAAATGGTTCTAGATAAATCTTAAAATATAGGAGGATAATTTCATATATTAGTGTTTTTATAGAGATCTCAAAAAACACATTTGTGATACTAAAGGAGGCACTGCTAGCCATAAGAACAGCAGGAGATCTGTGAGGTTGGTAAATTGTGTGGTAGTTATAACTGAGCACATATTGAGAAGAGTACGGGGGTGTGGTGGAGGGTGTTTAACATAAATTTCTTGCAAAATATGAGTATAATGATACGTATGCAATGAATGTTCATGAATTTTCAGACAACAAAAATGCTGAAAAGATTACAAAGTCTTGACAAGAAAGACAAACACATAAAACTGGTATGTCACAGAAGTCTGTACAGCAACATTTTTTGCAAGAAATATACTGTATAACAGAATCAATAAGAAAAACAAGTCTAAAATTCCTTTTAATTTATTTACAGTCCCCCAGAAAAAGTCTAATAGGTGAAACACTGGGGTTATTGAATTTAATAAAGAAATTTACAAAGGATTTTTACTCTGTGGTGGCCTCATTGGCCCACAGAAGCCCAACCCATCCTCTGGCCAAAGGCCCCCCTACCCAAGTCAGGGAAAGCTTTAGAGGGATCAGTCTATGGGGCGAGGAGGCACACTAACAGTAGGAGTGGGGGGGGTTCCTGGTAGGAAGGAGAGTGGGGGGATGAGGAGAAGGGACAGATGAAGGATTATGGGGATGTAGTGTTGGATCAAGGGGTAAGAAATGAAGAATGGTGGAGTATCTGAGAACAGATATGGGGAGGGACAGACAGACTGGGGGGGTTGGGGAGAGGGAAAATCATAGTGGAAAGTGCTATTCCCGAATGCAAGTAGTCTGGAGAAAAAATGTCTGATTTACAAGTGCTGTTGTTGGCTGAGGGGAAGGTAGACATGGCAGACATCACAGAGGCTTGGGCCATGCCGAACGATGACTGGGACTTCTGAGTCCCCAGGTACAAACTACATAGAAGGGACAGGGGTTGGGGAGACATGGAGGACTTGCATTTTACATAAGGGAGCGAATAATCTTTACAAGAGAGGACGAGATGGGGAGGACTGAGGTGCTGTGGGTTCAGGTACAGTCCACAAAATGGAGAACACCTAAGCTGGGGTGGTTTACAGGCCTCCAAACCAGGAAGAATAGATGGACAGGGAGCTGGGGTCCAAAATAGTGGAGATGGTGAGCAAGAGAGATATGGTGATTATGGAGGGCTTCAATGCACCTAGTGTGGATTGGACAATCCCTGCTACTTCCTGTACCAGGTCACAGGTGATGCTAGATGCATTTCAGAGTGGGTTCCTGACACAATATGTTATGGAGCCCACCAGGGAGAGTGCCAACCTGGACCTGGTGCTGACAAGTGGAGCACAGCTTCAAGAGGTGAGAGTGGAGGAACCGCTGGGTAGAAGCGACCACCACACAGAGTGGATGCATCTAGACATGGGCAGGGAGAAAAACTAACACCAAAACCAGAGTATTAGATTTTTAGGAGGGCAGACTACAAGAGGATGGGAGAGATACGAGGATAGGTTAAGAGAACTGAATTTTATATTTCCTGGAAGAGAGAAGAGATTGGGGAGATATGACTGAGACTTTTAACCCATTTGTACCAGTAGACGCCATATGGCATTGGAACCATCCGTTGCTGGACCTGACCCAAAATGGCCACCGGGAGTGAATGAGTTAAGTACTTAAAAGGGATAAACAAAACTGGTAATGAGGGGAACTTTGAGTTCACAATTGGGAGGGAAATGAGAGGTCATAGTCTTAAATTGGAGGGGGTAAATTTAACAGGGAAATGAGGAGACACTACTTTGTGGAGAGGGTTGTAGATAAATGGAATGCTTTGCCAGAGGAGGTAGTATTGTGCAAGATGGTTGGTAGCTTTAAAAGGGGATGGGATAGGGTGAGGGGGGTGGTAACTGGGAAGCGGGAAGGGGGTGGGGCAGCTCAAATTAAAAATGCTAACTGCATACTTGAGCAGACTTACTAGACCAAGTGGTCTAATTCTGCTGGCATTGTTGTATATTTGTATGTTCGTATTCTAAGTTGGTACCCCTGGGGGTTGACTATAAATGGGACATAATCAAGTGCGGGGGGCTGGTGGCAGCCACTAACGAGTGTGTAAAACTGAAAAGCAAAAAGCCCAGCTGGTTTGATAGGCAGATATCTCAGGCAGTGAGGGACAAACTGGAAACCTTCAAGAAATTTAAAAGGACCCAGAAGGAGGAAGACAGGATGGAGTACAGTGTTAAGGCTAGGGTGGCGGGCAGAGCAATCCGGTTGGCCAAAGCCAGAAAGGAGCTGCAACTGGCAGAGGTGGTGAAAGAGGTGGAGCTGGTTCGGTCTGGTGCTGTTCAATATATTTATTAGCGGCACTGCAGACAGAGTAAAGGGTAAGATCTGCCTGTTTGCAGATGACACCAAACTCTGTGGGAGGGTGGCTACAGAGGAGGGAATACAGTATTTCAGAGATGATCTAACCAGGCTTGAGAGGTCGAAGGGCATTTGGCGACTGGGGTTCAGTGCCAAGAACAGCGAAGTCATGGACTTGGGGGGCTAAGAACCCAAAGACTGAATATCAGAGGAGAACGATTTGGGGGTGATCACAAGTGACCTGAAACACTATGCACATTACAGGAAGGCAGTAGCCAAGGCAAATAGAATGTTGGGCTGCATAGCCAGAGGAGTAACTAGCAAGAAGGTGGAAGATATTCTGCCGCTGTACAGATCCCTGTGCACCCACACCTGGAGTACAGTGTGTGGTAATTGTGCCTTTACCTAAGGAATGACAGCAATCTTCTGGAAATGGTCCAGAGGAGGGCAACTAAAATGAACCAGGGTCAGCAGGCTAGGATGTATGAAAAAAAAAATCAGAGACTTCAACATGTACTCCCTGTAGGACAGGATGGATAAGGAAGACATGATTGAAACATTTAAATACCTTAGTGGTATAAACAAAGTGAACTCTGAGGGTCTCTTCAGCCATAGCAGTAAAAAAAAAATCACTGAAGGACACTGCCTCAAGCTGGTGAGAGGATGACTCAAGAGGGAAATGAGGAGGCACTTTTTCACCAAGAGGGTGGTGGTTAGGTGGAATGAGTTGCCAAATGAAGTGACATCCCTAAAGACAGTGGACAGCTTTAAGAGGGGAGGGGGACTCCTCAGTAATCACTGAGGGATCCACATTGTGAGCAGAAAATATAGACTTTTTGGCCTTTTCCTGCTCACATTTTTTGTTTGTTTGTTTAAACATTCTGACTTCTACCATTGCCGGAAATAGAGTTAACTGGACATTTAAAAAGGAAAAAATGTATTGAGCTGTATCCCTGATATTTTCTCTCCCCAGGCTTTCATTCATGAAGTGAAGTAGGGGGACAGAAACCAATAAGCTACTGGTGGGCGATAATATTCCAGTGTCCCCCCTTAGTATGTGTTAACCTTTATCACTGGGAAGGATGAGCAATTGCAGTTCAGTCTGTTTGTTTGCAAATGGCATTATTTCATCAAGGGGAATCAAGATGGGCTACTTTCACCCCTCTAAACCCAGAGAGGGATAGGGTGCCCACTGCTTCAGATTCCAGCCTTATTTGGGCTCATGTTGTCATTGGGAACTCTGGGTCCACCATTCTATACCCACCTCCAACCTGAGATTTTCGCTTGGGTGTGGGGGAATGTCCTGCCAGAAGCGTCCACAACCAGCAAATGCCTCAAAGATGATTAGGTTATTAAAGTGAACTATTAATATCCACCTCTGGGACTGCTGAATGTTGAAGGATGGCGAATAGCTAGCCATCAGGATTTTAAATTACTCTTACTATCCATCCTTGTTAAAGTTACGAACAAGCAGAAATGTATCCCTGTTTGTGTTTTTGTGCACCAGAAGGCAGAAAGCTACACCGACTCTTTCCACAAGGAGAAAATGGGGACCAGATCCCTGGGGGATTTGCACTTCCTGGGGGAGTCCTCCTCACTGGGAGGGCCTATTGCTGTCAGGTGCATCCCAGGGCCATTTGCCCAGGGAGTTTACTGCATGGATAGTGAGAAAGGACAGGAGACATATGCTTTGGAGAACGTGCACCTTCATTATGTTGCACCTAGTTCTCAGTGGGGCGGGGGGGGGGATTCCAGTTGGGGTATAACTGTTGGGGGTTTTGTATTGTTAGTTTTGATAAGAGAATCCAAAACTGAAAAATGAGAAGACTGATACCACTGATGCTGGTTGAGAGAGGGGCACATGGGCAGTGGTTGGAAATGTTAACTATGGGTCTGAGTATGGTTTTGTGGAACGTCAATGGGCTTAAGACTATAAAACAAACAAAAAAAAGTTGGTCCTATATAAAATGCATAGAGGGAAATTGACATTTTACAGGAAATACGCTTAACAAAGGAGGAGGGCCTAAAACTGGAAAAGTCCTGGTGGTCACCCTTATCTCAGTGCCCTTTACATTTAAGGCAAGCGGTGTTACTATCTGGTTCTGCCTAGATTTGCCAGTCTTATTATTAAAACAGCAGAGAAACCCACAAGGGAGATATCTAATAGCCAAACCTAAGATGAGGGGGCTCTTGACATTGGTTTGCTGCCAATGGCCCTAATCTCGATCAACCAGAATTCTTCCACCATTTGGCCCTGTACCTAGCCCCTTCCCAGAAAACATCATATTGGGTGGTAATTTTAATACCCTATGGGATGCCATCCTGGACAGCTCAATCCTCATAGCCAGATACCCCCCCCCCCCCGAAGAGCTGTGCTGCACTATACCAATTGTCAGATGAAAGGGGGCAGGTTGACCCTTGGAGATTTTTATACCTGACTGCCAGAGAATATTCAGTGTATTCTTATGCACACCACCCTTACACTCAGACTGATGCCATCCTCCTGGCTTCCTTGGGGCTCCATACATTGAAGGCCGCATCCTATAGGTCTCTAGTATATTCAGATTGCTCCCCTCTCATGTTACAGCTAGGGGATGATGCGTCCCCATTTCCTTCCAGCCAGTGGCAGCTAGACCCCGTACTGCTGTTAGACGAGGGTTTTAAACAAAAAATGGCAGCAGCCTAAAAGGAGTTCTTTGCCCATAACCTGAAAGGTGACACAGCTACCATCACCAGGTGTGAGGCAATGAAAGCCTTTGCAAGGGCAGTAGCATCTTGGGGACTGTTCTCAAGAAAAGAGAGCAGTCCAGCCAGGAACGCTTACTTGAAGAACAAGTTCAGACTCTGGAAAAATAATTGATGGACATTCATGACTCCCAAAATATGGGACAGTTGCGGCTTTTAAAAGGTCGATTTAACCAAATGGCCTCAACTCGCGTTGAACGTGGCCTTCTCCTCACTTGGGCTACAGTCCACTTGGAGTGTGATAAGGCTGAAAGATGGTTGGCCTAGCAGCTGAAGCAAAAGGAGAATAGCAGAGTCATACCCTCTATAACCATGGCAGGTGGTACTAGATCCACTAAACAGCAGGACATCAGTGACTCGTTTTGTAACTTTCATTCTGCTCTATACAGCTTAGAGGTAGCAGAGTCTGACTTTCCTCACATCTTTCTGGACTCTATCCATATCCCCTCCCTGGCAGAAACCCATAGGTCTGAGATAGATAGACCCATTACAACAGAAGAGCTTCATCAAGCTCTGTGATCCTCTTCCTCGGGTAAGCTACTAGGCCCAGACAGGCTCCCAAGCGAATTTTAGAAAGAATTCTGGCCTGAAATACATGAGACAATGACAGACTTGGTGGCTGAGTCTCTCGAGGGAGAAGCTCTCCCCTCTCACAATGCCTGGCCACTGTAACTGTTTTCCCAAAACCTGTCAAGGACCCCTCCCAGTGCAGGTCCCATATGCCGATATTCCTGCTAAATGCAAACTACAAGATAATTGCCAAGTCACTGGTGGGTCACTTGGATAGGGTCCTGCCAGTCCTGGCCCACCCAGACAAAGGTGGACTGATCAAAGGGCAGGCAGGCCAAACACAACACTCACTGCACCCTTAACACCATGTGGCGGTGGTCAGGGGAAGTGCGGCTCAGCACAGTCTCCTGGCTCTCAATGCTGAAAAGGCCTTTGACTGGGTCAAGTGGCTCTTCAAGTCTGCCACTCTAGAGAAATTTGGCTTTGGCACAAGATTAGGGTTTGGATAGCCAACTTATGCACAGACATCTTAAACACAGGTCCTTATACAACTTCCCCCGGGCCCAGACACTTCTCAATGAGTGCCTGTCGGAGTCTTTCCCCCTCTCAAGTGCATGCCAGTGAAAAAGGAATTATTTCCAAAATGCATCGGGCAGATGTCCATTGGTGTTTATCTGGCACAAATAAAGTTTTCACAAGTTTTCTGAAACTCATTTATAGAGTAGTATCATTTTTGAAGGATGTGGAGAGTGCCTGATTTTCTGGTGCTCGATAATTATGGCCTCTACCCTGTCTATATTCTTTCTAAGGTGAAGTCTCCAGAATTGAACACAGTACTCTAGATGTGCTCTAACCAATGACTGGTAAAGTAGCAACACCACCTCCCTTCTTCTGCTGGTGATACCCCTTTCGATGCACCATAACATCCCACTGATTTTCCCAACTGGTTTGTTGCACTGCCTTGCCACCCTGAGGTTATCCATTATGATCATCCCCAATGTCCCTTTCCTGTGTGGTAACTGTCAATGCCTCACTACTCCCCTTCTATACTTTGCCTCTGGGTTCCTGTGTCCAACGTGCATGATTTTGCACTTTTTTGCATTGAAACCCAGCTGCCATACCCTTGACCATTCCTCTAGCTTTTTCAGGTCTCTCTTCATTCTCTCCACCTCTCCCTAAGTGTCTACTCTATTGCAGATCTTGATGTCATTTGCAAAGATGCATACCTCACCTTCCAGTTTTTCTGCAATGTCACTTAAAAAGATGTTAAAGAGGACTGGACCCAGTACTGATCACTGAGGAGCACCACCGCTCACTCTCCTTCCCCCCAAGTGACTGCCAGTTAACACCATCCTCTGCTGCCTGCCAGTCAATTACATGCCCAGTGTACCACCTTGGTTCCCACCGCCAAGCTGTCTAGTTTTTTATGAGCCTCCTATGTGGCATGATGTTGAAGGCCTTGCTGAAGTCAAAGCAGGCCGTGGTAGCTGCTCCCCCCTATTTATTTCTTTCTCTGGTCACCCAGACAAAGAAAGCTCTGAGGTTTTTCTGACATTGTCTCTATTCGTGAACCCATGCTGCCTTCGGTCCTGTAACCTGTTGGAAGCAAGGCATTCTATGAGTCTTTCATTTAGAAGCGACTCCATTAGTTTTCCCATCACTGATGTCAGATTAAACAGCTTTTAGCGGTCAGCTTCTTCCCTAATATTGCTGCTGTGGAGCGGAACTATGTCTGCCCTTCTCCAGTCCTGTGGAATCACCCCTGTATTCTAGTGAGTTCAATATAAGGACGGCTGTGGAATCGACCCACACAAGGGCTAGGGGCCTGGATTTCAGGAAGGCAGATTTTAAAAAGGTGGGTGAATGCCTGACCTAGGGGAATGGGGGGTAGGGGGGATGACCTGGGAGGGGTGGAGGAACAGTGGACAAAGATAAAAAAGAGCACAGTAAAGGCAACAAACCTCTGTGTCAAGCAAGTAAGCACAAAGGCAAGAGGAAAAAGAGTCTGCTATGGTTCTCAAATAAGGTGGCTGAAAAGGTAAAAGCTAAATGGGTCGCATTCAGAAGGTATAAGGAGATGCAGAGGGAGGAAGATAGGGAGGTGTATGTGAGGAACAGAGGAAAGCAGGTAAAATAGTAAGGAGCGCAAAAGTATAAACTGAGGAGAAAATAGCACAGCAGGTAACAAAAGGGGACAAGACATTTTTTAGGTATGAAAGTGAAAAAAGGATCGGACCAGGGTTGGATTGTAAGATTAAAAGGAGAAGAGGGGGACTGTGTAGAGGGGGGAGCAGGAAAAGGCAGACTGAGCATTGTGTTCACAAAGAAAGGAGAAGGGGGACCACAAAACAGTAACAAAAGCTTTGGAGGGAGGAAGGTGGACACTAGTCCTGTTTTGGAGGTGAGAGTCCTGAAGGGACTTGCTAATCTGAAGGAGGACAAAGCAACGAGGCGAGATGGGGTGCATCCAAGGGTATTGAGGGAGCTCAGGGAAATACTGGCTGCATGCACCTCTGATGGTTCTATTTAGCAGCTCATTGGAAACAGGAGTGGTTACAGAGGACTGGGGGAGGGTGGATGTAGTCCCACTACACAACAGTGGTAGCAGGGAGGAGGCTGGCATTTATAGGTCAGTCATCCTGACATCAGTGGTGGGAAAGTTAAATGAAATCACTGATGAAGGAAAGGATTGTGGAATATCTTGAATCCAGTGGGTTTCAAGACCTGAGGCAGCATGGTTTCATGGGGGGAGGTCATGTCAAACAAATCTGATAGATTTCTTTGACTGGTTGACCAAGGATCTAGATCAGGGTGGAGCAGTGGACGTGGCTTACCTAGATTTCAGTAACAGGTTCAACACTCTTCCACATAGGAGACTAGTAAACAAGCTGCACAGTTTAGGAGTGGGTCCAGAGATGGTAAACTGGATAAGAAATTGGGTAGGGGATAGGTGGCAGAGAGATGTGGTAAATGGAGTTCACTACAAGGAAGGAAGGGAGGGTAACCAGCAGGATGCCCCAGGGATCAGTGCTGGGACCGGTCCTCTTTAATGTCTTTATAAGTGACATTACAGAGGAGCTGGAAGGGAAGGTCTGCCTCTTTGCAGATGACACCAAAATCTACAACAGGGTGGACACTCCGGGTGGGGGGGGGTGGAAAGGATGAGCAGAGACCTGAGAAAACTAGTGCAGTGATTAAGGGTATAGCAGCGAGGTTTCAATGTGAAAAAGTGCAAAATAATGTACTTAGGGTACAGAAACCCAGGGGTGGAGTACAAAATGGGTGGAGTGGTATTGACGACTACCAAGCAGGAAAGATATCTGGGTGTAGTCATATCGGATGACCTAAAGGTGGCCAGACAGTGTAACAAGGCAGTAGGTAGGGTGATGCTACCAGGTGGGATGCTGGGGTGCATAGGGAGGGATATTACCTGCAGAAAGAGGGAGGTGGCATCACCTCTGTATAGATCGTTGGTAAGACCCCATCTAGAGTATTGTGTCCAGTTCTGGAGACCACATCTCTGAAAGGACATAGACAACATAGAGGCTGTCCAGAGGAGGACAACTAAAATGGTGCACAGTCTACATCCAAAGCCCTATGAGGAGAGACTGAAGAACCTCAATATATACACCCTGGAACAGAAGAGAAAGAGGAGGGACATGACACAGACCTTTAAATACCTCATAGGGGTAGATAAGTTACAGGAGGGGAGTATTTTTCAGAAGAAAAGGTGCTCAGGAACAAGGGGATATGCTACGAAGCTGGAGGGGGTAGATTCAGGAGAGATGTGAGGAAGTACTTCTTCACCGAAAGAGTGGTGGATTCCTGGAACAGCATTCCAGTGGAGCTGGTGGGGTGAAAAACAGTGGTGGGGTTCAAGAGTGCATGCTTAAGCACAAGAGAATCATAGTGGAAAGGAAGGGGGAGGGAGAAAGAGCTGTAGATTGGGCACAGTCTATGGTGATAGTGTACGTGGAGAAATGGGCAGACTGGATGAGTCAAGCAGTACTTATCTGCTGTCAAATTCTATGTTTCTATGATTCTTTTTTTTTTAAATATATTTTATTGAGAGTATAAAGAGACACATCATGGCTTGTACAATTCAAAAATATTACAGAACAGTCTTGCATTTGTTTCCATAAACTAGTTTACATAGCAACAGCAGTAGCTTTAAACTTTACAATGTTTTCACTATGCACAGATTCCCACCTTCTTTAGTGCTTGTGTCAGGCTGGTGGACTCCCCCGGGGCAAGCCTTCCTTGCTGGGTATTTCTGTCCCGGGTTTCATGTAGTCCCCCGTGCTGGGGTTCTTGCCCTTATCCAATGCTCACCCCGCCGGGCACCCCCCCCCCAGGATAACCCCCCCTCGGTCCAGGGCAAACCTGTCCCACACTCTGGCATATATATGTGCTCTCTCTGCCTGGATTGATATATGAGCTTCTCCAACATCCTGCAGCTCTCCATTGTGGCAATCCAGCTCCCAAAGGAGGGTGGGGCTGGCTGCTTTACTCCCTCAGGATTTCTACCTTCGTTGAGTTTATTGCATTTAGTAGGAGCTTCTTATTCTCCCATTCCTCCTCCCTGAGGTCGCCCAGTTAGTAGGACCTGCCCGGCTGAGAGGGCTATTGGTTTCCCCATGCTAGCTGTCAGGGTTTAGTTAATTTGTCCCAACAGGGGGCCCAGTTCTGGGCAGATATACAACATGTGGGCTAAGTCTGCTGCTGGTGCAGCACATCTGGGGCATTTCCCATCTGAACAGGCATCAGATTTAGTGAGTCTAGCTGGGATTTTTCTATATTTCTATTAAATATGGCTGCCAGGGGTGCAGCCAATACCTACCTGAGCTCCTTCAGAACCCTTGGGTGTGCCCCATTATGCCCCACTCTCCCATCCACTCTCAGATTCGCAAGTCCTTTCAGGACTCTTTTCTCCATGAGGGGACCAGTGTCTACATCCCTTCCTCCCATGGTTCTTTACTCTATATGTGGTCTATTCCCATCTCCTTCTACCTTGAACACCGAACAGAAGTATTTGTTCAGGGTATCTGCATTTACTTGATCACCTTCTGAACAGTCTCCCTCTGCACCCCTCAGCCTCACAATTCACCCCTTTCCTTTCTTTTTTCACTTAACTACTGAAAAAAGGTCTTGTCTGTCTTTGTTACCCCTCCCATGGCTCTTCTTTCCTCCATTTGTGCCTCAGCACCCCTCACTACCTTCCCTGCCTCCCTCTGTTTTTACTGATACATCCCTCTGTCTTCTGTCTGCATCTCCTTGTATCTCCTGAATGCTGCCCTTTTTTTCCCTTACCTTTCCCACCACCTTGGGTTCGCAAATGCTCGAGTTGTGGTGGTGGTGCAAGTGTTGCAGTGCAAACAGTACGACTAGTCAATGTTTTGTGGCCAGAGGGCCACTTTCTCAGGGTTAGCAGTGGTCTCACAGCTGTTTTAAATATATTGCGCTCCTGTTTCACAAGCAGGGGCTTGCTGAGCCATGTTGGTTATTCTAAAAGCTATTAAGCTGGAATCATCTTCCTCAGTGTTGCTTTTCATTTGATGATGGACCACTCACTTCTCTGTTCTACGTTTCCAGAATAACTAATGCAGCTGAGTAAGCCCCTACTTTGAAAATAGAAAAAGCAATACATTAAAAACCTATCTATGAGTGTATATGAGGTGTGATAAATACTGTATAACAGAAGCTGACAGCTGTGAGACCACCATGGGCCCTGAAGAAATGGCCCTCTGGCTACAAAACATTGGCCAGTTATAGTGTATAGGTGGCTATTTCAAAACATTAAAACATATTTTTATCAAATCATCCAGGGAGTTTTTGAATGTACTTCACTTGTATAAAAGAACTGTTCATTTTTAGCATTCCCCTAGAGGCAAAACTCCTCCGACATATTCAAAAGTTGGCCACATTTATGTAGACCAAGAGAGGAACCAGGTACCCAGCCCCATAGCAATGTGACAGTGCAAACAAGTCTTCTGATTCTAGTTAGTGAGGTCCTAGTTGCTGCGGTGTACCCTGGAAATTCATAATCCGTAGACAAGCCCCTTGAGCACTGAGATCTGCCTCCCTCCCCCTTCTCATGCGGCCTAACTTGTGACTAGCTACAACTCGTAAGTCATTCACGTTTGCAGCAGGAACTCTCTTCCTCCTTCCATCCTATCTTGCCTCTCTCCCCACGTTCCAATCCAATTTGCTCACCACTCTCTGCTGCTGCTATGTACTCCTGCTTCCAATGATGCCTATCCTACACCTACCATACTGTTTTTCCTCTGATCTCTTCTGCCTGACTCCCTACCTGTGCTTCACTCCCAGCCCTCTACTCTGACTCACCTTTGTCCCGTCCTATACCTGTACTAATGGCTTGACTTTAACGTGATTATGTATAATCTGTATTATTTTATATGCCTAGCCTGTTACTTATTTTATGTCATAACCATTGTTGCATTTTGCTGTGCTTGATGACATTTATTCTTTTACTATGATTTGTGTTGCTGCTGTAATTATCTTTCTGTGAAAATGCCCTTTTTGAATTTTCTTTCTGTGAAATTGTTGAAATTGTTCTGTACTGCACTTCTCTTGCTGCTCTCCTGGGCCATCCCAGAAAAAGGGACTGCTATTGTCTCAGTGGACTTATCCGGTTACCAAAATTCAAATAAAATAATAACAAGGACTGAAACAAAACTTAGAACTACAAGAAAGACAATCCTGCACCTACATGTATATTATGAAGGATAACATCAATATGAACATTATAAGACAAAACTGTATCCAAATAAAAACAAAATACTTAACACAGTTCATCATTTCAATCTCCTCCCCCAGTTCATCTCTAATCGCTTTGGGAGATAAGGTACAAGATCATTTTTGCTTACTACCAAAATGCGTACGTTTTGTATTGTACATCCTAAGCAATAATCCATGTTCCCATAGCCATTTAACCCTGAATCGGTTTGGCAGGAACCCACAGAAACTCAGCCCCACTTCCCTTACAGAACTGTGAGAGCGTTCTTACTCCACAGTCACCTTCCTTCATTGAGCACCACCATAGAAGGTTTCTGTCTCCTAGAGATGACAGCCCCCCCCCCCAAATAACAGTTCCATTCATGAACATTTCCAGTGTAGCTAATGAAGGACCTGGACTGAATGAGCATTGGGATGAGATTATCCTCTTACACAGTGGATGGTTTCCTTCTAGGTAAATACAAAGGAACCTATTGTCAGAATAGTGGAGAGAGAGAGTGAGTGTGTGTGTGTGTGGAGGGGGGCTATAGGTAAACAATGAATGCCTCCATTAGGGGGTCCTCAAGTCTCACAAAACTCTCATAAAAAGGACCTAGAGGGAAATTAAATGAATTCTTACTGTGTTAGACAAATTGCAATCTTGTCTTCACAAGGGATCTTTTACTCTGACCCTCGCAGGTGACATACTGCCTCAAAATCAATGAAGTCAAGAGTCAGATTAAGTTGAGCCCCCCGGGGTCATACAACCAAGGGGCTCTCTTAGTCCCAAAGGAGGTTGCTGTTAATAGTTGGGGTCTTGCTGCGTTGCTCACATGACCTGGCCTTGGGCTATCAGAGAGTTATGCTGGGTGTGGGGACCAAATGTTAAAAACCACCCTGGAAAGTTAACAGATTTCTGACTGCCTGTGCCTGAGTAAAGCAGCAGATTTGTCAGCTAAGATAAAGGCCAGACACAACAGTACTGCTACAGAAATGAACAGTCATAACACAAGGTGGCTGCTTCACCAAACATGGCTGGCTTGTGCTTCAGAGGAGTACACTGCACAGACTCAACAAGCTGAACATAATGGGTGACAGGTGACTGTAAACTTCTCTGTAGGGAGAGTGTGTGAGTATAGCTGGTTTTCCAGTAGCATGCAAGACAGGGTCAGAAAACTCAATGCAAGCGGTATCAGGGGATTCCATGCATCTCAGTACTGAGACGTATAACATGGCTGGCTTATCTCACCCTGTGGTAGGCTGCAGGGGTCCAAGAAACTGAATGCAAGACTTGATTTGTGTATTATCATAATGAAACTGTAACCATGGCTGGCTTATTTCAACATGGAACAAACTGCCCTGACTCGAAGCTTTAAAATCAAGAGGTGATTGATGTATTCGGTTTTGTTACATTGAGACTGGGTGGCAATAGTACAGTAGACTTCTTTGAATGGGCTTTACAGTGCAGTCAGAGAAGTGAGCACACCAATGAAAAACAAAGTTTTCTTCCTTGTCCTTGCTCCAATGCCTTTTACCTGCACTAATCATAACAACTGATGGGGAAGCCTACACTTCACCTGCCTAACTTGTAACTCGTGTGCGGACATAGGATTCAATCTCCAGTACAGCCCTCTGTCACCAGTGTATGAATCTCTTTTATGAGAAACCTACACTTTTCCTACCTGTACTGCACTTGATCTATTAATAAGCAAAGAACTTCATTCTCCAGGGTCATCAACCCCTCACCTTCCGCCAGCCCTAGTCTTCTCAATTTGGGGAAAACTGTGCTCTAGGATCCCCCACACTATATCTGGCCAATGGGCATACAAAGGGCTTCAGTTTCCAGCCAGGGCAATCAATTTCTCCCTTTTCATTAGCCCCGTATCTGATGAAAACTATTCTATACTTTTTTGGAGCCTTAAAGGGAACCAGAAATATTTCTTATACCTTTAGATGCCTTCCTGTTATCCTGTTAATGTCTATCCTATATTCAGGGCAAGGCAAGGTGACTTTAGTCCTATAGCGCCCCTTCCTGAAGGCTTGGAGCACGTTACAATAAATACAATGAATACAACTACAAACGCTAAAACAGGCCGAGTACAGGCAGTGTATATAAATCATAAGTAAACACTGATTAAAAGTTCAGGGAAAAGCCTCATCAAAAAGAAGGGTTTTTAAATTAGAATTGAAGGTCTCTACAACGCGGGCAGATCTAACATATCCGACAGAGCATTCCACAAAGTGGGTGTTGCCACACAAAATGCTCTGTCCCCAGATTGCCAAAACCTAGAAATGGGGACAGAGAGCATGCTCGTATTGGAAGAGTGGAGTGAGTGAGTTCAATTGAAGTTTATTGCAGGATATACAAGTTTATTGCAGGATATACCATATTTCACCGTTTTGAAGCCGCCCTCAAACAGTATCCGCCCTCAGATAGTATCCGCTGGAAAATTTTATTGTTATTAATAGAAAGAAGCCACCCTCATTTAGAAGCCAAAACATAAACGACTGAACAACGGTACTGAAACTGCCAAGTAAGGTTGGCACTACAACAGTACTGTTTTTACTACACATGAGAAAGTGTACTAATAACAAAATAAGGCAACGAAATAATGAAAGGTAATGTAGTAATGTAATATAAATACTGGTACCGATAATGTGAATACCACTACTGACTGCCAAATACTGATCTCTGATTGCCGACTGCCAACCCCAAGTTACCCCACCAACCTTGAGTGACAAACAGTGACTAAAGCCAATGAAAACAAAAACAAGCATTGCCCCAAGTGAAAACATTAAAGACCCTGATACAGAACACTTGCATCTTTTTCAGGTTGCTACCACGTGGTACCATGTGTTCTGCAGCGTGGGGTGGTTGTTACCACGTGGTAACATCCGACATCTAACAGAATGACAAGAATACAGCATTTGTGTGCTTTGCTACTTTATGTTTTTTAAGTACTGAAGTGTATCACAATTAAAAAAACTGTTGGTCTGTATCACTACTAATAGAAGTCCAAGACAAACCCAGGTTGCTTACTGGGCGCTCACAAATATAAGCCACCCTCAAATTGTATCCGCCCTCAAATTAAAACCTCACGTTAAAATAAAATATTTCAATTGAAGCTGCGGCTTCAAAATGGTGAAATGTCTATTTCATGTTGGAAAGGCAAAATAGAGTGAAAAAGCTGCAGTTATAAAGAAAATAAACCTGCATTTTTAGTTTGATAAAAGAAAGCCTATTTCTGGAGTGTTCAAATAAATACTTTTAATTTTTGAACTGTTTGAAGGGCCCTCTATTGAGTATCCCCAATATCAAGTATACCAGTTATCTTCCATATCACACACCAGCTCAAAACAATACCTGATTTATCAAAGGTAGCCTAGTTGAAATGCAACATCTTGTTTCCGGTGGGATCCTATTTCTACCCATTTGTACAGCTGAGCGGAATGAAGCACAAGGAGGTCAAGTCACTTGCTGAAGGTCATACTGTTAGTATTTGGCTCTACTAATGTTTGAATCTGTGACCTCCCAAGTGCAAATCTGGTGTTCAAACCAATGGGCCACACTGCATCTTATTATACAAAATGATGCTAACGAAACACAAATTATACACAACTGCTTCAGTACAAAGAATTGCAAATCAGCACTGGTGCAAACATTGTTTAGAGTGGTATTAGCAGGGCTCTTTGCAAACCACACAAGTGCAAAACATTTCACTTAACTGAAATGTCACAGAACATTGTACAAATCAACAGAACCCCAAAGGAGCTCGGAAACTGTTAGCACTGGCAGCGCACAACTTTTTTTACAGCAGGGCAATATACTTGTAGCTCCATGACACAGTGGCTTTACAAATTTGTAAGATGGCAGGGATGCTGAAGTCTGAAAATGCCATCAGCACAATTTACCGCAAATGTCCCTGAGAGTTGAGGGGATCAAAAATGATTAATTGTAAATTACTGTCAGCACTGTAGTTTCCCCTGATGTGATGTCATTTCCTGTGCCTGTGATTTAGAAGATGGATGCCTGCAGCTATAAAGGGAGGAAGGGGCAACTAAATGGGTTAGAATTCTGACCCTAAAAGTGTTACAGGTTCAGACAATGGCTTATGTAAAGCAGATTTCCATTGGTAATAATATTGATACATTTTATAATTCATTTTAGTTTCCCTTTAATAACCTGTCCACTGTGTGAAAGAGTTGAGCCAGATTTCTCCCTGCAGCAGTCGTCCGTGACATGAGCTCTGCATTTTACAGGGAGATTGCTCATTGATAATCACTCAAAAAAAGGTCAGACATGTCTGACTTTTTTTGTTGTTGTTATAAGGTAATACAGTAATAAAGGCCCAGTTCTCAGTTACAAGGGCCGGGCACCAAATCATTGCAGCGTGATTTACTGCCCATCCCTTACCTGAGATCCCACTGAGCTATGCAACTAGGCAACAATTTGTAAAATTCAGTGACGCTGCCTTTTCTTTGACCAGTATCAAACTTGATATTCACCAGGGTTCTATACTTGGTCCCCTGCTGCCCTTGTCCATCTTCAGCAGTGACCTTCCCTCTGTTCCCTCCTCCTGCTTCACAATCATGTATATGGCTGACATTGTGCTTTGCTTCAGTTTTCCTTCCCCTAACCACATCAACTCCCGGCTATGCCAGGATTTTACCCTGGTCCAGTTATGGCTTTCTAAAAACAATCTTGTCCTTAATGTATCAAAAAAACAGTATGTGCTTTATGGAGCCCAAGCAAAACAGAAATCCTGCATACACCCCTTTTCCATCTAATGCTTGGATAGTTCCCATTTCTCCCTTGTGGAATAATTCAAATTTCTTGGTATCAACGTGACCCAGTTCTTGATTTCCCTCCACATCTCCTCAGTAGTAAAGCTGTCAATTTCAGACTCTGTCTTGCATGCTGGATACAACAAATTCATTCACACCCACAAAGCTTGACTAACCATTACTCAAGGTGTCCTTCTTCCCCAACTCTAGTACAGACAACTGGTCTTCTCATGAGCCCCTAAATCAGTTATTCATATGCTGGAGATGGCCTACAATATCTATTGCTTTTTTCTGTCTTCCCCTGCCTAACACACCACTGCACTCTTTACGTCACTCTGTGTTACCTCTCCCCTTTTGCTGTCCACTCCTATGCTTTTGGCTGTTTCCTTGATAAACATCTAAGCTCCTCCTCCAATATCTTGCCCCTATGCCCTCCATCAACCCTACTTGCTCAGATCCTCTGATGCATCCATAGTTATTGTTCCCAGATGTTCCACAAAGCTGGGAAAACAGACTTTCTCCACCATTACCCTGAGATTTTGGAACTCTCTACCCCTCCCTGGGCTCAGCTCACCCTCTTATGGCTCTGTCCGATATTCCCTATAAGGCCTGTTTGGTTATGTGACCTTGGAAGCCATGTTTTGTGTCCACAATGCAAATAGTAGAACTTATGAAAGAAGTATAATTACACTAACAAAACGTATTAACAAAACTTAATTAATAGAGCCATCTGGTCTTATGTTCGTCACATATACCAATAAATAAAAAACTTTTGGCGGGCATGTTTTTACTCCAGAGTGCTCCCTACCAGTGAATGTTGTTCTCAGAACTTTAATTTGGGGCTGCACTGGGATCTGTAGGTGGCGCAGCTTTCAGCCCCCCCCCCCGAAGCTGGCCAGAGTCATCCTGCTGGCTGGCATTTTCCCTTGTTCTGTTCCCCTTCGGAGAAGCAGCAGGTAAATACATAGGTTACAGAATGAAAACAGTCCATATTCTTCTATCTGCTAACATCTGGTTTAACTTCATTTGTTTTAATTTCCTGTAAACTGTAATCCTTTTGCCTGACTGTACATAAATCCTGTTGCAAATACTTGTAATCCTTTAGTAAAGACTGTTTTTGATAAAACAAGTGACTGCCTGCTTATTTGTTGATATAATGTGGTTATTTCTGCTGGAATCTGTTTATGGTCTGTCCCTGAAGGGGCACTCTACCCACAGTTAATGTGTTGACCTTCCTGACCTTGTGCAAAGGAGGAGGTAAGAAGCAGGTTTCCTGGTTCCTATTGGTAAAAACCTGGTGGTGGCAGTGAACTTGAAGTCTCTGGTGAGGGGAATTTTATCACATTGGTGGCAGAGTGGTGGGTTCAGTGTTACAACTAGTACCAGTACTGTGTAGAGCAGTGCACAGTGGACTTTCCTGTTAGGCAGGAACTCTGAGGGAGAGGGAACATTTTACTTAGCACACTGGTGACAGAGTGCCACAGAAATATACCTTAACAGTCACAAAACAGGATTTAAAAAGGTTGTAGTGTTTTTTAGACAGCTTAGTGCAATGAAGGTAGAGAATATGAGCTCCACAACCTATGTCAAATTTCATGTACAGCAGCTTTGTGAGCTGTGCACCAAGAGGGGAATTGTCCATGAGGGCCTGTCAAAGAGTGCACTCATGAAAGCCCTGTAGGTGCACGACCGCATGCAAAGAGGGGCAAACAGTTTCAGAGGGGAATGGTCCAATCCATGTGCAGCAGGCAGTCTCTGAGGATGGTGACCTAGGTAATGAGACTGGGGTCCCAGTGGCTGAGCAGGGGGTGCACCTTGTGGTGGGGGATGTGCAGCTCAAACCTGAGCAAAGAGCCGGTGCAGCAGTGGATCAACATCGGCTGGAGATCCTGAAGGTGGAGCTTGCACTGAAGGATGCTGAAAAGGAGAAAGTAAGGCTAGAAGCAGAGGAAAGAGAGAAGGTTCACCAGCATGAGATCCTGATGCAAGAGGAAAGGATAAGAAATGAGCAGAGCCAGAGAAGGAATGAGTGGAACAAGAGAAAGAAAGACAGCACAAGATCAAGATGGAAAACTTCACCAGCAAACGCTGCAGCAAACCATACATAACAGTGAAGGGGGCTCAATCCATGAAGCCACAATTAATTCTAAATGTTCCCACAATACTGTGAGGGAGATGATCTGGATTTGTTTTTAAAATAATTTGAGAGGATTTGTGGGCAGTTTAAATTAGACAAGGCTTCTTCGATGACCCACCTGTCCCCATTGCTTACTGGACGTGCTTTACATGCATTCACTAGAATGGACAATAATGATTGCATGAACTATGAACAAGTTAAAAGATTGTTATTAAAACATTTTGAAGTAACTCCTGAGGCTTACAGGTGGAAATTCAGAGAATTAAGAAAAGGCCCAGGAGAGAGCTATGTAGAACTGCATATCCAAATATGTGCCTATTTAAACCATTGAGTAGATGGAGTTAAGGTGAGGACTGTAGAGCAAATTAAAGATTTAATTGTAAGGGAACAATTTCTTAAAATTGTACCTGATTCCATGTGCATATGGCTGCTGGACCGGGCATGCAACTCTGCAAAGGAGGCAACAGCAAGTGCTGATTTGTATGTGGTCAGCAGATCACATTCACAGCGTAAGAACTATGGGGGTGAGACAGCACATGCTTTTAAGGGGACCCAGGGAGGGTAGCCTAAAGGAAAACAGCCTATACCCAAGCCCAAAACAGAACCCACTGGTTCTAAGGGGAACAGAGAGCCAGGGGCAAAGGAATGCTGGATTTGCCAGAAAGTGGGGCATCTATACTATGACTGCCCTAAAAACTGGAGTAATGGGCAAAAGCCTGTGGGGAGGGGGTGACCAAGACAGTACACAACAGTTGGTAAACTGTGCACACACTGTAGTGCTACCAAACTCCACCGAGTATATGGACCCTATTCTAGTCAATGGCACAGTAACACAGAGATTGAGGGACACTGGTGCCTTCATCTCTATGGTGTGGCAGGATTTGATCCATGTGGAGCAGATTCTGCTGGAGCAGTTCTCCAAGATTCGGGGAGTCACAGGTCCAGTGGTTCAAGTGCCAGTGGCTCGGGTCTTTCTGAGCTGGTATAGTGGCCATGGGGTACAGGAGGTGGGCGTCGTACCTGATTTCCTTGTGGATGTGATCATAGAGAATGATTTTGACTACAGGGAAAACCTAGTGTGTGTGTGTTACTACCCATAGCCAGGCAAAAGGGCAAGCTTTTGAGGGGGAGGAGGGTGTGACTCAGCCTGTGCAGACCCCTCCCTCAGCAGCTGAGGAAGCAGCTGTTGTGGGTAAGGGGTTAGCTAGGAGCAGCAGCCCTGAGCCCCAGCTGCAAGCAGAGGAGGTTGCCGCCGGGACAGCTTTCCTCCTGAAGGGGAATTGGGGAGGGTCAGTAGGGAGGAGCTGGGTGCGCAGAGAGCTGATCATACCTCCAAAAACTGAGAGAGGTAGCAGATGGTGCCGAGGACTCTCAGGGGAGTAGAAAGTCAGTTTATTGGCAGAATGGGCTGTTGTACAGGAAGTATACACCACAGAGGGGACTAGAGGAAGAGGTACTCTAGCAGCTGGTATTCCCCCAGGACTACTGAAAGCAGCTTCTGGCCTTGGCCCATGACATTCCTTTTTCAGGCCACCTGGGTATTAACTGTACAAAAAAGCAGCTTGCCAACAACTTCTTTTGGCAGAGCATGTAAACAGATGTGGCAGATTACTGTCGAACCTGTCTACAGTGCCAGAGGGTAGGAAAGGTCAGGGACAAGGCTAAGGCAGATTTGGTGCCCCCTGCCTATTACTGATGAATCCTTTAATCAGATAGCCATGGACATAGTGGGACCCCTGAGTACCCCAAGTTGCATGTGCAAAAGATAGATACCAGTTGTTGTGGATTATGCAACCAGGTACCCCAAGACAGTGGCCATGTCCTCCACTGAGGCAGAAACGGTGCCTGATGAGCTCCTGGGAATCTTTAGCTGAGTGGGATTTCCCTAGGAAAGTTTGTCAAACCAGGGGACGAATTTCACGTCATCCTTAATGACCGTTTTGTGGGAGAAGTGCAGGGTGAAACAGCTCCGTGCTTCGCCCTATTACCCAAGACAAATGGCTTGGTCGAGCAGTGCAATGGGACCCTCAAAACTATACTCGGGGCATTTGGTGACCAACACAAGAGGGACTGGGACAAATATTTGCCCCACCTTCTGTTTGCATACTGAGAAGTCCCACAGGAGTCCACAGGATTCTCATCCTTCAAGCTTCTGTTTGGTCACAGGATGAGGGGGCCCTTAGATTTAGTCAGGGATGAATGGGAAAGTAACCATGCCTCCCAAGGGGAGCCTGTTGTGGAGTGCATCTTGAATTTCAGGGCCAGACTTAAGGAGTTCATGGGGCTCACCCAGGAGCACTTAGCCACTGCACAACAGCAGCAGAAAACCTGGTATGAGCGTGAGGCCAGAGCCCAGGAGTATGAAGTTGGACAGCAAGTGGTGGCACTTATATCAGTCCAACTCAATAAACTTCAGGCAGCATGGGAGGGCCCATTCTACATGTTAACTATGTAGCTGGGCTGCCTGGTAGAAGGTGCAGGTAGAGGGTATATCATGTGAACATGATGAAGCCCTACTGTGATAGGGAGGAGATGCTCCTCACCATATGCAGTGGTGCCAGAGGGGAATGAGGCTGATCCCCAGGTGGACCTCCTTGGGGAAGCCTGAGATCCTTAGTGGATAACCTCACCCTCTCAGGGCAGCTGACAATGGCCCAGGCCAAGGAAATGAGTGGGGTGCTGCGAGATTTTGGTACATGTTCAGGGGAATCCGGGGTACACCACAATGGTTGAACACCACGTGGACACTGGGGCCCAAGGTCTGCTGTGGCAGTCCCCCTACAGGATACCAGAGGGGGTTAAGAAGACCATGCTGGAGGAACTCAGAGAGATGCTGGCCTTTAGAGTGATTCAGGGGTCCAGTAGTCCCTGGGCTTCGCCCGTGGTCCTGATCCCTATGAAGGATGGTATCACATGGTTATGTGTTGACTACTGGAGGCTCAACAGCTGTACAGAGTCTGATGCCTACCCCATGCCCAGAATGGTTCCATGCCATAACGGTGATTGTGGAATAGCGATCACCATTACAGCGAGTGTACAACACTAAAAATTAATTTTGGTGATGCACACTCACAGCGTGAACAAAAACGGCACCTGAGACCTATGGGTCTCTTATTTTTAATGCAGGGGGGTTGTGCCCCCTGCACCCTTCCCCCACTTGTGGATTCTCCACTCCAGGGGAGTGCACGTCGATGGGGGTGAAAACTTTAAAAAATTGAAAGCTGCGTGACGGCAAAAAAACACCCGTGCCGGACCAAACCTTGCACCTCCCAGCCGACTACCCTCCCCACCACACTAGCGGACCAGCTCGGCAGCTACCAGCCACACCTCCTCTCACATACCATCCCTCCCCTGCCTTCCCCGTTGCGTGTGTGTGCACGTGCTTATACCCGTGTACTTTCCATCATTGTATTTCATCCACCCCAGTATCTGGTCTCCCCCCGCTAACTAGCCATGAACATAGGCACTGTAATTGAGTTGCCATTTTTGTAGGCACCCAATTTCATTCACCTTGTTCACTGGATACCACCCAGAACAGATGAGACCTTGGAATGGCTGTGGGGAGCCAAGTTCCTGACCACAAGGATGAAGAGCTACTGGCAGGTGCCATTAACCCCTGCAGCCAGGGAGAGGTCTGCTTTCGTTACCCCATATGGCTTGTTTGAATTCTGAGTAATGCTATTTGGGATGAAGAATGACTGCCAACCTTCCAGAGGCATGCGGATTGCATCCTGGCTGGGGCAGGGGGTTCCATGGATGACATCGCCATTTACAGCCAGACATGGGAGGATCATGTCAGACATGTGAGGGATGTGTTCCGCAGACTGAAGGCTGCAGGGCTGACAGTTAAGGTGGAAAAATGAAAGCATGGCTGGAGTGTCCTACCTTGGGCACTGGGTGGGCAGTGGACAATCTGTCCAGAGCCTGCAAAGGTTGAGGCCATTCAGGCCTGGCCCACCACTGCCACAAAGAAATGGGTAAGGGCATTTCTGGGGCTGGCAGGGTACTACAGGAGGTTTGTTCCTCACTATAGTGATGTGGCTAATCCCCAGACTGACCTAACAAAGAACTCAACTTACTTTATTTTTGAGAAAACGCAAGCCACCATGTATCCAAGCGCTTGTACAATAGTTAAAACAACAATTAAAATACAGTAATTAGTCAAAAAAACATACAGACCAGTAATTCATTCATATTCCGGAAAGGCAAGACTAAAAAGATGTGATTTTAGTGCAGATTTAAAGCTCTCCACAGTCAGGCACTCCCTTATCTCATAAGGTAGAGAGTTCCACCGAGTCAGGGCTGCAAACATAAATGACCAAGCACCTGAGGTCTTTAAATGGACCCCGGGAACCTCTAGCAATCCCTCGTCAGTGGAGTGAAGTGAGAGGAGGGGGTGGTAGGGGCACAGAAGATCTTGCAGGTATCCCAGTCCCTGCCCATGTAGGGCTTTATACTGTAGGTCAGCAACCCAACCTTGAAGGTAAAATGCCACTGAATAGGCAGCCAGTGCAGGCCGCGGAGCACAGGCGTGATGTGGCAAGGTCAAGGTAAGCCAGTCAACAGCCTGGCAGCTGCATTCTGCACTAGCTGCAAGAGGCGAATATAAACCCCCAGTAGCCCTAGGTATAGGGAGTTACAATAGTCAAGGTGAGAGGTCACGAAGGCATGGTCCAGCATTGGAAGGTCATCAGGAAGGACTAGGTGCTTGATCCCAGTGATATTCCTCAGATGGTAGAACGAGGACTTGACGACGGACGACACCTGAGACTTAAGTGCCAGTCCATCATCAAAAAATAACACCCAGATTTCACACCCAATCAGAGGACCCCAGCTGGCCACCCCAAAGTCAAAGTCCAGAGGGCTTCCCCACCAGAGACCCTTCTGCCCGACGACCTGGGTCCACAACCAGCACCTCTGTCTTATCAGGGCTCAACCTCAACCGACTGGCATTTATCCAGTCCTGGATCTCAGTTAGGCAGCTGTTAAACACCGAGATAGCATCATCCTGCTCAGGCACAAAGGACGGGTAGAGCTTAGTATCATCTGCATAGCAGTGAAAACTCAGCCCATACCACCTAACAATGTCTCCCAATGGCAGCATATACACCGTGAATAACATGGGTGAAAGCACAGAGCCCTGTGGTACCCCATAAGGCAGGGAGACTAGGTCCAAGGAAAAAATCCCAGACACTACTCTCTGAAACCTGCCTGAGCGGAAAGAATGGAACCATCTGAGGACCATACCACATAATCCACAGATGAACCACAGGTGCTCTAGCAACACATCATGTTCCACGACGTCAAATGCTGCAGAGAGATCAAGGAGGACCAAGATGGAATGAGTCCATCGATCTCTTGCTATCAGGAGATCAAGAACATGCCAGAGAAAGTTCTCTGGACACAGGACTGTGAATCTGCCTCCTGATGGTTGAAGGAGGCATTATGTGGGTAACACATGCTCACTAGCCCCAGTTATAACCTAAAGTTTGTAGTGCATGTGGATGTCTTGGACAATGGGCTGGGGGCTGTCCTGAGCCATGTTACACTGCAAGGGGAGAAGTACCCCATAGTGTATCTGAGCTGGAAGTTTCTGCCCAGGGAAGAGGCATATGCCACAGTTGAGAGGGAATGTCTGGGAATAGTGTGGGCCCTCCTGAAGCTGCAGCCATATCTGTATGAGAGGGAGTTAATTGTGGTCACAGATCATAACCCCTTGACATGGCTCCATAGAACTAGTGGGCAAAACATGAAATTGTTGTGCTGGAGTTTGGTACTACAGCCATATAATATGATCATTCAGCACTGAAGAGGGGTGCAAAATGCCACTGAAGATGGACTGGTGAGGCAGGGCTGAGTGCATGACATGTTCCTACATGAACTGCAGTGTCTCTTGAGGGTTGCCCAAAAGAGACATGCCTTCATTTTCCGGCGAGGGGAAGGAGATGTGATGGAAATACGACCAGATAGATCTATTATTTTAGTTTTGTTAATGTACTTTGTTAGTGTAATTACATTTCTGTCATAAGTTCTGCTATTTGCAATGTGGACATAAAAACATGACTTCCAAGGTCACATGACCAAACAGGCCTTCTTGGCCTGAGCTGCTCAGGAAAATGTTCCCTTGGGAACAGTCAGCCACAAGATTTTGCAAGGCAGATGTGAGAGTGCCATTTTGAACACCTCAGGCATCCTGAAAGGCAGGGGCATGAGGTTGCACACCTTGAGCATCTTGCAAAAGAGAATCATAAAATTGGATGGAGCACATTTGGGTGTGAAGGGAGCCAGCTGGCCTGCACAATGTCATCACTCCATACACCCACCCATTTGGGGAGATGGAGCAGTGGAGGTGGGGGGGGGGCAAAAAGAATGAAGGAAACAGAGACTGCCCCTCAGGGACTACTGCAACTTGAAAGGCTAACCCAGGGAGAAGAAATTCCCTGGAGGTTAATGGAAGAAAATAAAAGGGCAAGGCAGGCAAGTCTGGAAGAGGAACTTCAGTTGGAAGAGAGGGGAGGGATGGAAGGCAGGAAGACAAGTTAACAGGGGACAGCAAGACCAAGGTAAGAGAGAGGGCGGGGGGAGCAGCAAGGAGAGAGCAGGTTAGAGGAGAGGGATGAAGAGAATGGTGAGCCATGTGTTCCAGTGCAGGGAGTCTGGGAAACAAAATTGCTGACATTGAGGCAATCATTGCAGAGGCAGACGTTGATCTTGTAGCCATAACAGAGTCATGGTGCACGGACAACCACAGCTGGGAAGTGGCCATCCCAGGCTACACCATGTTATGCTGGGACAGGTTAGGGAGGAAAAGCAGAGAGGTTGTTTTATATGTGAAGGAGGTAATAATGGCCATTGAGATACAAGGGCAACAGGGAAACAACGAAGGGCTGGAGGTACAATGGATCATCTTAGAGACAGGATTAGGGGCTGTAATTCTCGTGGGGGTTGTGTGCAGGCCTCCGACACAGGGGGAGGATTTAGATGTAGATCTGGGGGAAGCCATTAGCAAAATGGCCAGCAGGGGTGAAGTTTTGATTATAGGGGGGACTTTAATCTCTAGATGTAGATTGGGGTATTCTGACCATAGCTACACCAAGAGGCAGGGCCATCCTCGACCCCATACAAGGGCAATTTCTCAGGCAGCTGGTTTTGGAACCCACTTGGGACAGGGCAATGCTGGACCTGGTACTTACAAACAGAGACAGCATTACTGGTGTCACAGTGGGTAGTCCTCTGGGTATAAGTGATCATTGTACTGTGTGGTTTGGCATGGCATAGACAGGAGAGGGGAAATACATACACTAAGATGAATGTCCTGGACTTCAGGAGAGCAGATTTTAAGGAAACAGGAGACTGTAGGTAAGATTTTAAAGAAATGGGAAACTACCTCAGAGAATGCCTCGGGGTGGGGGGCAAAGAGGGAGTGTAGGCTCAATGGAGAAAGATTAAGAAAGGTATAGCCCAGGCAAAAGCATGCTTTTTGAAGGAAGTGAGCAAGGGAAAGAGGGGGAAGAGGCTGCTCAGGTTCTCTAAGGAGCTGGCAAAGGCAGGGAATGAAAAGAAAACACAGTATTTAGAAAGTACAAGGAGACCCAGAAGGATGAAGAAAGGGAGGTATATCTGAGAAAACAAGGTAGGCAGGAAGGAGAAGAGCACAGCTAAAACACTGACAAAAGAGACGATAGCTAAGGAAGTCAAAAAAGAGGACAGGACCTTCAGGTATGTGTGGAAAAGAGGAGAACAAGGGGAGTATGAGAATCAGGAGGGTGAGGTGGGGACATCTACTCAGTCTTCATGGTAGAGGGAGGGAGGGAGGATGGGCCAGCATGCTGCTGTAAGCACTGGTGGGGGGGGGGGACAAGTCTACGGTGGAGAGGGTCTAGATGGGATTAGAAGCCTTAAAGGAGAATAAGGCAATGGGACCAGATGGGATTCATTTAAGGATCCTAAAGGAGCTGAACATGCTGCTGGCCGCCCCTCTGGCAGCACTTTTTAGCACTTTAGTGGAGATGGGGGAAGTTCCAGAGGACAGGAGGAGGGCCAATCTGGTACCTTTGCAGAAAAGCACCAGTAGGGGGGATGCTAGCAACTACAGGCCAGTCAGTCTCACATTAGTGGTGGGGAACCTAATGGAGACACTACTGAAGGAGAGGCTGATGGAGCACCTGGAGGCAACCAGCAGCATGGTGTCACAGGGTGGAGGTCAGGTCAAACTAATTTCATAGATTTCTTTGACTGGGTTATCAGGGAGGTGGATCACAGGAGAACAGCCTGTGAGGCATATCTGGACTTCAGTGAGGCTTTCAACACTGTGCCACACAGGAGGTTAGTTAAGAAACTAAGCAGCCTGGGGGTAGGGGAGAAAGTGATAAGTAGAGTATCAAACCGGTTAAGGGATAGGAGGCAAAGGATGGTGGTAAATGGTAGCCACTTAGGTGACAGAAGAGTGACTAGTAGGGTGCTCAGGGTCTGCTACTGGGACCAGTCCTCTTCAATGTCTTCATAAGCGACATTGTGGTGGAGCTTGAGGGGAAGGTGTGTCTCTTTGCAGATGATTCAAAAACCCGCAACAGGGCTGACACTCAGGAAGGGGTGGCAAGAATGCAAAGGGATCTGAAGAAACTAGAGGAATGGTCTAGTGGGTGGCAGCTGTGTTTCAATGCCTAAATGTGCAAGATTATGCACTTAGGGCTGCAGAACCCAGGGGCTGTGTATAACATTGGGGTAGTGGAGCTTACAGTCACCAAGCAAGAAAGAGACCTAAGGGTCATCATATCTGATGCCCTCAAGATAGCTGGGCAGTGTGACAAAGCAGTGGGAAAGGCTTGCAGAATGCTGGTGTGCATTGGGAGAAGGATTCTAGCAGGATGAGACAGGAGGGAGGTGGTGCTGCCTTTGTATTGCTCACTAGTGAGGCCCCACCTGGAGTACTGTGTCTAGTTCTGGAGTCTGCACCTTTGCAAAGACATTGAAAGGGTGGAGGTGGTACAAAGGAGGGCAACCAAAATGGTGAGGGGGTTGCACAAGCAGCCCTGTGAGAAAAGGCTGCAGGAACTTAACATGTACTCCCTGAAAGAGAGGAGAGTGAGAGGGGACATGATTAAAACCTACAAATACTTGAAGAGGCTCCCTGACCTCGCCGGGACATGGCTTTCTCTGGCCGCTGTCCCCCTCCTCAATCCTGAGCACAAGACTATGAGCCCTGAGCAGGCACACAAGCCAGAAGAGGCTCCCTGCCCTCACCGGGATGCAACTTTCTCTGGCCACTGGCCCCGTCCTCGATCCTGGCTGCAAAACCACCAGCCCTGAGAAGGCACACAAGCCAGAAGAGGCTCCCTGCCCTTGCCGGGACACGGCTTTCTCTGGCCGCTAACCCCCCCCCCCGATCCTGACTGCAAGACCACCAGTCCTGAGCGGGCAACCAAAATGGTGAGGGGGTTGCACAAGCAGCCCTATGAGAAAAGGCTGCAGGAACTTAACATGTACTCCCTGAAAGAGAGGAGAGTGAGAGGGGACATGATTAAAACCTACAAATACCTGAAGATGCTCCCTGCCCTTGCTGGGACACTGCTTTCTCTGACCGCTATCTCCCTCCTTGATCCCGGCCACAAGACCATCAGGTAATCCTCCACTCTCCTCCCAGCACCGGCCTGAACCCCGATGCGTAGCTCCAGCTCCAATTGGCTGACTCTCAGGGGCTCCTGATTCTCCACTGGCTGCTGCCCGAATTTGTGGCCTTGTAATTGGTTGAGCTTGGGAACTAACAAATTCTCCCTATCTCAAGCCGTAGCACAGATCCTCACTCCTCTGCCTGCAAGGATATTGTAACTGCTAACTGCTACTTTGTTGTGTAGCTTTTATTTTACAGTGTAGCTTTTGTTAAATCTCTCTCTCTTTTTTAAACTTCTCTACACTGTTAATGGTAAGTGCTGCTTGAATGTTAACTGCCTTTTGTCTATGTGTTTACAGGGTTGTTAATCTCTCACTGCAGAAATGTGCTTTATGGGTTACTAAATATTTATTTTTACTGCTGCGTACTTGTTTAACTCTTAGTGGAGCTTCTGTGCTTGATCCTTGTTACACCAGAAAGTGCAGCTGATTACAGTCTCTTGCTTGCATTTGTTCTAAACCTATCAGGGATTTAGTGCTTGGTCTCTGCAAAATTTTAAACTTAGTGACTGGTTACTATATAAAGTTTTATTTCTACACTTCTTTCTACTATCCCTCCTTTACTGTCTCACTCCCCCCTGCCTTGAATCTCAGAGCACTCCCACTGATTTGCACCTCTTTCCTCTCTATTCCTCTCCATGGACCCCTGCTAATGTCCTGACTCCACTCCCTGTCTGCCCCCACCAACCATTTGTCTGCCACAATTAAATTATAACTCTCTCTCCCTGTTTCTCTTCCAGCCCTGAGCAGGCACACAAGCAAGAAGAGGCTCCCTGCCCTTGCCAGGATGTGGCTTTCTCTGGCTGCTGTCCCCCTTCTCGATCTTGGCCGCAAGACCACAAGATAATTCACCACTCTCCTCCTGGCACCAGCCTGAACCCTGATGCATGGCCCAGCTCTGATTGGCAGACTCTCGGGGACTCCTGATTCTTCATTGGCTGCTGCTCGAATCTGTGGCCTTGTAATTGGCTGAGCTTGGGAACTGATGACTTCTCCCTAGCTCAAGCCGTAGCGTGGGTCCTCGCTCCTCTGCCTACTAGGACATTGTGACTGCTAACTGCTGTTTTGTCCCACCCACCTACCCCATCCCCGTCCCCCCACCTCGTCCCTGTTCCAGGCCTCAGCCTCTATTAAATCCACTAAAACCCCTTCCCTCCATTATCACCCTGTCGCTCATTGGTTGTTCTGCTCTGGCAATTTAGTCAACCTATTGGCTACTGTGTTAGGCATTCCCCCGTCACTGTGGTAAGCATTTTATCTGTCTGTCATCCTTTCCTTTGCAAGCTGCTCACTCTCCCCTAGACTCCTACATAAACTGTTGCCACTAGTGGGTTGACTCAGCCTATACTCTATTTTCTCTCTTCAACTACTAATCCACCAGAATGATGAAGCTAATGGAATGCTGCCTTGCTCTCATATATATCTCCCTCTTCATATCCTGTGACCTACTCATCTCCTCCTGTAACTGGGTGCATTACCATGGTGACCACGACTCTTACCTCCACAGCCCACCCCAGGTTCTTATCCAACTCTCCTCACAGCGCCTCTTTACCCTCCCTTACCTACCTAAACAACATATTGTCAAACTAGGGCACTGGCTACATCACAATCTATACCCGCCGCTAGAGTTAGAACATGGCTTCACCACATACTTGCTCCCCCTGGCTATACGTTGCTTCACTTAGTCTCTTGCCTCCTACAAGCTGGTGATGTGGAGCCCAATCCAGGACCCTCAGCTTACATCAATCCCTCTCTAACCACCAAGACCACTTATCCCTGTGACACCAAGGGACTCAAAATAGTTCACCTAATCTGCCAGAGTCTGCGACAAAAAATGGCAGAACTCGAGGCATGGGTCTGCGTCCTAAAACTGATAGTGCTTGGGATCACAGAATCTTGGCTAAAACCCTCAATCCAATATCATGAAGTCGCCTTACAGGGGTACACCAGATTTAGGCAGGACAGGGTTGGTAAGAGAGGTGGCGGCGTACTCATGTATGTCAAGTCTGACCTTGTAGCCACTGATATCACCCCAATGACCCCTTCCTTATCTCTGGTGGAATCAATCTTTGTCTCCCTAATCATTGGCAATAACAAAAGATTAATAGTCAGTTGCATCTATTTACCACCCAAAACTGTTTCAGCTGCCCTCTCTGAACTTGTGTCCTCTATCTCGGACCTCTCCCTACATGAGATGATCCTGTATGGTGACTTTAATACAGGCTGGAAATCCCACAATTTAAGCAATGTCCACTCTTCCTTGAAAGACATTGCTAAACCCATCAGAAGGAACCCTCGAACTGGCAACCATGCCATCATTGATTTGGTCTTATCCAACTGCACACACAGAATAGTAGAAGCAGGAGTCCTGCTGGATAGCATAAGCGATCACTCGCTGTATACTGTGTCTGGAGAAATAAACCCCGCAACCCTCCTCATAAAATTGTAGAATCCCGTAACCTAACTACCTTTGATCACATCTCCTTTCTCAATTCTCTACTTAATGTCAACTGGAGCCCATTTTGCACCCTACCTACCATTGACCAGGCCCTGGAGTACCTAATAGACTCTGTTACCACCATTATAAATCATCATGCCTCTTTCACCAGTCATAGGTCTAAGGGCAAGCTGGTACCCTGTTTGACTAAATACATTAGGAAACTCATGGCTGAATGTGACGTGGCCTGAAAAGCATTCAAGAAAACCAGCCTCCCCTCAGAGTGGCACTCCTGCAGGCATCTCAGAAACACCTGCAAGTCTACTATAACTAATGCTAAGAGGAGGTATTATTGTACTTTACAAACAGATAAACTCAGTAATCCCAAAGAATTTTGGTCCGAGATAAATTCTCTCCTAAAAGAAAAAACCTCATCCATTCCTGAGGTGCTTCTTGCCAAGGATAAAACATTTTCTAGTCCTTCCTCTATAGCCAAAGACCTTAACAACTTTTTTACCAACCTCAGCACCTATACATCTAAATTTCCCACAATGCAACACTGCCACCCCTCACCTGTCATTAACCCCCCAAAACCCCTACTGGGATTTTCCATATAAGACTAACTTCCTACAAAGAGGTTCTCAAACTATTGAGCAACCTCAAGGAACATGGGTCACCAGGCTGTGACTCTCTTGAGCCCCAATTTTTAAAATGGGGAGCCCCCACACTGGCCTTCCCAGTCAGGGATCTGATCAACAGATCCTTCCTGGAAGGAACGGTTCCCTCCAAATGGAAGTCAGCTGTAGTCATCCCAATTCACAAGGGGGGGATCGACCTCACCAGTTGAAAATTACAGACCCATCTCTATACTTTGTCACTTAGCTCAGGTTCAAGAACAAATTCTTTATAACCAGTTACAGGATTACCTAGAACAATGCCAACTTCTGTCCGCTTGCCAACATGGATTCCGTAAAAATCACAGTACTCTCTTGGCTCTCATTAAGGTCACCTCGGACATTCAACTCGCCTTCGACCAGGGTCAAGCAACTGAGGCCATTTTTGTGGACCTCACCAAAGCCTTTGATTTGGTGAACCAAGAACTGCTTATACTGAAACTAAGTTCCTTGGGGCTAGGTCTACATTCCACAAACTGGATTAAAGACTACCTCACAGGCTGCTCTCAAAGTGTTAGGTGGTCCAATTGCTACTCGTCCTTCAGGTCCATTTCCCTCTGCGTTCCCCAGGGTTCTATCTTGGGACCACTATTTTTCTCACTATTCATCAATAAGCTGCTGAGTGCCTGTGGTGGAGCATCTATTCAGCATTACGTAGACGATGCCATCATATACAGGTCCTCTACTGACTTCTCATGGCTCATTCAGCACTTGAACTCTGACTTCCATCACCTGGAGGTGTGGTTCCTGGCAAATAAACTGCTCCTGAACACCAAAAAACTAAATCTATGTTTTTCTTCTCAAATAACCACAGGACTGATGTCTCACCCTAACTCCCCATCACCACTCGGAACAGAGAACCCCCTAGAATTGGTACATCCTTTTAAATATCTTGGCATCCTGCTCGACCTGAGCCTGTCCATTGAGGCACATGTGAACAAAACCATCACAACTCTCCACCAAAAGCTGGGCCTGATCTACCGGCTCCACCCCTTACTATCAAGAGTATCTTGCCTAAACATTGCCACAGCCTCCTTCCTTCCTCTTCTTCTGTTTGGCCCCCCCCCCTTTTCCTATCATGTGCATCCTCCCTTACGAATCAACTAAAGCAATTATATAATAGGATAGAACGCTTTGCCTCTGGAGCTGCCCCCGGCATCATCACTGCACTGTAGTAACATCTCAGGGTTGGCTAAAACTTAAACATAAATTCCAGTATATCTCCCTCTGCCTTATATATAAGCTCACTCACCTACTGTATACACTCCTCTGAGTCTTTCCAATATTATTGTGAAATAAATCGGCTTTCCAGACCCTATGCTCCTCATCTCTCCCTCTATTAACGGTGCCATCGACATGCCTAGCTGCAAGCAGGAGATCCTTTGCCTGTGCTGCTGCCTGGGTCTGGAACTCCCTCCTTCCCTCCATCTATCCTGTCTTGCACTTCCCTCCCCAGCTTTAAATGGGCCCTGCACACCCACCTATATGGCCTAGGAACTTGCTCCTGCTTCATGTAATATCCTTGTGTTTTTCTATACTTATGTATGTCTATCCTGGCGAGCCTACCACCACAACCCATGGCACTGCTTGTCTTTTAGATTTCAGTTACACTATTGCACTGATTTGATTTATACTGTTGCACTGCACTGTTTTGCATAATCTGATGTACATATGTTCCTACACTGGTTTGCATAACTACTGTATATAATGTGTACCATGTTCCTGAATCTGCTTTGTTTTCCACCACCCTATCCCCTATCCCCTCTCCCCTAAAACCAGTGTTTATTTTGAGTATAATGTATAGCATTGTTTCACACTGTATCAGACTTTGGGATCTTATCTTAGTATGCCTATTGATATCAGTGCTGTTATTGTATGTACAGGGCTCTATATTCTAGTACTCCTTATTCTGTATTCCTTTATATCAGTGCTTATGTATCATATGTTCATGACTGTGACTGTATTTTTGTATTCCTCATCATACTACCATACTAATTGCCAGCAGATTAGGCCTTATGGTCTATCGAGTCTGCTTGAACCTCTGATCCCCTGTTGGGAACCGAGGCCCCCCCTCAGTGTTCTGATACCACTTTCTGTATCTGTTCCACCCTCTCTTGAAGCCCTCCACAGTGGAAATCTGGACCAGCTCACCAGGTAGTGCATTCCAAAGATCCACCACCCTCTCCATGAAAAACCTCCTCCTATTTCCCCCCCTCATCCTTCCTCCTTCCAACTTCAAACCATGCCCTCCGGTGATGCCTCCCTCCTTTGGTTTAAAGATCCCCTCCCTGTTTACCCTATTTATTCCCTTGAGGTACTTGAAGACCTTGATCATGTCCCCACTGTCTCTCTTCTCCTCCAAAGTAAACAGGCCAAGCTCCTCAAGTCTATCCTCATACGTCGACTCCCCCAATCCTTGAATCATCCTGGTAGCCCTCCTCTGTACGCTCTCCAGAAGCTGCATGTCCCTGTTTAAGTGTAGTCTCCAGTACTCTACACAGTACTCAAGGTGTGGTCTTACCAGCCCATTGTACAGTGGCAGAACCACTTCCCTGCTCCTAGAGGTGATCCCACTTACAATGCAACCCAACATCCTGTTTGCTTTGCTAGCCACTCTCCTGTACTTCTCAGAGTTATTCATACACGCATCCACCATGACCCCTAGGTCTTTTTCCCCAGACGAGGCCTCCAGCACCACCCCTCCCAGGGTGTACCTGTGTTTTGGGTTTCCCCAACCAAGATGTAACACCTTGCACTTGGTTGTATTGAAATTTAACTTCCATGTGGCAGCCCAACTTTTCAGGGTGTCCGGGTTCCCTTGCAGGGCCAACCTCCCCTCTTCCCCCTCAACTACTGCTCCCACCTTGGAATCGTCAGTGAAGAGACTAATCTCACACCCTATACCCACCCTGATGTCAGATATGTATGCATTAAACAGGATCGGCCCCAGGACCGAGCCCTGCGGAACTCCACTACCGACCTCTCTAGGGTTCAAGAGCTCCCCACCGATCATCATTCACTGTATGCGACCAGCTAGCCAGTTTCCTATCCATCTGACCATCAAAGGGTACATTCTCAACCCCGTGAGTTTCTCCACCAGCCCATTGTGGGGAACAGAGTCAAATGCCTTGCTCATCCTTTGTACCCTTCCTGGGTCGCCCCTGAAAAAGGGACTGCATGGTCTCAGTGAGCTTACCCGGTTGCCAAAATTCAAATATATAAATAAATAAAATAAATACCTCACAGGAGTGAACAAGGTGCAAGTGGAGGGTCTGTTTCAGAACAATGAAGGCACTAGAGCAAGGGGGCATGGAGTAAACTGGGGGGGGGGGTTAGAAGAGATGTGTGGAACTACTTCTTCACGGAAAGAGTGGTGGGTGAGTGGATCAGCCTGCCAGAAGAGGATGAGGGGGCAAAGACTGTGAAAAGCTTCAAACATGTGTAAGTTAGGCATACCAAGTAGGGCCAGTGGTGATGGAATAGGGAGGAACAAGGGGCAGAATGGGTGGGCCAAAAGGTCCTTTTTGGCTGACAAAATCTGTTTCTATGTTTCTATCCCATGAGTGTAAGATTTATTCTTTCCCTCTGAGTACACTCGAACTGAGGATGAATAGAAGTGTTTCCATCCTGGTACTTTGATGAGGAGTTAATGCATCCGACACGTGCTTTCAGGACTTGTAGGAAACTTAACTTTATTAAATTATGTATCTCATTTCTATTAAAATCCTAATTGAATCTAATGGCTATGGCTCTGCTAATTAGTTTTCAATTATGTTAACAGGCATTAATCAGCTGTCCAATTCCATCAGGCTGTTAAAAAAGAAAAGGATACAGATTTATGCTGTAACCGTATCTTTGTCTGAAGTTTGTTTCCAGATGTTTCAGCCACTGCATTTTTAACGTTTTCAAAAACAGTCAGTCTCAATCTTTTAGGAAGCTTTTATCCTGGAATAAAAACTAGGGTTAAGTGAATAGGTTAACAAAATATTTTCTTCAACTTTTTGACATTGAAATATGGGATACTGAGACTCAGAATGTAGGACAATATAAAATGGATAGAAAAAAATGCTGAAAGCTGATTGGTGGAGAGTCAGTTTTAACCATGACGTTATCCCAGCACATCCTCACAGGTAAAAATGCCCACAAAGCAACCTACATGTCACATGAATGGATCCATTTTATAATTAAAGTGAGGCATTTCAGGGCATCTGTCGCTGGGATAACGTCTTGGCCTGTGATTTCATGCGTCACAACTCACTTGAGGCATGACGTTTTCCTAGCCGGATGCAAGCCCAGGCATGCCTTATTGCTTAAATGCATGACACTGGCTCTCATAATGTGGGACACATCAAACATTAAAGAGCCTCTGTCAAAACTTTGAAAAATGCAAGATTTAGACACAGTTCAGTTTATATTTCATATATTTTCTGTGTTTTCTTTCCCTTTCACCTTTATTATTGAGGACAGCTGCATAAAAACAAGATCACTGCCCTGTAGACTTTGTCTGCTCTGGCTGCCTGCCTACACCTGACATCACAATCCTCTGCTTATGATATTATAAATATCTCCATAGAAACAGATTGTGATGTCATAAACAGAACTGTGATGTCAGGTGTAGGCAAGCATCCAGAGCAGATAGGGCCAATTCCTATTTTCATGCAAATCTGTTTAGAAATAAAGAAATAAGGGTAAGAATTACAGTAAACATATGAAATATTAACCAAATTATGTCTAAATATTTCATTTTCTAAAGTTGTCCCAATGAGGTCAGGGTTTCTTTAAGAGACAAGCTTAGAACACTGTGAAAACTATTGCCTTTATAGGTTGCTTCAACATCCTATACCATTTTGAATTTTTGCTTTAATATCAGCATTTTCATTTACTTCATTTTCTCTGTGTGAGTAACACCTCTGCTTTATGGGACATAGCAGTTCTGAGGGTTAACATGAGGGATACCACTCGCTAAGGTGTGTCAGTTGAGAAATACACCCCCCCCCCCCACATTAATCTGCTACTTTGGCAAAATAATTTCAGTGATACAAGTAAAAAAAAAACAAAAAAAACTTGATGATCTGTTTGTTTACCTAAACAACACAGCATGACCAGAGGTTATGTTAATAGTCTGTTAATCACCTGTTAAGTAGAGGGTGATTATTTGACCATTAACATAACCCATGGGAGTGCCTCATTGCTGTTATAATAAACATGGGTATTTTAAAAGGTGTTGTACCTTGTTTAGCGTGTGAGTGAGCTCTTCATTTATGTTAACCAGAGATCTACATACGGCTGATAAAATGCTTATAGCCAATCAGGAAGCTCTAGTTCTCAGACCCTGTTTATAATGCGGTCTATGCTAGTGTTTCTAGTCAGTATACCAGTACTCCACCTCACTGTGTGTGGTTCAGCTACTTGGCATGGTGCTAGAGGGTGAGGGATTCATTTCAGCATATGAGCGACAGTAGTTTGGATTCACCTGCACATGCACCCCTGCAGTCAAGAAAGAGGGGTCCTGGAGGGAAGTAAGGGCTTTAGACATGTGTCTTGCTCTGTAGAGGTAGCCCAGCTCCCTTGCACCCTAATGATGGTGCCCTAATAATAGGATACCATTGGTTCACCCATGCCAGTACACAGTTAAGAATGGCGATGTCCTTTAGGGCACCAGCATTATGTCGTGCAGACTAATGGCACAAGGCAGTGGCATGCAGACACAGACCACACCACTGATTTCCATGGGGTTTAAAAAGGGGGGCTTTGCCCACTGCACCCCCGTATCATGGGGGGCTGTGCCCCCGCACTCCCCTTAAAAAAATAATAATCATCTCCACCCTTGGCATATTGGGGTAGAGGTGGCAAGGTGAACTGTGCCCGGAAGTCCTGGGCACCTAGATCCCTTGCACCCTAATGACAGCACCCTAACAACGGGATACTATATATATGTAAATAGAGAGAGAAGGACAGAATATATGATGGGTATGCATGGTATACAAGGGAATATACCCACTGAAGGAGTTGATTAGATAATAAGGCCACGAGCCCAGAAGATGAAAGGCTTTATTATTTAATTAACCCCCGTTGGTGGGTATATGGCCTTGCATGCCAAACATACCCATCCTACATTTTATATAATACATGGCAGGTTGTTGTAGCTTTTGCCCGCTGTGTGGGGTTGGGTCAGCTTCTTGTTGAGCCATGGTCGGGGCCATTTCTAGGTTTGCCATGATACTATGTGGCCCTTTGAGTTTCTGTACTGTAGTGGCATACTGGTAAGGGCCTCTCCTTTGGCTCATTCTTGTTTCCATAGGGTAGGGTTCTCCTATAAAAAGGGGCATCTGGGCCAGGTGTCCTTTAGCTTGTTGGTGGGGTTGTGGATTGTGGCGGTGTGTGGCATATTGTCAGAAGTGTGAAGCAGAACCAGAGGTCGGGGCATGGTTTGTGGTTGGGAAGAGGGGGAGTGGCACGTGCTGCCAGTTCCCTGGAGTCAGTGAAGTAAGTGGCTTGGCAGCAGCAGCGTGAGAGCTAGAGCTTTGAGGGAAAGGAAACTGGTACGTAAGTGGTGGGGGGTTTTGTGTTCCCTGCAGCCAGTATCAAACATTTTTTTTGTTAATGTAGAAAGCTGGGGGGTGAGGTGGGGAGAAAAAAGGGGTTTGAGTGTTTGAGGAGGAGTGTTTCTGGGGTGTAGGTGGGAAGTTTTTTATGCGCTATAGAGCCTTAATTGGGAACCTTAGTTGGGTGGTTACAGCTGTATACCTCAGGAGGTATACAGGGAAATATTTAATAATAGCTCCTATGAGGGGAAGAGCCAGCCATTTATTATCTACATTTTGGGTCCTATGTTGTTTTCACTTTTCATTAACAACTTACCCAGCTTTTGTGGAGGGGCTTCTGTGCACCTTTAACCAGATGATGCAGACATTTATTGCTCCTCTCCAGATATTGATCTGATTAATAGAGAACTTGCCTCTGACTTCGCGTCCCTTGAGGGGCTGGTTCAACCATAATCATCTTGTTCTTAATACAAAAAAAACTAAATGTATGCTACTCACCCACCGTCCCCCCTTAAAGTATACTCTCCCTCCTCTTAGCATTACCTCCCTCAATGGTGACACCCTTGAGTCTGTCCATTCCTTTAAATACCTGGGCATTACCTTGGACTCTGCACTCTCCTTTAACACACATGTCTCCAATGTCACTAAATCTCTGAACCAGAAACTAGGACTCCTCTATCATATCTGTCCATTTCTCACCTCTGCCTCCTGCTGTAAGATCACTTCCTCGTCCCTTCTTCCTCTCCTAACATATGATGCTCCTTTGCTGCTTTCTACAAACTCCTCTTCCATGTCTTTCCTAACCCAGGCTTATCACAGGGTGGGAAGGTTTACCTTGGGGGCTAATACCCGTTCGCACCACTGTGATGTCCTCTCCTTACTGGGCTGGCTACCATAGGAAGCTAAATTGAGGTATTCCTCCCTGAGTTTCATGTTTAAGCTTGTCCACAAATTCAGGCCTCCTTGCCTCAGTGAGATGATATGCCTAAGACAAGCACCACGTGCCATCCACTCTGCCTCACTCCCCCTTCTAGTCATACTTAATTTGCATCTAGCAATTGCCTGAAGGTCTTTCTCTTTTGCGGCTGTATCTGCCTGGAACTCCCTTCCTCCCTCTATGCTGTCTTGTTCCTCTCTCCCTCCGTTCCAATCTAATCTGTTTGCCTCTCTCTCAGCCTCTGTATCTTGCTCCTGCTTCCACTGATGATGCACCCCTCATGCCCTATTTCCTTCTTCTCCTGCCTGACCTTGAACCTTGCCCTGATCCTGCCCTCTGTCCTTTCCTCATTTACTACCAGTTCCTGCCCCATCCCCCCACCCCTTTCCCATAATGTTATCTTTAGGCTCCTTGCCCTGCGCCTTAGTTCTCAATTGTATATGCCTAGCAATTATGATTTATTGAAGTTTATATTCCAAGCTTTGTCATATTTTTGTACATATTTTATGCTGTATGTCAATGTTTGCCATTTTGTGATGTTCTTCTGTATTATTGTACAGTTTCTGTACTGCTTATTGCGATCCCGGGTCAGCCCTGAAAAAGGGACTGTAACTGTTTCAGTGGACTTACCTGGTCACCAAAACTCAAATAAATAAATAAATATATATATATATATATTATAATCTTTTTGCTGAAATTCATGTTAGTCATAAGCCAGTATAGCTTTAATTTTCTGTGGTTGCACTGTTCAATTAGGAATTAATTTCAGGTATATGTCTTTTTATCATCTTTGGTTACACTGTGACTTTACTACATTTAATTTCTATAGCACACGTTCCATTCTTGATTCGTGCCCATGTCATGTATATCTAATCTGTCTCCTGTTTCATGACCATGTCATAAATATTTCCTAACCGCTTGAGGCCTTGCATGTTAAACCTTTCAATAAAGAGACAGAGCAAATCATGAAGAAGTAAATAAAAACTAAGCAGAACACCAGCATGTGTTTATGAACTGTCTCTAGGTTGGATACATTACTCTATGAGAGAAAGACAACACTGAGATGATTTGATCCACTTCACTGGACCACTTGCTGGGGGGGATGTGGAGAATCCTTTGCAACCCACACACTTAATATTCTGGGACTGCTCCGTCATTACGCATTTTGGGGGGCAATAGAGAAGGTGCTGACAGAATTACTACCTAGTATGGGAGCTCTGACAGTCAGTATAGCTCTATTTTTGCTTTACCCCCCTCTTCTTAAAGAAAAAGTAAACCAAAAACAACTCACTATTTGGTTAACAGCAGCGAAAAAAGCAATAACTAGACAACGGTTAACATCCAATGGGAATGTGAAGATATTGTGCTGGAAATCGATAAAATGGGACACTTAACGACAAGCCTTAATTATAACACACAATCATTACTACAATCTACCAACAAGTGGAATAGTTGGTTTCTTGGACCATGGGACACAGGACAGATGTGATACCATGGAAACCATTGTGAGGTTTTCTTTCTGAGGTGGAAGATACAATCATGATCATTCTGATATGGGGACAAGTACATGTGCAATCACAATCAAGCAATCACCAACACCATGTGGGATGGCAAGCCAGGAGGTTCATGTTCTAAGATCACTACAATAATATTAGAAACTTAAGAATTGATATTTTAACAGATATACAAAAATAAATGATAGCATGAAAGATATGACATGCAAGAAGAGTTGTAACAGTTAATTCAAGGCATAGACAGAGATGGACTGCTAGCAAGAAAGCATATAGCTGTTACATGTAGATAGCTGCATGTTGTGCTTGTTCTTCACCGTCATGGTTAGAAAGACTTATAGACTATACATATAAAGCTGTACAGATGTTTCATGACCATTGTAGTACCTGTAATGTACAATCAGAAAAAACTAAGAAAAACAGAATAAAAAAAACTGAGACTATTTAAGATGCATTTCTCTGTATATAGTTACCTTGACATAAAACAAGCATTTGTCAATGCCGGACGTTCGCTTGCAGGTATTTGCCGTGGTGTTTGGCACGTATGGTGCTTTACCCTAACGCCCTGTGCGATTGCTGGTATTTGCACTACAAATTTTCAGCATGATCTTTTTGTTACCCCCACCTCATAAAAGCATTTGAGACCTCTGCTTATGAACAGTACCACTGTTATTTTGTTAATCTGTCCTGAACGTTGATTTCCCACAGCGACCACACCATTCTGCTCCACATGTGCAAAAACACTGTTCGGGCAGGATGTGAAAAATGACAGCTGTAGCATTCATAGGGAGGTGTGAAGGGATGGCAATGTTGAACATCTGGAGTGAAAATACAACAATTTCTCGAACTTACGAGCGTACATGGACACTGCGCAATGAATGCTCATGACATAGTCATTTTGTGGACTTTTGTCACCAAATTTTCAACATAGGCATTTTGGGACCTCTGCTCATGAACAGTGTCACTGTGATTTTCATAATCTGTCCTGAGCGTTGATTTCTCACTGTGACCACACCATTGTGTGCTGGATGTGCAAAAACACATTTCAGCCAGGATGTGAAAAATGTCAGCTGTACTGTTCATAAAGAGGTGTGGAAAAATGCCAGTGTTGAAAATCTGGAGTGAAACTATTCCAAATTCTCGAAGTTATGAGTGTGCGTGGAAACTGCACAACGCATGTTCGTAACAGTCATTTTTTGACATTTTTTCACCAAATTTGCAACATAGGCTTTTGGGAGCCCACCTCATTAACAGTGACACTGTTGTTTAGTTAATCAATCCCAAAAGGTGATTTTGTGCAGTGACCATGAAATCACCTTTGGGGACTGAATAACTCACATGACAGTAACTGAATTCATGAGGTGGGGTCCCAAGAACCCCCTGTTGAAAATGTGGTGCCAAAATTTGCAAAAATGCCCGAGATAGCCACCTAAGTTGAAAAAAACACATTTATGCCATTATACAGCTTACCGTCATTTCTTCAGTTTGCATTCGGCTTTCAAGAGTGCAGACGTGTTCCCACTCCACTGAAGATCATTGCGCCAGGCTCCGGAGGTAAGTATGGGGTGAGGGGGAGGTGGGGTATGCAGAGGGTGGGTGTGGGTTCAGGGAGGGGGCACAAGACACAGCGAGGGATGGTTTTCTGTTTTCACAGGTTTTAAAAAAACAAAAGATGTTGTGGGACAGTTTTCCCATTTACAGGGACAATGGGCATGCTGGGGTGGACTCCCAGCATGTCACCTGGGTGTTTGTTGGGGGCCTGGAGACAATGGGGACTGGGCACTCCGTCTGCACATACAATGTGTTTGGTGGGGGCAATAGCAAGGGAGCAGGGTAGATGGCAGCAGAGGGAGGAAGTGGGAAGGATTTTATTAGCAGCCAGAGGGAAAAGGGTGACGTCAATATGTTAAATACACACACGTTACCACCGCTGATTGCAGTGGTGCTTTTCTTTTAACCGAAGACCACTGCAGCCAAACTGCTGTCATAGACAGCTCATGCATCCATTGGTGCAGTAGGGTTGCACACGTTACACTGAGCACTGCATTGGACAGGAGGGTCACACACTTTCAAAAAGTCGTACTGTCCCAAAACGTTCCTTGCACATGCATGCAAGCGAATCAAAATAAACAAGCATTTGTCAATGTTGAATGTTGCTTGCTTCTATGTGCTGTTTAGGTATTTGGAAGTCATTGGAGTGCAAATATTGAAAATTGCGAACTTACGAGCGTGCGTAGGAACTGCGCAACGCACGCTCGTAAAACAGTTATTTTTAGGAATTTTTTCACCAAATTTTCAACATAGCCATTTTAAGATCTCGGCTCATGAACAGTGACACTGTGATTTTCTTAATGTGTCCCATACATTGAGTTCGCATACCGACTGTGCCATTGTGCGCTACATGGGCGGAAACATGTTTTGGGAAGGATGTGAAAAATGACAGCTGCTCTGCTCATAAGGAGGTGTGGTAAAATGGCAATGTTGAAAATCTGGAGTGAAAATATTGAAAATTCGGAAACTTACGAGTGTGCGTAGGAACTGCGCAACGCACGCTCGTAAAGCAGTCAGTTTTAGGAATTTTTTCACCAAATTTTCAACATAGCCATTTTAAGACATCTGCTAATGAACAATGTCACTGTGATTTTCTTAATGTGTCCCATACATTGATTTCACACATCGAATGCGCCATTGTGCGCTACATGGGCGGAAACACGTTTTGGGTGAGATGTGAAAAATGACAGCTGTACTACTCATAAGAAGGTGTGGTAAAATGGCAATGTTGAAAATCTGGAGTGAAAATATTGAAAATTCGTGAACTTACAAGCCTGCGTAGGAACTGCGCAACGCACGCTCGTAAAACGGTCTTTTTTAGGAATTTTTCCACCAAATTTTCAAAATAGGCTTTTTGAGAGCCCACCTTATGAACACTGGCAGTGTCATTTCATTAATCAGGCCCAAAAGGTGGTTTCGTGCAGTGACTGTGAAATCACCCTTCGGGCCCGAATAACGCCATGACAATTCGAGAGAAGGGGTCCCAAAAACCCCATGTTGAAAATTTGGTGCAAAAATTCCAAAAAATGCCTGAAATATGCAACAAAGTTGAAAAAACCCCATCTAGCCCATTATACAGCTTACCGGCATTTCCTCAGTTCGCGGTCGGCTTTGAAGAGTGCAGACGTGTTCCCGGTCCAGCAAAGATCGTTGCGCCGAGCTCCGGAGGTAAGTATGGGGTGAGGGTGTGGGGAGCTGGGAGTGCGCAGTGGGTGGGTGCGGGTTGTGGGAGGGGTGGGGAGACAGCGATGGAACGCTTTCTTATTTACAGGTTTTTTGTATTCGAGACGATGGGACGCTTGCCACGCTTGGGGTGGGTTTCCAGCATGGCAGCAGGGAAAGCTGTTTGGGGACATGGAGCCGACAGGGATTGGGCACCTGTCGGTCAAAACAAGATTTGCCACGCTGGGGTGGGCTCCGTGGCATCAAAGCTTTGGGGGGGGGGTGAGGTGCTGCCAGCACACAGTGGTGGTTTTCTTTGAAGTGAACACCACCGCTGTCATACACAGCACCTGCATCCATTGGCGCAGGACCGCCACGCCTGCTCAACGGAGCAGTGGATTGCACAGGACAGTCACACCTCCAAACTGTCCTATTCTCCCAAGATGTTCCTTGCGCATGCGCGCAAGCGAACATAAAAAGAGTAAAATTCTTCTTATGGAAATATACCTTTATCATTCTTTTTAAACTGACGAAACAACAGAAGATCTTTTTGTAAGGTGAGGGTCTGTGTGAGGTGAAAAATTAAAATAAAACTGCAGGTGGCATGAGTTTGCATTCTAATGAAGAAAGCTGTTGTACCATACACGGGTACATACGCATTCCATGACCCTTGAATGTGGTCAACAATTTTTTAGTTTAGGATTAGAATCCATGTACAACAATAGGGCATGACATGCGCTGACTAAACATATCATTGCTATTTTCATGAGAGCATATTGGTCTGTTGATATCTCATGAAAGGTGAAGCCCGAGTGAAACAGCACTAGAGCAATACCATCAAATGAAGATAAGAATATCTTAAGTCAGCCCATGTTTTTTTTTTCTCAAAAATGTTTTATTGGGGAAAAAAGTGCATACATCATACACATTAATACACGTACAGCTGGATTCATACACTGCATACAGCATTTTACACTACATAGTATGTACAGCAATGAATACAGTAAGAAAACATTTATATACTGTATCTGTGGTAATACCAGTGTCTTATTGTTAAGACCATTTGTAACTGGGCATCCAAAGCAATAAGCTCTAGGGGTGTCCAATAGCCTATAGAATACCGTACAATATACCACAATGAAATGGTGATACTGGTGGTGGGCAGGTGGATCTTCTGAGGGCCAGTTGGTTGGTCTGCTCACAATTAAAGCTATGAGGTGCTCATCGGCGAATATAAAATGTGAGGTCATGTGGGGAAAACTCAACTCCACTGCTTCAGTGGTTTCCAAATGAGTTGGAATTCAGTGATCTGCCCTTGAGTGCTACGTTGTGCTTTCTCCAGGACCATACATGCTCTCAGATTATGAGCCCATCTTGTCACAGACGGGGAAGGGGGGGTCTGGGACAACCACACCTGGGCTATAGTCCTCCTTGCATTTATAAGGGCCGAGGACCACAAGGGTCTCTGTGACGCTGGCACTGAGGAGGAGGGATCAGCACCTAGCAGGAGCTCCAGTGGAGATTTAGAGGGCTTATAACCTAGCACTTCACTCATGATCTCATGTACTGCATGCCAGAAAGGGGCAGTTTTTGGACAGGCTAATGCTAGGTGAACGAAGTCAGCATTCGCAACTTGGCATTTAGGGCAGAGCTCAGATCTAGAGTCATCCATTTCATGCATTCTTGCAGGGGTCATGTACACCCTGTGCAGGAAATTGAGCTGTATTTGGCAAAGCTTATTACTTCTAGAACAGTTCACAAAATGGTCACAGGCATGCTTCCAAGTAAGTTTATCTATTGGTAACAATAGGTCTTTGCTCCACCTTCGCTTGCTGTAGTTTTGTAACTGGCTTTGAAGATGACCCTGGATTGTGTGATGATAGACTGAAAGAAGCCCCTGCCCAGGCTTTGGCCTAAATAACTCTTCCTCCAAGGGCGAGGGCTCAGACCACCCGTGCTCTTGAAACAATGACTCTCCACATTTGTGACGTAGTCTCAAGTACAAAAAGAAGTCTCCGGGGGTATCCCCCACTTGTCACACAAAGTTCTGAAGCTTTTTAAAGTTCCTCCCTCATAGAGTTGGCTAACTGCTACCAATCCCAATCTTCTCCAGGCCCATAAACATTGTTTAACTATAGGGGTGAGGTGGTCTCTGTCCTGCATAATATTCAACAAGCTCATATTGGGGGATCTCATACCTCTATATCCAATACTCTGATGTGCTCTCACCCATATTTGCAATGAGGTTTTCATAAAAGGGTTGGATACTAGGCACCCGTCCGAATCTGCCAGTACACCTACTAGGGTGTCATTCCCGAGGTTCCCTTTTAACATGTCCTCTTCTAACCCCAACCATGTGCAGCTCACATCCATTGTCCCTGAGGGTAAGTAAGAAAGCTGTGCTGCCCAACACTAACTTTTAAAATTTGGTAGGTCCGCACCACCTTCGTGAGTGGGAAGCAGGTGTGTGGTGCGTTTAATTTTAACTCTTCCTCCTCCCCGAATAAACTTAGCTATGAGAGCATCTATTTGTTTAAAGGGTTTCAAAGGGATTTTGATGGGGAGCAACTGATATAAGTAAAGTATTCTTGGCAGAATGGTCATCTTAACCACTCCTACTCTACCTAGTATGGATGGGGAAGGGCTGCCCAGCACTCACAGTCCTCCGTGAGTTTCACTAAGAGTGGGGTAAAGTTTAGGGCATACAGTTGACTCATGGATGCCGAGATCTGTATACCTAAATATTTAATACTAGAGACCATTTGTAACCCACCCAGGTTTGCTATCAGTTGGGCTCTATCCTGTAGACCCACGCCGAGAAGCAACTCACTTTTGGTCCAGTTGACTCAGTGTCCTGAAAGCTGACCAAAGGTCCACATAAGGTCGTGGACCGCCGGTAGGTCCTGGGCAGGGTTCTGCAAGTATAGGTGTTGGCCATCCACATACACTGCTATTTTATGTTGTCTGCCACCCCTCACAAATCCCCTGACACCCGTATATGATCTCAAGGCCACTCCCAAATGTTCCAGGGAAAGGACATAGAGGAGGGGAGACAGTGGGCAACCCTGTCGGGTGCCTCTATCCAGAAAGAATGGGTCTGTGAGTGTGCCAGTAACCAGAACCTGAGCATGTGGGTGGGTATAAAGTGCTTTTATCCAGGCACAGAAAACCGGGCCTATCCCAGTTCTTTTTAGAGCTTCAAACAGGTACCCCTATTCCACACGGTCAAATGCCTTCTCGGCATCCAGCGCTACCACAGCCGCTCCGTGTTCACGTTTGGTTTTCGTCCATTTATAAATAATATTCAGAGTGCATCTGTTATGTTTCCCCAACCTGCCCTTAACAAAGCCGGATTGATCCTGGTGTATCACTCTGGGAAACACAAGCTTCAATCTAGTAGTTAGGGCTTTGGCCACTATTTTGTAGTCAGCTGTGTGCAGTGAAATTGGCCTATACGAGGCACATTTAGTGGGTTCCTCACCCGGCTTCGGCAGAACTGTGATCATGGCGGACCACGTGGATGGGTGTAGCTCACCTTTACTTAGGCCTTCCAGGATCATATCAAACAAAGGGTCTATAAGATAGGCTTGGAATGTTTTAAAAAATTCAATTGGCAATCCATCTGGGCCGGGGGCTTTACTACTTTTTAGGGCCTTGAGGGCAGTCTGTATCTCTGGTTTTGACAAGGGGCAATCTAAGTCTTTACTCACACTCTCTGGGATTGTGTCGAGGAGGATTCCCCCAAAGAATGAGTCAAACTCTTCTTGGCGTGGATTATGTTCGGAGGTAGAGCAGTGCAAATAAAATTCACCAAAGGCTTTCCCAATCTCCTCTAATCCCTGGATTAGTGTCCCCCACCCTGTACATATCTGCCCCACACTGCACTCGGTTTCCTTGCACTTCAACTGCCAGGCCAATAATTTCCCCGCCCTGTCCCCATCAAAGTAGGCCCCTGCATTGGTTAGTAAAATGGAACGCTCCATCTGAGCACTGGAGAGGGTGTTAAATTGCCACTTCAGCTTTTGAAGGTTATTGTAAAGGGGAGCTGTAGGGTTCTGTTTATGGGCTTCTTCACACACTTCTGTTTTAGCCCTCAGGGTGACCAAGTCCTGCATCACCACCTTACGCTTATGGGAGGCAAAAGTTATGGTTTGGCATCTAATGTAGGCTTTAAGTGCTTCCCATCTAGTTCCATGAGAAGTGTCACCCTTATATTTAACTGGAGATATTCCTGTATGCAATGAGTCATGTATTGGAAATACTCCTGGTCTTTTAAGAGGAGAGGGTCCAGTTTCTTGAAGTCCTAGACGTTCCCGACCCCCTAAAGTGACTGAATGAATTGCATGATCTGATATGAGGATTGGGCGATAGTTAGCCTCTTCCACTCCCACCAATAAGGATATTGAAACTAGAATTCTGTTGAGACGAGCATACGTGTGGTGTGCATGCGAAAAGAAGCTATAATCCCGCCCAGTGGGATTGACAGGGCGCCATGCATCTACCAGCCCTATGTCCCATTGTAGTTCCCCAAGGGCCTTAGCATTCTGCGACTTAGGCAATGGAATTCTACTGGATCTGTCCATCACATTATCAACAACACAGTTATAGTCCCCACCCAAAATTCAAGGACCATCCCAGCTAGCCATATCCAATGTAAGCTTTTGAAAGAAGCTTGGGCACTCAGTATTTGAGGCACACTCTGAACCCACCAGAAACACATCTTTCCCTATTATTTATTTTATTTTATTTTATTTAAACAGCAGTTTGGAAAACCTTTGAGCCATAGGCTTATTTACAAAGATACCTTGTCACAGTAAAACAAACCAAAATACACAGTATAGCAGTACAACACATAAGTATAACAGTAAAATTAAGACATAGATACAAACAAGCTGGTACAGGTAGGATGGATGCAAACAATACCAGAGTTATGTCGTCCTTAGCAGCTTAGTAATAAGCTTTGTTATAAGCATTGAGTACGGCTTTGACTAGCGGCAGTTACAGCATCGGGTGTTAATAAGGTGGTTACGTGAAGGAAGTTTGAAGCACGAAGAAGTTGGAGCTTCGGAGATGGAGGGGGCAGTGTGTTGAACCAGGAGGGGCCCTAAAGCTGAAGGCTCTTTGGCCGTGAGAGGTCCTAGCTCTAGGGATAACAAGAGAGGTTTTCCCAGAGGTCTGAGTATGAACTAGTGGGACAGAGCGCGTGATGGTGGTGGTCAATCCTGGTGGGGAAAGCCCAAGGAGGGTCTTTTTGTAAGGGTACAGGTAAGATATCTGAGGCGCCTGCGAGACTGAAGTACCAGCGCTTTAGCATACAGTAGACAGGTGTGTGTCATCCTAGGTGCTCCAGTAATTAACCTGCAGGCCTTATTCAGAGTAGTGCGAATTTTATGGAGTGCGGTCTGATCAGCAGCACCATACACCGGCAGTCCATAGTCCACTAGGGACAGGATAGAGGAGGAGGTGACTGCGAGTCGAAGAGCCTCCAGGGGGAGGCAGTGTTTATACCGATGTAAGATGCCCAATCGGATATTAGTGGCAGTGGCTAGGGCAGCGATGTGTCCATGGAAGGAGAGGGAGGGGTCAAAATGGATCCCTAGGTATTTATAGGAGCAAACTTGTTCGAGTGGGAATGAGGACCCAGAGTGAATGAGGAGTTTGAAGTTGCAGGACTTGTTTTGGGGATGAGTGAAGAACATGGTTTTTGTTTTTTTAAGATTTATCACCAATCTATGTTCCTTGAACCAGCCCTATTATGTTAATTTTCGCCAGTGCATACCTGCCAGCTTGATCCACCATCTGTTCAATAATCTGAACTGGAAGTCCCCTAGGGATCCATATCGAAGCCCACTCCCCCCGTGCTTTGGAAGAGAAAGTGGCAGAAAGCCAAGTACCCCCCATAAACTTGGTGGTTTTTTACTCTTCCCTGGGTGTAAAATGGGTCTCTTGGAGTAGGACAATGTGTGCTTTCACCCTCCGTATCTCCCCCATGACCCTCTGCCTCTTAAAAATGGACTTGAGCCCATTTACATTCCAAGACATACAGTTAATATTGTCAGCCATATTTACCTCAGATATAGACACCAATTGTATCCTCTACATGTAATGTCTGCACTTTTATATCCATTTTGTCCCATTTAATCCCCAACTTGCCCCCCACCCTACCCCCCAAACAAGAATCCTTCAAATATCCAACATTGCATAGTATTCCAGGAGGCATGTCTTACACCAAGGTTACACATGCAGCAGTGCCAGTTTACAGCTATCATCAGCACCCCCTCTGTGCAGTCCCTCGTGAGCCCCCTGAATGTACCACAGCAATCTAGACAAACCCTTTCTCCTCTCTGAGACCCCCCACTTTCCTGTTGACCATAGTCCACCCCCCCACCAGGAAACATCCTGAATTGTCATCCCCCAACATATACAATGTGGATAACATGTCCCCCTTCCTCCCTCAGGCAGGAATAAATCTGCCAGAACTCCCACTGCAATTAGTAGGCAGTAGTGGTGTAGTATACCAACCATAAGTAGAGCAACAGTGGGACACCAGCTGCTGTATAACTCTAAATATTATTGTAACCCTTCCCTAGAAATGGGGCTTCCCGAAAAGTCTTCCTTGAACTTGCCTAAATGCTCACTGCCAGGCTGGTGTCCTGCGTTTTAGCAGTTTAAATGTATTGCCAGAGAGTGCCTGTGTAGCCTCTGTGTACTGTCTCTTTAAGAGCTGCCTGGATTGCAGTCATAATTAATCTGGGAGTGAGCTGAGGGTTTCTATGCTCGAGTTCTGCCCGGGCTGCCAAATAATCGCTCCATTCTACCATTGCTATTAGCGCTGAGGGAGCTCTGTTAGAAGATGTACTTGTTTGCTGATCATTTATTAGAATAGTAATAATATTGCAGTTCGTCTAATCTGCCTTCTTTGCAGCATGGACATTTCTGTTTATCTTCACCACCTTGGTCCTGGACTGCTGAAATGGACCAATCAGTAACTTCAGGGACTCTAAAATGGAGCCTGTCCCCAGGGGCTTTGTGGGAGCAAAATTATGTAGGAATTGTAGTTTTGGGCTTTTGGCACCTAAATGAACCTGGAGGGGGAGCCCTTGTTGTGACTGATGGAGGAATCAGCCAACTGAACCTTTTGGATCCTGGGGAAAGTCCCAGACTGGTTGCAGCTTCAGTTCAGATCTGAGTTGGGAAGCGAAGGAGTAACAGCTCGAGATAATCGAGCAGCAATCCTGTGTGGATTCATGCAGGACAACTGTGGAAAGGCCTGAGTTTGGTCTGCATTCCTGCCTGCTGTCCCCGAGAGGGAACCTGTGCCATTTGTTTGACTGAATCCGAATTTGGAGAGTGAGTTAAGGCACTGAATTGTGATCAAGCTCCTACCTGAAGAAGACTGAAGATTTGCTGAATGCGATCAGCCTGTCAGGATTTCCAGCCACCTCTGAACTCCTGGATTGTGCAGAGACTCTGTAATTGTGACCGGAGAGCCATTTGCGTGTTACAGTGGAATTTCCTTATATGTGAATGTTCTGTGTGCTGATAGTGGGTTGTGATTTGGTTCCCCACTGTGTGTCTGAACTGTGTTTTGCTTGCTGGAGGCTGCAACTGGCTCCACAGACTGAATCCATATTCATCTCCATTTGGCCTGGGCCTTGCCACACTGGCCCAGCCAGAATACCCGCTACATAGAGAAAGTCATCGATGAGAGACCTTGCCTGGGCATCAGCCCCTTGCTCAATGCTTTGAACAGGAATGATGCCTCGGTGATTTGTGTGGGCCCTGCTTCTCCTGGCACTCCAGATCAACAACCTGCAGTCTCGATTTTGTCCTGCCTGTGTCTTGTATTGGGTATCGTGAGTAAACATCAGGGTAGCTCCCTGCAACAACAGCTAAATCTAAAGTGTTGTCATCTGATTGCTTTGTTGTCTTTTCTGTCACAAATTGAGCTCTCTGGGTCCAGCTTACAAATAGTGTGTTGTGCATGTTGCTTTCTTCTATCACAGGACCCCAAACAGCTGCGATGCCGGCCTACCCCGGGCAACATTCCTGGCTAGCCCACCGTCTTCCTACCTGGGTACCAGGAGTGTGTTACTGTGCAGGGACTCTGAAGTGCATGCATAACTGTCTGATTTATATAGCCTTTAAGCAAATCAGCCTGATTATGCCCCTCCCTTGTTCAAGTCCCCTGAATAAATCAGATCTAACTCTTTTTTGCATTTAACCTGACTGTGGTTCCAGTTTGTTCCAAGAGTACTGTACTGTTGCTATTTGCTGTGCATAACCTTGTTTTACAGGGGGTTCCCAGGGTCGAGCTAGAGGAACCAGCCCTGGTGGTAAGTGCAAATAGTGTGGGTAATTGCATGGTGAATAAGGGTCATTGTGAAAGTGATTAATGTGTATTGTTCAGGCCACTAGAAGGGAAAGAGGTGGGTTACAGTGTTCCAGAGGGCTGTGCCCAGGTTAGTTTGACCACTAACAACCCTGCCTTCTGAGTAGAGGCACCCATTTCAGTACCCAGGCCCCTTAACCTGCAACTAGCCATGCAGGCAGGGGTAGTAGCCCTTGGGATAGTGCCACCTAGGGGTTACATCTTGGAGGCTCACCGCTGGTATTTTGTGCCTTCTAGTGGATGGAGATGGGAATTACCCCAGTATGTTTAGAACTGCTGACAAAATGGAGGAGCTTGCTATGCCTAAACACAAGTTTGCCCCCAACAAGCTGTTAGTGCACTGTGTGATGGGGTGGAGTGAGGCACAGTGGGTAGACCCCCAACAGGCACTCCTGTTAATGGATGTCCCATTAGGGACCACTAGTGCTGTTATTGTAGAAACTGTCAAGCAAGTTAAGTGTTTGGGGAAGGTTGCAGTGAAGGGGAGGGATTCGGACCTGTTTGACCAGACCATGGTGGTCCTCCTCTCCTGCAGTTCCCCTATAGTTCCAGAGAAAGTACCCCCCATGGTTCTGTCAGAAGGGTCCCAGAAGGAGTGGAGGGTCATCCATTTGCACAGTGATCTGGCTACCCCGAGAGGGACCCCCAGCATAGAGGGGTTCAAGGACAAGCTGCTTAAGTTGTTAGTTTCTGAGGGACGAACCGCCCAAGAGTTAGTGAAGGTGCTAGACCTTTCTGAAGAACCCATGCCACTGCAGTCCCCCGCAGCATCTTCTGCCTCCCCTAGGGTCTCCACCTCCCCATAGTAATTCCATCTGTGCACCTGGATTCGTACCATAAACTTAGACTTTTTTCGGGTACACTCCCAGTGCCCATAGGGGAGGATGACCTGGAAACGTGGATGGACTATGCTACCCCCCTGGTCCAGGAATGACAATGCTCCCAGTTTGGGCATTCCCATCCATGCAGAAGCACCCCTCATGAATGACAAAAGCTCCAAAGTTAGTGCTGAAAGTACAGAGACTGTGGCCGCTCCCCCCAGAAAGACTGGCTGAGCTGTCAAGCCAGTGCTACGCTTTAGTTATGATTCCCCTGGGAGGCCAGTGGATTTGCCTCTCAATGTGGTTCACAAAGGGGTTTATGTCTCGCCAAGCTCACTACCCAAATTGAGTTTGATGGCCAATTCCAGGTTACTTGTTCTTCCCACTCACCATGGTGCCCCTGCCCCCACCAGCCCCAAGTTAGCTGATAGGGAAGGGCCCCCTCTTACACTGTTTAATGTACAAGAAGTTATTACATAAATCAGTATAGTGATGTTCAAAGTATGTTACTCATAGTGAAATCAGTATTACCTGTATGAAACATGCATAAGTATTGTCAGTATGGATATAGTATCGTGAAGTACGTTGAAATGTATAGTAATGTGACAAGTTTATGTTAACTGATGCATCAGATAGTATTTGCATAGCATACTAATGTCATATATGTCTCGTTTATATTGCATTTGCAATATTGTGATGGTGCAGATTTGACGTGGATGACAAGTTTTATCCAGGCGGGGAAGGGTGAAACTCCCTACAAATGGGGGTTCCTGAAAAGTCTTCATTGAGCTTGCCTAAATGCTCACTGCCAGGCTGGTGTCCTGCATTTTAGCAGTTTAAATGTATTGCCAAAGAGTGCCTGTATAGCCTCTGTGTACTGTCTCTTTAAGAGCTGTCTGGATTGCAGTCATAATTAATCCGGGAGGGGGCTGAGTGTTTCTATGCTCGAGTCCCGCCTGGGCTACCAAATAATCACTCCGTTCTGCCATTGCTATTAGCGCAGAGGGGGCTCTGTTAGAAGATGTACTTGTTTGCTGATCATTTATTAGAATAGTCATAATATTGCAGTTCATCTAACCTGCCTTCTTTGCAGCATGGACAGTTCTGTTTATCTTCACCATCTTGGTCCTGGACTGCTGAAATGGGCCAATCAGTACCTTTGGGGACTCTAAAATGGAGCCTGTCCCAGGGACTTTGTAGAGCAAAATTCTGTAGGAATTGTAGGTTTTGGCTTTGGCACCTAAATGAACCTGGGGGCTCTTGTTGTGACTGACAGAGGAATCAGCCAACCAAACCTTTTGGATCCTGGGGAAAAGTCTCAGACTGCTTGCAGTTTCAGTTCAGATCTGAGTTGGGAAGTGAAGGAGTAACAGCCTGAGGTAATCGAGCAGCAATCCTGTTTGGATTTGTGTGGGAGAACTGTGGAAAGGCCTGAGTTTGGCCTGCATATCTGTCTGCTGTCCCTGAGAGGGAACCTGTGCCTTTTTTCGGACTGAATCCGAATTTGGAGAGTGAGTTAAGCCACTGAATTGTGACTGGGCTCCTACCTGAAGAAGACCAAAGATTTGCTGAATGCGATTGGCCTGTCAGGATTTCCAGCCACCTCTGAACTCCTGGATTGTGCAGAGACTCCGTAATTGCGACCAGAGAGCCATTTGCCTGGTACAGTGGAATTTCCTTACATGTGAATGTGCTGTGTGCTGATAGTGGGTCGTGATTTGATTCCCTACTGTGGGTCTGAACTGTGTTTTGACTGCTGAAGGCTGCATCCGGCTCGGCTGACTAAATCCGTATTCATCTCTGTTTGGCCTGGGCCTTGCCACACTGGCCCAGCCAGAATACCCGCTACACAGAGAAAGTCATAGACGAGAGAACTGCCTGGGAATCGGCCCCCTGCTCAACGCTTTGAACAGGAATGACGCCTGGGTGATTCGTGTGGGCTCTGTTTCTCCTGGCACTCCAGATCAACAACCTGCAGTCTTGATTTCGTCCTGCCTGTGTCCTGTACTGGATATCATGAGTAAACATCATGGTAGCTCCCTGCAACAACAGCTAAATCTAAAGTGTTGTCATCTGATTGCTTTGTTGTCTTTTCTGTCACAAATTGAGCGCTCTGTCTCTGGATTACAAATGGTGTGTTGCGCATGTTGCTTTCTTCCATCACAGGGCCCCAAACAGCTGCGATGCTGGCCTTACCCCGGGAAACATTCCTGGCTAGCCCACCATCTTCCTACCTGGGTACCAGGAGTGTGTGACTGTGCAGGGACTCTGAAGTGCATGCATAACTGTCTGATTGATACAGCCTTTAAGCAAATCAACCTGATTACTCCCCTCCCTTGTTCAAGTCCCCTGAATAAATCAGATCTAACTCTTTTGCATTTAACCTGACTGTGGTTCCAGTTCATGCCAAAGTACTGTACTGTTGCTATTTGCTGTGCATAATCTTGTTTTACAGGGGGTCTTCAGGGTCGAGCTAGAGGAACCAGCCCTGGTGATAAGTGCAAACAGTGTGGGTAATTGCATGGTGAATAAGGGTCATTATGAAAGTGATTATTGTGTATTGTTCAGGCCACTAGAAGGGAAACGGGGGGGTTACAGTGTCCTGGAGGGCTGTGCCCAGGTTAGCTTGACCACTAACAACCCTGACCTCTGGGTGGAGGCACCCGTTTCATTACCCAGGCTCCTTAACCTGCAACTAGCCATGCAGGTAGGGGTAGTAGCCCTTGGGATAGCGCCACATAAGGGTTACAGTATAACAGCTACATGACAGTGAATAAAGGAATAATGTATGACAGGGTGTGTGTTGTGCTGGGATAACGTCATGCCTGGGGTGACTAGGCATGAGGCCGCAGGCCGAGTGTGACTAATCACCCCAGAAGTGACGATATCCCAGCACGACACACACCCTGGAGTGCATTATTCCTATTATACAATGGCTTGTTGTTATATATAAAATAAAAAAAATAATTTTAAAGAATGTTTTTATTAGTGTGGAAAAATATTTTAGTTTCTTAACAGGAGATGGAATAAAAGAGATGATCCTGATCATGCTAGAGATCATCTACATTGGTTCACAGTGAGGCTGAGACTAGACCCGCGATGTTGTGCTGGGATAACATCACGGGTCCAGCCCCAGACTGATCAATCAGAGTCCAGGAAATTTTCTTGCCATTGTATAATTGAATTTAGAACAGCATATAAAGATGAAAACTCCAACTGGAGCGATTCTTAAAGCAAGTTAAGTGGTTTCAGCAGTAATCACTCATAAAGAATCAGTAATGTTAACAGTAGGTCCAAACCCCACTCAGCAAATATTTTGTGAGCACCAATATATAGGAAGGAACAGTCAACTGGTGCAATAGAATATAATAATCGCAAAGTCACAAATATTTATTCGATCAAGGCATCGACCCACCATAGGTCTATAGCAAAGCACCAGTGCAATCAGGTCTGTAGCTCGATAGTAACAGAATTGGGGCTCCAGTGTTCCACATATCCTGTTGGGTCTTCCCCGCTGATTCCCATACCCCTAGGTACGGTTGGGTGTTGGCTCCTCTAGGCCAATATAACTGGGGTGAGGTAATTCCCATTACAATGAATCTTTACTTTAAAAGATTCTGCCCAAGATAAAGAAATGAAAGTAACAGCTGCAGGCTCCCCATCAAGAGCAAAATTTTAACTGAGCAGACACACATTTTTCCGCTGAGACCCGAGTCCCTCGACACGGCCAGGAGAATAATACTATACAATGGAGCCATAGTATAGAATGCCCTGCTGGATACTGTGAAGCATCAGGTCTTCCGGCCCACACCTCTTGCCCTTTTACACCAACTGTAAAGCCCCCATCCACTGTTCAGAGGACATAAGCACCCCAGGAAAAAAATAAAAGTCATACCGCTTCAGCACTTACTATTTGGTGTTTTCTAGGTTTGAACAATCAGGTATCTGGCACCCCATCTCCCCTGGACTCCTCCTCTGTAAGCCATTTCTCTGCAGCTTTAGGGCAGGCACAGTTGCGAGAGCTCTGACTGGGCCTGTCCGCCAGCAGCTTACCTGGGTAAAGAAAAGCAAATGACCACCCAAGGTGATGCAGCCGACTTTTAACTGCATTGAAATGCTGCCGCCAGCTCTGAAAATCCCTGCTATAGTCCTGATAAATATGCACTTTTGCATTTCCAAACTGGATGAGGCCTGATTGTTTAGCTTTCTGAAATATTTTCTCCTTATCAGAATACTGCAGGTACTTGATCAGGCAGTGGTGTGGTTTATCTTCCGGCTTTGGTGGGGGTCCAACTCGGTGTGCACATTCAATCTCAAAGGCAGAGTACTCCTCCTGCAGGCCCAATTGTGTCACCACCCATTGATGCATGCCTTGATTAGGGTTTCGGTCTTCAGTCCCCTCCGGGAGTCCTATTATGTGTAGATTTGATCTTCTGGACCGGTTTTCTTGGTTGTCGATCCGCTCTTTTAATTCAGAAAGTCTGGACAATAGACCGTTCCTCTTGGCTGAGACCCCTGCTTAGAAGTCTTCTAGTTCTCCCACGTGGCACTCCAACTCGGTTATCTGGGCCACATGTGTTACAGATGTCTCCGAAAGACTGGTTACGATGGACTGAAGGTGAGTCAGTTGAGAAGTTATATTGACAAATCCTGCCTTCATCTCCTGCTGCATTATTAGGAGCGTAGTCAGAACTCTGGCAAGAGACTTAGTGAGCAAATCCATTTCATGGGCCTGATGGTTGCTAGCTCCTTCCACCTCATGATCCCGCTGCTTGTTAGTTGGTGATCCTGCCACACAAAAACTGGAGGAGTTACGGGCGTTAAAAGGGAGTTTGGCTTGCTTGTTTTTCTGTTTACCTGATGCCATGAGGATAAAGCAATGTAGGTAAGCTGTTCCAAGATATTAGTAAGGCATAAAGTAGCTGTTTAGTCAATTTTATCACTGGTGTCCCAATGAGCTAACCTAGCAAGCGTCTGCCATCTATGCCCACTAGCCATGCCCCCTGAGTTAGCCCATGTTTAGATGGTTTTGTAATAGAAATGATAAAAAAATTACAAAAGGAAAAAAAGTACAAAATGCAATCTGTGTCTCTCTGTTCAATGACTCTGCATAAGAGCAACTGATTAGTAGGCATAATTAAAAATAAATGGCATGTCATATTTGAGAATAAACTTCTGAGTATGCTCAGTGTGGCCAAAACGAGTGATAAATTTCTGAGCATGCTCAGTAGTGACCAGCTTCATTTATCTTGCTATTTATCAGTACACACATTTGTTTAAATGGGGAATATCCCATAAGGTAGCTCAAAATATTATTGCTATTTGGTGTGGAATGTTGATGGTATTGTTCCCGTGCTAGAGTGGCTGAGCAAACAATAATACCAGCACTGCACACCAAGTAACAATCATTTTTTGAGCTACCCTATGGATATCCTGTATAATAACTGGTCAGCAATTTTTCCTATGGGCTGGACCAGTTGATATTTCCTGTAATAACCTGCTGGTTGTTATGGCATTCATGAGCCATGTCAGTCAAAGTATGCCACTCCCTCATTGGCTCTTGTCTTGCTTGTGGGCAGGCGTAACAGTTTAAAAAACATGGCAGCTCCGTGTCTCGCTTACCCAGGAGCTGCCACAGCATGAGTTTTCAGTATAGTTTTTTTTTAAATATCTGGTTGATCCTGCCTGAAAAAATTGCTGTCCAGTGTATTATAGAAAATAAAAAGATGGGGAAGGGGGTACTATGAGAATTTAATGCACACCCTCGTTGTGGGATGCTTTGATAAATCCCTTGGTAGCATCCCACAACTTGGGTGTGTATTAAATTCTCATAGCACCCCCTTCCCCATCCTTTATTCTCTATATACTATTTTTTTAATGTGTTGTTTTTTAGCTGCCCTTGTTTGTGTGTCTGTCTATTAGAATTTCATAAGTTTCAATTAATTTCTGGGGATGCTTAATGTGGCCAAAATGAATGAGATACATTTCTAAGTATGCTCAGCGACAATCTTCATTTATCTTGCTACTGTATGTTAGGTTAAGCTAACACTTTTTATTTGAAAAATGTATTTGCACTCCCATGAGATTATATATATCTTTATGCAAGCTATTGGTGGCCTCCAAAAAAATATATGTTTAGTTTCAGGTTTTGAACTCTATTGACCTTACAAGGGGCAGCTACTGTATGAGTAACAGAGGTGGAAAATAGTAATGGACCCAGAAAATGAAAGCTTTTAAAGTAAGTATTTTACATTGTAAAACAGTTACTGTTCAAGACGGATGTTGTTTGTTTGGTGTGAATTTTCAAAACAATACATTTTAATGCAAAAAGTGTCATAATACACAAGTGGTTATATACAGTACTTATTATAACTTGTGTACTATCATTCATGTATTACTGGATTTTAAAGTGTTGAAAACTGGGGCATTAAATACAGTAACTCTAATTATGTAGAGAATAATGCATATGGTGGTTTGCATTATGAGAATTTAATACACACCTGAGGTGTATGATGCTACATTGTTCAAGGGGTTTATTCAAGCATCACACACTGAAGCTATTAATAAGGCATAAAGTAGCTGTTTAGTCAATTTTATCACTGGTGTCCTGAGGAGCTAACCTAGCAAGCGTCTGCCATCGATGCCCACTAACCACGCTCCCTAAGTCAGCCCATGTTTAGATGGTTTTGTAATAGAAATGATAAAAAAATTGCAAAAGGAAAAAAAGTACAAAATGCAATCCGTGTTCCTCTGTTCAATGACTCTGCATAAGAGCAACTAATTAGTAGGCATAATTAAAAATAAATGGCATGTCACATTTGAGAATAAACTTCTGAGCATGCTCAGTGTGGCCAAAACGAGTGATAAATTTCTGAGCATGCTCAGTAGTGACCAGCTTCATTTATCTTGCTACTTATCAGTACACACATTTGTATAAATGGGGACTATCCCATAAGGTAGCTCAAAATATTATTGCTATTTGGTGTGGAATGTTGATGGTATTGTTCCCGTGCTAGAGTGGCTAAGCAAACAATAATACCAGCACTGCACACCAAGTAACAATCATTTTTTGAGCTACCTCATGGGATATCCTGTGTATAATAACTGGTCAGCAATTTTTCCTATGGGCTGGACCAGTTGATATTTCCTGTAATAACCTGCTGGTTGTTACGGCATTCATGAGCCATGTCAGTCAAAGTATGCCACTCCCTCATTGGCTCTTGTCTTGCTTGTGGGCAGGAGTAACAGTTTAAAAAACATGGCAGCTCCATCTCTCGCTTACCAGGGAGCTGCCACAGCATGAGTTTTCAGTATAGTTTTTTTTAAAATATCTGGTTGATCCTGCCTGAAAAAATTGCTGCCCAATGTATTATAGAAAATAAAGATATAGTGCTATGATTTAATGCACACCTCGTTGTGGGATGCTTTGATAAATCCCTTTGCAGTATCCTACAACTTGGGTGTGTATTAAATTCTCATAGCACCCCCTTCCCCATCCTTTATTCTCTATATACTATTTTTTTAATGTGTTGTTTTTTAGCTGCCCTTGTTTGTGTGTCTGTCTGTTAGAATTTCACAAGTTTCAATTAATTTCTGGGCATGCTTAATGCGGCCAAAATGAATGAGATAAATTTCTAAGTATGCTCAGCGACAATCTTCATTTATCTTAATACTGTATGTTAGGTTAAGCTAGCATTTTTTATTTGAAAAATGTATTTGCACTCCCATGAGATTATATATATCTTTATGCAAGCTATTGGTGGCCTCCAAAAAAATATATGTTTAGTTTCAGGTTTTGAACTCTATTGACCTTACAAGGGGCAGCTACTGTATGAGTAACAGAGGTGGAAAATAGTAATGGACCCAGAAAATAAAAGCTTTTAAAGTAAGTATTTCACATTGTAAAACAGTTACTGTTCAAGACTGATGTTAATTGGTTGGTGTGAATTTTCAAAACAATATATTTTAATGCAAAAAGTGTCATAATATACAAGTGGTTATATACTGTACTTATTATAACTTGTGTATTATCATTCATGTATTACTGGATTTTAAAGTGTTCAAAACTGGGGCATTAAATACAGTAACTCTAATTATGTAGAGAATAATGCATATGGTGGTTTGCATTATGAGAATTTAATACACACCTGAGGTGTATGATGCTACATTGTTCAAGGGGTTTATTCAAGCATCACACACTGAAGCTATTAGTAAGGCATAAAGTAGCTGTTTAGTCAATTTTATCACTGGTGTCCTGAGGAGCTAACCTAGCAAGCTCTACCATTGATGCCCACTAGCCACGCTCCCTAAGTCAGCCCATGTTTAGATGGTTTTGTAATAGAAATGATAAAAAAATTGCAAAAGGAAAAAAAGTACAAAATGCAATCCGTGTTCCTCTGTTCAGTGACACTGCATAAGAGCAACTAATTAGTAGGCGTAATTAAAAATAAATGGCATGTCACATTTGGGAATAAACTTCTGAGCATGCTCAGTGTGGCCAAAATGAGATGGCAGCAACTGTGTGAGCTCCGTGTAATCCTTTCTCATTAAAAAAAAACCAAACAATCCTGCTCTAAAATTATTTTTTTTATGATCGGTTCATCCGTAGGTTTTCCGACGGTTCAGAGATCCTGCATTATTTAAAGTAAGAGACGTAACGCGGTAACAAGTCTGGTAAATAGCAATCATACTGAACTTGACTCGCAACTGTCAAATATGCTGGTCGGAAGGTCCCGTTCCCTGCAGTCACCGCATCTACATGCACTCATGCTTGAATCAAAAGAAACAGCCACAAATAGTATGTATACTGATTATGCCAATAAGGACAATATAGCTCAAATAAAAGATTTATTGTCAGGTCTAAAATTTGATATTGCTTTTTTTTTTTTTTTTTATTTATCAAGTCTAGGATTACAAATACCTTTGAGCCAAGGCTCTTTTACAAAGGTTCCACATCAGATTTATTGCTGACGTCAAACAAACAACATCTGACTTATCTAAACAAAATGAAGAAATGAGATTTTGTATTAGGAGTAACAGTGAAAAAATACATGAATTGACCTCTATGGTGGGTTATCAAGAACAGTTCACTCAAAGACAATCTCAGCAAATCTCATACTTGATGGATAAATTTGATGATTTAGAGAACAGGGCCAGATGAAACAACATATGGATCTTAGGAGTGCCAGAAGGTCTTGAAGGCAACAATGTGATAGCCTTCCTTCAGCATTTTATTCCAGACCTCTTTGGCTATCAGTGGCCATGGCTCCTAGAGAATGAAAGGGGTCATAGAACATTATGTTCTAAGGGGCGGGGGTCAAAAATTCCTGCCAATAATAGCATATTTTTTAAGATTTTCTGCTAAGGAAGAAATATTGAGGTTAACAAGGGAGAAAAGGTCTTTATTATGGTGAGGCGACAAAATACTTATTTTCTAAGACTTTTCAACTGAGTTGGTCGATAAACTAAACAAATTTGATGAGGTAAAGCAGCAACTTAGACATGATAGTATGCAGTATTATCTAAAATATCCAGCAACCCTGTGTATACAAAGCCCTGAAGGGAAACCCTTTAAGTGTGATTCAGTTAAACAGGTATTTGATGTGATTTATTTGTGCAGAGGCACCAGTAAAAAAGATTTAAACTCTCAACTGAATTCCAACTATCAACCTTTTCACCCTGAGCGAGATCAGTCTGACATAGAACGATCGAAGTTTGTCTCGCACTTTAAATCTGACAGATTCTCTGCTACTAATTATGCACAGGCCCCTTTGCACTCAACAAATCAAACTAAAGTCTCCACACTTCACCTCTATTCAACAGTAGTCCAGCAACCTGAACTATCGATGCAGAACTCCGAAATTCAGAGGAAGGCTAAGGCTCCAGGAAGACCCTCCAATATACCTTGACTGTCTAGGCAAAACAATCCAAGAAAACGTGAAAGAAGCAGAGAAAGTTATTATTCCTCATTGCCAACTAACACCCCACCTGACCTGGAAGCATTTTGTGTAATGGATACCGCACCTTCTAGGTCCAATGCTTCGCCTAAGTTCTCAGTAATTGTACATGCTGCAGAAACACTGAAGAAGGAACTAAATAGATCAGTCAACTTACTTCCTTTTGCGATGCACCCCCCTCCCCCCAGGAAAATCTTCACTTCCGGTTTGACGAACGCCCTAAAAGCTACATTTGTAAACAACAAAACAGATGCAGGGACTACCTTCTGCTGTGATAAGGTTAGATGGTTTTAAAAGCAAAGTGTATGCAGCTTTCTGACTTGTGCTAACTCTTACTATTAACTATTGTTTGTTGTCAAGTTATATCGGACCTAACTGCTTACAAATGCCATACTGGACTGAACCAAAGCAAATATGCTTAAATAACCCCAGAATATATAGCCTGCATGCAGATGAAATATTGTTATTGTTTGGCATGCTAGAGATTTGCTGATGCTGTAAGCTAATTCTTGCTATTTGCCTTGGTTATTGTTTTACGTTATCATAAATAAGTTGGGGGGGGGGATACACAAGCATATAGATGGCTGCAACTGAGGTGTGATGTTCATGCCAACTTGAGCTAGATCATTCTGTCAGGATGTGTAGTGCAATGTGCGGTGAGATGGGCGCTCATTGATGGGGTTGTTATGCTGATATAATGTTTGTGAATATATATCTGATGTCTAGCTAATATACCATGCATATCTCTCCTTCTTTCATTCCTTCTTTCACTCTTTACTACTATCTTTTTATCAAGCTGTAAAGGTGAAAACTATTTCGTGGTAACCAAGGCATTTAAGCACATAATGGTAAGTATTATGGGTTACTAGGGTCAAGGAGATAGCTAAATAGAATGTAATAAGTTCAATTCAAAATACAACTCCTACGGCTGTTATAATTTTTGGATAAACTAAAATATGGCCTAAGGTAAACCCTCTATTGATAGAACTATGTGTAGATACAATTCTGGGTTACTCGAGGTAACTGTCATGCTGAACAACCAAGTCCTCAAGCAGGAAGTTTTACCTTAATCTGTCTTCATCTAAATACAGTCTGTTAAATGTTCTAATTTATATATGGTGTCTGTCTACTTAATTTTGCATGCTACCTCTTGATTATGCCTTCACCTCGCTGCCTAGCTCTACTTGCTTAGATACTCATTGGCCTCTCCTATTGTTGCTATCTATATTATAATGTATAGTAATATAAGCTATTTAGATATTTTATAGAGCATATATGTTATCACAGCAGGGATGGGTTAATCTTCTTTGCTCGCACAGTCATCAGTAAGCCAGTCGTGCACCTGTGCCAACACCGCCTTGGACTTCAGTTCATTGGACTTTTTCTTGGCATTGCAGTAGAGTTCATCTTACTGGTAGTAATACCCTTTTGCTTTAATAAACATTTGTGTATTTATTGCAAATATTTGGATTTCACTACTGAGAAATCACTATTTGCAGTACTTGGTGTTTTTAGTTAACTGACTGTGGTCTATTGATTCAGTAACTCTATTTTATTGTTACTCAGTTGTTCTACCTGTTCCAAAACAGTGTTATTCAGTTCTGAATGCTATCCTTAGATAGGTATACATTATTTTAACTTTACTGTTAAAAGAACCAATTGTTATTACTTAGCGAGACATATTGTATCACTACTAACCTAAGTTGAAGTAACATAGTTTTAAATATGCATCCTTACAAAATTGTTTCATGGAATGTTAATGGCCTAGGGTCCCCTATAAAAAGGAAAAAAAATACTAACTTATTTAAATAAGAAAAAAGCCGATATAGCTTTCTTGCAAGAGACACACTTAGATGAAATTGAATCAGCCAAACTGTGTAGGGCTTGGGTGGCACAAGCTGAATTTAGTGCATTTAACTCTAAACAGAGAGGAGTTGCAATACTAATTAGGAAAGGTGTCAACTTCATCAACACTAGTCATATATCTGACCCAGAGGGTAGATATCAACACTTATTAGGGTCCTTGGATGGTTTGAATATATTATTGTGTAACATCTATGCACCTAATACAGATCAGTACATCTTTTTTGATCGGATCACTGCACAACTTACTTGTTATCCAGACTATAAGTTCATAATGGGTGGAGCTTTCAATGAAGTAATGGACCCCATTGTTGATAGGAAACCCTTTAAAGGGGCCCTTACAAGGAATACTGCCGGCTGCTCATTACAAATCATGATTAGTCTAGGCATCCTTATCCCCAGTAGCTCTCTCCTCTCACATGCACATTTTAGATGGCTAACATACTTTATCTTCTGGTCAAACATCTGATTCTTATGAAATGGAAATCAACTCTGGTGCCTTCTCTTTCAGATGTTCTTCAAAGCCTCTCTCAGTATGCCTCCCTAGACCGATAATCTCATGTTACTCATAACTGACTCACTGTATATGACAGATGTTGTCAGAATTACTTCAAGTACATCGAACCTAGTTCTTCTAGACCCTAATTCTTAGAGATATTTAGCCCTCCTTCTTATTTTGCTCTTAGATTAGGTTTTCTCAAAACTTTTGTGCACATATTTCTCCTCTTTTTTCCATTCTTCCCTGTTTTCTCCCTCTCTCCTTCCCTTCTTCCTTGCTTTTTTCTCTTCTTTCTTTCCTTGCACACTTTTCTCTTATCTTCACCTCTCCATTACTGAATATTGTTCATATTACCACATTTATCACTTTTGCAATTTACTGAATGCCTTGCCATGTCTGCCCTAGCATGTATTTCATTACATGGTTGCTGATTCTGATCCTATAATACCCTAGTGATTGTAACCCTTCTGCTCTCCACTTACATCCTGTCTAGGTTTGTGTTTTATTATCAATACATGTATGTAAGGCTTCTCCAATATGTTTACCCTAAATACTGTGTTTTGTTAAGTGATATTTTATACCTTACATGGAGGATAGTCTTCTATTGTATTAGATGTGTGCTTTCTTATATACTCAAATTTTAATAAAAAGATAAAGTGAAAACAAAACATGACTAGATCTCTATCGCTAACTGATATATGGAGGTTAGTAAATCCAAAAGAATATAATTACACATTTTTCTCTAATCAACATTCAACATACAGTCAAATTGACTATTTGCTCGTGTCTTTTGATCTGGGTAACTATGTGATGGATGCCAAAATAGACTCTATTATTCTATCTGATCATGCCCTCATAGATATGTGTATAATTTTAGGTGAAGGAAAACCTAAAGAATTGAGGTGGAGCCTTAATACCTATCTATTAAAAGATAAAAAATTCATTGAATGGGTGATTAATGAAACTGACAAATACTTTACAGTTAATGACAATGGGGAAGTTACAAATGCATGCCTTTGGGAAGCATACAAAGCCTACATCAGAGGCAGAATAATTAGTTATTCTGCATCTAAGAAAAGAGAGAAAAATAAGGTCATTCTAGAGTAGTAATCAAACCTGGCTGCTTTGGAAACACAGGTGAAAAATTCTAAGATATTAGATCATAATCTACTAAATAAGAGAGCACTACTAAAATTTGACATTAATGTTCTAATCTCAGCTCAGACAGAATATGCCCTTTTTCGTACAAAACAGAGATATTGGGAATCTGGTGAGAAGGCCGGGAAGCTACTTGCCCACAGACTTAGAAAGATACAAAACCAAAATTTTATTCCAGGTATACAAAAAGCAGGAGTAGTTCTAAGGGGAAATAAAGATATTAACAGAGCATTTGCAGAATTCTATACTAAGATTTATGCTCATAAAAATACTGCTTTACAAGAAGTATCCCTTTTTTTAATTCTACTCCTTGGATTCTGATACCTAAAGTAAGTTTGAAACAACTTAACAAAGGCCTAAGTATAGAAGAAATCATAGTGGCAATTAATTCTCTACCTAGTGGGAAAACCCCAGGGTTAGCTGGTCTCTCAGGACAATTCTTTAAAACATTAAGCTCAAAAATCTCTTCCCATTTGCTTAAAATGTATGATGAGGCTTGGGATAAGGAAACCCTACCCCATACACTTACAAAAGCCTTGGTTACCCTGATTCCCCAAAAGAATAAGGATCCGCTGTCCTGAGCCAGTTACCGGCCCATTTCTCTGATGAATAGAGATAATAAAATAATAGCTAAAGTACTGGCTACTAGGTTACAACACATAATACATGTTTTGATTGGCAAAGAACATTGGCTTTGTCCAGGGTAGATCAGGGGCTAATAGTGTGAGAAGGCTTATGAATGTGATCTGGCAGGCCAATAAAATTAAAAAACCATACCTGGTTGTCTCATTAGACCTATTTAAGGCCTTTGACTCAATATTCTGGGATTATATGTTCATGGCTCTGGATCATTCTGGTTGTGGAAACAAATTTAGCAGTTGGGTCTCCCTATTATATAAGAACTCATCAGCTCAGATACCTTTGAATGGAATAATGCCCCAGCCCATTCCTTTCGCCTGCAGAACGAGACAAGGTTGCCCATTATCCCCTTACTTGTTTATTTTAGCAATCAAACCTTTAATTAGAAGTATTGCTAACTGCTCTAATATCTCAGGAATTAAAACTAATTCATTAGAGCATAATACATTTGCATTTGCAGATGCTTTATTACTATCCCTGTCTAATCCAATAGAATCATATAAAGCTGTTAAATGGATATTGTCATATTTTGGTTCATTATCAGGATTGCAAGTTAATTGGGATAAAACTCAAATATTATACCCTACTCACACGCCCTCTATTTTGTAAGATTTGTCAGAAATATTTGATAATACATGGGTGAAAGACCAGTTAACATACTTAGGCCTTCAAATTACCACAAAACTAGACTTACTTGCTAACAGTAATTATCTACCACTACTGCAGGAGATAGAAGCTGAACTAAAAAGCTGGAGAAACCTCAGTCTCTCACTTTGGGGTAAAATTAACTCAATAAAAATGATTATCGCTCCAAAGATATATATATTTTTTTCAAAATATACCCATCCTCCTTAAAAAAAGCATATGGTGTAAACTAAACTCACTGTTTAGAAACTTCTTATGGGATGATAAATGCCCAAGATTAAGTATTAATAAAATTAGGGCACCACATGAGTTAGGGGGACTAGCACTACCACATTGGGAATGTTACCAGTGGGCATTTATATTAAAACAAGCTTCTACATACATACACTCCAGTCTTAATCATTCCCCTTTTGTCCCTTTATGGGTAGAAACAGAAAGGAAAATGTAGAACTCTAGCTATTTAACTGATTTTATCTATGTACCTATTCCCAATTAACTGAAAGGCAGTCCTTGTATAGAGCGCACTATTAATGTCCTTAAAAAAGGTAAGCAATGTTGTCAATCCTGCACATCTCCCCTTAAAAATTATGTCACTTTGGTCTAACCCTCATATTACAAAAAAATCCTCCCTGTTATCGAATAAAGAATGGGTAAAGGCCAGTATAAACAGAACTAATGACATAATTATGTGGAACTTGTATACAATGATGTCTTTTTCTGAGATAAATGAAAAATTTAATTTACCATGGTTCCATTTCCAATATTATTTGCAACTCTGTAAGGTACTTAAAGAGCACATCCTGTTAAATGATTTCTCCTTGTCATATAGTCTTGAATGGGAACAACTGGTAAAATCAGGATCACTAAAGAAAGGAGCCAGCTTTGCATATAAAGTAATTGTAAATTCCAACACATTTTCATCTTTGACCTCTTCAGCTAAACAGAAATGGGAAATAGAACTGGATGTCCCCATATTAGAACAAAACTGGAGCTCAGCACCGGAACACGCATACTATGGAAATAGGGATACACAAAGTAAGCTCATTCAGTACAAAACTAGTCATCGATTTTATATGTCACCCATGAGACTTCATGAAATAGGTTTATCTCCTAGTGCTAATTGTTAGAGATGTCAAAGTCCAAATGGCAATAGTTTACATATGCTATGGAGCTGTCCCTTACTGAAAACATTCAGGGTGGAGATGCAAGAAGTCTGTGATAAATCACTATCAACTGAAGTACCCTGCACACCATTAATCTATGTTCTGGGAATCTTCCCATCGGATTCTACCCTTAGCCATCAGCGAAGACTGTGGCTTTCTATAGCATCAGTATGTGCAAAATGTCTGATACTAAAATACTGGAAAAACCCTAATGCACCCTCATTACCTGAATGGTATACTGTAACATGATGAGTTACATTGCAAATAATGAGAGGATATCCTATATACTTTTAGATAAACTAGATACTTTTCTGAGTATATGGGGTCCCTTCTTGCAACTAGCAAATATCTAAGGATTTCAAAAGATTAAATCTTTTTGGTAGAAAGGTCATATCTAAAGCATTGACATATACCTAGTAGTATAAGCAAACATACATTTGTCAATGTATTCTTTTGTTATAGAGTTCATAACTGTAAAACATTTATTTTTTTATTAATAATACATAGAGACTTACATGATTTGACTGCCTATCAGAAAAAATAATAGTTAATGCTGTTATTATTGATTAAGGACTTATGTGATATTCTACACTGTCAGCTTTCTGTTAAGCTGTATTATATATTGCTATCTCATTGTAAAAAACTAAATCTTAAATAAAAATTTATTATGGAGAAAAAAAAAGCATCACACACTGAGGGTGTGTATTAAATTCAAGTAACCACACCACCTCATGTTGTATTTTATATAATTCCTGACCATCAGTTTCTTTCTCACCCCCCAATGTAAGTTAAGCTGTCTTTTCAGTATATTTTTATAAGTATCCCCCTTCCTAGCCAGATGCCCCCAATCCCCAAAAAGCAATAGTTTAGAAGATGGCTGCTGCTTGACCCAAGAGCCATGATCTTGGAGGAAGGGGGCAATAGTCACTAAATCAATCTTGTGCCTATCTGAAAAAAATGAGTGCATTCATGTAACACTGTCAAAGAGAATCACACTGCCGTTTTATCTTTTATTTGTTTTTTCTCAAAAGCCACTTTCATTTTGGGTCGTGATTGAGAGCAGACTTTTTCGGTAGGAAAGTAAGTTAATTTTCATAGATTTGGAGCCAAAAGCACTAAGAGAACTGACTTTGTAATGGCCATTTGAATCAAGAAGTGCTTGCTGACTGAATGCAATGCTCAAGAATGACTCGAGACAAAAACCGCTGTTCAGTGAGCGTGTGGATGTGGTATTAAAGGTGATAGGAAATGGGTTTTAGACCCCTAGATGCACTCCAGTTGTTCTTTTGTTGGATACCCAGTATTCTGATATACTTTTGACCATTTTATTTATTTTTATTTTATTTTTATTTAGTTTTTGTTGACCGGGTAAGTGCACTAGACAAATCCTGCCTATTTTCAGGCACGACCCGGGGGAGGGGGTTTCAGATGAATGCCAGCTGACCTTGAACCAGATTAAGCTGTTGTGATTTTTGTGAAACTAATAATCTAATTTTGTTGCTTTTGTAACTAGCCTGAATCCCTCTCTGCTCAGCAGTTGCTGTTGTCTGTTTTCATACTGCTGGAACATTCTATGACATCATAAACTCCTTTCCAGGCCATTCAGATGAATGGCATGGAATGGGAGTCTGTGATGTCATAGAATGTCTTAAAGATATGAAAATCAAGCACAATAGCTGGTGAGGAGCGTGTAACTCAATGTAGATCTGTGGGCACCCCAAAGCTACACTATTTATTTAGCAAACAATCATCAAACCATATCAGAATACAGAAGTGGCATGGAAAGGAAGATGGAAGGGCAGTTCAATATGCAGAAATCATTTCCTATCTCCTTTAACAGGCTGGTTATTACAGTAAATAATAACTGGCCATTTCCATTGAAAAAAATGATGGCCAGTTACCTCCTTCTACACAGCACCCAGGCATTATTCTATATAACAGTAATAGAGGTTGGGGCTTTACTTGGTAATAACAGTATCTTGGACAGCATAAACACAGAGGCCTAGTACAAACTTGAGGCCAGATATTAAAAACTTTGCGCCAGGCAAAAACTGTTTGCACAGGTTTAGCGCGGGATTAGTGCGGGTTTGCTATATTCAAAAGGCCAAATAGCATGCACAAACTGCACTAGCGCTGAGAAAAATCATAATGTATGCAAGGGGCAAACTGAGGGGGTGTGTACATGAATACAGGTGCCATGCTATATTCAGTGACTAGCGCCACGCAAAGTGGTTTTGCGCGACTTAGCGTGACACTTAACGTGGTGCACATTACTGCCCAGGAAAAGGTAGTCTTAACCCTGGGCAATCAGCTTTGTGCAACATTTTGGCTTTGCGCGGTGTTTGTGTGGCTTTGCATGACCCTAACAAATAAATATGACACATAGACAAAGCCAGACATAGAGAAAACATACTAACATACTGAAATGCTAGCAGAATAGGCCTAACGGTCTTTCGCGTCTGCTCGTGTGGTCAACCCCCACCCTGGGAGCTGACCTTGCTGCTCCCCTCGCCTTGTCTGGCTTCTCCCTTTCCAGTTCCAGATATTCTCGCTGCATTGGATTTTGATTCCAGAACCCTTCCCCTGTACCTGTCCCACCCCCTCTTGAACCCCTCCACCATCTCTGCCTCCACCAGCCCCCTAGGCAGCGCATTCCATGGCTCCACCACCCTCTCAGTGAAGTAGCACCTCCTCCTTTCTCCCCTGAATCTTCCCCCCTCCAGCTTCCACCCATGCCCTCTAGTGGCCTCCTCCTCCTTCCTTCGAAGCACCCTGACTGCTCCTCCCCTATTTACCCCCTTCATGTACCTGAAGACCTCTATCATGTCCCCCCGGTCCCTTCTCTCTTCCAATGTGTACATGTTTAGCTCGTCGAGCCTCTCCTCATAGGTCCTGTCATCCAAGCCCCAAATCATTTTGGTTGCCCTCCTCTGACCCTCTCCAGGAGTTTAATGTCCCTCTTTAAGTGTGGCCTCCAAACTGCACGCAGTACTCGAGGTGCACTCACCAAGCAGCTATACAGAGGAGTATCACTCCTCCTCTGAGTTGATCCCCAGCGATGCATCCCAGCATCTTGTTGGCCTTGGCTGCTGCCTCCCACAAGTCTCCGGGTTGTTCATCTTGACATCCACCACCACCCCAGGTCCCTCTCAGCCATTGAGACTTGTAGCATTCTCCAGGGTGTACACTTGGCCGGGTTTCTGGCCCCGGGTGCAGTACCTTGCATTTCCTGCATTGAACCTCAGTTTCCACTTTTAGACCATCGCTCCAGAGCCTCCAGGCCCCCTGAGGGCCACCTCCCTCCTTCCCATCCACCACCACCCCCAGTTTTGAGTCATCCGCAAAGAGACTCATCTCACTCCTGATACCTGTCCTTATGTCAGAGATGTAGGTGTTGAACAGGAGGGGCCCAAGGACTGATCCCTGTGAGACCCCACTAATGACCCTCCTTGGGGATGAGACTATCCCATCAACTATGACCCTGTGGGTCCAGACCTGGAGCCAATTGCCTATCCATCTGATCATCTGGTTCCCCACCCCTATTTCTCCCAGCTTATCCAACAGGCCCTCATGAGGAACAGAGTCAAATGCCTTGCTGAAGTCTAGAAAGAGGACGTCCATTGGTCTACCCAGGTCCAAGGCACTCGACACCCAGTCATAGAACTCCACAAGGTTTGTCTGACACGATTTCCCCGGGATGAATCCATGCTGTCTATCGTCCAGGCACCCTGACTTTTCCAGGTCCCCCCCTAGCCTCTCCTTGACAATGCCCTCCATCACCTTGCCCACCACCGATGTCAGGCTGACAGACCTGTAGTTCTCTGTCACCTCCATTGATCCCCCCTTGTGGATAGGCACTATATGCACCATCTTCCAGTCCTGGGGCACCCACCCTGTCCTCAGAGAGATGGTGAAAAACTCCGCCAGGGGTTTCGCCAGGACATCCGCAAGTTCTTTCAGCACTCTGGGACATAATTTATCCGGCCCCGGTGCTTTCTCTGTCTTAAGGGACCTGAGGGCTTCCCTCACTCTCTCTGCTGTGATATTCACTTCCGCTACCTCTTCTCCCTGCTTAGCCTTCCCCCATCCTGCCAGTGATGCCTCCCCCTCTTCCCAGACCCGCCGATCAGTAAGGGTCCCCCCCCTCCCCAGTATCACTGTCTCCTCTCATGTATGATGCAGCACCCCCATTTACCTTGGTGAAAACTGAGGTGAAGTACTCATTTAGTACCTCAGCCTGCTCCCCTGGGTCTTGTGCCCATCTCTCCCCTGTTTTAATCCTGCTAATCTGCCCCTTCACCCTTCATTTTTCCCCAATGTATTTAAAGAACCCCTTGTTCCCCGTCCTAATTTTCCTGGCCAGGTTCTGCTCCTTCCTTGCCTTAGCCGCCCTCACCACCCTAGTGGCCCTTCTAGCCATCAGCTCATACTCCCCTCAATTTCTTTCACTCCTTGAGCACTTGAATTGCCTATAGGCTGCCTTCTTTCCCCGCACCACCTCCTGGACCACCCTGGTCCACCAGCAGGGTTTTCGGGCCCTACCGTATTTGACTTACTCTTGCACAGGTGCTGGTAGCATCCTGCACCCCTCTCCTGATGATTTCCCACCTACTATCAGCGTCCATGTCTGACCCAATCCCATCCAAATGCTCCTTAAGGATCCTTCCCATTTCCTTAAAATCTGCCCCCCTTGAAGTCAGTTACCTCCGTCTTTGTTCAGCCTTCTACCCCTCCTAGATCCAGGCAGAACCAGACCATGGCATGGTCACTCCCCGCCAACGAGTCCCTTACCTCCAGGCCCCCAATCTAATCACTGTCTTCCAGGACCACATCCAGTACCCGCACCTCTCTGGTCGGTTCCCCCACCTGCTGAGTTAGGAACGCGTCTTGAAAGACATCCAACAACCTCTGTCCCTGCCCACGAGGATGTCATAGTCTCCCAGTCTGTTCCTGGCATGTTTAAGTCCCCAACACCACCACCCTTCCCTGCCTAATCTGCAGTGTCTCCCAACATCTGCCACCAGACCTCCTCCAGCTCCTCCGCCAGTGCAGGGGTCTATACACCACTCCTATTTTTACTCTCTGCCCCTTGTTATCAAGGTGACCCAAATCGCCTCCACAGTTCCCTCTGCCTCCTACTCCCCTATGCCAATGCAGTTTTTGACTATCATTGCTACCCCTCCCACCCTTCCCTCCCCGTCCTTCCTGAACATAGTGCAACCCTCCAGGTTCAGGTCCCAGTCATGTCCTGCAGTGACCCAGGTCTCAGTGAACACTGCCACATCCACCACTCCCTCAGTTAGTATCACCTGGATCTCAGGCATTTTATTGCCCAAGCTCCTGGCATTTAGCAGGACTACCTTCCACCCTTTCCCTATACTTCCATTTCCCCTGCTCGTGTTCCCATGGGGATTCCGTTTTCCCCTGGTCTGCAGTTTACCAGTCGGCCTTTTCCTGCATTCCTCCAGCTCCTCAGGGGGGTGGAGACAGAGTTCCTTCTTTATCGGACCCCCCTCGACAGCCTTTTCTCCCATCCCTCCCCATTCACAAGTTTAAACCCACTTTTCACCAATGAACCCCTCTATTTTCAACTTAAGGATTCCCCTCCCCTCCAAATTGAGATGTAGTCTATCTCTAGCATACAGCTCCTTATCCTCCCAGGTCTCCCCCCAATCCCCCATCAACCCATACCTCTGGCCTCACACCACCCCTGAGCCACTGGTTTATCTCCCTAATCTTCCTTTTGTGTTCCCCACTAGCCCTTGGCACCGGCAGGATTTCTGAGAAGGAAACTGTGCATCCTATGTCATGACAGACCCTGGCAAGCTCCCTGAATCTTGCCTGTATCTCTAGCTCACTATTTCCCTCAATGTCATTTATACCCAGGTGCACCAGTATGTCCGGGGAACCCCCACAATCCTTTGCCAGCTGATATACCTCGTGCTTAGCCCTGTGCACCGTTAGTCCAGGGAAGCATTTTGTTCTAACTGGCCAGGCTTCTCCCTCCCTATCCCATTTGATACCCCTGATCATAGAATCCCCCAACAGGAGCACTCTGACCGCCCTTTCCTTCATTTCCCCCCCTTCCATGTCCCTCATCCTTTCTACCGGCCCCTCCACCAAGCCGGCTCCTTGTTCCTCCCCCTATCTGGGTGCCACATGCCTGCCCCTCCTTATTTACCCTGGCCACCCTCCTTCTGATTCTATGCCTCCTCCTCCGAGTATCCTTCGGTACCTCAACTCCCCTCACTGCTCGCACTGGTCCTTTCTCCCATCTGCTAAACTAGCCTGCCTGCCCTCCTTCCTTCCTGGCTCTGTTCAGTCCCTACTTGCTTGTCGTGCCCTCCTGGCCTAAACCCTCAGCTCCCTTTACTGTATCCTCCTTGTACTTCTGGTCCTTCTTCTTGCCCTTTCCTCCCAACTGGTCCTTCTCCTTGGGCTTTCCTCCCTCTTCCCCTGCCCTCCTGCTCTGATTCACTGCTCCCCCCATTTTCCTGCATTCCAGGTTCCCCCCTGTTCATCCTGCTATCCGGCCCCCGCCTCCCTGCCCCCACTCTCTCCATCTCTAACCACCCCTGTCATGGCTACATCACCCCTCATCCTCAAGCAGAAGAAGAAGAGAATTGAAGCAGTTACTGAGCATAAGGTCCGATCCACCTCCCCGCCTTTTGCTTCCTTCTGTCCAGCCCCAGCCATCTGCCTACTTCCCTGAGAATGTTGTCCTCTGGCCCCTTTGTGAGGGTCACCAGTTACCTGCCTGCTTCTTGGTGGTGTCCTCTTGGGCCCCTCTGCCAGGGTTCCTATGTGACCCAGAGTATTCTCCTGCCTCCTTCCCACCGCCCCTAGTGCTTGGTGCAACCCTGGGAGATCCTCCTCTTCCCCAACCATACCTCCCCTTCCCCAGTTGTCTCCTAATCCCCGCAACCTCCTCCCTTGGCTGTGCCAGCTGGTAGCACACTGGGCAACCCCTCAACTCTAAGCCCAGTCCAGTATCATGGCTGCCCAACACCCTGTGCACCCCACCACCCTCCCAAAGATGCCGGCCCTAATGACGTGTGGTCCCATCCCCCTCCAAGTAGGTTTCCTTGGGTGAGCCACCAGGTTCCCCCCAGTCAAAGATACACCCCTATTGCCTAATCAGGTCACCCACTAATCCTAGATACAGTCCCACAGTAAACTGGTAACCCTGTTACTAGGTGCAGTACAACACAGTAAACTTATAAGGAAAGTGAACAACTCCCTAAGCTCCTCTCTCCCAGCCTTTAAATCCAACCCCCCAGTGGCTAGAAATACATGAGCTACACCTGCAGCCTTTTCCTCCAATTGCAGTGCAGGTGTTCCCTTATAAATAAGCAGAGCACTGGGGAGGAAGGGGTGGGGGAGGTGGGATTTGGGCCTACAATCAACTCTCGAGAGAGTGTATCAGCCCTGTGTCTGCCCATCCAAGCCCTGCAGCCAAAGAACCAGCCCCAAGCAAATCCTACCAAATAGGTTTTAAATCAGAAGAAATAGTAAAACATCCAACAAATGAGCCCACTTACAGCCCCAAACCAGTTTTCAAACTCCAACAGCCCCCAAAACAATACCCTGCTAGCCCCTTAGAAGTAAGAAAGAAAATAAATAACTTTCAAAATTCGAGGTGGCCCAAGGATACTGTAAGTAATGGGGCACCCTGAATTGGCACTCGTTTTTAACTGGGCATTATTGAAAAATAAATGCATGCTTGGCATGGGCTTTCAGCCAATCAACATACTTTATTTTTCAAGCCCATTTTCTAAAAGAGAATAATTCCATCCACAAGCCAATATTAGCTCGTTAGCCCCCCAAGACAAAATTACTTTTTACTGAGTCTACAGTACTTCCTATTGTTTGTTTTATGTAATACGCTTGGGGAGTTGCAAACTGCTTTATTTAATGAACCTGTCAGAAACATCAGTGGATCTATAGCAAGCAACAGGTCCAGTGAAATGCCCGATGAGTTTAATGCTTCGCAAAAGGGCCACACGGCCCTGTGCAAAGAAAGCTAAAGGTGTCAGTTGTTGAATATCTTTTTCAAACAGTAATGAAATACAGTGCAAAAAAAAACATGTTAATGCATCTGTTAGGGTGATTATTCAAATGCAGAAGAACTGCACACCACATAGTCACCATGGCTCCAGGGAATTTTCCCTCTAACTTTTTATTTCCCTACCTCTTTATATTTTGTGCTCCAACCCCAACAGCTGCATTAACATCATTTTTTAAATTTGTATATAAAAGTACGGAAAAATTCAGCAAGCTGGCTGACTGTCAAATGACAATACAACCAGACAGCTTGGCTTGTGCAGCTTATTATCTTAAATATTATAAGGCTGTTTTTTAAGCAAAACAACTCCCTACAAGGTGTCTGGTTTATGCTGTAGTATACAGTCATTGTGGGTGGTTGAAGGCCCTTGCCTTTTTCTTGTGCCTCAGATCACAAACAAGCCATCCCCATTGGGCATTATTTTCCAAAGTATGTGCTGCACAAATGCAGAATTATGATACAATGCAAGACATGAAATAAGTGGGTTCGCATCGCAATTTGCGAATTAAAAACCGGCAAATGCGAATCAATTTCAGCTTTGATTAGCAGTAGGTGCTAGTCAATTTCCCCAGGACTGCAGGGCTTGGAATGCCTTAATGACACTGTTTTTTACTATTTTAGCCCTCTTCCCCACATTCTGGACCCCCCACCCCCACTGCTAATTAGCTTCGACCAGTTGCTAATCATTTTTCATTTTGATCAGCAAAGGCCACTAATCAAGTCTCCGACACTAATTTATGCCTTACAGTGAGGATCTTGGTAGCATCAACATGACTATAAATGGGTGATAATCACCAAAAGGATTACCTTAATATAGCAAACCCAAGAAAGATTCACACACAGAACCAAAACCTGCTCAAACTTGAATACGCAAAGATGTGGTGCAAATTTATTTAAAATTCACATCAAGAACATTATATTAAAAGTGCTGGGCAAACAGTCAAAAGATGCTCTCCCCATGACTACGGGGAGAGCACCTTGTGGTGATCTGCCCAACACTTTTAATGTGATGTTCTTTTATTTTTTTTTTTATTAACTCTTTTTTCTGGCTCCGCTAAGCCCCGATGAACTCTCTCAGGCATCCACTCACCTTCAGCTCTACCTCCGGGCCTGAAACTCACCAGGTTCCAGGCAACAGCCCGGCTATCCCCTCGGTTCTGAGCCCACCTGAGGTAGGGCCGCCCTATCCTCCCAGAGCACTCTATCTGGAAATTTGGGCCTGGCTGGGCTTGGCCCAGGAGCTGGATGAGTCCGGCCAATGGAGTGTGGCTGCAGGGGTGGTGCTGTCACCTATCTCCAGAAGCGGGGATTTTCTTGGTTACGGTCCCCCCCTTTTCCACCCTCTCCAGTGGAACTCGGACATGCAATGGCACCAGACACACCTGTCGCAGTTCCGCATTCCACTTGCTGTGCATCCCTAAGCCTTGCAGTGTTTCTGGTAGCCAGCAGGGGCTGCTGCGGTGCCGGTCAGAGCCTGGATCCGCAACCAAGACAGGAGAACAGTCCTCCAGATGCTCTATCCTCTCTCCTCCCTGCCGACCCCTGCTGGCCCAGGGTCGTTCCTGAACCCGGGTCGCCGGCGTGGCATGAGGTGTGGCGTCCAGCGCCTCAACCCTCACAGCCACCAGGCCAGCTAATATGATGTTCTTAATGTACTGAAATAATTTGCAACACATCTTTGCATATTTGAGTTTGATCAGTTTTTGTGTTCCATGTGTGCAAGGCTGTCTTAGGTATGTTCAATTGTTGTTCAGCCCTACGCACCACATTTCAGGAGATGACCTCTTTTTTTTTGTGGGTTTACCTAAATATACATACAGAAATGACAGATTACAGTGTATAAGTTAGATTTAAGCTATAATGCATAGTGAGGCATGTGTTGTGGGATTTACACACACCTTGTGTGGTGTGTCACGAGACTTAGCCGAGTGACTTTAACCCCACAAGAAGTGTATAAATCCCACTACTACACGTGCTCTGAAGTGCATTATTGTGATTATAAAGTGAAACTGTTATTAAAAATTAAAATCAAAATTAATTCAGTTCAAAGAAAGCAAACGTTTTGATTACCAGGATCTCTACCGGTTGTCTGTTGCAGGATTTACACACAGTCCTGTGACAGGTTTTGACCAATGAGATTACAGGATTTTCAAGACCCATTTTATAATAGTTCAGATATCATGGATGAAAAACAACTTCAGATATGAATGTATTCAAAACAGACAAGACTCTTTATTTCTAGCCTACAGGCTCCTCACCTCCTTCGGTTACCATACAGTTGCACTGGACTATGAATGCATTGTATTATGTATAAGACAAGGCCTCCCCTGAGGCAGCTTACTACCAACTCATATCATGCATTGCTTTAGCTACCAATTGTATAGGTTTTAACTGCTCATTAGGTAAATAAGTCAATAGCTCTGCCCTGCTTTAGCTACCAAATGTATAGGCATTAACCAGTGCTCATTGTACTTATACTCTGTATGATTGCTCACCCACATTTATTTTATGTATGTACTGTATGAATGTCTATGTTTTATTCTGATGTGGAGCCTTTCTGAATAGCAAACTGTCTGGGTATTAGGGATCGACAGGTAATAGCAAACCAGTTAATAATTCCACTGATTGATTATGGAAGCCATGTATATTTTACTGCTAATAAAACATTGTTACATAAGCTCGATATATGTTATAATAGGTTAGCAAGGTTTGTACTAAGATGTAAAATCGATATTCATCACTATCATATGTACATTAAGTTAAACTGGGATTCTCTAGAGACTGGGAGGAAACAAATCTGGACATATTTGGTCTATAAAATTTATAAGACCAGACATCCTACAGGTTTGGCAGAGAGACTTATTCCTCCATCACACCAGTTTAACCTTCGCAAAACTGGAGCTAGAGATTTGATAGTTCCCAAATATAAAAATAGATTTGTAACTCTGACTTTCCAGTACAGAGCTTCTATTACTTGGAATGAACTTTCATTGTCATTAAAAACCCAGGATTTGACTTTAGCTGAATTTAACTCTGCTATGAAACAAGAAATATGTTTTTGCTGTGAATGTAATATATGACTCTCATGGTTTGAAGAGGTTTAAGCGCTATGATATAACATTGTTGTTTTGTATTAAGTATTCATTGTATTGTCCAATGTGTGATTTTTTTTATTGCTTGTTTTGTTTTATTGAAATTTGTATTGACATCTAAAACAGGTGCACCTTGTAAAGAGGGTTACTGTAACCCTAATGGTGTTTGAAGTTGTCTTCATATTCCTGTATAAATAAAATTTTACTACTTTGAAAATGAGTCTATGACTCAAAGGGTTGTAATTCCAATTTCCTAAATAAATAAAAATTAAAGAATTTCATGAAAGATAATAAAGCTAGATTGCCTGTGTCTGACAAAACTGCGCCAAAGCTCTGTGAGGTTCTATTGATGCCTTGCGCACTTGTTAATTAGTAACTGGCCTTCCCTGCACTCTCCTGGTACTATTCTTGTGAGAGTCGGGTGTGGGCCCTAATCCCACCCTTCCTCATCCCTCCCTCCCCTAAACACAGCACATTTATAGGGGAACACCTACCCTGTGATTGGAGGATGGGACTTCAGGTGCAGCTCATGTAGTTCCTATTCAATAGTGCAATCACGGGGCGGTGAAAAAGCATAGGTCGGTCTCAAATAGGAGTACAGCATCCACAATGAATTGCTGATTCGTGTGATAGGTGGATATTGTGGGGGAGGGCCTTCAACTGGGCAATATCAGATACTAGTGGTGTTCAACTGGGAAGGGGAGCAGGCAGGACATAGTGTGTGGAAGGCTGAAGGGGAATAGATGATGTAGGAATTACAGGGAGTGACAAGAGCGAACATGACCAACATAGATGAGAGGAGGCCAGCGTGGGAGAAGGGTTGGGACAGGAGAGGGTCCAATCAATGGGAAGGGAGGAAGGGGATTGGCAGCCAGCAGTGGCTAGGGAGGGTAGTTTGCTGCCAAGGATGCAGAGCAGCCATGTTCCTGGCAGTGGCATGGAGGGCTGGGGGATGCTTGGTGTGCCGACAGATGGGGCAAATGAGGGAAGAAATTGTGTGGCTGAGGAGGGAGCTGCAGGCATGGGGAGGCCGAGGTAGGGAAGACTGGGGTCATAAGAGGAACCTGTTGGGACACACAATACAGCCACCAGCAGACCAGCACAAGGATATTCCAGAAGAATCAGGAGGTGGGCTGCAAAATCCAGTGTAGTCACATGCAAGACGTGGAGATGGGTTGGAGTAGTCAAAGAAACAAGACTACAGCAGGGCCAGTGCAAGGTCATAAGCCTCAGGAAAAGGGGTCCAGAAAAAAACAGGAAAAGGGGATCACCGGAGCAAATCAGGTTAATGTTATGGCTAACTGGGAGAAGCAGGAGGGAGAAGGTAGTGTAATCACTGAGAAGGTTAAGGGGGGGTCGCTACCAGGGAGAAAGGAAGCATCACAGAAGTGTTAGGTGCTACCTATAGCCCTAGAGACAAGGGGCAGCAGAAAGGTGGTAAGGAAGCAAAACCAGGGACAATGGAACAGGGAGGTGCAGCAAAGCTAGAAACAGGAGGCAACAGGGAGCAAGGCTGAGGAAGGAACCTTGGGGAAGGGGCACATGCTGTTCAAGGAAAACACAGGAAAACCATAGTGGGGAGGGTGGCAGGATGGGGCCAGAGGAAACGGGTATGGGGAAGGTATGGGGCACAAGGGAATGGTCTAGTAAGTGAAGCTGATGCACCAGCCATAGTTGGTAAGAAGGAGAAGTCAGGACACAGAATGGAGGAGGCAGAAGGGGGGAATAGCTGGGGATAGAGGAAGGGAGCATTTTGGGGGGAAGGAAATGAGCCTGCAAAAAGAAAGGGAGCACATAAAGAAGTCAGTCATAATTCTGGGGGACTCTATAGTTAATGGGGTCAGATGGGGGGAAGGGAGGCCAGGAAAAGCAGCATCTGGGTAGAGTGCATGCCTGGCATGACAGCAGGTAGGGTGCAGCAGCACATTGGTAAATGTGCACAGAAGGTGGGGGTGGAACCACATATCATTGTTCACCTGGGAACAAATGATCTGGAAGGAAGGCAGAGAGAGGAGGTTCAGGACAGCTTCTGAGAAGTGGGGAAGCTATGCAGAGAAGAAGGAAGCACAGTGGCATTCACAGAAGTTCTGCCAGTGCCAAGGGCAAGTATGGACAGAAAAAGGAGAATCATGGACTTCAACAAGTGGCTGAGAGAATGGTATGAGTCCATGGGATTTGGCTGGGTGGGAGAGTGGGGCAACACATGGGAGAACCCAGATCTATATGCAGGGGACAGGCTACATCTAAGTAAGGAGGGTTTGTGTGTTAAAGCAGAGACTGAGGGAATTTATCACCACAAAGTATAATTTAAACTTGGTGTGGGGGGTGGCTGGGGAGGTGGAGTAAATCAGGAGAGGAGGTCCAGAGGACCTCCCCCCATAGCAATGATAGGGCCTACTTTGTCTAGGATGGGGGGGGGAGAGTAAGGGGGCAGCTGGGAGAGAGTCAGGGTGGAGGGTGGCATCACTAAATGCTAGGAGCTTGGGGAATAAGATGGCAGAGCTGCAGGCACTACTGGCAGAAGGAGAGGTGGACATAGCAGCCATCACTGAGACGTGGGCAACCCAAAACCATGACTGGGACTTGGCCATCCCAGGATTTAAATTATTCAGGAGGGACAGAGAAAAGGGTAAGGGGGGGAGTAGCCATTTACATAAGGGAAGGGACTGGATGCGTCAGGGAGGAGGGGGAAGAAGGTAGGTCAGAAGTCATTTGGATACAACTCCATGCCCCAAAGGGGGCTAGGGTCCAATTGGGGGTTGTTTATAGGCCCCAACCCAGAAAGAGGATGTGGATAGGAAGCTAGGGGAGCAGCTAAGGAGACTCAGTGGCAAAGGGAGCACTGTGATCATGGGAGACTTCAGTTTACATGGGGTGGATTGGAGCATCCCAGCCACCGCATGCTCCAAGGAGCAGATCCTCCTGGAAGCAATCCAGGATGGCTTCCTGACCCAAAGGGTGACAGTGCCAACAAAGGAAAAAAATATTCTAGACCTGGTGCTCGAGGATGGAGAACAGGTTGTCACAAACCCACTCAGCAGGTCAGCCCTCTACTCCCAAAGTGCCAACCTCCGAGCGCAGTCTTGTGAACAGTTAACAGAACAAGGTAACCCTCTTGTCTGTTTTTGTGGATTCGAATCAACCTTTGGTCCCAAGTCTTGGAGGGATTCAAACTGTGAACCTTTTACTAGCGTACCCAATGCACAGGCTCAGATAATTCTGTCTTCGGGGGGCCAGATACCTTTGTCTACGGGCATCTAACCAGGTGTACAGAAATGAACCCTTAAAAACTGTAATAAAAGACCTTAGATTTAAAACGCTTACCTTTTTCCAGTTTGGTATCACCATTCAAGCTTATGTACCATGTCTGCTTTAACCATATATACTCTACTTGTAAAGGAAAGAAATCAAAGACAGACCAAGTAAGCTCTAAAAATAGAGTTTTACTAAAATAGATAAAAAAATATGTAACACATAAAATACAGAACTACTATATCACAAGACATACAAATCTCTTAAACAAAACAGGATTTAACAGTACAATTCTTACTACAGTACTTAGATTTGTCTCTCTCTCTCTCTCTCTAAATACCTGCTTAAAGTGCTCACAGATGTTTCTTTGTCAGAGTCTAGATAGATGTGTCTCTGAAGTAAAACAGAATATTGTTTAAAAATACTGTCTTGCCAACCCCTTTGTGTGAGGTCACCTAGCTCCTCCTCTGTTTATTAAAAATCATACACCTAGGATATTTTATCATTTTAGAAGGAAAGTTAATTAAGGTTACATCAGCAGAAACTCCTTTCCCCATGTGACTTCCCCAGTTAAGTCTTTCCTTTCATCCTGTTCTTCTTTCATGCCAGAGCAGCATCCTTTTCTCACACAGACTTCAAAGCATTTATGATTTCGTACCAGTGTACTAAACCTGGTTTCCTCCTCTAAGCATTACAAAAGTTTATGATTTTCCTCTTTAGCAACTACAGCTATAATTAACTTAGAAAAACAGGAGATTCCTGGGTTAAGGCCTTCCAGGTAACACCTTGTATCTAAAACCTGTGTGTGTGTGTGTGTGTGTGTGTGTGTGTGTGTGTGTGTGCGTGGTGGGTGTTCTCACATGCTGTTTCAGCATTTCTAATGGGAGACAGTCCATACACATTGTTTATATTACAAAAAATGTTCATACAGCACTCAGAACTGGCTGTCCACATCACACAGGTCACAGATGTAAGGGTGGAGGAACCACTGGCTGGTAGCGATCACCACAAAGTGTGGTTCTCTATCAGTTTGGGTAGAGAGATCCACAATACAAAAACAAAGGTCCTTAACTTCAGAAAGGCAAACTTTGGCAGGATGGGGCAATTAATGAGAACACACATAGATGGCATCTACCCTGACATGGACGCAGAGCAGAAATGGATGATCATAAAACTAGGGCTGATTGAATCCACTAAAGCATGTGTCAAGAGCCAGCAAAAGAAATCAAGTACCAAGCATCCAAGCTGGATGACCAGAGAGGTAACAGAGAAGGTGCGGGATAAGAGAAGGGCCTTCCGAACCTACAAGAGAACCAACAGGGCAGAGGACAGGGAGCACTATGTGAGGAAATCCAGGGAAGTGATCAGAGTGGTCAGGACTGCAAAGGCAGTCAGGGAAAAGAAATTAGCACAGGGGATTAAGGAAGGAGAAAAGGATTTCTTCAGGTATATCAGGGAAAAGAGGAAGTGCAAGGATCAAATAGTTAGGATCAGGAAAGACAGTGGGTGGATAGACAAGGGGCTGAGAAAGCAGAAGTACTTAACGAGTACTTCTGTTCAGTGTTCACAAGGAAGAGGGATGAGCCTATTCCTGCAGGGAAAGGGGGTGCAGGCATGAGGGGTGAGACAACCACAAATGGGGTCATCATGGTGGAAAGGGTGCTGGAGGGCCTCAGGTCCCTAAGGGCAGACAAGGCACCTGGGCCAGATGGGGTACATCCCAGGGTGCTGAGGGAGCTGGCAGAGGTCCTGGCAGAGCCACTGGCTGATCTGTTCAACACCTCGCTAAATATGGGATGTGTGCCCAGAGACTGGAAGGAGGCACACGTGGTACCTCTCCACAAAAGTGGGCCCAAGGATGAACCAGGGAACTACAGACTGATGAGCCTCTCCACAATTGTGGCGAAACTGATGGAATCTATCCTCAAAGAAAGACTGGTGCAGTTTCTTGTGGATAATGATCTGCAAGACAACAGACAACACAGGTTCATCAATGGCAGATCCTGTCAGACAAACTTGGTTGATTTTTTTGACTGGGTCACGAGGGTACTGGACGAGGGCCATGTGGTAGATGTAGTCTACCTGGATTTCAGCAAGGTCTTCGATTCAGTGCCACACGGAAGGTTGACCTACAAGTTGAGGAGTCTTGATATAGGGTGGAAGCTAGCCCGATGGGTAGAAAACTGGCTGAGGGACAGGCAACAGAGGGTAGTTGTGGGGGGAGAAGCATCGGAGCCCAGGGCAGTGACAAGTGGTGTCCCACAGGGATCAGTACTGGGACCAGTTCTGTTTAACATTTTCATCACAGACATAGCGGTTGGGATCAAGAATAAGATCAGCCTCTTCGCCGATGACACCAAGATCTATGCTGAGGAGGATGGGGAAGAGGGTGGCAAATTACTGCAGGAGGGCTTGGCAAGACTCGAGGAGTGGTCACACACCTGACAGTTTGGGTTTAATGCCAAGAAATGCAAGGTGATGCATTTCAGAGCCAAAAATGCAGGATACAGCCACTGGATGGATGGTATCAAACTGCCCACATGCAATGGGGAGAAGGATCTGGGGGTGCTGGTGACCAGGGAATTAAACCACTCGGCACAGTGTAGGAAGGCAGCGGCTAAGGCTAACAGGATGCTAGGGTGCATAGCAAGGGGGATTACATCCAGAAGTAGCAAAGTCATATTGCCCCTGTACAGGTCCCTGGTGAGGCCACACTTGGAGTACTGCGTGCAGTTCTGGCGCCCGTACTTGAAGAGGGATATCAAACTACTGGAGGCAGTACAGTGAAGAGCAACAAAGATGATCCAGGGGTTGGGGGATAGAACTTACGAGGAGAGACTAAAAGAGCTCAACATGTATACCCTGGAGGACAGAAGGGAGAGAGAAAGAGAAAGAGGGGACATGATTGAGACCTTCAAGTACCTGAAGGGGATGAACAGAGTAGACTTCCAGGGGGGGTTCACTCTCCAGAACAGAAGAGATACTAGAGGGCACTCCCTGAAGTTAAAGGGGGCAGATTCAGATGGGAAAGGAGGAGGCACTACTTCACTGAAAGAGTGGTAACAGGGTGGAATGCACTGCCTGAGCAACTTGTCTCAGTGCAGAGTGTGGGGTGCTTCAAGAGGGGGTGGGACAAATTCAAGGGGAAAGTACATACCAGGGGGGCAGTTGGGAGAGGGAAGAGTTAATGGGAGGGGGGACAGCTGCAGTCTAATGGGCTGAAGTGCTGCACACTTGAGCAGACTAGATAGACCATATGGCCTGTATCTGCTGGCAATTTCATATGTTCGTATTGTTTGGTAGCTGTAGCTGGCCTAGAGCAAGAAGGGAGTTACTGTAGTTCTATACCAAGGGAGAGCTCAAAGAAAAGGACACTTACCTAGATGTAGGCAAGCCAGAGAAGGCTTGAGTCTCGCTCGAGCCTACTGCCTGGCTCGACTTGGCTCGACTTCTATAAGCAATTGAGCACCAAGGTGAGGTCTAGCCGGTTACAGTCAAAGTAAGCACATTTGTCAGTATGAGCAGTTTGTGTAGTGGCTAAAACCCGTGACGGACACTATCAATACATGGGAGAACAGCCTGCGGCAACCCTGGCTTGGCTTGTGGTTTGGCTCGTAGAATCAAGCCAGGCCCCTGGCTCAGCACTGGGTGCAAAATTCCTGCTTTCCCACTGTTACACTCACCAGGAGAAGCTGCTAGTGAGGATTTAGGAAAAGGTCAGCATTACTGTTGGGCGGATGGCATGAGAGAGGTATTTAGTTTGTTTGCCCTTAGATGGGGTTTTGCCATGTCTGGATGGGAGGTTGCTATCAGTGAGGTTGCAATACTGACAAGGTGTGAAAAGGAATAACACTAGACACATTGGGGCCTAGTACACAATCCCAGCTGTGTGGCAGAGTGGTTACATGACCATTTTGCACCACAATTCTACTTTATACCCTGGTGTAATATACACAGTGGGGTTGGTAGCCTTTCTTTGCACCCTCGTATCGATCAGTTCAACAACACAGGGAAATGGGCAGGGTTGGCAGTCTAATCATGTGCTTTGCTATGCACAGACACTTGCTGGCCTCTTACATAGCCCACTCGCATGCCACAGCATCACTAACCACGTAGAACTGTTTGAAACAGGTCAGCATGGTGGCACAGATGTGTGACTTGGCCACAGTGATCCAGCAAGGGATGGAGATCAGTATTCAACCCAGCAAAGAAGAGAACACCACAGGGGCTGTGGGGGGTGAACTGTATGCCAGAGACTACCAGTGGACTGGAGTTGGGGTCAGTGGTCCACCGGAGAGTGCTGCAGGAGGCAGCAAAAAATTAATTTGTGCCTGACACAGAAGCAAGCCTAAAGGTACAAGTTGGACAGAAAATGGGGGGGGGGGGGTCAATTACAGAAGAGCCATAGCCAAGGGGAGAATGTCAAGCATTATGCCATGTGACTTACGATGTGCCCTGAACAACCCTCAGTGGTGGCCACAGTGTAAATATTCTGCAATCATCTAGTGATCATCATTTGAATTGTAACTTGGTTGCTGCCCAGCCCCTGGCAACAGAGTTTTACTTTTTCATATGGCAGATTTTGGTGGCAGAATAATAGGAAGACATTTTTACCACAATTTCACACCATCACTAGCTGGGACTTTGAAGGGGCCTTGGCATACCAACTTCCAAGCAGAGAACAGTTCTTCACATCCCACACCTTGTACTGTCAGGTAAAAATGATTAGAATTAGTGAAAGAGAAAGGAAAACATGTAATGGATACAAAAAAATGGCAGCTGGCTAATTTAACAAGCATTTGTCAATGCTGAATGTTGTCTTGCTGGCATTGGCATTGGTAGTGCAGGAGTTAGAGATGCATAATAGCAATGGCAGTGAAGTATTGAACTGACGCCAACCTCACCCCCACCCTGCAGAGACTGACAGGCATTGAGGTGTGCCATTGGGTCATCAGCTATAACGCTCATGCCATTTCACCTCACCCTACCCTGTAGACACTGACAAGTGTTGTGGTGTGCTTTGGTGTCTTTGGGCATTATACTTACCCCATTCCATAAGGAAATACACTGGATGGGTGCAGTATATGAGAATGGGGTGAACTTTGGGGCCAAAAACTCCAAGGCACACCTTGATGCCTGTCATTGACTGCAGGTTGGGGGGTTGGGGTAGAATGGCATGATTGTTACATCCGACAATTCCAAGTCATGCCCCTAACGCCTGTCATTATCTACAGGGTGGGGCATTACAGTTGGAAAGCTTAAAGCCCTGGGTGTTTGTTGGTATTTTCACTCCAAATTTTCAACATGGGCTTTTTGTGACCCCACCTCATGAACTGTGGCACTATCAGTTCGTTAGCCGAAAGGTGATTTTGCACAGCGACTGCGCCATTCGGCGCCACAAGTGCGAAAACACATTTTGGGCAGGATGTGAAAAATGACAGCTGTACTGTTCATGAGGAGGTGTAAAAAATGGCAATGTTGAAAATCTGGAGTGAAAATATGAAAAATTGGTGAAGTCACTAGCGTGCATAGAAACTGAGCAACACACACCCATAACGTAATTATTTTGGGGATATTTTTAACCAGATTTTCAACATATGCATTTTAGGACCTCTGCGCTTGAACAGTGGCATGCTGATTTTGTTAATCTGTCCCAAAAGTTGATTTATCACAGTGACTGCGCCACTGTGCGCCAGATGTGCGAAAACACATTTTGGGCAGCATATGAAAAATAACAACTGTACTGTTCATAAGGAGGTGTGAAAAAATGGCAAAGTTGAAAATCTGGGGTGAAATTATTAACAATTGTCGAAGTTACGAGTGTGTGTGGAAACTGTGCAATGCACGCTTGTAACAAAGTCATTTTTGGGAATTTGTTCACCAAATTTGCAACATAGGCTTTTTGGGACCCAATCAATCAATCAATCAATCAATCAAAATCTTTATTTATCCAGGTGGGCACCATTGAGCAAGGCTCATTTGCAAGGTGGACCTGGTCATGAATACATCAAAGTACAGTACAGAAGCAGGTATACAAAAAGCAACAATACACAAGGAAGAAAAAGTATATACAGTGTATACAGCACAGTACAAGGTTGAAATAAATAATAATAAAAAAAAACAGCATTATTTTACAATTGAAGAAGTCAGCAGATGTACAGTCAAACATAGGCATACAGGGGTTATAAGCAGAGATCTTTTGAGTGAGGCAGCCGGCAACTACACATATAGTGGAAAGAGGCCATGTATGGGGTGACAGGTTAGAGAGGTAAAGAAGAGGAGGGATATATTACCGACGACTGGAGGAAAAATTGGGCTAAAACCACAGAACGTGACGATGGCTGTTGTGTACTTGTTTATTATGATAATGACGGAGGAGGGGTAGATAATTGGGACACTACTATGGATGGGATGGGACTTTAGCCAGGCTGGAGTGGACAGGGAAGGGTGGGTGCAGTAGGAAGAGTTAATAGGGAAAGAGTGAGAGCCAGAGGTAGAAACATGGCAAGCATCAGGATGGAAAGGGGGAGTTGTGGAATTAGTGGGCTAGCAGTGAGGAAAACATTTGCAAGGTGCTTTCATTTAGCAATCGTAGAGTGCTTTGAAGATATTCAGGCTAACAGGGCAGCGCAGCTTCAAGTTCCTTTGTAAACCATTCCACAATGTGGGTAAAGAGAAGCTTAGAGCAGCTTTGCTGAAATGAGTGTTAACCCTTGGAACTTGGAGGGCAATTAGGGAATAGCTCCTTAGAGCGTAGGTGCCTAACACACTCCAGGGAATACAATCTGAGACATATGAGGGGAGCTTGTTGGTCACGGCTCTGAAGGCCCATAGGGCAGTGTTTCTATTCCTCCTATAGTGAAGGGAAGTCCAGCCTAATGATGAGTACAGGGAGCACTGTTTATGAGGACCTCACCTAATGAACAGTGGCACAGTTGTTTCAGTAGTCAGTCCCAAAAGTTGATTCCACACAGTGAGTGAAAAATCACCTTTCCGGACCGAATAACGAGATGACAGTGCATGTGTTCATGAGGCAGGGTCCAAAGAACCCTATGTTGAAAATTTGGAGCCAAAATAAAAAAAAAAAAAGGCTGAGATATCCACCTAAGTTGACCCCCCACTGATGCCATTATACAGCTTACCAACATTTCTTCTTTTTGCAGTGCAGGTTTGAAGAGTCCAGACGTGTTCCCGCTCCACCGAAGATCACAGCGCTGGACCTCAGGAGGTAAGTATAGGGTGAGGAGGGGGTGTGGGGAGGTGGGGTGCACAGAGGGTAGGTGTGGGTTGGAGGAGGGAGTGCTGTGGACAACGAGGGACTGTTTTCCATTTTTTCAGGTAAAAAAAAGTGACATTGCGACACGGTTTGTTGGGCACACTGGGGTGGGCTCCGAGTGTGCCACACAAGAGGGGTGGAGGGAGGAGAAACATGCTGACACGGTCACTTTGTGTGACTGGCGGCACACTGGGGTGGGCTCACAGTGTGCCACACAATGTGTGTGTGTGTGTGTGTCTGGGGAGGACATGCCGACACGGGGATTGCACCTCTGATGTCGGCTTTGTTTGCGGATTGCAGCCGCCATGTTTATTGTAATGTTTCGCCAGGAAAGGCATGTACAGGAGGCATGTCAAGTGTCAAATGTCAGGCATTTCAAGTTGGTGGCACTTTACATAATTTTGCATCTGCACTAGCATGCTGGCTAATTGGGGAATGAGGGATGCACCTACTAAAGCGTGCCCTGCATTCGCCAACACAGACACACCTCTCACTGTGCTACTACTACCGCAAGATGTTGCTTGTACACGCCCAAGACAACATAAAAATAAATAGTACTTTCAAGAGATGGGAGTATAGCACTTTAAGACTCCTGCCGCTTAGAAAGTTTTCTTTTATTCTACAGACATTACAAACTGCACCCTCAAGGACCAAGGTTTCTGTGAGTGGCAGATTCTGTTCTGTGCAAGAGTGACAGATAGAGATGGGATTATTTAGCATGCTTTTCTTTGTATATAGTTTTCTCAAATTGATGAAAAAAAAAGTTACAAGTAGCTTGTTTTGGAAAACTGTCTATCCATTCTTTTGGAATACATTCTACTAATGTCAGGGGATATACTGTGTAACACATATATCAGAATACAGACCATTAATGTAAGGAGCTATATTGTGTAACCCATGTGTCAGAATGCATCCCACTAATGTAAGGGGTTATAGTTGTGTAACCCATATATCAGAATATATACCACTAATGTTAGGGGCTATATTGTGTAACCCCCATATCAGAATATATCCCACAAATGTAAGGAGCTATATTGTGTAACCCCTATATCAGAATATATCCCACTAATGTTTTGGGCTATATTGTGTAACCCCTATATCAGACTAGATCCCACTAATGTTATGGGTTGTGTTGTGTAACCCCTATATCAGACTATATCACTCTAATGTTATGGGCTGTGTTACGTAGCCCCTATGTCAGACTATATCCCACTAATGTTATGGGCTGTGTTGCGTAACCCCTATATCAGACTATATCCCACTAATGTTATGGGCTGTGTTGTGTAACCCCTATATCAGACTATATCAGACTAATGTTATGGGCTGTGTTGTGTAACCCCTATATCAGAATACATCCCACTAATGTTATGAGGCTATGTTGCATAACCCCTATATCAGACTATACCCCACTAATGTTATGGGCTGTGTTGAGTGACTCCTATATCAGACTATATTCCACTAATGTTATGGGCTGTGTTGTGTAACCCCTATTTCAGAATATATCCCACTAAAGTTATGGGCTGTGTTGTGTAACCCCTATATCAGACTATATCCCACTAATGTTATGGCTTGTGTTGCATAACCCCTATATCAGACTATACCCCACTAATGTTATGGGCTGTGTTGTGTAACTCATATATTACAATATATCCCACTAATAATGCTGTGGGCTATGTTGTGTAACCCCTACATCAGAATATATCCCACTAATGTTATGAGCTGTGTTGTGTAACCCCAATATCATAATACATCCCACTAATGTTATGGGCTGTGTTGTGTAACCCCTATATCGGACTTTATAAAATGGGTCGGGAATTCTCTGGGTCCTGATTGGCTGAGAGGTACGTTTGGCCGTGTCCCTATCAGCGAATATTTTACCAACCGGCACCTCTTCTGCCACTCAGGACTCATCACATGACAGATATCAGTTCCCGAAACCGCTAGCCGAGCTGGAGCACCAAAACTACTAACCGAGCTGGAGCCCTCAAACTGCAAGCCGAGCTGGACACCCCCCCAACACACTGTTCAAGTGCACCCACTTTACACTGAACATCATCCTACTTAGCCCATAAACAAAAACTCTTTCAAGAGCTCATTTTAAATATCTAAAACTGCCACCTCTTCATTTTAAAAACCCGCCCTGATCAATTGAGACTTCGGTGCATGCCACCACCGATGCAGCTTTCAGATCATGCCATAAACCTGTCAGCAATTGTAAAATAAAAATATTGTCAGACTCCTTCTAAAAATAATAAGCACATAAATATACCAGGTTACGCTGTAGCTAGCAGGCAAAACCACGATCGTTCAAAGCGCTATGTCACAAGTGCAAAATATGGTGGCTAGTGAGGCACACGCTCGTTCCCAATCCTCTAAGTACAAAGCTCACTCGCCATTTACATTTAGATCCGCTCCTCCACCCACTCTTACAGACAACTGTGTGTCTGCATGTCTTTTTTTCACGTATTCCTAATTAACACATTCCAACTTTTAATCCAATGTCAGAATGAGCAACCAAAAATGAGAGTCGGGAAGCGCTATCAAAAGAGCACTGAACAGGGGCTCACTATGGACACGCTTGCTCCCGCACCTGTAAGTAAAACTCGTTTACTCGACCATAAAAATAAAAAAAAAGCATCTTCTGAAGAATTGTGTGTGTGTGGGGTTGGGGGGGGTAGAGTGGATATGAGGAACAGTCACACGTTATAGCTCCCTACATAATTTTAATCAAAGATAGCCAATTTTCAATTAAAATGCAGTGAATGAAAAGTACAACTTTTTTTGGTTTTATCAGTGATATCTTTTTTTTAATCTTCATGTGCACTTTTTATAAGCATTTTTTTTAAATTAACTTTTTTACAGGGGGATCCATTTTATAAGCGCAATAAGACACTCCAAGGTGTGGGTTATCTCCTGATAAGAGCACACCCAGGTGCATAAGGCACTCGGTGCAAGCGCCTCGTGCCTAACAATGCACCTGGGTGTGCTCTTATCAGGAGATAACCCACACCTCGTTGTGTCTTATTGCTTGCATATTCCACTAATGTTATGGGCTGTGTTGTGTAACCCTTATATCAGAATATATCCCATTAATGTTAGGGGCTATATTGTGTAATCCCTATATCGGAATACATACGGATAGGGAGGGCTACTAAAAGTATTGCTGTTAAGGTGCTTTCCATCTGACATATAAAGGATTAAAATAATTTTAGGGTGTCCATGTAATCGGAACAGGGGGGCTGAGCCATTATGCAGAGACAGTCAGTGAGACAGGAGGCTTTTAGCTGGTTCTGCAGGTTTCAGCGCCTGAGTTTCTAAAGGGTAGTCTAACCACAAAGGTGGAATGCTGAGGTGGTTGTGGCCCTGATCAGTAGCCCTCAGGGGTTAAGGAGGGTGACCCCGTTGGGTGCACTCCTTGAAAAACAGCAGAATATGAGGCAAGAACTGCAGCGGGGAACTGGTGTCCAGAGAGACTGTGGAGGGAACATCAATTAGATTTCTGAAAAATGTAAATATTGTGGGTTTGGGTCCTTCGCCTAGGATTCCCAAGTGACATGAGAACCCCTTAACAAGTGTAACAGCCCCTTGACTCACATTGGCTGTTTCCGGGCCCATGGGTCTCACCTGGACATACCTCCAAGAGGGCTGGCCTGGATTCAATAGTGGGCAAGTTGGACAGAAGTAGACTGGCGCGGTGCCTCCACTTGGGGTTGTGATAATGGGATACCTGTAGGAAAATGCAATAACTGCCTCCACAGTACCTTCCCCACACTGTAACAATACACTCTTTGTAATAAATGGCAATACCAAAGTGTACCATAAACCAACTTCTCAGTTTATTATAGGGAGGAGTAATCAAGGGGAGAAAATAGCACAACAATAACAAAGGGCAACAATAGTTATGCCCCACACTGTCCCCACACCTCCCACCTGCAGGTGCACCTGTCTTTTCCCCAAACAGCCATTGGAAACCAGATAGTAGGTACCGGTGGCACCATACCGGGGTGATGGGGTGTGGTGAGGGCAAGCAGTCTTTAACTTGGTGCTCTCATTGGGGCCTAATAGAATTCAACCACAGAAAACTTTAACTTGACTGCCTGGGCTTTCCTTGGCGCTTGCAGAGTCCTGCCCAGGACTTAACCCTCTTTCCCTAACTAGTTAGCCAGCTAAAATAGAAACTCCTCTGAGCTGCAGCTCAGAGGTACTTATAGTTTTTAAGCTGGGGTTTGAACAGGGTAAGTTCAGTGTCAAACAGTACCACTCTGGAATCAGGAGTTGGTGGTACACCATGATAGCAGGTTGCAGACAGACAGGAGCTCATCTGCATTTGCCAGGCCTTTCAAATCTTCGCCTCTGAGGCCTTTGTTGCAGTGTTCATCTGACAGGCCTCTTGACATCTTCCTCTTCGCTGGTCTGGGGGACAGGGCAGGCTTGGAGTCCCCTGGACTTTCTGCTTGGCACAAAGCACTTCTGGAGCACAACTGTAGCTGGGCTTTTGCAGTCTTTAACCCCAGCATGCACACACAAATTCTCATAGGCTTGGCAGCAGTTACGCAGTCCAGAACTCTTTCCCTCTTAAGGGCAGACAGCTTCACAGCTTGGCTGCAGAATCTCTTAACTCTCTCTGCAAAGTCTCTTTATTCTCAGCAAAATCCCTTGTCTCTCAACCTCATCTTTTTACTCTCTGCTACACAGTCTTGATCTCTCGACTGTAGGCTGCATTTCCTGAAGCTTTGCAGGCTGCTATTTACAATTTCTAATATCAGGCTGTAACTCACCAACAGCAGGTTCAAATCCTGGACCTGGAAATCACTCAGCAGTTCAATTCTTGCCCCTGACACCACTTTCTCCTTTCAGGTGCTCTGCCTCTCTCATGACTTTGGGGCTGGAAGGCCGCTGGACAAGTAGAACAGACCTAGGGGCTGAGTAGCCCAAACAGAGTCTCTCTGCCTGCTCTCCAGGGATCCTCTCAACCGAATCTCCCCTTTGGCAGGTTCCGCAGCCCTTTTTATCCCTTTTCTCAGCTCTCCTTCTGATTAAGGAATGAGCAAAGAAGAAGATGGCTACTTGACCAGGGAAAGCAAAAGCAATAACCACTTGTTAGGTCATGATAAAAAAAGCTTTTTTCAATGAAAAAACACTTTTAAAAGGTACAAGGAACACATCAATAAATAAATAGCGCCCCCTCCTCCCTCACATCAATGTTTCATGTCTACACTGTCGTTTTATCAAGGGCATCTTCCCTGGTTGGTTAGCCATCTTCTTCTTTGCTCATTCCTTGATTGCTTTTTTTACAGATGGCACCTTCCCCAGTGTCCTGAGCCACCTCACCTCTCTTCCTGCCTTGTTGTTTCCCCCCTTCTGATTGGCTGCTTACTTCCTTGGCAGCTTATGGTGCCCTCTCACATTTCCCAGCTGCCCCCCTGATGCAGGGAACTTGTGGTGCCTTTCATATTTGTTTATGTTGCTGCCCTGGCAACCCAGCCCCACAGTTTTACTGTTAAGCCCTGTCTGGGGCTAATAATCATATGTCCTGGTTCCTGTTTCCCTGTGGGGGCCAGGACAACATTTATTTCATTTGTGGGAGCTCCTGTTCGACCACCAGAGCTTCCGATATAGCTGGTGCCCGTTTCTCACCCTTTTACTGCCCAGCACTAGTGGAGCCGTGGCTCCTTTAAGGATTTGATTGCTGTGCATGCGCACATGGTGCATGGCGGCTATGTTTTTTATTTACAGTTCTCTGTCCACTTATGGTGCTACCCTTGGGACTGAGTATTGTGCCCCAAAAGTGTTCGGAGGCACAGAACATCTTTTTGGACCTCAGCTCCCTTTCCACTGGGGCTGACGAAAAGGAGACTGATGGTGACAGCAGCCGCAGAAACATGCGGGTGCCATGGCCTGACTATCCCCCAGATCCACTGACCCAGACACACTGCGAGGCCAGAGCCCTAGTAAGCTAAGCCCCTGCCCCTGAGGGGGTTACACAAGAAAGCAACATTTAAAGAAATACAAATTAAATCCCCTTGAAAAAACCTGTAAATAGCAAGCAAAATGTTAGGGTTTATGAAACAAACATTATAAACCTCCAAGAAAAGTTGACTGTGTGGTTACTTAAAAGCCCAAGCACCCGCATTTCTGTAAAGCATGAAGTATGATGGTATTTCTAAGCCAAAGGTGGTGGCAATCATTTTTTTACTTGAAGAAAAAAACTAAATTAAAACATTTATAAAACACTCACATTTTTGTGAAACTAGAATGTTTTGCTACCAAATAAAACTGGAAGATGCCCGGAATCTTTTATACTGATAAAAAGGTAGGGTCAAATTTTTGCCAAGTTTCATTGCACTGCTGCTTTAAACTGATCAAAGGTGGGACAAGCACCCACTCAGGGTCTAGGGTACTTAGGCCTTGCCATACTCCACTCTCCACCATTCATGGTCCGCATGGCAGCAAGGTGCCAGTTCTACATTACACATTTCCATTTAAACATTTTGGCCTCATAGTAGGAGAGGGTACTGAGGGGCCACATAGAGCAGTTTCCTACTTTGAACAGTTGTTCCTCCTTTCATTTTTATGTTGTCTTGCACATGCAACGCAGACAACATATTGTGGTTACTTCAGTGGAAAAGCGGGTTTTGGAGATGCGGTCCTGCTGCAGCCAATGGCGCCACTGCTTTTTGTGGCCAGGCTGTGTGGCGCCAATGGCATAGCATGCTGTCTAGGACAGCAGTTTACAAAACGTGCCACCACCTTGAGAGAAATTAGCCGCTGCAATCAGGGAGCACCACGGGGTGGTCCCTGATTGCAGCAGCCAATTACTGCTTGCCTTGTCTGGTGTCCCCTGTCAAGCAACATGGCAGCGGCTTCCCCATCAGCTTCTCACAGTCCTGACTGAAGTCAAGGAACAGCTGCCACCTCTCACAATCCTCAGAAAGCCGATGGGCGTGCTGATCCCCAGTCAGCATGTCCTCCTAAAGTTAATTTGCGGTGGTTGCCCAATCCACATCGGTATAATGTCCCCCATTTTTGTGTGCCAGGAGTGCCCAACCCTCGACTCATGGACGTCACCACCACTCTGTATGTAGCCGACAGGTGCCTAATCCCCATCGGCTCCAGCCCCCACTGCAAAACACACAGGTGGCACACTGGGAGCCCACCCCAGTGTGCCAAAAGTACTTGTTAAAAGAAAAAACCTTCCCGCGATGTCTATTACTTTTTTTTTACCCTGTAAAGTAGAAAATGGTCCCTTGCTGTCTGTGGCCCCCTCTCCAACCCGCACCCACCCATTGCATACCACACCTCCCCATACCCCCCTTACCCCATACTTACCTCCGGAGCCCGGCATGACGATCTTCGGTGGACCGGGAACACGTCTGCACTGTTCAAAGCTGACCGCAAACTGAAGAAATGCCAGTAAGCTGCATAATGGCATAAATAGGTTTTTTCCAATCTTGGTGCATATCTCAGGCATTTTTCCGAATTTTTTCACCAAATTTTCAACATGGGGTTATTGGGACCCCTCCTCACGAATTCAGTCACTGTCATGGTGTTTTTCAGTCTAGAAAGGTGATTTCGCTGTCACTGTACAAAATCACCTTTTGGGACTGATTAACGAAATGATAGTGCTACTGTTCATGAGGTGGGCTCTCAAAAAGCTTACGTTGCAAATTTGGTGAAAAAATCAAAAAAATGACTGTTTTACGAGCGTGCATTGCACAGTTTCCACGCGCGCTCGTAACTTCGGAAATCTGTAATATTTTCACTCCTGTATTTCAACATTGGCATTTTTCCACACCTCTGTATACATAGAAACATAGATTTTGACAGCAGATAAGGACCGCTTGGCCCATCTAGTCTGCCCATTTCCCTACCTACAGGATAGGCCGCAGAGCCTAGTTAACCAACAGCCTATTTCTTCCTACCCCCCACAAGAATTGCCTTATGTCTGCCCCATGATTCTTGAATTATCCTACAGTTTTAGACCCCACAACCTCCTCAGGAAGGCTGTTCCATTCATCCACTACCCTCTCTGTGAAATAATACTTCCTCACATTGCCCCTGAACCGCCCCCCATCTTTTAAATTGTGTCCCCTTGTTCTTGCACATCTCTTTTTCTGAAAGATGCTACCCTCTTGGACTTTGTTGATTCCACTGAGGTACTTAAAAGTTTCTATCATGTCCCCCCTCTCCCCTTCTTTCCTCAAGGGTATACATATTAAGCTCCTTTACGCTCTCCTCATACGGCTTCTCTTGCAGACCCTGCACCATTTTAGTTGCCTTCCTCTGGACTGCCTCTATCCTGTGTATGTCCTTGCAGAGATGAGGTCTCCAGAACTGGACACAGTACTCCAGATGGGGTCTCACCAACTGTCTGTACAAAGGGATAACAACTTCCTGTTTTCTGCTGGTGATGCCTCTCCCCTAAGCATTCCCAGTATAACCCCAGCCCTCCCTACTGCCTTCTCACATTGCTTGCTAACAATAAGGTCATCTGATATGATTACCCCCAGGTCCCTTTCCTTTTTTGTTGTTGTTACTACCTCCCCCCCCATTGTGTATTCTTCCCCTGTCTTGTTTCCCCAGGTGCATTATTTGCACTTCTTGCACTGAATCCTAGCTGCCATACTTCTGACCATTCCTCCAACCTTGCCAAGTCCCTTCTCATCCTTTCCACCTCCTGTGTATCAACCCTGTTGCAGATCATTGTGTCATCTGCAAAGAGGCATACTTTTCCTTCCAGTCCCTCTGCAATGTCACTTATAAAGACATTAAAAAGGACTGGACCCAGTACTGAACCCTGCGGTACCCCACTAGTAACCCCTCTTTCTTCAGAGTGGACTCCATTTACAATTACCTTCTGTGTCCTGTTGTCCAGCCAATGTTTTGCAGGCTACCACCTGGGACCCACTCCCAGACTGGTTAATTTGACTATTAATCTTTTTGTGTGGGACTGTGTCAAATGCCTTGCTAAAGTCTAGGTAGGCCACGCCACAGCCCCTCCTTGGTCTACTACTTTGGTCACCCAGTCAAAGAAATCTATTAGATTCGTCTGACATGACCTTCCTGCTGTGAACCCATGCTGCCTTGGGTCCTGTGCCCCACTGGCCTCTGGTACTCAACTATTCTTTCCTTCAAGTGACTCCATCACTTTCCCTACCACAGAGGTCAGACTGACAGGTCTGTAGTTTCCTGTCTCTGTCTTGGTCCCACTTTTGTGAAGGGGAATTACATTCACCTTCCTCCAATCCTCGGGTACCACACTATCCTCTCATGATTTATTAAAAGTAGCAGTGGTTTCACTAGTTCCCCTTAATTCTTTTTAGAATTTGGGTGATCATCAGGACCCATTGCTTTGTACACCTTCAGTTTTAGGAGTTCTTGCAGAACCCTTTCTTCTGTGAAAGGACTGGGATCGACCCCCCTATCAAGAGTGCTTCTGTTAATTAGATTAGGCACTTTCCCCTCCTCTTTTACAGTATAAACAGTATAGCTGTCATTTTTCACATTCTGTCCAAAATGTGTTTTCGCACTACCGGTGCAGAATAGTGCAATCGCTGTGGGAAATCAGTGTTTAGGACAGATTAAGAAACTCACAGTAATAGTGTTCATGAGTAGAGGTCCTAAAATGCCTATGTTGAAAATTTGGTGATGAAAGTCCACAAAAAGAGTATGTTACAAGCGTGTGTTGCGCAGTTTCCACGTGCACTCATAGCTTCGAGATTTTGTAATATTTTCACTCAACATTTTCAACATTGTCAGTTTTGTACACACCCTTATGAACAGTACAGATGTCATTTTTCACATCCTGCCCAAAATGTGTTTTTGCACAACTTGCGCACACCTGGCGCACAATGGTGCGGTCACTGGGGGAAATCAACGATCAGGACAGATGAAGAAAATCATAGTGACGGTGTTCATGAGTAGAGGTCCCAAAATGCCTATATTGAAAATTTGGTGAAACAATTCTACTAAATGACTGTGTTATGAATGTGCATGGCACAGTTTCTTCGTATGCTCTTAAATTCGAGCATTTTTAATATTTTCACTCAAGATTTTCAACACTGCTATCTCTTCACACCTACCTATGACTGGTACAGCTGTCATTTTTCACATCCTGCCCGAATGGTGTTTTTCCACATCTGGCGCAGAATGGCGCGGTCGCTGTGAGAAATCAACGTTTGGGACAGATTAACAAAATCACAGTGCCACTATTCACGAGCAGAAGTCCCAAACACTTTCATGTGACGGGGGTCACAAAAATGCCGTGTTACAAATTTATAGTGCAAATACCAGCAAACGGCAGTGGGCATTAGGGTTTCTAACAATAACGTCCCACCCTGTACAGACTGACAGGCGTCAGGGATGTGCCTTTGCATTGCCGGCTGTCATGCTCACGCCATACCATCCCCCCCACCCTCAAGCCACTGACCAGAATCGAGGTGTGCCTTGGACTCTTTTTTCCCACAGTTCACCCCATTCTCCTTTGCTGCACCCATTTCAGCATATGTCCTCATGAAATGGGGTGACTGTAAAGCCGAACATCCCAAGGCACCCCTCAGCACATGTCAGTGTCTGCAGGATAGGGTGAGGTAAAATACCATGAGCGTTATGGTCGATTGGGGTGAGCGTAAGGCCCAAGGACCCCACGGCACAACACAATATTTGTCACACTGCAGGGCAGAGTGAGCTAAAATGCCATGAACGTTATGGCCGATGCCCAAAGGCACACCTCAGTGCCTGTCAGTTTCTGTAGGGTGATGTGGGGTTGACGTCACTTTCATACTTTACTGCCACTCCTATTATGCATCTGTTCAACTCCTGCGCTACCAATGCCAATGTCAGCAAGACAACATTTGGCATTGACAAATGCTTGTTTCCAGATAGTCTTTAGTCTCCTGTTTGGTTTTCTTAGCAAAAAAGTGGGTCCCACAGGAAACATCTCCAAGGTGGGGATTCACCCCTTGGAGGAAACTGGAGAAATTGGCTGCTGCCACAATTACCAAGGATTTAGTAGGAGTCACCTTATGAAAATGTAGCCGGACTACAGGAGCTGTCAGGAGTCAAAATCTGTAGGAACTGTAGTTTGGGGCTTTTGGTGCCTTTTTTGCAACTGAAGGGGGGGCTCTTGCTTTGACTGACAGCCAAATCAGCCAACCTAACCTTTTGGATCTGAGGGAATTCCCCAAGCTGCCTGCTCTTTAGGGCAGATCTAAGTTGGGAGTTGAAGAAGCAAGAGGCTTGAGACAGTCTCTGTGGAAAGACCTAAAATTGTGGCTTACATGTCTGCCTGCTGCCCTGAGAGGGGAAAGAGAACTGTTTTCGGACTGAATCTGAGTTGTGTTCCTAAAGTAAGCTACTGAAGTGGGCCAGGCTCAACCTGAAGAAGACCGAAGATTTTGCTGAATGCGATCGGCCTGTCAGGAGTTCCAGCTACCCCAAGCTCCCGGTGTGTGCAGAGACTTTGCGATTGTGACCGGGGAGCGCTTTGCCTGGTACAGTAGAATTCCCTTACATGTAAATGTGCTATGAGCTGCTAGTGGGTCGTGAGTAAGTTCCCCACTGTGTGAACTGTGTTCTGCTTGCTGGAAGCTGTATCCAGCCCAAAACGGACTGCATCCGAATTTGTCTCAATGTGGTCTGGGCCTTACCAGACTGGCCCAGCCAGACTACCCACTGCACAGAGAAGCCATTGACGAGAGACCTGCCTGGCGATCAGCCCCCTGCTCCACGTTCGAACAGGAACGACACCTCTGCGACTCGTGTGGGCCCTGCTTCTTCTGGCATTCCTGATCAACCTCCTGCAGTCTCGATTTTCGTCCAACCTGTTTCCAATCTTGGGTATCGTGAGTAAATACCAGGGTAGCTCCCTGCAACAATAGCTTAATCTGAGTGCAACATCTGATTGTCTTGTTGTTTCATTTCCTTTACAAACTGAGCCCTCTGGCTCCGGATTACAAATACTATGTACTGTGCATGTTGTGTTTTCCATCACAGGGCCCCAACCAGCTGCGATGCCGGCCAACCCTGGGCAACAGCCCTGGCTAGCCCATCTCTTCTCCACCTGGGTACCCAGAGGTGTGACTGTGTGGGGGGACCCAAAGCGCATGCATAACTACTTGATTGATATAACCTTTAAGCTAATTAACCTGATTTTGCCCCTTCCTTGTTCAAATCCCCTGAATAAATCAGATCTAACTTTTTCTGCATGTAATCTGACTGTGGTTCCAGTTTGTGCTCAAAGTACTGTACTGGTGCTATTTGCTGTGCATAACCTTGTTTCACAGGGGGTCCCCAGGGTCAAGCCAGAGGAACCAGCCCTGGTGGTAAGTGCAAACAGTGAGGGTACTTGTGTGGTGTACCAGGGGTATTGTGAAAGTGATTATTGTACAGTGTTCAGGCCACTAGAGGGGAAAGAGGGGGGTTACAGTGTCCCAGAGGGCTGTGCCCAGGTTAGCTTGACCACTACCAACCCTGACCTCCGGGTGGAGGCACCCATTTCAGAACTCAGGCCCCTTAACCTAGTACTAGCCAAGCAGACAGGGGTAGTAGCCCTTGGGATAGCGCCACCTAGGGGTTACACCAGAATCTAGCTAACCCTGCCTACTGCCTTATCACATTGCCCTACCACCTTGAGGTCATCAGATATGATTACCGCAAGGTCACTCTGAAGTTTGGTAACTGTAAGTACCTCCACCCCGTCTTATACACAGCCCTTGGGTTTCCTCTTCTCAGGTGCTTGACTTTGCACTTTGTGGCATTGGAACCCAGCTGCCACTTCCTAGACCACTTTAGTTTCCCCAGATCCCTTTGCATTCTCTCCACTCCTTCCTGAGTGCTCACCCTGTTGGAGATTTTTGTGTCTTCTGCAAAGACCCTCCAGTTCCTCAGTAATGCCACTTATAAAAAACCTTGAAGAGGACAGGACCCATTACCGATCCCTTTGGTACACCACTGGCCACTCTTTCATCCTCCATGTGGCTGCTGTTTACCACCACCCTCTGCCTCCTACCCTTCAACCAATTAGATACTCAGTTCACCACCTTCTCTCCCGCCCCCAAACTGTTAAGATTCTTTATTAGCCTCCTGTGTCACACAGTGTCAAAGGCCTTAAAGAAGTTCAGATAGACCACATCCACTGCCCTCCCCTGATCCAACTCCCTAGCTACCCAGTCAAAGAAACCTAGACATTTGTTTGACATGACCTCCCCACTGTGAAGCAGTGCTGCTGCTGGTGGTCCTGCAACCCTTTTGTCTCCAGGTTCTCCATCAGCCTCTGCTTCAGCAGGGACTCCATTAATTTTCCCACCACTGATGTGAGATGGACTGGTCTGTAGTTGCTAGCCTCCTCCCTGCAGCCACTCTTGTGCAGATGGACCACATCAGCCCTCCACTGGTCTTCTGGAATCATGCCCGTCTTCAATGGGGTGCTAAATATTGTTGCCAGAGGGGCAGCTAGCACCATGTTCAGCTTCTTTAGTACCCGTGAGTGGATTTTGTCTGGCCCCATCGTCTTGTTTTCCTTTAGGGTTTCCAACCCCTGGAGGACTCTGTCTTCATAAATGGACTTGTGAACACACACCCCACCCCAGGTGCCTGCTTATTCATATTGGACCATGCCCCTTTCTACTGTGAAGACTGAGTAGAAGTATTCTTTTAAAATGTAAGCTTTTTCATGGTTCTGCTCTACAAAGTCCCCCTTCCCTGTTTCCTAATCCTCACTATATAACACCCTTGCCTTTCTCTTTTCACTCACCTACCTGAAGAAAGTCTTATCCCCATTCTTGACCTTCTGGGTGATCCTCTCCTCTCCTCAGTCTGGGCCTTTGCTGTCCTTACACTCCTTCCTACCTCCCTTTTTACTATTGCAGGAGCAGAAAAAAGGGCACTTCAGACTCCTTGTGAAGCACAATTTCAGAGTTGAATCACAATCCTTCCTCTACTTGAAATCACTTCGCTGGAGGTGTGGGGGGGTTCCTTTCATACATGTAGCATTCTCCTGCTAGCTCAAATTATCAATCAGTGGAGTGTAAACAACACAGGCAGCTTGTTTTAGTTTTAAAGAACACTTAAGCTCTCTTTTTACACATGTTTATCTAAACAATGCCTTGTTGGCAGGGGTCTAGTGCTCCCACACTTCTTGAAGACTTCAGTGATGTTTTTTTTAATGTAGTTCTCCAGGCAGCAGTCTTAAATCAGCAATTGAACAGTCTTGAGCTGTAAGGGGAACTTTGTTTTATATCTTCTCTGCTGAATTCCTTCACAGAGAAGTACAAGGTAATTTGAGATCAGGTTTCGGCTTGTGGCAGTGGGTTCACTGGGCTGGGACAAGCAGACAGTCAGTGTGATGAGTCTTCAATTGAGTAAAACAAAGTTTAATTTTTTAGTAAATCTGTTTGTTTGCTAAGTTAAAGTTACTTTCCCTACTAAGGTAAGCAAAGATCATGTACCCTCTGCCCAGGTTTTGTATTGACAATCCTGTGGAAGAATTTGGGTGGTTACAACTTTATTTGCATTTGTAAGGAATTTATTTGGAGATACTGCTTGACTGATAATAAAAAAGCAGTTTTATTGGTGCCTGTGTCTAATGGCTATCTTCCCTCGGGGACTTGCAAGGTACTGTAAGCAAGAGTCTTCTCTATTTAGTACAGTACTGTAATCAAACACGTAAACAGTAAGATAGAGTAACTATGACATTAAACTGAGATTACACTTAGCTGATACCTTCACTATGGTGGTGCCTAATTATGCACTTGTGATAGCACAGACCCTGGAGTTGAATGCACTGCTCTGCTTTGTCTCATCATATTGTCTCCTACATATCTACTTGTGTGATTTTTTTCTGTTTGTATTATATTAAGGATTTGGCTGATGTGGTAATGCTAAGTATGTTTTGCTGTCCAAACAAACAAGCATAAGTCGTGCCAAACATGTTTGCATTCATGCTGTTACAAGTTAGAACAACAGTGTCTTGATGCTATAGGCAGGCCTTTCTTACCCCATGAGTCATTGTTTCATGGACTTTGGGTTCCATTGGGCTAAGGAGTATAGGCCCCCACATTCAGAGCTTGCCATGTGCGGTCTGCGACAGTTTGCACACAGCCTGCTTTGGGGGCAATATTCAGACAATTAGCTCACTGCAATTGGAGTGTACAAACTGTCTAAATATGGGACCTTGTCAGGACAGTGCTTAGTGACTGCGCTCTGCTGACACAGGTCCTGACTGAATATTGCTGACAGGAGCACAATGGAGGGAGCACGGATGAAATGGGATAGCGGCAAGACTCCTGTGGGCCATATTTAGCCCTAACACACTAATGACCCCTTTGGGCATGGAAGATGCTATGACCCATTTGCATGCCCATTACAGGCCCCTTAACATGTGTGTGTGGCGCCCCCCATTCTGTAACTGTCTTACATATTCCTTGTTGTCTAGTGGTCCCCCGTCCCCCTATTCAGCTGTCCTCTAGCTGTTTCAAATATTCCTGGTGGTGCAGTGGTTCCTGTACCCCCTGACTGACTGTCCTGTAGCTGTCTCGAATATTCCTGGTGGTGTACTGGTTCCTGCACCCTCAATTGACCATCCTGTAGCTGTCTTGAATATTACTGGTAGTCTAGTGGTCCCCCCCCCATAAGTACATCTGATCATCTGTCAAACCACCTGCTCAGGACTCTCCTCCCCACAACCCCTACCCCCCATTCAGGTCACCTGAGCCAAAATATGGCAATAGTGACAGCGACCTACACAGCCCTCTGCTCACCACCTTGGCCAGCCACTGTCTGATTGCCAGTAAGCAAGCATGCGTACAGTAGAAACAGGTGTTTGTACAATACTTGTGATTGCTCAGAGGCCGTCAGATTGAAACCAGTTGAGGAGGTGAGCAGAGGGTTGTGCCAGTGATCACTATTGATGCAGTTTGCATTTGTGACCAGGCTGGGGGTGTCTGAGAGGGTGAGTCGGGAGGGTGTCAGATGCCCTTATGGGGGGACCATTAGACCAGCAAACATCTACAAGATAGGTGATCTCGATGCTTTTACAATGTATTTTCCCCAGACATATCAGCTTACATGCAACATCTGCTTTTCAGTGGGGTTCTGCTGTAGGGTCCTGCTTTTACAGTTTTACACCATATTTACTCAGGATAGCCCAGATGAGTTGTGATATCTTATTTGCAGTGGAGTTCTGTATGACCCAGTTTACACATTGAATTCACCCAGGATAGTACAGCAGAGATGCAAGATCATTTTTCAGTGGAGTCCTCCTTTTACCCATTTTTATAATGCATTTATCCAAGACAGCTTTTACAATGTATTTTTACATGATAGAGCAGTATAGTGGGCTTCATTTATTTAATTAAATTATTTAATGTGACAAATCAGTAGTGCATGTTTAAATGTCTTCTTCATGAAGTATTAGTAACTTAATTACCTGGCAGTGATAACTTGTCTTAAAGCTGGTACTTTTTGTTCATGTGAAAGATAGATCTGCAATCTGAGAAATGTCCTGAAGAAATCCTCTAACTCAGCGAGTGGCTAGGTATACCTGTGTAACTGAAGGTGTGGCTGGTACTATGCGGAGTGTGAGCGGGGATCAGCCGACCAGTCACACTGTATAAGCCTATGAGGGATTAATTCTCACAAGTCGGGAGTCAAGATTTGGCCAGGACTGAGTGAGTTAGGCAGTCGGTGCCAACAAAACAAAAGCCTGGCTTTATCATAACAGAAGCAGTGAGGTAAGTTTGCTGTTTTGTTTTAATAATTTTGTTTGTATTGAATGGCCTTACCTGATGGTGAGGGGCTGGGCTGTGTCCAACGATTCAAGTGATCTCTCTCACTTTCTCTCAAGCTTGCCCTTGCCCCCTTGCCCCTTGCCACCAGCCTCCCATCCCCCCACTGTGAGCGAGCATGGAACCCATGAAGTGAAGTCTGCATGCATCTGATGGTGGATGGCAATTCTTCAGCATTAAAGCCTGTGCTACATTCGGATGAGGCATTAGGTTGTGTGTTTTTTCACTTTGGTGTCTGGGATGACTTCCGAGTGGATGTTTAGGGTGGGATGAGCCTACCACTGGCATTGTCCCTGCCCTTGCCATGTGACTGGGCTGTGTACATGCCACAGGGCATGCTTGGCATTAGGTCATCATCTGTTACAGTTGGCTGTGCACCCCTGCAGGTTGGCTGTCATATGTGGGTTATGATGAAGTGCTTGATGGTGTTGTGGTTCCGGTGTATGACATATGGGGATTTGGGGGTTGGCTGCCATGTGGCTGAATATGAATGGGAAACATCGGCCTGCTATAGTGTAGTGATAATTATGATCATGTCATTGTCCGAGGTGTCACACAGGTTGCAGAACCCTTGCAGCATGCTGTGATGTTACTGTGTATGCCCTGTATTTCATGCAGCTGTCCCTGCCTAGCCTTACCCGCCCTGCTCTAACCGTCTCAGTTTGGAGTACATGCAGATAAAGTATTCATGACCTGGTATACATCCTATGTCAATGTTGGGCCTTGAGGGACCCTCCAGTAGGTCATGTGTATCAGTTCCATTCTCTGGTATGAATGATTTGTGTTAGTGTCTTTTGTGTGACAGACACATGCACCTCCAGGCTAGTGTTTTGTTTGCCCGTCTCACTGCCTTGTATGTCTGACTGTGTGGTGCACTGTTGGGGGGGAGAGTCTTCTGTTCAGATTGCAAGGTAACAAGTGCAATGCCTGCTGCAGTGATAGCTGATTGTACTCAAGAGAAGTTGTATATAGTCAGATGTTTGAAGGGTGGCTGGGTGGGATTTTTTGCTTTAGTTTTGACAATTTTTTTTAAAGAAAATAAAAAGTAGTTATTGTAATAGTGATATTGGTTATTTGTAACAAGTCAAAGAAGGCTTTAAAAGCAGCCAAAGTTGCCTGTAGGGGGTTAAAACATCATACCTCACAGAGACCCCACACTTCTAAATTTAGCACTAAACCACTGCCTGTTGGTCAAAACTGAGTTTCTAATGAGACTGCATTGCTCTAGCAGAGATTCATATTACACTTCTCTTACAAATGCCTGTCTCTGGCATGGCAGTGTACAATCATTTACTGCTGTCTGTAGGGTTTGTTAACCCTTTCAAGTTCAAGTTCAAGTTTATTGCAGGAAAAACTCCATTGAGCAAGCTCATTCACAAGGAGGTCCTGGGTCCTTTACATAGATATACGGACATAATATACTAGGTAACATTGTTAATCGAGTCCTATGCATCCTCCAAGGTATCATTGTTAATCGAGCAAACAATACATACACACACAGTTCATAGTTGACAATTCTTGACGTGACACAGCCAGGTAAGGCACAGTTCCGGCGGTAAAGTCTGATGCTGTATCAGCAGGTGTTTGGGTAGAGTTGCATACATAACTGATAAGTGCATTACAGGCGAAAGTTAATGTTCAGAGACAGCAGGGGGAGTATAAGAAGGAATTGTAGGGAAAGAAGGTAGAAGATGAGGCTAGGGACTAGCAGAGTAAGGTGGGAAGACGTGTGATAAGGAGGTCTAGAGGTGAAAGGCGTGAAGTCAGCAGGGGGAGTTTAAGAAGGAATAGCAGGGTAAGAAGGCAAAAAATGAGTCTTGTGACTAGCAGAGTAGGGTGGAAAAAAAATAAGTGTGATAAGGAGATCTGAAGGTGACGGGTATTGAAAGCTGGTCAAGGGGATCAAATCTATAGCTGTTGTAATTAGTCTACTACTTCCTGTGCGATTGCAGCCCTGTTAAGGTCCTAGCAGTGTCATTTGGAGGGTGAGTAAGTAACATAAGGGTGGCATGAAGGGTTTAGTGGCAGTGGCAGGGTTCAGGACCGATCTAAGACTAAATGATAAACAGAGCGGCACCATTCCTCCTCCTCTCTCTCTCTCTCTCTCTCTCTCTCAGACCTATACAGGGAAATGCTGAAAGGTGAAGCTGGCCAAACATAACTTACAGTACTTGACATTTTTGTTAACTTAAACATTTTTATTGTTTCCCATCCTTTTACAAATGAAGCTTGGTATGTACACTGAATGGAGGCTGATGGCTTGGATAAAAAAATATCTACTTCTGAAATCACTGACTGTAACCTACAGAATATGTATGCAATGTTCATCACTGCTGGGCTTGATGGAGTGCATGGTACTATATGGCACAGGTATTTCATTTGTTTTGTTTTTAGTTTCCTTTGATCCTCAAGCCCTCATCTCCTTACCCCTACCCCCAACAGCCACCACATACATCTGTATCTAAACTTGTTCTGTAAAACAACAGTGTGCGTGCAAAACTGTAACGGCTGTGTGCCTTATCCCTTTGAGTCACATAACCTGTCATGCATAGAAATATAGCCCTCCCTCCTCGTGTCTAGCAGTATGGATGGAATATGTCCATGGGAAGGGGGCATCCACAGCAGCAGAAACACTTCCAGTGACCACGTTACTCCGGCCTAAATGTTATACACAGGGTCTCTTTTCCTCAGTGGTGCTGGATGAAAACAACAGGTTTATTCATATTAAACAGTTCCTTTCAATAACAGAATGTTCACTTGGAACTTGAAGAAACAACAGGGATCACAAATGTATTAAATATTTTCACACATAGCTCCAGGGAGCATCAGTTAACTTGCAGGGAACACATTCAGCTTTCACATGGCCTTAATAGCAGTTTTTACCTGGACTGAGCAGTTTTACAGTCTTTAGGGCATCATTAACTCAGGACTGCTATGGTCACAAAAGTCTGAAGGTAGCGTAAGTCCCAAAACAGTTCACAGTGCATAACAGCCCATTATTCTTCACAGGCACCCAAACTCTCAACGATACTGATCTCTCTCTCTGCACTGGCTCAGTGGATCTCCCTCAGAACATGCATTCCTCATGGTTTGGGGATTTGTGTGTTCCATCATGACCCCTGCATCTTTTCCCAGAATTGACAGCAGCTGTCCCCAAACTAAGAAGGGGGATATGTCCCGTGGAGCTCCAAGGCAACTCGCTGTCTGGACACTACACTCCCTGCTGTATTCTTGCCCACTGGATCCCTACACGAATTGATGCAGGCTGACAGGGCACTCGGTGACTTGAGGCTACTGGCTCCCCTCTCAACTTTAGCTGCCCTCCAAGATACTGTGCAGCTTGTGGCTACTGGCTCTTACTTCTTCCTCTGTATCCCCCCAAGTTTATTTATTTATTTATTTATTTTATTTTAATAAATTATTTGGAATTACAAACCTTTGAGTCAGAGACTCTTTTGTAAAGGCTCCACATCAGGGAGGTACAATAAGGAATACATGAAATGACAGTCATGATTGGTACAAATAAAACAAACCAGAAAATACTGGATGAAAAACTATCCAGGTCAGGTAATACATTATACATTATGTAAATAATCAGTACGAGCAAAAAACAATAATAAAGTCAGGTAAAATAATACCAGTCAGAGCTAAGACAAGGAGGGAGTAGTAGATATGGAGAGAATACTGAGGAGAGGAGGAAGTGTGAGAGGAAGGGGAGAGGAGGGAGGAGTAAGGCAAGTGAGAGCCAGGTAAAGCAGATACATGACTAGAGAAGTGGCATGCACCAGGAGCTGGGGTGGGCAATTGTCCCTTCCTGGCCTTGACGAAATCTCACTCCCTCGCTGCTCACTCCTCTGACCAGAACCCCCCCCCCACCTAAACTGCTGGGCGTTATCCCCTCACACACCCGTGGTGATCTACTGACCTGCAGGAAGCTCCATCTGAGTTCTGAGAAGAATTAACCCTTTTCCCTACCGGAATGAATTAGGCCACAAAAACCCAAGGAGGTGCAAATAGACTAGTAATCTCCCAAAGGTTGGGAGGGGGGTTACATAAGCATAGAAACTGATGACAGATAATGGCCACTGGACCCATCTAATCTGCCCATTTTTAGTTATGATCACTTTTGCTGCACACCCAACTTGCACTACAGCACTGTCTCTTCCACCCTTCACCCCCTTCCTTTCTCCTAGGACTCCTTTGTGCCTGTTCCAGGCATTTTGGAAATGCACCACTGATTTCACCCCCACTGCCTCCCATGGAAGGCTGGTCCAGGAATCCACCACACTTGCTGTGAAGAACTGCTTCCTCACATCTCTCCTGAATCTATCTCCTTCCATCTTCATATCATGACCCCTTGTTCTACAGCATCTTTTTCTCTGAAATGTGTCTCCCTCCTGTACCTTATTAACCCCCAAAACGTATTTAAAGGTCTCCATAATTCCCCACTCTCTCTCCTCTTCTCCAGGGTGTACATACTGAACTCTTTCAGGCTCTCTTCACAGGGCTTCTGATGCAGGCCTTGCCCTCACCTCTCTTCTTGTCACTTTCTCCTTTTTCCAGTTGTTCCCCCTTCCATACCTTTCTCCTCTGGCTGCTCTTCTCCCCCTTCTTCCTTTGCTAACCCCCTGCTTCCTTGAATAACCTGAATCCTGGTGGGACTTTCTCCCCTTGGGATCTCCCTACTCTCTATCTCAGCTTGTAGTGGCCCACTTTCTGCTGCATCTATTTCTTTCATCACCCCTCTTGGCTACTTTAAATGTCTATCAAGTAACATTTGAATCATCCACTGAGGACCATGGTTACCTCCTTGAGGAAAGGAGGCCATCACCTCAGTATAGGTTCTTGTCCTTCTAGCTTGGCCCACAGTCCCCAATGTAGACATACCTCTCTTCCCTGCACCATTCCTTCTACCATTACTTGAATACCTTGGTGCAGAGCTCCTTCTCCTGCCACATATAGTACAACACGCACTCACCACTCACATTTAAACACATGGGAAACACAGAATCAACCAGATAAATTATCTACCTTTAACAAAAATGGAATTTACACATGAAGCTGACTATGGTAATTCATGTTTACGTTTAAGGCCATGAAACACCCTCATCAAGTTAATGTTAGCAACCATAGTGGTTCTGACCAGATTTTATTTTCTCTAGCTATAACTTCCTGTCTGTCTGTGATAAATAGCATGGAATAGTGTAACTGATGTCATGGAATGTTTGGGAATAGGGAAATAAATAGTACCTACTGAGCTGAGTGGAACTCTATGTAGATCTTCAGAGAACTGTTTACAGTGCAGCAGGAGTGAGGGAAGTTAACAGGTTTAAGCAGCTCAGTGAGGCACTGAGGCATATTCCTAGGCAGAGTCTTGTGCACAAAGTTGGCAAGTATAACTTGGGCTCTGTGTTCTTGTTGCAACCAGTCGAGCTCCTCTATACTGGTGCAATTTGTGACATGTAATAGTTGTAATGTATTGTGTCTGTGTACTGTGACTAGTTCTAATTGTGCAATTTTTAATAAATCAATCAAATCAATGGCCTAGGGAAGTGGCAAATCTTTCCACTTTGTGTTATATGGCATTTTATTTTTTGCCCAGGCAGTCAAAGGGGTGGCATCTGTTATGATGGCACAATAATATAGTAGTGGGAGAAAGTTGCCTTGTCCAAGTCTTACTCTGGTGTCTGCTTTGAGGTGCCTTTGAATACAGTAAAACTGCCCCAGCTTCTGATGTATGGTCCTAGCAGTGTTGTTCAGATGGTTGTTGAAAGAGAGGCAAGGGTCTAGGGTTATGCCCAAGTATTTAAGTTTAATGACTGATCTGAGCTTGGTACCATCTGGGGTAGAGATGCTGAGGTCTTGGGAGTGGCATTTGATTTTGGGAGCTAAACCAAGGACTACAGCTTTCATTTGGGAAGGCTTAGGAGCAGTTTATCTTTAAGGAACCAACATTGTAGAGAATGGAAATTTTGCTCAAGGGCTTTGTTGATGTCAGCCGTATTTCTCCCATGGACATAGACAAATGCATCTTCTACATAAAGCAGAGATTTAGCAGATGTGCCGTCCAAAGACAGGTTGTTAACAAGATCATGAACAAAAGGGGTCATAGGATAAATCCCTGCAGTATGCAAAGGGTGATAGTGTTGGAACCAGAGGTTACTTTGCCAAGCTTGACTGCTTGGGTCCTATTTTGAAGGTAGCTCAAGAACTGTGAAAATAGAGACTTTTTTCCCTGCTTTTATCTGTGTCCCAGCCTGCCTCCTGCCTTGTGCCTTACACCCCCCCTTCCTTGAAGCTTACCCTGGCCTGAACGAGCATTCTGGTACCTGGACTGTTGTCAGCTGTTCTGGTTCCTGGTCAGCCAGCATAAAAGAGGCAGAGCCTCCAGCTTTAAATGGACAGCTGTCGCAACAACAAAGAGATGGTTTTTCCCTATTCTAGCTGTGTCCCAGCCTGCCTCCTCCCTTGTGCCTTATAGTCCCCCCACACGTGAAGCTTACCCTGGCCTGAATGAACATTCTTGTACCTGGACTGGTGGCAGCTGTCCCAGTTCCTGGTTGGCTGGCAGAAAAAGGGGTGGGGCCTCCAGCTTTAAAAGGAGATTTGCTGCAACAAAGAGACTGATTTCCCTGCTTCTACCTTTCTCCCAGCCTCCCTCCTGCATTGTGTCTTACAGCTCCCCCCCCGCTTCAGTCAAAGCTTACCCTGGTCTGAACGAGCATTCTGGTACCCAGACTGGGGCCAGCAGTCCCAGTTCCCAGTTGGTTGGCAGGAAGAGGAGGGGCCTTTAGCTTTAAAAGGAGAGCTGCTACAAGTGGCACTCCATGTAAGTGGCACTCCTAGGAACTTTGTGTAAGTGGCACTCCATGTAAGTGGTACTCCGTGGCACTTCATGCAAGTGACTCCTGCAGGATTTTCAGGAGTCACCTGTGGGCGACCACTGCTGAGGGCAGGAATTTATGCCCAACTTTTGAAAATAATAAGTAGGGGAGTTTATACACTTAGTTTTCTTGGCGTGTTCTACTTTATTTAGTGTTAGAAAATCATGTTAACATGGAGGTTTGAAATAATCATGGGCCTTGTTAACATCGCTACTTGCCTCAGTGAGACAGATGATAAAGGTGGGGGTAAGTCTACTAGTTTGGTTAGAATTACTAACTGATGCAAAAACAAAAAGGTTTGTCAAATTGGTCTGGAACTAGATTTCTTAGTTATTCGAAAGTTCTGTCTGGTAAAATAAATGAACAAGGGAATCAAATCCCGGTATGGATTTCTCCCGGTAGTGTTAGAAGGGATAGAACATGTGTATAGGCAGAGGACAGTAAATGGTAAAAACCTGTTACTAGTTAAAATAATGAAAACATGGATACCACATTTTTTGAATACAAATGTTAGAACACTTGCACCTAAAACTGATTAGTTGGGCACTGTATTTACACATTACCAAGTGCAGCTAGCATGCATTACAGAGACATGGGGCTAAACTTTCAAAGCCCCTGAAAGTTGCGTGGGTGCAGGGAAAAAGTGGCGCACATAGGTCTCCTATTGGGGAGCCACAGTTTTTCCTGCAGCTGCCATATTTTCCAAGGTGGATCTGGTTTATGACTGGCTCCATGATTTGCAGCAGCATTTGGCCGTGTTTTTCCCAGTGCATCTTTGCCAAAATGTTACACCTGGTGGGACCAGGCATAACATCTCTTACAGCTGTGCCTGCCGCCTGTGCAGCACATGGGCTGAAGACAGAAATCCCCACAGGTGCAGAGATTTCCAAATGCAGCAGTTGCCCATGGTATGCAAACCTCGTACCCCCCCTCCACAAAAAACCCAATCAACTATCCACGTAGAAAATTTCAATGTGGAGAGAATGGATCAGGTTGGCTAAAAAAAGGGGGGGGGGGGTTGCATGCTACTTGCATGAAAGTGTGCCACATAGGTGCCTTACTGAACAGGAAAATTAAAATAATATGAAATTATGTGGTATGAAGTTAAAATGCAAAATTTACCAAGAGGATACAGGTCCTTAATTCTGGCATGTTTTTACTATCCTTCTCAAATTGTAAACAGGACATGGTTGACTATTTAAATAATTGTGTTGATGCAGTGTTTTAGAGGCATCTGGTCTGTGGTTTAATGAACATGGAGATGCAAACAAGTTACTGTTAAGTGATGCAAGGAAGAACATTACAAAAATTATAACTGAAGGAATTAGATTAAATAGTGTTTTGGATGTAGCTGCTAACATGAGTGATTCATTTGACCCCCCCCCCCAACATTTTATCTCAGATTGGTGCCTCTGACCACAAAACAGTTCATGTTATATCTAAGTTTCTAAAAGGACAGAAAAAGTGTGAAGAAAAATGAAGTTCAAATGTATAGGAAATGGACAACTGAGAAGAAAGACGGGGTCCTAAATTGTCTGCCTCATTACTTGAATCCTGACTTGAATACGCATTGGTTCTCAGAAAATGATTCATGATGAGACATGAGCAAGGTAACAGGGATAATTAGGGAAGTGATGGATAGTGTTGCACCCATTGTGAAGGTAATTTGGAGAGGGGGGACAAGTTGTGGATAGTGGAAAACTTCAAGGAGTTAATCCACCATAGGTAAACTGCTCTTGACACAAAGTGACACAGAAAGATTTAATCAGTTAAGAAATAAAGTAGCCAGGGAGGGCAACATTTATTTATTTATTTATTTGACTCTCGGATTAACACCTTTGAGCCACTGGCTCTTTTGCATAGGTTCCACGTTGAGAGACCAATACAAACAATTATCAATACAGATAAGACATTAGGCAAATCCAGTACAAGTAAGCAAGCACAGGCAAGTACAGTACAGGTATACAGAAAGGTAATATGAACAGCACAAATAGCTAACTTAACCTAACTTAACAGGCGAGTATCTAGGAAGAGTGAAAAATGGAATGTAAGCATGCACAGCGAGGAATAAGGTTGGAGAGGGGGAAAGATATTAGTATGGGGGCGGTGCAGCCGGAAGGCCTTGTCTATAGGAAGGGGGGGATGAAGCGAGAGGCATCAACTGTGGTGCAGGCCAGCAGGGGAGATTGTCTGGCCAGGACGACTTATTGGGATAGCGGTGTAAGTTATAAGTTAAGTTGGCAGTGGGTTGGCAGGGGAGATTAGAGAGCATGTAAGGGCAGCTTGGCTAGTGGGAGGAGGAAAGATGAGCCAGGTGAAGTATAGGGAGTGAAAGGGGGTTAGATGAAACAGTCGCAGGAGGCAAGGGCAACAAGGTGTTCACAGAGCTTCTGTTTGAAAGGGCCAAGGGTGGGGGAGTTTGCAACCTCACTAGGTAGGGAATTAAACCCTTTAGGAGCTCTAAAGGCAAAAGACCGCTGTCCTTGGGATGTGCGACAACAGGGAACTTGTAGGGTGTATGTATCTGAGCTTCTGGTATGACAGATATTATTGGATGGACTAGATACATAGATACATAGACAGTGTCGGCAGATAAGGGCCTATGGCCCACCCAGTCCGTCCATTTGAGCTTGTAAGTTCAGTTTATGTTTTCCTAGAAGTTTGTGACTGAGGAGATTGTGCACTCCAGCTGGCAGCAGGCCAAAGGAGGACTTCTTTACAGTGAGGCAAGTGTGATAGAGAATCCGACCCTGCAGGTTTAACCAACCAGAATGCTCAAAGAGATCACAAGTGTGTGTCCGCAGAGCAGCTCCCAGAGGAAGTTGGCAGGCTTTATTCAAAGCTTTAGCTATTTGCATTAGTGCTGAATCCGAGGCGGCTCCATAAATCACTAGACCACAGTCAATTATCGAGATGACTGAGCTTTGAATTGCAAGCTTAAGGGCTTGTTTGGTTAAGCAGTGCTTATATTTGTGGAGGAGACCTAAGCGGGTATTCACTGATTTGGCGATAAGTTCAATATGGTTAGTACAGGAGAGGGTTGAATCCAGCGTGACCCTGAGGTACTTAAAATATTCCATCTGTTCAAAGGTAAAACCAGTGCGGTTCCTGACTGTCAGCAGTTTGGCTTTATGCTTACTGTGTGAGCCACGGAAGAGCATAGATATTGTCTTTTTATAATTAAGCACCAGCTTCATCCCAATAAACCAATTCTCAACCGCTGCGAAACAATTCTGTAATTGGCTCTGCAGCCTGGAATGTTCTGAGTTTTTTGTGAAAATTACAGCATCATCTGCGTATATAGTAGGATCTGTTCTGTGCAGCAGTAGGGGAGCTTGTTAAGAAAAATGCTGAAAAGCAACGGCCCCAGGATTGACCCTTGTGGAACACCAGAGCGAACAGGGAGCTTGGATGAGAGGGCATCTCCTATTTTCACTTGCTGCGAATGGCTTGAGAGGTAGCAGTTGAACCAATGCAGGGTATTAGCAGACAGACCTAGTTTGGCTAGTTGTTTGAGCAGTGGGGGGGGAGGGGGGTTGACTGTGTCAAATGCCTTGGAGAGGCCAATAAAGGTGGCGCCAACCAGATGACTATTGTCCAAGGCCTGCTGGATATAGCTCATGAATTCAAGGAGAGCAGAGGTGGTGCTGTGAACTTTTCTAGATCCATCCAGATTACAAAGAGGGTACTACCAGAATAAGGTTATGAATTTGAGGAGATCTGATCCACAAAATTGGTGGATAAATACAAAAAAACCTTAGAATCAGAGAATAATTATCAAAATATTAAAAAATGGTGACAACGTGTGAATTTGATGGGGCAACTGAGGAGTTTGTGAACTCCGTGAATACTACTTTTTGTAATGTGAATAAGGCCCCGTTCTCACTGGGGCATTTGAAATGGTTCTCAGTACTTGATCCATTTCAAATGCCTGCTGGCCCAGATCATGTTCGCACATAACCTGATTATATACTGCACTTGTGGAAATGTGCTCAAACCCTGATGAGACCTGGGCTTGAGCACGCTTCCAGAAATCCGTTTTAAAAGTAAAATGATTAAGGTACAGAGCGAACGCACCAGCTCTTATCCTGTCATGCTTTTCATGCGAACACGCAAAGCATCATGGTAAGCAGCTTTTCCATGCTGCTGAATCAGGTTCACTGTGCACACGGCTCTCTGCCACAATGTGAATGCCATAAAACGCATTGCCCGAAGCGGATCACAGGAAGGGGGTTACAATATGAATGCTACAGCACGGTAGGTGCTAATCCGCTTTTAAAAACATTTCAATCAACCATGCTGTAGTGTGAATGGGGCCTAAGAAGTGACCTCCTCTGAAAAGAATCAAGCTGCAGAATGGGATAGACAGAGTAAGTTGCTAATGATGTAGAGGGCGCTGCAAAAGAATTAAAAAACAATCAAAGTGGGAAACCCATGGAGCCTGATGAAATCCCAGATTGGATGTGGTGCAGGTGTATTAGCTCCATGGGTGTGCAGTATTTTTAATAAGACTGCAATTGTTGGCTAGGTCCTGTTACAGTGGAAAGGGGCCAAGGTGGTATCTGTCCCAAAGGTTGGTTTGCCCACAGACCTAGAGAAAGACTTTTGGCCTATTTCACTTATTTGTGTAACTGCAGAATTATGTGGCGGATTTACTTATAAGTAAATCATGGCCTGTGTGCACGTTGAAATAGACCCTAATCAGTTTTGGTCCCAAGAAAAGCTAGGGGTGATCATGCTAGGGATGTGTTTGTCTGTTTTGTGAAAATGTCCAAAATAGTTTGATTTTTATATGACTATCACCTTTGTAGCGAGGCACCTGAAAAATTACAAGCAGACCATCTTGAAAGGTTCTTAGATACTGTTAAATGTTATAGGGTCTCATAATTTCACAGTTTACTTATTTGCACATGTAAGCCCCCCCCCTCCAGTCTGTGGCTTATGTCCTGTTTTCACCCTTCGGTTCACCAGGACTGCAGTAAGTGGGGACCAGGAGGATAGTTGAGTCATTGTAAGCAGCCCTGGTGGGATTTTAACCAGGGCTCCACTTCCTGAATCTATAGCCATTGCTGCCTGTTCCCCCTGACCTCGGGCCCCTCCAGTGACCCTGGTGTCAAGACAGGGTACAGAGAAGCAAAGCAGTAGCCTTATTTGTGTACCCTGTGCCCAGGAACCAAAGCGGGTGGGGGATGACAAGAGCACAGCAGCTATGACAGGCTGCCATGCATGTGCCTAGATGTGCAAAATGAAGCTGAACTCCAAGAGCTAAACAGGGCAGGACACCTGCATCCAATGAGCATCCCAGCTCCAGGGTAGGCAGCAGAGCTGGAAACAACTGTAAAGTGCACCATCAGGTGCATCCTAAAAGAGTTTTCCAGCCCAGGGCAAGCAGCAGGCCGGGAAGTAAGGTCAGATTCTATGCATGCACATTAGAGGAGGACTGGCTCCAACAGCCGCCTCCCCTTGAAACAAAGCACCAGACTTTAAAATGGGACCACTGCCCTGTTTAAAAGGCACATCCCTGGCCTCAGAGCAGCAGGCGGGGCCAGGGACATGATGAAAGCATCTTTGGTGGATGTCTAGTAAATCAGCAGGAAGCTGATAAAGTTTAATTCTATAATGTAAGCAAAGATAGTGGCCCCATGTATGAACTGAGCAGCAAATCACCTTGGGAGAGGGTCGAAGGTCAGATCCATTTTGCCAGTGAATTTTGGCCAGTGAGGAGCCAGCTAAAGCCAAAGACCGTTTCCCTGTGAACAAGCCTGGCCTATCAGGCATTGAGTTTCAGCCTGCATAAAAAAGGACTATTTTCAAAGTTCATGGCAGTTTAGTCAGACCTCAGGGAGAGTGACTGTGAGTTAAAGTGTGGGCCAGTTTGCCAGTGCCTGACCAGACCAGGCAGTACATAAGTGTTGGAGTTCCAATGTAAACTGTTAATGTGAAGACAAGAAGTTTTCAGCAAAACTACCATTTAAAAGGCAAGCTGGAACTGGGGTTTTCCTGACCCACCACACTTTTCTTCTCTGTGGGAACAACTCATACAGCGTCTTCAGTCCACAAAGACACCTGCCTTGATCCAGGTCCCAAGCCTCAGCTAAACACCCAGAGTGAGACATGAAGCAGAGAGAAGCCACAAGCAAGCCTGGGGAAGCCAGCACCCCAGCCGGGAGCAACTGCATCCAGTCAGAGTCAGACTGTCCTAGCAATCTGTGTCAAAGGTATCATTTGAGGTATCAGAACTGAGTAAAACCCAGGGATCAACATTGCAACCAGGCGAAAAGTTTGTTGTGCCAGGAGTTGAGGGAGAAAACCTAGGAAGGACTGTGCCAGTTTGAAAAGCCCAGGCAGAAGACCTGTTGAGACCAGCCGGCCACCAAATCCCATTGAATTACAAACTGGGGCCCCTTTTTGACTTGGTTAAAAAACAGTTTACAGTTTGTGTTCAACAGATGTGTTTTATGTAGTATTTTACCTGCAACGGTTTAAAGTGCACCACCGAACTCCACCCAGCTAGCGGCATCAGCATCCCCATCGTGGTACCCACTGTAACTACTGAGAGATCGCTCACCCATGGTCTTTGTGGGGAATTAAGATGGGTGCACCCACCATGGGGTTTGAGGACTGCTGTGGGGGTGGGCAGATTTTGTGGGGCAAAGTATTGAACTGGTCATTGCCTAAAACATTGGCATTTTAATTCTCCCAGTATAGAGTAATTACTACCCTCATTAGTTACATTTTACCCTTGCTGCCCTCTTGTTCTTTCTGTACCTTCCCTTTTAAATAAATTATTTGTTTGAATTGCAATTTATGGGCTGGGGACTGTCATTGTTTGCTGTGTCACTTGATTTGCGGAGGAACTGTGTGGGCAGTTTATGCGTTGTTTCCTGGGAGGTGATAGCCTTGTGTTTGAGCAGCCAAGTATCCCATATCACCACTTCAGGTGGAGGTACTTCGTCATGTTAGACCAATGTAGTGTGTCCTCAGAAAACCAAGGCTGACCTCTTTGGGAGGAGTGGAGATTTGAACCCTTAGGGCCCCAGCATGGTGACCTGCTACACATAGTTTTGTAAATATTTCCCCCAAATCCGGATGCTTATGACTCTGATGCTCTTAGATCTGTAGAAATTACATTCGGCATCCTTGCCCATTGTTAATGGGGGATAAACATTTCAAATCTGTAGAGATTTAGTTGAGTAACTGTATGTTAATATGTCCACCAACACCACTCTTACGACTGTAAGAGTGGTTTCACGTGCATCCTTAGGTTGGACAGGGCAAAATTAGCAAATTTCGATTTCTTGGAATTTTCACAAAACTCCATAAATTTCATTCAATTTTGTGAAAGTTTGTGAAATTCTTTAATTGGTCATCACTCAGTCAGTCTTAGAGAGATATCTGATATTTGGCATGTGCAGTGTTTGGAAGAGGCCCTAAGAGGATGCCAAGGTTCATGACATTTGGATGAGGGGGCAGTGAAGTTATAGGGGCTCAATGTTTGGCAATTTATTATTCATCTGAAAATATTTGGAGCTAGATAATTGCAAATTTATATGCCTGCTTTCTTGGAAGAGTCTTTGAAACTGCTAAATAGAGGGTAGTTGGTTATGTACAGTAACATGTACATTACAGGAGTTCAAAATTTAAAAATGTAATTATTTGTTAAATTGTGTGAAAATTTTCAAAATATTTGAATGTTTATAGCACCACTGCTTATGCAGGTACATATTCAAGATTTGGCATGCATACCAAAGTAAATAGGTCCTGGAATCTTATTAAGCTGGCTAAGTGTGGTTTAGTAGGTCAAAATATATTGTGGAAACTTCAGAAATTACTAATTGGCAAATGTGCTCAAGCTTCATGGATACATAATATGCAATGCCACTGGAGCGCCAGTTGTGGAATTTAACTTCCACAACGTACCTGTCGCCACTGTATCACCTTACCTGCACGAGCATCATAGCCCTGCAATACCCTTTCTACACTCCTGCAACAGAGATGCACAGCATCATGCTCCACCCTGACAAAAGATATCCAGATACTTTTGTCACAATGGCCTAAGTCACAACTTGTTGTAAGGCTTGAGGCTTGGAGTCACTTGGTGTCACTGTTTTCAAATAGTAAAAATATACATTGCTATCTGCAGGGTTGTTAAAGAGTCAGCAGGTAGCATTTTACAGAAACAATGCTGCACGTGCATGTGCTTCCACAAGTCATTACGTCAGTGAGCTCTAGTGATTATGTGGCATATTGCAAGAAGGTAGGCTAGTGCACAGTAATGTCCATGACTATTCTTCATGGTTCATCACCCTATGATAGTGACCTGACACTTGGCACCACTATACTTTTACTATGGAGCCTCCTATGAATGCTACCTTATTGCCACTTTACCCAGTCTCTACCTTCCTCTACAGTTCCAACTCAAGTGTAGGACTGGGCAAAATGTATGGCTATGACTTTGACAAAAGTATCACAACGTTCCATAATTTCACAAAATCTCATGAAATTCCACTTTAATTACTGATGTTATTTTGGAATCTTTGGCTGCTTACAACTTGGTCAGCCTTTGAGCAAGAGATTAGAGAGTTGACACACACAGCCTCTTTTTTTTCCATTTTGGTTTTTCTCCCAGCTGGCAGCTTGTCTCGCAGAGATATACCCTGTTCACAGGGATATACGCTAATCAGGCTGAACCCAGCTATCATTCAATTGGCTACCAGGTTTTTCTCCCACATTTTTTTTCCCTCCCCTGGTGTAGATGGTGCCTCTGCCAGTCTCACAAGGCCACAGCTTGCCCTGTGGCAAGTGTAGGCTCCCTGGCCCCAGCCCCAGGGGTCACTGTACTGGTGGAACCAGCCCTCATCCCTCCCTGATAGTGCTGTGCGGAATCCTCAAATTCCGGCAAAACGAAATTCTGTGGAATTCTCAAAATTCCACTGAAATTCTGTCGAATTTTGCCAGAAATGGAATGGTGGAATTCCACAGCAGAAAACAGTTGTGGAATGATTTTCCGTGGAATAAATGCTGTTATTATTTCATGGATCTCAACGTGTTCCACAGAAATTATTGCGCAATAATTTTCTGCTGAAAAAATGCTGTTCACAGTAGGCGGAATTCCACAGAAGAACCAGCGAAATTCCAGCCAAAATTCTGCTGGCAGAATGATCATTCCACACTAATTTTGCCAGCGGAATTCCACATTCTGCACAGCACTGCTCCCTGACCTAGGTGTACTGCCAAGCAGCAGCTGTCTCTCCCATGGCTTGCCTCCTGGTGTGACATTCCTGCCTCACTTGTCAGTATGGTAATATGACCCTCTGCTGCTGGACCATGGGAGTGGCCTCAAAGCCTAATATCTAGGGTCAATGAACCTAAGGAAACTGGTGATAGTCTGTTCTTTGGTTTTAAAGTCACAGGAGCTTAAAATTCTACAGTTTACAAAATTGTGAAATTACCTTGAAATTTCTGAATCTTCGGAGTCTTATAACTCAGTCACCCTTAAAGACATAAATTACAACTTGGTGCGCTTCTGTATGGCCTTGTTATAGTCAGCATGCCAAATGCGGTGCAATTTAATAAATACATCTGAAAGCAGATGGAACTCACTGAAACAATAATTTTGGAGAAATGTCACGTAACTTTCAAGGACATTTTGTGAAATTTCACAGAAGCAAAATCAGAATTTTGCTGGTAGAAGATAAATTTCACCCCACCCTATTCCTGGGGTATTACGAGCGCTAACCGAAGGTGAGCAGTTCTGTTAATTATGGATGTGAGACCACTCTTGCAACCACAAGAAGCGGTCTCAGCAGATGACTACTTTGCCCTATCCAAGTGACATAGGAAATAACCCAGCAAGAACATTATTACTTTCAGTGTATTTTAGTTATATACAGATACCCATAACACCCTGCAAGCCCAGCACTGTTTCAGGGTATGGAGATCCCCTCTCTCCAGATGGTCAGGTGAACCTCATATCTGTACCATTCGTTCAAGCCATGTGATGCTGGCACATATGGATGCCATGCCTTATTTACCCAGTAAAACCCAACTGGGATGTACCATCTCGTTTTCAGTGGGGTCCTGCTTTTTACCCATTTTTACAGCTGGGAGGTCATGAAACATTGAGGAAGGTTAAGTGACTTGCTCATGGTCATGCAGTGAACCAATGACTGCTGAGATTTAAACCTAGGTCTCCTGGTTCTCATACTTGTGCTCTGACCGTTACTCCACACTGCCTGAGCATGTAGCTGCGTTACCCTGCCACTAAGTCAGCCCAAATCTCAGACAGATGACAGCACCCCATTGAAACTACTAAAAATAATCATTCTTTTGTGAACACAGTCAGACTTGGATTTTTGAATGAGACAGTAATGTCACATTCTCCGAAGCTCTGGCCTGTAGCCACACGCTGGAGTTCTGTGCTATGTGGCAGCCCACCCTGAGAGGCAGTTCCGGTCGAAAAGGCAGAAGTCTTTTTCCAAAATCAGTCAAGTACATGGTGCCAGCTCTTTTCCCCTCATTGTTCTGGACTTTAGAGAGCAAAGGGTCAATATCCAGAGGACAAATCTTTCTGTGGCTCAAATAACCTGAACAATAGCTTCACCAGTAGGCATCTATCAGTGGTAAATCTCCCTGAGAAATAAGCTGATAACCTCATCCCTTTGTATATCAACAGCATCCAGCCTTTACAAGATAAGAAGAAATGGGATTCCTTATCACTAATCTCTCTCTCTCTCTCTCTCTCTCTTTTTGCCTGGTTTCAACAACAAAATGCAGAAAGGTCAAGGTTAGCTGGGAAAGGGTGGAGGGTCTGGCAACAAGAGCTCCATAGCAACTAGCTAGAGCATCATGGGATATCAGTGACAACATGGCCTACTTTGAGATGCTGCTCAATTTCCACCTCATTAGTCCTTTTATCAAATATCTCTACTCCAGCTAAGTATATTTTCTGTCAGGGAGCTCTACAGATGAGGATAGTTTATAGTGACCTTTCTTCAGTTTAGAAGCCCCCCCCCACACACACACACTCTCTCGCTGCCCCCTCCTTCCTGTCTTCTTTCACATGACTGCCCCTCTTGCTATCATCAAGAATCTGGAACCAGTGAAGTATGAAGGCTTTTAGCCCATGGAGTCTCTGCTTCAGTGGTGCTAGAAAGTCAGGACCTATTTGTCAGAGGAGTGTCAGGCAGTGTCTGCAAGGAAGATTAATGACTCTAGTTATATAAAATAGAATAAAAAGAGGCGGGAGGGGTGAATGAGGGGAAGGAACAGACTGCTAAAGCCACTGCAACTTGACTAACTGACTGATGAGGTTTTGATTCCAGGATAATTGTTTCAAAGCAGTGAGTGAGAATGGATCTATTCTAATTAGAGCATTGTAGGTATCTCATTGGTACAAAATGGTGTCTTTAGCTATGACCTTGGGAAACCTGGTGTGGGGACATGGGGGAAAGCCTCAGAGACCTGTGGTGTGATATGCAAGCTTCTGTTTGTTATGTGTAATTTAGACAGATAGACAGACAGACAAACTAAGCCATCTTTTCACGTCTGTTTTTGAAAGCCATTCGTTGTGCATGTTATAGCAAAGTGCATGTTATATATACATTATATATATAGTACAGCATATGGGCAACAGTGAGGCGTAAGGGTATAATTCTACTGAGGAATTCTTCAGCTCGTGTGTTTATAAATCATTAGAGCAAAGCTGGAGTGGCTTTTAGAATATAGAAATGCAGAATTTGATGGCAGATACGGACCTCTTGGCCCACCCAGTCTGCCCATTTTTTCCTTCTGTCTATCATGTCACCACAGACACTACTTGATCTCTGGCTCCCTCCCACCCTTGCTTCACACCTAAAATTCACCCACCTTCCACCACCTCCCCTGGAAGACTGTTTCAGGCATCCACCACTCTTTCAGTGAAGAAGTACTTCCTTATATCTCTCTTAAATTTACCCCCTTGCCACTTCATTGCATATCCCTTTGTTCTCATGCACCTTTTTCTCTGAAAAATACTCCTCTGTACCTTATTTAACCCCATGAGGTATTTATGGGTCTCTATCATGTCCCTCCTCTCCCTCCAGTCTTCCAGGGTGTACATACTGAGGTCCTTCAGTCTCTCCTCATAGGGTTTCTGATTCCGCCCCTACACCATTTTAGTTGCCCTCCTCTGGACTGCTTCTACCCTGCCTGTGTCCTTCCTGAGAGGTGATCTCCAGAAATGGACCCAGTACTCCAGGTGGGATCTCACCAGAGATCTCTACAGTGGCAACGACATCTTCCACCTCCTTTCTTTGGCTGGTGATGCCCCTCGGTATGCACCCCAACAGACCACTGGCCCTACCTACTACCTTGTCGCACTGTCTCGCAACCTAGAGGTCATCAGATATGGTTACCCCAGGCCCCTTTTTTGTTTGATGACTGTCACTCTTCTGCCATTTTGTATTTCACCTCTGGGTTTCTTTGCCCTAGGTGCATGATTTTGCAGTTTTTCGCATTGAAACCCAATTGCCATTTCTTTGACCACTCTTTGAGTTTTCTCAGGTCTCTGTGCATTCTTTCCAACCCCCTCCAGAGTGTCTACCCTACTGCAGATTTTGGTGTCTTCTGCAACAAGGTATACCTTCCCTTCAAGCCCATCTGTAAGTTGCTTGTAAAGACATTAAAGAGACTGGTCCCAGTACTGAGCACTGAGGCAACCCTCTGGTCACCCTCCTTTCCCCTGGAGTGAACTCCATTTACCACCACCCTGTTGCTTATTCATCAACCCATTTCTTAGCCAATTTACTACCTTAGGGCCCACCCCCTAAACTTCCCAATTTTTCTGAGTCTCCTATGTGGTATGGTATTGAATGCCTTACTAAAATCTAAGTCAGTTACATCCACCGCCCCACTCTGATCTAGTTCCATGGTCACCCAGTCAAAGAAACCTTTTTCAGACTTGTCTGACTTGACTTTCCCTCTGTGAATCTATGCTGCCTTTTGTCTTGTAACCCACTGGAGTCAATAGTCAACAATTCTTTCCTTCAGCGATTGTCACAAGCCCCTGGCTCCCTAGCCTCGGGCAGCCCGGCAGGACCCTCCTATTTGCAGAAAGGATCCCCCTATTCAGGAACTTGTGAGCAAGAGTAAGGGTTCAGGAAGACTTCACAACCTTCCTTTTCCCAGTGGAAGGGTAGATTCTGTAGTTTTCCCTTGGCTTTGCACTACTTTCAGTATTTGAATCTCACCACAGCCACTGGCTATGTCTTGCCTAGGTAGTTTTATATGATAGCCGAGTGGATTCTATCTTTTTAAGCACACAGTCTTTTCAAAATCCTTCTGTTTAAATGGTAAATCACACAATCAGTCCCCAGGCAGAGTTGATAAGAAAGTCATAAAAGTTTACTTAAAACAAAAGAAATACAGAAAAGTCTACAGTTTGGAAGAACTTTGAAATGCAGACAATAATAAATGTAAAACTGGATGGTTTACAGAAAACACTAGACATGGTATTCTAAACTATACCTTGTTTTGATGTTAAAGTTCAGACAAGATGTCAAATGTCCTGGTACAGATGACAGTTCATTAGGCAATAGAATGTGTAGCAAGTCCTTGATCTAAGTCTCTGGATGTCCTTTTAAAATACTCCAGGTTCTGTCCTTGTTGAAAAGTCTTGGTTTCCAAAATTCTGACTTTAAATCAGACTTTTCTGTTCAGTATATGAAGAGTCTAATTCCCACATACTCAGGTCTGGTTTTGAAGATTTTCCAGGCCTACACATATACTTTCTGGTGTAAAAAGTATATGCCAGTTGAACAGACTATTCTGCCTTCCAACCTAAACACTATTGAGCTGCTCTGCATTCAAAGTGTGTGTTTGATGACATACTGGAGGGTCATTTTAGAACACACCCATCTTATTTTTTTCTCTGGGGTGGGGTTAATGATTCCAGGACAATACAAATATTAGGGTGCAACAGCTTATCTTTTCCCTGTATGTGTCACTGTGGTTCCATGTCAATCCCAATGACATCTGGTCCATGCATTTGGCTTAACCTCTGACACCTAGGTCATTACCTTACCTCTTCCTTGTCATGGAAAGCCACAGTGGGATGTGTTATGCCTTCCTGGGGCCACACACCTGTCTCCTCTATCTTGAAATATAACAGGTCCACACTAGCCTTTATAGATATACCAGTTATTTTGTAGTTATCTGTTAAAGGGACAGTGTCTTAATTCCAAAGTACATTACATCATATACAATATAAACCCACATAAATGGATATCAGCCTATCATCATCGGCCTATCATGTGACAGCGGTGACTCCATTAACTTCCCCGACACTGACGTCAGATTGACTGGCCTGTAGTTGCCAGCCTTCTCCCTGTTACCACTTTTATCAAGGAGGACAACATCTGCCCTTCTCCAGTGCTCCAGACCCACTCCTGTTTCCAGGGATTTGTTTAATAGGGCTGTCATAGGTATAGCCGGTACCTCCCTGTGCTTCCTCAACACTATTGGGTGGACCCCATCTGGCCCCATATCTTTGTTCACATTCAGATTTTTGAGTCCCTTGGAGACTGTCTCTTCTGTAAATGGACTTCAATCTACCTCCCTCCCTCCCCAAGTGCTCCTGCTGCTTTTATGTGGCCCCTCCCCTTCCCTTCCTCTGTGAAGACTGAACAAAAGTATTTGTTCAGAATGTCTGCTTTTACCTCTTCCACATAGTCCCCCATCCTTTTTAAAAGCTCCAGAATGTAATAGTGCCTCAAGATACAATTATACACTTTATTAATGTTGCATGTATTGAATTTCAATAATATATGGATCTAGGGTCAAGCCTTCTTTACCCAGTTCCCCTAGTTGCAGCTTTTTGAACTGTCACTCAGTGCCACTTGTGTGTAATCCCCACTTTTCTTCTGAGACTTTTGTGGACTTTGACCCCACAGGACTTCTGATGTGCAGCAGGGGTTGGCAGTGAGAACTCTTGTATTTTTTTTTGTTTATTTAGATCTAGGATTACAATTACCTTTGAGCCAAGGCTCTTTTACAAAGGTTCTACGTTAGGAGAGTACATACACGTTAAACATGTTAAACAAGGGCATACAACACTAAAGAGAGCATACAACCATATTCATCAGTTCAGGTACGGCATCATGGTAAATAGGATACATGAATAACACATACAAGGAATCATTTCAGAAACCTAGAAGAAATCAGAGAGGAAGGGTGAGAGGATAGAGGGGTGGCAGCCGAGAAAGAGACTAAAGCAGCTCACGGCATTGTCAAAGAACATCAGAGGAGGGTGGTTGATCTCAGTGGGGAAGGGGGAAGTTAGGGGTGGCAGTCACATGAGCTGGAGGCAGTGAGATGATGATGGAGGCTTGATTCGAATATGCCCAGTGAGGAGGTGGAGGCGATTTGAGTGCTGAGGGCATTCATCCAGCTGGGTGCATGGTGTACAAAGGATCTTTGACCCAGTGTGGTGTAGCATCGGGAGACCTGTAGAAGCTGATGTCCATTTAGAATGATGGTTACAGAGACTACCTACTTGAACTGCATGGGGGAATGCCGTCTTGTAGCCTTTAACATTTAAGATGGCCAAACTATATCTGGACCCAAGCTCTGTTGTTAATGCTAGATCCAGTGATTTAAGTGAACAGGAATGCACAGGAACTCAGTTCCTGTACATTTTTTGCAGCAGGAACTGAGTTCCTGTACTTCTTCTCACTGACACTGGAACTGAAATTCTTAAACCAGCAACTTAATGACAGTTTCTGGACCTGTGATCTGCAATTCGGGTTTCCAGAACACCATTTGACTTGTACAACAATGCTATTTTCCTAAAAATACTTCAATATCTCTAACTGAATCTACTAGTGTCAAATTAGATAGTTGTGCCTTGACACTGCTATTCTTTAGATTGAGGATCTTCATTTTGCATTTCATAATTGCCAGTGCCTGAGTTCCTGTACTTCTTGTCTACCAGTTGCACCACTGGCTAGATCAGAAGGGATGCTGTATTTGGCACCAGCTGAATTCCTATCAGAAGATGCGTAACAAGTGATGTGACTAATTCGGACCTTGGGTAAAAACAACAGTCCAAAAAACAGTGCACTAGAATGGAGGAAAAATCACAGAAGGAAAAAACAAATGCTATGCTGCAAAGATTTTGTCAGCAGTAATGCAAGCAACACTTCATAAATCTAAAGTGACAATCCCATTACAGCAAAAGTGCAGTTCAAAACCAAAGTGCAAGTACCCAGTGCAGCAGAGTACTGTAAAACTTAAATTTTTTCACTGTCAAATAACTTTCACTATTTTCGCTGAAGCACCAAATTGAGTGAAAATAAATATGCACTAATTAGCACTTTTAGTATTTTTTCCTTTATAATTAATGTGGCGATTGTGATTTAGCGCTAAAATAAATTTATGCAATTATGGTTGCATTTGTGTTTGCGCTAAATTTACTTTGCATGAAAATAACTAGTTCTACAGTACTATTTCCAGCTACAAACAAATAACAACACTGATCAGCTGAAACCTAAAGCCCCGGTGCTTTTCCTCTTACTGAATCTTCCTCAGTGACCTTGGGTAAAGTCCTATATAAAAGTGGGGCAGCAGGCAAATCTGTTTGGACTCCCAATGCAAACAGACATAGCAGTGCATTCATGGACTACGTGCATCATTCCCAGGCCTTGTGTCTGGATGAATAGTGTTTGAGAGGCACATGCATCCCAGCCTTTGCCAGACGTGCCTGAAGATCAGTGCATAGCCCTTGGTAGAGGAGAACAGACTTGAACATCCTTTGATATCTGAGTCCGGAACTATCGAGATGCCTGGCTGACCCTAACTGGAACTGCAGAGTCTTTGACTGGTTCCAAAGCCTGTGGAAAGTGCAACATAAGAGAGCCATCCCTGGTAACTATGCGTGTAAGCCCCCCTCTGGGTGTCTAAGGGTATTCAAATGGTAAAGGGGGGCACAGGGTCATTTTGCCGTATACAAAAACAGCGCGACTACAAACACTGCAGCCAAAACAGCGCTGACCACAAACAGAGCTGGTCAAAACACCTACCACTCGAAAAACAGCATGCCCAGTGAAACAATGTGAATTTATGTTTTTTATGGAAAGTGAGCCCCCGTGAGAACTTAAATAACTAACTCGGGGAACTTTAGATGGGAAGAAACTCAGAAAGGGGATTTGCTTAAAAAATTGCCAGCAAAAGTTGTTGCAGGGAGACTGGGGAACAGCCATGAACACAGTCCAAAAGTATGGCTTATTTACCTAGGTTTACTCTGGATGGTCTGGGGGTTCAGGCAGTCTCTTAGTAGGATGTAGCTCCTGAGGGTGTAAACTTTGGTTACGATAATCACAGGCACAGCAAAAATTAAATCCATTGTCCACAACTGATTGGAAGAGCCAACGTGATTTAATTAAAACTAGTAATCATTCCATGGAGCAACTGTGGTAGCACTATATGGTGGGCAGTCCACAGTTCGCTTGGTTGAAACCAATGTACAGATACTTTGATCCAGGGATCTATACAGGCACTCCAAGGGGCTGAATAAGGCTCCTGTCCAAATGATGGCAGCAAGCTTTACTCTGCCGGCCGAACAGGCCTCTACCATGCAGCTTCTCTACACTCCCTCCAGCATTAATTCAGTGAAAACCAAACAGCAGCCATGAACATCTACTTGTTTTTCCACAAGGCTTGCCCAACTATATTCCAGTCTCTCCATGCTGCACGTCCACCCCACAGATTCCTCCTCCCGGTGCTTCCGAACCCACAGTGCTGGAACCTAGGGAGGCCTCTACACTGCTCCAAGGTGAACACAGGGCTCCTAAATGGTGACAGAATACAGGCTGCCACCATTGTACCCTCAATGGGCCAAGCTACCACCACCGACCTATGCACCATGGCCTCCATGGAAACTACCAGGCCTAACCATGCAGTGACCCACAATATCAATCTATCCCAGTGCAATGGATCATGTTGCAGGTTCCTCTACTCCCAGGGCCCTGGCTCCCAACTTGGCATGGTGGTCCCCACACACCCACAAACCCACAGTAGCACCAGATGGTCCCCGATGACTCCAGGTGCATATTTCTTTGAGGGTGGTGGGCCGCGGTGGCAATCGCCCCAACCCAGCCCTGACCCTCAGTCCTCCAGTCAGACACTGGCTGATTCCTGACTCCTTCCTCTCCCTGCCTGGTGCTTTCTTCCCTTTTTGGTATCAACACCCTCCCTTATATAGCCCCTGGCTTCCTACCCCTCTGGACAGCAGGGGGCCCTGGAGACCAGGCATTAACCCAGGGATAAAGTTGCCGTAAGCTCCCAAAGGGGACTTACATGTGTAAAAGAATGGAAAGTGTTCTTCCTTCTGCAGCCTCTGTGTCTTTCCCTGTTTGGGATTTACGATTGGTTATCAAGTTTGGAGTACAAATGCTTCATGCTTAGAAGCTGGGCAGTGTTTAAGCAATTGCATGGCCTGTGGGGTTTAAATAACTACAACTGTTGCTGTTTAAAGTTCAAGCACACTAACGCCGGCAAACCCACAGCAGCATCTATAAGCCTACAGTCATGCAACACTGGGTACCGAAGGACTGCTGTACAGGAGCATCCATTGCAGTTAACAGTAACATACTTTTACCAGGTGCGTACTGGTAGGGGTCTCCAGTGCAGGAGGTTTACAAAAGGAGATTGTGTGTTGAAACTATTGATAACATATGAAGCTGAACCTAACTGAGCTGAGTTAATGACAGTTACCGGTATATGTTTTTGCTACTTGCCCAGGAAGGGTTTGCCTAAACAGTGGCGTACTATTATTATTTTCTCTACATGCAAAGTATAGGGAACATCACTGTACTCTACATAACAAATAAAATTGTTACCTTTTGCTAGGAGAGATTGTTTCTGTATGAATTGTGTGATCTACAGAGCTTTGAGAATGGGGAATATGGTACCACTGACAGGCATTATTATCCTCCTAAACAAGCAGTTGGGCTTGAGTTCAGATGACACTTTAACTTTTAACTTTCTCACATCTTAAAACCTCGTCAGGTTTTTTTTATAGAGGATCTTTTCTGATTGTATGATTGTTATTTATACTTAAATATCAATAAAAAGATAAAGTAAAAAAAAAAAACCTCAGCAGGTCAGAGATAGTTTGCTTATGTTGCTGCAGAAAACTGGAATTCATAACATCTGGAAATCTGGAATGCAAATAGTTTTTACTGTTTCAAAACTTTATGTAAAGCACATTTCTAGGGACATGGATATGTTGTTCATCCACACTATCTGGCAGGTTCCTTGCCGCTTTAAATCTTACCGGAAGGTCTTCAAGCTGGCTTCTCCCACCCACCAGGGTGGTAAAAAACTCTCGGCTCTGCCCCATGATGCCAGATCTTCTTTACCGCTTGGAAGCTCAGGTTCCCTCCTTAACGCTCTGTGTGATAGACTGGATCCTAATTCTTTGGTTTGCCCGAAACTCATTTTAAAATTTTCAAGACTTCGGTCATCTTTCTCCCTCATGGCTGCGATGGACAAATCGACTCCCGGTTTTCGGCTGTGCTCTTGTGGGCAGAAGATGTCCAGGATGAACCTGCACTCCACATGCGTCTACTGCCCTGGCCTAGAACACGACACGCAGGCCTGCGAGTCATGCTGTTCATTCTCGGCCAACATCCTGGAGGACTGCGCTGCCGGTTAAGCTAGGGCACCCCGAGCGCTACCCACCAGTTAAGTCGAAGGAGGCTCATTGGGCGGTTACCGCAGTGGCTGGCTCAGGTGAGTAGCTTGAGCAGATGATCGTCCTCAAGGAGGAGGCAGCCCAGGCCGCATCTTCCTCCTCCTCGGTCGTGGCATTTATCCCGCTCTCTTTGGGTACCTCGTATTCAGCTTCGTTCAAGGAGCTTTGCCAATCCCTTTCCACGAAGGGAGAGGGGCCATCGGGACATTCCACTCGGTCCAAAAAGAAGGATTCTAAGGGTAAGTCCCATCGTCAGCATTCGTGGGAGCAGGAGAGGTCTCCTTCCCTGGACAGCCGACTGTTGACTTCGGTTGAGGTTGCAGCTAAGGCTGCTGGCTTCACGGCGTCCCCGTCAGGCCAGCTGGCCGAGACTCCTGTCGACGTGGCCGAGATTTTTCTCGACCCATCAGACAGGCTGTCGACTGATGAAGCCAACAACCCTTCTTCACCGGTTCCCCTGGTGGAGACCGAGGATCTGCCTGCACCCCCAGTGCAGCAGTATCCAGTTAAGGTGTCTGAGCTGAGGGAAGAGCGGGTGTCCCCCGCACCTTCCCAGACCTGTCCTCGGAAACACTGAGGATCTCGATCTTGGTCTCTGACTTCTTCTCGGTCCAGCTGATCCCACTGACATCAACAGTCTCAGTCTTGGCACCAAGGTAAGTGGCGCTGCTGCTCGTCCTCATCTTCCTCCTCGGAAGAGGAGAGGCTTCGGTGCAAATTGCGTCGACGCTATGAGGACCTGATGTGGCAGCAGTTGCTTCTGTCCAGGAGCAAGTCAATGCCGATGCCTTCCTGGCCATCAAGTGGCTGTCACCAGAGCAGCCGAAACAACCCCTTGCTGCAGTCGAGCTGCCCAAGCCTGGGCTGGTTGTTCAGCCGAAACCTGCTGCCCCACCGATTATGGTGGAACTTCCGCCTCCACAACCGAAATCAGGGGTGCCGACCAAGGACTCTCGGTCGGGTCAAGGCCTGCCCCACAGGTTGTCTATCACCCTCACTCCTGACCATCTTTGGCAGGTGGAGGGTGGCTCAGGCCCTCGGCAGCTCTTCACGGACTCCTCGGAGTCCGATGACGACTCCTCCCTGTTCTCCAGGCCAGCTGACCTGGAGTCCTCCGGGGGCCAGTCATTGGACGAAAGCCCATTGTCCTTCATGGGTTTGCTTCGGCTCATCTCAGAGTCCACCGGGATGCAGTGCAAGCCCGTATCCAAACGGGCCAAGTATCCCCTGACGGAGATACTGGACTGAGGGGATTCACCCACGGAGGTCTTTCCTGTGGCTGAGGCCATTGTTGGCCCAGCCTTGGAGCTTTGGCAGTGGCCTGATTCCTGCCCTGTGCCCTCGGCCAGCATGGCCAGGAAGTATGTGGTCTCTACCGGCTCTTTGCTCGGGTTTTCGGAACACCCCTCTGCCGAGGGGTTGGTCACCGACAGCATTTTCCAGCGTTTCAGGAATGCTAGGGACATGGACAAGCCCCCCGACAAGGAGTCCAAAAAGCTGGACTATGCTGGGTGCAAGGTGTACGCTGCATCCTCCCTTGGCCTCTGCCAGGCCAGTTTGGCCGTGCTGATAGCACACTTCTCCCACGCCCTCATGGGCTCCCTGGATGAGGTGATCCCTCATCTCCCGGCCGACCTGCAGACCACGGTCCGGCAGGTTCGGGACCAGGGTAGGCGGTGACGAAGCAGCAGCTCCAAACAGCTCTGGACATAGGAGACTCCTGTGCCAGATCGGTTGCGGCCACGGTGGCCATGCGCCGCAGAGCATGGCTGAGGATATCCACCTTCACGGCGGATACCCAGCACAAATTGGTGGACGTCCCTTTCTTGGGGATTGACCTCTTCGGCCCTGGAGTGGAAGGTCACCGCCAGCGGATTGAGAAGTCCAATGCCACTCTGGACTCGGTCACCTCTGCCCAAAAGGACAAAGGCCACCAACAGCAGCAGCACAAGTCCTTTCATCCTTCTGTGCGTGCGGCACGTCCGGCCCAACAGCGCCAGCACCAGGGCCAGCAGGCTCGCGCTTAGCATCCCAAACCCAAGCCCGTGGCTTCCTCTAACAGGAAGCAGGGAGGTAGAGGCCCAGGAGGTCCCTCAGCTGGTCCCTCCTCCAAGCCTGCTCAGTGACGGGTTGAGGGGTGTCGCCCCCAGCCTCGTCACTCCCCCTTGGGTGCCACCCGTGGGGGGATGGCTCCTCCACTTCCTTTCCACCTGGTCCACTATCACCATGGACTGCTGGGTGTTGGAGGTGGTGGGAAAGGGCCTGCCTCTGGAGTTAGAGCAGGCCCCACCCTTCCGAGCTGTCGCCACTTGGGGGGCCACGGGGTCTGCAGCATCACTGTCGGCCCGCTGAGCCGGTGTTGCCCTACTCCTCAAAAAAGAGGTGATCAGGAAGGTGGTGGGTCCTCCTCCAGACCTGGGGTTTGTGTCCAGGTATTTCCTGGTCCCGAAACGGATGGGGGGGCTGGTGCCCCATTCTCGACCTGCACGACCTGAACAGGTTCCTAAGGTCTCGGACCTTCAGGATGGTCACTCTGGCTCAGATAATCCCATCCTTGAAATGAGGTGTGTGGTTCTGTTTCCTGGACCTTCAGGATGCATTCTTTCATGTCCCAATCCATCCGTCCCATCAGAGATTCCTCCGCTTCAGAGCGGAGGGATCCCTTTATGAGTTCCAGGCCATGCCCTTCGGCCTCTCCCTAGCTCCCAGAGTCTTCACCAAATGCATGGCAGTGGTGACAGCATTCCTCCGGCACAGAAGGGTCCGGGTGTACCCCTACCTGGATGACTGGCTGATTGCACCCCTCTTCATAGTGGAGGTGGAGCGGTCCAGAGATCTGGCCCTCCAGATTTGCTCTCAGATTGGCCTCCTCATCAACGAGGCCAAGTCAGAACTCATGCCAAAGCAGGTAATACATTTCATCGGGGCAGAGCTTGACTTTCTTTGAGCCAGAGCATGGCTCCCGGCGGACAGGGCCGAGGTTCTTTCCTCCTTCACCCAATCATTTCAGGTTGGGCAATTGCGCCCTGCCCAGGACTTTCTGCGCCTCTTGGGCATCATGGCGGCCTGCACCAGCGTGGTCCATTGGGCCCGCTGGTACATGCGTCTCCTTCAATGGGGACTAGCCAGCCAATGGTCACATCACTTTGATCCACTGGATCAGCTAGTGACAGTGACCCAGGGGATGTGGAATGCTCTCCAGTGGTGGACCATTCCAGCACATCTGCAGGAGGGCATCCTGTTTGTCCGCCTCGAGCCGACGGTCTCTCTATCGACCAATGCCTCTCTGATAGTTTGGGGTGCCCATCTGGGGGAGCACAGAGCGCACAGCCTCTGGTCCCCTTGGAAGTCCCGATGCCATATCAACCTGCTGGAGCTTTGAGCGGTTTGTCTATCCCTCACTGCCTTCGCTCCATTTGTACTGGGTCAAGTGGTTCAGGTCCAGATGGGCAATACCACGACCATATACTACCTAAACCGCCAGGGCGGGACGCGCTCCATGCCTCTGTGCAGGGAAGCTCTCCGCATTTGGTCACTCGTGTGCAGCCTGGAGGCGGATCTCCTTGCCATTCACGTGGCAGGAGCCTCCAACACCCTGGCCGATGCCCTGAGCCGGATAGGGGCTGCATCTCACGAGTGGTATCTCCTGCCAGAGGTAGTACAATATCTCTTCTCCCACTGGGGCATGCCTCAGGTGGACCTGTTTGCCTCCAGGGAGAATGCGAAGCTGAGACTGTTTCATGCCCGCCCCCCTCAGCAGGGCTCGCTGCAGGGGGATGCCTTCTCGAGGCCGTGGACCCCGGGCCTCTTCTACACCTTTCCCCCATTTCCCTTGATCCACAAGGTGCTTCTCAAGGTGAGGAGGGACAAGGCGCAGGTGATTCTGGTAGCCCCAGACTGGCCCTGCCAGTTCTGGTATCCAGATCTCCTCAGTCTCAGCTCCAGGCTCCCGAGGCAGCTTCCAGCCCGCCTGGACCTGATCTCAGTCAATCATGGGAAGGTATTCCATCAGGACCTTCAATCTCTGCACCTGATGGCCTGGTTCCTGAGTGGCTAGAGTTCCAGGCCTTGGGTCTTTCCGACGAGGTCCTCAACCTTGTTGAGGCGTCCCGTAAGGAGTCGACCAGAAAATGCTACGCCTTTAAATGGAAGAGATTCTCCATTTGGTGTCAGGGCAAGGGCCTGGACCCTTCCTCCTGTTCCTTGGCAAGCATTCTGGACTACCTGTGATTCCTTTCTCAGCAAGGGCTTCGGTCGATGACCCTTAAGGTGCACCTGGCAGCCATCTCTGCTTACCGGGCGCGGGCCGGGAAGCAGTCGGAGGCACAGGAGGTGGTGGTCGGGCGCTTTTTCAAAGGCCTTGATCACATATCCCCTCCGGAGCGAGAACCTCCACCTCCGTGGGATCTACTGCTGGTATTGGCTAAGCTCATGGGCAAGCCATTTGAACTGATGCACAGGTGTGACATTTCTCACCTGTCATAGAAGACCGCCTTCTTGGTGGCTATCGCGTCAGCCAGAAGGATGGGAGAGCTCCAGGCGCTTTCCATCGAGTCTCCTTATCTGGTCTTCCACAGGGACAAGGTTGTCCTGCGCCCCCACCTGAAATTCCTTCCGAAGGTGGTGTCAGAGTTTCACCTTAACCAGGTGTTGACTCTGCTGGTGTTCTACCCCAATCACACCTCGGAGGCCGAATATAGGCTCCATACTTAGGACCCTAGAAGAGCGCTTGCTTATTACAAGGAGCGGATGGCTGAAGTTAGGGAGAGGTTCGCCAGCTGTTTGTCACCTACGCTGAAGCCGCACCTGGCAGACCTGCAGCCAAGCGGACGATAGGCAGGTGGGTCACCTCCTGCATAGATCTCTGCTGTAGGTTGGCGGGCATGAAGCCTCCCAGAGGGATAAGAGCTCATTCTACCCGCCATACCGCTGCATCGGTGGCTGCTTCCAGGGACATCCCTATCCAGGAAATCTGCAGTGCTGCTACCTGGAAGTCAGCACACACTTTCATCACCCACTACCACATCGACCTTGTGTCTCGCCAGGATGCTGGTTTTGGGGCCTTGGTTCTCCAGTCATTATTCCCTAAGTAGGGGGTGTGCGCCTTGCCTCCCTCCTCCCGGAGAACTGCTAGAAGTCTGCCAGATAGTATGGATGAACAACATATCCATGTCCCTAGAAGGAGTTCTAGGAATGGTATATGTTGTTCATACACACGACCCACCCGACCTCCCCGGCTTCGACGCACAACCTGGCTTCCAGCGGGCTAGATCTGGCATCATAGGGGAAAACCGAGAGTTTTACCACCTGGGTGGGTGGGAGGAGCCAGCTTGAAGACCTTCCGGCAAGATTTAAAGCAGCAAGGAACCTGCCAGATAGTGTGGATGAACAACATATACCATTCCTAGAACTCCTGTTACAGGTGAGTAATCTGTATTTAATGTCTGATTTTTGTTGTAAATGCTATCAGTAATTGTTATGTATTGTACTGTATGTTTCTCATTTTATTATCTTGTATGTTCCGGGTTGTGCCTGTAAAAGGGCCATGTGGCCCAATGTGCTTACTTGGTTAACAAAATTAAAATAAATAAATAAACTATTAGTACCCCATCTACATGGGTGCCTAAAAGAGGGGTTGAATGGAGTGAGGTACAGTGCACTAAGCAGTTGTCTTTGCAGGAGGTGGTGTAACAATAAGATGGCATTTACTGATATCGTTACTGTTTGACCAGTTTACAGCACTGCATTGTGTTGAAGGGGAATTGAGATGGTGCTGCTTGTTAAAGGGTTGTACTAGGTTAACAGCAGCCCCACTAAGTAAGAGTCTCTGGCTAGAGGCACCATGCTTATTATCATTAAATGGGTCTGGTATGATTTCCCAACATGAATAATACCAGCGCTTGTATTCCCGACGCCAACATTCTGATGGTCTTTTCACCATTTGCCGACAGCTTGAAATCCCGTCCCATAAAATGCTTGCACAGGGAGCCAGAGCAGATATAAACAACAAGCTATCATAGAGTGCTATAGCGTGTAATTTTCATTTCTTAAAGTGGGAACTTTCTACATAAAGATGATAACTTACAAACGTAAGCATCTGGCAACTACACTCAAACAACAACAAGGTGGTTTTAACCCTATCTGGCAGGTATCCTGTCTTCTGCTCCTGAGGTATGGCCAAGGATTTTTCTGCTTTGATAGCTCCTACACCAAGCCCTGTCTTGGACCCAAGGGCAGCAGTGCCATCCCGCCAGTCCTGCTCTATTCCCTGCTAGCAGGGGTCCCCAGTGCTGTGGTAAGTCAATTCCTTTTTCCTGATCTCAAGGGGAATACCATTGATCCACGTCTTCTTTGTGTACTTAGACATCATGGGCCCAATTCCAAGTCACACTATGCATGGCGCAAGGCAATTTACGCCAAATTGTATGGTGCAAATCGCAACTTGTGCCACACGTTACGCTAGTTGTGATTCCGAGTTGCATCCTGCACCATGCCGCATGTGGGCTGCACCAAAGGTGGGCTATGCCACCCACCATGTCCGCCACCCGCTGTGGCATGGTGCAAGTGTGGGTTATGGCAGCAACTACGTCCTATTTGGAAAGGGTGGCTGCCATAACCCAGTTACGAGATTCCAGGTCCCGCTATGGCACTATGGGTTAGACCAGCATGGAGGTGGTCTAAGGGGCATATGGCCTGGCACAAGGATGGATGCCTCCCTGCAGCACCACATAAAGCACAGGAGCATGCCCCATGGACCCCCAGCCCTGTGATGCCCCTCATCCCCCACAATATGGGGTGCCACCCAGGCCCTGGTCCCCAATGGTACCCCCCAACATTACCCCCACACTGCCTGCCCCCCAAGGCTCCCATGGCTATGCAGGCATGTTGCAGAGTGGGGGGCATGGGAGGGTCATCTAATGTGCCCCACGGCTTGCGGCACCCAGGTCCTTTGAGCCACCCTCGTGGCACAACCCTGCAGCTGCCGCAAGTCATGGGATGTAAGTTCCGGGGATGCTGCCCATTCTGGAATAGGGCACAAGGTCCCCAGTGTAGTGCTGCATGGCATAACTCGCATATGCCTGTGGGTTGCACCATGCGACCTGGAATCAACCCCATTTGTTGAAGTTATAAATAAGCGATCTCCTGGGGTTCATCTCTGCCCAATGCAATCTTTACAGTATGTCTGTTTAAACTTTAGAGATGTAACATTACAGTAATGCTTGTTGATTTTCTGCAAACTACACAAGCGGTACTGTCCTCAACTTTCCAGCTCTCCCCGCATCAGCTCTGTGCTCGTATAACTACAGAAAGATATATTTCATCTGAGAAGTCAGTTTTTTGTCTGTTATAAGGGGATCCCTATGAAATCCTGACACTAAGTACTTTTTAACTGTTGCCTAGAAGGTCGGGATATCACGTGTCATCAACTAGTATGATGGGATAACATACCAGACAGGAACTCAGAGTTGGGCTTTTTTTGTCAGGAATACTGTGACACTTGGCCAGCTGGTTATCATTGTTCTATGATATCTGTAATATAAAAATATAGTGTGTGATTATCAGTGCTTCCATGACTGCCCTCCCCAGGTTTCAGTTACAGTCAAGTGACCTGAAAACCAGGAGGTAATTAAAAGACTAGAGAGACTTAATTAAGGTTCTCCTGTAATTAGAAGTGACCCAGCTGCCAGGATATAGGGATCGTACACTTTTATGACATTTTAGAGGAAAAAAACATTTTTATACCATGGCGTGAAAAGTCATAAAAATCCTTTGATGTGCCCTGGGAAGAGGAACTGCTCGAGATCAAAGAGGGGATGCTAATTAAGGAGTCATATTGGGAAATTATTTTTTGCTGAAGTCACTGTATTTAAACTCTCTCCTGACAGGAAGATCATTGTTTGTATAATTTTTATATTCTAAAAGGAGGAGCTAGATGACATCATAGAAGGGGTGGAAACACAGAGTTTTAAACTGTATTCTGTGTTTCAACTGAGTGACATTTCTTTTTGGGCTCTTAAGAAACAAGATCTAACTTAAGCACTGTAAAGAGGTAATACATTAGATAGAAAAAGTCTAACTGTATGTTGGTAGGAGTTTGTCGTTTTCTTTGTTTTCTTTTAAGTGATTGTATGCTTTGTGATATAGTGTTCTGTGTTTACATTTTACATATTTTTATCAATTTTTAAGTAAACCTTTCATTGAAAGATACTGCCTGGGTCTAGTGTTCTCCTAGACTGGGGTGAAACAGGGGGAAACTGTGCAACAGGTGGCTGTAGCCAAAATGTTAGCAGTTGATGTCATCCTTGGCAACAATCTCAAACAGGGGATGGTGTGTGCAGTTACCTGTAGCCAAGTGGGAAGGGGACATTGTAGTTCCCTGGATCCCTCAGAAGCCAGTGTGGAAATCCCTGGGAGGCCAATTCCCCAGTCTGTGTCTCCTGATATGGAGACTAATGAAAAGGGGTAGAAATTTTCCCAGTAGCAGTTAACCACACAGCTATGGAGAGTTACTCCGAAGAAGGAGGGGTGACCCATTGTCAGGGTCCATGTGAAAATAGCGATTATAAAATCGCAACTACAATTTGAGTGTCTCCTTTTCAGCGACTACATTAATAGCGCTTTCAAATTTCAGTGCCCCACAATCTCAGCTACCATGTAATAATAGCGCTATGCATTCAATCAGAGTTTACTTACTACTTATGGAGTTTGTGTTTTAGTATGCTGCTCTTCTGATAATTCAGTTATATTACTTAGTATTACTTCCTGTTTCGTGGATCCCACAATGCATTTGCCTAACACTTAAAGCTACCAGTACCTTGTCAATATCGAGATCAAGGTTACCATGGACATGGAGTTTATCGCAAGCCAGAGGGGAAAGCCACTAGCCTTATTTTCTGTCTTCCTTTATTGCCGTGACAAAGAAAAAGGAGGAAAGTTGTACTGGTGATGTGTGGATGCACACCACTTCAACTGCCTTGCACGCATCCACACAATAGAAGGCAAGGTAATTGCTCAAATCAGAGAACATACTCATGTTGTGGATGCTGGAGAAGTTGGTGTACGTAAAGTCATGGCTAGTGTAAGAGAGCATGCAAGAGGTTGTGTGGACGGCACTTTACAGGTTGTAGTGCAATGCACTTCTACGGCACCTCACTCAGTTTCTGGTCGATTGCCAGATGTGCAGTTAATTAAAAGAACTGTGCAAAGGATACAGCAGGTAGAACGCTGTTGCCCCGCTACACCCAGCACAGTAAAGGAATTGGTCATTCCAACTGAATTTACAGTAACTGAAGGTGGTGAAAATTTCCTGTTGTTCAATAGTGGCAAGGAGCAGGACAGGATTCTAATGTTTGCAACCAGTGCAAATTTAAGATTTCTCAGTGAGTGCACTGATTGGATGATGAACGGAACATTCAAATTGTGTCCCACACTATTTGACCAACTGTACACCGTACATGGTGTTAAGTCAGGAACTGTGGTCACTGCTGTTTTTGTACTCATGTGTTCACGCAAAACTGCTGCATATGACAGGGTATATTCCCAACTTAAATCACTGTTGCCAAACCTAGCACCACTTACAGCTATTCTTGACTTTGAGAAGTCTGCATGGAAAGCATTCGCCAATGCTTTTCCATCTGCAGACCTGCGTGGGTGATTTTTCCATCTAGCACAATGTATTTGTCAGTCACTATTATGACATGCCTTGCATGATCTCCTGACCTTTTAGCTTGCCTCGGTCCAGAAGTGATCCCCCAACCTTCATGATGATAGAGTGACATGCCTCCCGTGATCTCCCGATCTTTTAACTTGCCTCGGTCCAGAAGTGATCCCCCAACCTTCCTGATGATAGAGTAAGCAGTCAGCAGAGGGCGCTAAACAGCTATTACAATCTTTTCAGTCTCCCAGAGCAGAACATGGGCAGTTAACAGATTAGTCGCTGAATTTGTGTACTCACTATTTTGTCTATTAATTTTCAGTATGCGGTCACCGAAATTGTTTATTTACTCAATTGTGCTGGTCGCTGATTGAGTAGTCGCGATTATTCAGTTGCTAATTTGCCGTTGCTCATTTGTAGTCGCCGTTTTCACAGGTAACCATTGTCAGAGGGTTAGGGATGACAGTGATCCTGAGTGCCCTGATGCTAATGCTAGGGGATCCTGGTTTAGAGACTGAAGGGGACCTGTCCCATACCTTGGGAACGTGTAAGGAGTTTGCAGCTGCTCAGAAAAGTGACCCTAGTTTAGAGAAGCTGAGGGCTTGGGCAGGCTCTGATGGAGCAGAGGGAGGTGACGGTAAACATAAGGTTTATTGGGAAAATGGACTGATGTATACTCAGGCTGTGAAGACAGAGGGAGGGGTGATATACAGGCAGCTTGTCGTTCCCCAGGGGTATTGTGAGCAGTTGCTCAAGATTGCACATGATATTCCCTTGTCTATTCATCTGGGAATCACGTGCACTACGCAGCGATTGGCCCAGAATTTCTATTGTCCCAACTTCACCAAGCAGGTGAAGGAGTATTGCAGGTCTTGTCACCAGTGCCAAGAAATAGGGAGGGTGGGTAAGAAAACCCAAGCCGCCCAAATTCCATTGCCCATAGTGGAGGAGCCATTCCAGAGGGTGGGAATGGATATTGTGGGGCCTTTATATACCCCCAGCTCCTCCAGAAAGAGGTTCATCCTGACTGTGGTGGACTATACCACCTGATATCCAGAGGCAGTCACCCTATCCTCACTGAGGACAGACAAAGTGGCAGATGCCTTACTAGGGATTTTCACCTGTGTTGGGTTTCTGCAGGAGGTTATCACTGATTGAGGGGGTTCCTTCATGTCAAACCTGATGAAATGTTTGTGGGAGAAGTGTGGGGTGGTGCAGAGGTGCATGACACCTTATCATCCGCAAGCCAATGGGTTTGTGGAAAGATTTAATGGTACCCTGAAGTCAATGCTCCAAGTGTTTGCTGAACAGCATGGGAGGGACTGGGAGAAATACCTTCCCCACCTGTTGTTTGCATACATGGAGGTGCCCCAAGAGTCTACAGTATTTTCCCCCTTCAAGCTCTTATTTTTATAAATTTTTAAGTAAATCTTTCATTTGAAATATACTGCCTGGGTCTTTCAATGTGACATATGAAGGGTTAAGGCTGACAAAACTGTTTAGAAGCTTGATGGTGTTACTAAATTGGGAAAAGGTAAGAATATACCTAAGGTCTTTTATAGAGATTTAAGGGTTCATTTTGGATACCTGGTTAGGTGCCCTTAGGTGAAAGATATCTGGCATCCCCCCGAAGAGCACATTATCTGAGCCTGTACATTTGGGTACGCTAAGCATAAGGTTTACAGTTTGAATCCCCCCAGAACTTGAGACCAAAGGTGATTCGGACCCACAAGCAGACAGGAGGGTTACCCTGTCTGTTACCTGTTCACAGTACTGCACTTGGAGGTTGGTACTGTGGGAGCAGAGGGCCTGACCTGCTGAGTGCGGTTGTGACATACCAGTGTTGAGATTTCATATGGAGTCTCATTAAATGAACCCCTTAGCCCATGAGCCCCTGAAGCTGAGTCAGTTGCCGGGCTGTGGAGTTAGATGGGACAGTACTTTAAGTTCCACTTGTGTAATAGAGGGCATAGGCCTGAAAGTGTAGAAAAGTATGAGTACTCAACCCCAAAGAGAGGAGGTGGACAACTGCCTGGAGGTGGATCTTGCTAGAATGGAAGCAGAAGCAGCAAGGCATAGGCCCTAAAAATCCAAGAGGACAATGCATGACTGAGGTAGACATCCAGGACAGGCAAGAAGAGGATGGCCAGGCAGTCCTGCAAGAGCAGCACCAGTAATAGTAGAGTGACATCATGGAAGATGCTGAAGGTAGACAGATACCAGGAAACCAGCCAGAAGGAAGGATGAGGAGACAGCAAGCACAACAGCAAGGAGTCACCGGAAGTCAGCAGGCAGCTGAGGAAGGCAGAGTAACTCCAAGCAGCAGTGAGCAGGCCACTGATGGGCAGCAAACAACTCCAACACAGACAGTAGGGGAACATCCAAGAGAACAGGGACACCAAGCCCACCAGAGGAACAGGCCCACCATGTGACCAGGGAAGAATGGCATTAAGATAGGAGCAGGCAGGAGGTTGTAGTCTGCACAGGAAGCATGGTGAGTGGCAACGTAGCTGCAAGGAGCAGACCAGGTTCCCAGCACCTGGAAGAAGTGGACGGAGGAGTAGCTACTGGGAGTGGGTATTAGACAATGAGCATGAAGGTCAGAGGGCAGGAAGCATCATAGGGAGAAAGCAATAGCAGCTCAGGCACAGGATCTGCACACCACCAGAGTGAGGAGTGCAATCCATATGGAGAAGAATTATATTCTGGTTAATATGTAAACTATGTCAGAATGTATCTGAATCAATGTGAAGCATAGCATAGTTCAGATACACTCACATTTTTACAAGTATATTTTAAATATCTGCAAAATTCAAAAAGATAAATGTCTTATACTTGGCACAGATAGTTGAAAAATATACCACACCAGTGGAGAATAGATTGGGGAAATAAATCATGTTTTGCTGGGGCATTTATTTTAATGTGGCAGCACAGTGTAGTGGTTAAGGGCACTGAGCTGCAAATCTGGAGACCTGGGTATGAATTCCATCAGCCCCCACTTCCATATTGTGTGGCTCTGAGCGAGTCAGTTAACTTCCCTGTGCTCCCAGGTCACACCTGGAAACAAGCCCTGGCTCAGTGTGCGTTTGCTGGTTAAACAAGTTCCCTCTCCCTTCCTCCCCTTTATTTTCACATATAAACACATTATTTAACTTGGAACACGTGTTATTTCGCTAGAACATGTAATTTCCATTGAGTATCTCACTATAAAGTTGCACTTTAGGCAGACTCAGCCTGCAAACGCTCCCCCACTTGTAAACAGGTTAACGTGTGTTTATTAATTGATATTGCCCTCTTGGATGACTAACCTGTTGTCTTGTTTTTGGTGCATTTTCATTAACTGTAATCTACTGAATTTACTTTCTGTATTTTTTGTTTCCTCATTGCTTTCTCTCCAGGGTGATCATTTGCCATGGTATGTAACTTGACACATACTTCTTCTCCTGTATATATTTCTGTTTTTTCTTATACTGTTTTGTAGCCATCTTTATAGCTCGGGTCGTGCCTGAAAATGGTCCAAGGGACACGCGCACCTACCCGGTGAACAAATAAATAAATGAAACTCAGAACGAGTCCGATAAAGAGTTTACCATGTAAAGAAATGCAGTTTTAAGTGAAAACGAGGTGAAACAGTAATAAAACATTAAAAAGTGTCGACCAGTAATAAAACAATAACACATGAGTGATATGACCTTTATAACTAACTTGTGGCTTTGTCACATGTGAGTTGTGGGTCTTACCCTTCACTGGTAGAGACAAATGTGTTATTCCACTGCATTCCATTTGGTATTTATTTATTTATTTATTTATTTCAATCTCAGTTTTAAAACTTTTGCGGTGGGAGCTCATTTACAAAGGTACCATGTCAGAATGTACAGAGCAGATACAAGTCAGAAGTCAATTTACAGCAGAATTCAAAAGTTTCATAACAAAAACAACTGACACATTTGCAACTAAACAACTAACTGGTACCATACATTTCTGCTTAAAATTAAATCAGCTTAATATTCTGTGGTGATTTGCATATGCAGACCATGATGCTTTGCATTGTGGGGGCATGTGTGATTTTGTATTTCTTTGAAACTTGGCTTCCCAGCCAAATGCCCTTTGGGATAACCATTGGGGTAACCATTGCCTCAGTGCTTGCGTACAGAGGTTCTTTGTCTTCTAAACAACTAACATGCTTGTGGCTAAACAGTTGACAATATACATTACTGGACAACATTTTGTAGATCTGACTGAAAATTTATGAACAATAAGGAGGAGATGGGTAGAGATTATGTTGAGGTTCTAAAACATTGTGACAGGGATAGGATCCCATCATCTTTTGGAAGGAGGTGAGTATAGAAGGAAGAGGGTTGGGAGGAAATAGAGGGGATGGGTAGATTGGGTAGGGGATTGATAACTGGGTTTTTAGGAGGGTGGCAGGGAGGAGAGGGATGGTAGAGGAGGGATCGAGAGAAGGGGCGGGGAGTTAGAGGGTCTGGGAAATGAGGGATGGAGTAGATGTCAAGGGGGAGTAAGTGTGGTAGAGGAGGGATCGGGAGAAGGGATTGGGAAAATGGAGGTATTGTGAGATGAGGGATGGGACAGATGTCAAGGAGGTGTACATGCTTTAAGGGTAGCGTTACCACATATAGAGAGTGGTATTCCCTATATGTACTGTATTTTTGCTATACTACCAAAACTACATTTTTTTGTATGTTTTCAATGTTTTAAGGGCTCTAGAATGAAAAAAATATTTGGGTATGCAAGTCTTATTTTTCTATGTCATTTCTACAGTAAGTGTACATTAACAGAACATATATGTTCAATATATTACAAATGCATAGTCTAAGAAATATTTGATATATAGCTAAACTATGACTGGTCTGATACTCATCTGGAAACCATATGGAATATATGCACTCTGTTTCCCCATTATGCAAACAGTAAGCCATGATGAGGGGTAGGTTGTTGTCTGATAAACACACAACCTAAGGTGCACAATGAGGCACAAGGCACTTGCACTGAATACATTCAGCACCTGGGGAGTGCACTTATTAGACACACAACCCACACCTCATTGTGGCTTATTGCTCTTACAAAATGGGTCATCATCAAAAATATGTGTCTAAAGAATAAATACAAAAAAAAAAAAAACAGATTTGTGTTTTTTCTTTATTTTATTGGCAAAATAGTCCCCTGCTGTGTCTACATCACTAGAGAGTGCTATAGGTGTCTAGCTCTGCTGGTGTCACACAATAAGTTAACTTTGCTTTTCTCTCCCCATCACTGCAGTTTGCTGTAAAGGAGCTTAATATGTATACCCTTGAGGAAAGAAGGGAGGGGGGGGACATGATAGAAACTTTTAAGTACCTCAGTGGAATCAACAAAGTACAAGAGGGTAGCATCTTTCAGAAAAAGAGACTTGCAAGAACAAGGGGACACAATTTAAAGATAGAAGGAGGGCAGTTCAGGGGCAATGTGAGGAAGTATTATTTCACAGAGAGGGTAGTGGATGCATGGAACAGCCTTCCTGAGGAGGTTGTGGGGTCTAAAATTGTGGGAGAATTCAAGAATGCATGGGACAGACATAAGGCAATTCTTGTGGGGGGTAGGAAGAAATAGGCTGTTGGTTAACTAGGATCTGCGGCCTATCCTGTAGGTAGGGAAATGGGCAGACTAGATGGGCCTAGCGGTCCTTATCTGCCGTCAAAGTCTATGTTTCTATGTAAGATTAGTTTAAAATAAGAAATAACCAGTAATTAGCTCTATGAATTAGGAACTTTTGGGGAATGACTTCTGGTTTGGCAAAAGCGAGCAGCAAGTGTTTGCAATGCCAACTGGGGGCACCAAGGGAAAGCTGCTGGCCACATCGGTTTCTTTTAAATACTATTGCAATTAGTGCTGTCTCCACTCCCCTAGCCACTGTTTCTACTGCGCTGCTTATCAGGTTAGAAATCGTGCTCACTCTCAACCATTTTTTTTTTATTGTGCGGCATTGTGTGGTGTTTAAATTGGTGTGCTCCCCGCCACTGTTTGTATACTATTATGCAGTATTGTGTCATGTCTGAAATCAGTTCTGTGAATGATGGCCGACAAGAATGATGACTTCCAGGTTTGTGATCGGTGTCCACATCTATATGGTTGGGAGCAGGCACTGTGCTCTGTTGGGAGATGTAGTTGTGTGGGGCAGGGGGTGATGACGAGCGAGAGGCCAGTGTCAGGTGTGTGTCAGGGTGGGACAGTATGTGAGGTGGGATGCAGAGTGAGCGTCTGGTGGTGGGATGAGGGTGCCTGAGAGACCAGCAGTCTGGCTAACAGCAGCTGGAATGGTGTGACTAACAGGACTAAGGATTACAAGCCTGTAATTATTGATTAAGAAAAAATGAATAAAAAGAGGTAAGGACTTTTTAAAGCCTTTTTAGATAATATGTGTTTGTTAGCTTTGGGTGGGGTGGGTGTTTATAAAAATATGTAGCTATGTCTTTTAATAGGTAAAAGCAAAGTAATGGATATAAATTTACTACTTTACTAATATGGCATCCAGAATTTTTTTTAAACTTTCTGGAAGGCATAGATAAGTGGGATGTGCTGCATTCTGATTTCCAGAAAAGGATCACCTGCAGGGTGCTCGCCCCATTAACACATGACTGGGGGTGGCTCCTGACCAGTCCAGATGTAGTGATGTCCCTACCCATTTTATAACTATTGATGGTATATGTGCACTCCATGGCTTATTTGGCAAATATCAAATTGGCCTGTTGATATAATATGCATATATTTCAGACATGTGATGAAAATATATTTTAAAATTTACTTAGAAATATGTTTGAAATACAAGTAAATAAAATATATTTAGAAAACATTTATTTTCCATATGGGAACTTAGAAAATATATCTTTTCCATACTGGAACACCAAAAGGAGTAGAACAGAGCAAAGGGTGGCAGGATGCCTGGAGTGGCAGAGTGGTGGAAAGGCGAGCCAGCTGTGACTAACAAAGAAATAAGCATCCAAAATATGCATGGGTATGTGATCTTAAATAGGGCTTGTTGGGAGGCATGGTAAGAGTTGCCTGCTACCCCCACGAGCCCCAGGCTTCAGCCTTGTAATTCCAGAGTTGCATCACTCTGCCACCTTGGAGGTTAAGGTTCAAATGTGATTCCCAGCATTGTACGCAAGGGCTGGTTGTGGTTTGAGCACATCATAATGGTAAGACACTTGGTTCCAAGGTAGCTGGAGAGGGGCACTGACCATTCACACCCACTTGACCCCAGCCAGTTGACCATGTAGCAGCCTTGCTGTTGGCCGTAAAGGCGGTCGCTTCCGCTTCTGCTCCCTGCTGGAGGAAGGATGCGGTTGTGGTGATGACTCAGAGTGGCAGTGTGGGGGCTTCCCATCATTCACACACCCCCAACCAGTCAACCATGTGGTGGCATCTCTATTGGCAGTATTTTATTTTATTTATAGAGTTTCCTAAAATACAGGATGAGTTCCATGAGAAACAAGTCTCGTATACAGAACGTCCCAAGTCATAAATACAACCATACACAACAACAACAATTTAAACAGTTGAGACAGCATATACAAAGCAAGTAATAAAAACAGTTACAAAGAGACTGTTCCTGTACTAGGCTGTAAAGGCAGACACTTACCCACGCTTCCCACTGGAGGAAGGGTATGGTCACGGCGTAACTCTCAGTGTCAGAGAAGGGGGATTGTAGAAGGTGTTCAGGGGTGGGTTACCTTCAGTTATCATGGCTCCATCCCTCAGACAAATGGCCGTCATTGTCAATGTCTCAAGACATTTGTCTAAACGGGGGGAGGTGGTGACAACCTTATGAAATCTAAGTCACATGACACCATGCCTTACTGCTCAGATCATGAGTGACCCCCTTGTACAGCTGTACAGGGTCCCAAATCCTTATCTGAATGTTAATATCAAAACTACTTCTACAGATCTGGCTGTACAGCAGTTGTGTGCCCTACTTTTGTGACACAATTCCTCTATTATAAATCAATAACCAGTGGCTTAGCATGGATGCTGGAAGTTTTCACTAATCAGTACTGCAAGCATCAATTAAGAAATGACTAATGCTCTGAAACCCTCCTAGGACGGTACATAGCTAATTATTTTTAGATCATTTACCTGATTCTTTTCAAAACAGCTCACCTACTTCTACACCTAGGTAATTATTAAGTGGTTACTGGCACAGCTGGTGGGAACTATCACTGTGCGAACAGCACCTTTCTTTGACAACAGCTAAGTGCATTCTACCACCTGATACTGTTAAGGAGTTTAATCTGTGATTATTGAAAAAAACATGTCTGTAATTTCACAACAAACATGAGATTTCAGACAATGAATCACAGTGTTGGGCCTACTTAGTCATTTCATTAGGCTAGTTAAAGATGAAAAATGAAATATGTGTTTCTTAAAAATATTCAGAAACACAATAGAAGCATGATCTGTGTAATGTAATGAACGATAAAATGGGTAGGGAAAATGCTGCAGCCTGGTTGGCAGATCTCTCTACTGCACAGATAAAAAAAAGTTCTCCAAAGGAGGACGAAGTACAAAAGAAATCCATGTGCTACATATTAACATGTTGACAATTCAAACAGCCATCATTGTTTTCCCCACAGTGGAGAAAAATTAGATACTTTTAAGGTCTCGCTGCCTCCTCTGTATTAATTTTTCTGCTTTTATTAGACACATGACCAGTTGATTCATGGTTGCAGAGTAATTCACTTATTGTGCGAATACTGAGAATACTGACATTTCAACCAAAGTTGTTACCCACTAGGTTACCACTGACGATCTTGACCAAAGTTGTCACGTACTAGATCACTGCTCTCCCTGCCCACCTGAGCAACTCATCAACCCATCTGCTTTCTCTGTCTCTCTCTCTCTCTCTCCCTGTTACCACAATAAAACCTCCCATGTACATTCAATTTTCTTCAACTGTTTATTTTTATGTAAAACAACCTCACTGACTTCTTGATCACTGTTCCCTCCCACCCACACTCATGCTTGTCACACTACATGTAATTTGCAAGGTCTGCATCACATAGTTGACCTAGAAGGTTGCACTGTAGGTAAACAAACAGAAAGAAAAAAAAACACAAAAACAGCCGCTTCTTGACTGTACCTTGCAAGTTGCTCTCTCCAGTCCCAGCAACCCCCCTATACCCTTTCTCAGTGCATTGGAATCCCCTTCATTTGCACTTCATGGTCTGACATAAACTGCCAGTTTTGGAGGTAACACAACAGTCTGGGCTCAACAGAGCACGCTATAAAATCAAACCTAAACTACCCTGTCCCGCTCAAGTGTACACCACAGACTGAGTTTTTATTAACAATATAACAACCACAATGGGGGGGGGGGGACATGACAGCAACAGTGTCACACTACATAAACAACAAACTAACAAGCACAAAGCTATAGAAGCCACTTTAGGGCAAAAGTCCTAAAACAAAAATAACAAAAAAGCCATCAAGCAGAAGAACTATTTTAGGTGCAATTTAATTAAAGATGATACATTTTTCATATTTAAACATCTTTATTTTGGTACCGGTCAGTAACATCGCGGAACAAAATAAAGTGAACAAAAAATAAAGTGGCAAAAACAGTGACGCCATCAATATTGGCAGCGCATAATGCAGCACGCCAGAACAATGCAGGCCACATGACATGCAGGGAGCAAACAACGTCCACCGCATGGAGACACTGCACTGGAACACACAGCTGCAGGCACCCATGCACAGGAACAGCACAGGGGGTGCAGGGAGATGGAACAGGGCAGGGTGCAACCACCACTGGAGGAAGCAGGCCACTGGACACCTACCATGGTAATCTAATGGCACAGGCACTCACATGGTGGGGTACCCCCACCCAGAATGCAGAGTGACGGAGACAGTGCTCTGGGTAACCACTGGAGGACAGGTGGACCATGGCCACCATGTGGATGGCTGTGTATAATGCAAGGGGCCAGGAGCACAAGCCAGCATGTCCTCAGCAACACACACAACACACAGGACAGGGGAGATGGCATGCTGGCTTGTGCTTCTGGCCCCCTGTGGTTCCAGTGCAGGACCTCCATGCAGTGGATGTTGCTTGCTACCTGCGTGTCGTGTGGCCTGCATTGTTCTGGCATGCTACATTTTGTGCTGCCAATACTGATGGTGTCACTGTTTTTGCCACTTTATTTTTGTCCACTTTATTTTGTTCCGCAATGTTACTGACCAGAACCTTAAATTTTCCATGCATATAAAATATGAAGACCCATTTTATATGTGGAAGAAGACACTCCAGGGAGGTATGGCCAAGCCAGTGACCAAGATGGATACCAAAGCTCCATGATCATCCACTTTAAATCTAATTCATCTGGTTATTTGTCAAGGGAAAACCACCTCAACTTGCTTCATCTACCTGCAGAGATAGCCTTGTAACCAAAATCAGTGAGGAAACAAATGCAAATTGTGCTTGAAGGGACACTGTCAAACTTTTTTGCATTATTTTTTTTTTCTATTTGAAAACCAACGTTTCATGATTGCATACTGTCTCTAAGACTCATTGAAGTTGTTGGTTGTTTGATCTGTTTCCTTTCTTGGTAGAACTGAATGTTGCAATTATATCCAATCTTGTTTTCTTCAAATCCTGTGTCTGTGCTCATTGCATATATACGGAACATTAGGAACAGTGCAGCTGCTCATGATACAGTGGTCTCCTCTCCTCCCACAGCATTATGACTGGCTAGATTGTGTTAGGGCATTCCCAAGTCCAAGAAGGATGCAGTGAGAGCTGATCAAGGACTGCAAACAAACACATTTTGGTGTGGTAACACCAATATGGTGGGCAGTCTGTTTTTCACTTTTTAAAAAGAAAAAATGAATTGGAATCAAACTACCAACTACATCAGCAACCTCTACCGAATGATAGCAACCATTACATGTGCTTTTAAATCTACAGACAATTTGAGGCCTATAGGAGTTGACAGCGTCCCTTTAAAGCAGTGACTGGGTATGTCAAGGAAGACAGTCTAGTGGAACAACAGAAGCATGGGGGTGCTAAAGTGGGAAGGGTCAAGCAAGTCAACCCACAATTCCCAACCACAAAGTCAACACAGACCCAAAAGATATTGATCGGAATCCTGGTCAAGGAGCTCAAAAATGAAGTCAGAGCAGGCTTTGAAAACATCAGTGCTAAACTCACTCACCTCCAGAGCACAGTAAATGGACTGGTATAACAGGTGGACACCATGATAAGAGACTGGAGGAACTGGAGCAGAAAGTGGGTGAGCAGGAAGAGCGCAGCAAAGACAAGTCAGCTGCCTTACAAACTGCAAAGCAAACCAGCAGTGAGCTCACTGTCATCCTTGATGACCACGAGAACCATGGGAGATGTAACAATGTGCAGGTGGTCGGCTTCCCAGAGGGACTGGAGGGGACTGACCTGCTTGCATTCCTTGTCACATGGCTGCCTTCTATACTGGGGCTTCCCAAGAACACAGTGCTGGAGGTGCAACGAGCACATTGATCACTAGGCAAGCATGCAGGACTCACCAAAAAGCCAAGACACTTTTTAATAAACTTTCTCCTGTACTAGAACTGGCAACAGGTACTCCAGGCACCTCACAGAATGGGAACATTTAAAATGAACAATAGGTGATAAGGGTTGATCATAGCCTACAGCTGTAGGCTACAGAGAATGAGCAAGGAGTTCAACCAAGTTTTTGTAGTTTGCTCTCTCAGAATGGGAATATGCCATCAGGCAGGGAGGAGAGAGTGGAGGCCTGCTATGAGGTAAGTGGAGCATCTTCACTGTGTGGGGCAGAGTCATGTATTGTTAAACAGTGTGCTGCAATTATATGCTGAGTTGACTTTTGGGGACTGTGTGTTTGATTTAGGATGAGAGGGAGGCACCAGTCGGCAGGCTGAGGGAGAGAGATTGGCAACAGAATTCTGGTGGCTTTGGAGATCCCAGCAGATGAGGTGACTATAGCCAGCCAATAGAGCAGCTACAATTCCTATATAATTCTCAGGGGATGAAATGAGCCCTCACATGAGTGACCCCAAAGCGTGAGTGGCCAGGAAGCAGGAGTGTGGTGTTTAAGCAGCATCTTGGGGCACTGGCAGGACTTCTGCAGGGAGGACCACAGGCCGCATGCCATGCTGGTTGGTGGAGGGTACAGGTTAGTGTACAGGGAAGGGCAGAAAATACACAGTCAGGTGCTGGTAGGAGTTTGCAGCTGATCCTTATCGAGGGTCAGCTTGAAAATAAATTATATATTGAGGGTGCACTAGTGAGGGCAGGCAGCTCCTATCTGGGATCAGCCCACAAGGGCAACACAGGCAAGAGAGTACAGCTGGTCCTTACCTAGGGTCACCTTACATTTCTATTGGGGTTCAAGGAAGCAGAAGGCATGAAGTATAGCTAAGTGCAGTAATAGGGAAGGGTTAAAAAAGTTAATATGTGGAGAGGGGGAATGCAGTGGGGGCAGGGTGAAGTGGGTAGAGTGGTAAAGTGTGGGGTGTGTGGGGCAGCAGTGTTTCTGGGAACTCTCTGGCAGGTGGGGAGGATACCTGATTTGGCATCACATTAGGCAACTGAGGACAGAGTTTTGGCAGCTGAGGCATGAGATAGGTGCACTGGTGGTGGTGGTGGGATCGTAGGGTAGGGGAAATGAAGTCAGGGTAAGTAGGGAGAAAGGGCATGTGTATGTGAATTCAGGCAAGAGAGGGAGGGTTGATGGCGCAGGGAAGTGGGTGTTGGGCATGGGAGAATGAAGGGATAAACAGCAGTGAGGGCAGAAGGGAAGGGTAGGGGGCAGGCCAGGGGAGAAAAGTAAGGAGGGGTAGGTGGTGAGCCAGAGGAAGGAGAGGCTCAGGAGGAGGGAAGGGGAAAGTGGGTATAGACTGTCAGGAAGGAGAGCAAGAGGGACAGGAGGGAAAAGTGGAGGTGGGTGGGATTGGGCAGCAGTATGGACAGAAGGGAAGAAGGGCTCAGGATGAGGGGAGCAGGGGGGTGATCTTGGGGAGATTAATTGTGAAGGGGGTGAGATGGGGGGAAGGGCCAAACCATAGGTGGGTAGAATGCATGCCAGGGATGATGGCAGAGAGTTGGACCTCTGGTAGCATGGCACATAGGACAGGGAGGGGGGACATTACATTATAGTGTACCTGGGTAAGAATAACCTTGCTGGATGTGAAGTGGGGGTAGTACAAGGGAGGTTGAAGGAGGTGGGGAAAATCTGCAGGGTAGAAGGGAAGTTGGTAGCCTTTTTGAAGTGCTCCTGGTCTCAAGGGCTAGTATGGCAAGGAAGCTGAGGATTGCCAAATTTAACAAATGACTTAGAGGGTGGTCTGAGGTTGAAGTGTATGGGTACATTGACCGGTGGGACTGGATATGGGACAACAAGGACCTGTATTCACTAGACAGTTTCTGTTAAATAGAAAGGGCCAAAGGGGAGGATCATGTGATGCAGAGAACCTGCTAGCAGCTTCACTTCACTGCTTCAGCCACCTGAATCAATTTGATCCGTATTACTGCTATTTACTGCTGCTTAAACAATCTGAGTCAGAGTGAAGTTAAGGTCATTTGCTTGCCATCATGGGGATTATTTACATCTATGGAGGTCGAAATGAAGAAAGCCCAGCCAAGGCATACTCCTCCAAACACCCTGGACAAGGCCCCTAAAAAATCCAAGGCCTCTCCTATTGCCGACTCCCAAGCCATGGCTACTGGCACACCCGAGCAGGAACCTCTCACCCTGACATGATTTCTAGACGGGTTTTGGACATTTAAGCAGGAGTTCAAGGTCATCACTACAGAACTTAAAACTCTTTTGTAAGTGATGGAGAGCATTTCTCAACGTACCTCAGATAGTGAAGCCCACATCCATTCACTGGAAAATCATGCTGCCAAGATAGATCCTGAGCTGGTGAACGCACAACAATGGATTTCCAAACTCGAGCTAAAGGTAGAGGACCTTGAGGGCTGCAGCCACAGGAACAACGCAGTTCTTATTGGACTGCCCAAAAAGGAGGAAGGTCTTAATCCTGTGTTGTTCAATCAAATGTAACCCCTAGATGGCGCTATCCCAGGGGCTACTACCCCTGCCTGATTTGCCACTAATAGGTTGAGGGGCCTGGATCCAATGGCGGGTGCCTCCACCCAGAGGTCAGGGTTTGCAATAGTTAAACTAACTTGGTCACAGCCCTCTGGGACACTGCAACCCCCCTTTCTTCCCACTAGTGGCCCACACAATATATCAGAATTACCTTCACAGTATACACTTACCCCCAGGACTGGTTCCGGCACTGGGACCTCCTGTGAAATGAGGATACAGTGCAACAATCACAGTACAGTACTCTAACATAGACAAATACCTCAGGCAGTATAACTTTGCTGAAACAAGCAGCTCTGATTTATTTAGGGGGATATAACAAGAACAGGGGGAAATCAGGTTAATTAGCTTATCACTCTAATCATCCACCTATGGCTCTGTGCACAGGCCTATCCCTATCAGTTACTGTCCCTGGGTACCCAAGCCCTAGTGGCTAGTCCAAACCGTGGCAGCTGGTAGGGGCCCTTTCACACAGAGAAAAGGAAAATTAAACAGTCAGCAGTACAGTAATTCCATTTGGATTTAATGTGGCAATTCAACAGGAGCGACCCTGAATTAGTACTCACGACTTCCAAATAAGATAGGGTCCTTCAATATCAGCAGGGCTACTCTTGAGCTCCAAGAGACTCTTCACACATTTATATGGTAAAAAAAGAAAGTACTATACCAGGCAGGCTGCTTCTCTATCCCGATCGCAATTACTGCACAATACCCGGGAGAATACACAGCAGATTCAGTTCCTGACAGACAGAGTGCAATTCAACAATTTCTCCAGTCTTCACAGGTGAGCCTGGTTTCTACTCTTCAGAGATCCTTTGATTCTTTTCACAGGATGGATTCAGTCCTAACAAGCAGTTACACAAGCTGCAGACTGAACCTGGGCCTTACACACATTGACTGAAATCAGTAATTGAAGGAGCACAGGGCTCCTTCCTTCTTCACTGCCAAAGCTCAACTGAAACTCCAACTGACAAAACCAGGCACTTCCTTTGAGTTCCTCCAGTTCTTGACTGGATTGGCTGTCACTCACAATAGACTGCTGCTGTTGGTCCAAAAGGTGCTGAAGTCTAAACTACATCTCCCAGAGTCACTGCCCATACAATCCTCTGTGGCTGGCTCAGATTATGAGTCCAAGTTCTGATTCGTCCAAGGCACCATTTTAGAGCTAGCTTACCCCACACTGATTGGTCCAGTTCAGCAGTTCAAAACCAGAATGGGGAACTAGGCAGACACTGTTCTGACTGCAAAGAAAGCAGGTTAGACAAACTGTAATTTCATTATTACTGTAAATGATTTCTGGCAAACAGTTACATCTTTCAGATAGGTTCCTTTGCACTCCTAGTGACTGCAAAATGGAGTGAATTGGCAGCAGCTTGGTGGTACTCAATCAAAGAAACACACAGTCCCCCATACAAACTAATTATGTCTGCAAGCAGACAGCTCTTAAAGAGACAGTACCAGAGGTTCTAAAAACACTCACTGATAAATGGCTTAAACGCCAAACACCATTCAGGCTTGGAGCATTCAAGCAAGCTCCTGGAAGTCTTTTGGGAACTCCCATTTGCAGGGGGGTTACACAAACATTCGTGGAAAAAGTAGCGGGCCCATCACCATTTGGCCCAAAATACATCATCAAGCTTGCACATTGTGCCTTTCGTCCCATGCCCTCCTATGGGCCCCCTCTCCCAGACCCTTCATCTTTTATTTCCTTAACTTTTTGGAACAGCAGCACTTCCTAACCAAGATTCGGGATATACAAGATCTATGCTGGGAAGGGGCTAAGATATGAGTTGCTCAGGATTTACCTCTAACAGTCCATCAAAGGCGAACAGCATTTCATCCCCTAATTACGAAACTCATTGCGGCCGGAATAAAGTTCAAGATGGGATTCCTGGCTCAGCTTCAAGTTCTCGCAGTGGGTAAATGGGCCACATATGATGACCTTGAAGCAGCCACAGCGGATCTTAAATCTGCCTTCCCTGACCTCTTTAGGGATCCTTGAGATGAGTTCCATTCTACGAATGGTTGCAACTAATTTCAGTTCACTACTACATCCTTGTCTTGCCCGTATTGTTTAAATTTCAGCAGACAGGCTATGCCCTGATAACCCCTTCTTCAAACCTTTTGCTCGATAAGTCCCCCCAGGTGACCGCAACTTGATGCATCATACCTTCTTGGAATCCTGATCATTGTGGTGATGGCCCCTTGACCAGAGGAAGCGCCAGGCAGTCGGACATCTGCAGTGACTTGGGGCCTATTTTTACTGGGTTACAAATGCACTGCAGCTCTCTAGTGGCTCAATGTGCGCATGATCACGAAGGAGACTTGTGCCCTGTGTGGTATGACCAGAATGTCCCTCTGCCACTAGAGGGACTTACTTTCCACCCTGCAGAGTTGATTCATCGTACATCATAACAGACCACTTGTTTGGCAACTGTTATTTCTACTGCTATGCTATATATTTAACTAGTTAGTAGGCCTGCAGCTTTACTTGGTGTTTTGTAACCCCCCTACAAATGGGGGTTCCCAAAAAGTATTCCTTGAGCTTGCCTAAATGCTCACTGCCAGACTGGTGTCCTGCGTTTTAGCAGTTTAAATGTGATTACCAGAGCCTGTATAGCCTCTGTGTACTGTCTCTTTAACAGCTGCCTGATTGCAGCTCTTGTAATCTGAGAGGGAGCTCTGTTGTAAGATGTAACTATTTGCTGAAAATCATTTAGAGTGATAATGATAGTGTAATTTGTCTAACCTGCTTTCTTTGTAGCAAGGACTGTTTTGTTTGTCTCCACTATCTTGGTCCTGGACTGCAAATTGGACTGAACAGTACTGGTGGGACCTAAAATGTAGCCGGACGACAGGAGCTGTCTGAAGTCAAAATCTGCAGGAATTGTAGTTTTGAACTTTTTGCGTCTTTTTTGCAACTGAAAGGGGAGCTCTTGCTTTGATTGACAGCCAAATCAGCCACCCAAACCTTTTGGATCTTGGGGAAGTCCCAGGCTGCTTGCAGTTTTCAGTTAGATCTAAGCTAGAAACTGAAGAGTAAGGAGCTGAAGTGATTCTGAGCAGCAATCCAGAGTGGATTCACATGGGAGAACTGTGAAAAGGCTTAGTTTTTGGCCCGCATGTCTGTCTGTTGCTCCTGAGAGGGAGAGAAGAGAATTATTTTGGACTAAATCCAAGTTTGTGTGACTAAAGTAAGTTACTAGTGGGCCAGGCTCAACCTGAAGAAGACTGAAGATTTTTGCTGAATGCGATCGGCCTGTCAGGAGATCCAGCGATTCCTAAACTCCCGGTGTGTGCAGAGACTTTGCGATTGTGACTGAGGAGCGCTTTGCCTGGTACAGTAGAATCCCCTTACATGTAAATGTGCTATGAGCTGCTAGTGGGTTGTGAGTTAATTCCCCACTGTGTGAACTGTGTTCTGCTTGCTGGAAGCTGTATCCAGCCCAAAACGGACTGCATCTGAATTTGTCTCCATGTGGTCTGGGCCTTGCCAGACTGGCCCAGCCAGACTACCCACTGCACAGAAAATCCATCGACAAGAGAACTGCTTGGGGATCAGCCCCCTGCTCAACGCTTGAACAGGAACAACGCCTCTGTGACTCGTGTGGGCCCGGCTTCTCCTGGCATTCCAGATCAACCACCTGCAGTCTCAATTTTCATCCAGCCTGTGTCCAGTCTTGGGTATCGTGAGTAAATACCAGGGTAGCTCCCTACAATAATAGCTTAATCTGGGTGTGTCATCTGATTGTCTTGTTGTTTCGTTTCCTTTATGAACTGAGCCCTCTGGCTCCGGATTACAATATTGTATGCTGTGCATGTTGTGTTTTCCATCACAGGGCCCCAACCAGCTGCGACGCTGGCCAACCCCGGGCATCAGTCCTGACTAGCCCATCTTTTCTCCACCTGGGTACCCAGAGGTGTGACTGTATGGGTGACTCAAAGCGCATGCATAACTGCTTGATTGATATAACCTTTAAGCTAATTAACCTGATTTTGCCCCTCCCTTGTTCAAGTCCCCTGAATAAATCAGATCTAACTTTTTCTGCATGTAATGTGACTGTGGTTCCTGTTTGTGCTCAAAGTACTGTACTGTTGCTATTTACTGTGAATAACCTTGTTTTACAGGGGGTCCCCAGGGTCAAGCCAGAGGAACCAGCTCTGGTGGTAAGTGCAAACAGTGTGGGTATTTGTGTGGTGTACCAGGGGTATTGTGAAAGTGATTATTGTACAGTGTTCAGGCCACTAGAGGGAAAAGAGGGGGGGTTACAGTGTCCTGGAGGGCTGTGCCCAGGTTAGCATGACCACTACCAACCCTAACACTCCAGGTGGAGGCACCCGTTTTAGAACTCAGGCCCTTAACTTGCTACTAGCCAAGCAGGCAGGGGTAGTAGCCACTAGGATAAGCGCCACCTAGGGGTTACATCTTGGAGGCTCACCACTGGGATTAGTGTCCCCTAGTGGCCAAATTTGAGAATTGCTGTTAAAAATAAATGGCTACCCCAGCAGAAGTGGCTGTACACCAGTTGGTGGGGTGGTGTACTGGGCAGGAGATCGACCCCCAAAATGCTATATGTAACCCCCAGGTGGCACTATCCCAAGGGCTACTACCCCTGCCGGTCTGGCTAGCGACAGTTTAATGGGCCTAGGTCCACTGACGGGTGCCTCCACCCAAGGGTTAGGGTTGGTAGTGGTTAAACTAGCTCAGGTACAGCCCTCAATACACGGTAGTCACCTTCCCAATGCCCCATATATGCACACTGTTTACACATACAGTACCCACTTACCCTCAGAACTGGTTCTTGCAGCACGTCTCTGAGGACCCCCTGTAAAACAAGGTTAGGCAATATACACATACACAATGCAATGCTGGTTCTATATGTACTGACACCACAGACAGTATATAGTTCAATAACAACAAATCTGATTTATTTCGGGGACAGTAACACGGGAGGGGGCAATCAGGTTGATTTGGTTTAGCAAGGTTCAAATCACAGTACTGTGCATACATATAGGGTCCAAAATGTCACCTCTCTGGGTACCCAGGATGGGAGAGGGGGATAGCCTTTGCCCAGGGTTGGCCAGCTGGTGCAGATGGATGAGGCCCTGTAGGAAGAAAATATATGCACAACACACGCTTGTAATCCAGAGCCAGATGGCTCAGTTCGTAGAAAGAAAACACCAGAAAATCAGTTGACACACTTTGATTAAATGAAAGGTGCAGAGAGCTTCCTTGATTTGTACTCACGATACCCCAAGCAGAGAACCTGATGGAGGAGGTTGTTCTGGATTGCCAGAAAAGCATGGAGTCAAGGCCCTCGTGACAGGGCCCAACTGTTTTGGATAACAGACGGAGTCAGTCCGATTAAATTGAGTTCAGTTTCCGGCTTCACCTCACAACTAACAGTAATTGGGGAATCAAAGTCGCGATCCCTAGAAGCACTAGACACATTCATATGTAAAGGAAATAACTATACCAGGCAGCTGCTTCTCGATCCCGATCACAAACACTGCAAAACCTGGGAGCACACACAGCATCAGAAGTTCCCGACAGGCCGATCGCACTTCAGCAAATATTCGGTCTTCTACAGGACAAGCCTGGTTCTGCACACTTCTCCTTTCTCTTCCGAACTTGGGTTCAGCCCGATTCACACACTCTAATGGCTGCAGGCTGACTTCAGGGCCTCCCACGCGCTTCCCGTGTGAACTACTTGCCGCAATAGCACAGAGCTCCTTCTCCTTACACAGTCACCTCACATCTGGCTTGCCAGCAACAGTTCAGGGCATTTCCTTTGGCTTCACACAAGTTTGGTTGGTGGATTTGGCTGTCAATCACAGCAGGGCTCCCTCTGTTGGTGCAAAAAGCCGCCAAGGTCCAAATTACAATTCCCAGAGGCACCTGCCATACATCCTCCTTTGTAGCGGGCTCCAGGTGAGAGTCCAAGTTCTGGTTGGCCCAAGCAGTCTTCATTTTAGGGCTCCCCTAACCCAATTGGCCCAGCTCAGCAGTTCAGGCCCAAAATGGAGGGACAAAACACACAGGGTCCCAGATGCAAAAAAGGCAGGTTAGACAAACTACAATTTTACTAATACTCTAAATGATTTCGGGCAAACAGTTACATCTTTTAATTAGGCTCCCTCTGCGCTCTTAGCGACTAGAGAAATGGAGCGATTAGACAGCAGCTCAGGCCCCCCATTCAAACTAGTTAAGCCTGCGAGCAGGCAGCTCTTAAAGAGACAGTACCAGAGGCTCTAAAAGCACTCACAACGCCCACCTTTAAGCTGCATTACGCTGAACACCAGCTAGGCAGGGAGCACTTAGGCAAGCTCCAGGAAGGCTTTTAGGAACCCCCATTTGTAGGGGGGTTACATATGCTTATCCTGGATATTCCCCTAGGTACCAATAAGGACACTGTAGAGGGAGTACTTTCCAAGGTTGAATGTTTACAAAACCCTGTGGTGGTGGGTCGACAGGCTAATCTGCTCGCCCAAAGTTTCATGGCGTTAGTAGAGTGTAAGGACCCAGTAGACAGTTCCAAAATGCCACGGACTATCACCCTCGAAGGAGCCCTCACTGCCTGGAGAGTGATAACTAAAGACAGTAAAGTACCTGGGGAGAATGAGCCCCCCCATCTGAGACTTTTGAGGAGAAATTTGCTAAGTTGTTGCTGGAGGAAGGGAAAACTGTGGAGGACTTAAAGAAACTATTCCTGCCACCTGGGGGTGTTCCTCCCCCAACACTCCCTCCCACTCCAGCACCCATTATTGCCCCTCTTTCTGTGCCCGTGCCAATGCTGGCTCCTATGTCTGTACCTACCATTAGTCACGACTCTTACTGAAGGTTCAGAATCTTCTCCGGCACCCTCCCCATCCCCCATGGGATGGATGATTGAGAGACCAGGATAGATTGTGTTGCCCCTTTGGTACCTGAATGGCAGTGTGCGGAGGCTGAAAAATGGAAAAGGATCATAGAAAGTTTGAGGGATCCTGCCCTAGAGGCCATTAAATTTCTGAGGTCCGCAAACCCTGATGCATCTGCCCAGAAGTACCTATCTGCACTCAAAGGCAATTTTGGGAGCATTGAGTCAGGGGAGAACTTGATGTGGAAATTTCAAGGTACAAAACAATGGCCAGGTGAAAGTTTTTCTGCATATCTTACTCGTCTGGAAAGAGCGCTGCAGAAGGCTTACTGAAAAGGTGGGGTAGCCGCCAGTGACTTAAACCATGTGAGGCTGGGGCACATACTGCAACATGCAAAGCATTCTAAATTGCAGATCCTTCAATTAAGGCTCCCAGATAGAAGGGGTAACCCACTGGACTATTGTGACTTGATAAAAGAACTCCGGGAGGTTGAAGATGAAGAGGGGGATTGTAATTCTAGGGTGAGCGCAGCCCAAGTGATCACAGCATCGGAAGGCCCTTCCGAAGTGGGGACCAATGAGGGTGTGCCGCCATGGGATGAACTGCTGAGGGAGCTCAGGGAAACAAAAAACAGTCTCTTTATGAAGGCCGCTCCTGCAAGTACAGGCACCGATCCTTATCCAACTGCATCTGCTATGGGGGTGGGAGTGTCCACCCAGGCATCTCCTGCTGACAGCAGCTCGAAACACGATGTCTTGACTATGGAAGTAAGAGAATTGACGAGATGTCTCCAAATGCTCACCACACAGCAGACAGAGATGGCACAACGAGGTTTTCAGTTGGTAGTACCACCGCCCCAGCTCCCAGTGTGATGCCTCGGCCACCCCAAATCCCAGACAACATATTTTGCCATAATTGTGGGAAGGATGGGCACATGAAGAGAGAATGGTGGTCCACAAAAGACATAGATAAAGTTGTATATAGGCTTCAAGGCGAGCTTCGGAGAATGAATCAGCGGTCGAGGAGTGCCCAAAATGACCGCAGTGAGGGTTCAAGAAGTAGTAACTCAAATCCCTATGTGGCTAAATCATCTGTCCAGGACCCTGCTGCTGTCCCTCCAGAATGGTCCAAAATAGTGGGCCCTTCAATGGAGACAACTGTGGCTGTGAATGGTATTCCTAGTCAGGCTGTGCTGGACAGTGGGTCACAAGTGACCATTGTATTTAAGGACTGGTATGACAAACACTTATCTGCTGTGCCTTTACAATCCATGGAAGGCCTACATGTGTGGGGACTGAGTGACAAGTCTTATCCCTACTTAGGATATGTCTGCCTCTGGTTGTCATTTCCTGCAGCTATAACTGGTGTGGAGGAGCAAGTCGAGACACTGGTCTTAGTGTGTCCCCCTACTGGACTGTATGATGGGGTTCCCCTGTTAATTGGGACCAACGCCCATATGTTTGGGAGACTGGCACAACTCTGTCACAAGGAACAAGGGCGACGGACTGGGAAGGCCCTAAGAATTCATGCTCTGATCAAGAGAGCCTATGATTTGCAACAGAACCCCAAGGGAGTGAACCAGGATGAACCGGTAGGGGTCATGTGGAAGAAGGATCCCGATTCAATGATACTGGCCCCAAATGCCCAGTGTACTGTTCAAAGGGAGGTCCGCCTCCACAAAGATTTCAAGAACAAAATACTGATGTTGGACGTGCCAGGCGATGGAAAATTACCGGAAGGATTATTGGTTAAGCCCAGCATCTTGCCAGCTCGTGCTCATGCCTATGCATGACGAGTGATGGTCCAGATTCATAATGTGTCAGATTGGGAGATCCGGGTGAACAGAGGATGCACCCTAGCTACGGTACACTGTGCAGACACTGCAGTGTTGCCCAGCAACAAGCACCCTGGCAAGACAGATAGAGTGACTCCCGACTTGTTTGATTTCGGTGACTCCCCGTTGCCAGCTGAATGGAAGACTAGAATTAGCCAGAAACTTGCCCAGAGAGATCAAGTGTTTTCATTGAAGGAATGGGACATGGAATATGTCCAGAGTGCGGAGCATCACATACGCCTGCACGATGAACGGCCATTTTGAGAGAGGTCTCGACACCTAGCCCCTGCAGACATAGACAATGTGAGAAGACACTTGTAGGAAATGCTTGCGGCTGGTGTGATACAAGAATCCAGGAGCCCATATGCTTCTCCCATTGTGGTTGTGCATAAGAAGAATGGATCTGTGAGAATGTGTGTTGATTATCGGACCCTCAACAGGCGGACCATCCCTGATCAATACACCATGCCCCGTATACAAGATGCTCTGGATTGTTTGAATGAGAGCAAATGGTTCTCGGTGTTGGATCTTCGCAGTGGATATTACCAGATTGCGATGGCTTTGGAGGACAGTGAGAAGACAGCCTTCATCTATCCTTTGGGGTTCTACGAATTCTTGAGAATGCCATAGGGGATATCGGGCACCCCAGCCACCTTCCAGTGACTGATGAAATGAGCGGTGGGAGACATGAATTTGCTGGAATGCCTGGTGTACTTGGACGATGTCATTGTGTTTGGGAGCTCCCTAGGGGAACATGAGAGTTGACTGTTCAAAGTACTAGACCGACTGGAAGATTTCGGCCTCAAGCTGTCCATTGACAAGTGCCAGTTTTTCCAAACCTCTGCGAAGTATGTGGGGCTCATAGTGTCTACAGAGGGGATAGAGACTGATCCTAGTAAAGTTGAAGCCTTGACTACTTGGCCCCAGTCCCACAATTTGAAAGAACTACGACATTTTCTGGGATTCTGTGGCTACTACTGCTGGTTCAAAAAGGACTATTTCAAAGTGATTCGGCTGCTCTTGGCTCTTACCCAGGGTTACCCTCCTACCAATCGAAAATAAAAAAGGGGTCGTCAAAGAACCAGACAAAGCATATATCCACCCAGGTGAACTTTTCGGGTCCCGTTGGATGCCTGACTGTGAAGCAGCTTTCCACAAAGTCATATACCAGCTCACCCATGCCCCCATCCTCGCTTATGCTGATCCCACCAAACCCTATGTGCTGCATACTGACACCAGTCTGCAGGGTCTAGGAGCTGTACTGTATCAAGACCATGAGGATGGTTTGAGACCAGTGTCATTCACCAGTAGGAGCTTGACCCCGTCAGAGCGAAACTACCCTGTGCGCAAGTTGGAGTTCCTTACATTAAAATGGGCCATTGTCAACCAGTTTCATGATTACCTCTATGGGGCGAAAATATTGGTGAGGACTGACAATAACCCATTGACCTATGTACAGACTTCAGGTAAGTTAGATGCCACGGGGCACCGGTGGCTTTCTGCAGTGTCAACATATGATTATGCTGTCGAATACAGACCGGGCCTGAATCATATTGATGCTGATGCCCTATCCTGGAGGCCCATTTCCAAGAGCGACTGGGTCAGGCTGTCTGAACCTGACATCCGAGCATTGTGCCAAAAGTTTGATAGAAATGAACAGATGTCTACGGACACAGCGGACTGCTTAGCAGATTGCTTGGGCCCCTCTGACACCTGCATACCGGCAGCTTATTGTCACTTTTCTGCTCTAGATATTAGTGCACTACCTCAGTTTGACAATGACAGCATTCAATGGGCTGAATCCTGAGATCCTATGATTCAGCCAGTACTTGATGCCCTTTGTGCAGGAAAAGATGTGTCCAAGTTGCGTTCCTCTGATCTGCGAACCACTTTATTGTTTAAAGAAGGCCCCAGGTTGAAGCTGCTTAATCAGTTGTTGTATAGAGAGACAGTAGATCGGGGTGGCCAGATAGACAAGGAACAACTGGTCCTGCCCACAGCCTTCAAAGATTTGGTACTGAGGTCCCTCCACAATCATATGGACCACCTCGGTATCGACCGGACCCTTGACCTAGTATGATCTCGATTCTACTGCCCTAAGATGGGGGCCGATGTTGAGCACCATGTAAGGACTTGTAGTTGCTGCCTGCAGAGAAAAGACCTGCCTCAGATGGCTGCCCCCCCTTGTCAACATTACAACCAGCACCCCAATGGAACTAGTCTGCATAGACTTCTTGAGTTTAGAGCCTGATCAGTGAAACATTGGCAATGTGTTAGTGGTTACGAAGCATTTCACATGGTATGCACAAGCTTTTCCCACCAAAGATCAAAAAGCATCTACCGTGGCCAAGGTGCTAGTGGAAAATTTCTTCATCCACTATGGTGCCCCCCAGTGAATTCACTCTGATCAGGGCCGGGATTTTGAGAGTCTTCTAATCAAAGAAATGCTCTCTCTATGGGGGGGGTGCAAAAGTCAAGAACCACCCTTATCACCCTTGGGGGGGGGTCCCTCAACCAAGCACTTTAACGCACCCTGCTAGACATGCCTGGCACCCAAAGATAAGCATAAATAGAGCCAGCAGATTAGCACATTGGTACATGTATACAATTGCATGAAGAATGATGCTACCGGGTTCTCTCCCTACCGCCTCATGTTGGTAGGAGAGGCCCGGCTGCCTGTTGCTGTCTGTTTTGGGTTTCTCCGATGGGGTCTGAGCGAAGATTACCTGCAATATGTACAAAACTGAAAGCTCAATTGAACCATGCCTATCAACTGGCCAGACAATGGTTGCCAAAAGAAATCTAGCCAACAAAGAGAGACATGATAGAAAAGTAAAGGCTCAAGAGCTTAGGCCTGGAGACAATGTGTTATTCTTGAAATTTACAAGGATTGCATAATAAACACAAAATTGCTGATCGGTAGCACCCATCTTCCCCATGTAAGTAGTTGGAAAGTTGGATGATTTGCCAGTGTACAAAGTGCGCCCAGAGAATAACTCCAAAGCTGTCAAACCAAGCACCGTAACCACTTGCTACCTATTAGTCAAGTTATAATTGAGGCTGAACCCGCCGAGATTGATTCCCCTGGACCAGTGACTCGTGCTGCTGCAAGAAAGAAACAGTCAGCCTGCCCCCATGGTTGCCGATTTAAGACTTCCCCCGCAGCAGGCCCAGAATGATAGTGACTGCCAGTCTAACTCGGATGACAGTGAGTGTGATAATGCCTATTACCCCTCATATGAACTGAGTCAGTTGTTTCGTGGAAATCCTATGCTGAATCATGGGGATGAAGCTGGGTCTTCTGGACTGCCTAATGCCCCGGCATCATCCTTGGAGCCAATGCTCCCTAATGGTGAAGTGCAAAGTATCACGTCTGAGGATGCTGAGTCTTTGTGTATCGTGGAACTGTATGACTTGCCTGAAGGAGAGGCTGATGGTATGGGTCTTTCTGGTGACATGCCAGAACTTGAGGAACTCTATGAGAGTGCTGACTACCCCCCTTCAGTGCCAGAATGTCTTCAAAATGAGCCAAGTGTTGTAGAAACAGAGACTACAGAGCAAGGGGCTGACAGTGCTCACAGCTTGGACATTCCCCTTCATGCAGAGGCACCCCTCACAAGTGATGAAAGCTCCAAGATCATTGCTGAAAGTACAGAGACTATGGTTGTTCACCCCAGAAAGACTGGCTGGGTTGTCAAGCCAGTGGTGCGTTTCAGTTATGATTCCCCCAGGAGGCCAGTGGATTTGCCTCTCAATGCAGTCCACTAAGGTGTTTATGTCTCTCAGAGCTCACTGCCCAAATAGAGCTTGACGGCCCATTCCAGGTTACTTGTTTTGCCCTCTCACCATAGTGCCCCTGCCGCATCCAGCCCCAAGTTAGCTGATAGGGAAGGGCCCCCTCTTGCATTGTTTAGAGTAGAAGAAGTTATTACATGATTCTGTATATTAATGTCAATTTATCTGTGTGAAATATGCATAATTTATTGTAAGAATGGAAATTATATAGTGGAGTACATTGGAATGTAAAGTAAAGTGACAAGTTATGCCAATTGATGAATCAGATAGTACTTGTATAGCATGCTAATGGTATAAATATCTTGTATATGTTGCATTTTCAATGTTATAATGGTACAGACTTGATGCAGAAGCCAAGTTTACCCAGACAGGGAAGGGCGTAACCCCCTACAAATGGGGGTTCCCAAAAAGTCTTCCTTGAGCTTGCTTAAATGCTCACTGCCAGGCTGGTGTCCTGCGTTTTAGCAGTTTAAATGTGATTACCAGAGCCTGTACTGTCTCTTTAAGAACTGCCTGATTGCAGCTCTTGTAATCTGAGAAGGAGTTCTGTTGTAAGATGTAGCTATTTGCTGAAAATCATTTGGAGTGATAATGATAGTGTAGTTTGTCTAACCTGCTTTCTTTGTAGCAAGGACTGTTTTGTTTGTCTCCACTATCTTGGTCCTGGACTGCAAATTGGACTAAACAGTACTGGTGGGACCTAAAATGTAGCCGGACTACGGGAACTGTCTGAAGTCAAAATCTGTAGAAATTGTAGTTTTGAACTTTTTGTGCCTTTTTTGCAACTGAAGGGGGAGCTCTTGCTTTGATTGACAGCCAAATCAGCCAACCAAACCTTTTGGATCTTTGCAAAGTCCTGGGCTGCTTGCAGTTTTCAGTTAGATCTAAGCTGGAAACTGAGGAGTTCAAGTTTTATTGCAGGAAAGACTCCGTTGAGCAAGCTCATTCACAAGGAGGTCCTGAGGCACATACACATACAGTTCTCAATTACATAGACAGGAGATATACAATGTAGGACAACAGGAAGAAAAAAAATATATAAAAATAAGAGGTATACACAATAGAAGTCTTTATGCTATGTATGCAGTACATTCCAGTTTTAACCTAGCCCTAAATTATGCAACACATTTCAGCTTAAAAAGCAGAGGACCAGTTGGTACCTAAGGAGTTGACTTGGCATTGGGGGCCTAGTAGCACCTATATATGTCTTTTAGTTTAGAGATAGCTAGTGTTTTGTAGGAGTTAATTGATACGATGCTGGTTAGCTTTAGCATGGCTTGTAGTTAGTTCCAAATGTTTGGGAGGGTGTAAGAGACAGCTCTTTGGCCGGCTGTGGTACGTGTCCTGGGAACATCTAGCAGGATAAGGTCGGATTTCCTTAGTGAGTAGGCGCTATGCGAGATGTGTATGAGAGACGTTAAATAGACAGGCAGTTTGTGGAGTAGTAATTTGAGGGTCCAAATGCCAGCATGCAGGAGGTGTCTGGTGGCAAGAGAGGACCACCCAACTGCTGCATAAAGATCACAGTGGTGGGTCCTGTACTCCGAGTTAGTAATGAAGCAAAGAGCATGGTGGTAGAGTATGTCCAGTTTAGCTAGGCTCAAGGTTGGGGAGGAGATAAAGATAATGTCTCCGTAGTCAAGCAAGGGAAGGAAAGTTGCTTGGACAAGTCTTTTGTGGGTTGCGAGAGAAAAGAGGGTCCTATTTCTGAAAAAGAAACCCAAGCGCGCTTTAAGCCTCTTTGATAGATCCTCGATGTGGTCGTTGAAGGAAAGCTTGGTGTCTATCCACATACCTAGATATTTAAATTTAGGTACGACTTCCAAGGGTTCGCCTAGGGAGGTAACTATGAAGTTTTTAGGTGTGGTAGGTAGGGCACCAGACAAGGCAAGTCTCGAGAAAATCATTGTCTTGTTTTTTTTGGCATTTAAGAGAAGCTTGGCATTGATAAGGTTGCTTTCTAACTGGATAAAGTCAGCTTGGAGTGCTTCCTGACTTCAGTTAAGGACGAGCCTGATGCGTACAAAACCGTATCATAAAAGAAATGTATACTAGAGTTCTTTATGTGGGAGTCAAGGTTGTTAATGTAGAGGGGAAAAAAGGATTGGTCCTAGGATGGAGCCTTGAGGGACTCCTCTGGAAATTGGAAGGGGGGCAGATAGTAAGCCATCAGCCTTGACTTTTTGTATCCTTTCCGTGAGATAACTGGTAAACCACTGCAAGGTAAGTGGAGTGGCACCTATGTGGGCAAGACAGGTGATTAGGAGGTGATGGTCTACAGTGTCGAAGGCCTTGCTGAGGTCTAGAAAGACTGCACCAGTAACCTTCTTGGTGTCCACAGAATGGATCCAGTCATTAGAGACTTTAGCCAAGGCTGAGATGGTACTGTACTTCGACCTGAAACCAGATTGGGCCGGGTTTAGGAGTGAGTGTACTTCAAGGTAATTTTTTAGTTGGTTGTATATAAGTTTTTCCAACACTTTGGAGAGAACGGGCAAGACAGAGATAGGTCGGTAATTGTTTAAGTCACAAGGATCTCCTGATTTGAAGAGAGGAAGAACATGGGCAGATTTCCAGCAGGATGGAACAGTGGCTGTGGTAATAGAGAGGTTGAAGATGTGAAGGATGGGGGCTGTGAGCTGGGCATAGCCTAACTGTAAGAAAAATGATTCCAGGCCATCGTCCCCTGCACTTTTCTTGGTGTCAAGGCTAAGAACTAAGTCTTCGACTTCTTTGTAGCTAAACAGGCACAACTGGAAGGGATGAGGTGGAGTAGCATGTGCAGAATCTGGTTTAGTGTGGCTATTCACTCGGCTAGCGTATGGGGAGGAGTTGTATGCCAACCAGGCTGTGGTAAAGTGAAGGTTAAGTTCTTCGAGGATTTGCAGTTTATTTTCAACTATCCCGTCCTTGGTCAGAATCTTGGTGGGAAGGGAGGGAGCAGCAGAATGGCCTTCAATGGATCTCAGTGTCTTCCAGATTTTTTGGGAGTTCCCTTTGGCCTGCTCCAGAGTGGAGATGTAGAAGTTTGCTTTAGTAGTCCGTACACTTTTAACACAGGCATTTCTGGCAGTTCTAAACGCCTGCCAGTCTGCCGGGTTCTTTGTGTGCCTGGCCCTAGCCCATAGCTTGTCTCTATTGGTAAGTGTATATTTGAGCTCTTGGGTGAACCACAGATGTGAGATTTTCCGCACCCTCATTTTAATAAGAGGAGCATGCTTGTTAATTAGGGTGGTGAGGTTGTCATTTAGAACAGAGATGGCGGCATGAGCAGATTTGGCAAGATATCGGTCTTGCCACCTGATCATAGCTAGATCGGTTAGGAAGTTTACTGAGTTGAATTTACGGAATGAGCGTTTGATTCTGAATTTAGGGTGCTGCTGGGTTTTAGATTGGAATCTTGTACAAACAACGATATTGTGTCGCTCATGTCATTATGAAAAACAGCAGAATGTGAGATTTTATGGGGATGCGAAGTTAAGATGACATCTAAGAGTGAGCTGTTGGCAGAGTTAGAAGCATTGATTCTTGTGGGTTCAGTTACTATTTGTGTAAGACCCAGCTCATCACAAATGGCTTTTAGGGGGTGGGATTTAGCAGTTAGCCAATCCATGTTGAAGTCCCCTAAGATTGTTGCTTCCGTATTAGCAGCCAAAGTTATGGATTTTAACACATTAAGAATTTCTGTGCCTCCTGTCGGGGGTCTATAGCCACCAATGATTGTGATGCACTCTGTGGATGGAAGGTGAAGTTTAGGCAAGACAATCTCGTATTCCTTGGGCTTAGTTTTACAGAAAATGCTCCTAACATCGTATTTGGATTTGGGCGTATATGACACCGCCCAATTCCCCATCAGCTAAAGAGCTTGAAGCCGGAATATAGTAATTTGCGGATCAGTATTGGTCTTTTTAGCCATGACTGGTAATTATAATCAGATCTGGGTCAGTGTGGGCTGCCCAGACTTGAAGATGGTTAAGTTTTTTGAGCAGGCTTAGAATATTGACCATCATCAGTTTCATCCCAGGAGCAGCTGCAAACTCCGACGGAGAAGTGATTTGAGTTGAGGTGCCTGGATTTAGTTTGAAGTTGTCTGAACAGAAAAGGAGAATTACAAACATTTTCTTGAGGGCATTCATCAGCTAGAAGTGGGTTCTTTTCATTTGGGTTCTTGTGTGGTGTTCAGTCACTGTGGTACGTCTAGCCAGGGCATAGGAGATGCTGACATGGCCGTTTAAGGCTAGCAGGGGAAGTGCACGGAAAACATAGGCAAAGGGAGGAGGGCCAGAGGAGATGGATGAGAATTAAAATGAGAACGCGACAGATTAAGAGTAGGGAAGCAATATGACGAAGCAGCAGGAACTATGATTGTGCGTTCCCAGGCTGGGATGACTTCTGGCTTAGGATGGATTAGTGCTTTATGAGTCATACTTTTTGCCAGGATTAGGAGTAAAATGATAAGGCAGGCCTTATTGCCCACGATTGAGTACAGTAATTTGCATAGCAGGGGCGGGACAACAGAGCAGTTGCCCTAAAGTCGCTGGTAGCCTGTAGGCTCTGGAGAAATTAAAGTAGGAGTAGGCAGTAGCTGAGCCTGATGAAAAAAGTGAGACAGTGGGGGTCAGACAACTGGATGGAAGCCCAGAGACATCCCACTCAGCAAGATGACCCAATTAGAGCGCCTTAAGCTGTGAGTGGGTGGAGCACTGTATTTAAAGGAGGCCTGAGAGGGGGTGGTGGGGGTGGGAGAAAATTTCAGCTATAACACACAGTTCCCCAGCGAGGAGAGTGGCTGAGGAGCAGCCCAAAAGTCCCTGTTTAAGTCAGTGTAAAAGGCGCTCCAATCAGCACTCAGCGGGATGGCAAGCAGTACAATCAGAAACCGCCTGCAAGTGCAAAGCACCAATCAGGGATTCACCATTCTGAGAGGCTGGAGCAGTGTTCAGCAGGCGTACCTTGCTAGTATTCCCAGGCTTAGGAGGCTTGATTCCGGGTGCAGGGGGCTCGGGGGGTTGGACGGCGCTCGAGGAAGCAGCTCAGGCTTATGTTGACTTCAGAGAGCGCCACCCAGGTGCAGGTGCCTTGCTAGTGTTCCCAGGCTTAGGAGGCTTGATTCCGGGTGCAGGGGGCTCGGGGGGTTGGACGGCGCTCGAGGAAGCAGCTCAGGCTTATGTTGACTTCAGCTAGCGCCGCCCAGGCCCAGACCGGAGAGTCTGGGCCTGGAGAGTAAGGAACTGAAGTGATTCTGAGCAGCAATCCTGAGTGGATTCGCATGGGAGAACTGTGAAAAGGCTGAGTTTTTGGTCCGCATGTCTGTCTGTTGCTCCTGAGAGGGAGAGGAGAGAAGAGAATTATTTTAGACTAAATCCAAGTTTGTGTGACTGAAGTAAGCTACTGAAGTGGGCCGGGCTCAACCTGAAGAAGACCGAAACTTTTGCTGAATGCGATCGGCCTGTCAGGAGTTCCAGCTACCCCTAAGCTCCCAGTGTGTGCAGAGACTTTGTGATTGTGACTGGGGAGTGCTTTGCCTGGTACAGTAGACTCCCCTTACATGTAAATGTGCTATGAGCTGCTAGTGGGCTGTGAGTTAGTTCCCCACTGTGTGAACTGTGTTCTGCTTGCTGGAAGCTGTATCCAGCCCAAAACGGACTGCATCTGAATTTGTCTCTATGCGATCTGGGCCTTGCCAGACTGGCCCAGCCAGACTACCCACTGCACATAGAAGCCATCGACGAGAGACCTGCCTGGGGATCAGCCCCCTGCTCAACGCTTGAACAGGAACGACACCTCTGCGACTTGTGTGGGCCCTGCTTCTTCTGGCATTCCAGATCAACCACCTGCAGTCTCAATTTTCATCCAGCCTGTGTCCAGTCTTGGGTATCGTGAGTAAATACCAGGGTAGCTCCCTACAATAATAGCTTAATCTGGGTGTGTCATCTGATTGTCTTGTTGTTTCGTTTCCTTTACGAACTGAGCCCTCTGGCTCCGGATTACAAATATTGTGTGCTGTGCATGTTGTGTTTTCCATCACAGGGCCCCAACCAGCTGCGATGCCGGCCAACCCCAGGCATCAGTCCTGGCTAGCCCATCTCTTCTCCACCTGGGTACCCAGAGGTGTGACTGTGTGGGGGATTCAAAGCGCATGCATAGCTGCTTGATTGATATAACCTTTAAGCTAATTAACCTGATTTTGCCCCTCCCTTGTTCAAGTCCCCTGAATAAATCAGATCTAACTTTTTCTGCATGTAATGTGACTGTGGTTCCTGTTTGTGCTCAAAGTACTGTACTGTACTGTTGCTATTTGCTGTGCATAACCTTGTTTTACAGGGGGTCGAGCCAGAGGAACCAGCCCTGATGGTAAGTGCAAACAGTGTGGGTATTTGTGTGGTGTACCAGGGGTATTGTGAAAGTGATTATTGTACAGGCCACTAGAGGGGAAAGAGAGGGGTTACAGTGTTCCGGAGGGCTGTGCCCAGGTTAGCTTGACCGCTACAACCCTGACCTCCAGGTGGAGGCACCCGTTTCAGAACTCAGGCCCCTTAATCTGCTACTAGCCAAGCAGGCAGGGGTAGTAGCCCTTGGGATAGCGCCACCTGGGGTTACAGTTATCTTTCACAATTTAATTTAGCTTGCACTTGTTATCTGGTGCTTAAACTTGGTTCTGTTACTCTACGCTTTTTTATATCTGGAGCCCTTTGGTTTTTGCAGGCTCCCTGGTTTGGACCATTTGCTGGTTCCCCGTGTGATCAATGCCTAACCTCGCTGGGAGATAAGTCAGCTGTTCCATAGTAACACACCACTATAGCCTTTTGTCAGACCTCTGTGGCTAATAATTTTCTAAGCCCAGAGGCTCCTTCTTCCTGCCTGGGTTCCGCTGCTCCGGCTTTGCAACGTATTTTGAAGCCTCCAGTTTATGATTTTTCACTACATAAGAAACTTGAGGGTAAATTAATCTTTTTTCCCCTGATCTTGGTAGTAGTAAATTCGCTCTACCAGTAGTTTTGGACAAATTTTTCTATTATAAATGTTTAACCTGTGATTGTTCGGTTCCTAGCCAATCTATAAGGTTTGCTGTATCACTCCAGCTCAATGACTACAAGAAGGGTGGGGTGGCTGGGGGGAAGGGGCTAGTTATGGGTGAACTGCTGATTACGGGTTGTGATGGTAAGTGGGGTGGGGAAGTCTTTTCATGTGTTGCTTTTTGGTAGTGCCAATGCTTGTTTTCGGTATGCTGGAGAGTTATGGGCTTAGGGATGTGGGCTCAGGGGTGGGGGGTGGGGTTTAAGCACGGTTAGCTTCTATTTTAAATCATCCCAGGATAGGTACACCAGCTTCCTCCATGATGCCCCTTGTTTTAGTGTATCCTGTTAGATATGACTAGGATCCTATCTTTTGCTACGTGGATTGTTAAGGGGGCCCATCACAAGACTAAGCAGTACAAACTTATTAAGCACCTGCACCTCTTGAAAGTTGATGTAGCATTTATCCAAGAATCCCATCTTCTTGATTCTGAGGCACCCAAACTAAGAAGGCACTATATTGGACAGGTCTTCTCTGCTGGAAATAGGACCCAATCTTGTGGGGTGATAGTTCTGGTAGTGAAGTCGGTCCCGTTTAAGCCCACCCAGGTTGTCAGTGATCCCCAAGGCAGGTATCTATTTGTCAAGGGTATGCTGCACACCATGGAGCTCTTGGTGGGCAGTATATACGGACCCAATGTGGACTCCCCCCATTTTTTCATGCACGTTTTAAATATCCTGCCCCTTTCCTGTACCTACCATTAATCATCGGTGGAGACTGGAATTTGACATTTGACGCATCTCTTGATCGTTCAGGTTGTTTGGGTAAAGGCTTATCCCCTGCGCAAAGAGCCCTTAGGGACTTAGTGGACCATTTAGGTCTCTGTGATATTTGGAGAATCCTCCACCCCTCACTTCTAGAATACACATACACTTCTCCGGTCCACAAGACCTCCTCCCGGACTCCCGGACTGATTACATTTTCCTCTCTAGTTCCCTGCTTCCGGGGGTATCTGGATCAGAAATACATTCAGGATCCCCATCAGACCACTCTTTGGTTATTTGTAACCTTTCCTTCTCACTTCTGCCAAAATCTGGAGGATGTTGGAGGCTTAACAACCAGGTCCTCAAAGACCTGGGAGTGGTACAATACATCAGACCATATTGCCCACTTTATATCTGTTAACAGTGGTTCTACTGGTAAAAAGGATGTTGAGTGGTGTGCCTTGAAAGCATATTTGTGGGGGCTACTAATAGAACTAGCTTCCTTGTGGAATAAAAAAAGAAATGATCATTTATTAATGCTTCTTTCCCAAATTAGAAGCATGGAAGCCCATCTTTCTCCTCAATCTCCTGATCAATATAGATAGGATCTTACAAGACTAAAAGATGCTTACTCTGAGCTTTTGCGAGAACAGGCAGAATATATTATTTTAAAAACTAAAGCTAACTATACTGATCAGGGGCAGAAGACCGGTCGCCTCCTGGCCCTAAGGATTAAGCAGCAAGAGTCCTCCAGACTTATTGTAGCCATTTCCTCGGAGGATGGTTCTTTAAAGACCTCCCCAATGGACATTGTGGCTGAATTCACTAAATATTATAGGCAGCTGTAGCCCTTTGAGAACCCCCCCCCCCGCTCCTCAATCTCTCAAGGAATATTTGCAAAAGTCAAGGCTCCCTTCCCTTCCCTTTCAGGTGTACAAGCTCAAGGCCTTTAATCCCCCATTTCGGAAATAGAAATACTCAATGCGATGAAGGAATTTCTGTCCAAAAAAGTCCCAGGGCCAGACGGTTTTACCTCCAACTTTTTTAAAGCCTTTTCAAGTCTGTTAGCTCCCTTTTCGAATGTATTCTCTCAAGAAGAGCGGTTGATCACTCCCTCTTCGAGGCCCTGGTGGTACTCTTACTCAAACCTGGTAAGCGATCGGACCTGGTTACGAGCTGCAGGCCAATATCTCTTCTCAATCAAGATATTAAAATATTGGCAAAGATTTTCACAGAGCGTATTAACCAGGTCCTACCTAACCTTTTTGGGTCAGAACAAGTAGGTTTCATGAAGGATAGGTCCTTGGTTGATCATCTGCATACCTTGTCTCATGTCTTCTCAGCGTCCAGGGATGCAGATTTCCCAGCTGCTCTGGTCTCTCTGGAAGCCAAGAAGGTATTTGATAGAGTAGACTGGAATTGCCTCTTTGAAACCCCACACACTTTTGGTTTCCCTGACAAGTTTCTACAATGGAGTCACACTTTCTATAAGTTCCCTTCTGTTCATATTTATTGTAATGGCCACCTCTCAGAGTTATTCCCACTGCAACTGGGCACCAGACAAGGCTGCCCTCTGTTCCCTCTCCTTTTTAATCTCTACTTAGAGCCTCTAATACAGAGGCTACTGGAATGCCCACAGATCCATTGAGTGATATGAGGTCAAAGTCGCTGCCTATGCAGATGAACTCCTTCTCCAAATAATGCACCCAGCTACCTCTATCCCGCCAATGTTAGAAATCATTAAAAAATGCAGTAGTTTTTCTAATTATTAGCTAAAAGTTGATAAGACGGTTGTATTTCCTCTGAACTATAACATTTTAAAGTTCAAAATCACTGCACTTGGACTTGCCTGGGAACCCAATTCACTTAAGTATTTAGGAATCAATCTTACTAGAATTGAATCGCGCCTTAAGAAGGTAAATTTGGACTCTCTTCTCCCAACACTCACTCAGGATTTTGATAGGTGGTCGCTCCTCCCCCCCCCTCTCTTTGGGGTAGGATCAACCTAATAACAAGCGTTTGTCAATGGCGAATGTTGATTGCGTTGGTCCGTTGAGCTCACTCGCTGCCCCAGTGTCACTCAGTCATTCTGTTTCTCCCGGTGCTGCAGGCTGCTCTTTTGTACTGGGCTCCTGCCTGCATTGGCACATTTTTCTGCCCACAAAAAAATCTGCAGCTGTCCCGACAGAGCTCCATTGAGATGGGTCACTCCCCCTCTCTCACTCGTTCATTGTGTTTCTGCTGGTGCTGCAGGCTGCCCATTTGTACTGGGCTCCTGCCTCTGTTGGTGGATTTTTCTGCCCACAAAGAAATCAGCAGCAGTCCTGACACAGGTCTGTTGAGCTAGCTCACTCCCCCTCTCTCACTCGCTCATTCTGTTTCTGCCAGCGCTGCAGGCTGGCCTTTTGTACTGCGCTCCTGCCTGCATTGCCACCTTTTTCTGCCCACACAGAAATCCGCAGCAGTCACAGTAGAGCTCCGTTGAGCTTGCTCACTTTCCTTCTCTCACTCACTCATTGTGTTTCTCCCAGCGCTGCAGGCTGCCCTTTTTTACTGGGCTTCTGCTGCATTGGCACCTTTTTCTGCCCACAAAGAAATCCACAGCTCTCCCGACAGATCTCCGTTGAGGTTGCTCACTCCGCCTGTCTCACTCGCTCATTCTGTTTCTCCTGGCACTGCAGGCTGCTGTTTTGTAGTGGGCTCCTGCCTCTGTTGGCACCTTTTTCTGCCCACAAAGAAATCGGCAGCAGTCCCGACAGAGCTCTGTTGAGCTCGCTCACTTCCCCCCCCCCCACTCTCTCATTCCGTTTCTGTTGGATCTGCAGGCTGCCCTTTTGTACTGGGCTCCTGCCTGCATTGCCGCCTTCTTCTGGCCACAAAGAAATCTGCAGCAGTCACAATAGAGTTCCATTGAGCTCGCTCACTCACTCCCCTGTCTCACTCGTTCATTCTGTTTCTCCCGCCGCTGCAGGCTACCCTTTTTTACTGGGCCCCTGTGTTCATTGCTGCCTTTTTCTGCCCACAAAGAAATCCACAGCAGTCCCAACAGAGCTCTGTTGAGCTCACTCACTCCCCCTCCCTCACTCGCTCATTCTGTGTCTCCCGCTGCTGCAGGCTGGCCTTTTGTACTGGGTTCCTGCCTGCATTGGGGGCTTTTTCTGCCCACAAAGACATCTGCAGCAGTCCCAACACAACTCTGTTGAGGTCGCTCACTCCCCTTCTCTCACTCGCTCATTCTGTTTCTCCTGGCACTGCAGGCTGCCCTTTTGTACTGGGCTCTTGCCTGCGTTGGCACCTGTTCCTGCCCACAAAGAAATCCGCAGCTGTCCCGACAGAGCTCCATTGAGATCGCTCACTCCCCCTGTCTCACTCGCTCATTCTGTTTCTCCTGGCACTGCAGGCTGCCCTTTTGTACTGGGCTCCTGCCTCTGTTGGCATCTTTTTCTTCCCACAAAGAAATTTGCAGCAGTCCCGACAGAGGTCCGTTGGCCTCACTCACTCCCCCTGTCTCACTCGCTCATTCCGTTTCTGCCGGCTCTGCAGGCTGCCCTTCTGTACTGGGCTCCTGCCTGCATTGCCGCCCTTTTCTGCCCACAAAGAAATCTGCAGTAGTCATGCTAGAGCTCCATTGAGCTCACTCACTCCCACTCTCTCTCAATCACTTGTTCTGTTTCTCCCACCGCTGCAGGCTGCCCTTTTGTACTGGGCCCCTGCGTGCATTGCTGCCTTTTCCTGCCCACAAAGAAATCCGCAGCAGTCCCAATAGAGCTCCGTTGAGCTCACTCACTCCCCATCCCTCACTCGCTTGTTCTGTGTCTCCCAGCACTGCAGGCCACCCTTTTGTACTGGGTTCCTGTCTGCATTGGCGCCTTTTCCTTCCCACAAAGAAATTTGCAGCAGTCCCGACAGAGCTCAGTTGAGCTCGGTCACTCACTCCCCCCCTCTCAGTCGGTCGATCCTAATCTGTCCCAAACACTGATTTCCAACAGCGACTGTGGTATTCTGTGCCGGGAAGTGCAGAAATACTTTTCGGCCAGGATGTGAAAAATGACAGCTGTACTGTTCACAAGGAGGTGTGAACAAATGCCAGTGTTGAAAATCTGGTGTGAAAATATTACTAATTTGCGAACTTACAAGGGTGTGTGGAAACTGCACAACACATGCTCGTAACACAGTCACTTTATGGAGTTTCATCACAAAATTTTCAACATAGGCATTTTAGGACCTCTGCTCATGACAGTGTCAGTGTGATTTTCTTAATGTGTCCCGAACATTGATTTCCCACAGCGACCTCGCTATTGTGTGCCGGAAAAGCGAAAACACATTTTGGCCAGGATGTGAAAAATGGCAGCTGCACTGTTCTTAAGGAGGTGTAGAAAAATGGCAATGTTGAAAATCTGGAGTGAAAATATTGCAAAGTTGCGAAGGTACAAGCGTGCATGAAAACTGCGCAATGCACATTTGTAACACACTCATTTTATGGACTTTCATCACCAAATTTTCAACATAGACATTTTAAGACCTCTGCTAATGAACAGTGTCACTGTCATTTTCATAATGTGTTCCGAATATGGATTTCCCACAGCGACCGAGCTATTCTGCTCCAGAACTGCGAAAACATATTTCAGCCAGGATGTGAAAAATGACAGCTATACTGTTCATAAGGAGGTGCAGAAGAATGGCAATGTTGAAAATCTGGAGTGAAAATATTATTAATTCGTTAAGTTATAAGCGTGTGTGCAAACTTCTCAACACACGCTCGCAGCACAGTCATTTTACGGAGTATTGTCACTAAATTTTCAACATAGGCATTTTAGGATCTCTGCTCATGAACAGTGTCACTGTCATTTTTTTAATCTGTCCCGAACACTGATTTCCCACAGCAACCGTACTATTCTGCACCGGAAGTGCGAAAACACATTTCAGCCAGGATGTGGAAAATGGCAACTGTACTGTTCACAAGGAGGTCAGGAAAAATGCCAATGTTGAAAATCTGGCGTGAAAATATTGCAAATTCGCAAAGTTATGAGCGTGTGTAGCAACTGCGCAATGAACGCTCGTAAAGCAGTTACTTATTGGATTTTCCCAGCAAATTTGCAACATAGGCTTTTTGAGAGCCCACCTCATGAACACTGGCACTGTTGTCTTGTTTATCGGTCCCGTAAGGGGATTCCGCGCAGTGACCGAAAAATCACCTTTTGGGGCCGAATAACTCTATGACAGTGCTGGAATTCAGAGGAGGAGTCCCAAAAACCCCATGTTGAAAATTTGGTGCCAAAATTGCAAAAAATGCTTGAGATATGCATCAAAGTTGAAAAAACCCTATTTATTCCATTATACAGCTTACCAGCATTTCCTCAGTTTGCGGTCGACTTTGAAGAGTACAGACGTGTTCCCAGTCCACCGAAGATGGTCGCGCCAGACTCGGAGTAAGTATGGGGTGAGGGGTGTGGGGAGGTAGGGTGCACAGTCGGTGGGTGCAGGTTGTGGGAGGGGCAGGGGGACCGCAGGGACCTTTCCTTTTTTCCACAGGGGAAAAAAAAGCATTGGACACGTTTTGGTTTACAGGCATGTGCGCGTGGGGTGGGCTCCCAGCATGCCAAAGGAGTCTTATTTTGGGGGCAGCTGTAGCAGATGGGGGATTGGGCACCCCCGTCAGCACACAACAAAAGGGGGGTGGTTATATTATGCTGACGGGGATTGGGCACCCCATCGGCACACAACAAAAGCAAGGCGGGGTTACATAATGCTGATGGGGAGTGGGCTCCCCTGTTGGCAACATCAACTTTGGGGCACTGAAGCTGATGGGGATTGGGGCCCCCATTGGCAAACAAACATGGTGTGGGGAGCACATGCTGCCGAGGGGTATTGGACACCCCTTCGGTGGGGGGAGGGAATTAATATTGTTTGTGAACATGGTGGCAAGCCGCCGCCATGTTCACAAACAGTATCACTGTAACAAGGTTCCACCCAGCAATGATGGGTCACTCCCTCATTGCAACAGAATGGCTTACACTGCAATGATGAGGCGGCCCCTGATTGCAGTGGCTGAAACCTTACAAGGTTGTGGCACGCTGGCTGAACTAGTGTCAGCAGCAGCGTGCTATGGCATTGGGGAAAGTGGGCCAAGCCTTTAAAGGCTGTGGGGGCATTGGCCACAACAGTGCTGAGCTTCCACAACCTGCTTCTGGAAAGCTGCCGCAATATGTTTCTTGCGCATGTGCACAATCAATGTAAAAATGAATGCGTTTCCCTGCCTTTTTTACCCTCTCAACCTTCTAAATTTATGCCTTCCCTTTTCATGGTTTAAAAAAGTGCATAGACTTATCACAGATTTCATATGGGTTGGCAAAAATCCACGATTGGGCTATAATAAGTTGGCAGCACCTAAAGGTGGGGGGGGGGTTACGTCTTCCCCATATAGCTCTCTACTATTGAGATAGCCAAGCTAATAAATATCTTAGGTGGACAATTCCTGAAGCAGACCAGACTTTTCTTCCCTATGTTCCCATCTGGCTTAACATTGAATTAGCCCAAGTTTGTTCTCTAAACCTCTCTCCCGTGTCTCTTTTACATACAAAACCCAAGTCTCTTCCCTCACAGCTCCGAGACTCTGCAGTTGGCATCTCCATCAAGATCCATACTCAGCTCTGTGCCTTAAGTACAATAGCACTCGCGATACTGCCCAACCTCTTACAGGTAACCCTAATCTCAAAATTGCTGGTAAAGTGCTTTCACCCTCATGGCTCCCCCAGCTATCTTCCCTTCAGCTTAAACATCTTATTGGCGATGGTGATGCTTGGCTCACCTCTCCAGATATCATGGCTAAACTTGATATTTCTAAACATCATGTTTTCAAAATTTTCCAGTTACGGCACTTACTAACTCAAACATTTGGTCCCATTCCCCCCTGCCCAGCAACTATGCATTTTCTCCAAGATTTAAGTCCCTTTACTGGTCTCCCACATGCTGTGTCAAAGATTTATGGTCTTATGCATGACTGCACTGCCTCAGACTACGTGCATCCATCCAGTTACTGGGCGCCCTACTTTCCAGATGTACCCTTAAATTGGCCTATCTTATGGAAAGGCTGCCACAAATTCATAATGCAAGATAGGCTTCGTCTCATGCAATTTCATATCCTTCACAATCTCTATCACACCCCTGAGAGGTTAGCCAAGATCAGTCCTACAATCTCCTCTGTCTGTACACGGAGTCACCAAGCTGATGGCACTCTATGCCATATTTTCTGGAGTTGCCCCATGATAGTCCTAAACAAAAGCAGATCCTCTCTTAGGTCTAAATGATTTGTTTACTGCTAAAATCTGCCTCCTAGGAGATTTCACCGAGGTGAAAGTACGCAGTCACAAGTTCCATATGCTCGTATATCAATGTCATTTTAAAAGCTGGTATTAAGGCACTGGAAGGACAATGATAAGATCACTTATATTGAATGGCTACATTAACTGTTAGCTAATCTTAGAACTGAGAGGATGATTGCCAGCCTCCAGAATCAGTTAGCCAGATTTGAGAAGATCTGGGGTCCTCTGTATACCCTGTACTCCCTCCCATCTGTCTTATTAAGTTACTTATTCCTACTCCACAATTATTTAATAGAGTATGAACCATGCTGTGTTAAGTGTGGGGGCTGGATGGGATGGGGGACCTATAGGTACAGGGAGGGGTGGTTCTTTATTTCCCATGTACATGATCTATGCATTATTTCTGATATGGAACTGTATTTGTTGTGTTAAACTTTAATAAACTTTGAATTTAAAAAAAAAAAAGAAAGGGCACAAGGGTCCTGAAGGGATAGTTGGAGGGCTTAATGACTAAATGTCTAATTTTAAACTGATGGGGGCAGCATGGTGCCCAACACCCTTGGTCACATGGTGGAGGAGGTACAGGAGATGGGCAGGAATGGAAGTGTAGCGTTGTGGAAAAATTACAGTTAGTAAATTATCAATTACAGATACTTAGGAGACGAACGAAGATGAGGCTGAAGGCGGAAGAATTTAATGATTATAACAATAATCACAGCGAGAGATTACAGGTGGTACATTCTTCAAAATAACAGTGTGTGCTGGCTTGCTTATATAGTGGAAGACAGCATCATCATTTCCTATGGTTTTCTATGATTGGTTTAAAACAAGCACAAGCATCAACTTATAAGGTAATACTCTTTCTTTGGTATATGTATGAGCTCATCCTTGGTCAGCACAAGTATAGATAGTGTACATTCTATTATCATATATGGCTAGCAACAGCTGTCACCACCAGTAACCAAGGTTCAGGGGGAAGAAATAGGTTTGGACTTAGGAATGTGCATACAAGCATTTTGGCCTGTCCTGATAAGGACAAACACTAGAGATAGTCAAAAGGGTAATTTGGACACTATCCTGTGTTCCTGTCTTGCAGTCAGTAGGCCAAATGTTTGCTATTACTTACATGGTCAGCACAAATGTCAAAAGGCACTTTAATATTGCAACTTGTGGCTTAGTTTGTCTTGTGGCTTCACAAGCTTTATATGATCCAATTATATAGGCCAACATTTGTTACACAAACACATGATATTTCAGACCAAAATGAGGTTAGGCTGCAATATGGGGACACACTTCTTTATCCCTTGTTACAGGGAGTGATGAGGGAAGAAGGGAGGGACAAATGGAAGAGGGGGACAGAATGAGGTGGATCCAGAGTCATGGTGGAGGTGGTGCCTCTTAATGTTAGAAGTCTGGGGAACAAAATGGAGGAATTGCGGTCATTGATGGCTGAGGGAGAGGTGGACACAGTGGTCAGTACAGAGACATGGGCCACACAAAACCACAACTGGGATCTAGCACCTCTTGGGCATAAAATGTATAGAAAGGACAGGGGGATGGGAAGAGGAGGGGTGGTGGTGTTCTACATGAAGGAGGGGATAATTTGCCCCATATAGCAAGACTTGGAGGGAAAGCCTGAAGCTTTGTGTGTGCTGATCCAATCCGCGAAAGGGAGGAAGCTAAGGATGGGAGTGGCCTACAGGCCGCCTTCCCAGAATGAGGAACTAGATGGGGTATTGAGGTCCCAGATCATAGGCATTTCTAGCAGGGGTGAGGTAGTAATAATGAGTGACTTCAATCTACCTGGGATGGATTGAAAAATTCCTGCTACCTACTGCATTACAGAACAGATACTTCTGGATGTTTTCCAAAGTGCCTTCCTGACCCAAGGTGTCATGGAGCCCATTAGGGATAGGGCTGTCCTGGATCTGGTCCTGCCCAACTGTGCACATGTTTGGGATCTGAATGTGGATGTGCCACCAGCAGGAATTGTCCACCACATAGTGTGGTTTTACCTCCTGGATATGGGGAGTGGGATGCTCAAGACCAAAAGGAGAGTCTTGGACCTTCGGAGGGCAGACTTTGGTAGAATGGGAGAAGTTCTGAAAGAACACCTTGCTGGGATCAGAGTGGGGATGGATGTGGAACAGAATTTGGCCATAATAAAGAAGGGGTTTATGGAAGCCACCAGTGAGTGTGCCAAAATCAAAAGCAAGAAAACTAAGGCCAAAAATCCATCTGGTTTGACAAGGAGGTGACAAAAGCAGTGGGGGACAAGAAGGCAGCCTTTTGGAAGTAGAACCATACACAGAAAAAGGATAGGGTGGACTATGCCATTAAGTCAAGGGAGGTGAGCAGGGTGGTAAGGGTGGCAAAGGCCATGAAAGAGGTCCAGCTAGCCCAGGGGGTAAAAGGAGGTGAGAAGGCCCATTTCAGCTATACAATGGAGAAAAGATACATAAAGGACAGGATTGTAAGGCTAAAAAAGGAAGGGGTCTGGGCATAGTGGAGTGAAGAAAAGGGAGAGGTGCTTAATGAATACTTCTGTTCAGTCTTCACTTGGGAGAAGGTTTGACCAGTACCACAAGGGAGTATTGGGGTGGGGACTGGGAGCTGGGATGTCACAGATGGTGAAGTTCAAGCAGACAGGATACTCAAGGACCTAAGGGCCCTAAAGGTGGATAAATCACCAGGGCCAGATGGCATGCACCCTAGGGTCCTTAGGGAACTGGCAGATCCCTTGGCAGACCTGTTTAATAGTGTTCTGGAATCTATAAAGGTGTTCCAGGACTGGAGAATGGTGAATGTGATGCCTCTCCATAACAGTGGGCCAAGGGACTAACCAGAGAACTACAGACCAGTCAGCCTGAGCTCAACAGTGGGTAAACTGATGGAGAACATCCTGAAAGAGAGACTTATTAGCTTTCTGGAGGAAAACTGGCTCCACGACAAGAGGCAGTGCGAGTCTGTGTCAGGGAGGTCCTGCCAGACTAACCTAATTGTCTTCTTCAACTGGGTCACTTGGACAGTGGACAAGGGCCAAGCAGTTGAAGTCCTGTATTTGGACTTCATCAAGGCCTTTTACTAGGTACACCATAGGAGACTGGTCCAGAAGCAATAAGACCTGGGTGTGGGGCCCAAGCTCGCAGAGCGGGTCAGAAACTGGTTGCAGGATAGAAGCCAAAAGGTGGTAGTTGGGTGAGAATTCTCTGAAGAGAGGGCTGTGATATGTGGGGTCCCACATGGCCCAGTGATCAGCCTGGTATTATTTAACATCTTCATAAGTGACATCAAAGATAATATCACGGGAAAATCTGCCGGTTCGCAGATGACACCAAGCTCTGTGGGAGAGTTGACATGGAGGAGGGGAAACAAGAACTCAAGGAGGACCCGGCTAGGCTGGAAAGGTGATCTGGAATTTAGCAGCTGGGGTTCAGTGCTAACAAGTGCAAAGTTATCCACTTAGGGGCAAAGAACCTAGGGATCACATACTAGTTGGACAGAAGAAGAAAAGGATCTGGGAGTTATAATCACAACTGACCGATCGCTCTGCACACTGCAAGAGAGCAGCAGCCAAAGCAAATTGGATGCTGGGCTGCATAGCCAGGGGGATTACCACGAGAAAGGCAGAGAGTATTCTGCTACTGTACAGGTCACTGGTAAGACCACACCTGGAGCACAGTTCACAGTTTTGGTGCCCGTATCTTAAGAAGGATGGCAGCTTGCTGCAGATGGTCCAGAGAAGGCCAACCAAGATGATCAAGGGCAAGCAGGGCAACACCTATGATGAGAGGTTCAGGAAGCTCAACAAGCACTCTGTGGAGGAAAGAAGAGAGAAGATAGACATGCCTGAGACCTCCATCTACCTTAAGAGTATTAACAGGGTGAGCACTAAGGGTCTCTTCAGCCTTAGCAGCAACAAGACCACTATGGGGGCACAGCCTAAAGCTGGTGGGGGGAAGGCTCAGGAAGGAGATGAGGAGGCACTTTTCACCGAGAGGGTGATGGCCAAGTGGAATGAGATGACAGAGGAGGTGATATCCCTAAAAATGGTGGACAGCTTCAAGAGAGGTTGTGACAGGGTGAGGGAATAATTGTGGGTAGAGGGGAACTGGTGTGGGGAGAGAGGTGGAAGCAGAGAGAGGACAAAGGGGTAATGGGGAGGAGAGGCAGTTTCCTTTGTATGTACATAGGGAGGTGCACAATCAAGCAGACTAGATGGACCAAAATGGTTTTACCTACTGGTGTGTTCGCTTGTTCATGTGTAAGCAGCAGCTCCACAAACTCACTTGGCAATTCACGCACATTTATCAATCACAGCTCATCATCTGCCGACAAGGACAACCTCCGAAAGTCTTCACCTTCCCAGACCTAGCCTCAGTGTGGTTGGGCACCAAGACTGCAGCCTGTGAAGTCCAATCCAGGGTATAGCACAATTGTCCAGTATCATGAGAGCACCCATTATTGCTAACACCAAGTTGTGGACTTTGACGGTGAGTGAGCTGGGGATGGGGGAGCTGGTGGGTTATGCATATAGGAGCCAAAATCTGTGCCTAGGGATCCATTAGACCAAGGTACCTACGATAGCTCTCTTCATGTTTGCTTGTTTAATTGTAGCTCTGTGCCTAGCCGATGGCATGGATGGAGGGAGCAGCTGGGTGTTGTAGTAACTATAGGGTTTGCTATCACAGTGTCCCTTTGCATGAGTGACCTAAGCAGAGCATATGGGGAAGCCTAAGAGCAGTGTGGTGTGGGCACAGTGTGGCGTGAACCCCCCCATGAGGTGAGCCAGCCTTGCCTGCTTGACTGCAAAACTAACTGTTTCACCTAAATGACTAAAATATTTTATATACTTCAGTGAGTTACTGTTTTTTCTGCTTTCTTATCTATTGTGGATACCTAGTTAGCCACCTAGAGTTACAAGGGTCTGCCTTACGCAGGACAGATGACTTCTCCGTCACTCAAAGGGACTACAGAAAGCTATACTATGACTGTTTAAAGAGCCAAGAACTGTTTTGAACTTTGTACACTGAAATGAACCTTGAACTATTGTCATGACATCCTTTTAGAGTGTGCGGTGGAACGCTGTTGTGCATGGAAATCCATGATCCCAACTGCGTTGTTGTGCTTGCCTCAGTGCATCACGATCTTGTTGTGCTGCACCGAGTACGTCACCGGTATAGCACAACAAGATCGAATGCGTTCGCGCATGCGCAATTGAGCGGCCCATGGTAACCGGGAAGTAAGCATGCTGCAACAGAGTCCCAAATAAACCTTATTTTTTCTGATGGACTTGTGTGTGGGATCACGAAGTGTTGCTCATGCTTGCCCATACACTATAAAAGATTGTGTATGAGCAAGCATACACAAACAAGGCAGTTGTAAGATCTCGAGGTTTCATGGTAACGGACCTCTCGAGCTACGCTCTTGAGGTCTCTGGTTACCATGGAAACCTCTCGATCACAACTACCTTGTTGTGTATGCTTGCTCATACACAATCCTCTATGTTTATCTCAAATTTATAACCTGTTTGTGCAATTTGAAGCAAATCTGAATGTTGCATGAGGTATGCAGAAGGGTGATGGGGGGGGGCAGTACCAGGCCATAAGGAACAGTGGCATGGAGAGGTCCTCAGCCCTTCTACTTCTTCTGCTATGTGAATGGAAGAAGCATCACACTTCAGTAGTTGGTCTCCCCCATCCTCCGGGGGGGGGGGGCAGCCGCTGTGTTTGACCTTCGAGTGGAGGCTTTAATGTGAACAGTGCCATGTAGTCCACCAGTTTTGTTTTTCACCAACAGGATGACATGGTTTATCACCTGTGTTTCTATGCCTTTAGCAAAGTGAAGGATTGTACTGGCACTCCACAATTTAATGTGGGAGATGATCCAGTCAGGGATTGATCAGTGGGGAGGAGGGAAGGATATCTTCCTCAAGCTGTGGACTGCTGGTTGTGCCTACACTGGGGTGGGAATCCGTTGCTTGAGGGGACTACTAGACTGAAAGGGTGGGGTGGGTTTGGGGAGGAAATAGGGGTACTACAGTTGGGTATGTTGGTGATGCTTTTTATGTCTCTGCTACATGTGCAATTGGTAGTGGGGGAGGGGGATGGTGAAGTACCCAGGCCAGCCCGGAGCATTCTTGAGCCCTGGCGGGAATGAACACCCTGATATTCTAACATAGAACACAAATAGCCTTAAGACGGTCATTAAGCGGAGGAAAGTCCTGACACAGATCAAAAAAAGTGAAAGTGGATATAACCATATTGCAAGAGACCCATATGGTTAGGGAGGTGGCCAATAGGCTGGAAAAAGCTCAGGTGAGCAAGCTTTTCTGCACTTGTTGTAACTCTAGAGCCAGGGAAATGGCCATCTGGTTCAGTCCTGGAATATGCACACAAGTATTTCATCATATAGTGGAGTAACAGGGCTGGTACCTTATAGTCAGAGTAGAAGTCAATGGGTCACCCTCATGACTAAGGTGGCATATGGTCCTAACGATGATTTTCCAGGTGGTCTACCCTGGTACAGCAATCATAGGGGGTGACTTCAACACCCCATGAAATCCGGTCCTTGATAGGTCTTCGCTCTTGATCAGAAACCCACCAAAAAGCTTGGCAGCTCTTTGAACGTTGGCGGTGGAGAGCGGCCTGATGGATGCAAGGCATCTCCTCCATCCTGACAACTGAGAATTTTTATTTTTCTCATACCCATATAGTTTACACAAGAATTGATGCCATGCTCCCTCCCTAACAACAACTCCAGAATGTCCAGTCAGCCAAATATGGACCCTTCTGGCATCTGATCATGCTTCGTTGTTTGTGGTTTTGGGGGAGTCCACCCCTCCTTGGCCAGACAGTGGAGACTGGACCCCAGACTGCTTCTAGATGGCGCCTTTAGGATAACTTGAGGGATGCCCTACAAGAATTATTTTCCCAGAAAAAGAGGGTGACACGTTCTCAACCCCAAGGTGGGAGGTCATAAATGCTTTTGTCTAATGATCAGTTGTGCCCATAAGACAAAGTTGGAGGTGGCCAGTGAGAGAGAACTGGAACAAAAAGTTCGGGACCTAGAAAAGTTGATAACTCAAATGGAGCACCACAGGCTAGCTGAGTTTTATTAGTTTCAGGCAAGAGGTTGCTCAATAAATGGCCAGGACTTGAGTCATAAGCAAAATAAACCAGTTATAGTCACACAGGGCATGGCTCCAAAGTCTCCACTTTGTCAAAGCATAAACACTTGAGTTGTGTCCAGGATAAACTGTTTATTGATAAAAAAACAGCAGATAAAAACGGACCATACACCTCCCTCAACTAGATGTTTTCGCGCCACCATAGGTGCTTTCTCAAATCTACAAGTGCAGTGTAGGTGCTCACTTAAAAACACCTCCTTAAAGTGACAGTATGCTTCTTTTGCCCCTTATTCCCAGGCTAAATACACAAATAGTGAAAAGTCAGTATAAAATACAAATACGTAGATCATATATCAGTAACTGCATAATGTGAAAGGAAGAACACCACCAATAAATTCAAGATAATAAATAAGATATGAATAGAAACAAGCATTTGTCAATGGCGAATGTTGATTGTGTCGGTCCATTGAGCTAGCTCACTGGCCCTGTGTCACTCACTCGTTCTGTTTTCTCCAGGTGCTACAGGCTGCTCTTTTGTACTGGACTCCTGCCTGCGTTGGCACATTTTTCTGCCTACAAAGAAATCTGCAGCTATCCCAACAGAGGTCTGTTGAGGAGGGTCACTCCCCCTCTCTCACTCACTCATTCTGTTTCTGCTGGTGCTGCAGGCTGCCTTTTTGTACTGGGCTCCCGCCTCTGTTGGCAGCTTTTTCTGCCCACAAAGAAATCTGCAGCAGTCCTGACACAAGTCCGTTGAGCTAGCTCACTCCCCCTCTCGCTCATTCTGTTTCTGCCGGTGCTGCAGACTGGCCTTTTGTATTGGGCTCCTGCCTGCATTGCAGATTTTGTCTGCCCACAAAGCAATCCACAGCAGTCACGATAGAGGTCTGTTGAGCTCACTCACTCCCTCTCTCTCTCACTCGCTCGTTGTGTTTCTCCTGGAGCTGCTGGCTGCCCTTTTGTACTGGGCTTCTGCCTGCGTTGGCACCTTTGTCTGCCCACAAAGAAATTTGCAGCTGTCCTGAGAGAGCTCCATTTAGGTCGCTCTCTCCACCTGTCTCACTTGCTCGTTCTGTTACTCCTGGTGCTGCAGGCTGCTCTTTCATACTGGGCTTCTGCCTGCATTAGCATGTTTTGTTGCCCACAAAGAAATCTGCAGATGTCCCGACAGAGGTCCATTGAGGTGTGTCACTCCCCCTCTCTCACTTGCTCATTCTGTTTCTGCTGGCGCTGCAGGCTGCCATTTTGTACTGGGCTCCTGTCTCTGCTGGCAGCTTTTTATGCCCACAAAGAAACTGCAGCAGTCCTGAAACAGGTCCGTTAAGGTAGCTCACTCCCTCTCTCTCACTGGCTTGTTCCGTTTCTGCCAGTGCTGCAGACTGACCTTTTGTACTGGGCTTCTGCCTATGTTGCCGCTTTTTTCTACCCACAAAGGAATCCACAGCTGTCACAATAGAGCTCCATTGAGCTCGCTCACTCCCCCTCTCTCAGTCGCTCGTTGTGTTTCTCCTGGTGCTGCAGGCTGCCCTTTTGTAGTGGGCTTCTGCCTGCATTGGCACCTTTTTCTGCCCACAAAGAAATCCGCAGCTGTCCCGACAGAGCTCCGTTGCCCTCAATCACTCACCCTGTTTTACTTGCTCGTTCCGTTTCTGTCGGTGCTGCAGGCTGCCCTTTTGTACTGGGCTTCTGCCTGTGTTGCCACCTTTTTCTGCCCACAAAGGAATCCACAGCAGTCACGATAGAGCTCCGTTGAACTTGCTCACTCCCCCTCTCTCACTCGCTCGTTGTTTCTCCCTGCGCTGCAGGCTGCCCTTTTGTACTGGGCATCTGCCTGCATTGGCACCTTTTCCTGCCCACAAAGAAATCTGCAGCTGTCCTGACAGAGCTCTGTTGAGGTCACTCTCTCCGCCTGTCTCACTCGCTCATTCTGTTTCTCCTGGTGCTGCAGGCTGTCATTTTGTATTGGTCTCCTGCCTCTGTTGGTGCTTTTTTTTCTGCCCAAAAGAAATCTGCGGCAGTCCCGACAGAGCTCCGTTGAGCTCGCTCACTCCCCCTCTTTCACTCGCTCATTCCATTTCTGTCAGTGCTGCAGGCTGCCCTTTTGTACTGGGCTCCTGCCTGCATTGCCGCCTTCTTCTGGCCATAAAGAAATCTGCAGCAGTCACGATAGAGCTCCGTTGAGCTCGCTCACTCGCTCCCCTCTCTATCACTCATTTGTTCTGTTGCTCCCGCTGCTGCAGGCTGCCCTTTTGTACTGGGCCCCTGCGTGCATTGCTGCTTTTTTCTGCCCACAAAGAAATCTGCAGCAGACCCAACAGAGCTCCACTGTGCTCACTCACTCCCCCTCCCTCACTTGCTCGTTCTGTGTCTCCCACTGCTGCAGGCTGCCCTTTTGTACTGGGTTCCTGCCTGCGTTGCAGGCTTTGTCTGCCCACAAAGACATGTGCAACAGTCCTTACACAGCTCCGTTGAGGTTGCTCACTCCCTCTCTCACTCACTCAATCCGTTTCTGCTAGGGCTGCAGGCTGGCCTTTTGCACTGGGATCCTGCCTGTGTTGCCGCTTTTCCTTCCCACAAAGAAATCCGCAGCTGTCCCGATAGAGCTCTGTTGAGGTCGCTCACTCCCCCTGTCTCACTTCCTCATTCTGTTTCTCCTGGCACTGCCGGCTGCTGGCTGCCCTTTTGTACTGGACTTCTGCCTCTGTTGGTATTTTTTTCTGCCCACAAAGAAATCTGCAGCAGTCCCAACAGAGCTCCATTGGCCTCACTCACTCCCTCCCCCTGTCTCACTCGCTCGTTCTGTTTCTGTCGGCGCTGCAGGCTGCCCTTTTGTACTGGGCTCCTGCCTGCATTGCCACTTTTTTCTGCCCATAAAGAAATCAGGAGCAGTCACGATACAGCTCCATTGAGCTTGCTCACTCACTCCCCCCCTCCTCACTCATTCATTCTGTTTCTCTCACTGCTGCAGGCTGCCCTTTTGTACTGGACCCCTGCATGAATTGCTGCCTTTTTCTGCCCACAAACAAATCCGCAGCTGTCCCAACAGAGCTCCGTTGAACTCACTCACTCCCCCTTCCTCAGTCACTCATTCTGTGTCTCCGCTGCTGTACGCTGCCCTTTTGTACTGGGTTCCTGCCTGCGTTGGCATCTTTTTCTGCCCACGAAGACATCTGCAGCAGTCCTGACACAGCTCCGTTGATTCTTGCTCACTCCCCCATCTCACTCGCTCATTCCGTTTCTGCTGGCGCTGCAGGCTGGCCTTTTGTACTGGGCTCCTGCATGCATTGCTGTTTTTTCATGCCCACAAAGAAATCCTCAGCAGTAATGATACAGCTCCATTGAGCTCGCTCACTCCCCTCTCTCACTCTCACTCGTTCTGTTTCTCCCGGCACTGCAGGCTGCTCTTTTGTACTGGGCTCCTGTGTGCTTTGGCACCTTTTCCTGCCCACAAAGAAATCCGCAGCTGTCCTGACAGAGCTCCGTTGAGGTCGCTCACTCCCTGTCTCACTCGCTCATTCTGTTTCTCCTGGCACTACACGCTGCCCTTTTGTACTGGGCTCTTGCCTCTGTCGGCATCCTTTTCTGCCTACAAACAAATCTGCAGCAGTCCCGACACAGCTCCGTTGGCCTCACTCACTCCCCCTGACTCACTCGCTCGTTCAGTTTCTGCCGGAACTGCAGGCTGCCCTGCTGTACTGGGCTCTTGCCTGCATTGTCACCCTTTTCTGCCCACAAAGAAATCTGTAACAGTCACAATAGAGCTCCGTTGAGCTTGGTCACTCCCCCTCTCTCACTCGCTCGTTCTGTTTCTCCCACCGCTGCAGGCTGCCCTTTTGTACTCAGCCGCTGCATGCACTGCTGCCTTTTCCTGCCCACAAAGAAATCCGCTGCAGTCCCAACAGAGCTCCGTTGAGCTCACTCACTCCCCCTCCCTCACTCGCTCGTTCTGTGTCTCCTGGCGCTCCAGGCTGCCCTTCTGTACTGGGCTCCTGCCTGTATTGTCACCTTTTCCTGCCCACAAAGAAATCTGCAGCAGTCCTGACAGAGCTCAGTTGAGCTCAGTCACTCCCCCCTTCCCGTCACTCGCTTCTAATCTGTCCCAAACACTGATTTCCAACAGCGACTGCGGTATTCTGCGCCAGAAGTGTGGAAACACATTCTGGCCAGGATATGTAAAAAATGACATCTGTACTGTTCATAAGGACGTGTGAACAAATGCCAGTGTTGAAAATCTGGCGTGAAAATATTACTAATTTGCAAACTTAGAAGGGTACGTGGAACCTGCACAACACACGCTCGTAACACAGTCATTTTACGTAGTTACATCACAAAATTTTCAACATAGACATTTTAGGACCTCTGCTAATGAACAGTGTCAGTGTGATTTTCTTAATATATCCCGAACACTGATTTTCAACATTGACCGTGCTATTGTGCGCCAGAAGAGCGAAAACACATTTTGGCCAGGATGTGAAAAATGACAGCTGCACTGTTCATAAGGAGGTGTAGAAAAATGGCAATGCTGAAAATCTGGAGTAAAAATAATGCAAAGTAGCAAAGGTACGAGCGTGCGTGGAAACTGCACAATGCACATTAGTAACACACTCATTTTATGGAGTATTGTCACCAAATTTTCAACATAGGCATTTTAAGACCTCTGCTCACGAACAGTGTCACTGTCATTTTGGTAATCTGTCCTGGACACTGATTTCCCACAGCAACAGCGCTATTCTGTACTGGAACTGCGAAAACACATTTCGGCCAGGGTGTGAAAAATGACAGCTGTACTGTTCAGAAGGAGGTCTGAACAAATGCCAATGTTGAAAATCTGGGGTGAAAATATTGTAAATTCACAAAGTTACGAGCGTGCGTAGCAACTGCGCAACGCACGCTCGTGAAACAGTCATTTTTTGGATTTTTCACCAAATTTGCAACATAGGTTTTTTGAGACCCCACCTCATGAACACTGGTACTGTTGTTTCATTAAGTGGTCCCGAAAGGTGATTCCGCACAGTGACCGCAAAATCACCTTTTGGGGCCAATTAATGCCATGACAGTGCTAGAATTCATGAGGAGGGGTCTCAAAAACCCCATGTTGAAAATTTGGTGCCAAAATTCCAAAAAATGCCTGAGATATGCATCAAAGTTGAAGAAAATCCTATTTATTCCATTATACAGTTTAAAGGCATTTCCTCAGTTCGCAGTCGGCTTTGAAGAGTGCAGACGTGTTCCCGGTCCACCGCAGGATTGTCGCGCCGACTCGGAGGTAAGTATGGGATGATGGGGGGATGGGAGGCAGAGTGCACAGGTAGGTGGGTGCGGGTTGAGGGGCGGGCCAGGAGCTCGCTGAGGGACTGTTTCCTTCTTTACAGGTTTGAAAAAAAAAGACATTGCAGGAATGTTTTCATTTTACAGGGGCACCCCAGCATGCCAAGGGAGTCTTTTTTGGGGGGGCCAGCTGTAGCCGACGGGGGATTGGGCACCCCCATCGGCACACAACAAAAGGGGGGGAGCTTATGCCGGTGGGGATTGGGCACACCGTCAGCACACAACAAAAGTGGGGGGAGTCACATAATGCCGACGGGAGTTGGCTTCCCATCGGCAACATAAATCTCAGTGCACAGCCGACAGGGATTGGGGCCCCCGTCGGCAAACAAATGTGTGGGGGGAGCACATGCTGCCAGGGGGATTGGGCACCCCCTTGGCAGGGGAGGGGTGAATATTGTTTGTGAATACGGTGGCAAGCCACCGCCATGTTCACAAACAACGCCAGTATTGCAAGATCCCGGCCTGCAATGACGGGTCGCTCCCTCATTGCAGCGAATGGCTGATGCTGCAATGATGGCGGCCCCTGATTGCAGCGGCTATTTTTTTAGAAGTTGGTGGCACACTGGCTGAACTAGTGTCAGCAGCAGCATGCCACAGCATTGGATGAAGCAGGTCAAGCCTTTAAAGGCTGTGGGGCATTGGCCACAACAGTGCTGCACCTCAACAGCCTGCTTCTCGAGAAAGCTGTCAAAATATGTTTCTTGTGCATGCACGCAATCAACATAAAAAGGAACGGGAAAGGAAGGGAGGGGAAGGAGGAGGAAGTAGAAAGAAGGATGTGGAATAGGGAATGAGGGGGGAAGGGAACGAGGGAAGGTGAGAAGAAAAAGAAAAACAAACACAGGTAAAAGACAGATGGATTCGATAAAGTCACATATCGTAATAGTAATACACCAGTCGTACGATGAATATATCAGATTCAAATAATATTTATGATTTCTTTAAAAAAGGAGTGAGTTGAAAATAATCATTTAATCCAGGGAACACATATGACCTTAATCTATACTGCCAAAAAGTTTCTCTCTGTAATAGGATCATATCTAAGTCACCTCCCCTGATTTTTTTCATATATTCTCTCCGACCCCTGGAAATGAAATACATGGTCTATTCCCCTATTTTGTGCATGTTGTGCTAAGGTTCTTACCTCATCCAATTTATAAATACTACGTACATGTTCACCTTTACGTTCGTTTAGCTTTCTCTTTGTCTTTTCTACATAGAAAACTGGACATTTTGTACATGTAGCTACTGTAAATAGCTCCTCCTGTCCCCACCTGATCCCCCATGCCTTCTCACCCCCACACCTACTCTACTGGACTGTTAACTGACCCCTCCCTGTTTTCTCCCTACCTTTCCCTCTCTCACCCACCCACTCTCTGTAGCTCTCCCACCCGCCACCCCTCCTTGACTCCCGTTCATCTCCTCCTGCCCACCCCAGTCCTGCCAGCCCATGCCACCTAACCCTCCAACACATGCTCTTCTACTCGCTCTGCCTCCACCAACCTACTTCATATCTCCTGCTCCTTCTCCATCTCCCCCAACTCTCTTTATACCCCCCCGATTGAGCACCTCCCTTTCCCCTACCTTCCCCTCTGACTTGAGCACCTCCCTTTCCCTTCCTTCCCCCTCCTGTCTCCTGCCCCCTTTCTCCCACAATAACCCTGCTGTCTACCCACATTGCCTCTACTCTGTTGCTGGCCCCTGGCCCCCACCTACCTCGACAGCACTTGTTGCACTATTCCTATTATACCATGACGACAGGACTGCTTTCCCTGAAACAATCCTGGCTTCTTTCAACCTTATTGTGAAATTATGTTTTTGGTAATCAAATTGTTGACCTTGCACGGTCACCTACGTGTATTGTATATACTCTCCATCTGCATACTGTTGTACTTCATGGGAAACTCTAGATGAATAGGATATTTGTACTGTCTTTTGTTTACTTGACATGGAACCTCTGTAAACGAGTCTATGACTCAAAGGTACTTCTGAGATTGTAATAAATAAATAAATAATCAAAAAAAAAAATTTGATAACGGCGATAGCCATTAGGGCAAGTGTACACTGCCGAAAATAAAAACGGCAATGTACACTCACTGCGAAAAACCAAAGCCGGCACATATCTACATGTTATGCAGGGGGCTGCACCTCTACCCCCCCCATGCGGTGCTTTGCCCCACATCCCCTAACTAAAGATTCTCAACTCCAGGGGGGGGTGCATGCTTTGGGGGGGGCGAATTTGTAAAAAATAAAAATAAAATGCTGTGACGCAAAACACTATCATGCTCCCCAGAACCGAACTCTGTACCCTCACCACTATGGTAGACGGACAGCTCGGCAGCCTTCTGCTGCACTGCCTCCCACATATCTTCCCTCCCCTTCCATCCCCTGTGGTGGGGTTCCGGTTGCCTTCCTTCTTGCCTGTCGCTACCCTTTCAGGGTAGCCCACCACACAGGTGCTGAGACTGAGTCACTGTTATTGCAGTCGCTCAATCTCAGTCGCCCTGTTCACTGGATACCAGCTAAATATACAACGTTCTCTGTTGAACAAGTTATGAAATCTAAAATATGATATTTCTTTTCACTACATGGGCTCTGAAAATATTTTCCAGTGGTAATGAATTTGCAATATATACAATTACCACATTTATGGTTCCACACTAGTAAATGTCTATATTTAGCACGTCCCTCACTCTTTTCCCAGTATGTACTTTGGACTAACACATCTTTTAAATTAGAGCCATTTTGGATATATTTTCTACACCTTTGTTCAGCTTTCTGTCTGTGTTAAGCAAATGCTATTTTTTCTGAATAATCTCATTTACTAAATGTGCTTGAGGGGTAAAAGTAGTAACAAAAATAGTGGTCAAAAATGCTAGAGAAAGAGTGAATGGTATCACTACAGATTCACGTTTAGCCACTAGCAGTGGTAGAAATAATATAAATAATGGAAGAGGAAGTGGATTTAATTCTAACAGTAATAAAACACCTATCTTTGTTACTACTTTTACCCCTCAAGCACATTTAGTAAATGAAATTATTCAGAACCATTGGCGCTGGATTGGAATGAACCAGCAGGTCCTGGCCCACCTAGAATGGAACCTATTGTTAACTAGAGCAGGTGCAAATTTTGATGGAGACAGAACTGGGCAATGGCTGGCATAGCATCTGAAAGCTTGAGAAGCTAACTGCACAACCACTAGAATTGCAAATGAGGGTGGTACTGTCTCACCCAAACTGGAAGGTATTGAGGAGGCCTTCTGCTAGTTTACATGAGGCTATACACCTCTGAGGTCTCCTGGCCACTCTGCCTCTGAACACCTTTATTTTATTTTATTGTATTTTATTGATTATTTCAGAAAACACCTTTGAGCCATGGCTCTTTTACAAAGGTTCCATGCCAAGAGACAAAACAGAACATAGTGAGGACAAAAACAAGTACAGTGGTTACAGGCAGCCATAGGCTTTGTCAGGAACGCAAATCTTTCATTTGGACGTACTGAAATACATACAGTGAATCAAAGTATGTACAATTAAGTTGCAATAAATAAGTTGCAATGAATATGTGAGTGGTATTCAAGAACATAGATGCAGTAAGAGACATAGTGGAAAAATGGTTCACTAGAGTAAGTGAGAAGTTGCTAGGAGAGGAGGTGGATTCAGGGGGAGGGATTTAGAGGGGGGACATTAGTGGGGAGGAAATTAGGTAAAGTTAATAGAAACATTCGACAGGAAGCCAGCATGAGGAGTAGGTTTCGTTATGAGAAACAGTCACAGGAAGCCATTGTGACAAGGTGCCCAGGGTAGTAAGGTTGGTAACATCAGGTGGAACAAGTTGTACCAGGATGATGCTCTGTATGTAAAGGAGCGTTGACCTTGGCTAGTGCGGCAGTGTGGTACTGGAAAAGTAAGGTGCTCTGTGCTCCTGGTTAGGCGGGGGCCGCAGCAGGGAACCAGCAATGACTGAACCCTTGGGAGAAGGAGATTTGAGATGATCTTTTTAGCTAGTATACAGGTCTGGTACTTGAGTCTGATGGAGAGTTGGAGCCATTTAGCTTGCTTGTAGGTCACAAGTATGTGCTAGGCATGGAGTGGAGGTCAGAAGATGACATGCCTTGTTAAGGGCAATGGCTATCCATCGAAGTGTGGAGTCAGTGGCTGAGCCGTAAATCACTAGCCCATAGTCGATTATTGAAATAACAGAGCTCTGAATGGCAATGCTAAGGGCTTCATTGGTGAGGCATCTCCTATGTCTAAAGAGAAGTCCTATGTGGGTGTTCATAATCTTGGCAATGCTCTCAATGTGTTCAGAGTAAGACAAGGAGCTATCGAGGGTAACCCCCAGATATTTAAACTGTTGAACATGTTCGAGCTATTCCCCCTCACTGTTTGTGATAGCTAGACATTTGGTTTTATGTTTGTTATGGATGCCATGAAACATCATTGTTTTAATTTTTTTATAGTTAAGTATGAGTTTTTGAGATTTAAATCACATCTCCACTTGTGTAAAGCTTGTTTGCAGTTGCAATTGTAGGAGGGAGGGGTCCGGGTGGGAGGTGAAAATAACTGCATTGCCTGCGTATAGCAGTAGTCTATTAGGGCATGATGCAGGGAGATTATTAAGAAAAATACTGACGAGCAAAGGACCCTAGAGCAAATTAGAAGGGAGGGTGAGAGGGACTCACCAACTCTGACCTGTTTGGTGCGGCCGCTAAGGTAGTTTTGCAACCAATGTGCGGCATCGTCTGAGAGGCCAAGGCAAGATAATTGATCAAGCAGTAGGGAGTGTCTGACTGTGTCGAACGCCTTTGTCAAATCGATGAAGGTGGTGCCAACAAGATATCCCTGATCCAGGGTATTTTGGATGTAGGTGGTGAATTCATGGAGAGCTGTAATAGCGCTATGTCCTTTCTGAAAACTGTGCTGCTCCTGACATTGTAGGTTGTGGTTTGCTAGGTAATCTGTAAATTGGTCAGCAACTATTCTCTCCAGAGCTTTCGAAAGAGGAGGAAGAATGGAGATGGGTCTATAGTTAGAGATTAGGGTCTCGTCCCCACTTTTGTGTATAGGTGTCACAACAGCAGATTTCCATTTCTGGGGGAACTGAGAAAGCATTATGGATACTATATGTCTCCCCTTCCTCTCTGATGAGACCTGGGACCCTTGGATTCCCCCTATAGATTTGGAACTCCATACAGGGGTTAAGTCTCTCATGGTAGAAAAAGCTCCAGGTCCACATGGCCTGCCAGTAGATGTCTACAAACTCTTTTGCAAAGAGCTCCAATGTCCCATGCTAGACATGGTATTGGAATCTCTGGAAAAAGGGGTGCATCCCAAACTATGGCAACCATAACAGTCTCCCCGAAACCTGGCAAGGGCCCCTCCAAATGCAACTTGTATAGGCTTATCTCACTGCTAAATGCAGACTATAACATTATTGCAAAACATCTGGGAGATCACCTGGAGAGAGTCCTACCTATACTAGTCCACCAAGACTGGGGGGGGGGGTCATTAAATGTCAGTAAGCCAAACACACTATTAGAAGGGTGGTTAATGTTATGTGGCACTGGGCTGGGAGGGCCGCTTGGCCCAGTCTTCTGGCACTTGAAATCAAGAAGGCCCTTGACAGGGTCAAGAGGCCCTTCATGTTATTGGTTCTGGAGTGATTTATATTTGACCCAAAGGTCCTAGCATGGGTGAAGATGCTATATCAAGCTCCACAGACTCAGATTCTGGCCAATAAGTGGCTCTCTAAGTTTTCCCACTCACTCGAGGCACTCAACTGGGGTGTCTGCTATACCTCTCACTTTATGTTCTTATAATAGAGCCCTTGGAGACTACCATTAGAGGTAACACAACCATAACTGGGCTCTGTGCACAGGAGGTGGATCACAAGATCTCCCTCTTCACTGACAATGTCCTTCTGTGCCTAGCAAACTCATACACATGACTGGTCGAGATTATGAGCATTTTCAAACTATATGGCCCTATTTGTGGTCAGAGGAGCAACTGGTCTAAATGTGAATGGCTCCCCAGGGTAAAGGGGGATCCCTCCCACCTTGGAGTCCAGATAGTCCCCACAGACAGTCTGAAATATCTGGGCATACAACTGTCAAAATATATCTCACCTCCCCCAGATTAACTATTAACCCCTATTAAAAAAGATCAAAGATACTTGTGACAAATGGAAAACTTTCTCTCTTTCCCTCATCAGGACAGTGAGCACCATTAAGATGTGCATTTTGACTCTCTGTCTCTACTTGTTGCAAACCCTCATGTCCTGTGTACCTCTCAAGTATTTCACCTCAATCAGAAGATACCTCACCAGTTTTCTGTGGCAGAGAAAGAGGGTAAATTATCAACCAACATACTCTTTGGAGCCCCATGGGAAAAGAAGGACTGGGCCTATATTCCTGATACTATTATATTGCCACCTATCTAGCTTTTGTAAAAGACACCCTCCTCCCAGAAAGCAGAAGGCTGTTGTGGGTGTCCCTTGAACACCAATCCCTCCAGAGACCACTTTTCTCAGCATTCCTTTCACTGGCACTCGGGGCTCAACCCCACCTCCTCCCAGTAACCCTTTTGCCAGAACCACACTGTGATTATGGTGGACCCTGCATTAGGTTGTGAACCACTCTGGGTACTTCCCTTGAAGCAAACATTCAGTGGGGCCTATGGCCAGAGGAGAATCCATTGGGTCCCACAAGGAAAGTGCTGCAGTCTTGGAGGGTGAAGGGAATAAAGACAGTGGGTGACCTGTTTGAGGGGGCACCCAACTTCCATTTCAGACCCTGCATGCCTGCTTCTTGCTGTCTCCTAGGAACTTCTTTGCTGTTTTGTAAGTTAGATCAAGACTATCCAGTTAGGGGGTGCTGGCACTGACAGCTGGAACAAGATCCCCAGAGGCGGAGATACTTTTAGACACTAGAGCTAGAGTCAGACGTCTACAACAATTTTACCAGTTGCTTCCCAGGCAGCCTCCTTGACTCCACAGCCGTAATCAGAGACAAGTGGAGTAAAGACTTGGGAGCCCAGTCTTGGACTGAAGGGGACTGGGGGCTTGTTCTTAAGGTGGTTGGTGAGACCTCGATTAACAACGGACTATGCTTAATTAGTTTCAATTTTTTGTATAGGGCCTACTTTACCCAAACCCTAGCTAACAGAATACACCCCCCAAAAATCAGAAAGCTGCCCAAAACGTAAAAATGGAGTGGGGTCTTTCTTCCACATGATACGGTACCCCACTCTGCACTCTGCACTCTGTTTGATGGGAAATCTCTAGCATTTTCTCAAAAGCCTTGTGGACCCGACTCATTACCTCCCCACTAACTATCTTTCTGGGCCTGGCAGATGAACCCACACGTGGTCACATGCACCTGACTCTGCACCTGCTGTGGCTCATAGTTGTAGCAGTGGAGAAGAATTTAATTGCCCAGACGTGGAAGTACGAGAACTCACCCACCGTGGCACAGTGGACCAGAACACTCTTAGAGTAACTGAAGCTAGAAAAAAACAACACATAGTTCTTAATAAAATCTACACATACAGTAAGCTTTGGGATCCTCTGAAAAAGGCTGTGGGAGGTCTTGGTTTCCCCCACTACTGACTTCTTCCCCGGGGGATTACGTGCTTATTCTTCACAGTCACAGGGATGGGGTGAGGGGTGAAGTAGGGGGATCTATCAGGTCTCTCTAGTTTGTTTTGTGGCCTGGGGAATCTATCATCTGTTAAACAGCATTAACTGTGATTGCACTCTATTTTCAGCAGACACTTGTATGTGGGTAACTGGGTAAGAATGTCTTCTGTCCATCCTACTCTCATGGCAATGCTCATAGAATGTATGTAGGTAGACCTACTTTACCAGTGCATGTATACCTTTATCCTTGTATCACCATCATTGCCTTTTGCTGACAATAAAGAGATTTCAAAAAAAAACTCCAGGGATGTGCATCAGACAGTTCTATTGGACTCCTGGGGATAAAGGCACTTGGCCTGCAGCCTTAGTCTTACTACACCCCTGGGCATGTGTTAGAACTGTCTAATGCACATCCCTGGCATGTCTTATTGCTTGCATCAGTGAGTGCTGTTTCAGTTCTGGCATGTTATACAAAACATTTGTGCATTGCCAGGATTAATTCCTCCTTTTCCTACGTAGTGTAGAATTTTACCGATTGTTTCTACTCAAAACACTGCTGTATAAAATGGGATGGATAAAAAGGGGTACTGGATTGGTTAAGCATGCAGTCAAATCAACTTGCAAATGCTGAATGATTCCAGTCCCAGAGATCATAGGATATACAGTAGAGGGTTCATCACATGACCCCATCAACTCATTTGCATATTATTCCCATAGACATAGTACAGGTCACTTGCATATGGTGGCACGGAAGCCCCTAGTGCTCCACGTGATGTCCCCTTTAGTTTATATATATATATATATATTGGATCTTTATGGTCCCAGTAACTCAAATGTAAGTGCTTTAACAGCTACTCACGTATGTGGTAAACTTCCCTTCTTCTGTATTGCGCTGGGGACATTCATCTGCCACTAATCGGCATGTATCATAACCGGGGTCCTGCCATTCCTTCAGGGCTAGTACCTGTGGATTATTTCTGCACTCTCCGGGAATGTCCTGGTGCTATTCACAGAGAGTGCAGAAGCACAAACAGTGGCAGTTCTGAGCTGGTTTTACTTCATACTCACATTTGGCATCCATCCTGGAAATGGGGGGGCAGATCGTAGTAGATGTGGGTGCAGGTTAAACCTGCCAAAGCTGTGGCAGAGTAGGACTGTACTGGGGTGGAATCTGGCAGGTAGAGGACTATGAACAATGTTCTTTTTACTCTGTGCATATTCATACTCGCTGGCACCCCATACTCTGTAACTGATATCTGATATTCAATTCTACAAGTAAGGTAAAAAATAAAATGAACCTCTAACCCTCTCCAGGTGTCCAAGGCTAGCCTTCCCAGTCATCTCCAGTTCCTGTCCTCCACTCCCCAATCTTCCTGCACAAAACTTGTTTCACTTTTTTTTTAAGTTGAAGAGCCAACAGCATCTTTTGACAGCATCTCCCCATGTAGCCTGGCCCTCAGACCCCAGAGGGTAGTTTATAACAACTGAGCCCCCCCCCCACCATCCTGTCCCTAAACCATGATTTGGGGGGCCAACAGTAATCTGAATTGCAGAGTTGGCCTTCCTTTTACCAAAGCATGCCTTTGCGTTGGTTAGATGTAGTCATGTGACTGTAGCAACATGTGCTGGTGTAACGGTGCTGGTGGTTCTCGGGTAGACTTCTTGGTTCTTCACTCTGAGAGGTGGATGTAACCAGTGTCACACCCCAGCAGGTGTTGTAGTGGGCAACACTATAGGTTCCTAGATGGATGGATAGAGGCACCCGACAGGGAGAGGCAGGAGTCGTACACAGAGGTCTGATGAAACAAAGATGTTTATTAGACAGGAGGGGAAGGAGGACATGGTCATACAGGAAAATGCCAACTGTGAGGATGACAGGGATTAAGGACAGCATTATGATTATCTAAGCAGTAATCACATATAATTATGACTTAAACTAAAATATACTGTGAGCTCTAAATACTATACAAATAACTCTACAGGCTATGTCAGCAGTATACAGGCTATTTGAGCACTCTACCAGCTCTCTACCCCAACCCTGAGGTGCACCTCTGCCCACTTGGGGCTTCCTTTGGAGTACTCCAGACAAAAGAACTTTTGCAATAAGCTATGGTAAGACTCTAAAATGACACAATTTGCAGTTCATGCACAGCTGGAGGAATTTCTGTTCATATGATGGACAATCTGTACAGGAATTAAGGAGGTAGTATAGCAAAGTGGTTTAAGGCTCTGAGCTGCAAACCTGGAGACCTGGGTTTGAATCCCACAGCCCCCATTTGCATACTGTGTGACCCTGAGCAAGTCACATAACTTCCTTGTGCTCCCGGGTCGCACCTGTAAACCAGCTTCAGCTTAGTGTGTCTCTCCTGGTTAAAAAAAAAAAAAAAGAAAAGAAACCAAAGGAAGATTCTTGAAAAAGGGAACAAGCAGGCTTGCTAGTCGACTTGGCTGAAGAGAATTTCTGCAGGACTAAAGGGATATGGAGAGGTTTTTTAGACAGGCCATGGCCATTATCGGCGACTTCCACCTCTCTTGGGTTGCCGGAAACAGAGAACCAACACAAAGGATTCCTTGGCAAAAAACCTGCTGGTGGGCCACCAGAATTGAAGGACAATTGCAAGAACTCTTTGGCTTAAAACCTGCTGGTGGGCTGCTGAGAATGGAGAACAAATGCAAGAATCCAGCCACAGTCCTCTGGCGGACAGCAAGGATGAGATAACAGATGCAGAAGAACCCCTGCCACAGTACTCTGGTGGACTGTCAGGTGCGAAAGATACAGAAGATGGTGGGAGGACTGGGATGTGGGTAATTAGCAGACCAGACCAGAGCAGACCAGGTCTCAGTCACAATGGTACCACTTGTAACTTTTGAGGGCTTCGGGGCCTACAACAATGCTCCCAGCTAAAGGCCACCTGCAAGGTCAGTCTCCATCGGCACCAGGAGGGGTATGCAGTTGCCAGGTGGCAGAAGCCACTTGACAGCCTGTGCCATCCTGCAAGCCAGTGAGTATCCTAAGAACTAGGGCAGCTCTATACCTCATTTAGTCCAGTGTGCCCTGAGTTTTGATTTCCCCAGTCTGGGAGATTTCCCTTCCCAGAGAAGATTAGATATAGTGTAAGCTTGTCTATTATCATAAAAACTTTGGGAGGGACTCTCACTGGGAGATTAAGAATGAGATAGGAGAGCTTGGGAAGGGTGAACATTCTAATGGCGTCCATCTTGCCTCTCAGGGAGAGTTTCAATCTTTTCCACCGTTGAGACTCTGCATTAATAGAACCCAGCAGGGGGCTAAAATTTGCCTCCACCAGGTCTTTCCATGAAGTTGGAATAGTCATCCTGAGATAGGTGAAACCCTGAGGCACCCAGGCCAGCTCTGTGCTGATCAGGCAATCCTTGGTGCAAGCCATGAGGGGGGATAGAATGGATTTCTTTTGGTTAACTTGTAGGCCTGAGAAGGATGCAAATTGCATAAAGCTGGTCATAATCAGGGGTAGTGTTTTGCATGGATTGGTGATGGTGAGGAGTAAGTCATCTGCGTAGCCACTTATTAGATAATGTTTCCTACCCACCTCGATACCCAGTATCCCTGAATCTGCCACAGGTCTTCTCATTAGGGGGTCCAGAACTAGCAAGAAGAGCAGAAGTGACAGGGGGCAGCCCTGTTGTGTTCTTCATCCCAGCTCAAAGGGGGAGGAAATTTATTTGTTGATAAGTATACGAGCTGTGGGTGAAGCATATAGTGTAGCAATTCACCCCCTGAAGAGCCTTCCAAACCCATGGGCCTTCAGTATATGGTGGAGGTAGCCCCATTCAACAGAACTAAAAGCTTTGGAGAAGTCAACCGCCAGTGTAGCCATGGGTGCCTTGGAATGGGCTGCATGCCATTTCAGACTGAGGACTGCGCGGAGGTTATCCGCTCCGCATTTACCCCTGGTGAAGCCTGCCTAGGATGGATGGATGAGAGAGAGAGAGAGAGAGAAATACCTTTTCCAGCCTGTTAGCCAGAATTTTTGCCAGTATCTTAGTATCCACAGAAATTAATGAGATGGGGCAAAAATTAGCACAGTCCAAAGGGCCATTAGATTTTTTCAGGAACAATGTAATAATAGCATCCCTCATGGTTGGTGGAAGCGCCCCGTTCTGTTGAGCCTGCCTAAGGGCTTCTAGGAAGGGTAGTGTAATCTGTTCCCGCAGCATTTGATAAAGTTCCACCGTCAGGTGCTTTACATTTCACCAGCTGAGAAAGGGCTGTTGAAAGCTCAAAGGTCGAAATGTCAGCATCCAGCATATCCCTGTCTGCCTCTGCAAGCTGCGGATGGGAGTGGCATCCAGGAAAGTAGGCATCTCCAGCATCCATTCCTGTTCTGACTGGGGGAGTCTCGAGCTGTAGAGATGAAGACAGAAGTCCCTCATTGTGGAGTTAATAAGGCTGGGCTCCATAACCACCCTTCCTGAGCTATTTCGTAGGGCATGGATTTGAGAGGAAGCCTGCTGCTTTCGCAGCTGATAGGCTAGGAGTTTGCCTTCTTTGTCTCTCTCCTCTGAGAACTTGTGCTTAGATCGCATAAGCTGCCATTCAGCTTTGCATTGGAGGATTGTGTTGATTTTATATTTCAGCCCCGTAATGGCAGGTAGTAAGTATGCAGGGGGTTGGGAAACCCTTTGAACTGGTCTTCCAGTGGTTTAAGCTGTTGGTGGAATAGCTCCAGTTCCTCACACCTTTTCCTGTTCTGCGATGTGGTGTAAGCTATGATACGCCCATGCAGGATGGCTTTGAAAGCTTCTCAAACCATTGCTGAGTCCACTTCACTTGTTAAGTTAATTTGGAAGTATCCCCTAGCTTCCTCCACCATTTGGGCACAAAAGGCTGGATCTTTCAATAGGAGAGGATTGCACCTCCACTGAGGAGAGGATCGCATATTCCCTGGGTGTAGGTAATACGTAGAGATAGGGGCATGGTCTGAGATACGTTTAGTTTCTATGGTGGTGTTATAGATACCTTGGGCAGCAGCTCGGTCAGCCAGCCAAAAGTCAATGTGGCTATATGAGGTATGAACCGATGAGAAGAAGGTATAATCCCTTCCTGTCAGATGATCTCTGCACCAAGGGTCGCATAGTCCCCATTTCTCCTGCATTTCCACCAGCGCTGCCTTGGCCTTAGGGTGGGCTTTGGGGGTAGGCTGAGTTTTATCTAAGAAGATGTCTCCCACTAGATTGAAGTCTCCCCCAGTTAGCACAGGGTTGATATCATCCTCCATCTTAAGCTCAGCTATGGCTTGGCTAGCCTGTGGGAAGAAGTCTGGGAGTGGGAGCATATATGTTACCCACCATTAGTTTCCCACCAGGAAAGGCAAAACGTGCTACCACCCACCATCCCTGTGAGTCTGTTTTAAGTTTGTCTTCCACCCAGGGGCAAGCCTTGCTCAGTAAGATGGTCACGTCTCTCGATTTGGATGAGGCAGAGCTGTGGAGCACCTTCCCTACCCACAGCTTCCTGAGCCATGTCACTGTTTTGGCTGTGAGGTGTGTCTCCTGGAGTAGGGCTACATCAGCATGAAGTGACTTCAGGTGTTGAAGCACTTTAATCCTTTTAGCTGGGCAATTCAGGCCCTTAACATTCCATGAGATACATGTCCAGCCTTGGTGTATTGGTCATGGTGACCTGCTCCTACCACTAGCTCCACTTACTTCGGGCTGGTTAGACTACGGAGTAGCAACGAAGATGGCCACAAGGGAGGGTCCTACCTGGCAGGGAGATGAGCTGTGTCTTGGTGCTAGGCTGATGTAGAGAAAACGGAACAAGTCAGGTATAACTTAACAGGAAACACTAAACAACAAACGAGTAAATGCAATAACGTTAGCTGTTTAACAGGTATAATATAGCACAGTGCACAAAAAAGAAACAATCTGACTGTAATTAACTGACTCCAATGATTAATTAGACCGGGAAAGTGAGGGACAAATGAGCCTACCTCTTCCCTTCTAAGGGGGAGGGAGGGGTAAGACTGCTGATCCAGTCTTGCTAAGATTGTTAAAAGAGAGTACTGAGCAAACAAGTCACACCGCACGGGGTGGTGCCAAAACAGAAGAAAACAGTTGTGAAATCACAATAAGCACTAAGAGTATGCGCAAGGCAAAACCCAGAGATTTTGAGTCTCTGCCATGCTAGCCTGGTGCCCGTTGGGGAGAGTGAGTGTCCTGCAACAAGGTTACCCCCCCACCCTGGACCTGAGTGAAGTGGAGTTGTGTATCCCTCCATCAGGTAGAGCTCAGGGTAGAAGCCGGGAGGAGGGAAATGTGAGGAGTCTCCCTGAACCAACTTAATTGAGGGAGCACATTATTCTGGTTCTGAAATGTTATACCATTAGGTTAACTAAATAAAATCTGTAACCGTTCTGAAGAAAAAAAATATCTGAGGGGAACCGAGGGAGATGAGGCTGGATTGTTGGCTGTAGGAGGGACAGTCAAGTAACACTGAGAGACGAGGTATAAGTCTGGGGTTCGTGGCACCCCCCTGGCCATTTTGACATGGCACAGAAACAGTTGCCAAGCTCAAAGGGGTGGGGGGAGTGATAGAGTATGTGAGACCGGACAGTAGTGAGTAGATATATGGAGAGTCCTCTCACCCAAGGGTAAACAGGAGCTCATGGCCAAGTTATCTTATGTTTGTGTGGGAGAGGGGTGGTAGATCACCAAAAATGGCTTACCCAGCCCGATCCCTGGTCCCCAGTTCATCCTGGATGTTTGCTCTGTAGACAAAACTAGTGTGGGGGCAACCTCACCACCCTATGGGGGTCCCCATAAACATTGGATCCACTATAGATCTTTCTCCAAAGCAAAGACTATTGTCCAGAGCTAGATGAGATAAAGTATAAACAACATGAAGAAAATGTAATATAAATCCTTTTAAAGTGCAGGAGTCATCAGGGCCAGGACAATCTTCAGGCAGGATCTGTTCAACCCTCCAGGGTATTGGTTATAGGCAATAAGTCAGTCTTAACCATGGCTGGATGAGAGGCAGCCACCTCCGAAAAGGATCTGAGTCCAGGTTTCACATGTGCTGCGAGATGTGAGTCCTTTACTGCTACAGAGTGCCCTGTTGTATTGTCCACCGCGTCCCCCAGCTAGATGGGGCACAGGTGTCCATCAAGGAGTCCAGTGGGGTAGGTAGCACATCTCCATCATCTTCTTCGTGGGGAGAATCTTCTTTGGGAAGCTTGGCCAGTGGGGAGAGAGGAAAGGTGGAAGTTCTGGAATTGTTCCGGCTGTGGCTTCTGGATCTGTGCCTGACTCTCTCTCATTGAGCCTTAGGGGATCAGTTGCATTCATCACTTCGCCTATGCTGAGCTGCACGGGAGGAGCAGGTTGGTTAAGCCTCAGTTGCTGCCCCTGGGGGTCCCCTGTTGGTGGCGAAGAAGGGGGGGATGTGGGCAGTGGACCAGTGTCTCTGCTGTCTCATTTTTCTGGAGAGAGAGGTCTGCCCCTGTTATTCCTGTGGGACACAGAAGGGCCTGAGGGAGACCAGAGGCTTCTGGAAGATGGGTTCGAAGGTTAGTGGAGGACCAGAAGTGCTTGGCCCAGAGTTTGATGTCCTGTGGTGAGTTAGCAAACATTCCTTATCTTTCACCACATGTAGGCTAGTCAGACCCTTAAAGCAGCAGCGGAAACCCAGGTCTCTGTAAGTTTTTGTTTTATGGGGAAGAAGGCTTTGTGCTTTGTAGCAGCTTCTTTGAAATAGTCCCTATAGAAGGAAATGCGTGCTTCTTTCCAATAAAGGTCTCCACACTCCCTAGCAATCTGCAGGATTTGTTCCTTAACTGAATAGTGCAACAGGTGTGCAATATTTGGTTGGGGGGGGGGTCTGGTGCTGTGGGCATGCACCCTGTCCTGAGAGCCCTTTCCTCCTTGATGGCCCCTCTCCATCTTTCCCCCCAAGAGCCTGGGAATAAAGTCCATTAAAAATGTTTCCATGTTGTTACCTTCTACCCCCTCGGGAACTCCCAGAATACGAATATTGTTCCTGCCTCCTGTATTCTCCTGATCCTCTGCTCTCTCCCATAGGTTTTGGATTTTGATTTCTTGTTCATGTAGGCGAGACATAAGTCTTTGGTATTGTTGTTCTAAGTCTTCAGTGCGCTGTTCTGAAATGTGCATGTGGTCCTCCAGCATTCGAATGTCTGCCACATTCCCGTTAGAGCAGTACTGAAACTGTCCACGTGCACTAACAAGGTTTCAAGCATTTTCGTTATATAGTTGGTGAGTCCACCACTGGGGCCTGTGTTTCTTCAGAAACCGTGGAGTGGTCGACCCAATGGCTGCAAAGACGTGCGGCCTACTGTTAGTCCCAGTGTGAGGTTTCCGAGGTGTATTATGCCCTACAGCAGCTGAGTTGCCAGGTGCTAGCATTACCCACAGAAGGCCATTGGTTACTGTGCTACCAGCAATGCCGTACACCCGAAGGATGTGCTCAGTCAGATGACTGGGAGGGAAATCTACATTCCGCAATGAAGTGCAGAGCAGGTAAGGCGGTCAGATGTATTAAAATGCCACCAGAGGTTGTTTCGGCTCCTAGGGACCAACTGCTAGATGTCGCAGGCCTCTCCTCTCAGTGTAGCTTGGTCTGCATTCCTCACCTCACTATTTTGGCTGCCCCATGTGTGCCCCTCATCGAGTAATGGGCAATGATCTGGTTCGGTGGATGCTCACAACCCTCCCCCCACTGCCTTCATGAGAAAAGACAGTCAGGGACTGAATATTTTAGCTTTTAGGGTCCCGTGTAGGATGGAGCAATCAAATTAGCTTACCATCTTGCTCAGTGGCTCAGCAGCGCCCCCAACAATTTATTTCTTTATTTTTTTTAAATAAACTTCAAGCGGACTGCACCTAGCTGGTGGCGTGGTCACCAACTCACCACCCCAGCCTGGGGAGAAGGAGATTGCTTTGGGAGGAGGGAGGGAGGTGCTGCTGGCAGAGGGAGGGCTTCAAGCAGGCAGGCAGGGAGGCAGATGACTCTGGTGCTTGGGAACATTGCGGGGCCCTGCGATGCACGATGCTCTTCTCTCTCTCTCTCTCTCCTGATGTGGCTCCTGGGTACTGCCCCCACCGGGGAACCAGACAAACTTTTAATTAATTTAAAATCAAAAATGGGGCAACACAGAGCCCTCACCGTGGATGAGTACCGACCGCCGCTTTGTCATCTGGTGGCTTGACGTACACTAGATACCCACCGGAGCTTCAGACCATTGGCAGCTCACAGACCTGGTGACCAGAAGCAGCTGAGGCACACCGACAAGCCCCAGGGACGGCTTCTCCACTCCAGGTAAGCTCTCCTGTCCCACTAGGCTTTCTGTGTCCTCTCTCCTCCATGGTCCCAGCTTCAACTGACTATTTTTTTTTTTACTCCCAGCATTTGGGACACTGTGTCCCTGGAAACACTGGCTGGCTCCAACAGTCCAGTATGAGCTGGACCTCAAAAGATGCTCCCTTGGCTCGCACTGCTTCCTGAAGGGGGGGGTCCAGAACGGAGTACAGGCGGCCAGGAGACAGCAAAGGAAATCTTTCTTTTTGTTTATTTATACAGCTGTCATCTGGCAAGAGGGGGGGATGTTGACAGGGGCTCCCAACACACAGCCCCTCAGACCACCCTTGATGCCCACCTGTCCAAGGGTCTAAGTGGAACCTTTACTTAATTTATTTCTGTTTTGCCCCCAGCTTTGGGGCACTACACTGGGAGGTAGGGGGAAAGAGCGATGGGAAATAGACTGCATCATTAATGAGACCTAACTGACTAATTGGTCTGTTCATATCTAATCCTTTCTCCTCTGTGTCAAAAATATATTGCTTTATTGGTATTATTTCTATGTTTAAGTATTTTATTTATATATCTAATATTAAATGCTTTTAGTTTTTGTCTCCCCCATTCTGTGGTTGTGCTGTCTATCAAGATAGGACACTTTTCTGTTTGTATCTGTTTTCCCCTCCTGAATAGCACAGTGATCTGTTGCATGTTTTACTGTCCCCTTTAGTGTCCTTGGACGTACACTATACATCCTGAACTTTATTTTGATGTTTCTCACTCATTTTGGCACTTTTTGATGCAATATCAGTTACTGTGCATCCATAGGTCATCATATAAAAGGAATATAATAAAATATCAGAAACATTGTGAAACAAAGAGTTAAGTTAAGCATTTAAAAGTTTATAATCAATGTGCTTTTCTTTTAAATGGGAGTAAAACAATGGCCACAAGATGGCACTGCAGGATGAGGAAAGAAACAGGTCCAGTACAGTGTATAGGAAGAAACTTGAGAACAGTTGAAACTTTATTCAGCTATATTTAGTGAAATATTTGTAGCAAAATTTCCTGGGCAGTGAAGGGGTTAAAGGTGTCCACATCTTGTCACCTCCTTATCCATATTCTTTTTATTCTGGTTCTCCAAACTCGATCACTTTAATTTGTCAAAATCTGCCATCTTGCACATCAGGGGCCTGAAATTCAAAAATATGTGTGGGTGCTAACAAGCTTTTGCCCACACAAACCGGGGTTTGTGCTGCAGCACTGTATTCAAAAATGGCTGTTGCTCTGGCAAAGAGGGTTAGTGCCCGTGCAAAACATAACGTAAGTGTGTGAGTAAGGGGAGGGGTGTGGCCACGAATATGCATGCTACTCCATATTCAGCATCACTGAGTTTAGTGCATTCCTTTTGCACAATGCAAATACTGCCTAACAAAACTCTGACTTAACTCTGGGCATCCCTAGTGGCTGCAGGAGGGAATACAGCCACCAAGCTAGTTGGCCGCTGGGGGAGCACAGCTGCTCTCTGTGGTCACTGGCACCCCCTCTCTGATGATTGCTGTTCTGTTATGTAAAATATGTCCCTGCTGCTAGTTGTGTTCCCCCCCCACCATCGATCATCAGCCCCACAGTATATAGTAACATCCCTGATGGTAGTGGTGTTCCCCGATCCCCAGCCCCATAGTACATATACATATCCGAGGTGCTAGTGGCCCCCATGATCCCCAGCCCCGTAAGTAGCAATAAGTGCCCTGGTGGTAGTGGTGCCCTCCTTCCCTCTGAGCCCTACCTCGTAATTAGAAATAAATTCCCTGCGTAGCAGTGAAACTCAACTCCATACCATTTAATGATCTCCCCCAGAGGCAACATGTACATGAAAACAACGCAGAGGCAAGGATCAAGCCTTGAGGAACCCTACAGGAGAGTGCATAGGCCCCAGAGATGAAATTACCTGGGACCACTTGCTCTGTTCTCCCAGTTAAGTAAGATTCAAACCAGCCCAGAACTGTGCCAGTGATAGTTACTCAAATTTTCCTTACTTCAGGATCCAAACAGCAATTCTAAAACATTTAGTTTCCTCTAAGCCCCAGCCCCATAATTAGAAATACATTCTTGGTGGTAGTGGTCCCTCCCTCCCTCCCTCCCTCCCTCCAGTCACAGTCCTGATGTAAAATGTATATCCCTGGTGGTTGTGGTCCCTGATCGCCAGCCTGGAAATACAAACAACCCCTTCCTGGAAACCAGTGCCCCCCCCGCAGCACTGGGCATGCCCCTGACTCACCGTATTCTCACTGATGGTACCACAGGGGCATATGGTGACTGGCACAGCCCTCCTCACACCTACTTGGCTGACCACCGTATGTGCAGACAGGGACCACATCTCTTATTTATAGGACAGGGCACGTTAATAAGAGGCACGCAGGGGGGAGCCATCGGACACCAGGGAGGGGTTGTTTGACTTCCAGGCTGGCAATTATGGGGCACTATTTATTATTTGTAAAAGTTCGGATCTACAACCTTTGAGTCAGAGACTCATTTATGAATGTACCTTGTCACAGAGAGGACAAAACAGTGTTACATAGTTCAAGATACAGACAGTGTTACATAGAGCAGTTGCAGACATATTTACAATCATTTTTACAGTGGTTACACATGAGCCATTAGGGGAGACACCCCCAGTCAAGACATTTCAGTTTAGGAAGGGTAGATTAGCTGACATGTGATGTTGTAGCGACAGGAGTCAATACTCAGGCCAGGCTACAACATGGTGAAGACAGGTGACTGCTGATGCTGGAAGTGAAACAGATAACCTGTGGGGTAGTGAAGTTTGGTTCTGGTGGAGAGTGGGCAAGTAGGAGGGGGCGGATGGCAGAGTATGCTGTCCAGTGGACATTGTCGACATTTGGAGTGTACTACCACTAGGGATATAAACTCTTACATTGGAGCTGGGATTGGAGGGAGGGGAGGGCAGTGCTAAGTGGCTTAACACTGGGTTGATATGGCCTTATATTCAGTTGAATAGTGCCAGTGTGCTATTCGACTGAAAATAACATCTTCAGGCACCCGGGCAAGCACAAGATGCAGCGCAAATTTTTGCACTCTGCTTTAAGCGTATTTGAATATCTGGCCCCAGAGGCTTGTTAACTTTTTTTCCCATGACTGTATTGTTTTTGAATGCTAAAGTATTATGGTGGCAGACCCCAGATGTTTATCCACCTCTACACAAGAAACCTGGCCACCGCCATTGTTCAGAACTAAAGTTATTTGCCCCTCTAGTGCCGTCTTTCAAATATTACGATAGAAAGCAGTCACCCATTGTTACAGTCTCAGTGGGTCAGTAGACTGAAGGCTCTCCTCTGGTGCTGGAAAATCAGAAGGTAAAGGGTTCATTGGTATGAAGATACATAGACAATGATGGCAGAAAAAGGTCCGTCAGCCCATCCAGTCTTCCCGCCCTACCTTACTACTCTGCACCTGCCCTACTGGCCATCCCTCCCCCTTGTTTCTCCCCTTCTAACCAACCCCATATGCCTGTCCTATCCCTTCTTGAAGTTGGTCACTGAATTGACCTATACCACTTCGTCTGGCAGCTTGTTCCACTTGTCCACCACCCTTTCTGTGAAAGAATGCTTACAGATTTCCCTTCTGAATCTCACCCCATGTGATTTTGAGTCCCCTCTCGTCCCTGTGGTTGAAATCAAGGAGATAATTTCCTTGTTGACCACCCTATTCGTTATGTGCAGGTACCTTTACGTCTCAATCATGTCGCCCCTTTCCCTCCTTTTCTCAAGGGTTTGCATGTTCAAGTCCTGCAGCCTCTCTCTTGCCCCCAGTACCTTGGTTGCCCTACACTATACTGCTTCCCCCTTGTTGCAGTCAGTCAATCAAAACATGTATTTGTAACAGGAAAATACCCATTAATGCCTTGGTTTGAAGGATAAGCTGTATAAATATAATGCCACTATTTTCATAGCACTCAAACTACAGTCCAATAACCTGAGCTAATGCCCAGTACTGGGCATTACTGGGGAGCTGCACTGCTGAGGTGCCATCTGTTCAATGGGATAGTGAACTGAGGTTCCTTTTGCCCATCTCTGATGGCTGTTAAGTTGGAAATCAACAAAAGCATGACACTTTTCGTAAGAGTAGAACATTTCCCCCAGCGCCCTGGCCAACATTCCACCCCCCCAGTGAATAAGACAGGTTCATGTAACGCACCCCTCAGTATGCTCCTGGAAACAAGCTGTCACTGTTTAGTATACCTTTCTTGGTCAAAAATGAGAAATAATTAAATAAATATACATTTTAGTTAATTATCTCTGTCTTACCTTCTCTTGACGGAATTCCTTTTCTAATGTATGTCTGATAAATGAAAATATTCCACAGTTACTAACAGACCCTTGGAGGCTGCCATTCTAATTCATAACATACAGTACTGTTTAGCTGTTTAATTACTGAAAAGTTTCACCAGTAAAATTACACTGAGCAACAAAATACTCATCTCATGGTACGTCCTGTGTTACGTACGTCCAATTACGTGCAAGTTATATAAGACTGTATGGACCAATGGTCCTTTTCTACCATCACTGTCTGTGTTTCTATATTTTCATGCATGACGTGTATGCAGGTGAAATTCTGCAAATTTAATTTGGCACTTAACAAATAGTACCTAATTCACAACTATTAAAAATCTGAAGTTTCAGCCAATTAGCTCCATTTTATTTTCCAGCAAATTGACACATTAAGTAACAAGCATTTGTCAATGCCGAACGTTCGCTTGCAGGTATTTGCAGTGGTATTTGGCAGCTGGACATGGCTTATAAAAATCAGTGACAAAGAAGTACAAGCATTTGTCAATGCCGAATGTTGCTTGCTTCTATGTGCTGTTTAGGTATTTGGAAGTCATTGGAGTGCAAATATTGAAAAATTCGCAAACTTACAAGCGTGCGTAGGAACTGCGCAACGCACGCTCGTAAAACAGTCATTTTTAGGAATTTTTTCACCAAATTTTCAACATAGCCATTTTAAGACCTCTGCTAATGAACAGTGTCACTGTGATTTTCTTAATGTGTCCCATACATTGATTTGCACACCGACTGCGCCATTGTGCGCTACATGGGCTGAAACACGTTTTGGGCAGGATGTGAAAAATGACAGCTGTACTGCTCATGAGGAGGTGTGGTAAAATGGCAATGTTGAAAATCTGGAGTGAAATATTGAAAATTCGCAAACTTCTGAGCGTGCGTGAGGAACTGCGCAATGCTGCGCTCGATAAAACAGTCATTTTGGGAATTTTTCACCAAATTTTCAACATAGCCATTTAAGACCTCTGCTCATGAACAGTGTCACTGTGATTTTCTTAATGTGTCCCATACATTGATTTCGCGACACCGATCATGCCCATTGTGCGCTACATGGGCGAAACATGTTTTGGGCAGGATGTGAAAAATGACAGCTATACTGCTCATAAGGAGGTGTGGTAAAATGGCAATGTTGAAAATCTGGAGTGAAAATACTGAAAATTCGCGAACTTATGAGCCTGCGTAGGAACTGCGCAATGCACCTCGTCACAGTCATTTTTGGAATTCTTGCAAATTTTCAACATGGGTTTTGGGACTCCTTCTCATGAATGATGTCATTGTCATGGTGTTATTCAGGCCCAAAGGGTGATTTCACGCGGTGAATGCGCAGTGACTGCGAAATCACCCTTGGGCCGAAGATAACGCCATGACAATGACATCATTCATGAAAGAATCCCCAAAACCATGTTAAGGTGGTGCAAAATCAAAAATACCTGAGTATCTGTCAAGTTGAAAACCCCTATCTAGTCCATTATACAGCTTACGGCATTTCCTCAGTTCGCGGTCGGCTTTGAAGAGTGCAGATGTGTTCCGGTCCACCGATGATCGTCGCGCAAGCTCCATGGTAAGTATGGGGTGGGGGTGGGAGGCAGGGTGCGCAGTGGGTGGGTGTGGGTTGTGGGAGGGGGCTGGGAGAAGCGCCCGTGGGACTGTTTTCAATTTACAGGTTTGTAAAAAAAAAAGCGGCGTGGGACCTTGCCACGCTGGGGTGGGCTCCCAGCGTGGCAGAAGAATGGCTGGGGGGCAGTGGAGCCGGCGGAAGTTAGGGCACCCCGTTGGCGGAGCAGGGGCGTTTGCCACTCTGGGGTGGGCTCCCAGCGTGGCAGCAAAGTTTGGGGCGGGCGTGGCGTGGTGCTGTGTATGACAGCGGTGGTTTTCTTTGAAGAAGACCACCGCTGTCATCTAACACTGAGGTCGATGTGCAGGACTGCCACACCTGCTTAATGGAGCAGGGGATTGCAGGGGAGGGGCACACCTCCAAAGTGTCCCATTCTCCCAAGACGTTCCTTGCGCATGCGCGCAAGCGAACGTAAAAATATCAAAAAGGATTTTACTGCAGATATAAGCAGTTCTACATTAAACTGTGATGACAGTCCTCTGCCTGGACATAACATATTATACTCCCAGTATTGTTTTTCTTCTATTCCCCTCAGTTATCTTCACCTTTAAGGGTTCAGTTTCCAACAGCAAAAAGTTGCATTCCCATGGTCACACTCTTCTAAATTAGGAACTTAACAGGCAGTATGACTTTGGATTGGTTGCCAGATGCTATGTAAAAATTTATTGGCAGCTCCAAAAGCAAAGAATAACCCTACTGCTGGCGATAGAACAGACTGAAAAAACAAAAACAAAAAAACAGCACACTGAACTGACAGGGACTCTACGTGATTTATTAAAGGAGCATATCAGGAACAAGGAGCAGTTACCCCTACATATCACCCCTGCTAGAGGCTTCATCAGGGGGTGTGACTGGCTTGTAACCATAGTGATTAAATAGTCATGAAATTAATGCATTGACTGTCAGACACCGTGTTTTGTCTATGTTTGCTGGTGTTACTAGTTGCCTTCTTACCATTTATTGTTTACTTCAATCCATGCTTTTTATGTTCTTGTATAATTATGTGTGCACTCATTGCTACTATGTAACTCCCATCACCCTTTCCCCCAGGTCGTACCGGGAGACGAGCAACTTGTTGTTCAGTGTACCTTATCTGGTGAAATTTTTCAATAAATAAATAAATAAACACAAATTTGGCTATGTTGGCCACTGCACTATCCACCCCCTGAAGTGCCATATCCAGGAGCACAGAAGAGCGATTGTCAACAAGAATGAAAATAATGCCTAGATGTGCACTTCAGGGAGGCACACGATTCTCAGACCATTGTGTTCAAATTTAGACCTCTTAAACATGTTCCTGCTTCTGTTTGAGGTGGGGACACAATACGCCTTCTTCTCCAAAGAAAAACAAAGTGGATTATGTTATTGGGTGCAGTGAGTCCTCAGGATCTCAATGACAAAACTGACCTCAAACCTTTTCTTTAAGGTGATCTATTTTTTCTGCATCATGTATCTAATAATCTGGGTACCAATGGGCGAGGTTGGTTCAGTAATGTTAGAATATATTCTGTGAACTTTTCGACATTTTATATCTATTTTTGTCAGTATTACACAAGCAAATATTAAATTTTTTCAAATAATGTTTATTTCTGATTTTAATTTGCTGGAATCTTTTTATAGAACATAGAATCTGCACCTCATGACTCTTCCGGTGGAAACAGTGAGGTCCTTTGAATGTGTGACTGTTCATGGGGTTACAGGTGTAGGTTGTAGGGTCCTTCTCGTCTACCATCCTCTGGGGGATGAGAAGAAATTACTGCAGGAAGTCGCGGAGTTCGTCATCGAACTGGTGTTGGAGTTGTCCAGATGGATTATTCTTGCCGACCTCAATGCCTGGATCGAAAATGAACTCTCGCCATTTGGACAAGATTTCCTCAAACTGATGTATTTGTTGGGCCTGACACAGGTGGTTACCTCTGCAACACATGTGCACGGTCACTCTCTGGACCATGTCTTCTCACTGGGATTGGAGGTCACTGACTTCATAGTGTAACCGGTCGCTTGTTCAGATCACTACCATAGAAACATAGAAACATAGACTTTGACGGCAGATAAGGACCGCTAGGCCCATCTAGTCTGCCCATTTCCCTACCTACAGGATAGGCCGCAGATCCTAGTTAACCAACAGCCTATATCTTCCTGTCCCCCACAAGAATTGCCTTATGTCTGTCCCATGCATTCTTGAATTCTCCCACAGTTTTAGACCCCACAACGTCCTCAGGAAGGCTGTTCCATGCATCCACCACCCTCTCTGTGAAATAATACTTCCTCACATTGCCCCGACACGCCCTCCTTCTATCTTTAAATTGTGTCCCTTGTTCTTGCAAGTCTCTTTTTCTGAAATATGCTACCTCTTGGACTTTGTTGATTCCCTTGAGGTACTTGAAAGTTTCTATCATGTCCCCTCTCCCTTCTTTCCTCAAGGGTATACATATTAAGCTCCTTCGTCTCTCCTCATCGGCCTCTTTTGCAGACCCTGCACCATCTTAGTTGCCCTCCTCTGGACTGCCTCTATCCTGTCTATGTCCTTGCGGAGATGGGGTCTCCAGAACTGGACACAGTATTCCAGATGGGGTCTCACCAACTGTCTGTACAGAGGGATAACAACTTCCTGTTTTCTGCTGCTGATGCCTCTCCCTATACATCCCAGTATACCCCCAGCCCTCCCTACTGCCTTCTCACATTGTTCTAACCTTAAGGTCATCTGATATGATTACCCCCAGGTCCCTTTCCTGTTTTGTTGTTGTTACTACCTCCCCACCCATTGTGTATTCTTCCCTGGGTTCTTGTTTCCCAGGTGCATTATTTGCACTTTTTGCATTGAATCCTAGCTGCCATACGTCTGACCATTCCTCCAACCTTGCCAAGTCCCTTTTCATCCTTTCCACGCCTCCTTGTGTATCAACCCTGTTGCAGATCTTTGTGTCATCTGCAAAAGGCATACTTTCCTTCCAGTCCCTCTGCAATGTCACTGAGGAAGACATTAAAAAGGACTGGACCCAATACTGAACCCTGCGGTACCCCACTAGTAACCGCCCTTTCTTCAGAGTGGACTCCATTTACAATTACCTTCTGTGTCCTGTTGTCCAGCCAATGTTTTACCCAGGCTACCACCCTGGGACCCACTCCCAGGCTGGTTAATTTGACTAATAATCTTTTGTGTGGGACTGTGAGGTTCTTGTTTGAAGCGTTCCCTAAGAGACCTTCCCCAACGAAGATGGTTGAGTACCGTCTTTTAAGGAGTTTGACCCCGGAAGGTCTTATGGCAGTACTCAACTTATCGGGTGTGATGAGAGCTTGCGATGAGCTGGGGAGTTAGTATCAACCTATAATAAGGTGGTTGCCGAGGCCCTTGACTCAATCGCACTGGACCGTGTTCGACCCTTCACTTCACACTGGAGATTCCCTTGGTTTGATGGGATTCTCAGGGAGCTGAAGATGAGAGGTTGAAGGCTGGAGTGGCGCTGGTGGAGATCCCAATTCTGATGGGGACAGACTTATTTTGATGTCTCATTATAGAGACTATTAGTCATTAATCTCCTGTAAGAAGGAAGAGTTCCTGTCCAAGGAGATTGCTGCAGCAGTTAACAGACTAGCTGAACTCTGTCATGTTGTGGACAGGCTATGTAATCCGACCTGTCTTCAGTCCGTTGGGAGCTTTTTCACAATCAAAGTGTGATGAGTTCACTCTGTTTTTTTACTGATAAGATTGCCTCTATCAGATCAGGGATCCAGTCAGCACCCTCTATTGGGGCATGCAGTGATGGGCCAGGGGTCATGGGCATTCTGTCTGTCTGGCTTGACTTTGAAAAGCTGGCAGTCATGGATGTTGTGAAGGTCATCCAGGAGTTGACGCCTACCTACTGTAGTTTGGATGCGGGCCTGATGCACCTTCTGGTAGGATGCATTGATTCCATTGGCCTGTTTCTGGCTGGGATAATCCGGTGTTCTTTGGTGAAAGGTGTCTTCCCTGAGCCCCTGAAGGAGGCAGTGGTGAGATCACTTTTGAAGAAATCATCACTAGACCCAGACAGCCTAATCAACTATAGACCAGTCTTTAACCTTCCCTTTGTGGGGAAGGTTATTGAGAAGGTAGTGGCTCTTCAACTGGAGGACCATGTATTAACTCACAACGTCTACGATCATCTCCAGTTGGGTTTTAGGAAGAGGCACAGTAAGGAGACTGCCCTGGTTCAGGTACTTAATGATCTCCTGGTGGCAAGGGATTGAGGTAAGCATTTCATCCTTATCGTCTTCGATCTCTCGTATGCAACTGACACCGTGGACCATGTGGTACTGCTGGATCACCTGCAGGTTTGTTGTGGACTGTCTGGTACAGTCCTCAATTGGTTCCATTCTTTCTTCACTGGCAGGATGCAGAGGGTTGTGCTAGGGACTTTTTCCTCTGCACCAATGCCCCTGCAATGTGGGGTCCCGTAGGGCTCCATTTTGTCCCCCATATTGTTTGTGGTGTATATGCTAGCATTAGGGGACATAATAAGATGGTATGGGCTGAGTTTTCATTGCTATACTGATGATACTCAGCTATACCTGTCTTTTGAGCCCAAGTAACTGGATGTGGTCTTGGTATTTAATTGGTACCTTGCCAAGATCCAGTGCTGGATGAGTGCCAGCTGGTTGAGATTAAATCAAGACAAGACAGAAGTACTGGTAGTGGAATCTGGTCACCTGAGAGTAAGTGTGCAACCTGGTTGAGACTCCGGGCTTAGGCTCGGGAACTCCCAGTTGCTCACCTTGGTCAAGGTGAGGAATCTTGGCATTGTACTGGACTGTGGCCTAACACTTGAATCTCAGGTGTCAGGCCATGGTCCAGAATGCATTCTACCATCTTAGAAACATCGCTGGGATTAAACACCTGATTCCCCCGGGTGATCTGCCATCACTAGTCCATGCTTTTGTGACATCCTGGCTGATTGCTGCAATGCCCTTTACCTATTGCTATGGGGGTTGATCTTCACTGCCTATAACTGGTGCAGAATGTGGCAGCCAGGTTGTTGGGCCTTCCGAGGTCTTGTCACATTACACCTGTGCTGCGCTCTCTGCACTGGCTTCTGGTTAGGTGGTCGATCACCTTCAAGGTCGGCTTGCTGACCTATAAAGCCCTACATGGACTGGGGCCCGGATACCTGCAAGACCTCCTACAGCCTTACCATCCATCTCGTCCTCTCCAATCAGCCGATGAAGGCCTCCTGATGATTCCCTTGGTTAATCTTGAAATCACCAGGAGCCCAGGCATTTCCATTTGTGGCACCAACCCTATAGAATTCATTGCCTCGTATGATCAGAGAGGCCCCATCGGTTAATGCCTTCAAAAGGAAGCTTAAAGGATACCTAAACAACATTTTGACAACAAATCATTCAAAAATCTGACTCCTTAGGTGACTAAAGGAAAGGCTGCTGTATTTATTAATGCTGAAACTACATTTGTATAATTTACCTAAATGTGGTTCCAGAGCATTTGAAAATTGTAAAATCAGCCTTCCAATTTCAAAAAAAAACTCTTACCTGCTTCCTAAAATGGCCACAAAATGTGTTATGTGATTACATCATTGGAGCCAAACAGAGAGCTATATGGCTCTCTATAGTGCTAACTAGTTCTTTTTTCCCTTTGTATAGAATTGTTTCACCCAAATGGTCAAAACCATGTGCATTATTTTGTATAATACACATGTTAGGCTGTGGTTCTGTTCATTTTGTTTACTTTAACATGCTGAAATTGTTTTTTAATTAATGGGTCGCGTTTTTTCCCATTGAAAAAAACCCGTATTAAATGCCGTAATACATATATGTATTACGGAATTTTTTTAATACACGGCACCTTTCAATGTAAAAATGCATGAGCCATACTGTGGCTCGCGACTGCCACAAAGCACTTTCCCTCATCAACTTTGTCCCACGAAAGCACTCACCTCAGAAGCCAGTAAACTGGAAGGGATTTTCATGATACTTTCGGCGGTTCCGAGAACAGTGAGCGGTTGGGATCCGTTTTCTTTTTAAACTATTTTGTGACTTTCATCTGCGGTCTCCACAAGTGGAGCCTCATACTCGCACTCTGTGTTGGGCCAGCTGAGAGAGGAGCGTCGAGAGCAGCAAGTCCCCCAAGTAGTCCCTGCTACTGTCTGTCTCCAGCGCCCATTGCCAGCCAACATCCCTTGCCTCCTCGGTGAAAAAACGTGACCCCTTAAATTAAACAAAATAAAATATGGGGTGCAGTGTGTTAACTCCAGTTTAACACAAACCCTCGTTGTTGGATGGCTACCATAAACCCCTCGGGTGTGTGTTAATTCTTGTAACACACTGCACCCCATACTTAATCCTATATTTAATCCAACTGACTTTCTCTGTGGCAAACCAAAGTGCAGTGCAAATCTTGAATAACCTAGTGGTCTAGTGGTTATGGCGGATCCAGGATGCTACAATGGGGGTGCTGGGGTAGTGTGCATGCTTAATATGCACTTTTCAACATTTTTATTAAACCATAATATTTTCTGCTATTATTCTTTTCTAGTACATTTTTGAGAGAACCTACAAATGTAATCCATAGTTTGAATGTAAACATTTGTACAATCAATAAATCAGACTTCTTCAACAAAAATTTAAAATGCAGCAGCATCAAGCGAGTACGTTATAATGTGTGTGTTGGGGGGGGGTGCAGCCACACCCTTCACCACCCCCTAGATCCGCCACATTTTTGCAGCAAAGTTCTTGTATAGTCCAATCTTAGAGTTCATACTTTCTCAAAAATCAAATATATGCTTATCTTGTCTTTTTTTTCCATGAGAAGTAATAATAATATTAATAAGAAGAATCAGAAGTTGTATAGTGGTTTTCATACATGCTGTATCCCAAAGTGTTTTACAAATAACACTAGACTGGTAGTGAAGTGACTGAACATGTAGTGGCAGCCATTCCACACATTAATACCCACACACAGCCTTGGACAATTGCATGAACTGATTTTATGGGAAGGGGAATGTTGGCCATGACAACGGGATCAGGTAGTGATCATGGTGCTGTGCTGGAAACCCCACATCGTATTTCTCACAGTAATCTGCTCATATTTTTCTCTTTCTGTCTTCCCCTTCCCTGGCTATAGCAGTATATTGCAAGAGTTGCCTTCTCAGTCCCTCTCTGGTATTCATTCTTCACTACTCCTCCTCACACCAAAAACTAGTGAGCTCATCACCCTTCTGCATCATGAATGCAGGCAGTACAGTCCCTATTTTTCATTTGACATATCAAATATAAACATATCTTTCCAGTCAGTCAGGCTGATAGATGCAGGGAACAAGGGGAATGATGGGCTTTCCTATCCTTAAAGGGACACTGTCAGCTTTTCTCCTTCGTTTCTGGCCACAATCACACAGTGTGCATCTTGGCTCTAACCTGTTAAAGATATGTTGCAGAATATTCCCATATATGAAACAGACAGTATTTTTTAACAGTTTGGCAAAGTTTCACTTAAATACCTTATTACTTGTCCCGAAGTAAAGCCCCGCCATTCCAGAAGCACATCCAGGACAGGACCCCCGTCGGAACCGAGCGTCTGCCACGAGCGTGGTCCTGAAGAACAGTTTTTTCATACACATGTGCAGGATTTCAGCCACGACTTCAAAATATTAATTAAAATACTTCCAGAGCTCAGTTTACAGGCGCAGATAAATGGAACATTTTGAAATCATGTGGGGTACAGGCACATTATGACCAAGTATGCTGTGTATGAAAAACTGTTCTTTAGGACCACGCTCATGGCAGACACGCAGTCCCGAGGGGGGTCCTGTCCTGGATGTGCTTCCGGAATGGCAGGGCTTTACTTCGGAACGAGTAATAAGGTATTTAAGTAAAACTTTGCCAAACTGTTAAAAAATACTGTCTGTTTCACATATGGGAATATTCTGCAGCATATCTTTAACAGGTTAGAGCCAAGATGCACACTGTGTGATTGTGGAAAGAAACGAAGGAGAAAATCTGACAGTGTCCCTACAAAAGATCAAGGCTACCGTCGACTGCGTACTATTAAATGATGGGTGTGCACATCATTATGCATGTCATTTAATAGTCCTTAATCATAGGTGGCTTAGATCCCATATGGGTAGGAAAGCCTATTTTTCCACCTGTGCCATGCTGCTCTCAGCCTGGCTTACCAGAAGATCATGTTTATTATTAATATGTAAATATAACATGGGAGACTGTACTAACCACATTCATGATGCGGGAGGGTAGTGAACTCACCAGTTTTTGGTGTGGGGAGCAGGTGAGAAGAATGAATGTCAGAGAGGGACTGAGGAGGCCATTCCAGCAGGGTACAGCTATATTCAGGTTAGTTGAAGACATGAAGGAGGGCGCTGAGCAGATCACTGTGATATCTGAAATGTGAGTCTGTCAGCATCGTGATCACTGCCTGACTGTGGATGAGAGTAGCCAGCGATGACAAATACTCAGAGTGGCAGGGCCGCACCTAAACTGTTACTTGAATTCAGTGTAGGGAGATTACCCTTGGGTGGGGGGGGGTGTTGACTTTTGTTAGGACAGTATTGAGGGAGTTGTGAATAGCTCATTCAAGATTTGGAAGGGTGGTAACTAGCCAACTCGCATTGTAGAGAAGAGCACAGAAAAGTACTGGAGAAGAATTGCTAGGAACTGTCCTGCGGGGTTCTGCAGATCACAGATAAAGGAGTAGACTGACGCAAAGTCTGGTGGATTCGCTCAAGGTATTAGTATACCTCTCCTGCTAATAATATTGTTAGTGTTGTAAATGCAGCCCTTATGAGAGCATGAACAGCAGTTTTTATGTTTGCTTGCACACATGTGCAAGAAACATAGTGCCATCATCTGAGTTTTTCAGAGGTGTGTCAGCATCTTCCAATTGAGTCAGTGTGTTTGCAGGCGTGGTCACAGTTCTCCAATCACTGCTGGAGCTGTCTATGACAGCAGTTGAAAATGCAGTGGCATATAGTTGAAAGAGGGAGCTACGCTTCAGTGAGCAGCTCCTCCCCCCCAACACACACACAGATCAACTGTGTTGGTTACCTGATAGGATGGTGTAGTCTTGTCTAGCTTAGAGACAAGCCACACATCATTACTTTAATAAACTGTTCCCTGCCACAGCAGGACCACCAAATATGTGGATGCCTAACAGTCCTTACACACGCCAGCTCTCCAAAGCACACCTTCATGGACTCCATGGGTTCTAATCCTCCAGAAAAAAAATACCTCAGCATTTGATGTGAAAACTCAGACTTCGTTGTATGTGTAATTCCAAGCATTTTCTCTTACTAGACTCTGTCAATGTGAACTCCCCGCTGCTAAAACCTATGCAAACGAACTTGAGCCTACTGTACTACCTGCAGCTGAAGCAAAGAACAGCCAGAATGCACAAAGGAGAACATACTGCTATGCATTTCAGCAGCAGCCAGTGGGGGAGGTTTTCATGACTGAAGCACTTTAATGTGCCTTTTAGTGCTGTCACATACACACACCTGTGTAGTAATTCACTAAACTGCACACTTAGTCTGGTAATGCAGCTTCAAAATATTTTTTTTCTGAATTGCCGTGAGCTGGCATTTAGATAGAATCACACAGCTCTTTCTCAAATCAGATGCTCAATGAAGTCACATCACCTTGTGACCCTAAACATCTTAGGGTTGGACATTGCCCTAACAAAATAGCGAAAACTAGGTATAGAAAAAAAACACAAATTCAACGTAGCTCACAATAATCCACCCTTTTCTCGCGGCGAATCTGAAGCCGCCTAACAGCCACCCTGGGTGCTCATGCACTCCCTCCACCAGCACAACATATGGCCGACAGGGAGTGCTGTTGCATTTTATTTCATAATTTCCTGATCCGTTGCTGCCACCATACTGATACAGTAATTCTTTTTTATGGCTCGAAAACTTGCTTGACATTAGCGAATTATAAATGGCATCCCTGTTTGGCGCTGTGGTGCGGAATATGGTGGTACTCAAATTTTAAGCCAAGTATTACGTGCAGATATGTTGTTATTGACTCATGTCACTTACCATTTTATACATCTATTGATTTTTTCAATTCACTTTTGCTGACAAATGTTGATCGCAGGGATTCTGGTGTCACAATTCAGTTCAGCGACGTGTAACATCTTAGTGCAGATGCTAAGTAACTGTTTTAAAATGCTGAAAAGTTAACAGTCATGAAAATGCATGAACTTCTTTCTTCAGTGTCTGGAGCTGTAGTGGTGTTATTGGCAAGTGCATGTCCCTTTGCTCCAGATCTATCAGTGAGATGTCTATTCTGTGCAATGGACAGTGGCTGAATGTTATCAGCCGACAGTTTTCATTTCATTACCTACAGATAAATATTCAGGGCTTTGCAAATGCAACTTTGCTGGTAGCACAGTTTCATGCCCCCAAGTGTCTGCCATCAGTTTGTGGTTATAGCTTAACCGATGATCACAAAAAGTATGAAAAAGATTTGCCGCTGAGTAATGTAAATGCCAATCCACCTAAGCACCTTTAGGCTGCAAACAGAATTTGAACGTATAGAGATTCCGGACCGGTGTATCACTCCGCGGCACAGCAACGGTCAATAAGTTTAAGCACATTCTCAGGACATTGTTTGTCTTGCCCCCTCTCCCCACTACGATCCTGGTCACCTGAAATAAACCTGACATTTTAGTATCTGTTTTACATCTTGGCTCAGTTAGGCAATCAACGCTGTAAGAACATAAACGGACATATAAATGGGGACTATAAGAACATGGTCACCTGAAATAAACCTGACATTTTAGTATCTGTTTTACATCTTGGCTCAGTTAGGCAATCAGCGCTGTAAGAACATAAATGGACATATAAATGGGGACTATAAGAACATGCCATGGGTGCTTGTGCCTTAGTCCAGCTGTGCTACATCAGCCTGAAGCTCTGGTAGGGCTTACTGTCTACCACTTTGTTCACCCCCCCATGTACCTGCACCATTTCACATCCTCCCTTGATCTACAGTTAGTGGATCCCTCATTCATACGTCACATATGCACGCACAAAAAAAAAAACAACCAGTCTTCAAAATTAAGATACATTTATTATGTTTGTTATGTTTGCTTGCACGCATGTGCAAGAAACATAGTGCCATCATCCGAGATTTCGGAGGTGTGTCACTCCCTCTTCCAATTCAGTCAGTGTGTTGGCAGGCACGGCCCTGTAAGCCAATGCATGCTGGAGCTGTCTATGACAAGCTCCAAAATGCAGTGGCATACAGTTCAAAAGGGGAGCTACACTTCAGTGAGCAGCGATATAGCTTGCTCATCGCAGCCCCCACACACACACGCACACACACAGGCGTCGCGCACCCACCCACACACGCACACACTGTATAGCTGGCGGGGTGCCCAATCCCCGTCGGCTGTGCTGCGCTACCACCCCAAAGCCTTCCAAATGACATGCTGGGTGCCCACCCCAGCATGGCAACTCATGATAGCCTGACGGGGTGCCCAATTCCCGTTGGCTCCACTGTCCTCACCCCCCAGAGTACTGGGTGCCATGCTGGAGCCCACCCCAGCGTGGCAATCGATGCTTTAGGCGATGGAGTGCCAATCCCCCATCGGCTAGACACCCCAACCATCCTTGTGCCACACTGGAGCCCACCCCAGTGTGGCAAGCGTCCACATCGTCATTGGAAACAAAAGAACACCTGTAAAGGAAAAAGGTCTCATGTAGTCTCCTGGCCCCCTCCCACAACCCGCACCCACCCTGTGCACCCTGCCTCCACACCCCCTCACCCCATACTTACCTCTGGACCTCGGCTGACGATCTTTGGTGGACCGGGAACACGTCTGCACTCTTCAAAGCCGACCGAACTGAGGAAATGCCAGTAAGCTGTATAATGGGCTAGATAGGGTTTTCAACTTTGTTGCATATCTCAGGCATTTTTTGGAATTTTTGCACCAAATTTTCAACATGGGGTTTTTGGGACCCCTTCTCATGAATGATGTCACTGTCATGGCGTTATTCGGGCCCGAAGGGTGATTTCGCAGTCACTGCACGAAATCACCTTTTGGGACTGATTAATGAAACGACACTGCCAGTGTTCATAAGGTGGGCTCTCAAGAAGCCTATTTTGAAAATTTGGTGGAAAATTCAAAAAACGACTTTTATTTATGTGTTTCTTGAGTTCCACGCATCGTAGAAGTTCAAGAATTTTCAATATTTTCACTCCAGATTTTCAACATTTCCATTTTACCACATCTTCTTATAAGTAGTACAGCTGTCATTTTTCTCATCTCACCCAAAACGTGTTTCTGCCCATGTAGCGCACAATGGCTTAGTCGGTGTGCTAAATCAATGTACGGGACAAATTAAGAAAATCACAGTGACACTGTTCATGAGCAGAGGTCTTAAAATGGCTATGTTAAAAATTTGGTGAAAAAATTCCAAAAACTGACTGTTTTACGAGCGTGCGTTGTGCAGTTCCTACATGCACTCGTAAGTTAGCGAATTTTCAATATTTAAACTCCAGATTTTCAACACTGCCATTTTACCACACCTCCTTATGAGCAGTACAGCTGTCATTTTTCACATCTTGCCCAAAATGTGTTTCCACCCATGTAGTGCACAATGGCGCAGTTGATGTGTGAAATCAATGTATGGAACACATTAAGAAAATTACAGTGACACTGTTCATGAGCAGAGGTCTTACAATGGCTATGTTGAAAATTTGGTGAAGACATTCCTAAAAATGAATTTTACGAGTCTGCGTTGCACAGTTCCTATGCATGCTCATAAGTTTGCAAATTTAATATTTTAACTCCAGATTTTCAACATTGCCATTTTATTACACTTCCTTATGAGCAATACAGCTGCCATTTTTCATATGACGCCCAAAATGTGTTTTCGCGCATGTAGCGCACTATGGTGCTGTTGGTGTGTGAAAGCAATGTTTGGGACAGATTAAGAAAATCACAGTTACTCTGTTCATGAGCAGAGGTCTTAAAATGGCTATGTTGAAAATTTGGTGACAAAAGTCCATAAAATGACTGTGTTATGAGTGAGCATTGCGCAGTTTCCACGCACCCTCGTAAGTTCATGACTTTGTAATATTTTCAGTCCAGATTTTTGCCAGTGGCATTTTTCCACACTGCCTTATTTACAGTACAGCTGTCATTTTTCACAACATGGCCGAAGTGTTTTTTCACACTTTCAGCGCAGAGATGCGTGGTCGCTGTGGGAAATTATTGTTCGGGACAGATAAAGAAAATCACAGTGACACTGTTCATGATCGGAGGCACCAAAATGCCTGAGTTGACAATCTGCTGTAAAAAATCCCAACCTAATTATATTACGGGTGTGCGTTGCACAGTTTCTATGTACGCTCGTGACTTCACCATTTTTTTAAATATTTTTACTGCAGATTTGCAACACTGCCATTTTTTACACCTCCCCATGAACAGTACAGCTGTCATTTTTTACATCCTGTTCGGAATGTTTTTGCACCTGTGGTGCTAAATGCCGTAGTCACTGTGCATAAGCAGCTTTCGGCTAAGAAACTGATATTCCACCTGTTCATGAGGTGGGGTCACAAAAAAACCACGTTGAACATTTGGAGTGAAAATACCAACGAATGCCTGAGGTATTAGGGTTTCCAACCATAAAGCCCAACCCTGTAGAGAATGACAGGCATCAGGGGTGTGACTTGGGATTCTTGCCTGTAATGTTCATACCATTCCACACGCTGCAGCCAGTGAGAAGCATCGAGGTATGCCTTGGACTCTTCGGCGCCAAAGTTCACCCCATTCTCCTATATTGCACCCATCTCACCATATTTCCTAATGGAATGGGGTGCGCATATGGACCAAAGACCCCAAGGAACACCGTGACACTTGCCAGTGTCTGCAGGGTGGGGTGTACTAAAATGGCGTGGCCATTATGCCTGACGACCCAAAGGCACACCCCAATGCCTGTCACTCTCTGCAGGGTGGTGGTGGGGTTGGCTTCAGTTCAATACTTCACTGCCATTACTATTACGCAGCTCTGTAACTTCTACACTACCACTGCCAATGCCAGCAAGCAAACATTCGGCATTGACAAATGCTTGTTCTGGTGGGTCATGATGCTTATTGCTTGGCCCTCCAGGAAGACCTAGTTGTTGGTTAATGAGGCAGGAAAAAACACAACAGGAGAACTGTACATACTACCTTCACTGTGCAGAAGGGTGGTGAGCCACTCAATGTTTACTGTGAGAGCAGAAATCAAACATTGAGAAAGTGGACTGGAGAGTGAATTGGGAGGCATTTTTAACAGTGCCAGCTGATGATGCGTATCGGTATAGGTGTGCACAACTCTCTGAGGTACAAGATTACAATCTGAGGTGTGATAATTCTCCTCATGAGGCCGTAAGCACATATGCATCTCCAGGCAGTACTAAGGACAGGGTATGGATTATGGGGCATTCAACAGAAGGCAGGCTAGATGCAGGGGGTTCACATGGAAAAAGAAAGCCTTATTTGTGGATTAACAAGAGAGCATGAGCTTTAGAATTGAACCAGACCAGTACTACGCTGTGTTACCCTGAGCAAGTCACTAAACTTCCTTGTGCTCCCAGGCCACACCTGTAAACAAGCTTTCAGCTTAGTGTGTCTCTCCTGGTTAACAAAAAACAAAATTCAGGTAATCACATAACCACTAGATCATCAGGTATTTGAAGTGTTGTACTGTACTGTGGTTTGCCAAAGAGACAGTCAGCTGGATTGCAAAACATTTTCAGCAGGTTAAAGTAAACAAAATGAACAAAATCATAGCCTAACATGTGTATTGATCAAAATAATCCATGCGTTAACACATGGTGTTGATCATTCAGGTGCAACAATTCAAAACAAAGAAGGAAAGAAGAGCTAGTTAGCACTATAGGAATATATGCCCTCAACACCTCCTTCTCTGATCTCTCTCATATTCTCCCACCAAACTACTTTGACCCTACCACCCACCCCCACTGTCACCTCAGCCCCCACCGTCACCTCGGCCCCCACCATCACCCCCCCTTTTAGGCTAAGAGTCATCTCTTGTAATGAGGCAAAACACTATCTCACCATGGCTCTGGCAAACTCTCGTTATAGCAGTGACTCCCTGGACCTCAAACTCATTCGGCTTTCACTGGATGTGACACTACCTCATCTCACCAAAATCCTCAACCTGTCTTTATGTCTCAGCCAATTCCCCTCAGCTTGGAAGAGAGCCGTCATAACCCCTATCCTGAAGAGTGGTGACCCCACCACCGCAAGCAATTATAGACCAATATCCATCCTGCCACTCCTCTCTAAGGCCCTTTAAAAAATAGTATCGGATCAACTAACTGACTACCTAACCATACACGACCTGCTCTGCCATGAACAACACAGTTTCTGGAGGGGCCACAGCACCTCCACCGCCCTCATTGAACTCACTTCTTATATTCATGAGGCCCTTGAACAAGGCTCCATGGCTGGGGCTCTGTACGTCGATCTGACCAAGACATTTGACACAGTCGGCCACGAGCTACTACTCCATACCCTTCCAACCCTTAATTTTGCACCAGAGGTCACCAACTGGTTCAAAGATTATCTCTCAGGTTGGACACAAGTCAAAATAAACACAACACTCTCCACTAGCCAACCGGTTCTTACTGGTGTCCCACAAGGGTCAATACTTGGCCCTCTACTTTTCACACTCTTCCTTAACTCCCTCCCCAAATCCTGCAGTGGTCGGATGCTGCTCTATGCAGACAATGTGGTAGTTTTTTGGGAAACACCCTCATCCTATTTCTCTTCAATCTGCACTGCAGGGCTTCTTTAGGGAGCTTGAAACCTGGTTCTCGGAACACCGTCTCATAATCAACTACACAAAAACGAAGTCCATGATCTTTGCCCACCGCCAAAGCACCCACTGTCATGCCCCACTGGTTGCAATGAACACCCATGGCTCAACGCTAGAGCAAGTCTCAGATTTCAAATACCTTGAAGTTACCTTGGACACCTCCCTCTCCTACCACTCTCACATACAAAATGTCTGCTCCTCAGTTAACACTAGATTGGGGATCCTTTACAGGCATAAGCACTGCCTACCCCCTCAGGCCATGCATCTCACCGTGTCCTCATCTATTCTGTCCTTGGTGGACAACGGAATAGTTATTTATGAGTCTGCTGATCAAACTGCCCTATGCAGCATCAAGTTCGCCCTCAACAAAGCCTGCTGGCTAGTCACTGGATGTATCAGGCTAACTCACACTTGTGAGCTTTATCAACATACCGGCTGGCTAAATTTCCAAGGCCGGCTTAAGTACTTTACCTGCCTCCTTGCCAAAAAGATACAACTGAAGCAAGCCCCAACCAGCCTCCACCTGCTTATCCGCACAGCCCCCCACAGAAGGGCACAAAGGCACTCAGCTAACCCCACCCTTCTAGTTCCCCACTGTAGAACTTCTCTTGGGCAAAGATCCTTCTGCTACCGTGCCCCTCTGTGGCTAAACAGCCTACCGTCCTCCATCTCCTTGGCCCATAGTCTCAACCTATTTAAATCAGGCCTCAAAACCCTACTCCTTGACTCAATAACCTGTGACTGTAATTAAACCCTCTCACGTTACTCTCCATCCCCTCTCTCTGTCCCTCTTTCCAGAGACAGGTGGTTCTCAGGAGCCTCCTCTACCTCTGTTAACATCATGTAGCTAATATTTAGTTTGTTGCTAGCCTCCCTCCTATGTCTCTCCTATTTTTCCCAATCCCCTGTCCTGTTTTTTACGACTCTGGGTCCCTCAAGATCCTATGAATTTGTACCCTGTCTTAACTCTGACCCGGGACCTTCCGTATGATCCCAGTTTGATGTAACCCACTTAATACGCTAAAGCCAGGACTGTGTGACCTGTATTAATACATTATTATTGTATATGTATTTTATTGTATTTCCTCTGTTCTTTTACTTTTATCTGACGTGGATCCTTTGCAAAAGAGTCTATGACTCAAAGGATTGTAATTCTGATTCTATTCAATAAACAATAAACAATATGTGGGTCTCTCACTCTGGCTCCAATGATGTCATCATGACTCTTCACTTAACGCACTTGGCAGACATCTTAGGGAAGAGACCAATGCTGTATTTTGAAAGTGAAAGGCTGATGTTTACATTTTTTAAAAGCTATGAAACTACATTTATGTTATTTATATAAATGCAGTTTTAGCATAAATGTAAACAGCAGACTTTACTTTACCTCTCTATGAAGCCAGATTTTGGAGTTTGCAGTTTTAAAAAACTGCTTATTTAGGTACCCTTTAAGACATTTCTTTTCAGAGAAGCTTTCCCTCCAGTGGATCTTAGCTGATTAATTAATTTTAATGTCGTATTTTATTTTTTACTGTTTGTATGAGTTGCTCACTTGTACAGCACCTTGGATCGCACCATATTAAATAAATAAATGGAATGAATAAATGAGTATAAGTGTGGAGGATTTTGTATCACGTAAAGGCTAGTGGGGTGGAAAATGGTCTCACAGTAGATGAGCTTATGGGGGACAGAATACGTAAATGTAATTAAATATATAATAAAATAGCAGTTTTATATCAGTAGCACTCTCTGTATTTAAATCTTTGTGGCCCCTTTGCTCACTTACTGTAAAATGCAAATATTGCTTTTTTACCTTGGCCCCCCTTTTTTTCTTATAATTGGCTATACACATTGTAAGCTGGCAGTGAGCTTGTTATTCAAATTATGATTAAGCATACATTAAAAATAGTGCTTTTTGCTTTAATGGCAATTTTTCTATGAATATCCTTTTATCCCTGTAGCTTTTTAGTTGTATATTGGCAATTTAATTACAGCACATGAAATAAGCTGAAGTGGGCTCTTGGTGAACAATACTATTAGATGCAGCTACTATTTCTTTTTACCTCACCCCCTCCCTTTTAGAAATGGTTACACATAATGTGAGCTGATGACAGTTGGGAATTCAAATGGAATAAAATAGTACTTTTGCAGTACTTTGTATTTTATAGGTTTAGGAAGAAATTAGGCATGAGCCCATCTTGTTCATGCCCCCACACCCGTGGGGCACAACTTAGTAACCCATATAATTATCAAGTGCCTTTTTAAATGTATTGAACTCTTAAATACTAACTACAGTATTTGGTAGTTTTTTCTAAAATGCTATTGCACGTGATATAGAAAAATGATTACACATTTTTGTATTTGTTTTGGGAATTTCGAATTGATTATTGTGTGATTATCTGTTGCTAGCCTTGCTTGTAGAGCAGAAAGCAGCTAACTATAAGAAGCTACATTTTCTTCTTAATTTAAAACATATATCTCAGCAGGAGTCAGTGTCTGTTAAGATTAAGTAGACAGATAACTTTATTAGAAGTAGAAGGGACTTATTTAGGGTCAAAAAAAGAAAGAAAAGAAAGAAGGTCAGTGTGTATTCTGTGCAGTGAAGGGTACTGTATCAGCTGACTTTGCTAAACCAGTAGGAGGAAAGAGAGCTTACCTGGGGGTGTGGTTTAGACACTATAAAAGCAGGTGAGTCAAATTACAGCTTCCTGTTGCTAGCCTTTTTTCTTACTAATTGCCCTCCATCCCAGCCCTCCACCCACCCACCCAAAGCCAGTTCTACTTTTATAGCCACTGGATTTGACTGTCAACAAGAACTTCCTGTTTGGCAGTAGGAAGGAAAGGATCATAGAGAAACATTGGTTTTGTCAACCCTAAAGTAGAAAAGTTGCTCACTCTCCCCCTAGCTGCTGGTGGTCTGATATTGAGCAAGGAAGAAGTAGGAAGTTGCTGTCCCAGAACAGGAAGGGTGAGAGTTGTAAGGAGAGGAAGAGTAAGCACACAGAGAAACAGGAGAGGGGACACAAAATAAGACATGATAGGAGTGGTGCAGTGCAATGGCTGTGGGGCGGCAGTGTTCCGGGAGACATTCTGGAGGTGCGATGCTGCCCTATTTGCAGGCACCTCTCTGGTCTGAGAGAGGAGGTTGCCCATCTCCAGGCTGACCTGGCTAGGATTAGTGAAACCTCCTCCCCACCCAGGGACCACCAGGGCCAATGCCACTACCTCAGAGGTTGCCAAGAAGAGGAGGGCTGGACCAGGGTGGGCTCAAGGAGGGAGAGGTGGTGGAACAGAGTTGCATCCCTCCAGCTGTACCTCTCCACAATTCATTCACTCTTCTGGTGGATAGTGGTTCCTCTATGGAGGCACCTGCAGTGGAGACCAAGGAGGATGCTGGGAACCTTCACAAGGAGACCCAAAGGAGGTGGCATGGGACCCCACAGGAAGAAACAACTCCTGGTGGGGACTCAATCATTAGGGGTAGAAATGGGGAGGAAGGGAGAGGAGGTAAGGTGCCTTCCTGGCGCCCACGGCTTGGAGGGACAGGGCGAATCCTCAGGATCATGGGAGGAGCTGCAGAGGGAAGGAGCTGGATGTCATTGTCCACCTAGGGACAAATGACCTGGCTAGGAATGGGATCAGAGCTGTGCAAGAGGAGTTTGTAGAGTTGGGAAGGGGCCTTAGACAAGTAGCACATCACGGTAACCTTCTCGGAGGTGCTGCCTGTCTATGGCAAAGGAGATGCTAAGTGCACTTCTCACCAGGGAATTCAATGAATGGTTGAAAAACTGGTGTGGAGCTCAGGGTTTTGGCTTCATTGGGGACTGGGGAGCCACCTGGAGGGATGCAGACCTATACTGGTGCGATGGTCTGCATCTGTCCAGAGGGGGAACCAGGATCCTAGGTGAGAGGTTTAAATGCTTCATTGGCAAGCATTTAAACTAGTTAAGGGGGGAGACACTGAAAAGAAACAGGGAAATCCGAGCCTCCCCCCACAAAACATAGTGATTAGTGAGGTAAACACCAAGGTATAGACGTTATTAGGGAGCAGAACAGATTTAAATGTAAAAAAAGGCAAGGGCAGTAAGGACAGAAATGGGGCTAAAAGGGGTAAGGCTATCAAAAAGTGGAGGGTGTTGAGTACCAATGCCCATAGTCTGTGTAACAAGCTCCCTGAATTAGTGACCTTGATGGAAGAGGGTTGCCTGGATATTGTGGCAGTCACAGAAACATGGTACACAGAGAACCATGACTGGGATGTCAACATACCAGGATACACAATCTACAGGAGGGACAGGGAGGGTAAAGAGGAGGAGGAGTAGCTCTCTATGTAAAGGAAGGGATCAAAGCAACAGAACTAAAGAGTAAACAGGGAACAGATGAGGCACTTTGGGTCACCCTGGAGACAGGAAATGGCACCACAATCCTCATGGGGGTTGTATACAGACCCCCATCTCAGGGGGAGGGAATGGACAAGGAAATGATAGAAGGCTTTCTTAGAATGGCAGAAAAAGGGGAGATATTGTTGATGGGGGACCTGAATATGCCAGATGTTAACTGGAGCACCTTTGCTGCAGACACATCCAAGAGCAAGGTCATTCTTGATGCCCTACAGGGGGCATGCCTCAGACAGCTAGTATCGGAACCCACTCGGGAAGGAGCAATCCTAGACCTGGTACTTTCAAATGGGGATGGAGAAAGAATCTCAGATTTAGAATTGGGTAGCCATCTGGGAACAAGCGACCACCAAACAGTGTGGTTCACGATAAACACAGCCATACAATCAAGCCATACAAAAGCAAGAGTACTAGACTTTAGGAGGGCTGACTTTGGGAAAATGAGAGAGTGCCTCAGAAAAGCACTAGCAAACAGGCAAGAAGGAGGGGTGGAGGAACAATGGGGAGTGATCAAAACAGCCATCACAGAGGCAACAAGCCTTTGTGTAAAGCAAATCAATAAAACACAACGAAGGAAAAACAGCTATGGTTCACAAAAGAGGTGGCAGGGAAGGTTAAGGAGAAAAGTACAGCATTCAGGAAATATAAGGAAACACAGAAGGAGCAGGACAGAGAACTTTATCAGTTAAAGCAGAAAGAGGCTAGAGAAGGCAGTCAGAATAGCAAAGGCCCAAACCGAGGGAAAGGATAGCCAATTCTGTTAAGAAGGGGATAAGACCTTTTATAGGTAAATTAGAGGAGTGAAGAAAGACCAAAGGAGGGATACTGAAACTTAATAAAGGGAGGGAATGTGGTTAGAGGGTGACAGTGAAAAGCAGGGATACTGAACGAATATTTCTGCTCAGTATTCTACAAGGAAGAGAGGGAGTTACCTAAGCCAAACAAGAGAAACACTCTGAAGACGAGGTCGATACCAGTCCATTACAGAAGAAAGGGTTCTGAAATAACTAATAAAATTGAAGGTGGACAAAGCAATGGGGCCTGATGGATCACCCAAGAATTCTAAAGAACTAAGGGTAGAACTAGTGACATCGCTGACTACTCTCTTTAATAAATCATAGGAGGATGGGTGGTACCGAGGACTGGAGGAGGCAGATGTGATTCCTCTTCACAAAAGTGGGAGCAGGACAGAGGCAGGAAACTACAGACCAGTTAGTTTGACCTCAGTGGTAGGAAAATGATGGAATCACTTCTGAAGGAAAGAATTGTTTAGTACCTAGAGGCCAGTGGGGCACAGGACCCAAGACAGCATGGATTCCACGATGGGAAGGTCATGTCAGACAGAATCTAATAGATTTTTTGACTGGGTGACCAAGTAGTAGACCAGGAGGGGCTGTGGACATGGTCTACCTAGATTTTAGCAAGGCATTTGATACAGTCCCACACAAAGATTAATACACAAGATAGCCAGCCTTGGAATGGGTCCCAAGATGGTAGCCTGGATAAAAAAATTGGCTAGACAACAGGGACGCAAAGGGTAGTAGTAAATGGAGTACACAGTGAAGAAAGGAGGGTTACTAGTGGTGTGCCTGAGGGTTCAGTACTGGGACCGGTCCTTTCAATGTCTTTATAAGTGACATTGCAGGAGGACTGGAAGGAAAAGTATGTCTCTTTGCAGATGACACAAAGATCTGCAACAGTGTTGATACACAAGATGGAGTGGAAAGGATGAGAAGGGACTTGGCAAGGTTGGAGGGAATGGTCAAATGTGGCAGCTCAGATTCAATGCAAAGAAGTGCAAGGGTAATGCACATAGAAACAAAAACCAGGGAAGCGTACACAATGGGGGCGAGATACTGACAACAGTAAAAATAGAAAGGGACCTGGGGGTAATTATATCAGATGACCTAAAGGTGGGCAAGCAATGTGAGAAGGCAGTAAGGAAGGTTGGGGGATACTGGGATGCATAGGAAGAGGCATCAATAGTAGAAAACAGGAAGTTGTTATCCCTCTGTACAGACAGTTGGTGAGACCCATCTGGAGTACTGTGTACAGTTCTGGAGACCTCATCTCCCAAAGACATAGACAGAGTGGAGGCTGTCCAGGAGGGCAACCAAAATGGTGCAGGGTCTGCACCAGAAGACATACGAAGAAAGACTAAAGGAGCTCAATATGTATACTCTTGAGGAAAGAAGGGAGAGAGGGGACATGATAGAAACTTTCAAGTACCTCAGAGGAATTAACAAAGTCCAAGAGGGTAGCATCTTCCAGAAAAAAAGATGTGCAAGAACAAAGGGGCACAATTTGAAGATAGAGGGGGGATGGCTCAGGGGTAATGTGAGGAAGTATTTTTTCACAGAGAGGGTTGTGGATGCATGGAACAGCCTCCCTGAGGAGGTCATGGAGTCAAGAACAGTGGGGGACTTCAAGAATGCATGGGACAGACATAAGGCAGTCCTAGGAGTGGGTAAGAGGAAGTAAGCTGTTGGTTAACTAGGATCTGCAGCTTATCTGTTAGGTAGGAAAATGGGCAGACTAGGTGGGCCAAGCGGTCCTTATCTGCTGTCAAATTCTATGTTTCTATGTTTCTATGACCTTAAATTCTGATTTCTATTATTGGGAACAATACTGCATTCTTTGATTAGAGCTGGATCTCTAATAATATTGTGGAAGAGGAGGCAGCCCCCTCTTATTCTCCTAACCTCCAGTGGCATTAGATTAAGTTCCTAAATTCTATTTGGGTACAGTAACCTGGATAGACTAGGTATCATCTTTGTCACTCGTTCCTGTAAGATTGATTTCCTGTCTATAATAAGGTGACTAAAAAGGTGATGCATAATCTAAATGTGGCCATACATAATTTCTGTACAAATTAATAATACTGTGCCTGTCTCTTATTATAAATGATTTTTTGATGATAATGATTTTGTTAGCCTTCTGTACCATGGCTCTAATATGGATTTTATGTTTAAATGCACTATCTATAATTATACCAAGGTCCCTTTCATTGTCAACTGCATGCACTCGTATAGTATCTACTGAGTTAACATTAAGGGGTTGTTTTTCCCAAGATGTATAACAGCACATTTACTGTAGTTTGATTCCATACTATTGTTAGTAAACCATCTGGATATTTGAGGCTATTCTGAAAAGACTCGTAGTCAAACTTGTTACTCACTTCATCAGTTAAGTTAGTATCATCAGCAAATGTGTTGATTTTTGTGGTTATTCCAACATGCAGATCAGATACAAAACAATTAAACAGGAATGGTCCAAGGACCGATAACTGGGGCACACCACTTGTTACTGTAGCTAAACCTGATAGTTTACCTTGGACTTGAACCTGTTGTGTCCTGTCCATAAGCCAATTATTTACCCAAGATACTAAGCAGGGGCAGTATTTCACATTACCTAGTTTATTAATAAGTAATTGATGGGGAACTTTGTTAAATGCCTTGTTAAAGTCGATTAAAATAATATCACACTGTTGGCCTGCATCTAGACTTCAACTAACTGTTCATTAAATACTATTAAATGTGTTAAACATTACCTATTTTTTTGAATTCATGCTGACTATTGTCCAATAAGTTCAGTCTTGTAGTTTCCTCTGCAAACCTGTTCTTTATTATTGTTTCAAGGATTTTACACTGAACTGATGTTAAACTTATTGCGCGATAGTTCTAGGGGAGTATCTTATTTCCTTTTTTGAAATATTGGACAGATGACTGCTGTCTTCCATTCAGTAGGTATCTACACAGTTTTAATAGATTTATTGTAAAGTATAATTAATTTATTCCAGTAGAGCAGTGGTGGTGCTGTGGGCTTTCCTAAAACCGTGTTGCTGAATGCGGGTTAGTTGTCGTGCATCTAGATAGTTAGTGAGTTGATCAGCCACTACTTTCTCTAAGGCTTTTGAGAGTGGGGGGAGTATGGAGATGGGCCTGTAGTTACTAGTTGAGGTACGCGTACCATTTTTATGTACTGGGATAATCCTCGCCTTTTTCCATAGAGACAGGAATTGTCCTAGGCATAGGGACTTGTTGAAAATTTTAGTGAGAGGAACCAGAACATCATCAAAGGTTATTGATAGCAATTAAAGGCATACTTATGACTGATGAAAGGTTTTTGAGGAATTTGGGAATTATTTCATCTGGTCCTGGTGCAGCATTGAGTCTGAGTTTATCAATGACCTCTTTGATTTCACTATTACTAATAATAGGTGGTTCATCATTGGTAATTGTTATGTTTTGATTATTTAAATCTTTATTATTGAAAACTGTAGAGCAGTAATTATTTAAGGCAGTTGCTATACCCTTAGGGTCGTTAGTTACTTCCCCATTTGATATTATAGACTGAATCAATTTTTTTCCTTTGCTTAACTGATTTACATAGGAAAAAGAGGCTTTACTATTCCCTTTGTTCATTGATAATCTAAATTCCAAATATCTTTTCTCAGTTTTGATTAACTGTTTGGTGATTTTGACCTCATATTTATATTTTGAGAATACTTGTGACTTGCTTTTTTTTATAATTTCTTTAGTATTTCTCTTTTTTTTTTATTTGCCTTTTAAGTCTGTTGGTCATCCAGGGCGGTATTTTACATTTTTTACTATTAGTTTGTTTAAGGGGCACAAACCATTCCTCTGTTGTTTGTATTATAGTTTTGATTTTTTACTAGCATTCCTCAATATTAAATCTGAGAGGATGTGTTCCCAGTCAATTGTTTCAAGGACACTTTAAATAGCTATGTAATTTGCTTTGTTGTAATTTTTAATAAATATTGGGGTGTTATTAATCATTTTGTTAATTGTAATAGTACACTGGACTGCATTGTGGCCACTGTTCCCCAAGGGAGGTTTAACTGATACTTCAGAAAATAAGCTGGGTACATTTGTTAAAACTAAGTCCAATGTATTTTCTGCCCTGGTAACTGTGCTTTTTGTGTAAATGATCCTTTGCCCTCGCCACTCATCGATTGTGAAATGGTGGCTGTTTGGGAAGAAGATGACAGTGTATGGTGTGGGCTGATGGTTGTGGTACTATTAGTAACACTGACTGTTTCTCTTTGTATCACAGCCCCCCAGCAGACTGCGCTATGTTCTTATACATATTATTCCGGCATTACAGTGGCGTTTGCCAGGTGGAGAAAATGTGTGATGGGTTGAAATAAGTGACAATGATATGAAACACTGATATTTTGTTCTACTTAAGTGACTGTGTGTAACCTGTCACATAATATTTTTGTTAACAATTTTTCATGGGCGGATGTTTCAATCAATCACTGACAATTGCTAATGCAATGTTCTGTTCATTGTTTATATGCTATGTACTCACTGTACTCTCTCCCCCAGGATGCAACATGAGATGAGCAACTAGTTGTTCAGTGTGCCCTTCCCGGTGAAACATTTCGATACATAAAAATAAAACTTTTCTTGTAACATTGTCACAATTTTTTGCTATTCACGTAAAAATCATGTTTAATTACTTGTAGTAGAATTTATTGGTCACACTATTTAATCACTATAGTTAGAAGTCAGCCATGCCCCATGAGGAAGCCTCTAGCGGAGGCAATGCACAGGAGTAACTGATCAGTGTCTTCTTGATATGCACTTTTAATAAATTGAATAGAGTCCCTATCAGTTGATTGTGTTTTTTTTTTTTCTCCAACCAGTTGTTAGACAGCAGTGTCTCCCTTGTCCCTTTTCTCTGGTGATAGGACAGGACAGAGCACAATCCCAATGCAACCAGGTACCCCGGCACTTTGGTTAGTGGATCTTCATCAGGTACCTGGAGGAGTGACATCCCATAAATACTGATATGTTTGTGTGTTTGTGACGTAATGATGGCCAGTTGTCAATCAGTAACTGACACCACTATACAGGATTGCTGTATTCCACCAGTAGTTCTTTTCTGGACAGTCCTTTCATCATTCTTTATATTTGTACAATTACTGGTGAGCAATTTTTTCAATGGGCTCACCGAGTTGATATTTGCCGTAATAACTACTCAGTTAATGCGGCGTTCACGAGCTCCATCTATCAAAAGGGAGTGCTCCCTCATTGGCTCCCATTTTGTGTGTGGGCAGGCTAAGCAGTTCTGAAAACATGGCAGCTCCATATCTTAGTTAACGAGGAGCTGCCAAAGGTACATCCTCACCTTCACATAATCATTTTTTGTATATATTTTGTTGATCCTACCTTAAATATTACCATTCTTTCTTTTAAGTATCTGGTTGATCATGCAGTTCGCTAGCTGTGGGCAACACACACCATTGGTGGGAATGAGTCTGTGGCTGACTGCCTGACACACAGGTAGGCGCGATTATAATCACGATCGCTATTTTAGCTGTAAGTAAAAAAAAAAGAATTTTTGAAACTGGGAGCAGAGTGAACTGGAGGGTGCTGTGGGCAAAAGGAAGAGAGACTGGGGAATGCTGCACAGCTCAGGGGAATTTAGAGTGGAAGCTGTGGGGGGAAGACAGGAAGCTGCTGCAGCTGCATTTGGCGCCCCAGAGAACTACAGTAAAGGTGCCACAGGGATTTCTCGAGAAGGACAGAGGGAGAGAAAGTGTGTGTGTGTGTGTGTGTGTGTGTGTGTGTGTGTGTGTATCTGTGTCTGTGGAGAGAGAAAGACAGAGAGAGACTGTGTGTGTGTGTGTGTGTGTGTGTGTGTGTGCTTGGCGGGAGGGGGATCACAGCACTCGGGTTGCAAAAAATTGCTCACCAGCAAATTATATAAAACAAAAGATGGGGAAGTGTGCATATGAGAATTTAATGCACACCCTCAATGTGGGATGTTTTGATAAACCCCTCGGGCATCGCCCTCTGGGTTTATGTAGCATCCCACACCACAGGTGTGCATTAAATTCTCATATCACACACTTTCACATCCTTTATTCTCTATGTAACTACCCAGTCCCCTGGGGTTACTAGAATCCTCTAAGTATCAATGCTAGTCAGGGAGAGGAAGCTGGTGATTAACTAGTTAAATGGTTTTTTTCACCAGCTCACTCTTCTGTTTACTTGGACTCAGCTGAGATTTATTTATTTATTTATTTGTACATTGGTTTACAACCTTTGAGCCAGAGGCTCATTTCCAAAGGTACCACGTCACATTGAGGACAAACAGAAAATAAATTTTGGTTACAGCACAAGTGTCACATACTTAGGGTTACATAGAGTGGTTGCGTACATTTTAAACAATTTGGTAGACATTACAGTGATACAGCTGAGAACATGCTGGTAATAACAGAGGCATTAGGCTATGGGGGAGAAAGTGGGGGGAGGGTGAGTTTGAGTGATGCCTAAGGGGCGTTGTCAAGTGTGGAGAGATCAAAGCGCCGTTTACAGACAGGCGCAGCTGCGAGTGCTAAACAGTTGGCTCTGAAGGGCACTTTTGAAGGTGGAGATTGTGGGGGCTTTGGAGATGGGAGCAGGGAGAGAGTTAAACCAGGATGGATCTCTGTAGGAGAAGGACCTCTGTCCGTGGGTGGTCCTGGATCTGGGGATCAGTAGGCTGGTCTTGTTCGAGGTTCGGGTTGCGATAGAGGGTTGGGTGTGGTGGATGGAGACTGTCACCCTGGGGGGGGGGATAGCCCGAGTAGAGTTTTCTTTGTGAGGAGGCAGGTTTGATAGTGTAGCCGTCCATCAAGGTTTAGCAATCTTGCTTCATCATAGAGAAGACAAGTATGTGTGAGCCTGGGGGCACCAGCAATCAGTCTGCAGGCCTTATTTAGGGTGAGCCGAATTTTGTTGAGGGCGGTATTGTCAGCCGCATCATAGACTGGCAGGCCATAGTCAACAAGGGACAGTACTGAAGATGTAACTGCCAGTCGGAGAGCATCAGGTGGGAGGCAGTTTTTATAGTGGTAGAGGATGCCAAGCCTTTTGTTAGTGGCGGATGCAAGGGCATCAATGTGGGTGTGGAAGGTGAGGGCTGAGTCGAAGGTGACCCCAAGGTATTTGTAGGAGCAGACTTGTTCAAGCGGTTGATTGGTACTAGGGAGGATATGGAGTGGGAAGTTGTGATCTTTGTTTTGGGGGTGGGCGAAAAACACTGTTTTGGTTTTTTTGAGATTAATGATGAGTCTGTGCTCTTTAAACCAGGCATCGGCATCATAGGATTATTATAGAGTGTTCTGGAGGGAGATGGGATTGCAGTGGGTGGCAAAAATGACGGCATCGTCTGCATACATAAGAATATTGCCAGAGCAGGCATTAGGCAGGGTGTTTATATAGATAGAGAAGAGTAGGGGCCCCAGGATGGAGCCCTGAGGTACCCCTGAGTGGATGGGATGAGTTTCGGAGAGTGTTCCATTGATTTTTACACATTGGTAGTGAGTGGATAGATAGCTTGAGCACCAGGTGAGAGGGCCAGTGGAGAAACCAGTGTGGCCTAGGGCATTCAGCAGAAGGGGGTGGGAGACAGTTTCGAAGGCCTTTGAGAGGTCAATGAACACTGCACCAGCTAGCGAGCATCCAGGGAGGAGTGTAGAAAATTGGAGAACTCAACTAGTGCAGTGCCGGTACTGTGACCCGCATGGAAGCCGTGCTGCTCTGGTCATAGGATGTTATGTTTAGTAAGATATTCTGTAATTTGAATGGACACCATTTTTTCCAGGGCTTTGGAGAGGGGAGAAAGGATGGAGATAGGTCGGTAGTTCCCGGTGGAGGACCTGTTGCCGCCTTTATGGATGAGTGTGACTATGGCTGTTTTCCATGCAGTGGGGAATTGCCCCAGGCAGAGAGATTGAGTGAGTAAGCTGGTGAGTGGGGCAAGGACTTCATCCAGCACCAGCCGGAGAATACTGGGGTCCAGGGAATCGCTGCCGAGACTATTGCATTTTAATGCTTTAATTAGGAGTGGTCTGGCTTCCTGGGCAGATACCCTACGTAGATGGAAACTGGGGCGTTGGAGGTCAGGGGGAGGTAGGGTAGGGGGAGGGTCAAAGAAATTACTAGGGAGGACAGAGGTAAGGTCGGTAAAGGCGGTGTTTAGGTGGTTAGCTATGCAGGCAGGGTCGGTGAAGGTGGAGCCATCAATTGTGAGCTGGGATGGGGAGGAGCGTGGTTTCCCATTTAAGTTGTTTAACATTGTCCCAGAAAGTCCGGGCACACCCCCAGGAGGAGGAGGTGAGAGTGGCCTGGTAATGGTCGGCCATGGCTTTATGGATGGCCCATGTGCACCTGTTCCGAGCAGCATTGTAGGCCTGTCTATCTGTCAACCGGCCCGTTTCAGTGGCAAGGTGCCAGAGGTTATCTCTATTTCTGAGCATTTCTAGTAGGACAGGGGTAACCCAGGGTGCATTACGTTTTTTGGATTGACCTCCTGTGAGGGGTGCAAAGAGGTCACAGGCCTTGTTAAAGGTGTGGGAGAAAAAGGCAAGGGCAGTGTCTATGTCGGGTGCATGATGAATGGGGAACCAGTTGATCTGGGTGAGAAATTGTTTGAGTTTCATCAGGCCACCTGGGCAGAGGCACCTGCGGGGTGTGGTCAGGGCTGTGGGTTTGGGAGTGGGGGCCACCCAAAGGAATAGGATAGGGGAGTGGTCACTTAATGAGTCTGGGAGGACCTGGATGTTATGAATTTTATTGGGGCAGGTGGTGATAACGACGTCCAGGAGGGTACTGGTACCTCTCCTTGGGTTTACTCTGGTGGGCTGGGAAATGAGTTGTGCCAGGTCTAGGGTGGCAAAAGAATCTCGGGTAGTAGATGAGGAGGTGCTGAGCCAGTTCACGGTTAGGTCCCCCACTAGGATTTGCTCCGCCTTGTGGTGGTGGGCGGCAAGATATTCTGTTAAAGATATCAGTGCCGGGTTCTGGTTCTTTGGGGGAACGTAGGCAGTGGTGAGATATAGAGGGCCCCTGGAGGGGTCAGGTGCAAGTTTGAGGGTAAGGGCCTGGGCCCCATTTACAAGAGCAGGGGCAGGGGCAGAGATGGAAGTGATGAGCTCATTTGGAACTCTCGCAGGGGTGTAGTCAGAAATTTCCATTTTGTACACAGTCTCCAACAGTTGCACCCCCCCCCAATTTAAAAAATGTACACATTCTCTCCAAATGGTACCCCCTTCCAAACAAGTCAGATTGTTGTCAGATGATTCCTCTAATCTCTAAAGGTGTTGTACATGTATCTGTCTCATAAACAACAGAAGTTTGAACAGAGACACTCCTCAGTGGCCTAAACTAACCCAAATACTACAGATTAGAATGGAAATGTTAACAGAAAGGCATATGGTTTGTGACAGGCACTCAACAAAACTGTACAAAAATGTGTACAGTTAGTATGCCTGCCTACACCCTTAACATTTGTGCCAGCTGTTGAGGTGGGAGATGGAATGCTGAAAAGAGAGTCAGTGTGAGTCAGTGTACAGTTGCAGTTTGAAGTTGGAGGAGTGAGAACTGCTCAGCTGTGGGCTCTAAGTTGAGGGCCTAGCATTCTCACCCTTGTTTGGGTATTCTCCAGTTTGACAAGAGAAGTAGTGGAGACCTTTCCTACAGTAGGGTTTCCTGATTTTCATCCCTGGAGGGGTGAAAAGGGCTGCTAGAGGCTGGATCCAAGGGACAGTCCCCTTTTTGATCCAGGATGTTTGAAGTTGTCTGAAATGTCTAACAGTGAGCAGGATTAGCTAAAGGGAGCAAATACCTGTGCTGTTGTGTTCTCTTGCTAAAAGGGAAGGAGCAACTTTTGTGTGAATTCAGAAGTGTGAGACTGTTCTAATTTAATGTTGGCTGAAGTGTGTGATGTCCAGAAGTATGACTATATCACATTGTTTGGGACTTTAACTCTTCCACTACCAGTTACAGTGATTTGAATGCTGAATGCCAAGTTTCATTCAGTAAGCATTTCCGAAGTGTGTTTCCAAATGTTTAAGGTGTAACTTTGAAAGAATGGCTGAGTATGGATTTGGCAGCAAAGGGTGGGCAGAACCCTATCAGGAGTAACCAGTTCAGGACTAATAGGTTCAGTAAGGGCACCTGGTTAGTTTAGACAATTGACCACATTTCTGAAGAGAATTTTACCCCCGGAGTGGGTTACAGTTTCTTCTCTGGTTATGAAGAAGGGTGCTAGTACTCATTATTAACAAAATGCATTTTCAGTTGTGGCCAGTGCCACTGCAAGCAATGTTCTATGTCTTACGACATGTAGGAATGCAAAGTGCAAGTACCTATGTCGTACCGCGGTGGGAATACCAAGCGTTTTCTGTCAGATACAGTCAATTTGTTGTTCTGCAAGTTCCTAGTGCCACAGTGTGTAAACCTTGGGGGTCCATCATTGCTTTAGAGAACATCTTTTGGAATAAAGTCACACTCTGGAACCCCAACTATGGTTTGGATATTTATGTTACTGCTTCCTGTGTGGAGTTACTGGGTACCCCTCCAAAAGAAAGGTCTAGCATATGCCTAGCAAAAATTCTCTCCCCAGGACCTGGTTTTGTAAATAGCATATAGGTTAATTGCTTTTGGCCACCCCATGCCTTGATCTCTAGAAGAATGAGCCTGGTATACTTTCCCAAAGCTAGTTTTTTATTTATTTATTTATTTTTTTATTTATTTGTTATTCAGAAAGACCTTTGAGCCAAGGCTCTTTTACAAAGGTTCCACATCTTAAAAATAATGACACATACAGATAAAACAATATTGGTCAAAATGAGTATACATCTATAAACAGTGCACAATGCTAGATCACTATAATAAACAGTAAACCCAACATTTAACAATGACCCAGTGATTGATGGAGCAGAAAGAAGTAGGTGACAATGATAAAAGTGAGGTGCAGAGAGGTGTGCAGAGAAGGGAGACACCCAACCCTAGTGATACCTCGATCCAGAGCAGAGCTAAGTAATGGGAAATAGCCTAGGATGGGGATGAGGGGGGAGGGGTTGGGGCAGATGAGAAAGTGAAGCACGGTCTTAGAACAGGCTTTGTTGAGTAGTACATGGGAGGGGCTGGGGGAAGGAGGAGAGGGAAAAAGAAGGGCCATAGGGAAAGGGGAGAGGAGGGAGTGGTGGCCGGTGGAGGGGGAGTGACAAGGGAGAGGGTCCAGACTGTGAGTAGGAGAGGGAATTAGACCTGAGGAGGGATCCTATACTATTTTAACGTGAGGGACACGCTGTGCCATGCTACAGGTTCCTGGGGGTGTGTGCTACATGTTCAGGGAACAGGCACACGTGTTGCAGGAGGTGAGGTAGTGCTTGAGTTCAGACTTGAAAAGGGAGAGGCTTTTCATATTGTGAGTGAGCTCTGGGATCTCATTTAGCCAGAGGGGGTCTCTATAGGAAAAGGTACGTTGACCAAGTGCGGTACGCGGGAAAGGTACCATGAGAGCCCCCTGCTTTGTGCCTCTAGTGCCGTAACCTGAAATTGATTTGGAGAAGATGGCAGATACATTCGAGGGTGCCTTGCTCAGTAGAGCTTTCTTTCCAAGAAGGCAAGCTTGGAATTCGATCCTGCCCCCTAGCAACAACCAGTTTGTCTTCTCATATAGGGAGCAAGTGTGGGTGAGGTGATCGGCATCCAGGGTGAGTCTGCAAGCCTTGTTAAGTGCAGTATGCACCCTCTTTAGCACAGTGCCAGTGGCTGCCCCATAGACTATCAGGCCATAGTCAATGGTTGATAAGATGGAGCTGGTAATGGCAAGGCAGAGTGCTGCTGGAGTTAGATATTTCCTGTGCCTGTAAAGCAGTCCCAGTTTTGCATTTACAGCCTTGACCACCAAGTCCACATGTTGAGCAAAGGACATGGTGTCATCAAGGGTGACTCCCAAGTATTTAAAGGAGTGCACTTGCTCCAGGGGTGCTTGGATCTTGTTGGAGATGGAGTGGGTGGGGGCCCTTTTCTTGAACTGGGAGCAGGACAGGAGCATGGTTTTAGTCTTTTTATAATTGAGCAGAAGCCTTTGTTCACAAAACCAATCCTCTAATTTGCTAAAGGAGTGTTGAAGTGCAACCTGAAGAGACTCGATACGTGAATCACTGTGGAGAATGGCCACATCATCTGCGTAAAAAATTATTTTTGAGTCACAGGCTCCTGGGAGATCATTGAGAAAAAGACTGAAGAGTAGAGGTCCCAGGATAGACCCCTTGGGGACACCCAGAGAGACTTCTCTGGACCCAGACATGGTTTGACCTATCTTGACATGCCGGGATCTTAGAGATAGGTAGTCCTGGAACCAGCATATTGCATTAGCAGCCGCCCCCAGGTTTTGCAGTTGAGCCAGGAGAAGGTTGTGGTTCATGGTGTTGAAGGCTTTTGTTAGGTCGATGAACACTGACTCAACCAACTTGCCTTCATCCATGGCCCGGTGCATGAAGTCAGTGAACTCCACCAGAGCCATGGTGATACTGTGATTCCTCCTAAAACCATGCTGGTTTGGACATTGCAGTTGGCATTTGCTTAGACAGTTAGTGAGCTGGTCGTCTACTATCTTTTCCAGGGCCTTGGATGGTGGGGAGAGGATTGAGATTGGTCTGTAGTTGAAGATACAGGACTGGGGTCACAAGTGCTTGCCTCCAGACTTCCAGGAATTTAGCCAGGGCCAGTGATTTGTTGAAGAGCTTGGTAATGGGCATGATGAGTATATCCAGAGTGAGAGATAGAAGCTTCATGTCTACTCCATCACTGCCCATTCTGGTTTTACCGAGGACTCTCCTAACATAGTTGGCAGTCTCTTTTGTTGACACTCTCTTGAAGTAGAACTCAGGGTGGTTGTTTGAGGGTGCCTTGCTACGTGGGATAGTTTCAGTGGGGTGTAGATAGTCGGGGGGGGGAACTGAACTCAGGTCAGTGAAGGCAGAGTTGAAGGATTCAGCAATTTGGAGTGGATCTGTTGAAGGTGAGCCATTTGTGTTGATCAGCTGTGGGTGATTCCAATCGTCCTTCTCTAAAAGGATTTTGATGTTGTCCCAAAACCTCCTACTGTCTCCCCAGCAGTCATTCAGCTGCTCCTTGTGGAAGTTGGCTTTGGCCTGCCTAATTAAGTTCATGCAGTGGTTTCTTGCAGTCCTGTAGCACTGGAAGTCGTGCTTATTTCTGGAGGATCTGGCTTTTGCCCAGAGGTTGTCCCTCTCTTTCATATTGGCCTGAAGTTCACTTGTGATCCAGCCATTGTTGTGGCCATGAGCTTTCCTTTTTCTAAGAGGGACATAACGATCACAGATGCTATTGAAACCATCGACAAAGTATTTTAGGGCCTTGTCAATGTTGGTCATTGTATCGACGGGGGACCAGTCAAATAGAGAGAGGGCTGATTTAAACTGACCAAGCTGGCCCTTCTTCAGTACCCTGCTCACAATTGTGATGGGTAGGATTTTTTAAAACTTGTTGGACCACTTGAAGGAGATAGGGGAATGGTCACTCAAGGTATCAGGCAACACCGAGACCTCAGAAATCCAAGCGGGAGAGTTAGAGAGGAGCCAGTCCAGGAGGGTACTGTTGCCTGTCCTATTGTTCTGCCTGGTGGTTACAGTGACCATTTGTGTTAGGTAGTTGTTGGCCACAATATCCCTCTGGGAGGTTTCATAAGTGCTTTCCCAGTTGATGTTAAAATCACCAGTTATTATGATCTTGCTATCCTTTGAGAGAGTGGCCACTGTGTCCATTACCTTTGGTAGGCCATCCTTGGCTTTCATTGGAGGTAGGCAGACTGATGCTATAATTAGGGATTTGCTTAGCTGTCCAATCTGAATTTTCGCTGTGAGAAGTTCATGGTCATCAGCCATAGTAGAGATGGGGAGGACTGAACATAGGAGGAGGTCCCTGGTGTAGATGAGACAGCCACCTCCTTTCTTGCCCCTCCTGTCACTCCTGAGAACTTGGTAACCTGGCAGAGATATTTCATTGGTTTTGATCTTCTCTGTCAGCCATGTCTCAGGGAGGCCAATTGTGTCGGGTCTGTGGAGTGTTACCCAGGCCTGAATTAGACAAATTTTGCTGGGAAGCTGCAAATATTCATGGCAGCGAGTGGTAGTCCATGGATCTTACATCCTCTGGATCCTAAGTAGGTTGAGGGGCCAGGACTGATATGCACATTCCCGGATAGGAGGAGAAGCATTAATATGATTTTTCTGGCAGATATGCAGACAGTTACTGTGATGCGAGTCTTGCGCAGTTGTGGTTATGTTTCTAAATGTTCTGGGTTGATGCCCAGTATGGGTACCAGGGGTAGCTAACTGTGTAAAGTAGTGGGGGGTAGTGGTTACACAAAATGGGGGCTTGTCTGGTGATGTTTAATTTGTGAAAAGAACCAAATTGTTTGCTGAGGGTATGTTTAGTATCTTTTTGTCTCGTAGTGTTGTAGCCCAAATGGAAAGGGAGCATTGGACAAGTGATTTGTGCCTAGGAAATGTCACCCAAATGTGCTGCTCGTGGGCCTCCAGTTCAAGTAAAGAAACAGAGTGCTGTTTGTGTGTTTTCACTTAAGTAACGGACAGTAAAGCATTGAAATGTGTGTCCTGATCTCTGCATCAGAAAGTGCTTAAAGAACTTTTAAAGTGATATTTTCAAGTGCCAAATGTATTGTGGACTTTAAGGAACAGACTCAGATATGTGCCCTGAAAGTTTCATGTGCTTAGTGTGCAAACTGGGGGGAGTCACTAAAGAAAATGATGAGAAACTGTGATACAAATGGTCAAAATGGCGCTCCCGCTGCTGAAAATTGCAGCTGAGAAAAAAAGTTACAGTTTGCAGTTTGAATTTTCTCCTGCTCGACGATCACTGTGAAGAAAGAGCAAGTAAGGAAAGAGAGACAGAGAGCTCATTTGCATGGCGTCGAGTGATTGGTGCAGCTGCATCCAGTCCCGCCCTCTGGCCAGCATCTGTGTGCTGCAGAGGGTTCGCAGAGGAGGGAGAGAGTGGCCTGCGAGCTGGTTAAACCAGGATCAACCATCAAAGAACTTGTGAGCATTCTAAATTTTAGCAAACAGACTTTAAAAGTGTAATTCCATGCTCAACTCATATTCTGACCGACTAGAGAGCGATCAAGGTGATCGTGGCTATGATCAGTGGGACTGCCAGCATAGTTCACCCCAGAGGCCTTCCTTGAATCGTCAGTAGGCCAAGATTTTTCATCGGAGGCAACCAGGTGCCGAATACAGTAAGTAAACAAGTAAACTATGCAAACAAACTGTGTGTGAATGCAAAGCCAGCTAAACCTGTGTGGAAACAGAGAGATTTATGCTTATAGGCCACCCATGCAAGCGGAAAATCTTGAGAAAGGCAAATCTTAGAGACCACTGTGGTCAGGGGGTGGGTAGAACGGTGGTGCTGGGTGACCAAAACATGCCAGGGGCAGACTGGGGAACAATGTCAGATCATCAGCCATGGAACAGTGCCTGCTGGACGTTTTCCAGGACATATTCCTTTCCCAACTGGTTGTCGACCCGATGAGGGAGGGCGGTATCCTGGATGTGGTCCTGACGGATTGTGAACTGGTTAGGGACCTAGTGATTGGGGACCCACTGGTGGGGAGTGATCATGCCATTGTCTAGTTTTCCCTAGACCTGGTGGGAGGAGATGATCGCATAAAAATGGCAGTAGTTGACTTCAGGGGAGCAGACTTCAAGGGTATGAAGCAGATCCTCCGGGGTCACTTGGAGGAGATCAGACCAGAAACAGACACAGAGAACAGGTGGGAAATTATCAATGGAGGGCTCTTGGAAGCTACCAAGGCAGGGAGGCAGTATAACACAGTGGTTTAAGGCTCTGAGCTGCAAATCTGGAGACCTGGGTTTGAATACCACAGCCCCCACTTGCATACTGTGTGACCCTGAGCAAGTCACTTAACTTAACTGTGTTCCCAGGTCACACCGGTAAACAAGCTTTCAGCTTAGTGTGCCACTCTTAGTTAAACAATTGAAAAAAAAAAAAAAAGGTGTGCACAAAGGTATGGCACAAGCAGAGGTGTTGCTAGCATAAGATATTACTCGGGGTCCAGGCCCCAATCAAAAGGCCAGGGGTCTGGGGATCGCGTAGGCCCCCATAAGCTGCAGAAATTTTGGTGCTCTCTCATGCAAAATAACACATTTTCTTCTACTTTAGCCTTGCTTCCCCCACCCACTCCTGTTCCATTATTTTGTGTCCCTTTTTTGGATGGCTTGTCAATTGTCATGTTAAAATTTCATGTTGTGGATTAAAAGTCATAATCAATAGCCTACTTCTTAAATATCAGTAGACCTGGGCTAAATCTACTGATATTTAAGAAGTACGCAGGGCATGGAGGAGGGCTGGGTATCCAGTGCTGGCAGGTGGCCTCCTTCAGTGAGTGTGTCCCTTATGAAATTATTGTCCACATACACTCACACAGGTCCATATCTGAGCAAGATAATCTCTCAGTTGTCAGCAGCCATCACAGTGCAGGTGCAGCAGTCCACACAGGCACACATACAGAGTGAGCCACAAATTATGTGCTTTGTGCTCCTCTGAGGCTGATCCTTCCTGCCATGCCAGCCTGCTTAGAGTCCACTCTGACTCTAAGAGATCCCACACAGCCAGACTCACACAGAGACACAGAGTGAACCCACATGGATGCACTTTCTTTATGGCAGTGCTGTTAGGTGGATTAACTTTGATTTCCATTTTTCCGATTATCATTTACAGACCCTCACCTTCAGTACAGCTGCAGACAACTGGTACTCTCCTCTCTCCCTAGCTCAATTCTTCCCCGGGTCACTGATGTCAGTCAGTCAGTCAGTCAGTGACAGTGCCGCTGGAGCAGCTGGAGTTAGTACCACATCAAGGGCCACCGAGGAGGCAAGAGAGCTGCTGGCAGGCCGCAGACCCCCTCAACTGCAATTGACCCTCCCACTCCTGCTGTCCCACCACCGGACCACCGGATCCGACGACCACAAACACACACTGCTTGTGCAGCTGCTTGCTACACTCAGTGTGTCATGGACAAAGGGGAATGTTATATGATATATCCAGGAAGATAACCAGGTTGGTGAGATCGGCCAAGGCAAGGTTGGAGCAGAGGTTGGCACAGGGGATCAGGAGAGGTAATAGAAGGTTTTTAGGTACGTCAGGGAAAGAAGGAAGGTGAGGGAGCAGATTAGTAGGCTAAGGTCAGAGAGTGGGTCGGCTGAGGATGCTGGGGAGCAAGTGGAGGTACTTAACAATTACTTTGCCTCAGTCTTCACTAGGGATGATGGTGGGGTAGCACCATATGGGGGGAGGCAGGGTAGGTTTGCAGAAGAGGAGACAGTCATGGATGTTGAAATTCCTGTAGGTAGGGTGAGGGAAGCCCTCAAGTCCCTAAAAACAGAAAAGGCACCGGGTCCAGATGGCCTCCATCCCAGGGTGCTGAAGGAGCTGATGAATGTCCTGGCTGTACCTCTAGCAGACCTTTTTAACTTCTCCCTTCAGAAGGGGTGGTTGCCTCTAGATTAGAAGATGGCCCACATAGTGCCTATCCATAAAGGTGGCTCACGTAAGGAGCTGCAGAACTACAGGCCTGTCAGCCTGACATCAATGGTAGGCAAAATGATGGAGACCATCTTAAAAGAAAGGCTGGGGGTGTTTCTGGAGGCACGGGGCCATCTGGATGATCACCAACATGGCTTTGTTCAGGGCAGATCATGTCAAACTAGCCTTATGGGGTTCTATGATTAGGTGACAAAGGCGCTGGACCAAAGCAAACCAGTGGATGTCCTCTTTCTAGACTTCAGCACGACTTTTGACTTGGTGCTACATTCTGGGCAACTGGAAAAGCTGGGGGGAATGGGGGGGGGAGTGGATGGTCAAGTCGATAGGGAACTGGCTAGCTGAGTGGTATCAGAAGGTGTGGTCGAGGGGGGTTCATCTCCTATGAGGCTCATTAGTGGAGCACCACAGGGATTGTGCTGGGTCTGCTCCTTTTCAATGCTTACATCTCAAACATCAGAAAAGGCATCAGGTGCGAGATGAGCCTCTTTGCCGAAGACTCGAAGCTGGGAAGAGTAGTAGATGGAGAGGAGGATAGAAAAGCCCTACAAAGGGACCTGAAGACTCTGGAGAGGTGGTCATGCACCTGGAAACTGAGGTTTAATGCTAAAAAATGCAGGGTTCTACACCTGGGTCTTAGGAACACAGCTCATGAGTACCTCTTGGGAGGGGAAACACTGCAGGCCTCAGGAGGGGAGAAGGATCTTGGGGTGATAGTGGATGCCAAAACGAACCACCCTGAACAGTGCAGAAGGGCTGAGGCCAAAGCAAACAAGATGCTACGCTGCGTTGCTAGGGGGATAACCTTGAGGAGGCGGGAGGTGCTTCTCCCTCTGTATAACTGCCTGGTTAGACTGTACCTTGAGTACTGTGAGCAATTTTGGTGCCCATACTTAAAAAAGGACATTGCAGTCCTGGAGAGGGTCCAGAGGAGGGCGACCAAGATGATGCAGGATCTAAGGGATAGGTCCTATGAGGAGAAACTTGAGGAGCTCAGCTTATACTCCCTGGAGGATAGAAGGGACAGAGGGGACATGATTAAGGTCTTTAAATACCTTAAGGGGGTAAATAGGGTAAGCCTAGATAAGGTGTTCCAGCTGAGGGAGGTAGGGGCCACCAGATGGCACCCCATAAAGCTGATTAGTGGGAGACTCGGGGGAGGGGGAACTAGGAGACGTTACTTCACTGAGAGGGTGGTGAAACCCTGGAATGCACTGCCTGCAGAACTCATGGCTGTCAATATCGTGGAGGGGTTTAAGAGAGGCTGGGACAGGTATGGGGGAAGGTGACACTGAGTGATGCTAAAACTGGAGCAGTTTTTCAGACGGGGATCGGGTTGGGGGGGTTTCACAGAGAGGTGGGAAAGGCAGCTACGGTGCTTGAAATGGGTGCTGATCCTTGAGCAGGCTCAATAGACCATAAAGGCCTACTCTGCTGGCATCTTAGTATGTTAATATGTGCAAAGAAGGACTGTGGATTGTAAAGGCAGGTGCAGCAAACGGTAAATTCTGAGCAATAGACTGTGAGCAATGAGACATGGGTTCAGCAACAGTAAATTTCAAAGCCCCAGGACTGTGAGTTGTAGGAGCTGGATGCAGCAAACAAGCAAACTTGAGCAAAGAAAAAAAACTGTGGGTCTTGCAGGTGACTGAGCAATTGTGAATATGTAAATAGAATTCTCCTGAACTGTGCTGATCGCAAAGTCGAGCTACCAATGCTAAATCAGTATGAATGTGTTGAGACGTACTATCAGAGACAATTGTTTGCAGTTTAAAGTAATTTCAGTAGCCAGAAAGGTTAGAAACTCAGTTTTTGAGCAAGTTGAAGAGAGTGAGATGCATGATAAAATTACAGAAGCCATGACATGGGGTCAGCAATGTAAACACAGCAGCAGGGAGCTATTTTGTGAGATATTCCTAGAAGCCAGCAAGTGGATTGTGTAACAAAATGTTTATGTGTCTGCTTTCAGATATGGCTTCGGGAGCACCCTGATACCCAGATCATGCCTGAGCTATGATCCCAGAGGAGCTGGCAATGCTGAGAAAGGTAGAGAGATCCTACTATGGTGAAAGGTTACCTCCAGATGTAGCAATTCCTAGCTATCCAGTGAGACTATGCATTGTGTGTCTAAAGACTGGAAAGGATGCGTTTCTAATACCCCATTGCTCGGACTGCCTTGCAAAATTTGGAATGAGCAGGGGTACAGCTCCTGAGAGGACAACAAGAATTCGGTTGGCTCACATGTTGACCATGGCAGGGGACCCTGCCAGCAGCAGTAGCAGCAGCATGCAACACCATGCTGAATCTGCTGGGGAAAGTTCTGCTGAGTGTGCCACAGAAACAGCAAGTAAAACTGATGGTGATCCATTACAAGGGCAGGAACAGAGAGAGGTTTCCATGCCTGTGTCCCAAATGGACACTTCAACAGAGGGATTAGTTGACCCATGGAGATAGGATCCAAGTCCTAGCCCAGTGGGGGAGGACATAGTACAAGAGACATTGAATTGGGAGGTGTCCACCTCCACACCCAGTGAGGAATGGAATGTCTCAGGAGTGAGGATGTTTGCTCACTCTTGGGCACAGATCATGAGTAATGAGGAAGAGGAGGAGGATGAAGCAGAGTGTCTTCATAGTGAGGGCCACCATGAGTCACCCCAAGTTCTTGCCTCAGAGGAGCCAGTAGCAGTTAAAGGAGGCTCAAGTAACTTGTCCCAAGAAGTAGTGGAGAACAAGTTCTTTTGTTCTTGAGTTTGGAACACTGGCTAGATCAGGACTGGCCACCCCCAAGCCGGGCTGGAGACTAGTAAAGAGTAGTAAAGAAAAGAGGCTGATCCATAGGAGGGCTGACACCATATATGGAAAGTCCTATCCTACCTTTCCTCGCTGAGTCTGGGAGGAGATCGAACAAAACAGGCAATCCTGGCTGATGGAGAAAGCAAGGAAAAATATGCATCTAGAGGCACCAGCATGTGTAAGGGACAAAATCAGCAATGGTCACCTTAAATTCTGGAAACTGGGCAGGACTCTGTTCATTGACACTGCACGAACTGTGAATGGGGCTGGGCAAGAGACATTTCACAGCAACACCTTGGAACACCCAGACGGGGTCATAGTCCTCGCCCCACACCCTGAGTGGTACTACCCTTAATGGTGCCACTCCCTGTGAATAAATCCAACAAGCCTTAAGGAAGCGAGCAGTGGCAGGCCAAATGTCTGTCATCCGAAGTAGCAGTATCTATGGAGCAAGATGCAGTTCTTCTGGTATTCCAGGATTTCTTCCGGTGTATCCAGATTCGTAAGCCCAAAAGTTTTCCTGTTCCATCATCTGGCCTCCCAGAAGCATCAGCCCAGCAGTTTTCCTGTTTCATCGTTTGGTTTTCCAGAAGCATCATCCTAGCAGTTTTCCTGTTCTATCGTTTGGCCTTCCAGGACTTCAGCCCAGCAGTATCCAAAGATGCCATCTGGTCTGAAGGGAGAAGGTCCTCAGCTCGCAGAGTAAGAGGAAACGTTTTTTGCTCTTCAAGGAGCTGGTAAGAAAACCCTTTTCATTTACATTAACTGACTTTTCACAACACATCCTACATTTAAAGACTATCCAGGAAACTTTAATTTTCATCAAAGACTCTCCCCATGGATTGCAGTGCTGTATAGGCCCTGTCTTGTCCAAGAACTGTTCTTCAGCAGGCTTCGGCCTAGGAGAGACTTCTTAATGGACTATGCTTACGGGCACCAGTGACATTGGTCCCTAGTTTTCGACATTTTAGGGAATTCCATCCCTAAATGTGTTGCATAAATGTTTTCTTTCCATTTTTTTTACTTTTATAAAAAAACTTTTTTGGGGGGGTTCTCTAGTGTTGGGTGGAGATTTAGACACTGTGTGGAATGCAGAATGTGTTTTGTGTTTTTCTTCTCTTGCAGGTGTTCCTGAAGAAGAAAAGAGGAGGATGTTGGAACTCATCCGAGTTCCCCTTTTCTTAGTGTTTTTAGAAATGTTATAGCTAACAGGGTGTTAACATGTTTTTCTTCACAGGTGTGAGTTTTTGGAAATGTAATGCAATGTAGTGTATGTTTTCCTTTTGTTGGTCACGGATACCCTGGGAAGTTTTGGGGAATACATTTTCCCTGGTAGGTAGCATAAGTTAGATAGATTTTCCCTAGAGGGCTAGGGGGATGGACAGGCTGGAGGTCTTAACTTGAGTACGGGCTTCCAGTTTTGATCTGTCAGAGCATGTTTCAAGCAGTTTTTCTTGGAGCCACTGAGAATCCATAGATAGATCATAGGATAGGGGCTGAAGTTTCATCAGCTGGCCTCTGTTCCTTTAGTGTTGCCTGTCTGTGCCTAGCACATGGTAGGAGAGTACTTGTGCAACCTCCCCACAGGTAACACGGAGGGTAGGATGACCTAGTGCTGAATGGAGATATGACTGCAGACAGTCATTCGTCTGGTATGCGGTAAGTGTAACCACCCAGTCCCCTGGGGCTAATAGAATCCCCTCAGTATCAATGCTAGTCAGGGAGAGACAGCTGGTGATTAGTTAAATGTTTTTTCACCTTCTCACTCTTCTGTTGACTTGGTTTCAGCTGAGATGGAAGTGATGAGCTCATTTGGAACTCTCGCAGCAGCATAACCATTGTGCCAGCTGTTGAGGTGGGAGATAGAACGTTGAGACTGGAGTCAGTGTGAGTCAGTATACAGTTGCAGTTTGAAGTTGGAGGAGTGAGAACTGCTCAGCTGTGGGCTCTGAGTTGAGGGCCCAGCATTCTCATCCTAGTTTGGGTATTCTCCAGTTTGCCAAGAGAAGTGGTGGAGACCTTTTCTACAGCAGGATTTTTTGAGTTTCGTCCCTAGAGGGGTGAAAAGCACTGCTAGAGGCTGGATCCAAGGGGCAGTCCCCTTTTTGATCCAGGATGTTTGAAGCTGCCTGAAATGTCAAACAGTGAGTAGGATCTGACTTTTGCTAAAGGAAGCAAGTACCTGTGATGTTGTGTTCTCTGGCTACAAGGGAAGGCACAGCTTTTGTGTGAATACAGACGTGTGAGACTGTTCTAATTTAAAGTTGGCTGAAGTGTGTGATGTCCAGAGGTATGACTAGATCACATTGTTCGGGTCTTTACTCCTCCACTATCAGTTGTAGTGATTCAAATGCTGGATGCTAAGTTTCATTCAATAAGCATTTCCAAAGTGTGTTTCCAAATGTTTAAAGCATAAGTCTGAAAGAATGGTTGAGTATGGATTTGGGAGCAAAGGGTGGGCAGAACCTCATCTGGAGTAACCAGTTCAGGACTAACAGGTTCAATAAGGGCTCCTGGTTACTTTAGACAAATGACCAAATGTATGAAGAGAATTTTACCCCCTGGAGTGGGTTACAGTTTCTTCTCTGGTTATGAAGAAGGGTGCTAGTTCTTAGCAAAATGCATTTTCAGTTGTGGCCAGTGCCACTGGAAGCAATGTTTTATGTCCTATGACATGGGAATGCAAAGTGCAAGTGTCCTATGTCCTACTGCGGTGGGAATACCAAGCGTTTTCTGTCAGATACAGTCAATTTGTTGTTCTGCAAGTTCCTAGTGCCATGATGTATAAACCTTAGGGGTCCACCCTTGCTTTAGAGAACATCTTTTGGAATAAAGTCATACTCTAGAACCCCAACTATGGTTTGGACAGTTATGCTACTGCTTCCTGTGTGGAGTTACTGGGTACCCCTTCAGAAGATAGGTCTAGCATATGCCTAGCAAAAAGTTCTCTCCCCAGGACCTGGTTTTGTAAATACCATACAGGTTAATTGCTTTTGGCCACCCCTACCCCTTGATCTCTAGAAGAATGAGCCTGGTATACTTTCCCAAAGCAAGTGGTGGTACCATTTCTAAATGTTCTGAGTCGGTGCCCAGTACGGGTGCCAGGGGTAGCCACTGTGTAAAGTGTGTGTGTGTGGGGGGGGGTTACATTTGTTTTGTTGAATTTACAGCACTTTTCAGGTCAACCAACAAAGGTTATGAAATTTATTTGCATTTTATGGTCACGGTTCAAGAAATTGAATGTGATAAATGAAAATTTCTCAGATTGTTGTGGCATCACTGTTTGCTGAATATCAGTCATTAATATGGAGTTCTTTCTTTTCTCTAGCTATGATGTAAAGCTGAGACTTTTCCTTTTTGCAATGGCTTTTTGTATTTGTTTAATGTAATTGTGCAAAACTCTGAACACTATGTCCGGTTTTCTTGTTCTTATCCCACCAGAACTACTGATGTCATGCGGCAATTCTGCATAGTAGTGTCATTCACGATAGGCAGTTGGCCATCATGATGTCACAAACAAACAGCTATATCAGTATTATGTAGCTGGCCCAGTGGCATGGAGGGCTGAGGCAGTGATGCCTTATCTCCTGTCACGCAGGTGACCCATGTTCGTGGTGCAAGTGGATCGTCGGCGGTCGGATGAGGAAGGAGAGGATCAAGCGTCCGGATAGATCTCCTCTCCTGGGGAGGGTGGGGAACAGAGACTGGATCCTGCCTGACACCTAGCGGAGGCTAGGTTATGGCACGCCCGGTCCTGTACAATGGGGAAATAGAGGAGGAGCAGCTGACCAGCATGCTGCATGTGGACACACTCGCATCTTTGCCATTGTTGGCACTGCATGCTCCCCTCCACAAGGAAAAGCGGAAACAGTCCCAGTCATGTGGCATGAATGGTCATCCTTTGCAGGCGCTGCCCCCGAGAAGACACCTCCCTGATGCTGGATCCGGACTTGGCAGATTGAGTTGAGGGCTCCCCACCACCCTGCTAGGGAGGGTAAGCCATGTTAAAACATGGGAGGGGGTCTGAAGTTTGGGGGATGGGTCAGGGAGGACGGCAATGACGTAGGGCTGACTGGTACAAGGGAGGAAAAAAAAGACAGCTAAAAAACGTATTTATGGGACATCACTCATCCAGGTGCCTGCCCCTGACAAAGGTAAACAGAGTGAAGCACCGTGGCTCCTGGTTGTAGTAGGATTGTTGTCTGTCCTGTCCTATCACCAGCAGTAGTTGCTTTTGAAGTTGCCAATACATTTTTTCATACCATGTGGCAACCTATCTGTCCTGTCTCTACACTTCCTACTTTGGGAGAGCATGGTGTCGGAGTGCAGCTTTTACTCTTGTATCCTGTTGAGTATAGGGGCCAGCAACCCCTGTGGCCTGCACCAAGCTTGCACCAGTGAGCATGGACCCTTTCTTGTGAACTGTGGAAGAGTTCAGTTTCCCCTTCTTTCTTCTTATTAGCCTCTGTCATCTGAACCTGTAATTCCAGTTTATTATGCAGTGCTTCTCAACCCCCCCCCTTCCTTCCTTCTCATTTTGGTCTCTTCTGAATAATTAAGTGATGACATTAAGTGTGCTAGCATATAAAAACACATAGAACTAGATGATGTGGGTGACTAGATGCCAAAGGCCAAAGGCCAAGGTGTTTATTACCTACAGCAGTAAGTCATCTGAATGCAACCCAACCCACTCAAGGTTATTACTGTTACAGGACAAGAAAAAAAAATAAGAATTTAAACTGAAAAAAAAAATAAAATAAAAACAAGGGACACGCAGAAGGAACTAAAAGTTTTAGAAATGCTGTTTGGATACTGAAGTGAGGAAAATTTAAGTAACTATCACCGGCACAGTTTTGGGCTGGTTTGAATCTTACATAACTGGTAGAATGGAGCAAGTGGCCCTAGGTAATTTCATTTCTGGGGCCTCTGCACTGTCCTTTAGGGTTCCTCAAAGCTTGATCCTTGCCCCTGTGTTGTTTCTATGTACATGTTGCCTCTGGGGGAGATCATTAGATGGTATGGGGTTGAGTTTCACTGCTATAGAGATGATACCCAACTGTACCTGTCGTCCTCTGGGCGAGGATTCTGCAGCCTCAGTGCTGTGGAAATGTCTGGCTGAGAAAAATGACTGGATGGCCTCAGACTGGTTATGTCTCCGCCCAGGGAGGACAGAGGTCATGGTGGTCAGTATCCTATGATTATGGTGACCGCTATTGAGCACTTACAAAAAGGGCGACTCAATCACGGTGCCTGTGCACAGGGCCACTGGGCAGGGAGGGTGACCGGATGGGGGTTCCGTGCATGTAGTAACAGGATGTCACTATATGTAAATGCACAGGGGGGGGGACCATGCCGTGTGACAGGCATAAGGGAAGGGAGGGTTTGTGGGGTGTAGTGCGCTGGTGGGCTGCCGAGCTAGTCATGTGGCATGGTGGGTTGGTGGCAGGCTAGGGTTGGGAAGGTGCTGGGTTTGGTTCTGGGCTCGTGTTCCTTTTTGTGCTGGTCATGTTTTTTTTTTTCCACTTTTGCACCCTCCCCCGACATGCACCCCCCTGGAGTTGAGAATCCTTTAGTATGGAGGTGTGGGGGCACAGCCCCTCCCTGCATAAACAAAAAAAAAACAAGTCTTCGGCTCCCTTTCGCTGTGCACCGAGTACATTGCCGAAATTGATTTTCGGTGATGTACAGTTGCCCTAATGGTGATTGCCTTTCCGCAATCACCATTATCACATGGAACCATGGCGACTGAGCCAAGTCAATGGGGGGAGTCAAGAGTGGCAGGCGATATAGTTGCCCTCCCTGCATTGGGTGACCATCTTCTTGTCACTGTTGATGCAATTAAGAATCTTGGGGTTATTTTGGAACGCAGGCGGACACTAGACCAGAAGGTGTTGGCAGTGGTCCAATCTGGATTTTACCATTTTTGAAATATCACCAGGATCACTGGTTGCCTTTGTGGTAGTGCATACTCTTCAAGACATGCTTGTTAACATACAAGGCCCTGCATGGTTTGGGAACTGCCTAATTAAAAGCTCTTTTGGTTTCTTACCTCTCAATCAGACCGCTCTGCTCTGCTGATGCTAACCCACTGGTTGTCCAATCATTCCGCCTAAAAGAATCTGGGGACAGAGTTTTTGGGGTTGCAGCCTCGATGTTACGGAATTCCCTTCTGGGAAGTACTCACTTGGTGGGCTCAGTGGAGATTTTTAAAAGCCTACTGAGAACTCATTTGTGCAAGTCTTCTCTAGTTATCTAGTTACAGTTAGTTTTAATCTACATTGTACCTATTTTTATGTTTAAAATTTTTTTTTATGCACTATTGTTGTTTCGATATGTATAGTGTCCTGAGCCCTTGGGAAGGGGTGCTTTATAAATAAAACTGCCTTGCCTCACCTTGCCTAATAGAAACAGAGACACAAAGAATCTGATGGCAGCTAAGGGCCACTTGGTCCACCTAGTCTGCCTTTTTTTCCCAACCTACATTCTCACCGCAGACCCTTCTTGATCTACAGCACTTTCTCCCTCCCCCCTTCCTTTCCACTACAGTTCCCTTGTACCTATCCCATGCATTCTTGAACCCCATTACTGTTTTCACCCCCACCATCCTCGCTGGAAGGCCATTTCAGGAATCCAATACTCTTTCTGTGAAGAAGTGCTTCCTCACCTCTGTCCTGAATCTACCCTCTTCTAGCTTCATAGCATGTCCGTTTGTTCTTGAGCACCTACTGTTCTGAAAACTACTCTCCTGCTGTACCTTATTTCCACTACAAAGTATTTAAGGGTCTCTTTCATATCTCACTTCTCCCTCCTCTCATCCAGGGTGTACATATTGAAGTCCTTTAGTCTCTCCTCATAGGGCTTTTGATGCAGACCCTGCACCATTTTAGCTGCCCTTCCATGGACCGCTTTCATTCTGTCTATGTCCTTCCAGAGAAGTGGTCTTTAGAACTGGACACAGTACTTAAGGTGTGGTCTTACCAGTGATCTATACATGGGCAGTACCACCTCCCTCTTTCTGCTGGTGATATCCCTCTGTATGCACCCCAGTATCCCACTAGCCCTCCCAACTGCCTTGTCAGTCTGCCTGGCCTCCTTTAGGTCATCTGATATGATTACCCTCATGTCTTCTTCCTGCTTGGCAGTCATCAATACTACTCCCCATTGTGTACTCTGCTCTTGGGTTTCTGCGCCCCACTTGCATTATTTTGCAACTTTTCCCATTGAAACTTAGCTGCCATACACTTGACCACTCCTTGCGTTTTCTCAGGTCTCTGCTCATCCTTTACACCACTACACCCCATGATCATGATTGTCTTTTTAAGTGAATGACTGAGGGAGTGGCTAAATTAAATGACCGATCAGAGGTGTGAATTTCTGATGGTATTGTTTTGTTTTCTCAGTTTTGATTGGTTCAGAATGTGTGACGGTTTAATTATAAACCTCATGGTTTGTTTCTTATTGGTTTGAAAATTATTCTGATTATAAAAGCTTAGTGTTAGCAGTTTTCAGTTGGCTGCAAGGAGACAGATATAACTGCCTGCTCTTTGTTGTAAAGTAGTTGGTTGTGAGTAAAGACACTGATGGTTTCTTTTTTTATTTGCAGGTAACTTAGAGAACATACTATGGAACTAATTTCATTTTTCTCATGCCATGGCATCCTGGCTGAAACCTAAATTTCATATAAAACTGTTCTTGCAACACGGTGACGGGTTAAACCTCTTTCATCAGTAAATACAGTAAGTCTGCAGAATCAATGAAAAATAATTGGATAGCTGGGAACAGAACTGTTAATGGGCACCGTGATGGAACTGTTTATGGAGATATTTGGGTAGGTTTAATTGAAATATAAAATGAAACTAGATAATGGTTGAGCTGACACATAGAATCTAATTATGCTTGCGACCAGTTTTAATTACTTTTGGTTTAGTACAGGAGACACATACTGTGTATACTCTGCTCATATAGTGTCATAAGACAAATTTAAAGAACGTTAATGAAAATTTTGGTCAGCTAGGATGAGCTGAAGGGTATAACAAGCCCTAAAAATGGCAGACTTGCTAATGTGTACCTCATTTCCTTTTATACTCAGTGTTAATTACCTGATCAAAGGTATAATCCAAGTTTGGGATAACTGTTCTTTGGTTCAGTATAAAGATTGTTTATTTTGATGATGTGTGCTTATGGATCACAGATCACCTTCAAGGAAACAGCCTGGGTCATGATAAAATATACTGAGACTTATGACACAGTCAATAGAGTATTCTGATTGGATAACTGGCTTTATGTTATGTTACTCCCTTACCCCTCTCTGTCTCTCACGGTCCTCTGTTGTGGTCTCACATTGCTCCATCCTGCTCTTGCCCTTAGCATGCAATTTCTTGACATTGCTCTCCTCCTCCTCCTCCTCCTCCTCACAATGAATAGCAGTGTTACTGACTTTTTTGTAGGACTGCTGACTCTGTTTATTTGTAGTTTATGGTAGAATGCTGTTACCGATGGAAATCCATTACTGGGATTTCCTTGTTGTGTTGCAGTAGTCATGTCATCATGCTGTTGTGCTGCACTGAGTACATCACTGCTGCAGCACAACAGAATCAAATGGACCTGCATGGCTGGCTTTTTTAAAACTGCAGCTCTGATTGTTGACGCTCACATATAAAAGACAGTGTCAGTGATCATGAATGCCTTTTTTAATGTACATTGCTCTTTCATTCGTTGCTTGGTATTCGAGGAACCTCGCAGTTAAGCTGTCATAGTAAAGACTCAGAACTTTTGTCTATTTGGATGCCATATACTGTATTATAAAAGCTTGGGTGTGGTTCTCATACATGAACAAGGTTCAATCTGAATCTCGAGGTTGTCATGGCAACCAGGGGACATTTTGAGCTGCACTCTCAAGCACTCTGGTTGCCAGGGTAATCTGGCTATTCAGACACAGCCTTGTTGTGTATGGAGAACCACACACAATCCTCTATATTGTAGTTTAGTTGTCGGACTCATTTACTGAGCATCCCCCTTCATGTGGGTCCATCTCAGAACACTGCATATTACACTGCTGGTATCACTGCTGTTACTGCCGTTACGTATGCCTGTTAGTGATCCATTTCAGTTACTCCTATCTGTACCTTTTCTTTTCTTCTCTTGTTATCCCCCTTCCCCCTGGGAGCACCTTTAAATGAAACCTGGCACAGTGTTCCTGTCCAATTTTGAAATCCGTCAATCGACAGCTGGAAACCCTCATATACAACAGAACAATAAGACTTTAAGACAGAAAAACATTAATTACAAATAATGAAAATCTGTTTAGTTTAATAACAGTATTAGGGTATTCTAGGGGTTGGGTTATGTTAATTTAGTCTAACCCTTAGTGCTGTAAGCTACTTAGCTTTACTTCATACTGCATGATCCCCAAAGGTTAAATTAACTGATGTCTACTCCTCCCCCATGCAATGCATTAATGCTTAAATGACAACTCTTGCATAGCTGAAGGATTTGGGATGATCCCAGATATACAGACTTCACATGTGGCCCTTGAAGTAGCTATAGACTGTAGTGATGCATAGTGAGCCAGACCTGTAGCTTGCAGGCCGGTCATGAAGCAGCTGCATCATCACACACATGGTACCAGACCTGTAGCTTGTGGAAGTAGCTGCATCTTGCCATGAATGGCACCAGAACTGTAGCTTGTGGAAGTAGCTGCATCTTGACGTGAATGGCACAGGACCTGTAGCTTGTGGAAGTAGTTGCATCTTGACATGAATGGCACCAGACTTGTAGCTTGCGGAAGTAGCTGCATCTTGACATGCATGGCACCAGACTTGTAGGTGGTGAAAATAGCTGCATCTTGACATGCATGGCATCAGATCTGCAACTTGTGAAAACAGCTGTATCATCACAGGTATGGCACCAGCCCTGTAGCTTGTTGGCCACTAATGAAGCAGGTGCATCTTAACATGCATGGCACCAGACTTATAACTTGTGGAAATGGCTGCATATTGACATGCATGGCACCAGAATTGTAATTGGTGGAAATAGCTGCATCTTGACATGCATGGCACCAGATCTGCAACTTGCAGAAGCAGCTGCATCATCACAGGCATGGCACCAGACCTATAGTTTGTGGTCACTAATGAATCTGCTGCATCATCACAGGCATGGCAGCAGATCTGTAGCTTGAAGGTCACTCATGAAGCCTGCATCATCACAGGCATGACACCAGACCTGTAGTTTGTGAGTCACTAATGCATCAGCTGCATCATCACAGGCATGGCACCATAACTGAAGCTTGTGAAAGTAGCTGCATCTTCACATGCAAGGCATTAGACCTGTAGCTTGGGGATAACTAATGAAGCAGCTGCATCATCACACACAAAGCATTAGACCTGTAGATTGTGGGTCACTAGATAAGCGGCTGCATCATCACATGCATGGCACCAGACCTGTAGCTTGTGTACACTGGCCCCCTGATGAAGACCCATGAGGCTGGGTCACTACTTAGGGGTGTTAGCAGTGTTTCATAACATGCTGGGCTTTTAAAATAAAATAGCAGCTTTCTGAATTTTTCTTTCTATGGTGTGTGCCCAGTTTTTTCTTTTCTACATTTTGCACATTGTTAGGACTGGAGCACCTTTAGGGCAGCTGATGTGCATTCTCCCATCTTTGTTCTCAGGGTGCCAGACTCGTAGCTAGCTGGTCACTAATGAAGCAGTTGCACCATCACATGCATTTCACCAGATCTGTAGCTTGTGGGTTGCTAATGATGTAACTGCATCATCACATGCGTGGCACCAGGCTTGTAGCTTGGGGGTCACTCGTGAAGCAGCTGCAACATTGCATGCACGGCACCAGACCTGTAGTTTGTGGGTCACTCATGAAGCAGCTGCATCATTCCATCCATGACACCACACCTGTAGCTTACATGTCACTGATGAAGCAGCTGCATCACCACATGCATGGCACCAGACTCGTAGCGTAGCTTGGGGTCACTCGTGAAGCAGCTGCAACATCATATGCACGGCACCAGACCTGTAGTTTGTGGGTCACTCATGAAGTAGCTGCATCATTGCATCCATGACACCACACCTGTAGCTTACATGTCACTGATCAAGCAGCTGCATCACCACATGCATGGCACCAGACTTGTAGCTTGGGGGTCACTTGTGAAGCAGCTGCAACATTACATGCATGGCACCAGACCTGTAGTTTGTGGGTCACTTATGAAGCAGCTGCATTATCTCACACATGGCACCAGACCTGTAGCTTGTGGGTCACTCAAGAAGCAACTGCATCATCACATACACGGTGTCAGCCCTGTAGCTTGCGGGTCATTAATGAAGTTGATGCATCATCACATGCACCACACCAGACCTGTAGCTTGTGAGTCACTCAGGGAAGCAGCTGCAACATCACATGCACGGCACCAGACCTGTAGTTTACAGATCACTAATGTAGCAGATGTAGCAGCAGTATCATTACATGAATGGTACCAGATCTGTAGTTTGTTGGTTACTCATGAAGCAGCCGCATCATCACATGCATGGCACCAGACCAGAAACTTGCAGGTTACTAATGCAGCAGCTGCATCGTCACATGCCTGGCACCAAACCTGTTGTTTTCAGGCAAATAATGAAGCAGCTGCATCATCACATTCACAGCACCAGACCTGTCACTTGTGGGTCACTCATGAAGGAGCTGCATCATCACATGCATGGCACCAGATCTAGCTTGTGGGTTACTCATGAAGCAGTTGCATGATCACATGTATTGCACCAGACCTGTAGTGCGTTACTCATAAAGTAGCTGCATTATCACATGCATGGCACCAGATCAGACAGATAGGAATGCCTTTTCAGTGGGTCATGCGCTCAGCACTGAGTGAAATGGCTGACTAGAAATTGAGCTCCTGCTACCCGTTGTTGATTTATATATATCTAAACGCTGGTAAAAAGCCATGACAGCTATACCAAGTTCTGTATTTATAATTGGAAAGTATACTAAGCCATTTTATATCATCTCTGACTGCTCAAATGCAAGTTTTACTTCAATTTTCTTTCCTTCTGGCTCACTGAGGTTGTTTACCATTATGCTATCGCCACCGGGAAGCCACCTCATTCAGCACCATGACAACGCCAAGCTGCACAACACTGGGAGACCCCAAATATAGAAATGGCAAGGATATGGTAAAAGAAATGTTTTCAGAAATAAAAATGGTGATTTCAGACATGAAACAAAGTGTCGGGGTACTAAATAGTGAGAATGCTAAGAATGCCAATAACCTGGATGGGGCTGTAAATAGAACTGACATTCTTAACGATGCAGTAGTGTTTCTCGAAGACAAAATAGAGAAACATTCTGAACAAATTCAATTCCTGTTACATAAAGTTGATGATTTAGAGAATCGGGGGAGAAGGAACAATATTCGTATTGCTGGTGTCCCGGAAGGAGTGAGCGAGGAAGGATTGATGATCCCCTTCCTACAAAAAAATGTTGCCTGAACTTCTGAATTATGCCTGGCCCTGGCCATTGGAGATCGAGAGAGCATATAGATTGCTCTCGTAAAAAAGTCAAACAAACAGAAAAAGTCACAGATCAATAATAGCCAATTTTTTTAAGATACTCTGCAAAAGAGGAGGTTCTCAGGGTCGCTAGAGAGTATAAACAGTTACGCTGGCAAGGGAACATATATTCTTGTTTCTCGACTTCTCAACTAATATAATGGAAAAAAGGAAGTCTTTTTCTGAGGTGAAAAAACATTTGCAAAAGTTGGGGTGGAATTATTATTTTAAATATCCAGCAGGACTGATGGTTGCCACTCCAGGAAATTCTGTGAAACTGTATGAATCCCCAGAGCAAGTTTGGGACTTATTAAATAACTTTTCTACAAGGCACTCTTCTCAAACTGCCACAGCAGAATCAAACAGAGCAGTGTGTGCAGCTCCTGCTCGAGCACAAGGCATACAGCAGGTTGTTCACCCTCCCTCCTCACAAAGCAGAGACCCATATCCTCCTACCATCACGGGCTCAACTGATCAGTCAACTAACAAAGAGTTCAAGGACTGTACACCATATCAGTATGCCGCTATAGTTAAATGTAACAAGCATTTGTCAATGCTGAATGTTGATTGTGTTGGTGTGTTGAGCTCGCTCACTGCCCCTCTGTCACTTGCTCAGTCTGTGTCTCCCAGTGCTGCAGACTACCCTTTTGTACAGGGCTCCTGCCTGAATTGGCACCTTGTTCTGCCCACTAAGAAATCTGCAGCTGTCCCGACAGAGCTCCATTGAGGTGGCTCACTCCCCCTCTCTCACTCGCTTATTCTGTTTCTCCTGGTGCTGCAGGCCACCCTTTTGTGCTGGGCTCTTGCCTCTGTCAGTGGCTTTTTCTGCCCACAAAGAAATCTGCAGCAGTCCCGACACAGGTCTGTTGAGCCTGCTGACCCCCCCACTCGCTCATTCCATTTCTGCCGGCGCTGCAGGCTGCCCTTTTCTATTGGGCTCCTGCCTGCATTGCCGCCTTCGTCTGCCCACAAAGAAATTTGCAGCAGTTACAATAGAGCTCCATTGAGCTCACTCACTCCCCCTTTCTCACTCACTCATTCTGGTTTTCCAGCCACTGCAGGCTGCCCTTTTGTACTGAGCCCCTGTGTGCATTGCTGCCTTTTTCCTGCCCACAAACAAATCTGCAGCAGTCTTAACAGAGCTTCATTGAGCTCACTCACTCCCCCTCCTTCATTCACTCATTCTGTGTCTCCTGCCGCTGCAGGCTGCCCTTTTGTACTGGGCTTGTGCCTGCATGGGCGGCTTGTTCTGGCCAGAAAGAAATCTGAAGCAGTCCTGACACAGCTCCATTGAGCTCGCTCACTCCCCCTCTCTCACTCACTCATTCCGTTTCTGACGGCGCTGCAAGCTGGCCTTTTGTACTGGGCTCCTGCCTGCATTGCCGATTTTCTGCCCACAAAGAAATTCCCAGCAGTCACAATACAGCTCTGTTGAGCTCACTCACTACCTCTCTGTCACTCACTTGTTCTGTTTCTCTTGGCGCTGCAGGCTGCGCTTGTGTACGGGGCTCCTGGCTGCGTTGGCACCTTTCTCTGTCCACAAAGAAATTTGCAGCTGTCCCGACACAGCTCCGTTGAGGTCGCTCAGTCTCTCTCTGTGACATGCTCATTCTGTTTGTCCTGGCACTGCAAGCAGCCCTTTTGTGCAGGGCTCCTGCCTGCATTGGCGCTTTTTTCAGCCCACAAAGAAATCTGCAGCAGTCCTGATAGAGCTCCATTGAGCTCACTCAGCCCCCCTGTCTCACTCACTCATACTGTTTCTTCCATCGCTGCAGGCTGGCCTTTTCTATTGGGCCCCTGCCAGCTTTGATGCCTTTTTCTGCCCACAAAGAAATCCACAGCATTTCTGACAGCACTCCGGTGAGTTCGCTCACCCCCCCCACTCGCTCTCTCGTTCTGTTTCTCCCAGTGCTGCAGGCTGTCCTTTTGTACTGGGCTCTTGCGTTGTGGCCTTTTTCTGCCCACAAACAAATCCACAGCAGTCCCGACAGAGCTCAGTTGAGCTCGGTCACTCCCTTCTCTCACATGTTCGATCTTAATCTGTCCCAAACACTGATTTCCCACAGCGACCGTGCTATTCTCCGGCAGGAATGCAAAAACATATTTTAGCCAGGATGTGAAAAATGACAGCTGTACTGTTCATAAGGAGGTGTGAAAAACTGCCACTGTTGAAAATGTGGCGTGAAAATATTACAAATTTGCAAAGTTACAAGGGTGCGTGGAAACAGTTCAACGCGAGCTTGTAACACAGACATGTTATGGAGTTTCATCACCACATTTTCAACATAGGGGTTTTAGGACCTCTGCTTATGAACAGTGCCACTGTCATTTTCTTACTGTGTCCCGAACACTGATTTCCCACAGCGACCGCATTATTCTGTGCTGCAACTGTGAAACCACATTTCAGTCAGGATGTGAAAAATGACAGCTGTACTGCTCATAAGGAGGTGTGAAAAATGCTACTGTTGAAAATCTGGCATGACAATATTACAAATCTGCGAAGTTACAAGTGTGTGTGGAAAGTGTGCAACGCACACTTGTAGCGCAGTCATTTGATGGGCTATCATCACCAAATTTTCAAGACAGGCGTTTTAGGACCTCTGCTCATGAACAGTATCACTGTCATTTTCTTCATCTGTCCTGAACAGTGATTTCCCACAGTGATTGCTCTATTCTGCGCCGGAAGTGCGAAAACACATTTCGGACAGGATAGGGAAAATGGCAGCTGCACTTTTCATAAGTAGGTGTGGGAAAATGGCAATGTTGAAAATCTGAAGTGAAAATATACATTCGCAAAGTTACAAGTGTGCATGCAAACTGCACAACACACACTCGTAACACAGTCATTTTATGGAGTATCGTTACCAAATTTTTAACATAGCCATTTCAGGACCTCTACTCATGAACAGTGTCACTGTCATTTTCTTAATCTGTCCCAAACACTGATTTCCGACAGTGACCATGCTATTCTGCACCGGAAGTGCGAAAACACATCTCTGCCAGGATGTGAACAATGACAGCTATATTGTTCATGAGGAAGTGTGACAAAATGCCAATGTTGAAAATCTGGTGTGAAAATATTGCAGATTCACGAAGTTACAAACATGCGTAGCAACTGTGCAGTGCACGCTCGTAAAACAGTAATTTTTTGTTTTTATTCCACCAAATTTACAACATAGGCTTTTTGAGACCCACCTCATGGACACTGGCACTGTCATTTCATTAATCGGTCCCGAAAGGTGATTCCACGCAGTGACCCCGAAATCACCTTTTGGGGCCAATTAATGCCATGACAGTTCAAGAATTCATGAGGAGGGTTCCCAAAAACCCCATGTTGAAAATTTGGTGAACAAATTCCTCAAAATGCCCGAGATATGTACTACAGTTGGTAAAACACTTTTTATTACATAATACAGCTTACTGGCATTTCCTCAGTTCGTGGTCGGCTTTGAAGAGTGCAGACGTGTTCCCGGTCCACTGAAGATCATCGCGCTGAGCTCTGGAGGTAAGTATGGGGTAAGGGGGGGTGTGGGGAGGCAGGTGCAGGGGTGGGTGCGGGTGGGAGGCCGAGACTACGTAGGACCATTTTTTTACAGGGGTAAAAAAAGACTTTTATGGGACCATTTTTATTTATAGGGCATCTGACAAGCTGGAGTGGGCCCCAGCATGCCACCAGAGTCTTGCTTTTGGGGCAGCTGTAGCGATGGGGATTGGGCACCCCATCAGCAAACAACAAAGTGGGGGAATTCCTTTCTGCCGACAGGAATTGGGCACCCCTGTCAGCAAACAGCAAAAGGGGGGGATTCCTTTCTGCTGACGGGGATTGGGCGCTCCATCGACAGACAATGAAACGGGGGGGTTACATTATGCCGATCGGGCGTAGGCTCCCCCCTCCACAGATAAACGTGGTGGAAGAGGGGTAATATTGTTTGAACATGGTGGCAAGCAGCAGCCATGTTCACAAACAATATCAGGGTTCCTACATCCTGCCCTGCAATGACAGGTTGCTCCCTCATTGCAGCGGATGGCTGATGCTGCAATGACGAGGCGGCCCCTGATTGCAGCGGCGAAATTGTCAGAAGTTGGTGGCAACATTCCAAACTACTGTCACCAGCAGCCTGCAACGGCTTTGGGGGAAGCGGGACAAGCCTTTGCAGGCTGTGGGGGCATTGGCCACAACAGTGCTGTGCCTCCACAACCTGCTTCTGAGAAAGTTGCTGCAATACGTTTCTTGCGCTGCATGCAATCAACATAATAAAAATAAGCTAAAGCATGTTCCCCTAAACAGCATCATTCACGGAGGCAAAACACCTAGTAAAACATTTCAGAACTATTCCCAGAGTCACTATACCATCTTCTCTTCAGATGCTGCAAAAAAAAGATTTAGAGCCAGGTCCAAAGAGCAGTTGAACTTATTCAGGTTCGCTTCCCATGCTGGTGGCTTGATCAGAATATCTAAAGCGCTTGATTCCCCTTCTCCTTCTCAATTCAGAGGCGTAGCTGCAAGGGTGCAGTGGCACTGGAGCCCATGAGGTTTGAGGGGCCCAAATCATAATTTTGATGGGTATTCAAAACTGGGGAAGGGCCCTGTAACATTGCCTTGCACCCAGGCCCTCTGGGAATTTGTTACGCTACTGTCTCAATTGGAGCACCTAGCAGAAATGGCTCCTGCATGATTTCCTCGTCACTGCTACTCGGACTACAATATCAAAGGGCACAATGCTTCTTTTCCTGTTTGAACAGAAATTTCAGGACAGGAAACACTTTTCTCAAAGAGGCCTCATTCTTTTCTTCTTAGAGGACAGTTGTGCATGCTCAACAAAGTTTTATTTTTTCATGGCATGCAGAGTTATAATTAATGTTATCACTTTAGCTGAAATATCAGTTAACTTACTGTTTAACATAATGATTCTGGTTGCAGGAGGTACATATGACATGATAAAGAATAGGTGAGTCTCATGAAGTGGGGTAAGTCCACACATCACCCTTAACTCATAGAAATATTTTTATGGTGATCTGTCGTCCTACAGTTCAACTAAGCTGTTAAAAGTTGAGATAGTGCTGTGTAGAGTCTGCTCATGCCTACTTAACTTCTTTTTCTCTTTTTTTGTGTGCTTTTTTCCAGCGGATATAATTATGGGGCACAGAAGTAACAAGTACATATTTTTACATATTCCAGCCAGCCTAGCATCATTAATTACCTTATTTTAAACTGGTGGCAACAATTTGTACCTCCCATGCTTATGTCTTTTCCTTTCTTTGCACCAAGTCAGGCCATAGGGGTACACTGTTGCACAGCAGAGTATTTTAAAGAGAAATGCTAATGGACAGTTGTAACAGAGATTTATTGGTGCAGTCTAGGACCTGATACCATTGGTGGGTCAATTGCTCAGGTCTCTATGCAGTCAAATAAGGCATGTTATATGCTTATTGTTCTTCTTCACAGCCTTGTAATGGTGTTTAACACTTTTCCCTGCTTAACAATTAGATCAACATGGGCTGGTTAGCTGATATCACCACTGAGTGAACTTCACAGCAGATCAAAACTTGAATTTGGCACCATCGTAGGGCTTGTTGCTAGATAAGTACAAACTTAGGCAACATACAAAATTATAGATATCATAGTGTACCTCTTGCTCTGCGAAGATGGGTGCAAGTGTCACCTGGGAGCTCTGAGTGGCTGCTGCTTAGTTTACAGTAAATTATGCTGGTGCTACATTATGTGTTTCATACAACTGGGGCACCATAAGTGCATGTATAACAAGCTCATTTGCTTTTAATTAAAACAGATAACATTTTAATGTTCAAGACGTCACTCAGTACCATCTTTTCTCATTTTTAAGTTTTTCTTATTCTGAACATATTGGTACATTATATTCTTGTATGGTGGTAGTTCATATAACGTAGGGACAGCAGAGGGTTTTTCTTTTCTCAAGTTTAGTTACCTGAAGTACTTTGGAAATAGAAAGTCAGTCGAGGTTTACTAGTTGCTATTCCATTCGTAAAAACTGTGTGACCACCTAGGCAATTTACCTTGTAAAACAAATGATTTATTATTACTGTTAATAAATACTGTTTGAGGTTATTTACTTATAATTTATTACAGATAGTTTTCCCAGACTTGTTATACTTTATTGTTACACATTGTTCTGGTTTGTTGAAACTCGTATAGTAGGTATCCCACTTGGTTAATAGCTTTCACATTTATAGTTTTTACCATACCTTCACTGTCTGTAATGGGCTATAATAAAAAGAACATTAAGATAATGTCTTGCAACATACAGGGTTGCAGTCAGCCAATCAAAAGGTACCAACATTTTGGCTCATTTAAAATCTATACATGCTGATATCACCATTTTGCAAGAGACTCACCTCACCCTGGAGGAAACTACTAAACTTAAGAAATCATGGGTGGGGGTCAAATATTATAGTTCATTCAACTCCAAGAGCAAGAGAGTGTGCATATTATTCCATACAAAATTGAACATAGTAGTGGATTCCAGCATTGTTGATGCTGAGGGTAGATTTCTAATACTTAATATTAAACTGGAGGGTAGGAGCATCTCACTGGTTAGTGTATAGGCACCCAGTTGCAACCATTCTACTTTTTTTGCTACACTGGCAGTAGTGGTGGGCCAAGTGGCTGAAATTCACTCCGCAAAGTGATTCGCAGAGTAACGTGGACGCCACAAAATAAATCACAATGTGAAGTGGAGTACTTCACGTTATAATGAGGAATCTGAAGTCCATTGAAACCAATGACTTCACGTTATTCCGTCTTCCCAAACCACTTCTCCACCAATTTTAAGGCGAAGTACATTGAAATCAATTTACTTCGCATAACTTCGCCTTGTAATTGAGTTCCAATGCAAATTCTGCAGTGATTCATGGGATTGCAGGTCACATGGGCTCTAGATTGTTCTGCACAGCCTCAGTTCTGGGTAGTATGTGTGTAGTGGTAGCTGGAGACCGTTTGCTGTCAGAGCTCTGCAATTCAGAACCTCTAAAAGCTGTTAAAAAAGCCTTTTTGAGTCATTTTGTTTTGCTCAGAATTTACTACATTGATTGTAGGAAACCTTCCTGTGCTCATATCATCGAGTGTTTATTGCTTGTGTGTGGATTTTGAATGTTAATTTAGAACATTCAGTCTGTGTACTGTGAAATGTGCTTTGGGGGAGGGGTGTATCTGTGGAGTAGGTAGATTAACTGGGAGAAAAAGGTAGTCTTTCTGTTTTGGCTTTATTTTTCTCGTATAACTGTGTTAATGTACACACAGTAATATTTTCAGTAATTCCTGACATTTTTTTGCTGATTGTTGTGGTGCAGCGGTGTATAATTTCAGTTTGTTTAAAACATTTGGTTATATTACTAAAGGTTTACAATTTGCTTCACATTACTTGTAGTGTGTGTGTGAGTGTGTGATGCATGCCATCAAATCAGACACCTTTTATTGTGCCACAGAGTAAATGCAGCAGTGTGAACCTGCTATCCACCACACCTGCATGAATATTTTGTGCTGCTTTGTGGTATCTTTACTGGTAGTGGACTGTTACTGCCATGCACTACCCCCCCAATCGGCAAAAGGTATTCTTTTCCAGATTTGGATTTGTGACTTGTGAGCACTGGTTAGGTGTTGTTGTGCCTTTGTGTCTGCATCTCTTCAGTGTGCATCACAATTTTAATCTGTCTGTGCATTTGCAGTGCACCATTAATTCTGGGAGACTTTGCATTTCTTGTTATGCTCTCATTTCACTTTGTCAGCACTGGGGAATTTTCTGGACAAAAGACAGTAGCATTTTCGGGATGCACATTAACTCTGGTGACTGTGTGCGACCACTGCGAACATGACTGAGTGCACTATTAATTCTGGGAGACTTTGCATTTCTTGTTACACTCTGCTTTCACTTTCACAGCACTGGAGAATTTTCTGGACACAAGACAGTATCATTTTGGGGATGCACATTAATTCTGGTGACTGTGTGTGACCACTGCGCGCATGACTGAGTGTGACAATAATTCTTGGAGACTTTGCATTTCTTATTACGCTCTCATTTCACTTCCTCAACACTGCAGAATTTTCTGTACACAAGACAGTAGCATTTTGGGGATGCACATTAATTCTGGTGACTGTGTGTGTGTAGGGCTGCCAATATTGTTGTCACGTCACCTTACTTTGCGTTAAGGCGGAATGACAACACAAAGTAATAATTACAAGGCGAACTGAGCATTCACATTGGCCACTCCACGTAGCGAAATGAAAATACAAAGTGCCCACTTCACGAGTACTTCACTGGTGAAATTTAAATTCGCTGCATCTCTCTTTGGCAGATACAATTGGTAATGAAACACAAGGGGAGCTAATCTTGGCAGGTGACATGAATACAGTTGCAGATGTGTTTATGGCTAGCACGTATGCAAATCCAGTGGATCATTCAGGTGCATCCAAGTCTCTAGCTACATTCTGCAGAGAATTTGGTCTCACTGACGTATGGAGAATCATTCACCCGAAAGGGCAGGATTACACTTTCTTCTCCAACAGACATGGCCCCCTTAGCAGATTAGATTATATTTTCATTGCTCAATCACTGCTAGTGGGTCTCACATCTAGCCAGTTAGGAAACATCATTATATCAGATCACGCTAATGTTACTATGGACATCACCCAGCCTAGAACAATCCTTGCCCTCAGAAAAAGCTGGAAATTTTACAGCAGTTTACTAAAGCAGAAGGATTTCCCAGGGTGCCTCTCGGATGAAATAAAAATGTTTTTTGAAACTAATGACAACAATGAGGTCTCAGTGTCGACTTTATGGGATGATTTTAAAGCTTATATAAGGGGTAACATGATTCATGCTCCTTCCACAAAAAGAAGCTTAGGGAAGCTGAAGCCAGAGATCTGGAACAGGATTTGAGTCAGAAAGAGGCACTGTTCAAATCTACAGGGGCTAAGAACTCCAATTTGCACAGAGATATCCTTACCCTAAAATACGCCATTAATAACATATTAAGTCAAAACACTGAATGCACACTATTTTGTTTAAAACAAGCATACTGGGAGGCAAGCGATTGAGGCCCAAGGCAAACTATTAGCACATAAACTTAAAAAAATGTCTAAAGATATGAAAGTTGCTTTTATCAAAATCAAACAGATTCAACAAGTTGTTACAACAAAACAAATTCTGGGAGAGTTTTCTGATTTCTATGCAACATTATACAAATCAGAAGGTTAAGCTGGTCAACTTGCAATGGAACAGTTTTTACAGAACATTAATATCCCATCAGTCTCAACACATGATAAGGTGCAGGTAAATAGACCCTTCACACAAGCTGAAATGCTCAAAGCTATAAATTCTCTACCTGCAGCGAAAGCACCAGGTCCTGATGGTCTATCTGGAGAATTCTATAAGGCTACTAGCCTTCAAGTAGCTCCCACTCTTTTAAGAGTTTATGAAAACTCTGCCTCTGTAAATGCACTACTTCCAATTATGCGTGAAGCCACGATAATTGTTCTGCCTAAAAAGGTTAACGACACTTCACGCTGCAAGAATTATTGGGCGATTTCCTTAATCAATGTTGACTGCAAAGGCTTATGGTCCACCCTGATCAGGTGGACTTTGTTCAAGGGAGACAGAGTTCTGACCTATTACGGAAACTGTTACATGTCATACACATAGCCAAGGCTAACCCATCACAGCCGGTTCTTCTCTCCCTAGATGCCAATAAGGCATTAGATAGAACAGAATGGGATTATCTTACTTTTATCCTAAATAAATTCAATCTAGGGACTTCTTTTGCAATTGGGTTAAAATTCTATTTTGAGATGTATGCAAGAGTCAAAGTCAATGGGTTTTCCTCAGACACATTTCAAATTTGTAGGGGTACTAGACAGGGCTTTCCTCTTTCACCCTTATTGTTTCTATTGGCTTTGGATCCAATCCTGATTAAAATAAGGTCAGATAAATTAATTATGAGAGTCAAAATTGGTAGCCAACTGAAAATTTCTGCCTTCGCAGATGATATAGTCCTTTCTGTTATGAAACCCCTAATCTTCAGTTCCGGCTCTGCTTACAGCGATACAGGACTTCTCTACAATATCTGGCTTCAAAGTTAATTTTGATAAATCAGTGGTTCTGTTCTTAAAAGAAAAGGTGGATAAATCCATCTTCACTAAAAATAACATTAAGATTGTGTCACAGGGTATTAAATTTCTTGATATCACAGTAACCCAAAATATATCTCAAATTATAAGTAAAAACTGTATGATATAATTGGAAAAGTTGGAATTGGATTTCACAAGATGGAAGACAATGTTATTGTCATGCTGGGGAAAAATTCAAGCAATTACTATGTTAATAGCTCCAAAATGTTATTATTTGCTACAACTTCTACCCATTCACATTCCACCTCATATGACAAACTCTATGGCTTAATTAGGAAATTTTTATGGGATAATAAACCGCTGCATATCTCTATGCTGAAACTACAACATTCATGAAAGAATGGGGGTTTTGTTCTTCCTGTCTTTAAACTTAGACACAACACATTAATCGCAGTGCAATGCGTGAAGTCATTATGGCTGAACAAAGAAGGTGATGCACCAGGGTGGGTTCAGGTAGAAAAAAACACTGTTAAAAGGAAGTCATCCTAAAGTGGTGTTGTTTACTGACACTACCAAACCTTTCAATACTAATCCTAGTCTAAACCAGGCACACAAGGCCTGGAAAACAGTGGCCTCATCCTTAGAATGGAATCCAGCAGGTACTTCCCCTCACTGTCCACTATGCCATAATCATAGTATACAAATTGACAACATGAATCTGGATTGGCCTCTTTGGAAATCCAAAGGCATAACATTCTTGGATGACATTACAGACCCATCCACAGCTAGTCTTATGTCTTTTTCCCAAATAGCTAACTAATATAAACGTCCAAGTACTGAATTCCATAAGTACTTGCAATTACGTGACATTCTTGGACAACAAATAAATGTGGACATCTCTTTTCCACTGGTTCATGTTCTAGACAAGATATGCTCAACAAACAGTGACCACAAGAAGCTATATACTCTGGTTTTAGACTCCAAATCGGACCCAATGTTTAGCTCTACAGGACTCATGGCATCAAGAACTGCAAGTTAATATCTCTGTACAGGAATGAAAAGATTTATGGAGCTTGACTCTAAGGGCATGCAGGGAAGCTAAAGGAAGACTCATACAGTATAAGATAGTACATAGTGTAGTTGGCATTGCACTCCTTGCAAACTGGTCCGACTGGGCCTCTCTCAAGATGAGACTTGCTGGCAATGCAAATCAGACAAGGGTACTTTAACTCATCTCTTATTACTCCATTATGGGTGAATATCCAACAATTATGTGGGAGGGTCACAAACTGCAAAATAGAATGCACAACTAAGTTTGGGGTTCTTGGGATTAGCTCATAATTTACACATTTCACCATTCCTCAGAAATGATGGTTACACACTGCATTCATCAAAGCTAAAAATATCATATTGAGACATTGGTCAACTATGGAGGTACCGACAGTGTAGGAATGGTTACAGGACTTACTGTATATATTAGAGTTAGTTATGAAAGTATTATTAATATGAATGGTTCCACCATCAGAATGCGCCCATCTGAGTGCGCCCATCATTAGGTGCCAGGATTTAAATTTGCCAGTCATGTTTTATGCAGGGGGCTGTGCCCCCTCACACTCCCCCCAAGTATACCAACTTCAGGGGGGACGGACCTTGGGGAGGGGGTGATGAAATTGACATTTTGGCACCCTAATGATGGGCACACTTGGACCGGTGCACAGATGGCTGGAAGGGAATATGAACATTCATAGGCTAGGTAGATTTCTAGCATTATGGGAACCTTTTTATTAAACAACATTTAATTTAATTGGAGGTTGATGTTCACAATGTATACAATTCTTGAGTTATTAACTTAATATCCTTATCCTGCTCATGAAGGTTCTTTCTATATTAGTTGATAGTTACAATTTGAATACATCTGTGTTGATATGATACTAAATATGTTACTGTATATTGGTTGTATTTTTGATAATTTGATCCTGATTTCATCAAGTTGTAGTGCTTTGTTTGTTTGACTTCATTTACATCAACTTTATTTTTAAAATTTGTTGTCTTAAATAGAAAAAGCAATAAACTTTGAATTATAAAAAAGGATTGCCTTTTTAGCTTATGACAGTTGTCATCCTAAGCATTTAATTCGTAACATTTCTAAGGGTCAATTTATGTGGCTCAAACAGAATACTAGTGAGATTCAGGAGTATATACAGGCAGCTGTGTCTTCAAGTGATAATTTCTATAATAGTGGACATAATGTGAATTGTACAGAAAAGGCAAGAGAATCAGTAAACAGTATCAGTGGAGAGGAATTGCTTCAAAGCAAAAATAGGACAAAAAAATAATAAATGTTTAAACTTTGTTACAGATTATATGCTCCAAAGTTATATGCTGGAATGGATTTTAAAACAGAATTGGCATACATTCATGTACATTTCAAAAAAGTGTCTGATAAGGTATGCCATAGAAACCTTGTAAACAAACGAACTAATATGTCATACAGTTCTTACCTCACCAAATGGGATGGTACATGGTTAGAAAATAGAACACAGCAGGTAAGAATACGTGGTAAAACTTCCCCCTTAGTTGAAGTCACAAGTGGAGTTCCCCAGGGACTGGTTCTGGGGCCTTTTCTCTTTAAGTGTTTTGTCTCAGACCTTCACATCAGTGTTAAGTCGAAGCTTATTAAGTTTGCTGATGACATTAAACTGGCCAATGAAGTTGATACTCCCTCTAAACATATATCGCTCACTAGTGATCTTAATAAAATTTCCCAATGGACTAGGGACAACAAAATGAAATTAAACCTATGTAAATGTGACATTTTGCATTTAGGCAAAAACAACCCTTGTTACCCTTATTCTATTGACTCTACTAACCTACATATAGTTAACTCTGAGGAAGACTTGGGTATCATTATAGAGTAGACAATAACTTTAAACACCATTCCCATATTAGGACATCTGTGCAAAAGGCTAATAAAATTAACATCATAAAAAAGTAATTTATGACTTGTGATGAACACTGTATGCTAAATCTTTACAGAAACTACGCATGCCCACACCTTGACTATGCACCTCCCTTCTGGTCCCCTTGATATAAACAAGATATTGAGCTATTAGAAAGGGTACAGAGGCGGGCTACCAAACTGATACCCAAACTGAACAAAATGCACTATGAAACAAGACTTCAACAACTTAACCTCATGCCTCTAGAAGTGAAATGATTTCAGAGGTGATTGCCGACTTCTTCACAACATTATGGGTGACCAGCTGGCCCAGTGGCGTGGAGGGCTGAGGCATCATGCCTTACCTCCTGCCATGCCGGTGACCTGTGTTCGTGGTGCGAGCAGGCCATCACGGGTCGGCTGGGAAGGAGAGGATCGAGCGTCCTGAGGACAGCTCTCCTCTCCCAGGGAGGCGGTGGGATGGAGTCCGCTGCATGCCTGACCCCTAGAGGAGATCATGGGTTGGCACCGTGGCTCGCATTTAGGGGTGGTTGTCACAGTCACCTGGCATGTCGCGATGTGGGAGAGGCGTGGCTCAGCCATTGGCGCCATTGCATGCCATTGTGCCGCACTGGGGAGAAAATGGAAAATGGCCCCTCAGCAGGATGATTGCTGGTTGCCGCAGGCCCTACTCCAGCGAAATGCAGCAACCCCCCAAACCGGATCTGTTCCAGCGGGTTGAGGGATCCCCGCCACGAGGTGTAAGCCGTGGAGGAAAGTGGAGCGGTAAGCTGCGAGCGGGAGATGGGGCTGGGCACCCTGGCAGGAGGGAGCACTGTAGGGGGTGAGGAGAAAATAGATTAACTGCAAAAAAAACATTATGGGTGACTACACATTAATAAGTGATTGTCACATAACACCAAATAACAGGTGTCAAAACCTGAGATCACACAATAAATGGCTTGAACCACCCATGACAAATACAAAAAAAAGGGACAATTATTTTACTTTAAGGACTGTTGCAACCTGGAACAGACTACCTAAAGAATTAGTTAACATTACAAATTTTGAACTATTTAAAAAAGTACTAGACAAATATCTGGGCTACTAACGACTATTGCCCTACTAAGCGTGGGGGACGGACACGACGGGCCCTTGGCCTATTTCTGTCCTACTTTACCAAGTACTAAATGCATTAACCATGGAGCCTAAACTCCAGTCTGTGGCCGGAAATCCCACTTTCATGGTGTACAGATAAGGCAAGATCATTGCAAGTCACGTCACTCGTAGTTTATACTTAGCAGCACAAACCTGTGTCTGGAATCCACTGCCAGTGGGAACATACACCTGTGGTAACTGTACCTTTTGTAGTAATTTAAGAACTGGCAAGAATTTTGTACATCCTTTCACCAGTAAACTTATTGTAAACAAGGACTTGATTAACTGCAATACGATGAACATTCTTTACAAAGCTTTATGCAATTGAAGTAGTTTCTATGTGAGGAAAACAAAATGGTCCTTTAAATCTGTGTTTCTGAGCACCTTAGAAGTAATATGAGAGGTGACAAAACAAACGCTCTCGCTGTACATACTATGCAAAAAGGACATGGACACACATTTAAATTTCAGTGGCTGGAAGAAGTGACGTTGGGTATTAGGGGTAGGGATTTGGACAACAAACTGCTGAGTTGTGAAAACAAATGGCAATACAAATTGAGAGCGAATGGGGAAACGGGTTTAAATGATGTTTTTAGTTTAGTTCCATTTTTGAAGACATGATTTTGTCTCCAGGGCTATTTTTATAATAATATTCATTCATATTTCTCTGTACATAGACTTTGTATATATTTCTGTATATTTTGTATATATTGGGCTTGATATTCAAAGGAGTTGCACCAGTGCAACCCCAGAAATGCACCCCGGGGTGATATTCAAAAGGTGGAAATGCCTGGGCAATTCCTGATGTGCTGCGGTGCAAAGATAATGTATGCAGTGCATCTCCAGGGGGTATGCCCATGCATATGAGGCACATCTTGATACTCGGCCGAGACGTGCTGCGTACATTATGAATGGCTATTACAGTACACACTACAAACCCATTGGTCGACAGTGTGGACCAATGGGCTTGCAGGTGTTACTGTAAGCTGCCATTTGGTGGGCAGCCACAGAGGTGAGTGTTGGGTTTGCTGCCCGCTGACGACATGGGTGGGGTAGCAGGGTGGGATGGGGTCCTGTGTGTATGTAGAGGGGTACCACCATGGATGGGAATTTTCTAGCAATCACAATGATCAGGGTTTTGTGCAGGGAGGGGGAAGCCCCTAGACTACTAGGATCAATTACATATTTCCTTTACAGGGAGCGGGGTACGGAGCAGGGAGAGGGGTACCACTAGACTACCAGGGACAATAAAATGTTTATTACACGGTGATCGTGGTACGGAGTGGGGAGGGGGAACCACTAGACTACTAGGGATAATGCAACATTTATTTTATGGGTATCGGGGTTTCATGCAGGGAGGGGGGTACTACTAGACCACCAGGGACACCATACATGCTGTGCAGGCCACCCGGCACATTTCTCCGGGCCAGCTGTGCACAACTCATGCAAATGGAGCCATAATGACATGCAAATGATCCCACTTGCACCTTGCATGTATAATGACCTAATCTGCATGTTTGGATCTGAATATCTGGAAACTGTGCCTGGCTCATCTCCAGATGCGCTGGCTACATTCCCATTCCAGGTATTTGGATTTGTCTGGGGATGCCCGCGCAAGATCGACGGCACCATCCGCAAATTTTGATATATTCAGAAGAGATGCACCATCGCTCATTTCTTTTGAATATATCCCTTTGTTGCTCTGGCACAGCTCAGTTGCATAGCACAACCACTTGCGCCATTGCCAGGCACATTTTCAATATCGGGGCCAGGGTACATATTATAGATTGGGGATTCCTGGTTACATAGTTGTCTTTACAGGTATGAAATTAAGGGTATATCCCTTTAAACAGGTGCTTTATAAAAGTAGTTTCAAACCTGTAAGCCCTGCACTACACTGGCAACCCGGGTTCAGGAATGGACTCGGGTTGCCAGGGTTCAGTGGGGCGAAGGAGGATTGAGCATCCCTATGGATGCTGTCCTCCTTCTGGGGTGGGACACCAAGGGTGCTTCAAGCATCAGACACCCCTGAGTCCCTGAAGCCAGTGGAAGCATGGGCTTTGGGGCACCAGCAGCTCTGCTCTGCGGAGTCGGGGAAGGAGGACGCTGTATGACACTTGGCAGTCGGCATGCATCAGCATGTCATCAGCCTGGACATACATCCTTCATGCCGGCATCCTAGGGGGATGGGAGAAAAACAGTGGAAAAATGCAAAAAAACCCTGGCCCTTCGTGCACAATGAAACTGGGGATAGGATGCCTTGGGGGATTGCCGTGATGGACAGAGTAGGAGGAGGTACGAGACCTCCTCTGAAACTGTGGGAGCTGGGCAAATAAAAAAAAACTGTGAGCCACACCTTGATAAAGCATACGTCAATACGCAAAATGTTGGTAGTAGTGGGAGGTTGCTGCACTGGAGTTTTTAAGTTTTTATGTTTGCTTGCACGCATGTGCAAGAAACATAGTGCCATCATACGAGTTTTCCATAGGTGTGTCAGCCTCTTCCAATTCAGTCAGTGTGTTTGCAGGCGCGGTGACAGAGCGCGAATCACTGCTCCAGCTGTCTATGACAGCTGAAAATGCAGTAGCATACAGTTGAAAGAGAGAGCTCCGCTTGAGTGAGCAGAGCTCTCCCCCTCACCACACACACGCACGCATACACACTGCGTGCTCATGCGCCTTCCCCCCCCCACACTGTACGGCCGACAGGGGTGCCCAATCCCCGCTGGCTCCACGCCCAAGCATCCAGGTGCCACGCTGGAGCCCACCCAGCTTGGCAAAATGTTTTATGACTGGACGGGGTGCTCAATCCCCGGCCGGGCTCCATTGTTCCCCCCATGCTGTCGCCGACGGGGTGCCCAATCCTCATCGGCCCCACTCCACTGTCCCCCGAGTATAGGTGCCATGCTGGGAGCCCACCCCAGCATGGCAACAGATGCCATGGCTGACGGGGTGCCTCAATCCCCCGTTGGCTCCACCCCCAGCCGTCCTTTTGCCATGCTGGGAGCCCATCCCAGTGTGGCAAATGTCCCAAGCCGTCGTTAAAAAAACAAAAACCTGAAGAGCAAAATGGTCCCTCATAGTGTCTGCACCCACCTTGCCCACCCACTGTGCACCCTGCCTCCCCACACCCCTCCTCACCCCATACTTACCTCTGGAGTCTGGTGCGACGATCTTCGTGGACTGGGAACTACGCCTGCACTCTTTCAAAGCCGACCACAACTGAGGAAATGCCAGTAAGCTGTATAATGGGACAGATAGGGGTTTTCAACTTTGTTGCATATCTCAGGCATTTTTGATTTGGCACCAAATTTTCAACATGGGGTTTTGGGACCCTCCTGATGAATTCTTGCACTGTCATGCGATGCTATTTGCCTAAAGGGTGATTTGCAGCCACTGAGCGTAAATCACCTTTTTCGAATGATTAATGAAATGACACTGCCAATGTTCATAAGGTGGGCTCTCAAAAAGCCATATTGAAAATTTGGTGGAAGTATTCTTAAAATGACTGTTTTACGAGCGTACGTTGCGCAGTTCCTACGCATGCTTGTAAGTTCGCGACTTTTCAATATTTTCACTCCAGATTTTCGACATTGCCATTTTACCACACCTCCTTATGAGCAGTACAGCTGTCATTTTTCACATCTCACCCAAAACGTGTTTCCGCCCATGTAGTGAACAATGGCGCAGTCGGTGTGCGAAATCAATGTACAGGACACATTAAGAAAATCACAGTGACACTGTTCATGATCAGCGGTCTTAAAATGGCTATTTTGAAAATTTGGTGAAAAAATTCCTAAAAATGACTGTTTTACGAGCGTGCTTTGCTGAGTTCCTATGCACGCTCGTAAGTTCGCAAAGTTCCAATATTTTCACTCCAGATTTTCAGCATTGCCATTTTACCACACCTCCTTATGAGCAGTACAGTTGTCATTTTTCACATCTCGCCCACAACGTGTTTCTACCCATGTAGCGCACAATGGCGCATTCGGTGTGCGAAATCAATGTATGGGACACTTTAAGAAAATCACAGTGACACTAATCATGAGCAGAGGTGTTAAAATGGCTATGTTGAAAATTTGGTGAAAAAATTCCCAAAATGACTGTTTTAGGAGCACACGTTGCTCAGTTCCTATGCACGCTGGCAAGTTTGCGAATTTGTAATATTTGCACACCAGATTTTCAACAGTGCCATTTTACTGCACTTCCTTATGAGCAGTGCAGCTACCATTTTTCACATCTCGCCCAAAATGTGTTTCCGCCCATGTAGCACACAATGGTACAGTCGGTGTGCGAAAACAATGTTTGGGACAGATTAAGAAAATCACAGTGACACTGGTCATGAGCAGAGGTCTTAAAATGGCTATGTTAAAAATTTGGTGACAAAACTCCATAAAATGACTGTGTTACGAGTGAGCATTGCGCAGTTTCCACGCACCCTCGTAGGTTCATGAATTTGTAATATTTTCAGTCCAGATTTTCACCAGTGGTATTTTTCCACAATTCCTTATGAACAGTACAGCTGTCATTTTCCACAACATGGCCGGAATGTGTTTTCACACTTTCAGTGCAGAGATGCGTGGTTGCTGTGGGAAATCATTGTTCGGGACAGATAAAGAAAATCACACTGACACTGTTCATGATCGGAGGTCCCAAAATGCCTGTGTTAAAAAATCTGCTGTAAAAAAATTCCCAAACTAGTTACATTACGGGTGTGTGTTGCACAGTTTCTACGCACGCTCGTGACTTCACCAGTTTTTTTAAGATTTTCACAGCAGATTTTCAACATTGCCATTTTTTACACCTCCCCATGAACAGTACCGCTGCCATTTTTCACACCCTGTTCGGAATGTGTTTTTGCACCTGTGGTGCCAAATGCCATAGTCGCTGTGCAAAAGCAGTTTTCGGCTAACAAACTGATATTGCCACTGCCCCACCCTGTAGAGTATGACAGGCATCAGGGGTGTGACTTGGGATTCTTGTCTGTCATGCTCATACCATTCCACCCCCACCCACACCCTGCAGCCAGTGAGAGGCATCAAGGTGTGCCTCGGACTCTTCAGGCCCAAGCTTCACCCCATTCTCCTATACCGCACCCATCTCACCGTATTTCTTGATGGAATGGGGTGCGCATAAGGGCCAAAGACCCCAAGGCACACTGTGACACTTGTCAGTGTCTGCGGGGTAGGGTGTGGTGAAATGGCGTGGTCGTTATGCCTGACGACCCAAAGGCACACCCCAATGCCTGCCACTCTCTGCAGGGTGGTGGTGGGGTTGGCTTCAGTTCAATACTTTGCTGCCATTCCTATTATGCAGCTCTGTAACTTCTACACTACCAATGCCAGTGCCAGCAAGCAAACATTCGGCATTGACAAATACTTGTTAATTTGTGTAACAATAAAGTATTTTAAATGGTACTGTACCTATCACACTACAGTAGGTATTTTGTTCTTTGACTGCGATGCCTGACTTTAGTATTCGTAGTATGGCACCGGATTTGTTGCTTACTGGCCACTTATGAAGTAGCTGCATCATCACGTGCTTGGCACCAGACCTGTTGTTTGCAGACAAGTAATAAAGCAGCTGCATCATCACATACACAGCACCAGACCTGTAGCTAGCGGGTGACTCATGAAGCAGTTGCAGCACATGCATTGCACCAGACCTGTAGCTAGTAGGTGACTCATGAAGCAGTTGCAGCACATGCATTGCACCAGACCTGTAGCTTGCGGGTGACTCATGAAGCAGTTGCAGCACATGCATTGCACCAGACCTGTAGCTTACGGGTGACTCATGAAGCAGTTGCAGCACATGCATTGCACCAGACCTGTAGCTTGCGGGTGACTCATGAAGCAGTTACAGCACATGCATTGCACCAGACCTGTAGCTTGCGGGTGACTCATGAAGCAGTTACAGCACATGCATTGCACCAGACCTGTAGCTTGTGGGTCACTAATGAAACAGCTGCATCATCTGACACATGGCACCAGACTTGTAGTTTGCAGTCCACTCATGAAGCAGTTGCATTTTCACATGCATGGCACCCCCAGCGTAGCTTGCAGACTAGTGTTGAAGCAGCTGCATCATTACATGTGTGACACATGACCTTTACAAGGAAAGAGTGTGCACTGGTAAATAGTGGTGCTTCAAGAAACAAATTAGAGCCAGACCAAGCAGAGTTTCGTGCACACTCTCACCTCATAAAAGGGACAGCAGTCCGAAAAAAATTGCACATGTTTAATTAACGGACAGAAAAAACAGTCCTGCCTGACACATTTCAGACGTGTCCTTTATCAAAGGCTTTTGATAAAGGACACGTTGTCTGAAACGCGTCGGGCGGGACTGTTTTTTCTGTCCGTTAATTAAAATGTGAAACTTTTTTGTGACTGGCGTCCCTTTGATGAGATGAGTGTGTGCTCGAAACTCTTCTTGGTCTGGCACATGATCTGTAGCTTGTGGGTCACTAATGAAGCAGCTGCATCATCACACACATGGCACCAGAGCTGTAGTTTGTGGGTTACTCATGACGTAGCTGAATCATCACGCGCATGGCACCAAAGCTGTAGCTTGTGCATCACTGATGAAGCAGCTGCATCGTCACGCACATGGCACCAGACCTGGAGCTTGAGGGTAAGTAGGTGTCAGCGTGGCTCAGTTGGTAGCACATCCGCCTCTGGACCAGAAGGTCATGGGTTCTCGTCCCACACTGGGATTGGACCTGCACCTAAAAAATCGCTGCCATCTGAGTGCAGTATTGGGGGGTGTTGTACTGCTGGGGTGTGCCGTCCTTCGGATGAGACATTAAACTGAGGTCCCTTCTGCTCATCCTGGTGTTGTCCAGGTGGAAGTAAAAGGACCCAGGGCACTCTTCGCAAAGAGCAGGGAACATTCCCGGTGTCCTGGCCAACATTCCCCTTCCCATAAACCGGTTCATGCAATTATCCAGGCTGTGTGTGGGTGATGATGTGTGATATGGCTGCCACCACACATTCAGTCACTTCATTACCAGTCTAGCATTGCTTGTAAAGCGCTTTGGGATACTGTGTATGAAAAGCGCTATATATAAATGCTGATTCTTCTTCTTCGGGCTTAGTGAGTGGACCTACAGGCTACTTACTAAGGAGCTGTATCATCACATGCCAGCCCTGTACCTTGCACTGCAGTACTGCAAAGCCATGAATATTTTTTTCTTGTTTTGAGACTGTGTTGCGAAAGTAGTTGTATCTCATGCAAATAGATTTGTGAGTCATAAAAACAAGACCTGTTCTCTTGACAAAGAACAACTTAAATTTATTTTTAATTTAAAAGCAATGTTTTGTTAAATAAAACAAACTTGAAGAATAAACCTATCCTACACTGTTGACCAAATAATTTTGACTTAAATTGCAACTCTTTTTCTTATTTTTGATCTGCAACTGTTTTTCTTTTCCCCACTTTCATGACCACTGAGGCTCCCAAAAATGTCTTAACTCCCAAAAACAGAGTTCGACTCTCGAAAGCAACATAAGCCAGTTGTGCAAAAAAATTCAGTTATGACTGGAATATTACTAAAAACGAATACAGAACTACATAGAAACATAGAATTTGTTTACAGAAAATGACCGCTTTATCCACCCAGTCTGCCAGAAATTCCCTACCTAATCTGTCTCTAAATACCCTAACTGACCTCCAATGACTCTCCCTCCTCCTTGTCTGTTTTCTGATATAGTCCTATGTCTATCCCATGCATGCTTCATGCCCCCCACTGTCCCCACCATCTGCTGGTAATGGCATGGGGTCATAATGCCACAGTGTAAATTGTGCGGACAAATGACAGCGAACAGAAAACTGCACAAAGCAAAACAATGTCGGTGAAAACACCAACAGTACCAGGGCCACGTACACCCCATTGCGAACAATGGCACTTTCTGTTTCTTTCAGCGGGGCTGGGCCCCCAGCAACCCTCCCCCAGAATTATTATAACTAACTCCAATGAGGTGTGATCTTTGGTGATGAGCAAAACACTGCAGGAAACAACTTTTCTTTTTTAAAATAAAAATAAAGCTGCAACAGTACGGGACTTGGGGAGAACCGAACCACGGCCCCAGGTCTCTTGAGATGGTGTGTGCTGGTGCTCTAGCCACTCCACCACGGGAGTGGCTTAACCAGGTACCACACCGGCAGCCTCCCTGACACTCCCGCATTTAACCATACAGTGACAGGGGTAGCGGTTATTTCCAACTGCTGTACCACCCCTGGCCCTGTAGTGCCTCTAGCTCTTTCTGCAGTGTGGTAATCCCTCTGTTTTGACAGCGCTATACTGACCCTGGTAATGAGTTCCAGGCATCTACCATGCTTTCAGTGAAAAAATATTTCCTCAAGCCTCTCTTAAACATCCCCCCACCGACTTCATTGCATGCCGTCTGGTCTTGGGGCATTTTCTCATTTGAAACAGACTCCCCTCCTGCTCCTGTTAACCCTGTGAGATACTTGTAGGTCTCTATAATGTCACCTCTCGCCCTTCTCTCTTCCAGAGTGTAAATGTTACGATCTTCAGTCTCTCCAGCACAAAACTGATCTTCCTTTTCTTAATTTAAAGAGCTAGTGTACTGGCGGAAATTTATAGTAATTATCAGAAGTCAACAGCTATTACTTCTTACATCTGAAGTAGTTCTTTCTTTTCTGTGTTGCTAACTAGATTTTCTACCAGACAAAACTAGGTGTGATGTGTTGAACAGCACTCTGCCAGGAGGATGACAGGTCTAGTGCTCTCTATACATTATCAGCATTTCGACCTTGTTGACCGTGACATTGCTAGTAACAAGGAAGCGCTAATCTCCTGCTGCTTGATTGGCAACTTGTGACACGTTACCCATCAGGCAGTAGGGCTTGTGATGTCACAATGATGCTGATGATGTAGTGGGAGGAACAAAACTAAATATAGTAGGCTGAATTATCAAAGGCTTATGAGCGCAGCAAGCCCCGGGTGGGGAGAACATGTGGCGCACGGGGCTCGCGGCATTCTCTCAGCTGGCAATTGGGATTTTCTATCCCGTGTGCCGACTGCCACAAGTTAGACCAGCTTTTTGCTGTTCTAGCTTTTGTCAGTCCCAGGTGTCCTTTTCACAGGACTTGCGCCAAATGTTTGGCACAAGCTGATGTAAAGTGGGAAAACTGTTGTAACTGCACCTGATGTCCTAAAATTGGGTGCAGCTGCTGCTGGGACAAAAAAAGGGGTTGACAGGTTCCACCACAACGGTTCGACAGGAAACTTGTTGACCACCTTTACAGTAATGGCACAATACCAACAGTCGGCATTGTGCCATCAGGAAAACAATGCTTTTTTGCAGGAGGCTGTGCCCCTGCATCTCCTGAACTTTAATATAATCAACTCCAGGTCAGAGTTATTCAGGGAGAGGGCGCAAAGCCCGGAGGAGCCGTATCAATGTACCACGCGACCATTACAGTGGACTGCCGATTTTGTTGCTGTAATGGTCTTCACAGTTTTAGTTTTGCTGTATGGTCGGTACACCATTTGACACAGGGCTTGATGCAATATCTGCATCACCTTTTAAAAATTTGGCCCAATATGGCTGCTTCTAGTTAAAGCCCTGTTTTTCACCGCACATCCCGTACTATCAGGTAGAAAGCCATCTAATGAACACATAGAAAAAGAAAAACACTTCAGAAATGAAAAATAATAAAGGACAGATTTTAAAAATGACTATTTTTGAGGTGCTTCTAGCTCTTTAAAATTGCCACATTTTTTCAGCAAATCCACGTATAGAAGGCTCATCCTGGGGCAAATGCTAATGAACTTGAAAGTTTCAGGTGTAAGCTCGCACCCATTTATGTCTCATTGGTGAGCAGAAAAGGTCTTAATAAAACATAATTGTAGGGGGTTACAACCTTCTAGAACTTCCAAGTTGCCCAGCTGACCGTTACCAAATGTATAGGGTGCAGAGATCCTGGCACCAACTATGTGCAAGTCAAATTTCAGGTTATTCCATCCAGATAATCCAGTCATGATTAGTATTGGGTGGTTCAATGGCCTACACAGCCAGTAAGTGTTATGCTTGTGCAACTGTGTTACTTAGGTTTTGGCCATTCGCACTCTCTAGTCCGGAGGAATTATCACCCTGTAGGGGTACCAAAGGCAAGAAACCCTCTTGACGGTTCCACCCCCAGAGGTGCCGTGGGATGCTTCCCTTGGTTAAAGGTACCTTAGGAAGAATCCCCAAAAAGAAAGTAATAGTATAAAGCATATGGGCAACCCAAAGGAAGTAGTAAGAAACATATAAACAATCAGAAGGTGTGAGCCATGGTAATAAATAAGCATGAGGCAGCTTGATCACATAATGGGATAGTAGGGTAGCCATGGCATGAGTCTGATGGGTTGCAAAAGGAGGAGGGGACTTCCTAAGGAAAGAGGGAACGGCAAGTAAGGGACACCATCCCTGTCCATCCAACAGTGGATCCTATCTAATGAAACTAGGAAATACTAACTAGATATTATGCCCTTCGGCATGGAGGAGAAAAAAAAAAACCCTTTGAGGAGGAAATCCCTTGGGATCCAAGGCCTAGGTTGCCTTCCCTCCTAGCGTGGGATAATTTCATTAGTGACGGCTCTGCTACAGCTGTTTGGAAGCCCCAAAGAATAGGAATGGAAAATATTCCAATTTAGAGGGAAACTCTCACTCTATCCTTGTATCAGGAATGCCGTGGAGGGTTGTGAGACGGTAGCTCAGCAACCGCCACTCCAAGGTGGGAAGAGGAGAGTAATGACCACCGAGGCACTCACCCAGCCTACCGAGATAGAAAACAAACTAGGTGAACCGGAGGAGTTCATCAGGAGAATGCGGTGAAGGAGCCTTGCCAGGGAACCACTAAAGCCAATGAACAACCATTATAGAGGAAACACTGGAGCTAAAGGAAATCGCTGTAACCGCCCTTCACGGCTGAGTCATAAATCCTACAACTTGGGGTGCCGTCAGTATGGTTGATGACTAAAGGTCCACCCGGAATGAGGACATTCCCAGCTATGGGCCAGATGAGAAGGACTCTGCCCCATGCTTCACATGCCCAAGTTGCGGACTCTAGGTGCAGAGCGAGACCATCAGCTGCAGGGAAACCCCATGCTAGAATGCTATGCCTGGCTCACCCAGGGACTACTGAGGAGCTGAATAAGCAGTGAGTGCTGAGGCCTTGCAGAGGGCAGATGGCAGGGAGCAGTAAGCAATGATGGCGTATTCAGGGGTTGATCTGGACATAGTTCAGTAAAGCAGGGTAGTTGTTCAGGGAGCATAACAATAATTGGACTTGCATGTAGGTCAGTAAGCAATAGGCGTAGTCAGACCGACACATAGCTCTGCAAAATGTAGTAGTAATGATGGGACATGAATGTAAATGGGGGCAGCATGATAGTGGGACAAGCCAGCCAGGCATTTAAAAAACCAAATCAAGGTGACAAATACTATGAGGATCTGTGGCTGCAAAGGCAGGATGTAGAACAGAAATAATTAGCCACATGGGGCCACGACTCCCCAAACACTTCCTAGTCCCCGCCGTAGGACAAACAAGAAAGTGATGGAAGAGTCAAGAACCACATGCAGATATTAAAGCTAGTTAACAGCATCAGCAGGAGCTTTAGATGACCTCAGAGTAGAACAGCAGTGTACAAACAGAGAATAGCATCAGCTGTAAATGGTTGTAGTCTTTAAGCATGGAAGGAGAAAAGCACAATGCTGTGAAAACAGCTATGACCACAGTGGAGGTAAATCGAGCAGGGAAGACATGATTGAACTGCACAGCAAGGTTCAGAGAGAGCTTGAATCAGGTGAAAACAATCAGGCTTGATAGCATGGGGAGCAAGTAGTCCTGTAGCATGGGAAGCAGCATTGGGTTGTGTAAAAATACATGTACTGGGTACAATAGCAATGGCAGTAAGTAAAGCAGTAGCAGGGGTTGCAAAAAAAGCCAAACGACAGGAGCAAGCAAATGGTAGGACAAATGGTAAGAGCTGAGAAACCAACACCCCCCCCAGAAAAGAAAACAAAACCAAGACACAAACATAGAATAAACATGGAAAAAATAAAAGGAAGCACACTGCTGGAGGCAAAAATACAAACCAGAAGCAGAGAACAAAACGCAGAGTCCAGCAGAAAGAAGCAGCAGTGGGGGTGGGGGGGTAGGCCCCAGCCTGGCACAGAGCAAATGGAAGAGCCACCGGCCAGCAAAGAAAAAGTGCTGTAGAAGGAGGCTGTGGGGAACTGCTTATATAGCTCAGGAAGTGGGAGTGGCTGGTTGCTTGTCCATCGAACCACAGGCAGAGCCTTTCAATTAATTTTATGCCACAGCTCTTGCAGGATACGCAAAGTCACTGTTCAGTGAAGAGGAGGAGTTAGTGCTATTGTAGTAATAGTAGACAAAGTTTCACGTGCCGCAGTGAGTCTCACAGACATAAATGTTGTAAATGTCTGGGAATAATAACTGGGACTAATCAGACATTTGTAAATATATCAGCACAGTGTGGAACAGTGGAAAACACCATGGAGTTTATAGCGGGAATAGAGTTAATATCAGAAAAATGGTTATAGCCAATCTGTTTGCACATAGCTTACTGTAGTCCCGAGAGAAAAGGCAAACAAAGATTATCAGTTTAATATCTTTTATCAGCTGCACACAACAAAAAGGCCAGATCCATAAATTAGCATCGATGGGCAAATGCCTCAGATCTGAAAGTGCTTATTAAAATCTACAGCAGCCAGCAGTCAGTAACCAGACTAAATAGTATAACTGCTCAGTTCAATTTAAGAATAAGAGGTGGAAAAGTTCACCATCTGACCCTCTAGTAATTTCAGCAGAGTAAAGGGAAGAACACTACTTTATTCTGATGACTGGAAAAGGCCAGCAAATTAATGCTGCTACTCCAACTTGCTTCATTGTGTTTCTGATACTTTGATAGCCTCTCCATGATAAAAGACTCTACAGGGGTCCTGTAATGCCCTTTGAATATTCTGTAAATCTGAATACAGAATATCCTTCTCCAGGCAGTATGCAATCAACACGAGGGAAACAGAAGGTTCCATTACTGTTGTAGAATTATTCTTTTTTTTTTTTTGCTACTCACCCAGCCTGCTGTACTCAACCATACCACCACCTCCAGCCCCATCACTGGCTTCTCCTGGACCTACCCCACCTCCTGTTCCTGCCAGACTTGTCCCCCATGGTAGGGACCACTGGGGTGCAGGGGTCCTCCGCCGGAGGTTATACTTGGTGCGTGGGGTGGTTGCCATGGTCAGCAGTTGCGGGCATTTGGAGTGGAGTTGGTGTCATACTGCCACAGCTTTGGGGGTTTTCTTCTTGTTTTTCCCCTCCTCTGGGATGCCAATGTAACCCCCTACAAATGGGGGTTCCTAAAAGCCTTCCCAGAGCTGCTTAATAGCTCCTTGCCTAACTGGTGTTTGGCGCAATGTCGCCAAAATGCGGCCATTGTGAGTGCTTTTAAAGCCTCCAGTACTGTCTCTTTAAGAGCTGCCTGCTCGCAGGCTCCAGCAGGTTTGTATAGGGGGGGACTGGGGTTTCCATGCTTGAATCCCACCTGAGCTGCGGTGTACTCGCTCCATTCTGTAGCCACTGAAAGCGCAAAGGGAGCCCATTTGGTAGATGTAACTGTTCGGCTATAATCATTTAAAGTGTTGGTGAAATTACAGTTTGCCTAACCTGCCTTCATTGCGGCTGGGACTTTGTGTGCATGGCCCCTCCATTTTGGACCTGGACTGCTGAGCTGGGCTAATGGAGTAACGAGGGGTGACTGAAATGGAGACTGCTTGAGTCAGCCAGAATCAGGACTCTCTTTGGAGCCGGCTGGCAATAGGGGATACAGCCAGTAATTCTGGGAAATGAAGTTCTGGACTGTGACTCCTTTTCGCACCAATGAGGACCGAATTAGGTGACTGGCATCTGCAGCCCACCAATGGGATCGTGTGGCGCCTGAACTGAGATTCCCTGCCCAAACTGCCAAGGGCCAAAGTCATTGGTGATTGTGAAGGGAGAAGGAGCTCTGGCTCCTGCGCTGTGCAAGTATTCACGCGGGAAGCGCGTGAGTCAGGCTGAGAAGGCAGGCAACTTCATCGCCAGGAGAGAGAGAGAGAGAGAGGACAAGATCCATGAGGAGTGCAAGCAGAGGAGGCTGTGCGAACACAGCTACCTACCAGGCTCACCCTGTAGAGGACTGCAGAATCTGCTGACTTGTGCTCGGTCTGTCAGGACAAGTGAAGCTGCGTAGTTCACCCGGTTTGTTCAGCAAAAGTGATCGGGAGTTTTGGAGCAGCTGCCTCGTATGGTACCCCTCTGCATTACAAATAAATGTGTGGAGCAGCGTTTGAATCACAGGCTAAGTCCTGTAGTGGTGTGAGGGGGATCTTGCTGCAGGATTCGTGAGTACTAAAAATCAGGGTAGCTCCCTGTCAAATGTTCTTTCTGAGGACCAGAGTTGTCTCGCTGTTCATTGGCTGCATGGTTTGTGCCTGCGGGCTATTACAAAACTAACACAGGTACTAAACGTTTGTTTCTTCTCCAGGGCCCCACCCAGCTGCAACGAATAGGCTAGCCTTGTAAGGCCTGGTACCCAAAGACAGTGACTATTAGGTTTGGCCTGTGCACAGTGCCCTATAGTAGAAGTGTTGTTAATCAACTTGATTTCCATCCTTGTTACTTCCCCTTAATAAATCAGATTTGTTGTTGCAAGGTGTATCGTTTGAACTGTATGTTTGTGCCACTCTGTTGTGTATGGGTTATTGTATAACTGCATCTTATTTTACAGGGTCTTCAGCACTAAGTTGGCCATCCCGGACCTGGGGAAAGTGTGCTTCAATGGTAGAGTGGGGATTGCTGTTGAGCCACTAGTGGGAAAAAAGGGGGGTTGCAGTGACCCAGAGGGCTGTGACCAGGTCGCATTTGACTGTTCCAACCCCGACCTCTGGGTGGAGGCACCCTCCATTGGATCCAGGCCCCTCAACCTGTTATTAGCTGAGCAGGCAGGGGTAGTGGCCCTTAGGATAGTGCCCCCTGGGGGTTACATTTTGGAGGCACTGCAGGGATTAGCGTCCCAAAGTGGCCGAGTAGACGAAGTGCCCCAACATGGCCAAATCGAAGGAAAAACTGGAGGGGGATATCATGACTAAAATTAAGTTAGAATCTGTTAAGATGATGGTGCATAAATTGATGGGATGTGGTGAAGCTGAGGAGTTGGATTCACAGAAAATTGTGTTACTACTGGATGTGCCTCTGGGGTAAAGAACGCTGACCTTGTTTCTGCAGTTGAGCATGTTAAATGCTTAGGCAAGGTAGAGGTGAAGGGGCGAATGGCCGACCTACTCGACCAGACCTTGCAGGTGCTGCTCTTATACAGTATAGTTATAGACCCCGAGAAGATGCCCCCCATGATTTACCCAGAAGGTGCTCAAAAGGGGTGGAGGGTCATTCATGTTCGGAGTGGTTCCGTCACCCCAAGGGGGTCTCCCAAGACTAATAGCTTTAAAGATAAACTGCTTAAACTGTTAGCGGCAGAAGGGAGGACCACTCAGGAATTACTACAAGTGGTAGATCTCTCTAGTGATCCCACCCCACAAACCTCCCCAGGTACCTCTCCCGGGTCCTCCACGAGTTCTATTCTGGCCTCACCCCCAATAGTTGTTCCCACTATACAGCTGGACTCCTGTCGGAGGTTGAAACTCTTTTCTGGTACTTTGCCTGTGCCCTCGGGAGAAGATGATTTGGAGACTTGGATGGACTATGCTACCCCTCTAGTCCAAGAGTGGCAGTGATCCAAGGAGGAGAAATGAAAGAGACTGATGGAGAGCCTGAGGGGCCCAGATTTGGAAGCCATTCGTTTCTTGCAGGCTACTAGCCCCGAAGCTACTGCAACAGAATACCTTTCTGCCTTAGAGGGGGTGTTTGGGAGTACAGAAACTGGGGAAGACTTGTTGTGGAAGTTCAAGTCAACTAAACAGTGGAGGAATGAGAAACTGTCAGCCTTTGTCACCAGAATGGAAAGGGCATTGCGAAAAGCTTATCAAAAAGGGGGGGGGGGGTAACTGCCCCAGCTTTGAATCAGGTCTGGCTGGAGCATATCTTAAAATCTGCTAGGTTTTCCAGTGTGATATTGTTAAAACTCAAGTTACATGACCGATGGGCTGCCCCTCCCGAATACTGCCAATTGATGAGAGAGATTCGAGAAGTTGAGACCGATGAAGAGGGGTGGGAACCCTATGTGGGGGCCGTGAATCTATGCCAGACCCTTGAGCCCAGTGAACGCGATAAGACCACCCCTCGAGGGGATTGAACAAGGGGCCTGATGCTTTTCCTGTGCCCCCAGAGACCCAGGGTGGAGTGGGGGTGCATGCTGTCTCCTCTGATCCCCGGATGGAGAGTGATTTGAAGGCTGAGATTAGAGATCTATGGGAAATGGTGAGAGAATTGAGACAAAATACTGCCAACCCCCCCAAATTTGAGGAACCTGAGTTATCTAGAAATAAACGACCTAGCCAAGAGGAGCTCTCCAGAGCCCCCGATGCCTCCCGGCAGGCAAGATATCTTCCTCCCAACAAAGGCTCCTGAGATACTAAGTTCTGTTACCATTATGGGGAGGATGGACACTTTCAGACTGAGTGCTGGTTACCTGAGAACTTAAGGAGGGTCAACAGCAGGCTAGTAGCTTGGCATCGAAAGGCCTTTGCCAGACCTCAGGGAGGGCCTCCTCAGAAGAGTTTTGTTACCCGGGCCAATGCCTAGGCGACCGCCAAAGCCATGCCCCCTGAATGGTCTGACGTAGTGGGTCCCTCAATGGAAACCACCATGAGAGTGAATGGAGTACCCACCCGGGCTGTGTTGGACAGTGGTTCACAAATGACCATTATGTTTCAGGACTGGTATCAGAAGCACTTGCCTGAGGTGCCTCTGCAGCCTTTGGATGGACTACATGTGTGGGGACTGAGTGATAAGGCCTACCCCTATTCTGGATATATCTGGATCTGGTTGTCTTTTCCTACTTCTGTAGCTGGGGTGGCTGAACAAGTGGAAACCTTGGCACTGGTGTGTCCCCCCACTGGACAGTATGATGGGGTGCCCTTGTTAATTGGAACCAATGCTCACATGTTTGGTCACTTAGTGCAGCTGTGCTCTGAAAAACAGATGTCCAGGACTGGGTGAGTTCTCAGAATACCCACCTTGATTCAGGAGGCCTATGAGACTCAGAGAAAGGCCAGCCAGGTGGAACCCTAAGGCCCGGTGGATGTTGTTCAGAAGAAGGATCCAGAACCCTTACTACTAGCCCCAAATGCCCAGTGTGTTCTACAGGGGGAAGTCCAGATTAAAAAAGATGTTAAGAATAAAATATTGATGCTGGATGCACCAGGCGAGGGAAAGTTGCCAGAGGGGTTGTTGGTTAAACCCACTATCTTACCTGCTAGAGCCCATGCCTTTGCCAGATGGGTAATGGTTTAAGTGCATAATGTATCTGATCGAGAGATTCGAGTGAAACGGGGTTGCACTCTGGCCACAGTGCACTGTGCAGGTATTGCTGTCCTGCCCCACAACAAGACTCCCGGGAGAAGTGACCGAGTGACCCCTGATCTGTTTGATTTTGGTGATTCCCCACTGCCAGCAGAGTGGAAGAAAAGGATCAGTGAAAGGCTCGCCCAGAGGGAACAGGTGTTTTCCTTGAAGGAATGGGATGTAGGATGTGTGCAAGGAGCTGAGCATCACATTTGGCTACAGGATGAGCGAACTTTCCGTGAGCGATCTCGACGTCTAGCCCCTGCTGATATAGATGATGTGAGGCGACACCTGCAGGAGATGCTCGTAGCTGGGATGAAACAGGAATACAGAAGCCCCTACGCCTCACCTATTGTAGTAGTGAGAAAAAAGAATGAGACTGTTCGGATGTGTGTGGATTACCGTACTCTAAACAGGCGAACCATACCAGACCAGTATACCATGCCACGCATTCAGGATGCCTTGGACTGTCTAAATGGTAGTAAATGGTTCTCAGTGTTAGACCTCTCCGTGGGTACTACCAGATCCCGATGGCTTCAAAGGATCGAGAAAAGACTGCTTTCATTTACCCACTAGGCTTCTACGAGTTTATGTGGATGCCCCAAGGAATTTCAGGCCGCCCCTGCCACTTTCCAGCGTTTGATGGAGCGTGCTGTGGGGGACATGAATTTGCTCGAATGTTTAGTCTACCTAGATGATGTCATAGTGTTTGGCAGCTCCTTGGAGGAACATGATAGCAGGTTGTTCAAAGTCCTGGATTGACTGGAAGATTTTGGTCTCAAATTATCTATAGATAAGTGCCAATTCTTTCAAACCTCCATAAAATATGTGGGGCACATAGTATCCACTGAAGGCATAGAGACTGACCCCAGCAAAGTGGAAGCTTTAACTACTTGGCCTCAACCAAAGAATTTGAAGGAGCTGCAACAGTTTCTGAGGTTTTGTGGACATTATAGGCGATTTATTGAAGACTATTCTCGAGTGATCCACCCTCTGTTTAACCTTATGCAGGGATATCCTCGAACCCACACAAAGTATAAGAAAGCTGTGCCCTCTGAGACTGAGAAAAAATATTTCCGGCCTAATGATGTGTTTGGCACCCGCTGGACTGCTGATTGTGAGGAAGTGTTCCATGACATTATATATCAACTTACCCATGCCCCAGTGCTGGCCTATGCTGACCCTGCCAAGCTGTATGTTCTTCATACTGACGCCAGTCTGCAAGGATTGGGGGCTGTGCTATATCAAGAGCACTCAAACGGTCTAAGACCTGTAGCTTTTGCCAGCAGAAGCTTGACTCCTTCAGAAAAGAACTATCCAGTGCACAAACTAGAGTTCCTGGCTCTGAAGTGGGCCATTGTTGATCAATTTCATGACTACTTGTATGGTGCTAAGATATTGGTGAAGACTGATAACAATCCTCTGACATATGTGCAGACCTCAGGCCATAGGTGGCTCTCCGCGTTGTCTATCTATGACTACGCTGTTGAATACAGAGCAGGCCTAAACCATATAGATGCTGATGCTCTCTCCCAGAAGCCTGTGACCCGAGCTGACTGGGTCCGATTGTCAGAACCTGACATAAGAGCCCTTTGCCAAAAATTTGACAAGGAGGAACAGGTGTCTCCTGATGCTGTGGACTGCATGGTGGACTGCTTGGGGCCATCTGAGAACTGCATATCCACTGCTTACTGTCATTTTTCTGCATTAGACACTAGTGCGCTGCCCCAATTCAACAATGATAGTCTCCAACGGGCTCAATCCCGAGATCCCATGATAAAAACTGCTTTGGAAGCTCTGCAAGGAGGGAGAGATGTGTCAAAACTGCGTTCCACTGACCTGAGAACTGCCCTGTCGTACAAAGAAGGGTCAAAGTTGAAACTGATTAATAAACTATTGTACAGGGAGACCATAGACAAAGAGGGGCGAGTAGACAAACAACAACTGGTGTTGCCCACTGCTTTTAGAGAACTGGTGTTGAGGTCCCTGCACAATCACATGGGGCATCTTGGCGTAGACCGGACCCTTGACTTAGTGCGGTCCCGATTCTATTGGCCCAAAATGGGTGCCGATGTGGAACAGTATATCAGGACTTGTAGCTGATGTTTACAAAGAAAGACCCTGCCTCAGAGGGCTGCCCCCTTGGTGAACATCACTACTAGTGCCCCTATGGAATGGGTCTGCATTGATTTCCTGAGTCTAGAGCTCGATCAGAGAAACATCAGCAACATCTTGGTAGTTACTGATCATTTTACCTGGTATGCACAGGCTTTTCATACTAAAGATCAGAAAGCAACCATGGTGGCTAAAGTACTTGTTGAGAACTTATTTGTCCACTATGGGGCCCCCCAAAGAATTCATTCCAACCAGGGGAGGGATTTTGAGAGCCGCCTGATTAAAGAAATGCTATCCTTGTGGGGGGTACGAAAGTCAAGAACCACCCCGTATCATCCCCAGGGAGATCCCCAACCTGAAAGGTTTAACCGCACATTGCTTGATATGTTGGGCACACTGCAACCTAAAGACAAGCCTAGTTGAAGCCAGCAGATTAGCACCTTGGTACATGCTTATAACTGCACTAAAAGTGATGCCACTGGATTTCCCCCGTATAGACTGATGTTTGGGAGAGAAGCTAAACTGCTGGTGGATGTATGTTTCGGGGTTTCTCCTGATGGGGTTCAAGCAGCTAATCATCTACAGTATGTGCAAAAGTTGAAGGCCCAACTCAACCATGCCTACCAACTAGCCCAGACCATGGCTGCTAAGCGAAACCTGGCTAATAAGGAAAGGTATGATAAGAAGGTGAAAGCAATGGAGCAGAGGGAAGGGGATAGAGTGCTATTGAGGAATTTGGGACTGCATGGCAAGCTTAAGATTGCTGACAGATGGCATCACCTCCCTCATATTGTTGTGGGAAAACTGGAAGAGTTACCTGTATATAAAGTGTGGCCAGAGAACAACTCAAAAGATGTGAAAACTATACACAGAAAACATCTGCTGCCAATTGGACAGATTTTGATCGAGGCTGAACCTCCCAACACCCCCCTCCAGGCCTGTGACTAGAGCCACTGCCAAGAAAAAACTAAGACCGATTGATTCCTCAGAAATTAAAATAAAGAGGCCTTCTCCGCCCCCCTCTGTTGAAGTTGATTGCCAATCTGTGTCTGAGGACAGTGACAATAACCTTGAGTAGTACCCCTCTTATGAACTGAGCCAGCTGTTTAGGGGCAATCCCCTAATCAACCCTGGGGATGAAGTTGGGTTTCCTGGACTGCCCGAGCCCCTAGCCTTATCTCTGGAGCCAACACTCTCGGAGGGAGAAGTGAGTGGTATTAAATCTGAAGATATGAGTTCATTGGGACTGGCTGAACTGCCTGATTTCTTGGATGGAGGAAGTGATGTGGTTGGAGTAACTGATGATATACCAGAGCAAGAAGAATATTTTGAGTGCCCTGATAGCACACAGGCAGTACCAGGAATGTTCCCAGCTGAGCCAAGTAGTGTGGGTTCCAAGGTATAGGGCCCTGTCACCGAAGGCATTATGGGTTCTGGGCCCCCTCCTCCTATAGAGGTCTCCCTGACCAACCCACGTGGGGCTGAAATGGAGTCGGGGTCTTCTGAAATTATATCTGAGACTCCTAGATGGACTGGCCGAGAAGTACGGCCTGTAGTGAGGTTGAGTTATGAATCCCTGGGTCAGCCTGTGGATCTGCCTCTGAATGTGGTCCATAAAGGGGTGTGCATGTCCCCAAGCTCCTTGCCTAAACTGACCCTGGGAAATGATTCTCAACTGTTAGTATCGCCCTCTGAGTATGGTGCCCCTGCCCCATTTAGCCTACACATAGCTGATAGGGAAGGGCTCCCTCTATCCAAGTGTCATGGGCAGGAAGTAATGACCTGATTTATAAAAGAAAAAGGTTGTCTGTATGTGAAATGTTGTGTAACCAATAGTAAACTGTGTATTACAGTACCAACGTATGTAACCAAAGGTCTGATGTTCTGTCAGTTTAAACTGCTTTGCCTTAAAGTAATTTAAGGGTAACTACTTGACGTCGACGCCAAGTTCATTCTAGGCCAGGAAGGGTGTAACCCCCCTACAAATGGAGGTTCCTAAAAGCCTTCCCAGAGCTGCTTAATAGCTCCTTGCCTAACTGGTGTTTGGTGCAATTTCGCCAAAATGGGCCGTTGTGAGTGCTTTTAAAGCCTCCAGTACTGTCTCTTTAAGAGCTGCCTGCTCGCAGGCTCCAGCGGGTTTGTATGGGGGGACTGGGGTTTCCCTGCTCGAATCCCGCCTGAGCTGCGGTGTACTCGCTCCATTCTGTAGCCGCTGAAAGCGCAAAGGGAGCCCATTTGGTAGATGTAACTGTTCGGCTATAATCATTTAAAGTGTTAGTGAAATTACAGTTTGTCTAACCTGCCTTCATTGCGGCTGGGACTTTGTGTGCTTGGCCCCTCCATTTTGGACCTGGACTGCTGAGCTGGGCCAATGGAGTAACGAGGGGTGACTGAAATGGAGACCGCTTGAGCCAACCAGAATCAGGACTCTCTTTGGAGCCGGCTGGCAATAGGGGATACAGCCAGTAATTCTGGGAAATGAAGTTCTGGACTGTGGCACCTTTTCGCACCAATGAGGGCCGAATTAGGTGACTGGCATCTGCAGCCCACCAATGGGATCGGGTGGCGCCTGAACTGAGATTCCCTGCCCAAACTGCCAAGGGCCAGAGTCATTGGTGATTGTGAAGGGAGAAGGAGCTCTGGCTCCTGTGCTGTGCAAGTATTCGTGCGGGAAGCGCGTGAGTCAGGCCGAGAAGGTGGGTGACTTCATCGCCAGGAGAGAGAGAGAGAGAGCAGACAAGATCTGTGAGGAGTGCAAGCAGAGGAGGCTGTGCGAACACAGCTACCTACCAGGCTCACCCTGTAGAGGACTGCAGAATCTGCTGACTCGTGCTCGGTCTGTCAGGACAAGTGAAGCTGCGTAGTTCACCTGGTTTGTTCAGCAAAAGCGATCGGGAGTTTTGGAGCAGCTGCCTGGTATGGTACCCCTCTGCATTACATATAAATGTGTGGAGCAGCGTTTGAATCACAGGCTAAGTCCTGTAGTGGTGTGAGAGGGATCTTGCTGCAGGATTCGTGAGTACTAAAAATCAGGGTAGCTCCCTGTCAAATGTTCTTCCTGAGGACCAGAGTTGTCTGGCTGTTCATTGGCTGCATGGATTGTGCCTGTGGGCTATTACAAAACTAACACAGGTACTAAACGCTTGTTTCTTCTCCAGGGCCCCACCCAGCTGCAATGAATAGGCTAACCTTGTAAGGCCTGGGTACCCAAAGACCGCGACTGATAGGTTTGGCCTGTGCACAGTGCCCTATATAGTAGAAGTGTTAAGCTAATCAACTTGATTTCCCCCATCCTTGTTACTTCCCCCTTAATGAATCAGATTTGTTGTTGCAAGGTATATCGTTTGAACTGTGTGTTTGTGCCACCCTGTTGTGTATGGGTTATTGTATAACTGCATCTTATTTTACAGGGGGTCTTCAGCACCAAGTTGGCCATCCCACCTGGGGAAAGTGTTTAGCCATAACGGTAGAGTGGGGATTGCTGTTGAGCCACTAGTGGGAAGAAAGGGGGGTTGCAGTGACCCAGAGGGCTGTGACCAGGTTGCATTTGACTATTCCAACTCCGACCTCTGGGTGGAGGCACCCGCCATTGGATCCAGGCCCCTCAACCTGTTATTAGCTGAGCAGGCAGGGGTAGTGGCTTTTAGGATAGCACCCCCTTGGGGTTACACCAACATATGGGCTTGATGTGCAGGCGCATCCTCCCTTTCTGGTCTCCAGCTCTGACTGGCACTGCCACCCATGCCAGGTGGGGGTACAGTGGTGTAGCTTGAGGATCCTTCCTCCCCGAGGAGAGCATTCTCTGAGACCCTTGGTCCTCCTCCCCCAGCTGGCCCTCTGGTGACATAGACTCTGTCCTGATCCTGAGTCGCTGGTGTCACTAGGGCCAGCACTGTCACTGCACTGATGGGCTGGCTTTTATTCTCCTCCACCAGTGAAAAGTTACTTAACATTTCATAGCAAATTACGACACTTCAACAGAACAAAGGAATGGTGGTGACTTGTTTTTTTCTAAACAAAGTCCCATGCTTACTCTATGTTGCCAGAACATCTTACATACACAAATTCTTCTTCAGGGGCCTGGTTACCTGAAAAACCTCCTGTGTCCCCGCTGCTCAGTCTGTCTAGTCCGCTCCAATGACAAGGGTTTCCTGGAGATTCCCAGGGTTCTCCTGAACACATCTGGTGCTTACGCTTTTACTTTCAGTGCACCTACCCTGTTACGTACGAGGGAGTTCGTCTTTGGGAATTTTCAGATGAGAGTTGAAAACATTTTTGTTTAATCAGGCCTTTGTACTTAATTAGCTAGCTGACCTGTTACTATTTTAATATTGTTTATTATATGTTTTTACTGTTTTTATTGTTTGTTGAGTTTAATTCTGTTAAGGGCCTTGGGTCACAATTGATAATGTGCGCTATATTAAATAAAGAATTGATTGATTGATTCTTACAAAGGTGAACTAAGCTAAGCTAGGCCTCCTTCAGAAAGGCTGCTTAAATACGGTATGTGAATGAGTCTTTTTTTGACTTTTCTGAGATTTGGATAAATTACTCAAAGCAGCTGATCATCAAGCTCATCTGGAGGTGATTTTTTTACAAATATATTTTATTGAAATTTTTCAGTGAAGTACATGAATTAAAAGACAGTCTACGGCATGAACATGGTTCATTATCTGTACTCTGGCAGTTCCACCAGAATGGTCTCATTGGCTGGATGTCTTTAAGCTGAGCTCCTCAACGTAAAGGGTTTGGCAAGCTCAACCCATGCATTTACAATGCAACTTAGTAAAATTAGTGGGGAGGCACCTGGTGTGTGACCAATGTACCAGAGCTACCCCTCCCCCCATTTTGCTGCTTCAAAGCCTGCAATTTTTTTAAAGTAACTCCAATGTTCTTACTAGTCATAAATTCGGAGGGGTTCTGGGTTCTCATTATCCAGCTGAACCATGATTGAGCTTGACCACTTCAGCAAAGTGACCGCCTCCATCAGTCAGGTAAAAAGCATCACATTTTAACTTGCCATATCAGAGCTGAGGTCTCTCAACTTTCTCTATTTTTTTATGGAGAGGCCCCTCTCCTGGCTTCATTAATTATATAGTGTGCTCTGACCAATGAAAGGCTCACAGGTGTTTAATGGGGAGCTCACCAATTCGGAGAAGGCCATAATTCTCCCTCATTCAAATTAACATAAAGGGTTTGGCAAGCTCAACCTCTGCATTTACAATGTAACTTAATGCAATTAGTGGGGAGGCACCTGGTGTGTGACCAATGTACCAGAGTTCTCCCTTCCATTTTGTTGCTTCAAAGCCTGCAATTTTTTTAAAGTAACTCCAATGTTCTTACTTGTCATACATTTCAGAGGGGTTCTTGGTCTCATTATCCAGCTTGTTATCCATTGTCCAGCACCCCTGATTGTACCCCCGCCTCACGGACAGCAACATATATATAGTTACATGTACTAATCTTAGGGCTTAGGCTCTTATCGTATAAGCATAAGTGTCAGGATCGGTGTTCTACTGTATTTTACTAATGCATATTATGCTCTATTATGTTTTACCAATATATCTTAGTCCTGGGAGATGCTTTCCACTTTATTATTGCTGTATTATGATAAGTAAGGCAGCAGTGCCACCTTTAGTGTTTGTGCATTACTGTAACTGCAACAGACTTTGGGGACTTATAGAAACCCCATTGTTTGTGTTATCTATGCAAGCTAAGCAACTTCTCATGTTAGTTAGGATGGTTACTCATGCCACCTGTTTCTACCCAATTATACACTTTTTATGTATCTTCTTTAGTAGTTACCATAGTGATTATCAGGATATAAGACCCTGTGTAGCACTTAGCTTCTCTGAGATGAGAGACTGCATTATACCTAGGTAAGGAAAACTGGAAGCTCTCCTAGTTTATTCATTGTTGGTAGTAATCCTGTATTATTTGCCTGTAATAAATGTCATTTATTACAGGGACACCACTTGTCTGTTGTCTCTTCCTTTGTGCTGTTCCACCAAGACCCTGAGAGATGTAATTTATTACCACCTTACAAGCTGAACCATGATTTAAGCTAAGCTCCTCACACCATCCTGGCGGAATATGCCCTGACTCCACCCTGTGATGTCAGATCTATCTTTCGGCTGGAAGAACAGGTCGCCACCTTCTCGATCCCTGCTTAGGTTTTAGTGCTCCATTGGTGAACTTTATTTCAAAATTTTTCAGGAATAACTTTCTCCAGGTTCCTTCAACTCCCCTCAATGATTGATGATTGAGCAGTGGAAGCCAGAATTTAAATTCTGTGTTTGGTGCCAGCAGAAAATGTTGGCCACCGACCCGCACAACGCATGTATGTACTGCCTGGGTGGGCATCACAATGTGGCCATGTGCAGTCTATGCTTAAGCATACTTCAGATAAGTCCTTCAAGGACAGGAAGCTCCCACTCTCACTGGGTCAGCCTTTGGAATGGGATCCAAAGGACTGCCTTAAGGGCCATAGGAAGGCCTCAACTGTGGCTGGGTTGGCTCAGCAGCTTGCTGGCCTTGCGGTGGAAGCAGTGGCAGCCATGGTGGGCACCTTCTTGGTTTCAGTGCTCTTCCCTGGGGCCACCACCAGAAGGTTATTTACCAGAGAGTTCCAGGAAATGTGCTTAGCCCTCCAGACCTTGAAGGAGAGCCCTGCCCACCGTGGCACTAAGCATAAGTTCCACCAGTGCTGATAGTGGGACTGGGTGTGATGAAGGTTCTCCCTCAACTCACCCAACCGCTTGATGGCTGTCAAATGCCCCTGAGCCAAAAGGCAGGTCAGGCTTGTTGAGGGCTCTCCGGTTACCCCATCAAACTAGTTGACTTCAACTCTGGTTGAGCAGACCATTGTGATACTTCTGAAGCCTGTTGACCAGTTGTCGGACCAGATCAAGGACTCAATTTCACTGACTTGATGCTTCCGGTCCTCACCAAAGAGGACGTGGTGAGATCGGTGTCCCCATCCAGCCCTTGATGGGAGCAGCCTCCACCGGTAGTTGGGTCTTCCATGCCTATTTACTCAATGTGGGCAGACACTTGGTTTTCTCCAAGCCACCAGAAGACTTGCCTTGCCATCGACTGATTAGTCGATGTTAAGGTCTCGGTTGAGATCGCAGTTGGAATGTTCCCATTCTCAAACCTGCTCAACTGGAAGGCACTGCTGTTGATGTTCCTCATCCTCTTCATCCTCAGATGAAGACAGGCACTGTCACAAGATGCCGGTGTTACAAGGAGCTCCTCTGGCAACAGTGGGCCATTGCAGGGCAGTGTAGGGCTCTCCTCTCTGGACCTTTGGTCACCTGACCACTGCCAGTGGTACGCCTTCCAGTCCACATTATACAGGTGCCCCTGCACCTACTTCTCCACCTCTTAGCTTAGTGTGGAGCCACCACCACTGCAGCAAAAAGCGGGTGCTCTGACAAAGGAGGCCCCGTGTGGCCACCAGCTTGCCAGGATGATCATTGGTGATGATTGCCCCAGTGGAGGATACCTGGGAGGTCCGTGATGAGAAAGGGTCGAGAGCCATTTTTGAGGAGTCCTCAGATGACTTTGATCATGAGTCCATGGCCTCCTCTGGGACTCTCTTCCTTGATGGTGGCTCAGTCAAGGAGCTGACCACCAATTGTGGCCCAATATCCTTTGGGGCACTTCTCCAACTCATCTTGGAGTCCATGTTGGCCCCACTTGAACCAGTCCAAAAGAGGGCCAAGTACCCACCCATGAATATTTTGGACCAGGAAAAATCCCCAGGGGCTGCCTACCCAGTGGATGAGGCCATCTTGGGACCAGTCCTGGAGCTTTGGCAACAACCAGTATCCTGCTTAGCACCCTCTGCCTGCATAGTCCACCAGTATGCAGTCTGTATGGGTTCTGTTTCAGGATTCTTGGACCAACTGTCCATGGAGGGGTTGGTCACAGATTCAGTGTTCTGCAAGTCCAGATTCCAGGGGAATGTGGACAAGCCTCTGGACATGGAGTATCGCAAAACTGACCATGCCACTAAAAAGGTGTAGGCTGCAGCATCACTGGGTTTCTGTCAGGCTATCATGTCATGATGATGGCCAACTTCAGTCACTTCCTGATGGAGGTCTTTGATGCAATCCTCCCTCACCTCCTTGTAGATCAGTAGTTGGCAGTGATGGCCATCAGAGATCAGGGTCAATTGCTGGATACACACCAGCTCTAGATGTCCTTGGATGTGGTCAGCTTGTGTGCCCATGCTATGGCAGTGGCCATCCCTATGCATCGCAAGGCCTGGCTGTGTCTGTCCATCTTTGTGGTGGACACCCAGCACAAGGTGGCCAATGTCCCTTTCTTGGGCACTGACTTCTTTGGCTCGGGGGTGGAAAGACATCTCATCCACATTAAGAAATCTAGTGCCACTCTGGTGTCTGTAACGTCATCCCAGAAGGACCAGAAAAAGAAGCCTAAGAAACAGGCTTTCCAGCAGCGGTCCTTTCAGTCACAACCTCCTCACCAGCTGCCGCAGTAGGGACAGTAACAGGCCTGGCACCTCAAACCTCAGGGTGCCAGGGTTCTAAGAAGGGAGGGGGCAGTCGTAGTGTTACCCCTCCGGCCACTGCCACCAGTGCCCCCTCTAAAGCTGGACAGTGATGGATTGGGGTCATTGTCCCTCCACCCTTTCTGTCCCTGCCTGCTCTCCCTGTCCAAGGCTGGCTATGTCACTTCATGCCACATTGGTCCACTATCATAATGGAAAAGTGGGTGTTAGATGTAGTGGGCAGAGGATTGCCTCTGGACTTCGAGGCTGTCCTGCCTTACTACTTCCATGAGCCCTGGGAGTCCAGAATTTCACTAGAAACATTGTTCACACTAAGGGAGGACATTGCTCACCTCCTTGCAAAAGGGTCAATAACCCATGTCCCAGATGCCCTGGCTAGTCAGGTTATGTGTCAAGGTACTACTTCTGGTCCCAAAATGGATGAGGTAGTTGGCACCCCATACTGAATCTGCACAACCTGAACCAGTTCATGCAGAAACATCAGTTCTGTGTGGTCACTCTGAGTCAGATTATCGCATTCTTGGAGCAGAACATGTGATTCTGCACCCTAGACCTCCAGAATGCATTCTCCCACATTCCCATCTGTCCATCCCACCACTGGTACCTCCGGTTCTGGGCAGAAGGGGTCCTGTACCATTTCAGGTCATGCCCTTAGGCCTCTCCTCAGCACTCAGCACTCAGAGTCTTCAACAACTGAACAGCAGTGGTGGTAGCCCACCTGCAGCTCCTCGGGGTCCAAGTGTACCCTTGCCTGGATGACTGGCTGTTAGCCAGACCATCCTGAAAGGCCACGGAGAGATCCAGAGATCTGGCTCTCCAGACTTGCTGAGACTTGGGCCTGTTGGTCAAATCAGACAAGTCCAAACTGGTACCAAAGCAGGTGATCAATTTCATTGCAGAACTAGACTCCCTGCAGGCCAAGGCCCACCTCCCTGTGGACCAAGCACTGGATTTGACCTCCTTTGCCTGATCATTTCAGATTAGCCTCTCATGTTCTGCCCGGGATTTCCTGAAGCTGCTGTGGTATATTGCATCCTGTACCAGTGTGATCTGTTAGTCCTGCTGGCAGATGCCCCACCTCCAGAGGGAGTTGGGCCATCAGTGGTCCCAGACCTTATGCCAATTGAGACAGCCAGTCATAGAGACTCAGTCAATATGGGATGCCATCCAGTGGTGGCTGATCTCAGAACAGCTGGAGGAAGGAATCACGTTTGTTCACCCAGAACCGACCTTCAAGCTCATGACAGACACATCCCTGGTAGAGTGGGGAGTGCATGTAGGAGACCTCAGAGCCCAAGGGTTCTGGTCACACCAGGAGTCCTGTCATCACATAAACCTGCTGGAGCTCCATGCAGTGCATCTTGCTCTGACAGAATTTGTTCCTCTAGTCAGGGTCGGGGTCAAATTGTACATTTCCAGATGGACAACACCACAACCATGTTCTACTTGAACAGGCAGGGAGGAACTCAGTCCCTTCCCTTATCTTGGGAGGCCCTCCATACCGAGACCCTCATGTGAAGCTTGAGTGCAGATCTCCTGGTGATCCATGTCACAGGAGTGAACAGTCAGCTGGCACATGCCATTAGCTGGGTAGGAGAGATGTCACATGAGTGGTCCTTCTATCAGGAAATGGTGAACCACCTATTATTTGTGGGGTAGAGCTTACCCCGAACTTCTGTGATTTTATCTGTATTTATTGTATTTTGTTTTTATGTGACTGTGCATCGCCTTGATTTGTGAAAGGTGCTATATTAAATGAATTTATTATTATTATTATTATTCACCCGATGGGGTACACCCTTGGGGGACCAGTTTGCCTCTTGGGAGAACACCAAACTGATGCTGTTTTGTGCCCCCCACAGTTTGGAACACTGCTGGGGGATGCCTTCAGGAGGCCCTGGACCCCAGGCCTAATATACACCTTCCTTCCTTTCTCCTTCATCCACAAAGTGGTGATAAAGGCACGTATGGACAAAGTGTGGATGATTCTGATAAGTCCAGACTGGCCATGGCAGTTCTGGAACCCAGATCTCCACAGCCTTAGCAGCAGACCTCCTTGGTGACTGCCTCTTCATCCTGATCTGCTGACCAAACAACAGGGGAAGATCCTGCACCCAGATCTTCAGTCCTTGCACCTCATGGCCTGGTTCCTATGTGCCTAGAGTTCCAGGCCTTGGGGTCTCTCAGATAATGTGCTCCACATTGTGGAGTCCTTCAAGTCAACTCACAGATGCTATGCCATTAAATGGAAGAGATTTTCCATTTGATGTCAAGGCAAGGAGTTTGATCCCCTTGCCTGTCCTATGACTAGCATTCTGGAGTACCTCTGGTCCCATTCTCAGTTGGGACTGTGGCCAATGACCCTTCAAGTGCACCTGGAAGCCATCTCTGCTTACCGCACATTGGTTGATATCCAGACAGTGGCCCAAGAGAAGGCGGTCAGGTGCTTTTTCAAGAGCCTGGACCACCTGCCCCTTCTGGTGCATGTACCACCTCCAGCCAGGGACTTTCTGCTGCTATCAGTGATACTCATGGGAAAGCCTTTTGAGCCAATGCACAGGTATGATATGTCACACTTATCATGGAAGATAGCCTTCTTGATGGCCATTATGTCAGCCAGAAGGACTGAGGAGCTCCGGGTGATCTTGGTTTACCTGGTCTTCCACAGGGACAAAGTCATCTTTTTTTCCCCCAACCTGAAGTTCCTCCCAAAGGTGGTATCAGAGTTTCACCTTAACCAGATGATTAACTTACTGGTGTATTTCACCAACCCATCTTTGGAGACTGACTGCAGGCTCCATACCCTGGACCTGTGGAGGGTGCTGTCTCATTATGTAGAGCACACAGTTGGAGTTTGAGGACAGGCTCACCAGTTGTTTATCATTGACGCTGAAGCCAAGTCTGGCAGACCAGCAGCAAAGCAGATGATTGCCAGGTGGATCACATCCTGCATCAACTTCTGCTACACTTTGGCTGGCAGGGAGTCTCCTGTAGGGCTTATGGCTCATTCCACTGTACATACCACTGCCTCCTTGTCTGCTTCCATGGACTCCCCTATCCAGGAAATCTGCAAAGCTGTTACTTGGAAGTTAGCACACCTTCATTTCTCACTACCGCATCAACCTTGAGGCATGCTGGGATGCTGGTTTGGGGCCTCGGTTCTCCAGTCTGTGTTCTCCAAGTAGGGGTGCGTGCCTTGTCCCTTCCTCCCAGAGAACTGCTAGGAGTTTGACAGAGTGTGGCTAGTGCACCATATCCATGCCCTAGAAAAACAGTTTACTCCCCTGTAGCCATAGTTCTAGGAGTGGCATATGGTTCACATCTCTTACTCACCTGACTTCCCCTGGCAAGTGACACATGGATTCTTGCTTCCAGCACACAAGATCTGATGTCACGTGGCAGAGTCAGGTGATATACTGCCCAGATGGTGGAAGGAGCTTAGCTTAAAAACATCCTGTCAATAAGACTGTTCCAATGGAACTGACAGAGTGTGGATGTGATCCATGTACCACTCCTAGAACTATGGTTAGAGGTGAGTAATCTTTTTTTATTCATATCATATTCAAACCAGCAACCCCAGCAAAATTTCTAATGAGGAGAGCCAAGAAAAACCTCAATATTGAAGGATATCTGCATGATCTAGCTCACTCTCCAAGCTGGCAAGAGTTTTATCTTGCACACTCTGTGGAAAAAGCACATCAGGTGCTAAACAGCATAATACTAAGTGCCCTTAATACCCATGCCCCAATCACTAGTGTCCGAATAAAAAACAAATCTTGCCGCTGGTTTTCAGCTGACCTCAAATCTGCACTGTTGGAAAGAGACAAATTATGGAAGATGGCAAGAAAAACCAAGAACCCAAATGACTGGGTATTATTTAGGAAAGCCAGGAATAGCTGCACCAAGAAAGTAAGGATGCAAAGGCTGCCTTTTACTTGGCTGAACTTGACTCCTCCTATCACAATCCTGCTAGGTTCTGGGGCACCATCAAGGGTATTGTAGGGCCGGATTCTGGCACCTCTCTTCCAACTCAATTGCACCACAATAATGGTTCTATCTCTGGCAAAATGGAAGTTCTGGATGCCTTCAATAACCACTTCACAACTGCTGGCCTTGCCTTTGACACCTCTCAGCTAATCTGCTGCGTGCACAACTAAGCTCCCAGTACACTGGTGCCCAGAGAGCTGATTCTTCCTTCTCCTTCAAACCCGTCCTGTTGAAGCAAGTAGAGGATCTTTTATGGCAGTTGGATATTAAAAAAAGTGCAGGGGCAGACTCTCTTGACCCCTACTTTCTAAAGATTGCATTTCATGTACTTGCAGTTCCCCTAACACATCTCTTTAACCTATCTTTAACCTCTGGTTTTATTTCTACAGTGTGGAAGACAGCCCAAGTGGTTCCCCTTCTAAAATCAGGGGACCCTATGGACCTTAATAACTACAGGCCCATTTCCATTCTTCCAGTGCTATCCAAGATGCTAGAGAAAATAGTGAGCATCCAGCTAAGAGAGTACCTTGATGATGCTAACCTCTTGAATCCAGCTCAATCTGGGTTTAGGGCCAGGCACAACACTATCTCTGCACTGGCCAAAGTTACAAATGACTAGCAAACCAAATTAGATAAAAAGAATAGTGTCTGTGCAGTATTTCTTGACCTAAGTAAGGCATTCGACACTGTGGACCACGAGCTGCTACTCTCTTCCTAGCATTCCATTGGCCTAGATCCACCCTCCATAAATGGTTCAGGTGTTACCTTATGGATAGCCCACAGGCTGAAAGCTGAAGGTGATCTATCCCCTTTAAAACCACTGCTAAGAGGAGTTCATAAGGATCTATCCTGGGCCCTATCCTTTTGCTATCTACATTAATAATATTGATTCAAATCTCACCAGCCACTGTCCACTTCTTTGCTGATAACACTGTTTTGTATGTCAGCAACCCATCACCTGCAGTTGCCCGTGAAATCCTACAGGCAGAATTCTCCTTGCTGCAATATCAACTACTTGAGAAAAAGCTTCTTCTAAATGCAAAAAACAAAAGCAATGCTTTTCTCCAATCAAAGCTCCATCAGCACCTCCCCACTAAGCAGTCTCCCCCAGCTATGCATTATCCTTGGAGAAAATCTGGAGTATGTAGAAAAATTCAAATACTTAGGTGTGTGGATTGATAACAGACTTGACTTCACACATCATATTGAAGAATTGCTGAAAAAACTTCGACAAAGGCTTGGCCTATTCTATAGCATTAAACACTTCCTAACAAGAGACTCAAAGATGAGGTTAGTCCAGGCCACTTTTCTTTCAGTTGTTGACTGATGCAGACTTCCTTTATAGTCACTGCCCCATCTCCTACCTAAGCAAGCTGGATACCCTATACCATAGAGCAATAAGATTCATAACAGACCTTCCAGCTAACACTCATCATTGCTCTCTCTATGCTGCAGTTGGATGGGTTTCTCTACATCTCAGAAGGAACAGAAATGCAGCACTATGGATCTACAGAGCATTGTCTAAAAAACTTCCAAACTATATTCTAGACTGCTTCACCCAGGCCATAGCTAGCTCCTATGTCCTAAGAAGCAACAACCTCATTATGCTCAAAATACCTAAAGTCAACACCCGGCTAGGGAGGGCGGCAATCAGCTATTCTCTAGCTATGGCATGGAATACTCTACAGAAATCCCTAAAGCTGTCCAATTCATGGAATACTCTACAGAAATCCCTAAAGCTGTCCAATCTTATACCTATAGCATCCTTTAAACAGCTTTGTACAGGTCTCTTCACAGAGAAATGCAACTGCTACCACAAGAGCTAGACTTGCCATTTCACAACCCCCCCCCTTCCAGACAGCCACCATATATGGCATATTTTTGTTCCACAGTTCTCCCTTCCGGGCAGCCACCCTTTTATAGTACCCCAGTTCCATTTAATTACCTAACTACCTACTACCTACCTAATCCTTCTCTCACTAACTATTGGCCCTTACATCGTTCCTAAATGCTCCCCACTCATCCTAGTATTACATTATGCTGTGTGTACGCCTTGACTCCTATATGGGGATATGTATATACTTTATCTTTTGTATAATGTTCCTGTAACCTACCTTGTCATGTATGTCTGAATCAACTTCTTACCCTTGATCATTGTATTACAAGTGTGTTTTCTGTATCTGTTATGCATATATTAGTGCACTGATGTATCTGTTGTGTACCAACTATCGAACCTTGACCTTATCAGGTCCATCTTGTAAAGGAGCCTTGCTCAATGATGCTCACCTGAATAAATAAAGATTTGATTGATTGATTGATTGAGTGATATCTAATCTATTGCATTATAATGACAAATCACTTCTTTCTTTAATACTTGCAAGACAGTTTATTGTTAACTGCATGTTATATTTTGTTCATAGCTTCCACTGCTTGCTGGCCAAGTACTGTTTCGTATGTTCGTAAGTACTGTACTTGAAAGACAGAATTAAATATAACTAATACCAACATAATAGTAAACATAAAACAAAACCATTGTCTGGTATTATAAATTCTGGTCAGAGCCAATATGGCTGCAAATCGATGCTGATGATGGAAATTATTATTTAAATATTCACTTTTACATTATCACTGCAGTCGTTGTAGGGTGATAACCAAACAAGGGCATTGTTTCTACAGATCTGAGAGTGTGAGATGCCGATGCTGAAAATATTTACTTTTACGGTATCACTGCGGTCTCTGTAGCATGATAACTGAACAAGCGCATTGTTTTTATAGATATCGTATGCATAGAAACATAGAAACTGATGGCAGATAAGGACCACTAGGCCCTTCTAGTCTGCCCATTTTCCCTGCCTACTGTAAAAGCCCCAGACCCTACTTGATCTACGACTTTACCTCCTTGTTTCTGTTGCTAGGATTCCCTATGCCTGTCCCATGCATGCTTGAATCCCCCCACTCCTCAAACTAAAGAACTCCTGCATATGGGCTTCCAAGATCCCACAGAATGTCAAACTGATTTTTACCACAGAAAGGGGGGAAGCACAGTTGAAGCAGCATCTCACAGAATGCCAAACTCATAAGCACTGGAGAAATGGCATCTCATGCTGTCATATGTATCTACAGAGATCAATGTATTGTACAGGTAAATGTATACTGTATAATTACTTGTTACCCTATTTATCAACCTGATTACGGGTACTATCAAACTCTGTAATATCCCAAAATTCAGTTATTATGGCATTTGACAAAGCTCTATCTCACTATCACTGTCCTCCAGCATCCATTTTTATGTTGCTTGCACGCATGTGCAAGAAACATAGTGCCATCATCGGAGATTTCGGAGGTGTGTCACCTCCTCCTCCAATTCAGTCAGTGTACTGGCAGGCACGGCCCCTGTAAGTCAATGCATTTTGGAGCTGTCTATGACCACGCTCCAAAATGCAGTAACCTCTGATTGAAGAGAGCTACGCTTGGTGAGCACCGATAAGATATCGGCTGCTCACGCGCAGCTCCCAGGCCTAGGTCGCAGCGCCCCGCAAGCACTGTATAGCCGGCAGGTGCCCAATCCCTGTTGGCTGAGCTCGTCCCTCAGTAGTAGGTGCCACGCTGGGAGCCCATCCCAGTGTGGCAAGCAGTCCTTGGCCGACGGGGTGCCCAATCCCCTGTTGGCTGAATGCCCCCTGTCCTTGTGCCATGCTGGGAGCCCACCTCAGGCGTGGCAAATGTCCCCGATGTCTTTTTTTTTAAACCTGTAAAGCGAAACAGTCCAGCGCGCGTCTCCCAACCCCTCCCACAACCCGCACCCACCCACTGCGCACCCAGCCTCCCCACACCCCCTCACCCCATACTTACCTCCAGAGCTCAGCGCGACGATCTGCGGTGGACCGGGAACACGTCTGCACTCTTCAAAGCCGACCGCGAACTGAGGAAATGCCGGTAAGCTGTATGATGGGCTAGATAGGGGGGTTTCAACTTTGTTGCATATCTCAGGCATTTTTTGGAATTTTTGCACCAAATTTTCAACATGGGGTTTTTGGGACCCCTTCTCATGAATGATGTCACTGTCATGGCGTTATTCAGACCCGAAGGGTGATTTCGCGCAGTGACTGCGAAATCACACTGCTAGGCCAGACACTGCCGCGGCAGTGAGCATAATTCATGAGAAGAGGGCACAAAACATGTTGATTTGGTGCATAATCCAAATAATACTGTTTTACGGCGATGGATTCTGCGCGGTTCCTCGCGAGGCTGTAAGTTCACAATTTTCAATATTTTCACTCCAGATTTTCAACATTTGCCATTTTACCACACCTTCTTATGAGTAGTATAGCTGTCATTTTCACATCTCACCCAAAATGTGTTTCGCCCATGTAGCAGGAATAGTCGCAGTTGGTGTCTTGAAATCAATGTACAGGACAAATTAAGAAAATCACAGTGACACTGTTCATGAGCAGAGGTCTTAAAATGGCTATGTTGAAAATTTGGTGAAAAAATTCCTAAAAATGACTGTTTTACGAGCGTGCGTTGCGCAGTTCCTACGCAGGCTCGTAAGTTCACAAATTTTCAATATTTTCACTCCAGATTTTCAACATTGCCATTTTACCACACCTCCTTATGAGCAGTACAGCTGTCATTTTTCACATCCTGCCCAAAATGTGTTTCCGCCCACGTAGCACACAATGGCGAAGTCGGTGCAAAATCAATGTATGGGACACATTAAGAAAATTGCCATGACACTGTTCATTAGCAGAGATCTTAAAATGGCTATGTTGAAAATTTGGTGAAAAAATTCCTTAAAATGACTGTTTTACGAGTGTGCGTTTGCAGTTCTCACATGCGCTATGGGTTTCAATTTTCAATATTTCCACTCCAGATTTTCAACATTGCCATTTTACCACACCTTCTTATAGGTAGTACAGCTGTCATTTTTCGTCTCACCCAAAACATGTTTCCGCCCATGTAGTGCACAATGGCGCAGTCGGTGTATGAAATCAATGTATGGGACACATTAAGAAAATCACAGTAACACTGTTCATGAGCAGAGGTCTTAAAATGGCTGTGTGGAAAATTTGGTGAAAAAATTCCTAAAAATGACTGTTTTACGAGTCTGCGTTGTGCAGTTCCTATGCACGCTCGTAAGTTTGCAATTTTCAATATTTTCATGCAGATTTTCAACATTGGCATTTTATCACACCTCTCATGAGCAGTATAGCTGTCATTTTTCACATCCTGCCCAAAGCATGTTTCACTTGTAGCACAATGGCGCGGTCGGTGTCACGGGAACTCGGTGTATGGGACACATTAAGAAAATCACAGTGTCACTGTTTATGAGCAGAGATCTTAAAATGGCAATGTTGAAAATTTGGTGAAAGAATTCCTAAAAATTACTGTTTTACGAGTGTGCGTTGCACAGTTCCCACGCACGCTCGTAGGTTTGCGAATTTTCAATATTTCCACTCCAGATTTTCAACATTGCCATTTTACCACACCTCCTTATGAGCAGTACAGCTGTCATTTTTCACATCCTGCCCAAAACGTGTTTCCGCCCATGTAGCGCACAATGGCGCAGTCGGTGTGCAAACTCAATGTATGGGACACATTAACAAAATCACAGTGACACTGTTCATGAGCAGAGGTCTTAAAATGTCTATGTTGAAAATTTGGTGAAAAAATTCCTAAAAATGACTGTTTTACGAGCGTGTGTTGTGCAGTTCCTACGCATGCTCGTAACTTCACAAATTTTCAATATTTGCACTCCAATGACTTCCAAATACCTAAACAGCACATAGAAGCAAGCAACATTCGGCATTGACAAATGCTTGTTTGAAGTGCACCTCCTTATTGCCCTCAGTGTGTGTCTGGGTGGGCCAGACATATTTAAAAACATGGCAGCTATTTTCCATTATTGAGGACCGCGCTGCTCACCCAACATAAATGTTTGCCTCTCACCCTTCTCACATGTACATTGCTTCCCTTTTTTTTTTTGATTATCGGGTTGAGCCTGTCTTTTGAAATAAAAAAAATCTGTCTGGTTGATCCAGCCATTGTTGCGCTTTGGTCGTGGCTTTGGTCTGACCTAGTGCATGTGACTCTGACTGGACTTTTCTACCCAGTTAACAGCAGCATACTTTTTTAAAGGAAACAAAACACACACACACACACACACACACACAAAAAACAAAAAAAAAAAACAAAAACAAAGAAGGAATATCCTTACTGGGCAGGGAGTGTGTGTGTGTGTGTGTGTGTGTGTGTGTGTGTTAACCCCCATGCAAATGGGGGTTCCCAAAAGTCTTCCAGGAGGTTGCCTGAATGCTCCAAGTCTGGGCGGTGTTCGGTGTCTGAGCTGTTTAAATGTGGTTCCAAGTGAGTGCTATTTGAGCCTCCACGTACTGTCTCTTTAAGAGCTGTCTGCTTGCAGACTTAATTAGTTTGTATGGGGGACTGTGTATTTAATGCTCAGATCCTGCCCGATCTGCGGAGAAAAATCGCTCCGTTTCTGCAGTAGCTAAGAGCTCAGAGAGAGCCTAAATGAAAGATGTAACTGTTTGCCTGAAACCAGTTAGAGTGTTAAGTAAAATGCAGTTTGTCTAACCTGCCTTTCTTGCAGCTGGGACTCTGTGTGTGTTACCCCTCCATTTTGGACCTAAACTGCTGTGCTGGGCCAATTGGGTTAAGGGTTCCCTAAAATGGAGCCTGTGGACGAATCAGAACTTGGACTCTTAATTCTGAGCCAGCCACAAGGGGATTGTATGGGCAGTGACTCTGGGAAATGTAGTTTTGACCTTGGCGCCTTTTTCTACCAACAGAGGGAGTCTTATTGTGAGTGACAGCTGAATCAGCCAACAGAATAGTGTGGAGCTAAAGGAAATGCCCTGCTCTGTGACTGGAAAGATCAGCTCAGTTGTGGCAGTGAAGAGAGAAGGAGCTGTGTGCTTCTGCGGTGTATAGTTTCACGTGGGAAGTGCGTGTGAGGCCCTGAGTTTTGGTCTGCAGCTTTTGTGAGTGCCAGTTTGGACTGAATCTGAGTTGGGAGGAGAAAGAAGTACTAGAAGTGTGGAAACCAGGCTCACCCTGTAGAAGACTGGAGAAATTGTTGAATCGCGTTCTGTCTGTCAGGAACTGAAGCTGCTGTGTGTGCTTCCGGGTATTTTGCAGTAATTGCGATCGGGATCGAGGAGCAGCCTGCCTGGTATAGTACTTTCCTTTTAATTCATATTCAATTCATATTTATTTATAAAGCGCCTTTCAAAATCAAGGCGCTGTACATAGTAATAAAAACAAAAAACAGCAATTAAACAATCAAATTATAAAGAGAAAGCCAAGTCAAAAAGATATGTTTTAAAAGCAATTTTAAAACTATCAATAGTCGAACATTCTCTCAACCAATGAGTGAGAAATTCCACAGGGTAGGAGCTGAGAAGGCAAAAGCACGAGATCCTGATAACTTCAGACGAACCTGGGAATCTCTAGCAATCCTCATTGGCGGAGCGGAGGGGGCGGAGGGGCAGTAGGAGACAGAAGATCTTTCAGGTAACCGGGTACCTGATCGTGTAGGGCTTTAAAGGTTGAGTAATCAACCTTAAAGGTGATTCGCCACCGCACAGGCAGCCAGTCGGTTCGCGTAGCACAGGTGTAATATGACTGGTTCTTGGAGTCCCAGTCAATAGCCTGGCTGCAGCGTTCTGCACCAGCTGCAGGCGGCGGATATCAACCCCTGGAAGCCCTAGGTATAGGGAATTACAGTAGTCCAAGTGGGTGGTGACAAAGGCGTGAACCAAGGTTGGAAGATCCTCCTGGGGAATCAGATGTTTCACCCGTGCGATATTCCTCGGATGATAAAAAGAGGATTTGACAACAGCTGACACCTGAGATTTCAGGGTCAGGCCGTCATCAAAAATAACACCCAGGTTTCGCACCTGTCGAGAGCTAGAGAGCGGCACCCCACCAAGTGATAAGCCTGATGGATGTGCCACACCCAAACCCCTCCCAGGATGACCTGGGCCCACAACCAATACCTCGGTCTTATCCGGATTAAGCTTCAACCAACTCGAACTCATCCAAATTCTGATTTCATCCAGACAGTTGTTAAGTACGGAGAGTGCATCACTCTGATCGGGGAGAAAGGATTAATACAGCTGAGTATCATCTGCATAGCAGTGAAAACTCAAGCTGTATCTCCTGATGATTTCTCCTAATGGCAGCATATATACTGCAAACAACATGGGAGCTAAAATGGAACCCTGGGGTACCCCACATGGTAGGGAGAAGGCGTCAGAGGAATAAATTCCGGTGATGACTCTCTGAGACCTACCAGTGAGGTATGAACGAAACCATTCGTGGACTGTACCAGACAGTCCACAAAAAGCCCGCAGCCGCTCCAATAGCACCTCATGGTCTACAGTATCAAATGCTGCAGAGAGATCAAGAAGGACCAGAATGGTATAAGCCTTTCGATCTCTGGCCATTAGGAGGTCACTCAATACCCAAATAAGGGCAGTCTCAGCACTATGCCTCTTCCTGAAACCAGATTGGAGAGTATCATAGACACTATGAGAGGTGAGATAGTCATCCAATTGCAGTGCAACTGCTTTTTCAATAACCTACCAACAAATGGCAGGTTAGAGATAGGCCGGTAGTTAGCTAGACAGTCTGGGTCCAAGGAGGATTTTTTAAGGAGTGGATGGACAACTGCCTCCTTAAGGGGATTAGGAAAACCCCTCTCAAGGATTTCCAGACAATGTCAGCAAGGATTGGGTAGATGACATCTATACAACCTACTAACAGTGGTGTAGGACCCGGATCCAAACTACAACTAGTTGGGCATTGATTGGATGATCCTCACAATGTCACGAATTCGGGTGGTGAAACTCCGACCAGATAGGCCGGGGATTAGACACAGCCGGTTGCCCACCGTAACCTCCCGAAGGAGAGTTCGGACCGATGCCGGACCTGATGTCGGCAACCTTATCTGCAAAGAAGCGAACTCCTCACATCTAAGTTGAGAAAAAGCTTCTCTAGGCTGAAGATAGACTGGATTGCACAGCCTGTCCACAGTCCAGAAAAGCTGAGCAGGTCGATTCTTTGCAGCAGAAATCTCTCTGGACAGAAATTCTGCCTTCTTACAGTGATTTCTGATTGGTAGCCATCATAATGGGCTAACAATCTAAGCCTGTCGACTTCAAGGCCCGATTTCCCATGAATTCTCTCCAGCCTTGGCCTACTGCCTTAATTCCTTCAAGGAGCCATCAAACCATGGACTCCTTGGACGGATAGTGAGAGGCCGAACACAACTAGGAGCAATTTTGTCCAGTGCATCTCCTACAGCCTTATTATAGGCAAGTACAAGATCATCTGGACTCACATTCACCCGACAAACTCGATAGGTCCAGCACCGCTCATAAGGTCGCTAGGGGCCAACACCCTTAAAGGGGCGGTATTGACCATCTCCGTGAGGGGCAGACCTATTAGAGGGCCCTGAAACTGAACCTTATGGTGTAATGGTCCGACCAACTGACTGGTTCCACCCCCAAGTCAGTGATCTCCATACCCAGGAGAAAGACCAGATCTAGTGAATGACCTCCAATATGGGTAGAGGTGGTAACAACCTGTGTCAGGCCCAGTGTATTCATCAACTGGAGGAGATTCTGACCAAAATGAGAGAGTTCATCATCGACCCAAGCGTTGAAGTCACCCAGAAGTATTAATCTGGGGAACCTCAACATAAGGTCGACAATGAAGTCTGCAATCTCCTGTAGGAATTCGCCACCGTCACCTGGTGGACGGTAGACGAGGAGAATCCCACAGCCTGCACCCTCGCCCAGGACATATTCAAAAGATCTGGTGTTCCCAATGGAACATCCACAAGGCCCAGTTCAGATTTAAACATAATGGCCACACCCCTCCTCGATCCTGCCTTGGACGGTGTATTACCGAGAACCCAGCTGGAGTTGCCAAGGCCAATATAGGCTAGCATTTTTCATCCAGCCATGTCTCGTAATGCAAGTCAGATCAGCTGACCTAACAAGATCAGCTACAATAGCTGTCTTGTTTTTTGGATCTGGCATTGCACAACACCGCCAAGGCAGGATGAGATGTCAGTGAAGACCTCGACCTGTCCGATATTTTGGGACTTGGGTATGGGGACAAGACAGGAGCAACCTCTATCTTGACCCCATTTCGCCCCAGGACGTCTTCTGGACCCTAGAACCCCAATCCGCCCTCCCTTCTCCTGTCCCCACAAGGCCCAGCTTTCCACCTCAGTCCTCGCCTCTTCAGAATGCCCAGTGCCGACACCTAAAATAGATGTCGGATGATAATAGTGGACACTCAAAAGGCGAAGTTCCCTGAGCCTGGGGGGAATAATGCCCAACCGTCATTATTAAACAAGTCACTAAAACAAGCCTAACAATAAACCAAAAAATACCACAATTATAAACGCCCTCTACCCACTCTCTCTCACAGAGGAAGGGAGAGCAAACCAAATAAACAAACATAAACCAGAGCAACTCAAAAATAACCAAACAATAAAATCAAAATAAAATACAATAGTTTAAAACACAGCAGAATAACTTATTAAATATTAAACAAATTTGAATTTTAAACAATTTCATATCTTTAATGCAGCACCTCTCACATGCGGCAAATACTAAAAATATTAAATAATCTCCCAACACCACCTCTCACATGGCAGGGAGTCACGCCTTTCTGCTCCGATCACAGCAAAGATCGTATTATTTTACATTTTGTAGATTATTTTACATATAAATGTGCATAGTTCTTGTGGGGAATCGCTATTTCAAATCCCCTGTACAGAGAATTGTGTGCTGAAGCTGGAAATAAACCCCCCAGCTTAATTCTGACTACATCTGTTTGCTATCAACTGCAGTGGGGTCCAGTCACAAGGACCTTGTCCTCATGCCCTGCTCTTCTAGCAATCCAGAGGGACATTCTCCATCCGATCCTCAGCTTGGGTGTTGTGAGTACAAATCAGGGTATTCCCCTGCAGCTTGTTTTCAATCACAAGTGTGTCACCTAATTCTTGTTGTTTCACTGTTTCATGGACTGAGCCTCCAGCTCCGGATTACAATTGGGTGTTGTGCATATATTGCCAACCCCGGCAACGGACCTGGTTAGCCCCCCAACCTGGGTACCAGAGGTGACTTTTCAGCCCCTGTATGTGTGCACAGTACTGTGATTTAATGCCACCAAGTAACCTGATTTCCCCCTCCCGTATTACTGCCCCCTAAATAAATCAGATTTGTTGTTGTTATACTATATACTGTCTGTGGTGTTGGTACTTATGGAAACAGTATTGTGTTTGCTGTGTATGTTGTTTAACCTTATTTTACAGGGGGTCCTCAGAGATGTGCTGCAGAATCAGTCTCGAGGGTAAGTGGTTTCTATATGAGTGAACAGTGTGTATACGTAGGGTATTGGGGCTGTAACTCCGGTGTACTGTGTGAGCCACTAGAGGGAATAAAAGGGGGTCTCAGTGTCCCAGAGGGCTGTGACCAAGCTAGTCTAACCACTACAAACCCTGATCTCTGGGTGGAGGCACCCGCCATAGGACCTAGGCTCCTCAACCTGTCCATAGTCAAACAGGCAGGGGTAGTAGCCCTTGGGATAGCACCACCTAGGGGTTACATGTGTCTTAGTATGAGAGATGTTGGCATTCACCCCCTGCACCAATAATTATAAAAAATAAAGTACAATTAAGTGTGTGTTTATGGTATTTTTTTTACACCCTCTTGGTGTGTGATGACCTCATAAACCTCTCGAGGGGTCATATAGTGAATGAGTTTATATTTGCTTTTTATGGAAATACGCCACCCCTCCTCCATAATGTCTACTCAGTCCTCCGTTGACATTTCAGTACCAACTGTACCTTCCCATCTCTATTTACAGCCCCTATGTGGGGTACAGATTCCAGTATACTATAATAACTCTTAGATACCAGCCCTCTGGTGTCAGTGGCAGAATCCAGTGCTTTAGCAATCTCTGAAATTAAATGAAATACATCCGTGCTTGCTCCAACCTAGTCCCCATGGTGCCATAGATTAAGTTGGGTCTGCAGCAAAAAATGAAAGTTAAAAAATTGGGCAGATTGGGTAGGCTGACACATATTATGTTTCCATGTTTCCACGTGGGCACAGTTTGGCTTATATCAGTCTTTTAAACCTGCTAATTATGCTGTCTAGTAACAGAATTGAAAATATGGTGCCCCTATTCCACCCCTGTTCGGTGGCTGCGCTAGTTGATCATATTTTATTCTAGGTCTTGTCATTCCATATCCAAGCTGCCACACAAGTCCCCAGCTGCTTCAAGAATTAGTTTGGGAGAACTGTAGGTGGCACTTAGTAAAAATATAAAAATATTGGCATAATGGCTGTTTTCAATACATTTGACCTGCCAAGCAGTGACAGTGCTCTACTTCTGATACAATTTGGTTACTGTGTCCAATATAACGGGGTAATTTACCTCATAATGCTGACAGATTTTCCTCCCTAATGTTAACATCCAGGTATCTGAGATCCATTTTGGTCCACTGAAATGGCAGTTCATGCTTTAAATCCTGGTGACTGCATTTGCATAGAGACTTCAGTATTGTTTTGGAGAGATTAGCTTTACACCCTGATAGGGCCTCAAATGATGTTAACACCAGCCACCACTAGCTTAGGTAATGATGTTTCTGGGTCGGTGACACATACCAGAAGATCATCTGTGCATAGCAAAGTGCGACCCGATAGTTTATGCTAGAGACTCCAAAGCTCGAGTAAATAATAGGGGTGACAGGGGGCACCCCTGGTGGGTTCCTCTGCTCAGTGCAAACTGCTGTGATACCCATGCATTAGTGTGTGCTGCTGCTATAGGATTTCTATAAATAGTTTTTACTCACTTTAGAAAGTTTGGGCTAAACGTCATCTGTCTCACCGTGCCCTGGGGGTGCTCCCACGTGATCCTAACAAATGTTTTTTTGGCACCAAGTGAGACTAATACTGGGCATGCAGAGATTTTCTGTTCTCTCGCCAGCACCTTTATCAGTGTTCTTACATTTGCCTGTGCCCCCAGACAAACTCCACTTGATCATAATGTACCAAACCAGAAAGCACTTTGTCTAGCCTGCCTGCCAGTGTCCTGGCATAATATTTTGAAGCCAACCATCCCGAAGTGAAATGGGTCTATAAGATGTTACTGCTTCTTTGGGTTTGTTGGGCTTCGGAAGCACAGTGATTCTAGCTTCATATAAAATGTTTTCGGGAGTATTCCCATTTTAAAAGATGCTGTCAGGGTTTCAGACAGTGAGCCTAGTATAACCATTGCCATCTTTTTCTAGAGGTCAGTTATAAACCCATTTGAGCCTGGAGCTTTCCCACTGTTTAGTTTCCACATTGCCTGTATGTAGAACCTCTTGTTCTGTATGTTCTGCTTCCAATCCCACCATTTCTCCATCTCCTACCATAGGTAGGTCAGTGTGAAAAACAATAGGAGGACTTCCTTCTGCCTACTTTGTGTTCCAATCTCCTGCCATATGCAGTTTTATAAAGAATGCGACAAACTATTTATTAATTTCCTGCTGCTGGACTTTGGAGGTGATTTAAGCAGCAATTTGAGTGGGTCTAGTGTTGCTCACCTTTTGTAAGGAGAATTTGTGTACATAAGATGTACTGGCAACAAATGCTAAGCACATGACTTTATTAGTATGCAGGGAACTTTGGTCATGGGTCATGCCACTATATCCCATAGGCAGTCGGGTGTGGTCAGAAAAATTGCATCCATTGATTAAAAAGGAAGCCATTGAAAGCTGGGACTTGCAGAATGCCCTGAATTTTTCAAATGATGCTATTGGATCTTCAATTTCTACCAGTAAAATCACCAAAAATTAAGCAGACCCAAAAAAAAAAAAAAAAACCCAGAAAAAAACAAACTGAATTTTAATGCCAAAGACGTGATAGTAACAATGATAGCATTTCAGTTGGAGCAGCAGAAGAACTGCAGTTAGCAATATTAGTAGTCTGGGCTCCAGAATGAGCCTGGGATGCTATGGTCCAGCAAGGGAGAAGGATCAATTGCCCTAGAGGATGCTTTCTTTCCAGCTGGATGCCTGCTGGCTCCCACTACAAGACTGTTTCCTTGTTGACTACAGTTGGTAATACACTTTGATAACCTCAGGTAGCTCAGGGGGAAGACACCCCCTGACTTCAGCATGGGTGCCCACAGCTCCATGCCCACACACTGGAGTTAAGGTTGGACAACCTCCTGCAGCTCGGGAGGGAAGACATCCCCTGAGTTCAGCATGGGTACCCACAGCCCCATGCTCACATACTGGAGTTAAGGTTGGATAACCTCCTACAGCTTGGGAAGGAAGACACCCCCTGACTTCAGCATGGGTACCCACATCTCCATGCCTGCACACTGGAGTTAAGGTTGGATAACCTCCTGCAGCTTGGGAGGGAAGACACACCCTGAATTCAGCATGTTTATGCACAGCCCCATGCTCACATACTGGAGTTAAGGTTGGATAACCTCCTGCAGCTTGGGAGGGAAGACACCCCCTTACTTCAGCATGGGTACCCACAGCCCCATGCCTGCACACTGGAGTTAAGGTTGGATAACCTCCTGCGGCTTGGGAGGGAAGACACCCCCTGATTTCAGCATGGGTACACACAGACCCATGCCCATACAGTAGAGTTAAGGTTGGATAACCTCCTGCAGCTTGGGAGGGAAGAACCCCCTGACTTCAGCATAGGTACCCACAGCCCCATGCCCACACACTGGTGATAAGATTGAATAACCTCCTGCAGCTTGGGGGGGAGACACCCCCTGACTTCAGCATGGGTACCCACATCCCCATGCCCGCACACTGGAGTCAAGGTTGGGTAACCTCCTGCAGCTTGGGAGGGAAGACATCCCCTGAGTTCAGCATGGGTACCCACAGCCCCATGCTCACATGCTGGAGTTAAGGTTGGATAACCTCCTGCAGCTTGGGAGTGAAGAAACCCCCTGAGTTCAGCATGGGTACCCACAGCCCCATGCTCACATGCTGGAGTTAAGGTTGGATAACCTGCTGCAGCTTGGGAAGGAAGACACCCCCTGACTTCAGCATGGGTACCCACATCTCCATGGATAACCTCCTGCAGCTTGGGAGAAAAGATACCCTCTGACTTCAGCATGGTTGCCTACAGCCCAATACCTGCACATGGTGCCCTCTGACTTCAGTTGCAACAGCAAGTTCAGTGCACACCCTCCCCCATGGCAAATCTTTCAAATAAAATATTCTTTCTGTCTGAATTGGTTACTTAATTTAACTCCAAATGGAGTGGGGGTCTCTTGGTGCTCATATCAGAGCTCTGAGTGAAGTAAGCCCAGCTACCAAATGTCACGGTGGACCGCCCATCAGCTGGATCCTTATTCCAAAATGTAACTGCCTGGATTGGTTTCTTTTATGTAAGGTGCAAAGTCTAAATTGGCTTCCTTTAATTAAGGTGCAATCCCTAACCGATGTGTGGGTAACTGTTGAGGAGCATGCTAACTGAGAGAGCCATCCATCTCCCAAGCATTAACAGACACAAAATTGGCAGCTCAACCCTTGCTCATTCACAAAATGTAAATGGCTTTTTATGTTCACCCTTGTGCCTGTGCAAAATGAACATATTGGTATGATAGTGGATTTGAAGACATGTGTCTGTTGGTCCAATGCAGGGCAATGTGCAAGGGGTTCAACATTGTCAGCCCAGTTATCAGCCAGGCTGATCTGGTCTTGCTGGGCAGAAACTTTGTGTAGTTCAAAGAAAAGTATCACCTGAATCATAGGCCGGCTCATTCCTTTGATCTACATGATGCCACCCAGCAAGCAGAGCTCATCAGCACCATGATCAACCTGTTGTGTCCCCCCAATGTAAAAAAAATCCCTCTCACTCTCTGCCAAGTATCCCTCCCATCTCCCTTTGCTTTTCCCTTCCTTCTTAATATTCCAACACCAGAGTACCCAATCCTGAGTGCCAGCTAGTACCCTCACACTACTTGTTTGTTACTGTGCAACACCAGGGAGCCCATCCCCAATGCCATCAAACATAACACCAACACTGGGGTGCCCAGTCCCTGGTGTTGGTACCTGAAATTAAGAAAACCATCCCTTGTAGTCTTTTTTTTCAATTTTTTTTTACTTCCTGTAATCCCACCTTCTGCCAAGTAGCCCTCCTACCTCTCTGTTACTTCCCATGCCCCTAGAGGTTAAAGGATTAGAACAGTTAGAAATTGCAAAAACATATGTTATGGAGAGTGTTTTGCTTTGTGTGTGTAGTCCTAGTGTATCATTTCATTTGTCTGCTAAAAGGATTTTTTTCTAAATTAGCCTGCTAGTTTTACTATAGTTTTATGGCCCTTGGGGATGCCCATCTAAGCATGGTTTATTGCTCTTCTTGTTCCTACAATGTCTCCAATCCCATGTGACAGTGATGCATCTGGAACCATGGATTCAGCAAACACTGGTTTAGAGTCAATTTACAACAGCAGATCTGTGATATTAAGCAACTTTCCTTATCCAGTGAGCACTAATGGCTACATTTACAGCTTAGCAAATACCTGAGGGCCAGCTGAGTGGGTTATTTTGTAAGAAAACAGCTAGAGTCTTTACTAATTGTAGTATTGATGAGGTGGGGTGATCTGTGTGCTTTTTATGGCTGTGTGTAGATTGATGAAATAAAAAGTTTTAAAAGCAAAACATTTACTACTGCTGGCTAGACCTGACACACATAGAAAACAAAAATATTAAGTTAGCGCTATTCAGTGGAGGCCAGAATATCAGGCTCCTATCTCTAGCACTTGCTGAATCAATGGACCTGGACGCATCACTAAAAGAAGAACAATACACCATACTAAGATGAAGATCCATGAGGGGCATAAAACTACCATATAAGTAGCAGATTAATTTAGAAAAAACCCTTAATAGGAAACAAAGGGAAGGATGCACCAGGATTACACACATAAATTAAAATAGTCTGCACAGCATATGTTTTTGCACATTTTAACTGTACTACTCCTTTAAAGTGACACTAAGTGCCCATTCCCCATTGTCAGTACCTGAAATAAAGAAAAACATCCCTCATAGTCTGTTTTATATACCCTGTAAAAAGGAAAACTATCCATTGATGTCTGTTGCTGCCACTCATCCACTACCCTTACCCTCCTCCACCTGACCCTCCCACTCAGTATCCACCAACCTACATCCCCACACCTCTTACTTATCTATTGGGGGTCCAACGCCATAATTCTCTGTGGACCAAAGACACATCTTCACTCTTCCATGCCAGACCAGGAACTGAGGAAATTAGGTATGCAGTTCAAAGTATTTATTATTTATTTATTTATTGAGGTCTTGGAATAACACCTTTGAGCTGGAAGCTCATTTACAATGGTTACACATCAAACAAGCAACACATTACATACATTTCAAGATTGAGACAGTGCAAACAGTATAAGTGCAGTGTTACAGTGCAACAGTAACCAGACAGGAGAATACATGGATTATATACAATTTGATTACAGAGTTACAGAACATGAGGTATTTAAGCAGCATAAATAATTATTTGTCTAAGCACAGGAGCTTTACACAGAATAAATAGTTCTTTGTCTAAGCTCTGAGAGAGGGGTAGGAAAAGAGGGAAGGGGATAAGTGCCTCATGGGGGAAGGAGATGTTGATGGGGGGGAGTTAGGTAAGGGGGTGGCATAGGGTGTAGTATGCAGGAGAAGGGTTTTGAACTTGTCCTCATTACTTGGTAATTTTTAAAGATTTTCCCCCACATTTTTAACAAGGTATTTTTGGGTCCTCATCTCATGACCAAGGGTAACGAAATTATGCAACTCCAGCCTGAAAGGTAATTTCACAGTGGCTGTGCAAAATCACCTTTCAGCCAGAATTTGAACAATTTCTCCGACCTTGTTCAAGAGGTAGTGTCATAAAAAGGCTATTTTGAAATTTTGGGTGAAAACATTACAAAACAAAGTTTTGAGCATACAGTGAAATGTTTCAATGCATGCTCATAACTTTTGTGATTTTCAATATTTTGACCCCAAATTTTCAGTATAGCCATTTTTCCACACCACCTCATGAACGTGACAGCTGTCATTTTTCAAATCCTGGCAAAAATGTGTTTTCATGCTTGTGGCTCAAAATCACCTTTTGAGCAGGATTTGAAAATGTTCCTTGCCGTTGTTCTTGAGGTGGGTTCATAAGAAGGCTATGTTCAAAATTTGGGGTAGCAATATAAAAACAAACAAACAAACCAAAAAAAACAGTTATAAGCGTGTGTTGAAATTTTTCAATTCACGCTTGTAACTTTAGAAATGTTCAATATTTTGACCCCAAATTTTCAACATAGCCATTTTTTCACACCATCCCATGTATGTGACAGCTGTTGTTTTTCAAATCCTGAGCAAAATGTGTTTTCACACTTGTGGTGCAAAATTATATTTTGGCCACTATTTTATAAATGACACTGGTCTTGTTCAAAATGAATGGTCATAAAAAGACTATGTTTAAAGTTTGTGGTCAAAATGTGAAAAAAAAAAACTAACTTATGAAGAAACACTGAATTGTTCCAGCATTTACTGATAACTTTATTTTTTGCAGATTTGGGCCCTTAATGTTCAACATATCTCTTGTGTTACTCCACCTCCTGAACATGACAGGTGTCATTTTTCAAATCCCTTCCAAAACTTGTTTTCGCAGTTGCACTGTAAAATCACCTTTTGGATGGGAGTTAAACAATTCCACCTGAACTGATCATAATGTCAGGTTATAAAAAGCATTTGTCAATGCTAAATGTCCACCACTGGTAAGACATTGCTTTTGTAGTGGTTTTTCATAATTTTACCCCAAATGTTCAACATAATGTTTTTATAAGCACTCTTTCTGAGCATGACAGGTGTCATTTATAAAACAATAACTGAAATGTCATTGTGCATCACAAGTGTTAAAACACATTTTGGGTAGGATTTGAAAAATGACAGTTGTCACATTCTTGAGGTGGTATAAAAAATGGGTATGTCGAAAGGCGGGGGTGAAAATACTGAAAAGTAGCACAGTTATGAGTGTGCATTGAAAAATTGGAATGTAGACTCATATTTTTTTTTTTCATATTTTTACCCCAAATTTTCAACCTAGCCTTCTTATGACCCCACATAGCCTACTCATGAGCCCACCTCATGAACAAGGGTGGAGAACATTTTCAAATCCTGCCCAAAAGGTGTATTTGCGTCACAAGAGTGACGACACATTTTGGTGTGGATTTGAAAAATGACAGCTGTCACATTCATGAGATGCTTTGAAGAAATGGCTATGTTGAAAATTTAGGGTCAAATATTGAAAATTACCAAAGTTATGAGCCGGCATTCACAAAATTGAATGCAGGGAAATATTTGTTAATATTTTTGCCCCAGATTTTCAACATAGCCTTCTTATGACCCCTTCTCATGAACAAGTGCAGAGTAAATGTTCATCTCCTGCCCAAAAGGTGATGTCATGCAGTGACTGTGAAATCACCTTTTGGGATGAGAAAACATATTCTGGCCAGGATATGAAAAATGACAGCTATCACATTCATGAGGTGCTGTGAAGAAATGACTATGTTGAAAATCTGGGGTCAAAATATTCAAATTTACCAAAGTTATGAGCCTGCATTCACAAATCTCAATGTAGTCTCATAACTTTGTTGTTTAATATTTTCATGCCAAATTTTCAACATAGCATTCTTATGATTCCACCTCATGAACAGTGGTGGAGAAAATGTTCAGCTCCTGCCCAAAAGGTAATTTTGTGCAGTGACCACAAAATCAGCTTTCAGGATTGATTTGCCTAATATCACTTTCATTGTTCATGAGGTGGGGTCCCAAAAAGGCATTTTGAAAATTTGGGGCAAAAATATCCAAAATTGGCCAAGTTATGCCACTAATAAACCCTCACTGAAATACATTGAACTGCATATCTGATTTCCTCAGTTTGCAGTCTGGATTTAAAGAGAGAAGAAGACATGTCTGTGGTCCAGGAAGATTACAGCATCAGATCCCTGGTGGATAAGTAAGGGCTTTGGTGGGGGGGGGGGGACTAACAGTTCAACAGACATCAATGGACTGTTTTCATTTTTACAGGGTGTGTTTGAGTTGTACATTTCTTCCTCTTAATTTAGCATCCAAACAGAGGGAGTAAAATATTCTTAGAAACAAGGTTGGTTCAGTATCTGCTTATGTTCCTTAAAAACCTAATTATGACCCAACTTCCAGATTCTCAAACAATTGCCCCCCTTAGACCACAGCTCAATCATCGGTTTTGCACATTATCTAGTTCTGAATTTGTTATTCATGTTCATTGGTCAGACTCATAGCTGCTGTACAGTATGCTAATATTATTTTTATTTATTTTAAAATTTGATCACCAGGAAAGGAACACTGAGCCGGGGCTAATTTCCAGGTGCGACTCCTTGCTTAATGACTAACTTGCTATATATTTTTATTGATTTTTGCTCCTTATTGTCAAGTTTCACTCTACTGCACTTCTCATTTCCCTAGGATGCATCTGGAAATGAGCTTAAACTGAAATACAAAGCAGAGTAGCACCTTAATGGAGGCAAAACTCAACATTGCATTTAAGCTCTTCATGTTGTTGTTGTTGTTGAATTTTGTTGACCCGGTAAGCCCACTTGGCCTAGAAATCCATTTTTCAGGGGTGACTGGGGGGTTACAGATGGTAAGCAATTGAATTTGAACCAGATTAAGCTGTTGGTGGTATTTTAGTGAATGAGGGAAATTTGGCCAGGACACTGGGGAAATTCCCCTACTTTTTTCGATAAGTGCCATGGGATCTTTAACATCCACCTGAACTACCACCAATCCAGGCAGATGGGACCTCGGTTTAACATCTCATCCGAAAGACGGCACCTCAGAAGTGCAGCACCCCTCTCATGCTGCACTACAATGTCAGTATTGGGATATTAACCCAAATGCCAGATGTGGGAACTGAACCCACAGCGATCTGACCTCCCAGCCTCAGAGGCGAGCATGCTACCTACTGAGCCACTGACACATGTGCGCATTTCTTTCAGTGATAAAGCAAGTATGCAACCACTGAGGGGATGAAGGAGTCCAGTTCCCCTCAGTTTTTTCTGCCCCAGCATGTCCTCCTCAATTGTTGCCAGCTCTGGCATCATGATCTATTGAATCCTGCAAAGCCCCAATGAAAAACATACTCTGGCCAGAGCCGATAGAGCTGCAGCCAAGGTATTTGGAGTAGAAATATTGAAAATGTGCATTTTTAATAACTATTCATCAGTCTCTCATGCCCTTGATTACAATTTAAACCAAGCCAGAGAGAAGCTGGGGATTTTCATTGTTTCAAAAGGCCATACTAGTCTTAATAAATGCCTGTCTCTAATGCACATCATTCTCAGCAATTTCAAAAGTTTGACATATGGAAAGGACTCCATCTGGGATCTACCCCAATGCACATTACCCAGGTACTTTACATTAATGAGATGCTCCGTCTTATTAAAATTCTGTAGGAGAGAAAGAGAATATGAAAGTAATGGAGTACCCTGTAAGCAGGATGTCAGAGGGTAATGAGCATAAAAAAATTCACTCAGGAAGAGGAAACAAGGCCTATTGTCAGAATAAATACCCCCCATTACATATCTAGGCACAGAGCATAAACACTGAGTGGGGAGCACACAGCATACCAAAGAAACACATGAAATTGATTACGGGATAAAGAGAAAGCCACCAAATGAACAGCTAACAAAAACAGAACTGGACAGAGGTTAGGGCATAGGCTTGGGAACCAGGAGATCCCATGTTAAATCCCACCAGATCTACTTATTCTCTGTATGATCTTGAAAACTCTCATGCCCTGCTACTACTCATGGCCTCTCCAGTGTAAACCTGGGTAGAAACAGGGCTCAGCTGAAAAGATTTTACATCTTATTCAGATTATCCTAAATAAATTGTTTAAAAAAATGTGGACTGGCTTGGCCCAGTAGTACAGTGGTAGCACTACCGCTCACTGCACCAGGGACCCTGGTTCAAGAATGCACTTGGGTTGTTTGAGGGCCAGCCAGGGAAGGGAGGATCAAGCATCCCAAGGACAGCTATCCACCCTCAGGGAGGAGGGACACTGCATTCCACTACTTGCCTACCACATGACAAAGGTCAGGAGCCAGCTCTGTACAGCAAACCAAGGGGATGGTGTTGACACATGATGCCAAGCATGCATGCATGCCACTGGAAGAATGCATGAGTGTCACTGCATGCAGGCACCACTGGGAGAAACACAGAGTGAAATGTCCTGGTAAACAGAAAGTTGGTGGCAGCGTCCCATGTAGATTCATTGCCAACCAGCACGGTAAGTCACTCACCATTACAGTGGTGCTGGTCAAGTGCTGCATTACTGTTAAGCCCATGAGAAGTTCAGTGTCAGGCTAGGGGGTGTCATCGGGAGGAGGGGCAGACTGGAGATGGCAGAAGGAAAAGCTTGATTGAAAAACTGCAGCATTCTCCATAATCTACATGAAGATCAGAAAGCTGTTTATCAAATTCAAATACAGGCAATTTACTTAAGTTAGTCCAAAGGGCAGAAATTTGCAGTCCTCCTGATTAAGAGGGCTGTTATGAGAACATGCCCCTGTAAACAGTACGCCTGGTGGGACATTTGCTGTGGGATTGTATGCTATCTGCTGAAGTTCTCTACCAGTACGTTCCGTACTTCAGGGATGACCATGGACCTGCTGCGGTAGTATAGAAGAAAGTATTGCTGCAATGCCGCACTCCAGTGAACATTTACTGCTGCCACCTGATTAGTCAGTCATACCTAAAGAGTAAAGGGTTATATGAATTCAGTATTCATATAACCCTTTACTCTTTAGGTAAGCTGGTAGCATCAAGACACCTTTGTACTGAAAAAGATCTTGACTCAGCGATGAAGAAGTGAAACTTCAAAAGAACCACATGCTTGTGAATATGAAAACAAGAGACCTATGTATCTACTGCACTAATATGGACCAGTCCCCCTCAGAAGTATCACTTGCAGTACCATCCGGAGTGTAAACATAACAGAAGTTTTGCTATTATGAAAAATGTTTGCGGACCCATCAGATCTAAAATAGGATTGATATCTCTCAACATTCTGATGACTACAGGTAAAACAATCAGAATGGTCATTGCCCACATGGTGTAGAGTATAACAAGGGTATGTTGGTGCTTATTTATTTATTTGCTTTTTGATAATGTTGGTTGGGTAAGGCACACTGAGCCAAAACCCGTTTCTAGGTGTGATGTGGGAACACAGGTGATGGTTGTGGGATTCAAATCCAGGTGTGCTGAGTCTCTAGGTTCACAACTTAGTACTCTGACTTCTTGGCTATAGTGCTACTGCCTCTCTAGGTCCTTAAAGAAAAGTTCATACAAACTGGGTTCTATTAGAAACTACATAGGGCCAATACATAGGGCAGGAGTCAGTGTCAGTTGAGATTAAGCAGACAGATACTTTATTAGAAGTAGAAGGGGTCTTATTTAGGGTTAAAAAAAAGAAAAGAAAAAGTCAGTGTGTGTTCTGTGCTGGGAAGGGTGCTATATCAACTTACTTTGCTAAACTAGTAGGAGGAGAGAAAGTTTAATTGGGGGTGTGGCTTAGACAATATAAAAGCAGGTGACTAAAATTACAACTTCCTGTTGCTAGCCTTTTTTCTTACTAATTGCCCTCCATCCCACCCACCCTAAGCCAGTTCTACTTTTATAGCCACTGGATTTGACTGACAACAGGAGCTTCCTGTTTGGCAGTAGGAAGAGAAGGATCATAGAGAAACATTGGTTTTGTCAACCTTAAAGGAAAAAAGTAGCTGACTCTACCCCCCCCCACAGCTGCTGGTGGTCTGACACTGAGCAAGGAAGTAGTAGGCTACTGAAGAATATAGGAAGTTGCTTTCCCAGAACAGGAAGGGTGAGAGTTGTAAGGAGAGGAGAAAGTAAGCATACAGAGAAAGAGGAGAGGGGACACAAAATAAGACATGATAGGAGTGGTGCAGTGCAATGGCTGTGGGGCGGCAGTGTTCCGGGAGACATTCTGGAGGCTGCGATGCTGCCCTATTTGTAGGCACCTCTCTGGTCTGGGGGAGGAGGTTGTCTGTCTCCAGGCTGACCTGGCTAGGATTTGTGAAACCTCCTCCCCCACCCAGGGACCACCAGGGCCAATGCCACTACCTCAGAGGTTGCCAAAAAAGAGGAGACGCTGGACCAGGGTGGGCTCAGAGAGGGAGAGGGTGGTGGAACAGAGTTGCATCCCTACAGTGGTACCTCTCCACAATTCATACACTCTTCTGGTGAATAGTGGTTCCTCTATGGAGGCACCTGCAGTGGAGACCAAGGAGGATGCTGGGAACCTTCACAAAGGAGACCCACAGGAGGGTGGCATGGGACCCTACAGGGGAAAGAAACAACTCCTGGTGGGGGACTCAATCATTGGGGGGTAGAAATGGGGGAGGAAGGGGAGAGGGAGGTAAGGTGCCTGCCTGGTGCCATGGCTTGGAGGGACAGGAAGCGAATCCTCAGGATCGTGGGAGCAGCTGCACAAGGGAAGGAGCTGGATGTCATTGTCAACCTAGGGACAAATGACCTGGCTAGGAAAGGGGTCAGAGCAGTGCAAGAGGAGTTTGTAGAGTTGGGGAGGGGCCTTAGACAAGTAGTGCATACGGTAACCTTTTCGCAGGTGCTGCCTGTTTATGGCAAGGGTGATGCTAGGGTACTCCTCACCAGGGAATTCAATGAATGGTTGAAAGCTGGTGTGGAGCTCAGGGTTTTGGCTTCATTGGGGACTGGGGAGCCACCTGGAGGGATGCCGACCTATACTTGCGTGATGGTCTGCATCTGTCCAGAGGGGGAACCAGGATCCTAGGTGACAGGTTTAAATGCTTCATTGGCAAGCATTTAAACTAGCCAAGGGGGGAGGCACTGAAAAGGAGCAGGGAAATCCCAGCCTCCCCCCACAAAACATGGTAATTAGTGAGGCAAACACCAAGGTAGAGGAGTCATTAGGGAGCAGGACAGAGGTAAATGTAAAAAAAGGCAAAGGCAGTAAGGTCAGGAATGGGGCTAAAAGGGGTAAGGCCATCAAAAAGTGGAGGGTGATGAGTACCAATGCCTGTAGTCTGTGTAACAAGCTTCCTGAACTAGTGGCCTTGATGGAAGAGGGTTGCCAGGATATTATGGCAGTCACAGAAACATGGTACACAGAGAACCATGACTGGGATGTCAACATACCAGGATACACAATCTACAGGAGGGACAGGGAGGGTAAAAGAGGAGGAGGAGTAGCTCTCTATGTAAAGGAAGTGATCAAAGCAACAGAACTAAAGAGCAAACAGGGAGCAGATGAGGCACTCTGGGTCTCCCTGGAGACAGGAAATGGCATCACAATCCGCATGGGGGTTATGTATAGACCCCCATCTCAGGGGGAAGGAATGGACAAGGAAATGATAGAAGGCATCCTTAGAATGGCAGAAAAAGGGGAGATATTGTTGATGGGGACCTGAATATGCCAGATGTTAACTGGAGCACCTTTGCTGCAGGCACATCCAAGAGCAGGGTAATTCTTGATGCCCTACAAGGGGCATGCCTCAGACAGCTAGTACTGGAACTCACTCAGGAGGGGGCAATCTTAGACCTGGTACTCTCAAATGGGGATGGAGAAAGAATCTCAGATTTAGAATTGGGTAGCCATCTGGGAACAAGCGACCACCAAACAGTGTGCTTCACGATAAACACAGCCATACAATCGAGCCATACAAAAGCAAGAGTATTGGTCTTTAGGAGGGCTGACTTTGGGAAAATGAGAGAGTGCCTCAGAAAAGCACTAGCAAACAGGCAAGAAGGAGGGGTGGAGGAACAATGGGGAGTAATCAAAACAGCCATCACAGAGGCAACAAACCTTTGTGTAAAGCAAATCAACAAAACACAACGAAGGAAAAAAATGCTATGGCTCTCAAAAGAGGTGGCAGGGAAGGTTAAGGAGAAAAGGATAGCTTTCAGGAAATATAAGGAAACACAGAAGGAGCAGGACAGAGAACTTTATCAGTTAAAGCAGAAAGAGGCTGGGAAGGCAGTCAGAATAGCAAAGGCCCAAACCAAGGAAAGGATAGCCAACTCTGTTAAGAAGGGGGATAAGACCTGTTATAGGTACATTAGGGAGCGAAGAAAGACCAAAGGAGGGATACTGAGGCTTAATAAAGGGGAGAGAATGTGGGTAGAGGGTGACAGTGAAAAAGCAGGGATACTGAACGAATATTTCTGCTCAGTATTCACAAAGGAAGAGGAGGGAGAGGCACCTAAACCAAACAAGAGAAACACTCTGAAGACAGGGGTTGATACTAGCCCATTTACAGAAGAAAGGGTTCTGAAAGAACTAATAAAATTGAAGGTGGACAAAGCAATGGGGTCTGCTGGGATTCACCCAAGAATTCTAAAAGAACTAAGGATAGAACTAGAGACATCACTGACTATTCTTTTTAACAAATCATGGGAGGATGGGGTGGTACCTGAGGACTGGAGGAGGGTGGATGTGATTCCTCTTCACAAAAGTGGGAGCAGGACAGAGGCAGGAAACTACAGACCAGTTAGTTTGACCTCAGTGGTAGGGAAAATGATGGAATCACTTCTGAAGGAAAGATTGTTGAGTACCTAGAGGCCAGTGGGGCACAGGACCCAAGGCAGCATGGATTCACGATGGGAAGGTCGTGTCCGACGAATCTAATAGATTTCTTTGACTGGGTGACCAAAGTAGTAGACCAGGGAGGAGCTGTGGACATGGCCTACCTAGATTTTAGCAAGGTATTTGATACAGTCCCACACAAAAGGTTAATACACAAGTTAGCCAGCCTTGGAGTGGGTCCCAAGGTGGTAGCCTGGATAAAAAATTGGCTAGACAACAGGATGCAAAGGGTAGAAGTAAATGGAGTCCAGAGTGAAGAAAGGAGGGTTTCTAGTGGGGTACTGCAGGGTTCAGTACTGGGACCGGTCCTTTTTAATGTCTTTATAAGTGACATTGCAGAGAAACTGGAAGGAAAAGTATGTCTCTTTGCAGACGACACAAAGATCTGCAATAGGGTTGATACACAAGATGGAGTGGAAAGGATGAGAAAGAACTTGGCAAGGTTGGAGGAATGGTCAAATGTATGGCAGCTCAGATTCAATGCAAAGAAGTGCAAGGTAATGCACCTTGGAAACAAAAACCCAGGGGAAGAGCACACAATGGGGGGTGAGATACTGACAACAGTAAAAATGGAAAGGGACCTGGGTTTAATTGTATCAGATGACCTAAAGGTGGGCAAGCAATGTGAGAAGGCAGTAAGGAAGGCTGGGGGGATACTGGGATGCATAGGGAGAGGCATCAATAATAGAAAACAGGAAGTTGTTATCCCTCTGTACAGACAGTTGGTGAGACCCCATCTGAGTACTGTGTGCAGTTCTGGAGACCCCATCTCCAGAAGACATAGACAGAGTGGAGGCTGTCCAGAGGAGGGCAACCAAATGGTGCAGGGTCTGTACCAGAAGACATACTGAAGAAAGACTAAAGGAGCTTAATATGTATACCCTTGAGGAAAGAAGGGAGAGAGGGGACATGATATAAACGTTCAAGTACCTCAAGGGAATCAACAAAGTCCAAGAGGGTAGCATCTTTCAGAAAAAGAGATGTGCAAGAACAAGGGGTCACAATTTGAAGATAGAGGGGGGATGGCTCAGAAGTAATGTGAGGAAGTATTTTTTCATGGAGAGGATTGTGGATGCATGGAACAGCCTCCCTAAGGAGGTTGTGGAGTTAAGAACAGTGGGAGAATTCAAGAATGCATGGGACAGACATAAGGCAGTCCTAGTGGGGGGTAGGAAGAAGTAAGCTGTTGGTTAACTAGGTTCTGCAGCTTATCTGTCAGGTAGGAAAATGGGCAGACTAGGTGGGCCAAGCGGTCCTTATCTGCCGTCAAATTCTATGTTTCTGTGTTACCCTAGATAAATCTTATAATCGGTTGGCTAGATTTCTACTAGGTTCCTCCTTTAAAAACCCATCATTGTTCTATGTACCAACAATTGAAATGGGATAGTCTGTCTGTGTGTAGGACAAAACAATATTCCATACTGATTTGTAAAGTTAAAAATGGTCTAATTAATGGAAATCTGACTATTGATCCTGAAACAATTACCCAGAAATACTTTTTAGGGACATACTACATCGTGGTATCAGGTTTCCTAAAACAAATAATAAGTATGGAAATATTACATTCCAGCATAATGCTAACATACTAACATACTAAAATGCCAGCAGAATAGGCCTAACGGTCTTTCGTGTCTGCTCGTTTGGTCAGCCCCACCCTGGGTGCTGACCTTGCTGCCCCCCTCATCTTCTCTGGCTTCTCCCTTCCCAGTTCTGGATATCCTTGCTGCATTGGTTTTGCTTCCAGAACCCTTCCCCTGTACCTGTCCCACCCCCCTCTTGAACCCCTCCACTGTCTCTGCCTCCACCAGCCCCCTAGGCAGCGCATTCCATGGCTCCACCACCCTCTCAGTGAAGTAGCACCTCCTCCTATCTCCCCTGAATCTTCCCCCCTCCAGCTTCCACCCATGCCCTCTAGTGGCCCCCTCATCCTTCCTTCGAAGCACCCTGACTGTTCCTCCCCTATTTACCTTCTTCTTGTACCAGAAGACCTCTATCATGTCCCCCCAGTCCCTTCCCTCTTCCAATGTGTACATATTTAGCTCTTCAAGCCTCTCTCTCATAGGTCCTGTCCCCAAGCCCCAAATCATTTTGGTTGCTCTCCTCTGGGCCCCTCCAGAGATTAATGTCCTCTTAAGTGTGGCTCCAAAACTGCACGCAGTGCTCAAGGTGCGGCCTCACCAAGCAGTTATACAGAGGGAGTATCACTTCCTTCCTTCCTTCTGGAGGTGATCCCCCTAGTGATGCATCCCAGCATCCTGTTGGCCTTGGCTGCTGCCCTCCTACAAGTCTCCGAGTTGTTCATCTTGACATCCACCACCACCCCCAGGTCCTTCTCAGCCATCGAGACTTGTAGCATTTCCCCGGGTGTACACTTGGCACGGGTTTCTGGCCCCCAGGTGGAGTACCTTGCATTTCCCTGCATTGAACCTCTGCTTCCACTTTCTAGACCATCTTTCCAGAGCCGCAGGTCCCCCTGTAGGGCCACCCTCCCCTCCTCCCCATCCACCACCGCCCCCAGTTTTGAGTCATCCACAAAGAGACTCATCTCACTCCTGATTCCTGTCCTTATGTCAGAGACATAGGCATTGAACAGGAGGGGCCCAAGGACTGATCCCTGTGGGACCCCACTAATGACCCCTCCTTGGGATGAGACTTTCCGCCAACCCACGACCCTCTGGGTCCGGTCCTGGAGCCAATTGCCTATCCATCTGATCATCTGGTTCCCCACCCCCATTTCTCCCAGCTTATCCAACAGGCCCACATGAGGAACAGAGTCAAATGCCTTGCTGAAGTCTAGAAAGAGGACGTCCACTGGTCTACCCAGGTCCAAGGCACTCATCACCCAGTCATAGAACTCCACAAGGTTTGTCTGACACGATTTCCCCGGGACAAATCCATGCTGTCTATCGTCCAGGCACACTGACTTTTCCAGGTCTCCCCCTAGCCTCTCCTTGACAATGCCCTCCATCACCTTGCCCACCACTGATGTCAGGCTGACAGGCCTGTAGTTCCCTGCCACCTCCCTTGATCCCCCCTTGTGGATAGGCACTATATGTGCCACCTTCCAGTCCAGGGGCACCCACCCTGTCCTCAGAGAGATGGTGAAAAGGTCCGCCAGGGGTTTCGCCAGGACATCCGCAAGTTCCTTCAGCACTCTGGGATGTAATTTATCCGGCCCCGGTGTTTTCTCCGTCTTAAGGGAGCTGAGGGCTTCTCTCACTCTCTCTGCTGTGATTTCCACTTCCGGTACCTCTTCTCCCTGCTAAGCCCTCCCCTCCTGCCAGTGATGCCTCCCCTCTCCCCCAGATCTGCTGATTGGTGGGTCCCCCCTCCTCAGTATCTCTGTCTCCTCCCATGTATGATGCAGCACCCCATTTTCCTTGGTGAAAACTGAGGTGAAGTACTCATTTAGTACCTCAGTCTGCTCCCCCAGGTCTTGTGCCCATCTCTCCCCTGATTTAATCCTGCTAATCTGCCTTTTCACCCTTCGTTTTCCCCCAATGTATCTAAAGAACCCCTTGTTCCCTCTCCTAATTTCCCTGGCCAGGTTCTGCTCCTTCTTTGCCTTAGCCGTCCTCACCACCCTAGTGGCTGCTAAAGTATGGAATCAAATCCCCCCTCTCTAAGAAACTGTTCAAAGATTGATATGTTTAAGAATGCCATTGATAAATTGTATGATGTCTGTATGTGCAACTAATCTGTTGTGATGCTAGTGATCTGTCTGTCGTCTGTTTAAATATTTTAGTATTAACCTGGTGTGAAGTTCATGTAATGTCTTCTATAAGCATACTATATTGCAAATGTAACTTGTATTGTATTGCATGAATTTTTTACAGGACAGCTTTGTAAATAGGTCTTTGACCTAAAGTTTTATCCTGTCAAAAAAATAACATTTTAACTATTTAACTAACTAACTAACTAACCAACCAATACCAACCAGCAAAAGACAGAATGCTGACAGTTTACTGAAAGATAAATAGGGAGTGTTACCAAGAGGCATCAGTCACTGCTGCCTGCCCTTGTTCTACAGAAAAAATTTGCCCAATGAGTACAACAGAGAGACAGGCAGGGGGTAAAGGGATCCAAGGTGCATACGGCATAGTTCATGTCAGCTGAAGACAAGACCACTGCAGGACGAGAACACTTCTGAATTTCATTTTTCCCTTGCCTTGGTATCTTGAAAGGAAGAACATTTAGATGTTCACAAGAGGAACAGAAAACTAAGTTAACAGGACTTTGCTGCCCCAACCCTCTATTTCAGATTGTGGTTGTGATTTTGGTGGAGGTGGGGAACTTAAGACAACTATGGTGAAGGGGAGTGGGAGAGACTTAGGCAAAAAAGTGTACCAGTGTACTGGGCAGCTGGCATAGAACGAAACCATTGAGCTGCTCCTTCTTAGCATCCCCCACTGTACAGGTACCCATACCTTTGTACTACCCCTTCCCCCATAAGATTGGAGTATTCCAGGTTTTCTTTATGTGAGTTTAACACCAGCGGCAATAGCATTAAAGAATTATATTCCAGAATCTTTTCCCAAAGTTGTTACACAGGGTCAGGGTTGAACTTATTCCTATAGAAACAACATCACAAGGAAATCTACATTTTCAGGGAACGATAACTGCTCTGAAAATGCCGCTTGCCTTAAAAACCATGGTGTGTTTCCATTCTGTCCAGAATTATAAAAATAACTGGGATGACTTAAATTTTCAGGTAAGTTACAGCATTCTGTCTCCTTCCAGATTAAAATAAAACTCCCTCTCCCCCACAATCAACTATTCCATTACCCTAGTGCCTACCTTCCGTCCTGCTTCCTTTCACCACAGCGTTTCATCTGGGACAGGGCAAAGCTCCACCTCTGCTCCCTGCCCCCTGTCCACCTCTGCTCCCTGCCCCCTGTCCACCTCTGCTCCCTGCCCCTGACAATGCCCTTGGCCAGCACTATGTTTTAACAAATTCTGACAAATCTCAGCCATCTGTTAGACCCTGCTATCCAAAGTAAAGTCATTCTGGGAATTCAACCAGCATATTTAAGTTTTTTTCAAAATGTTTCCTAGATGTGCATTTATTATTCTTTCAGATGTATTATTAGGATTAATTATTGTGTTGCAAATTGTCTTAGTGGTGCATTGACATGAAAAAATTAACTGGATCAGTTTATGGACTAATTATCATCAAAAATGGAGGTGTATGGAGTAGTCTTTTCATCTGCTTCCAACAGTGTACACCATAGAAAAACTTACCCCCCATTGTTAATGATCTGTGGCTGTTGCATGAAATCTTTTGTCAGTTACCCTTATCAGTTTTCGAATGAGGAATAATGGGACATGGTATATTAACCAATGGGCTTCTATACATACTGGTGTTTGTACCAGTCACAAATTTATTTGAATCCTTACAAAGGCATGAGTAGCCATAAAGCCATTATGCATCCTGCTCATGGAATTGGACTCCTACGGCTAGCATGCTGACTGTGGTAATCACCACAGGACTGCATTGCATCCAGTCCAAGGAACTAGTCAAAGGGCTCATATGTAGACTGGCCATGGAACAACAGGGATTTTCCTGGAACATATTTGGAAGGGCTCCACCTATGGTTCGATGGACAAGCAGCCAGCCACTCCCACTTCCTGAGCTATATAAGCAGTTCCTCTCAGCCTCCTTCTGAAGCACTTTTTCTTTACCAGCTGGAGGCTCTGTCTGTTTGGTCTGTGGCAGGCTGGGACCTGCCCCCCCGGCTTGCTGCTTCTTTCTGCTGGACTCTGCATTTTGTTCTTTTGCTTCTGGTTTATATTTTTGCCTCCGGCTGTGAGCTTCCTTTTATTTCTTCCATGTTTCTTCTGTGTTTGTGTTTTTGTTTCTTTTTTGGGGGGAATTGGTTTCTTAGCTCCTACCATTTGTTTGCTCCTACCATTTGGCTTTTTGCAGCTCCTGTTACTGCTTTTACTTACACCCCTTGTTATTGTAGCCAGTACTTATGTTTTTACACAACCCAAAGCTGCTTCCCATGCTACAGGCCTACTTGCTCCCTGTGTTGTCAAGCCTGATTGTTTTCACCTGATACAAGCTCCTCTCTGAATCTTGCTATGCAGTTCAGTCATGTTTTCCCTGCTCAGTCTACCTCCCCTGTGGTCATAGCTGTTTTCACAGCATTGTGCTTTTCCCATTCCATGCTTATAGAATACAACCACTCATAGCTGATGCTATTTCCTGTTTGTACAGTGCTGTTCTACTCTGAAGTCAGCTAAAGCTACTGCTGTTGTTGTTAACTAGTTTTTATATCTGCATGTGGTTCCCAACCCTTCCATCACTTTCTTGTTTTTCCTATGTTGGGGACTGGGAAATGTTTGGGGAATCATGGCCCCATGTGGCTAATTATTTTTGTTCTAAATCCTGCCTTTGCCACCAAAAATTCTCAGAGCATTTGTCACCTTAATTTGGCTTTTGAATGCCTGGCTGGCTTGCCCCACTATCATACTGCTGCCCCATTTACATTCATGTCCATCATTGCTACTATGTTTTGCAGACCTATGTTTTGGTCAAAATATTCCTATTGCTTACTGACCTATGTGCAGGTCAGATTATTATTTATGCTTTCCTGAATAGCTACCCTGCCTTACTCAATACGTCCAGATCAACCCCTGGTTATGCCATAATTTGCTCACTGCTCCCTTTCATCTGCCCTCTGCAAGGTCTCAGCACTCAATACTCATTCAGCTTCTCATCAGTCCCTAGGGCTAGCCAGCCATACCATTCTGGCGCAGGGCTCCCCTGCAGCCGACTGTCTCACGCTGCACCTAGAGTCTGCAGCTGTGGCATGCGAAGCTTGGGGCGGGGTACTTCTCACCTAGCCCATAGTTGGGAATGTCCTCGATCTGGGTGGATCTTCAGTAGTCAACCGTACTGATGACACCCCAAGTAGTAAAAGTTAAGACTCAGCGTGAAGGGGTGGGGCTCTCATGGGGGCCCCCTTTAGCTGTCCCAGTGGGTTCAGAAGCACCTTTCAATGCTATTCTCCCCATGACTGCCTGTGGTTTACCTGGATTGTGTTTAGGATGAGTAGGCTGGGTGAGTGCCTCGGTGGATATTGCTCTCCTTCTCCTGCCTTGAGGGTCATTGGTTGCAGACGGCAGTGACTCACAACCCTCCACAGCATTCCTGTTATAAGGATAGAGTGAGAGCTTTCCTCCAAATTGGAATATTTTCCACTTCCCTTTAATTGGGTTTCCAAATTGCAGCAGCAGAGCCGTCACTAAATAAAATATCCTATGCCTGGAGGGAAGGCGACCTAGGCCTTGGATCCCCAGAGATTTCTTCCTCAAAGGGTTTTTTTTTCTCTCCTCCATGTCTCAGGTCATAACTGTTAGCATTGTGTTCCCTAGTTCCATAGGCAGGATCTGCTGTTAGATGGAGGGTGATGGTGTTCCTACTAATAGTAAAAGTATAAGTTTACGCTGATTAATGCATCAGATGTTACTTGCATAATATGCTAATGGTATAAATGTATAGTGTAATTTGCATTTGCAAATATTGTTATGGCACAGACTTGACACGGACGCCAAGTTTTCTCCAGGCAGGGAAGGGTGCAACCCCACCCCCCACAAATGGGGCTTCCCGAAATGTCTTCCGTGAGCTTGCCTAAATGTTCACTGCCAGACTGGTGTCCGGCGTTCTAGCCGTATAACAGTTAAAGGTTGGAGAGTGTGGTTCTAGTTTGTACCAAGAGTACCATGCTGTGGCTATTTGCTGTGTCTAACCTTATTTTACAGGGGGTTCCCAGGGTCCAGAGAAACCAGCCCTGGTGGTAAGTGCAAACTGTGGGGGTACTTGTGAAGTGTATCAGGGGTATTGTGAAAATAACTATTGGGTGTTGTTCCAGCCACTAGCAGGGAAGCAGGGGGGTTACAGTGTCCCAGAGGGCTGTGCCTGGTTAGCTTGACCACTACCAACCCCGTCCGGGTGGAGGCAGCCATTTCAGAACTCAGGCCCCTTAACCTGCTATTAGCCAAGCAGACAGGGGTAGTAGCCTTTGGGATAGTGCCATATAGGGGTTACACTTATAAGCTTCTTACTACTTCCTTTTGAGGCTCCTTCTTAAGGTTCCTTTAGCCAAGGGAAGCATCCCGTGGCACCTCTAGGGGTGGAACCCTACAGAGGGTTCCTTGCCCTTGGTACCCCTACAGAGTGGTAATTTTTCCAGAATAGGGAGTGCGAATGGCCAAAACCTAAGTACACAGTTGCACAAACATAACACTTACTGACTGCGTAGGCCACTGAACTTGACAGAATGTCTATTCAGCTTGTAAAACCTGTAAAACCTGTATTTTTGTTGTTTTGATGTGGAACCTATGTAAAAGAGCTGTTAGCTCCTAGGTGATTCCAACAAATAAAAGAAAAATTTAAAAACAGTAATGGGCATGGAGGCAACATATTACAGTCTGTTACCTCTATTTTCTGTGCAGTAGCACAAAAAACAAAACAAAACAACAACAAAAAAATCAAAAACAATGCAGTGCTTGTGTTTCGACCATGGTAGTGTGACTCCACTCCATCTCACTGCTGGCTTTCTTAAATGAGTAGGAGGGTGAAAGGAATCCAGGATCTGAAACCCAGCGAGGTGAGAGCTGCTCTGACTGGGAACCTCATGACAGAACAGAAACGCAAAAAAAAAGGAAAGAGAAATTACTGCACATGCGCCATAGTGGATGAGGGGGGACAGGACAGTGAAGATTTGCAATTGAGAAGACATTGGGGGATTGGGCACCCCAAGTGTCACTGTTATGCTTTTGGGAGGGGGTTGGGGTGGTGGGTGCTGGGAGAGAGGGTCGGGTGAGGTGTTATGTATTTCAGCGGTGCCTTAAAATAAAAAAATAAAAATAGTGCTAGAGTGCGTGGAGTGTTTCAGAGCTGTGACTGCAGAGGTGACATTTGTCACTTCATCATGTTGTTGGTTCGCAAGGAATGTGGGAGTGCTTTTCTGTAGCGATAGGTCTGCAGGGCTCTGCCCACTGCAGCCCTAAAAATTGGAATCCAATCAACACTTACAGCCAGGCTAGACTGTCACAGCTTTGTTCCATGCCTTCTTCCTTCTCTATGCATTGTCAGGAATGGGTCTGGGCTGAGAAACAGAGTGGGAGCAGACAGACCCGCTTGCTGGGAGAGTTGCTAGTTGCCATTGGCAGTGCCTGTGTGTGGCCTGGAAAGGAGTGGGAGGACTGGGGTTGGGCAGACATTCTATTTCTGAAGGTTGCTTTGGCTGTGTGTGGAGAGGGTGGGTCATTCTGATATCATGCTTCAACAATCTGAGGGTGGGGGGTGCTTCTTGGAACAGTGCATGCTGGTGGGAGGGGGGTTCATCTTAGTTTTAACAGCAGCAGACTAGTTGTGGGGGGGTCTTAGTTTAAACAGCTGACTCACAGTGAGATTCAGGGACAGGCAGAGGTTTAGTTGACTGGGGGCGGTACGATGTCAACTCACCATGAACAAAAACCATGTGGCAATGAATGCTACAAGGGCGTGCACTGAAGTAACGTTGGGTAAAACACAGATGACCACAGAAACAGTGCACGCACTTAGGATACCTGGGCTTCCTTGCTTTTTTTCCAGGGGCTTTGCCTTTCTTAAATTTCCCCGAATTTAGATAACAAACTCTGGGGGGTTGGACTTAAGGATGGGAAGAAATTCGTGGGGGGACACTTTGCTTTTAAAAATGAAATGCCACAAAATATTGCAGCACAGGGAGACCTGGGGAGAACTGTTCCATGGTCCCAGGTCTCTCATTTCATCATGTGCTGGTGCCTTAGCCACTCCACCATGGGACTGGCTCACCCAGGCACCCAGTACACGGTAACTTGATCCCTTGAAAGAAAAGTGGATAGCGACAGGGTAGCGGTAATTCCCTACCGCTGTTATACTCCTGTCACTGTAAATCCATGCACTCTCTACACAGTGCCGTTAATACTGCAATGTCTTCATTGTGCGTTATTGACCCGATACCATTGTTGCTCCTGGGTTATGCCCCCTATCATCCCACATACACTTTACACTGTACTCCTGGTCTATTATACTGTGATACTGCTATTTTGCACTAACATGTAGATTTAGGCACCCATCGTACAAGCATGAGTGCCAGGAATGTGCTTTGCTGCTAATATATGTTAATGTTTACATCTTTATAAGATTATATCATGCATGATTCATTATACCTCACTTAATGCATTTACCTAGATTACATTTGTCTTTTATATATATGTCATATTTAATCTACCTAATTACTGATAAGATGACTCTTATGGATCGTCAGTGATTACTGTATACACTTATATACTTATATTCTCATATAATCATATGTAGTGTGTGTATTACACTTAGGCTAGTATGCCATATGTAGTTGGGTCTGTCAGCATTTCTCTTTGTCTAAGTTCATGCTGACAGAGACAAATCCTTTGTCTTACATTATACTCATTAGTAATTCTGTCTCCTAAGTCATTATCCAATGGAGAATGTCTTGTACACACCTTGTTTATAATGTAGAACCAACACATTATGTTTCTCATATCCGTTGCTATGCTGTTATCTATGGTATATAACCTTGTGTAAGCCAGCTCCTCACTGAGATTCTGTACATTCTTCCGGAGACTGGCAAGAACCCAACTCCCTTGTGATTTTGTCTGTCACATGCTTGGCATGAGTATAGTAATAAATAATCATTATTACTTCTACCTGTGTGGTTGTTTCTTTGGCTGACACTGTAGACATACAAGAATCTGATTTATTTACCCCAGAGCTGGTTTATGGGTAACACCATGAGGGCAAGGGAGTGAGTAATCTTTATTTGGCAAGCAGAGAGCAGTATTGACGAGCAAGACAAGCAACTGCTGGGACTAGGCTGACTGTGACGTGAGCTGGATGGGGGGCAGAGAACAGTCAGGGGCCTGGTTCTAAGTTTCTCTGGGATCAGTCTAAGAGATGCATCTCCACTAAGTGAAAAGTCAGATTGTGGCCTAGTCTCTGTGATGTGGGTGGGGGCAAGTCGGGTCTGACCTGCTCTGGGGATGGGGTAAGGTGAGACTGTGGTTGGGTGATGGATCATGACCTGGGAGAGTGTAGGGAGGGAAGTCTGGAGTCAGCGACAGTCAGAAAGCATCTAGTAATGTGAGCTGTTGCTGATCATGGGGATAAGGAAAAATAAAGTTTAAACTGAACTCTTGCTGGCCAGCTACTAGTAAACAGAGCAAGTGTGTGGGGAAAACTGAAATGAAATGCTTTTCTTTTGTTAACCTGCTGCTGCCTTGCCAGCCTGAGAGAAACAGAACAGGGCAGCAGTGTATGTGTGTGTGCATTGTAACGTTGTTGGGAGGTTGTTTACCTTCTTTGGAAACAAACATCGGGGATGGTGGAAGGTGCAGACATGCTCCTTACCTGAGCTACAGAGGAGCAGAACAGAGAGACTTTGAAAGAAGACCTGTCTACTGTTAGGAAAGAAACATCGGGAATGGCAGGCGGGCTGAGGACATGCTCTGATGGAGAAGGGGGGGAGGGAGAGAGAGCAAGGAAGAGGAGGCGCAGCTGAAAGCTGCTCAGCTGTATGCTGACACAGCTTCATACAAATCAAAGGACCAAAGCCTCTTTGATTGGAGCAACTTCGGTCCTTTGAAGTACACAAAGTTTCAGCCCACTAAGCAGAGAGTTTCATCAGGAGCACAGTGTCTGGTCATTGGTCTACACTGCCAAGCCCCTGCTATTTTGAACTACAATGGGCTTGGAAGTGACAGACCCCTCAGAAGTGTTCTCTCATCGCAAGATGTTCACTGCTCATGCATGCATGGCGAATATAAAAAGACTATTGGAAATCTGGGTTCAAAATAAGGGAGCCCACTGAAAATGAGATATTGTCTCTCAGCTAGCCTATCCTGGGTAAATACAATCCAAAAATGTGTAAAAGCAATACACCACAGGAAATGAGATATTGTATCTCATCTGGTCTATCCTGGGTAAATCTATAATAAAAATGTGTATGAGCAAGACCCGGTATGACAGCAATGCAAGCGGGAAACAGAATTGGCAAATGCTTCTTTCTTTAGGCATGCATGTACTGCTTTACTGTAAACATCAGTTAAAACTTAATGCCGTGCACACACTCCTCTCCTTGGCAAATCTTTCAAATAGAGTAGTCTTTCTGCCTGAATTGGCTAGCCACTTACTTTATCTTCAGATGGCTTGAGGGTCTCTTGGTGTTTATACCAGAGCTCTGAGAGAAGTAAGACTGGCTATCAAATGTCACAGTAGACCACCCATCAACTGGGTCCCTATTTTAAAATGCAACTCCCGAGTTGGCTTCTTTCATATAAGCTGCACAGCCTAAACTGGCTTCCTTTAATTAAGGTGCAATCCCAACCAATGTGCGGGTAACAGAGAGCCATCCATCTCCCAAGCATTAACAGACACAAAATTAGCAGCTCAATCCTTGCTCTTTCACAGAATGTAAATGTTTTTCATCAGGAGTGCCACTGCTTCACGGCAAATATCAGTTAAAACAGGGAGTTCAGTGAACACCCTCTCCCCCATGGCAAATCTTTCAAATATATATTCTTTCTGCCTGAACTGGCTGCTTACTTATCTCCAGAGTGGGCATCTCTTGATGTTCATATCAGAGCTCTGAGGGAAGTAAGCCCAGCTACCAAACACCTCGGTCGACCACCCGTCAGCTGGGTCACTATTTTAAAATGTAACTGCTTGAATTGGCTTCCTTTATATAAGGCATAATACCTGAATTCACTGTCTTTAATTAAGGTGCAATCCTTGACCAGTGTGTGGGTACCTGTGAGCAGCATGCTATTGGAGAGAGCCATACATCTCTCAAGCATTAACAGACACAAAATTAGCAGCTCGCCCCTTGCTCAGTCCAAAACTTAAATTACCTTTTTCATTAGGAGGGCTCCTGCTTTTCAGCAAACATCAGGTAAAAGAGAGAGTTCAGTGCAAAGCTTCCCCCATTACCAGCTCAGTATCTCTTTCTTGGTAAAACTTTAGAAAGAAAGAAATAAAACAGTTCCCGATCAAGCAAGTGATAGGGGTGTTTGTGTGAGTGTGTGTGTGTATACACACACAGACACACACACATGTACACTATGGGAAGCCTTTACTTATAAGTCACCTGCAATAATTCTACACAAACACTTCTGTAGGTGGACACATTCATGGCATAATTACCCTTATTGTTGTTTGTCGACTCAACAATGCTGTTCTGTCTGCAGGCAAATGGTAGAACATGCTGCTTAATGGTTTCTGCACTCCAAAATTCTGCAGACAAATGTCTGTTTCAGTCATTCCTTTCTTTGAAAAGCCTGTTTGCACTGCTCATCAATAAGAAAGCCCCACTGTTAACCTCTGATGTTCTTGCTAATGACTATAATTTTATTCATTTGTTTTTTTACTAGATACCCTCTGCACATAAATAAATCACATATACAGGAGGTTCACACTGATAACCACCAGAGAATGCTCAAATATTGATGAGGTACAAAAAGAGGAGTTTAAGTGCCCAATGTTTGCATTTTGTGCTGGGTCATTTTCAAACAGGTTGCATCACCCCGGTTGCGCCCAGACACAATGCTCAATCAGTAGGTGCGGAGCACGCCTTACTATGGCCAAGCATCCATCTAACAATGTTGGCTGTTGCTCATCATGAAATGAGTATTTAGAATGACGGCTCCTGATTGGTTGAGAGCTGCTTTTAGTCAGGCTGTTATCCCAGCACAACAGCCCAGGTGAAAGTAGCTCCTGGCACTCAGAACTCCTTACCAATCAGCTATGCCATATCGCTCCTCCCTGTTAGTGACTGCCCACTCACTGTCGCTGACTTCCTGCTCTAGCACTTCTGAGTCCCAGCCCTGCTCTGGTCTCTGTCACTACTGACCATTTCAGGAATTGAAAAAAAAGAGTAATGTTCCTGTCTTTCACTGCAGCTCCCGACTGCGATTTAAATAATCAGCTCCCACATGCTTGCACTTCCACAGTTGGCCTGGCAGCTTCCACAGTTTCCATAATTGCAGATCTAAAAGGCAGATTGAAAAAAGGCACACAGGCTCACACTCTTGCCGCCAGTCAGGAATGTTACTTTTTTCCTCTTAATTCCTGCAATGGACAGTAGTGACAGAGACTAATGCTGGGCCGGGACTCGGAAGTACTGGAGCGGGAAGTCGGTGTCAGTGAGCAGGCAGGCATTATGTTTTCTCTTTTCAATTAACTCTTTACATTTCTTATCCTTTAATAATTTAAAACACAGAAAGAGATGTTAAAATATTTTTTTTATTTATTAATGGTATGGGGACCCACTTCATAATCGCAATAAGGCACTCCGGGGGGGGGGCTTTGTGGTGGGAAAAAGCTTCACCTCATGCTTCAACCCACCTGAGATGGGCTGTTATCCCGCCATAATGCCTTCCCCTCCCCCCATTGCGCCTTATTGCTTAATTCAAATACCTGCTCAGTTCATTGGGGAACATCTACTATAAACTAAATTACAGGCTTGAAAGATTATGTGCTGAATCTGGCATTGATCCTTGCATCCCTGGTCTCAGCCAGCAACTCTAACCATTCAGCTAAAGGGAGATTCCATGTTAGCCAAATGGTTTGGTTTTTATCTCTCCAAACTGAAGCCTCATTCCCAGAACAAGGCATCATGGGTATGCACAGTCTTGTGCATCTCAGGCCAACAAGGCATTTGGCTGGGCAGTTTAGCACAGAGGCTAGAGTAATGCATTGTGAATGAGCTTGGTACATTCAATAGCCATTTTGTTTTTGTTTTTACCACAACCTTCTCTTGCATGGTCTGCGACTCTGAGCATGTCATTTAACCTCCCCAGTGCTCCTGGGTCACCCCTGAAAACAGGCACTTGTGGTTGATTGGCCTTACACACTTACCTAAAGAAAAAAAAAGCTTTGCTGGAACAAACATTACCTTTTGAACAGGCGTGTACAGTACGTCTGATCCAGCTTAGGCTGAGAATGACATTGTCCTGCGGCTGCCATGGACTCCCACTCACCCAGCCCCAGAAACTCCAAAATGTCCCTCTGCTGTGTTGTAAAGCAATTTGCAATACAGTTTGTAAGAAAGGCACTCTGTAAAAACAAATTCCTTTTCATTTAAGTTCTTTTAAGTATCCCAAGAAGGATTCAGATTGTTCACATTACCTTTTCAGATGCACCGTCGGAACTGAGATGGTGTGGAAAATCCCATCATTTTATCCAACACTTTCTGGTGCAGTAACCCTGGTGAGGTTTCAGGATCATTTGTCAAAGTGAATAAATCTAGCACGTATATAGAACATGCATGGAAAGCATGGAAACAGGTCCTTGAAATGAAAGCATGTTACTGCCAAGTTGCAGGAAATGCAATATGTTTAATTTGGGATATTTTTCCCCCTCTACTCAACAATTTGGTTAGAGTTTTATTAGAATTAGCCTGGGGCTATGTAGGCATCTGACAGGCACTGCTTGCATACTGTGTGACCATGGGAATGTCGCTTAACTTCCTTGTGCGTCCAGGACGAACCTGGAAACAAGCTTCGGCTTAATGTCTTTCATGGCCAAAAATTTTAAAATGAAAAAAAAAAAAATCAAAATAAATACAGTAAACATTACTTGCAGCTAAGTAAGAGTTAGAGACCTTGGTCTGGAAGTTTGAAGCATCAATTTTTGTTAGTCTGTAACAAATTTTGTCATATAGGTTTTTAGCATTAACACATTCCTGGCAGAAGGCAGTATAGAGAAGTGGTTTAAGGCTCTGAGCTACTAACCTGGGGAGACATGGGTTTGAATCCCATAGCCCCCACTTGCATGCTGTATGATCCTGAGCAAGTCACTTAACTTTCTTGTGCTCCCAGGTCGCACCTATAAACAAGCTTTCAGCTTAGCGTCTCTCCTGGTAAAAAAACAAACAAAAAAAAACTAGATTAATCATCAGTATATTTTTATTTCCCCAAGATATTTTTTAAAACAGATTGTGTTTCTAATTTATAATTAATGACTAAAGTCATTAAAGATGGCTGGCATTAATGATATTTAAAAATCCATTCCCTCTGAGTTACTTTTTGACTTTACATACTGGATTTGCACTGTGGATGTATTAGGAGGGAGCTGGCACACATTTCTAATGGTAAACAGCACAGCACCACATCAACATGTTTAATTTATTCATAGTGTGTGTGGCCAGAGAACAGGGACTTTTAAAAACTTTGCAAACCAATACCTCAGTTTAGGAGGAGAATAAAAGCCCAGAAACAAGGCTTTTTGGAGCACAATTGAACAGCGCCTCAGCACATGACAACAGGGAAAGCAGAGAAGACAGCTCAGCAGCCTAAACCCAGGATTGGATTTCAAGCAGAAACATACTCCAGAGCAGGAACATTTGTAGAACAAGCATTTATCAATGCCGAATGTTGCTTGCTTATATGTGATGTTTAGGTATTTGGAAGTGCAAGTACATGCCTAAGAAGACCACAGAGGACCCTGGGCGGTAGGGTGGGCAACTCTAAAGTCCCGGCAGAGCTCCATTGAGCTCGCTCACTCCCCCTCTCTCACTCGATTATTCTATTTCTTCCCACACTTCAGGCTGCTCTTCTGTACTGGGCTCTTGCTTGCGTTGGTGCCTTTTTCTGCCCACAAAGAAATCTGCAGCAGTCCTGACAGAGCTCTTTTGAGCTCGCTCCCTCCCCCTCCCTCCCTCGCTTGTTCTATTTCTCTCAGTGCTGCAGGCTGCCCTTTTGTACTGGAGTCCTGCCTGCATTGGTACCTTTTTCTGCCCACAAGAAATCTGCAACAGTCACGACAGAGCTCCATTGAGCTCGCTCACTCCCTCTCTCTCACTCGTTCTGTTTCTCCCGGCACTGCAGGCTGCCCTTTTGTACTGGGCTCCTGCCTGCATTGGTGCCTTTTTCTGCCATAAAGAAATCCGCAGCAGTCCCAACAGAGCTCAGCTGAGCTCGTTCACTCCCCCTCTCTCTCACTCGCTCGATCGCAATCTGTCCCAAACACTGATTTCCCACAGAGACCGTGCTATTCTGTGCCAGAAGTGTAAAAACATATTTCGACCAGGATGTGAAAAATGACAGCTGTGTCCTGTTCATAAGGAGGTGTGAAAAAATGCCAGTGTTGAAAATCTGGCGTGAAAATATTACAAATTTGCGAAGTTATAAGTGTGCATGGAAACTGTGCAATGCACACCTGTAACACAGTCATTTGATGGACCATCAAATTTTCAACATAGGCATTTTAGGACCTCTGCTCATGAACAGTGTCACTGTCATTTTGTTAATCTGTCCCAAACACTGATTTCCCACAGCAACAGCTATTCTCTGCAGGAAGTGCAAAAACACATTTCGGCCAGGATGTGAAAAATGACAGCTGTACTGTTCATAAGGAGGTGTGAAAAATGCCAATGTTGAAAATCTGGAGCGAAAATATTGCAAATTTTGAAGGTTATGAGCTATAGAGAACCGCGCAATGCGCCAGAAACAGTCGCTTTTTGGATTTTTTCCACCAAATTTGAAACATAGGCTTTTTGAGAGCACATCTTTTCATGAACACTGGCACTGTCCTTTCATTAATCAGTCCCAAAAGGTGATTCCACACCTTTACCACAAAATCACCTTTCGGGACGAAATAACACCATGACAGTGGCTGAATTCATGAAGAGGGGTCCCAATAACCCCATGTTGAAAATTTGGTGCCAAAATTCCCAAAACTGCCTGAGATATGCACCAAAGTTGAAAAAACCCTATTTATGCCATTATACAGCTTACCGGCATTTCTTCAGTTCGCGGTTGGCTTTGAAGAGTACAGACGTGATCCCGGTCCACCGGAGATCGTCATGCTGGACTCCGGAGATAAGTATGGGATGGGGGGTGGGGAGGCAGGGTGCGCAGAGGAGGGGTGCAGGTTGTGCGAGGGACCACAGACTCAACAAAGGACCGTTTTCTGTTTTACAGGGTGTAAAAAAAAAAAAAAAGGAAAAACATTGCAGGACAGTTTTTCTTTTTACAGGGACATTTGGTATGCTGGGGTGTGCTCCCAACATGCCACCTGAGTGTGTTAGGGGACTGTAGCCGACGGGGATTGGGCACCCCATCAGCACATAATGGGGGAAGAACCGAGGGGATTTCGCACCCCCTGGCACACAATTCATTGACTGGGGGCATTATGCCAATGGGCAGTGGGCTCCCCATTGGGAAATTCAACTTGGAAGGGGGGCCTGAAGCTGATGGGGATTGGGCGCCCTGTTGGCAAAGAAAGCAGGGGGGCATGATGCCAAGGGAATTGGCCACCCCCTTGGCATACAGCGTCAATTTCGGTGTGGGGACATTATGCCAATGGGGACTGGGCTGTCTGTCGGCAAACTGGGTTGGGGGCATGCAAGATACCACCCTACGGTGACGGGTTGCTCACTCATTGCAGCGGAATGGCTGATGCTGCAATGACAAGGTGGCCCCTGATTACAGCGGCTAAAACGTTTCAAGGTGATGGTATGCTGGTTGAACTAGTGTCAGCAGCAGTGTGCCACCCCATTGGGGAATGCGGGCCAAGCCTCAAAAGGTGGGGCGTGGGCACTGGCCACAACAGTGCCACACCTCCACAACCTGCTTCTGCAGCAAGCTGCCACAACGTGTTTCTTGCACATGTGCGCAAGCAACATAAAAAGTATTTTACTTATTTGAAGTCTTCATGTCAACAGTGCTCAGTGGGTGATCACCTCCACCTCTGACGTTTTGCTCATGCATGCGCTTTCTCATGGAGACATCAAGACTTTAAGGAAAAATACTTTTTATACAAATCATCCTGCTCCAGAGTGTGGTTTTGCTTGAAATCTGATCCTGGGTATGGGTTGCCCAGCTGCCTTCTCTGTTTGCCAAGGTGACTACAATGAAAATAAAAATGGACATATTGATGTTTTGTCAGAAATGCATTACTACTAAAAATATATATATATGATTATTTTTTCCCACTGATGAATACTGTCGCTTTAAATGGTCCCCATGACATAGTCTGTAAGTGCTCTTAGATTTTCATAGCTTAAAAGCAGCCATGACAGCATAACTATAGGACTTTTTACCTGGATGTGAGTGCTAGATTTGTACCACAAACTCTTATGCTACATGCTGCCAAATGCAACATTCCACCTTAGTGTATGCTGCATACTGAGGCCACATTTGTAGTGTGCATGCACAGTAGCCCTCTTCTACAGCAGTGCTGTCTCACTGGGCATTTTGTTCCAAGCCAAGATGGTGGTGGGATGCCAGGAGGCCCTCTGTGGAGAAGAATCTTGCACAGTGCTGCACGGAGGAACATCCATATGCTAGCAGAAGGATGGAGGGGTGTTGTCACTGTACAGATCACTGGCGAGACCCAACCTGGAGTACTGTGTCCAGTTCTGGAGATCACATCTCAGAAAGGACATAAACACTTTGGAGGATGTCCAGAGGAGGGTAACTAAAATGGTGCAGGGGCTCTATCAGATGTCTACGAGGAGAGACTGAAGGACCTCAATATGCACAGCCTGGAAGAGGGGAGGGATGAGGGGGACATATAGAACAGAGACCTATAAATATCTCACGGGAGTAAGTAAGGTACAGGAGGGAACTATTTTTCTGCGAAGATGCTCAAAAACAAGGGGATGTGCAATGAAGCTAGAGGAGGAAAAGATTAGGAGAGATGCAAGAAAGCATTTCTTCACTGAAAGAGTTGTGGATGCCTGGAATAGTCTTTCAGTGGAGGTGGTGGAGACAAAAACAGTGGTGGGCTACAAGCATGCATGGGGTAGGCAGAAGGTAATCTCAGTTTGGAAACGGCGGGGGGGGGGCGGGCAGGAAGCCAGAGATCAAATAGCGACTGCAGTTACAGGATAGTATAGGCAGGGGAAAATGGGCAGACTGGGTGGGCTAAGCACTTCTTATTTGCTGTCAAATTCTATGTTTCTGTGTTTCATACCAAGTGCTGCAATGCCTGTAGCGTACTCACCACTGCAGAGAGCACAAATGTCCACACTGACGCACCTGTGCAGCACTACTGATGCAGTCCACACTCATCTGCTGGAAGTGGATCAGCAACTCTGCGCTGCAAGGTTAGTGTAAATACACCTGACTTGGTCTGAATTTGTGGAGAATAAAAACTCTTGAGGTTTCAAATAATAGTACTCACTCCAATAATAAAATAAACTTCAACAAATTCTTTATTTTGACCAACCACTGAGAAATATGGCCAGGGTGATGTATCATAGCCAGTATGCCACTTTGCCAGCCTCATGATATGGTGTTCACTGGGTAGCACCTCAAAACAAGCCTCTGCTCAGCGTGCCTCTCCTGGTTAGCAATGCTTAAATAAATAGACAACTAAGGTGAATAAAAGTCATAGTTTAGTAGTCATGTCCATTGAGAATGTACTGTATTCTGAGTGACTGGTCACAAGAAAGAATGTTTTGAACGTTGTTTCATTATTGGGGTGAGCCCAATCATTTGGATCCTCTAGGATCAAGTCAGCAGGGGTTTCCCCAATACCTTAAAACTGTTTTATTCCAGGCTTACAGAAAAAGGACCACATATCTCATCCTAGAATTGAACAAAAACACTTGAAAATTGGTTGACTAGCCCTGCTGACAGGTATTTATTTAAGCAAAGCAAATTGGTGACAATGACAAGAAAATTCAATGCATGACAAATTCCAGGGTACAAAAATCAAACACACACAGTGAGTAAATGCACAACAGTGGAGCAATAAGGTTTCTATTCCAGTACCAAAGGACAAGTCAATTAAGCAGTGAAAATATTTTACAACTTTAAAGATAAGAATTTTAAGGAAGACATTCAATGTAGCAGACAAACATGAGCAATGAGATCAATAAAAGCCCGTTTAAATTCAACAGATAGAAACAGGGACATACAGTAGTTTGGAGCAGGGAGCAATAGTTGCTTCAGAATGTCAGAGCAGTTAAGATGGTTAAGGTGTGCACTGGAACTCACCTTATTGATATGAGTACATAACTGAGAGCTCTTAAAGGGACACCATCAATGTTTTCTGCATCATATTATTTCTTGACAAAAATCCAAATTTTCTGATTGCTTGACTTTCTAAAATTCAATGATGTTGCTGGTTGCTTCTCTGCCTCCCTGCTTCATAGAATTGAAATGCATGCTAATGTATAGTTATACCAACTTTGTGATGACTCATATCCTTGATCTACTCTTATTGCATATCTCTTGAACATTAGAAACACCCCCAGACTGTTCAGCAGCCACAATGCAGTTATCTCCCTTACTCCCACTGCATAATCACTGACTGGACTGTGTCGGAGTGTTCCTAAGTCCGGTAAAGATGCTGTGGGAGGAATGTAGACAAACACATTTTTGTGTGGTAACACCAGTATGGTGGACAATCTGTTTTTCACCTTTGAAAAGAACAAAAATTAGTCAGAATCAAATTACCAGTAAGATCAGTAATCTCTACATAATGTGAACAATTATAACATGTGTTTCTTTAACCTGGGGACACTTTGAGACCTATGGGGTTGACAGTATCCCTTTAAATATGCATACATTCAAACAATCAAGTTCAGTGTCAGGTGAAGACAACAGCAGCAGCTGAGAAACATACTGATTAACTAAATTACTTTTTCTTGCAAACAACATTTTATTAAAGCTAAATTACTTGCATTCAGAGCAATTATGGTGCGTAAGTAGAGAAACTGCAGGCTCCAAAAAAGAATCAGATTTTGTTTGCATCTTACAGCATTCAATTGCTTTGTGCCTTATGTTGCCACCTGGAGATTTTTCTCAGTGTGAACTGTTTTTTTGTAATTGTAAGTTATTTCAGAATACACTCTTGTTTACTTATTTATCATATTTGTTCTGCCCACAGTGATTTAGACTGAACATATGTTTGTTAGGATGGAAAATGTTACTCAGTTGAAATTGCTTTTGACGTGATATTGAACAAGAGTTGTTATTTGGCTGAGATGATGACTAGACAACAGTGATGAGTCCCAACAGGGTAAAATATCTGTCTGCAGTTTCTCATCTCAGCCTAAACTGGATCAGGTGTACAGGCTTGTATAAATAAAGATGTCCATTCTGGCAAAGCCTTGTTCACCTGCCTTGCACGAGGATTTGCATGCCCATGATGCTTTGCACTAAGATGGAGGCTTTAGAGAGTGATTTTGAGAGAAACACAAAAAACAAGCAATCTGTACAAAACTTGTTTCATATTTGTGATGGACAGGACCATATATAATCTTCTGAATCTTTCTTCTGGGGAAACCCACTGAAACATCACGCAGGTCACTTCCAGAGAAGTGTTCAGCATCAAATCTAAACTAATAATTAAAACAAACCAGAGTTACATTGGGATAGTTCCGTATAGACCCCCTTTCCACATGCTCTTTACACTTTGCATATGCTGACTGTGAATGAATTTAAAACCTTTTTAGAATTTGCTGGGTGCGAGGTATGTGTCACCTTTTTGTGCAGTGGATAATATCTAAGTAACATTAGAATACATATAGAATTACCTAAAGATACATGTATTTAGTTTTCACAATATTTTCTATGCATGCTGTATGATTTTGCACCAATGTATGTTTGTATTTATATACAGTATGTATATGTGTACAGTATGTATTAAAGTATGTACGTACAGCAAAGCCAGGCATGATGCAACACAGTACCTTGGAGAAAATTACATGTCACAAAACACTGCATGACAAAAGGGTTTAATTTATGTATTTATTTTATTTATTGAAATCTAGAAATTACAACCCTTTGCATCAGGGACCCTTTGTCAAAATTTTCAATTTTTCAGTTGCCACTGAATTGCACTGTTCCCAGCCGCATACTGCAGCAATTGTATACATACTGTATAAGATAAGCCTTACCTGACCTGTAACCTGTCTCAATCTGTATCATGTTGTCCTTTGTACTTAACATTGTAATTCCTGTACCCTCCTGGGTCGTACCTGAAAATAAGCAGTTGTCTAGTGTACTTACTTGGAAAACAAAAGCTAAATAAATAAATAAATAAATAAATAAACTCTGCAGTAATGCTGCAAGGTACTATGTTGCATCCTAGCTGATGTTACTGTATGCTTTTATATATGTGGGAACCCTGTTGCAGCTGTCTCCAGGAACTCTTTGTCTGTAACGAATGTGGTAGTAGTTTAGGTATAATAAAATTAGTTCTGCTGCACACCTTAATCAGTTGCAGGCTAAAGGCACATACGAAGTCTAAGGGTAAGAGATCATGGTTTCACTCAAATAGCTTTAGCAATAAACAATGCTCCTTGATGTCACAAATATATATATATATATATATATATATATATATATATATATATATATATATTAAAAAGCAAGAGAAGAGATGGATTCTGGAGGACTCAAATCCTGTTTTAGTTCAAATATCCTCAGTACTCAGAATATTAATGAAATATAAGCTGAATTTATTTAAATGTTATATATTGAAATTCTTTTTCCATAGTAAATAATCACTTTAAGTGGTTTAAAGAACAGTCACAGGGTAGGATTCACGATGCATTCAGTTTCAAAGTCCCACTCCGCAACGGCTGTTGCCGACTGTAATCGCCCGCAGCTGCGGTGGTTGCAATCCACAGCCACAGCAGTTGCGGAGGGTGTTACGGCTGCTTCCACCAGCCATAGCCCATTCCCGCAGCTGCACCCATCACCCTGGTGACACCGCCTGCAAGCGGCCGTAACCCGTGGAGCCAGTCATAATCCGGCTCCACCTCTGTGAATACCCACTGCTGTGGGTAACCTGCGGCTCCACAAGTGGCAACCCACTTGTGCAGTGGTTGACCCGTAGTTGCGGGTCTTTCAAAAGCTTCGTGAATTCTGTACTCAGTCTTTAGCAGCAAAGCATTTTGCTTGACCGTTCAACCAGCTCTGCATGCTATGTTCAGGTGCATGTTGTGTTCTCATTCAGATGTGAACTCTGTTCCAATATTTAATTAAATCATGTCATAAGGATGTCTACATTAGGTGGAAATGTCTGCATGAGCAACAAGAGCATGACTAAATCTACCAACATGGCCGCATATATTAATAAACTTGTTATACCAGCATCTCAAAAAAAAATCTTAATTTTGATTTGCTGGTAAGAATTTTTGATAGAAAAAAAAAACCAAAACATTTGGGTAGGCCCCAGTGACAATATGGAGCAAACAAAAGAGAAATGATAGTAAGTATGACATAATTTCTTCTTTCTCTGTTTCACCACATTGTTGCTGGGTTAGTCATAACTGCTGGGCAAGCAGTACAGTAACCTGACTGGTGGGGGTATTTTCCTAAATTCTGATTTGTCCACTTTTTGTCTGCAAATTGCAGAACTGTGCACCCAAAAGTTGTATCCACCAGAACTCTGAATGTCTATTCTGTGATGCATCACAAATATATGTAGACAGGACCAGGAGCATGCTTTGCAAAACTTGATTAATGAGGAATCTGCCCTTCCTGCCCAGGAGGCTGCCAGAAGCCAGGACAAATGTACTTTCACTGATGCTGGGGCTTTCACTTTGGAACTTGCCTCTCAACCTCCTGCCTCATAAACCAGGGACAAGGCTTGAAAAAATCAGGGACACATTTTCAACATTAATGATATCTACTCAGGAAGCTGGTAGAACAAGGGGCTTAGAGTAAAATGCAATTTCTAAATTAGAACAAGTCTGTAACTTTAATGTTCGACATTAATTTGTGCTTGTAATCCCCACAGTTTAGTCACAGAAACACACATTTTAGGAGGGGCAGAGTAAAATTTTGAGGTAAAATCAGGGACATCCCTGAAAATCAGGGACAGGTGAGAGGTATGCTTTGGAACTTGCTATATCAGCCTTTACTAAGTATGCCCAGACCCATGTAGTCAAGTTGGCATTGCCAGCCTTCTGATCCCTCATTGCTGATCCATACAAAAGCAAATACATTATCTCACTGGGAAAATGGTAGTTTATTCACCTGGTAAAGGTGATTGCACGAGCGTCACCTTACAGCATCCCCCACCCATTACCATCAGGGTTACGTCCACCTCATAGGCTACAGATGTACATGTGGCCAGATGTTTGAGATCTGATCTGCCTAGATCTTTCTCCTTACCACAGAACTCCGGTTTCAATTCTTCTAAAGCTGTGTTATCTGTAGAGTTACTTTGGCAAAGCTTGCTATGATATTAAGGGACATATATAAATGCAAGAATATACACATTACAGCCTGATACGTACAGCAATAGAAAATACTCCGTGAACGCTATATTCATATTAAGTTGGTTTATTGTCCTACTGACTATACAATAACTCTGTCCAGCCCATACGGCATGCTGAAATGCTCAGAGAACAAGAGCTTCAAAGCAGTAATAGAGTATCCTTGTTTCTTCGTTAATACAAGCGTTAGCTGGAGTATCATCAGAAGCAGAATGCCTGGGTGGGTTCTAGGATGCTGTAAGGTGATGCTCATGCAATCACTGTTACCAGGTGAGTAAACTAACATTGCATGTTGCATCACCTTACAGCATCCTCCATCCATTACCTTCTGGGTTCTAAGAAGCAGTGAGATATATTTCAGGAGGGATCGGATGATGTTCCAGCTAAGGTCCCTTATAATTAAGTAACACTTTCCTAGCAAAGTTCACTTTTTCAACATTGGCTATGTCCAGTCTGTTGTGTCTAGTGAATGTCTTTCGGATGAGACGTTAAAAACCGAGGTCCCATCTGCCTGGATTGGTAGTAGTTCAGGTGGATGTTAAAGATCCCATGGCACTTCTCGAAAAGAGTAGGGGAATTTTTATTGAAAAACAAATAATACAAGAACAGTATTACATCATACAATCTTCTAAAAATGAAAATCAAAAGAACATAAATAAGTACTTCATCATACAGTAACCCCAACCTCTACCAACCCTCCCCCCACACCAAAAGAGTAGGGGAACTTTTATTAAAGCAAATAATACCAAACGGTATCACATCATACAACTAATAAAAAGGAAAAGCAACGAAAACCAAAAAGCATTGCATCATATAAACACTCTGAACATATCCAACCCCCCCACTCCAAAAGAGTAGAGGAATTCGTATTAAAATATACAGAGTAAAACAAAGAGAAAAGACAAGAAATACAGGGCTCACAAAAGACAAGCAAGCACAAAACTGCAATAATCAAATATTTGTCCCCAAAAACCCACCATCAGGAGCATAAAAATAAATAAATCATGTAAACTGAAAAACAAATTCTCTGTAACAAGAAGAAAAACGGAAGTGCAATAACCTTCACTCAGGCGTTTGTAAGAAAGAAACAGTGTTCCACCCCCTCCACCATGTATGCAGCAAAGACGTTGGAAAAGCTAGTCATTCCTTAACATAAACATACATGTGATATCTCCCTGTCTACGCAGGAGACTCCTGTTTTTTTTGACTGAACTCCCTCCCTCCCTCCTGGGAAACAAAATCTCCTGCTTAAGTAAAATTCTGTCCACATAATCCATATTTTTTGGGCAGATAAAGACACATAAAAATTAAATCAGTGATGAACAATGTGTCTGATAACTTTATATATTTAGTTGTTTATTCTTTTTAGTGCTTATTCTTGACAAAATGAAATACATTACATTTTTGTAATTACTTTTTTCTTATTTTTTTAAGGACAAACTCACAATATTACGGCATCTCCCTACTAGCTGGCCAATCTCCCTCCTAATTTGACCCAAATCTCCCTCTTAAGCAAGTTGGACATATCACATGTATGCATAAAGCGCTCAAATTTTATGTTCTATTTTAAGCTATAAACCCTGTAAAGACAACTGTTTTTGTTGCAACACAAATTGACATCTCATTTGCCAAATAACCCATTTAATTATAGTGAAAAGCATTCGCGATATCATCTTATAATAACCCTGCCAAAACCCAGGCTCATACTGACCATAGACCAACATTTTCATAAGTCATGACCCGCATCTGAGGAATGCCCCAAGAGGAGGCCAATAAACCCCACAAATCCTTAATATATCGACATTGAAAAAACAAATGTGACATTGTTTCAATAAATGATTCACAACCCTCCCTCAAACAAGACCACTCTGAAACACCTTTATGAAAATGATTACCCCAGACATTCAAACGGGAATGTCAACAAAGCCACACAGTATCCCACATTTTAAGGGGAATCTAGATTCAGTCAATTGACCCAACACATCAGAAAGAACTATGGAATTGGGCAAAATAAGGCAAGGAACACGAAAGCACATTGGATGCAGAATCCTTTGATATTCCAACTTTCTAGCCGTGTGCAAAAGATCTGTGGTGGTAACATGCCAAGCCTTATGTTTTCTGCAGACTTCCAACAAATAAGGAGACATGTCATGTGGAATAATTGAAAATTTACCCCAAGTCAAAGACTCCCACCTGTGCCAAAAATAAAGACACCTATCCTTAAGAAAAGGGGTCCACACAGATTGCTTACTTAATAAGATGGGCACAAAATTATGATAAAGAAAAATAGAAAAAAAGAAAATCACAGGATTTAACATATTGAGACCTCCCTGAGCAATAGGTCAATAAGTACAAGTCCATTTAATTGGGTTCAAACGACTTCCCGAATCAACTGAAAGGACACACTATACAGCTTAACCTCAAGTTTAATAGGCAAATGATATAGTTGACTAACATGAAGAAATAAAGGCACAATAAAAGATTTATACATATACACACATTTCTTTTTTGACATGGGGTAACTTTTCCATCTGCCCACCTTATCATCAGCAAGAGCCAAAGCCCACTCCCAGTTCAGAGAAGTAGGATCCGGGGCTCCAAACAAAAACCCAAGAAGTTTAACTGGAATACTAACAATAGGGATACCCCCAACATCCGTTCCTGTTTCCTCCAAAACTCAAAGACTCATGACTTTACTTTTAACTTTATTAACCTGAGAACTAGAAATTCCAGAGAAAGCATCCACAACCAGCAAAGCCCATGCCCCAGAAGCCTTATCTGCCACCAGAATTGTGGTATCATCCGCATATGCAAGTGCAACAGAAAACGAAATACTCCTTACGCCATGCATGGGTGAGATCCCAACCCCCAAATTCAAAACCTGCAATAAAGGGTCTAAAGAAAATATATATAAGAGAGGGCTCAACGGGCACCCCTGCAAAACCTCTCTCTGAATCTTAACATATTTCCCAAGGCTTCCATTGACTAGGGGGCAAGATGAAGCCACACCATACATGGTCCTAAGCCAATTAACAAAAAGATCAGGAACACCGTATTGTTTCAATACCTGAAAAAGATAAACATGTGGAACTTCATCAAATGCTTTAGCCTGGTCAAAGGAAATCAAATAGCCTGATACCCCAGGGTCATCAAAAACCTCCCTCAAAACTTTTGCCACGTACCCCAAAGCACGGTGAGGAATAGCACATACCTGACTGGGGGAAATGGCTTCTTGAGCAATCTAAGAAAGACATTTGCACAATATTTTACATAAAATCTTCCAATCAACATTGATAAGGCTGATAGGTCTCCAATTCTGAAGAACCGCCTTATAACCTTTATTCTTATATAAAAAAATCAAAATACTATCCGCCAAAGCTGACGGAATCGGGACCTGGCCTGATAGAACATCATTAAAAACGGACACTAGATACCGGCCAAGCAGTCCCTTCAATTTCTTATAAAAGGCCCCAGGAATACCATCTGGCTGCAGCATAGGACCCAGTAGGTTGACTCCCTATGACATCAACAACTTCTTTACAAGTCACAGGAGAAGTCAACATCACTTTATCAGCCTCCAACAACCTAGGGATGTCAAGCTGATGTAGAAAGTCAGCAATTCCAAGGAAAGGCAAATCTTTCTCACAAAATGAGGCATCTACAAACTCCTGCACTGCCTCCTGTATAGCATCCCCAGTAGTCACAACAGCCCCAGAAACAGTCTGCACGGAAGACATAAATTTAGATTCAATCCTACGTGAACAACAGTCATGCGGGTTAACATTCTGTGCCCTACCTTGCGTCCCAAATTTTTGTTCTAACAATAAGGAGTGCGCCCTGCCATATTGATAAGTACACATTTCAGCTGTGACAGCCCGGACATTATCAGAGAGGACTTCTCCAGTTTCTACTGAACGGGACAATAGTGACTGTAAACGATCTCGGAGGTGTAAATAAGTAAGATATTTCATATTAGCAGCCTTCTTTGCTAAGGAGCCACAAAGGTCCTTCAGGTCACGTTTAGTGTCCTGCCACCAAAACAATGAGTTGTCGTATAGCTCAAAAACAGAAAACCTGGCCTCCAGTTCCTCCTGTATAGCAGACCAGATGTCTGCCTCATCCAACAAGGCCGAATTCATCCTCCAAATAGGATTGGGGTTAGGTTTATTTAAAGGGGTGCCTACCAAAGGTTTAATTAATTTATGATCCGAAGTCTCCACAGGAGAGACTGAAAAAGAACTCACTGAAAGCCACTGAGAGGCAAACAGAAAATCAGTCCTAGTCATTAAATTCCCCTTAGAAAAGGTGTGATCAGATAAACAATATATTTCGGCAGCACAGTCCTTTAAATGAGCTTGCTTATACATGGCATTCAAAAAGTTAGTATCAGCATACAATTTTTGCGTATGGCCAGTCTTGTCAGAAAGGGACAACACACAATTAAAGTCACCCCCCCATGAACACAGATTTAGTGGTATACAGAAAAGACTGCACTTTCTTTAAGAGATCCACCCCCTGAAACTTAGTCTGATAATTATAAACATTAATCAATCTTAGATCATGAGCTCCAAGTCTCGCATCCAAGATACAGACCCTGCCAGGGATCAAATCAATGAGATGAGAGACTCGGAGATCCGGAATTGAAATCAAAAAAACAACACCAGAACAGGATTCCTCCCCCAGAGACCAAAAAGAAGGACCCCAAAACCAGTCACAAGATGCCCTATTAGTTTCTCTAAGCGTATGCAGGCATGTGTCTTGTACCAAACAAACATCCATATGATGTCCTGCAAGGATAGAGAAAGTAGTAAGACTCCTCTTATGGTTTTTGATACTACTGGTATTAATAGAACTCAAAGTCAGATGAAAAGCCATCATCGGGTGTCAGTAGAGCCCAGATTAGCAGAGGGTACTGCCTTGGAAACCTTTCCAGAAAAATGTTTGGATTTGTTTTTCTTTTTAGTCCCCCCTTTAGAGTCCTGGAAAGGAAGTTCAGAATCAGTAATGTTCTCAGGCTGGGAGGAAATCCTGGAAGAGGAATCAGAATCACCGTCTTCCTCCTCCCATTGTTTACGTTTAGTCAAAGTAAGAAATCTATTCTGAAGACCAATATCAGAGTCACCCAAGTCAATCAAACCCTGACCCAATTTTTGGGAGGCATTGCGTGTTATTCTTCTGGATTTTTGTTGTTCCCATTCCTCCATCATAGGAGGAGGCATGACAGGAGCTCGGGAGGTAGAGGGGGCAGAAGGCAACTCAGGAACAGTAACACCCCGATCTGCCACAGAATCCTGTGAAGAAAGGGCAGTATCAGCCACTGCTAAATCTTCCCTGTCCATAGAAAAAGGCACAGGAACAAGAAGCTGCACTGGATCCAAGGGAGAAAAGGGATCTTGCACAGGAGGGGACACTAAAGGTGACACAGTAACTTGAGAGGAGCGTGAAAGCTGGGGGGAAAAATGGGAAAAATTCCTGGAGCAGGGTGCTTCGTTAGGCTGCTGAGCAGGAGACTCATCCTCCATATCTGAACCAGCACCCCCAGTATTATGGGAGGCCCAAGGGCAATCCCTGAAAGTATGAGAAGTCTTCTCACAGAGATTACAGCTAATAGGGGTTTGGCATGACAAGATCACATGACCAATTCCTTCACACTGCGAACATTTCATTTTATCACAAGCACTACTCAAGTGGGTATGGGCTCCACACCAGAAACAATATCAGGGCTGGCCAGCATAAAAGAGGAAACCATGATCTCTCCCCAAATGAAAACAACTGGGTAAATGTCAGATGACTCCCTTTTCTATACGAAGCCGTACCCTGATACGCCACCCCCCCTGTCCAAATATCCTCTGAGTCCATGACAGGGTCAAGAATGTCAAGCACTGTACATTTAGATCGTAACCAGAACAAAATATCAGAAATGGAAACACCTTCATTTTTAAATAACACAGTAATCGTCTGGAAGGCAGGCTTGGTTAAAGGAATCACTGAGAACACAGACCATTCTGGAGTACGTTTAACAGACTGGTAACGTTCCCAAAAAAGTTCTAATCCAGCAGCAGTCTTAAAGCTAACATCAAAAATAGGGTCCCCAGAGGTATGAATTAGAGCATAAAGTTCCTGAGCCGAAAAACCCATACTGTCTTTCAATAAGGTGCGACCCACATGAATGTGGTCTGGGAAGGAGTCCAAACCCCCTTTATACTTGAGACGAACAGCATTCCTGTGTTTAGCAGGTTCAGGAAGTGTATGAAAGAGGCCTGCACAGGTCTTCTGAAAGGGTCTACCAGGTCCTCAAGAAACACTAGGGTAAGGAACATTTTGTTTTAAAAGCTCGGGGGGCAGCATGGCCAGGGTCCGACGTAAGAACACCAGGTGGAAGTTCCAAGTCAGGAGTCACAGAGGTGATGACAAAAGGGGGGAAAGACACAGGTTGTGAGGAACTAACAGAGGCAGCCTCAGCAGCAGGAAAAAGTACTGGAGAGTCAGACAATTCCAAGGATGAAGGAAGGGCCAAAGGATCAGGGGCTGCATCCACAGGCCAGGGAGGAGATACCCACGGCAGATCAGGCACTGATTTGACCCAGCCAGCTGCCATTAAGGCTTCAGCCACTGTCCTGCTGGTTACCAAGATACTATTATCATAGTCAGGGAGAGAAACATCGGAAACCTGTGCATCAGGAGCAGATAGCACAGCACAGGGTGAGGTAGTAAGCGGGACAGGAGAGCCCTCTGAACCAGAAAAACAAGCCTTAGTAGGAGCCCCAGAGATCTTCCCTTCTTGAGACAAATTAGAATGATCAGCAGAAATTACAGTACCTTCTTGAAAAGGAAGCCCCAAATCCTGCACCACCTCGCCAGTAAACGGCCGTTCGGTAAGTCCTAGAAAGACAGGGCTTCCAGTAGGCAGACCGTCCGTTGGCGTTCCAGACTGAATGCAGTAACTAGAGGAGACCTGTATTTTAGGCCATGAGTGATCTACAGGAGGAAAATCCAAAATGGAGCCAGCCTGACAGTTTTGGGACTCACGACGCTCTTCTCAAGCAAGAAGAGCTCGCAAATATTTGCTCCGAGATGAAAAAGACCGGTAATGTACAGACTCCTCGGACAGTGCAGCAGGTGCTGCCTCTGCAGAGAACATAGCAGAAGTACTAGAACCAGAACTAGTGGAACGCTCAACAGGAGCCGCCGGAAATCCAGCCCCAGAACAAACTATAGAAAATCCAACCTCAGTAACGTCCATAGCTTCAGGAATGACAACAGTAGAAGCCTCTAGTAAAAACTAAGCAGGGGAGGAGGACAACTCCCGAGCTCCAGCAGCCATCACACGTTCTCCTCCACCACCAGGATCCAGAGGCTCCGCTATCTTGGCCAAAGTCCAGGATGACAAAGGGTCCCCCACAGGAGAGTAAGAGAATTTCTCCGGTGTCCTGGCCAAATTTCCCTCATTCACTAAAAATACCACCAACAGCTTAATCTGGTTCAAGGTCAGTTGGCATTCATCTGTATCCCCCATCCCCGGGTCGTGCCTAAAAAAATAGTCAGGATTTGTCTAGTGCACCTACCCGGTCAACAAAAACTAAATAAATAAATAAAATAAAAAAGTATGTATTGAGCACCAAGTTGCTGCTGCACAAATGTCTTGTATGGAGGCCTCATTCCGCTCTGCCCAGGATGTTGTCACTGCCCTAGTGGAGTGTGCCTTTATGCCCTGTGGTGGTGGTGCTAGTCTCTGTAACTTGTAGGCCTCAGTGATGGCATGTTTAATCCAGCTGGCTAGTGTGGAGTTAGCTGCTGCTTGGCCTTTTCTTGGTCCACCTGGCACTGCGAATATTCTGTCTGATAATCTGAAATCCTTTATTCTGATTAAATATGTGGTGATGACTCTTTTCATGTCCCAATGTTTGACTTCCCCTACCTGCCCTTGATCGGTCTGCATATTCCATGCTGGTAGGTCAATGGATTGGGATATTATGGAAGGGTGTGGCCACTTTAGGGACAAAAGAGGGGGTGGCTCGTAGTGTCACTCCATCATTGTGTATTGTCAGGAAGGGGGGTTTACAGGAGAGTGCTCTGATCTCGCTTATCCTTCTGGCTAAGCAAATTGCAGGTAGAAAAACTGCCTTAAATGATACCTGTTTAATGACGGTGGTTGCCATTGGTTTGAAGGTTGCTTTAGTGACTGCATCTAGCACTGTGTTTTGATCCCAGTGTGCCAGTGTCAGCCTGTGATTCAGGTGAATGTTGGTAGCTGCCTTTAAGAACCTAAGTATATCTGGATATGATCCTGGGGAGTAACCTTCAATAAGGCCTGCACCTGTGCCAATTGCTGCAGCTTGAACTCTCAATGAGGATGGCAAGAAGCCCCCTGTCTACCCTTTGTTGTAGGAATAACAGGACATGAGAAATGGATATTGGTTGCGTCCCGATTTGGTTGTCTGATTGCCAGTTCTGGAATATGAACCACTGTTTCTTTTTTTTTGAAATAGTAACTTTATTAAGATTTTCCATCTTATAATTACAGCAATACACACAAAAACCCAGACATATTCCAAATAAATAAATAAGTACTTACAAAGGGTTCAATTATAAAGAAAAAAAGAAAAAAAAAGGGGGGGACAGATAAGAAGAGAAATTCAACTATACTATATCCAATCAGAAAATGCAAATCCTTCCAGTTCTTGTTAGTTCATATAATTCTGAAAATCTATTATCAATGCAAGCTTTTATTAACTTCCTATATCTCTACTTATTATTGAGGACCATAGTCTAGAAGAAATACATTAATAAATTAGGCATACATAAACCAAACAAATCATCTACCTAAAAGTAGGAATTTCATATTATTTCTTAGTATATGAAGAGAGTGTCGGGGGGCGGATAGGAGACCTTCCACTCTCACATCTCTGGGTGTCACTCTGCTTAGGGCGGGTCAACCCAGGAATATAATAAAGGAAACTTCCACTTTATGGATCTGGGAATCAGGCATCATCTGGTGAAGTAATGGGTTGAAGTCCCCCCCCCCTTACTTCTATTTTGTTCCTTCATCAAGCTTTGATTTCTCATCAATTAAGAGTGTTCAGCCAGGATATCTAGAATATTTTTATTCTCTTTCTCTGCCTGGTAGTGAAAAAATGGTAACCACCTCGCTCTGAATTTTTCTATATTTTGCCTCAGTTTAGCCATAAGCTTCTCCAGTACCAATATGTGTAAACATATGGAGTACCAGGCATATGGAAGGGGTAATTTATCAGTAAGCCAATTCTTTGTGATAGTTTTATGTGCTGCAGCCAAAAGAATATAAAATAAGTATATTTGTGTTCTTGTTTTAATCTGCAGAAGGGTGAGGTCTAACAGCGGAATATGTGGTTCTGCTGGTAGTTGGTTCTGGAATATTTGTCCCACAAACTTTATTAGTTGTTCCCAAAATGCTTTTAACTTTTGGCAGGACCAGAATATATGAGTGTGAGTACCTTTTTCCCCATGTTTTCTCCAACAAAGTCCCGATGCAGTAACATTGTAATGTTTTGTAATTTCTGGGGTACGAAAATATCTTATTACTACTTTCCACCTGAATTCTCTCCCGGATGTTGAGGCTGAGGTGGAGTGTATCCCCAACCAAATCTGAGTCCATGCGTTAGGTTCCAAGTTGATGCCTATTTCCCCAGACCATTTGTCCTCCAGAGATCTAAGAGTGTTAGTTTCCTGTGTGAGCAGAAAGGCTGTAATTTTAGAGACCAGACCTCTCTGTCCCTAATGGGCCAACAAAGGTAGGAGGAACTCTTTAAGCGGGTTTAAATCTGCCAGGGTCGAGTTATTCAGATCTTTGCCAGACAAAAAGTGTCTTAGCTATAAAAATCTGAATGAGTCTTGCTGAGGGAGAACAGATTCTCTTGCTAATTGCAAGAAGGATTTTAGAACAACAGTTTCATAAAGTTGGCCTACATATTGGAGTCCAGACCTGGCCCATCTAAAAAAAAAAATGTATCCAGTTGAAGTGGTAAAAAGTCCACACAAGCTCTTATTGGGGTTTGGGCTGTCAGTTTCAACTGGATTCCAAGCCTTCTAGCGACCCACAGCCATACTTGCTTTAAGGTCAAAGACCATGGGCTAGCTGTTTCTAGCCTCAACGCACCTTCTTGAGCCATAAAAATGAGGTCTACCATTTTAGCTCCTGTTAGCCATGGCTTTTCCAGCTCTGCCCACAGCGAAGGTTCCTCTCTCGGCCAGACTGAGGCAAGCACCTGTGGCTGGGAGGTCCAGTAGTATTTAACAAAATCCAGCAGGCCCAGCCCACCCCGTATTTTAGCTCTTTGTAGGATCTGCCACTTGATCCTAGGTGCCTTGTGTTTCCACAAAAAACTTAGAAATAGCAGATTTTAAACTTTTCCAAAAAGAGTGGGGTGGTCTAAGGGGAAGTGTGGTAAATATGTAGAGGAGGCAGGGCAAAACATTCATTCTTATCATTTCTATCCGGCCAGATAGAGCTGGAGGAAGTTCATTTCTTCGATTCAGGACTGTTTGTATATTCTGTAGTAGTTTAAGGTAGTTGGTATGATACAATGTTTGGATATTATTAGGTATCCAAATTCCTAGGTATCTGAATCCCTCTCTAGCCCACTTAAATTGACCCACGTGATGAAGAATATCTGTTTGAGGGGGGTTTAAAGGCAGCATTTCAGTCTCGATTTCATTAATTTTGAAGCCCAAAACTGATCCAAATTCTTGTACGAGGTTCCAGAAGGGGAATGGATCTCACTGGGTCCACGATGTACAACAAAGTGTTATCTGCATACAGAGAAATGTGGAGCTCAGTCTCCACCACCCTGATCCTTCTGTATGCTTCTGACTGCCTTATTAGGGCTGCAAATGGCTCCATGCTTAGAGCAAATAGGAGGGGAGAGAGTGGGCAACCCTGCCTCGTCCCCCTCTGCATACTAATTGTCCTTGAAAGCATTCCATCCACCCTCACCCTAGCTTTTGGATCTCTCTATATATTTGTCACCCAATCTCGAAATGTATTCCCAAATCTGAATTTTACAAGGGTTTTATCTAAAAATAGCCAATCGACCCGATCGAATGCCTTCTCAGCATCTAATGAAATTACTGCATTAGGGTTTTGGGTGGAAGGGAATCCATAGCTGACAAAGCATTCAACAAGAGGCAGATATTATCCTGAATGTGGTGGCCAGGTATAAAGCCTGTCTGATTGGAGTGCATCAAACCAGGAATTAGGCTCTGAAGCCATTCCCCTATCAGTTTGGCAAAAATGTTTGCATCTTCATTGAGCAAAGATATGGGGCGGTAGCTTGTACATTCTAAAGGGTACTTACCGGGTTTAGGAATCACTGATATCATAGCTTCCCCCCAAGTGTCTGGAGTAGCCCCTGCCAGGTGCGCCTCATTACAGACCCGGAGAATGATGGGAGCCAGTTCCCCTACAAATGTTTTGTAAAATTCTGCTGTAAACCTGTCCGGGCCAGGAGCCTTACCTGTGTTTAAAGATTTAATCACTGTCCGAATTTCACCTTCTGTAAAGTGTCTTTCTAGGGTTTTCATCTGATCATCCGTTAGTTTGGGGAGGTTTATTTTATCTAGAAGTTGGGCTATTTTCTATTCATGGAGAGGGGTCCTCTTTCTAGCATACAATTGTGAAAAGAAAGTTACCAATTCTTCTGCTATCTCTAAGGGTTGTGCTGTCTCCTTCCCAGGGGATTTATTTATCCGTATTTTAGATATAAACCTATCCGCCTCCTGCTTCTTAAGATGGTGCACCAAGAGTCTGCCACCCTCTCCCCCCCTCATAATATTTTTGACTTGTGAACTGCAGGGTATTAATTGTTCTATGAAGCATTAACGTATTATAAGTCTCCCTAGCCTCCTGAAGTTTTCGTAAAGTGGAGTGGTCCCTTTTAATTTTATGAGTGTTCTCTAAAGCTGTGATATTGTCTAAGGCTTGTTTTATCTTGGCTTGGTATAATTTGTTTTGATATGCTGAGTGACTAATAAATTTACCTCGTAATACTGCCTTAAATCCATCCCAAATATATTTTAGAGAAGTATCTGTCTCTAAATTCTCCGCCAGATAGAATTTAATAGCTTCTTTTACTGAAGTTACAAAGGTCTTATCTGAGAAAAGACCAGAGTTCAGTCTCCATAACTCTTCTTTAATCTCCGGTTCCCATCATACCACAACCTGAATCATAGAGTGATCCGAGAAGGTAACTGGGTGGATTATTACATGCTGAAAATTATGTACTTCAGATTTCCAAGTATAAAATCGATCAGTTCTGGAGTAGGAGTTAGAAGCTGGCTCATAAAATGTGTAATTCCTTCCTTTGGGGTTCTGCCACCTCCAGATATCTGTTAACCCTAGTTCCGAGGTTAATGTCCTCAAAAGTCCAGAACTTCCTGTTGCTCCCTGTCTAGTGGGTGGATTCTTATCCATGGTGCAGTCCTTCACGCAGTTCCAGTCACCTGCTATAATAAGTAATCCTGACGTAAGGTTGGATACCATGTGAAATGAGGATTTAAAAAACACTCCACCGATGAGGAGATGGGTGTATATACAGAAACAATGTGAAGTGGGCGCCCTCAAAATTCCCCTGAGAGGAGAACCCACCTACTGTTCCCTTCCCTTTGGACTTTTGTGCTCTTAATCGGAAGACCTCCAATAAAATGGTTGTACCTGCCTTTGAGGAGGTGGAGGAGAGTCTGAAAAAACGTGCCTACCCATGATCGTTTTAATTTGTCATGCTCTGTCTTTGACAATTTAGTTTCCTGAAGACAAACAATATCACATTTCACTCCCTTCAACTCCTTCAGAATTCTAGCCTTCTTAACCCCATTATTTATTCCTTTAACATTTACTGAGCAGATATTAAGGGGCTCCTCCGTTGTAGCTCTGGAAAATATCCATCTGTGACTCTCTCTCTTCCCCTTCCACCACAGTACAGTGACCACTACAGAGAAAACATAAAAATAGAAATAAAAGAAAAACACATTAAACCACTAAATCATATATCTGTATGAACTATTTGTCTCAACTGGAGACTGGAGTACAAACAAAAAAACAGTCCCTGCTGGGGACAGCGTGTGGACAACCAAGGTGTAGCAGTTGTCTTTGGGTGTAATAGGATCACCCTTGGTGTCCATTGTTATTAGGGTGGGCTGAGGAGGAGGGGAATGTTCCTCCAGAAACAAAAAGGCTGTTGGGAGAGTACGGCACTCATTGTGCCAAGTGCAGATCCTCTGACCTACGCCCAAGGATGCGCGCCTTCTCTTCCGTTAAGTAGTACTGATGACCAGGAAGTCCGACAACGACTATAACCATGGACCCAGAGTCTCCTTTAACTACTTAAGTAGCCATCCTATACTGCTCTAACTAGTTCGTTCCTCCCCTGCAGAATCCAGTTTATGTAGCTTTAATTACTAAATGGGGTAGGGGTGCGATCCATTTTTTTAAATGATTTCCAAATACCCTTGTTTTAAATTTGATGCCCAGTAGAGAGATGTCCAACCCTCTCCTTATCTCCCAGTGAGGCAAGATACATTTGCACCAGCTGGAGAGTATCATGGGGGGGTGGGGGGAAGGCCCTGAACTAAAACAAAAAAGAAAAGCAAAACCCCTTAGCCTCTGACTCATTGATTGATTTTAAACCTTGATCTGGGGCTCAATCTCTCATCCCCCTTTTGCACTAATGTGCTATGCAGTAAGCCATATTATTTTAAAATATAAATTGACTCCCATAAGAACAACAGCGGGAGTAGGAAAAAACAAATATCAGTGGAGGCTCTGAAATAACTGTCTCTTACTTTCAGATCACACTATCTAGGACAGATAAGGGTAAACCTTAAATTCCAAGAGAAAGAAAGCCAAAAAGTAACTTGTAAACAGTACTTGCAGCTAGTCCAGCATAGAGGCCTGCTGAATCGGGATAGCCTGTGACGTAGGCGCATGGAGAAGGGCACTATCCATAATGGCAACGCCTTCAGGGCGAAATCACTTAATAGCAATGGGAGGGTAGGGTGACCGATGTGAGAGGCTTAATTGAGTAACAGGATGTCACTATATGTACGTGTGCGGGGGGGGGGAGTGAGCACGGTAAGCATGGGCTGGGAGGGGGCCGAAGGGATATAGAGGGTGGTGCTGCGTTGGGTTGCCGAGCTGTGCCATGGTGTCGGGGGATTGGCCTGCGGCTGGGGTGGGTGAGGTATCGAGTTCGGGTCTGGCCCGAATTTTATTGCACCTGGCCCAAACCTTTATTTTTCATGCTCCCCCCCCCGACATGTACCCCCCTGGAGTTGAGAATCCTTTAGTGTGGGGGGTGTGTGGGGGCGAAGCCCCCTGCGTGGGGTGTGTGATGAAAATCTAAGTCCCCAGCACCATTGTTCTATGCACCGAGGGTGTCAGAGTGCCAAAAGTTTTCGCCACTCTGACTTCACAATAACGGCGATCGCCTTTAGGCAGTCGCCGTTATCACATGGAACCCTGAATCGGAGATGTCTCATAGGGGAAGAAAACAGATGTCACGCTAAGTGTGGTCCCTTCCTCTCTAAGGGAGAAACTCACACCAGGGCAGAAACGTTGCTCCCTTCCATGCAATCCCCTTAGTGGTCAAACACCATGGGGAGGCCGCTCCGGGAGTCAGCACGAGCAAACCAGAATTCCAGAATGGAATCAGATGGAGCAATCTTCTCACTCCAACCAGAAAGGTAGTCGAAACAATGTCTTGCTTTGCTCATGTTGCAGGATGCCTAGGCATTATCCAGTGAGCTACATCTGCATGTAGGGGCAAGATCAAGTCTGGTCTTCTCCTTTGTGATCGACATAATCCAGGCACAGTCACCCAGAGCAACTGCTCTATTTCTTGCTCTGCTTGCTTTTCGTTGGTATCTGGAACTGGGATACCATATGATTCCAGTACAGGGGTTGCCTGCAGTAGCGAGTCAAAAACTTTTATTCCCACCCGTCTTGCAGCCATAGTTTGGTCGATTAGTGGAGGAAAGTCTTTACCCCCTCTCCCTCAAAGCTTTCACCACTACGAAGATGTTCTTCCTTTTTGCTAACATGAGAGGGGGATAATCTTGGTCAAAATAAACCTGACCATCTAAGTTGAGGTCCTTTTTGTTCCATGCCAGGCATAGGATCTTTTCTTTTGTGGGGAATTTCAGAAACCTGATTACAATCGAGCGTGGAGAGGCCCCTGGTTTTGGTTTGGGGGCGATTTCCCTGTGCATCTTTTCAATATCTGACTGAAAGTCCTCATTTAAAGATAGCTCTTATTTCAGACAGCATTCCAGGTATGCGGTCATATCTTCTTGTTCCACCCCTTCTGGAATCCCGAAGATCCTAATATTATTTCTTCGGGCTTGTGCCTCTGCGTCTTCTGCCCTAAGAGTGAGCTCTCTTTCTCTCCAATGCAAGAAAGCCAGTGAACGGCCGAAAAGCCATATGCTAGTTCTGCAGGTTTTCCAGGTGGGTCTCAACAGCTGTGGTTCGGGATTCTAGCTTCTTAAAATCATTCTGAAGCCCTGTAATCTTAGAATCAATCTGATGTAGTATTTTAAGCATTCATTGGCTGTTGGCTTTCGTGAATGTTGATGTAGTATCTGATCCTGAATCCTCTTCTTTATCAGCTGATGCAGTCATCACCAAGGATCTGGATAAAGCTGGGCTTGCAGGCTACACGTCTGGTTGTAAGATGGCTCTTCTACCTGAAGCATTAAATTCTCTCTTTCTGGTTTTTCCCCATGTTATATGCTGCTTGGGGTGTACAAAGATCAGCATTAATTTAAATTTTGCAGTTGGATGGTTTAGGATTTTGAAATTATAAAGACCCAGGGCCATGGAGCAGCAGATCAGGCTGCCATCAAGTATGTGACTTCACTGGAAACGTCAAACCACTGTTTCTTGTATGTGGTGGTAGTGGATATACATCTGGAAAAAAGTAGAAAAAGTAGTCTGTTGGTTAACTAGGATCAGCAGCTTATCTAATAGGTAGGGAAATGGACAGACTATGTGGGCCATGCAGTCCTTATCTGCCGTCAAAGTCTATGTTTTCTATATTTCTATGGATCGGATCATTGTGTCCTCTACTTTCTGGTTATAGCCATTATCTAACAGCCTCTGCCTCTCAGTAGCCAGGCTATGAGATGCAGTGGGCATAAGTCTGGGTGGCTGATTGGGCCCCAAGTCAGTAGGTCTGATCTCACGGGTAGCGCCCAGGGTGCATCGACTGACATGGATACTAGTGTTGTGAACCAGAATCTTTTGGGCCAGTATGGAGTCACCATCACAACAGTGGTTCTGGACTGCTGAACTTTGTTTAAAGTTTGCTGTATGAGGGGAAAGGGTGGACATATGTATGCTTTCTTGAATTCCCACTTCTGTGGCAGAGAGTTCATTCCCAGTGCCCCCAATTCTCTGTATCTGGACTAATATGTCAGTAGTTGAGAATTTTTTGTGGAAGCCATTAAGTCTATTTCTAACAAGCTCCATCATTGGTTCAGTTGGTGAAATATCTGCGGGTGTAGGGACCATTCCCCGGGTGCTATTTCCTGTTGGCTGTGCCAATCTGCCTGTATGTTCAGCTTGCCTGCCAGATGAATGGCTGTGACAGATTTTAGGTTGGCTTGTGCCCAGTCCATTACTTTCTTTGTTTCCTGAAGTAGTTGGGTTCTTCTTGTTCCTCCCTGATTTGATATGTAGGCCACCATTGCTCTGTTGTCCGATCTTATGAGCACTCTCTTGTGTCAGATTGATTTTTGAATGTGATGTAGGGCATAATAAACTGCCCTCATTTCCAGTATGTTTATCTACAGCGTTTGGTTAAAAACATCTGGGGCACATGCTGTTTCTCATGCTGCCCCTACCCTGTGGAATTCTCTACCTCGTTGGATAAGGGAATGCCTGATCATCTTGAGTTTTAAATCTGAGCTCAAAACATATTTGTTTTACCAGGCTTTTTCTGAAGGTTTTTAAAATTTTTATGTATGTTTATTCTGATTATTTTGTCTGTTCATCTTATTGTACAGCGCCTTGGTATCTGAAAGGCACTTAAAAAATAAAGTTTTACTTACTTACTTACATTTTTGATTCTGTCAGTGACCATTTGCCCTGTACTGGCATGTGACTGAGTGTGGCTCCCCAACCTGTTAGGCTTGCATCTGTGTCTATGGAGACTTCATATTCTACTTGTAGTGTCATTCCCCCGAATATGTTGGTTCTGTTGGTCCACCATGACAGTGCCTTTCTGGTGGATGAGGTTAGTTGGATTGTCTTGATAAGGTCATGTTGTAGCTTGTAGCCCACTTGTATTGCCAGGGTCTGTAGTGGGTGCATGTTCAGAGTGCCCAAGGGACTAGGCCTGTGCAGGACGCCATTTAACCAAGTGTCTGTAGGATGACTTTCAGGGTTGGGTTTGGAGTGCTGTTCAGTGCATATGCCTGCATTATGACCTTGTCCATCCTCTTCTGCTATATTTACTGTGGCTCCCGGGTGTTCTATAGTTTGGCTGGGCAGCAGACTGCTCATTTCCCAGCTGAGTATCCACCCATGAGACTGAAGGGTGTCCACCACTGTTTGCATGTGCTGTTCTAGCCCTGATTAGCCAGTCATTGAGATACGGGATTACATGCATTCTCTTCTGCCTGAATTTGGCTGCTAGGGTGATGGAAATTTTGGTGAAGAAACGTGGGGTCGAGACTATGCCGAAGGGGAGGGTTTGATACTGGTAGTGCTGGACCAGTATCTTGAATTGTAAGAATTTGAAGTGGGACGGTCTGAAAGGGAATGTGAATATAAGCGTCCTTCATATTGATGGAGGTGAGAAAGTCTCCTGGTCTTATGGATCATAATGTCTATGTTAGTGTCTCCATCTTGAACCTCTTGTACTGTATAAAGCAGTTGACAAAATTTTGGTCTAATATGTGTCTCATATTCCCTGTCTTTTTTGGTACCAGGAAAAAATTGAGTAAATCCCTTGATCTATCTGTTCTGGCAGAACTGTAGCTATTGCGTTGTTGAGCAGTAGGTTGTGGATCGTAGATTTCAGTGCTTGGACTTTCACTGGTTGATGAGACACCGGGATGCTACAGTTCGGTTTGTGAAAGGCTTCTGTTCGAATTCTATGGAGTATCCTTGCAATATGGCCTGCGGGACCCATTTGTCTGTCGTAGTTTGGCTTCATGCATGTGAGATTTGGAGCAGTCTGACTCCTATTGGTGGATGGGAGAAGGGTTTTGACATTGCCTGGTTGCTTCGATTGACTATTATTGGAGACTGGTGGTCAATTAGAGTTGGATCTACCCCATGTGAAGGTGGTGTTATATCTACCTCTTTGACCCTTCACCTGCGCTCTGCCACGGTTAGCATTGTTGAAGTAAGAGGGCTTGAAATTGTAAGACTTGCCCTGGGAATACAGACTAGTTTGTCTTCTGTCTTGTTTGCACTGTAGTGGTGAAATCTACTCTGAAAGGCCGCTAAGTATGTGCTCCTGGATGGCTTGTCCTTATCTAGGCCTTTGCCATCACCTTTGTGCTTCACATATTTTTCTAGGCCCTCACCAAACACTAATATGCCTTTGAATGCTAATTTGTTTAACATGGTCTTTGATTCCGAATCTGCATTCCAGATTTGTAAGCAAATAAGTCTCCTTGTTCTGTTGGTCAATGTGGCAAGACTTGCTGACATTTTCAAGGTGTATATGGAGCTGTGTATTTTGCCACTTGAATAGCATACTCCGCTAGATCCTCCTGCTTAGACTTCGGGTCCAAGGAAGATGCCAATTCTTTGAGCCATGTAATGAGTGATCTGGAAATGTACGTTGCTGCGGCTGTAATTCTGCATGTTACTCCTGTCATCTCAAAGCTCTTCTTCATAAATTCCTCCATTTTCTTGTCTGTCAGGTCCCAGAGAAGTGTGGTGGTTTTTGAAGAAAGACTGTCTTTTTACACAGTCCCGTAACCAGATGGTCTACCGTGTGAGGAGTGCAACAGAACTTGTTTATATCCTCCTGGATCAGGTAGAATCTCTCGAATGTGCATCTTTCAGATATTCTGGTGGGGCTGAGTGATTCCCATTCCTTACTGATGACCTCTGTCAGGGACTTGCTAATGGGAAATACTTCAATTTATTTTTGTTTTGCTCTGATAAGAGGGTTTAGCTTAAATTGCTGTGGTGGTTCCTGGACTTCAAAACCCATGGTCTCTTTTATAGCTCTCAGAAGTTCTGGCAGACAGTCTATGACCGTGAGATTTTTTTGTTAAGGTGAGCTCGTCTTCCTCCTCTGTCTAGTGCTCTTCATCACCCAATCCCGCATTGGTCATTTCGTCGGACTCAATATTGTCTGGGCTTGCGTTACCGTCTGGGGTAGCTGGCGTGTTCCCATCTGGGTTTTTCTTGCTTGTGCCCATTGTTTTTGTAGTACTCATGTTTGGCCCTTCCTTGCAAGCTTTTGACATCTCCTTCATGCATTCGAGTATTTTGAGCATAGCAACCTATGTGTTTTGAAGAATGCTTCGGCCGTGTAGGACAGCTCATCTGTTGGGGTTTCCTGTATCTCTGGCTCTTGTTCCATCTTTGTTTCTGGTTTGCTTGTTATTTTATGGCCCTACTGTCATTGAGAGCATGTGAGGCAACATGGCTCTGCCTGATTGCTGAGGAGGGTGATCGGGCAGGATTTGCATTTTTTATTCTTGGCCATGCTTTTATCTATGGCTGTCAGGGGAGACATAAAGAGTGGGAGAGTTGGTGTGCTGTTCTGCAGACCCTACCTTGTAGAATGAGTATTTAAAATATTATTTATTATTACAGTATTTGCTCGTTATCAGCAGCTAGACTGCTTTGGGATTCAGGTAAAACAGATATATACTGTATCTATCTGTATATACTGTATATAAATATGCATATATATGTATTTATAAATATATACATATAAAGTGTGTCTATGTTAGATGCCTCGTGTGGTCTTAACTGAGCCGCCCACACTTGGTCAGAGTGAGTGCCGAAGGTAGATTTTCAAAAGAGACTATTTGATGCATGTACCTTAGCCTGCAGGGTACAGTGCAATTGGTTGTATTGAGTTTTTATATATATATAGACAGTATATATATATATATATATGTTGTGTGAATGTGCCCTTTTTACAGTCATTGCCCTTTAAGAGGTGGATGATATATCTGCAGAGCAATTGGACAAATTGGTTTTATATATATATATTAGTTTGTGCCATGGGCCCTTTTTTTTAGACATTGCCCCTTTAAGAAGTGAAAGATACATCTGCCCATGTGGCAATGGATCTGCAGGTAATAAGTGTGCCTTTGCATCAGAACTGTCTGCTCTTGCTAAAATGGTGGATGTTCTTGACCAAAATGGCCGTCGTGATGTCAGCACTGCACTGCGCATGCGCATGGACGTCAATGACCTAGTGGGCACCGTTTCAGTTTGCCGAGCTGTACAATACCCACCGAGGCCAAATGTAAGATGGCCAGCAAGATGTCATGGTGGAACTGCGCATGCGTTTCCATGACAGCGGCAGAGTTCGGAGGTTAGGGAAACAGGGAAGCCACGATGGTCACGGCCTGCTGGGGAAGCAATTTGGAGCTGTATTTGGAAACTGCTGGGCCTAAAGAGAGTGGAGCTCAGAACAGGGTGCTTGACCAAGATAAAGGGAAGATTCTGGGAAGCTAAGAAGAGTATTGCACAGGAATGCCCGAGTTGAGGTTAATAAGGCACAAGTTAGCTTTAAATTTGACTGTCTGGGCAACAGCACCTGCACTTTAGTGGGGTCTTCTTGCAAGGGGACCTGACCCATGCTAGGTGAACTAGAGCCACTCACAAGGGGCTCCAAGTTTGAATACTGATTGGAGAAGAAACCGGAATACTGGTATTAAAAAATGGTTACTGGTTATTATTAATTTGCTGTAAACTCCTGCTTGGCGGGGGGCGGGGGGTGGAGTACAAGGGCACAGATGAGCTCTGTGGCACCATGTTTAAATATTCAAATAGTGGGCTCGACTAAGTAGATTCAGTTCCTGGTTAGCATGAACAGTTGTGCCAACCTTCACAAGAAAAAGGGTGCAGTACGAAGGAAAACCTTTTTCTAATGGAATGTAATAAAGGGGTGCTTACAGCAAACAGTTGAAAGTTTACATATTCTTCATACAAAACAAACAGGCTGTAAAAAAAAAGTCTAGATAGAAAGCACTTCTTCAGAAGCTCGATTTAATGGTTCAAAAGGTGGATAGCAAAGTACATTGAGCACCAAATTAAAATTCCATGGATCCACTGGGATTCCATACATCGGTTTGAATCTGATAACCATTTTAAAGAATCTAAACATATCTAAATCGGAACCCAAGGCCATTTCCAGAACAACTCTCCATTCATCTTTGCCACAGGCTACCATCTGACCCATAAGTCTGGTGATTTGATATATACCTAGACACAAGCATCTAGCATGTACTGATACAGGGCTTGTGGAATGGTGATTCAAACTTGCTGGGTACTGACAGTAGAGGTGACAAGAGGGTTGCATCTCTGGGGGTGGGGCACCAGAGAGGGTTCTACCTAATTTCAGGAAAAGTATTTATTTTTTCCTCACTGGCACTACTGGGATTGGACAGGAGGGGGATCCACTAGACTACCAGTAACATTTTATTTTATCATATTGCGACAGGTATTCATTGGTGGGGGGTCCATTAGATTACTAGGGATATTTTATCATATTGGGACAGAGATCCAGTGAAGGACCGCATCCACTAGACTATCAGGGACATTTTAATTTATTATACTGAGACAGAGATCCATTGGGATAGGGGACCAGAAGACTACCAGGGACATTTTATTGTATCATATTGGGACAGGGATCCATTGGGGGAGGGGCTACACTAGATTACCAGGAACATTTTGTTTATCATACTGGGACAGGGATCTGTTGGGGGAAGAGGTTCACTAGACTACCAGGGTGCTTTACTGTATGGCTGCTAGTACAGAGTTTGTGTGGGGAAGAGGTTATCTACTTATCAATGACAACAGGATTATAGGGAAGGGAACGAAACAAAAACAGAAACCATGCTTGGTTCTACTGGGAGGGAGAAGCTTGTGTCACTGTGTACATTTACCAGATGAGGTTTGTGAGGCATTAGCTAGGCAGCACTACCAGCAGAAGTAGTACTAGGCACAAGTGAACTAAGCAGTCACTTGGGGTGCCAGCTCAGAAGGGACTCATTATAGTTACAAAATTTAAGCAGATATTAGCCTAAAATGCAAATGTGTTAATATAAAAAACACGATTGCTGTTGTCACCCCATATTCATAGAATGTGTACCACTTTTTCAAAGTGGGGTAGGGAAGAAGGGAGGTAAGGGGGTGGTGGGAGTAGTGAAGAGGGCAACACAAATAGTTCTGCCTGAGAAGCCATTAGGTCTTCAGCAAGTCCTAATTACCAGCTGGTTAGCACCTCCACAAACCATTCAAATATGCCAGACTGCCAGTATGCAAGTAATGTACTTTAGCACCTATGTGTTACCAGCTAACAGCCATTCTACCTGTGCCCCACAAAATAGCATTTTTAGTGCTTACAGTTTTCCAAGTGCAGAACACAGTTAGCACAGCCCTAACACTGGCAGCAACGTGCTAATTGTTGGATTATTAGACTGCCTGGAAAGTACTGACTGACAAACCTCTAGCTATGCCTGTCTCAAAAAGTTTTATAGGCACTACTGGACCTCATCTCAACAGAGCCACAACCTCTAAGCACATTCCTTAAAGGTGGAAAAACTCTGTCATAGGCTATGAAAATACGTTGTTTCCTAGAAAACACAAGAGTGTCTACTATCTTTTTAGAGTATCCTAACTTGAACAGTCTGCTCTGTGCAGTAGCCAAGCAGTCAACTGAAGCTGAGTTGGATTTGGGAGCAACACAGGTCCTTGGAGGAGAAAGGTCCCTTTGATACAGAATCTGAAATGGTTCTTGGAGAAACAGATTGACTATGCTGGAGAGTCAACATCTCCTTGGTCATTGTGGAACTATCAAGGAGTCACTACTAGCTGTTCCTGCCATCTGTTTGTGAACATGAAGCACCTTGAAGAAAGGTGTTTTGTTAACTTACCACATCACCCTGAGAAGTTGCTGCTCTACCTTCTGCTTGTGAGTACCAACTTTTCTGCCTTCTTGTGTAACTGTTATGCATGTGAGTACCACATTTCAATAGTGTGGGCTGCACTCCTGTTACCAGTGATCAGGAAGAATATTTTTTCCCCTCCTTGCCAGGCGAGCCACCTTTGGCCCTCGTGTCCCCCCCAACCCCATCACCAGCCATATCCATGACTTGCCTTTGGGGCCACCTGTTCCTCGACAGATTGCCCCCTGTGGTGGGGCCATCAGGGGTCTCCAGTCCCCCTCGGGATGATCTTGCTTGGTTTGGTGGTCTCTGTGTCTGGTAAGTGATGTGGGGTCTGCAAAGTGCCACAGGGCATTATCCTTCCGCCAGTGTTTTTTTTTTTCCTTGGTTATTCCCCAACCCACAGACACTCCATGGAGGTGATGGTCTGAGATTCACACATTGAAGGACATGCTGGCATCTTTCATCAAGGAGCGTCCCCCACCCAGAACTGCTGCCACAAACTACTCTGCCACCCATGGTCACCTAGGTGGCAGTGGTATGGTGGGACAGTCTGCTTCCCTCCCTGGAGGAGGAGGAGGAGAGCATCCTTTGGGATGTTCTATTGTCCTCCCTCCAGCTGACCCCTGAGCATCCAAGGCTCATTCCTGATCTTGGGTCACTGGCGTGGCAGCCGGTGAGGCATGAGTGTCTCAGCCCTCCATGTCACTGGGCTGGCTATAGGAGGAATATTTTTGCATGATCCATGAATCATACTAAGAACTGCTGGTATTAGAGGTATTGGTGGAAATAGGTATACTTTTTGAAGACCTCATGGTTGAGATGATGCATCCATTGCCTCTGTCCCTGTATAAGCGGAATACATTTTGGGGGCCTGAACATTCTTCCTGGATTTAAAGAGGTCTATATCCAGTTTTGTGAGTTGGTGACAAAGAAGTTGAAACCCCTGACTTTTCATTGACAATTATCCAGTACTGGCATTTGAGCCAATGTGTCTGAGAGCTTTGCTCCCCTGCTAGATGAATAACTTAGAGAGACCACAGGTGTCTTTATTCCCAATATAGTACCTTGTATGACTTGGTTACTATAATTTCACATCTTGTTCAGGTAGGTGACTCATCACTGCATTGTCTGTTTGAACCTTATGGACTAGTATCTAATCTGAGGTTGGAAGTGGAGTAAACCTAGATAAATGGCTTTCATTTCTAGAATGCTAATCCAAAGGTTTCATTCCACTGTGGGCCATAGCCCCTGCAATGGAATCTAGTCTGTGCTAGAACATCAGTCTACAGCTTAGGAACAGGTGTGTTAATCGAGTGAGAGAGAGAGAGAGAGAGAGATGCCAAAGTATGGCATCACTATGACTTCTAGAAACTAAACGAAAATGTGTCCAGGAATATATGGTAGATAAGAAACAATATGCTTGGCCCAAATCATAAATCATCACTAAAACTCCCCAGCTACAGGAGAACGTTACTCAGTGTCCCAAGCAAACTGTGTATGTATTTAACTCTCATATTACTAACCTGAATATCTCTCTGAAATTACAGGCCTCCGTACCCCTCCACTAATAACTTTTATGGATCCCCGCATCCTACATCAATCCCTCTCCTTTTTCTCACCCAAAATTACTCTAAAAGCATGCCTCAACTCCCTCAATTGTTGCACTTATGTTCAATATATTGAAATATTGCCTTTATTGTAACCTTGAATTTCATGACTACTTTCTCTGCACCTTGTACTACCTGACTGTATTGTACTGTTTCTGTCTCCCATGTCGCCCCTGAAAAAGGGACCTTCAGGGCTCAGTGGGCCTACCTGGTCATCAAAATTCAATAAATAAATAACTTTGATGCTTGCAAAATTAGACCATACCTTTTCTTCTTCTAGGAAATAAAAAAGGAAGTGACCCTCAAACTCATGACAAAAACAAATGTTTACTGTATGATGCTGTGGACCTTAAACTGATTTAACTGGCTGCTCCACTCTAGGCAAAGCCCCTTACCTTCTGTTTGATACATCTCTGGCATTTGGTAAACTACCCCACTCTTGGAAGAGAGCTATAGTGACCCTCTTCATAAGGGGGTATCCTAGTAACCCTAACAACTACAGAGCAAGCAGTGTTTTATACAGCATAAATGAAGTCTTGGAAAAACTAGCCCACAAACAAATATAAGGATTATTACACTTGCCCTGGATTGCATACTCTGATCTCTTTTCTTGAGTAACTCCAAACCTCTTTACTCACAAATGCCATAGCCACAAGTGTGTAATTAGGCTTGGAAGTACTGTACGAGTGAAAATTGATTTGATTATACAAACGGTGTGAGTGTAATAATTGATTTCTATAACACAAAGATATGTTGCTAATATCAGTATACAGCTACTTTTGATTGGCTAAATAGTTAATGACATGCATACATGGAAATAATTTTGTGCATACATCAGTCATCAAGGAACAGGTCAGGAAGCTTAGGAAAAACCAGGAGCAGTTGTAGAATTCATAAAAAGAGCTTATTAGTACTAACAGTAACATAAAAAAAATAAAATTGTTCAGAATAACTATTTACAAAGGCAGAATAAACAGAGAAGATCCATCTGAGTTTTCTTTCAGTCTCTGTGTGTCTCTCAACATATTGCAGCTCTCTCTCATAAGTCTTTGCAACCTCCTCCTTAACAAGCATCCTGCTTTTTATGTTGTCTTCCGCACATGCACAAGCAACAAATTGTGGTAGCTTGGAATAGCAGATTTTGGAGGTGCAGTCGTGTTGTGACCAATGGTGCCACTGCTTTTTCAGTCTGGGCTCTGTGGCACAAATGAAATAGCATGCTGTCTATGACAGCAGTGCAAAAGCATGCCACCAACTTGAAATGATTTCGCCGCTGCAATGAGGGAGTGACCCGTCATTGCAAAGCATGCCTTGCCTGGTGTAACATTTCAATAAACATTGTGGTGACTGTCGCCATCCACCTCGCAAAGTCTTGTCTGAAAGCCGATGTCAGGGGTGCCCAGTCCCCCTGTCGGCATGTTCCCTCAACAGTTCATTTACTGACAGGGAGCCCAATCCCAGTTGGCATAATGTCCCACTATTTATGTAATTTGTGTGCCGAGGGAGTGCCCAATCCTCTTTGGTATCATGCGCCCCCCAAACAGACATGATTTCTGTGCTGAAGGGGGGTCCAGTCTTTGTCGGCTTCAGTCCCCGTCCCCCAAAAATACAGGTGGTACACTGGGTGCCCACCGCAGTGTGCCAAAACAAACCTGTAAAAAAAAAATCCCACAATGTCTTTATGTTTTTTTTTATTTTACCTGAAAAAAAGAAAATGGTCCCTCATTGTATCAAGTGCCCCTTCCCCAACCTGCACCCACCCTCTGTGCACTCCATCTCCCTGCACCCATCCCATACTTACCTCGGGAGCCCGGCACGACAATCTTCGGAGGAGCGGGAACATGTCTGCACTCTTCAAAGCCGACTGCGAAATGAAGAAATGTCAGTAAGCTATATAATGGCATCAATGGGGGATTTTCAACTTAGGTGGATATCTCGGCCATTTTTGTGACTTTTGGCATCACATTTTCAACATGAGGTTCTTGGAACCCCACCTCATGAATTCAGTCACTGTCATGTCGTTATTCGGTCCCAAAAGATGATTTCGTGGTCACTGCGTGGAATCACCTTTCAGGACCATTTAAGAAAATGACTGTGTCATTGTTCATGAGGTGGGCTCCCAAAAAGCCTATGTTGCAAATTTGGTGAAAACATTCCAAAAAATGATTGTCTTATGAATGTGCTTTGTGCAGTTTCCAAGCACTTTCATAAGTTCAAGAATTTTTTATATTTTTAATCTAGATTGTCAACATTGCCTTTTTGTTTACACCTCCTTATGAACAGTACAGCTGTCATTTTTCACATCCTGCCCAAAATGTGTTTTCGAACCTCCGGCGCACAATGGTGCAGTCACTGTGGGAAATCAATGTTCGGGACAGATTAAGAAAATCACAATGACACTGTTCATGACCAGAGGTCCCAAAGTGCCTATGTTGAAAATGTGGTGACAAAATTCCACAAAATGACTTATGTTATGAGCATGCATTGTGCAGTTTCCACTCACACTCCTAACTTTGAGAATTTTAAATATTTTCACTCCAGATTTTCAACATTGCCATTTCTTCACACCTCCTTATGAATGGTAGAGCTGTCATTTTTCACATCCTGCCTGAAATGTGTTTGCACACATCTGGTGCAGAATGGCACGGTCGCAGTGGGAAATCAACATTTAGGACAGATTAACAAAATCACAATGCCACTGTTCATGAGTAGAGGTCCCAAATGCTTTCATAAAGTGAGATCACAAAAAAGGCATGTTGAAAATTTGGAGTGCAAATACCAACAAATGCCCAGGGCGTTAGGGTTTATAACCATAACATCACACCCTGTACACACTGACAGGCATCAGGGGTGTGCCTTTGGATTGTCGGCTGTAATGCTCACACCATTCCACCCCCACCCCCACCCTCCAGCCAGTGACAGGCATCAAGGTGTGTCTTGGACTCTTCAGCCCCAAAGTTCATCCCATTCTCCTATACTGCACCCATCTCAATGTTTATTTTATTATTATTTAGTTTTTTGTTGACCGGGTAAGTGCACTAGACAAATCCTGCCAATTTTCAGGCACGACCTGGGGGAAGGGGATACAGATGAATGCCAACTGACCTTGAACCAGATTAAGCTGTTGGTGGTATTTTTAGTGAATGAGGGAAAATTTGGCCAGGACAACGGGGAAATTCCCCTACTCTACGGAGGCAGAGGGCGCTGTAGCGCTGTGGGAGAGTGTGGAGAATCTCAGTATGTCCCAGACCATGGATGAGGATGGTCAGGTTTTTGGAGCTCCAGAGGTGGTCTGCATCCAGCCTGAAGAAAGCTTTATTTCAGCACAGAATTCGCTTCCTGAAGTAATACCGGAGACATGTATGGAGCAACCTGTTCTGTTGGAGGCTGTTGGTGATTTGAATACTGAAGAAATTAGACTACAAAAAGAATTGGAGGCAAAGAAGTTCCAATTACTAGCTCTTATTTCCACTGCTGAACAGGAATATAATCAAAGTAGAACCAGGTTGGAGGAAGAAAGGAAAAAGAGGAAAAGGTCGGTAGCTAGTCCCTTACTTAGTACTAGCAAACGTTTATCTACCTGCATTGATACCTTCTCTGAAGGGAATATGAATGGAAATAGAGTGGTTGTGGTAAATGAGACAGAATTGGCAGCAGCGAATACTGACTGGTCTCCAGAGGATGCTTTGTTAAAGGCAGGATGGCTTTATCAAGGAAAATCGTTGGTTCTAGATCCTTTAGTTCCGATTCGCGGTTCTCCCGGATTGCTCTGGGGAAAGTTCTGGCGACATAGGTGGTCAAAGAATCTGTCTATACAAAGTTCTACTGCAGTACGCGGTTTGATAAGGGCTTTGATTTGGCTGTTGCGACAGCGCGGTAACTGCTTTGTCGGACAGTCGCGCCTCAGCCATTCTAAATAGTGGTTCCTTATCACAGGACATTCAGGAGACCTTTTCAACTGCTGCTAAAGAAAAGGTAAGAGGTGAGGGAGAAGATCTGTTGAAACGGACAGAACGGAAACCGGACTTTGATAATACTAGAAAAGTGCTGCCGTCTATGCAAGACCAGGGCGTTTCTAAAACTTATGCTGGGCTTTTTCATAAACCTGAAATAGCAGCTAAATGGAGGTTTTTAGTTCATCTGCGATATGTTGGGGAAGCTCCTATTGTTCCTGATAGGGTCTGGGTGGGGAAAACCCTAATTAAAGACCAGATGGGTTTTACCCCTATGGATGTCTATGCATTTATCCATGCACCAGGGGATAGGAACTATGATGTCAACTTTTGTTCGATGGTGCTACTAGACAAGTTTTGGAAGTTATATTACTTAACAAAAGGACATGGAAGATTGACAGATTTTTGGCCATTCCCATAACTAAACCCACTATTAAAACTATTACAGTGTTATTTAGGAATGAGGGGTTGACGCTTCCAATATTAAATTCTGGTTGGAAAAAATGCACTATAGTTGAACATCCTAAACCTATAATGGATGTGAATGGGTTTTGGAATGGTGGATGGAACTTTAGGGTTCAATTAAAACAAACTGATAAGGGGATTCAACACCTACCTAGCTCCTTTTCTTTGGGACGAGACAGGGGTATATTGTTCTATGCAGGTCAACCGAAAAGCTATTATAAATGTGGTGATTTAACTCATTTAAACAATGATTGTGATGTAATTAAATGTTTTCTTTGTGGGGTACTGGGTCATTCTGCGGCCCAGTGCACTGCCCTCCCATCTGTAACCTGTGTGGTGGAAACATCACAAGCATCTAGGGATTGGTGGTGGGGTACCTCATTTTGGTCGATGGGATTAGAAACATGTTGTGGGGTGGGTTTTTGTTTTCGTTCCACTAATGTTCAGGTTTTACATTTAGTGGATATTGATCCAGGTAGAGCATTATTGTTAGATGTCGTTATAAACGCTCTATCATGTAGATTAATTACCGCTTATGGTCCATCAACTAAAGCTGCTAAGAATTGAATTATTAACTAAAATTCAGCCATATTTGTTTACTAGTAGACAGATTTTTGGGGGGTGATTTTAATATAAATTTCCAAGTTCAGGAAAATAGGGTAAACAATATTGTGATAAGACTTTTGAAAACTTTGATTTTCAAGCTGGTTTGAAGATTTTCAGAGGAATAAATCAGTTTCATGAAGCAACCTTTTCAAAGGTAAGCTTTCTTCTCGGATAGATTTCTTATTTGTGAAACAAACAATAGAGATTTCAGAAACCTTTGTTTTACCCATGGAATCTTCAGATCACATGCTGATTGGGGTTAGTATTGCAATTCCCCGGCTAGAGAACCAGGTTTAGGGTTTTGGAGATTAAATGTCTCCTTATTGGAAGATGCAGCAATCTTGTCCGGTTTTAAGGTATTAATACAGGATAAGGTCTCTACGCTATTTCTCTATGAGGATGTAGGGTTATGGTGGGAAGATTTAATAGTTCTTATTATTGAATTTTTTAAGTTTCAGGGGAAGTTTCAGACTAGATCTAAGTATAAAGAATACTTAGTATTTAGAAATACACTAGGTGATTTGTTATCTAGACAAAGTGAGGAAGGGGTGGATCTTAGAGAAGAGATTATTTTAATAAAACAGGAGATGAGAACATATCAGTATGATCGTTTATGTTCCCTCCAAAAGGAACAAACTTTTGGTACTCAAGGGAAAGCTGAAAGTGTTAATCCCTTTGTTAGTTGTCAAAAACGAAGGGAGAGAAAATTAATAACAGGCCTAAAAACACCACAAGGCACTTTGGCTACTGATAATGTTTCTATTATGGGAATTATTGTGCAGTATGTAAAAGAAATGTTTGGTTCACCAGTTGAATGTTCTCAATATACTTCACAATTGTTACGGGCGCAGCTTTACCTAAACTTGCCGCTGAATTTTGTGATACTTTGATATCTCCCTTTTCTAATCTAGAACTGGATAGGGTGATTAAGAGTCTTCATAAAGGGATTTCACCGGGTTCTGACAGGTTACCTGCTGAAATATATCAATTATTATGGGAAATTATTCTGGTAGAAATGTTAGACGTGTATAGATTTTTCCAGGAAGAATGTTATTTGCCTAACAAAATGTATGAAGGCTTATTGTTTTTTTTTGTTTAAATCAGGTGATTCAACTGATTTGGCCAATTGGCAGCCACTTACTTTGTTAAATATTGACTTTAAAATATTTGCTAAATTGTTAGGGAATAGATTGGCATTGGTTATGGATGATCTAATTAATCCGTCTCAATTTTGTTCCATTCCCGGACGTAGTATTACTGATGCCCTATTATTACTTCGGGAAGTAGAAGGGATGGAAGGAATAGTATTGGGAATGATTCTGGGTTTCTAGTAAGCTTAGATCAGGCTAAGGCATTTGATAGGGTGTCTCATTCCTTTTATGGGAATGTTTATTGGCTTATGGGTTTCTAGTGTTTGTGGACTAGTTGAAAGTTTGTTATGGGCTCGCTTATGTAGTCCCTTTGATAATGGTATTATGGGTCCAAAAATTCAGGTATTGAGAGGTGTACGCCAAGGCTGCCCTTGAGCCCTCTCCTTTATGTATTTTTTATTGATCCCATTATGAGATTATTGCAACAATCCCCAGAATTTTGGGTTTATCTGGGGTTTTTTCGTCAGTAGGTAAAGTACTTGCATATGCTGATGATATGTGTTTATTTATTCAGGATGCTCGGTCTTTATTTATTGCTTTGAATTTAATTCAGGTGGTGGGGGAAATAGCAGGGGCTACTTTGAATTTGGGGAAAACTAAATGTATAGATTTATCGGGTTTTCGGGAGGATCCTAGGGTAATTGGAGGGTGTGAGATGGCCACGAATCCTTGTAAAATTCTAGGAGTTTATTTTGGTGGTACAGCAATGGCAGAGTATAATTGGTCTAGATTATTATCAGTGGGGAATGAAATGGTAAGTAGATGGAATAGGTGGAAGGTTGGGAAAAAGAAAAGAGTTTTTTTGATTAAATCCTTTTTGGCCCTGATTTTTATATATATTAGTGCTATTATTTTGTTGCCAAGGAAATTTGAAGCTTCCCTATCTAGACTGTTTTTTACTTGTTTTTGGGGGAGCCGTTTGAACCCGATTAAAAGGAATGTACTCTACAAACAAGTTAAAGATGGAGGGGTTAATATGCTGAACCCTATATTATTTTATTTTACAATATTTTTATATGCAAATTTAGTTCCAGTAATAAAAGGCACTACTCAGCTATGGAGTAAATGGGTTTTTCCGATAATTAAAGGAATTTTGTTAGAATGGGAAAAGGGAATTTTTTTTCATAAAAATAAAAGACGTCCTCGGTTAGTAAAGAGATGGGAGGAGGTTTTGATTGGGTAATTAAATGGGACATCAGTTATACTATGGTACAGACTTTTTCTAGGAAGCGTTTATATGAAGAATTATTGACGGTTCAGTTTCAGGTATACCCGTTTTCTAGTTTTTCTAATGCCCAACAAAAGTCAATATCAGTGTATGTTACGGACCCACGAATCCCTGAACAGATGTGGGACACAGTGTGGTTGGGAGTACATCAGAAAATCAATGTTAAAGGAATCAAAAACATAAAGCAGTTTATGAAAGATTTTGTCCAAGAGAGGGTTGTGTAGCAGCTATAGAAACAATGGATCATTTATATTATTCTTGTTCATATGTTATTCAATTTTGGGACATTGTTAAAAATAGATGGAAAAACAGGTTATCAATACCTCCTGCTTCTACATTGCTGTTTTTTGGGATTCCAGATTCTCATTTTACTCAGGAGCATATAGGTATGGTTAGGATTTTGTTTGCTTATTTTGTATATTGGATCTGGATTTGTAGATGTCGTTTAGTTTTGCAGCAACAAGACATTCCTGCTTTAGATTTATATTTTATTATAATACGGGAAATTAAGAAATGGAAGAGTGCTGAATTAACAAATGGAAACTCGAATGATTTGGTTAAGCAGTGGACCTATTTTGATTTTTTATAATAAAACTAAGGAAAAAAGAGTAAAAATGGAAAGTGGAAAAGGGGAAAGAGGAAAAAAAAAAGTTTCAAAACACTCCTCCCCCACCAGAAGTGTTGTTTAGTTTTGTGTTTGTATTTCAGATATTTGTATGAATTAATACCTGTTTAAGTTTTTTGCTTTGTTTCTTTCTTTCTTAAATTAATGATTGATTTATTATTGATTTGTATGTTGTGTTTAGATTTCAATAAAAATTCCCCTACTCTTTTTGATAAGTGCCATGGGATCTTTAACATCCACCTGAACTACTACCAATCCAGGCAGATGGGACCTCGGTTTAACGTCTCATCCGAAAGATGTACTTGATGTAAGATGTACTTCCTCATGGAATGGAATGAGCGTAAGGCCCAATGACCCCAAACTACAACGTGACACTTGTCAGAGTCTGCAAGGTAGGATGAGGTGAAATGGCATGAGCATTATGGCCAGTGACCCAAAGGCATATCTCAATGCTTGTCAGTCTCTGCAGGGTGGGGTGGGGTTGTCGTTGGTTCCATACTTCACTGCCATTCCCATGATGCATCTCTTTAACTCTTGCACTACTAATGCTAACGCCAGCAAGACAACATTCGGCATTGACAAATGCTTGTTTCTAAAATGTTCTTGTATGTTTCAGGCAGGTGCAGCAAGAACACAATGTTCCAGAACTGAGGCCCCTTCTCCATAGACTCTGAAAAAGGGCTTAAAACTGCTCTCAGGTTAACCCTTTGAGTTCCCAATAGCGTTTTGCAGTCATCTCAAACTATGACTATATACAGTTCATTTCAACCATAGCACTATATAATTTCTAAACATAGGGATCCCAATATCAGTTACATTTCCACATAATGATTTGCATATATTTTATACCAGCAGATATACAGCAGAGGAAAAGACAAAAACAGTAATGGAAGACTGAGAGACAGTGAGAGACAAACAATTGCTAGACTGTCATGGTGATCAAATCCTAGGTCTCACAAGAAAATTTGGTTGTGCAACTAGACAGACAAGAGACAGGAAATGAAAGAACAAAACAGATCTCTGCATTCAAACTCTCCATAACAATGGGGACAGGGTCCTATTCAACCCTGTCACAACATGAACATACATATTTTTAAGTACTGTATGTCTACCTGCAGGTCTAGGTAATACAATTTATTTGCTTCTGTTTAAACTGCTTACACCCTCTATAACATCATCACTGACAACCAGTCAGATTTCTGAATATAGCACTCCTTGGTCACAGTATTACTAAAGCTGACCAATAATATAAAAAATACTCTTGAATCTGATCTCCCCCTTGGAGCAATTTTCCTAAATCTGACAAATGCAATTAATTCAGTGAATGGCAACACCTGCACAGAAAGCTCTAACATAAGGCAGTGGCTCACAGCTCCCTTAAGTGGGTGAGAGATCACATGAGTAAGAGGTCCCTGATAATACAGTGGTTCCCAGTGTCAGGTGTCTTCTTGTCTAGTCATGTCAATGAGGGCAGGATCTTCAGTGAAGAACTGGCAAGAATAGACAGAGTGGCCACTTGCTAATTGATGAATTGCCTTCAATTGCCTGGTGTATCCAAACATTATGACTTGTCAGCACTAAGGATATTGTGATAGTTGAGTCATGAGATCTCATGACATTTTGGAATGTGGCACTGGGCACCACTGTGGCATATAATGGGATACCCTCTTAACCAGGTGGCTTGCCATTGTACCCAAACTGTTAGCATCTTTCAGCTGAGATTCCAGGCCTGAGATATTCTATTCATCCCAAGGACCAAGCAATCCATAGGAAAAGGGGAATTTTGATGGTGTGTACCCTCAAGTTGAACATACTCCCTGAGTGTATAAAGGCTTCCCCATCACTATCCCTACTTGAATAAAGATTCTGTAATCCAATTAAGATTATCTGTACCTGCCATAAGGAGAGAGTTGTTCATATTAGTCATCAGGATGTTTGTTTACTATCTTATTTTTTATCAGCCCTTTTCTCTGCTCCCCTATCCCCCCATGGCACCATCAGCCCAGTCACCTACCTTCTCAGGGATTTAGGCATACCCAATGCTTACCCAAGACCACCTTGTGGTGGATACAGAGCCCTGATGGTACTGTGTGGGCCTCGGTGGACCTGTTTTTTCAACTCCAGTTTGCTCCCCAGGGGCACCAGATGGGAGGCAGTATGGTGTAGTGGTTAAGAGCACTGAGCTGCAAACCTTGAGAACTATGTTGGAATCCCACAGCCACCACCTGCATACTGTGTGACCACAAGCAAGTCACTTAACATCCCTGTGCTCTCAGGATGCAGCTGAAAATAAGCCTCAGTCTAGAATGTCTTTCTTAGCAAACCACTGTAAATAAATAAATAAAAAATAAATAAATAAGTAAGTAAAACAAAAATAAATAAATGCCCAGTGATGTGAATGCCCATGCACAGACATAGTGCATTGCTGGACTATGAACCCACTAGCCTCTGCTAGGTGGTGCCTGAGCTGCAGGAAACACATCCCCCCAAAGGAAGAGAGTTGTCTCTGTGACACTCCATCCTCCTTTCCCCTGCTGAACCCAAATGTCTCAAGTTTGCTTGTGAAACTGGGTCACCAGTGTTATGAGCTGTGGCTGCATTGTTTGTGACAGATTGGTCTCTCCCAAACTCAGCCTGTGACTGTTACAGCTGTCTCAATCCTTTAGATACCTGAAAGCATCAACTTGGTATGCCAGCACCACTCAGCCACAATCTCACTTGTGGAATCTCTAGGACCGGATCCCACCACAGCCACTGCTCACACAGTACTGTGCTCCACCAGAAGGGCAAGTGACCCACCCCACTGCACAGCTGAGAGACATTTTGATTTTAATATGGTAATCATAGCCTTCTCTTCAGAGACAGAACACATTTTTTTGTCAGTTATAATCCAGTTATCTGTACCTCAAAGGAATCAGTCACAAAAACATGAATTATGTAAAAAATAATATTTAATATTTCAAAATATTACACATATAATACAGGATACTACACTAAGACTATGGGGAACAGTAATTTTACCAAGATAAAAAGAAAATGTTTTTGTACAGTAGAAAACACACAGAAACAAAACTATCTTACTCTTTACTCTATTAAGCAAAATAGAATAGCTTATCACACAGGACACCTTGGTGAATTAGGGCAGACTCAAACCTTATATGGTAACTCCTCATGGTCCCAAACTTCACTACTCAGTCTCTTACAAAACTTATCTTTAACAAGGTTCCCAAAAAAATAATGTCCACCCACCCTCAGCACATATGTCCTAGGAGGCCACTTCCAGGCCAGTTTTTTGTGTCTCAAGGGACAAGTTAGTTTGGAAACTGGTCTGACATGGACATCAGGAGTTTGCATATTGCTAAGGACAGCTCCTTTCTCCTACCTCCTGTCTCACACAACAGGAGTGACTGTTCTATTCATTAACCATGGACTTCCCGTATAATGAAAGGGCTGTTTTGGCACTTAAGCTCTCCCATTAACTGGCCCTGTAGTACAGTACAAAGAGATTGTAATCATTTTTGAGAGTCATCTGACATGCCTCTGGCAACTAACATTATCTATTTTCCCTCACAGATCCATTCAAACTTATCAATACAGCTAGAAGGAAATAAAAAAAAAACCTACCATACAAAATTATACCGTATGGCAAGTTGTTATACCCCTGCTGACCCCAAATGTCTCAGTTTCACTTCTGAAACTGGGTCACCAATGTCATGAGCAGAAGCACTACTACTGCGCCATTGGGCTGGCCCATTATCTTACTGTTCTGTGTCATTTATTTTTTGTTTTCTTTCATTTATTTACTTGTGATCTGTAATTAGTATCTAGAGAATACCACTGGCCTGGTGACTGGCATGTCAAAACAATAGACAGCTACAGAATGCATTCTCAATTGCTGAATCTCCTGTGGCTGACAACCATCACTGATTCCAGCAAAGGGGGGGGGTCTGGAATTCCCCCGGAGTGTATTTTTTTCCATATATAATTTTTATGTGTCACGTGGCCTGGATGGGCTTGGATGCCTTCTGCTCTACCTGACCAACCCCCACTGTCCTGCATCCCCCCAAAGACTTACCTGGGTACTGGATTATCCAAATGGACCCCCCCACCATGGTGGGGTCAGGAGGGGAGGGCTGTCCTTCACCCAATGCACAAATCAGGCTTCCAGACCCTGGGTCCTGGTGATGCAACAGTTGGGGCATAGGCAGGCAGGCATCATTTACACCTGCCCTGCCACCCATTTTCCTCTTGTTTTATCTCATCACACTGGAGTGTGCTCATCAATGTGCATGTTTGGAGGCAGATGCATACTGCAGAGTCTTGCAGCACTGCCCTACTTCTGCTGCTCCCACACTACCAGCAGGCCTCCACCCCACCTCATCCAGCAGAGCATGCAGTCTTCCCCCTTGGGAGAAGAGAGCAGTCCTTTGGACATTCAATCCTCTCCCCCCCCCGGCCAACCCCTGGCAACACATGCTCATTTCCAAACATGGGTCACCAGCATGAAACGAGGTGTGCTGTCCAGTGCCTCAACCCTCAGTGCCACTGGGCCAACTAGCCCTGGAGTGTCCTTTGACATAATATCAAGGCTGGGAGATGGCAGGGTAAGCTAGACACAGTTACCCTTTACTGCAACTATATGAGTAAAAAAACAAGCATTTGTCAATGCTGAATGTTGTCTTGCTGGCATTGGCATTGGTAGTGCAGGAGTTAGAGATGCATAATAGGAATGTCAGCGTAGTATGGAACTGACGCCAACTCCACTCCCACCCTGCAGAGACTGACAGGTGCCAGGGTGTGCCTTTGGGGTGTCAGCTATAACGCTCATGCCATTTTACCTCACCCTACCCTGTAGACACTGACAAGTGTTGTGGTGTGCTTTGGGGTCTTTGGACCTTATACTTACCCCATTCCATAAGGAAATACACTGAGATGGGTGCAGTATAGGAGAATGGGGTGAACGTTAGGGCCGAACACTCCAAGGCACACCTCGATGCCTGTCTCTGGCTGCAGGGTGGGAGTGGAATGGCTTGAGCATTACAGCCAATAATCCCAAGTCACGCCCCTGATGCCTGCCGGTCTCTACAGGGTGGGGTGTTACAGTTGGAAACCCTAACGTTGTAGGTGTTTGTTGGTATTTTCACTCCAAATTTTCAACATAGGCTTTTTGTGACCCCACCTCATGAATAGTGGCACAATCAGTTTGTTAGCTGAAAGGTGGCTTTGCACAGCGGCTATGCCATTTGGCGACACAGGGACGAAAACACATTTTGGGCAGGATGTGGAAAATTACAACTGCGTTGTTCATGAGGAAGCGTAAAAAAATGGCAACGTTGAATATCTGGAGTGAAAATATGAAAAATTGGTGAAGTCATGAGCATGCATAGAAACTGCGCAACACACGTCCGTAACCCAATTATTTTTGGGAGTTTTTTAGCCACATTTTCAACATAGGCATTTTGGGACCACCCCTCATGAACAGTGGCACTGTGATTTTGTTAATCTGTCCCAAACGTTGATATCCCACAGCGACCATGCCATTGTGCGCCACAGGTGCAGAAACACATTTTGGGCAGGCTGTGAAAAATGACAGCTGTACTGTTGATAAGGAGGTGTGAAAAAATGCCAGTGTTGAAAATCTTGCAAATGTGCGAAGTTACAAGGACGCATGGAAACTGCACAACGCACGCTTGTAACACAGTCATTTTATGGACTTTCGGCACCAAATTTTCAACATAGGCATTTTATGACTTCTGCTCTTGAACAGTGTCACCGTCATTTTCTCCAACTGTCCTGAAAACTGATTTTGCACAGTGACTGAGCTATTCTGCGCCGGACGTGTGAAAACACATTTCAGCCAGGATATGTAAAATGACAGCTGTACTGTTCTTAAGGAGGTGTGGAAAAATGGCAATTTTGAAAATCTGGAGTGAAAATATTACACATTCACGAAGTTACAAGAGTGCGTGGAAACAGCGCAATGCACGCTCATAAAACAGACATTTTTTGGATTTTTTTCACCAAATTTGCAACATAGGCTTTTTGAGAGCCCCCCTCATGAACAGTGGCACTGTTGTTTTGTTACGTGGTCCTGAAAGGTGATTCCATGCAGTGAGTGCGAAATCACCTTTCAGGACTGAATAACACCATGACAGTGACTGAATTCATGAGAAGGGGTCTCAATAACCCCATGTTGAAAATTTGGTACAAAAATTCCAAAATACCTGAGATATGCAACAAAGTTGAAAAAACCCTATTTATACCATTATACAGCTTACCGGCATTTCTTCAGTTCACGGTTGGCTTTGAAGAGTGCAGACGTGTTCTCGGTCCACTCAAGATCGCCGCGCCGGACTCCGGAGGTAAGTATAGGGTGGGGGGTGTGGGGAGGCAGGGTGTGCAGAGGGTGGGTGCAGTTTGTGGGAGGGGGCAGGGAGACCGCGAGGGACTGTTTTCTTCTTTCACAGGGTTATCACCTTTAGGGATTTAACACAGTCTGGGTTTTTGATCTATAGTAACAACAGTTTTCTGGTCCCCAGTAGCTCAGCATGAGTCACTCCGGAACACTCATCCTTGCTACAGTAAACATTTGCAGTCTCCTGCCAAAACTTGATGCCCTGCAAATATTTGTAAATCAGCAGAAGCCAGACATCCTGTAGTTGTTGAAACCTGGCTCTCACCTAAAATCTCGGACATGGCTATTACCCTGCCAGGGTACAACATTTTCCGACTTGACAGAATCGCTAAAATAGGTGGTGCCTGCACCTTATATCTCAAAGACTCTCTCCAAGGCCACCCCTTAAAAACACCCGTCTCTGACTCATCCTCCGAGATTCTCACTGTCAAAGTTCTACTGGGGCCCACAATAAAGCCCTGTCAATTGTCGCAGTTTACACTCCCCTAAAGAACAAGGAAAAGGCCTCAACTCAGTCCTTGACCTCATCCGATCCCAACCACCTGACTCTGAGACAATCCTCATGGGCGACTTCAACATCAACTGGCTTGCTCCAGAATCAGGGGGCTTCATAGATGCCATCTCCTCAGCAAATCTTGCTCAACTGGTTGCCTCCCTCACTAGGCAAAATTACAAAACAGGCAAATGTACTCTCCTGGACTGGATACTGACCAGTCACCCATCCCACATCTCAAATGTCTCTGTCCTTCCTGACATTCTAAGCAGCCATTCCTCTGTAATCTGCATCTGGACAAATAAATTTACCATGACCTCCCCAAATTAATCAACAGCAGAGTCCTTCCACATGGGCAGCTGAAACACCTGAAATCCTGCCTAATACTGCACGCTCTGGATGTCAACACTGCCCTTGACCTCTTCATAAAAGCCTTTAATGCTGCCTGTGACTCTCATGCCCCTTTCAAAAAGCAGAAAGTCAAAGGCCTGTGCAACCCTTGGCTCTCCTCTGAACTACTAGCACAACTAAAATCCAGGGACCATCTCTGGGCACAGGCTCGGAAAACTGGAAAGCAAATCGACATACAGAATTATAAACAAGCTCATAATAACTGCACAAAATTAGTCCGCCAACAGAAAAGTACCTACTTTAAGGATGCCCTGACAAACACTTGGGGCAAAGGGGAATTCATTTTGGAACAATATTAAAGAAATTACAGGAAAGCAGACAAAAACCTCACCCACTATGCTGGTCATAGATGGTATCACAACGCTGGACCCGACTACCATAGCAAATTCATTCAACTCAGCTTTCACTGACCTCAGCTCTACTCTTCCACCTGACTATTTCAATGAAGCCAACCCCCCCAAACTCTCCCCTCAAGTCCCACCCTCTCTCCAAACCAGCCTCCATTCTACCTCAAATCAGTCAAACCATATGAAGCTCGCAACTACATCAGTAAAGCTATTGCTAGGTCCAGGTCAAGTGCGGACTCCCTTGACCTCAAGCTGCTTGCTCTCACCCTCAACGAGGTGCTCTTACCATTAACAAAAATCTTCAACCTCTCCCTCTCTCTCGGCCAGTTCCCTGACTGATGGAAATCCGCCTCTGTTACACTGGTCCACAAGAGCGGTAACAAGGCCCTCCTGGTTGAACTATCGGCCCATCTCCATACTACTCCCACTCTCCAAGGCCATAGAGTGTATAGTATCAGACCAGCTTACGGAATACCTTGATAAATACGATGTCCTGTGTGCTCAATAGCACGGCTTTAGAAAAGGTCACAGTACCACTTCAGCCCTCCTTGAATTTACTGGTGCAATCCATAGTTCCTTGGACAATAGCCTCCTTACAGGGGTGGTCTTCATTGATCTGATGAAGGCATTCGATACCGTCCATCATCATCTACTACTCTCTCAGCTGCTAAATACTGGACTGTCCCCTGAATCTACATCCTGGTTTAAGAGCTACCTGGAAAACCGCTCATAAAGAGTGAATATAGCTGACTTTCTCTCTGATGCCAGACCAGTGCGCTCTGGAGTGCCACAAGGGTAAATCCTTGGGCATCTTCTCTTCAGCATTTCCTAAATGGTCTTCCACAATCCTGTCCAGAGCAACTCCTGCTATACGCTGATGACGCTGTCATCCACTCCACCCACAAGGACCCCCACCTTCTGCAAAGCAAACTACAATATGGCTTCTCTTCAGTTGAAAACTGATTCAGTAAACACAAAACTTGTCCTCAACTATAAAAAAACAAAGTCCATGCTCTTCTGCAGCTCGCAAAACAAGAACCGGGACCACCCCCTCACTATTGCAAACTGCCTAGGTGCAATCCTAGAACAAGTGCAAACCTTCAAATACCTTGCAATCACTTTTGACAGTTGTCTGTCCTATGGGGCTCACATTGACAATGTTGCCAAAGCGATTAACACACGTATTGGCCAACTTTACAGGCATAGGCAATCCCTAACTCCAGAAGCCTTAAGGATCACAGTTCAGAGCTTGGTGATCTCAACTATCGACTATGGCCTCATCATCTACAGTTCTGCTTCCACCACCGCCTTCAGGCGCATATCTATGGCTTTGAACAAAGCTTGCTGACTCATCAGTGGATCCCATTGTCTCACCCATACGTGTAACCTATACGCCCAAAATGGTTGGCTTCAACTCTCAAGCTGCATCAAGTATCTAACCTGCATAATGGCTAAAAAAAACTTTGATTGGCTTTGCCCCCCCCCCCGGAGTTCAAGCTCTGCTACAACCTGCACAGAATCCCTGCCTCACCAGGGGCTCTGAATCTCAATTACTGCATATTCCAAGATGCCGGACCTCACAGGGACAAATATTCTTTGCCTACAGAGCTCCCAGCTGGCTAAATGGTCTCACCAGGGACATCTCCTCCTTACCTAAGCTAGGCCTGTTTAAATCTAACCTCCACCTATTCCTCTCTGCCTCTAGTACATGCGACTGTCTTCTCTAACCTGCTGTTCCCTTTTTGGCAGTTGTCCCTTCTCATCCACCCCCCTACTCTCCCCTCTACCTTCCCCCCTCCTCCTCCTCCTCCTCCTCTTACTTGTGCTTTCCACTTGCACTTCCTGTGTGTTTTGACAATTGTCTCTGGCAGCATCTTCTTCTCATGTCTCACCAAGTTCTTGTTATCAATGTTATCTCTGTCCTGTGCATGCTCCTAGTACCACTTAATCTCCATGTACTCATGTGATGATAAACAGCTGTAACCTGTTATCCTGTAATAATTAATGTCCTGATTGTTTGTTCTCATCCTGATGTGGAACCTTTGTAAAAGAGCCTTGGCTCAAAGGTAATTGTAATCCTAGACATAAATAAATAAATAAATAAATAAATAAATAAATAAATAAATAAATAAAAATAAAAAAATGATAAAAACATTGCGGAACGGTTTTTCTTTTCAGGGATTTGGCATGCTGGGGTGGACTCCAGCATGCCACCTCATGTTTGGGGAGATGCTGTAGCCGATGGGGGATTAGGCACCCCTGTTGTCACACAATGAAAGCGGAGGGGCAAGAGCCAAGGGGATTGGGCAACCCCCTCGGCACATAACAAATGGGCAGGGGTGCATTGTGCCGATGGGGAGTGGGCTCCCCCATTGGCACATACATTGGGTCAGGGCATGCCGATAGGGGGATTGGGCACCCCCAAAGTCGGCATTATGGCAGGCAGTGTGCCGCCATGTTTAATGTACTTTTTCACCAGGGAAAGCACGTCGGCAGGTGCCGCTGTGTATGACGAGCTTTGCTCGCATTACAGCGGACCTTTTCTTAGATGTGCTCACCACATTATGTATTCCTGGTGTGGCGCCTGCATGCAGACTTATTGGGGAATGAGGAACGCACCTACTGATGTGTGTCCTGCATTCGCCCAACAGTGACCGCACCTCCAAATGTGCTACTAATGCAATATGTTGGCTAGTGCGCAAGCGCGAGCCAACATAAATATGTTATGCAGTGAATGTGCTAATTGGGTCCAGCACAAATGCATGTAGTATGGGACTTTGATGATGGACTTCATACTTTAGCAAGAAACAGTTGGTGATAATTTTCCCCTCCATTATAACCATTCAAAACCACTTGAGAGCTTGGGGTGGGGGAGTTTCTCCTGACTGTGCTGTGTTAAAATGATTTCTTAACATCATATCTTGATTGGAGGAAAAAGCAGGCTTAGCAGTTGACATCTGAGGGACAAAGATTCTGTTATTGAAAGTCCTGAGAGATAAAGAATGAGGGGAGCTAGAGAAAATATTTCAATTAAAACCTAAATGATGCCTAATATTTTGCATTAGATTATTTTCCATGAGACCAGAGATTCTCTTAGAGTTCCTCAGATTAGTCAACTAGTGCACGAGAGAAACAAAAAGCAAATCTTTTTTGTTAGGTATTTATGATACCTTTATTAGGCTAATGAAAGTTAAAGATACAAATGGTGATTTTCACAGATATGTATGCAGTTCTCATGTGTGTATTTGAAATGCTTGCTTCATCTAGGCAAATGCGTTGGAATGCTTGCAGCATATTGACAAACGCTCATATGCATTTTCCTACACTTCTCACTTACTACAGCAGAAAAAATTATATATGCATCAAATTTAAACAACTGCATTATTTTTAAAGCACAAGTTGTAGCAATCTTGCTCAGAAGTTAGACCGCCTTGTAGGTCGTCTAACTGTCTGGGTGGATGTCTCACAGCTGTGCCCATGAAACAAATGTGGCTGTCTGAAAATGCTGCCCTCAGTGTTTTGAGGTTAAGTGCCTCCTTATCAGGTATGTCACACAATGTAGCACTGTGTGCTAACACTAGAGCTGGGTGGAATTTTCCAGTTCTGATTCTGCCTGAGTTCCTTGAATTTTGGAAATCCCACCTACTTCTGCATACTTCTGTTGGTAGTGGAATTCGTTATTAAGTGGCAGATTAGTGATGCACGGTTTACCTAACCCATGCAGTAGTATTCCAGAGTTAACACAAACGTTGGGTTCATTTCCCATAAAATTACATAATCCAGAGAATATTATTCTGCAATTTAAAAAGAAATGCTTTTCATAACTCCACCGATCCATAAATCTCAGGAAACCATAAACAGAAAGCTTCAGCTGACTAAGCAGGTCACTTCTTTGTTTTCTTCTTTCTTCGTTCTTCTTCTCCTTCCTTTCATTTGTTTTTCCTGTTGACCCCACCCCCCCATCTCTGTTTCATCCTTCCCTGTAACTGGCAATCAGTATTAAATCCAATCAACTGTTCTGTACAATCTGATTCAGAGTCAGATGTGAATGAATCGGTTCAGATGTACTTCAAATCGGGAAAGCTTCCTCTGAAGTACACTGAGGCGAGACCTTTTGTAGCTCATCTGAGATAGATAATATTTTGGTAAATTGTATTTACTGCCTAAAAAAGACAGGTAGTTTTGAATGTGAGACAGAACAGAGAAGGGAATGATAACCAGCAAGACCGTCACCTTGCGTGGAGGGGAGGATGGGAAAATTGATGTTAAGTAGTTATATAAATTAAAACACAGGGTGAGGTAACTATGAGAATTTAATACACATCCTCAGTGTGTAATGCTTGAATAAACCCATCAAGCAATGTAGCATCACACACCTCGGTATGTATTAAATTCTCATAATGGACACCACCCAGTGCATTATTCCATATATAATAACTGATCAGTGAATTTTTTCTCTATGGGCTGAACCAGTTGATATTTGCTGTAATAACCAATTGGATATTACAACATTCACGTGCACTATCTTTCAAAATGTACGCTTCCTCATAGGCTCTCCTTCTGTGCATGGGTGGGCTTAACAGTTTTGTAAACATGGTGACTCCATGTCTCGCTATCTGAGGAGCCACCAGAAAATGTAAACTTTCCTTGCTTTAGTTATTTTTTAAAGTCTGTCTGGTTGATCCTGCATTCCACATTATAAAAAAAAACTCTGCACCTCGTCTGGTTCGAGAAATGGCAGAGACTTCACAATCACTGCTACAGCTGTCTGTTTGATCCTGCTCCTTGTCTACCTCAGAACCGAGCATGGCTTTACTGGCAGGCACCCAGTGTGATTGTCTTTTTCTTTCTTTCTTTCTTTCTTGGATTAATACCTTTGAGCTGAGAGCTCATTTACAAAGGTTCCATGTTGAAAGCAGAATACAATACAACAGGTATCAGGGTATTCGACAGAGATTCATTGTAGCAAACAGAATACACTACAGCTGATAAGGTACAAGACAGATATTAAATTAAACCAACATACAGTGTCCCTAGAATATAGACAATGCTTATACATGGCATCTGTCATAATGTTGCAATATGCAAAGCGTAGGCAAGAACGTTGAGATAACAAGCAAATATTAAAAATATACCATACACTGATACTTTGTGAGAGCATCTAGCAAGGGATAACATGAGTGGCGGGGTTAGAGGGGGATGGGAAAATACGGGGATAGTGGAGCAGGGGTGGGTAGGGCAGATGAGAGACTGCAGTTAAAAAGAGAGTAGGGAGATTAGAGGATGGCAGCTGCCCGGTGGGCCTAGTTAGAGTATGTGTGGTGAGTGGGGGGGATAGCCCAATGGTGAAAGCATAAGTAAATGAGAAAAAAGAAAAAAAACGGGTACAAAGTAAAACAAAACAAGCATTTGTCAATGCCGAATGTTTGCTTGCTGGTATTAGCATTGGAAGTGCAGGAGTTAGACAGATGCAGAATAGGAATGGCAGTAAAGTACTTAACTCACGCCAACCTCACCTCCACCCTGCAGAGATGGACAGGCATTTGGGTGTGCCTTTGGGTCATCACCCATAACGCTCATGCCATTTCACCTCACCCTATCCTGCAGACACTGACAAGTGTTGAGGTGTGCATTGGGGTGTTCGGCTTTACGGTCACCCCATTCCATAAAGACATACATGGAAATGGGTGCAGTATAGGAGAATAGGGTGAACTCTGGGGCCGAAGAGATCAAGGTACACCTCGATGCCTGTCACTGGCTGCAAGGTGTGGGTGCGGGTGGAATGACATGAGCATTTCAGCCGGCAATCCAAAGGCACACCCCTGACGCCTGTCAGTCTGTACAGGGTGGGACATTATGGTTAGAAACCCTCACGACCTGGGCATTTGTTGGTATTTGCACTCCAAATTTTCAGCATGGTCTTTTTGTGAACCCCACCTCATAAAAGCATTTGGGACCCCTGCTCAGGAACAGTGGCACTGTGATTTTGTTAATCTATCCCGAATGTTGATTTCCCACAGTGACTGCGTCATTCTGCGCCACAGGTGCGAAAACACAATTTGGGCAGGATGTGAAAAATTACAGCTGTACCATTCATAGGAAGGTGTGAAGAGATGGCAATGTTGAAAATCTGGAGTGAAAATATTAAAAATTCTCAAACTTATGAGCGTACGTGGAAACTGTGCAATGCATGCTCGTAGCACAGTCATTTCATGGAATTATTTCACCATAATCTTCAACATAGGCATTTTGTGACCTCTGCTCATGAACAGTGTCACTATGATTTTCTTAATCTGTCCCAAACATTGATTTCCCACAGTGACAGTGCCATTGTGCGCCAGATGTGTGGAAACTCATTTGGGGTAGAATGTGAAAAATGATATATGTACTGTTCATAAGGAGGTTTGCAAACATGACAATGTTGAAAATCTTGAGTGCAAATATTACAAATTCTTGAAGTTATGAGTGTGCATGGAAACTGCGTGGAAATTGCGCAATGCACGCTTGTAACATAGTCATTTTTTGGACTTTCATCACCAAATTTTCAATATAGGCATTTTGGGACCTCCACTCATGAACAGTGTTACTGTGATTTTCTTAATCTGTCCTGGTACACTGATTTCCTACAGCGACAGGTGCTATTGTGCGCCGGATGTGCCAAAACACATTTTGGCCAGGATGTGAAAAATGACAGCTATACTGTTCATAAGGAGGTGTGAAAAAATGTCAATGTTGAAAATCTGGAGTGAAAATATTACAAATTCTCAAAGCTATAAGTGTGCATGGAAACTGCGTAATGTATGCTAGTAACAGTCATTTGTTGGAATTTTTGCACCAAATTTGCAACATAGGCTTTTTGGGAGCCCACCTCATGAACCATAACATTGTCATTTCATTAATCAGTCCCGGAAGGTGATTCTGCACAGTGACCACAAAATCACCTTTCGGGAACGAATAACCAGATGACAGTGACTAAACTCATGTGGTGGGGTCCCAAGAACCCCATGTTGAAAATTTGGTTCTAAAATTCACAAAAATGGCTGAGATATCCACCTAAGCATTATACAACTTACCGGCATTTCTTCAGTTCACAGTCGGCTTTGAAGAGTGCAGACGTTTTCCCACTCCACCGAAGATTGTCACGCCGGGCTCGGAAGGTAAGTATGAGGTGAGGAGTGGTGTTGGGAGGTGGGGTGCACAGAGGGTGGGTGTGGGTTGGGTGAGGGGCAATGGACACAACGAGGGATGGTTTTCTGTTTTCACAGGTTTAAAAAAAAAGTTGCAAGATGGTTTCTACCCACAGGGGACAATGGGCGCTAGGTGGGTTCCCAGCATGCCACATGGGTGTTTGTTGGGGAGGTCTGGAGCTAACAAGGACTAGCCACCCGTTGCACATACAATGGGTTGGGGCACATGAGCCAAGGGAGACTGGACACCTCCTTTGGCACACAACGAATGGGGGGGGGGGACGATTTCACTAGGGTTTGCACATGGCTATCTGACTCGGAGTTAATAGTAAATAGCAAAAAAACAAAACTTATGATATTTCAAAAAGAGGGAAAAGATTTGAACAAAAGAAATAAACAAATACAAATTAAAACATTACAAAATGAAATATTGACCCAAGTTTTGGAATATAAATATCTTGGGGTATGGTTTGACAATCAGTTAAAATTTGATTTTCATATAACTAATACATTATCAAAGTTAAATAAATAAACTAGGGGCATTCAGGTGGTCTAGTTTTATATTAACAGAGTAATGAAGGAGTCTATAATAAACCAACTTATTCTCCCTGTGTTAGAGTATGGTAGCCATGTGTACGGCCTAGCCACAAAGGGTTTGCTGTCAAAAACTGATGTCATGTATAACCGTTTGGCTCGATTTGTATTAAGAAAGGATTACCGTGAACATCATTGTAAATTACAAGAGGAATTGGGTATGTTGACTCAGGAAAGTAAAAGGAAATTATTTTGGGCAAAACAGATATACAAAGTTGTAAATACAAAACAGCCAACATATCTTTATGACAAATTAGAAAAAAAATCATATGTTTATAACATGAGAAGTTTGAGCACTAGAAGTTTTGAGTTCCCTAAACCGAAAAATAAGTACAGTTACATGTGATTCCCTATAATTATGAATAGATTATGGAGCTCTTTAAAATTAATTATAGGAAAACAGTATGAAAGCATTAAAGTGTTTTCATCTATCCTAAAAATTGAATTAAAGACAAAATGTGAGTGTTATGGATACATTTTTTGTTTGACTAGGGTGTTTTTCATATTACTGGACCGTAGGAATTAACTTAATATTTGTTATTTGTCTGTCGTGGTATAAGATGTTATGTGACTTTGCAATTATGCTATTTATATTGTATATTATGTTATCTTGTTGAATGTTGTCATTTGTAAATTTTATGTTTGAGAAACAATATTTTAAATAACAGGACCATCTTGAAAATAGGACTTTGTACTAATGATGTGACAATTGACCATCTACTATCCTGTATAAAAATAAAGGTTTTACTACTACATTATACCGATGGGGATTCGGCTCCTCCATCTGCAAATGAACTGGGGAGGGGGCACACTGACAGGGGATTAGGCACCCCGTCGGCTTTCATGGGGACTGTGAGAGGCAGATGGCGACAGCTGCCACCATGTTTATTGAAATGTGACATGAGACAAGGCAAGCTGCTAGTTGCTGCTGCAATCAGGTACTGCCCCAGCATCAGACTGTTCAGGAAAAACAGCTGATTCTCCAAAGACAAGGAGCTCCCTGATTGCAGCGGCAAATTTCTTTCAAGTTGGTGGCATGCTTCAAAACTGCTGTCATTGACAGCGTACTCCTCCATTGGTGCCACAGAGACCAGCCCCAAAAAGCACTGCCGGCATTGGCCTCAACACTGCTGCACCTCCACAACCCACTACTCCAGCAAGCTGCCACAAAATGTTTCTTGTGCATTCACACAAGCAAACATAAAAATTAAATGAGCACAAAGTAAAAATAATTTAACAAAATACTCAAAGTGTAAAAAGACACTCCTTTGTGTGTGTGTGGTGTGTATGTGTGTGTGTGTGTCTGAGAGACACATGGTTACAGAAATGTGGCCAGAGAAAAATTGCTGGCCAGCAATTATGAACAAGCATTTGTCAATGCCGAATGTTGATTGCATTGGTGTGTTGAGCTCGCTCACTGCCCCTCTATCACTCGCTCAGCCTGTTGTTCCCGGTGCTGCAGGCTGCTCTTTTGTACTGGGCTCCTGCCTGCATTGGCATCTTGTTCTGCCCACTAAGACATTCACAGCTGTCCCGACACAGGTCTGTTGAGCCTGCTGACTCCCCTCTCTCACTTGTTCGTTCCGTTTCTGCTGATGCTGCAGGCTGGCCTTTTGTACTGGGCTCCTACCTGTGTTGCCGCCTTTTTCTGCCAACAAAGAAATCTGCAGCAGTCACGATAGAGCTCCACTGAGCTCGCTCACTCCCCCTCTCTCACTTGCTCATTGTGTTTCTCCAGGCGCTGCAGGCTGCCCTTCTGTATTGGGCTCCTGCCTGCTGGCACCTTTTCTGCCTACAAAGAAATCCACAGCTGTCCTGACAGAGCTCTGTTGAGGCAGCTCACTCTCCCTGTGTCTCACTCATTCTGTCTTCTGGCGCTGCAGGCTGCCCTTTTGTACTGGGCTTCTGCCTCTGTTGGCACCTTTTCTGCCCACAAAGAAATCTGCAGCAGTCCCAACAAAGCTCCGTTGACTCGCTCACTCCCCTTCTCTCACTTGCTCATTCCATTTCTGCCAGAACCCTTTCTGAATATTTACTTACAAAATTTGCAGCAGTTACAATAGAGCTCTGTTGAGTTCGCTCACTCTCCCTCTCTCACTCGCTCATTCTTGTTTCCCCTCCACTGCAGGCTGCCCTTTTGTACTGGGCCCCTGCGTGCATTGCTGCCTTTTTCTGCCCACAAACAAATCTGCAGCAGTCCCAACAGAGCTCCGTTGAGCTCACTCACTCCCCCTTCCTCACTCGCTCATTCTGTGTGTCCTGCTGCTGTAGGCTGCCCTTTTGTACTGGGCTCCGGCCTGCATTGGCAGCTTATTCTGGCCAGAAAGAAATCTGAAGCAGTCCTGAGACAGCTTCATTGAGCTCTCTCACTCACTCATTCCGTTTCAGCCGGCAACAAAATCCACAGCAGTCACAATAGAACTCCGTTGAGCTCGCTCACTACCACTCTGTCACTCGTGCATTCTGTTTCTCTTGGCGCTGCAGGTTGCGCTTTTGTACGGGGCTCCTTGCTGAGTTGGCACTTTTGTCTGTGTACAAAGAAATCCACAGCTGTCCTGACAGAGGTCCATTGAGATCACTCAGTCTCCCTCTCTCATGCACTCATTCTGTTTGTCCTGGCACTGCAAGCAACCCTTTTGTATGGGGATCCTTTTTCTGCCCACAAAGAAATCCAAAGCAGTCCTGATAGAGCTCCGTTGAGCTCACTCAGTCCCCCTGTCTCACTCGCTTGTACTGTTTCTCCCACCGCTGCAGGCTGGCCTTTTGTACTGGGCTCCTGCCTGCATTGATGACTTTTTCTGCCCACAAAGAAATCCGCAGCAGTCCTGACAGCGCTCCGGTGAGTTTGCTCACTCCCCCTCCCTCACTCGCTCTCTCGTTCTGTTTCTCCCAGTGCTGCAGACTGCCCTTTTGTACTGGGCTCTTGCATTGGGACCTTTTTCTGTCCACAAACAAATCTGCAGCAGTCCTGACAGAGCTCAGTTGAGCTCAGTCACTCCCCCCTCTCACTCATTCGATCTTAATCTGTCCCAAACAGTGATTTCTCACAGCAATCGTGCTATTCTCCGGCAGCAGTGCAAAAACATATTTTAGCCAGGTTGTGAAAAATGGCAGCTGTACTGTTCATAAGGAGGTGTGGAAAATGCCACTGTTGAAAATGTGGCATGAAAATATTACAAAATTGCGAAGTTACAAGGCTGCGTGGAAACAGTTCAACGCACGCCTGTAACATAGTCATGTTATGGAGTTTCGTCACCAAATTTTCAACATAGGCATTTTAGGGCCTCTGCTCATGAACAGTGCCACTGTCATGTTCTTAATCTGTCCCAAATAGTGATTTCCCACAGCGACTGCACTATTCTGCGCCAGAACTGTGAAAAGACATTTCGGTCAGGATGTGAAAAATGACAGCTGTACTGCTCATAAGGAGGTGTAAAAAAATGCCAGTGTTGAAAATCTGGTGTGACAATATTACAAATTTGCAAAGTTACAAGGGTGTGTGGAAAGTGTGCAACGCGTACTTGTAACACAGCCATTTGATGGGCGATCATCACCAAATTTTCAACATAGGCATTTTAGGACCTCTGCTCATGAACAGTATCACTGTCATTTTCTTAATCTGTTCCGGACAGTGATTTCCCACAGCGAACGCTCTATTCTGTGCGAAAACACATTTCAGCCATGGTGGGAAAATGACAGCTGTACTGTTCATAAGTAGGTGTGGGAAAATGGCAATGTCAAATCTGGGTGAAAATATTATAATTTAGTGAAAGTTCAGAATTATGCGTGCAAACTGCGCCAATGCGCTTATAACACAGTCATTTTATGGAGTATCATTACCAAATTTTCAACATAGGCATTTTAGGACCTCTACTCATTAACGGTGTCACTGTCATTTTCTTAATCTGTCCCAAACACTGATTTCCCACAGCGACTGCGCTACTCTGTGCCGGAAGTGCGTAAACACATTTCTGCCAGGATGTGAACAATGACAGCTGTACTGTTCACAAGGAGTTGTCACAAAATGCCAATGTTGATAATCTGGTGTGAAAGTATTGCAAATTCACGAAGTTACGAGTGTGCGTAGCAACTGCACAGCGCACACTCATAAAACAGTCATTTTTTGGATTTTTTCCACCAAATTTGCAACATAGGCTTTTTGAGAGCCCATCTCATGAACACTGGCACTGTTGTTTTGTTAATCAGCCCCGGAAGGTCATTCCGTGCAGTGACCGTGAAATCACCTTTTGGCACTGATTAACGCCATGACAGTTCAATAATTCATGAGGAGGGGTCCTAAAAACCCCATGTTGAAAATTTGGTGCGAAAATTCACAAAAATGACTGAGATATGCATTAAAGTTGGAAAAACACCTATTTATTCCATTATACAGTTTACCGGCATTTCCTCAGTTCGTGGTCGGCTTTGAAGAGCACAGACGTGTTCCTGGTCCACCAAAGATCATTGCGCCGAGCTCCGGAGTTAAGTATGGGGTGATGGGGGTGTGGGGAGGCAGGTTGCATAGTGGGTGGGCGCGGGTTGCGGGTGGGAGGCAGGGAGAGCACTGAGGGACAGTTTCCTTTTTTTAGGGTAAAAAAAAAAGATGTCGCAGGACCGTTTTTAACATTACAGGGGCATGTGGCACGCTGGGGTGGGCTCCCAGCATGCCAAAGGACTCTTTCCTTGGGGGGAGCAGCAGTAGCTGCTGGGGGATTGGGCACCCCCGTTGGCACACAACAAAAGAGGGGGCTTAGAATATGCTGATGGGGATTGGGCACCCCTGTTGGCAGACAATAAAAGCGGGGGAGGGTTGGTTACAGAATGCCGATGGGGAGTGGGCTCCCGCATTAGCAAAATCAACATAACGGCACTGAAGCCGACGGGGATTGGGGCCCCCACTGGCAAATAAACATGGTGGGGGGGTTATATTGTTTGTGAACACGGCGGCAAGCCGCCGCCATGTTCACAAACAATATCAGGGTTTGGAAGTTCCACCCTGCAATGACGGGTCACTCCCTCATTGAAGCAGATGGCTGACGCTGCAATGATGAGGCAGCCCCTCATTGCAGTGGTGAAATTGTCATAAGTTGGTGCCAACGTTCCAAACTTGTGTCACCAGCATCGTGCAATGGCATTAGGGGAAGCGGAACAAGTCTTTGCAGGCTGTGGGGTATTGGCCACAACAGTGCCGTGCCTCCACAACCTACTTCTGAGAAAGCTGTCCCAATATGTTTCTTGCGCGCAATCAACATAAAAATAAAAGATGCAAAAGTGTGCATATGAGAATTTAATGCACACACTCAGTGTGGGATGCTTTATGTAGCATCATTAAATTCTCACACACTTCCCCATCCTGTATTCTCTATATAATCACATGATGACTGGATTGCATGCTATATTTCTTTAACTGTTTCTGTGTTTTGTTGATATATAAGCAGTTGAGAGGATCATCATTTATTATATAATGTTTGATATGATCAGCTACTATCTATCATCCCTGACACTTGGAAGGTGGCCAAAGTTATCCCTGTTCACAAACAGGGTGACCCCAAGGACCCCAGGAACTACCGACCGATAGCGATACTGTCAGCGATCAGTAAGCTTCTCGAAAGGGTGGTTGCCTCGCAGATCTCCCATTACCTGCAAGCCTATGATGTACTCTCCCCTGCCCAACACGGGTTCCGGAAAGGGCATAGTACTTTCACTGCCCTAGCGGTTGTCTACTCTGAGATTAGATCTGCTGCTGATCAAGGCAAACTGACTGGAGCCATCTTTGTGGACCTCTCTAAAGCTTTTGACCGTGTTGACCACTCTTTCCTGAGCTCCTCTTTCCAGTCTCTGTGCTTCTCCCACCCTGCACTAACCTGGATCAGCAACCACCTCTTGGGCAGACAGCAGTACACCTCATAGAAATTCTTACCTGTATATTGTAAGTAATGACTGCTCTCACCAATCTGTCTTGTACCACGCTTACTTTATGTTGCTTTTGTGTTCGTACACCTTATTCATTTGTATCAATGTTGCTTTTGTTCACCTTATCATTTGTAACCCCCCCCCGGGCGCATCTGGAATCGAGCGGTACTCTGCTCAGTATGCCTTCCTGGTAAAACTCTTAAATAAATGAATAAATAAATTTAACAAGGCCCTGTCAAAACCTGCTCCGGCCAACTGCGGGGTCCCTCAGGGCTCTGTCCTCGGGCCCCTCCTCTTCTCCCTCTATATTAATCAGCTGCTATCTGCCCTGGCCTATGGGCACTCTACCCTGTACGCTGATGACTTAGTCATCCTGTTCAGCTCCCAGGATAGCTCGGACATCTACAACAAGCTCAATGCTGACTTCAACCAGATCCAAACATGGCTGGAACACAAGCTTGCTGTCAACTTGCTGAAAACCCAAACCATGCTCTTTGGTTCCACATCCAAACTAAAAGCGGCTCCTTCCCCTCTAAGGATCTCATGTGCTGATGGATCCTTCCAACATGATGCTAAATACGTCAAGTACCTGGGGGTGACTCTAGATCCACAACTGGAGTGCACTCTGCACATTCGCAATGTCTGCAATTCCTCAAACTGTAAGTTGGGCCTTAGTATGAGCAAAGAGTTACTCACCAGCGACCTCACCCCTAGCCAAGGGTCCTCTTACCTCGCTCTCCTACGGCCTTGTCTCCTTTGCCCTCACCACAAAAAACAATCTCTCCAAATGGGATACGGCGTACAATAATATATGTTGCTTTGCTCTCTCTGCCCCCTGCCTCACTCACCGCTGCCAGCTCTATTCTCTGCTGGAATGGCTTCCTCCGGAAAAATACCAGTCCTTCGTACTGGGCAACTTCATTGATAAGGTCATCAGAACTGCCACCCCTCCTGGCCTTGCAGCTACCCTCATTCCTCCTTCCTCCTTCCTCCTCCTACCACCTAAGGTCCAATGACTCCCATGTCCTTCTGGTGCCTAAAACATGCACCCAGATGGGTGACCGGGCCTTCACTACCCTTGCTCCAAGGCTATGGAACTCCCTGCCGGTGAGCACTCACTCCTCCACCTCCCATTCCTGTTTTAAGGCTTCCCCCTGGGGCTTCCTCAAATCTGCCCTTCCCTGCCTCTGCACTTAAGTTACTCCTGCCGCTTGCCCCACTGTTCCTTCTGCTCTATGGTGTAGAGTATCCTGACCTTCCCCTCCAGTGAAACATATAGGGGTTCAGTGTATCAGATTATAAGGAGCCTTCCTTGCTCTTCTGGATCAAGCTGTGCTAGGCCATCTGAGTGTTCCTTTGGCCTCCCCTATCCCCCTCTTGTAATCTCCTTGATGTACACCTCAACCCCTAGCCTCCAGATGTCATGTTGGCTGATATTCCCAGCCGACGGCTGGTCTCCTATGTATGAAGTTATTATCTTCCTACCACAGGGTAGATAAGGTCCCCTGGTATTGCTTCATTTACCTCGTTTATCTCTGATGCCCGTACTTGTACCTGCTTTTACTGTTTTCCTGCTGTACCTGATTGTATCCTTGTAATCATGTATGTATCTCTGTAATAATCATGTATGTATCTTTGTAATAATCATGTATGTATCTCTGTAATCTCCTGGGTCGCACCTGAAAATAGGCACCTGGTTGTCTAGTGTGCTTACCTGGTAAACAAAAACAAATAAATAAATACTAATTGTATAAAATATTAATTCCTGCAAGGAAGGGAGGGTGACCAGCAGGATGCCTCAGGGATCAGTGCTGGGACTCGTCCTCTTTAATGTCTTTGTAAGTGACATTGTAGAGGAGCTGGAAGGGAAGGTTTGCCTCTTTGCAGATGACACTAAAATATGCAATAGTGTAGACACTCCAATGAGGGTGAAAAGGATGTGCAGAGACCTGAGAAAACTAGAGTAGTGTTCGAGGGTATGGCAGCTGGGTTTAATATGAAAAAGTGCAAAATACACTTAAAGTACAAAAACCCAGGGATAGAGTACAAAATGGGTGGAGTGATATTGATGACCAACAAGCAGGAAAGAAACCTGGGGGTAATCATATCAGATGGCCTAAAGGTGGCCAGGCAGTGCAGCAAGGCAGTTGGAAGGGTTAGTGAGATGCTGGAGTGCGTAGGGTGGGGTATAACCAGCAGAAAGAGGGAGGTGGTATTGCATCTGTATACATTGCTTGTAAGACCCCACTTTGAGTACTGCGTCCAGTTTTGAAGACCATATCTCTGGAAGGACACTGGGGCCTATGCACGAATAGGTGAGAAGTACATGGCAGAGGCACATATCCCACGCGCATAGCTCTGTGGTCCCAGAGAGGTGCAGGATGCATGGTATTCACTAGTGCATGCACCCGCAGGGCACCTGTCTGTGGCTCTGCACCCCCAGTGCACAGGGCCGTGCAGGGCAACTGGGGGTGGAGTGGCGGACCCAGGCGGGCATCCAATTGGATGCCCATCCTGGGTCCCATAGTGGATCCCCTATGCATGTAGGTGTGGGTCTGGGTGCGTGAATAGTGAATGCATGCACCTAGACCCACGTGGCCATGCCCTGTCCCCTTAGTCGCTGAAGCATCCCCACCACTTGAATGCCCCGGCCCTGCATAAGCATTACCTGGTCCCCAGAACAGCATGACATGCCCCCACCCCCAACACAAGATGGCCCTGACCCCATACAGCCTTATAATTCCCCAAACACACACTGCCACCAATCCCCAGCAACACAGCAGGCTACCATCATGTATTTTGTACATGTGTAACCCCCATGCATGCACAGTGGTGCCTCAGTGCACATATCCGGTGACCCTGACCCCATACCCCTGCAAACAAAGTGGTGGTCTGTGGTCCCCCACCCATGGCACTGGCACCCCCCAACCCCCACACCTGAATGTCGGTGCCACGGTGCTGGACAGCCAGCTGCACATTCCACTGTACACCTCCTCGTCTGACAACAGTCAAACTGATGCTAGGAGCGTGCTGCCTATTTAAAGTGCTGTGCACCCAGCATCAGTTGGATGGCTGTTATGAACATATGAACATATGAAATTTGCTAGCAGATAAAGGCCTAGTGGGTTATCAAGTCTGCTTGAATGTGCAGCTAGTACCCCTTTTTCTGTTGCTGCCCTTCCCTCTGCTGTTGACTGAGGAGATGTGTGATAGGATGTGCTGCCGGCTGTCCAGCACCGCGGCACTGACATTCTGGTATGGGGTTAGGGGGTTGTCATACCATGGGTGGGTGGGGGACCACAGGCCACCAATGTTTATGCAGGGGTACCGGGTCAGAGGTCACTGATATGTGCACCAAAGAACCACTGTACGTGTGTGTAGGGGGTTACACATGTACAGAATACATGATGGCAGCCCTGCCTTGTTATGAGGATGGGGCAGCCATGTGTTGGGGGGTGTATTGCATGCACAGGGTCAGGGCCTTCTTGTGTTGGAAGCGGGTGGCATGTCATGCTGTTCTGGGGACCGGGCAAACTTGTGTTGGGGGTCAGGGAGCATGTTATGCTCATAAATGAACAAGACGGACTGCACACAGCACTTAGCAACAGAATTGTCGAATTTATTAACCACCGCTTGTGATGGGAGCGGGTGGCATGTTATGCTCACAGGGGGTTGGGCTGACATGTGGATGGGGTGTCTTGTGTACCAACGGGAGTTGGGGAACCTTTGTGTGTTGTGGGGGTCATGTGTTACACCGGGCTGCACTGTATCAGCGGTTTTTGCCTTGGGCACATGGGGACTGAGGCTGCCCTGTGTTGGAGTAGGGGTGCTGTACTGTGATGGGGATGGGACAGCCATATTTGTGGGGCTTGGTGCATACAGCAGTTATGGCAAGGTCCCCCCTGGCATAACTGGTGCCATCCTATGCCCCCCAGTGTGCATCACTGCGCACCTTAGTGAATGGCGCATAGTGTTGATATGCCCCTGGCACATTACTGTCCATGAGGCTGGGGGACTGGGTGTGTAGGTGCTGAGTACCCCTTTGGTGCATCCCATACAGGGGGTGCAATGGGTGTGGAGTGGCTATGTACCACAGATATGTGGCCACACATTTGTGCATAGGCCCCATTGATAGAGTGGAAGCAGTTCAGAGGACGGCAACTAAAATGGTGCATGGTCTGCATCAAAAGCCCTACAATGAGAGACTAAAGGACTTAGTGGTGGGTTCAAGAATGCATGGGATAGGCATAAGGGAATCTTAGTAGAAAGGAAGGGGAAGGAGAAAGACCCCAAGACCAAGGGTCTGCCGTGACACTGTATGTAGGGAAAATTGGGCAGACTGGGTGGGCCAAGTGGTCCTTATCGGCTGTCAGATTCTATGTTTCTATGTTTCTGTGTTATTGTTATATTCAAAAATTGGAGATTTTCTTGTTGATTTTATTGTTGTGTCATTGTACTCTTTGTACTCTTTTTTTTTTTTTAATATAATAAAAATGATATTGAAAAAAAATTCCAAAAAGCATTTCAGTAGCAAAATTTCTGTTCCGACCGGATTCCATCTGCAGAATTCCGTATTTGGCACACTCCAGTCTTCACTGGGTAGAACTTTAAGTGCACTGGTTATGCTGTTATCTGACAGGTAACCCTATCTGAGTAGATCTACTCTGGGGCAAATGTTTCAGGTAATCTTTACCAGTGCTAATTAAGCTATAAGGGAAAATGAAGTTGTCTCTGGTACTATTAATTTTGTTTGGGGGGAGGCCATATTTAGCTTTGTAGTAAGGCCCACAATAATGCTTTGTGACTCCCCCATGTCCATTAAAGAAAGATACAGATTCTCAAATGTGGAAATTACCTGCTGTGGAATCTGTTGCCATTAGTCCCTTATTGTGCACCTCTAAGTGTTTTAATAGCTATGTTAGGAGGTACCATTTGTGTGAGTTCCCTAATTGATATTTGGGTGGTTCTCCTCCAATGATGGCTAGAATAACTGGGAGGTTTTTAAAATGGATCTATAGGTCCCAAGGGTAATTTTCAAGAAAACTGCTGATTTTCTTACGTCATTTATTAATATTGCATTTGATGTGCTGTGGAGATATACATCCTAATCCAGGCCCAGATTCTTTTGGCTTGAGTGATGGAAAAGAACACCTTATTGGGGACTTTAATGTAGTGCACTTTAATGTCAGAGGTCTAAAGGGAAAATTGATTCTATTAAAGACTGGGTGGGGAAAAACAACCCCAGATTATAGTACTGACAGTAGACCCCGGAGTCAGTTGAAAAAACAATTATGACTGACTTACCATACATTATGACTGATTTTTTCAACTAGTTTGACATTTCTGACTTCAACTAACTGAAGAAAATCCAACCAATTTTTTCAACTTTCACCATTGTTGAATTTTATTATGTAGTAGTTTGTCATACTTTTTTAACTTTGTATCTTTTTTTATTAAAATTTTGACTATAAAAGTTAATAAAATGTATGGAAAAGTCCTCCCCCTCAAAATCAATGGGGCATGCACACACACAGCCTTCACCTTCTGACATCACAAAACGGGGCTGCATGTGCCTCCGTGGGGGCATGTTGGTGGGTTAAGGTCAGGAAGCAACTCTGTTTTTAGTATTTGGGATTTAGCAGCATTAGAACTTCATAAATGGTCAGAAACAAAAGGAATTCTTTATGCCCCTCAACTCTGGGGCAGGTGAGGTAGTGCATATGTTGGAGGGAGCAGCAACTAGTCAGCAGCAGCTAAGAAGCTGGCTGCTCTTTAAAATGCAAATACAAAGTGCAGTGAAACAAATCTACACACAGCAGGGATCCACTAAAGCACAATAACCAGTCAAAACAACAACAGAATATATTAAGTCCCTGTAAGTAACAAGTTGAAGCAGGGCAGTAAAACAGTATAGAGTATAGAAAAATAAGCAGCAGTAATACTAGTTACTTAGAAAAAGAACTGTGAGTCTAAAATACTGTATAGGTAGGGCCTCTAAACACACCACAGAAGCTAGAAGGTACCCTTGCAAATAGAGCTAACCATCAATATATGTTAGTTTACTAGTAGTCGAGAATCTGTGAGACTAAAAACAGTTTATGGGAGGACCCCTAGAAATATCTCCTGTATGGTATATCTGGTATGCCACTTTATGAGCGACACCAACCCAGCGAACATATACCTATTGGCAAAATCAATACTGCCGTCAGGTCGCTGTCTTGGTGTGCCTGAGATAGTGCATGCTGTCTCCAGGTCATGCACCCCTGCCCCAAATCAACTCTGACTGGAGTTGAGAATCCAAATGATGGGGTGGGGGCAGAGCCCCCATGGGGGGTTGGGGGGCTAACAGCCCCATTAAAAAACAGGACCAGGAGACACACAGGAATCATGTAGACCACAACTTGCTGTCGACTTGATTCCTGTCGCCGAAATGCCGGTCGACATAAAGAATGTCGAACCAGCATGGCAGAGCCAGGTATACCTGAACTGAGATGTATCCATAGCTTAAATTTAAAGCTACAAAAATTCATGCATTTAAAAAAAAAAAAAAAAAACATTTTCTGACACAGTTTCTGAACTTGTTTTGGCTTTCAGCAAGTACACTAATGTGTTTTTTTTTTCAATTTTATTCATCTTGTGAGGACTTTAATATTTAGTCTATCTGATTCCTATAGTGGCAATCAACAAACATTTTGTCCTTTGGACCAGACCAACTATGCTGCATGCTGTGGCCTTCTATTAATCCGGGAACTCACCAACTGACCACCTGTGCCTGGCCTGCTCCATGACCTCGTGGGGAGTCTGACTTATTCACAATGCCACCATAGTCAGAGAGAGTCCAGCTGAGCCGCCAGCAGTAGATCGATGGTGATCGATCACCTTGGCTTTTCAAGTTTAGCCCCCGTGCCCCCAAGCCCTCAAACAGCCAGACAAGCCAGCCCAGCATGCAGCAGACACACAGACAGACTGCGTAGTCTGTGAGAGACCATCCTCTTCCTTCCTACTACGCAATGCCCAGCCTGGTGGGCACCGCATACACATCCCATACAGTACCTTACTCACTGTAGCAGCCTGTTGCCAGTTCGGCCAGGTGTTGGGTGATGATTCGGCAGTGGTGGCGGGTGGCTCCATGGCTCAGGCTGCCGCTGCTGCTCTACTCAGTGGTGGTGCTGGTATTTTTTGGAGCTGTGTCCTTCCTCCCAACAAGCACAGTCAGTCCCCAACCCAGACCCGTCCCCACTCCAGCACTCACGCAGTGGAACTAGTGCACCTACCACTCCTCCTTGCCAGCTCTGAAAACCTGACTGAGGCTAAGTGAGAGTCACCCCACAGGCCCAGCTGATAGGATCATGGGCTGATCCTGACCATGACCAGACCACTGACTTGCTGCCTTCACCACGATTGCTGCTTGACCTTACTGGAGGACTGACTGGGACCTACACAGCCACACTAGTCTCTCTCTGGGCACCGGACACATCAGGACAATGGACACAGCTAACCTATTTTTAAATTAATGTCCGAACAACCAAACTTCATTGGTGCAGAAAAGCGCTGCTCGCTCTGTTGCTCACACACCAACACAGATGCCTCTTCTCCTGACAGTCTCTCTCCTACCAAGGCATGCCTTCCTGCCATCTCATGCAGCCAGTCACAGACACGCCAAGCTCCTGGCTTCTCCTTCTATCTCTCCAATTGGTGGACGTTTCATGTCCAGGAGCCGGGTGCATTTATTGGCTGTAAGGCTTGGGTGCTGGCGTTGAGGACTGTTAGATATTCACAGCCCCGGCCCCCTCCTACCCCAGAAAGAAAAAGAGAAAACACACTGCAGTGCACCACAAAAACAAACCTAGGTGGGTCATGGAATCATCAACTGCAGTGGATTTCAACTCCACTATTGTATGACTGCAATCCAATGCAATTGCAACTGATTGCAACTGCATTGAATTGCAACTGACTATTTCAACTGCTGATGACTGCTCCGGGGTCTAACTGACAGGGACGTGGTTAAATCAAAGGGTTAGTGATGCTGTAATAGAGTTGAAGCATTATCGCATTTTTAGGAAGGATAGAAATAAGAAGGGTGGTGGCATATTAATATATGTTAATTCCAAGTTAGAAACTGATGATGGGGGATGTTTACATGGAGGGGGGATTGGAGTGCTTACCTATTATTGTTAAATTTCCATATGTAAGGTCTCTTTTGTTAATGGGAATTTATAAACCACCCAAGGTTAAAAATGAAAGTTTTTTTCAGTTGCAAGGGTATTGTATGGAGTATAAGGACACCCATGAGATTCTTTGATTAGGAGATTTTAATGTTAATTGGGCCCAGATAAATCCCGCTCATCCCCTAATTGAATTATAGGAGGTGCTGGGATTAGTACAAATAATAGAGGACCCAACTAGATTAAATATGAAACAGTTGCAGAATTCCACAATCCTGGATCTTATATTTACAAACTGTCCAGAAGTGTACAGGAAAAAGGAGGTTGTGGTGGATGCTTTTTCAGATCATCAGGTAATATTTGTCACTCGTTAAGATATAAAGGTATCCCATAAGCCCATTTTTTCTACTTGGAGAAGTTTTAAAAACTTCGATTATGTGAACTTTATGTTACATTTGGAAAGTAGGAATTGGGAAAGAATGATGTTGATACCTGAGGTCTCTGAGGTCAGGTTGTATTTTTGCCAGGATTTCCTTGATGTCCGTAATTATCATGCCCTGTTAAGATGTAGGAAGGTTAAGGCAAATAATGTCAAGTGGTACAATGCTTCCTTGCATAAATTGAAGAATGTAAGGAATAATAGTTGGGTAAGAGCTAAACGATCAAATAGGGCTACTGATTGGTTGACCTATAAACAGATAGGAAATCAGTACACTAAGGAGCTTAGAAGAATAAAACAGGAGTATTTTAAGGGAAAACTTCATCTGAATTATAGATCAAATCCAAGGCAGTTTTGGGGTATTGTAACAGACCTTATGGGGAACAAAAATAGACAATGAATAATGAGGCTCGAGTGTGAGGGGAAATCTGTACCCATTGGCACGGAAGCAGCCAACATGCTTAACTACTATTTTAATAATGTGGGAGTGCAGATTCATAATCATGGTTTAGGGTCAGTGATTGATCCGAATAAAGGGGGTATGGGAGATAAGTCAACGGTAAATAGTGGTAAAATGTTTTCTTTTGATTATATAATGGCGGATGAGGTTTGAACTGAATTGTTACGGTTGGATGCCTTAAAGGCTAAAGGCATAGATAATATCCCTGATAATCTACTGAATTTTGCTGCTCCATGTATTGCATTTCCATTGACTTACCTATTTAATTATTCCCTTGCAACAGATAGTTACCCAGAGGGTTGGAAGGTGGCAAAAATTATCCCAGTCCATAAGGGGGGGTTCGAGGATGGAGATCAGTAATTTTAGACCTATTTCCCTGCTTTCCCAGGTTTCTAAAGTAATGGAAAAGTTAGTAGCCAGACAATTGAAGAATTATTTAGAAGGGGGTAATTTGTTAAATGAGTATCAGTCTGGTTTTCGATCCAAACACAGTACCCAGTCTGCTCTGGTAAAAGTGATAGGGAATATACAGCTGGGCCTGGACAGGAGGAACTCAGTTGGGGCTATCTTTATTGATTTGTCAAAAGCTTTTGACACCCTTAACCATGATGTCCTCCTGCCCAGGCTCAGGGATTTGGGTATAATAGGATCAGAACAGAAATGGTTTAGTTCTTATCTCACAAATAGGGAACAAATGCTAGAAATTGGAGAATTTAAATCTACAGTACATCCGATTAAGGTAGGGGTACCCCAAGGTTCTATATTGGGCCCCCTACTTTTTAATATTTATATCAATGGTTTAGAATTTAGTGACCTGGAAGTTAAATACCACGTATGTGCTGATGATACGTTGATATATGTGGGGGGGAGTTCACTGGAAGGCATAAATAATAAACTACAACATGCTTTTTGTAAAATACAAAAGTTTTTTGATACCCTGAATTTGATAATAAATGTAAAGAAAATGCAGGTGGTTAATTTTAGGTGTTCGACTACTTTATATCCACCCTTAGATATCAGAACCAAAATGGGGCAGAAAGTTCAACAAGTTTCAGGTTATACTAAGTATTTGGGGATGTGGTTGGATTGTAGGTTAAAATGGGATAAGCATTTGGAGTGTTTGTTGAGTAGTCTCAGTAGGAAACTGGGAATGCTCTACAAACTAAAATACTATACGACCAAAGAAATACGATGCAGGATCGTGGAAACCATGATCTTGCCGATACTTGATTATGGGGACTTGGTATATGGGGGAGCGTTGGGAGTGAAGCTGGCTAAGCTGGATGTGGTGTACAACAGGCTTACCTGCTTCATCCTCAGCGCCCCCAGAAATATCCATCATTGTGATCTGTACAGGGCATTAGATTGGTGGTGTTTGGAAGACAGGAGAACTCTTCATCTTGCAATTTTTATAGGTAAAATAGGGGGTATAAAATTGCCCAACTATATTTTGAGTATGTTTGTTGTTAGAGAACAGAGGGAGGGTTTGCGATCTTCAAGGGGTACTCAATATGTTATTCCAAAATATAACTTAGGGGTGGGTAGAACCTCAATTATATGTAGGGGCTCCAAAATATGGAATGCTCTTCCTTTGGAATTGAGGGAAGGTAGTGTGTTTATCAATTCAGGGATATTAAAAAAGTGGTTTATGAAATTTAAACATATTTCAAAACAGTGTTGTCAATGAATTAATCTGTGGAGAGTCACCATATACATATCACAGTAAGATTTACTTTTGACCTAAAGTTAAGGTGCTTTACATAAAAATAACATGAAAGAATTCTACTATAGCTTCTTATATCTTTGATATTGGGTATTGTATTAGATGGTACAAAGTCTATTCCCTGTATTTAGTATTATCACATTGTTATAATTGTATGGATATGTTTGTTAAGTGATGCATGTATTTGTATGTTTTGTGCATAAGAACTTATTATATTTATATAGAAACTCTGTTAAATATATATATATATATATATATATATATATATATATATATGTTTCAATAGCTGGAAACTGAATGCATGGTTTTGGATCTCCTTGGATGTGACTTTTTAACTCAATGGAGTTTATCCTATATTCTTGTTCATTTTATTATGAATTTGAATACAATTTTACAAGCAAACAAACAAACCGTGGCGAGAATTAATTATCCTCATGTGGTGTCATTATTTCTTTATTTATTGAAACGTTTCACCAGGAAAGGCACAATGAACAACAAGTCGCTCAACTCACGGTGCATCCTGGGGGAAAGGGTAGTGGAAATACATACATGCATACAACAGCAAACATTATTACAACAATATTGGCAGAAATGAAAAGCAAATAACCGAAAGAACATATTAAGTGCAGCCTATGAGTACAATTGTTTATAGAGGTTACAATGGACAGGTCAAGTGCATTACATTAGGATAGCACCCTAAATTTGTGATGATGGTACCATTTAGCCAGAAAGGAAGGGGTGCATAGGGATTAACAGCAGAGGTGGAAAGGTAACGAGGCTGGGAGGAGAGCAGAAGAATAGAAATCAAGGTTATAGATATATTGATAGCTGTAGAGTGCTAGGAATCTAAAGTCATAGTTATATACTGGTAGTTACAGATAACCCAAAGGAATGGCCGGGTAGGGATCTCTGCAGGGAAAGAAAGTATTGGGGCTGAAAGGGAGCTGTAATTCAGAATAGTTACTTAATATATTGATAGAGGTTGGGAGCAGGTCAGGAGTACCAGGTAGGTTAAATGCATGTACAATTCATAGAGAGGAAATTATGTAGGGCTGAAGTTACAGAGGAGGGAGAGGAGAAGTGACGAATCTGGTGAGGAAGTGAATTTCACAGTTTTGGGAAGTGGTACGAGAAAGCAGCCTTGCCTACAGTGGTAGACCGACGAGGGTCAGCCAAGGAATGGGAGTCATAAGATCTAAGTAAGTTGGCAGAAGGAGGGAGGGAGGACTGATAGAGAGGAAGTGCAATAGGATGGGAGCTATCCAAACCAGAATTTAGAGACACATTTAGCACAATGATGGAGGCGCCTATTTTCTAGTGAGGGAAATGCCAGGGAGTGGTAGAGTTGACAGTGGTGGGTGAGAAGAGGAGAGTCCAGACAGCAAAGCGACAGAAGGAGTTGAAGAGGGTATCTAATCTGGCTAAGGAGGTCTTGGGAGTGGCACTGTAGACTATATCACAGTTGCCAAAAATAGAAAGGATCATCTTCTGGACAGGTTCCTGCCTAGCTGGGACTGGGAGAGGGAGGCAGTTCTGGTTCTTGTATAGAGCGCGGAGCTTGGGGTGCAACTTTTTCAGGATGGTGTCCACATGATCAGAGAAGGTGAAATGTCAGTCAAGCCAAACACCTGGATATCTGAATGAGGAGGTGTCCTCAAGGACTGTCCCGTCAAGGGTATGGAAGGAGGGCAGGGAGGGGATCCTTGAGAGTCTCTGCCTAGTGCCAAAGGTCATGGAGACTGTCTTCTTGGCATTTAGAAAAAGTTGATGAGAGCAAAACCAGTGCTGAACATTACTGAAGTCCTGCTGAAGTCTGTTTGCAACATAAGTGGGGGAGTGTCCAGAGGTGTAGAGGACCATGTTGTCATCTGTGTACATATGTATTGAGGTTGATGTACATGTAACCCCTTGGTGGTGCTATCCCAAGGGCTACTACCCCTGCATGCATGGCCAGTAGCAGGTTAAGGGGCCTGAATTCTGAAATGGGTGCCTCCACCCAGAGGTCAGGGTTGGTAGTGGCCAAACTAACCTGGGCACAGCCCGCTGGGTCACTGTAACTCCCCCTCTTTCCCTTCTAGTGGCCTGAGCAATATACGATAATCACTTTCGCAGTACCCCTTGTACATCATACCAGTACCTACACTGTTTGCACTTACCACCAGGGCTGGTTCCTCTGGCTCGACCCTGGGGAACCCCTGTAAAACAAGGTTATGCACAGTAAATAACAACAGTACAGTACTCTTAGCACAAACTGGAACCACAATGAGGTTAAATGCAGCAAAAAAAGTCAGATCTGATTTATTCAAGGGACTTGAACAAGGAAGGGGCGTAATCAGGTTGACTGGCTTAAAAGCTATATTAATCAAACAGTTATGCATGCGCTTCAAGTCCCCACACAGTCACATCTCTGGGTACCCAGGTAGGGAGACGATGGGCTAGCCAGGAACTTTGCAGCTGATTTGGGCCCTGTGATGGAAGAAAGCAACATGCACAACACACACTATTTGTAGTCCGGAGCCGAAGGGCTCAGTTTGTGAAAGAAAAAGCAACCAGACAATCAGATGACAGCACTTTAGATTTAGCTCTTGTTGCAGGGAGCTACCCTGATGTTTACTCACTATACCCAATACTGGACACAGGCAGGATGAAATTGAGACTGCAGGTTGTTGAGCTGGAATGCCCGGAGAAGCGGGGCCCACATGAATAACTGAGGCGTCGTTCCTGTTCAAGTGTTGAACAGGGGGCTGATCCCCAGGCAGGTCTCTCATCGATGGCTTACTCTGTGCAGCGGGTAGTCAGGCTGGGCCAGTGCGGCAAGGCCCAGCCTCAATGGAGATGACTTTGGATTCAGTCCGTGGGGCTGGATGCAGCTTCCAGCAAGCAGAATACAGTTCAGACCACAGTGGAGAACCAAATCATGACCCACTAGCAGCTCAAAGCACATTTACACATAAGGAAATTCTAATGCAGCTTCCAGCAAGCAGAACACAATTCAAACCACAGTGGGAAACCAAATCACGACCCACTATAAACACACAACATATTCACATGTAAGGAAATTCCACTGTACCAGGCAAAAGGCTCTCAGGTCACAATTACAGAGTCTCTGCACAATTCGGGAGTTCAGAAGTGGCTGGAAGTCCAGACAGGCCAATCACATTCAGCAAATCTTCGTTCTTCTTCAGGTGGGAGCCTGGTCACAATTCAGTAACTTACTTCGCTCTCCAAGTTCGTATTCAGTTCGAAAAAGGCACAAGGTCCCTCTCAGGGACAGCAGGCAGGCGTGCAGGCCAAAACTAAGGCCTTTCCACAGTTCTCCTGCACGAATCTATGCCGGGGCTGCTGCTTGAATCATTCAAGCTGTTATCTCTTCACTTCACAACTCAGAACTGAAACTAGCTGCAAGCAGCTTGGGAAGTTCCCCAAGATCCAAAAGGTTCGGTTGGCTGATCTGTCTGTCAGTCACAACAAGGGCTCCCCCTCCAGGTTATTTTAGGTGCCAAAATGCAAAAACTACAATTCCTACAAGTTTTGATCCCACCAAGCCCCTGTAGGCAGGCTCCATTTTAGAGTCCCAAAAGTACTGATTGGCCCATTCTGACAGTCCCGGGCCAAGTTGGTGGAGATAAACAGAACAGTCCTTGCTACAAAGAAGGCAGGTTAGAACAAACTGCAATATTATCACTACTGTAAGAAATGATAAGCAAACAAGCACATCTTCTAACAGAGCTCCCTTTTAGATTAATTAAGACCGCAATCCATGCAGCTCTTAAAGAGACAGTACACAGAGGCTATACAGGCACTCTCTGGCAATACATTTAATCTGCTAAAACACAGAACACCAGCCTGGCAGTGAGCATTTAGGCAAGATCAAGGAAGACTTTTCAGGAACCCCCATTTGTAGGGTGGTTACACCCTTCCCTGCCTGGAGAAAACTTGGCGTCCGCATCGAGTCTGTACCATCACAATATCAAAAATGCAATATAAATGAGACATATATACCATTAACTTGTTACATTACTACACATTTCAATATACTTCACATTACTACATCCATATTGACAATACTTATGCAGGTTTCATACAAGTAATACTGATTCATTTAATAACTTCTTGTACATTAAACAATGTAAGAAGGGGCCCTTCCCTATCAGCTAACTTGGGGCTGGATGGTGCAGGGGCACCATGGTGAGAGGGAAGAACAAGTAATCTGGAGTTGGCCGTCAAGCTCTGTTTGGGCAGTGATCTTGGCAAAACATAAACCCCTTTGTGAACCACATTGAGAGGCAAATCCACTGGCCTCCCAGGGCAATCATAGCTAAAGTGTAGCACTGGCTTGACAGCTCAGCCAGTCTTTCTGGGGGGAGCGGCCACAGTCTCTGTACTTTCAGCACTAACTTTGGAACTTTTGTCACTTGTGAGGGGTGTTTCTGCATGGATGGGAATGTCCAAACTTGGAGCACTGTCAGCTCCTTGCTCTGTAGGCTCTGTTCCCACAACACTTTGCTCATTATCTTCTGATACAGGCCCAGGTTGCTCATTTTGAGGAGGCTCTGGCACAATTAGGCTTTGCAGCACTGAAGGGGGGCTGTCAACACTCTCACAGTGTTCTTCAAGTTCTGGTGTGTCACCAGAGAGACTCAGACCATCAGCCCCTTCTTCAGGCAATTCACACAGTTCCACAAAACACAGAGAGTCCGCAACCTCAGACATAATACTTTGCACTTCACTTTCAGGGAGCATTGGCTCTAAGGACGAAGCTGGGGGGTTAGGCAGTCCAGAAGGCCCAGCTTCATCCCCACAATTAATCAGAGGGTTACCTTGAAACAGCTGACTCAATTCACAGGAGGGGTAATAGACATTGTCACACTCACTTTTGTCAGAGGTGGACTGACAGTCACTATAATTCTGGGCCTGCTGTAGGGGAAACCTTAAATCTGTAACTACTGAGGTAGGTTGACTCTGTCTCTTTTTTGCAGCAGCATAAGTCACTGGCCCAAGGGAATCAATCTCTGATGGTTCAGCCTCAATTATGACTTGGCCGATAGGTAGCAAGAGGTTATGGTGCATGGTCTTGACAGCTTTGGAGTTATTCTCTGGGTGCACCTTGTACACTGGTAAATCATTCAACTTTCCAACTACTACATGGGGAAGATGGTGCCACCTATCCACAATTTTGTTTTTGCCATGCAGTCCCAAATTGCGTAACAACAGACGGTCTCCAGGCCCAAGCTCTTGAACCTTTACTTTTTTATTATGCCTCTCTTTGTCGGCAAGATTTCTTTTGGCGGCCATTGTCTGGGTCAGTTGATAGGCATGGTTTAATTGAGCTTTCAGTTTCTGCACATACTGTAGGTAATTTTCGACTCGGACCCCATCCGGATAGACCCCAAAGCAGACATCAAAGGGCAGTTGGTGTTCACTCCCAAACATGAGGTGGTAGGGGAGAACCCAGTAGCGTAATTTTTTGTGCAATTGTATGCATGGATAAAGGTGCTAATCTGCTGGCTCCACTTTGGCTTGTCTTTGGGATGGAGGGTGCCCAGCATGTCAAGAAGGGTGCAGTTAAAACGTTCTGGCCGAGTGTCCCCCTGTGGGTGATAAGGGGTGGTTCTTGACTTCCGCACCCCTCATAGAGAGAGCATTTCTTTGATTAGCTGACTTTTAACATCTCTGCCTTGGTCAGAGTGGATCCGCTGAGGGGCACCATAGTGGACGAAGAAATTTTCCGTTAGCACTTTGGCCACGGTAGAGGCCTTCTGATCTTTAGTTGGAAAAGCTTGTGCATACCATGTGAAATGATCTGTAGCCACTAACACATTGCTAATATTCTGCTGATCAGGTTCTAAACACAAAAGTCTATGCAGATCAGTTCCATGGGGGTGCTGGTAGTAATATTGACAAGGGGGCAGCTCTCTAAGGCAGGGCTTTCCTTTGCAGGCAACGATTGCAGGTCTTTACATGGTGCTCAACATCAGTCCCCATCTTGGCCCAGTAGAATCAAGATCATACCAAGTCGAGAGTTCTGTCAAAACCAAGGTGCCCCATGTGATTGTGGAGGGACCTCAGTACCAAGTCTTTAAAGGCTGTGGGCAGGACGAATTGCTGCCTGTCTACTTGACCGCCACAATCCACTGTCTCTCTGTATAACAACTGATTGAGTAGCTTCAACCTGGGGCCTTCTTTAAATGATAGAGCAGTTCGAAAGTCAGGGGAACACATCTTTCCCTGCATGCAGGGCATGAAGTGTGGGCTGAATCATAGGATCTTGGGATTGAGCCCACTGAATGCTGCCATTGTCAAATTGAGGTACTGCACTAATATCTAGAGCAGAAAAGTGGCAATAGGCAGCCGTCATGCAGATACCAGGAGGGCCCAAGCAATCTACTAAACACTCCACTGTGTCCGCAGACATCTGTTCATTTCGGTCAAATTTTTGGCACAAGGTGCAGGTGCCAGATTCAGACAGCCTGACCCAATCACTCTTGGAAACTGGCCTTAGTGACAAGGCGTCAGCATCAATATGGTTCAGTCCTGGCCTGTATTCAACAGCATAATCATAGGTTGATAAGACGGAAAGCCACTGGTGCCCAGTGGCGTCTAACTTAGCTGAAGTCTGTACATATGTTAACAGGTTATTGTCAGCCTTCACCAATATCTTTGCCCCATAGAGGTATTCATGAAACTGGTCAATGATGGCCCTTTTTAGCGCAAGGAACTCCAGCTTGTGCACAGGGTAGTTTCTCTCCGACGGAGTCAGGCTCCTACTGGAGAAGGCCACTGGTCTCAAACCATCCTCATGGGCTTGATACAGCACAGCTCCTAGACCCTGCAGACTAGTGTCCATATGCAGCACATAGGGCTTGGTGGAGTCAGCATAGGCGAGGATGGGGATGTGGGTGAGCTGGTATATGACTTTGTGAAAGGCTGCTTCATATTCAGGTGTCCAGTGGGGTGCAAAAAGTTCACCTGTGCAGAAGTACACTTTCTCTGGTTCTTTGATGGACCTTTTTTTATAATTATGGTTGGTAGGAGGGTAACCCTGGGTAAGATTCAAGAGCGGGCGAATCACCTTTGAATAGTCTTTTATGAACCTGCAGTAGTAGCCACAGAACCTCAGGAAACATTGTAGTTCTTTCAAATTATGGGGTTGAGGCCAAGTAGTCAGTGGTTCAACCTTACTAGGACCAGTCTCTATCCCTTCTGCAGATACTATGTGCCCTACATACTTCACAGAGGTTTGAAAAAACTGGCACTTGTCAATGGACAGCTTGAGGCCGAAGTCTTCCAATTGGTCTAGGACTTTAAACTGTCGGGTCTCATGCTCCTCTGATGTGCGCACAAACACAATGACATCGTCTAGGTACACTAGACATTCCAGAAGGTTCATATCTCCCACTGCACGTTCCATCAGTTGCTGAAAGGTGGCCGTGGCACCTGAAATCCCCTGTGGCATTCTCAGGAATTCGTAGAACCCCAAAGGACAGATGAAGGCTGTTTTCTCATGGTCCTCTGGGGCCATCGGGGTCTGGTAGTATCCGCTACTAAGATCCAATACCGAAAACCATTTGCTCCCATTCAAACAATCCAGGGCATCTTGTATATGGGGCATGGTGTATTGATCGGGGATGGTTCGCCGGTTCAGGGTTCGATAATCAACACCCATCCTTACCGACCCATTCTTCTTATGCACAACCACAATGGGAGAGGAATATGGGCTCCTTGATTCTTGTATCAAACCAGCAGTGAGCATTTCCTGCAGGTGTCTCCTCACATCATCTATGTCTGCTGGGGCGAGACGATGGGATCTCTCTCGAAATGGCCAGTCATCATGCAGGCGTATGTGATGCTCTGTACCCTGGACACACCCCACGTCCCATTCTTTTAATGAAAACACTTGGTCCCTCTGAGCGAGTTTCTTGTTAATTCTAGCCTTCCATTCAGCTGGCAATGGGGAGTCACCAAAGTCAAATAAGTTCGGGGTCACTCTCTCCTTCTCACCAGAGCACTTGTTGCTGGGCAATACGGCAGTGCCAGTGCAGTGTACTATAGCTAGGGTGCACCCTTTGTTCACCCAAATCTCCTGATCTGACACATTCTGAATCTGGACCATCACTCATCGTGCATAGGCGTGGGCACGGGAAGGCAAGATGCTGGGTTTGACCAATAATTCCTCTGGCAACTTTCAATCTCCTGGTGCATCCAACATCAATACTTTGTTCTTTACATTTCTCTTTAGGTGGACTTCTCCATGGATTGTGCACTGGGCGTTGGGGGCCAACACCAAGAAGTCAAGTTCCTTTTTCCACACTATCCCCACTGGCTCATCTGGGTCCACTTCATCAGGTCTCTGTTGCCAGTCCTAAGCCCTTTTTACTTAGACTTGAATTCTTAGGGTCCATCCAGTCAGCTGCCCTTGTTTCTCATGGCAGAGTCATGCTAGTCTCCCAAACATGTTGGCGTTTGTTCCAATTAACAGGGGAATCCCATCATACAGTCCGGTGGGGGGACACTAGGGCAGGGTCTCTACTTGCTCCTGTACGCCAGTGACAGTTGCAGGAAAAGACAACCAGAGGTGGGCATATCCTAGATATGGATAAGACTTGTCGCTCAGCCCCTACACATGTAGGCCTTCCAGGGATTGTCTGGGCACATCAGATAAGTGTTTGTCATACCAGTCCTGAAACACAGTGGTCACTTGCGACCCACTGTCAAGCACAGCCCAAGTAGGAATACCATTCACAGCAACATTAGTCTCCATTGAAGGGCCCACTATCTTGGACCAGTCTGGAGGGACAGTAACAGAGGCCGGTGCAGACAACTTAACCACAAAGAAGTTGGAGTTGGGATTTCCTGAGCCTTCACTGCAGTCATTTCAGCACCCCTCGGCCATGGTTTCACTTTCCTGAGCTCCCCTTGAAATCTGTATACAACCTTATCTAAGTCTTTTGTGGACTGGCATTCTTTCTTCATATGCCCCTCCTTCCCACAATTATGACAGAGTATGCTTTCTAGAGTCTGGCGTGGCCGAGGCATCACACTAGGGGCTGAGGCAGGGGTACCACCAACAGAAAATCGTGATTCAACCTCTGTCTGGTGTATGGTGAGCATGGGGAGATGCCTCAGTAATTCCCTCACTTCCACAGTCAATTCATCAATCTTTGAGCTGCTGTCAACAGGGGATGCCTGAGAGTGCACCACCACCCCATAGCGGACAAGCTCTGAGAGGGGTTTGGGTCCATTGTATCTCTGGAATGGGCTTGTAGGGAAATGGTAGCCCTCATTTCTCAGACCTCTCGCAGTATCTCACCCCAGAGCAGAGCATCCTTGCTAGCCTCCCAATGTTCAACTGGCACTGTATTTCGCCCCTGAGCATCACTCACATGTGTATCCTCGGTCATCTGGGCAACAGCAACAGCAGATACAGGATGGGGCCCCCCCACATGGCTGCCTCCTCTCAATCCTCTGAATTTCCTTCATCAGTCCATCATAGGTAAGGCTGCGTGAACCTCTAAAAGTTCTACCTGGCGAACTTTCTGAGTAGAACCCAAAAAAGTTCTGCCTGGTTCTATCTGGTTCTACCAGGTAGAACCCAGTAGAATTGGATTCTACCATTTATAATCAAGTTCTACCAAGTAAAACCAGGTTCTACCAAATAAAACTTGCTCTACTATGTAAAAAAACAAGTTCTACTAAGTAAAACCAGGTTCTACATGGTATAACAAAGTTCTATAATATATAACACAAAAAAAAAGTTTACATGGTTCTACTTAATTAAGAAATCCACAGATGTATTGTTTTTTGTTTGGGAAAGTACATGTAATACTAAGAATGGTATTAATACAATTAAGTATTGCAGAGCTTTGGTGCATAGGATTCTGTCTCAGTGCTCGAAAGCTTTGCAAAGCTTACCATTCTTAAAGTTAGAATCTTAGTATTACATGTATATTCCCAAACATGAAAAATACAATATGTGGATTTTTTTTATAGTTAAGTAGAACCAGGTGGAATGTGCTTACTGCTTCTATTTTATAGAACCACCTGGTTACCCAGCAGATGCTTAAAAATACTAGTGTTGAAACAGATTTAGCTAGCGGTAAAGGTCAGGGATGATACATGACTCGTATATTATCCCTGACAACGTTATCTTTCTAAATCTGGTTACAGGCAGCGCAAAGGGTTAACACCCTGAACTACACCCTGTTACAATAATTTTAAATATTCCCCCACTGTTACACTCAGGTACTAATAGAGCCCAGTTCAAAATAACTGGCACCCGTGGTATCTATAGCTTCAGCTGCTTTAGTACCAAATAAGTACATGGACAGAAGTTTACAGTACAAAATGTATTTAATGCATGCAATGTGGTAAAGCAAAATGCCACACTGCCCCAGAGCTTCTGTACCTTACCTTCCTCGGTGCCCCCCCCGAGGAAGGCATGGTGCCGACGCGCTGGGGCAGTGTGGCGTTTTGCTTTACCACATTGTGTGGATTAAATTATGTTTCTATTTTAAACTTTGTCTGTGTAGGTATTAGTTTGGGGCTTTCTGTTATTCTGAGTAACTGTCAATGTTAGTAATACATTACCCACCATCGTTTTCTCCTTTCCCTCAAGTACACTCTCCTGCCCTGATCCCTATACCTCCATAGGTAACTATGTCAATATTACTTCATTTGTCCCTCCCTCCCAAACATCTGCCCCTTCCTCCTCTTTACTCAGAATAATTGAAAAACCCGTAACAGTATACCATCTGCAAATTGTGTTTATGATGCCAGGTCACGTGCATGGTTTGGTGTCTAACAATGGAGGGTGAATTGTATGTGTAAGAGAGAGTGTCCCAGGGGGTTTGGAGGGCTTGGAGTTTCGGACAGGGGCTAGGGTAAGATCAGTGATTTTTTTTTATTGTCATGATAGTCAGTTAGTACAGTACGTGGGAACAGCATTTTGTAAAATCTATTTTTTTTTATTTTCATATTACAGGTTATGATGAAAACAGTTTCTACCTGTTGAATGGTTCCTTCAGATCAAAACATTGGATGTCATTGGGTTCAACACTGAAATTGGGAATGTATTGTAAAGTTGACATTTTACAGCAAAAAAAAAAAAAAACATTTTGTAAATTAAATTCCCATCTGGAATTGAACCAGAAGAACAGTTATTATTTATTTATTTATTTATTCAATTAATGTTTTTGTTTGTTAACAGCCAGTAATAAGTATTCAGTGCGTGTGTATTTTGTAATAAAAATCCAATAAAACAAATGAAGAGCTGTGTGACAATGTGTAGTCATTTCTGCTTATTTTTGCTGAACTGCCACATGCAGTGGTCCTTTAGTTTCTGGTGCTAGTCAGATTGGGCCTTAGTGCCACATGAGAACCAACAGTGGATGTTTGTTTCTGAAATTAATGGAACTCGAAGAGGAGGAGGAGACAGGTGGACCCACCAGTGGAGGAAAGACAGCTGGAAATGCTAGTGGCTACTAGTGGCAACAGAATCCTTCACCATCATCGTCGTCATCATCAGAGTGGCATGATGCCATCTGTGTGCTGTCAACCTGCATAAATTTGGGACAGTATATGTTTTTGAATTGAGGCAGGTTCATTTTTAAAAAAGTGAGCCTCTCTACATTCCTTATGGAAAGACATGTTCTTTTGTCATTCACTATTGCCCCAGCAGCACTAAAAATTCTCTCTGAATATGTGCTGGCAGGTGGGCAACTGAGGTATTCAATTGCGATCTCAGTTAAAGAAGGCCAGATCAATTTTTTCTGTTGCCAATAAAACAATGGTTCATCACCTGCAGTGAGAGGTACAGTCTCCTCCATATAATCCTTAACCATTTTTGCAGCAGGGACTTCTGGTACCACTATTGCCGGCTGAGCCTTCCCAGCTGTCTTTATTAGACCAAAGTCTGACAGCATGTCCCACAGTGGTTTGTCCTCTTGTGGTGTAGCAGCAGTTCTGGTTTGCATTTGATGAGCCAAAACATCAGTAGTGGTGGCAGCAGCAGCAACAGCAGATTGTGCTCCCTCCCTCTCTACCAGATTTTGTTTAGAATTTGAATGTTGCCAAAAGGGCACTGATGATGTATTACTTTTCTCAACTATATGTGCTGACACTTTATCAATTAACAGTTCATGATAGTATTCCAGGTCTTTAAAGTCATGTGGTTTGAAGAATGTCTCAATTGTATCCTTAAACTGAGGGTCCAGAAGTGTGGCCAAAATGTAATGTTCTGCTTTGCACATATTTACAATACACTCATCAGCCAGGATGGTTTGTATCATTTTCCAACAAGTGATGCAGCATTGATGTCGTCATTGTCAAAGAACTGTGACTCAAGATGCTGCAGTCTCATCCTGATGAGTGAAATTAAGGGTAGGATCTGACTTAGTCCGGCACCATCAGAGCTCACCACTTGGGTAGCCTCCTCAAAGGGTTTAAGGATACAACAAAGATTCTCCATCAGATGCCACTGATTGGGGCTGATATTCACATCTCCTTTCCCAATGCCATGTTGAACTGCATATTGATGAATGGCTTTCTGTTGTTCAAGCATTCTCTGCATCATATAATAAGTGGAATTCCACTGGGTTGGAACTTCCTGTATCATCTAGTGGAGAGGGAGGCTGTTTTCAATCTGAATCTGCCACAACAACTTTCGGGCTTTCACAGAATGGCTAAAGTGGATGCACACAGTGCGGGCAGCTGCAATCAAGTTCTGCACATTTCGGTCCTTACTGATGAAGTCTTTTACCACCAAGTTAATAGTGTGTGCAAAGCATGGTACGTGTGTAAACGTACCAAGTCTTACTGCTTTCACAATATTTGAAGCATTGTCAGACACTATAAACCCTGGTTGCAAGGACTTTGGAGTCAGCCACTCAGCAAACTTTTCTTCAAGGCCCTCCAGAAGATGTTCTGCTTTGTGGTCTTTTTCAAAACCGTAAATACATAAAGCTGCCAGCCTTCGAACTGTGAAAGTCCCTTGCTTCTTGCTTCTTGCTGCTGCCGCCACCAGTGCCACTACATGATGATGATAATGATGATGAGGAGGAGGAGGAGGAGGAGGAGGGAGGAATGTTTACCCAATGACCAATCACAGACATATAGTCAGTCATCTGACCACTGGTCCACATATCTGTCGTGACATGAACCTTTTTACCCACTGAACCTTTCAGAGCATCAGACACGTTTTTCCGAACAGCATCATACAAGTCTGGAATGGCAACACTGGAGAAATATGTCCGGCTGGGGACCTGATACTTTGGCATAGCGATTTCCATGAGTGCTTTAAAACCTGGATTAGCCACAAATGAGAATGGGAGCAAGTCAGTGGCTATCATCTCCCCAACTGCCTTTGTCAATCGCCTTGCCTCAGGCCTGTTGGGCATATATTTCTGTGACCGCTCAAAGCAGTCTTTCAAAGAAATTTGATGCCCGCTATGCTTGCTGCTATCACCTGATTTTCTGGGCTGCTTCCCTTGACCTTTACCACCATGAGGGGTGGATGTTGCGGACATGGATGGTATATGACTCTGGCTGGGCTGTGGTGAGGGACTCAGAGGGGTGAAGATACGAGAAATTGAGGATGCTGTACTTTGACTGGAAGGAAGACTTTCATCATCCTCCACCTCTGCATCAGTTACTTCATCGCCTTGGTAAACATCCATTACCTCATCCTCCTCAGCTGAGTGCAGAAGTGCAACAATGTTTGTGTGCTCCTTTTGTGCTTTTTGATATTGATAAATGTGAAACTTGTTCATATGTCTTATCATTGTTGATGTCCACGGTCGAGTACCCACTTTACCACGACTTAATTTTGTTCTGCATAATTTGCAAACCACATGGCTGCCAGATGATTTATCTTGTGTGAAAAAATCCCACACAACGGATTTCACAGATTTTGTTGCACTGCTGTTTATGGGGAAGATAGGTTCATTACTACCACTGCCACCACCACGGCCACTACTACTTCCACTATCTCTTTGAAGTCTTTCCATGCCCATCTGCATGTAATCTCTGACTGGTTGAACTGCATCTCTTTATCTCTTTCTTCCCCTCGTGAAGCCTGTCCATCTTCTGTCCTCTGTTGTTTCTCTGCATGTGTGGGTGTCAGACGCTCCAAGTTATGCCCCACTATCATTAATGTTTTTTTAGTACCACAGCCATCCTTCTGAGAACTTGTTTTTGTTCTTTTTCTGCCCCTGTATTCCTCCTCTTCGTCCCACTCCCCAGAGCTACTGCTACTTGACATACTGACTGCTGCCTTATCTACTACAAACTCAGGATCTGTTCCACTGATTTCCCCCTCACTCTCATCAGCCTTCTCCTCCTCATCATCACCCATCACTCTGCTTACTAAAACTGGCTGCCGCACTATTATGGCCCTTGTGCTCATCCTCTGAGTACCATAACGGGTTACTCCTGCAACGTCCTGAATTTTCTGTACTGTTGTTACTGTTGCCTGGATAGCCTGAGAAGTGCTGCTGTCTTTTTTACCACTCATGGCTGCATTGAGTCAAGTACTTTTGGAAAGACACAGGGAAATTTACTTACAAACAGGAAAATACAGCACTGCTGGCTGCGTCGAGTCAAGTACTTTAAGTAGTAAGGCACAGGGATATTTTCTCCCCAACAGGTAAATACATCACTGCTTGCTGCGTCAAGTAAAGTACTTTAAATAGTATGGCACAGGGATATTTTCTCCCTAACAGGTAAATAACAGCACTGCTTGCAGCGTCAAGTCAAGTACTTTAAGTAGTAAGGCACAGGGATATTTTCTCCCTAACAGGCAAATACAGCACTGCTTGCTGCATCGAGTCAAGTACTTTAAGTAGTAAGGCACAGGGGTATTTTCTCCCTAACAGGTAAAGACAGCACTGCTTGCTGCATCAAGTCAAGTACTTTAAGTGGTAAGACACAGGGATATTTTCTCCCTAACCAGTAAATAACAGCACTGCTTGCTGCGTCGAGTCAAGTACTTTCAGTAGTAAGGCACAAGGATATTTTCTCCCTAACAGGTAAATACAGCACTGCTTGCTGCGTCGAGTCAAGTACTTTAAGTGGTAAGACACAGAGATATTTTCTTTCTAACTGGTAAATAACAGCACTGCTTGCTGCGTCGAGTCAAGTACTTTAAGTAGTAAGGCAGAGGGATATTTTCTCCCTAACAGGTAAATACAGCACTGCTTGCTGCGTCGAGTCAAGTACTTTAAGTAGTAAGGCACAGGGATATTTTCTCCCTAACAGGTAAATATAGCCCTGCTTGCTGCGTCGAGTCAAGTACTTTAAGTAGTATGGCACAGGGATATTTTCTCCCTAACCAGTAAATACAGCACTGCTTGCTGCGTCGAGTCAAGTACTTTAAGTGGTAAGACACAGGGATATTTTCTCCCTAACCAGTAAATACAGCACTGCTTGCTGCGTCGAGTCAACTACTTTAGGTGGTAAGGCACAGGGATATTTTCTCCCTAACCAGTAAATACAGCACTGCTTGCTGCGTCGAGTCAAGTACTTTAAGTGGTAAGACACAGGGATATTTTCTCCCTAACCAGTAAATACAGCACTGCTTGCTGCGTCGAGTCAAATACTTTAAGTGGTAAGGCACAGGGATATTTTCTCCCTAACAGACAAATACAGCACTGCTTGCTGCGTTGAGTCAAGTACTTTAAGTAGTAAGGCACAGGGATATTTTCTCCCTAACCAGTAAATATAGCACTGCTAGCTGCGTCGAGTCAAGTACTTTAAGTGGTAAGACACAGGGATATTTTCTCCCTAACAGGTAAACAACAGCACTGCTTGCTGCATCGAGTCAAGTACTTTAAGTAGTAAGGCACAGGGATATTTTCTCCCTAACAGGTAAATACAGCACTGCTTGCTTTGTCAAGTCAAGTACTTTAAGTGGTAAGACACAGGGATATTTTCTCCCTAACAGGTAAATACAGCACTGCTTGCTGCATCGAGTCAAGTACTTTAAGTAGTAAGGCACAGGGATATTTTCTCCCTAACAGGTAAATACAGCACTGCTTGCTGCGTCGAGTCAAGTACTCTAAGTAGTAAGGCACAGGGATATTTTCTCCCTAACCAGTAAATACAGCACTGCTTGCTGCATCGAGTCAAGTACTTTAAGTAGTAAGGCACAGGGATATTTTCTCCCTAACAGATAAATACAGCACTGCTTGCTGCGTCGAGTCAAGTACTTTAAGTAGTAAGGCACAGGGATATTTTCTCTCTAACAGGTAAATACAGCACTGCTTGCTGTGTCGAGTCAAGTACTTTAAGTGGTAAGACACAGGGATATTTTCTCCCTAACAGGTAAATACAGCACTGCTTGCTGCGTCGAGTCAAGTACTTTAAGTAGTAAGGCACAGGGATATTTTCTCCCTAACAGGTAAATACAGCACTGCTTGCTGCGTCGAGTCAAGTACTTTAAGTGGTAAGACACAGGATATTTTCTCCCTAACAGGTAAAGACAGCACTGCTTGCTGCATTGAGTCAAGTACTTTAAGTAGTAAGGCACAGGGATATTTTCTCCCTAACAGATAAATACAGCACTGCTTGCTGCGTCGAGTCAAGTACCTTAAGTGGTAAGACAGAGGGATATTTTCTCCCTAACCAGTAAATACAGCACTGCTTGCTGCGTCGAGTCAAGTACTCTAAGTAGTAAGGCACAGGGATATTTTCTCCCTAACCAGTAAATACAGCACTGCTTGCTGCGTCGAGTCAAGTACTTTAAGTGGTAAGACACAGGGATATTTTCTCCCTAACCAGTAAATACATCACTGCTTGCTGCGTCGAGTCAAGTATTTTAGGTGGTAAGACACAGGGATATTTTCTCCCTAACAGGTTAATACAGCACTGCTTGCTGCATCGAGTTGAGTACTTTAAGTAGTAAGACACAGGGAGATTGCGTCCAAAACAGGTAAAGGCAGCACTTTAGGTTATTTCGAGTCGACCCGAGTCAGGTACTTTAAGAAGTAAACACACAAGGAGTATACTATTGTACAGCACTGCTGTCAGTGTCTACATGGAGTCAGTTATAGTAGTAGTACTGAAAAAAGTGCAGGGAGCTGGACTTGATATGATATTTATTATTAATTGTTCCTAACAGGTCACTGTCACTGACTGGACTACTAAACTACTAGCTCCCCAGATCATGCGATGCACAATCAGCAGCAAAGCAAATGAAATACACAAGTCAAAAACTCTGCCTCTCTGTGTACTTTTTTAGTTTGCACTAGCTTTAAATGTCTCCTTCCCTGTGGTTTGTAATTCTTCAGTCAAATGAAAAATAAATCATTAGTTTCATCACTAGCACAGATTGGATTTAAAACTACAACTGTGTTGTGTAAACTGAACTGATCTGATTTTGATTGAACTGATCCCCCAAGTTGAGCTTGAGAGCAGCACATCAAATTGCTCTCCTTAACTTGTGGCACTGGTGGAGTAAAGGTAATTTTTTGAACACTTTATTTCCCCCTGCCTTTTATAGTTCAACTTATTGACCCTAGTCTTACAGCATGAGCACCAGACCAGAAGTACAACCGACCAGTATCCTATTCCTCCTTTCCTATCCACCCCTCGTCAAAAACGGAGAAAATACAAACATATGTTTTTTTTTTTTTTGGGGGGTTCAGCTGAAGTCAAAGCAAAAAAAAAAAAATCAGTGAAACAACGCCATCTGTCACGATGACGATTCAGTAGCAAGCACTCTCTCACTCTCAGTGCTCTCGTCTCGTCGCCACCTCTCACTCTGTCTCTCCTCACACACTGAAGAAACTGCGTGGTGTAGTTGTAGTGTCAGTTATCAGTTTCCTCACCCACGTGTTTTCTGACTTGCTCCACCAATTGCCACTGCTGTTGCTTCCAGTTCTGCAAGGTAGAGGCGGAGACTCTGGAGAGATCGAATTATGGACAAATCATTAAAGTCCTTATTGGCTGATTGACATACAAGGACTCAGTCTCCTGACTTACCATATCCTGCACCACATGATGTTACTGGGGGCTGCCACAACTGAGCATGTGTGACAGAGGTATAGGGAAAAAAACTTGACTGGGAAGCGAACCCGGTAGACCAAAGTTCGCGTTTTCTATTAAATATTACGCAATGCGCGGACAAGTGTGAACGCCGGGGGTTCAATCTTTTTTAGTGCATGAGCAAACCAAACTTGCAGCAGTAGTCATAGGTAGGAGTGCATCCAACCGAGCAGCAAGGCGTTGTTGGAGCAGCAATAATTCAGAGAGTGAGGCTAACTTGAGAAGTTGGTCCAACCTCTTCCTATCTAACTCAGCTGGGGCCATGCCACTTTTCTTTAGGCATTCCTGTAGTACCACTTCAAGTCGAGGCACATACATGGATAAGGGCTCTCCTGGATATTGCTGAGTGTTTTTGACCCTACCCCACAGGTCCTCATCCGAATCGGGACTTCCATACACATTTTCCAATGCATTCAAAACACCTTGAGCAGTTGCTTCTGGATTACTAGCCTGTGTAGCATGGATAGTAAGTTGGGCGGGGCCTCTGAGGCTTTCAACCACTCTTCGCCTCTTCTCTGGTTTGGGGCATTGCCATTCCCGGATTTGAGGGGCAACATAGTCTATCCAAGTCTCCCAATTGTCCTCCCCCTGGGGTGTGGGGAGGGTGCCTGAAAACATCCTCAGCCGGCGATACGAGTCGTGACTAATGGCGGGTATAGATATAGGGGCCAGCATTGGCATGGGCACAGAAGGCGAGGCAGTAACAGGTGCTGGAGTGGGAGGGGGTGTTGGGGAAGGAACACCCCCAGGTGGCAGGAATAGATTCTTAAAGTCCTCTACGGTGTTCCCATCCTCCAGCAACAACTTAGCAAATTTCTTCTCAAAAGTCTCAGTTAATGGTGGGAGCTCATCCTCCCCAGGGTCTTCACTGTCTTTTGTTATCACTCTCCAGGTGGCTAGGACCCCTTCTGAGGCAATAGTCACTGGCACTTTAGAGTGGTCCATTGAGCCACTACACTCTACCAAGGCTATGAAAGTTTGGGCGATCAAATCAGCATGTCAACCCACCACCACAGGGTTTTTTAAACATTCAACTTTGGAGAGTGCTCCCTCTACAGTGTCCTTACTGGTACCCAGGGGAATATCCAGTATAAGCAGAGCATTTTGTGGGTCGATCTCCTGCCCAGTACACCACCCCACCAACTGGTGTACAGCCATTTCTACTAGGGTAGCCATTAATCTTTAACAATAATTCATAATTTTTGGTCACTAGAAGGCACAAAATCCCAGTGGTGCACCTCCAAGATGTAACCACTTGGTGGCACTATCCCAAGGGCTACTACCCCTGCCTGCGCAGCTAGTAGCAGGTTAAGGGGCCTGAGTTCTGAAACGGGTGCCTCCACCCAGAGGTCAGGGTTGGTAGTGGTCAAACTAACCTGGGCACAGCCCTCCGGGACACTGTAACCCCCATCTTTCCCTTCTAGTGTCCTGAGTTATATATGATAATCACTTTTGCAGTACCCATTGTACACCATACCAGTACCCACACTGTTTGCACTTACCACCAGGGCTGGTTCCTCTGGCTCGACCCTGGGACCCCCTGTAAAACAAGGTTATGCACAGTAAATAGCAACAGTACAGTACTCTTGGCACAAACTGGAACCACAGTGAGGTTAAATGCAGCAAAAAAAGTCAAATCTGATTTATTCAGGGGACTTGAACAAGGAAGGGGTGTAATCAGGTTGATTGGCTGAAAGGCTATGTTAATCAAACAGTTATGCATGCACTTTAAGTCCCACACAGTCGCACCTCTGGGTACCCAGGTAGGGAGACGATGGGCCAGCCAGGAACATTGCAGCTAGTTGGGGCCCTGTGATGGAAGAATGCAACATGCACAACACACACTATTTGTAATCTGGAGCCAGAGGGCTCAGTTTGTGAAAGAAAAAGCAACCAGACAATCAGATGACAACACTTTATTACTCATGATACCCAATACTGGACACAGGAAGGATGAAATCGAGACTGCAGGTTGTTGAGCTGGAGTGCCCGGAGAAGCGGGGCCCACACGAATCACCAAGGCATCGTTCCTGTTCAAGTGTTGAGCAGGGAGTTGATCCCCAGGCAGGTCTCTTGTTGATGGTGTTCTCTGTGCAGCGAGTAGTTGGGCTGGGCCAGTGTGGCAAGGCCCAGGCCCAATGGAGATGATTTTGGATTCAGTCTGTGGGGCTGGATGCAGCTTCCAGCAAGAAGAATATAGTTCAAACCACAGTGGGGAACCGAATCGCGACTCACTAGCAGCACACAGCACATTTACACGTAAGGAAATTCTAATGCAGCTTCCAGCAAGCAGAACACAATTCAAACCATGGTGGGGAACCAAATCACGACCCATGATAAGCACACAATACATTCACATGTAAGGAAATTCCACTGTACCAGGCAAAAGGCTCTCCGGTCGCAATTCAGAGTCTCTGCACAATCCGGGAGTTCAGAGGTGGCTGGAAGTCCAGACAGGCCGACTGCATTCAGCAAATCTTCGGTCTTCTTCAGGCAGGAGCCTGGTCACAATTCAGTGGCTTAATTCGCTCTCCAAGTTCGGATTCAGTCCGTAAAAGGCACAAGTTCCCTCTCAAGAACAGCAGGCAGGCATGCAGGCCAAAACTCAGGCCTTTCCACAGTTCTCCCACACGAATCTATGCTGAGGCTGCTGCTTGAATCATTCAAGCTGTTATCTCTTCACTTCTCAACTCAGAACTGAAACTAGCTGCAAGCAGCTTGGGAATTTCCCCAAGATCCAAAAGATTTGGTTGGCTGATCTCTCTGTCAGTCACAACAAGAGCTCCCCCTCCAGGTTATTTTAGGCGTCAAAATGCAAAAACTACAATTCCTACAAGTTTTGACCCCACCAAGTCCCTGTAGGCAGGCTCCATATTAGAGTCCCAACAGTACTGATTGGCCCATTCTGACAGTCCCGGGAATAGTTGGTGGAGATAAACAGAATAATCCTTGCTGCAAAGAAGGCAGGTTAGAACAAACTGCAATATTATTACTACTTTAACAAATGATCAGCAAACAAGCACATCTTCTAACAGAGCTCTCTTTTAGATTGATTAAGACTGCAATCCAGGCAGCTCTTAAAGAGACAGTACACTATACAGGCACTCTCTGGCAATACATTTAATCTGCTAAAACGCAGCCTGGCAGTGAGCATTTAGGGCAAGCTCAAGGAAAACTTTTTGGGAACCCCCATTTGTAGGGGGGTTACATACAGACAGATGGTAGGTCGTTAAGAAATATGGAGAAAAGTATAGGGCCCAACAAGGACCTTGAGGGACACCAGTGTTGCTCTCCTAGTGTGAGGAAGGGTGCTGCCCTGAAGAGTGACGCCACTGTGAGATTGTGGACTGGGGGGTTCGAAAGAGGATATCAATCTTAGGGAGCTTATATAAACACAAGCAATTGCAATTTTTGGCACAAATGTTTTTTTTCTTCAGCAGATTCACGAGGTATCCTGAGCACTCTGAGTGGATTATCTGGGACTATCCAGACATTATCTAGATAACTTCTACCAACTAGGCTTGATGATTGTGAATATCTCCTCTGGAAATCAGAATTCAGGTTACCATTTTCGGTATCATCCACTCTGGCAACAAACTGTGAAGTGGGAGGATCCAGAAAATGTCAAGGGATTATGCAACTGACTCTAGAATCTATTGAACATAATGATTTCTGGCTGGTCCAGGACCACTTGGGCAATGCCTCATGCTTTCAACTGTGAGACTGTGGTTCACACCGAGTCACTGGATACCATATTAGAGACAGCTGGGCACTCCACTGAGGTAAGGCTGTAACTCCCTGGGAAGGAAGGAGGTTGTAACCACCCCTCTACTCCTGCAGGGCTCAGAGCACAGGAAGGTTACAATTCAAAACAGAGAAAAGTACAAGTAAATCTATAGAAAAAAGCACAAGTAAATCTATAGAGAAAAGCACAAGTAAATTAGAACAAACATAACATTTCCTCAGATAGTCAAACAACAATAAAAGGAATGAATAAATAAAATAATTACACAAATAGCACCCATGAGTATTCATGGTAGCTAAATGGGGCTGTGACTGTGAACAACTGGTTGTGAAGAATTATTACTAAAATAAATAAATAAAAGAAATAAGCAAATTAATTAAATAAAACATTTATTCATAATAAAAAGATACTGAAAATATTAACAGAGGGAGTCACTTCAGGTGAAATTGCAATAGTTTCATGCAACAAATAAATTAAATTATATTAAATAAAAAGGTACTGAGGCTGGGATATTCAAGTTGCGCCGGCCCAAGTATGGAAATGCACCAAGGAGTGATATTCAGCGGGAGTCACTGCGCAGCGCAAGTCCCATTGTGCCAATGCACAACCCTAATGAATGCATGCGTAAGAGCAGGGGGTGTGCCCATGAATATGCGGCACAGTGCGATATTCAACCGCTGAACCATGGCGCAAGTGTGGAGCAAGTCCCAGATGCAGCGAGCAGACTTGAGCCTATAAATACAGGGTGCAAGCACACAGACAGCACTTGCACTAGGGGCGAGAGAGAGAGAGAGAGTGGAACGGGAAGGTGGAGGGACACAACCAGTAAGAACAAGGGAGACAGAGCCTGAGAGGGACAGGGTGACCTGCACAGGCAGCTACAGGGGCGTGGGACTGAGGTGGCAGTGGAGAGTGACCCGGGGCAGAGAAAGTGAGAGTGAGAGGCAGTCAAGGTGCCATGCACCTCACCAGGGTGGCATACAGCCCTCAGCAGCCGACTGCCCAAGGGGAGACAGGACAGCAGGGGCCATGGCCAGTGCACCCTTTCGAATGGAGGCTGTAATGGGGGGTGCGAGGAGGCAGGAGGAACAGCGATGTGGCCGTGGAAGGGCCCGTCGGTGGTATGCCTGGAACAGGTGGTACCGTGCCTGTACCACCTTTGAGAATTACACCAATACGGAGATTGTAGGCCGGTACCACTTGAATAGGGCCATTCTGAGGCAGCTTTGTGAGCTGTGCAGTGAGGAGATGCAGGCACCCACACGACAGAGCCACACAATGTCTGTGGAGACAAAGGTAACAGCTGTCTTGTGCCTGCTCGCCACGGGCACCTTCCAGAGACCAACAGGGGACACAACAGGCATAATTCAGTCAGCCATGTCATGCCTCCTCACACAGTTCCTCAATGCCCTGCTACCACATGCTTCAGAATATATCCATTTCCCCAGCACACAGGCAGAGCATACATCAACCATGCAGGACTTTCACAGGGTAACACACATGCCTGGCATGCTTGGGGCCATTGACTGCACCCATGTGGGCATCCGCATGCCACCTGGCCCTGAGGGGTGTGGCATGAGTTAACAGGAAGGGGTTCCCCAGTGTCAACTGCCAGGTGGTGTGCGATGATAGGGGGCCCATCACCAATTTCTGTGACACACACCCTGGGAGTGCACATGATGCATTCATCTGGCACAGCACTGCACTGTGCCACAGGTTCGAGCGTGGGGATATCCCCACTGGCCACCTAATGGGTGAGTATGGGATGGGCAAGGGGGCTGGGCAGAGTATGGGAAGGGAGAAGGCAGGGTGGGTGTGCAGGCACAGCAACAGAGGACACAGGGCTAACCATGTCATTCTCCACACAGGTGACAGTGGCTATCCACTCAGGCCCTGGCTGCTCACCCCCTACCGGCGCCCGTCGTCCCCAGCAGAAGGACGGTACAATGAGGCACACACCAGCATGTGGAACATTATCAAGCATGTATTTTGGATGCTGAAGGCATGTTTCCGTTGCCTAGACAGATCTGGTGGTGCCCTACAGTACAGCCCCTCGAAAGCCTGTGGTCTATTCCTGGCCTGTTGCATACTGCACAACATGGCCATTGACCGTGGGATAGCTGTCATGGCTGAGGAGGGGGACAGTAGTTGGGACGAAGAGGGCAATGGGCTGGAGGGTGGTGGACAGCCCCTCCCCCCGGGTGGAGGGACCCCCGGCTGCAGAGGATGGCACTCCACCACAGGGACAAAATCACATGGGAGCACTATGGTGCAGGCAGGTAGGTTGCGCCACACCCATGCACTGACCACTCACACAGGTACAGCACACAGGCAGGGGCATGCATGGCAATGGGCATGCACACACAGAGGCATGGAGCAGGGGTGGGAGTGACAGTGCCTCACAACCAAGCAGCACACAGCAGGGAACAACAACACACACACACACACACACACACGTGCCCAGGCACTGGCATGTGGCAGGGATCAAATGCAGTGCACAGGCGCAACCAGCGCTGATCTGCTCTCATAATGCCCACGCCACATGGGCCAGTGGCCGGGCAGGCATGGACATAGGCAGCGTGTGGCACGACGCACAGGTGCCACACCTGTGGTATGCACACACACACACCGCCCATGTGCGCACAGGGCAGCAGCAGCAGCAGACTGCAGCCAGGGAGCATGCACGTCAGATCTGCCATGCAGAACCATGGCCACCACGGCCACAGGGGTTGTCTGCAACAGCCCCTCAGGGGTTGAACCACGGGGCTGTGACCTGGTCTGCACAGCGGTGTATAGACACCCAAATAGGCCCGCCCCAGGCATGCCTGGGATGCCAACAGCAGAGCCCGGTGTCGACAGGGAAGGTGTCGCTCGACAGTGGGTTTGTGGGGTGGACAGTGCACTACACAGTGTGTGAGGTGGCCAGCCACTCCCTGTGGCAGCCAACGGTGCAAGGCCATCCCTGATCGCATTGGCAATGCGATCTTGGGATGCGGTCGTGTCCTCCCGCAAGCGCTGAATAGCCTCCAGGAGCTGCGCAGTGCCTCTCTCATGCTGCTCAGCTGCCTGGTGCACCTCTGCATGCAGTGCATGCACCCCAGCTACCAGCAGCACCTGTTGCCCCACAGAATCCCTCAGCAATCGGTTGTGCTCTGCCGATGGGTCGGTGCCCAGGCAAACCAGGGCGGGGCGCTGACCCACCGGTGGTGTACGACCGTGCTGCACAGCTCCCCGCTCAGTACACAGTGGAGTCCCCATAGGGTTGGTCCCTATCAGGCACCCCAGCAGTGGACACCACGTCTGGCTGCCCTCTGTCCCCTGCTGCCTGCCGCTGCTGCCTCTCCGGCCTCTGTATGTTGCCCAGTGCCTGCGCGGCCACACCACCTCCACCACCACATGGCACTGCCATGGTGGTGCACATGGCAGCACCTGCAGTGGCGGTGGGAAGCTGTCCCACTGCTGGCAGGCCACTGGGCACACTGCCTGTGGTGGTACTTGGTATGGACGTCTCCCCCACAACACCTCCCATGCTGTCCAGGATCATGGTCACATTGTCATCAATGTCGGACACCACCCCGATCTGTGTCTCCGCACAAAGGACGCCATGGCTGACATCCTGCTGAAACACAGCCAGTGCCTCATCTGACCCCATGCCCAGGATATCCAGCTGGACAGCGGTAGTGTGCTGCAGTCGATCAGGCCCCCGGATGCACATGGAGGTGGATGGCTGGTCCTCCGGGGCTGGGCCTACCTCCATGGCTGCTGCCAGCACCCCTTCCACTGCATGTAGGCATGCTGGTGCTGAAAAAGAAAACAGATGTGTCAGTGATACATGCCTCCAGCCCCCCCACCCCCCTGCTGCTGCATACTGTGTGTGGCCATCATACGTACCATGCAGTGATGGACTTCCACCTATCTGGAACCCTCCTCCAGGCACACCCTTGACAGTGCTGCCGTATATGGTGCCGCCACCAGCTCCTCCTGCACTGTGAGCTGTGGCACATCAGCAGGACCCCCTCTGGTGGCTGTCCGGGCTGCACGAATGGCTGCCACCTTCTCCTTGATGTGGCGTTTATCGGTGCCCACCTTCTTCTGGCACTCCTGCACCGACCGCTGGTGGCTGCCCTGCTGGTTCACACTCACCGCCACCTCCTCCCATGGCCTGTGGTGTGCCTATGGCACCACTCAGCAGTGGCTCCCTATCAAGGTAGGCCTCAAACAGGGCATCTGCCTCTGCCTTGGTAAAGTTGGGCCTGCGCTTGCACGCTGGCCCATGCTCCTCACTCCCTTCACGCTCCGACGTTGTGCTACCTGTGGACATAGACATGTGTGTCACTGTCAGCTGCAGCCTACCCCATCCACCCTGCTGTGCTGGCTGTGCTCAGCAGCAAGCATTTACCAGATGGTTGCAATACCGGTCCAAGGCCTGTGCTGTTCCAAGGCGCTTTTATGGTGCAACACATGCAAATGGGCATTGGCGCAATGGTAATGACATGCTAATTCCACCAGTGCACTGCACATTGGCTGATGAGCTCATTTGCATGTGATGGCTGAATATCATGTACTTACTCTGTGCGCAGTGGTATTGCTCAGCAACAAGTTGCTGCGCAATGTCCACTCTTGCGCGGTGCAAAGGACCAAACTGCGCATGCATTGGGTGGTGTGCTACCACCTATTGTGCACTGTGTGACCACTGCACAATAGGGGCCAAGGTGCACTGTGCGCCATGGTCTTTATTGCGCCCTGGCGCACAGTGCACCAGGTGACCCCTGACCCCTACTGTGACCCTGTGGCCCCTTCGGACTACACCGCCACATGTCTGTCAGGCCATGCCCATTCCGTGCATCACTGCCAATGCGCGATTGGAGGACACAGCGCATGCCTCCACGAGGCACGTATCTCGCGCATGTTGTCCACATGTGTGCCTTTGGCCACCATTTTGTCTCCATATATATAGCAGCAGTCATGATGGCACAGCAGGGAGTTCGTTGAGCCCATAATTGCTCCTATGTTGAATTAATAAATCTGGTGGCCTGTGTGCAGCCACATGCACCAGGGCTGTTTGGGCAGGTGCCCCTGCAACAGCCTAGGATGGAGGTCTGGCAGGTCATCGCTGCCAGGTTGGTGCTTGACACCAGGGTGGCCAGCACAGGTGAACAATGCCACCACCGATATGGGGACCTAATGAGGAGGGACCCAGAGTGCCTGAGGCAGCTGCAGGCATGCGTCCACAGGGGGGCCGTGCCATGGCCAGGTAACTTGTCCCATGCTGCATGTGTGCCCTAGTGCTGTACTGTGGTAATGGCTTGGCTGCCTGGCATACCCTGCAGAGGGGACACTGTCGGTGCACGCATTATGGAGTGGCATTGCTGGCCACATGATGCTCTGTGCTACAACCTTGCGGGACATGTCGGGCAGGGGCACACACTGTGCACAGGGGCGGGGGTGGTGGGCACATGCTGTGGGTGTTCTCTGATGTGTACCTGTCTTTGTTCCATTCCAAGGGCCTGAAGATGGACACTGGGCAGGTGTGGCAGGAGTGCCAGGCTGGGCACAGCAGGCCGCAGTGGGACCAAGCAGTGGTGGAGGAGCAAGCGATGCCACAGTGGGCAGGTAGACACTGTTGCGTTCCTCTGCACAGTACCAGTTATTTGGTGGGGGAGTGGGTGCGGACATGGCCACCTGTGCCATGTACCGTGGCAGCTGTGTATTGCTCACTGTGTGTGGTGCATGCCACTGTGGGGCAGCCATCACATATGTGTACCAGCTGTTGGTGGGGTGGGTGTGCACCCAGCTACCACTAGTGTTGCTGTGGTGCTGCAGGTGCCCTGTGTCCTCTTACTGTCACTGCACATTCGGGTGGCTATTGGGCAGCAGTGTCCACCACTTTGCACTGTCATGGCATGCTGGGTTGCTGGCAGGCATTGGCCCCACCCCTTGTGGGTGGCTGAGGCACCACTCCAGCAGTGTGTGTTCCCACTGCCCATTGCGCACAGTGGGTGGGCATGGTGTCATGGAACCTTGCACTGATCAGCTCTCCTATCCTTTGTCATAGACATCTGGAGGAGATCACGGCTGACCCTGTATTGCAGGCTGCCGAGGCAGATAATCCTCATAACCTCGACAACCCCGGAGGTGGCCCAGCAGGTGCGGAGAATTCTGCTGATGGATCAGTGGAGGAGGAGGTGTCAGACAGCGGTGGGCCATGGCCACCCATAGTTCGACCCCAGCACTCCCCTTTTAACCCTGTCATCCCTTCCCCATCCATCCCTCTTCCCACTGTACAGTCCCGGTTCCTTGTCTCCTTCCCTCGCTTTCCTACCCTTTCCGACCCCTAGCACCTGTAAATAGTTTTTTTCAATACAGTTATTTTGCTTACCTGCCTGGGTCAGTGTCTGCTTTGCAGATGGCGTGAGGAGCCATGCTGCAGTGGTGTGGTGTGTGTCTGTGTGGTATGCCTGTGTCAGTGCGCAGGTTATGCATCATGGTATCTTGCCCCTTGGTGGGTGGCTGTGTCTTGGGGTGGCCATAGGACAGCTATCCGGGATGTGTGGCATGTGTGTGCTTGGCAGTATGGTCCTGGGTGTGGCTTGCTGGGGTCTGGGTGGGTGGGGCACAGCATGCAGTGGGGGACTGATTGTTGGCCCTCCATCCATTGGTGCCACTTGTTGCCTGCTTTGTGTGCCACAGTTGTGTTCCGGGGTTGGGGTGTCTGGGTGCCTGTGTGTGCCCTGCTGGTGGTGGCCACCTGTGGTCTGCCACTGTGCATCCCTGGCATTGTCCTTGGGTGTCTTCCTCTGCCGTGGCCCATGCCTTTACAGTGCTGCTGTGCTCCCACCATTGCCTGGAGCTGGTCTTTGTGTGTCATGGCGTATGTCTGGTTGCACCATGGCACATCTCTGGTTGTGCTATGGCGCAGGTCTGGTTGTGCCTTGGCGCAAGTCTGGTTGCACCATGGCGTATCCCTGCAATATTCAGCCGTGTTGCGCTGGTGTATTTTCGCCATGCGCAACCTTTTAATATCACACTCATTGCGCTATGGCACATCGGATTGGTGCTGCACTGGACTTTTGCCGGCCTTTGGCACATTCTGAATATCTGGCCCTGAAAATATTAAGAGTGGGGGTCAGGTCAGGTGAAATTACAGTAGAGTTAGGGCGCAAAGACTTGGAAGAAATATTGCTTCCATTTATAGTAAAACAAAGCCAAATAGTAAGTCCATCTCAGGTCCACCTTGATGGACTTCCTCAAGCCCCTGTACTCTGCCACCACATATGTGTGGGAGGGCATAAACTGTCTAGCATTTATACACCCCCTGCTGGCCAATGATGAAGTAGCATTGGTGGCAGCTGTGAAGGCTGCTGCTTCATCGCTCACTTGCTCTCCCAGCGTGAGGAAAGGTGCTGCCCTGAAGAGTGACGCCAAATCATGAGATTGTGGACTGGGGGAACTAAAAGAGGGTAAAACACAAAAACAATTATAACAATAAATTAAAACAAAACAAAAAAATACAGGATGATTATTTTGTTAACTTGTCACAATAACTTTGCCTGGCGAGCCAAAATGTAGGCTGGAGGCATCACTTTTGAAAACTTTAGTGCCCAGTTAACTGAAGTTTTAAAGTTCTGAGTTCTTGCACAGTATTGACAAAAGGTTTACTGATTTATAGCCTGTCCAATTTAACACAGCAAGTGTCCAGTTAATGGGACTCCTTTATAAATATAATCAAGTACTGATCTATTTGAATTCTACTTTCTGCTTAAAGTTAGACCAGCATAACATTCTGTGGTGATTTGTATATGCAGCCCATGATGCTTTGCATTGTGTGGGCATGTGTGATTTTGTATTTTCTTGAAACTTGGCTTCCCCAGCCAAATGCCCTTTGGGGTAACCCTTGCCTCAGTGTTTGCGCACAGAGGTTTTTTGTCTATTTGAACACGTTCCCTTAACACTAACATGACGGCATACAGACAGCAGATCCACAGACTGAAAACACATTCAGCATTTATACCCGAATAGTTATCATCTGACGTAATTGATTGCAAGTGACTAAAGACTCAGAAATAAACAAGGAAAGGCATTAAGGCCAGTCTATTGATGAGCCATGGCCAGAGAGCACATCTCAACGAGTCCCAAGTGAAGCCAAGCCAATACTGGGGTTAGATTTTTGAGTTTGCCTTCTTTTGTTGCAGTCTTTAAAGCAATGCCTGGTTATTCATTTCTTTTGGAAAACCACTAAGGGACTATATCTAGTTGTACTTTAAGTGGACTTATAAAATGGCAAAAAAAATCTAGAAACTTTGCCAAGAGATGTCACCTGACCATGCATTAAATTTCTAGCACCACAGGTGCCAGACCTCATTACCAAGGCAAAAAACGCTTCCTTACCTACAAAATATGGACCATTTCAATTATTTATTTTATTATTTGAAATGTATTTAAACAAATTATTTATGTATAAAAAGTCATATTGGCCTGTGCTGTGTTGCAGGCTGATATATCAGTCCACAATTCCAGTACATTCTAATTCTGTCAGTAACCCAAGGGTGAAAAGTGTTTCACTTTACATATAATACAAAACAGCAGTGAGTCATTTTATAGGTATGATAAACCACCCCAGGATGTGGATTCAAGGATTTCAGTGCACCTCTCAGGGGCATAAGGACACTCAGCCTTCAGACCCATTTCTCACTCCTGTGTGACGTGTATTAAAAATAGAATAAAATATGGAAAATAGAGTTAAAAAAGCTATGTTTCGACCTTAGGTCTTCTTCAGGAAATATCTAAAAGAGAAAAAAACAAAGTTAGTGTGTGTGGGGGTAAAATAAGGGATATATATGGGAAAAGAAAGACTTATTTTCTACTAACATCTTTCAGCCACCCCTTGTTTTCCCAAAAGTCTGTTTGTATCTGTACACATCCATTTTCATTTCACCAGGTGTCTCCATCTCTGTCTCCTTCCCCCACATTTGTCACCTTTTAGCCTTCTTACTTGGCCCTGTTAATTAGTCCCCACCTGGGGACTTCTCCAGCTCTTTCACTGCTATTATGCCTTGTCACTCCCAACATCACCTTTTTGTTTCCAGATTCTCTCTTTATCTTGCTATTTATCACTTCTTCTCCCAGCCTCACCATTTTTTCTTTTCCCACATATATATCCGTTTTTTACCTCCCCTCTACACTAACTTTGCTTTTCTCTCTTTTAGATAGTTTCTGAAGAAGACCTAAGGTCAAAACGTCGATTTTTAACTCTATTTTCAGCGTGCATTTAATATTGCCATTTTGTTTTGCTTCCAGACCGCATGCTGATGCAGCACCTTGTTTTTGGAACAAAATATGGGGTTGTGTGTATAACAAGACATTTACACACACCTGAGGGGTTAGATGCTACGTAAATCCCGAGAGCGAAGCTCAAGTGGCTTCTGAAAAGCATCTAACCCTGAGGGTGTGAGTGCATTTTGAGTTTGCACACACCACCCCATATTTTATTTTGTGTAACTGCTGGGTCTTCCTTTTTGGCCACAGCAATCATATAAAATAAAAATAAAATGATGTTCCTGAGTCCTTTGCGACCACAGTCTGCTGTGGTTGGAGTGTGCGGTCCGTGGTCGTTTTTATTTATTCATTTAAAAGTTTTCATTTTTTTTGGTCCCCAGGCAAAAGTGTAATTCTTCATGTTTTGATTTTGTTAGTGGTCATTTACCGCTAAGTGGTGGTTTTGTCTCCTTCCAAAAGACCAGGCAGTCAGCACTCTGCAAGGAATAGCTGCGGTGGGCGCATGCACAGACTGAGGGAAAACCGTGTTCGTGTTTGCCATAATGAACAGTACTTTATTATGGCAAATAACACCTCAGTTTTCCTATGATAAAAAGGAAGACCCATTAATTATAATCCTTTAATGCACACCTGTCATGGCTTATTGCTTACTTAATGCAAAGTCACATGACATGTTTCAGCCATTCAGATTTGTGCCTTTTTTTTTACTTATTCACCTGCTTCCCCAGTGTAACTGATTAGCTGAGCCAAGACTGTATGCGATCTCTTGTTAGGATGCAGTGTCTCTGCTGGTTTTCAAAGGGAGTTGGTGCCTACATCTGCACTGAATACTATATTAGAAAGTTTCCCTGTAGGTGTGCAAGCTATATCCCACAACAAGGAATGGATTAATGAACACCCAGGTGGTTGTGAGACATGAGGCCGAAGGCAAGAGTGTCCTCCCAACCACCCAGGAAGCATCTTACTGATACACCCATACCCTAGGGTGGAGTACTGCACTTATAAATTGGAAACAGTTTTTAATTTTAATTTGGTTAGGCCATTGCTAAGTAGATTAGGGTAGATTAGTTATGAAATGTGCATACACTAGAGACCTATCAGTGATCAGATGATGTGTTTAGACCAATGAATTTGCTAGGATTCTGAAGCCCATTGTATAACTGACAATACCACAGGCCACTGTTTGCAAGGCTGGCTACATGCTGTTTAACACCAGTGGTCATGTTGCAGCCCAGCATGGTGCTAGCTGTATGTCGCTATGGCATGCTTCAAGCTGGTCATTCAACTGAGCACACTGCCATCCTGCCAAGCAATCTCCTCCTCCTCCTCCCTCTCTAACCACCCTCTCCTCCATTTCCCTGGCAGGACCGCTATCGTATCCCCCCCAGGTTGGGTAGATGCACCCTGGATTGCACATCATGTCTGGCAAAAAAAGCAGCAGTGGGGACCATCCCGGATATATTGGGGTTCCCCGTAGGAACTGGAACCAGGACCAAGCTTTTTGTTCTGTTGCTTAGGCTATCTCAGGACATAGGCAAACATGGGGGACCAATGGGCATGTGCATGCAAGGTGTGCACAGTGCCAGTCCCCAGCCTATGTCTTCCCCGCCTACTCGGTGCTTCTAACTGCACTTCCAACACTTGTCACCCAGGTGGCAGTATTGCAGTAGGATGGCATCCCTCCCTCCCAAGAGAAGGAGAGCATGGTCTGGGGTGCTCAGTCCTCTCCCAGGCTGGCTCCCGACAGCCCCCACTTGTTCCTGAATCCAGGTTGCCAGCATCATAAGCATACCGCTACTACTGCACTGTCAGACCAGCCTGCCTGAAATAGTTTTACAGGCTGTGGGTGGAGGGAAATCACAGGAGGCTACAACCAGGCATGCGAGGGGCCACCAGGGTTTCTATTTGCAGTACAGCCACTGCCATAGCTCCCACACAGTCACAAATACTTTTACAACTAAAAAGGATGGGACAAGAATTACTAAAGACCTGTTCACACGGCCAGATATGAGCTGTTGGTGATGGTGCACACCAGCAAGATCGGTGCTGCTTCCCACATCTGAACGTCACCGTTTTGAGTTTTCTGGTGGCGTTTCAATGTGAGGGCGATCCCTCTTTCCTCGGGTTTGTGTTGCAGTGCATGGGTTTTGCACCATTCTATTGGGCTGTGTGAACAGCCAGCACTACCCACAGCACTGCAACCACCTTTTGGAGGCAGGATCGAGGATGGGTCGTTAGACCCGAGTTCAGTTGAAGGTTCCTTTTTGCACTTTAAACACAGCTGAACTCAGGAAAGTAACTCTTGATGTAAAAAGAGGGCTAAAACATAAAGAAAACATGGTCTTTATGTCCAGCCTTGACTCTGGGCATGCATGTATACATGTGCCCAGTGTCACGGCTGGACTAAGAGACAGTGTTTTCTCCAAGTTGCCCCACAGCATTGCAGAATATATTGGCAGCAATTATCAACATGGCAGTGATTTTTTTCTTGCCGTGTGACAGAGCCTTAAGTGCCACCATTCACAGCTAAAAATTAGGCCCCAGGTATTCACTTCTGTTCAACAGGCAACTGACTGTTTCACAAATTGTGTTGTAATGCGTTAGTGAAAGACTGTCTAGTTTTACAACAATTGCTTTATTTCTGCACTGAAACTAGTGAGGTTTCACATTTAATTGTTAAACTGATAATAAAAAGAACTCAATAGAATTCTATTATTATGATATTAGAAATTTCCAACCACTAAGTAGTGCAAAGAATTGTAGTGAGAAACTGGAAACTTACTTCTATTTTTTTAACAGAAATCAATACCTTTTTTGAAACAAATGTCACATTTTACAGGATTGTAAAGATGTCCATCTATATGATTTTACAATTAATAGAAAAGTGCCTTCTGTTGTCTCATTTCCAAGTAAAATTGTGTTATTTTAGTGACTTACTTTGTTAACAGGGCAAAAAGACACTGAGCCAACAGCCCTTTTTATGTTTGCTTGCACGCATGTGCAAGAAACATAGTGCCATCATCCGAGTTTTCCAGAGGTGTGTCAGCCTCTTCCAGTTCAGTCAGTGTGTTTGCAGGCGCGGTCGCAGTGGGCCAATCATTGCTCCAGCTGTCTATGACAGCTGAAAATGCAGTGCAGCACAGTTGAAAGGGAGAGCTCCGCCAGTGAGCAGAGAGCCCCTCCACACACACGCACACACACACACACACACACACACATGCATAGGGCGCACGCACACTGCCGCGTGTTTCATGCGCCTTTCCTCCCCCACACTGTATGGCCACGGGGGTGTCCAATCCCCCATCAGCTCCATGCCCCCCAAAGAGTCCAGGTGCCAGCGCTGGGAGCCCACCCAGCATGGCAAAGACGAGCGGCCGACGGGGTGCCCAATCCCCTGTCGGCTGCACACCCCCCCACCCCAAGCATCCAGGTGCCACGCTGGGAGCCCACCCCAGTGTGGCAAATGGACGCTATGGCCGACGGGGTGCCCAGTCCTCTGTCAGCTCCTGCCCTCCACCAACATCCTTCCAGCTGCCACACTGGGAGCCCACCCCAGCGTGGCAAACGTCCCTCGTCGTCTTTGGAAATGAAAAAACCTGTAAATACAAAAACTGTCCCTCGGCGCTTCTCCCTGCCCCCTTCCCACAACCCGCACCCACCCACTGTGCACCCTGCCTCCCCACACCCCCCTCACCCCATACTTACTTCCGGAGCTCGGCGCGATGATCTTCGGCGGACCAGGAACACGTCTGCACTCTTCAAAGCCAACCGCGAACTGAGGAAATGCCGGTAAGCTGTATAATGGGATAGATAGGGTTTTTTCAACTTTATTGCATATCTCAGGCATTTTTTGGAATTTTTGGACCAAATTTTCAACATGGGGTTTTTGGGACTCCTTCTCATGAATGATGTCACTATCATGGCGTTACTGTGGCCTGAAGGGTGATTTCGCAGCCACTGCACAAAATCACCTTTCCAGAATGATTAATGAAACGACACTGTCAGTGTTCATAAGGTGGGCTCTCAAAAAGCCTATTTTGAAAATTTGGTGGAAAAATTCCTTAAAATGACTGTTTACGAGCGTGCTTTGCGCAGTTCCTACGCATGCTCGTAAGTTCGCGAATTTTCAATATTTTCACTCCAGATTTTCAAAATTGCCATTTTACCACACCTCCTTATGAGCAGTACAGCTGTCATTTTTCACATCTCACCCAAAATGTGTTTCCGCCCATGTAGTGCACAATGGCGCAGTCGGTGTGCGAAATCAATGTACGGGACACATTAAGAAAATCACAGTGACACTGTTCATGAGCAGAGGTCTTAAAATGGCTATGTTGAAAATTTGGTGAAAAAATTCCTAAAACTGACTGTTTTAGGAGCACACGTTGCGCAGTTCCTACGTACGCTGGCAAGTTTGTGAATTTGTAATATTTCACTGATTTTCAACAGTGCCATTTTACCGCACTTCCTTATGAGCAGTACAGCTACCATTTTTCATCTCACCCAAAATGTGTTTCACGCATGTAGCGCATAAATGGAACAGTCAGTGTGCGAAACAATGTTTGGGACAGATTAAGAAAATCACAGTGACACTGGTCATGAGCAGAGGTCTTAAAATGGCTATGTTGAAAATTTAGTGACAAGAATCCATAAAATGACTGTGTTACGAGTGAGCATTGCGCAGTTTCCACGCACCTCGTAAGTTCATGACTTTGTAATATTTTCAGTCCAGATTTTCACCAGTGGCATTTTTCACACTTCCTTATGAACAGTATAGCTGTCATTTTCACAACATGGCTAAAGTGTGTTTCACACTTCAGCACAGAGATATGTGGTCGCTGGGGAAATCATTGTTCGTGACAGATAAAGAAAATCACACTGACACTGTTCGTGATCGGAGGTCCCAAAATGCCTGTGTTAACAATCTGCTGTAAAAAATCCCCAAACTAGTTACATTCTGGTGTCGCGTTGCACAGTTTCTACATACGCGTGGCTTCACCGATTTTTTAAGATTTTCACAGCAGATTTTCAACATTGCCATTTTTTACCTCCCCATGAACAGTACCGCTTCATTTTTCCATCCTGTTCGGAATGTGTTTTGCACCTGTGGTGCCAAATGCCATAGCGCTGTGCAAAGCAGTTTTCGGCTAACACACTGATATTGCCACTGTTCATGAGGTGGGGGTCATAAAAAACCATGTTGAAAATTTGGAGGAAATACTAATGAATGCCTGAGGCGTTAGGGTTTCCACCATAACGCCCACCATGAGAGAAATGACAGGCATCAGGGGTGGACTTGGGATTCTTGCCTGTCATGCTCATACCATTCCACCTCACCCACACCCTGCAGCCAGTGAGAGGCATCAAGGTGTGCCTCGGACTCTTTCGGCCCAAACTTCACCCCATTCTCCTATACCGCACCCATCTCACCATGTTTCCTGATGGAATGGGTGCATAGGGCTAAAGACCCTACACAATCACCGTGACACTTGTCAGTGTCTGCAGAGTAGGGTGTGGTGAAATGGCATGGCCGTTATGCCTGATGACCCAAAGGCACACCCCAATGCCTGTCACTCTCTGCAGGGTGGTGGTGGGGTTGGTGGGGTTGGCTTCAGTTCAATACCTTGCTGCCATTCCTATTATGCAGCTCTGTAACTTCTACACTACCAGTGCCAATGCCAGCAAGCAAACATTCGGCATTGACAAATGCTTGTTCAGGTTTGACCCAGAGCTCATAAAATGACAGTCAGGAGATGTTACAAGATAAATAGAAAATCATACAAACATACATTCATTCATATATTCTTTAGTTAGGAAAAAAGTATCACCTGCTAAATCATAAAGCTGACAGATTATAAAATATCACATATTTCTTCTTATACTATAATTTCATTAGTGAAAGAAAGCTTTATTGCTCTCTAAAAAGCTGCCAACAGATGTGCAGTTTCCTATAGAAGTACTTTGCCTTCCTTGGCAGTTTAAAGCCCCACGGTTGGGACCATGAGTGTAGGCAGGCGTACTCCAAGCACTCCATGGTGTGCAATTTTATTTAAGGGGGGGTAGCAAATAGGCTCTGCACTGCTTCCTTTTTTCCATGAAAAAGAAAAGAAAATACTGAACCTTTCTGTAATTTTATTCATAGGAGTCAAAACTAGAAGGGCTGGTCACTAATACTCTTTTTGCATCCCAAGGAAAATCCAACTTTACAGGCTCTGGGCTGGTATGTGGGTGTCTTAGGGAACAATGCATGGCATTTGTATTTACCCATGCATGGCAACAACCACTGTCATGAGATACAAAAGTTGTATTTATTGTGCCAAATGAGGCAACAAACACGGTCCTGGTGTATATTTGTATATTGTCTGGCTACACCCGGGGGGGTGGGGTAGCAGTGAGCCCACTTGGTGTGCAGATCTGAAATCCCTGGCTACACCCCTGGTTGGGACTTACCTCTGGCTCCTCGAAGTCCTGACTGCTACTGCTGCTGCCAGCTACTTGTGGACCAGACCACAAGGTCTTGTACACTGCAGTAGAGGGACCAGAGGGGAGTGGGGGAGGATGGAGAGTGGGATCTCTTCCGTGTCATGTGTGCCTGCATGAAAGTGGCTCATTGCTGCCTTTCCAAGGCTGATGTGATGCTACCAATGGACCAAGGGCGTCGGCACTCAGAAGGGCAGCGGGGATTCCTTACTAACTGCCACTGCCAAACTGGATTACAAGTGTGATCACGAGTGACAGGAAAGGGGCACGGTATTATTTTTTATTTACAGGAGCCCTGTTATAATTAAGACTGATGGGGCTAGTGCCCCACTGTAGTAAAAGGGGGGGGTTGGTGCTACCATCTTAGTGTACCCTGACTACCACCACCACAGCAGCAGCAGGGTTCAAGGGTTGCACTACAACAAACAGAGTGTAGAGGGGTGCCTCAAGGAGATTTTAGCATGCCAGAGGACTGCAGAAATCCTGGCACTGATTTCTGGTCTATCATCTATCGAGTGATGGACCTCGAGCCTAGGAGGGAGCAGCGTGGTGATCCAGTACACACTAATTAGGAGTTCCTATTCCACTGCGGATTATGAAAGTAATACGCAGCAGTTCCACATCCCCATTCCCATTTTCTCTCCTGAATAGCTTTAAATCAGCCCTGTGCAGCTATAAAAAGGCATGATTTCTCATTCTGTACGTGAGCAGCCAGCAGCAGCTTATCTTGCTTATAACTTTTTTATTTTACATTTTGTTACGAACGTACGAAACTGCCAGCAGATAAAGCCATTATGGTTTAACGAGTCTGCTTGATTGTGCAGCTAGCAGCCCTTATGCTGCAGCTGCCCTCCCTCCCTCCCTTCCAGTGACCTTTCCCCTTACCCTGTCACATCCCCTTTTGAAGCAGCCCAATGTTCCACATGATATCACTTCCTCTGCAACGCGTTCCCCCCAGACACCACCCTCCCCATTAGAAAGTGTCTCCTCATTTCCCTCCTGAACCTTCCCCCTTCCAATCTCAGATCGTGCCCTCGAGTGTCCCTCCCCCTCCTTAATTTGAAAAGCCCCTCCATGCCAGTCTTATTTATTCCCTTCATGTACTTGAAGGTTTCAATCATGTCCCTTCTATCCCTCCTCCCCTCCAGGGAGTACATGTTCAACTTCCTCAGCCTACTCTCGTGTGGTATGTCCTCTAGCCTCGGGATCATTTTTGTTGCCCTGCGCTGCACCCCTTCCAGTAACCTAATGTTGTTGCTCTGAAACATTACAAGCATCACCCTTGTGGTATGATCTAATGGACCTGAAGGCTGCAGGTTTCAAATCTCAGCCATTTTTATGTTGATTGTGCGCATGCGCAAGAAACATGTTGCGTCAGCTTTCTCCACAAGCAGGTTGTGGAGGGGTGGCACTGTTGTGCCCAATGCCCCCAAAGCCTGCAAAGGCTTGTCCCCCATCCAACAATGCCGTGGCATGCTGCTGCTGACACTAGTTCAGCCAGCGGCTACAACCTTCTAAAAATCAGCCGCTGTAATCAGGGGCCGACTCATTGGTGCAGCTTGTTTATCCGCTGTAATGAGGGAGCGACCGGTCATTGCAGGGCAGGATGTAGATTCAGATATTGTTTGTGAACACGGCGGTGGCTTACCGCTGTGTTCACAAACAATATATACCCTCCCATAGTTTATTTGCAACGGGAGCCCACTCCCCGTCGGCATAACAACCCCCCAGTTTTATTGCCTGCCGACGGGTGCCCAATCCCATCAGCAGAAATGAATTCCACCCCCTTTTGTGTTTGCCGATGGGGTGCCCAATCCCCGTCAGCTGCAGCTGCCCCTCCAAAACAACTCTGGTGGCACGCTGGGAGCCCACCCAGCGTGCCACATGCCTTTTATTGTTTGCCGACGGGGTGCCCAATATCCCATCGGCTACAGCTGCCTCCCCAAAACAAGAGTCCGGTGGCACGCTGGGAGCCCACTCCAGCATGCCACATGCCCCGTGAATGAAAGAAACGGTCCTGCAAAGTCTTTTTTGGTTTTTGTACCTGAAAAAAAGTAAATGGTCCCTCGTAGTCTCCCTGCCCCCCCAACAACCCGCACCCACCCACTGCGCACCCTGCCTCCCCACACACCCCCCATACCCCATACTTACCTACAGAGCTAGGCGCGATGATCTTCGCCGGACTGGGAACACGTCTGCACTCTTCAAAGCTGACCGCGAACTGAGGAAATGCCGGAAGCTGTATAATGTAATAAATAGGGTTTTTTCACCTTTAGTGCATATCTCGGCATTTTGGGGATTTTTTCACCAAATTTTCCATATGGGGTTTTGGAACTCTCTCATGAATACCCTGAATATCGCGGCGCGACCGCCCCGAGGGTGGTTTTGGCGTGTCACTGCGTGCAATCACCTTCGGGCTGATTAACGAAACGACAGTGCAAGTGTTCATGAGGTGGCTCTCAAAGCCTATGTTGCAAATTTGGTGGAAAATCCAAAATGACTTTTTACGAGCGCAGTGCTATAGTTCCTACGACGCAGAATTCTAGCTTAATTTACAATATTTTCATGCCAGATTTTCAACATTGGTATTTTGTCACACCTCCTTGTGAGCAGTACAGCTGTCATTGTTCACATCCTGTCCAAAATGTGTTTTCGTACTTCTGGCGCAGAATAGCGTGGTCGCTGTGGGAAATCAGTGTTCAGGACAGATTAAGAAAATGACAGTGACACTGTTCATGAGTAGAGGTCCTAAAATGCCTATGTTGGAAATTTGGTAATGATACTCCATAAAAGGACTGTGTTACGAGCGTGCATTGCGCAGTTGGTACGCCTGCTCGTAACTTCGCAAATTTCTAATACTTTCACTCCAGATTTTCAACATTGCCATTTTCCCAGACCTTCTTATGAACAGTACAGCTGTCATTTTTCCCATCCTGGCCAAAATGTGTTTTCGCACTTCCGGCACAGAATAGAGCAGTCACTGTGGGAAATCACTGTTTGGGACAGATTAAGAAAATGACAATGATACTGTTCATGAGCAGAGGTCCTAAAATGCCTATGTTGAAAATTTGGTGATGATAGCCCATCAATTGACTGTGTTACAAGTGTGTATTGCGCACTTTCCACGCACCCTTGTAACTTCGCAGATTTGTAATAGTGTCACACTAGATTTTCAACGGTGCCATTTTTTCACACCTGTTTATAAGCAGTACAGCTGTCATTTTTCACATCCTGACCGAAATGTGTTTTCACAGTTCCGGTGCAGAATAACGTGGTCACTGTGGGAAATCAGTGTTCAGGACAGATTAAGAAAATGACAGTGGCACTGTTCATGATCAGAGGTCCAAAAATCCCTATGTTGAAAATTTGGTGATGAAACTCCATAACATGACTGTGTTACAAGCGTGCGTTGAACTGTTTCCACGCACCCTTGTAACTTTGCAAATTTGTAATACTGTCACGCCACATTTTTAACAGTGGCATTTTTTCACAACTCCTTATGAACACTACAGCTTTCATTTTTCACATCCTGGCTACAATATGTTTTTGCACTCCTGCGGACAATAGCACGGTCACTGTGGGAAATCAGTGTTTGGGACAGATTAACATCGACTGAGTGAGAGGGGGGAGTGACTGAGCTCAACTGAACTCTGTCGGGAGTGCTGCGGATTTGTTTGTGGCAGACAAAGGCCCCAACACAAGAGCCCAGTACAAAAGGGCAGCCTGCAGCACTGGGAGAAACAGAACGAGAGAGCGAGTGAGGGAGGGGGAGTGAGCGAACCTCACTGAAGTGCTCTCTGGACTGCTATGATTTTGTGGGCAGAAAAAGGTCATCTGACAGGCAGGGGCCCAGTAGAAAGGCCAGCCTGCAGCGGTGGGAGAAACAATACGAGCGAATGAGACAAGGGGACTTAGTGAGCTCAATGGAGCTCTGTCAGGACTGCTGGGATTTCTTTGTGGGCAGAAAAAGGCACCAATGAAGGCAGGAGCCTCATACAAAAGGGCAGCTTGCAGCGCCAGGACAAACAGAATGAGCAATGAGAGAGGGAGACTGAGCGACCTCAACGGAGCTCTGTCGGGACAGCTGAATAGCGCGGTCGCTGTGGGAAATCAATGTTCAGGACAGATTAAGAAAATGACGATGACACTGTTCATGAGTAGAGGTCCTAAAATGCCTACGTTGAAAATTTGGTAACGATACTCCATAAAATGACTATTCTGACGTCACGTTGCTTGCCAGTTGGCTTTTGTATGCTCATAAGTTCACGAATTTCTAATATTTTCCTCCAGATTTTCAACATTGCCATTTTCCAGGACCTACTTATGAACAGTACAGCTGTCATTTTTTTCCATCCTGGCCGAAATGTGATTTCAATCTCCAGGACAGAATAGAGTTCACTGTGGAAATCACTGTTCGGGACAGATTAAGAAAATGACAATGATACTGTTCATGAGCAGAGGTCCAAAATGCCTATGTTGAAAATTTGGTGATGCATACCTATCAATTGACTGTAGTTACAATGTGCGCTATGCACTTTCCACGCATTCTGTAACTTCTCAGATTTGGTAATATTGTCACACCAGATTTTCAACAGTGCCATTTTTTTCACACCTCCTTATAAGCAGTACAGCTGTCATTTTCACATCCTGACTGAAATGTGTTTTCCACAGTTCCGCAATAGAAATAACATGGTCACTGTGGGAAATCAGTGTTCAGGACAGATTAAGAAAATGACAGTGGCACTGTTCATGAGCAGAGGTCCTAAAATCCCTATGCTGAAAATCTGTGACTTAAACTCCATAACATGACTGTGTTGCAAGCGGCGCTGAACTGTTTCATGCACCCTTGTAACTTCAAGAATTTGTATTACTGTCACGCCCACATTTTAACAGTGGCATTTTTTCACAACTCCTTATGAACACTACAGCTGTTATTTTTCACATCCTTGCTAAAATATGTTTTTGCTCTCCTGTGGACAATAGCATGGTCACTCTGGGAAATCAGTATTTGGGGACAGATTAAGATCGACCGAGTGAGGGGAGGATCCAGGCTCAACTGGGCTTCTGTCGTGACTAAGGCGGATTTGTTTGTGGCAGACAAAGGCCCCAACACAAGAGCCCAGTACAAAGGGCAGCCTGCAGCACTGGGAGAAAGAGAACGAGAGAGCGAGTGAGGGAGGGGAGGAGCGAACTCACTCGAAGTGCTGTCAGGACTGGGCGGATTTCTTTGTGGGCAGAAAAGAAGGCCATTGTTATGCATAGGGGCCCAGGCACAAAGGCCATCCTGCAGAAGTGGGAGAAACAGTAAGAGCCAGTGAGACAAGGACTTACTGAGCTCAATGGAGTCTGTCAGGACTGTTGGGATTTCTTTGTGGGCAGAAAAAGGCACCAATGGCAGGAGGCCTCTGCAAAAGGGCAGCTTCAGCTGCCAGGCAAACAGAATGAGCATGAGAGAGGGAAACTGAGCTACCTCAACGAAACTCTGTCGGGACAGCTGTGGATTTCTTTGAGGACAGACAAAGGTGCCAACACAGCCAGGAGCTCCATGCAAAAGCGCAGTCTGCGGTGCCAAGAGAAACAGAACGAGCAAGTGACAGAGTGGTAGTGAGTGAGCTCAACGGAGCTCTAGTATGACTGCTGCAGATTTCTTTGTGGCAGAAAATGCGGAATGCAGGCAGAAGCTCAGTATAAAAGGTCAGCTTGCAGGGCCGTGCAGAAACGGAATGCAAGAGTGACAGAGGGGAGTGCGAGCCTGGCGGAGCGTGCCAGGACTGCTTCAGATTTCTTCTGGCCAGAAAAGCTCAATGCCAGTGCAGAAGCCTAGTACAAAAGGGGTAGTCTGCAGTGCCAGGGAGACACAGAATGAGCGAGTGAGGAGGGGGAGTCAGTGAGCTCAACGGGCTTTTTTGGGACTGGGCTGTAGATTGTATGTGGCAGAAAAGGCAGCAATGGCATGCAGGCACCAGCAGGGGTATCATTTATGGACGCCAGGGTCACACTTCGACCCCTTTATGAAAATTCTGTGTCCCTATGACAGGACTCTGCGACTCCTGCCTGCCTGCCTATGGCTTATGGATGCTTGCCATTGGCTGCTGCTGGCTGGTCCAAATTTAAAACAACTTTTTGCCTCCTCGAGTGTCCGCCTCAGCCCCACCGCCAGGATGCCCTAAAACTCCAAGTCCCATTGTGCATTATTGAGATAGGGGTTGGTACACTGCGATTGGCTAGGATTCAGGTAGGCCAGTGGACAATGGGTGTAACTAGTCAGTGATGTGGTGGGCGTATGTCGAGGAACATCACGAAAAGTGGAGAAGCCTGTAAGTGCGAGCACAGCAGAGCAGACAGGCATTACTTGAGGCAGGAGAGCAGGAGTAGAGACAGTTTGAGCAAGAACTTCACTCTTCTATCACGGTCAGTTAACGGTCGCACACCACCTCCGGGTCAGAGGAGTCATCAACACAGGGGGCAGGCAGGCTGTAGGCTGAAGAGGAAGGTCTAGGAAAGTGGATTCAGGAGGGCCGTGTCAGATTTGGGGTTATTTTAATCGTTGGGCAGGCAGCCGGGCACCGGGCGGGCGCTGCACTCTAGGGCCAGAGAGGACAGTCGGGACTGGAGGCAGGAGCACGGGGCTAGTTGGAGACATCGAGGACGGTGATGATGTGGGACTAGTCTGGGACAGGAGTCAGGGACAGATGATCAGATGGGTCTGGAGAATTGATCAGAAGCCTGATTGAAGGAGAACAGTAAGCAGTGAGGTAAGAAATAATCAAAGGAAAAAAAACTGTGCTTATTGCTTTTTGCTTGCTGTTGCTGAGTCAGAGTCTGTGAGATGGGATGGAAGTATAAGGTTGGGCGGGGGATGGCCAAGGTTAGGAGAGTGCTGGTTTTAGATTAAACAACCCTGGTGGTTAATGGTCCCAGCCTCCACTGCCCCTCCTCATGTTCAGCAGTAGTCAACTGGCATGTAACCCCTCTATCTCTATCCCCCATATTAAAGAATATTTTTTCCTGGTGGTCTAATGAACCTCCTCCTTCCTATCCCGATCCTGCATGTAGTGTTATTTTTTTTTTTTGAAGCTTATGCCCTCTCTCGACAGGTAGTATCCCACTCAGTTTCCCTCCACCCCCCCATATATCATTCACATCTCAGAGGGCTGCCAGCCACGGAGAAGAGGGAGGCTGTTCATGGCCCATCCTTGTTTTGGGATGGGGAGCTGTGGGACACTACCTGCTGGGTTGGGGGGTAGGGGAATACTAGACCACCAAGGAATTAGCTCAAAATAAAAACCACTATGATACTGGGATCAGGACTAGGAGGAGATGGGAGTTCACTAGACAACCAGGGAAGAAATATTCTTTAACGCATTTAGGATAGGGATGGGGGGTTAAATGTCTGTTGACTAACAGCTGGACACAGAGGGGCGTGATGATCGGTTGGAAGGAGGGAACCACTTACCACCAGTATTGTTTTGTTTCAAATACACATTGAACGGGCAGGGGAGGGACCTCTAGCCACCAGGGTTGTTTTTTTTTTTTTTTCTTTTTTTAACTATATTAGGGGCAGGCAGGTGATCAGGTGGGGGAGGACCATCAGCGCTCCAGGATTAATTTTTATTTTATTTATTTTTGTCAACTGGCAGCACATGTGGATTTTCCACAAAATCAGATTTTCACTTTCACATTCCACCTGTGGAAGTTTTTTCTCGATACTTCTACTCCAGTGCTCGCCTGCTGTGGTTTCAAAAGCACAGGCTGATTCATCCACGCCTCTATGCCACCACTGCTCCTTAATGATGCCTGCTTACTCCCTCACTGGGGTTGTGTGAAGACAGGGGGATATACCCTCAAACATCCCAGGTCTCCATCGGGTAGTCAGTGGTATGACAAACAAGGAGCGGAGATAGCGTCCTTTGCCTTGAACACTGTGGCTTTTTCTATCTTTCTCACACAGGTTATCAGCATGCTGGTGGGGCAAAGCAGGGATGGCAAAATGGCATGATACCACGCACTCTCTGCTGATAACCTCCCTTCTGCCTGGCCTATCACTGCACTGCAACTCATGATAACCTAGGAGGCAGTGCTGCAGCCAAGGCAGTGACCCTCTCCCCGGAGTAGGAAGCATTCCTGGATGTTCCTATCCTCCGCCTCCTCCTCTTCTTCCTCCTTCCTCCAACTGGCCCCAGAGGATCTAAACTCACTCCTGGAACTCAGGCCCCAGCTTCGTGACTGCCAATGGGCTGGTTTCTATCCCATCTTTCAAGAGGTTGTGAGACGACACACAATAAGTATGGTAAAACCATGGAGCTGTTCCATTAGATCAGTAGACAGGCTGCCACTTTAGATGCCAGGCCCAGGTTCAGGATCGCAGCCCGGGTGACTGGAGGGACACTCGAGGGAGAGAGCCCAGCATCCTGTAGCAGATTCTCAGCCCTCCTGAAGAAGAGGATTGTTCGGTGTCACCATGCAAGCACCTCCTACGGCAGCTGCGGACGCATCATAGCTGGCCAAGCACTTCATGCGGTTGAGTTATGCGCTTCTGCATGTTTGTTGCACACATGCATGTCAAGTTGTCACCACTGACTCTGAGATGAGCAAGCAACAAATCATGGAAAAAATGGCAGGGCAGCAGGATTATGCGTTGGTACTCCTCACAGGTCTCACACCACCAATCAGGATCTTCCCCAAACTGGAGGTTTTTGTCTCTGCCAGGGTGTAGCCAGACCCAGTGATCTCACCCTGGGGTGCACCACGGATCAACTGGGGACCAGATAAGTCCTAAGAGATGGTGGGTGACAGGCCAGGGGTGGTGACAGCTGAAGGGTACACTTTTTAGAATTGGGAGTTGCAAATGCCACCTTCTCTGGCCCCGCACACACCGTGGCCCTGCCCACACTGTACCCCTCCCCCACCTTGCTACCCCTATGATTTTGCTGAAATGACGCTCCTGGGGCCCAGTACAAAAGGGCAGCCTGCAGTGGCAGGAAAACCAGAATGAGTGAGTGAGTGAGCTCAACAGAGCTGTATTGTAACTGCTGCAAATTTCTTTGTGGGCATAAGAAGGCAGCAACGCAGGCAGAAGCCCAGTAGAAAAGGGCAGCCGGCAGAACAGAATGAGAGAGTGAGAGAAGGGGAGTGAGCGAGCTCAACGGAGCTTTGTTGGGACTGCCATAACATGACTATGTTACAAGCGTGCGTTGAACTGTTTCCACGCACCCTTGTAATTTCGCAGATTTGTAATACTGTCACGCCACATTTTCAACAGTGGCATTTTTTCACAACTCCTTATGAACACTACAGCTGTCATTTTTCACATCCTGGCTAAAATATGTTTTTGCACTCCTGCCGGACAATAGCACAGTCACTGTGGGAAATCAGTGTTTGGGACAGATTAAGATCGACTGAGTGAGAGAGGGGGAGTGACCGAGCTCAACTGAGCTCTGTCGGGACTGCTGCAGATTTGTTTGTGTGCAGACAAAGGCCCCAACAGAAGAGTCCAGTACAAAAGGGCAGCCTGCAGCACTGGGAGAAACAGAACGAGAGAGCGAGTGAGGGAGGGGGAGTGAGTGAACTCACCAAAGTGCTGTCAGGACTGCTGCAAATTTCTTTGTGGGCAGAAGAAGGTGTCAATACAGGCAGGGGCCCAGTACAAAAGGCCAGCCTGCAGCAGTGGGAGAAACAGTACCAGCGAATGAGACAAGGGGACTTATTGAGCTCAACGGAGCTCTATCAGGACTGCTGGGATTTCTTTGTGGTCAGAAAAAGGCGCCAGTGCAGGCAGGAGCCCCGTACAAAAGGGCAGCTTGCAGCGCCAGGACAAACAGAATGAGTGATGAGAGAGGGAGACCGAGCAACCTCAACGGAGCTCTGTCAGGACAGCTGCTGATTTCTTTGTGGAGAGACAAAGGTGCCAACGCAGCCAGGAGCCCCATACAAAAGCGCAGTCTGCAGCGCCAAGACAAACAAAACGAGTGAGTGACAGAGCGGTAGTGAGCGAGCTCAACGGAGCTCTAGTGTGACTGCTGCAGATTTCTTTGTGGGCAGAAAATGTGGCAACGCAGGCAGGAGCCCAGTACAAAAGGCCAGCTTGCAGTGCCGGCAGAAATGGAATGCGAGAGTGACAGATGGGCAGTGAGCGAGCTCAGTGGAGCTGTGTCAGGACTGCTTCAGATTTCTTTCTGGCCAGAAAAAGCCACCAATGCAGGCAGGAGCCCAGTACAGAAGGGCAGCCTGCAGCACCAGGAGACACAGAATGAGTGAGTGAGGGAAGGGGAATCAGTGAGCTCAACGGGGCTTTGTTGGGACTGCTGCAGATTTGTTTGTGGGCAGAAAAAGGCAGCAATGCATGTGGCAGAAAAACCAGAATAAGCGAGTGAGTGAGCTCAACAGAGCTGTATTGTAACTGCTGCAAATTTCTTTGTGGGCACAAGAAGGCAGCAATGCAGGCAGGAGCCCAGTAGAAAAGGGCAGCCTGTAGCGCCGGCAGAACAGAATGAGCAAGTGAGAGAAGGGGAGTGAGCAAGCTCAACGGAGCTTTGTCGGGACCACTGCAGATTTATTTGTGGGTAGAAAAAGGTACCAACAGAGGCAGGAGTCTAGTATAAAAGGGCAGTCTGCAGCGCCAGGAGAACCAGAATGAGTGAGTGAGACAGGCAGAGTAAGCGTCCTCAATGGAGCTCTGTCGAGACAGCTGTGGATTTCTTTGTGGGTAGAAAAAGCCACCAACACAGCCAGGAGCCCAGTACAAAAGGGCAGCTTGCAGCGCCAGGAGAAACAGAATAAGCGAGTGAGAGAGGGGGAGTGAGCCACCTCAATGGAGCTCTGTCAGGACAGCTGCGTATTTCTTCCTCAGCAGAAGAAGGTGCCAATGCACGCAGCAGCCCAGTACAAAAGAGCAGCCTGCAGCACCGGGGCAAACAGACTGAGCCAGTGACAGAGGGCCACTGCACGAGCTCAACAGACCAACGCAATCAACATTCGGCATTGACAAATGCTTGTTTTTTAGAGCTGAGCAAAAATGAAAAAAGTCTTAAAACTAATATTTTTATATTTTACTGCTATTCTGTAACTCAAATGTGACTGTGCTTAACTTTAGCAAATTTGGTGTGGTATGAGAGCCCACCTCATTAGGCATGCCAATGAATTTTCAGGTCCCTAGGTCAAAAGATGGCTGAGGTATACTTGGCCAAGTTTAAGGGTTTAACATAGAAAATGCAAACTGGTCCAGTGGTGCTGATGGTTGAGGCACTGGATGCCACACCTTGCGCCATGCCGGCGACCAGGGTTTGGGAATGATCTCGGGCCACCAGGGGTCGGCGGGAGAGAGAGAGGATCGAGCATCCGGAGGACTGCTCTCCTCTCTTGGGGGGGGGAGGGGATCCAGGGTTAGCCTGGCACTGCAGCAGCCCCTGGTGGAGACCAGATGCACTGCAACACTCATGTCATAGTAGTGGGACGCAGAGCCACGACGGACATTCCTGGCGTCATTGCACACTCAGGCTCTGCAGGGAGGGAGGGGGAGAGGGTATAACCACAAAAAAGAAAAGAATACAAAAACCCTCTGCCTTCTGATATGTGAAGGAGGGTCCAGGGGGCCTGCCAACCATGCCCAATGTTGGGCATCTCCTCTTGCTTCCTCTGCTCTCCATCCTGCCTGGTCAATCATCTAGATTCTACATAGAGTGCCAGGAGTAGCTAATCTGATGGTCCAACCTCGGGGGACTTGGAGCCGGGGGACTGGGTGCCCACGTAGTGGCTGGCGAGGTGAGCTCCAGAACAGCGCATGAGGAGAGGCTTCAGGCAGGAGGGATAATGGCGAGCATTGAGAGTCGCTCCGGGAGAGTTCAGGTAGGGGGAGTGCATGAATAAAGTTAAAAAAAAACCATAAAAAATGCAAATGCAGTTCTAACCATGGTGACACTATAGTCCAAGGAACCCACTCAGCTCTGGGAGTCACAGTATCCAGAAGCATCTAGTTTCTAGCCCATTGACTTCAAATTTATAATGGGTGGCAGGGCCAAGGTAGTTCATATATGCCCAGTGGTTATATCTGGTGTTCTGTAAGCCCCTTCCCCGCCCACCATTATCATTAGTATTCCCCACTGCCCTAACCCAAACTCCATCCCCTGGTACTATGGGTAAAATCCCTGTAGTATTAGTCTTGCTCACCCCAACCCCCAAACCCTTCCATCCTTTTAAGCTGATTTTATTTATTTGTTTAAGCAGGATGCAGGCTGTGTTCCAGACCCATATTAAACCGTACCTGGAGAAATCAGGATACGAGGAATTCCATAATAAATTAAACTAAGACATAAAACTAAAATATCATTTACAGACTAGAAGCAACAACAATCATATTCTAACTCTCAACTTCACAAATATTTACAAGATCCATATTTAAAGTGACCTTTATAATCAGTCATCCTTACAGAGTAAGGTAGGCTATTACAAAGTTTTGGGGCATACATTGCAAAAGGTCCTTCATCAGTTTGGGAGCGGTATCTTGGGACAACACATTTCTTTTTCATAGCATCTTCAAATATTTTCACAGCATCTTCAAATATGTGCCAGAAAAATATGTTTAGTAAAACAATTGCTTGTTTCTGACTTAGAATATGGCAGATCAGAGTGTAATTTTGAAAAAGTACTCTTGATGGGCACTATGCACTATAGGGCGGGAATTACATGCCAGAGGCACGTATCCCACCTGTGTAGGTGTGCACTTGCAGACAGTTGCACACATGCCAGTAGTCACTACCAGCGGCCACCTGTCTGCACCCCCCCCGGCGCGCAGGACTCCGCAGGGCATCCGGGGCCAGAGTCGCAAATCCAGCTGGGCATCCAATTGGAAGCCCAGACTGGGTTACTCAGTGGATCCCCTACACGGCAGGTCGCACATTGGCAGCACACCCCTTGGATGTCCGATGGCTGGTGGCTGTGATAGTTTGAGGAAGGTAATGCCACTGGCCCACCCGCGAAGCAGCACTGGAGCTGTGTGCTGGTACAGGGTGGGAGGTCTGTCTGCTGTACCATTCTGGGGGAGCACTGGACAACTCTGGGGGAAGGGATGCCAGAGACTGCTAAGCATGGACCAGGGTACCTGTGTGTGTGAGGGGGATCATACTCCTCACTGGGATGGGGACCCTGTGTCCATAGTGGATGGGTGGGGCTTCGCCATTCCCTATGGGGTGGGGGCACAGCTGTGTTGGGGGGTTGCTACAGCACACAGTGAGGGACAGGGGAGCTGTGTGTTTGGTGGAGTTGTGCATACAGTGCCGGGCCGGGGTTCTGGTCCAGTGGGGGTCTACACTGTCCTGCCTCTGGGGCATGTGTCCGGTGTGTGTGGGATTGGGGGTTCACATCAGCTGCCAGGGCCAGAATGCGTGGTGCAGGGTGAGGAGGGCATTTACAGCAGAGTTCTCCCTGGCATACCCTGCACCCTTCTCCGCATCCCTGCAGCCAGCACTATGAGCCTTGGTGCATGGCGCGTAGTGCTGGCATGCCCCCTACCCACCCTTGGTGCATTGTCATCCGCACAACTGGGGGATCAGGTGCATTGTGGCTGCATGCCCCCCATTAGTGCATCCCATGCCGGGGGCACAATGGGTGCAGAGTGGCTATGCACCCCAGATATGCGGTGCGTAGCCACTCCACCCATTAGTGCATCGGGCCCGATATTAAGAAAAGCATTGCCACACCTTTATATAAATTACAGTGATGGGCGTGTGCCTGTGCTTACACCTTTATATAAATTACAGTGATGGGCATGTGCCTGTGCTTACACCTTTATATAAATTACAGTGATGGGCGTGTGTCTGTGCTTACACCTTTATATAAATTACAGTGATGGGCGTGTGCCTGTGCTTACACCTTTATACAAATTACAGTGATGGGCGTGTGCCTGTGCTTACACCTTTATATAAATTACAGTGATGGGCATGTGCCTGTGCTTACACCTTTATACAAATTACAATGATGGGCGTGTGCCTGTGCTTACACCTTTATACAAATTACAGTGATGGGCGTGTGCCTGTGCTTACACCTTTATATAAATTACAGTGAAGGGCGTGTGCCTGTGCTTCTTGACAATCAATCAATCAATCAATCAAACTTTATTTAACCAGACAAAATCATCCTTGAGCAAGCTCATTTGCAAGATGGTCCTGGACAAAACCAGCAGACGTAGTTAAAAGTAGTCATATACTTAGATATAGTGCTGACCAATTCCTGATCCAGGGTGGGCGGCAGTATTTGAAATCCTACAAGCTCAGTTAAGCCCCATCCCCACAGTTACAGCACTCCTAGCTCTGAGCCTGCCACTGCAACAGTACTGTACCTGACATTTTTATTGGTTGTTAGAGGAACAAACCTTTTACTGTACAGTCTGTTCTGAGGCACAGCTTTTATTAGTATGCTGCTGCATCCTTACAAATCCCATTTGGGGAAATCAGTAGGGGATTAAACTATATCTTAGCTAATCCCCCCAAAATCCGTAATCAAACTTTTATCTGGCTAGCACATAAAAGGTAACATCTTCTATTTTCTGGAGAGTTAATTTCATTATGCATTGAAAACTGGCAGAAGCAGCGGTCTCTCCGAAGAGTAGCCAGTTATTCAGTGTGTGTATGGATTGGAAGGTGCTATTTGCAGCTATCATCAATTGCCACTTGCTGGTGTGCTTCTGACAATCCCTGCATTGAAACCATTTACACACTGAGCAAACAAATCATGTGCTAGGGGTATTAATCATTTTGCAGGCATGGATTAATTGTGACCTTATCATCCTGAAGCAACACGTTCGCCTGCTGCATTTATGGGAACATAGTCCTCTGGGATGTGCTATTCACTATAGTCAGCAGAAGAAATAATGCCCTACCTTTTTAAACTCTAACAACTGGTTTACAACAGCTTTTAAAAAGTAGATTGTGCTCTCGTAGTTTACGAGCTACATAATGTTCGTTATAAAAAGGGCAAACAGAAAGTCACAATCTGTTCATCTCACAAACATTCTATGTCTGTAGATTAACTGGTGAGAAATCAAAAATTGGCACCTCATTACAAGAGGACACAGCAGATCCATACTCGAGCACGGGAAAAACAAGATTTGCCTAATATTCTGAGCATTCTAAAGAGTATTGTCAGGCAGACTTTAACAATGTTGGTGTGATTTCTTTTTTCATGTCTCTGTGTTTAATTTCTATGAACAGTAGATCTCTTGTCAGTATTTCAGCTGAAATAACAAAATCTGGTCAGATCCGCCACGGCTGCATAATGAAGTTAGTGAAGTTGTGTGGAATTGTTAAGGAGGTATAGAGAAACAACACAATGATTTGTAAGTAGTAAGATTTGTTTTAGTTTCTGTTCTAAGGCACATTATTAGGAAAATATAAGGAGGTGTACATTTTAATGGAAGGAACAGGAAGCTTACAAAAGAACCCCAGAGCAAATGCCACTGATGTATGTGTTATCCCGGATGATAATTGGCCAGACAGCCAAATTTTAAAGAAAACACAATTGCACATACCCCAATAATGCAAAGCATCAAGGGGAAACATATGCAAATCCCCTTGATGGTACGGAAGGTGGCAGTACTTGAAAAAGTAATGGCTGGCATATGTTCAGCCTTGGGATTATTTACACAGTTGTTTTGTTTGTTTGTTTTTTAGTGAAACAGGGTTTTTGTCCATAAGGTGATGTAAGTTATAGTTAAGCAATGTGTTGATATCAGGAAGTCAGGTGTAATGATGATGGACTATTAGAGAAAATGTGATATTAACTTTCAGAGGGGGTCACTTTTGATAAGGGCAAGGTAGTTATGCTTGTGATAATGGGAATATTAGGAAAGTATGAGATCTACGCAGAAGTGGAGTACAAATATACACAGTTTCATACGTATGTGCTCAGAGTGCAGGTAAAAGTGATATGCAGGTTTGTTTTAGAAATAGGTAAAAATAGCTATACATGCAATTAATAGAAAGATAGATAATTACATAGACATATAGATAGAGAGAGACATACACAGACAGACAGGCAGAATAGGAATGGCAGTGAAGTATTGAAGTGACACCAACCCTTACCCCACCCTGCAGACATGGACAGGCATTGGGGTGTGCCTTTGGGTCATTGCCCATAACGCTCATGCCATTTCACCTCACCCTACCCGGCAGACACAGACAAGAGTCGAAATGTTCCTTGTGGTTTTCAAACTTTACACTCACCCGATTCCACAAGGAAATATGCTGAAATGGGTACAGTATAAGAGAATGGAGTGAACTTTGGGGCTGAAGAGTCAAAGGCACACCTCGATACCTGTCACTGGCTGTAGGGTGGGGATGGGGGTGGAATGGCATGAGTATTACTGTTGACAATCCCAAGTCACACCCCTGATGCCTTTCAGTCCCTACAGTGCAGGGTGTTATGGTCAGAAACCCTAATGCCCTGGGCATTTCATGGTATTTTCACTCCAAGTTTTCAGCATTGGCTTTTTGTGACCCACTGCATGAACAGTGACACTATCAGTTCATTAGCCGAAAGGATATTTTGCACAGTAACTGTGCCATTTGGCACCACAGGTGCAAAAACACATTTTGAACAGGATGTAAAAAATGACAGCTGTACATTTCTTGCTTCAGTATCTGCTCAGCACATCTGTTGCATGACCTGCTTATTGACATTTTATATCTGCTATGCAATGTACTGCTGCTATGGCTGTATGGCTGAGAGGGACCTGGGGGTGGTGGTGGATGTCAAGATGAACAACTCAGAGACTTGTAGGAGGGCAGTGGCCAAGGCCAACACATTACTGGGATGCATCGCTAGGGAGATCACTCCAGAAGGAGGGAAGTGATACTCCCTCTGTAAAACTGCTTGGTGAGGTTGTACCTCGAGTACTGCATGCAGTTTTGGAGGCCACACTTAAAGAAGGACATTGAACTCCTGGAGAGGGTCCAGAGGAGGGCAGCCAAAATGATCTGGGGCTGAGGGGAAGGACCTATGGGGAGAGGCTCGAAGAGCTAAATATGTACACATTGGAAGAGAGAAGGGACAGGGGCACATGATAAGGTCTTCAAGTACATAAAGGAGGTAAATAGGGGAGGCGCAGTCACGGTGCTCTGAAGGAAGGAGGGGGACAATGAGAGGGCATGGGTGGAAGCTGGAGTGGGGGAGACTCAGGGGAGAAAGGAGGAGGTGCTACTTCACTGAGAGGGTGGTAGAACCATGGAATGCGCTGCCCATGGGGCTGGTGGAGGCAGAGACTGTGGAGGGGTTCAAGTGGGGGTGGGACAGGTACAGGGGAAGGGTTGTTGAAGCAAAGTCCAATGAAGGGGGAATACCCTGGACTGGGAAGGGAGAAGCCCGAGATGGCAAGGGGGGCAGCAAGGTCAGCTCCCAGGGTGGGGACTGTCCAAATGAGCAGACATGAAAGCCGGCTAGGCCTATTCTGCTGGCATTTTTGTATGTTAGTATGTTGGTATGCTTACCACACCAACATCATGAACCATAGAACAGATAATTGCCATAACTAGGGAGGCAGTATAGCACAGTGGTTTAAGGATCTTAACTGCAAATCTGGAGATCTGGGTTTGAATCCCACAGCCTCCACTTGCATACTGGGTGACTCTGAGCAAGTCACTTAGCTTTCATGTGCTCCCAGGTTGCCCCTGTAAACAAGCTTTCAGCTTAGTGTGCCACTCCTGGTTAAACAATTGTAAGAAAAAAAACACAGTGGGCTGGATATTCAAACTGCGCTATTTTGTGGCGCAAGCCCTTGCGCTGCACAAAATAGTTGCGCTGGGGTGTGTCCAGAGCGATATTCAAAGGAGTTGCACCCTTGAGCAACTCCTTTGAATATCACACCCCACCACAGCCACTGTGCATGGCGCAGCGGAACTTGCGCCACCGCAAGTTGTCAGAGTGGAGCATTCAACTTGCGGTGGCGCAAGTACCATTGCCCCATGCACAAAATCCCCATATTCAAAAGGTGACATGCAAATGGGGCCATAATTCATGCAAGGCACAGGGGGAACCATTTGCATCTGATTACAGCCCCATTTGCATGCCATTAGCATGCAGGTGTGCTGATCCCCGAGGACTTGCACCTGGCGCCCTGCCAGGCAGCAGCCGTCGGGGACCAACGCTCCCTGCAGCCCGATCACGGACAAAACAGTGTAGAACTCTCACCACCCCACTGGCCCGATCATGGGCATAGTTTAACCCCCACCAGCCCGATCATGGGCAGCAATGTGGCCCCCCAATGTATCCCTGGTGGTCCAGTGGACCGAAAAGCCCGATCGCAGGCAGTAGTTGTTTAATAACCCCCTCCAATTCATCCCTGGTGGTCCAGTGGATTGAAAAGCCGACCGCGGGCAGTAGTTGTTTAATAAAACCCCCTCCCGAATTCATCCCTGGTGGTCCAGTGGACTGAAAAGCCCGATCGCAGGCAGTAGTTGTTTAATAAACCCCACCTCCCAAAGTCATCCCTGGTGGTCAGTGGCACATCCCGATCCCGGATGTAAAAGTTGAACAAACCCCCACCAACATAGCCCTGGTGGCTAGTGTCCCCCACCCCACCCACCCATGAAGCCCCACCACCCTGCTCCCCCAGCGGCGGTGGCGGCAGCATCCCACCGCCTGCCGCCCGCCACCTGCCAACTGACTGCCGGTGGGACTGCCACGCCCATTGGTGCAGAGCAAGAGCCAATGGGCGTGCAGCCCATACCGTACATGACAGTCCAGATTTGTGAATGAATGCATTCATTCATTCACAACAGCGCCCCTAGGGATGCGCAGGGACAAAGCCAAGAATCAGCTGAGCAGCAACCAGGGATGCGCAAGGAGCAGAGGAGCATGCACCAGGACAGACAGCCCCCCCACTCCTAACTAGGGCAAGGCCCCTAAAGGTGGACCCAGTACCCCATGAGCAACACAGCCAGATGGGTGCAAAAGGGACCACCAACCCTCGAACCACAGTGGTGAACCACCAGCAGATGTGCACCAGTAGACCCCAGCCACTGGGCACAGCACCCCTAAACCGTCCGCCGTCCAACAGGGACCAGGACATAATGATAGCCAAGCCCCACCCATGCCATGTCCCCATCCCAATGATGCCCCCTCCTGGACAGTGCATCTGAGACACCTAGCCTAGATGCATGACCAAACAGTGCATGGCAATGAAGGCAGTCCGCCATCCCCATGCCTATGCATCCAGTCACCGCAGAGCGCATTGCACACCCACCACAACACCACTTTGACCACCCAACACAGGTGGTGGGACCGTCCACCAACACAACCACAACCCACACAAGGCCCTCCACCATGTCCCCAATGGAGACACAGCAGGGTGGGTGATCCTGCACCAGTACCCGAGGGAACCCACATGTGACCAGGTCCACCACAGATTGCACCACATGTAGGAAGGCCCCCAAACACAGGAGCAGAGCAAGGGCCCACACCCATGCACCAAACCCTGCCACAGCACCGATCCTGTCAGGCAACACAGCACCCTCCCATGGGGCATGGAAGCACGTGCCAAACAGGAAGCAACACAGGGCACACCAAAAGCCCCCCCTGACCCGGTCCCATGGGCACCCCAGCAAGCATCCCATCAAGGCTGTGTGATAGGCACTGCTGGTGTGAATCCCATGGTGCCGTGTAACCTGCAGGCCACCCGCCACCAGGCAGCCATTGAGCCTGCCATGTAGCAGGCACCCCATGAGCCCGCACACACTGACAGCAGGCGCATGGGCCTGGGTCAACCCACAGCCACCTGTCCACCACCTGCATGCAGTGAGTCCTCATGTGACAGCCACCAGCCCACAGGCACCACCCCAGTCCACATGGACAGAATGAAGGGGGCATCCAGTGGCACTGCCTACAGTGGCAACAGGGATGACAGGCCGATAGGCATGGGTTTGGAGTGCCAGTTGCAAGGGCGCCGTGTCAGCAAGGTGACAGGTACAGCCTGCCCCCGAATGTATGCTGACAGGTGAGCATGTGGCAGTGGTAGCCACACGACCGTACAGATCCCAGTGGCACATGCAGGTGGGGCAGTGGCAATGGCCACAGCTGCACAGGCAATGGCCACACCGACGGGGGGGCCTGAGAAATGCCACACGCACCACAGCCAGCATCACACAGGCGAACAGTGCACAGGGCAGACCACACATGCCCTGTATAGATAGCCCATGGCCCCCACCCACACCTGTGGAGGAGCACCACAAGGCACACCCACACCCACCCCAGCTCCACCACACAGCAGCCATGAACCACTGCAGCAAGGCCCCATGCCCAGCTGCAAATCAGAGACAGACACGGATGTAAATAGAAATGTATGTAATAGTACAGCAACAAGGGAACAACAACTATATACAGATATGTACATCAGGGGAGGGGTATGGGTAGGATGCTACAAGGGGGGTGGGGAAAGGGGCAGAGGACTTGGGGAAAGGCAATGATAGTGGTCAAGGGTGTGTGGGAAACAGTCCAGGTGGGGAGGGGCAAAGATGTGGGCCATCAGGCCTTAATGGTGGCCCCGGTCCTCCGCCACCACCCTCCAGTGCCTGTGGTGCCTCCTCCCGGACCTCTGGTCATGTCACTACAGCAGTTCAAGGGTGGCCCTCGCCACCTGCAGGAGCTCTTGAAGGGGCCTCTCCACCGCCTTCCAATGATGGTCACCTAGGACAAGGGAGCAGAAACAGTATGAGTGCCTGGCCAGGATAACGCAGCCTACCCAATGTGAGCAGCATGCAGCAGTGACCGGTGCCCCTGGGACGGCATGCATCCACCCACAGTGGATGCGCCCACATGAGCTGCCAACCCGTGTAGCAGGCGCATGGGCCTGGGGCACAGCAGGGACCATACCCTGCTCCATGCACACCATCACTGCCCATGCACCGCACACCACCGCCCTGGCCGTCCGGCGTCATGGCAATGCAGTGTGATGGCAGTGGCACAGCCAGGCACTGAGTGCACCCACAGCCCACCCGCGACACCCGGCCACATGTGCAAGGCCACAGGATGGTGCAGAGGACACTGTGGGCAGAGCACAGCCAGAGGAGTCATGTGCAGAGGTGCCATGCCACACCCCCACCCCCTGCAAGCCACCATGCACATATGTATAGGAGAAAACGGTACTCACCTGCATCCCAGTCACCTTGGTGCTGCTGCCCTGCAACACCACCCATGTTGGCTGGCTGATGCCACTCTTCCCCTGTGTGGTCCTGCCCCTGGCCAGCCACTGCCAGCCATGCCCTCCACCTGTCTTCAGGGCCTAGGAGGGAAACATGGAGAGACACACATCAGTACCTGTCTGAACCATAGGCCCCCCAACCCTGACCTGTGTGACATGACGCACAGTGTGTACAGGTTGCGGTGGTGCAGGGCGGTCACGGTGCACCCCCACCACTGCCAAGATACACGCTGACCAACCCCCAACCCCCAGACATGGGGCATGGTGACCACTGTGCCCCAAGGACTGTTGGATGTGACTGGTGAAGGTCACTGTGCACCTACCTGGCCATGGCACTGCACCTCTCCATACCCGTGCCTGCAGGCGCCTCAGCCTGTCTGGGTCCCACCACTGCAGGTCACCATAGCAGTGGCGACACTGCTCCGCCATGCACTGGCTGCCAGTTGCCTCCTCCAAGCCATCCGCAACCTCCTGCCACACGTCAGTCCGTGGCCTCTGGAGGGGCACCTGGCCAAACAGGGCCCCAGTGTGTGGCTGCACAAGGGCCACGAGGTTGGTGAGCTCCAGGTCACCCCATATTGGGGCACGATGTTCCCTGGTGCACAGCATGTCCCTCGCTAACCAGACATCAAAATGGCAGCCAGTAGCGCATGTGGACCACGTGCGGAGCTAGCACGGTGCTGCGCTGCCATTCACAATCGCGCAGTCACCGAACGGTGCAATAGGGTAGCAGCCATGCGGCCGCATGGTGCCTAGAGGGAAGAGGTCATCCACGGGGTCACGGGTCAGGCTGCACACAGAGCACCACTACGCTATTGGGGTCCCCTCATATGGTGCATGGTAGGGTCATGTCACCAAGGCTGTGCAGTGGCCTACTGCGCAGAAGCACGATGGGAACCACGGCACAGTGGTGCAGTAAGGGCATGATGGCACTGTGCCAGCTGCGCTATGGTGCGTGTGCTCCATAGGTCATACAGCGCATGGGTGCCACAGGGACGATAGTGGCTGGGCACTGTGCTGCCTCCTGTGCAAAGTGTATATGCTGCGCCACTGGCGTATGTGTCGGCAGTACTCGCATGCTTGCTGTGGGGCTGACTGCGCACATCACAGTGTTGCATCCTGACTTGAGCATGCACAACCCCATTGGGCAAGGCACAGCTGCGTGATATTCAGCCATGATATGCAAATCAGCTCATGAGCCATTCCGCTGCGCACCCACTGCATTTGCATCCCATTACAGTTGTGCATGACCTCATTTGCATGCGTTGCACTATAAGGGCGCCATGGAATTGCACAGGCCATGGATCGGTACTGCAGCCTTTGAAGGTAAGCATCATGCTGTGGGGCCATCGGGACAGTGGGCTGCAAGGACGGTGTGGCACTGAACGGTCCATGTTAACATCTGTCCATCTCCACAGGTACAGGCATGTCCAAACGTGAGGAGAATGAGGAGCAGGGGAAGGTGCGTAAGCGAAGGCCGAACTTCACCAGGGTGGAGTCATATGCCCTATTTGAGGCCTACCTGGACAGGGAGCCACTCCTGAGTGGACAGAGGGGCACAAAACAGGCCCGGGCAACAGCATGGGAGGAGGTGGCATGTGCAGTCAACCAGCAGGGCAGCCACCAGAGTTCTGAGCAGGAATGCAAGAAGAAGGTTGGCACTGACAGGAGGAGGATCAAGGAGAAGGTAGCCACCATCAGGGCGGCGCGTTCAGCCACAGGTGGGGGACAGCAGGTTGTACCACACCTGATGCCACGGGAGGAGCAGGTGGCCAGCATCATGTGGCACTGTGCCATTGAAGGTGTGCCTGGTGGAGGCTTCCAGATGGGCAGCAGCCCATCACTGCATGGTAGGAACGGTGGTGGTGGCATGAGGGTGGCAGGGGTTCGGGCCAGGGGTTGGTTGGCACTGCTAATGGTACTGTGTTCCCTTTCTGCTCCTGAGCGTCTGCATGAAGCAGCAGGGGTGAGTGTGTCCACCGAGGGTGTGGCCCTGGAACAGGTGGAACGCCCATCTGCCTCCACCGGTGTCCGAGGGTTCGACATCCTATAGCCCTGCTCGGTTGTCCGGACTGATGCCTGTGGCACAGGTGCGGATGAGGCCCTGGCTGTGTTCCAGCATGATGCCAGGGATGGTGTCCTGTGTGCCGAGACACAGATCGGGGCCAACTCCAGCACAGATGATGACGTGATGTACATCCCGGACAGTGATGCTGGTGTGTCATGGAGGCACCCTCAACAGGTGACCGCCAGGGCGGCTGTGCGGGCAGCATTGGTATGGCTGCCTGCCCACCAGCTGCTGTGACCGTCATGTCTGTGATGTCCAGTGGGGCAGCACTGGTGTGCAGACACGGCAGTGATGTGGGTGGTGCCAATGCAGTCGCGCTGGTGATGCCCAGCGCTCAACAGCTGGAGGGGCAGTGGCAGCAGCTGGACAGTGTTGAAGGGGGGGCTGGTGGTGGCGGGCGGAAATGGTGCACTGCATGAGGTAATACCCCAGGATGGCACCGTTGGGCATTGCCCACCATCATGGGGCGTTGCGCCGCAGGGCCAGGTCTCACCCATGGGTCGGCATGGTGCCCATGCGGACAAAACCTTGGATGACCACAGCAGTCTGCTCAAGGCCTCTGTGGATCGGCAGGTCCGGCTCGTGGTAGTGGTGGATGCACTCCATGCGGAGCTGCGCAAGGTGGAGAAGTGGCACAGCAGGGACCATACCCTGCTCCTGGCAGAGTTAGCTTGGCAGTGGGTGGACATGACCGCAGCCATGGATAGGCACACTACTGCAGTGACGACTGTCCTGGCAACACTGGCCAACTGGTTGTGTGCCCAGCTGCTGCATACCCCTCGGAGTGCAGTGTCCATCCCCCAGGCCTGGTGTCTGGTGACCCCAGCCATGTCAATGCCGGGTTTGGCTGTGGGCATACCAAGCACGCTTGGTGCGAGCATGTTTGGTGGCCTGCAGACACCTGCATGAACTCGATTGTGTTCACACAGTGTCACCCCTGGGGGACCATCTGTGCAACCCCATGAGGCCACTGAGCAGCCTGTGCCAGCTGGCAGGCCTCAGCAGGGCCACCCACGCGTCTGTGGTGGCAGTGCTACTGTACAGCGTGACTGACCCTACCCCCTCCATGACCACTGTCTGACGCCGCCCTGTGTGCACTGTGATGTTCCATGTGCGATGCATGTGTGTGGTACCCAGTCCTGCATACACAGGGGCCCTGTGCACACCCGCCCGGCAGCTGGCCACTGTGGTGTGTGCATGATGATGCCAGCATAGCACTGTCTGCCCTTGTGCAACGGTGTGCTCAAGCGCCTGAGACACGCCCAGTACCTGCCTCTGGGTGTGGCTGCAAGTTATCCGTGTGGGTGGGGCATTGGGTGGGTGCATGTGGCAGTGTGGGCAGGAAATGGGGGTGTGTGCATGCTGTGTGCAGCCCTGTTGTGTTCTGCCATGGTGTCCAAGCCCCCACCCATTCACACACCCCTGCCACTGACCTAGGCTGGGTGTCTGCCTCTACCTGTATGTCGACTGTGCTTTGATACCCGGGTCATGCTCGTGGACATGTTCACCTACCTGTGTGGTCTATAGTGCTCCTCTGCAATGGTGTTCCAGTGCTGCTGCACCATCTGGGCCAGCCGGGGATATCTTCACCCAGGGGGTGGCTGCCCACTTCAAGCTGGACCGGCGTCCCCATTGTTCCCAATGCTGTCCCCCTCTTCAACCTCAATGGCTATCCCACTGTCAGTGGCCATGTTCTGCAGGATACAGCAGGCCAGGAATAGCCTGCAGGCCTTTCAGGGGTTGTACTGTTGGGCACCGCCAGACCTGTCCAGGCAATGGAACCGAGCCTTCAGCTGCCTGAACACCCGCTCGATGATGTTCGGTGTCACAGCATGTGCCTCATTGTACTGTTGCTGCACTGGGGTCGAGGGCTGCTGGTATGGTGTGAGCAGCCAGGGCTGGAGTGGGTACCTACTGTCACCTGTGTGTTGAGAGGTATCGTTAGTATGGGGATCTGTGTCACTGTGCCCCCGGCCATCCAGGCCACATCCCATGGCACCCCTGCTCTTGCACCACACACACACACACCCCCTGTTGCCCCCATCATCCGGAGTGCACTGCATACTCACCTACTAGATGGCCAGTGGGGATGTCCCCACTCTCAAACCTGTGGCACAGTGCAGACTGGTGCCAGATGAAGGCATCGTGTGCTCCCCCAGGGTGCGTGGCACAGACATTGATTATGCGCCCCCTGGCATCGCACACCATCTGGCAGTTGACGCTTGGGTATCCCTTGCGGTTGATGTATGCCACCTCCTCTGGGCTGGGTGGTGTGCGGATGCCAACATGGGTGCAGTCAATGGCCCCGAGCATGCCAGGCAACCGTGCTACCCTGTGGAACTCCTGCATGTTTGCTGTATGCTCTGCCTGTGTGCTTGGGAAATGGATGTACTCTGCAGCATGTGGCAGCAGTGCACTGAGGAATTGTGTGAGGATGCGTAACGCGGCCGACTGGGATATGCCTGTTGTCTCCCCTGTTGGTCTCTGGAAGGTGCCCGTGGTGAGCAGGCACATGGCGGCCGTGACCTTTGTCTCCACCGACAGGGCATGGCTCCATCTTGTGGGTGCCTGCATCTCCTCACTGCACAGCTCACAGAGCCACCTCAGAATGGCCCAGTTCAGGCAGTACCGGCCCACGATCTTGGTGTCACTGTACAGCTCGAAGCTGATGTGGGTGCGGTACAACCTGTTCTGGGCATACCTCCGACAGGCCCTTCCACGTCCGCGCCTCCCTGCACCCTGTCTCCTCACACCCTTCATGACTGCCTCCATCTGGAAGGTTGCACTGGCCATGTCCAGAGTTGTTGTTCCCCCCCGGGCGGCTCTCTACCCGGTCCCCCTGGCTGTGTGCTGCTGGCCCTTCTCCTGCACCGGGTGCACCCCTGGCACTGCGTCACCTGTGCCACTGACAGTGTGACCTGCCTGGGTCCCTTTGCTGTCCTTCCTCTGTGGCACCCATGCACAGTCCCTCTGCCACACACACACACACACATATACACGCACATGCACACACACACTCCCTGTGGCCCCGTCCACCTCTGGGCCACTCCTGTGCTGCTTTCTGTTGCCCTCACACCCTGCTGCCATGTTCCATCTCCCTGCCGCTATGGCTCCTCTCCTGCGCAAGCTTCCTCGCCTCGGTTGCTCCCTTTTATTTTGGCTCAAGTCTGCTATTGCGCAACTTCAGGTTGCTCCTCTGTTGTGCATGTTGCCTGCTGTTGAATATCGCACTGCGCCACATCTTCATGGTTACGCCCCCTGCAGTTGCGCATGCTTTCATTTCCATTGCACTCTTTTGCATTGGATTTTGTGCTGTGTATCTGCTGCTGCTGAATATCACATTTTGGCACATTTCGGTGCTTGCATAGGTGCATCCCTATCGCGCATAGCACAACTACTCTGAATATCCCGGCCTATGTGTCTATGTGTGTGTATATATATATATATATATATATATATATTTATATCTTTTAACTTCAAAGCACTAAACCTATTCAAATGCAAAAAACACAAGACTTTATTCTCTTCACACATTACTGTTAAATTTCTGGTCCCAGAATGGCCAAGAAATAATTTAGACTTCACTCTTGCATGCCACTGTCATGCCCACTTCTCATGCAAACAACAATCAATTACAGAAACCCTTTAATTTCTATGCTATGCACTCTTACATCAGAGAGACATCAGAACTCAGATCAAGACACAAGGAATGTTGAATCTATGATGACAGAGTGGCATACTGGATGACATGTCATGGGGGGGGGCAACTGGAGGGTCTTGAGGTCTGGCAAAGCCTGAAAGAGACAGTCAGATTTGAACTACGAACAAGCTACAGTCTAAGGATTTGATTCTGCCCTGATTCACCAAAGTATCTAGTGTGTGGTAAGTTATTATACCTTGTTAGAAAAGAGAGAGGGTTTTTGTGTGAAACCTACTATTCAAACATTTTCCATTTCTATAGAATTACTGTTTCCTATAGTCTGTGTGTATAGTATCCTGAATTGTATGTGAAACCCCCAGCCAGCATGACTCCAAGGGCTACTACCCCTGCCTTGCCTGGCCACAACAAGGTTGAGGGCCTGGGTTCCCAAAATCTACATTAGGCTGGTTCTTTCCTAGATAGTACATTTGTGCAGTGCCTCCACCCAGAGTTTTCCTTTTAAGTGAGCTGTTACCTGGTACAGCCCCCTTGGATGTCATACCACAAACTATTACCTTTAACCACCCCAACACATGACCCAATAAAATGTCCCCACATTTCAGACATTTCTGTAATTAAAGACTCTCCCTAATAATATGCTCATGACAACACATTTACAAAAACAATGTAACTCTGGTGCTATTATACCAAGGGTTATTAACCCTGCCTGTATCCCTAATAACAGGTTAAGGGGCCTGGGTTCATAACTACCTAGTATGGAGGGGGGCCTACCTGTAGTAATGCTATACTTGCGGTGCCTCCACCCAGAGAAATTACATGGGTAACTATCACAGTAGGTACAGCCCTCTGGGAAGCTAATACCCCCCACAATCTGGCCTAGTGACCTTTTACAAAACCCTGAACAGTTGCAGTGTTCAACAATTGAAATACAAACAGTTTGACCATTAATGATATGCTCACGGTCAGCCCACCTACCAACAGGGTCTGGATATCTGGCTCGTGCCCTGTAACCCCCCCCAAAAGACAGTTTCAACAATACCAACATGCACTTTCAATATGCTTTACAGTATATTCAATGCCTTTAAACCAGGTAATAATATGCACATAAGCCAGAGTAACATCAAACGGTAAATCAGATTTATTATGGGGGATGTGAACAAGGGAGGAGCTAAAATTTAGATAAACAATTACTTTACTATATTTAAAAACAAGCTAGATTACTTTTCATTTGCTTCAGTCCCCAAGTTTATCAGTCTAGCAACTACTGGGTACCCAGAGTGAAATACAGGCAGGCCTGAAGCATTGTCCTGGGGTGGCCGGCATTTCGGCTCATGTTGGGGCAATTGGTGAAAAGAAAAGCAGTTAAACCATGCAAACGACCCAATTATTTATAATCCTGAGCCGGAGGGCTCAGTTCTATGTAACCCAAGCAAAGTGAAACAATTAGATGGTACCACAGATGATTGAAACCACTGTTGCAGGGTTCTACCCTGATTGTACTCATGCTACCCAGAATGGGCTGCACTTCAGACTAGATGCAGACCTTGTGGTGGTGATTGATGAGCAGCAGGGAAGCAGGGCTGACACGACGCACCTTCCGGTGGTCACAACCTGTGCAATGGTGTTGTGCAGCTGGCTGAATCCCCGAGCTGGTCTTTCGCCGAGCGGTCTCTGGTGCAGGAGCACTGGCCTAGGTCAAGATGGCATGGCCCTGGCTGAATGAACAATTCTGGCAAAAGTTTGTGATCTTCTGCTCTTGAAGCCTCCAGCTGGCGTAACAGTTTCTCTCGTGGGGAACCAGTCTCGACCCACGAAACACATTCAGCACATTTAAATCACCAACTACTTTGGCCAACAGTTCGGATTCAGTCCAGTTGCAAATTATAGCTTTACTGCGAAAACCTTTCAATTCCGAGAATGTTCCACACACAAGCTGGACCGATCGCTTCAGAAGCTAGTCTTCGGTCCAAATTGCAAATGGCACTGATAACACTTTTTTCTGGTCCGCTGGCAGGCAGTTCCAAGGCTCTGATCCTCCTTTGGACCAGAGGGTTACTCACAGGGCCTTCCCTATGAAAAGGCAGCACAAAGTCACACAGGCTCCCTTCTCCTCAATGTCTCGAGCTGAAGCACTACTGACTCACTTTAAACAGTCCCTCTTAAAAAAAAGGCAGGGTTCCAGAGATCCGGTTGTCTGAGCAAGCTGTCAATTACAGTCTGAGCACTCTGATTGGCTGGATCCTTTGGTGCCAGGAATAAACCCGTTTTTCCCCCACAAGTCACTGGTCCTGTCCCATGAGCTCCTGGCTGAAATCCTGGCTGATGATTGGCTGTTGCACTCCCAAAATGGTGGCTGCTGAAAATTATACTGTCCTCACATTGCAGTCCCACACATTTAAAGGTCTGGTGTTGCCAGGAGCAATACTCTATTTATTTTCAACCCACACACACATGTAGCCCTTTCTGTGCCCTTTTAAACAGGCCCACATTTATGTCTGTGCTCCCTATAGTTTTGCTGTCGCTGCCGCTGTAAATCTGAACCCCAGGCAGCAGGCAACACTTCATAAATATTCATATAGGCTTCATATATATTCATTAACCCTCTAGTGCCCTCATTTAAATGCTTTTAATTTTGCCCCCCAATGGCTTTTAAGACGTATTGTTAGGGTCACCGGCCCTCACTAAACTAAGAAGAGGCACCGGGACTGGAAAATTCCTTTTTGTTTGACTGCATCAGTGGTCAGAATAGTAAAGGTGCCAATCGCACCTACACGAGTGTCGGCAGCAGCTCATGATTAGATGTCTAAGCCTGAACTGGGCTAAACTGAAGTAAAGTGCTGCTTTGGGAGGCCAACATAGGAGCTTTGGGGCACCAGAGAAACTCGGGCATGAAGCAGGGAACAAAGGGATGCCAGTTGCAGTGGAGAAAGAAATGGGACCTGGGGGCAATAAGGTAAGCCCCCGAGGGGGTGGTTACAACAATAACAACAATATTTATTTAGGGGCATAGGAATTAGGAACAGGAAAACAGGAGGAGTAGAGGTTATGCAATGATTATTATTTACAAAATGTACATTTGATTCGGATTGGTTTTGGTTGCTGGTGAAAACCCTCCAGCTGGGTAGATACCAGTTATCAAATGGAAGAAAAGCAATCACATTGTACCAACGCTGATATCTAGAGCCCTAGCTATCTAAACTGCATAATAATCAGATGGAACACATTTCATTATCACCCACCACTAGTACCAGTTCCCCAGACTTGGTATGAAACCATGAAATCTCATACATTTTACACTGGGTACCCAGTTACCAAAGTCCTTAGATGGTTGCAGGCCTGGTGGACGGTGCAGCTGTATGTTGGTTGGCTTGATTTAAAGAAGAGAATTGTGTTTAACTTTAAAGCAAACCAATAAACAACAATTTTTAATCCTTAAGGGGTTTGCAGGGACTGCCCTGCATGTGTTAAACTGAACAAAGTCAAGAGGTAACCAGACAGTTACGTCGGTAGGGAAATCGATTATTATTTCTGAACATCTATCACATTTATACGTTTAGCACATTCAGTACATTTATATTTCAGACATGTCTGGTACATTCAGTGAAGGGATAGCACTTTCAACCAGGGGCCAGGAGGGCTGCCCTGCTCAGATTACTTTAAGGAAGACAGTAATTTCCAGGTTACAGAGCATCCGATTTTTAACTTCGGGGTCTCAGTCTGTTATGTGGCTTGCGGCTATAGCTGGCGGCTCCACTGTCTTGACCAGATAGCACAATACTTGACCTCCCAGGCAAAGTCAGGATAAGCCCCTTACTGAGTGCTCCCCTTTCAGTCCTGTAGGATCCAGCAAACATCACATATCAGTACATTACTACTCTGTCCTGCGCTCACTATGGGTACCCAAGAACAGTCATGATCAGCAAAAGTTCCACAATAAGGTCCAGCCTCGCTGAGCTAAAGTTATGCGCAAACCAAAGAACTATCTCACATAGCACAGTCACTTGGGCATAGACTGCCCCAATTCAGCAAGGTTACTTTCTTTCTTGCACTGGGGGGGGTGGTACAAGAGTACTCACTCAGGCTCCTCACAGTAGAATCTCCGCAATCAAGGTTCCTGATGTTTTCAGTTCTCTCACAACTGCGGTGAAATCAGTTCTCTCACAGCTGGCTTGATGTCATTAAGTTGCAGGTCCATGTCTTTCCCCAATGTGGAAGGGAGGACTAGCACCTGGGGCACATTCTGGCAAGCCCCAGGCTAGCAAGAACTACAGAAACTAAATAACTTTAACTTTTGCTGCTAAGAAGGCAAACACCCCCTCCAGGATGGAGAGGATTAGCTGGTTGTCCAGGCTTGGCTGCATGGCTGAGGGCCAGAGCCCCCACTCCTGTGGGGGTTCCCACTCGAATCTGGCAAAAGGCTGAAAAACATAGTCTCTTATAGGGCTGTCCTGAGGCTCCTGATTGGCTGAAGCTTTTGGGTGAATGGCCTCTGATTGGCTGGAGGGCCTGTCAATCAAGGAAATGAATTATGCATGAACCTTACTTGATGCACAGTTGGTTTGCTGTTTTGGTGCCTGAAATTAGGTCCCTGCAGTTCCCCATGAGTACTGGGTATTTTCCCATGAGCTTTGGCTAATGTCCCACAAGTCCTGGCTTTGTTATCCTAGCTGTCCGATTGGCTGTGGCTGTTTGTAATGGCTGCTTAACACACAGTCCCTTAAGTAGATTAGGTACAGTCCCAAATCCAAGTTCTGGTACAGCCAGAATAAAGTAGATATTTGCCCAATGCCCCACAGTTCGTTAACCCTGGTTGTGTACTTGCTGTTGCTGCACGAATGAAATAAATTGCTCAGTCTATTTGTCCATCGCTGCAACTCTACCTATTGCAGCAGGCAGGCTGTCTCTGCGAGTCCCGAATGTTGCTTGTGCAGCCAGGATCAAGCATTCATTTATCTTTTTTAAATATTCTCCCTATTGTACACACTTTCCCCCTTACAACAATCTTTCCCATCACATACAGCAATTACTTTCTTTCAACATTTCACCCCCGTTGGTTGCAGATGAGAACAAGCTTCCCCAAGGGCAGAACAGACCCTCATGAATATTCATATGATCGGGGCTCCAGCTCATTAATATTTATGAGCCCCAATCATGAACAACTCATGAATTTTCTTTTATTTTTCCTAACAATGGGCTCTCTTCACCCTGCTTATGATCACTGGGCCACACTGATCAGGTGGGGACACTGGGATCACTGAACACTTCTGCCAATAGACCACAAGGAGAGCAGTTGCAAGATCAAAGGCACCTCTCACGCCTGCGTGATCCCCCGCCACACCGGAGGGTTTTGGCCTTGTGGGTGATCGCGTTTTGGACCTTGGAGTCCCGCAGGGCTTGGCATCTACACAAGGGCTATGACTGGGGTGCCAGGGGCAGAAAACACTCGAGCAAGGACCACGGGCACAGAAAAAATTTATGCAGGCGCTTCCTGGAGGCACTGAGGAGGGCAGGAACAGGAGTACAGGTCTGCAGGTAAGCCCCCATTTTGGCAGTGGGGGTTACATATGTATAAATACCATGACATACTAAAAAAGTAATAGTTTTATATACTTAATATTCTGTGTCTTAGTTCTTTGAGGTACCGATAACTAATATATCCGACAAAACTGTATTTCTGCCTCTGAAGAGAAGGCTTAGGTTAAATCAGATGAGATGGAGGTTACAAACAGGGTTCTACAGGGATCTATACTGCATCTGGTCCTCTTCAACATGTTCATCAGTGACACTGGTGAAGGGATCCAGGGCAGGCTGTGTCTCTTTGCAGCTGACACTAAACTCTATGGGAGGGTGGACAGTGACAAGAGAATACAGGAAATGCAGATAGACTTTCAAAAGCTGGAGGTGTGGTCAAGGGTTTGGCAGTTGAAATTCAATGCTAAAAAGTGCAAGGTGATGCACTTAGGGAACAGGAACCCCAGAACAGAGTACCGGAAGGGAGGGGTGAGACTCAGTACCATGGCTGAGGAATGAGACCTTGGAGTTAGCAGTGATTCTCTAAAACAATGAAGTCAGTGCAACAGGGCTTATAGCAAGGCAAATAGGATGCTTGGATGTATTGGGAGAGATACTGATAGCAGAAAAAAGGAGGTACTACTTCCCCTGTATAGATCTGTGGTGAGGCCACACCTGGAGTACTGTGCCCAGCTCTGGAGCTCTCACCTCAGGAAACATAGGCTCGAGACAGTGCAGCGCAGTGTAACAAAAATGATTCAGGGCCAACAGGGCATATCCTGTGAGGAGTGAGGCATTAAATATGCATTCACTGGAAACCAGAAGGGAGAGGGGACATATGGTAGAGACCTTCCAGTTCCTTAAAGGAATTAACATGGTGAACTGCCGGGAACTATTTAACTTGAATACCAGCTTGCAGTCACGTGGTCACGAATGGAAGCTAACAGGAGGGAGGTTCAGGAGGGATGTGAGGAAATATTGTTTTATAGAAAGGGTGGTGGGGCCATGGAACAGGCTGCCAGCTGAGGCAGTGGGTGCAAAAACTGTTAGTGGTTTTAAGCATGGCTGGGACAGAATGAAGGGTATAGTGGTTGCTCAGGGCATTATAACTGGGGAGGAGAATGGAGGGGTGGGGAGGGATAGGACCCTGGAGGAACAGGAGGCCCCAGGGCTAAATAGGGAACTTGGGCAAACTGGATGGGCCTTTGTTTTTTTTTTTGCTGCCATTCTCTATGCTTCTGTGTTTCTGTGCTACAGTTACCATAATTTGTTTCTAAAGCAAGGTGTTCTCAGCTGTGACAGAGAGGGGTGGTTCATCTGTCCTTGGGCAAGGAGTGCTGTACTGTGTGAGCAGTGGCTCTGGAGGGATACAGACCTAGAGATAATGCAAGAGAGTGTCTCTGCTGAGTGGTGGCAGCTACTGATTACCTTTGCAGGCGTCTGAACGGTTTGAGAAAGCTGGTAACACTGATAGGCCGAGTCTGAAAAAATCAGTTTGCCACAAACTGGAGGCAACGGTTGGGATCTAAAACAGTTTTATCAGTATAAAGCTTATCTGTCAAGTCACAGGTCACAGAACAAGATATACAAAAGGGACTGTATATTCTCAAGAGACGCCTACCTTTTACCCCTGCAAAATACTGGCCAGGCTGTCTTCTCCATCACCTCCCATACCCCTGGAATTCCCCTCCTAGATCCACCCACTTTTCCCCATCCCTACATTGCCTTAAGGTCATCCTTCCCCCCTCATTCTCTACAGGGTGCTCCAGTCTCCCCCAGGACCTGCAGATTTTCTTTGTAATCACTGCATCTAGTTTCTGAAATTGACACCTGTATTTCTCTTGACTGCTTTTGCTAGTACTGAATATTCTCCTGTAAATACCTGTAAATGTATGCCTTTGTAAACTTGTTACTCTGTTGCTCTCAAAAAGCTTTTAAGATTGTTCTGTATATATCTGTAAATATATGATTTCTGTAAACATATTTTACTTCCTCCATTCCCCAACCCCGGGTCACACCTGGAAACGAGCCTCAGCTCAGTGTGCCTCTCCCAGTTACCAACATTTAAATAAATAATTAAAAATAAATACAATTCTACCTGTTTTTCTTTTTTTTTTTTTTTTTGTTAAGCAAGAGTAGATAGAAGACATTATGCCTCAGCCATGTGAGAAGCACTCACTGCTACAGTTGCAGGAGCTGTGCCGAAAGAGAGAACTGGCCTATGAGGAGGCCCAAACAGTGGGCAAAACTGGTAGCCATTCTTGAAAAAAAGTGATGAAGAAAGCCATGCACACAGGGTCACTGCGAGCCAGGGTTGTGAGACGGAGGCTAGGGAGGATGCAGCTGGGCCAGAGCCTTTGGCTAGGGCAGCAGTGCAAGTAGACTGGGTACAAATGTTGGAGCTGGAGCTTCCTTGGTTAAGGTGAAGGCAGAATTTGTGCTGCAGAAGATGGAGCTGAAGCTGAGGAGCAAGAAAAGCAGCATGCACATGAGTGAGAAAAGGAGATGTGAAAGGTTGAGGAGCAAAAAAAGCAGTGCCAGCATGAGGGAGAGATGGAGAGACTGCGCCAGAGGTCTTCACCACAAAGTGTGTGTAATGGCATGAGGAGCTCAACCCAGGAAGACAAATCAAACTCTAACATGTTTCTCAGATATCAGGAGGGGGGTGATCTTGATTTGTTTTTAAGATCTTTTGAGAGAGTCTGTGAGCAAGTGGAATCTGGCAGGTCTTCTTGGGTGACTCACATATTGACACTGCTTACAGGTAAGGCATAAGAAGCTTTTGCCCAAATGAACAATGATGACCATATGGACCACATGGACCTAGGGACAAATGACTTGGCTCATCATGAGATTAGAGCAGTGCAAAAGGACTTTGTAGAGTTGGGGAAGGGCTTAAGACAAGTAGCACACACAGTATCCTTCTCAGAGGTGCTGCCTGTCAGTGGCATGAGTGAGGCGAGGGTACTTTGCACCATGCAGTTTTACAAATGGTTGAAAAAATGGTGTGGAGCACAGGGGTTTGGCTTCATTGGGGACTGGGGTTCCACCTGGAGGGACACCAGCCTATACTGGCAGGATGTTCTGCATCTGTCCAGGAAGGGAACAAGTCTTTTGGGCAATCGGTTTAAATGCTTCATTGGCAAGCCTTTAAACTAGTCAAGGGGGGAGGCACTGATAAGCAGAAGGAAAATCCCAGCCTCCCCCTACAAAACAGGGTACTAAATGAGAAAAATACCAAGGTAGAAAGGTCAGTGGGGGTTGCCGCTACAGAAGGTAAAGCCATCAAAAAAATGGAGAGCAATGAGTACCAATGCCCGTAGTCTGGGTAACAAGCTTACTGAATTAGTGGCTTTGATGGAGGAGGAAGATCTGGATATTGTGGCAGTCACAGAAACATGCTACACACAGAACCATGACTGGGACGCAAACATACCAGGATACACTATCTACAGGAGGGACAGGGAGGGTAAAAGAGGAGGAGGAGTAGCTCTCTACATAAGAGAAGAAATCAAAGCAACAGAACAAAAGGGTAAACAGGGAGGAGAAGAAGCACTGTGGGTCAATTTGGAGGCAGGCAATGGCACCACAATCCGCACAGGGGTTGTATACAGACCCCCTCTCAGGGGGAGGAAATGGACAAGGAAATGATAGAAAGTATACTTAGAATGGCAGATAAAGGAGATATTGCTGATGGTGATCTGAATATGCCAGATGTTAACTGGAGTGCAGTTGCAGCAGCCACTTCTAAGAGTGGGGTTATTCTAGATGCCCTACAGGGGCATGCCTTAGACAACTAGTATTGGAGCCCATCCGAGAGGAGCAATCAGACCTGGTTCTCTCAAACGGAGATGAAGAGGATCACAGATGAAGTGGGTAGCCATCTGGGAACTAGCGACCATCGAACAGTATGGTTCATAATAAACACAGCAATAGAGTCAAGCCATACAAAAGACAAAGGTACTGGATTTTGGAGGCTGACTTTGCCAAAATGGTTGAGTGCCTAAGGAATGCACTAGCAAATGGGCAGGAAGGAGGGGTGGAAGAACAATGGGGAATAATAAAAACTGCCATCACAGAGGTAACAAGCCTTTGTGTAAAGCAAATAAACAAAATGAATGGAGGTAAGAAATCACTATGGTTCTCAAAGGAAGTGGCAGTGAAGGTTCAAGAGAAAAAGAAAGCATTCAGGAAGTACAAGGAATCACAGAAGGAACAGGACAGAGAACTGTATCAGTTAAAACAAAAGGAAGCTGGAAAAGCAGTCAGAACAGCTAAGGCCCAAACCGAGGAAAAGATAGCCAACTCAGTTAAGAAGGGGGATAAAACCTTTTATAGGTACATCAGGGAGCAAAGGAAGACCAAGGGAAGGAGAGTGAGGCTTAATAAAGGGAGGGAGGGTGGGCAGAGGGTGACTGTGAAAAGGCAGAGATACTAAACAAATATTTTGCTCAGTATTTACAAAGGAAGAGGGGGAGGTACCTAAAACAAACAGTAGAAACACTCTGGATAGAGAAGTTGATACCAGCCCATTTACAGAAGAAAGAGTTCTGAAAGAGCTCTTAAAACTGAAAGGTGGACAAAGCAATGGGGCCTGATGGGATTCATCCCAGAATTCTAAAAGAACTAAGGATAGAACTAGTGACACCACTGACTACCCTCTTTAACAAATCATGGGAGGATGGGGTGGTACCTGAGGACTGGAGGAGGGCAGATGTGATCCCCTTCACAAAGTGGGAGCAAGGCAGAAGCAGGAAACTACAGACCTGTTAGTTTAACCTCAGTGGTAGGGAAAATGATGGAATCACTTCTGAAGGAAAGAATTGTCGAGTACCTAGAGGCCAGAGGGGCACAGGACTCAAGGCAACATGGATTCACAGCAGGAAGGTCATGCCAGACAAATCTGATAGATTTCTTTGACTGGGTGACCAAAGTAGTAGATCAGGGAGGGGCTGTGGACATGGCCTACCTAGACTTTAGCAAGGCATTTGACACAGTCCCACACAAAGATTAATATACAAGTTAGCCAGCCTGGGAGGGTCCCAAGATGACAGCCTGGGTAAAGAATTGGCTAGAGAATAGGACACAGAGGTAATAGTAAATGGAGTCCACTCTGAAAAAGGGGGTTAGCAGTGGGTACCACAGGGTTCAGTATTAGGACCGGTCCTCTTCAATGTGTTTATAAGTGACATTGCAGAGGGACTGGAAGGAAAAGTATGTCTCTCTGCAGATGACACAAAGATCTGCAACAGAGTTGATGCACAAGGTGGGGTGGAAAGGATGAGAAGGGACTTGGCAAGGTTAGAGGAATGGTCAAATGTATGGCAGCTTAGATTCAATGCTAAGAAGTGCAAGGTAATGCACCTGGGAAACAAAAACCCAGGGAAGAGTACACAATGGGGTGAGATACTAACAACAACAAAATGGAAAGGGACCTGGGGTAGTCATATCAGATGACCTAAAGGTGGGCAAGCAATGTGAGAGGGCAGCAAGGAGGGCTGGGGGGATACTGGGATGCATAGGGAGGCATCACCAGCAGAAAACAAAGTTATTATCCCTCTGTACAGACAGCTGGTGAGACCACATCTGGAGTACTCACGTGCAGTTCTGGAGACCAATCTCTGCAAAGACATAGACAGGATGGAAGCTGTCCAGAGGAGGGCAACTAAAATGGTGCAGGGTCTGCACCGGAAGACATATGAAGAGAGACTTAAGGAGCTTAATATGTATAGCCTCGAGGAAAGGAGGGAGAGGGGACATGATAGAAACTTAGTACCTCAAGGGAATCAACAAAGTCCAAGAGGGTAGCATCTTTCAAAAAAAGAGGTGTGCAAGAACAAGGGGCACAATTTGAAGATAGAAGGGGGCGGCTCAGAGGTAATTTAAGGAAGTATTTTTTCACAGAGAGGGTTGTGGATGTATGGAACAGCCTTCCAGAGGAGGTTGTGGAGTCAAAAACAGTGGTGGAATTCAAGCATGCATGGGACAGTCATAAGGCAATTCTAGGGGGTTGGGGTAGGAAGAAGTAGGCTGCTGGTTAACTAGGATCTGCAGCTTATCCATCAGGTAGGGAAATGGGCAGACTGGGTGGGCCAAGCGGTCCTTATCTGCCGTCAAATTCTATGTTTCTATGTTAAAGTGAAAAATGTCTCACTAAAGCATGCTGAGTTAACCCCAAATGCTTGTAGGCAAAAAGATAGAGGGTTCAGAAAGGCATTGGAGAACAGCTATGCTGAAATGTGTGTGCTGGTAAGTAACTTGTTAGACGCGGGGCAGAGGGTGCAAACGCTCACTCTGTAGAAGAAATAAAAGATTTATTTCTTCTGGAACAGTTTCTAAAAACTGCACCTGAGGATCTGAGAATGTGGTTGTTGGATAGAACTCCGAGCTCTGTGAGGGAGGCCGCCGAGAGGGCTGATCAGATCATACCCAGACAACAATCCTCTCACCACAGAGTTAATGGGGGAGTGACATCAGGTGGTTTTCAAGGAATCCCAAGGGCAGCCAAGAGGAAGCCAATCTGTGCCTGAACAAAAAGGGAAGTCACCTGGTCTCAAAAGCATGGAAACAGGTGAATGTGTTATATCTGCCAGAAACTGGGGCATTTGTCTTATGGTAGTCCAAAAAATGTAAAACCAAGGTGGGAGTGCAGCTGGACAGTGGGCGCTGTAGCTCAGGAAGCTTCACACAGTTAGTAGACTGTGCACAGAGTAAAGTGCTCTCTAACTCAACTGCAGACATGCATCCTGTGTGTGTTAATGGAATGGTGACACAGGGAGAGAGAGACACTGGGGCCTCCATTTCTTTGGTGAAGCAGGATTTTATTCAAGCAGGACAGATCCTGCCTTGCCAACAGGAGTCGACCTTAACATTTATTTACTAGCCCAGGTACTAGTGCAGATTGCCATGGGCTAGTGCAGAATCTCTGTTACTTGCCTGGCTGGGTTAGTGCAATTTCTCCTGTGGAAAGCTGCAGTTCCATTCTCAACCCGGGTATCAAATAAATAAACAGATAAATACATAAATACAACTGTTATGTAATTTAAAGGAAGGTCCTTTTCAGGGAGGTTTAACTATGTGCTGCCTTAGCATTAGTAAAATGTAAAAATAAGATGTCTGTCTGTAGTGCATTTACAAACTGTTTCATTTTATACTAACTACTGCTTTTATTTTTTGTGGTAAAGTTCCTTTCTCCTTTTCCTTTCCTTGTTTAGCACAGTACTCATGGCAGGCAGATTTGCGACTATGCTCAGGAACAGCAAAGTTCTAGGACTGCCACCTGTCCAGTTGTAGGCCGGATAATCCGTTTTTCAGGGTCCTTATCTGGTCATCCGGTTTTGATTAAATGTAGTCCAGTTTTGGAGCCGTTTTGAGTGCTCAGATAGTATTAAAACTGATTGTATCAAATCATTCACTGTTGCATGCATGTCCAGGTTACAAAAAAAAAGTTCTGATGTCACTAGTCACAGGCCTTTGTTTGTAAAGCCCGTCTGTCTAGGAGGTGTAAAGTATGGCCATTAAGACCATTAGCAGTAACTCAACTTAATCTTTTCAACTCTGAATTTTAAGTATGGTCATTTACTGCCATGATAGGAAACAGGTTTTACACCTTTGTATGCTGTAATGGATTCCTTTTTGGTTTTTCTATATTCTCACATGTTTTAGACCCACTTTCTCAAATTAGTTTTCACATTGTTATTGCCTTTGTCACTGTTGATTATTTCTCTCCTAAGTCCTCAGCAGCTGCTGCTCTTATTTTTTATATAACCAACCTGAACATTCCATGATATTAGCTACACCGTTACAGGACATTGGAATAAATAGCATGGAATGGTGTGTCTGAAATTGTGGAATGTGATGTCTTAGACATTCGTAAAGAAACAGCAGTAGCTGATGAGAAAAAGGGAACTTTTTTTTTTTTTGTTGACCGGGTAAGTGCACTAGACAAATCCTGCTTATTGTCAGGCATAACCCAGGGGAGGGGGACACAGATGAATGCCAACTAACCTTGAACCAGATTAAGCTGTTGGTTGTATTTTTCGTGAATGGAGGAAATTTCGCCATTGCACCAGGGAAATTCCCCTGCTCTTTTTGAGAAGTGCCATGGGATCTTTAATATCCACCTGAACTACCACCAGAACAGACCTCGGTTTAATGTCTCATACGAAAGACGGCACCTCAGGAGTGCAGCACCCTCCTCATGCTGCACTACAGTGTCAGTATTGGAATATTAACCCAAGTGCCTGGTGTGGGGATAGAACCCACAGTCTACTGATCTCCCGGCCTCAGAGGCGAGTGTGCTACCTGCTGAGCCACTGACACTGACACTAACATAATGTAGATTTGAGGATACCACAAGTATTGATAGATCAGTTATCAAAAAGGTGGTCAAAGCATATCAGAATACATGGATGTCATGGAAAAGAAAACTGGAGAGTGTTTAACAGAGGGAGCAACAGGTTGTGAATAGGTTTGTACATCCAGCAGATCTGGGTGTAAATTCCCACAGCCTCCACTTACATACTACAAGACCCTAAGCAAGTCACTTAACCTCCTTGTGTTCCTGGGCCACTCCTGTAAATGGATCTTGTGCCCAGTGGGAGTTACCTGGTTGCCAAAGAATAAAAATAAACAACAGTATGAGTTGTTGCTGTTGAATTTATCCTTACTTTTTTTTTTGGGGGGGTGACCATTTTTTAATAGAACTGGGATGATCAAGCGTTTGTGGGATCTGCAGTCAGGGTGGGAAAAGGAGGGAAAAGGGAAAAAAAAGTCACACACTTTTTCTGTTTCAGCTTTATTAAGAAACATAGATACATAGAATTTGATGGCAGATAAGGACCATTTGGCCCACCTAGTCTGCCCATTAACTATTAGCTATTAACTACTGTACAAATCTGAAAATGTGGAAATATATTAAAGAAGTCAGTAACCTAGCTGACATTAATAGAAAGCATGTTAACAAAGACAAACAAATAAAAGATCATGAGTACGAAAAGACAAAGCGAAGCCGTTGGTTCTAGCAATGTTGGCTAGAACAATATGATCGGTTGGGGTATGATGGTACAAAAGATCTGATGTTCTGCCATTGGTGTATCAAACATGAAATACAGTTGGGTAAGGCAGGCAATAACAATGTTTCGTTTCAGTACAGATAACTTCCGGCTTGACTCTGTCTCATCCCATAATATCAGTGAAGCTCATGCTAGGGCAAAGGAAAAGAAGGATGCCAGCATTGCTACTCCAGGGACAAGTAACACGGAGGGAATGCTGAAGAACATGAAAGAAGCAACGCTTAACCATCTGGATAAACTGTTTTGCACATGCCATGCAATTGCTAAGAAAGGACATCCTTTAACAGACTTTGTGTGGATGTGCAACCTTGATGATATGAAAGGGCTAGATATCAGTTCAGCATATCAGAAGGACAAATATGTCTGCAACTTTATCCACTATGTAGCCGAAGTTGTACACATGGCGCTACGAGAATAAATTATGGGAACAAAGTTTATTTCAGTCATCAGTGACAGAACTTCTGACTCTTCAGTCACAGAAGCTGAGATAGTGTATGTGTGGTTTGCAGTTAAAGGCACAGTGCAAAATCAGTTGGTAGGTGTCCAGACTGTTGGCAGGACAAATGTGATTTTATTTGCCTTTCGTTTAACAAATCACTGTTAACCATACTGACTGCGGGCTACTGCAAACTTCTGCGAGCTAGTGCAATCTTTGATTCCCTAGCCCAGTTGGCTAGTGCAAAAAAAAGGTTAAGGTTGACCCCTGCTGGCCAGTTTTCTGTGATTAGAGAAGTGATGACTTCTGCAGTCACAGTGCCACTGGCCCAGATCTTTCTAAGCTGGGAAGGTGGCCAGGGCACACAGGAGGTGGGTGTTGTACTAGACTTGCCAGTGGATGTAGTCATGGGTAATGACTTCAGTAGTAGGGCCAGGGCCCCTTGTGTTCTACGGCAAAATTTTCTGATTTCTGCGGCAGGGCTCCTTGGCTTCTGCAGCAGCATTTTCTGATTTCTGCGGCATGATTTATTCACTTCTCTGGCAGAATGCAGTCCTGTCATTGGCTAAATATGATGTGATGTCATCAATGGCATCATATGCATAGCACAGAGGAGGGGCTTCAGAATAAACGAGATGGGAAAGAAAGCCTGACACTATGGAAAAACAGTATATTTATATGAAAATTCACCAAAAACAATGAATTCTGCGGCACTATATATATTCTGAGGCATGACGCAAATTCTGAGGCAAATTCTGCGACCACAGAACCACAGAATTCCAGGGGCCTTGAGTAGGGCCAATGTTGTGTGTGTCACTACCAGTAGCAAGGTGATGGAATCAGCTCCTGAGGACTCAGAAGGGACAGTGCATGAGGAAGCAACTCCTAATTCAGTAGCAGGAGAAGGTGTGGCTGAAGAACAAACTGGGAGCAGCAGTTCTCAGCCACAGCTACAGACTGAGGAGAGCCCAGCCATAGAAGACTCTGTCACAGCAGAGTGTCAATTGGGAAAGGTCAGGCATGCAGAGCCAGGGAGAGCTCAGCAAGCTGACTCATCCCTGCAAAAATTAAGGGATTTAAGAGCAGTGTAGAAGATGACTCTCTAAAGTTCTGGGAAAAGGGAGGTGTACTTGGAGAAGGGGCTCCTGTACCGTGAGTGGGTTCCTTATGGTGGACCAGAGGAAGGGTTACTCCAGCAAACAGTGGTTCCTAGGGAGCAGAGGAAGCAGCTTCTTTGGCCTTAGCCCATGACTTATCCTTTTGGAACACTAAGGGGCCAGCCATTCAAATTGGCGCTGACTAACAATTTTTATTGGCCCAGTATTTTTAAAGACATTGCAGACTACTGATGGACTTGTCCACAGTGCCAGAGGGTGGGAAAGGTTGGGGACAGGGCTAAGGTAGCTTTGAGTCCACTAGCTATTATTGAAGAGTCATTTTGACAAGTTGCCATGGACGTTGAGGGGCCACTTTGCACCCCAAGTCTCATCAGCAAGTGGTACATTTTAGTGGTCGTTGATTATGCCACAAGGTACCCAGAGGCAGTGCCCATGTCCTCCATCAAGACTGAGAAGGTGGCCAACAAATTGCTGGGGATATTTAGCAAAGTGGGTTTTTCCCAGGAGATATTGTCAGACCAGGGCACCAACTTCATGTCTGACCTGTTGGTTAGTCTTTGGAAGAAGTGTGGGGTAAGGCAGCTCAGGGCCTCATCATGCCACCCCCAGACTAACAGTCCAGTCAAATGATTCAGTGGGTCTCTTAAGACCATTTTAAGGGTGTTTGCTGGCCAACATACAAGAGACTGGGACAAGTACTTACCCCGTCTCCTGTTTGCATATAGGGGAGTCCATAGGACTCCCATCCTTCAGACTTCTGTTCAGCTTTAGGGTAAGGGGCCCCCTTGATCTGGTAAGGGATGAATGGAAGGGTGAGCTTGCTTCCCAAGGGGAATCTGTTGTGGATTATGTCCTGAATTTCAGGTCCCAGCTCAAGGAGCTCATGGGGTTTGCCCAAGAGCACCTAGCCACTGCACTACAGAGGTGGAAGACATGGTACAACCATCGGGCCAGAGCCCTGGAGTACAAAGTCGGGCAAAGGGTGATGTTGTTCATCTCTTTCTGGCAGAACAAGTTACAGGTGGCTTGGGAGAGACATTGCTCAGTGGTCAGGAGGGTGAATGATGTTAATTGCATAGTGGAGCTACCAGACAGGAGGAGTAAACAGTGAGTTATATGATGAAACCCTACCATAACAGGGATGAGATGGTTCTGGCTTTGTGCAGCTAGCCAGAGGAGAGGGTAGAAATGAATCTGCTGGTGGATGTCCTAGGAGAGATTAAGAGAGAATCCTCAGCAGGTGTTGTTACCCACTTGGAGAGATTAACTCCAGCCCTAGCAGCTAAAATGTGTAGGGTGTTGCATACATTTGGTGAAATTTTCAGGGGGAAGCCGGAGTATACCACGCTGTGGAGTACCACATGTATACAGGGTTCCAAGCCCACTGAGACCCTGCAGAGTCCCAGATGATGTAAGACATGCCATAGAAGAGGAGATCAAAGAGGTGCTGGTTCTCCAGGTGATCAGGAGTCCAGTAGTCCCTGGGTCTCCTCAGTGATACTGATTCCCAAAAAGAAGGGGACCATGAGATTCTGCATCAACTACCACAAGCTCAACAGCTGCACAGAGTTGGACATATACCCCATGACTACAACTGATGAGGTCCTAGAGAGGTGAGGGTGAGCACTTTACTTATCCACCATAGAGCTGACAAAGGTCTATTGACAGGTACCCCGATCCCAAAGCCAGAGGAAGATCAGGTTTTGTCACCCCATTCAGTGATGAGTCTGGGTCACTCAGTGGTCGGCCTGGGGAAGGAGGATTGAGCATCCGAAGGATGCATTCCTCCTCTGGGAGGGAGGGAGGGATGTCTGCTCCACTGCAACACTGCCACCTAGGTGACCATAGGTAGCGATGCAAGATAGGAGCAAGGGTTCCAAGAGGGGAGGGGGGATACTCCCTGATGGATGGACACCTAGCACATCTTCAGCATGTGGGCATTCAAGCCATCATCTTCGCGGAGCGTCTGTGAGTCAGGGAAGAACAGTGGAAAAACAACTCCAGCAACAGGATGCCATCCCACGAATCCTCACAGACTCCACACCAGCTACTGGGCTCTGAGGACCACTGAACTAAGTGTGACACTAGAGGGGGTTTAAGGGAGTCCTCCGACAGCCCCACCACAGGGGGCAATCTGTGGAGGAATTGGCAGCCCTGAAGGTGAGTCCCTGAGACGGCGGGTGATGGGGTTAGGGATCACGAGGGCTGAAGGGGGCCAACCGGAGGAGCATTTGTCACCCCATTTGGATTATTTGAGTTCACGGTAATGCCATTTGAGATGAAAAAATGCCCCATCCACCTTTCAATGGCTTGTGGACCACATTCTTAATGGAGCAGAAGGCTTTGCTCTGGCGTGGATGACATTAACTGCTATAGCCAGACCTGTGAGGATCACGTCAGGCATGTGACTGAGGTATTCCATTGACTGTAGGCCACTGGGCTGACAGTCAAGGCAGAAAAGTGTCAGATAGGAATGAAAGATGTGTTATACCTTGGGCACAGGGTGGAAAGTGGGTACATCCAGCCTGAGCCAGTGAAAATTGTGGCCATCTAGGGATGGGCCACACCCATGACCAAGAGGAAAGTATGGGACTTCCTAGGGACAGCAAGGTACTACCGTAAGTTTGTGCTGAATTTCAGAAATATGACCAAATCCCCTGCCTGATCTCACCAGGAGGAAGATGCCAGAGAAGTTTTAGTGGACAGAAACATATGATACTGCATTCTGCAAGCTGAAGGAGGCATTCTGTCAGCACTTGTGTTTGACAGCCCAGACTATTCTCTCTTAGGTTTATTGTGCATACAGATGCATCTGATTATGGGCTAGGTGCAGTTCCAAGTCTGGTTATGCACTCAGGAGAGGAACACCCAGTCATGTACCTAAGTAGAAAGCTGCTGCTCAGAGAAGAGGCTTACGCCACAATGGAGAAAGAGTATCTAGGGATTGTCTGGGCTTTGCAGAAGCTGTAACCGTATCTGTATGGGAGGGAGTTCACACTGGTAACTGATCACAACCCCCTTACATGTAGAGAGATGTTGCGAAATTAAATTTAGGCAGTGAACTTGCCGCAAAACTGGCAATTTTGCCGTGCAAAACATTTTGTGAAATTCTGCCCTTCCGCCAAATATTTTGCCGGGTGCAAAGTTGCAAAATTCTGCCCGTGGAACACAGAATTTTGCAGTGAAATGCACAATTCACCTGAAAGAGCAAAATTTCACCCGAATTTCACCGTTCTGTGGGAGAAATTTCGTATTTCGCTGGTGGAATTTAGCACCCACAAAATATTTTGTGAGATACAGATTTTGCAAAATATTTCACATAATGAAATTTCCTAATTTTGCACATCTCTGCTCCATGGTTGCATAGGACCAGTGGCTAGGACTCAAAATTACTAAGATGGAGTCTGGTGCTGCAGCCTATAATATGGACATTAGGCACCACAGTGTGTCGTTGCATGACAATGTGGATGGGCTGTCCAGACAATAGCTAGTGTCCTTGTTTTTGTTTTTTTTTCTTAAGTAGGAGAGATGCTAGGAGAAACTAGAGTAGGGTTCACACAACAAGTGAACTGAGGGCATAGCAGGTGGAGCCAGCTGGCTCAACATGGAAAAAAAATCACTGCTAAAAAGATTTTTTTCTTTCTCCGGGCAGGGGGGAGATGTAACAACTTTGGTGTAATTTCTCCCCCCATGTCTCTGTGTGTAATTTCTATTATCCGTAGACCACTCGTCAGTATTTCAGCTAAAATAGAAACTATCTGCTGAAGTTAGCTCCCAAAGGCATGCCAGATCAGAGGTATGCCAGAGGGCCTTGGAGTGTGATAAAAAATTCTAGGACCAGTTAAACATCCCTTTCATGTTTCGCGAGGGCCTGGGCTAAGGAGCAGTGGAGTCATTCTTGCTGTATTAGACAGAGCTTGGGTCAAAATAGATGTCTGTGTATATATAGTGCCCAAAGCCCAGATCAAACCAGTTTTTTTTAATGAGAACTCAGCTCAAGAAATGAAGAATGTTGAATCTATAATGGCAGAGTGACATACTTGATGACAAATGATGGGGGCAACTGGAGGGTCTTGAGGTGTGGCAGATCCTGAAAGAGACAGTCAGATTTTGGTCTATGAGCAAGTTACCATCTAAGGATTTGAGTCTGCCCTGATTCACCAAAGTGTCTTGTGTGCGGTAAGCCATTCTATCTTGCTAAAAAGAGAGAGAGAGACATCGGGTTTTCCATGTGAAATCTGATGTTTGAACACTTTCTTTTCCATTTCTGTAGAATTACTGTTCCCATAGTCTGTGTGTGTAGTATCCTGTATTATAGTGTAACTTCCTTGAAGTATTAAAAATGATTAGTTTCATATACTTCATGTTCTTTGACTGAGTCCTTTGAGGTACAGATAACTAATTTATAACTGAAAAATACTGTATTTCCACCTCTGAAGAGATGGCTACAGGTACCAGAATTCATTTCTAAAGTAAGGTGTTCTCAGCTGTGACAGAGAGGGATGGGTCGTCTGCCCATGGCAAAGAGCACTATAATGTGTGAGCAGTGACTCTGGAGGGATTCAGACCTAGAAAAATCTTGAAGGGAGGATCTGAGCTGAAGGATGCAGCTGATAATTCTTTTGCAGGTGTCTGAAGAGTTTGAGAAAGCTGGTAACACTGACAGGCTGAGTCTGGGAAAGACCAGTTTGCCACAAAGACATTTAAACTTCAGGGGCCAGATTCACAAAAAATCGCAATGTGCAATGCAAAATTTGGTGTTGCGCTTTGCGATTGCCCAGGTGTTAAATGCTCTTCACAGACAAATAGTGAAGAACACTATAAACTATGAATAGGGCTAGGTAGAGGCAGTGGTAACCCCATTATTGCTACCTCTAACCACACTAGCGCTGGCTCGACCTGCATCACTGTGAATGGCCCTGCAACCAATAGCTCCTGTGCGCTAATTGGTATTCACAAAAGCAGCCATACAAATGAGTCCATTGGGCATGCAAAACACTACCTGGCCATTGACATGCCCAGTATGGGCCCATTTACATGGGCTGCAGCAGAGGCTTGCATGCCACCCCAGTCCCTGGCTCGGTGGCAACCAAGTGTCCATGTAGTCTCCTGTGCCTTCCCCCATCACCGATTGCAGGCCCGGTAAAAAACATTTAAGATACTCTGGTGGTAGTGTTCTTCCCCATCACTGATTGCCATCCTGAGTAGAATAAATAATTCTCCCTGGTAGTCTTGTGGTCCCTTCCCTCTCCCCGTTCGCCAGTCACCATCCCCGTATAAGAAAGCCCTATTCCCTGGTATTCTAGTGGTCCCTCTCCCCTCCCCCAAGTTCCAATCTTCGTCCTGTTATATTAAAATAAATACCCCTGATAGTCTAGTGGTCCCTCCCCGATCACTAATTGCTGTCTCCATGACAACTGAAAACAAACATCTTCCTGGTGGCTAGCGGGCCCTCCCCCCACCCGATCACTCACCCAGTACCAAAGTAACCATTCCTTGGTGGTCCAGTGTTTCCCCCATCACCGATTGCCAGCCTGCCCGAACTACACATACTTCCTGGTGGTGTAGTGCCTCCCCTTGCCAATTGCGAGCCCGATCACAAAACTAAAGATGTCTCTGGTGTGCAGTGTCCCCCATCACCGCACGAAGCCCTGCCTGAAATCAACATACACTTCCCTGGTGGCTAGTGGTCTCTCCCTCATCCCCATCTCCCCATAGCCCACATCCCTGTATCCCTGGTAGTCTAGTGGACCCCCAACCCCTGTCCCACCACCCTGCTCTCCCCTTAAAGACCTCCAGCCAGCGACCAGCACAGCCCTCCTCTCACCACCATGGCTGGCTGTCGACTGAGCTCTCAGTGAGCACGTACTGTTTCTTTTTTAGTATGTGCTCATTGAGAGCTCATTCAGCTACCGGCTGTGGTGGTGAGAGGAAGGCTGTGCTGGTCGCTGGCTGCAGGTCATTAAGGGTGGGGAGCAGGGTGGTGGGACACTACCTGCCAGGATGGTGGGGGTGCACTACACAACCAGGGATACAGGATGTGGGCTCTATGGGAGATCAGGATGGGGAGGGACCACTAGCCACCAGGGAAGTGTATGTCAGTTTCAAGAAGGGCTTTGGGTGGAGGGTGGGACACTGGACACCAGGGACATCTTTAGTTTAGCAATCGTGCTGGCAATCAGTGAGGGGGGGGGCACTACACCACCAGGGAGTATGTGTAGTTTGGGTGGGCTGGCGACTGGGGACAGGGAAGACACTGAACCACCAGTGAATGGTTACTTTGGTATGGGGCAGGTGATCAGGTGGGGGGAAGGCCCACTAGCCACCAGGGAGATGCTTGTTTTCAGTTGTCATGGGGATGGCAATCAGTGATTGGGGAGGGACCATTAGACTTCTAGGGATATTTGTTTTAATATTACGGGATGGAGATCAGGGGAGGGACCACTTGACTACCAGGGAATTAAGTTTCTTATATGGGGAAGGTGATCTGTGAATGGGAAAGGGAGGAAGGACCACTTGTCTGCCAGGAATGTATTTTATGATATGGGGATAGCGTTCAGAGAACGGGGAAGGGGGGACCACTGGACCACCACAGTGATTTGTTTTATTATGACAGGGACGGTGATTGCCAATGGCGGGGGACCATTAGCACCAGGGAATATGTGCTGTATTTACATGTTGGGCCTGCGGTTGCCGATTAGGGAAGGGGTGGAACCACTAGACCACCAGGGAGATTTGCTTTACTATGACAGGGGGCTTGATTTTCAAAGGGCTTCAGAGGGATGCACAGGACTTGCGGGCAGGAGTTTGATGCAAGTGGCAATTTGCATCAGACAAGGGGGGGGCTGTGTGATTTTAGAACTGCGGTGCTGCAACTCCCCATTGCACGCCCCCCTGCATCCCGACAGCAATGTTGCACCAGGTCCCTCCTGGCATACAATTGTGTCTCTGGTATGGAGTTTGTACCACAGTTTGGGTTGCAAGCAGCCATAAATGGGGTTGACTGTCGCAACTGCACCAAACGTACTAAAATCTGGCGCACTTTGCGTCCTTACATTTGGCGTAGTTCCGTCCTATACTGCGTCAGATGCAGGGCTTGCAACAAGCCCTTTGAAAATTGGGCCCAAGGACTGCAATTGGTGATGGGGCAGGGGCCACCGCAGTACCCCTGCTGACCACTAGGGCTGCGCGGACTTACTGCCAGGTCTGGCTTGGCAGTATTTTCTCCACACAAGGGCCCTTGTGTGGAGAAAATGATTTGTGAATGAGACTGCGGAGTTATGCAGGTCCTCTCACCCTCATTTGCATTGCAGCCCCCTCAAAACTTTGCCCCCACACAAACCCTGACTGCAGGAGCAAACTGGACTTGTGTGAATATCAACTAGGGCAAACCCAAGTTCTTCTGTAAAACTGGGTTTCTTGTCAGAACAAGAGTTTAGTGAATCTGGCCCTGCTGTAGGCAGCATGCATATGCTGTTTTAGCTACAATCAAGCTTTTTGTGTTAAAGGATATCTTTAAACTCTGTGTAAGCAAAAACACATGACAGGGTGTATGTTGTGGTGGGATAACGGCACACCTCGGGTGTGTTGTGAGGCATGAGAATTGTCAAGTGTCTTCAACCACCCAAGAAATGTCATTATCCCACCACAAAGCACACCCTGAAGTTTCCTATTGTAGTCATAAAATGGGTCCAATATTTTTTTTTTTGGAGGGGGGTGCAAAAAAAAAAAAAAAAAAAAAAAAGAAATATTTTTTATGTTCATAGTTAACATATTGCTCAGAATTCCAAAAGCTATGGCTGCTGGCAGCATTTATTACTGCCAAAAATGTGATTTTGAGACATATGAGGAATACAGAAATTCCTGCAATAAAGGAATGGCTGCAATACCTGTCTGTCAGGGCTAGTTATGAAAGGGTGGCCTGTGTCAAATCAAAAAGGCTAGACAAATTTAAAGAAATATGGGAGCCATTCTTAATAAACCAATGTATCATAAAATAATCCGTTACATAGGCAAGTGCACTTATTTGGTACTTATGTAGTTATTTGGCAACTAGAATGTATAGCAGTTTAGTAGGTTTCTTATGTTAATATTTTACACGTTCAAGAGTTAACGTTAAGTGCTGATTATAGTTACTTTTAGACTAATTAATGATTATGTGATGAATAGTTCTTTACACTTTTTGTTTACAAATTGTTCTGTATTCTTATTCTGAAAATTTAATAAAAATATGAATTACAAAAAAAAAAGGAAAATCTTTACGAGTTTTTATAAAAAAAGTTCATCTATCCAAGCAAAATAGTCCCAGCACGTCCAGCATTGACATGCCTTCTCAGTTTTAAATATAGTGCACAGCAAAAATTGCCTTCCTCCCACCAGCTGACCCTCAACAACCCAGGCTCGTTTCCGAACCCAGGTCACTGGCACAGCGCAAGGTGTGGTGCCCAACACCTCAACCCTGAGCATTACTGGGCTGGTCTAAATACATTTTTTAATGAGTCCTTAAACCCTCTATTTTCCCAAACCCACCCCCATTTTCTTGTTTCCTCACCTGTTTACTTCTTCTTTGTATTATTTCCTCCCTTTTCCCCGTTTGCTTCTTTAATTGCTTTCCTACTGTACATTTAAGAGATGGCATATAGTGTATGGTAAAACGCTGTTCTGCATGGAAATCCATGCCTAGAACAGCGTTGCTGCTGCAGTAGCTACGTCATCTAGTTTGTTGTGTTGCAGTAGACACATAGCTGCTGCAGCACAAGAACTTGGAACATGTTCACACATGCGCATTATGGTACCCTCCACTCATCAGGAAATGGCTGCAGCAGTAAGAGATGGCCCCAGAAGTGAGCGGCACTATGAAAACACAAAAGTAATCATGCCAACTTTAAATTATGAGTGCCATACACTATAAAAGACAATGTATGAGCGCTCATACAACACAGATATTTTTTAGTCTTGAGGTTTTTGTGGGAACGAGACCTCTCGAGCTGCGCTCTCAAAGTCTCCTGTTACCACTTAAACCTCTCAAGTGAAAAATATCCTTGTTGTATATGTGCGCTCATACACTATCCTCTATGTTTACTTTGATAGAATATGAGAATTCAAAGCTCTGCTCAGTTCTAGTGGCAGAATGTTCACCCCCCCCAAGTCACACAACAGAAGGCCTAAGATGGAAGGCTTTTGTTTTATCAGTAGCCAGAGATCTTCCAGAAATCAATCTTTACCACTGATTCAGACTCGTGGGCTGAGCCAGAGGTGCTAGGATCCCATGGGAACCAGAACTTTTCAGAGGGCTGGTGCTGAGGTAAGCTGCGCACATGCATGGCTCTGTGAGATTGCGCTCGTGGGCACAGGCTCACCTTCGCACTAACCCTCAACTGCCTCAGTTCCTTTTTTCCCACTGTCAACTGCACATCACAGACACAGTTGCTCACTCACCGGGAGTCAGAACTTCATGTCTTTATGACAAGCATTCAGTTCTTCTCAGATTTTGTGTTGAAATCTACAGTTTGTTATTTTTGTGTCAGTTTAGTGCATTTATCACAAAAATATTTGCCAGTTTCTCTCAGCCCTACCATGTGTCAATGGTCGAAGGCCACGGAGTACAGTACGGAGCCTGAATAGACAGGCTGCTTCAACAATGGGACTGTATCTGGTCAGTTTTTCTATTCAGAGAAGGGTTCTGACAATGGGCAGTCTAGTGCTCGGGAGTAAGCATAGTCCTCATGTAAGTACAACAAGAAGCGGCTCCAATCTTGTTCTTGTTTTGGTTCAGGGTCGTGACACTGCTTGGCTTCAACTTCTTCCTCTTCCTTTTGGAAGGGGAAGAAACAACACTGGTTGAAGTCACCCTCTGCAAGGTCTGTCACAAGATCTCCATTCTCTAGGGGCCAGAGGCTCTCACCATCACCTTCGGTATTGCCAAGGGCCCCTGGTTCTAGGAGGTCAGAGTCTTAGGCTTGGAGCCTCCCTGTGTCTGTAAGTGGGACTCCAGTGGGCCGTTCCACTATTGGGCAGCTCTTATGGAGCAGTGGGTGCAGCGTTTGGCCCATATGTCTCTGCTGGTGGATCCAATTCCTGGCTCTTCATGGTCAGTGGAACTGGAGCCACAGGTGGGGCTATTGGGCCAGGTAAAGCATTTGACTCTGGCAACAGCCTTAGGGTCTTTGCCGCTGCCTGTGGCTCCAGTCTCTGTCCCAGCGGCTGCCCCCCACCCTGTGTAGGGATAGGGCCAGCCACGATGCATTGCTGGTCACTTTGGGGCCAGCTGGCTACACTGATTTTGGTGCCGGGTTCAGATGATTCAGGGCCTGGCCTGGTGCTGGTCCTGGCACTGCCCCTGGTACCAGGGTTCTCCCCAGTGCATGTTCTGTTCCACTTCTGTCACTGCCCTTGGTTCTGGACACAACCTTCAGGGCTGATGCCTCTGGTGTTGCCGCTGCCACATTTTTAAATGGTGGACCTGTGACCCTCACCCATCTTTCCCTCCAATTCTGATGGGGGTATACAGGGGGATGTGTCTGACCCTGATCACACCATTTCTGAAGGTGATGATGATGATGACACTTTAGCCTAGAAACCTCTGACCCAGTTTATCTGTCGGTGCCTCAGGACAGGAGGAACTTACTTTTCAGGCTTTGCTCAGAAATATGCACTCAACTCTTAATTGCAAGCCTACAGCCATTGTCCAAGGTAAACATCTTTGACAAGAGTGGCTTAGCAACTCTGTCTGATGCTGTCTGGGGTATGCCTGCTTCAGTGGCATCTGTCTGCAAGCAGAGTGACAAGAAATTTACTGCCCCCAAAGATAATCCAGTGTGTGCTTCTCATCCCATAGCTGATGCTGTTGTTATTCTCGCCAAGAATGACAAGTTCTTCATTCTCCAAGAGCTCTCTGAGCATCATGTTAACTGGGAGTTTTGCAAAATAAACACTATGAGATAGCGTGCCTACACTTCAGTTACCTTGGGTATAAGAACTGAAAGCTACTAAGGACATTTTTCTAAGTACAGTATAAGTTTACCCTTTGAAGAAAGCTAAAGATGCTATAAAGATGATAGCCGGTCAGCAGGGCAAGGCATACGAGGAGAGGTTGAGGGCACTGAACATGTACTCCCTGGAAGACAGGAGAGAGAGAGGGGACATGATTGGGACATCCAAGTACTTGAAAGGGATAAATCAAGTTGATAAGGAGAGTCTCTTTAAGCTGAGTGGCAACCATATCACAAGGGGACACAGTCTTAAACTGGAAGGTGGAAGGTTTAGGAGGGAGATCAGGAAGCAGCTCTTCACAGAGAAGGTGGTGGACACTTGCAATGCGCTGCCAGAAGAGGTCATCTCGTTGAAGACAGTGAGCAGCTTTAAGAGAGGCTGGGCTAGGCATAGGGGGAAGGTAAGAATCATGGGTAGGAAGGAGTGGGGAGTGAGGGCAGGGACATTAGCTCAAGCTGTGGGTCCTGCAACATGAGCAGATTTGATAGACCAAATGGCCTTCTTCTGCTGGCTTCTTCGTATAAAGTCTCTGGCAAAGTCTCTGCCAGACTCGGAGGCTAAATAAGACATTCTGCTGACTGTCAAACGTGGTATTGAGTTCAACAGTCACCAGCTTAAAGCCTTTGTGGATGCATTTGATTCTGCATCTTGCACTGCTGCTGCAGTCATTTGCATTAGATGGCTTTCCTGGTGGCAGACCTCTTTTTTCACCCAAGATGTCCAGCAACAGTGAGGTTATGAATGTTCCTTTCAATGGAACGTACCTGTTTGGACAGCAGATGGAACAAAACTAGAATGACCCTTAAGACTTCCAGGCCACCTTCTTTCTGCCCTCTGAAGGGCAAAGGACAAGGTGCCTTTAAAAATAAGCAGTACTTCTGTAGCAAAGGCAGGGGAGTCCAAAACAAAACTCAGCCACCCCAGCCTCAGAAAAAGTTGCAGTCAGAAGCACCAATGCCAAAAGCGCCTAGTGCCATCATCTGAAGCTCTGAACCGGGGGCATCCAGTGACATGGGCGAGTCAAATTGAACGACTCAATATGAGCAAACTCATATTGACCACCTGTGAAGACAGTGAGGCTGTAGGGGCAGTGAACATTGCTAGGGTGAATGTGAAAGAACAATAACTGTGAGGAACAGGTAGAGCCATGGTAGGAGGGAGCTCGCGTTGAAAAGGATATAGGAGGATGTTTGGCCAGGTGGTTTTGAGCTGGCCATCTGGTTTTGGTTTTGAGCTGGCCATCTGGTTTTGTGAAGGTAGTGGATGTCTATGGTATAGCAGGTTCTGGGTTCTGTGCTGGCTTGGGGTGGGTAGATTATTTTTTTTGTCTATTTTGTAATTTTTTGTTTTTTTTTCTTGACCCATTCCCCCGGAGTTTTGCTCCACTGTCCCCATCCCACCGTTCTGTTTTTTTGAGTCCTTGAGTCCTTGAAGATTACACAATGGGAGGGGAGGTAGAAACAACAACAAAAATGGAAAGGGACCTGGGGGTAATCATATCAGATGACCTTAAGGTTGGCAAGCAATGTGAGAAGGCAGTAGGGAGGGCTGGGGGGATACTGGGATGTATAGGGAGAGGCATCACCAGCAAAAAGAGGAAGTTGTTATCCCCCTGTACAGACAATTGGTGAGACCCCATCTGGAGTACTGCGTCCAGCTCTGGAGACCACATCTCTTCAAGGACATAGACAGGATGGAGGCAGTCCACAGGAGGGCAACTAAAATGGTGCAGGGTCTGCAAGAGAAGCCATACGAGGAGAGACTAAAGGAGCTTAATATGTACAGTATACCCTTGAGGAAAGGAGGGAGAGGGGGGACATGATAGAAACTTATAAGTACCTCAGTGGAATCAACAAAGTCCAAGAGGGTAGCATCTTTCAGAAAAAGAGATGTGCAAGAACAAGGGGACACAATTTGAAGATAGAGGGGGGATAGCTCAGGGGCAATGTGAGGAAGTATTTTTTCACAGAGAGGGTGGTGGACGCATGGAACAGCCTTCCTGGAGGTTGTGGGGTCTAAAACTGTGGAAGAATTCAAGAATGCATGGGACAGACATAAGGCAATTTTTGTGGGTGGTAGGAAGAAATAGGCTGTTGGTTAAATAGGATCTGCAGCTTATCCTGTAGGTAGGGAAATGGGCAGACTAGGTGGACCAGGTGGTCCTTATCTGCCATCAAAGTCTATGTTTCTATGTTTCTATGTTTCTCCCTCCAAGAATATCCCCCTCCTGGGGTGTCACCTGTACCCCAGTGTCAAGCCCCCCCCTCGGAGTTGATTTTATTAATGAAGGGGGGTGCGGGAGGCGCATCCCCCGCCGCATAAGAAATGTATGTGGCATATCAGGTCCCATAGAGTGTGTTGGGACTGTTGCCTATACGGCTTTCAGTATAGTGCATAGTCGCCGTATCTCCTTTCGGCGACTTGCACTCGCAGAGATGCCTGCTTTTCTCATTCACTGTTATGACATGGAACATGGCCCAGCTCTTTCCTCAGTTACCTGAGGCAGACCTCTCCTCCCAGGTGGGGGCGGGGGGGCAGAGCTTGACCCAGATGTACCATGAGTGGGAGTCCATTATGACAGACAGGTGGGTCCTCAAGATCATCTGAGAGGGAAATTCCCTGGATTTTACAGAAATACCTCCGGACTATCTACCAAGAAGGCAGCCCCTCTTATCAGCTCACATGTCAGAGCTTCTGGTGCAGGAGACTGCAGGCCTTCTGAGCAACAGGACAGTGGAAGTAGTGCCAGAGTCAGAATGGAACACAGGGTACTACTTCCACTTCTTCCTAGTACCAAAGAAATTAGGGGTCATGTACACCATTCTTAAACAAAGACATCTTAACAAATTCACAGATCGAGAAAAATTCAGAATGATTTCTCTGGGTTCCCTGCTACCTTTCATGAAACCTCAGGACTGGTTAGCATCTCTGGATATGAAAGATACATGCCAACACAGACTGGCGCACGCCAGCCACCATATAACCTCAATCCGTACACAGCTAAATGAAAGAGATCTTCCATCTGGTGCTCTGAAACCTGCATGAACCCCTTTAGGTGCCCACCTGACAAAAGTTCTGGAGTGCCAGCTAGACCGTTCTAATGCTGGCCTACAGTGTTCCACAGTAAAGGTCCATCTCTGTGGTGTATCTGCATACCATGAGTCCATAGGTACCCTCTACTTGGCTGTTGCCACTGTTTAAAGGGTTCAGGTACTCTACACACAAGTCCTCCCATCACAAAGCGTGGCTGCCTGGAATAGCAGCCATGTGCTGGATATGCTCGCTCACAAGCCTTTTGAACCCCTTGCGATGTGTGACTTGAAGTTTTTAACTTGGAACATAGCATTTCTAGTGGCCATCACCTCTGCTTGCAGAGTGTCTGAAATCAGTACCCTGGTCACAGATCCTCCATATACTGTTTTCCATAAAGAAAAGGTAGTTCTCCTGACACTCCAAGTTTCTACCGAAAGTGGTTTCAGAGTTCCAGTGCTGCCTACCTACCTACAGTATTTTGCCAACTTCCAGAATGAGGAGAAAGTACTCTCCACTCTATGAATGTTAACAGGGTCCTTAGGTTTTATTTGGACAGAACCAATGAGTTCAGACAATCCAAACAGCTCTTTGTCTTCTTTGATCTGAATGGGACGGGATAGCCTGATACAATCAAGTGCATTCCTGCCTGAACTGTGAACATCCTGTGCCACTGCTATGCCATGGCCCAGGTCACGCTAGAGGGCCAGGTATGCGCCCGCTCCACCGGAGTAGTTACCATATCCCTGGCAGAGATCTGATCTGTGCCTATTGAAGATATTTGCAGAGCTGCAACTTGGAGCACTGTTCACACTTATATGTAACCACCCAGCCCCCAGGGGTTACTAGAATCCCATCAGTGTCAGTGCTAGGTAGGGAAGGCAGCTGATGAATAACTGGTTAAGTCAGTTTTCACCTGTTCCCTATCTCTTTACTTGGTCTCAGCTGAGATGAGAGCGGTGATGTCATTTAGAACTCTCGCAGCAGCATAAGACACAGCAGCTGGCTGTGAGTGGGGAGTTTTAAAATCTTGGGTTAGTCTGTGACTGGAGCCTGAGTGAGCAGTTGGAGGAGCAAGGAGATGCTGTGTGGGCTCTGTAAGGAGAGCCTGTTTTCTCACCCTAGTGCTGAGAAACATCTGCCTACTAAGATAAGTGCTGGAAAACACTGTCTAGAGCAGGAGTTCCTGATTTTCATCCCTGGAGAGATGGAAAATGACTGCCAGAATGGATCAGAGGGGCAGTCCCCTGACTTTGATTCCAGGACTTTGAAGCTGCCTGCTTTGTTTTGCAACCTTGAGTAATCTGACTTTGTGCTTCCCAGGAGGAAAGTACTTGCTTTTTTGGGGTGTACTGTGTTAAAGGGACATATACACCAGTTCTGTTCTAAGTTGAGACTCCTCTTATGCTTTTAAAGTTGGCTGACAATTGCGGAGTCCCCAGAGAGACTTGGCACATTGTTCAGGACTTTAGTTCTTCACTCAAAAGTAGTGTTTTTCTTATGCAAGATGTGAAAGTCATTCCAGAATGCATAGTTTTAACTGTTTTACTAGAAGTGCGAGGTGTAACTCTGAAAGAATGGCTGAGTATAGACGTGGAAGCGAAAGGTGGGAAGCCCCCCCCATCTGGAGTGACCAGTTCAGCACTACAGGTTCTGTAAGGGCGCTTGGTTATTCAGGACATGGTGGCCAATGCTTGAAGAGAAAGTTTACCCCCTGGTGTGGGTTGTGCTAATTTTGAGCACCATCATGCTCTGTCATGGCCAGTTGCCACATTGCTGAAATGTTAAAGTCCTATGCCACATGGGAAACATGTTTTCATTTGTGGCCAGTGCCACTAGAAGAAAATGGGTTCAGCTGAGGCCATTGCCACTGAAGAGAATTCAAGGTCCTGTAACATATGGGATATTTAGAGTTTCTGTCCGATACTGATTTCTGTTGTTTTGGGATTGCCTTGTGCTACGATGACCTTTGCATTAGTGTACCATCTTTGGAATAAAGTCACATTCTAGAACACCAACCTGGTTTGGACATTCATGGTACTGCTTCCTGTGTGGAATTACTGGCTACCCCTCCAGAAGTACAGGCCTAGCATATCCCTAGGCAAAAGTTCTCTCCTCAGCACCCGGGTATTTTGGTCATTTGTGTGTGAATTTGCTTTTGTACACCCCCACCCCTTTCTGACCTCTAGCAGAAATGAGCCTGGTATACATTCCCAAAGCTAGGGATGGTATCAAAAAGTGTCCAAAGTAGGTTGAACGCCCAGTTGAGGGTACCGAGGGGTAGTTACTATGCAAAGTAGTGGGGGGGGGGGTTACACTGAGCACTATACATTGGCTATCCATACCAGGCAGCATGCCACTTTTAGCAGGACAATCCTGAACTGATTCCTATCCTAAGTGAACCCTCTACTCCCACCTCCCTAATCCAGGGAACTTTGTTTGAGCTTGGTACTCTGACCCACTAGTGAGAATTGATAGCGAAGACTGATCCTGGAGAATATGAATATGATGTGTTCATCATAATTATTGATCTTCTAGGAATATCTTCACCATTAATTCACATGCCCACAGATCATATCCTGGACTCCCTTCTGTATGTTGTGTTGGTCCTCAACATTTTATGTCTAATTTGGGCTGTGAAGACTTTGTGGTACTGGTTTGGCTTTGGTGACCCTTCTTCACGGGCCACCAGTGCTATCTTATGCCTTTAGGTTAAGTGCATACAGTATATACTTGTTAAATTATACTGCACCACCTCGGTAAAAAGGTACTGAAGTGTTTGAGGACTGGTGTCAAGTTAAGCCTCTGCCCATGAGCTCAGTCTCACAGAGCTGCGCATGTGTGCAGCTTATCTTGGTACCAGTACTCTGAAAAGTTCTGGCTCCCTCGGGGTCTTAGCGCCTCGAACTCAGATCCACTACAGTAGTGTGACTCAATGGTGAGGATATTCCTAGAAGATTAGTAATGACAGACTATGAAATGTTCATATTTCCCTGATTAGCAGGTGAGAATAGGAGGGGGATTTTCATGATCAGGAAAGTACTGTACATCATTTTCATATTGATTGCCCACATGCGTAAGAAACATATTGCGGCAGCTTTCTCCACAAGCAGGTTGTGGAGGCATGACACTGTTGTGGCCAATGCCCCCACACCCTTTAAAGGCTTGTGCAGCGTCCCCCAATGCCGTGGCACACTGCTTCGGACACTAGTTCAGCCAGCGTACCACCAACTTGTAAAAAATCAGCCGCTGCAATCAGGGGCCACCTTGTCATTGCAGTGTAAGCCATTCGCTGCAATGAGGCAGCGACCCATCATTGCAGGGCGGGATCTAGAAGTCCTAATATTGTTTGTGAACATGGCGGTGGCTTGCCGCCGTGTTCACAAACAATATTAACTCCCCCCATTGTGTTTATTTGCAGACAGGGACCCCAATCCCCATCGGCTTCAGTGCCCCAATGTTAATTTTGCCGACAGGGAACCCACTCCCCTTCGGCAGTATGAACCCCCGCTTTTATTGTCTGCCGAGGAGTGCCCAGTCCCCATAGGCATAATGTAATACCCCACCCCTTTTGTTGTGTGCCAATGGGGTGCCCAATCCTATCGGCTACAGCTGCCTCCCCAAAAGTAAGATTCTGGTGGCATGCTGGGAGCCCACCCCAGCGTGCCACATGCCCCTGTAAAATAAAAAACGGTCCCACAATGTCTTTTGGTTTTTTTAACCTGTAAAAAAGGAAACTGTCCCTCGGCGGTCTCCTTGCCCCGCCTCCGCATCCACCCACTGAGCACCCTGCCTACCCACACCCCCCTCACCCCATACTTACCTCCAGAGCTCAGTGCAGCGATCTTCGGTGGACCAGGAACATGTCTGCACTCTTCAAAGCCAACAGCGAACTGAGGAAATGCTGGTAAGCTACATAATGGAATAAATGGGGTTTTTCCAACTTTAATGCATATCTCAGTCATTTTTTGGAATTTTGGCACCAAATTTTCAACATGGGGTGTTTGGGACCCCTCCTCATGAATTCTGGAACTGTCATGGCGTTAATCGGCCCCCAAAGGTGGTTTGCGGTCACTGCGCCAGAATCACCTTTGAAACGATTATCTTCTAACAGTGCCAGTGTTCATGAGATAGCTCTCAAAAAGCCTATGTTGCAAATTTGGTGGAAAAAATGAAAAAAAATGACTGTTTTACGAGCGTGCATTGCACTGTTGCTACACACGCTCGGAACTTCTTGAATTTGCAATATTTTCATGCCAGATTTTCAACATTGGCATTTTTTCACACCTCCTTGTGAACAGTACAGCCGTCATTGTTCAAATCCTGGCCAAAATGTGTTTTCGCACTTCTGGCGCAGAATAGTACGATCGCTGTGGCAAATTAGTGTTCGGGACAGATTAAGAAAATGACAGTGACACTGTTCATGAGTAGAGGTCCTAAAATGCCTATATTGAAAATTTGGTGACGATACTCCATAAAATGACTGTGTTATGAGCGTGCTTTGCGCAGTTTGCACGCATGCTCGTAACTCCGTGAATTTGTAATATTTTCACTCCAGATTTTCAACATTGTCATTTTCCCTCACCTACTTGTGAACAGTACAGCTGTCATTTTTCCCATCGTGGCCTAAATGTGTTTTCTCACTTCCGGCCCAGAATAGGGCAGTCGCAGTGGGAAATCACTAGTTGGGACAGATTAAGAAAATGACAGTGATACTGTTCATGAGCAGAGGTCCTAAAATGCCTATGTTGAAAATTTGGTGATGATAGCCCATCAAGTAACTGTGTTACAAGTGTGCGTTGCGCACTTTCCACACACCCTTGTAACTTCACAAATTTGTAATATTGTCATGCCAGATTTTCAGCAGTGGCATTTTTTCACACCTCCTTATGAGCAGTACAGCTGTCATTTTTCACATCCTGACCAAAATGTGTTTTCACAGTTCCGGCGCAGAATAACGCGGTCGCAGTGGGAAATCAGTGTTCGGGACAGATTAAGAAATTGACAGTGGCACTGTTCATGAGCAGAGGTCCTAAAATCACTATGTGGAAACTTTGGTGATGAAACTCCATAACATGACTGTGTTACAAGTGTGCATTGAACTGTTTCCACGCACCCTTGTAACTTCACAAATTTGTAATATGTTCACGCCACATTTTCAACAATGTCATTTTTTCATACCTCCTTATGAACAGTACAGCTGTCATTTTTCACATCCTGGCTAAAATACATTTTTGCACTCCTGCCGGAGAATAGCATGGTCACTGTGGGAAATCAGTGCTTGGGACAGATTAAGATCAAGCCAGTGAGGGGGGGAGTGACCGAGCTCAAGTGAGCTCTGTCAGGACTGCTGCAGATTTGTTTGTGGGCAGAGAAAGGCCCCAACACAAGATCCCAGTACAAAAAGGCAGCCTGCAGCACTGGGAGAAACAGAACGAGAGAGCAAGTAAGGGAAGGGGAGTGAGTGAACTCACCGGAGCGCTGTCAGGACTGCTGCAGATTTCTTTGTGGGCAGAAAAAGGCGTCAATGCAGGCAGGAGCCCCGCACAAAAAGGCAGCTTGCAGCACCAGGACAAACAGAATGAGCGCGAGAGAGAGAGAGAGAGAGAGAGAGAGACTGAACGGCCTCAACGAAGCTCTGTCAGGACAGCTGCGGATTTCTTTGTGGACAGACAAAGGTGCCAGCGCAGCCAGGAGCCCCACACACAAGCGTAGCCTTCAGCACCAAGAGAAACGGAAGGAGCGAGTGACAGAGCGGTATAGAGCTAGCTCAATGGAGCTCTATTGTGACTGCTGTGAATTTCTTTGTGGGCAGAAAAAGGCGACAATGCAGGCAGGAGCCCAGTACAAAAGGCCAGCTTGCAGCGCCGGCAGAAACTAAATGAGTGACTGAGAGAGGGGGAGTGAACGAGCTTAATGGAGCTGTGTTGGGACTGCTTCAGATTTCTTTGTGGCCAGAAAAAGAAGCCAATGCAAGCAGGAGCCCAGTACAAAAGGGCAGCTTGCAGCAGCAGGAGACACAGAATGAGCGAGTCAGGGAGGGAGAGTGAGTGAGCTCAACGGAGCTGTGTTGGGACTGCTGCAGATTTGTTTGTGGGCAGAAAAGGTCAGCAATGCACACAGTGCCCCAGTACAAAAGGACAGCCTGCAGTGGCGGGAAAACCAGAATGAGTGAATGAGAGAGAGGGGGGGAGTGAGCGAGCTCAAAGGAGCTCTATTGTAACTGCTGCAAATTTTTTTGTGGGCAGAACAAGGCGACAACGCAGGCAGGAGCCCACTTCAAAAGGCCAGCCTGCAGCGCCAGCAGAAACGGAATGAGTGAGTGACAGAGGGGAAGTGAGCAGGCTCAACAGACCTGTTTCAGGACTGCTGCAGATTTCTTTGTGGGCAGAAAAAGCCACCAACAGAGGCAGGAGCCCAGTACAAAAAGGCAGCCTGCAGTGCCAGGAGAAACAGAATGAGCTAGTGAGAGAGGGGGAGTGAGCCTCCTCAACGGAGCTCTTTCGGGACAGCTGCGGATTTCTTAGTGTTCAGAAAAAGCTGTCAATCCAGGCAGGAGCCCAGTACAAAACAGCAGGCTGCAGCACCGAGAGAAACAGACTGAGCGAGTGACAGAGGGCACTGAGCGAACTCAACAGACCAAAGCAATCAACATTCGACATTGACAAATGCTTGTTATTTATTTGTATTTGTGTGTGTGTGTGTGTGTGTGTGTGTGTGTGTGTGTGTGTGTGTATGAAGTGGATTATGAAAACTAATAACATTTTGTTATTATTTTTTCAGTGTAAGGTAGTTTTAGTTTTAGGGCCTAGTTGAAGGATTTTAGTGAGTACAGATGACATCCATGTTTATGATGGCAATCAGGGATGTGTGGCAGGTACTGATTTTGAGCGAAGAGGCTGCTTGATCATTATCCAGTGCTGTTGTGCTGAGATAACAGCACTGGGAAAGATGGCCCTCAGCCAAACAGGCTTCACGATTTTTAAAGCAACAGTGCAACGAAAAATATCTTTCCAAAAAAGCTAGTTTCAGCTGCAGTTAAGAACAATATTAACATACCTGTCACATGTACATATCTAGGTACCTCCTGTGCTGTGTATCATGAGTCTTTTTTTAGTTTTTTTGATCCTAACCTTGCCAGGTCTACAGTGCTATTTCCATGAAAAATGTGGCAGCCATCTTTTTTTTTTCTTGAAAATACAAAATCAATTAAAACATTTATAAAATACTCAAATTTTGGTGGAATTAGAAAATTGTACCACCAAATAAAACTGGAAGATACCTGAAAAATGTTATAGTGAAAACAGTAGGGTCAAATATTTTGCCCAATTTTTTTGCATTGCTGCTTTGAAATACATTTTATCATTCTTATTTTAACAAATAACTACCACGTAAGCAGAGCAGTAAAACAAACACATTTTAGGAGAGTCAGTAATCCCTATGTTAATTATCATATACCCCGCTCCCCAGAAATTGTCCAGGTCTGTCCTGTGATTAAGTAGCCCAACAACCCCCCATCATCATCATCACCTTCTTGATACTGCAAGGAAAACATGGTCACCTGAGCTCTGCACTAATTCCAGGTCATGTGCATGACAGTGCAGTGCACTGCATCCTGGCCATGGGGGGGGGGGGAGTATATTTCATACAGATAAAGCTTGCTGCTATAGATTGCCTTTTTGTTTTTAGTGATGTGATGGTATAGCAGAGAGGATTTAGACACTTTACTACCACAAGATACTTGGACAAGTCCTGTGGGGGCGATGGAGGGCTAACGTGACTCTTCATTTGGGTATTAGTAATTCAACTAAAAGTTTTCCTTTTTTTTATAGTTAATGATTTTTATTGGTTCTCAAACAGCAGACATTGATACATATTGTACATCTTTGCATACCTTTTTGTAACTGAAATGACCATGCAGGTTCCAAGGCACGTTCGCGTGGTACATTGCATAGCTCACCAATGTGAGGCATTATTTTACCCAAGTGTAAGGTGAGAATATTATAGACTTGTCCCAGCTATGTCTAAACTAAATAGCAAGTATGTAGAGTTCTAACTCCTCATCTCAGGGAAAGGATGCCTGATCTTTGGTAAAAGAGTATTTATCTATGAGCCTGAAGCTGCAGTCCATAGGGCATACTAGGGGCAGACTACCAGTCTACCAGATTGGTTGCTGTCATGGATTCCTGAGTAATCCTTGATGGTCCTGGAGGGAGAGGGACAGTTCCATTCGGTTTGTAGCATGGTGGCTTCTGTACTCTGGAACCAAATATAGATAACACAAAGAATTCAGAACTATATACAGGTTTAAACATTTTTTAAACATGACACGTTCGCAACTATCCTGTACCAGTCACTATGTAAGTTGGGTGATACCAGGGTGATGCGCTTCTGTTAATTGCAAATATCCATAGTGAAGATTAAGGGGGAGGGGATTGGGCATGGTAGGTTCCATTCCATTGGTATTTGCCCAAGAGAGGGAGAGGGGGAGGGGAAAAGTTCCCTTGTTACTGTCACTAAGCCTGTTGTTGTGGGGTCCGTCAGATAGGGGGCAGATTCACCCTATACCCATGGGAGTGATATGGGACATGTATTTAGCCCAACATTCATGGTAGTTACAGAGTTTGTCAAGTTTAGAGCGTGACAACCTGTCTAATTGAGCTACGTTGGCTAGGGAGGCCAGAATTTCTGCCAGGGAGGGAATTTTGCTACGGCGCCAGTTACATACCAAGGCTCTTTTAGTCTGCAGAGCTAGTATTTATTTTTTATTTATTTAAACAAATGATAACCAGGAAAGGCACACTGAGCTGAGGCTCAATTCCAGGTGCAGCTAACCACTATCATTCCCCTTTTGTCATCTTTGGAGTGTCTGGGTTAATACCCAACAGCATTAGGGGGGCCGTGAGTGGTATCTGTTTTTACAGAACCTGTGAGCTAAATTGGCCTATTTGCTGTCAGAGGAGTTGCATCTTGTGGCAAGACAATAGGATATGGCATAGATCACCTCCTGGTGCCTGGCATCTCCAGCAATTATCGGCCAGAGTTAATCGTGCTAGCCTTAGGGCCATGGAGGATTGGTACCAGGAGTGCATAATCTTATTTTGAATTAGCCTACTTCATGCATCCTGGAGAGCAAAGTGAGCAGATCTCCAGGCTTGGGCCCATTGCTTCTTGGTGACTACTATTCCTAGGGCTCTTTTCCACCTACGTTTGGAGTCTTCAGACTGAGAGGGGAGGGAGTCTCTGATGGTGGAGTAGATCCTGCCTGCCATTCCTTTCTTTATTGCTAGCCAGCTCCTAATGAGGGAGTCGGACTCTGGACAAGGTATGGTGGCTGCTATTTATTTAACTGCACCCAGCAGCTGAAGAAACCCCCAGAAGACCCTCATAGGGAGACTCATCTTGTTTGCAGTAACTGAAAAGTAGCTATGTTACTGGATCCCGGGTCTAGTATGTCTCTTTTTTAAAAAGAATATTCCCCATTTTGCTCAAGTCTAGCAGTAGAGTTGTTTTCTGTCAACTAATATAAGCGGGTTATGCCAGATAGGTGAGTACTCTAGCAGTATTGTCCAACATCTGATAGTAGGACCAATCATCAGGTGTGAGTGCATGTGCCTTCCCAAGGGGGCAAAGAGTATAGAGGCAGGCAGGGCTACTCCTCCTGCTGAGGCTTCCATATGGACCCACTGTGGGGTCTAGTCACACAGAGGCCTAAACCAGTGTAGTGTCTGGGCAGCTTGGAAGGCGTACTTGTATCCTTCCACCCAAGGTAAATTCCATCCCCCCATTTTCCAATGGGCACAGAGTTTGCCCCAGCTGTAGCGGGGCCTTTTCCTGTGCCATAGAAATTCCCCAAAAAGGTTGTCAATTTTACATGCCCATGCCTGAGGTAAAGCCAAAGGGATTAGGGCTATTGGGTGCAATATTTTAGGGGCTGTAACCATTTTTATTGCTGATATTTTCCCCGCCAGGGTTAGGTTTAGCATCTTCCACCTATCCAGCTCAGCCTTACAGGCCCACAGAATAGGTTGTAGATTGGTGTCCCACATAGTTTCATATTCAGGGGTAACATGGATGCCTAGATATGTAAGCCCTGCTTCTGCTCAGTGTAGGTGTGTCCCTTCAGCTGCCCCAGGCTGGCAGTGCTGGTTCAAGGGCATGACTTCAGTTTTGGAAAAATTTAGCCTGAGTTCTGAGTGCTCGGCAAATAGATCCAGCAGACTGAGCAGCAGCTTGGCTGAGTGCTATAGGTCGGCCACTCTAATTAAGAGGTCATCTGTATACATTGAAGTGGTGTGTTCCCTTTCACCCCACTCCAAGTCCTTTATGTTCGGGCACTGCCTTATGGCTTCAGCAAGGGGTTCCACAGCTAAAACAAAAAGAAGTGGGGAAATCCACTGGGAAGCTGTCCCCTCCTGGGAACTTGCCTTTCTGCAAGGACATTAGGGCTTCAGTCACTTCAGTATTCGTTATCGGTGCATCAAGGGATTATGCATGTTGGGAGGTTAGCTTGGGGAGTTTCAACCCTTCTAGGAATGATTCCTTCCCTGACAGTGGACACACGTGGGTGGATATGTTAAGGTTTGCATAAAAGAATTGCATAATACCGTTCTCTCTTTCTCATTTGTCACCACCCTCCCTTGTAGATTTTGGAGGCCAGAAATATGTCTTTCAGTTTTTTGCTTATGAAGCTGGTAGGCCAGGACCTTCTCAATTTTATCACCCCCTCCCAAAATGTATGTTTAAGTCAGAGTATTACCACTTCAGCTTTACGGCTCAATTAAGTATTTATCTTTAGTCTCAGTCCAAGGACTTTCCTCCCTATGTCAGAGTGAGGGTTCGGGGATACTTGGGCCTTATATAGGGTCACAGCTTGCTTTAGGTCATTCTTGAGGGCTTTTAGATGTTGCTTCCTCTCCCTTCGTCTTTTAGAGGCAGAGCCCATGAGGCTGCCTCCCATGTGGTCCCAGCAGATGTGTCAGTGGGGGGGGGGGTTCTGAAGGAACATCTTGGTTTTCCTCCAGGCCCAGGGAATACAGTTTGGGTCCCTCATCAGAAGAGTGTAAAGCCTCCAACGCATGGATGACTTTAGCTCCGGGCCCCACATGAAATGTATCTGTATGGGGTCATGACCCGAAATTAAGATTGGAAGAACTGTGTAATCTAGTACCCTGCTAGTCATGGGGGTGGGGGGATGCTATCCAAAAATCCAACCTACTAAATGATTTGTGGACCTCGGAGTGAAATGTATAATCCCTTTCCATTGGGTGGAATGTCCGCCAGATGTCAGACAGACCAAGGTCCATCATCAGCTGGTCCACAACTTGCCCCTCTTTGATGTGGGTTTCCTTCCCAGTGGCACTTCTGTCGATTAGTGGGATCCTCATCAGGCTAAAGTCACCTCCCATCAGAATCAGGCAGCCCTGAGGGGCCTGGGACCCAACCTCTGTGGCAATTTCACTGAAGAATTTGGGATCATCTTGGTTAGGGGCATGCAGATTACAAAGTAGAAGAGGGCATGCTGAAGTGGACATAATGGCAATCACCCACCTGGTTTGGGTGTCTGCTTTCCAGGCTGAGATGGTCCATTTTAACTTTTTATGTATAAGATTCACCACGCCACTCCTCCTTGATGGGGCATGCGAATGGATTTCTTGCCCCACCCAGCCCTTCACTAAGTAGGCGTGATCATTTCAAATTAGTTTGGTTTCCTGCAGGAAAGCTATCTGCGACCTCTGTTTCTTTAAGTGTGAAAGCACTTTTTCATTTTTATAGGGGTGTTAAGGCCTCTAACGTTCCATGTATGCCCTGTTAGCTCATCCATTATCTATTTTTTGGAGGTTATAATAAATGCAGGGATTAGTTTCAAAATTAAACCTTGAGGCCCTATAGCTTTTGTGCAGGAATAAGGCACTGTCTCCTGTCTTATCTAAAATCCTTACATCTTACACCAGTATTCATTAAACATCGGTTCTACTATGGGTAGTACCATCCTCTTTACCCTCACCCGGGCTATAGTGCAAAATCTCATAGTTCACCCTTTTCACTGTACTTGTCATTCTGAACATATTACATACATTTATTTCCACTTGTATGTCCAAGCTCCGGACCACAGAAAAATGGGCATACAAGCGGAACGGCATACAAGTGGGAGAGTCACTTTTGAAATGCTACCGCTAATCAACATAAGCAGGCGGACCCACTATAAAAGGAGAAATACACTTTATTACTACAAACCCACCTTATTAGATTAAAAGTTGTGCTTTATAACAAAATAGTAAATAAAACAAGCATTTGTCAATGCCGAATGTTTGCTTGCTGGTATTAGCATTGGAAATGCAGGCGTGAGACAGATGCAGAACAGGAATGGCAGTGAAGTATTGAACTTCGCACCAACCCCACCTCCATCCTGTAGAGATGAACAGGCATTGGGGTAAGTGTTTGGGTCATCACCCATGACGGTCAAGCCATGTCACCTCACCCTATCCTGCAGACACCGACACATGTTGAGGTGTGTCTTGGGGTGTTTGGCTTTACAGTCACCCCCATTCCATAAGGACATACGCTGAAATGGGTGCAGCATACGAGAATGGGGTGAAGTCTGGTGCCAAAGAGTCCAAGGTACACCTCGATGCCTGTCAGTGGCTAGGGGGTTGAGGTGGGATGGCATGAGCTGTACAGTTGGCAATCCAAAGGCACACCCCAATGCCTGACAGTCTGTACATGGCGGTACGTTATGGTTAGAAACCCTAACGCCCCAGGTGTTTGTTGGTATTTGTAGTACAAATTTCAACATGGCCTTTTTGTGACCCCAAATCATGAAAGCATTTGGGACCTCTTCTCATGAAGAGTGGCAGTGTGATTTTGTCAATGTATCCTTAACTTTGAGTTCCAACAGCGACCGTGCCATTCTGCACCACATGTACGAATACACAGATCTGGCAGGATGTGAAGAATGACATCTGTACCATCCATAGGGAGGAGTGAAGAGATGGCAATGTTGAAAATCTGTAGTGGGAATGTTAAAAATGCTTGCACTTCTGAGCATACGTGGAAACTGCACAATGCATGCGCTTAACACAGTCATTTTTTGGACGATCATCACCAAAGTTTCAACATAAGCATTTGAGGACGTTTACTGATGAACAGTGTCACTGTGATTTTCTTAATGTGTCCCGAACACTGATTTCCCACAGCGACCAAGCTATTCTGTGCCAGAAGTGCAAAAACACATTTTGGCCAGGATATGACAAATGACAGCTGTATTGTTCATAAGGAGGTAAGGAAAAATGGCAATGTTGAAAATCTGGAGTGAAAATATTACAAATTTACGTCGTTACGGGCGTGTGTACAAACTGCACAATGCATGCTTGTAACATAGTCATTTTATGGACTTTCATCACAAAATTTCAACATAGGCATTTTAGGACCTCTGTTCATGAACAGTTTCACTGTGGTTTTCTTAATGTGTCCTGAAGACTGATTTCCCACAGCAACCGCGCTATTCTGCACCGGCAGTGCAAAAACACATTTCGGCCAGGATGTGAAAAATGACAGCTGTACTGTTCGTAAGGAGGTGCAGAAAATGGCAATGTTGAAAATCTGGAGTGAAAATATTGCAATTTAGTAAAGTTAGCGAGCTAGTAAACTTTCGTGCAACGATGCTCGAAAAACAGTAATTTCTTGGATTTTTTCCGCCAAATTTGCAACATAGACTTTTTGAGAGCTCATCTTATGAACACAGGCACTGTTGCTTTTTTAATCGGTCCCAAAAGGTGATTCTGTGCAGTGACCGCAAAATCACCTTTTGGGACTGAATAACACCAAGACAGTGGCTGAATTCATGAGGAGGGGTCCCAATAACCCCATGTTGAAAATTTGGTGCTAAAATTCCCCATAATGCCTGAGATATGCACCAAAGTTGAAAAAATCCTATTTATGCCATTATACGTATATTTCTTCAGTTCGCGGTCGGCTTTGAAGAGTGCAGACATGTTCCCGGTCCACTGCAGATCATCACATTGGGCTCCGGAGGTAAGTATGGGGTGAGGGGTGTATGGGCAGGCAGGTGCACAGAGGGTGGTGCGGGTTGGGGCGGGGCCACTGGACTCGACGAGGGACCATTTTCTGATTTACAGGAAAAAACAAACATTGCGGAACCGTTTTTGGTTTAATAGTGACATTTGGCATGCTGGGGTGGGCTTCCAGCGTGCCACCCGAATGTTTTTTTTTGGTGGGGGCTGTAGCCAATGGTGGATTGGGCACCCCCGTCGGCACATACGGGGGGGGCAAGAGCAGAGGGGGATTGGGCACCCGCTTCCGCACAAACCAACATTTTTTGGGGTTATTATGCTGATGGGGAGAGGGCTCCCATTGGCAAATTAAACTGGGAAGGGGGACCAAAGCCGGCGGTGATTGGGCCCCTGATAAACAAACACTGTTTGGGCGCATGATGGCGGCGAGTTGGGCACCCCTCAGCAGTGGGGCTCTGTAACATTGTTTGTGAACATGGCGGCTTGCCGCCACATTCACAAACAATATTACAGTACACAACATTCCACCCTGCAATGACGGGTCGCTGCCTCATTGCAGCAGAATGGCTGACGCTGCAATGACGAGGTGGCCCCTGATTGCTGTGGCGAAAACTTTGCAACTTGGTGGCACTTTTGGAAGCCAGTGTCATCGGCACACTGTGCCCCCATTGGTCCACCAGTGCCAAGCCCCCAAATGCAGTGCCTCCATTGGCTGCCATAGTGCCATGCCTCCACCTCCCGCTTCTCTCCTAAGCTGCCAAATAATGTTTCTTGCACATGCCTGCAAGCAAACATAAAAATGACATACACCATTATGGACACCCGGTCCTTAGCTTTTTTGTAACCTGCTGGGGTTTGTGTGCAGAAAAAGAGTGTTTCACCGGGGGTTGCTCTAAAAATAAGGCAGTCTCATCCCCATTGAAAATGTAATTTGGGGCGCAATCTTGAAGCAGGATGGCAGAACAGTATGGGTCCACTCCTCGGCAGCTGTTGTGTTATTCTCTGCCCGCTCACCGTGGATCCGTCTGTGACAGATGTTGTTTTGGTCTTTCCATCTGGGGAGCCAGCCTGCAGTTGATTCAAACTGTTCCCCCAGTGACTGTGACAGGCTGCAGGCTTTCTCCATCAAAAGGTTGCCTGATACAGGAACACCACAGTCTCAGGAGGCAGTGAATCATCTGAGGACACCTCCTTGACCTGTGAGTCCTTGCTGTCCCTTTTTCTTTTGTGGTTGGTGTTCCCACTTCGGCTCCACTCTAGCATGATCTGCTCTTGGTTCCTCAGAAAGTGCCCCACACTGGAAATTTCGACACCAAATTCTTTTTTTTTTTTTTTTTAATTCAAAGTTTATTAATAATGTTACATTAATACAGGAGACAGAAACATTGATAATGAGAGAGTGATACAGTAACAAGTTATTTATTCTGCCTCTACCCTCCCCCACCTCCATCTTTCCCCCCTTCCTCCCACTACAACAGCACCACCTAGCAGCATCCCAACCATATATCTATGTCTGATTGTTAACATCACCACACATAATAAGTAGAGTGTGTTAGGGATCCCAAATTCGTTTATATTTCTGTTGTCTATTATAAAGACCAGCAATGGTTTTCTCCATTCTGAGATTAGCTAGTATTTCATGAAGCCATTCCTGGTATGAAGGGCAAGCTTTGTCCTTCCAGTGCTTGAGGACCACTTTTTTAACTGACATAGCTATCATGGAGATATGAAATCTCCGGGTGTTGACATCAATAGGGGATAGACCCAACAAGGGGTCCAATTTGGCCTTAATAGTATTCCACAAGGAGGTTACCATAGGACATTGCCAAAAAATGGGGAGAAGTGTACCTTTGTCTTGGGAACATCTAGTACATAAGTCAGAATCAAGAAGGCCCCAATTAGCAAGTTTTGGGGGGATGTAGTAAAGGTTATGTAGAATATGGTACTGCATGAGCTGCAGCCTGTCCTCCGACACAAATTTATGGCAGTTCCACCATAGTACAGGCCAATCGAGAGTAAGTTGGGGGAAAAGTGAGGACCAGTATTTTGTGGGACCATAGCAAACCCCAAACCGCCATTGAAAAAGGATGTGGTATAACTTCGAGACTACCTTGGGAGGGCGTATCAGCGGAGTAAGCTCCGATAGGAAGGACAATGCAGGGGGATGGGGGGGTATTTTACCCAATATTTTAACAATAAGATGTTTAAGTTGGAGAACCTTAAAGTAACTAGATGCTGAGATATTGAATTTAGAAATAATCTTGGGTGAGGAAAGCCAAGTCCCATCATCCCAGAGGAGAGTAGATAAGGTCCCTTCTCCCAGCTGAGGTAACCATTTGGGGGGAATTCTCTTTTTATTTATTAAAAAAGAAGGTGAATTCCATATGGATTGAGATGAGTCCAAATGGGGTCTATATTGCAAAAAGGAACAGAGCTGAGCGTGGATTCTTAATGATGTTGCTATTATTGGACATTTTCGAATGTCTTGTAAGGAAGAAATCTTGGCATATAGCAAGTTCAGGGGGTCAATTCCTGTGGACTAGGTGAAGTCTAATTCAGTTTTGAGCCATGCCAGCATCAGGCTACGGGGACCTGGGGTAAACCATTTAAGGTACTTCGATAAGTGGCTAGCCCAGTAGTATATACCCAGGTGAGGAATGCGGAGGCCACCATTAAGTTTCTGGGCTTCCAATTTATGGTACGCTAAACGAGGGTGTTTGTTAGACCAAATAAAATTAATGACTAGTCTATGCATTTTCTGAAACCAGGACAATGGGATGAATGAGTTAAGAAGCGATAAAGGATAACAAAGGCGAGGAAACACATTCATTTTAATTAAACTAATCCAGTCCCATAAAGAAATGGGGAGTTTTGTCCATCTATCAAGGTCCTGAGTAACGGTCTGAGTCAGGGCCTCCAGGTTCTTTTTAAACCACATGGAGGGATTACGTGTAAGTGTTATGCCAGAGATATTTAAGGGAGACTGGTGTCCAAGATAGACCTAGAGGAAGAATATTATGTTTGAACACCTTGTGGTTGAGAGGAAAGATAGAAGATTTGTTAGGGTTTAGTTTATAATTCGAGAGGCTACTAAACTTAGTGATTGTAGCACACATAGCAGGGATGGACGAGTCAGGGTGGGACAAATGAAGAAGAATATCATCTGCATATGGAGTAACTTTAACTATGGTATTACGTATTGGTATTCCTTGAATATCCGAGTTTGTTAAAAGATTACGAATAAGCGGTTCTAAGTAGACATTAAATAATAAGGGGGAAAGGGGGCAACCCTGTCTTGTTCCAGAATGTAAGAGAAAAGGTTCTGAAAATGCACCATTCCCTGAAATCCTGGCAGAAGGAGCTTGGTAAAGGGCTTGGATCCATTGTACAAATGTGGGAGGAAAATCAAATGCATAAAGAGTGTGAAATAAAAAGTTCCAGATCACACGGTCGAATGCCTTCTCGGCATCCAGGGACACCAGAACAGCTGGGTATGGGGCATCCCTGGACTCCGAGAAGACATGGGAAAGAGTTTGAAGGTGGTCCAATGAAGATCTTCCCTTCATGAACCCAACCTGTGACATTCCAATCAAGTCAGGAAGAACCAGGGTAAGCCTATCAGCCAGGATCTTCAAGAGGATTTTTAATATCCTGATTTAAAAGGGATATGGGCCTGTAACTCTGTACCCTCTCTAGGTTATCGGATTTAGGGAGGAGAATAATTAGAGCTTCAAACAGGTGGGGATCAGAAGCTGCCCCGGATAATATGTGATGGAATAGTCCATGAAGGGCTGGGGCTATTTGGTCCTGAAATTTTTTGTAAAATAATGATGAAAAACCGTCCAGTCCTGGTACGATATCTGAGGGAAGAGCCTGTATCACTTCAGTAATTTCAACTATTCAGACAGGAGAAGAAAGAAGCAGCTTATGAGCCTCCGACAAGGAGGGAAGGTGAGACACTCAGAGATAGGCATTCAGGGCCTCCAGAGAAGGGGGGATTGTCTATGTTACTATATAACTGCTGATAGTAATGCGCAAATTCCTGGATGATCTCAGAGGGGGATGATCTCAGGGAACCATCTATGTGGGACCGAACAGGTGGGATAAACCTAGCAGATTCCTGTTGCTTAATCCTTAAAGCCAACAGGCATCCAGCTTTTTCACCTTGGTCTGTGTAAATAGCCTTGGTGTGAATGCTTGCCAGTTTGGCTCTGTCCCTCAGCAAGCCTAAGTACTTGTCTTTGAGAGAAAGTAGTCTCCGCCGAAATTCCTCCAGGGTTTGAGGAGATAGCTTAGCCTCCAACGTGCGAATTTGTGATAATAGAGAGAGGAGATCTGCTTCTTGGGTTTTTTCATGCTTGGTAGCTAAACTAATCAATATCCCCCTCATATATGCCTTAAAAGCACTCCATGTGACATCTGGTGTGGTGGCTTCTATGGTATTTACAGTGAAAAAAGGTCTATCTGGTCTTTAATCTGCTTAAAGATGCGTAGATCCTTAAGCAATTGGTCGTTTAGCTTCCAACGGCTATCTTTTTTAGGAAGGGAGAGTAGGGCTAAACGGCACATAACCAGAGAGTGATCAGATGAAGGATCTGGTTAGATTGTGGATGACATCACACCTGAAGGAGAGACTGGGATATTAATAAATAATCTATATGAGAGTGCGATCCATGGACTGGGGAAACAAAGGTATACTCCATACTATTAGAGTGTAAAACTCTCCAAGTGTCACATAAACCACACTGATCCAATAAATCCCTGACTGCCCTCTGCCCAGGTGAGAGTCCCTTAGTGAGGGTCCCGACCTATCTAGAAAAGGATCAAATGCCAAATTAAAATCCCCGCCCATTACTATCGGGATAGGAAGCAAAGGTAGGAGAAGAGTTATTAGCTTCATGAAGAAGCTAGGGTTATCTGTGTTGGGGCCATATATGCTACAAAGTCAAAGTGGCATAGAGAAGATTATACCTTGTACCATAACATATCTACCACCAGGATCCCTAAAAACTTGCATGGAGGTAAAGGGAATATTCTTATTAATGATTATCATGACCCCACAGCTGTTGGTGGACCCTTGGACAGCAAAAACTTGCCCAATCTGCTGTCTCCGTAGTTGTAAAGCCTCAGTTTCTAATAGGTGAGATTCCTGTAAAAAGGTAATCTGTGATCATAAAAGATTCAAATATTTAAGTATTTGGTATTGTTTAGGTTTCTCCCTGATCCCTTTCACATTCCATGTAGCGAAATTGACGTCATTAGCCATCATAAATTATAAGAATGAAACAGATATGAGACATATGGGTGTTGATGAGACGTTTGATAAATAAACAATTATCACTGAGTACTGTTGTGCAACCCCCTTTCCCCCTCCCTCTTAGCCATTATCAACAAACAGATCCCACTATTAATCTCCCGTACCCCCTCTTTCCCAGCCCACCCCCTCTATTTCCTATCCAGCTAAATGTTCTGCAACTTCCCATGTCCCCTCTACTCCCCTCCGACCCCCCTTAAATAACAAATTCTCCATTGTATAAGGGTTTCCAACTATTAATATATAGAGGGAGACTGAAAAATCAATAAACACACTACAAACGATTCCCTCTCTCTCAAAAACACCCTGAAACCCTGAAAATAAACCCTCAGGCATTAAGACATTGGAAATCCCACAATATCTTGTACGCTACTCCTCTCATGTGGTCAAAAGGGAGAACTGCACAAATATTAAATCACATACTCAAAACGGTAAACTGTACTGAGAGTCCCTCTAATGCAGTCTTTTCAACTGTTAATGATAAGAAAGGAAAGGAATTCCACTTGCCCAAAATGAGATGAGATGAGATGAAGTGCCAGATTGAAATAAAATAAATCAAAGAAGAGGAAGGTCAAAACCCCCAGAGGAAGGGCGACCCCCTATCGAGCAAATCCTTGGATTACACCTTGATCTATCTTTTATTTTACAAACAAGGGGAAAAGGCACTCTGTAGAATTCAAAGTTCAAAGAAATGACAGTCCCCTGAGTCCAAAATGCCCGTTGCAGCCTGCAATAACGTGGGTCCACGGACAAACTGTTTCAAACATCCCAGGGCCACTTATTTGAATCATTGCTTCATATGGAGCTTATAGTGCCTTGCAAACAATTCAGGTGTCCCAAAACAGGTCCGGAAGAGCCACCTTGAGACCCGAACTAGCTGCCCCCACCTCCTCAAATGACAGCCAGGTTCTCAAGACCGAAACCTGCAGCTTAGCAGGGTAAATCATTCTGAACCGGAGACCCGCTGCAATAATTTTGGATACCAGAGGATGGAAGGCTTGTCTATGCTGCCGGATCATGAGAGGGAGGTCTTGGGTCACTCGAAATTTCTTCCCTTCCCACTTAAGGTCCTGGACGTCTCAGATTTTAGTTAAAAAAATGCTGCCTTTCCAGGTAGTTCAAGAATCGGAAGATCAGTGGTCTAGGAGGTATGCCAGGTCGGGGGATAGGTCACAGAGCTCTGTGCCCCCTTTCGATAGTGTATTTGGGCCCATATGGGGAAGGGCCAGCCACTTTTTCGACCAGTTTCCCGAACGAATAAAACAGTATCGAGTCCCTCTTTCAGCTCTGGGAGCCCGATGATGACAGCATTGTTCCGTCGGCTGCGCCCCTCTAGATCTTCGATCTTCTGCTCCATTTTAGTGAGCTTCTGGCGCAATCCGACCACCTCCGACTCAGTTTTGTCTGCCCGCTTTTCCAATGAGACCGTCCTGGCCTCATTGTCTGTCACTCTCCTTGCCATGTCTTCCATGGCTACAGACAAAGACTTCATTTTAGTAGCCATACCGCGAAGCTCGTCCTGGAATGGATGAAATTCTGCGAGGAAATCAGTGAGCGTAAGCGGTTCCTGTTCTACTTTGGAAGTGGGGTGTGCTGTTACAGTTGAAGCGCCATGAGCACTCTGCTTCTTCGGGGCCTTCTCGGGCGTTATTGGAGGCATGTGCTGAGGCCCTGATTTCTTCATTTCTACCTTCATACTGCACAGAAATCATCTGACTTTAAGATTTACAGGTAAGGAGGAGTTAAGAGACGATAATCAAACCCAATTGCCGAGAAAAAGGGACTCTAAAAGTAGTTTTGACGTAGGGAGGGTCAGAGCTCAGGAGAAAGCGTCCTCTAGGCAAGCTGCATCACGTGACCCTCTTTGACACCAAATTCTGCCGCAAAATGAGTTGTATGAGGTGTTAAGCTCCCTGGCTGCCTGATGTTGTTGGTGTTAAACTGTTCTTTTTAAGAGCTAACTGCAATTGCAATTAAGTGGTTAACACCTTATCAGGTGACTGGGAGCTTCACTTTTGATGCTAACAGCTCTCAAAAAAAACAGGCATACAACCAAAAAAGCAAAGGCATGCAAGTGGGCAAAATAACATTGTCTAAATAGGAAATTAATTGAGACTTCAAAAAAACAGGCATACAACCGAAAGGCATACAAGTGGAATGGACTGCACTATACTTGTTTTTCTTTTGTTTTTTAATATCATGCTCATTTGACAGTTCTGTGTTTTTGAATGTCAGTAAACCAATCAAAGGGTTTGACTCCAGGCTAAGAGAAAGGGTAGAAAGGGATTATTGTTTTCCTATGAACCAGCAAAAGTATAACTGGGAAATAAAACAATCTCTTTAAAACTTATAAATATAGCAAAAATGTACAGAAATAATTCTGTTTCTCTGTTCATTTTAAAAATAGCATTAAAGTACTCCTGGGTGTTGGTTTACCAGTAGTCAATCCAACCCTCAGGTGTATAAGGTCCTTGTCTATGCCTCGGGGCCTTATTACGTTCCTGGAGGTTGGATTAACTAATGGCAAGCCAACACCCATTTTTACCTTAATTAAGTGGCAGGACTTGCAAAAGGATTTGTTGGACACTATTTTCAAAATAGAAATGCATCTGAACAGTTGAACCATCAACAAGATGGTCTAACATTGCTCAAATGTTTGACCATAAAATAGGCGCAACTGCAGAAAAAAATAAGCATTTATCGATGCCGAATGATGTCTCGCTGGCATTGGCATTGGTAGTGCAGGAGTTAGAGATGCATAGTAGGAATGGCAGTGAAGTATGGAAGTGACGCCAACCCCACCCCCACCCTGCAGAGACTGACAGGCTCTAGGGTGTGCCTTTGGGGCGTCAGCTATAACGCTCATGCCATTTTACCTCACCCTACCCTATAGACACTGACAAGTGTTGTGGTGTGCTTTGGGGACTTTGGGCCTTATACTTACCCCATTCCATAAGGACATACTCTGAGACAGGTGCAGTATAGGAGAATGGGGTGAACGTTAGGGCCGAGCACTCCAAGGCACACCTCGATGCCTGTCATTGGCTGCAGGGTGGGGGTGGGGGTGGAATGGCATAAGCATTACAGCCAATGATCCCAAGTCACACCCCTGATGCCTGGCAGTCTCTACAGGGTGGGGTGTTACAGTTGGAAACCCTAACGGTGTAGGCGTTTGTTGATATTTTCATTCCAAATTTTCAACATAGGCTTTTTGTGACCCCACCTCATGAAGAGTGGAACAATTAGTTGTTAGCTGAAAGGTGGTTTTGCACAGCGGCTATGCCATTTGGCGACACAGGGCCGAAAACATATTTTGGGCAGGATGTGGAAAATGACAACTATATTGTTCATAAGGAGGCATAAAAAAATGGCAACGTTGAAAATCTGGAGTGAAAAAATGAAAAACTGGTGAAGTCATGAGCATAGATAGAAACTGCGCAACACACGTCCATAACCCAATTATTTTTGGGAGTTTTTTAGCCACATTTTCAACATAGGCATTTTGGGACCTCCCCTCATGAACAGTGGCACTGTGATTTTATTAATCTGTCCCAAAAGTTGATTTTCCACAGCAACCATGCCATTGTGTGCCACAGGTGCAGAAACACATTTTGGGCAGGCTGTGAAAAATGACAGCTGTGCCGTTGATAAGGAGGTGTGAAAAAATGCCAGTGTTGAAAATCTGGTATTAAAATATTGCAAATTTGCGAAGTTACAAGGGTGCGTGGAAACTGAGCAACACACGCTTGTAACACAGTCAGTTTATGGACTTTCGGCACCAAATTTTCAACATAGGCATTTCAGAACCTCTGTTCATGAACAGTGTCACCGTCATTTTCTCAAACTGTCCCAAAAACTGATTTTGCACAGCGAATGCACTATTCTGCGCCGGACATGCGAAAACACATTTTGGCCAGGATATGTAAAATGATAGCTGTACTCTTCATAAGGAGGTGTGGAAAAATGCCAATTTTGAAAATCTGGAGTGAAAATATTACAAATTCACGAAGTTACGAGCATGCGTGGAAACAGCTCAACGCATACTCGTAAAACAGCCATTTTTTGGATTTTTTCCACCAAATTTGCAACATAGACTTTTTGAGAGCTCCCCCCCATGAACAGTGGCACTGTCATTTCTTTACTCAGTCCTGACCGACAGTGACCGCGAAATCACCTTTTGGGACTGAATAACACCATGGCGGTGACTAAATTCATGAGGAGGGTCCCAATAACCCTATGTTGAAAATTTTGTGCAAAAATTCCAAAAAATGCCCAAGATATGCACCAAAGTAGGAAAAACCCTATTTATGCCCTTATACAGCTTACCGGCATTTCTTCAGCTCACGGTTGGCTTTGAAGCGTGCAAATGTGTTCCCAGTCCACAGAAGATGATCGCACCAGACTCTGGAGGTAAGTATGGGGTGAAGAGGGGTGTGGGGAGGCAGGGTGTGCAGAGGGTGGACGCAGGTTGTGGGAGGGGATAGGGAGATCGCGAGGGACAGTTTTCTTCTTTCAAAGGTTTTTAAAAAAAACATTGGGGGCAGTTTTTCTTTTCAGGGGATTTGGCATGCTGGGGTGGGTTCCCAGCATGCCACATAAAATGTTTTGGGGATGCTGTAGCCGGCGGGGATTGGGCACCCCGTCAGCACATACCGAAGGAGGGCAGGAGCCGAGGAGATTGGGCACCCCTTGGCACATAACAAATGGGGTGATTATGCCGACGGGGATGGGTCCTGTCAGCACATACATTGGGTCCGCCATGCCAACAGGGGATTGGACACCCCCGAAGTCGGGATTGTGACAGGCAGTGTGCCGCCATGTTTAATATACTTTTTCACCAGGGAAAACACGTCGGGAGGTGCCGCTGCATATGACGAACTTTGCTTGCATTGCAGTGGACCTTTCCTTGGATGTGCTCGCCACATTATATATTCCTGGTGTAGCGCCAGCATGCAGGCGTATTGGGGAATGAGGGACGCACCTACTGATGCATGCCCTGCATTTGCCCAACAGTGACCGCGCCTTCAAATCTGCTACTAATGCAATATGTTGGCTGGCATGCAAACGCGAGCCAACATAAAAATGACACAAAGTAAATTTGAATAATTTGAGTTTGTCACCGAAAATCCTAACTTTTGTTGCAAAGAGATACATCTTCTGAAAATAGCAGCATGGCTGCTCTGCCGCATTTACTGTCAATGGTTCATTAGGTAGCAGGTTCACCTCTGGGATTGGAATATCAGAAGGTCGTGGGTTCTAGTCCCACACTAGTTGCTTGAGGTAATACCCATAACTGACACTGAAGTGCACCATGGGAGGGTGCTGCACTGTTGAGGTGCCATCCTTTGTATGAAATGTTAAAATAAGGTCACTTCTGCCCATCTCTGGACACTGTCCAGGTGGAAGTTAAGAATCCCATGTCACTTAGTGAAGAAGAGGAGAGGAGAGGAGACAAAATTACCCCACCACGAAAACAGGTTCAGGTAACCCACCCACCAGGGCGAACCTGGAAACAAGCTATCACAGCTTAGTATGCCTTTCCCAGTCAGAAATTACAAATACATAAATAGAATAATGGATAGTAGAGTGTGTGTTACAAGTGAGTAATACCATCAAGAGGTTCTGGGGACATGGGAACCTCAAGAGTGAAGTTCAAGAGGTTCCCCATGTCCCCAGAACTTCAAGGTGGTTTTACTCCCATGTAACACACTCTCTGTTATCTATTATTTTTTGTAATGTAGGGATCCAATTTCAAAAAATTCCTCAGCTGGATAATGGGCGCTCAAAAAGTTCACTGCGTGCTTGCTTAATGGGCGTCCAATGACTGCACTGAACACTCACGCCAGGAACACCGCACTGTACACTTGTCTTTCCTGGTAGTTCACTGCAGTGCTGAGTGAAAAAAGGATCAACCAGTTTGTGTTTCACATGTAAAAAGGAAACAAACAAACAAAAAATTGACGATCCTAGGAGGAAGAGAAATTACTCTCGCTAAGTGAGAGAGAGACAGCCACCATGTTTTGAAAAGTATTCTGCCCCCCCCCACAGATGAAAAGCGGCCAATCACAAGGCACACTTTGAAATATGCCACGTCGCCTGTCTAGGAAGGGGACTTGGCACCAAGGCAACCAGGTTAGTGTGGGAGGCAGACTCATGCTTGCGCTTGCACTGTTGTGGCTGAGTGCTAATACTATTATTCAGAGCTTCAAACTATAGTATTGTGGGCTCTGAACAGTAGTATTATCACTTTCCATCGATGGTATTATCAGTTCTTGGCGATGCTTTAATGGGATTTTTTTGTATGCTTTACTATGATATAATGACTTATCCAAATATTACAAATAAATAACTACATACATGCATAATAACCACATAAATATTTGGGTCGGTGTAGATACAACATGTATTCATGTCCATGACCGCACTTCTGAAAATCCTGCCGTGTTTTTGTGGTATTAATGTCATTTAACAGGGTAATTCCAGGTCTGGCAGTATCAAATTGTGCTGGGCTTCTGTGAAGTGGAATCACATTTGCCCTCCTCCAGTCCTCAGGTACCAATACTGTGATTCCTAAAGATGGCGGCTGAGCTGAGCCAGCCTGAGCACTAGCACTAGCTTCGTTTGTTTGTTTAATTTTATTTATGTTTATTTTACATTTATTTTTTATTCGTTTTATTTTGTGTGTTTACAGACTAGTCTAGGGCTGAAGAAGTGAGTTAGATTAGGGTAAGAGACGTTTGCGGTTTGCTGAGTACCGAGTACCGAGTTGCGCTGCCCAGTATCGAGTAACGGAGTTTTCGCTCCGGTAGCATGGCGGCGGTCTCAACCGCATGTGATAGGTTGTGGAGTCGGGGAGTTGTGGGGAGGATTTTTGTTTGTTCCAGAGCAGTAGCTGTGTTGGAGTGCCTCTGAGTTGCGTGAGAGGACTCTACCTTGGTCGATGCTGCCCCCTTCAGGGAGCCTTGGCGTCTGCCTGACCGCTTACCTGGCCGCAGTGTGGCAGACTGTGGAGTCGGAGAGTAGTGGGGAGGATTTTGCGCCATTCTTTCTGGCTGGATGTGTTGTTTTTGCCTCTTCTGGAGGGGAAGTCTGGACTGGGAACTGGAACGGGAGTGCTGAACTGTGTTTGGGGATTTCTGAACATCTTGGAGGATCGAGTTGCAGTTAAGGAACTGCGCTGAATCATAACCCGAACTACTGTGGTACAGGGGTTCCCTTATTTGTGCTGGGGAGTTGGGGGTTGAATTTTGCTGTGGCTTGGGGGATCTGAGCTGTGGACCGGCCGGGGAGTTGGCCGGTGGGCTCAGGGTCCTCTTTGGTTCCCCAGGGGGTCTACTGATATGTGGATCCCGGTTGGTGGTTCCTTTGTCACAGTGAATATTTTGACTCGGCCCCAGCACATAGAGTTCTCTTGTGCCTGTCTGTAGTGGATTTCTGGGACTCTATGTGTGAATTTTGGCATGGAAGGAGTGGTTCAGTGGACGGTTGCCTGTGACCTATAAACTGCAACAACAGGAGATCTGTTTTCGAACTTGTGGGGAGTGCTGTCCACTTATTGGTCTCCGACCGGGCAGGAGTCACCCTGGGTGCTTCCCAGGGAGCTGAGGGGACTAGGGCCTCTTCTAAGCTGTCTTAGGGTCGGCTGTTTGGGCTGGCTTGTGAGACAGCTGTAGCCGCAGGTCGTCGACTGAGTGGGGGTATTGCTCCCTGAAGAAACATATTTTGTCTCCTGAAGTATTCTGCTGCCTTTGGGTAATTAACTGTTTGAACTGTTGGTCTTTGAAGAGCAGCCGCTAGAAGATCTGTTGGACACCTTTGGGCTCCCTTGTTCGTTTTGAACATTTTTGATTTACCTGCTGAGAACTTATTGACCTTATCTGGATTTTATTCACTTTTGGACTGCCGGAGAACCATTTTCTCTGGTTTTTACCAACTCCTGGACTAAGGGTGGTGAGAGTGATGTACATTTATTTATTTTAATTTGTTTCACTACAAATCTGATTTATTTAATTGACTCCCTGCCATGTGAGAGGTGGTATTGGGAGACTATATAACATCTCTTGCAGTGTTGCACGTGAGAGGTGCTGCATTGTTTAAAACACAAATTTGTTTAATAATCAGTAGTATATTTTATTGTGTTTTAAGATTATTGGATTCTTATTTTATTTTTATTACTTTGGCTATTTTTAAGTTGGGGGTTATTTTGGTTATGTTAGTTTATTCTGTTTTATTTGTCCTCTATCAGTGAGAGAGAGTGAGGAGAGTGTGTTATTTATAGAGTGTGTTATTTATAGGTTTGATATTTGTAGGTTTATTTTTTGTTGTTCTTGTTTTAATTAATGACGGTTGGGCACTATTCCCCCACTAGGCTTAGGGAACTACGTCCCTTTGAGTGCCCACCATTGTCATCCGACACCTATTTTAGGTGTCGAGCACTGGGCATTCCGAAGAGGCGAGGATGAAGGTGGAAAGCTGTGCCTTGTGGGGGACAGGAAAGGGGAGGGCGGATTGGGGTTTTAGGGTCCAGAAGATGTCCTGGGGCGAAATGGGGTCAGGATAGAGGTTGCTCTTATCTTGTCCCCATGCACAAGAGTCCCGAAGAAATCGGACAGGTGCCGAGGTCTTCTTCGACAGCTCATCCTGCCTTGGCGGTGTTGTGCAATGCCAGATCTATAAAAAACAAGACAGCTATTATAGCTGATCTTGTTGGGTCATCTGATCTGGCTTGCATCACTGAGACCTGGCTGGATGAAAATCCTGGTCCTATATTGGCCTTGGCAACTCCAGCTGGGTTCTCGGTGATACACCGTCCAAGGCTGGATCGTAGGGGTGGAGGTGTGGCCATTATGTTTAAATCTGAACTGGGCCTTGTGGATGTGCCATTGGGGAACACCAGATCTTTTGAATACATCCCGGGCGAGGGTGCAGGTTGTGGGATTCTCCTCATCTACCGTCCACCAGGTGATGGTGGCGAATTCCTACAGGAGATTGCAGACTTCATTGTCGACCCTGGTGTTGAGGTTTCCCAGATTAATACTCCTGGGCAACTTCAACGCCCTGGTCGACAGTATGAACTATCTCATTTTGGTCAAAATCTCTCCAGTTGATGAATACACTGGGCCTGACACAGGTTGTTACCTCCTCTACCCATATAGGGGGTCATTCATTAGATCTGGTCTTTCTCTTGGGTATGGAGATCACTGACTTGGGGGCGGAACCAGTCAGTTAGTCGGACCATTACACCATAAGGTTTAGTTTCAGGGCACCCTCTAATAGGTCTGCCCCTACGGAGATGGTCCAATACTGCCCTTTAAGGGGTATTGGCCCCAATGACCTAATGGAGGGGCTGGATCTATCGAGTCTGTCGGGTGAATGCATGAGTCCAGATGGTCTTGTATTAGCCTATAATAAGGCTGTGGGAGATGCTCTGGACAAAATTGCTCCTGCTCGGTTCGCCTCTCACCATCCGGCCCAAGGAGTCCATGGTTTGATGGCTCTTGAAGGAATCACAGAGTAGGCCGAAGGCTGGAGAGAGCCTGGCGAAATCGGGCCTTGATGCTGACAGGCTTAGATTGTTGGCCCATTATGATAGCTACCAATCAGAAATCACTCATAAGAAGGCAGAATTCTGTCCAGAGAGATTTCTGCTGCAAAGAATCGACTGCCCAGCTTTTCCGACTGTGGACAGACTGTGCAATCCAGTCTGTCTTCAGCCTAGAGAAGCCTTCTCTCAGCTTAGATGCGAGGAGTTCACTCGCTTTTTGCAGATAAGGTTGCCAGCATCAGGTCCGCATCGGTCCGACCTCTCCCACGGGGATTGTGGTGGACGACTGGTGGTGTCTTATCCTCGGTCTGTCTGGTTAGATTTTCACTGCCCGGAATTCGTGGACATTGTGAAGATCATCCAAACAATGCGACCAACTAATTGTAGTTTGGATCCAGGTCCTACACTGCTGTTAGTAGGTTGTGTAGAAGTTATCTACCCAATCCTTGCTGACATTATCTGGAAATCCTTGGAGAGGGTTTTTTTTCCTGACCCCCTTAAAGAGGTAGTAGTTTGACCACTCCTAAAAAAATCCTCCTTGGACCCAGACTGTCTAGCTAACTACCGGCCTATCTCTAACCTGCCATTTGTTGGTAAGGTTATTGAAAAGGCAGTTGCATTGCAATTGGATGATCATCTTACTTCTCATAATGTCTATGATACTCTCCAGTCTGGCTTCAGGAAAAGGCATAGTACTGAGACTGCCCTTGTTCGGGTATTGAGCGACCTCCTAATGGCCAGAGATCGAAAGGCTTGTACCATTCTGGTCCTTCTTGATCTATCTGCTGCATTTGACACTGTAGACCATGGGGTGCTATTGGAGCGACTGCGGGTCTTTTGTGGGCTGTCTGGTACAGTCCACAAATGGTTTCGTTCCTACCTCACTGGCAGGTCTCAGAGAGTTGTCACCGGAATTTATTCCTCTGACGCTTTCTCCCTGCCGTGTGGGGTACCACAGGGCTCCATTTTAGCTCCCATGTTGTTTGCAGTGTATATGCTGCCATTGGGAGAAATCATCAGGTGATACAGTCTGAGTTTTCACTGCTATGAGGTTGATACTCAGCTGTACCTGTCCTTTCTCCCCGATCAGAGCGATGCACTCTTTGTACTTAATAACTGCCTGGATGAGATCAGAATTTGGATGAGTTCGAGCTGGTTGAGGCTCAATCCGGATAAGACTGAGGTATTGGTCGTGGATCCAGGTCGTCCTGGGGTGGGTTTGGGTGCTGGATAGCCATCAGGTTTAATACTTGGGGGCGTACCGCTCTCTACCTCTCGACAGGTGCAAAATCTGGGCATTATTTTTGATGATGGTCTGACCCTGAAATCTCAGGTATCAGCTGTTGTCAAATCCTCTTTTTACCATCTGAGGAATATCGCCTGGGTGAAACATCTGATTCCCCGGGAGGACCTTCCAACTTTGGTCCACGCCTTTGTCACTACCCGTCTGGACTACTGCAATTCCCTCTACCTAGGGCTACCAGGGGTCGATATCCGCCGCCTTCAGCTGGTGCAGAACGCTGCAGCCAGGCTTTTGACTGGGACTCTTAGAACCAGTCACATTATGCCTGTGCTTCGCGAACTGCACTGGCTGCCTGTTCGGTGGCGGATCACCTTTAAGGTTGGTTTACTAACCTTTAAAGCCCTACACGACCAGGGACCCGGTTACCTGAAAGATCTTCTGGTTCCCTATTGCCCCCTCCGTCCTCTCCTTTCCGCCAGCGAGGGATTGCTAGAGATTCCCAGGGTTTGTTTGAAGTTATCGGAATCTCGTGCTTTTGCCTTTTCGGCTCCAACCCTGTGGAATTCTATACCTCGCTGGTTGAGAGAATGCCCAACCGTTGACAGTTTTAAAACTGCTTTAAAGACATATCTTTTTACCCTGGCTTATTCTTTTCAGTCATGGTTGTTTTAATGTTTGGATTTTGCTGTTCTATTTATTTTTGTACAGCGCCTTGATTTCGAAAGGTGCTTTATAAATAAACATGACTTGACTTGACTTGACTGAAGATCAATCTATATATTTGTATATTTCCTCAAAGTTTTTCTCCTTATTTGCTTTCCCTCTTAGTTCTTGGTCAGGATCTCTGCCAACCTCTTGCTGCCCAGCCGCAAGCATCCTTACTTCAGCGGTGGGGGGGGGGTCCTCATGGCATGGGGCCTTAGACTGGTAACAGTTATCATCTAGACAGCAAGCAGACTTTCTCTCCATTCCCTGATCTACATCCCTCCCCAGAGGGCAGCACAGAGCCATTGAGTAGCTGGTGCATAAGCAGCGTGTCCCTGTTGGAGAAGCAAGCTCCCTGGGCCACCATCGGGGGTTCCTGTGGTGGCAGAATGCACAGCCGAGTCTCCCAAGGCTGTGACAAAGTGTTCTTTCAAGCCTTGGCTAGCCAACTGCTAGCTCCATGAGTCCACTCCCAAACCTGGGGTGCTGAAATGACATCAGAGTTCACTGCCACGGACTGATTGGCTTGTCATGACCAATTTACATTTAACATATGAGTCTTCAGCAGTATCAGACAACTTTGTGCACTATATAGCGATTGTAGCTTCATTTTCCAAGCCAATTTCTGCCAGGTAAAGATGGTCCACTGCCATTAATAATCATGAATTGAAATGATAACTCTTGATTTTAGCATGAGACTGCATTATGGAATAGGACTGGGCAATGCTTTTGAGCTTCACCTAAGCCCAGTTTTGCTAAATGAGGAAGGAATGTATTGCAACATTTTCACAAAGTGTGGGAGGTGAAGTCTGCAACTTCTATTGCCTTCCACCTCTCAGGCCCTCCCTATACTTTCACACGAGTCTTCAGGGCTCACAGATGTGCCCCCTCCCCCATTCAATATCCCCCCGGTGGATAGAGACAGAAGAGTCAATAGGTATCAAGTGAGAGGGTAGACAACTGGACAGTAGGGGTATGTCCTTCATTTTACATTTTTTTTTACCCAAGATAGCCCAGCTGAGATACAACATCTCATTTGTAGTAGGGTCCTTCTATTGTCCATTTCCACTGGGGGGAGGGTGGACTGCAGCTCATGGAGGTTAAGTGACTCACTGAAGATCACATAATGAGTATCTGGATGTAGTGGGGTTTGAACCTGTGATCCTTCGATTCCCAAGCAAGTGCTCTAAGCACTAGGCCACACTGCCTCCCTAATTTGGGACTGTGAGATTGATGGGGAGTGAAGAATGATGGAGTAATGCTTTGGGGGTCAGCCAAAGATGAGGATCACTAAACACCAGGGACTCTCTCCTTATTGCATTCCAGCCCCCTGCTGGATACACAGGCAAACAAGCTACCCAGCTCAGTGGGATACTCTTCATTATCTGGCTGAGAGCAATTAATAGTTTCTTATTTTTGGTGTTTAGGAATTAATATTCATTACTCTATCAGTCCAAGCTTATACTGTGCATAATCTGATAGATGTCAAATCAGAAACCTGAGCAAAGTGAGGGCAGTCTCAGTAGATCTCAAGCCATGGTCCTCACTCCCTGCTTCTTTCTTCCTAGTAGAACTTGAAGCAGGTCAGTACAAAGAAGCATAGCATACTTACAGTTAAATTTTTAACTTTTTAAAGCGCCTTTCCTTCTTTGAAAAGTCTGCTTCTTCGTCTCTTTTGCAGCTCTTCTTGTTTTCCACAAGATTTTTGCCTTTTTATTTGAAGAAACAGCTGGGCTTGTATTTAAGGATCAAAAGGCAAATTCTGTTCTTTGAAGTAAAAAATTGGCTTCCGCAACAGGAGTCCATCCATCTTCCCATAATCCTGGCCCCAACAGACCCGGCAGGTTTTTTGTTTTGTACAAGTTAAGCCTGGAAGACGAGACCATAAGATAAACTATTCATAGCAGTATTTCTTTGATTCCGCATCTTGCTGTGACATAACCTTGTATGTTCTGGTACTGCAGAGATCAAGTAATAGCTAGCAGATTCATTAAAATACAGTGTAAACACTCTGCATGAACTGTAGACACTGCCAGTTCATCCTTCATACAAAGCTAGTGTTTCTCCATTCCTCGTTTCTTACAACTGCTCCCATCCCAACACTCTGTTTTGCCAAAGCTCAGTGATGCAAGAGGTGGGCAGGAATTATAAATTGGGTTGGATATTTTGTGCTGCCCTATTGTCTAAATAAATTCTGAGACCCACATATTTCCCTGCAATGCACAGGTTGGAATAAGTCCAGGCAGAGATTTCGAATTTGGGCCAATCCCATATAGAATTCATGAGCCACTTCACTCATCCCTGATTGCTATAACAAACATGGCTGCCATCTTTGCTTACTGAAAACCTTAAACCGGGCCCCAACCAACAGGTAAAACTCCCTTAAATTATAAAAAAAAAAAAACACACACATTACCCCTCATTATACTCTCCTTATACACATAAATAAATAAAAAAAAAGTAATATTCACAGTTTTAATTCACGGTGTTTCTTTGGTGACCATAAAAATCCACATTCTACCCATGCCAGCTTGCCAAGGAAATCTCTGCTGCTTAGAAAAAGCAAATATATCTGTGCAAGCAGACATAGGAGGTGCATATTAGTTGGCATGAAGGTTTGTGCAGCTCTAGTGCTTTGGGATACACTACCCCTTCTTCAGGAAACTAAGTGCCACTACAAGATGGTTCCTGAAGAAGCGGTAGTGTACCCCAAAGCACTGAAGCTACACATGCCTTCAAGCCAGTATATTTGCACCCATCTATGGTCTAGATTCACAAAGCTTTGCCCCAGTACAAACCCCATTTGTGCAGTGAGACTGGGTTTTGCATCATAGTGTTATGCACAAAAGCTCAGCTTGCAACATCAGAATAGGCTTGTGCCAGGGCAAGTGGATCAGGGGGCTGCAATTCAAATTGGGGGAAGGGGATATGCATAATGGCACTGTACCATCCACAAACCATTTTCTCCATGCAAGGGCCTCTTGCAGAGGATCATCAGGTGGGTGGGGAACTGCTAGCCACCAGGGAGATTCCATGCTTGATGACAGGCCGTTAATCAGAGGACATGGTTTGGGGGAGGGATATCACCAGTACTGCTTCTCTTTTTCTGTACTTGTATCCCAGGACAAGACATTATTTTTTTGACCTACGAAATGGTGATGGGGGAATGGGGAGTGGCCACTAGACTACCAGGGTATTTTGTTTTCTGCAGGAACAGTGATTGGGGATAGAGGAGGGACCACTAGACCACCAGTAACTACGGCTGCATCAGGCAGAGGCCGCAGGGGATGTGCTAGGACAACCGCAGCCCATGTAAATGAGCTCATAATGGGCATGCAAATGACCAGCTAGCACCTTGCATGCTCTTGCCCATTGGCCTCATTTGTGTGACTGCATGGCTGCTTTTGTGTATATCAAATAGTGCACTGGTGCTGTTCATTGCAGGGCCATGTCAGGGAATGTAGTTCAGGGCAACACTAGTGAGGTTAGAGGCAGTGGTAATGCTGCCTCTACTAACCTTTATTCACAGTTCGAATGAATACCATTTTTTACCATCTGGGCAATCGCAAAGTGCGATGCAAACTTCTGTCCTGCACTTTGCGATTTTTTTGTGAATCTAGCCCTATGTTTTTGTTTGCACAGCGATATTTGCTTTTTCTAATTGTCTGACATTACACTGCTGCACACTTACAGTTTAGACAGAGAATGTTATTTGTCACTATTTGCAATCTCTGTTGCTTATGCTGCCACAGATTAAATTGAGACTTTGGTTCCGTATAATGCTTTCTGTTGTGACTGTTCTGCCAGAGGAATTCTACAAAGGTCTGAATTCCTGTATTCCATAATAAACAAACACTTCATCTACTGAAGTGTGGAAAGGCAGATGATTGACAGGTGGAGATGAATTACATTTTACTAGTTGCTTTTAACAAAAGAAAAGACTTGATTTTAGTAGTGCTGTGTGGAATACAGAATTCCACTGGTGTAATCAATGTGGAATGACCCTTCCAGCTGCAGAATTTCAATCAGAATTTTGCTGGTCATTGTGCGGAATTCTGCCTGCTGTGATCAGCGGAATTATATTTCACAGAACACCATTTTCACACAACAAAATCATTCCACAACCATTTTTGTGGAATATATCAAGATCAAAAGAATTTAATTCAGTGGAAAGTAGCAAAGAATCTGTTGAGCATTATTCTGCTGTGTAACTCCGCCATCCCACTTCTGATGAAATTTGGGGGAATTTCACAAAACTCCATAAAGATCCGTTATGCTGGAATCTGAGAACTTGGCACATCGCTAGTTGTTAATAAAACAGTTTGGAATTTTTTTGTTTTTAAAATTGTTTCTCTGTTTACTTATTTTATAAGCACAAAAAAGACACATCAGATCATTGGTTGTCCAGGGATAATGCACTTCCAGCACAAGCATCTTGTGTCTCATTACACGTCTGGGTTTGCACTAACCCCAGATAACCGCATGGTTAGACTGGGGTACAAGGGGCTCACCTGGAAATTTTGCACAGGGGCCCACCTGGAAAATCAATGGACGAGGGCCCAGGATGACACACTCTTATCAGTATTCCAGTTCTATTTGACACACTAGCTCTGTGTTTGCATCTTACATTTACTTGCATGACCAAACATACCCCATTTAATTAGAAACTAGATGATAAAACCAGATATTCTCAGAATTTATATGGGGCCAGGTACCTAACGGGGGGGGGGAGACCCACCTGGAAATCTCCAGGTATCTTCGTGGGCCAGTCTGACTCTGGACACCCAGTGCCCTCTCATGTCTCCCTGCTTACCCAAAAGAGGTCCAAATGCAACAACCTCTGGTCAGAGTCAATAGGGCTGAAGATGAGGAATTTGGGATTAAAATACTGAAAATTTGTCTTGTAATATTTTTACACCACATTTTCAGCATAGCCTCGTTATGATCCAGCCAAATGAAGCAATATCTGCAAAGCCATGTCTGAAAATGGGTACACAAACAAGAAAAGCACCAAGTGTTATAGTCTGGGCATGCAGCTGATACAGTGCAGGTGTATGGGAATGTTTATTTGCAATATGTTCAGATTTTCTGCATGGACCCAAACCTAGTAATACAGGCATAACCAGCATTAATGAAGAACGTATTGACAGTTCTCTATGATGTGGAGGTGTTTTTTTCTTATTTTTTGTTTTTATGATCTGTTTATCCTGGGGTATAGTATCTTGTCTTAGTGGTCTCTACTTCTTCATTTTTCAACTGGAAGGAACCCACCAAGTACCACATTTTGTGGAACAAGACTTATTGGTACATACAGAAGACGTATTGCTATTTTTCATTTTCAAAAGGAAATGCACATAGTGACATGGAGTAGCTCCTGGACCTTGGCAATACATCGGTGCAGCAACTACTGATTCTAGTAATATAAATAAACATGAGAACTTACTGGCAAAGATGAACTTTGTAAGAGTTGGTGGTTGTGCTTCAGATGTCAAATGCACAAAACACAAACAAAATCTGCACTTTTTTTTTTTTTTATTTTTGCACCTTACATTTTGTCATGATGTTCCCTAGCCCATGAAAACCTTACTGCAGCAACCAGGCTGTCTCATTTGCAAGAGGTGATGCACATTTCATATCATTCACGTTTGGTGAAATAATCAACAGAAGCTCGTATCCTGCTTCATGAACCATTCAATAGCCTGCGCTGTGCTTCCCGTTAAGGCTGACAATTAAAAAGTCACCACCAACAGAGAAACTGCACTGTATTACCTACAGTCTCAAAATCTTTATATACTGTATGAAGAATTAGTATTTGCTACCAGATGCATATTGAAGGAACTGCTCTGTGTCACTATTTTGGAATATTTAATGGAGTCCTGATTTTGTGGAGCAAGAATCTTATTACGTACAGAAGGTGTATTGCTAAATAATAAAAAGGGACTGCATCTCCATTTGAAACATGTTCCACTAAATAGGAAATTCTAACAAATGATAATTTGTACTGTCAAAAAACATCCCCCCCACACACAATGATACTTTTATCCTGCAAAAAGACCCACTCAACACACACACACACACACACACACACACACACACACACACACACACACACACACACACACACACATGCACATATACACACACATACACACACACATATACACACACACACATGCACACACACACACACACACACACACGCACATATACACACACATACACATACACACACACACATATACACACACACAGTTTCAGGAATGTTAATCAAATGCAGCCCAACCCAGGGACTGGCAACAGCTGCAGATGACGATACTGGAAACATATATAGGGAGTTGATTTTCTGTGCTCCTATTAGCTGCTTTACTGTCTTTGCCTTAACGATACGTGCAAAGCCGTGTCTGAAAATGGGTACACACACATGAAAGGCACCAGGTGCTATAGTCTGGGCATCCATCTGATACAGTGCAGGTGTACATTATGTGAATGTTTATTTGCAATCTATTCAGATTGTCTGCATGGACCAAAACCTAGTAATACAGGAATAACCAGCATTAATGAAGAAAGTATTGACAATTCTCTACGATGTGGTGTTTGTTTTTTTAATGTTGTTTTTATAATCTGTTTACCCTGGGTAGAGTATCTTGCCCCAGCTGTGGAGTTTTTAAACAAAGCTGGAAAAATCAATTCATCACCTCTCACCCCTCTCCCATCCCCTGTGTGCTCACATTCTGCTATTTTTTATTCTTTTTAAACTTAAAACTCAGAATTAGGAGAAGGCGGTTTAGAGACTGTTGTTTTGATGTCTCTCTATAACTGTTTAGATTGGTGCTCGTGGCAGCAATTACCCTTGTGAGTACATGCGTGTGTGTGGGGGGTTGGGAGTTGCTAGAATCAACATTGGAAACTTTCAAATGAAAACTCTTGTCCTTCCATGGTTGGAAGAGATATTTTATTATCATTAACATTTTATACATTCCAGAAATACACACATTTACACTTACACACACACACACACACACACGCAAACACGCATGCACGCATGCACACAGCCCAACCCAGGGATTGGCAAAAGCTATAGATTAATATATTGGAAACATATATATAGGGTCTTGATTTATTGTGTTTCTGTTAGCTGCTTAATTTGCCTTAGCAACACATGCAAAGCCGTCACTATTTTGGAATATTTTATTGAGTCCTGATTTTGTGGAGCATGATTCTTATTACATACAGAAGAAGTATTGCTAATTAATAACAAATTATGGCACTAAATTCAAAGCCCCATTAAAACACATTGAGCCGCATACCTGTTTCCTCAGTTTGTGGTCCGGCTTTGAAGAGTGAAGGCGTGTCTGTGGTCCAGAGAGGATTACGGCATTGGACTCCAAATCAGTAAGTAAGGGCTTGGGGGTGGGGGCTGTGGCTGCTGAGTGGGAGGGTTGGGTGGGGGGCAATGTAACAGTAAAAAACATCATTGTGCTTCTTTTTACAAGTAAAACAAAAACAAATGAGGATTCCTGCACTGGGTGATTGGGTACCACCCAGTGTCCCTGTTATGTTTCTGGGATGGGGTGTTAGGTGGTGGGTGTTGAGAGAGACGGTTGGGTGGGGAAAACTATCGCTGTCACTGTCTCTGTCTCTGCAGGTCGGGGAGGGACAGGAGATCTATTTAGCCTAGGTAGAGCATCTTGCCACAGCTGTGGAATCTTTAAACAAATTTGGAAAAATCATTTTATTACCTCTTACTCCTCTCCCATCCCCTCTAAACTCACATTCTATTATTTATTCTTTTTGTGTTGCTTGCACACATGTGCAAGAAACACATTGCTTTCAGCTGTTATGGAGAATGCCTGAATGCGTCAGGAAATTCGGGCCACGTCACCATGCAATCAGCTGGTTTGGTGCATTACAAGCTACCAAAACAGCTGATTGGGTGGTGTTCCCATAGCGATGGCTTCTCCATCTGCCTCTCACAGTCCTCAGGAAGCTGATGGAAATCTGCTGCCCACTGTTCAGTGTGCCTTTCTGGTGAAACATTTCAATAAATAAAAACAAAGTTGACTGGGGGTGCCCAATCCCCTTGTCAGCATGCACCCTACCCGGTTTGCAGATATGGTAGCCCAATCCCTGTCAGCTTGATGTCCCCCCATTTGTTGTGTGCTGAGGGGGTGCCCAATCCCTCTCGGCTAATGCACACTCTCCCCAAGTACAAGCACAGTGTATGTCCAACGGGGTGCCGAATCCCCATTGGCTCCAGCACCCCCCCAAAAAAGAAGCACCCAGGTGTGCTGGCATGCTGTGGGCCTACCCCAGCATGCAAAAATCATCCCACGTTGTCTATTTATTTGTAAAACCTGTAAAAACAGAAAATGGTCCCTGGCAGTCTTTCGTGCCCCCCTGCCCCAACCCGCATCCACCCACTGCGCACGCACCTCCCCATACCCCTCTCACACCATACTTACCTCTGGAGCCCAGCGCGACTATCTTTGGTGGACCGGGCACACATCTGCACTCTTCAAAGCTGACTACGAACTGAAGAAATGCCGGTAAGCTGTATAATGGCATAAATGTTTTTTTTTTTCAACTTTAGTGCACATCTCGGACATTTTTTGGAATTTTGGCACCACATTTTCAACATGGAGTTCTTGGGACCCCACCTCATGAACTCAGTCACTGTTATTTTGTTATTCGGTCCCGAAAGGTGATTTCGCGGTCACTGCACGGAACCACCTTTTGGGACCAATTAACAAAATGACAGTGTCACATTTCATGAGGTAGGCCCCCAAAACCCTACGTTGAAAATTTGGTGAAACAATTCCCAAAAAAGACTGTTTTACGAGCATGCATTGCGCAGTTCCTATGCACGCTTGTAACTTTGAGCATCTTTAATATTTTCACTCCAGATTTTCAACATTGCCATTTTACCACACCTTCTTATGAACAGTATAGCTGTCATTTTTCACATCTCATCTGAAATGTGTTTTCGCATATGTACAGTAGCGCACAATGGCGCGGTCAGTGTGCGAAATCAATGTTCAGGACAGATTAAGAATATCAAAGTGACACTGTTCATGAGGTAGGCCCCAAAAACTCAATGTTGAAAATTTGGTGAAACAATTCCCGAAAATGACTGTTTTATGAGCTTGCATTGCACAGTTCCTATGCACGCTCTTAACTTCAAGCATTTTTAATATTTTCACTCCACATTTTCAACATTGCCATTTTACCACACCTCCTTAAGAACTGTACAACTGTCATTTTTCACATCTCACCCAAAATGTGTTTTCGCACATGTAGCGCACCGTGGCATGTTCGGTGCGCGAAATCAATGTTTGGGACAGATTAAGAAAATCACAGTGACACTGTTCATGAGCAGAGGTCTTAAACTGGCTATGTTGAAAATTTGGTGACAAAGGTCCATAAAATGACTGTGTTATGGGCGTGCATTGTGCAGTTTCCAGTCACCCCCGTAAATTCACGAATTTGTAATCTTTTCAGTCCAGATTTTCAACATTGGCATTTTTCCACACCTCCTTATGAACAGTACAGCTGTCATTTTTCACACCCTGGCCGAAATGTGTTTTCGCACTTCCGGTGCAGAATAGCATGGTCACTGTGGGAAATCAGTGTTCGGGATAGATTAAGAAAATCACTGTGACACTGTTCATGAGCAGAGGTCCCAAAATGCCTATGTTGAAAATATGTTGTAAAAAATCCCAAAACTAATTACATTACGGGTGTGTGTTGCACAGTTTCTACGCACACTCGTGACTTCACCAGTTTTTTTATATTTTCACTCCAGATTTTCAACATTGACATTTTTTACACCTCCTCATGAACAGTACAGCTATCATTTTTCACAACCTGTTTGAAATGTGTTTTCACATCTGTGGTGCCAAATGGCACTGTCGCTGTGCAAAATCACCTTTCGGCTAACGAACTGATAGTGTCACTGTTCATGTGGTGGGTCACAAAAAGCTCATGTTGAAAACTTGGAGTAAAAATACCAAGAAATGCCCAGGGTGTTAGGGTTTTCGACCATAACACCCTACCCTGTAGGGACTGACAGGCATCAGGGGTGTGACTTGGGATTGTCGACAGTAATGTTCATGCCATTCCACCCCCACCCTGCAGCCAGTGGCAGGCATCAAGGTGCACCTTGGACCCTTTGGCCCCAGAGTTCACCCCATTCTCCTATACTGCACCCATTTCAGTGTATTTCCTTATGGAATGAGGTGAGTGTAAAGCCTGAACACTTCAAAGCATACTGACACTTGTCAGTGTCTGCAGGGTAGGGTGAGGTGAAATGTCGTGACCGTTATGGGCGATGGCCCAAAGGCACACCCCAATGCCTGTCCACCTCTGCAAGGTGGGGGTGGAGTTGGGTCAGTTCAATACTTCACTGCCATTCCTATACTGCATCTGTCTATCTCCTGCACTTCCGCTGCTGATGACAGCAAGCAACACTTGGCATTGACAAATACTTGTTAAACTTGACACTCGGATTTGGGAGAAGGGGGTTTGGAGACTGTTGTTTTTCTCTCTCTCCATAACTACTTAGACTGGTACTCATGGCAGCAACTGGCCTTGTGATTATGGGTGTGTGTGTGTGTGTGGGGGGTGCCCTAACTTTGGTGAGCACGATTCGTATTACATACAGAAGAAGTATTATTAATTAATAACAAGTTATGGCAGTAATTTCTAAACCCCATTGAAATACATTGAGCCACATAGTTGTTTCCACAGTTTGTGGTCTGGATTTGAAGAGTGAAGACATGTCTGCAGTCCAGAGAAGATTACAGCATTGGACCCTGATTGGTAAGTAAGGGCTTGGGGGGAGTGGGATCCATGACAGTCAATCGACAAATTCGTTGTCAACTGACGTTACAGTGACACCTTTATGTCGACCGCAATAGCGGTCGGCATAAAGCTGGTCACTTGAGACTGTGTTTTCTTTGGGAGGCTTTGCCCCTGACCTCTCCATGCAGGGGGCAATGCCTCCTGCACCCCCATAACTAAAATAATCAATTCTGAGCCAGAGTTGATTCAGGGAGGGGGTGCAACACCCCCTGAAAGAGTGCTGGGGCCCCGCGCCGACACTATAGTGACCTGTCACTGTTGTCGCTGTACTGTTGGCCATGGTAAAATTGTTGCCATAGCAAAGGCATACTGGGGGAGTGTGGGTGGTGGGTGCTGAGTGAGAGGGTCAGGTAGGGGGCAGCGTAACAGCGTAAAAGACATCGATGGATGTTTCTTTTTTACAGTTAAAACAAAGAAAAGAAACAAATGAGGATTCCTGCATTGGGAGATTGGGCACCCCCCAGTGCCACTGTTACATTTCTGGAGTGGTGGGTGCTGAGAGGGAGGGTCGGTGGGGGAGGCTATGGCTGTTACTGTCTCTCTCTCTCTCTCTGGGTTGGGGGGTGGGGCCAAATGGGGAATACTTTATCCTCAGTTAGATTATAAACTTCAATAAAGAGGTACATGTTCTATATAACACCCTACATTCATAGATGTGTTTCAATCACCAATCCAAGGGTTAGAATTTATATGGTGTTTACTAAGCTGCAGTATGGTTTAGATTGTCTAAGGAGCACATGGAGGTTAAATGACTCTCTGAAGGCTGCCCAGTTTGTAAGTGGCAGCTTACATTGAAGTACTGTAGTCCAGGTCTTAAACTTACCAGTCAGACAGCATCACTTATCAATGCATCCCTCTTATTTTGTGATAGGGTAGCAGTCCCAGTCAGGATTACCCATTAGAAAAGTTGTTATTATGACTCTCAATGACCTAGTCTGTGCACTGTACTGGATCTGGTTGTCCAGATGGAAGCTTGTCTTCAGACAAGCCGTTGGTGTCCACTCCTTTGCATGCAGGGTGCCATGCCAAGGTCGTTGTCTAACAGGTCCTGCTCTTGTTATATTTGTGGTGTTCATCACAATCACATTCATTATTATAAGTTCTCACATCTTTCATAGCCCCTGAGGTATCCATACTGAGGCTTGTACTGCAATTTTTACTCTAGTTTGTTACTTTCAGAGGGATGTCTTTTGTATCTTCTATGGGATGTTTCTTACCCTCAGAGGGATGTCTGATGTAACTTCTATGGGATGTTTCTTATCCTTAGGGGATGTCTGATGTACCTTCTATGGGATGTCTCTTACCCTCAAAGGGATGTCTGATGTACTGTACCTTCTATGGGATGTTTGTTATCCTCAGAGGAATGTCTGATGTATCTTCTATGGGATGTTTCTTACCCTCAGAGGAATGTCTGATGTATCTTCTATAGAATGTTTGTGACCCTCAGAGGGATGTTTGATGTTCTTTCTATGAGATGGTTGTCAGCAAAGCTAACAGTTTCTGCTGTTTTAACCCTGGAATTCTTGACAGGGCTGTCCATACTGGATCTTTGTGTCCATAGGAGGTGTCCATTAAAGGGCTGCTCTTGGTGTCTCCAATAATATGAGCTGTTCTATGGAATAGGGTATCTCAGTTTGGCTCTTCATATGAGGGACCCAGAGGGCCACCAGTCTCATTCCTCTAGGGCTGTAGATGGAGAAGTTCCTTTGACTAGATAGCTGCTGTTGTTCTTTCTTTAGCAGTTGAATGGCAGCTGCAGTTTCAGGAGTTCTCCCGTGGTGTGGGCTTCTAGATCCATGGTGCACACACTGGGGGAAGTCTATACAGGTATTGCTTCTGTGGTGGAACCCTTTTGGGTGGTGAACTGGAGCAGCAGTATTCCCACTCACTCTGTTGTGAGGTAGTTGTGGCACCTGACTGGTTTTGACCCTCACAGAGGTCTTCATATGGGCTAAAAAAGGTTGCAAGACAGCTGACATATGAGTTGTCAGGCATAGGAATTTTGACACAAGCACTAACTCAGTCCTAACATACTGGCACTACTGTGCTGCTGTAACAAGAAAATGAATTCTGCACAAATAAGTGTGATCTAGAGGTGAAAGCTGCAAATAATGACCATTATAAAGAGGGTCTGAGGAATAGAGATTTCTGATTGGCTGTAAGCATTCTATCTGCCTTATGTTACTGTTTTATTAACATACATGGAGAGCCTAATCACATGCAGAACAGAGTTTAATACTATTTGAAAAAAAAAATTATTAAATAGAGAATAATGGATGGGTAGGTAGTTATAATGAAGATTTTACCACCCCCCCCCAAGGTGTGGGATGCCACATAAACCCTGAGAGCGAAGCTCTAGGGATTTATTAAGGCATCTCAGCCTGTGGGGGGGGGGGGGTGTAAAATCCAAGTTTTACACACCTACTCATCCTTTATTTTGTATAATTGCTAGGGGTCATTTTTTCGCCACAGCAATTATACAAAATAGGTGGATTTCTGTTTGGATTCAAGCCACAGACTGTTGGGGTTTTAATGCTGTCCATAGCGGCCGGCTTGTAAACTGAAGCAGCTTTTTTTCCCCCCTAAGTTGTGTCTGACTAGGAAAACCGGGCACGTGTTCTTCGTTATAACTAGCTGGTTATAACAACAGAATTATAACCTGGTTTCCCCATGGGAAAAAAAGGTAACCAGTTATAACAGCAGTAATGCACTCCCAGGGTTTGTGCTAAGTCAGTTAATCGCCCTCTAGGCACATGTGGCACTTGGCTATACCTCATGACACATTACACCCATAGAGGGTGATTTAACAGATCATTAACATAACCTCTGATCATGCCTTATTGCTTAAAAAGTAGTGCCGAGTAATTTTTTTTTCATTAATGCTGCTTATTAGGTGTGGGCTGTGCTGATTGGTTGTAATAACCAATGGATACATCTAGTGGCGGTGCATGAGATAGCAGTTATGAAAGTCAAGAGAGCTTGTTTAAACTCCCATCTAGGTGGAATTTTCAGAAATAACTGTTACCGTTAGCAGTCAGGTTCTGGCTTTATGCAGATTCATATCCGCTACTAGTTGGGGGGGGGGACTCTTATCTAGTGAGTGAACCCACCAGGCTCATTCTGTCCTCATTGCAGCCAACACTGCCAGTACTGGAGTGTCTTTTTGTGCGTTCCTCTTTGCTGTCCTCCGAGGCTGTCACAGGTGGAGCTTGTAAAAGCAAGGAAGGCAAGGGAATAACTTACCTAAAAGGGGAGTGAAATATTTCCAATGTAACTGAAGGTATAATTTAAAGAGGGTTAAATATGGCACAGATCATCATGAAACTGGCTGAAGTAGAACCAAAGTTCAAAAAAGTTAAAAAGATATACTTCTAAAAAAATATTCTCTTAACCAGTTACCTTTTTTGGTTTTTGTTGCTTTAATTAGGTTGAGTTTTGAGTCAAAACCATTGTTTCTGACAGCATATAACTCAGGCACCATAGGACCTAGGAAACATTGGCATGGTCCCTCTCAGTCATGCATTGCATTGCAATTTTCAGAACAAAAGGCCCAGAAGTTGCGACACTGTTAAGTGCCAAAATTATGTAAAACTGCCCTGAATGAAGTCTTTGTTTACACAGATAATGAAGTGATTCCCTGATTTACACCTGGAAGTTTTAGGTACTATAGATATGCAGGTGCAGGAGAGCCTTTCGTTTGTTTCATAATGATAAAAAAGTCATATTAAAAAGTTATGACTGTTTAATATGAAGCGGGCACATGTACAAATGCAATAAATCAAAAATTTGGACCAAATATGGTTTTCATCCAGTATTTTATGTTCTTGCCACTTCACATTACTGCTGCCAATGTTTCAAGACTCCAACCAGTCTCTTCATCCGGGTGTTTGGCTAATAAAATAATCACAATATAGTACTTTAATATCCATATTTTAACACGTACATCACTATCGGCCTAGTGGCACTGAGGGTTAAGACACTGGACGCCACACCTCGCGTCATGTTGGCAACCCGAGTTTGGGAACAGACTTCGGTTGCTTGGGGGTCAGCAGGGGTGGGGAAGGATCGAGCGTCAGGGGGGTTAGTGCAGTGCGCTGTTGCCTGACACCCAGCGGTAGTTGGGTGTCAGCACGGGTATGCTGCCAGAATGGGGAGGGCCTATGTTCAGGGCTCAAGGTTGCCTCTGCGGAGGCATAGTCCATCTGCTCTGCCCATTGCATGATGGTGGGCCAGGGGGCAATCATCAGCAAAATGGAGCTGGCAGGCTGCATGATGGCCCTGCTGCCTCCATGCTGGGTCTGGAGAGACGAGCCCTTCCAAGGAGGGACTGGAGCCGTCTGCCAGCTCCACAAAAAGAAAGTATTAAAAAAGAACATGTACATCACTGTATTTCTTTTTTTTTTAATTTATTATGCTTTTTTGTGCCAGCCTAGCACCAAACTCAGCTCTGGTCATGACCTCTGCTGCCTCCTGCACCCACATGAGCTACACTTCCACTATGCCCCCTGGCTTACCCCCCAGGGCAGGGTCGAGGCACTTACCCATGTTGCGAACGTCAGTTTGGGTTTCAGGGGAGCCAGCCTGGGAGACCATTGAAGGCAGCAAGGAGGGCGTCATGGAGGTGCTTGGCTGGGAATTTTTCTGTCCCCTAAAGGACGTTATTTTTTCCTCAGGGGCGGAGACGTGCAATGATGTCCTGCATCCGCCCCGCCCCTCCTAATGTCCAGATGCTGGTTGCAGTGGAGCCCCCAGCCTCCGCCAGGGGTCCATGGTGGAACCAGACATTCGTCCCCCCTCCCCCCGGAGAAGGAGAGCAGTCCAGAGGACGCTCCATCCATCTCCCCCCGGCCTGCCCTCCAGATATCACTGTATTTCAAAAATCATTTTAACTGTTTAATATTAAAATGGAGTGGACCAAATATCCATTATTACCTCATAATTAATTGTCTGTAGTAGAAAACTGGTATTATTTACCCACTTTCTGTAACAGACCAATCTAGAAAATTCATAGTAATTAGACATTAATAAATTATTGTTTAAATTGGTGTTGTTCTTCATATATTTAAGCAGTAATGCCCGACAGGGTGTGTGTCATGCTGGGATAACGTCACACCTCAGGTGGTTGGGCACGAGGCCGCAGGCCAAGTGCATACAATACCTAAGGCGTGACATTATCCCAGCACGACACACACCCTGGAGGGAATTATTGCTATTATAAAATGGCTTGTTGTTATACAGAATAAAAAAATCATTTTAAAAATGTTTTTGTTAGTGTGGAAAAATATTTTTGTTTTTTAAGAGAAGATGCAACACATGCTATAACAAATCATCCAGTGCAATCAGTCAGGAGGTTCACAGTGCTGAGACTAGAACCGGTGATGTTGTACTGCGATAACATCACGGGTCCAGTCCCAGACTGACCAATCAGATGCCAGCATTCTTTCTTGCCATTGTATAATAAGACAGTTACCAATTGAGTTTTGCTCACCAGCTTGCTTTTGGTGCACCACTCAAAGTTCGCTGTCTACAAAAAAGATAATGAAAAACTCCAGTATTGCCATCCATCCATTACATAGTGCAATGCAATATCTTAAAGCCTTTTTAAAATGGAATTCAGTACACTACTTGAAACCTATTTTTGGTGATAATCAGTTTTGTACTTACAGAGACACTCACCAACATGGGGTCTGTCTGCCATACTAGTAAAGGGGGCCTCTCTCCTTCTTCATCTGCTTTTGAGGAGGGAAACCTGCCTGTTGTCAGGCAGCTGATGCTGCATACCAATAGGAACCATCAGCAGTTTCATGACATCATCCCTAGCAATGGGCGATGCACTTTGCTGCCTGATCCCAACTGAAGGGAAGCTCCCAATTTTCTGCACGAAGCAGACCGCTACAAAAACTGCAGCATAGGAGCCTAGTAGGCTAATAACAGTTTTCAGCATTCTCTGAGTAGATTCAAATTGAACAATTAATGGCACCTACAACTACCACATTTTGTTACTGCTTTCTCTCAGTGTGAACCATGAATAAAGCCTAATCACTATGGGTCTTATGAACAAAAAAAGGATTGCCTACATGCCACGTATCTGAGGCACGTAGGCAACCCTAAGTGGACCCATGGCAGCATTCACAAACAGTGTTCCAGCTAGTTGCACAGTGGATCCCCTGGCTGCATGGGCAGCTATGTGCCACGGGTGGTTGGGGGAGTGTCCAGGGCATGCCTGCACTATGCGCCATTCACAAAGGAGCATAGTGCTGGGCACAGGGGGTGTAAATTAAGATAGCGAGGACTCTGCTGTAACCCATTGTGCACTCCCATGGATAACACCTACCGGCTGCAGTGAGAACAGGAGTCAACCCCCCATGTTGCTCAGACCCACTGGGCAGATGTGGAGGGCTGGGTGCAGCCATTTGGGCAAGTGCCTGTATGTTTTGTAAACCCTGGACTTGCACCTTCCCACAATCCCCTGCTGCTGTGGCAAAAGGGATCCATTCCGGGACCTGGGACAGGCATCCGGTTGGATGCCTGCCCAGGTTCACTTCTCCACACCCGTCCGCCCCCACAAACCTGCGTGCTGGGGGGGGGTCATGAACAGGTGCCCTACGGGTGCTTGTGGTCATAAATACCACACATCCTGCACTTGTCTGGGTCGTGGAGCTAAGCGGGTGGGATATGTGCCTTTGGTGCATACGTTATGCCCCATTAGTGAATAGGGCCCTATATTATCATCTGCTAAATATATTATATGCTTCTACAACAAATGTTAATTTTTATTTATTTATTTATTGAAATGTTTCACCAGGAAGGCACACTGAGCAACAAGTCACTCGTCCCTGGGTGAGACCTGGGGGAAGGGATACAACAGGAATGAGACATAATACAGTCAAGTTACATAGATCAACCTTAACATACAATTATTTAGCTAAATGTTACAAACAGTGGTGTGTACATAGATGAGTTGTGAGAACCAATAATAAGTGCTAGAATAATAAGTGAACAAGTGCTGAACATGAAAGGAAGGGTGGAGCAGAGAGAGAGGATGAAATGAGAGGAGTGAAAGAGTCATATCCCCAGAGAGACCCCTTCAGGATGTGGGAAACCCTGCAAGGGGACTGAGGAGACTAAAGGGGTGTGGAGAGAAGGGAGGATTGCAGTAGGGATTTAGGGAGGGGAGTGAGCGAGGGAGTAAGTTTGAAAGCAACACCTAGGAGGGGAGCTGGGCTAACCCAAGGGAGAACCCTTCAGGATGCAGGGGACCCTGCAAGGGGACAGGGAAGGCCAGAAGATTTCCAAGAATATGTAGAAAGGGGGGATGTGAAAAAAGGAGGCAAGCCTAGGCACAGTAGGACCCTCTCAGGATGCTAAGAACCCTGCAAGGGGTCTGCGAAAGCTAGGGAAAAAGGAGCAGGGGAAGGGAGAAGGTGTGAGAACAGGCTCCTAGGAGGACTAAAGACAATCCCATGGAGAGCTTCAGTAGCTGAGGGTCTATGCAATAATATGGAGAAGGCCAGCGGGGGTAGGAGAGAGGGGGTGAGAGGGTGGTAGATCCAGGGAGGAGGGGGAAGGAAGGAGTAGGTTCTGAAAGGGTCAATAGCTAAATTCCGAAGGGGGAGGATCTGTGAGGAGCTAGGGAAGGAATTTAAGGTATGTCATAACAGGTACAAGTAGGTGCAAGATAGCTGGAGAGGGCACTATTGATGGAGTAGAAGGAGGAAGAGTGACGGATTTGGGGAGGTAGGGCTTTCCACATTTTAGGGAAGTGGTGAGAGTAACCAGACTGGCCGATGAGGGTGGAATGGTGGGAGACAGATAGTGTGTGAATGTCAGTAGATCTAAGGGAGTGGGAAGGAGGAAGGGGTGTTATAAATGAGGGGGAGAGGTAGGAAGGGAGTTCACCCAGCCAGTGTTTGGAGATGAATTTAGCACAGTGAGAGAGGCGCCTATTTGTAAGGGAAGGGAAGGAAAGGGCTTGATAGAGATTGCAGTGGTGGGTGCAAGAGGGAGCATCAAGGGCAAAGCGGCAGAAGGAGTTGAAAAGTGTGTCCATACTGATCAGGGAGGACTTGGGAGCAGCACCAGAGACTATGTCGCAGTAGTCAAAAATGGAGAGGATCATCTTCTGGACAAGCTCACACCTAGCCGCAGGAGGTATGCAACTATGGTTCCTGAACAAGGCACTGAACTTGGGGCGCAATTTTTTCTGGATGGCGTCAATGTGTCCAGAGAAGTTGAGGTGTTGGTCTAGCCATACCCCAAGGTATCTGAAGGAGGAGATTTTCTTGAGTAAAGTCCCATCGAGTGTATGGAAAGTGGGCAGGAAGGGAAGCCTAGAGAATCTCTGCCTAGTGCCAAAGGTCGTGGAATCAGTCTTTTTGGCATTGAGGAATAGCTGATGGTTTGCAAGCCGAGCTGAACTTTGTTGAAGTCATGCTGCAAGCTGGATGTAACCTCAACTGGGCATGAGCCAGATGCATACAGGACAGTATTATCGGTTTACACGTGTATGGCGGTGGAGGGGGAGCAGACAGATGGCAGGTCATTTAGAAAGATGGAGAATAGAAGGGGACCAAGCACAGAGCTCTGAGGGACTCCAGTGCAGATTGGGAGGGATGGCGAAATGTCATCTGCGATCTTAACAGATTGGGTTCTACCAGTGAGGTAGGCCTTAAACCAATAAGTGGCAGAAGGGGTTAGACCAGCAGATGAGAGGGTGCCAAGGAGAAGGGAATGAGAAACAGTGTCGAGCACTTTTGCTTTCTCAGTTCCTATGGATGATCAGTGGGGGGAAGGAACCTTTACAGGTTTAGGAGGTTAAAAGGGGTCACACTGGGGCTGATGTTATTGAAGCATAGGACACTGCAAAATATTATTGAATCTGCTTGTGGCTGATGTTATTGAAGCATAGGACATTACAGAATATAATTGAATCTACTATATGTGGAGAACCAATTGAGAAAGATGGACCATATTAATTATATGAGCTGTATCCACTCTATCTCCTCGTTCAATCCATGGAGTGATGGCAGTGTTTAGTCTGTCCACCATGCCTCCTTTTTCAATAACATATTACCCCAGTCTCCTTCCCTCAATGGTTTATTTACTTTATCAAATGCAAAGAGTCTTAAAGAAGATAATTCATGCTTCTATTGGTTAAAATGTCTGGCCAGGGGGAGGATTTGGGATCTTGATTCTGTATACTGCTCTTACATTCACTAATTCTCAGTTTAAGTGCATGTGTTATCTTCCCTATATACAAAATCCCACAGGGGTTGTTGATGCCATATGTTACATGATCAGAGTCATATGAAATAAAACGTATTATCTGAAATTCGTCATTGTGACTGGTATTAGAAAACTCCTTAATTTTAATCACATTTGAACAGTGGATGCAATGTCCCACAGCTAAAACAACCTTGTGGGTTCTTCCTTAGCAAGTCATGGTTGAGACAGAGGGCGTCCAATGTTGTGTTCTTACCAGTTTTTGCTTGATGCTCTCAGTTTTCCTAACTGTTAACCAAAGTCTGTCATTCCTTCTGTTCTCTGTAGTATATTCCAGTGTTTATTTATTATGCCCGTAATTTAAAAACATTGGTTGCTATATGTTTTCATCGTAGATATTTCATCACTCCTGACACTTTTACCCGTGTCTTTAAGAATGTCATTTCCGTTCACTGATTGTGCTTTTGTTTGTGCTATTTCTAAAGTGTGATGATTATACCCTCCATCATAAAACCTTTGCATCAGTTCTGTACTGTTCTTCTATTTGCCATCAATGCCATTGTTCCACTTGCCTGAAATTCAGACTTTGCTAAATTATAATTTTATTGTTGAGTCTTAATCTGTTTCATGATGGTATTCATATCCTTCTTAACCATCTCTATGTATGTTTCAATATTTGATGGTGTGGGACCTGGGAATAAAAATGTTGATTTTTGCCTTTGAATTTTCTCTTAACGTTTTATCTATTTCATTTTCTCTAGGTGTGGGAGGGTAGTGGGTGTGCAAAAGGAAAACAGACATCTTGTGTCAGGCTTAGCACACAGCTGGTGTGGTTTTATTTGACTATGTCAATTTTGCTTAAAAAGGCAAGTCCTTGAGACCACTTTACAGACAGTACTGGCAGTTCTTTCTCAGAATAGATTAGATTAACCAGACTAATCAAGTAAATCAGCAAGACTCTATCTCTATCTCGTTCTCTCATACAATCAACCAGGTCTTAGTCTGAAACCTGTTTTTCTTAGAGCTCTAGACTGTTCTTCAGCAGTGAGGTCTTTCGCTTACCTAGACAAAAGACAGACTGACTAGCTTCAGATTAACAGGGCTTATATACACCTCCCCTCTGGGTCATATGATCTGCCTCTCTTTTGATGCACAGCTATAAAAGGCCTCATTTTATGGCTGGCTGTCTTCTAAGAAGCAGGGTTCCCTTTAAGGTAAGATTTCTACTTTATTTCATACAAGTACAATGGACACTCAAAACAAGAAGTTATATCACACAAAAGGCACTTAAAGAGGACAGGAAATAATTTATAATTGGCAGCTGTTTATAAAGTCGTTATTCTCAGAAATTATATGCATTCCCCTAAATTATCCATGCTTTACTGTACCTGAATAAAAAGTGATATGAAAAACTGTATTTTGCATTTTTTTGCTTTTATGGGCAGCATTCTGTTATAGTTCTCATCATGGAACCAGTAATTTGGAGATTTAACTATGTCACTATTTGTGCATAGAACTCTAAGCATAGTTCTGATAGGCCAACAGCTCATAATTAGCATTCTGTACACAAACCATGACATAGTAAAAACTCAAAATTACTGGTTCCATGAAGAGGACTGTAATAGCATGCTACCCATAAAAGCAAAACGATGCAAAATACAGTTTTTTTTTATCACTTTTTATTCAGGTACAGTTAAACATGGATAATGTAGGGGAATGCTTATCATTTCTGAGAAAAAAAACTTTATAAACAGCTTCCAGTTAGCACAGATTCCCTGCCCCCTTTAGCATACAACTTACAACAATCCTTTCCTCCTTATCACCTAGTGAGATATTGTGCTTAAACTGTGATTTTATACAATTACCTTTATTTACGTTTGTCTGGGGGGATTCAGAATTTTAATAAATAAACTCCTTTGTTTAAACTAAATACACTTTTTTAATCCGGCTCCTTTTTGGAGTGAAGGCTGGCAAGACTTTTGTCTCGTGGCTCAGCATTTTCTTTGCTGGCCCATGACTTTTCATTACTGGCTGTGTGCTAGCTAAGAGTGCTAGGCTCCTCGCCTGATTTATCTGCTTTCCACCCAACACACAGCTGTTGTAAAGGTGGATCAGGGAGAAAATATATAAATATGTCAAAAGTACTTCTAAGTTTAAAGCTTCTGAGCTGCCTCAGCCAGTTCCAAGCTCCTGGAGTAAAGCTGATCTGTCTTTCTAGTATCCCTTCTGCTAAAACAAAGGCAAGCAGGGATACAAACAACGAGAAAATGCCCCTTTGTTTTCTACGGTGCCATTTTGAGACGTTTCCCAGCAGGGACCTATTTTATTTACAGTTTGACCTTCCAGCAAGGAGGTCACCATGCATTACAGATCTTCTGCTAGGCCCACTTCACTGGGGCCTGAGGGCTTGGACTAATGCTGACGGGAGTGGGGGAGGAAGAGTAACAGAAGAAGAAATAGCCACTGGATGGCTAGTCCAGGGTGAAGCCAAGGAAAGAGAGGAATAAGAGAAAAGACAGAATGAATGTGAGTATATTTTTATCCATTAACTAATGATCTCTTATTTACAGGATGTTCACATTATATCCTGGTTCTGCTTGCTGGTACGCACATCCTGTGTCCTGGAGGCAGAACAGGAGAGTGATTTTATTGTGAGCTCAGTTTTGTAGGCTCTTGACTTGGGAGGGGGGAGGGACTAAAAGAAATTACAAAGGTAAAATGATATGAATTAGGCTGAGGTGGTATCCAGGTTGCTGGTGCCACTAACTGCATATCCCTACAGGTTCTAACCTGATCATTACCTGTGATAGGTCACCTACTGACTCTGTCACACTAGGTCTTCTTCTTTCTTCTGGGGGTGGGATAGTATTAAAATACTGTTTAATTCTAATTTTCTGGAAAAAACATTCTAAGTCAAGTTTCAGTTCAAAAGTGTTGAGTTTTTTTATTCAAGCAAAAGCCAAGCCCCTTATTCAAAATGTTTATCTCCAATACTGTTAACTCTCTACTTGATAGATTGACGACTAAGGATTTTTCCTGATCTGTAGTTTCATTTTGTCTATCTTGGTTTGAACCTCTGTATGTCTTCATTGTGTTGTCCCTGATGTGGATGTTCCTGCTTGTGTTGGGCTTCCTGTGTGCACCCCCCCATTTACATTTGGTCAGGCTCTTTGAAAGTTTATATTGTATTGCCATTTATATGATTGGTGCTATCCCCTTCGTTGTGACCTGAATCTCTGTCTTCCTCAACCCCTTTGATTATAAGGTCTTGGATGAAATTATCTGCATTTTCAACTAGTACCTGTATCTGTGTAGTATAAACTACTATCAAAATCATATAAATCATAGACCTGACTGTCTTTGGGCTCTTTTTTTTCCCATGTGTAGACTCAAACCTTTCTGTAGTCAGTTACAGCTCATTTAAACTTCTTTCATTTTAATTTCTAAGATTATCATCAAACTCCGGCAGTCCCCTCACTAACTTAGATTTTAAAGCATGCAAATCCATACCCGATTTCAAATTTTGTTATGTTGCCCCAATTCCTTCTTGTACTTTTTCTGCTTATTTACAAAAGTTTCAGTTCATAAAAGCATAAAATCATTAGAACATGTGAACACAATTACATTCCAATTCTACATAAAACCTTCAACAGTGAAGCTTAAATATGACTCTACCAATAGTTTTAGACCATGTGGTACTCCGTTTTTTATATTCAGTAAGTGTAACCATGTGCCAATCAAGTCTTATTTCTTTTTGTTTCAATGATTCCAGTTTCCCAATCTCTGTTTTGGTTGCAGCTTGAGTATCTAAATTTCTTTTGCTTTTAATCAAATTAGTAATTCTGGCCTCATCACTGTCTTTGAAAAAGATCAGATTAGGACTCAAATCGGTCACTTTATCTAATTCATTAAAATTAGCCACCCCAAATAGAATGATAATCTGGAGAATGATATCATGGAAATGGGTCTCACCAAACAATCATGCTCTTCAGGTCAGCAGCACTGATGCGGGTTTTAAGTTTATAATTCTGTAAAAGAAATGTCCCAGTGACTTGAAACTTCAACATATTGGCTTATGAACTTTTTCAGAAATGCAGCTGGGGCTGGCTAGCTGGCACAGAGATAGTGCTACCATTGCGATGCCAATGACCCGGGTTCAGAAGCAAATCTGGGCTGTTGGAGGGTCGGCCAAGGGGAGGAGAATCGAGCATCTGTAGGACTGTGCTCCTCCTTGGGGGTGCGCAGAGCCTACAACTCGCCTGGCCCTTGGCGGAAGCTGGGGAAAAAGCAGATTGTGCCAAGATAGATTGGGAGATGTAGCAGACTTTGGTGCACATCACACTGGAGCATGTGGTGTGAACCCTGATGTCACTGCATGTCGGTGCACATCACACTGGAGCATGTGGTGTGAACCCTGATGTCACAGCATGTCAGTGCACATCACACTGGAGCATGTGGCATGAACCCTGATGTCACTGCATATCAGTGCACATCAAACTGGAGCATGTGGTGTGAACCATGATGTCACTGCACGTTGGTGCACATCACACTGGAGCATGTTGCATGAACCCTGATGTCACTGCATGTCGGTTCACATCACATTGAAGCATGTGGTGTGAACCCTGATGTCACTGCATGTTGGTGCACATCACACTGGAGCATGTGGCGTGAACCATGATGTCACTGCATGTCGGGGCACATCACACTGGAGCATGTGGTGTGAACCCTGATGTCACTGCATGTCAGTGCACATCACACTGGAGCATGTGGTGTGAACCATGATGTCACTGCATGTGTCGGTGCACATCACACTGGAGCATGTGGCGTGAACCCTGATGTCACTGCATGTCGGTGCACATCACACTGGAGCATGTGGTGTGAACTCTGATGTCACTGCACATTGGTGCACATCACACTGGAGCATGTGGTGTGCACCCTGATGTCACTGCATGTCATGCCTCCCAGGGTGTAAAACAGAGGGGAAACATCAGGATGATGAGGAGTGCCCGCAAACCCCACACTCAACCAGCTGGGCACACTGACCAGAACTGGATCCATTCTGTGGTGGGGTTTGGGGGGGGGCCCCATGGACCCCGCCAGAGGGGCAAGCCTTGGAGGAAGTCATCGGCAGATAAATCCCGGCAGATGTCAAGGTGATGGAGCTGAAGTGTTCCTCGGAAGGAGTACCAACCTGGGGGGGGGGGGGGGATCCATGACAACTCAACAAATGTGATATCAGCGTGGTGCAAATTAGAGCAGAAAATTCAACATTCAGCAACGCTGTGCTGATAACACATATCAAAAGATAGCTCTCTACCAGTACCAAGCACACAACACCTGCACATTGTCCTTAGCTATGAATCATTGGTACTCTACTCTTTATGCATATTCAGTTGTTTTTATTGGGGGTGGGATCCCATTACTTAATATAATCAACTCCGAGGTCCTACGTAATTCTGAGAAAAGACCAACTTTCCATAGTTGCACAGGTTCACTCCCCACACCACTCTCAAATGCATATCGGAAAAACACAAGCTATGTAAACAACAAGAAAATAAAAAACTACACTTTGGATGATGAGCAACTCAAACCGTTGTCCCGGCATGCCCCAGCTATCCATAGGCTGTCACTCTGACCTCTAAGCCATGCTGACAGCATGCTGACAGGGCACACATTCAGAGGACTTAGAGTGCTTGGCCAGAACAGAAACAGGTTCCAGTACAGTGCAATACCACACAGCACTACAGTTTCCTATTAGTACATACATCTCTCGTGCTGTTTACTACATGGTATTGATCGCATGCTAATACCATTAGCTGAGCAGTCGTGCTACCGACCAGGGGAAGAGAAAAAAATATATAACTGGGGTCCCAAATTCCATGGCTCTTTGGCTCTTTGGGTACTGTCATTTATTTATGTATGTATGTATTTTTTTATGTATGTATGTATTTATTTATGTATATATGTATTTATGTATGTATGTATTTATGTATGTATTTATTTGTGTATTTATGTATGTATGTATGTATGTATGCATTTATTTATTTATGTATGTATGTATTTATGTATGTATTTATTTATGTTTATTTATTTATGTATGTATTTATTTATTTATGTATGTATGTATTTATTTATTTATGTATGTATTTATGTATGTATGAATGTATTTATTTATTTATGGATTTATTATGTATGTATGTATGTATTTATTTATTTATGTGTTTATTTAAGTATGTATTTATTTATTTATGTATGTATTTATTTATGTGTTTATGTATTTATTTATGGATTTATTTATTTAAGTCTTTGATAACCTGGTGAGTGCACTGATCCAAAAGACCATTTTCAGGCATGACCTGGGCCACGACAATGGCACAGATCATAAAAGTGCAAATACAGTTACATGCAAGTAGAAATGCAAGCTGTACTACACAAGTTAAAGAGTATACAAACAAAAAACACAATACACAGTAAGAGAATAACAAGGCAATACCTAAAGTGGGGCTGATTGTAGGGGCGATGCAGAAGGGCTGTGAGTTAAGTGCTGGTAGAGCTTTAGTGACACAGATCATGATAGTTAAAAAACATAGGCAATAGAGGAAAATGCAGCAGCAGGGGCAAAGGGGTAGGATGCTAGGAAGTAAACTTGAGGAGGAAGAGGTATAAAGTGAAGAGATTAGCTAAAGAAAGGAGGGATAGGAGTAGGTAGAGGAAGGGGAGCAGAGAACTAACCTAGGTGGGAGAAGTGGAAAGCGGATGAGGAAGGGGGGCATCAAATGCAAATGATGGAAGTGGAACCCTCTGGTCCTTTAGATAAATTATCAGATTGCTCCAGTATGCTGCAATATTAAATAAAGTAAAACACAAACCTGGGCCGAATGTACAAATAGGAGAAAAAATATGAAACAATGTAAGTTTTATTTTTTCTATTTGGGATTGACTAACCATGAAGTAAATCACAAATGGATAAAAAAATATGGTTGTATTTTTTTCTTAGATGTCAGACCTCTCCATTCCATTTTTCAACACTACATTCACAGTGTTGGATAACTACCCCTTTCTCGACACCAGGTTGCCTAGTGTTGGGTGTTTGCTAGTCCTGTGGTGGGCAACCAACACAGCTCTCCCTCCACTTAATCTGGTCATTATCTCTTGACGCAATGCAGTCACTGTGGAATGAAAAACTGGATCCATAAGCTACAGGAAAACCCCTGAACCCTCCCAAACCCCTCGATGGGCATACAGAGGGACTTAGAGTTTCTTTAGCCAGAAAGGGTTAAATTTGATTACCACTGTTAAGTATTTTGGGGACCAAATTTAAATGCCAAGATTGTGTGGTAATATGGTGGGTAAGAAGGATAGGATAAAATTCGAAAATTCTGATTTTGCAGAATTTTGGCAGAGATTCATGAAATTCCATTATGTTTTGTGGATTTTCACAAACATATTAATTTGGTCATAACTCTGCCATCTGTTGAGGCAGAGACCTGAAAAGTGAAATGTTTTCTTGCTGTTAGGCATCCTACAGCATGTCAGATATCATGACATTTGGATAAGTTGTTGCGAACTTACAATGGCTCAAAATTTGACATTTTATTTTTTGTAAAAGTATGAGAAAATATTTATCTGTTTTTAACTCAGCCACCTGTAGAGCTAGACATCTGCAAATCAGAATGCAGAACTTTCTTTGAAGGATTATAAACTGCTAAATAAAGTGAGATTTGGTTAAGTAATTTATAAGTTGCTGATGTTCATATTTTTATTATTTAATTATTTGTGACATTTTGTAAAAATGTGGATATTTGTTACTTCCCTGCTGTTACAGGTATATACTGAAAATGTGGCGTGTATACCCAATGTCAATGGATTTTGGAATTCAACAAAGCTGGAGAAATTTGGTTCAATAGTTTTAAATATACAGGAGAAATAACATACATTTCTAATGGGTAATATTTTCTCAAACCTTCATGGTAGCATATAAGATAATGGCACTAGAATGAATCTTGTAAAATGTAGCTTTTGCAAAGCACTTATTGCCACCACATTTGATGAGCTGAACTAAGTAGCTTGCAGTCCTGTACTTCCTTCCTGGGTGAGTATCCCCCCTCCCACACACTTTTTTTTCATAGCTTGACCAGATGGATTCAGTGGAACTATGTGTCCCCCTGATAACCTCTTTGTTCTTCACGGTGATGCCGTCTTTAAACAAGCATTTGTCAATGCTGAATGTTGTCTTGCTGGTGTTGGCATTGGTAGTGCAGGAGTTAGAGAGATTCATAGTAGGGATAGCAGTGAAGTATAGAACCGACGTCAACCCACCCACCCTGTAGAGAGACAGGCATTGGGGTGCGTTTAGTCACTGGCCATTAGAGACACAGTGACCAAATACCGCCAAGTGAATGTAGTGAGCACTTTCATTGCCACTCGCACGCCGGGTGAGCAATGCAGTGCTCACTCCACCTGTCATTACCACTTCATGTTAAGGCGGAAAGGCAATGCGAAGTAAGACGAAGTCATTGTTTTTAATGGACTTTGCGTTCCTCATTATGATTCTAAGTGATCCACTTGGTGTTTCAGATTTGGCAGCTCCCCAACACATCACATGGCTTACAGTACTGTAAGTCACATGCTCTTTAGCTAGGCAAGAAGGAAATGAGTCATACAAGCAGACACTTTTACTTTCTCCTGTGCAGACGGAGAGAGAGGAGTGTATTTTGTGACTGCTGATACTTTGAGATCAGAGCGAGGAGGAAATTTAAACTTTGATTTAGACCCAACAGCCTTTTTAAAAGCTACATTTTGTTGTCTTTTCTGTACTCTTTTTTACTTAATTTGTTCTTTCTGTAAATTTTATTTTTCTTACTTTTATAAGTAGTTAGTTGTTTGAACCCCCCCCCAGAAGCAGGACCGGCACCACCTCCTGTCCTGACTCTGAGGCAGTTGAACCACCACCACCTTGAACCACCACCACCACCACCAAGTCCAGCACCAGGTCCTCTGGAGCAGGATGTGCCTGTTTCCCTGGGTCCAGGTGTGGTTCCCATCCCTGTTCAGCACTGTGCCAGTTCATCTGGCCCTCCCCTGCCTGTGCCTGGTCCTCCCCGCACCTCCATTGTTTGGCAGTTTTTTGACTGTATTGGGGGGGACAGCAGTTTGGTCAAGTGCTGCCTATGTGAGGTGGAGGTGCACCGTGGCCCCCGGGGGACTCACCTGGGGAATGGGGACCAGCACACCCATATGCTCAATCACCACCAGTTGGAGTGGCAGGCTGCCACAGAATGGACTATGCCTGCACCTGCTGGCCATTCTGTGCCAGAGGGTGCAGCTGTGCATGGCAGCATCCCTAAGAAGAGGAGGGCCACAGTAGCACCTGCTGCTCCACCAGGATCGCATAGAGGGACATCAGTTGCAAATTATGTCCATGCTGAAACTGCTGCTGGATCACCATGGGATCCCACATTAGTTTTTTTTTCCTCACACCACGTGTCCCCCACACCTTCCTTGCCGTGTTATTAAAAGTATCCTCCACCATCCCCGACCCTTGTATGTAATCATGCCCTTTTTATAAGTCTCCAGCCATGCGTGACACTTTGTATTCTGAGCAGTGCAAGTATACTGTGTTAAACTGCATGTATACAGTCAGTCTTCTTTCCAGTCTGTGTATGTACTGCAGACACTGTCCAACTTCCTGACTTAAAAACACTTATTAATGAGTACAATGGTGGGGTGGTGAAGCCTGGAGAGATACTATAAAACAGGCTTACAATACATCCAAGTAACAAGTAAAAAAATTAATATGATTCGTGACGTAATCGTAAAGCATGATTTGTGACTGCATTTGTGACCATGATAATGAAGAAATGCGAATGCCTACTGCTGTACTTCAGTGGGCCCTGATGAGGTGTGGCACAAAACTCCCCAACTTAAAAACACTCATTAATGAGTGCAATGGTGGGGTGGTGAAGCACGGAGAGATATTACAAAACAGGCTTACAATACATCCAAGTAACTGTTAAAAAAGATTAATGTTGTGATTCATGACGTGATCGTAAATCATGATTTGTGACTTCATTTGTGACCATTATGATGAAGAACGTGATTAGTATCACGAGTGACTCGTGATGATGGTCCTGACTTAAAAACACATATTAATGAGTACAGTGTTCATGTAGAATTATGCACCATACCTGTCCAGTACTCTCAAGGGAAGCCAAAGAAGCAACTGTGACTTAAGTAAGAGATGGAGATTGGACCCTAAAGAGATGCAAATGCACAGACAGATTAAGATTGCGCTGTGCACTGAAGAGCTGCAGATGCAAAGGCACAACACCTAACCAGTGCTCACCATCAGAAATTCAAATCTGGAAAAGAATTCCTTTGCTGGTTGGGGCAGGCCGCGGAGGGTGGGGGGGAGTGTACTGCACTGCTGCAGCAACAGTCACTAGTACTAGTACCAGTAAAGATACCACAAAGAAGTACAACAATTACACAGCTAAAGTGGATAGCAGGTTCACATTGCTGAAATTATGTGGCACAATAAAAGGTGTTTGATTTGATGACACGAGTCACACACATACTCACACACACACTAAGTAATGCGTAGCAAATTGAAAACTTCAGTAATATAACCGCATATGTTAAATAAACTAAAATTATGCACTGCTGCACCACAACAATCAGCGAAAAAAGTCAAGAATTATTGAAAATATTACTGTGTGTACATTAACACAGTTATACAAGAAAAATATTACCAAAACAGAGAGCACTGTCTTTTTCTCCAAGTTAATCTACCTACACCACAGATACACCCCTCCCCCAAAGCACACTTCCACTGTCTCTCAGTACATAGACTGAATATTGTACATTAACATTCAAAATCCACGCACAAACAATAAACGCTCGATGATATGAGCACAGGATGGTTTCATATTATAACCCCTCACCCCTGCCTTTTTGCCAAAATGATAGGTGGCATGCTGTTGAAGCTGACAGCAGTACCTGGTGTGGACTGGGTTCGGGGAGGATGAGGTTACTCGGCACAGAGGAGCCTAGGTTTGGCTACTCTGAACAGGGGCACCCAAGTAAATCCGAACACAGGAAGCAATAACTGTAATGTCCAGAACCAGGAATGGGATTCTTCAGTGTGGCTTTTATTCACATCCAAGCTGAGCAAACAAAGCATAGACGGACCCCCACGGGGCTACATTCCTGGTAATGCAGATTAGAGACAACAGAACACTTTATCACCATTTCTAACCCTCAGGCTCTAAACCCACCAGGCACACAGCCCGGACTTGCATGCAGCTTAGGGTACACAGCCTGACTTGTACACTACTTGGGTTTTCCCCACTGGCCCGGCTCCCCTGCCGGCCACTTGATCCGCAGTTCATTTGAGGAATGAACCAATTATCCAATTCGCGATCCATTTGAGGAATGAACCAATTATCCTGTTGTGGCTCCCCAAACCACATTAGAGTCTTCAACTCCTAGAGAGAATTTTCCTTACAGTCCCATGTCTGGATACTTCCCTCATCACTGGCTAAGTGCCTGAGGCAAAGTAGAAATCCACAGAAGAAATCTGTAGAGGTGGACCTGGTCACTAAAGATGGGGGGCCACCCAGCTCCTGCTCCCACAGCCCATACCCAGCCATTTCTCTGGAAACTGAACAATTCCTTTACTGAACTTTCAAATGTAGATTCTGAGTAGACGTCTGTCACATCTCCTCTACATATTATTTGCATCCCAACAAATTCTGGACTTGAACCTTCTTTTAACTTGCTTAGCCCATTACTCTAGGCTTCCCAATATTTAGTAGTTCAATCCCCACATTGTCACACAAGTCCCAGGGTGAAAAACATAGGCCCTTTTAGCAAGAGCAGACACTCACCCTCATGTTGCAGGTGCCCCACAGGCGACTCACAAATCTTCTTGTACTCCTAAATAAACTCTGGAAACACATAGGCAGCTTTTCCTTCACAAGCAGAATTAGGGGGTTGCCCCAGGAATCTGCAGGGAAACCTTTCCTGCCCCCCCGAAGGGAGGGGGCACTGAGACCCAAAAACAGCAGTCTCCACCACTTCAGTTATCTTCTGTGTCTCTCTTTAAGGTGGAGACACACACCCTTTTAAACTAAAAGTAGCCCTCTGTCAGGGCTGAGGCTCCTAGAGCCTTCACTGAGCTGCTTTCTCAGCAAGCTCCCAACTTCACACTTCACTCACTGACGACTGACTTCAAAACCTCCCAACGTTCTAATCAACTCCCTTGCTGCAGATTCCAATGTGGCTCATGCAGCTGCGATAGTTCTACTGGTGATGTCATCCCTCAGTCTCAGCTGAGACTGAGAACAGAGTGAGACAGTGTGAAACCCATTTAACTGGAGTTTCACAAGCTGCCTTCCCTGCCTACCACTAGGTCTTACTGGGATTCTAGTAACCCCGGGTAACAAGGGGGTTATACTATAATTGCAGAACTAAAGTTTCAGCAAAACAAATGACCCAAAAAGGCTTTTTTAACAGCTTTTAAAAGATTTGAATTGCAGAGAGCTCTCAGAGCAGATTGTCTCCTACAGCTTCATACACACACTACCCCAAACTGAGGCTGTGCAGAACAATGTAGACCCCATGTGACCTGAAATCCCATGAATCACTGCAAAATTCCCCTTTGCAGCATAAAAACAAGGTGAAATGAGGCAGAGTACATTGTTTTCAATGTACTTCACCTTACGAATTGGTGGAGTACTGGTTTGGGAAGGTGGAGTAACACAAAGTCATTGTTTTCAATGGACTTTGCGTTACCCATTATAACGCAAAGTACTCCGCTTCACGTTGCGGAGCACTCTGCAAATTCGCCTTCACTCTGCGAATCACTTCGCGGAGTGAATTGGGGCCACTTCGCACACCACTACTGGCCATAACGCTCATGCCATTTCACCTCACCCTATCCTGCAGAGTCTGACAAGTGTCGCGTTGTGCCTTGGGGTCATCGGGTCTTATGCTCACCCCATTTCATAAGGAAGTATGTTGAGATGGGTGCAACATAGGAGAATGGGTTGAACTTTGGGGCTGAAGAGTCCAAGGCACACTTTGATGCCTGTCAGTGACTGCAGGGTGGAGGTGGAGGACCAATGGTGTGAGCACTACAGCAGACTATCCAAGGACACACCCCTGATGCCTGTTAGTCTGTACAGGGTGGGATGTAATGGCTAGAAACCCTAACATCCTGGGCGTTTGTTGGTATCTGCACTCCAAATTTTAAAACATGGCCTTTTTGTGACCCCACCTCATGAAAGCATTTGGGACCTCTGCTCATGAACAGTGGCCCTGTGATTTTGTTAATCTGTCTCGAACGTTGATTTCCCACAGTGACCGCGCCATTCTGCACCACATTAAAATGTCAGCTGCACTATTGATGAGGAGGTGTGAAGAGATGCCAATGTTGAAAATCTGGAGTGAAAATAGTAAACATTCTTGAAGTTACGAGTGTGCGATGCACAGTTTTCACACATGCTCGTAACTTCAAGAATGTTTAATATTTTCCCTCCAGATTTCAACACATTCATTTAGTGGGGTTATTTCACCAAACGTTTAACATAGCCATTTTGGGACCTCTGCTCATGAACAGTGTCACTATGATTTTCTTAATCTGACCCAAATGTTGATTTCCCACATCGACTGCACTATTGTGTGCCAGATGTGTGAAACTGCATTTCAGGCAGGATGTGACAAATGACAGCTGTACTGTTCATAAGAAGGTGTGCAAAAATGACAATGTTGAAAATCTGGAGTGAAAATATTACAAATTCTCGAAGTTACAGCTGTGCGTGGACACTTTGCAATGCACGCTTGTAACATAGTCATTTTATGGAATTTTTTCACCAAATTTTCAACATAAGCATTTTGGGACCTCTGCTCATGAACAGTGTTATTGTGATTTACTTACTCTGTTCTGAACATTGTTTTCCTACAGTGAATGCGCCACTGCATGCCGGATGTGTGAAAACACATTTCGGGTAGTATGTGGAAAATGATAGCTGTACTGTTCATAAGGAGGCGTGAAAAAATGGCAATGGTGAAAATCTGGAGTAAAAATATTAAAATTATCGAAGTTATGAGCGTGTGTGGAAACTGCACAACACACGCTTGTAACACAGTCATTTTATGGACGTTTGTCACCTAATTTTCAACATAGACATTTTAGGACCTCTGCTCATGAACAGAGTCCCTGTGATTTTCTTAATCTGTCTTAAACACTGATTTCCCACAGCGACCACGCTATTCTGCATGGGAAGTGTGAAAACACAATTCGGCCAGGATGTGAAAAATGACAGCTGTACTGTTCATAAGGAGGTATGAAAAAATGCCAATGTTGAAAATCTGGAGTGAAAATATTACAAATTTGTAAAGTTACAAAGGTGCCTGGAAACTATGCAACACACGCTCATAGCACAGTCATTTATTAGACTTTTGTCACCAAATGTTCAACATAGGCATTTTAGGACCTCTGCTCATGAACAGTGTCACTGTGATTTTCTTAATCTGTCCCAAACACTGATCTCCCACAGTGACCGCGCTGTTCTGTGCCAGAAGTGCGAAAACACATTTCGGCCAGGATGTGAAAAATGATGGCTGTACTGTTCATAAGGATGTGTGGAAAAATGCCAATGTTGAAAATCTGGAGTGAAAGTATTACAGATTCGCGAAGTTATGGGCGTGTGTGGAAGCTGCGCAACGCACACTCTTAAAACAGTAATTTTTTGGATTTTTTCACCAAATTTGCAACATAGGCTTTTTGAGAGCCCACCTCATGAACAGTGGCACTGTTGTTTCATTAATCTGTCCCACAAGGTTATTCCACTCAGTGACCAAGAAATCACCTTTTGGGATGGAATAACGCAATGACAGTGACTGAATTCATGAGGAGGGGTCCCAATAACTCCACATTGACAATTTGGTGCCAAAATTCCCCAAAATGCCTGAGATATGCATCAAAGTTGAATAAACCCTATTTTTGTCATTATGCAGCTTACCGGCATTTCTTAAGTTCGCGGTTGGCTTTGAAGAGTGCAGACGTGTTCCCGGTCCACCAAAGATCATAATGCTAGGCTCCAGAGGTAAGTATGGGGTGAAGGGGTGGGGGGGAGGTGGGGTATGCAGTGGGTGGGTGTGGGTTGGGGGGGGGCCGTAGACAGTGAGGGACTGTTTTCTACTTTACAGGTTAAAAAAAAATTACACATAGCAGGAAGGTTTTTTCTTTTGACAGGTACATTTGGCTTGCTGGGGTAGGCTCCCAGCATGCCACCTGCATGTTTTGGGGTGGGAGGACTAGAGCCAGTGGGGACTGGGCACCCCATTGGCAAATAAAAAAGGGTGTTTGGCAGAGGGATGATGCCTAGGGGGATTGGGAAACTCCCTTGGCAAACAACTGGCATGGGACATGATGCAGGCGGGGATTAGGCTTCCCCATCAGCAAATGAACTGGGGAGGGGGGGCATGATGATGCCGACAGGGGGACTGGACACCCCCGATGTTGGCCTTTCTGGGGACTGTGAGAGGTGGACGGCACGGTTGCCGCCATGTGTCATTGAAATGTTACACCAGGGAAGGCACACCCTGCAATGAGATGGAGCTCCCTCACTGCAGTGTCTAAAATGTTTCAAGTTGGTGGCACACTTTGTAACTGCTGTCATAGACAGCGTGCAGTCTCATTCGTGCCACACAGTCAAACCTGAAAAAGCAGTGGCGCCACGGACCACAACACAACCATGCCTCTAAAACCTGCTCTTCCACGTCAAGCAACCCCAGTAAGTTGTCTGCACTGTGCGTGCAAGACTACATAAAAAAGAGCCACCTTTTCCTGTCAAACCTAGGAGGCAGTATAGCACTGTGAGGAGGCAGTATAGTGCAGTGGTTTAAGGCTCTGAGATGCAAACCTGGAGACCTGGGTTTGAAACCCACAGCCCCCACTTGCATACTGTGTGACCCTGAGCAAGTCACTTAACTTCCTTGTGCTCCCTGGTCACACCTGTAAACAAGCTTCAGCTTAGTGTGTCTCTCCTGGTTAACAAAAAAAAAAAAAAACTATCTAATTGGATAAGCTGGAATTCCTCCTTCTTGGTACAGTACCTCACTAATTTCCTTTTCTAGGTTTCTATGAGTGCTTCAAAGTTCTAGACTTTCAAGTACATCATACTCAGGTGAGTCAAAACTTACGGAGTGTGATTCTTATACAGCTTGCTTTCAAGTCACAGTTTTTGTCCCTGCATGCTTGCTTTCTCCAGCTGGGATTCCACTATTCTTGGGCTGTCCATCTCAGCTGTCCTTCCCTTGGTGTTTCCATGCATCTAATTCCTGCCACTTGTGACCCCCTGCATCATCTGCCTCCTCAATCCCTATCCTTTCATTTAAATTGCCCTAATTGACCTGTCCCCTGGCATGACCTGTTCCTTTCTTCTTCTGGGCACAGTTGCATCCCTTCCTATACATGCAGGCATTCCTTTCCATGGAATGCCTTCTAACTGATTGGAAAAAAGACCCTCTCTTTTTCAACAGAATCCTAGCAAGTGTTAACTTGTCTAGTTTCTCTCACTGTCATTCCTGACATGTTCCAGGACCATGGAGAAGATCCCTCTGGTCATGTTTCCCCTTAAAAACATAATTCACATGGCCTTGAAACTTGTACTCCCAGCCATAGTGAGCAGCAGTAGTAGTAGTAGTAGTAGTAATATATTTTAATAAAGCTATGAATATGGATAATCTAACTGAGCAGACCTCATTTTCAAAGGGGTCTTTATTACATAGTTACAGAGGAACAATATCACACAAATTTGTACAATACTCAAAAGGACAGTTACATATTGTATACCATAAGGACAGTTACATATTATCTACCAAAAGGACAGTTACATATGTCACAAACCCACTCTTGAGGGTCAGGCCCACTGAGCTCACAGTGACCACACTTAAGTGCAATCCATGAACAGGGGAGCAGGGATACCCTTCTAATCCTTTAGAATGCTTGCCGAGGTCACAACTGCACCTCTTCCCCAAGGATCCAGGGCATCCCTCTAACTCTGGATAGAGGAAACAATACCAGTGGCTAAACATTATCCATTCCTTGGCTACTGCATACAGGAGGAAGACCCAGGTATCACACTCTCTTCGGGGTAGCAGCGAGGAAATGGACAAGAAAATGGTAGGAGACAGCATTAGAATGGCAGAGAAAGGGGAGATATTGTTGATGGGAGACCTGAATATGCCAGATGTTAACTGGATCACATTTGCTGCAGCCACATCCAAGAGCAGAGTCATCCTCGATGCCCTACAGGAGGCATGCTTCAGGCAGCTAGTGTTGAAACCCACTCGGGAGGAAGCAGACTTAGACCTGGTACTCTCAAATGCAGACAGTGAGAGGATCTTGAATGTAGAAGTGGGTCACCATCTGGGAACAAACTACCACCAGACAGTGTGGTTCACAATAAATTCAGCCATAGAATCAAGCCATAATAAAGCAAGGGCACTGGACTTTCGCAGGGCTGACTTTGGCAGAATGGGAGCGTGCCTAAGGAATGCACTAGCAAAAGGGCAGGAAATGGGGAGGGGTGGAGGAACAATGGGGAAAAATCAAAACTGCCATCACATAGGCAACAAGCCTTTGTGTGAAGCAAATAAACAAAACAAAATGATGGAAAAAAACACTATGGTTCTCAAAAGAGGTGGCAGGAAAGGTTAGGGAGAAAGAGACAGCATTCAGAAAGCATAAGGAATCACAGAAGGGGCAGGACAGAGAACTCTGTCACTTAAAGCAGAAGGAAGCAGGGAAGACAATCAGAATAGCAAAGGCCCAAACCAAGGAAACGATAGCCAACTCAGTTAAGAAGGGGGATAAAGCCTTTTACAGGTACATTAGTGAGTGAAGAAAGACCAAGGGAGGGATAGTGAGGCTTAATAAAGGGGAGGGGGGTGGGCAGAGGGTGACAGTGAAAAGGCAGAGATACTGAACAAATACTTTTGTTCAGTATTCACAAAAGAAGAGGAGGGGGGTGGACCTAAATGAAACAATAGAAGCATTCAAGATCGGAGGGTAGCTACCAGTCCATTCATAGAAGAAAGGGTCCTGAAAGAACTCCTGAAACTCAATATGGACAAGGCAATGGGGCCTGACAGGATTTAACCCAGAATTCTGAAAGAACTAAGGGGAGAACTAGTGACACCACTGACTATCCTTTTTAACAAATCATGGGAAGATGGTGTGGTACCTGAGGACCTGGGGTCACAATTATTAAAACTGGCAGAGTTATTGACCATCTGTTGCAGTTTTGCAAATCACACTCATAATTTTGGGAGGTTTCCATATTTTGATCCCAAATTTTCAACGTTGCTTTCTTATTAGCCCACCTCATGTATGTCACAACTGTCATTTTTCAGATCCTGCCCAAAATGTGTTTTTGCACCTGTGGTGCAGAATGGCATTGCAGTTGAGCAGAGTTATGTTTTGGTGGGGATTTGAAAATTTTCTGCACCGGGTACATGAGGTGGGGTAATACTATGGCTATCTTAGCAGTTTGGTCACTGTTGTCCTATTAATGGAAGTTCAGGGGCTGGAGGGCCCTGTGTTTCCCCACCATACATACGCATCTATGGAGGGATGGGAGCACAGGGCCTGGAGGGTCCCTGCAGCTCCCACAGATAAATAAGGATCATTTTTTATTCTCAAAAATAAAATTAGTTGCAAAAACTAAGTTAATGCATCAGTTAGGGTTAAGCGACACAAGTAGGAAAATGAGATGTTAGGGTTTCCTACCTAACACCCCACCCACCCTGCAGACACCGACAGGCGTTGAGGTGTGCCTTGAGAGATCATCAGCCCTAATGCTCACCCCATTCTCCTACACTGTACCCATCTCAGCTTATTTACTTATCGAATGGGGTGAGTGTTGGGTTGATGACCCCAAGGCACACCCCTGATGCCTGTCAGTGTCTGCAGGAGTAGGCCTGTTGACCACAATAACTTTACACACCAATATCTGTTGGTGTGTGGAGGGTGGGAGCATGGGGTTGGGGTGGTAGGGGTGGAAACACTAACATTGAATTTACAAACTTTTGCCGCTGTGCTATCAACCCTAACTGATGCATTAACAATGTTTTTTTGCAATGAATTTCCCTTCTTTTTGAGGCAAGGCAAGGCAAATTTTATGTTTTAGGTGCCCAATTCCAGAGGATCTGGGTGCCATAAAATCAAAATTCATCAAAAAGCAGTTAAAACACAATAATTAAATTATAAAATATATCAATTAATACTTAATAGCATACCACCCAAAATGGGAGGCCTGACCTAGCAGCAGATTCCTGAAGGGGGCATACTTTCAGAATGTCTTGGGAGCAGTATCTAAAGGACAGTGTCTGGGAATGCCTGACTGAATAAAAAGGTCTTGAGGTGGGCTTTCAGTGCCTCAACTGAAGAGGCCTCCCTTACTGATGGAGAGAGTGAATTCCACAGGATGGGGCTGGCGACACTAAAAGCTATGTCACCGGCAGTTTATAACCTTGTCCTGGGAATCACAAGGAGACACCTAGAAGAGGACCAGAGGGAACTGACCAAGGTAGTAGATGTTTGAAGGTCCAACAGGTAGCCAGGGTCCAGTCCACGTAGGGCCTTAAGGTGAACAAGCCCACCTTAAAGAGAACCCTACACTGAGCCAGCCAGTGCAGTTCATGCAGCACCAGGGTGATGTGACAGTATTTTGGCTGTTCCATCAACAGTCTGGTCGCTGTGTTCTGCACTAGCTGCAGTTGGTGGAGGGTGTCTCCAGAGACCCCGAGGTAGAGCGCATTACAGTAGTCAAACCTTGATGTCATGAAGGCATGTACCAAGGTGGGGAGGTCCATGGGTGGAACTAGGTGTTTGATCCTAGCAATATTCCTCAGATGGTAAAAGCTGGCCCAGAAGATGGACGACACCTGAAATTCAAGTGTCAATCCACTGTTAAGGATAATGCCAAGATCGTGCACTATAGAGGAAGCCTTCAATGGCACAGACCCCAGAAACAGTCCAGTCTCTGCACCAGAGGCCATCCTATCACGTCTCCTGTTCGACTCCATCACCAGCACCTCCATCTTATTGGGGTTCAGTCGCAACCAGCTGGAGGCCATCCAGTCATTGATTTCGGCCAGACAGTTGTTCAGTACATCCACTGCATTGGATGTACTGGGGGAAAAGGATAGAGACAGCTGGGTATTATCAGCATAGCAATGAAAATCCTGACTTTACTTCCTAATGATCTCACCCAGGAGCAGCATGTACATGGCAAATAACACTGGTGACAAGACCGAACCCTGAGGTACTCCACAAGACAGAAGGCTAAGGGAGGAGGAGAAATTCCCCATCACAACCCGTTGCCTCCTGTTTGTGAGCTAGGACTCAAACCAGCAGATGACAGTGCTGGAGAGTCCACAAAATTCCCTCAGGTGGTCGAGCAACACAACATTTTGAGAAAGAGTAATGGAAGTGGTATGTGGTTGTGGGAGTATGGGCCCTCCAGGCCCTGTACTCCCTTCATGCTGTCCATTTTTGCATAACAGTATGTGTATGTGGAAGCGGGGGCCCTCTGAGCCCTGCGCACCCACTTACACATAAATACGGAGCCATACAGCAGCCCTACAGTGCTGAAAAGGAACCCTTGTAACAATAATTTGGCAATATCACAGTAACCGTAGCACCCATGAAAACATTCCACTGCAGTTGTAATCATTACTTCAAAACCTCTACACAAGCTTAGTTCATCTAAAGGTGGACTAAGATAGCCAGAGCCAAAAATCCGTGTCTTGAACTATTTCCATGATCGGACACCGAAAGGTGCCATAGACACCGCAATGTTATGCTATGAGAAAGTTTTTGTAGTTCAGAATGCCATAACAATGGAACCAGTATAAATCTTTTCACCAAAGCATCAAAACGCACTTCTGAGGGGGAAGGGCTTGCCACCCTGTAAATTTCAGCCCTAAAGTCCTAACCATTTTTTGGCTGTAAGGTGGCAAAGAAACTGTTATATTGTATCTGTGTACCAGCCTACTTTGCGAAAGTACTTTGTACTTTGCGAAAGTACTATTGGTTTACATGGGGTACTTCCACAAAAGCGCTGGGTACTTTTGCGAAAGTCCCCCCATGTTAACCAGTGGTACCTTTGTGAAAGTACACAGTTGTGTCACGAAGGTACCATTGGTTGACATGGGGGACTTTCACAAAATTACCAAGTACTTTTGAGAAAGTACCCAGTACTTTTGCAACAGTACCCCATGTTAACCAATGATAAAGAACACAAAGAGTGGTGGTAAATGGGTTATAAAATGGCAGAGTAAAATCAGGTAATCTGATTGGCTCCTATTTATGTGTAAAATACAGTTTACACATGGGTAAAAAAAAAAGGACTGCTCAGCAGTGAAGTCTGCAACACAGATCAATGGGCATTTTGAACACGGCATTTTAGTTGGCCCTGTACTGCCAGAGCTGATCCTCCACACAAACATGGCTGCTACCTTTACACTGTAAAAAAACTTCAATTGGGCCCTAAAAATAAAACCACCTTAAATAAAAAATAAAATAAATGAATTAAATGCTATTTCCCTGATTATCACATTCTCCTTACATACATAAACAAATTAGAAACAATAAGTATTGTTTATAGTTTTCATTACAACTGTTTCTTTGCTGACAGTCAAAATCCTCCTTCTATCTTTAACTGCTTATCAGGGAACTCTCTTCTTCTTGACCTGACAGTGAGATATCTGAGTCTCTGGCTGTAACAAAGGCCTTTGTTTTCTCTGTGTGTAGTGTGTTGGGAGAGAAACATTCTGCCAGTGGAACTGAGCAGAATTTTGAATCCATGTATTCCACGGTAAACATTCCATATCTTGAATGTGTGGAACAACAGAGAAAAAAAAAAACAGGAAGAAGAAAGTAGGCAATAGTACAATGACATCATCAATGACATCACTTGCAGTGGGCGGAAGGATTATTTTGTCACAAATGCACAATCCTAATTTAATTTGCCAACAGGGGTGCCCAATCCCCCTCAGCATAATGTGCCCCCCATTTCTTGTTTGCCGAGGGGGTGCCAAATTCCCCTTGGCTTATGCGACCCCTCCCAACTCTGTATGTGCTGGCGGAGGTGCCCAGTCCCCGTCAGCTACAGATCCCCCTCCCATCAAACACACATGTGGCATGCAGGGAGACCACCCCCAGCGTGCAAAAGTACCTGTACAAATAGAAAACGTTCCCGCGTTGTTCTTTCTTTCCTGGTTTAACCTGTGAATCAAAAAACGGTCTCTCGTTGAGTTCGGTGCCCCCTCCCCCAACCCGCAGCCATCCTCTGCGCACCCACCTCCCCACACCCCACTCACCCCATACTTACCTCTGGAGCCTGGCGCGACAATCTCTGGTGGAGCTGGAACACGCCTGCACTCTTCAAAGCCGACCGCTAACTGAAGAAATGCCAGTAAGCTGTATAATGGCATAAATGTTTTTTTTTTCAACTCATGTAGATATCTCAGCCATTTTTTTGACTTTTGCCACCAAATTTTCAACATGGGGTTTTTGGGACCCCTCCTCATGAATTCAGTCACTGTCATGGCGTTATTCAGTCCCGAAAGGTGATTTTGTGGTCACTGCGTGGAATCACCTTTTGGGACTGAGTAATGAAATGACAGTGTCGCTGTTCACGAGGCGGCCTCCCAAAAAGCCTACATTGCAAATTTGGTGAAAAAATTCCAAAAAATGACTGTGTCACGAGCGTGCATTGCACAGTTTCCACACGCACTCATAACAACACCATTTTGTAATATTTTCACTCTAGATTTTCAACATTGGCATTCTTTCATACCTCCTTATGAACAGTGCAGCTGTCATTTTCACATACTGGCTGAAATGTGTTTTTCGCACTACCGGCGCAGAATAGCACGGTTGCTGTGGGAAATCAGTATTTGGGACAGATTACGAAAAACACAGCAACACTGTTCATGAGCAGAGGTCCTAAAATGCCTATGTTGAAAATTTGGTGACAAACGTCCATAAAATGACTATTTTTTTTTAATTTTTTTATTTTTTTCACTGCGTAATGTTACAAGCGTGTGTTACACAGTTTCCTCGCACACTCGTAACTTTGACAATTTTCACTCAATATTTTCAACATTGTCAATTTTGCACACATCCTTATGAACAGTACAGCTGCCATTTTGTCAGATCCTGCCCGAAATGTGTTTTTGCGCAAGTGGCGCACTATGGCGCGGTCGCTGTCGGGAAATCAATGATCAGGACAGATGAAGGAAATCATAGTGACAGTGTTCATGAGCAGAGGTTCCAAAATGCCTTTGTTGAAAATTTGGTGAAATAATTCCGCTAAATGACTGTGTTACGAGTGTGCATTGCGCAGTTTCTAAGTATGCTTGCTTGTAAATTCGAGCATTTTTAATATTTTTCACTCAAGATTTTCAACTGTAACCCCCCCTGCAAATGTGGGTTCCCAAAAAGTCTCCCAGGAGCTTGCTTGAATGCTCCAAGTCTGGATGGTGTTTGGCGTCTAAGCCGTTTATCTGTGAGTGCTTTTAGAGCCTCTGGTACTGTCTCTTTAAGAGCTGTCTGCCTGCAGACATAATTAATTTGGATGGGGGTCTGTGTGTTTCCCTGCTCAAGTCCCGTTCAAGCTACTGCCAAATTGCTCAGTTTCTGCCTTCGCTAAGTGGGCAGAAGGAGTACTCTTCAAAGATGTAATTGTTTGCTTGTAACCTGTTAGAGTAATAATGAAAATGCAGTTTGTTTTAACCTGCTTTCTTGTAGCAAGGACAGTGCAGAGTAGCTCCCTCATGTTGGTTCTGAACTGCTGAATTGGACCAATCATTATGGGGATCTTTTAAAATGGAGCCTGCTCTGAGCGAATCAGAACTTGGACTCTCCTCTGGAGCCAGCCACAATGAGACTGTATGGCAGATGCCTCTGCGAATTGTAGTTTGGACTTTTGCGCCTTTTTGCACCAACAGGGGGAGTCTGATTGTGAGTGACAGCCAAACCAGCCAACTGAACTGGGAGGAACTCAAAGGAAATGCCCGGCTCTGTCTACTGGAAAGATCAGATGAGTTGAGACAGTGAAGAAAGAAGGAGCTATATGCTTCTGCGGTGTATAGTTTTAGCACAGTAAGCGCGTGTAAGGCCCTGAGTTTCAGTCTGTAGCCTGTGCAAGTCCCTGTTTGGACTGAATCCAACCTGTGAAGAGAATCAAGGAGATCTGAAAAGCAGAAACCAGGCTCGCCCTGTAGAAGACTGGAGAAATTGCTGAATCCCGCTCGGTCTGTCAGGAACTGAATCTGCTGTGTGTTCTCCCGGGTATTGTGCAGTAATTGCGATCGGGATTGAGAAGCAGCCTGCCTGGTATAGTACTTTCCTTTTACATATAAATGTGCATAGTGCTTATGGGGAATCACGTTTCAAATCCCCTGTACAGTGAATTGAGTGCATGAAGCTGGAAGTAAACCCCAGCTTAATCCAGACTACATCCATTTGCTCTAAACTGCAGTGGGATCCAGTCACAAGGACCTTGTCCACATGGTCTGCTCCTCCTGGCAATCCAGGACAATCCGCCTTTCATCCAGTTTCCAGCATTGAGTTTGTGAGTACAAAGCAGGGTAGCTCCCTGCCATCTGTTAATCAAATTGCAAGTGTGTTATCTAATTGTTGCTTTTTTCATTTCTTCACGAACTGAGCCCTCCGGCTCCGGATTACAATTGGGTATTGTGCAAATGTTTTTTCCATCACAGGGCCCCAACCAGCTGCACCGATCCTGGCTAGCCCTCCCCACCATCCTGGGTACCCAGTGAAAGTGACAATTTGGGACTCTGAATATGCGCACAGTACTGTGATTATTAATGTGTTTAACCTAATTAACCTGATTTCCCCCTTCCTTGTTAGAGCTCCTTAAATAAATCAGATCTGTTGGTTTCAGCAAAGTTACACTGACTGAGGTATTCATTTATGTTAAAGTATTGTACTGTGGATTTTGCACTGTATCATCTTGTTTTTACAGGGGGTCCCCAGAGTCTAGTCGACAGAGCCAGTCCTGCGGGTAAGTGTACATTGTGAAGATATTCCTAATGCATTGTGTGGGCCACTAGTGGGAAGAAAGAGGGGGTTTACAGTGTCCCAGAGGGCTGTGACCAAGTTAGTTTAACTACTGCAAACCCTTACCTCTGGGTGGAGGCACCCGCCATTGGACCTAGGCCCCTCAACCTGTTAGTAGTTTAGCAGGCAGGGGTAGTAGCCCTTGGGATGGTGCCACCGAGGGGTTACACAGCACTGCCATCTCTTCACACCTACCTATGAATGGTACAGCTGTCATTTTTCACATCCTGCCCAAATGATGTTTTCCCACATCTGGCACAGAATGGCATGGTCACTGTGAGAAATCAATGTTCAGGACACATTTACAAAATCACAGTGCCACTATTCATGAGCAGAGGTCCCAAACATTTTCATGAGGTGGGGGTCACAAAAATGCCATGTTGCAAATTTGTAGTGCAAATACCAACAACCGGTCAGGGCATTAGGGTTTCTAGCCATAACGTCCCACCCTGCACAGACTGACAGGCATCAGGGGTGTGTCTTTCCATTGCCGGCTGTCATGCTCATGCCATACCATCCCCTCCACCCTCAAGCCATTGACAGGCATCGAGGTGTGCCTTGGACTGTTCGGCCCCACAGTTCACCCCATTCTCCTATGCTGCACCCATTTCAGCATATGTCCTTATGAAATGGGGTGACTGTAAAGCCAAACACCCCAAGGCACACCTCAGCACTTGTTGGTGTCTGCAGGATAGGGTGAGGTGAAATGCCATGAGCGTTGTGGCCGAATGGGGTGAACGTATGGCCCGAGAACCCCAAGGCACAATGCAATATTTGTCACACTGCAGGGTAGGGTGAGCTGAAATGCCATGAACATTATGGCCGATGCCCAAAGGCACACCTCAGTTCCTGTCAGTCTCTGTAGGGTGATGCTGGGTTTGACGTCACTTTCATACTTAACTGCCATTCCTATTATGCATCTGTTCAACTCCTCCTTCTGTCAGCAACACAACATTTGGCATTGACAAATGCTTGTTTTTCTTCTTTTTATGAGTGCTTTTGACTGCCATTGACCGCTGTCAGTAATTCTGTGCAAATAGTGGGGGGTTACTTGGCACTCTGTTTGTCATCTCTGTTTATCTTTTTTCTTCTTGTTGCTGAGGGAATCAGTATGGCAGGCATTGGTGGAGTGAGGCAGGTCCTATGCAAAATTTGTGGACCAACCTCTATCAAACCTAGTGTGGGGGAGGGTTTCAACATGGGGACAGGGAGAAACACCGCCAGGGAAAAAAAAGAAACCGCATAATGCGATTTTGCAAAAGTCTGGGACTTAAGCCACTGTCCACAGACGCATAGCGTCCTTATGGTGCCGTGGCTCATCCCACTGAACCACGGCGGCAGCTCAGTGGTCCACCTTCCCAACAGAGGTCTTGACCTCTGCATCACTCCTCCTCCTCCCCACTCATGTGCGACAGGGTACAAAACCGCATGAAACATATGTACCTTTGCAGGGTTTTGTACCCTGTCACACTAGTAAACCATGCTATATGTTCTGCTCAGTATTCCATGTGCAGTTCTGTACACAACATATTGACCCAGTGGGTCTGTAACTTTCCCTCCCCTGAACTGATCTACATGAAATTTATAGGATCAAGAAATCCTGGCACTGAGGCTGTGGTTTCCACATTTCATGTAAATCAATTGAATGGGAGTAAAGTTATTAAGGTGCAAACATTTGGGTTTAACATAGACATGCTTACGAAACCCTAATATACAGGTGCTACCACACCTGTATAATATATATAGATACATGCATACTGTATAAGATTAGTGGATGGAAGATACTGACAGTAGTGGTTGTTCCACATTAAGGAACAAACACTATTTTCTAGTTACTGTAGCTCTGTAAAAAGATGCAGGGGCTGCAGGCAATACTGATAAGTGAAGCTCTACCAAACACAGGATTGCACTTAAAATGAGAGAGTGAAAACCAAATGCATTAGCGAGAACTGTAAAAGCTCGATTTATCAACTTAAGACATGAGGCCTTTTACTACAAGCAGTCAGTGCTCCTTAAAAAGCTAGTATGCTGCCTGAAAGTAATATGTTTTTAAAAGTAGTAAAGTATTGCTTTTTATATCTGAAATACTTTTTTCTACTCTTTTTCTAATAAGAGGATACCCTGCCTGGCAGTACTGTACTAGCTGTGATGTGCGGAACAATACTCTAGCTGGATGCTGGTGTATCTAGTTCTGTTTCCCTTCGTAACTCCTGAACATTGTGATTTCATTGACTGTGACATCAGAAGTGGCCAGGGAGAGCCACCCACCTGCCATCAGATTGGTCACTTGTGACATCACAATCAGTCAGGTCATAATGTTGATATGGTATGAAGGGGAATAGAGCTAGATATCTTTACTAAAAAAAGGCAAGAACTTTGTAAGAATTCTGATGGTACAACATGCAAGGATATAAAATGATATATGCAAGCTATATGCCCGTTTTTATGTAAGTTTTTATATAAGAATTATATGCAAGAAGGTATAAGGATTGTGACCTTTTTCTTGCATTAAAAATTCTTGCAAGAAAATTCCTTGCCAATATCATGAGATGCAAGAAGAAATGTGTGTGGTGTTACTGTAAATAAAATCGTGGCTGTCCAGCCATATACAACAAGGTCTGGAGACCTGAGATAGAATCCTGAGCTTGTAGTACGTGGATGGCCATCCGTTATTTTTTATTGTATAAGATCTACTTCTGTTCAGTGACATGTTTAAAAAGAAGTGGCCAAAGGGTAACTTACAGTTTGGACAGAGTCGAGAAGGCTTCAGACATCAGACAGCAAGCTCCGATTCAAATGAAGAAAAAAACAGGCAAACATTTAATAAGATTTAAACGTTGAAAAAAGTCACTAATGGAAAACTGCAAAACAAACAGAACTGGTAGCAACAAGAAAGTCCCTCCCCGCCCCGAAATTAATACAGTCGCTCTGAGTCTGTGTCTGAGTCCTCAAGACATTGAACTCAGGGTATTGCCAATAGTCACTGCTGCCACTACGCTCATTTGCTCTTGGTCCTCTTCTAAACGATTACAGCAGGACCTTTTCTATTGAAGTGTGGCACGTGCGGGCGATGGCTTGCTGTTGTACCATCGATCTGATGTCAGATCGATGGTACAACAGCATTTTGGTAGTCATTGAATTCCATAGATAACAGACACAGATCATATACAATACTACAGTACTGATTTTACATTCTGATGTGGGGCTAGAACCTACAGCTTTCTGGCTCTAGAGGCAGGTGTGCAACATACTGAGTTACTAACACCATGCTGTTCAAATGTTGTGCAAAAACCAATATAAACAGATACACAAGCAATAATCTTGATACATTCTTACACATCTTGCATTTTTAAAAGGAAGTGTCTTTATTTTGCTCCCAATATTGATTTGATTGCACAAGACCCCTCTTACAACTCTCAGAGTGGTGTCCACATCAGTATTTATACACACCTGAGGTCATAATTCTGTACTCAATTTATGGCATCACGCTCATTACCATGGCTAATTATAATGCAGCTACAGAGGGATATTAGTATCCCCTTACTCTCTTCCTCCTTTAACCAGGACTGAGCCTTCGACTTTGGTTACCAGAGGTGGCAATCCTGCCACTTCGCCAATCAGTCCTGCCTACTTTGTTACATATATACTACTTATCCTCCCAGCTTTACATCCCTGCAACATTCCTGCAATTGCTCCAACTGTTCATAGTAATGTTAACCTTGACTAGCATAACTCTGTCATTGTTATTTATACTGTGACCCATCCCCCACAACACTTATGTCACCAAGCCCTAGTTAATCCCTTTCAATCTGAGTAATATTACAACTGCCCATATTTCTGCCATGGCAAGCACCATTCCTTACCTATCCCCTCCCTTCCTGGGCAAGACTGCTTGCTCAGAATTCTTCAATTACCACCCATTACTGCTCTTTGAATCTTTCCTCCGCTTCATGCCACTGCCCACCTCCTGTGACAAGGCCACCCTAAGGAAATCACTACACTGTCCTACGTTGCTTAAACATATACTTTTTTGTCACGGGCTTCTCTTACTTCTTCTCTCAGATAACATTCACCCCAATCCTATCTCACAGCCCCATCCTACTATTTGTAAATCATGTGGTCTCAAGCTCGCGTCAGTAAACATCAGTAGCTTGCTGCAAAAAAATTGACCTACTTCAAATCTGGGCTGTTCAACATAAGCCTGACGTCCTAGCGGTAGTTGAAACCTGGCTCTCCCCAAAGATACCGGACTCTTCTGTCTTCCTGAATGGCTATACTCTTTACAGAGAAGATAGGCTGGGGTAAAGGGGGTGTGGGATGTGCTGTCTGTCTTCTTGACTCCCTTAAAGAACAAGTACTTTCAAAGTTCATCTCAGGAAATACTGCCCAGGCTCTAATTATCAAAATCACCATAGGGTGTAAGGGAAAGTCACTTACGGTACTGTCCATTTATATCCCTCCCCGTGATACCAAACCTGGCCTTAACTCCATTATTGACTTAGTCTCTAAACTTCCCAACTGGTCCGAGGTGGTCTTGCTGGGTGACTTTAATATCAACTAGTTGGCCCCGATGCTGCTCCTTATAGGGATGTGGTTGCTGCCATTGCCCTTACTCAGATTGTGTCCTCTCCTACCAGGATCAATTGCAGGATGGGTAGCAGTGCTCTTTTTTTTTTTTTTTATATTAACCTCACTTTTTTGTCTTCCTGCTGTCTGTCAGAGCTCCACCCTGGTCACGTTGCCCCCGAGGCTTCCACCACCTGTTGAACTCTTCACTCCCCCGGTCACTCCTGGCTTGCCCCCCAGGAGGTGGGGCACGGCATGTGGCAGGTATCGGTGCCGTGTGACTGTAACTGGTTGGGAGAGCCCTCGGCCAGGCGGCTAATTGAAACCTAGGGGAAGGGCATCATACAGACGTCCAGCAAGGAGGGATTTTTGTCCTTATAGGCTGGGGCGGAGACGTACAATGTCACCTGTGTCTGTCCCGCCCCAGTGCCCCCTTGACCATGCGTCAGTGCTTAGGGTGATGCACCTAGCTTCCACTAGGTGTCACTTCTGCACCGAGTGCAGAGACACCCTACCCCCCGGAGAAGGAGAGCAGTCCTAGGGATGCTCGATCCTTCTCCCCCCATCCAGCTGTCCGACTCGGGCTCATTCCCGAACCCGGTTCACCGGCGTCACAATCGGAAATCCAACCACTGTGCCAGCAGGCCGGCCCTTCAGGGTAGCAGTACTCTGATTGCTCTCATCTTCTCCAACCACCCCGAGAGGCTTTCAAACATTACATTCCTACCAGACATGCTTATTGACTACTGTCCTATCCTCTGGCACTGGATCAATCACTTCCCAAAACTTTCTGAAAAGGTAACTTATCAGCATGCCCTCAAGAAAGGCATGCTCCAGCAATTCCAGGACTACCTTCTCACATGTGACTGGTCCCCTACTGACTCAGCTACCTGTGTTGATAATGCCCTTGCACATTTCATCTCTACCTTCAACTCTGCCTGAGATATTTTTGCCCCCTTCACCAAATGCATTATCAAAGGCTCTAGTAACCCCTGGATCACCCCAGCCCTCCTAAGTCTTATGGTTATGCGTGATAACCTCTGGCACAAAGCCCTGGCATCAGGTCTCCTGGCTGACAGACAATGCTTCAGGGCTGCGAGAAACGAGTGTACATGTGAAATTCACCTTGCAAAGACTGCCCACTTTAAAGCTAGCCACTCTTCATGCTGGGGAAATGAGTGGAAGTTCTGGGATAGAATAAAGGAACTTCAAGAATGCATGGAACAGACATAAGGCAATTCTTATGGGGAGTAGGAAGAAATAGGCTGTTGGTTAACTAGGATCTGCAGCTTATCCAGTAGGTAGGGAAATGGGCAGACTAGGTGGGCCAAGCGGTCCTTATCTGCTGTCAGTCTATGTTTCTATGTAACTCACTGGTAAGCCCAACTCCTCCCCCCTTCCTTGCTAAATGTCAGTGATGTCACCACCCAGGACCTTCAGTGTACTACCGACACTTTTAACGTTGTATTTGCAGATCTTAGTAGTGTGCACCTCCCTGATTTTTTCCATGATAATCCAGGCTCCCTACCAACTTTGGCCGCATTCTTACCCCCCCCTTTATGCTTTAGGTTAGTCACCCTTAGGGAAGTAAGATCATACCTAACTCAGAATTTGGGAAAATCCAGATTTAGTGGTGACTCATTGGACCTTAAGCTACTCCGCTTGACCATGGATGCAGTTCTACCTCTACTCACAAAAATCCTAAACCTCTCCCTCTGCCTTGGCCAATTCCCAATGCAGTGGAAGGCTGTGGTGGCAACTTTAGTACACAAGAGTGGTGATAGAGCCTGCTGTATTAACTACCACCCCATCTCAATCCTCCCTCCCATTTCCAAAGCCCTTGAATGGGTAGTGACCGACCAGCTCACCGATTACCTCACCAAGTACAATCTACAATGCAAACAGCAACATGGTTTTTGGAAGGAACATAGCACCACCTCTGCCCTCTTAGAATTTACTGGTTTTACTCAAAAAGCCCTGGACTGAGGTCACTTAGAAGGGTCTGTTTTTATAGACCTTATGAAAGCATTTGACATGGTCAATCATGCTCTCCTTTTAAAGTCCCTCTCAGCGTTGGGCCTCTCCCAAGAAGTCACCTCTTGGTTTTCCAACTACCTAAGTGGGAGATCACAATGAGTAGAAATCCTTGACACTCTCTCTTCTAGCCTACCAGTTCATTCTGGGGTACCACAAGGGTCCATATTCGGACTGCTACTTTTCAGTTTCTTCCTCAATCCCCTTTCCTCTGCATGCTCTGGAAACCTGCTCTTATATGTGGATGATGCTGTCATATACTGTAGTCACCCAGTCCATCTCCCCCTGCAGTGCAACTTGCAAAAGAACTTCGAGGAAATTGAAGCTTGGTTTGCCTTACACAAACTCATCTTAAACTATAAAAAAAAAACAAAGTGATGCTAGTTGCTAACCCTCAGAATGAACATAAGGATATGCCTCTCACTATTCTCCATAGCCACCACCAGCCCCTGGAGTAGGTAGTAAACTTTAAGTACCTCAGCATCATCCTAAACCCCTCCCTTTACTTCCATGAGCATACCAATCCAGTCTGCAAAGCTGTAAATACTAGAACTGGCCTACTCTACAGGCACAGTCATGTTTCACAGTTGATGCCCTCAAGCTGGTCATTGCCAGCTCGGTCCTTTCCATTGTAACTATGGAATAGTGATCTATGGCAGTTCGAATGACACTATGCTAAATAGGGTTAAGGTTGCCCTTAATAAAGCTTGTCACCTTGTAGTAAATGGTCATAGGCTGACCCATACCTGCAACCTCTATCACCAAGCAAACTGGTTGAATTTTACAGGGAGACTTCAATACTATACCTGTCTACTGGCACACAAGTTTACCCTTAGTCCCTCACAGCCCACTGCCCGGCAGCTCCTCACTGTCACCGGGCTACCAGAAGCTCCACTAAAGTCACCTTTCTTATCCCATTTTGCAGAACAGCTCATGGACAGTATGCTTTATGTACAGGGCTCCTCTCTGGTTAAATAATCTACCTCCCAAGGTTCTCTCTGAAAATAAAATAGGCCTGTTTAAACTTAAACTATGGCAAAACCTACTATCACCAAACAGCTGTGACTGTTCCTTGTACTGCTACCCCTCTTGCAGTGTGCATTCTCTGCTAATTCCCTCTCTTCTCTGCCTCCTTACCCTCCACTCTCCGTCTCCTAGTCCTTCCTCCTTCTATGGCTTCCCAGCTCACCCTCTCCAACCCTCTGCTTTACCTCCCACAGTTTCCTTCTATCCCTTCCTTCTCCCATAAACCTACATATAGGTTCCCCCAGTCCCTCCCCCCTCAAGTCACCTGCTATGTCCTTCCTTACTGTGTGACAAGGTCCCACTGGACTGCTTCTTCTCTTACCTGTGCCCTCTTTGACCTGCTGTCTTCCTCACCATTGTTTTATGGTATTTGTTGTATTATATCTAGCATTTTGTTTGCACAATCCTGTATAATTGCCTCTGTATTAGTACTTATTCTGTATCTTGCACTGTTTTTTTATTGTATTTTAGCAATGTGATCACCTTGTAAACTTGAACTGTAATCACTTTGTTAATCGTTTGACGTGGAGCCTTTGTAAATGAGTCTCTGACTCAAAGGTTTGTAATTCCGATATTTCAATAAATAAAATAAAAATATGAATTCAAGTGGGGAGTTGGAAACAAGGGTAGATAAAGTAGTGGATTAATACCCTGTTTTCATACAAAGTTGTAATGACAGGAAGGGGAAATCTAAGACATATGTAATATTAGTTGACTAGTAACTAAATAGTACATATTTTAAACGTTTTTACTAAAGAGCATGCAGCTTTCTATAGCTCAGATTGTACCTAAAGATTTGTACCAGCACTACAAAGACATGCATTCTGTTCTGTAAGTATACAGAGTAGAGCAATCCTTCTTGTACAGTTCTTACAAGGTGCCATTCATCCTAAACCCACCATTTTATACTTGAATGTTTCTTGACTAGTGTAAGCACAGGAGGTTTTTCTTGCCCTCTTCTTATAAACATATATACACGTTTGTAAGAATAGTGCAAAGAAAAAAACATGTACTTACACTAGTCAAGAAACATGCAAGTGTAATTATTTTGCACCATACTACATTTTAAACTTGCAATGTTCTTTACTAGTGTTAAAACTTAAACTGTGATCTTGCAGAAACCTTGTGTGTACTTTACAATAACTGCATATTTGTTCATTCTCGAAAAATGACAGTTTGTGTATCTAATAATGCTCTTGCACACTCATGCAAAGACCTTACAGTAATTTTGACACTAAGTGCATTTTCTTATGTTATTCTTACAAATCATGCAAGATCCGTCAAAAACCTTACATTTCTTTCAGCAAGTGGAAGACAGCCTCCAGGTAAAGTCCTGCTCTTCATCTCACACCTACGTAATTCTCTCAGGGTGAAAAACTTCCAATAAGCAAAAGGAGAAAGAAGGAAGCTTCAGAAATAAACAGTAGTGGCTGCATTTAAATAATAATAACAATTATTGCCTGCTGCTTTTGGCGCTACTAAATTAGATTGCTGTATTAGATTACAGGCAGTACACTGGCTTAAATTGGTTAGTTTTATAATAAAAACTGTACAAGCATATAATACTAGACACTTTGCATAATAAAATTATTGTTATATCCACATACACACCAGTATTTTTATATCCTGAACACAAATAATAATAATAATAATAAAACTTTATTTATTAAGCGCCTTTCAAGCACCAAGGTACTGTACAAATGAATATTAAAAACAAAAATACACATATAAAATCAATATTCTCAGCAACATCAATTCATAAAAGCCTTACTCCACAAAAGTGTCTTAAAATCTCGCTTAAAGTATTCCACAGTCGTGCATTCCCTAAGCTGACGAGGCAGAGAATTCCAGAGGGTTGGGGCCACAAACACAAACGCCCTGTCCCCAGAAGACTTCAGTGTAACCCTCAGAACCTCTAGCAACCTCTGGTCGGCTAAATTTTGGTGGGAAGTCAGACTCAGTGAGCAGGATTACTTTTTAACACTCTGTACTGTGCCTGTGTCTCTCCTGCTAGTGTTCTGCTTGCAGCATCTTGTGGTAGAACATGCAACTTCTTCCCCATTTGTCCAGGAGCCAGTCCAGTGTCTGCTTACCTTGCTGAGGGCAGAGCCCTTATACAGTGCTTCTGGGCTTTGGTCTAGCAGTCCTCCATTCTGGTCCTCAAGCTAAAGATCCGTATCTTAATGGTGATACACAGGGGAGACCACATGGGTCGACAGTCCGCAGGAGATGCTGCACCCCTGTTGTGCCACCCTGAACCACACTACAGCTTAGTTTAAGTGCATTAGAAATTATTTACAGGTGGTTCTGAACTTACCAATGACAGCTGCCTGCATCAAATCCACAATAAGTAATCCAGTGGGTTACAATTATAGAAGGGGAGGTAGAAGTAATATAAATTACAGTTAAGTAAGGTGGAGTTAAAAGGGATGTATGTCTGATTTAAATGTTTCATATTTCATGTTCGAATATACTGCATTCTGTGGCTGTGGCATATTGATGCAGTTTGTGTTTGTATAGGTAATAAATTGGTGCAACACTGAAATGAAGCTATAAATAAAACGGAATTGGGGGAAAAGGGCAAATCTCATAACACCTTGTATGTATGTGTGCTTTTTGAAAATGTATGTAAACTTCAACGAGCACTTTTTGTGTATAGTTGCAATATTATCAATAAATCAAATCAAATTTAAAAAAAAACACGTATCTAGAGTCAGGCTACAAAAGGTAAAAGCAAGTAAAAATCTACCTGAAAGCCTAAGAGGGAAAGCAAATTCATGCCTAACTAGGGAATAGTAATATGGGTGATCTGTACAAAAGATGGCAATCAAGAAACACCCTATCTGGAGTAAGGGTATAAATTCAGTGTCAGCAGGTAATGGGAGAGCTGATTTGGGAATGATAGGACTGCAGCAGCTGGGGGTGGGCATCAGTCTTCAGAGAGACCTTCTGGTGACTAAGGTACTGCCCCATCTGCGTGCACCTCGCTGGGCTGAGGGGGTGAGGAATCTAGACTCTTGACTGAGTTGGATAAGATTCAGGGGCCTCTTCCACCACCTAGGGTCCATCAAGTTCATAGCATTACTGCAGAGGGCACCTAGAAAGAGGGCCAGCTGGACTGTGGGGGGCCCTGGGAGGGTAAGGGTAAGAGAACACACTCCTCAGCCAGTGCCACTAAATAACTCTTTTACTGCCCTGGCAGAACAGGACTGCCAAGATGAGGCATCCCTGGAAGTGGCAATGGAGGATGTGTGGGTCCTTCAGGGTGGAGGCCACAAGGTGGGAGGAAGAGGAACAGAACTGAAGAGAAAGCAACTTCTGGTGGGGGACTTAATTGTCAGGGGGTAGTTTTAGGAATACCACAGGAGGGAAGGAAGGAGGTGAGGTGCCCACTTGCTGCCTTGGCACAGAGGGATGGTGAGTGGATCCTTAGCATCAGTAGGGTGGTGGGGCAGGAGAGGGAGCTGGATGTCATCATCCATTTGGAGATAAATGACCCGGCAAGGGATGCAGCCATGGTGGAGTAGGATAGATTTAGGGAGCTGGGGAAGGGACTGAAGTAGGTAGCACACATGGTGGCCTTCACTGAGGTGCTACCTGTGCAGAGCTAGGGGGAGGGGTGGAGACACCACATGACAGTCTTCAACAATTGGTTGAAGGCATGGTGCAAGAAGGAGGGGTTTGGCTTCATAAGGGACCGGGGTCCTACTTGGAGGAATAAAAGCCTGTACAAATAGAATGGCCATGGCCTTCATTTATCCAGGAGGAGCCTGGCAGTCCAGGGGGGGAAGATTTAAATGCTACTTCAATGTGCATTTAAACTAGCCAAGGGGAGAGGCAGAAGAAATGTGTGAGGCAGTGAATACCCCCTCGGATAATGCAGCAGTAATGAAGAAAAGCCCGAGGGAAATACATTTCCCAGAGGTAGTGGGGAGTATGGGCAAGGGGGCACAGGAGGGTCGAGAGATGGAACTGAGGCTGGGAGAAATACTTGGGAGGATGGGCAGATGGAGGATAAAAAGGAGAAGGAAAGTACCAGAAAAAAGGGTAGGGTGAAGGATTGACATAGGAAGGGAAGGCAAAGTAGGGGTAGGGAGGGACGAAAGGAGTGGAGAGTCATGTGCACCAATGCAAGCAGCCTAGGAAATAAAATTCCTGACCTTGAGACCACCATTGCAGAGGTGGACCTGGATCTGGTAGCCATTACAGAATCATGGTGCACCAACAACCACAGCTGGGATATGGCCATACCAGGTTACGACATGTTTTGTAAGAAGCACTGGGTCCAAAGAGTGTCGACAAGAATAGCGTTGGCATGGTGTGTGCAGTAAAAAAGGTGCCATTTTTATTTTTGTGGGGGGCTTTACCCCCCATGCACCACATCCCACTAAGGGGGGCTCTGCCCCCCTCACCCCTCAGACATAAGGATTCTGCACTTTGGGGGGAGCAGACCATGGGGAAAGTTAACATTTCTGGGGCTGTGGAATAGTGTTACCATGGCCCCTCATAAAAAAAAAGTCCCAATGCGGCAAAAGTTAGGAGACCAGGATTAGAACCCTGGTCTCCATTGCTGTTTGCTGAGCTGCTCCATATGCCACCCCCCATGCCACAGAAGCAGCTTGGCCAGCCTTCTGTTCCTTTCAGTCCTTATCCTTTTACAGGGCCATGGACAGCAACCAGGGGAGTGCTTACAGCAAGCGTTGTAAATCATCACTCTCTGTCCATGCGAGCGCTTACCAGACTAGCGCTGTGAAGTGCTCACGTGACTGGGTTCCTTCATAAGGATAGGGTGGGGAGGACAGGGTGAGGGGTTACTTTGTATGTTGTAAGGTAAGTATAAAGGCCATGGAAATACATGGACACAGTAAGAAAATGGAGGGGCTTGAAGTTCTTTGAGTTGACTGAGGAAGGGGGTCTGGGGCCTTTGTACAGGCCAACAGCACAGGGGGAGAAAGTAGACAGTTTTTGGGGAGGCCATAGGCAAACTGGCAGGCAAAGAGGTAGTAGTAATCATGGGTGTCTTTAATCTTCTAGATATGGACTAGAACATCCTGGCTGCAGCTATGACTAGGAGCATGGTCATCTTAGATTCCCTGCAAAGGGCATTTCTCAGGCAGATGGTTACAGATCTCAGTAGAGATGAGGCAGTGCTGGACCTGGTACTTACAAACAAGGACAACATAGCAGACATCACAGTGGGTAGCCCCCTGGATTCTAGCAATTATCGTACAGTGTGGTTTGGCATACAGATTTGGCAGTGGATAAAAACATATTAGGATGATGGTCCTGTTACCTAAGGGGCAATATAGCATCATCATCACACAGCCTCCCTTCCCCAAGAAGGAGAGGGCACTCAATCCCTCTCCACTCAGCTGGCCCCCAGAGACCAAGGTCTGCTCCCAAACTCAGTCATTTGAGTGGTACTTCTACCACTGTACTGATAGACCGGCCATGATGACCAAGGTCATTCAATGAGTTCCACAGGCTCTTGGGACTGTGTAGTGCTGGGGGCAGAATCTGCAGCAGAGGATGTTTTCTGAGGGGGTTTCAGTTTGAAGTTTGCTGAAGAGGAGAGGTGAATAAGGAATCAGGGGAGCATATCTACTACTAGCCAGCTCCCCTGCAAAACTGTTGGATGTTGTACCATGCTCACTGCTTTGGCTACGGAGCTATGGGGGGGGAAGAGGTGGATCTATGAGTGTATTCTGCATTTTTCTTGCTGTTGTCTCTCCCCCTCTGATGCCATGTAGAGGTCCAAGGGTCATCTTCTTGTAGGCCATTGTATGGCTGAGGGTGCCCTGCCAAGGACTCAGCCTGGTGCTGTAAGGTTACCAGGGTGGTGTCCATCTCTTGTGGTTCCTCAGTGTAGGCCTGGTAAGGGAGCATCGCTGAGGACCAGGACCTTTTGATGAAGGCTTTGGCCAATTGGGAGGAGTAGAATGAATGGCGAACTCCATTCTGTATAATCCATAAGATGGCCAGGTAACAGAGGCTGTAAGAGACTTGTAGGTCCATTAGGGTATGCCTGGCCCTGGTGTATGCCCGCCAACATTCAGTGAGAGCTTGAGAGAAGTCTGGGTAGATCTGAATCATGTGCCCCAGCCACAATAAATGCCCTTGTTCATGGGCCAGTTGCATGATTTGTTCTTTAATAGAGAAACCACAGAAACTTAACCAAGATTGGTTGAGGGCAATGACTGGGATTGGGTGAAAGGGCCAAGGAGCAGTGTGAACGTTCAGTCTCAAGCAGGGTCGGCCATTGGTAATGGAGCATAATAGGGAGAACATTTTGAAGAAAAGCTGTGGAGTTCTTTCCTTCAACTCCCTCTGGGGAGCTGACAATACCGTCAGGGGTCTTAGTCCTGCTCAGGTTCTTGGTGGTAATAAACCAGCAGAAGAAACAACAGACAAGCGGCATTTGTGGTAATAAACTTGTTTATTACACAAAAGCAGACTTATGCCCTAAAAGCAGGTCTTACCAAATAGACATTGGGAGCCAGAGTTTCCCAATACCCCCGGGTATGAAGACGGTCTCAGAGAGAATACGTAATACAGTAATTTATATATTGTGATAATCACCATGCTATTACTTTTGTAGGTAAGTTAGATATATAAAGCACACCCTATTGGCCAAAAGTTAGGTGGCACCACAGCGTTATCTATAGATATACAAAAATGTGTAAAATCAGCTAAAATAAGAACAAAGACATACATAAAACAGAAAATAAGTGTGGTGTTACATGAATCCGCATGATGGCAGTGCAGGCTATACAATGACTTCTCAGAAGAATATACAAAGAACACAGACATGTATTCTCAGTACGTTACTTATGTGTTACTAGCAATGATCACAGTAATAATGTCCCTGGTAACTTATACTTATATGGTAAGTATCAATGACCTAAATGTTAGTACTGATTATGCATATAACTTAACATACTGTTTGTCAGTGGTGCACAGTGGGTTGCCAATAAGGGTGTGGGGACCAAGTGTAACAAGACATAAGTTATTCTGGTGACCCCAGTTTTCTAAATCTTCCAAGCAGTACCAGAGTTGTTAGATGGTCCAGTCCTGTTCCCTCAGATGGGCTCCATGAGGGCAGTTTTGAGATCCCGTAGATCAATTTGTTGTTCGATGTGTGATAGTCTCTGAGACAGTGATATCATGTCCATTCCAGTACGTTGGTTAGCTGCCTTCAGTTTGCTGATTTCTGTGAGCAATTGTGAGGACATCTGCCTTATCTCTTGCAGGCTGTCTGAGGTGGAGGAGTAAGACTCCGAGGTGGGAAGCACCATCATACTCAAGCTACACAGCAAAGACCGACTGGGACACTGAGGTTAGTTAGAAAGAGAAAAAAAAAAAGAGCGTCAAATGGACTTGAGGCATGAAATACTGGTAAAGGGTATTAAAATGGGTTATTGTTAATGTGAGGAGCCATAGCTGAGAGATTTAATGAGACAGATGGTGAAGGATTTATCCAGAGTGAAGAGCTCTAGACAGACTAGGCTGCCCTTCCTTCGGCTGCCAAGCCACGCCCCCACACACCTCTATGCATCATATTTATGTGACACAGTAGACATCCTGCGTCAGTGTGGGGGAGTCTGCCACAGAGATAGCTGTTCTTACAGAATGAGGCACACAGTATTTGTCGCATCTGCCTTTGCCGCACAGTTGGTGTTTGAAGCACCTTGCGTTGGTCTAACTGCCCTTTGAGCATCCAGCCAAGGAGCTTCATTCAATGTTCACACACAATTCAAGAACATTCACAAACAACAGAACACCATTTAGTGTTCTTGCACAATTTATTAATGTTCACAAACACAGGCGCGCACCATTAATGTTCACACACCATTCATGACTTCACAAACATCATTCAATTTTTATGCACAATTCATCACATCATTCATGCCAATTTAATGTATTTTTGATGAGTGCTTATGAGCTGTGTTCATGAACTGTTCATATTTAATTCATGAACATTCACGAATGGTTCAGGACCATTCCATGATCATTCCTACTGGGCACTGTTACAAACAACCTAATAAATATGCAGGAGAATTCATCACAAAGACAGCTAGTCCAGTACAGCTAAACAAAGTATTAAAGTTACATCATGTACATGTTATTTACGAAATATAAGTTCTAGCAAAGATATAAAGGCAGGGATTGGATGCTACAGCTGCTGTGACCCCTCTCGCCCCAGATCTGCTCCCTGGGGTGACCACTTTGAAGGGAAACCGTATCTGCTGAGCCCAGCTGTTCAGCACTGTTAGGCGTGCCAGGTTTAACTTCTCAGACATCAAGTGACAGATTACTTTATAAAGCAGTGTGAGAAGCACATGAAGGGCGAAGGATATAGAATTATTTATTCAGTTTTTGAAACGTGACATGAAAACAATTTTGATTCAAAAAATGAGTGCATGTGTATAAAACAGGGCAGGTTTGCAAGTGTGGGGTCTCCCATGCTAGAATTGGACAGCAACAAACATCACTGTGCAAATAGAATTTCTTCCTGGCCCCTGAGGTAGCTGCCGGTGGCCCTTTGCAGTCCCTACTTTAAGCCTTGTTTTGCATACAAATCCTTATCCACATGAAAGACAAACAGGCACTACCCAAGGATTTACTTAGAGGGGAAAAAAAACTCAATAAAAAAGGTAGACCTTATCTGTCTGCTGAAGGTTGAGCCTGTAGGTAATGATTGGAGCAGAGACCAATTTTAAATTGCCTTTCCGTCTTCAGCATTAACAAGCTCCTTGTCATCACTTTGCTATAATTAAATCAATTACAGCAGGCCTTTGCTGTGAGAGCCAGTGGAATTTTTCAATCTGAAGATGGAAGAAAAAGATTTTGCCATTTAATTGGATGAACACAGCTTTCTGTCACTTGCTTTCTCCCTCTTTCCCTCCTCCCTCCCGTTCTCTCTTGCTCGCTCTCATTCTTTCTTAATTCCATTCAAATAACTTTACTAGCATGACAAGTTATACAGATATTGTCAAAGTTTGTACGTCAAACTATTCATAAGACACAAAGATACTACAATACCCTTAAATAAATACATCTATGTTGCATTTTCAACCTGGTGGCAGGATGCTATATAGTCTGTAGCTATTACTGCTACATTGTCACTCACTCACTCACTCACTCTTCTTTCTCACTCTTTTTTTTTTTTTACTTTATTTCACTCCTGTCATGGTCCCGTGGTCCCCTCTCAGGCATCCTGTCCTTGTTCTGAGCAGGATCCTTGAACTGTGCCTCCTCTCTCCCCTCTCTCCGCAGCCAGCACCCCCAGTTTAACCCATCTGGGGTGGGTCGCCCCGTCCTCTTTGGGCACTCTTAGTAAGGCAGTCTCTGGCCATGGATGAGGGGCAGTGGGGGAACTGAAAGGCCAGTCAAGGGAACCCGGCGAAGGGCATGGAGGACAGGAGCCTTCACCTGATCCACGGTGCTGGTATTTTCCTTTGTTCTGTACCCCCCTCAAGTGGTACCCCTGACGTGATGGCGATGGCAACCCTGCCTGCATCAGCCACACATGGACTGTGTAGCCCAACGCACTGCAGTGCTCCAGCTCTCCACCTGGAGCTGCTGGTGTACCGGCTATCCCTCACCCTCCCCGAGAAGGAGGCTGCCTGATGGCCACCAAATCCTGACCCGCCCCTGCCGACCCCTGGCTCCCGAGCTTGCTCCTGAACTCGGGTCGCTGGCATGGTGCGAAGTGTGGTGTTCAGTGCCTCAACCCTCAGTGCCACCGGGACGGCCTTCTTTCTCACTCTTACTGTCACGCACTCTCAATCTTTCTGTTTTTCTCTTTCTCTCCCCCCTCTCTCATCATTCTCTGTCATCTCTCTTTTTCTCTCTCTTTCTCTCTTTTTGTCTCTCATAGAAACATAGACATTGTCGGTGGAGAATGACCACCTAGCCCACCCTGCTGATCCTGTCTGTAGCATCACCTCAGCCCCCTTTGAGTCCTCAGATTTCCCCACACTTGTCTTGGTGCTAGGATTCCCTTATACCTATCCCATGCATTCTTGAAGCCTGTGATCATTTTTGCTTCCACCACTTCCTGCGGGAGTCTGTTCCAAGCTCTGACCACCCAATCTGTGAAGAAAGACTTCCTGATACCCACCAGCCTCCCCTCCTCCAGCTTTATTGTGTATTCCCTAGTTCTTGCATAGCTCCTTCTTTGAAAGATACTCCCATCTTGTACCTGATTCACTCCCATGATATATTTTTATGTCTCTATCATGTCTCTCCTCTCCCTCCACTCCTCCAGAGAGTACATGTTTAATTCCCCAAGTCTGTCCTCATAGGGCTTCATGTGCAGGTCCTGTACCATCTTGGTTGCTCTCCTTTCAACCCTTTTGACCCTGTCTATGTCCTTTCGAAGGTAGGACCTCCAGAACTGTACACAGTATTCAAAGTGAGGTCTCACCAATGACCTGTACAGGAGTATTATGACCTCCTCCTTTTGCTGGTGACCCCTCTACCTATGCACTCCAGCATCCTGCTAGCTTTACACACCACCTTGTCGCACTGCTTAGCCACCTTCAGGTCATCAGAAATAATTATCCCCAGGTCTCTTTCCTGCCTTGTGACTGTCAGTTCTCCCCCCCACCAGATGATACTTAGCTCTGGGGTTCCTGTGACCCAGGTGCATGATTTTACACTTCTTTGCATTAAAGCCCAGTTGCCAGACCCTTGACAACACTTCCAGCTTGTTAAGATTGTCCCACATTTGCCCCCTCCCAGAGTGTCCACCCTGTTGCAGATTTTCATATCATCCACAAACAGACATATCTTCCCTACCAGCCCTTCAGTGATATCAGTGATAAATATATTGAAGAGCACTGGACCTGGCACTGACCCCTGTGGCACCCCACTAGGCACTTTGTCTTCCCCCTAAGTGCACACCATTTATCACCACCTTCTGACTTCTATCTTCTAGCCAGTTTTTCACCCATCTAACTACCTTCAGTCCCACCCCCAGGCTATTTAGTTTGTTTGCTAGCCTTTTGAGTGGGAGAGTGTCAAAAACCTCGCTAAAGTCCAGGTAGGCCACATCCACCACCCCCACCCCCGATCCACCACCCTGGTCACCCAATCGAAGAAACTGACCAGGTTATTCTGGCAGGATCTCTCCCCTGTGAACCCATGCTGCCTTGAATCCTGCAGCCCGTTGGCCTCCAGATGCTCCACCAACCTTTCCTTTAACAGTGACTCCATAACCTTGCCCACTACCAAGGTCAAGCTGAGGGGTCTGCAATTTTCTGCCTCCTCTCTACATCCACTTCCGTTCTTTCTTTCATTCTCTTTCTCTCTCTCACTCTCTCACTCTCCTGTGCATTATATGTGCCTCTCTCTTTCTTTCTGTCTCTTTCTGTCTTTCTTTCTCTCTTTCTCTCCAGTCATATGAAAGAGATACTTTCCTGGAGGACAGCAGGGTCCCTCCTTGAGTTAAAGCACACTGTTCCAGTAGTACAGCATATTTGAAGAACTTTCGAATACTTATTTATAGATCATGTGCACATGTGCATGATATGTTTAAATGCCATTGTTATTTTTCATATGTAAATAGTTTTATTTAAATATGAGTTTATGAGGGGCTGTCTGATGGGCCAACGGCAGCAGATTTCACTACCATGCAGATGACACGGGTTCAAGAGTGAGCCTGGATTGCCAGCATTCGGGCGACCAGCGTCGGCAAGTACTGCCAATAGTAATGCATCCTGGACCAGGGTGGATGGCCCATGGTCCACCACCACAGCGACCCCTGTAGTGGGACAGTAGAATGCAACAATGTGTGAGGCATGAATGGGCATGTGCAATGCCAGCGGGTGGCAGGGTGGAGAAAATGGAAAAAGCATGCAGCCTCCAGGGCAAAGTGCCAGTTCTCTTGGGCCCCGCAGCACCTCTGCCTGAACTCCACGTCTTGGGTAAGGGTAAATGGGGTTGTCTGAGGCGGGAGGTGGCAACTGCTGATGGGGTTGACAGACTTGTGAGGAAAAAAATCTTGATCATAAAATAAATAACCATATGTCCGTATATTTGTAAGTTTGGTGGCACACACCTCATCTCTTAAGTACTGAAATTCTAAATAAATAATGGGCTGTTGAGAATCTTTTTGGACGCTAACAATAGTCTGAGACTAGGTGAACGATATTACATCACGTACACTTTGAGAGAGCTGCTTTCAATTAAGGCAAGGCTCAGAGATACTAAGAGCTTAACAATGACTTAAAATGTGGCTGCTTGCATGGTGGTAGGGCTACCATCTGCTACACTGATGACCCAGGTTTGGGACGGGCTTGAGTCACTCGGGGGTAGGGAGGAGGGAGGATTGATGGCCCTGTAGATAACTCTCCTTCCTTGGTGGAGGGGTTAATGCATCCCGCTGGTCAGCTGCCACCTGAAAGAATGTGGGTAGTAGCACAGTGAGACCGTATGGCGAAGAGATGCCACATGCAAATGCCAGAGGTGTCTTTGTGGAAGTCGAGCTCGCACATCACGTCATTGTACTCGTGTTGGCCTAGGGGAGAAAATGTTGGGAAAACAACCCCTGAACAAAGCTGGATTGTGGCCCAGTGCCCTGCAGGCCCCGCACCTCCGACTATGGTCCTGTGGTAGAGGACACCAGAGCAAAGGTAATCCCAGAGAAGTCTGGTGACAGGGCTGGGAGGACTGGTCCAGGCTGGAGCAAGTTGGTGGCAAAACATCAGAGAAAAGTACAGATTGAAAAAACAATGACTGAAACTGTTATAACTATTTTAAAGTTGTCATTTATAAAACCCCCATTAAAATACATACTGTAGAGCCAGGCAAAAGGGAGGAAAAGATATGGCACCTATTCCCTCCTTTCCCCCATGCACCTACCTGGGCTCGATCTTCACTCCCATGCTGTCAATAGGGTCATCGTTCCACATAGAAAACTGACTACTGGGTAGCCCGCTTTCCGTTTCCATCTCCCTTAAGTCTGGAACAACCTCAGCATAGGCAATAGTTCTGTCTCTAGTCTTAGTGCTGCCAAACAGTTACTCCAAAAAGCTGTTGTGTCCTACTGCTGTGAGACTGTACCTGATTTCTCTTATTGGGATACTCTGCTTACCACTGGTTCCATCTGCTGCTATATTTAATCAGATAACTGTGTATTGCTGATATATTTTATACTTTGATAGATTGTATATTTATTTTAGTTTTTGTTAACCGGGAAAGGAGGACTAGACAATTTTGCCTATTTTCAGCCTTGTCTCGGGTGAGGGGGATATAGATGGATGCCAACTGACATTGAACCAGATTAAGCTGTTGGTGGTATTTTTAGTGAATGAGGGGGAATTTGGCCAGGACACCGGGGAAATTTCCCTGCTCTTTTCGAGAAGTGCCATGGGATCTTTAACAGCCACCTGAACTACCACCAGAACAGGCAGATGGGACTTCGGTTTAATGTCTCATCCGAAAGACTACACCTCAGGAGTGCAGCACCTCCCCTCATGCTGCACCACAGTGTCAGTATTGGGATTTAACCTCCTGTGGGAGAAGACGACTTGAACACCTGGATGGACTATGCCACCACCCCTGGTCCAAGAGTGTCAATGTTCTGAAGGGGAAAAACACAAAAGACTTATGGAGAGTTTAAGGGGCCCTGCACGGGAGGCCATCCAGTCCTTCAGTCCACTAATCCCGAGGCTGCTGCTGCTGAGTACTTCTCTGCTTTAGAAGGGGTATTTGGTAGCACTGAATCAGGAGAGGATTTGATGTGGAAGTTTAAGTCTACCAAACAGTGAAAAAATGAGCGACTGTCTGCTTTTGTGACTCGTGTAGCGCGGGTCTTGCAAAGGGCGCACTGAAAGGGAGGCATCTCAGCTAGAACTAAATCATGCAAGACTGGAACATATCCTAAAGTCTGCCCATTATTCGAGTGTGCTCAGGCTGAAGTTAAAATTTCAAGATCGCAAAGCCGACCCTCCTGAATACTGTTGGTTAATGAAAGAAATCCGGGAGGCGGAAAACAAAGAAGATGGTTAGGACCCCTGTGCTGGGGTTTCATGAACTGCCCCAACCCCAGATAGACCTAATGAAAAAGAGGACAACTCTGAGTCACAACAAGTCAGTGAATTGTTGAAGGAATTGAAAGAACTGAAAGCCAGCAGGCAAGCTGCGGCTGAACAGCCTAAAACTCATGGCCTTTGCCCCACCAAGACTGAGCCTGTTTGCGAGGCCCCACCTGTCTGTACTGGGGTCAACACCCTTGCTGCTGAGTCTCAAGCTGACCCCAACATGGTAGAAGAAATGAGGGAGTTACGAGCTATGGTGAGAGACCTCATTTATGCCACTCGATCATCTGCCTCTTGAAGGGGCTATGGGGGAGCAAAATCTGAACCTAAGCTGAAGGAAGAGGGTTGGACTCTGCCCCCCAACCATTACAAGCCTCGTGAAGACACGAACCATCCTGCTGACCCCAGAGCTAAGGTATTTTGCTACCGGTGTGGAGAAAATGGGAACACCAAGCAAGCTTGCAATGCTCCAGAAGATCTACGGCAAGTCACTGCTAAGCTGCTCAACCTGAACCGATAAAGCAATATAAACCATAACAAGGCCCATCATAAAATCCTTTTCCTCCAAAACTGCTGTGGACCAGCCCACCAAGGCTGTGCCTCTGGATTGGTCCGAGATGGTGGGTCCCTCCATGGAGACCGCCATAACTGTTAATGACATTTCAACCCGATCTGTGCTGGACAGTGGCTCACAGTTCACTACTGTGTTCAACGATTGGTATGACCGACACTTGTCTGACCTCCCGCTCCTACCCCTTGAAGGACTTCATGTGTTGGGGTTGAGCGACAAATCTTACCCATACGTGGGTTATGTATGACTGTGGTTATCATTTTCTACCGCTGTTGCTGGCATGGATGAAACAGTAGAGACCATGGCCTGGTAGGCCACTGACTGGAATGTATGATGGTACCCCTCTGTTAATCAGCACTAATGCCCGCATATTCAGCAGACTAGGTCAGCTTTGCCAGGGAAAGCAAGTGAGGAAGACCGGATGGGCCTTACATATCCCTGCCATGGTGCACAGAGCATATGACCTACAGATGCAAGATAAGGAGCTCGACAAGGATGAGGCAGTGGGCATTGTGTGTAAAAAAGATCCAGCACTGCATGTATTGCCACCCAAAACTCAGTGCACTGTTAGTGGTGAAGTAGAAATCAAGAAAGATGTCAAGAACAAGATTCTCATGCTGGATGCCCCAGAAGAGGGAAACCGTCAGAGGGACCACTAGAAAAGCTTAGCATCCTGCCTGCCCGAGCTCACGCCTATGCTCGGCGTGTGGTGGTGCAAATCCAAAACATGTTTCATGGGGATATTAGAGTCAACCGAGGCTGCACCCTGGCTACTGTGTATTGTGCAGATACTGCTGTGCTGCTTAGCAAGCTACGCACTGAAAAGGATGAAGAAGTAAATCCTGATTTGTTTGACTTTGGGGAATACCCAATTCCTGAAGAGTGAGGAGCAAAAGTCAGCTGAAAACTGGCCCAGTGGAGCAAAGTGTTTTCCTTGAGAGATGGGGTGTCGGATGAGTCACTGGTGCAGAGCATTATATCAGACTCCACGACGAGAGGCCATTTCATGAAAGGTCCTGCAGTTTGGCACCAGCAGATATTGATGATGTTCAATGCCACCTCCAAGAGATGCTAGCTGCTGGAATTATACAAGAATCCCAAAGCCCGTATGACTGTCCCATTATGGTAGTCCAGAAGAAGAATGGCTTGGTGAGGATGTGTGTGGACTACCGGACCCTAAGTCAAAGAACTGTACCAGACCAATATGCAATGCCCCACATCCAGGATGCCCTTGATTGCCTTAATGGAAGCCAGTGGTTTTCTGTCCTAGATCTCAGGAGATGGTATTACCAAATCCCGATGGCACCCAAAGATAGCGAGAACTGCATTCATCTGTCCTTTGGGTTTTTATGAATTCTTACATATGCTGCAGGGCATTTCGGGAGCACCTGCCACTTTTCAGAGGTTGATGGAGCGAGCTGTGGGAGACATGAATTTACTAGAATGCCTTGTTTACCTGGACGATGTCATTGTGTTTGGCAAGACCCTCGAGGAGCATGAAACCCATTTGTTCAAGGTTTTGGACCGGTTGGAGGACTTTGGATTAAAACCGTCTATCGACAAATGTCAATTCTTCCAGTAATCTGAGAAATATGTAGGCCACATTGTGTCCTCTGAGGGAATTCAAACTGATCCAAGCAAAGTGGAAGCTTTGACCTCCTGGCCACAGCAAAACAATCTTAAGGAACTGCAAAGATGCTTGGGGTTCTGCGGCTACTATTGTGGATTTGTGAAAGATTATACCAAAGTCATCTGCCCTTTGCTCAGTCTAACTCAAGAGTGTCTGCCAACAAACCAAAAATGCAAAAAGAGTGCTGTAAAAGAGGAGGTGAAGCTGTATTTCAGAACAAATTAACCTTTTGGGACAAGGTTGACTAAAGAGTATGATATGGCCTTTTACGATATCATTCACCAACTCACCCATGCCCTGGTACTTGCTTAAGCAGATCCAACGAAGCCTTACGTGTTACACACTGATGTCAGCTTAAAGGGGCTTGGAGCGGTGCTCTAATAGGAGTATACGGAAGGACTACACCCAGTGGCATTTGCTAGCAGAAGCCTGATCTCCTCGGAGAAGAACTTCGTAGTACACAAACTTGAATTTCTTGTGTTAAAATGGGCCATAGTAGATGAATTTCACGAATACCTTTATGGTGCCAAGATTCTGGTGAAAACTGACAACCCCTTACATATGTTTAATCCTCGGCCAATTTAGATGCCAATGGGCACTGCTGGCTATCAGCAATTTCAACCTATGACTATTCAGTAGAGTACTGCCTAGGCCTGAATCACATTGATGCTGACACCCTCTCTAGAAGACCTGAATCCAGCTCTGAGTGGGTGAGAATGTCCGAGCAATCTGTTAAAGCTCTTTGCCAAAAGTTTAATAAGGATTAACATCCATCCGCTGAAACAGTTGATTGCTTGGTCGATTGTCCGCCCCCGACACCTGAGTCCTGCAGCCTATTACAATTTTGCAACCTTGGATCTCAGTACTCTGCCTCAACTTACTCCCACCAATATCCAGTGGGCACAATCCCATGATCCTATGATTAAACCTGTGTTGGATGCCATAAATGCTGGAAAAATGTGTCCAAACTTCACTCCCAAGATCAAAGAACTGCCTTGTTGTTTCGAAAGGGGCCCAGGTTAAAGTTGCACAACAAAGTACTTTACCGAGAGACCACAAACCAACAAGGTCATGTTGTTAAACAGCTAGTGCTACCTACTACCTTCAAAGGTGTGGTTTTATGTGCCCTCCATGACCAAATGGGACATCTGGGTTGTGACAGAACTTCAGACTTAGCCCATGCCTGTTTCTACTGGCTTAAAATGTGTACTGAGATTGAGGCTCACATTAAAACTTGTAGCTGTTGCCTTTAGAGAAAAGCTCAAGAGGGCTGCACCCCTGGTTAACATCTCCACCAGTGCACCCATGGAACTTATATGCATTGACTTTTTGTGCTTAGAACCAGACCAAAAGAACAATGGAAATGTGCTGGTAGTGACTGACCATTTTACTAGCTACTCTCAGACCTATCCGACCAATGACCAAAAGGCATCCACTGTAGCCAAGGTACTGATAAAAAAAATTCTTTGTCCATTATGGTGCCCCCCCCCAAGAGAATTCATTCTGATCAGGGGAAAGACTTTGAAAGCCGTCTGATTAAAGAAATGCTCTCACCCTGGGGAGGGGGGGGGGTGTGGAAATCCAGAACTACCCCTTATCACTCTCAGGGGGATCCACAGCTTAAAAGATTCAGTCGAACATTACTAGACATGGTGGGCACACTTCATCCCAGAGATAAGCCAAGATGGAGCCAGCAAATAAGTACATTAGTTCACACTTATAATTGTACTTCAAATGATGCAACTGGGTTTTCTCCCTACCACTTGATGTTTGGTCGAGAAGCAAGGTTACCAGTAGATATCTGTTTTGGAGTATCCCCTGATGGAGTAAAGGAAAACAACTATCTCCAGTATGTAAAAAAACTCAAAGCTCAGATTCACCATGCTTATCAGTGCACACAATAGCTGCCAAGAGAAACTTAGCCAACGAAGAAAGGCATGACAGATGTGTCAAGGCCCAAGAGCTGCAGCCTGGAGATCGAGTTTTGACAAGAAATTTAGGATTGCACAGAAAACACAAGACAGCCAAAAGGTGGCATCACACCCCATACATTGTTGTCAGCAAGCTGGAGGAATTGCCAGTTTACAAAGTGCGTCAAGAAAATGACCCACGGGCTGTAAATACAATGCACAGAAATCATTTGTTACCTATTGGGCAAAACACCATTGATTCTGCACCCCAAGACAATGCCCCAAATGGGTCTGTGACCTGAGCTGCAGCCAAAAAGAGACAGTTATACTCTCCTCCTGTTGTTCAGGATCCAAAGCCTTCCACCAATCATGTGCTCCTTGAAACTGACTGCAGATCTGAAACTGATGGTAGTGAATGTGGAGTCACCTACTATCCTTCTTATGAACTGAGTCAGTTGTTTCAAGGAAATCCCCTCTGTAATATGGGAGATGTGGCTGGACCCTCAGGACAGTCTAATCATCCAGCCCTCTCCACTACTCCTGTGCCCCCTGATAGTGAGGTGCAAAGTGTGACTTCTGACATAGCTGACTTTGTGTCTCGTGGAACTAACCGAACCTCAAGAGGCATATCCTGACCATTACAGTACAGCTGGTGACATACCAGATGAACCTGAAATGCCTGAACATAGTGACTCTGATATCATGATGGAGAATGATGCTAATGTGAATGATGATTCGGACAGTATAAGCAAGGCCCCTGGAATTCTGCGTTTCTGCAGTTGCAGAATTTGCATCATGCCGCAGAATATATATAGTGCCGCAGAATTCATTGTTTTTGGTGAATTTTCATATAAATATACTGTTTTTCTATAGTGTCAGGCTTTCTTTCCCATCTCGTTTATCCTAAAGCCCCTCATCCGTGCTCAGCATATGATGTCATTGATGACATCACGTCATATTTAGCCAATGACAGACTGCGTTCCGCCTGAGAAATGAATAAATCATGCCGCAGAAATCAGAAAATGCTGCCGCAGAAGCCAAGGAGCCCTGCCGCAGAAATCAGAACATTCTGCCGCAGAGCACCAGGGGCCTTGAGTATAAGTAATGTGTTACATGATTTGAATTCCATGGAATTTCCACCTGATGACAAACCTGGAATTTCAGAGCAAGCTAATGCAAGTGTTTCTTCTGAATCGGAATCCACAGAACAAGCCAATGCAAGTGTCCCTTCTAGTTCTGTCAAGCAGCCAGTGCAGAGGCACCCATTTTGTCAGAAGCTAACTTATTGCTGGACAATGAGCAGGGACTGTTCGACCCAGATGCAAATGTTGAAAAGACTGAGCCTGTGCCTGCCCCTCCTAGAAAATCTGGAAGAGTCACAAAGACTGTAGTGCACCTTAATTATGATTCCCCAGGAATGCCTGTAAATTTTCCCATAAATGTAGTTCATAAAGGGGTTTACATTTCTGATAATTCTCTTCCAAAACTAGGTTTCACTGCAACCTCTAAGTTGATAGTAAAACCCTTCAGTCAGTACCATAGCGAAACTTCCCCATGTAACCCAAGCTTAGCAGGTAGGGTCAGCCCCCAGACCATGTGGGTTAGTGTACATGAGGTAATGCAAACAAGGGTTGTACAAACAATGTGTTTAACTACTTGAACAAGTTTCATGGAAAACGATGTGTTCTTATACAGTATTCATTGCAAAATGCAAAGGGTATAGTAATACTGTTGCTATTGTTATCTTACTTTTCTCTGATGCATCAGAAATGAACATTTATGGTATACCAATGAAACAGTTATGGTTGCAACCTGTATATATCTGTATGCATATATTTACGTATAGTGTTTTCTATATAGAATTGTGTATTATGTGTAGACGTGACCACACACAGAGAGTGACAAGGAGAAAGCAGAAATCCTAAATAACATTTTCTTCTCAGTTTTCAAAAAGGAGGATCATGGAAATGGACCAGCACTAATCAAAGCAGATAGACTCATGACAGGAGCAGACACATGTCCATTTACTACAGAAAGAGTATTGAAGGAACTGAAGAAGCTGAAAATGGACAAAGCAATGGGCCCAGATGGGATGCACCCAAGGATACTTAAAGAACTAGCAGAGGAGCCTGCCGTACCACTAGCAGCACTGTTCAATGACTCCCTAAGCAGTGGCGACATACCACAGGACTGGAAAGAGGCCATAGTAGTTCCCCTTCACAAAAGTGGGAGCAAGGAGGAAGCTGGAAACTAGAATGGATAGAGGATGTTCTAAAGATCAGCAGACAATTAGACCTCAAACATCATGGTTTCACAGTAGGATGCTCATGCCAAACCAATATGATCTATTTTTTTGATTGTGTGACCAAAACAGTGGACCAAGGTGGGGCTGTGGATATTGTATATTTAGATTTTAGTAAGACATTCAACTCTGTCCTTCATAGAAGGCTGGTTAACAAACTGGACCACACAGATGTAGGGCTTAAAATCATCAGCTGGGTAAAACAATTGGCTACAGAACAGGACACAGAGGGTTTTGGTCAATGGGACGATGTTTACAGAGGGCAAGGTGATCAGTGGGTGCCACAAGGATTGGTCTTAGGGCCGATCCTCTTCAATGTATTTATCAGCAGAATCGCTGAAGGGCTGGAGGAGAAGGTACGCCTGTTTACAGATGACACAAAGATCTGCAACAGGGTGGACACACAGGAGGGCACCATAAAAATCGTGTATGACCTCAAAAAAATGAAAGAATGGTCTAGAAACTGGCAGTTGAAAATCAACACCAAAAAATATAAAGTAATGCACCTTGGAAAACAAAACCCAAAGGTGACATACACCCTTGAGGGGGAACAGATTACGGAGACCAAAATAGAATGGGACCTTGGGTTATAATTTTAAGAGTAGGAAGACAGTGTGAAAAAACAGCTTATAAAGCCAGCAGCATCCTCAGATGTATAGGCAGGGGCATTACAAGTAGAAACATGAAGTAATAATCCCACTATACAGGTCCCTGGTGAGTCCACATCTGGAGTACTGTGTCCACTTTTGGAGACCTCACTTAAAAAAAAGACATAAACCACCTAGAAACAGTACAAAGGAGGGCTACACAGATGATACAGGATCTACATCATGAGCCGTATGAAAGCAGACTAAAACAACTACAGTTATATTCACTGGAACAAAGGAGGGACAGAGGAGATATAATAGAAACCTTCAAATACATTAAGGGAATAAACTCAGTGCACAAGGAAGACTTCTTCCACTCATATGAGACTGCTCATGCCAGAGGGCACTGCATGTGGCTAAAGGGAGGTAGGCTTAAAAGCAACACTAGGAAGTTCTTCTTCACGGAACGGGTTGTGGACCCCAGGAATAGTCTGCCGCAAGAAGTTGTAGAATCTAAGACAGTCAGGGAGTTCAAGATGGCATGGGAGAGGTGTTATGGAAACCTGACAAGAAAGAATTAGCTGGGTAGGGGGTAGCAAGAAGAAAGGGCAGACTAGATGGACCAAAAGGTCCCCTTCTGCCATCACCTTTCTTATGCTCTTATGTTCTTGACACGGACACCAAGTTTTTCCAGGCAGGGAAGAGTGTAACCCCCCCACACAAATTTGGAGTTTATCTTAATATCTTCCAGGGCTCCTTCAGTGCCCACTGCCAGGCTGACATCCTGTCTTAGTGTGATCCTGTTAATTTACATGAGAGTGCCATACTAAGCCTCCGCATCTGTCCCTGTAAGAGCTTAGCTAATATGTGTATAGTGACTGGTTTGAGCTGGGTCCGAGTGATTTAGGGCTTGCAACTGGCCAGCCACTGCTCTGTTTTGCTCCACTCTGCAGTTGATGATAGTGCAGGGGGAACCTGTATGGGAACTGTACTTCTTTACTGTTTACATGTTGTTATATTTGAAGTAGAGAAGTTTGTTTAACCTGCTTTCCTTGCAGCTTATGCCTTTGAAATGGAAGCTACCATGTTAGGTCCGGGACTTCCAGTAATTGGACCAATAGGACTCCAGGGATCTAAAATGGATCCTGGCTCAAGTGTCTCATGGGCGGAAAAACTGTAGTTTTTCTAGTTTTTAGGTTGGTGCTAAAACTGACCTGAAGGGAGAGTCCTAACTGTGACTGACAGCTTCCCCAGCCAACTCAATTCCTTGATTACAAGGAAAATCCCCAATGCTGCATGAGACAGTGGATCAGTTAGAGTTGGAGCTTGAAGTGTGAACAGCTCGAGCTTTCGAGCATCTGCTCCCTGAACGGAGTGTAGAGGAATCAGCGGGAAGAGGCTTGCATCCCTGCCACGTTTCTCCTGTTTGGAACTGCCTGATAGCAGAAGTCAGACGTGTACCGATTTAAGCCTGAAACTGGCAGAACAAAGGAAGAAGCTTACCAGTATCACTTGCGTTTTGTACTGAAGACTTGTTCCTGTGAAGCAATCGTCCCAGCTAATGTGCTAGACGAATTTTGGATCGAGAGGTTTGCTCAGTGAATCTACTGTATTAGCAACCGGAATGTATCCAAACTGTACAAAGTTAGTGCTGCTTTATTTGAATGTGTGGAATGTTTCTCATAGGTCGAGACCTGCTTGCCTGCGACCCAACCTGCTATGCCAGCTGGAGGCTTCACCAGCAAGACACAAATGATCTTTCCCAATTTGCTTATCCTACACGGGCCTTTGTCAGTCTGGCCAAGACCAATTGCCCTGCACCTGAGACTGTTTCAGTGAGACACTGGCTTTGGGCATCCAGCCCCTGTGCAACAACAACTCGCAGGTTGCAGCCACTTGGAGGGAAAAGCCGTGAAGAGGAGGTGCATTGTGTTGGCCCTGCTTCTCCATGCTCATCGGTGAACATCACGAGGTCTCCATATCGCCTGCCTTTCTGTAGAAATCTGGTAGCATGAGTACAATCAGGGTAGCTCCCTGCAATGGGTATTTAAATCATCTGTGGTACCATCTGTTTTCATTAACTTTTCTGGGTTTACAAGAGACTGTGCCAACCGGCTCAGATTACAAATAATCATTTTGTTATTATGCATGCTAACTGCTTTTCTTTCCATCAAGGGCCCCAACATCAGCTGCAGCACTGGCCACCCCTGGGCAATGCCTCTAGCTAGCCAGTTTTCCATCCTGGGTACCCAGTGTTGTAGGACTGTCTGTTTTGGGACCAAGAAGTGCATGCCAAACCCTGATTTAAGTCAGAGTACAAATCATTTGCCTAAATTCATGCCCCTTCCTTGTTCACGACCCCTAAATAAACCCAATTGTCTTTTTTATGTTTAATCTGGCTAGTGTGCATATTATTAGTTGGGTTACAGTATTGAAAGTGTGCATCTGTATTGCTAACCTTGTTTTACAGGGGGTCTTCATGGAAACTGCTGAAGGTCCAACCCTGGAAGTAAGTGTGAAGGGTGTGTGCATATTATTACAGACCTGGCCACCCCTGGGCAACACCTCTAGCTAGCCAGTTTCCATCCTGGGTACCCAGTGTTGTAGGACTGTCTGTTTTGGACCAAAAAGTGCATGCCAAACCCTGATTTAAGTCAGAGTACAAATCATTTGCCTAAATTCATGCCCCTTCCTTATTCACGACCCCTAAATAAACCCAATTGTCTTTTTCATGTTTAATCTGGCTAGTGTGCATATTATTAGTTGGGTTACAGTATTGAAAGTGTGCATCTGTATTGCTAACCTTGTTTTACGGGGGTCTCCAAGGAAACTGCTGAAGGTCCAACCCTGGTGGTAAGTGTGAAGGGTGTGTGCATATTATTGTTGTTATATACTGACTGTGTATTTACTGCTGTGCCAGGTACTGAGCCACTAGGAGGGTTGGAGGGTTGGTGGGTGGTTATAGCTTCCCAGAGGGCTGTAGCAGGATAGGCAGACACCCCCAATACCATTACTCTGGGTGGAGGCACCTTAATACTGAATCCAGGCCGCTTAACCTGTGCGCTGACATACAGGCAGGGGTAGTAACCAGAAGCTAGATAATCTTAAAAGGCACTATAACAATGTGGCCCAAAGGGCCAAATGAAGACAATGGACACAGTAGTTATCTGTGAAACTAAGACCTTGAATCTCACCACCTAGTGCTTACACCTCAGTATACTGGCTTAGAGTCTATGCAGCAGGCTGGGTTTTTCCAGATAGCTGCGTGCCCTCCTTGCTTAGTACTTGCTTGGTTATTGCCCCAACTCTAATCCACACAGTGTGTGCAGCTTTAATAGTCAATCACTTACTCAAGGTACTGGGGAGCCCCCTAGCTGGGTAGATAGATGGGTGGACATTTCCCATTAATGCGGACTCTATAGAAATCCATGCTGTTGGGTGTGTCCCCACTTCTGAAAACAACCGGCAAGTTTTGGCTAGCAGAAATGCATAATGGTAGTGTAGGAAATGTGGCAGTCCCCCCCCACTTCTGGACCGATATGTCTGTAGCTTAGCCCTGCTATATCGGGGGGGGGGGAGCCCTTCCAAAAGGTAGTGTCCTTTAAGTTTATCTAGCTTCTGGAACCAAACATTTAGTTTTATTACTGGTACTGTAACTGCACCAACATGTGGACTATCTTAGGAGCTATTACCATCTTGACTGAGTTGATTTTCCCTGCTAGGGAGAGGTGTAGGTGCTGCCATCTGGTCACTTCCAGTTGCAGTTTATTTAGCAAAGGCTGTAAATTGTCAGCTGCCATATCTTTGAGATCTGGATTAATCATAATGCCGAGATACTTAATATGTTTTGGTGCCCATGTTAGGCCAAATCTTTTAATCTGATTCATCAAAGTCAGAGATTTGAGAGGGACGATTTCTGATTTTTTAGATTTATACGTAGCCCCGAAAAGTCCGAAAAGTTTTGCAGGAAGTATAGTAAATTTGGTATGCCTCTCGTGATATTCTCTATGAGTACTAGGCAATTTTCTGCATATAACTTGGTACTGAATGCTTTGTGGCCCACTTTTATGCCTCTTATATCTGGATGCTGCCCAATGGCAGCTGCCAGCGGCTCTATGACAATAACAAATAAAAGAGGGGAAAGGGGGCATCCTTGTCTTGTTCCCCTGTGTAAAGAGAAGGGGATAACAGTGTATTGCTGGTGAGCAACCTCTCTGTAGGACTGTTATACAGGGTTTGAATCCAAGTAGTGAAATTCTGGCTGAAATTTAAATGCCTCATTACCGCATGTAAGTACTCCCATTCTATGGAGTCGAATGCCTGTTCAAAATCAATTGTGACCACAGCCGTTGTGGTGGGTAAATCATGTGCAGTCTGAATAAAACAGATTAATGCCCTTAGGTGGTCAGAGCCAACTCTACCTTTAACAAACCCTACTTGGGAAGGATGGATGATTTCTGGAAGAATGACTTCTAGTCTATGGGCCAATACCTTAGCTAAGATTTTGGCATCCAAGTTAATCAGCTTTATTGATCTACAGCTAGCCGTGTATAGGATTTTTGCCATCCTTGGGTAGAACCATTATTATGGTTTTGCTTAGAGTCTCTGGGAGGGCAGCCTTATGGTGTGATTCAGTGATCATATGATGCAATGGCTGTGCCATCTCTCTTTGGAGCACTTGGTAGAAGTCAATAGGGAATCCATGGCTACCGGAAGCTCTATGCGGGGCCATGTCATTTATCACCTGGGTGACTTCCTATGCTGCGATTGAGGATTGAGGCATCCAGTGTATTTTCTGCTGCTCACTTATTTTGGGTAGGTTGAGGTGGACTACAAACTTTGAGACTTGCTTCTTTTTCACCTATGCATGAGATTCATATAAGTTTATGTAAAATTGTTTCATTTCCTCATTTAAAAATTTGGGATGTGAGTGGACTTGTCCTTGCACGTCAGCTAATTTAAGGATATATTTCTCTGCTTGTTGCTTCCCCAACCAATAAGACAGCAGTTTTTCCATTTTTTCTCCCTATGCCAGAATCTATGTTAAGTTCTGTTGATCTGTAGTTCTGCTTTTCAGGTAACAATAGTGCTTAATTCAATCTGAAGAGATCTTAGTTCAGCCAGCAGGATATTGCTCTTCAGTTGGATGGGGTCTTGTTTCTATATTTCCTCTTTCACGTTGAGCTGTTCTTCTAACATTTGGCATTCCTTATTCCCCTGCTTTTGTCTGTGGGTGGCATAGCTTATAATTTTGCCCCTTATGGTGGCTTTAAATACCTCCCAAATCATGCACGCAGAAGCTACCCTGGGGGGGTTGTTCTCAAAATAATTTGTGTCTTCTTTTTTCAGCCAGTGCTGGATTTCCACATCTCTTATTAGTGGAAGCACCATGGAAGAGCAACGACAACAGCGCTGACACCCCCCCACAGGGACACAGCCAAACCACAGTGGAGAACCTTGATGTGTGCCAGCCCGATGACCATAACAGCGACAGACAGCAGCGCACACCCCACACATCTGAATGGACACCGCTATGACCAGCCATGCAGTGATGCACCGGGCACAGACACCCCCTGACAGCATGCCACCAATAGTGCCTGCCCCCTCCCTCCCAGGCAGCCTGGCAACTCACCGATGGCAATGGATGGTCCTGGTGTGGACTGACGAGGCGCAGCCTACAAACAATGCGGGATGCACAGCAGCAACCCCCGGCATGGATGGGCGGCTATTCCGCCACCATTGTCCCCTTTGCACCCAGTGCAGGGTGCTGTCATACCAGTCCCACTGCTGTAGTGCACCATCGGCTCACATGTCACGCTAGGGTGGGTTGCTGTGTTCCATCGGGCGCTTTGGTTGTGGTTGCCTCGGGGGGTGTTGCTGTTGGGGGTTCGCGTGGGGGTGTCGTGCTTCTGTGGTGCTCCATTATTAGCAAAGGATCTGACCTCCATGTCTGTGATTTGCTCATATAGGGGTCTAAAGTGGAAGTTAAGGACACCAGGGTGTGGTCCGAAATATACAGCGGGGCTATAATGATCTTGGTGATCAAAGAAGAGATATTTGGGGAGGTAAGCCAGAAGTCCAAGTGACTAGCTATGTTTCTGGAATCAGAAAAATAGGTACAGTCCCTTTAGGCTGGGTGGAGTGTTCTCCAGACATCTGAAAGCTGGTGCAAGTGTGCCAGATCTCGTAAAGTGCGATGAGCCCTGGAGTGTGGCTCTGGTCTGCTGTTTGAGCGATCCAGGTAGAAGTCCATCACCAGATTAAAATCCCCTTCTGCAATGATATCTGGGGTATCAGAACCCATGTCTAGGAATGCCTGAGATACAGTGTTCAGGAAATCCGGGGTATCTTCATTGGGGGTGTAGAGACTGGCTAAGATGAGAGGACTCCTTGGGGTGTCAGATTTCACAATAAACCTTCTCCCCTCCGTATCACTCTTTTGTAGGAGTGGGGTCCATCTGATGGATTTGTGGAGTAGAATGGAAACTCCATGCTTGGATTTGCCTGAGGAGCTGTGGGTCTCCCATCCTACCCATTCCCTAGTTAGTCTGCGTGCCTCTTTCTGTGTCAGCTTAGTGTCCTGAAGGAAGGCTATATGTGAGTTCATTTTCTTTAGATGGGCCAGGATTTTTTTCTGTTATACTGGTGAATTTAGTCCCCTATTCCAGGTGATGAGATTTTGTGGCGTTGATGCGGCCTTGATTGATGTTTATATAAAATAGCTTTTCAGGGAGGGATTGTTTCTTAAGGGGAATCAGAAGCGTTAGAAGTGACCAGAGTAGAAGGGTACCTATTGATTCACCTGTTGCCAGGCAGGCTCTCTCAACCTACACATGTCCCTGTAATACTGACATGATCTGAAACCTGGATAAAGGCTGTCCCTTACAGGGTGACGGTTTCATTTGCAACCCGTCTTTAACTTTTGTAAAATTAACAAACATTTCAAACATCAACACACAACAACTTGATGATAAACAAGTGAAGATAAGAACAAGTACTACAGTGGTGATAGTTCTCTTTAAGGACCAACGTTTCCTGGGAAAGGGGGTTACCGTTGGGTCTGGAGTGGGCTCAATAGCACCCTCCAATGAACCTAGCATCCCCAGTCATGGGAAGTATGGTGCTATGCCTTTGGGGATTTTGGAGATTAAGTTCAAGGATTTAGAGGTCAGGTACTGTTCGCTCTGGGGAGTTGAGGAGTTAGCCTGGGAAAGCTGCACATTAATTAATGCAGGCACGTAAGCTTCCTGAGGCTAAATTACTCATCTCACAAAGAGCATAGCCTTGCAGAATACACCACACATTTAGTGTTCTGACTTTGAAGGGGGGATCCAGGGTGCTGTAAACTTCTTATTGGTAAGGTGTTAGTCCTAGTGAGAGTCCTCTGAACTGCGCGGGTATATTGGTGCATATGGGTATTTGCTCTGAGGGGGTGTTGACATGCTGTAGGCTAAGTCTGGCATAATTACAGGTCCCCAGTGCAAGGCCCAGAGTGTAATGTCAAAGGCCGTAGCATCACTAAGCGAGATCAAGGCAACCCAGTGTGTCTGTGAGCGGAGGTACAGAATACATGTAATGCAGCTCCACCCAGGGACCAGCATTGGGAAACAGTGGCCACTTGCCTATGTGGCTAGCTACAGCAGGACATCTGTAGTTCCAGGTAGGAAGTATTTTTCTTTTCGTTTAACCCCTGGTTGAGAGCGGTGCATTTGAAAAAATAACTGAGGGTGCACTGCTGGGGACAGATGGAGCTGGTATCGGTATGCTTCCCTGGTTCCCCCGTGCTCATAGTGTCATACTGTAAAAGCCTTGCACCCTCTACCACACAAACATACGAAATTGCTGGCAGAAAAAGGCCCACAGGTCTATCAAGTCTGCCCGACTGTGCAGTTCTTAGTACCAGTAGTACATTACAAAAAAAAAAACGAACCTATATTATTGTAGAGTGCCTGCAGGGCTCTAGTCATGGGAACAGTGGCTCAGTAAACCTTTGTTTAAACATTGGAAAGTAATGAAATAACATCAAATGAGAACCTTGCAATACACAAACAAACTTGCTCAGGCTATGCAAGGGACAGTCATTTAACACACTTGGGCCAATTACATGCATTCAGCTGCATATTAAATTCTGCCTATACAAGACTATCTAGAAGCTTTAACGTGAAAACCTCTTCTAAACCATTGTGGATCATTTTTAAACAAAGAAGATATTAAGTGTTAGTTTCAGGGTCCAACTCGTGACATTACACTAAGTTGGGGACGCCATAAACATGGCATTTTTCCAAATGTTAACCTGAGTGGGGGTGGTAAGACAAAGCAAAAAAACACCACTTGCGTCACCCCTTTTCAATAGTCTGGATTGTGGGAGACATAATAGCTACATCATTGAGTTCACTATCTAGACTATACTGTGACAGGAAGCTCCTGCCACTCTTGAGAACCGACCTTTTCTTAAATCTGTTGCAACAGTTCTTCTATTTCTTCTATTTTCTATTTCTTAGCCTAATCTATCCTTTACAATTTCTAGTCCATGAGGTTGGCCACCTATGGGCATCCCCTTTCCTTTCTTGACTATGCCATAGTGTCCTCTTTAATTTTCCTTTTCCCTCTCAGATCCTCGTATAGGGAGGTTATTGTGGTGACCTCCAAGCATATGTAAAACGGGTTGTGTTTATCATTGTTGGATTTAGTATGTAATAGCACTATGTCATAAAATACCTTGATGTATATACCTAATGTTTGCGAAACCTGTAAATGTTGAAAATACCATGGCACTAGGTGTTTTTGATAATGGTAAAAAGTACTAGGTGACTATTATAGAAATTAAGATACTGTAGTTGTGCTATTTAAAATGCATGTAAATTGCTGTAAGTTGGACAAGTCTGAAATGCCATGGTGATTTGCATATATCCCATGATGCTTTGTATTATGGAAGTATGCATGATGTTGTATTTCTTTGAAACTTGACTTGTTGCCAATGCCCTTTGGCGTAACCTTTTTTCAGTGTTTCTGCGCTGAGGTTCTTTATCTATAGCTTGTTTTTTTTTTTTGTTTTATTTTTCTTTTTTGAGCCCCCACTACCCAAACAAACAAGGCCCACATAGGGATGAAGATTTTTCACTAACAATGTTTAGATCAGAGATCAGTGTCAGTAGGTGCTGGCTGAAGCTTATTTCCTGTATTTTGAATAAACATCACACAGAGATTGTGTGTTGAACCTGAAGTTCGGTGTCTGGTTCATCTGTTATCCCACAACCCCTCCACATATACCCTCATAACATCACCTACCTTGACACAGAGAGTGTGTCCCCTTGTTCAGATCTGCCAGCTGGCTGGATCCTCTGCAGAAGTACAGTGCGGTAATCCTTCTCGTGGAGCTGGTGTGACATCTGCCTCCTCAAATAGTCCAGCTGCCCAGTTAGAACGTATGGGCACTAACTTGAAACCAGGATCACTGTCCTATAGTAGACTTCACCTGCTCTGATTTCATTGCCTACCCCTGACGTCACAATTCACAATGCCTTGGTTGTGACATCACAGTGCATTGGAAATACTGTAATTGTGATGTCACAAGCTGATAACTGTGATGTCTTGTTTAGATAAGTATAATTGTGATGTCTTGTGTAGACAAGTACAGTAGCTACAGGAGATGAAGTCTAGAAGACAATAATACTGTTTTTTCAAGTCAATGCCCAAGCTTCTAATAACATTTTGGGACAAGTACAAGTGAATGTCGAGGATGTGTCACTGCCGAACCCATTGCAGTTGAAACTACAAGGGGCTCAAAAATCTACACCAAACACTACACACTGTGGCCATGACACAACTTGCTACTCACTGGCCTGTACTTCCAAGAAAGAAGTGGCCCTAATCACAGAGGGCTTTGCCGGCCAGCAAGCAGTTGATCGGCTTTCACCCCTGTGGTGTTCCAGTTCCTTGGCACAATATGTGGTCCCTGTTCTCCGTAGTGGAAGCAGCTACTTGTGGATCACTCACCAGGCTCCCCTCCTGTCTTCTGGGTCACTCGTTGGATCACTCAGCAGGTGTGCTGTTTTCCCATAGCCAGCTGGTGCATACCAGCAGCAAACATTCAGCATTGACAAATGCTTGTCTAACACTGCAGTAGGCTGGCCACCTACAGCAGTCTTTTTGCATCCTCCCTAAATTTATTTTCTTTGTTTCTTATTCACCATTCCGTCCCTCACTAGAAGCCATATGCCTAAGGAAATAACAGATACAGTATGTCTATGAGCAAACACAGTAGCTGACTGTATATAGGAAGAAGGATGGAGCCTGAATAAATATGTACACCATAAAATGCCAAGCTGGCTTGCTGGCTGTTTAATAAAGAGCTACATGTGTTTTATATCAAAAGAAGTGTTTAAGGTACTTTCAGACATAAAGTGCTGGCAGTGCATTAATGAAGTGCAAGGTGCTTTATAAAATAAAACTTCATGTTGTTTGAAACAGTGCCCGACAAATCCTACAGGGGAAGGGGTTTGATATAGTAAGAATGCTAGATAAAAAGAAACTGCTGTTGTTTAAACTATTGTTATTAAGTGCAGTCAGAAAAAAAGTGCAGCATGCCTAAAAGAAATGATTGGCACCATGCATTCCTGCTTGAAGCTGAACAAACCTAATATTTCATGGTGATTTGCATATAAATCCCATGATGCTTTGCATTATGGAGGTATGTGTGATTTCGGATTTCTTTGAAACTTGGCTTATTGCCAGTGCCCTGTGGGGTAACCCTTAGTTCAGTGCTTCTGCACTGAGGTTCTTTGTCTTTAGCTTGTTTTGGATTTTTTTATTTGAGTCCCCCATCACCCAAACACACAAGACCAACATAGGGGAATAGTTGGTTTTCATTTGAGAGCTAGGTCAGTGGGTTAGTAGGTGCTGACCAAGTGCAGAGGAAGGACATGTATTGTCTGTGCTGCAAACTGATGTGTCTTGGCCATACTTGAAGGGAGATGAGAGCATTAATCTAGCAACATTATATTTGGTTACAGGACTCAGCAATTGTGACCAGTCTAAGAGGTTCCCTTGTATGCTGTTGTTTCAGTAATCTGGTATTATGTGGTTGCTTAATTATAAGATAACCCATATTCTCTAATGTAGATACCGAACCTATTTTGTGAAACACCTGATCGCTATTATAAGTTTTAGATGCATTGAAGTTGTCCTGAAAATTACTAAGTTGTCAGTTCTTCCTTTGTATTTAAATGGATATCTATGGTATTTCTATAACGTATTTTGAAAAACTTTAAACATTTTAATAAAAATCTTTGCTGAAGAAGGGATATACCACTGCTTAAGGCTATCCCCTGTGATCACTGAGGAAAGTGAATTACCTACAATTCTGTATAATTATGCTTTATTTATTTTGGGGTTTATTATTTTATCCTGACTTTTAAAGAAAAAAAGCCACACTGTGGTGTGTTGCACCAATCTGCTGTTGTCTGTATTATCCTTATCCCACACCTGGCCACATTGCCAACTGCTTAAGTGGATCGAATCTGTTTGTGGTCTTAAAGGGAGTATTGTAGGTGGATCCGTTGCTTAGCTCCGATGCAGTGTCTGGTCTCCAGTGGCTTTGAGATCCAGCTCATTGTGGGGGTACTCGTGTGTTGCCATTGTGCTTACCCCGCCTCTTCTGGTGTCATCTCTCGACCTGTTGCCATGTCTCACTTGGATTATGAACTGGATTCTCCAGGGATGCATTTACTTTGCTGAAAGGCTGGGAGAGATCCATCAGCTGGGCCTCTGGGCAATGTGGTTTTGACAGAAGCTGGGCAGTGGCAGTGATTTTAAAATCCAGCTGCTGGAGGTATCGCTCAGCTTTTACTAGTGATTGAAAGGTAATAAAAGTCCCTTTGTGCTGGATTCTTAGCACATGGTTCACATCCACACAATAGCAGTTCCACCTGAAGTGCTGATTCGTCAAAATGTCTTTAAGCTAAGCACCTCCCACCATCCAAGCAGTATATTCTCGATCTCCACCCCGTGATGTCAGATCTTCTTTTCCGTTGGAAGAGTTTGGTCTCCTCCCTCACATCTCTGTGTGTTGTAGGGCCTAAGTGGCAAACTTAGTTGTTTTTTTCTCAGTAAACTGAAGAAGTGAAGCTAGCTCCTGTTTCTAAGCAATGTGTCACGTGCCGACAGAAGATGTCATGGACAGACCCTCATATGTTGTGTCTCTACTGTCTGCGGATGGCACATGATGTTGCAGGTTGTGGCCTGTGTCAGATGATGCTCCTTTCCTCCCTGGAGGATCATAAGGCTCATCTTTGCTTCAGCTGGCTGGCTGAATTAGATCCTAAATTGCAGCCTAAGGGTCGCAAGGTGGCTTCCACTTTGGCGTGGTCCATAGCTCAACTTGCAGCCATGGAAGACACAGTGGCAAGGGCTATGAAGGGCACCTCATTGGCCTTGGTGCTGCTACCAGCTGGGATCAGTGTGAGAGCATTCTTCATTGGAGAGTTCAGCGAGATGTGTCAGGTGCTCCAGACTTTCAGGATGAACCCTGCCAGCCATGGTAAAAAGCACAAAAATCACTGTAATTGATCATGGGACTGGGAAAGATCATGCTCCTTTCTCGACTCTCCTGACCACTCAAAGCCTGACGAGCTCCTGGCTTTTGCTGAGTCAATACTGGTTGAGGACCCAGTCACTAACTTCACAGTAACCCTGTCAGGCTTTATGACCTTGACACTAGTCAACCAGGTGGTCATGTTTTCCTGGATTTGGTCGACCAGTTGCCGGAGGAGGTAGATGAGGAGTTGATCTCCAAGATCCCAGTGTTCCCAGTCTTCACCCAAGAGAACATGGAGTGGTTGGGGTTTCTAGATGGTTCCACTTGGGAACATCCGCCACCTGAGGTCATTCCACCAAAGCCGATGCACGTTATCCATACAGCACATCTGGTGGCTTCACCTTGACATCGGCCCACAGGTCAACAGTCAAGGTTAAGGTACTCTTCACACTCTCAGTTCCACTTGACTGGGAGGCATCACCATTGACATTCCTCCTCCTCCTCATTTTCAGATGATGAGAGGCTCAGTCATGTATGCAGTGGCACTATGAGGAACTCCTCTGGCAGCAAAGGGTTTTGGCAGGGAAGGGTAGGGCTCTACTCCCGACCCCTGTGTTCAACTGGCCAGTGCCAATCACGCTCATCTTGATCCTTTGAAGATAGTTGTCACTGACAGCTGTCTTTCTAACCTTGCTGGTGGAACTGCCTCTTTCACAGTCTGTGCTGGGAGCCCCAACCGAGCACTCCTGTACTATGACCAGGTTGCCAGGCTGGTTCTCAGTGGAAATCACCCAATTGGATGAATCTAGGGTGGTTCACAGTGGTAAACATCTGAGGACCATTTTTGAGGAGTCTTTGGATGACTCAGATGGTTCCACCATGCAGTCATCAAGGGCACATACCTTTGACCGGGACTCGGTCGAGGAGTTGACCACTGATCATGGGCTGGTGTAATTTAGGGAGTTTCTCTGAATTATATCTAAGTCCATGAAAGCCCCTATGGAGCCTGTTCTAAAAAGGGCTAAGTACCCTTTTACTGACATCCTGGATAAGGACGAATCCTGGGGGTAGCCTTACCCATGGCAGAGGCTATTTTGGGACTAGCCCTGGAGCTTTGGCAACAACCAGTACCCTGCAGAGCACCCTCAGCCCATATGGCCTGCAAGCAGATAGATAGTCCTAAAAGTTAAATCCTGTTGGATTTATCTATCTATCTATCTATCTATCTATCTATCTATCTATCTATCTATCGACACCCTGGTCTCTATGGCTTCATCCCAAAAGGAGCCAAAGGCCCAGAAACTGAAAAAGAAGGCCTTTCAGTTTTGGTCCTTTCAGCCACAGGCAGCAGCCCCAGCAGGAGCAATAGCAAGCCTGGTGTCCCAAGAACAAGTTCTCTGACCATGGGTCAAAAAGAGCCAGGAGTAGGGGAAGTGGTACCCCTCGGGTCCCAGTGGCTGATGCCACCTACAAAGCTGCCCAGTGATGGGTCAGGGATGTCTACCTCCTGTCTGTCCAGTCCAGGACCCAGCTTCCTGTGTGGGGGGGTCAGCTTTGCCACTTCTGGTTGCACTAGTAAATCATTACTATGGACAAGTGGGTTCATGAGGTGGTAGGCAGAGGGTAGCCTCTTGATTTCAAGGCTCTCCCACCTTACTCATCCTAAGCTCTGAGGGAATCCTCAGTGTTGCAGGACTCATTGTCTGCCCTCAGGAAGAAAGTTACTCAGCTCTGTATGAAAAGAGCCATAGCCTGTGTCCCAGATGTCCAAGGCAAGTCAGTGTTATGTGTCCAGGTACTTCCAGGTCCTGAAATGGACGGGAGGGTTGGTGCACTATACTGGATCTTGCATGATCTAAACCAATTCATGCAGAAGTGCAAGTTATGGATTGTCATGCTGAACCAGATTATACCATCCCTGGAGCAGGGCATGTAGTTCTGCTCCCTGGACTTCCAGGAAGAGTTTTTCCAAATCCCAGTTTATCCATCCCATTGGTGGTACCTCCAGTTCAGCACAGAAGGGGCATGCTATCAATTCCAGGTCATGCCCTTCAGCCTCTCGTCCATGCCCAGGGTCTTCACCAAGTGCATGGCAGTGGTTGTAGCCTTTCTGCAGCACAAGGGCATCCAGATTTACTCTTACCTTGATGATTGGCTGATAGCTGGGTTCTTCAAGGAGGCCATGTAATAGTCTAGCGATCTGGACCTCCAGACCTACAGAGACTTGAGCCTCTTTGTCAACCTGGCCAGTCTGAACTGATTTCCTTCCAGGTGATTCAATTAATTGGGGCTGAGCTAGACTTTCTATGGGCCAAGGCACACCTCCCTGCAGATTGGGCACTGGACCATACCTCCTTAGCCTGATCATTTCAGGTTGGGTGCTTGTGCCCTGCCTGGGACCTCCTATTTCTGCTAGAGGAACATGGCATCCTGCATTTGCATGGTCCAGTGGGCCCACTAACAGATGTGGCACCTTCTGTAGGAACTGGGCCATCAGCGGTCCTGGTGCCTAGGACACTTGGACCAGCCAGGCACAGTGACCTAGCTGAACCCAGAACATCTGAAGGAAGGAGTCCTGTTTTCTGCCCAGAATTGACCATCTCTTTCATGATGGCTGCATCTCTGGTGGGGTGGGGAGTGCACCTGGGAGACCATAGGGTTCACGGGTTCTGGTCACCCAGGAAGTCCCATCACCACATCAACCTGCTGGAGCTCCATGCAGTGTGGCTAGCTCTGATGGAATTTGCTCTTCTAGTTAGGGGTCAGGTCATACAAGTTCGGACAGATGTTACCAGGACCATGCTGTACCTGAACAGACAGGGTGACACACACTCCCTTGCCTTGTGTTGGAAGGTCATCTGCACCTGGACCCTCATGCAAAGCCTGGGTGCAGATCTCCTGGTGATCTATGTTACCAGAGTGGACAGTCAGCTGGCAAATACTCTCAGCCAGGTGGGTGAAACATTGCACAAGTGGTTGCTGTATCAGCAGGTGGCCTACTACATGTTCTCCCCGTGGGAAACACCTTTGGTCGACCTGTTTGCCTCCTAGGAGAATGCCAAACTGAGGCTGTTTTATGTCCATCCCTCACAGTCTAGGACACTGGTGGGGGGTGCCTTCATGAGGCCCTGGACCTCAGGACTCCTGTATGCCTTGCCTCCTTTCCTCTGATCAACATGGTGGTGGTCAAGGCCTGGAAGGATGCACAGATATTTCTGATAGCTCTGGACCGGCCATACCAGTTTTGGTACTCCGATCTCCTGAGCCTCATCAACAGTCCTCCAAGGCAGTTGCCTCTTCTCCTGGATATGTTGACCAGACAACAGGGGAAGGTTCTGTACCTGTACCTTCAGTCCCTGCACCTGACAACATGGTTCCTGAGCAGCTAGAATTCCAGGCTCTGGGTCTTCTGGAGAATGTGCTCTACATTGTGGAGGCCTCGCAAAAAGAGTCAACTCTCTGGTTCTCTGCCTTTAAATGAAAAAGATTTTCCATTTGGTGTCAGGGCAGGGAGCATGATACCCTTGCCTGCCCTGTAGCTAGCATCCTTAAGTACTTCTGGTCCCTCTACCATGTCTGCATACCGGGTGTGGGCTGATATGCCGATAGTGGCCCAGAAGAAGATGGTCAGGTACTTATTTAAAGGCCTGGACCACCTGTCCCACCAGGATCGTGAACCACCTCCACTTTCAGACTTATTGCTGGTATTGACCATGCTTATGGGCAAGCCATTTGAGCCTTTGTACAAGGTGTAAGATGACACACCTGTTGTGGAAGACAGCTTTCTTGGTGTGGTTATAATGTCAGCCAGAAGGATTAGTGGACTCCAGGTGCTCCCGATGGAGTCTCCATATCTGGTCTTCCACAGGGACAAGGTAGTCTTATTTACCTACCAGGGGGTCCTCCTGAAGGTTGCATCAGAGTTCCACCTTAACCAGGTGGTGAACCTTCTGGTATATATTATGAATCCTTCTTCAAGGCCAACCACAGGCTCCATATTCTGGACCTGTGGCGAGTGCTCTCCTATTATGTACAGCATATTCCTGGAGTTCTGGGTGAGGCTCATGAGCTATTTGTCACACCTGGCAGACCAGCAGCTAAGTGAACGATTGGCATGTAGATTACATCCTGCATCGACCTCTGCTCCAGGTTGGCTGGTAGGGAGCCTCCCATAGGGCTTAGGGCTCATTTCACTAGACACACTGCTGCCTCCATGGCCTCTTCCAGGGACATTCCTATTCAGGAGCTCTGCAGGGCTTTCATCTAGAAGTTAGCACACACCTTCATTTCCAATTACAGCATCAACAGTGAGTCTCATTGGGATGCTGCTTTTGAAACCTCAGTTCTCCAATACCTGTTTGCCAAGTAGGGATGTGCACCTTGCCCCTCCACCTGGAGAACTGCTGGAAGTCTGCCATCATGTAAATAAGTGAACCATATACACATCCCTAGAAAAATACTCACCTATAACCGTAGTTCTAGAAGTGGAATATGGTTTACATCCACACCATCCACCTGACCTCCCTGGACAAGTGGCACATGGATCCCTGTTTCCAGCATGCCAGATCTGATGTCATGGGACAGAGCCAAAGGATATACTGCCCGGGTGGTGGGAGGAGCTTAGCGTAAAGACATTCAGATGAATCAGCACTTCTTGTGGAACTGACATTGTGTGAATGAGAACAACATACCACTCTTTGAACTACAGTTACAGGTGAGTAATCTATTTGTTTTGGAGCTTATTATAAAGAATTCAGGTTCCTTTTATAAAGTCCTTCAGTAGAGCAGGCAATGTGGCTATCTGACTACAGAACCATTCATTTTTAGCCTTTGGCCACATGGCAAATGCCTAGACATTTGCTGTCTATTGCTTGTCTATTGCCTCATCCACTGGTGTCCCAACTGATGTGGTTGGTTCAATTAAATATCTTGGAGTGCATAGGGATCAGAAAGTGACCTTTAAGCACCATGTAGATCATATCTTGAAGTCCCTGCACCACAAAATTGGCTTATTTTACAGACTGAGTAATTTCTATCCCAGGATTCGCTGCATACTAGTGCTAACAGTATGGTGCTCTTAATACTAAAGAATGGTGCCCAAACTTTGCAGGCCCTAAAATACTCAGAAGCAAACAAACTAAACTTTCTATACAATTAAATTGGTCAGTTTGTTTCTGGTGCCCCCCATGGGAGCAACACTGTGATGTTTTCCACTCCATAAATTGGTCCTCCTTTGAATTGAGCTTCAAATACCCTTCTCTCTGCCTAGCATTCAAATTACTCAAAGATGCTTGCTACCCTTCAAGCCTCGGTGATGTATTGTCAATTACACCTTCTAGGAGAATACTCTGTTCATCCAATTGAACCCTTGTGGAGATACTGAGAGCAATGACTCATGTGGGCAAAAGAGCTTTTGCTTACTTTGCCCCTCGCCTGTGGAATGTCCTCCTGTAACTCTCCAAGATTGTTCCTCTCCGTTGTTGACTTCAAAAAAGGGCTTAATACATTCCTCCTTGATCTACTTGCAATCGTTGACATGTTTCTACTTGGTTTGTATTTTTCTTTGACTGACATGTACTTGCTGCTCGATATGTACCTGCTGTACTATAACCTAAGACCTGACAGTATGTTAGCCCTCTGTTGTACATGATCGGATGTTTTGTTAATCATGTAACCCTGTGATTGTATTGTTGCTGTTATAGTTTGTATTGTTTATTGACCTCCTGCTATATTTGGTAGTGCTTCCATCCATGTAATTAATTCTGGGTCACCCTGAAAAAGGGACTTTTAGTCTCAGTGGGCCCACCCAGTTATCAAAATTAAATAAGTAATTAAATAAAGTGAAGCCCAAAGCAGAAACAGTTGAGTTAACTGATAAAGCAGCTACTACCCAACAGCTGAATGGGACTTTCCCAAAACAGAGGGGATTATTTAAAGGGGGCCTGAGAAGTTTTGGAGAAATATTGCTAACCAAATATGTAAGTCCACAAATCTCTAAAAAATACCAGCAAATGAATGTAGTGCATCCATTCCCCCATGACAAATAGGAACATTTGCAGGAAAAAAAAAATGCCAGAAAGTGTTATACTTCTTAATGCAAAGATAGTTCTATTTTTTGCAGAATTTTATGATCACAAAGTAGAGATTTTGAGGGTAATTTTGCTGACAAAATTAAACTGTGCCCTGCCTTAATAAATATGTTGGTTTATCTTCTCCCTCTACACTGTTTACTACTTGTAGCTCCTTGCTTCGCTGCATAGGTTCCATTTATAGGGAGGGAAGGGGGCTGAAGTCTGCTTATTTAACGTGTGCTGCCTGAACTGCCTATTTAAGTGAACTGCCTATGTAAGCAACTGTGTCTAAGTAAGTGAACTGCCTAACTAAAGTGAACTGTTTATTTAAGGTGCACGTAATGATCTATTGAAACTCACTTAAAGGGACACAGCAGGTTTATAAATTTATTTCAAAATACTAGCTGACTCAACAGACAGTGCTTAAATCATTTTATTCCTTCCACTAGACTTGGCCAGTACAAAAGGTCAGTGTTTTAGCAGTCTGTAGCAGTATTCTGATTTTAACAACATTGCAGCCACCTGCACTTTAGAGGGCTAATCCTGAACTGTATTATTTGTCTCTGTGTTGCTTCTTCTGGCCTCAGTTTTGTGTTCCAGGTTCTTGGACGGATGCCCATTGTTCCTGCGTTGTATTCCTAGACATTCCACATTGGCAAAGTAGTCATGCTGCTTTTCAGAGCAGCAACCTCTGGGTTCTTCAACAACCACACAGAGGGCCTCCTCCTCTTCAGCAGCTACTGGGCTCATCATTAATCAGAGTTAGAACAAGACTTACGTAAAGCCCCTGGAATTGGGGGTTCCCAAAAGCCTTCAAGAGCTTGCCTAGTGCTCCCAACCTGAATGGAGTTCGGCGTTTAAGCCGTTTATTGTGAGTGCTTTTAGAGCCTCTGGTACTGTCTCTTTAAGAGCTGTCTGCTTGCAGGCATGATTAGTTTACATGGGGGACTGTGTATTTCCCTGCTCGAGTCCTGCTCAAGTTGCTGACCAATCGCTCCATTAATGCTGTCGCTAAGTGGGCGAAAGGGGGCACTTATTAGAGGTGTAACTGTTTGCCCCATATTGTTTAGCGTTTTAGTGGTAATGTAATTTGTCTAACCTGCCTTTCTTGCAGCTGGGACTCTGTGTGTCTTGCCCCTCCATTTTGGATCTGAACTGCTGAATAGATCCAATCCAGCAGGAGGGGCATCTAAAATGGAGTTTAAGCGGACCAACCAGGATCAGGACTGTCTTGGGAGCTGGCTATCGATAAGGAATATAGCTAGTAATTCTGGGAAGTGAAGTTCTGGACCATGGTGCCTTTTCTCACCAATAAGAGGAGTTTTGAGTGATTGACAACTAAGTCCACCAATTAGACTGGGTGGCGCCTGATTGGAATACCATGCCTTGTGTCTGGAAAGGCAGATCCGTTGTGACCGTGACTGGAAAAGGAGCTCAGAGCTCCTGCACTGAAGAGTTTTCGTGCAGGAAGCGTGTGTGAAGGCCTAAACTCGGGAGGCGTGTTTGCCATGGTGATTCAGTCTGAATCTGCAGCTACTGAGGAAAGGAGAGGCTGAACATTTGGGTACCAGGCTCACCCTGTAGAGGACTGGAGAAACTGCTTCATCGCGCTCGGTCTGTCAGGAAAGTGAAGCTGCGTTGTGAGCTCCCGGGTTAGCAGTAAGTGCAATCGAGACCTGCAAGCAGCTGCCTGGTATAGTAATTTCTATTACATAATAATGTGTGGGGTGTTTAGGGAGGACAGCTTAACGAGTCCTCTGGTCCCGGATATGCAGACGGGAAAGCAATCGTGTGCAGGCGGACTGAATCCGTGGCTGTTTGAAGCTGTGTGCCTGCTAGTAGAACTTCCTCCCTCTGCTGTGCGAGGGCATCTGGAAATCCATGACATCCTCAGTGATAGCTTTGTGAGTGCAAATCAGGGTAGCTCCCTGCCATCAGTGCATTTATTTGCAGGTGTGCCATCTGATTTTTGTTCTTTCTGTCTTCATGAACTGAGCCATCCAGCTCCGGATTACAATTTGGGTATTCTACAAGTGTTTTTCCATCACAGGCCCCCAACCAGCTGCACCGATTCTGGCTAGCCCCCTACCATCTTGGGTACCCAGCAAAGTGACATTTTGGGACTCTGAATGTGTGCACAGTACTGTGATTATTGTTGTGTCTAACCTAATTAACCTGATTTCCCCCTGTCCTTGTTATAGCCCCTTAAATAAATCAGATCTATTTGTTTCAGCAAAGTTACACTGACTAAGGTATGTGTTTATGTTAAAGTGTTGTACTGTGGCTATTGCACCACACCATCTTGTTTTACAGGGGGTCCCCAGAGTCAAGTTGGCCTTACCAGTCCTGGGGGTAAGTATAAACAGTGAAGATACGTATGGCACATTGTGGGGGCCACTAGAAGGAATAAAAGGGGGTCTCAGTGTCTCAGAGAGCTGTGACCAAGTTAGTCGAACTACTGTAAACCCTGACCTCTGGGTGGAGGCACCTGTCATAGAACCTAGGCCCCTCAACCTGTTAGCGGTTAGGCAGGCAGGGTAGTAGCCCTTGGGATAGCGTCACCTGGGGGTTACACTTAGTTATGGCAGTGTCCAACAAGCCTAGGCACTTCACACAGTGAAATAGATAGGTTTGGAATCATTCTGGTTCACAGAGTAGTGATCCAACGTAACAGTGGGGTTAGCTGTTTCTCCACAGGTGGCAGTGACAAGAGGATTGAAGTCACTTGGTGATTTCCAACGTAGCACCTCCACAAACCATATAAAAACTACAAACGGGTATCTGCCTCTATCTCCGAAATCAAACAAAGGGGCAGTGGGCACTGCAGAGCAGGACACTGCAGCACAGGAGCTAGCACAACAAAACTCACCCAAAACAGGAACCAAAACAAAAAAAGCAAAAAGGAAATCCAAAACACTTCTGATCATAGGAGACTCCATGATTCGGGGAGTTGATACCTACCTCCATCTGGGGGTAATGGTCAGATGTCTCCCAGGTACATCAGCGTGGTGAGACACTGACCACGTTGCTAAAATCATGCAGGAAGCAGGAGAAAACATTGATGTCCTGGTACACATAAGGACTAAAGATCTCACCAGCTGGTCAGTTGTGGAGACCAAGGAACACCTGACCAGACTGGGTGACAAACTATCATCTATTTCGTCCGGCATCTCCTTCTCTGAGATCCTGCTGGTCTGGGAGAGGGGGGGGCAGATGGACGGAAGGTGGGAGAAGGAGGGAAAGGGGAGCTAAACACGTGGCTCAAGGGCTGGTGCCAGGAAAAAGGACACAAATTTGTACGGAACTGGCAACAGTTTTGGGAGCAAAAGTTCTTTAAATTCGATGTACTGCATCTGATGAAGAGGGAGTCAGTGCATTGGGCAGAACTTTGACGTCTTTGCAGAATAATTAAACTAGCAAATGGGGAGAGGGGTGCAGCACCCGATACATTGAATGGGAAGAACACCCCTCCCCCCTCAGCTAGTGATCAAACAGGGGTTCACCATATTTGTAGTTCATTTGCATCACCAGGTAAGTAAAAAGGTCCGGCTCCCCATTCAACACACATCAGAAATGCTGGACCTTGCCCAACAACTAACACACCAAAATCTGCCCAATGGAAAATCATGTACACAAATGCTCACAGTCTGGGAAGTAAGGTCCCAGACTTGCAGGAAACAATGACAGAGGCTAAACTGGACATAGTAGCCATTAGCGAGACATGGTTCACCAGTAGCCACACTTGGGAGACTTCACTACCCAGCTATGTACTGTTCAGAAGAGACCAAGGTGCAAAAAGGGGGAGTGGAGTGGCCCTTTATGTCAATGAAAATATCAAAGCTACAGAAATTCAGAATACACATAAGGAGCCAGAAGAACTGTGGGTCACCCTGGAAACAGGAAATGGGACAGCCATATGAACTTGAGTTGTCTACAGGCCTGCAGACCAGGGGGAGGACATAGAGACATTACTGTTAGAAGTTATACAAAACACGACAGCTAAAGGGGAGGTTCTGGTAATGAGAGACTTCAACATGCCAGATACAGATTGGTCAATACCAGCAGGAACATCTGCCAGAACTAGACACATAGTGGATTCCCTGCAGGGGGAGGGCCTCAAACAACTGGTACAACAACCCACAAGACACAGGGCTATTCTAGACCTAGTACTGACTAACAGGGAAAGGATCACAGATCTCCAGGTAGAAGGTCACCTGGGGGCCAGTAACCATAACATGGTATGGTTCAATTTGGCCACTAGAACTAAATCATCCCATTCCAAGGCAAAAATGTGGGACTTCAGAGGAGCTGATTTTGCTAAGATGGCCAACAGAGTTAAGCTAGCCCAGGCAAGAAGAAATACAGGTGAGGGAGTACAGGCAAAGTGGGCAAGCATTAAGGATGCAATACTTGAAGCAACATCCCATTGTGTTAGAGAGAAAAGCAAGAGCAAAAGAAGGAGGAAACCATTTTGGTTCTCAAAACAGTAGCAGAAAAGGTCAGAGCCAAAAGGCTGGCCTTCAGGAAATATAAGGAAATGCAGCGGGATGAAGATAGGGAGGCATACCAAACTTACCTAAGGGAAGCAGAGAAGGCAGTAAGGCAGTCAAAGGCCCAAACCGAGGAAACACTAGCACGGACAGTAAAAGAAGGTGACAAGACTTTCTATAGATACATTAGTAAAAGGAGAAGGTCCAGAGGGGGTATTGCTAAGATCAAAGGGGATAAGGGGGAGTGTGAGGAGGCGGACCAAGAAAAAGCATCTATCCTAAATAGATACTTCTGCTCAGTATTTACTGAGGAGAAGGTAGGGCAGGGCCCACAGCTCAGCACAATGGCCACAGGGAGGAGGGAGGAGTGCACTAGTTCCTTCACAAAAGAAAGGGTCCTACAAGAGCTCAATAAGCTCAGGGTGGACAAGGCAATGGGACCTGATGGCATACATCCCAGGGTACTAAAGGAGCTAAGGGTGGAACTAGCAGAGCCATTATCAGAACTGTTTAGTGAGTCTCTGAGCACAGGAGAGGTTCCAGAAGACTGGAGAAGGGCACATGGGATACCTCTCCACAAGAGTGGTAGCAGGGAGGAGGCAGGGAACTACAGACCAGTCAGTCTTACCTCAGTAGTGGGCAAGATTATGGAGACACTCCTTAAGGAAAGGATAGTGCAACACCTGGAATCCATAGGAGCACAAGATCCAAGACAGCATGGGTTTACAACAGGAAGGTCCTGTCAAACTAATCTCATAGATTTCATTGACTGGATAACCAGAGTGGAGGACCAAGGGGGAGCAGCTGATGTCGCCTACCTTGACTTCAGCAAAGCTTTCAATACTGTTCTACATAGAAGATTGATTAATAAGGTGTACCTTCACTGCAGAGACTCCCCAGTCGCGAAGACCACCACAGCGCCAGATATCGGCCAAAATTGGCCCGTTGCTGTGGTGGTCCTTGCGGCGATCGGGACTGCCTCACTGGGTGTTTGCTCCCCCCGGTCCAACTCCGACTCAGAGATAGAATCCTAGAGACCGGGGGTTGGGGGCACAGCCCCCCAATTGTGAGCGCCGACATCCCATGGCTACAATGCCAACAGTTGGCATTGTAGCTGTCACGGTAGAGGATGTCGGTGCTAGTGCTGTTGAAGCGCTATAGGTAAATCGATTAATAAGCTGGGTAGGCTCTGGGTGGGTCATAAGTTGGTCAACTGGGAGGCAAACTGGTTGACAGGCAGAAAACAGAGAGTGGTGGTAAATGGTATACTGTCAGAAGAGATGCAAGTCACAAGGAGGGGGTACCTCAGGGATCAGTCCTGGGGCCATTCCTCTTCAATATCTTCATCAGTCACATTGCAGATGGACTAGAAGGTAAGGTCTGTCTGCTTGCAGATGACGCCAAGATCTGCAACAGAGTAGATGATCCAGATGGTGTGGGCAGAATGAGAAGAGATCTGGATAAACTGGCAAGAACTTAGTGCTTTAAATTCAGAAAGATTTTAGTAAACTAATGCAGGAAGAATCTAGTACTCTGATGCAGCAAGAACATAGTACTCCAGTACAGTAAGAATGTAATATTCTAATGCAGTAAGAACGTTGTATTCTAATACAACATGAACTTAGTACTCTAGTATGGCAAGAATTTAGTACTCGAATGCAATAAGAACTTAGTATTCTAATACAGTATGAACTTTGTATTCTAATTAGTAAGAATTTAGTACCCTAAATGCAGTGAGATTTTCATACTCGAATTCAGTAATAACAATACTCTAATGCAGTAACAACTTAGTAGTGGAAATGCAATAAGAGCTTGGTACTCTAATGCAGTAAGAGCTGAGGACTCTAATCCAGTAATAACTTAGTACTCTAGTACAGTAAGAACTTAGTACTCTAATGCAGCAAGAACTGAGGACTCTAATGCAGTAATAACTTGGTAATCTAGTACAGTAAGAATTTAATACTCACAGTAAGAACTGAGGACTCTAATGCAGTAATAACTTAGTATTCTAAATGCATTAGGAACTTAGTATAGTGTGGCCCCTACAAAATCTACCCTTGGGACCACCAAAAAGTATGCACTTAAGCAAGCTATGCATTTATCCAATCTTGTACTCTTTTAATGGTGAGCAGAACTTGCAGGATGTGCCACTGGACTGGGTAGGTAAAACTAATGCCAGTGGCACTTAGGTGCTTCTCTGATTCAGATAAAGTGATCAGTGACATGCTGTGGCATTCTTTGGTTTAATTTTTGTGTGAGAGGGTGCTTCTGTGATTTGTGTAAAATACTGTGTGACATTCTGTGACATTTTTTGGTTTAATTTCCGTATGAGGGAGGCTGATTCTGGGATTTTGATAAAGTACTTCTGTGACATTCTTTGGGTCCTTTGGTTTGATTTTAGAGAGAGGGTGGGTGCTTTTTGACATGTGTTTGATGGCTAAAAGCTTGAAATAGGTGATTAACACCTCAGTTTAAATAAGGCAGCCCATTAACAGACAATCATGAGCTAATTAGCAAGGTAGCTACAGGCAGTTTCAGTAAAATAAGATCAGTTAAGCCTCACTTGAACAGCCAAACTGAGGGAAAAGTATGACTTTAAAAGGGATTCTTCATCTGTTTAACAAGTCTATTTTACACAGGAAGTATCGGGAAAATTGGGACTTAGAACTTCTATGCATTTATGCGTGCTATGTGTTTATCAAGTATGCATTAAAGTGGAATGCACTGTACTCTAATGCAGTAAGAACCTATTACTCTAATGCAGTAGTTACCTAGGAGTCTAATGGCAGTAAGAACTTACTATTCTAATGCAGCAATAATTTAGTACTCTAAATGCAGTTAAGAGTTTAGTACTCTGATTCAGTAGTAACATAGTAATTCAGTACAGTAATAATGCAGTTCTCTAAATGCTGTAAGAACTTAGTACTATAATGCAATAAGAATTGAGAACTTTAATGCAGTAATCTCTCAGTACTCTAAATGCATTAAGAACATAGTACTCTAATGCAATAAAAACTTAGTAGTCTAATGCAGTAACAAATTAGTACTCTAAATGCAGCAAGAACTTAGCACTATAATGCAGTAACCACTTAGTACTCTAATGCAGTTGCAAATTTGCACTCTAAATGCAGTAACAACTTAGTACTCTAAATGCAGCAAAAACTTGGTACTCTAGTAATGGCTTAGTACTCTAATGCAGTTACAAAGTAGTACCCTACATGCAGTAACAACTTAGTATTTAAATGCAGTAAGAACATACAATAGTACTCTTATGCAGTAAGAACTTAGTATTCTAATACAGTATGAACTTAGTACTACAATGCAATAAGAAATTAGTACTCTAATGCAGTAAGAACTTAGTACTCTAGTACAGTAAGAACTTAGTACTCCAATGCAATAAGAACCTAGTACTCTAATACAGTAAGAACATACACTAACTGCAGTAACAACTTAGGACTCTAGCGCAATAACAACTCAGTACTCCATGAGCTCTGGGCAGGAACAACTTAACTCTATGAATTTAGGTAACCCTTACTATAAGACAGGAGTTTCTTATTAGTCAGCAACAATGAACAAATAAAGATCGTTGGATTTGCTTCCAGCTGGATTGGTTTGGGGAACTGGAGAATGGTGTTGTGAAATTATGCCTCCAAATGAGGTCAAAAAGACTCCAACTAAGAGTCAGGAGGCATATGAAGAAAACTTTTGTTGAATCCACTAGTCAACAGTAAAAGATCATCGAAGTTCACTAGTCGGGATGCATAAGAAGAAAACTTTTGTTGACTTCTCTGGTCACAGGTAGAAGATCATGGAAGATCAATGGTCAGGATGCACAGGAAAAACACTTAAACATAGAAACATAGAAGTTGATGGCAGATAAGGACAGCAAGGTCCATACAGTCTGCCCATTTTTTCTACCTTATGAATGTGCCATAGGCCTGTACTCTGTCAATGGCCTATTATTCATACTCATCTTTATTGCTCCCTTATGCCTATCCCATGCCTGTTTGAAGCCCTACACTGTATTTATATCCACCACTTCCTGAGGTAGGCTGCTCCATGCATCCACCACCCTTTCTGTGAAAAAGAACTTCCTCACATTTCCCCTTAAATGGCCTCCCTCTAATCTCAAGCTGTGTCTTCGTGCCCTTATATATTGAAACATATTAGACTCTTTCATCTTGTTAATGCCCTTAAGATGTTTGAATGTTTCGATCATATCACCTCTCTCCCTCCTCTGCTCTACGGTATACATATTGAGCTCTGTTAATTTGTCCTCATGTGTTTTCGGATGCAATCCCTGCACCATTTTGGTTGCCTTTCACTGGACTGCCTCTGTTTTGTTAATATCCTTGTGCAAGTGTGGCCTCCAGTACTGCAAGCAGTACTCCAGATGGGGCCTAACCAGTGTCTTGAAAATAGGGATTATTACCGCCCTCTTATGACTTGCGATACCCCTACTAATACACCCCAACATCCCTCTAGCCTTACCTACTGCTTTAGAGGTCTGCTTGGATGATTTCAGGTCATCGGTGATGATGACACCCAAGTCTCTTTCTTTCCTTGTGACTGCCAGCAACTCCCCTCCCAGCCTATAGGTGGCTTCAGGGGTTCTCTTCCCTATGTGCATGATCTTGCGCTTCTTTGCGTTAAACTCCAGTTGTCACTCTTCTGACCATTTTGCTAGTTTATCCAGTTCTCTTCTCATTCTGCCCACCCCATCTGGATCATCTACTCTGTTGCAGATCTTGGTGTCATCTGCAAACAGACAAACCTTACCCTCCAGTCCATCTGCAATGTGACTGATGAAGATATTGAAGAGGACTGGCCCCAGGACTGATCCCTGAGGTACCCCACTTGTGACTTGCATCTCTTCTGACTGTATACCATTTACCACCACTCTCTGTTTTCTGCCCGTCAACCAGTTTGCCACCCAGTTGACCAACATCTGACCCTCCCCGAACATGGTCTGTACATGCAAGCTTGACATCACCCACAGCCAGTGCAGCTCCTCCCACCCTGAGTCTAGCCAAGCCCCACTGTTCCCTACATCCAAGGGGCAGTGTAGCAGTGACAGATGGGACCCACCCTCCGCAGGGAAGGAGAGCAACCTCTGGGATGCAGACTTCCCCATATGGCCTGGGTGTATTACTAATCTCAGGTCACGGGTGTCGTGAGCAGTACTGCTACAACTGACAATAACATTTTATTTATTTATTTACTTAAGGCATTATGGATATTGTCAGCTATAGCTGATGTAGGGCACTCATCTCCAGAAAGGTGCTCTGGAGGAGAGGGCACTGCCCTATTTGCAGGTTGATATCTGAGCTCAGGGTGCAGCAGGTGGCAACAAGGGTGGAGATATGCAAGCTGCATCTCCATCTCAGTCACAGCTCAACCCCAACTCCCACTTCCACAGATGCCCACTGGCCCCTGCTGCCAACAGACACCCAGGAGTGTGGGGGGGGGGTTGCACTTTTTCTCCTGGGTGTCAGATTTAGAGGCCCAAATGCAAATGGCTGCATATGGCATACACGGTGCTATGGGACCATTTGCATGTCATTGTGAGACCATTAACAGTTGTGCACAATGCCTTTGTACATTTGTATAGCAACATAGAAACATAGATTTTGCCAGCATAAAGGACCTTTCGGCCCATCCAGTCTGCTGCCTGTCCTCACCTATTCCATCACCACTGACCCTAGTTGATCACAGGTGGCACTCCCTCCACCTGTTCCTCTATCTATTATGCCCCACTGCCTATCCCATGCATGCTTGAAGCTCTCCACAGTCTTTGCCCCCTTTACCTCCTCTGGCAGGCTGTTCCAGTCATCCAGCACCCTTTCTGTGAAGAAGTATTTCTGCACATGTCTCCTATGCTTCCAGCTCTTAGCTTCATTGCATGCCCCTTGCTCTAGTACTTTCCTTTCTCTGAAACAGACCCACCACTTGCACCTTGCTCATTCCTGTGAGGTAGTTGTAGGTTGCATAGAGGCACTGTGCAGAGCTTTAGCCATTGCCTCCACTGTCACATAATCTGTCACATGTATGTTCCCTGGTGTCATGCTTCTGCTCGCCATGGTTTCGTGGTGAGCTGAGAATGCTGAAAACCAGGGGCAGAGGTTGGAGAGGTGATGGAGGAAGACCAGGTCTCTGGAGGAAAGGCTATTTCTGATTGCTCATTACGATGAGTATCAGAATGCAATCATCCAAAAAAAGGCAGCTTTTATGTCTAGGATGATTGTAACTGGGAAGAACTGACTGGCTCAGCTATTTTGGGTTGTGGACAGGCTACTACATCTGACCTGACTGGAACTCATCGGAGCTTTTTCAGTTCACAAATGTGAGGAGTTCGCTTGGTTCTTCTCAGATGGAGTGTCCTCCATGAGGGCTGGGATTTCTCCAAGTGGAATACCATCCTTCAACAGTGGCGACCTCTGAGTGGGCGGATACACTCGGACACCTTGGGGAGAGTTCCAGCCAAAGTTTGAAGATGGGATAGGGAGTGAGAAGGTGTGTGAGTCCCTGGAACATGGGGAATAGGTAGGGGTGGGGGCAGGTGAGAGGAGGGAAGAGATGTAGGAGGGGAGGAGGTTGAACCAGAATTTAGAGATGAAGGGTACAAAATGGATGAGATGTCTGTGTGAGAGTGGAGGGAGATCCAGGCAGGATAGAAGGGAACAGTGGTGAGTCCTGTAAGGAGAGTTAGAGAAGAAGCGACAGAAGGCATAATAGAGGGAGTCAAGTTGGGAGAGCAAGGTGGAGGGAGCAGTGCCATAAACAATATCTGCATAGTGGCAGTGGCGACAGTGGGGGTCTGTGGGGTGAACTCTGGGCTTAAACCAATGTTCAGTGACCTAGACCCAGGCCTGACTTGATTACTAGTTGGCTACATTGAGGTCCTGGGTACAGTTTTTGCAGAGATTGCCAGGAGTTCCTTGTTAGTGAGGTTTTTTTTGGAGTTCCTTAAACAGGATCTGGTTAAGTCCCTGCTGAAAAAAACATCTCTGGACTACGATGTCTTGACAAATTACTGGCCAATCTCGAGCCTCCCCTTTCTGGGGAAGGGTTTGAGAAGGTGGTTGTGGAACATCTCAAGGGTCACCTCACGGACTTCCAAATCTATGAACCATTCCAGTCCAGATTAAGGGCCTTGTATAGCATTGAGACTGCATTGGTCATGGTCATGGTGTCAAATGACCTGCTCAGGCCAAGGGATAGAGGAGAGTGAATGATTCTCATCCTCCTCTATCTCTTCTCAGCATTTGACACTGTGGACCATGGGATGTTGTCGGACAGGCTGAGGGAGTATGTAGGACTCACTGGCAAGATCATCAGCTGGTTTGAGTTCTTTCACAAGGAGATCTCAGAGGGTGACACTAGGGAACTATTTCTCAGAGCCAATGGACCTTCACTGTGGAGTTCCCCAAGGATCTGTCCTCTCCCCCATGTTGTTCGCAGTGTACATGCTGCCTCTGGGTGAGGTTATAAGGTGGTATGAGCTGAGCTTTCATTGCAATGCTGATGATACTCAACTCTACCTGTCCTTTGCACCCAGATGATCTGACACGGTTGACGTGCTGAATGAGTGCTTGGCCGAGATCCAGGCTTGGACATCGTTGAACTGGCTGGAACTGAACCCGGGAAGACTGAGGTGCTGGTGACTGAGCCAGGTCGAAGAAGTGGAGTGGGGGCATCTGGAGAAAGTAGGGGCTTTTATTGGCCTGACTGAACTGGAGACCTCCCCAAAGGTGAAGAATTTGGGCGTTGTTCTAGACAATGAGCTGACACTTAATGCTCAGGTGTCAGTTGTTGTCAGGACCAGGTTTTGTCATCTCTGGGACATCGCCAGAATTAAGTCCCTTATTCCGCTCGATGACCTGGTGACACTGGCACATGCTTTCATCACCTTGAGGCTTGACTACTATAACGCACTGTACCTCGGGGTCAGTGGAGGTGTGATGCAGTGGCAGCAGCTTCTGCAGAACACAGCAGCTTGGTTGTTGATTGAACACTCAAGGTTCAGTCACATCACACTGGTGCTTGCGAACTGCATTGGATGCTGGTGTGCTGGCGCATCACCTTTAAAGTAGGTCTTCTGACCGACAAGGCCCTACATGGGTTGGATCTGGGCTACCTGAAGGAGATTCTGTATTCCTACACCCCATCTTGCTCTCTCAGATCAGTGGGTGAGGCCTTACTGGAGGTTCCCAGGGCTAGGTTAAAATCCATTGGGGACCGGGCATTTGAAGTAGCAGCCCCTGGTCCTCTGGAACTCATTGCCGGGGTGCCTCTGGAAAACACCATCCACAGAGTTCTTTAAAAAACATCTAAAGACCTTTCTGTTTGAGCAGGCCTTTAAGACATGAGGAATTTAGTCTGGGACCATCAGATAGCTTCAGAATCAGCTTGATTGTAGACTTTGAATGGGTTAATGAAATTGTTTTATGTATTGTTTGTTGACTGTTTCCTTTTGCTGTACTTGTAAATTTTATAACTTGCTGTAAGGGCACGTTGAGTCTTCAGGGAAGGGTGCCTGAAATAAATAAACTCTACTACTACTACTACTACTCTGTTCAAGAAAGAATAAATTCCTGGCAGCCTAGTGGTACCTATTCGTACCCTGATCCCCACTGCAGAATGAACAGTTACCCTGGTACTCTACTAGTTCTCTCCTCCCACCACAATCCCTCTTGTAGTATGTGCAAGTACCCTGGTAGTTTAATGGTCCCCTCCTGCCCTGTTCCATGTTCTACAATGACATAACCCCCCAGCCTATCTACTCAGCACCCACCACCCTCGACCGCTTGTGTGGCACCCAATTCACCCAAAAAATCCCATTGATGTTGGTGGGCAGAGTGATGGACAGCTGCTGGCACAGACCCACCTCTCACCTCTTCGGCCAGCTGCCATCCAGATGACAGGGACTGAACATACATTTTACTATTGATACAGCTGTTCTCGAGATCGCATGGAAGAATTTAACAACAAAATGGCATGTACAAGTGGTACTAATATAAAACACTTTTCCTGCAACATGGAGGTTAGCATCCCTATATACTGCTTCCAAAAGTGAGGCTTCCTTGGGGGGGGGTTCTTGTTTGACTGTCACAGTGTATAAGTAAAGTTTTTAAAGTGACACAGATCCCTTTATTGTGTAGCACAATTTTTCTTAATTAAACAAATAGACAGAATGACCAGAGGTCTTCATGAGTTTTCAGCAATGATCTGGACCAGGAGGTAGTCAGAATGTTTTTGGTGATGCTCTGTTGAAGAGGCCTTTTTTTTGTAGCTTGTCCTGTGATGAAGGTCATTAATACTGTGAATCAAACAGTGTGGCCACCTGATGTGGAGTCATTTTAGCTTCCCCACTGTAAATCTGTTAGAGTGAGCCAGAGACCCCGGTGCAGGTGTGAATGATATTTGCTTGGTGTTCTACATTTTCTACAGCAAAGTTTACAAAGCCCTCCGGCAGCATATCCTCATGATCTGGTTAATACCCTGTTGGGCAGCGCAGGTATTTCCATCATACGAATAGCTGAGACAGCAAACACAAAGTGTGTGGGCATCGTCTTTGAATACCTTCACGCCAAACTGACAAAAGGAAAAATTGGGAGAGCATCTTTGAAGGAGCCAATGACAACATGCAATAATCAAATAAAGTAAGTAAAATAAAAAAAAACAAACATTAATTCAATGGTTGAAATTGACAAAAGCATTTTTCTTGATCTGCTGAGTGGCTGATGGTCTGAGAAACAACTGAAGATTTATGGGTCTGTCCACGTGATAGAGACAGCACCAGCATGCATCAGTGTGGGTGACCTCAGCTAGGAAGAAGCTTCTGAGTGGTTATGACATAGATGGCCTAAAGTTCTAGAGATGTAGCTCTATGGTGGGAGATGCCCTTTAAGAAGATCATAAGTAAGCAGTAATACCCAATAGGGTGGGTGGTATTGGGCAATACCAGACCTCCCGGGGTGTGATGAGGCCTAATTGAGCAAGAAGAGACAAACAGCTGATTCACTCCTGTAGCTGGAGACTGGGAGAGATGTGAGATCATAAAGTAGGAATCATTCCAATTGTTTAAGACTTGTTTTTTAAGTAAAGATTTGCCAGGGAGACCTCTGTTCCTTCCAAACTACCCAAACAAGTGAGCTTGAACTCCTCCTCCACCTGCCCAAGTGTTATGTGTAAAGTGCTGCTCTCTCCATCTCAGCCTACTGGGTCTGGTTTGGTTTGCAGATGGCGATGAGTTTCAGTTGAAATTGACCCCAATAGACTGAGAGCAGGATCCATGTTGGTAAAAAAATCAGTTGTTTGATTTTTTAATTTATTTAAACATTTGTTGACTGGGAAAGGCACACTGAGACAAGACTTGTTTCCAGGTGCAACCGAGGAAGGGAAACAAAGAATGAATAGACAGTTACAAAGATACACAGCACACAGTGCATCACATGAATCGTAGCCAAGCAAATGCAGTATACAAGGCAATAGTGCATAGGCATACAATTAATGAGTATAGTAAGTTGCAGTTACAATTAGTACAGAAGGATACAGTTTCAGGGTGCATTACAGGAGGATATTATACTTGAACTAATAATAATAGTAAGTTTATTTATAAAGCGCCTTTCATTTTTCAAGGAGCTGTACAAGCTAAAACAGTACAAATCGAGCATTAAAACCAGCGCAGTCTCGGTACTATGTCTTTTACGAAAACCAGATTGGAAGGATTCATAGATGTCATGGATGGTTCAATGGTCCTCCAATTGGTCTGCCACTACCTTCTCAATCACCTTCACAATAAAGGGTAGGTTTGAGATAGGTCTATAGTTTGTGAAACAGTCTGGGTCCAAGGTAGCTTTCTTCAAGAGAGGTGTCACCACCGTCTCTTTCAGGGAGCTAGGGAACTCACCCGACTTTAAGGAGCACCAGACTATTCGCACAAGGACTGGACTGATGATATCAATACAACCCAAAATTAGGGAGGTCGCTCCAGGGTCCAAACTACAGCTTGTAGGGCGCACACTATGGATAATCCTCATGACATCCACGAAATCAGGTCGGAGAAGGAACTCCAAGAAAATTGAGGTACTGTGAACTCACACTGTTCAACAGCATCCCCCCTAGAGATTTCTGCATGCAGATCCACCCCAATGTCGGCCAACTTAGTTGCAAAGAAATGAGGAAGCTCCTCATACTCTAATTGCGAAAAGGCTTTTCGAACTTGCAGACAGGCTGGGTTGCAGTCTGTCTACAGTTTGAAAAGCTGAGCCGGTCGATTCCGAGCAACTGCAATCTCCCTGGACAGGAATTCTGCCTTCTTACAGGTGATTGCAGATTAATAGTCAGAAAAATGGTCCATCAATCTCAGGTGGTCGGCTTGAAGGGCGGACTTGCACCAGCACCGCTCTAACCTTCGCCCCTGTCTCCGCATCTCCCTCAATGTCCCATCAAACCAAGAGGACTTGGGGTGCAGGGATAGGGGGCACACATGGACAGGAGCAATAGAATACAGAGCCGCTGTAATAGCCATATTATAGGCTGACACCAGGGTCTCTGGACTACTGCTCAAAAACACAAGGGACGAGAGGTCAAGGGCCACCGCAAGGCCTTGAGGGGATATATCCCATAAAGGGCGGTATCTAACCATCTCTACAGGGGTCGGCCTTCTCAGGGGGTGCAAAAACTGAACCTCACGGTGTAGTGGTCCGACCAGGTGACTGGTTCCACCCCCAAATCAGATGTATCAATCCCTAGGAGAAAGACTAAGTCCAGAGAGTGTCCAGATTTATGGGTAGCAGTGGAAACCACCTGTATAAGGCCCACAGAAGTCATTAATTGGAGGAAGTGATTGCCAAATGGCGAGAGTTCATCGTTGACCCAGGCATCAAAGTCGCCCAGAACCATCAATCTGGTCAACTCAAACGACATGTCGACGATGAAGTCTGCTACTTCCTGTAAGAAACATTTCCCATCCCTGGGTGGATGGTAGATGAGTACGATTCGAACACTTACACCCACAACCACTGTGCTCTCAAAGGACTCAGTCTCGCCCACTACCACATTTGTGAGGCCCAGTTCCGTCTTAAAACAGACTGCAACCCCCCCACCCCTGCAGTCCAATCTCGGACGGTGTAGCACCGAGTACATGGCTGGAGTCATGGCCTCCAACGTGGGGCCTGGATTTGCATCCAGCCAGGTCTCGGTGATGCAAGCCAAGTCCACCGAGCCAACAAGATCAGCAATAATGCCAGTCTTATTCCTGATGGACCTGGCATTGCATAATACCGCCCGAGTTGGACGAACCTTGGAGGCTGTCAGGCCCATCTACCTACTGAATTCAGTAGTGCCCTTGGGTATGGGCACCAGACATGGTAAACCACGATCTGGATTCCATTTCGCCCCAGGGAGCCTACTGGATCTAACTACCCCAATACAGTGGCCCCCCTCATCCATCCTTCCTTGTTCGCAGCCCCCCAACCTCTTTTACGAACAATTCCCAGCGCTCTACAGCACTGTTATGTATCATATTGGAGAGGGGGAGAATAAAAAGGGCGGAGGTCACAAAGAGAGGAGGATGAGTAGCGCACCACCGTGGGGACTGTGGGCTGACACATGCTGCTACTAAACAATTAAAACCAAAACAATAAACCCACCAAAAACACCAAAATAATTAAACATAGCAAAATAAAATAAATATCCCACCCCAACATAAATCAAATCAAAACAAATAATTCTAAAACTTAATCAGAATAAATAAATAAAAAATAGGCAACCCCACCACAAAGAAAATCAAGTCTGGACCAAGCAAGAGGACTCTTAAAGTAAAATATATATATATATACACACACACATATATATATATATATATACATATATATATATATATATATATATATATATATATATATAGATATAGTTCTCTCACCACCCCAACTTAAACAAAAACAGAAATTAAATAAAATAAAATTATTTACCCCCCCCAGCTCTCTCACAGCCAGAGGAAGGAGAAGATACTTTGGCACTCTCAATGCAAAAGTACAGATGTATTCTTCAAACAAATCATAAAAAATATTTCAAACTTAAAATAAAACAAATAACACATCCCTCCACCCCAATCCTCTCACGACTAGGGAGTGGAGGAAAACACTCAAACTAAAATAAATGGACACAAGGTCCTCTCACCACCTCGTTGTCCAAATAAACTTAAAACAAATTAGGAAAAAGTAAGAAGTCCTCAATCCACCAGGCAGAGTCAATTTTGTTTGCAGGTTTATGGAAAGTCAAAATCCATCAAAGTCAAAGAGAAAACACAGGCAAACTAGTTATCCACAAGACTCAGGGGATATCCAGGCCCCAAGTCAATCAAATCCATACCATGTCCACGATAAAATAAGGCCCCTCACTTCCAACTGGGCAGACACCACAGGAAATAATGTGGTCTAATGAAATTCCCAGAACAAGCCATGTTAGTAGCCCAACCTGGGAGTCTAGGGGGCACAAAACATCAGCCAATTTCTTGACTGAGAAATCCTAATACACCCCTCAGACCACAAATCAAGCAGGTGGTCCCAGTGGGAGGTCATGCCTCAAACCAGTTCAAAAAGGCCTTATACACACCAAGGGATCCAAAATAGATTTGATAAAATCCCCCTCACTCCTTCTTCAAGGGTCTCAGTTCTTGCCTCAGGTTCTCTTCATCAGGCGACCCTTCTTTCAGTTTCAATCGCCGCCCAACTCAGTGGTGAAACAAGGGTAATTGCTCTAATTCACTCCCTGCCCGATCAAAATCCTAGTCAGGCGATAGGGCAAAAAAGTAATACAAAGTGCCCAGAGCATGAATCCTAAACACCCCAGTCAAAAACCAGAGCAAGGGAAGCCACACATAAACCCCACGACCCGATGGATCCTGTAGCGAGCGGCGTCCCGTAATGTCTCAATCGCAGGGCAGAAAAACCCTCAATCCACTCCACGCTTGTTCAACATCCAATTCAAGTGGCAGAGCACAAATCACCAGGACGCCGAACTCGAACACTTCCCTTCATCCTGGGCTCCACAATGTAGAAGGGCTCCACCATCCACTAATTACGGCAAAGAATGCCAAAATAAAAATGGCAGAATAGAAATAAAATAAAATAACTACAAACTGAAAACCCCACAAAACAGCAGCACGCTCAGCCCAGCGGCCATCTTTATGTATCTTAATCAAGAACTTCAATTAATTATATGTATTCTTTACCAGCTCTCAAACTGATGTTATTCCATTCATCTTGACAATAGGCTACTTAGATATACAGGATGCATGATAAGGTATGGGTGAGTGGAAGATAAAAAGGGCACCGAGTAAGTTCAACTTAGGGACCTATAGTGCATGCTTAGTAGGGTTATGGGGACAGGAGGGGAGGGGTAAAAGATGAAGTTGAGATTTGACAGTTAAGTGAGAGGGAGAGTATCATAAGAGAGGGGGTTGAGAGTTCCACAGGGAGGAGTGGTGATAGTTAAAGGAAGATTTGCCAAAGTTTGAAGATGGGGTAGGGAGTGAGAAGGTGCATGAGTCCCTGGAACGTAGTGAATAGGTAGAGGTAGGGGCAGGTAAGAGGAGGGAAGAGATGTAGGAGGGGAGGAGGTTGAACCAGAATTTAGAGATGAAGGGTACAAAATGGATGAGATGTCTGTGTGAGAGTGGAGGGAGATCCAGGCAGGAGAGAAGGGAACAGTGGTGAGTCCTATAAGGAGGTTAGAGAAGAAGCGACAGAAGGCATAAGAGGGAGTCAAGTTGGGAGAGCAAGGTGGAGGAGCAGTGCCATAAACAATATCTGTATAGTGGCAGTGGCGACAGTGGGGGTCTGTGGGGTGAACTCTGGGCTTAAACCAATGTTCAGTGACCTAGACCCAGGCCTGACTTGATTACTAGTTGGCTACATTGAGGTCCTGGGTACAGTTTTTGCAGAGATTGCCAGGAGTTCCTTGTTAGTGAGTTTTTTTCTGGAGTTCCTTAAACAGGATCTGGTTAAGTCCCTGTTGAAAAAAACATCTCTGGACTACGATGTCTTGACAAATTACTGGCCAATCTCGAGCCTCCCCTTTCTGGGGAAGGTTTTGAGAAGGTGGTCATGGAACATCTCAAGGGTCACCTCATGGACTTCCAAATCTATGAACCATTCCAGTCCAGATTAAGGGCCTTGTATAGCATTGAGACTGCATTGGTCATGGTGTCAAATGACCTGCTCGGGCCAAGGGATAGAGAAGAGTGAATGATTCTTATCCTCCTCTATCTCTTCTCAGCATTTGACACTGTGGACCATGGGATGTTGTCGGACAGGCTGAGGGAGTATGTAGGACTCACTGGCAAGATCATCAGCTGGTTTGAGTTCTTTCACAAGGAGATCTCAGAGGGTGACACTAGGGAATTATTCCTCAGAGCCAATGGACCTTCCCTGTGGAGTTCCCCAAGGATCTGTCCTCTCCCCCATGTTGTTCGCAGTGTACATGCTGCCTCTGGGTGAGGTTATAAGGTGGTATGAGCTGAGCTTTCATTGCAATGCTGATGATACTCAACTCTACCTGTCCTTTGCACCCAGATGATCTGACATGGTTGACGTGCTGAATGAGTGCTTGGCCGAGATCCAGGCTTGGACATCGTTGAACTGGCTGGAACTGAACCCGGGGAAGACTGAGGTGCTGGTGACTGAGCCAGGTCGAAGAAGTGGAGTGGGGGCATCTGGAGAGAAGTAGGGGCTTTTTATTGGCCTGACTGAACTGGAGACCTCCCCAAAGGTGAAGAATTTGGGCGTTGTTCTAGACAATGAGCTGACACTTAATGCTCAGGTGTCAGTTGTTGTCAGGACCAGGTTTTGCCATCTCTGGGACATCGCCAGAATTAAGTCCCTTATTCCGCTCGATGACCTGGTGACACTGGCACATGCTTTCATCACCTTGAGGCTTGACTACTATAACGCACTGTACCTCGGGGTCAGTGGAGGTGTGATGCAGTGGCAGCAGCTTCTGCAGAACACAGCAGCTTGGTTGTTGATTGAACACTCAAGGTTCAGTCACATCACACTGGTGCTGCGCGAACTGCATTGGATGCTGGTGTGCTGGCGCATCACCTTTAAAGTAGGTCTTCTGACCGACAAGGCCCTACATGGGTTGGATCTGGGCTACCTGAAGGAGATTCTGTATTCCTACACCCCATCTTGCTCTCTCAGATCAGTGGGTGAGGCCTTACTGGAGGTTTCCAGGGCTAGGTTAAAATCCATTGGGGACCGGGCATTTGAAGTAGCAGCCCCTGGTCCTCTGGAACTCATTGCCGGGGTGCCTCTGGAAAACACCATCCACAGAGTTCTTTAAAAAACATCTAAAGACCTTTCTGTTTGAGCAGGTCTTTAAGACATGAGGAATTTAGTCTGGGACCATCAGATAGCTTCAGAATCAGCTTGACTGTAGACTTTGAATGGGTTAATGAAATTGTTTTATATATTGTATGTTGACTGTTTCCTTTTGCTGTACTTGTAAATTTTATAACTTTCTGTAAGGGCACCCTGAGTCTTCAGGGAAGGGTGCCTGAAATAAATAAACTCTACTACTACTACTACTACTACTCTGTTCACGAAAGAATAAATTCCTGGCAGCCTAGTGGTACCTATTCGTACCCTGATCCCCACTGCAGAATGTACAGTTACCCTGGTACTCTACTAGTTCTCTCCTCCCACCAAAAATTCCTCTTGTAGAATGTGCAAGTACCCTGGTAGTTTAATGGTCCCCTCCTGCCCTGTTCCATGTTCTACAATTACATAACCCCCCAGCCCATCTACTCAGCACCCACCACCCTCGACCACTTGTGTGGCACCCAATTCACCCAAAAAATCCCATTGATGTTGGTGGGCAGAGTGATGGACAGCTGCTGGCACAGACCCTCCTCTCATCTCTTCGGTCAGCTGCCATCCAGATGACAGGGACTGAACATACATTTTACTATTGATACTGCTGTTCTCGAGATCGCATGTAAGAATTTAACAACAAAATGGCATGTACAAGTGGTACTAATATAAAACACTTTTCCTGCAACATGGAGATTAGCATCCCTATATACTGCTTCCAAAAGTGAGGCTTCCTTGGGGGGGGGCGGGTTCTTGTTTGACTGTCACAGTATATAAGTAAAGTTTTTAAAGTGACACAGATCCCTTTATTGTGTAGCACAATTTTTCTTAATTAAACAAATAGACAGAATGACCAGAGGTCTTCATGAGTTTTCAGCAATGATCTGGACCAGGAGGTAGTCAGAATGTTTTGGTGATGCTCTGTTGAAGAGGCCTTTTTTGTAGCTTGTCCTGTGATGAAGGTCATTAATACTGTGAATCAAACAGTGTGGCCACCCTGATGTGAGTCATTTTAGCTTCCCCACTGTAAATCTGTTAGAGTGAGCCAGAGACCCCGGTGCAGGTGTGAATGATGATATTTGCTTGGTGTTCTACATTTTCTACAGCAAAGTTTACAAAGCCCTCCGGCAGCATATCCTCATGATCTGGTTAATACCCTGTTGGGCAGCGCAGGTATTTCCATCATACGAATAGCTGAGACAGCAAACACAAAGTGTGTGGGCATCGTCTTTGAATACCTTCACGCTAAACTGACAAAAGGAAAAATTGGGAGAGCATCTTTGAAGGAGCCAATGACAACATGCAATAATCAAATAAAGTAAGTAAAATAAAAAAAAAAAAACATTAATTTTCAATGGTTGAAATTGACAAAAGCATTTTTCTTGATCTGCTGAGTGGCTGATGGTCTGAGAAACAACTGAAGATTTATGGGTCTGTCCACGTGATAGAGACAGCACCAGCATGCATCAGTGTGGGTGACCTCAGCTAGGAAGAAGCTTCTGAGTGGTTATGACATAGATGGCCTAAAGTTCTAGAGATGTAGCTCTATGGTGGGAGATGCCCTTTAAGAAGATCATAAGTAAGCAGTAATACCCAATAGGGTGGGTGGTATTGGGCAATACCAGACCTCCCGGGGTGTGATGAGGCCTAATTGCGCAAGAAGAGACAAACAGCTGATTCACTCCTGTAGCTGGAGACTGGGAGAGATGTGAGATCATAAAGTAGGAATCATTCCAATTGTTTTAGACTTGTTTTTTAAGTAAAGATTTGCCAGGGAGACCTCTTTCCTTCCAAACTACCCAAAAAGTGAGCTTGAACTCCTCCTCCACCTGCCCAAGTGTTATGTGTAAAGTGCTGCTCTCTCCATCTCAGCCTACTGGGTCTGGTTTGGTTTGCAGATGGCAATGAGTTTCAGTTGAAATTGACCCCAATAGACTGAGAGCAGGATCCATGTTGGTAAAAAAATCAGTTGTTTGATTTTTTAATTTATTTAAACATTTGTTGACTGGGAAAGGCACACTGAGACAAGACTTGTTTCCAGGTGCAACCCGAGGAAGGGGGAAACAAAGAATGAATAGACAGTTACAAAGATACACAGCACACAGTGCATCACATGAATACGTAGCCAAGCAAATGCAGTATACAAGGCAATAGTGCATAGGCATACAATTAATGAGTATAGTAAGTTGCAGTTACAATTAGTACAGAAGGATACAGTTTCAGGGTGTATTACAGGAGGATATTATACGTGAACTAATAATAATAATAAGTTTATTAATAAAGCGCCTTTCATTTTTCAAGGAGCTGTACAAGCTAAAACAGTACAAATCGAGCATTAAAACCAGCACAGTCTCGGTACTATGTCTTTTACGAAAACCAGATTGGAAGGATTCGTAGATGTCATGGATGGTTAAATGGTCCTCCAATTGGTCTGCCACTACCTTCTCAATCACCTTCACAATAAAGGGTAGGTTTGAGATAGGTCTATAGTTTGTGAAACAGTCTGGGTCCAAGGTAGCTTTCTTCAAGAGAGGTGTCACCACCGTCTCTTTCAGGGAGCTAGGGACCTCACCTGACTTCAAGGAGCACCAGACTATTCGCACAAGGACTGGACTGATGATATCACTACAACCCAAAATTAGGGAGGTCGCTCCAGGGTCCAAACTACAGCTTGTAGGGCGCACACTATGGATAATCCTCATGACATCCACGAAATCAGGTCGGAGAAGGAACTCCAAGAAAATTGAGGTACTGTGAACTCACACTGTTCAACAGCATCCCCTAGAGATTTCTGCATGCAGATCCACCCCAATGTCGGCCAACTTAGTTGCAAAGAAATGAGGAAGCTCCTCATACTCTAATTGCGAAAAGGCTTTTCGAACTTGCAGACAGGCTGGGTTGCAGTCTGTCTACAGTTTGAAAAGCTGAGCCGGTCGATTCCGAGCAACTGCAATCTCCCTGGACAGGAATTCTGCCTTCTTACAGGTGATTGCAGATTAATAGTCAGAAAAATGGTCCATCAATCTCAGGTGGTCGGCTTGAAGGGCGGACTTGCACCAGCACCGCTCTAACCTTCGCCCCTGTCTCCGCATCTCCCTCAATGTCCCATCAAACCAAGAGGACTTGGGGTGCAGGGATAGGGGGCACACATGGACAGGAGCAATAGAATACAGAGCCGCTGTAATAGCCATATTATAGGCTGACACCAGGGTCTCTGGACTACTGCTCAAAAACACAAGGGACGAGAGGTCAAGGGCCACCGCAAGGCCTTGAGGGGATATATCCCATAAAGGGCGGTATCTAACCATCTCTACAGGGGTCGGCCTTCTCAGGGGGGTGCAAAAACTGAACCTCACGGTGTAGTGGTCTGACCAGGTGACTGGTTCCACCCCCAAATCGGATGTATCAATCCCTAGGAAAAAGACTAAGTCCAGAGAGTGTCCAGATTTATGGATAGCAGTGGAAACCACCTGTATAAGGCCCACAGAAGTCATTAATTGGAGGAAGTGATTGCCAAATGGCGAGAGTTCATCGTCGACCCAGGTGTCAAAGTCACCCAGAACCATCAATCTGGTCAACTCAAACGACATGTCGACGATGAAGTCTGCTACTTCCTGTAAGAAACATTTCCCATCCCTGGGTGGATGGTAGATGAGTACGATTCGAACACTTACACCCACAACCACTGTGCTCTCAAAGGACTCAGTCTCGCGCACTACCACTTTCGTTAGGCCCAGTTCAGTCTTAAAACAGACTGCAACCCCACCCCCCATCCCTGCAGTCCAATCTTGGGTGGTGTATCACCGAGTACCCAGCCGGAGTCATGGCCTCCAACTTGGGGCCTGGATTTTCATCCAGCCAGGTCTCGGTGATGCAAGCCAAGTCCACCGATCCAACAAAATCAGCAATAATGCAGGTCTTATTCCCAATGGACCTGGCACTGCACAACACTGCCCGAGTCGGACGAACCTCGGAGGCTGTCAGGCCCATCTGCCTACTGAATTCAGTAGTGCCCTTGGGTATGGACACCAGACATGGTAAACCATGATCTGGATTCCATTTCACCCCAGGGTGCCTTCTGGATCTAACTAGCCCAATACGGTGGCCCCCCTCATCCATCCTCCCTTGTTCGCAGCCCCCCACCCTCTTCTACGAACAATTCCCAGTGCTCTACAGTGCTGATATGTATCATATTGGAGAGGGGGGGATAAAAAGGGCAGAGGGCATGAAGAGAGGAGGATGAATAGCGCACCATTGTGGGGACTGTGGGCCAACACATGCCTCTACTAAACAATTAAAACCAAAACAATAAACCCACCAAAAACACCAAAATAATTAAACTTAGCAAAATGAAATAAATATCCCACCCCAACATAAATCAAATCAAAACAAATAATTCTAAAACTTAATCAGAATAAATAAATAAAAAAAGCCAACCCCACTCCAAAGAAAATCAAGTCTGGACCAAGCGAGAGGATTCTTAAAGTAAAATATATATATATATATATATATATATATATATATATATATATATATATATATATATAAAGGTTCTCTCACCACCCCCAACTTAAACCAAAAAACAGAAATTAAATAAAATAAAATTATTTACCTCCCCAAGCTCTCTCACAGCCAGAGGAAGGAGAAGATACTTTGGCATTCTCAATGCAAAAGTACAGATGTATGCTTCAAACAAATCATAAAAAACACTTCAAACAAAACAAATAACACATCCCCTCCCCCCCCAATCCTCTCATGACCAGGGAGTGGAAGGAAACACTCAAACTAAAATAAATGGACACAAGGTCCTCTCACCACCTCATTGTCCAAATAAACTTAAAACAAATTAGGAAGAAGTAAGAAGTCCTCAATCCACCAGGCACAGAGTTAATTTTGTTTGCAGGTTTGTGGAAAGTCAACATCCATCAAAGTCAAAGAGAAAACACAGGTAAGCCAGTTATCCACAAGACTCAGGGGATATCCAGGCCCCAAGTCAATCAAATCCATACCATGTCCACGATAAAATAAGGCCCCTCACTCCCAACTGGTCAGACACCACAGGCAATAATGTGGTCTAATGAAATGCCCAGAACAAGCCACATTAGTAGCCCAACCTGGGAGTCTACGGGGCACAAAACCTCAGCCAATTCCTTGCTGAGAAATCCTAATACCTGCTTCAGACCTCAAATCAAGCGATGGGTCCCAGTGAGAGGTCGGGCCTCAGACCAGTCCAAAAAGGCCTTATACACACCAAGGGATCCGAAATAGATTTGATAAAATCCCCCTCACTCCTTCTTCAAGGGTCTCAGTTCTTGCCTCAAGTTCTCTTCATCAGGCGATCCTTCTTCCAGTTTCAATCGCCACCCAACTCAGCGGTGAAACAAGGGTAATCGCTCTAATTCGCTCCTTACCCGATCAAAATCCCAGTCAGGCGATAGGTCAAAAAAGTAATACAAAGTGCCCAGAGCACGAATCCTAAACACTCCAGTCAAAAACCAGAGCAAGGGAAGCCACACATAAACCCCACAACCCGATGGATCCTGTAGCGAGCAGTGTCCCGCAATGTCTCAATCGCAGGGCAGAAAACCCCTCAATCCACTCCATGCCCATTCAACATCCAATTCGGGCGGCAGAGCACAAATCACCAGGACGCCGAACTCGAACACTTCCCTTCATCCTGGGCTCCACAATGTAGAAGGGCTCCACCAATCCACTAATTACGGCAAAGAACGCCAAAATAAAAATGGCAGAATAGAAAAAAAATTAAATAACTACAAACTCAAAACCTCACAAGGAAGCAGCATGCTTAGCCCAGCGGCCATCTTAATGAATCTGAATCAAGAACTTCAATTAATCCTATGTATTCTTTACCAGCTCTCAAACTGATGTTATTCCATTTATCTTGACAATAGGCTATGTAAGTAATAATACCCAACAGGGTGGGCGTTATTGGGATATAACGGACCACCCAGGGGCGTAATGAGGCCCAACGCCGCAGGCAGACAGCCTTGTAGCCCCTGGAAGGTCCATTATATCCTATAACACCCACCCTGGAGGGTATTATTACACTTAGATAATGGGATTTTATTAGTAGTTTTTTAGTAGTGTTTTATAAAATAATGATTTGATTTAAAAAAGTGGAAAATTTTAATAAAAATGCAGAGAAATGCCTGTTTATGTAAAATAGTCCATTTAGTGCCACTAGAGGGCACTTAATCCCCGTTTGTCAGTTTGTATTATGTGCCTAGATATGGTTTCATTTGCGAGACAGAGTCAGGAGCGAGAGGTTGAGGTGCAGAGTGGGAATGACGGCATGTTCTGTGACACAGGATTCGGTGACACGGAAGTAAGACGATAAGCCATGCAGAGTGAAAGAAAGAAAAGGTAGTTTTAGTTTAAAAGCGGAAATGGAGGAGCGGGAGTTTCATTCGACTTGTTGGCAGTGATCAATTAGTGGTGTTGGGTAGCGGCAGTTTCGAGAGGGTGTGATGTTTTGAGCCTTGTCAGCGCCGGAATAAGGAGCAGCTTAGCAGGGGGGAAAGAGCAAGAAAAAGAATTGCTTTTTACTTTTTTGAAGTATGTTAATATTGAGAGGTTTGAACATTGGCTGTGTGTGTGTGTGTGGGTGTTCATAGCAAACAATACCAGCTATCAGTGCATAGGGACAGTGATATCAGGAGGTGAAGGGTACTGTAGGTGGAACTTGTTATTCAGCGGGCCGTTGTTAAGAAATAACAGCCTGGGTGGCAGTCTGTTTCAGCGAATCAGGAAGCAACTTTGAATTTACTCATTATCTAATTAGATATACAGGATGCATGGTAAGGTATGGGTGAGTGGAAGATAAAAAGGGCACTGAGGAAGTGCAACTTAGGGACCTATAGTGCGTGCTTAGGAGGGTTATGGGGACAGGAGGGGAAGGGTAAAAGATGAAGTTGAGATTTGACAGCTAAGTGAGAGGGAAAGTATCATAAGAGAGGGGGTTGAGAGTTCCACAGGGAGGGGTGGTGATAGTTAAAGGCAGATTTGCCAAAGTTTGAAGATGGGGTAGGGAGTGAGAAGGTGCGTGAGTCCCTGGGATGTAGCGAATAGGTAGGGGTAGGGGCAGGTAAGAGGAAGGAAGAGATGTAGGAGGGGAGGAGGTTGAACCAGAATTTAGAGATGAAGGATACAGAGTGGATGAGATGTCTGTACGAGAGTGGAGGGAGAGCCAGGCAGGATAGAAGGGAACAGTGGTGAGTCCTATAAGGAGAGTTCGAGGTGAAGCAACAGAAGGCATAACAGAGGGAGTCAAGTTGGAAGAGAAAGGTGGAGGGAGCAGTGCCATAAACAATATCCACATAGTCAAAGACTGGCATTATCATCTTGGTCAGGAGTTCACGATGTACTGGTAGGGAGTGAGAGTCTCTGTTCTGGCAGAGGACTCCAAGCTTGGGTCGTAGTTTGGCTGTAATATAATCAATATGAAGAGAGAAGTTTAGAGGAGGGTTGAGCCAGACACCAAGGTATTTGTAGGATGGCACCAGTTTTAGCGGGGTGCCATCAAGGGAGGTGATAGGTGGGGCATTGATTGCTTTAGCCAATCTATGGGAAGTTCTGAAGGTCATAGAGACTGTTTTCATAGTATTTAGTATAAGTTGTTTTGAGATGAACCAAGCCTAAACTGAGTTGAAGTCTTGTTGCAATGTAGAGAGGATAGAAGCTATGTCTGGGACGGATGGGAACAAGATGATGTCATAGCATACATATGGATGAGGGTGGAGGAGCAAGCAGATGGGAAGTTATTTATGAAAATGGAAAACAGGATAGGGCCGAGTACAGAACCTTGGGGGACACCTGCCAGGATAGGGAGGGAGGTGGAGGAGGAGTTTGAAATTTTAACCGATTGGTGTCTGTCTTTAGATAGGAATCAAATCACCGAATGGCAGGGGGTGAGCCCTGTGTCCTCGAGAGAATTCAGAAGGAGGGGGTTGGATACTGAATTGAAAGCTATAGCCAGGTTGATGAAGACTGTAGCAGCGAGGTGACCTTTGCTGGCAGCAGACTGAATGTGGCCTGTGACATGGAGAAGGGAGGAAATGGTGGAATCATTTTTCCTAAAGCCAGACTGGTACGGGGATAGGAAGTTTGTTGTGGTAAGGAAGTCAGATAGTCAGGCTTGGATGAGGTGTTCCTGTAATTTGGCTAGGGCAGGTAGAAGGGAGATGGGCAGTATTTGCCAGGTGTGGTGGGATCGCCACCTCTTTGGAGAGAGATAACACACGCCAATTTCCAGGCTTTCAGGTCTATACCTGAGGAAAAGGATACGTTTATGATGTAGGTGAGGTGGGGGCGATGGCAGGGGCTGAAAGATGCAAGAGGCTAGGATGTAGACCATCAGGGCTTGATTTGATCATGTTAGGGATAAGAGGGCAAGCAGAATTTCTGATGTGGAGGCAGGGGCTAGTAGGAGTTTTTTTGTCATGAGTATTGGGGAGGGATTTGTGACCAGGGGAGCATTTGTGGTCAGGCTAGGGGAAGCACAAGTGGTGAAAAAGGTATTAGGGTATCCACAACTAGTGTGGGGTCCTTTATTTCGGTGCCATTGTACTTGAGTGTAGGGGTGTTGGATTGAGGTGGAGGGTCAAGTATGGAGTGAACTATGTTCCAGAAAGAGGAGGTATCTGCAGTGCTGAGGTGATGTTTAAAATATTCAGCTTTAGCACAATGGATGGCTTTATTGCAAGCATTTCTCACAGTGTTGTACACTTGTCTAGAGTTTGGAGTTAGAGAGGCTTTGAAGGTGGTCCAGGCTTTATCGTGGGCCTTGCAGAGTGCAACAATAGGGATAGTAATCCAAGGGTGGTGGTGCCTCCTAACCCTGACTTTTTGTAGGGGGGGCGAGGAGATCCCATATGCTGTTGAAAATCCTGGAGAAGTGACCTAGGGCAGTATCAACTGAGGCTGCAGAGTAAACCGGGGACCAGTTAGCATGATGTAGGTCAGAGAAGAGGTAAGTTGTGTCCAGCGGGGTTAGGGGATGTGTTTCTATGTATTTTGGTGTGGATTTGGGTAGATGAGTTTTCCTAACATAGTAGGTGATGTAGTGGTCACTTAGGGCTGGGTCAAGGACACCAGATGCTGATATACGGTGAGGATAGGAAGAAAGAACCCAATCCAAGAGTGTGTGATTTGAGGATTTGACGTTGTAGCGGATTGGTTCCATGATTAGTTGAGAGAGGTTCAGGGGCTCTAACTTGGCTATTGTGGACTTAGATGAGGGGGACATCCAGTCAAGGTCATAGTCTCCAAGAAGTATAAGTTCACCTGAGAAGGGAAAAGGGTGGATAACAGAGATACATGTTGTGAGGGCATCTTGACTGTGCCGAGGAGATGCACAGACTACTTTGATGAAGGTCGGGAGAGACTGGGGGAAGGAGAATTTGGTAAGAATCAGCTCGTGGGATCCGAGGCAGGACTCTTTTTCAACACTAAATAAGAGAGGTGGTGTTTTATTATCATAGTGATTCCACCATCTCGTTTGCCACAGTCTTGTCAAATGATGTGATAGCCATGGACAGAGATAGATGAATCAGGGGTTTTCGCTGCTACCCAGGTTTCAGAGACGCAAATGATGTTGGGGGGTATTCTGGGTTATCCAGGTATTCAGAAGGTCCAGCTTAGGGGGGAAGACTCCTAATGTTGATGTGCATGATCTTCAAGCCTTTATGGGAGAAAGGCTGTTTTTGGGGTGTTGAGGGGCCAGGGTTCCTTTCAACATCTTCTGCAAGAAGCAGAAGGAGAAATAGGAATGAGAAAGTGACTGGGAGCTTATGACCATTTATGGTATTGAGGGTTAATGATTTGCTCCTGGAGCATCGAATTAGAGTGATGCAGCTGCTGCTTATATGGAGTGTTAGAAAGTTTGGGAAAATCAGGTGGTTTGATGTGGTGGGGTGGGGAATAGGGCAGGTGAGGTGGGGGTGAGATGAATGTATAAGGGGAGGGTTTTAGCAGAAGAGGCAGGTGCAGGGGTGTTTGAGAAGTAGATGCAACCGAATGTTTTTGGGGGGGAGGAGGAGAGAAAGTAGAAAAGGGAGCACAAGAGAAGGAATAAAGCTGGGGGGTTACATGTTATGGGATAGGTGGGGATTACAGGGCCTTAAAGAGCAGACTCTTGGACTCACTAAAAATTAAACGCTAGCCTATTAGTTTACAGGCTTAAAGGGGTGTACAGGAGTGCTTATGGAATCCCTTGGACAAAGATGTATAGCCCCTTTTAGGTAGAAGGTTGGATACTCATCCTTGGAGCGAAGCAGGGTACCGAACCCTGAATTGCAAGCCCGCGGCAATTAGTTTGGAGACAACAGGATGCAGTTCTTGCCGCTTGAGGCGAACTGAATGAGGCAGATCATGGGTGATTCTAATCGTTTTGCCTTCCCAAGCGATTTCTTGCGCTGCTTTAACTTTACTCATTATATGCTGTTTATCCAGGTAATTTAAAAGCTTGCAGATAATCGGTCTAGGCGGAGCACCCGGGAGGGGAGGGGGACGAAGCAACCTATGTGCCCTTTCCACCATATAGCTACCATTTGGGGGTGGACCCGCGATCTTGTCAAAGAGTTTCTGCACAAATTTTATAGCCGCTGTACCCTCCTCTTTCTCAGGAATTCCGATTATTACTAAGTTATTTCTTCTGCTCCGTCCCTCTAAGTCTTCAAGCTTGTCTTCTATTTTCTTAATTCGTTTAGTAAGGGAGGCCCGTTCCAGGTCATATTTGTCAACTCTTACTTCCATGGATTTAATTTTAATCTCATTGTCTCCAACTCTAGTGTTCAGGGTTTCCATCGCTGATTTAAAGCATTGGATCTCCGACGAAATCTCCTCTATCGATGATTGCAGCGGGGCAAAAATCTCTAAGAATCTTTCTTCCGTTAATGCTGAAGGCCCCGAGGTTGATTTGCTGGTTCCCTGACGAGGCGCTTAGTGGCCTGTTCTTTCTCCGGAGAAGGAGGCGGCATATGTTTTGCCGGTTGTTTTGTAATAAAGGCTTCAATCTCAGTAATATATTTAACGTAGACTGCAACTCCAGCATTTTACAGATATCTACCCCTCAAGAAAGCTCAATTTTGTTCAAGCTGAGGGTTGTTAATCCAGGCTGAGAACAGAGCTGATTAAATGAGCTGCTCTTTCTAGGCTGCCATCACGTGACCCCTGGATACTCATCCTATTGAAATCTGAGTATTCCTGACTGGACCAATGGCAGAGAAGCCCAGCAATGGAGGAGGAGAAATTAGTGTATTTAAAGAGTGCTGGGAGCAGGGATGGGCGGGCAGGAGAAAATTCAAATACAGAGATTATTACAATTAAAATTCAGAGGTTTAGAAGCTGTTTTCAGCTTCGGCATGGAAAGAAGCAGGTCAGCCAATGGTGGACAAGCTGGAGATAAGGGTGTCCAATAAGGTGCTTGCACCGAAAAGCCACGGTCAGTCAGCTACTCAACTGGCAGTCCCAGTCTTATGCTGAGAGTGTACCTGATAGTGTGTAGTGGAGGGTCGGGCTGTTGGAGAGTGGGTTTTAATAATTTACTGTCAGTTGTACCCTTGGCACTCACCCTCTCAATTTGCTGCAGATATATTGAATGAAGAAAGTCTGACTTCTGAGGGAACCTCAGTCAGTGGCTGGCTGTTGATTAATGAATGACTTACTGGTTTCTGCTGCAGGCTCTCCTTCTTTGCTTACAGTGTACTTCAGTTGCAAGAGGGGGGGTTCCGCATACGGATTGGAAAAAAATGGCGGCCACTGAATTTTTAATTCCACATTGGCACAAAGATACCAGTTTGGCATTAGGGCATGGCAAGCTGGAACTTTTTATTTCCTGGGCATCTACTGAAAGTTAATGTATTCCTGTGGAATGGGTCCCAGCCAATCAGAGCCCAGGAAATAAAAAGCCTATTTTTTAAAACATTGATAAAGGTATGTCAGGGCTGGTGGAGCTCTTCTATTGTACTTTCATGGAACTTCATGGAAGACAGCCTACAGTGCCTTCTGGATATCATAAATATCCCTGGATTTATAACAAGTAATATATTAAGGGCTTGATTCTTAAAGGGTGCTTAGAGTGGAGCAAGCTGTGGCAAACAGAAGCTTACACTGAAGCCCAGTGTGCCAGGGACCCTGCGCCAGGTTCTCTATCGGGCAGGGTCCCAGTGGCAAAGTCCCTTGGCTTGTGGCATCTGTGACCGGTTGCCAAACAGATGGTACAATGGGAGAGTTTGCTGTAAGCTGCAGGGCAGCCATGCACTGCTCTAGACCCTAGTGGTCTAACGCTCCCCTCCCCAAACCCCGATGGTGCTGGCAATGATAGTAATGCCATGCTCCCCGAACCACAATGGTGCCAGAAATAATAGTAATATAATAATACCCCTACCACCCTCCCCAAACACCGATGGTGCCAGTACCAATAGTAGACAGCCCTGGTGGCATAATGGCCCCCCCAGCCCCAGCTGGCAGTGTGGACCACCCCCAGTCCTGTAGCACAGCCAGTGACCAGTACAGCCCACCTCATACCTACACTGACAGAAAAGTCATTGGGCTTACTATAATGTGTATGTGCTCAGGGGGCAGTGTTGACTCAAGGTGCCACTTGCGCCTTTTATGTTTGGCGCAGGCACCTTGTGCCAAACTCAGGGTTTTGGGCCAGCCCGGTGGCGCTGAGGGTTGAGGCACTGGACGCCACACCTCGCACCATGCCGGTGACCCGGGCTCGGGAATGGACTCGGGTCGCTGGGGGTTGGCAGGGGGAAGGAGGATCGAGTGTCCCCACAGATGATCTCCTCCTTCGGGGGAGGGACACCAGGGGTGTTTAATGCACCCAACGTCTGGGAGAGTCAATGGAAGCACCAACTCTTGGGGCAATGGCGGCTTCCATTGGGGGGAGCCGGGGAGGGAAGGACACCATCTAGCACTTGGCAGGCGTGCATAAGCACATTCCGCCCGAGCTGGCGTCCTCAGCGGGATGGAGGGGAGGGACAGAAAATTGGAAAAAACCCTGCGGCATTCCGGATGACAGCCGCTCCAGCCACCCAGTCTGCAATCACGGGCAGACCCCGCTGTGCAAGGTGCTCCATGGAGGGAAAGAGGCAGGTAGGAGTCACCAGAGAGGCACTCTAGGGGCAGACTCAGTGAGGGACTGAAGGGCATTGAGCAAGCCCGAAGGAGAGGAGTGGCGAGGGCGACCAGGGGGGGATAAAAAGAGATTTAAAAAAAAAAAACTCAGGGCTTTGAGAATTAAGCTCCAGGAATCTACAGTACAGACAGTGAAAAACATAATCAGTACAGTTTGGGGTTGGAGTCAATATTAAGACCATATTTTTTTTTTTTTTTTTACATACAATAATTAGCACAGCAATGTAAAAATTCCAAAATGATAATGCATGCAGATAAAGCTGTTTTTTTTAATCAGTGCAAAGTCAATTAGTAATGTAAATTCATACTTGGATGCTTACAGAACTGACCACACAGAAATGAATGGGTGCTGAATGAAAATAAAACTACAATGACGTTATTTGTATCAAATTGTAAAATGAATCAGAATGCAAATGATTTTAGTGTTTCAACTATAGATAGGATTAAACTAAAAGCATTAAAATGGAGGAGGTGTTTAGAGGGTGTTGACCAATCCAAGATTAATTTCTAGAGAAACTATTATTGAGGTAACTAAACTATGAAACCAAAATGTTTGGATATTTTACTAATTGAAAAAATGTCTGTTTGTTTATTAGATTTCCAGGTAGTACCCCTCCAGTGCTCAGAGTGCCTGTACAATAAATACCATAAATACATCTATCATAAATAACACAAAACCACAATACAAACGACATCCATTCATATAAGAAATATCCACTTATACAGTACTATACATACACAGACCTAATAACAATTTTGTTAAGTAGCTCTGGTTAATGAAAAGTTCCCAGAAGTAGGTAACTTTTTAGTTTCTTCTTAAATGAAAATGCAGAAATGGAAGTGCATATTACTTCAGGGAACACGTTCTGTAAGGTAGGGGCTGCCTCTGAAAAAAGCCTGATCACCAGCAAATTTCACTCCTGAAGAAGGAACAGCTAACAGACTCCTTCCGCCATATGCCGACACCATAGCAACAACATTACAGCGATGTCGTCAGCAGCGACAACATCGATGGATTGCTGTAAAGTCTGCTCTAGACCCCGGCGTGGCTTCCTGGGGTCTTGCACCCCCTTCCCAAATCAGCTCTGACTCAGAGTTGATTATAATAAAATAAATACGAGGAGGAAAAGGGGTCAGTGCCCCCCCACATGACGGGCACTGCCCCCTGAAAAAAATGTATTCTTCCGATGGCACAATGCCCGTCGCAATTGCAGTCGCATTGCAGCCATCGCTGTAATATTAGGTCGACATATTTTTGTCGAACTGGCATCATAGATCCCTCCTTCCACTAGTTCTTAAATCCTTAGGTGGGATGTGGGGAGTCAGGAGATCACTGAGGTATTGTGGGCCCAGTCTGTTCAAGGCTTTAAATGTCACCAACAGTACTCAGAATCTATATGACATCAAGAGCCCCTGATGTCCCAGGGTAAGCTTTGAAAAAACATCAGGCCCAATTATCAGTCCCTCGCTTGCGATCTCCTCAAGCTATTCTCAGAGGGGGTTGTGGGCCCTTCCCACCAGCACACATCAAAGTGCTCAAGAAAGGGGGCAGAGTTGTTGTGTAAGTTACTTGCACTGCTGTTCACAGTGCCAACTATTGATGGTGCACATATTGCAGCCTTTTGTGATGGCCCCTAATCTCACGAGAAAAAAACTGGCAGTAGGGAGAGCATTGGAGTGCTGTGCCAGTGACTGAGATCAATGTAGGACAGGACAGATGAGGAACCATAGCCCATAGTAAGGAGTCGGAAGGGGGAACCACTAAACTATCAGATACTAGTAGGATGTTTATAAACCAAAAGAAAAAGAGCACACATACTGTGTAGAGGACTGGTATTTAATTAATAAAGTACAAAGGAATGCTGTCCAGCTACCCCATGTATCACCACTTGCCAGTGACTTTCTCTGATCAGCATTCCTTTGTACTTTATTAATTAAATACCAGTCCTGTTTATAGTTGAGCACGCTGTTTGTTTTGTTTCATATGCAGCTGGTCTTCATGCAGTAGTAGCACCTTAAGAAGTGAGGTGTGCTTCCAATTTTTTCTGCTTTGCTCACTATTAGGATGCTGTTCATGGTTAGGACCCACTGAACTACCAAGGATGATGTTGAGGAAACAATGGCAATGCTTCCTTTTCAGTCCACATGTGGCCCTAAGGTAGGGATTGGGGGGCATACTGTAGTAAAGAACAGTTACATAAGAACTTACTGTAACAGTAAATCTTTGAGGGCATCTTTTTCATCAGGTCAAACCTATAGGACTATAGCCGACAGGTGCTACGACCACACAGAAACTTTTCTGTAGCAGTCTAGTAGGGGCCACCCACGCCGCCATCAGACACCGATGTCCTACAATATATAAGTGTGGGCAGCCCCACTCCGTCCTCAGTCCCCCGCCGGAGACCATACTTGCTAAACCTCCCTCTAGGGAACCAAAGAGAGATGAGGTGCCCAGCTATCTGGAAGACTGGAGCAATAGGTATGCCATCCTGGAGAAAAGAGACAGGAGCAAAGAAGCCTTGAGACCATAAAGGGGGATGAAGGGCAGGATGGCATGACCTGATGAAAGAGATTCACTCGAAGATCTACTGTTATGGTACTGTTCTATCTTCTTCAGGGACACCTCTTTCATCAGGACACACCTATAGGATGAGTCCCAAGCAGTACAGCCAACAAAACCGTCCAGGTGGCAGGAGGCCAGAGGCCCAAGAATGAAGCCCGTGAAGTACTGCTAGACCAAAATCTGCTCTTCTCCTAGAGGCAATGTCCAGACTGTAGTGTTTTGTGAAAGTGTGGACAATACTTCAGTTTTCAGCAGCACAGATTTCCACAGCTGACTCATTCTTGAAACAGGCAACAGAAGTGGTCTGCCTCTGGCTGAGTGGCCATGAACAATGCCAGGAAGTTCCTTACCGTACTTCCTGTAACAAAAAGTAATACAGTTGACAAACCATTTGGACAGACACTGTTTAGAAACTGGATTGCCCTCTTTCCCAGGGGAGAAGGAAACAAATAACTGGGAGGATTGTCTGCCGTCCTTTGTAGGGTTTGTATAATACCTAATTATTCTATGAACATCTAAGGTATGGAGCAATGCTTCCCCTGGATTGGCATGCTCAGGATAGTAAACAAGCAGGTGGATGGCTTGATTTAAAGTGAACCCAGACACCACCTTTGGCAGAAACTTAGGGTTAGTCCACAAAGACACCCTGTCCTTAGGGAAAATCAAAAAAGGAGGCTGGCACATAAGAGTCTGCAGCTCGTAAATCCTTCGAGCAGAAGTAATAGCAACTAAAAATAGCGCATTCCTCGACAGAAAGCATAGCTCACAAGTCACGACTGGCTCAAAAGGAGCCAAAGTAAGCTTCTCTAAAACAAAATTCAACTCCCAAGCCAGGACAGGACTGTGGCTGAGAGACATCAGATGCAAAATGCCTCGCAAAAATATATGGGTCACATCCTGTTGGGCCTCAGTACGGCCATGAACGGGCACATGGAAGGCTGATATAGCAGACAAGTGCACCTTAATGGAAGATTGTTGAAGCCCTGCATCTGACAAGGACAGCAGATACTCTAAAATCTGGTTGACTGGGCAAGTGAAGGGATCCAGATGGTGGGAAGTGGCCCATAAAGCAAAATACTTCCATGTCATGGAGTAGGTAGCCCTGGTGGAGGGCTTCCTGGCAGCCTCCAAATTGCCAGCCACTTTTCAGGACACCCATATCTTGCAATGGCTGTCTTCAGGAGCCATGCATGTAGATGGAGTGACTTGAGGTTTGGATGGACCAGGGTGCCCTATTCCTGTGTCAGCAAGCCCTTGCACAGAGGCAGGGGTACTGGAGGTTCCACTGCTAATTGCTGCAGTAATGGAAACCATATCTGGTGAGGCCAGATGGGTGCCACAAGAAGTAGGGTGGCCCCCTCCATTTAAAGTTTGATTAGCATCCTCTGAATCGGAGGAAAGGCATAGAGGAACTTCCATTTCTAAGACAGAGACAAGGAGTCGTGCCAGGAAACTCCAGGCCCTGGATCGAGCAAGCAAAAAAGCAGCAGTTTTGCATGGAGTGGGGACATAAAAAGGTCTAACTCTGGATGAGCCCACCTGTCGAATAGGTCTTCTACTGCTGAGGTCAGCAGCTCCCAGTTGTGCTTTCTGGACTTCGACTGGCTTAGCCTGTCTGCCAGAGCATTTTGGATGCCTGGAACACGAACGACTGTCAGTTCTAGACCCATTACCAAACTCTCATCGCCTCCCTGCACAGGTGGTAAGAATGTTGCTTGTTTATGTAGTATACTACACTGAAGTTGTCCATCTGCACCAGCAGAGGACCTGGGAACAGATGATTTTGGAAGGCTTGTAAAGCATACAGAACGGCCCTTATCTCTAGAACACTTATGTGGAGGGGAGTCTCCATCAAGGACCACGTTCCCTGGGTTTGATGGGGGATCAAATGTGCCACCCAGCACAGTCCTGAGGTATCTGTGGTGAGGATCTGCTGAGGGGAATAGATGAGAAATGGGACCCTCTTCAGCAAGCTGGTGGGATCTATCCACCACTGGAGCACCCTGCAGACAGGGGAGGAGACTAGAACCTATTGCTCCCGATTGTTGGTACGCTGATTCCACTGCACCCTCAGGGTCCACTGGGGGATCCCCATGTGTAGCATGGCCAGGGGTACGGTAACAATGGCAGCAGCCACCAGGCCCAACAGTCTCAGGAATGTTCTGGTTGTGACATACCTGCTCTGAGAGATCAACTGGGCCTGAGCTAAGAGGCGTTCTGCCCTGTCCCTGGGTAGGAAAGCTAAGCCTTGGGTTGTGTCCAGAACTGCCCCTAGGCAAGAAGGACAGGGATGGGGCAAAAAGGAATAAGGCCATCAGGAAATGGAGGGTAATGAGTACCAATGCCCATAGTCTAGGCAACAAGCTTCCTGAGCTGGTGGCCTTGATGGAAGAGGGATGCCTGGATATCGTAGCAGTCACAGAAACATGGTACACAGAGAACCATGACTGGGATGTTAACATACCAGGGTACATAACCTACAGGAGAGACAGGCAGGGAAGAGGGAGGAGTAGCTCTCTATGTAAAGGAGGATAAAAGCAACTAAACAAAGAGTAAACAGGGAGAAGAGGAGGCACTGTGGGTCACCTTGGAGACTGGAAAGGGCACCACAATCCGCACAAGAGTTGTGTACAGACCCCCATGTCAGGGGGAGGGAATGGACAAGGATATGATAGAAGGCATTCTTAGAATGGCAGAGAAAGGGGAGATACTGTTGATGGGAGACCTGAATATGCCAGATGTTAACTGGAGCACATTTGCTGCAGCCACATCCAAGAGCAGAGCCATTCTTGATGCCCTACAGGTGGCAGGCCTCAGACAGCTAGTCTCGGAACCCACTCATGAGGGAGCAATCTTAGACCTCATACTCTCAAACAGGGGCAGTGAGAGGATCTCAGATCTAGAAGTGGGTTGCCATCTGGGAACAAGTGACCATCAAACAGTGTGGTTCACGTTAAACTCAGCCACAGAGTCAAGCCATACAAAAGAAGCGGGTACTGGACTTCAGGAGGGCTGACTTTGGCAAGATGGGAGAGTGCCTCAGAAAAGCACTAGCAAACAGGCTAGAAGGAGGTGTGGAGCAACAATGGGGAATCGTCAAAACTGCCATCACAGAGGCAACAAGCCTTTGTGTGAAGCAAATAAACAAATTAAAATGAAAGAAAAAGCCAGTATGGTTCTCAAAAGAGGTGGCTGTGAAAGTCAGGAAGAAAAAGAATGCATTCCGAAAGTATAGGGAAACACAGAAGGAGCAGGACAGAAAGCTGTACCAGTTAAGGCAGAAGGAAGCAGGGAGGGAAGTCAGAATAGAAAAGGCCCAAACTGAGGAAAAGATAGCCAACTTGGTTAAGAAGGGGGATTAAACCTTTTATAGGTACATTAGCGAGCGTAGAAAGACAAAGAGAGGGATAGTGAGGCTGAATAGAATGAACGGTGGGTGGGCAGAGGGGGACAGTGAAAAAGCAGGGATACTGAATGAATATTTCTGCTCAGTATTCACAAAAGAGGAGGGGAAGTGCCTAATCCAATTAACAGAAGCACTCTTGATAGGGGTGTCGATCCCAGTCCTTTCACAGAAGAAAGGGTTCTGCAAGAACTCCTAAAACTGAAGGTGGACAAAGCAATGGGGCCTGATGGAATTCACCCCAGAGTTCTAAAAGAATTAAGGGGGAACTAGTGAAACCACTGGCTACTCTTTTTAATAAATCATGGGAGGATGGTGTGGTACCCGAGGACTGGAGGAAGGCGGATGTGATTCCCCTTCACAAAAGTGGGACCAAGACAGAGGCAGGAAACTACAGACCTGTCAGTCTGACCTCTGTGGTAGGAATGTGATGGAGTCACTTCTGAAGGAAAGAATAGTTGAGTACCTAGAGGCCAGTGGGGCACAGGACCCAAGGCAGCATGGGTTCATAGAGGAAGGTCATGTCAGACAAATCTAATAGATTTCTTTGACTGGGTGACCAAAGTAGACCAGGGAGGGGCTGTGGACATGGCCTACCTAGACTTTAGCAAGGCATTTGACACAGTCCCACACAAAAGATTAATAGTCAAATTAACCAGCCTGGGAATGGGTCCCAGGGTGGTAGCTTGGGTAAAACACTGGCTGGACAACAGGACACAGAAGGTAATTGTAAATGGAGTCCACTCTGAAGAAAGAGGGGTTACTAGTGGGGTACCGCAGGGTTCAGTATTGGGTCCAGTCCTTTTTAATGTCTTCATAAGTGACATTGCAGAGGGACTGGAAGGAAAAGTATGCCTCTTTGTAGATGACACAAAGATCTGCAACAGGGTTGATACACAAGGAGGTGTGGAAAGGATGAAAAGGACTTGGCAAGGTTGGAGGAATGGTCAGAAGTATGGCAGCTGGGATTCAATGCAAAGAAGTGCAAAATAATGCACCTGGGAAACAAGAACTCAGGGAAGAATACACAGTGGGGGGGATAGTGACAACAACAAAAAGGAAAGGACCTGGGGATAATCATATCAGATGACCTTAAGGTTAGCAAGCAATGTGAGAAGGCAGTAGGGAGGGCTGGGGTATACTGGGATGCATAGGGAGAGGCATCAGCAGCAGAAAATAGGAAGTTGTTATCCTCTGTACAGACAGTTGGTGAGACCCCATCTGGAGTACTGTGTCCAGTTCTGGAGACCCCATCTCCGTAAGGACATAGACAGGATAGAGGCAGTCCAGAGGAGGAACTAAAATGGTGCAGGGTCTGCAAGAGAAGCCCGTATGAGGAGAAACTAAGAAGCTTAATATGTACACCCTTGAGTGAAGAGGAGTGGGGGACATGATAGAAACTTTAAGTACCTCAGTGGAATCAACAAAGTCCAAGAAGGTAGCAACTTTCAGAGAAAGAGACGTGCAAGAACAAGGGGACACAATTTAAAGATGGGGGTTCTAGGGGCAATGTGAGGAAGTATTATTTCACAGAGAGGGTATGGATGCATGGAACAGCCTTCCTGAGGAGGTTGTGGGGTCTAAAACTGTGGGAGAATTCAAGAATGCATGGGACAGACATAAGGCAATTCTTGTGGGGGGTAGGAAGAAATAGGCTGTTGGTTAACTAGGATCTGCGGCCTATCCTGTAGGTAGGGAAATGGGCAGACTAGATGGGCCAAGTGGTCCTTATCTGCCGTCAAAGTCTATGTTTCTATGTACTGAAAGCACTGACAAGGGGTCAGAACAGACTTGAGCAGATTGACAGTGGTCCATAGGGCACTGAACAACTGCCTGGCATATGCTAGGGTCTAACACAGTTGCTTCTTGAACTGAGCTTTGAGAAATCAGTCATCTAGGGTAGGGGAAGACGTACATTCCCCTCTCTCATGAGGGCTGCTGCCACCACCACTGCCAAGCACTTGGTAAATACCCTTGGTTCACATGACAAGCCAAAGGGCAATATCCTGAACTGGTAGGTCACACCCTGGAACTGAAACCTGAGTTACTGTCTGTGAGAGGGGCAAACCTTGATATGCAGTTAAGCATCCCGCATATCCAGGGAGCATATCCAGTCTCCTTGTTTCAGGAATGGCAGCAGGTCTTGCAGAGTGACAATTCTGAACTTCTTTTACTGGATGTAGAAGTTTAGGTCATAGAAACATAGAAGCTGATGGCAGATAAGGACCACAAGGCCCATCCAGTCTGCCCATTTCTTTTTCTACCTTATAAATGTGCCATCAGCCTTTGCTCTGTCAATGGCCTATCTATTCATACTCATCTGTATTGCTCCCTTATGCCTATCCCATGCCTGTTTGAAGCCCTGCACTGTATTCATATCCACCACTTCCTGTGGTAGGCCGTTCCAGGCATCCACCACCCTTTCTGTGAAAAAGAACTTCCTCACATTTCCCCTTAATCGGCCTCCCTCTAATCTTATGCTGTGTCCTCTTGTCCTGCTATTTTTCTTATATTAAAACATGTTAGACTCTTTCACCTTGTAATGCCCTTAAGGTGCTTGAATGTTTCAATCATATCACCTCTCTCCCTCCTTTGCTCAAGGGTATACATATTGAGCTCTGTTAATCTGTCCTCATATGTCTTCTGATGCAGTCCCTGTACCATTTTGGTTGCCCTTCTCTGGACTGCCTCAGTTTGGTTAATGTCCTTGTGAAGGTGCGGCCTCCAGTACTGCATACAGTACTCCAGATGGGAGGTCTAGCTAGGCCTCAAGTCCCCTGTGGATTTGGGGATGAAAAAGAAGTGGGAGTAGAATCCTTTGTTCCTTTGCTGCCTGGATACTGGTTCTATGGCCCTCTTTTTCATTTTATTTTTATTTATTTAAATTTTTTTTTTTATTCTTTGGTAACCGGATAAGCACTAGACACATGCCTGTTTTCAGGGGTGACCTGGGAGCACTGGGGTGGTTAAGGGACTTGCTCAGAGTCACACAGTATGCTAGTGGAGGTTGTGGGGATCAAACCCAGGTCTGTCTGCTGCATGTACTAAGCTTATTCACAGCTCGCTACTCTAACCTCTAGGCTATACTAAAGCAATGTACGCACTTCCTCTAGAAGCATTGGTATGTAGTATAGAGGGTAAATTGAGGGAATAGGTGGAAAGTCTGGGGGCTGTTCCAACAGTTCTAGAGCATGGCCCTGTTCTATTAGTTGCAGCACCCAAGCACCTGTAGTTGTTCCAGGTGGAGGAAAAACAAACCCCTACTACCACCTCCTGACTGAACACTTGGGGGAAGGGCAAGAAGTCATGCTAAAGAGGATCCTGTGGCCAGGGCCACACCCCCACCTCTGGGACTTTTGGGGTGGGCACCAGTGGTGGAGGTAGGGGTTGATAAGGCAGACCCTGCTCTGCATTTGCCCTGAGACCTAGCCCCAGACCCAGGCTTGTGGGAAGCTTTATGAAAGGGAGTCCACTGTCTACACCTGGTTTGAGTGTGGTAGAGACCATGGACGAACCCTAAAGCCCTTCCTGAGGACTGCAGATCAATGATAGTGTCCTGCACATCTGCCACAAAGTGCTTAAACCCTCTGAAAGGGGCATTCAGTATGTTCTGCTGGACATCAGCAGTGAATTCAGACACCCTCGACCAAGAATGCCTTCTTCCGTCTTTTTTCCAGAAGGAGGTCTGGAACTTAACCATATGAGGTAGGTAATTTGCAATTTTAAGGCCCTAAGTGTCTGAAGCAAAGGTTCTCTTACCCCAGAGGTTCAGTTTCCTTGACCCCCTGTCCGAGGGGAAGGAACTAAGGTGTTTGGGCACCTTAGACCTATCATGAGCAGTCTTTATCACCACCGAGTCAGTCCAGGTTGGGCAGCAGAAAAAGGATTTCCTGAGGGGGCCTGATAGAGCTTGTCTACCTTTCTTGGCTTGGCTGGGATCATATTTGGTCTATGTCAGGCAGCCATGGTGGCATCCTCCAATGCAGCCCACAGAGAGGGTATGACCCTGGTAGGAGATTCTAGAATTTCCATGTACTCCACTAGGTTCCTTCTGGCGAAATCTTCCTCCTCACCTAGATTTCTCAGCCCACATCACCTCCCTACACAAGCGGCTGCTCCCTAAACTTGGCGCTTTGCACCATAACAAAAGCTGCCTCCCCACACAGACAAGACATGCCATAGTGCAAAAAATTATCCTTCCAGTAATTGACTACGGTGACATAGTGTACTCCATTGCCCCCGGGTCTGCCCTGGCCAGCCTAGACTCCCTATTCCACTCCTTCTGCCACTTCATCCTTGGCTGCCCCAATCAACACACCACTGTGACCTCTGCAGTTCGCTAACCCTACCATCCCTTCATGTCCGCAGACAATCCAACTGCGCCAGATTCGCTGCCAAATATTGGTCCCACTCCCTTCCCTCTTACCAGTCCTCTGTTCTCTCCCAACAATCGTTACCTACTTACTCCCTTAGAAGGTCAGACCCTAAACTGTTCCATATTCCATTCATGTGCACATCCGAAGGCCAGGCTGCTTTTAACTACTGTATCCCTCAGTCATGGAACGCCCTACCTGCCCCCATTAGGCACGCACCAAACACCCGCCTATGCAACCAATTACTCAGGACACACTTCACCACCACCAACTGCTCCCGTTTCAACTAAGAATGCTACCAAATGTCACTCTGCTGTTAAACTAATACGTACTGTACAGTACTCTAACCCCCCCTGTGTCATTATACTGTTTTTGCCAATTGTATGTAAAATATCCTTGTCTGTATTTTTCTCCCATAATGAATGTATTGCACTTGCTCACTTTGTACTGTTTAAACAATTCCAATTCATGAATGTGGGTCTCAGCCCCCAGGTCGCATCTGGAATTGAGCATGTTGCTCAGTATGCTTTCCTGGTAAAACTCGTAAATAAATAAATAAAACCACATAGCAGCCTGAAGGTGCTTCATCAGGGAGAAAAATGAGGGGTCTTCAGCAGGGGACCTTGGGGTGTGCTCAGTGGAGTCCTCACTCTGGCAGAAATAGTGGACCTGTCAGAGGTATCCACTCCCAGGTCCTCATCCTCCTCATTCTCATCTAAAGGGATGAGGTCTGGATGGTATTCATCCTCTTCATTGATTGGCTCAGTAGGAGGCAATGACAGGAGCAAAGCCGGTGATGCCCAAGAGGGTACAGAGCACAACAGCTGAACGGGCATTGGTGTGGGGACAGCTTCACTCAGCCCTGGTGTTGTTGGGCCTGGTTTAGGGAGGAGATGCTGGATAATGGCTGCAAAGGAAGCAAGCACTGTCTGGACAGTGACGGTGGTCTGCATAGTAGGAGGACCTTGCATCAGTGACATGGGTGGCTGGAGCCCTGATGTCAAGTGGTCAGTGCTGGCCAAGGATGATCAGGCAGAGCTAGTAACCAGCCAACCTTGCAGTTCTTGAGGTCTGAGTGGCAGGGCTGGTGACAGTGACACGGGCAAGCCCAATGTCGCCAGCCCTTCACCAGCCATAGAAGGCCCAGTGGATCTCACTGCCATAGCCAACCTGGAGGAAGCAGAGGCCTGGGAAGCAGGAGAGAGCGACGCTAAAGCAGTCAACAGCACTATCCTGGTTGAGTTTTAAGGAAGTGGGGACTGGGAAGGCACCCAAGGGGAAAGTTCTTTACTGCATTCCCTGTCCCTGTGAGCGTGTTTTCCTGAGGATTTGTCCTGGGCCTTAGAGGCCTGAGGGTCTGAAGAGTTGTTCATCAACTGGGAAGAGATCTACCCCCCCCCCAGCTCCTGCTTCATTCTGGCTACCTGTTGCTCTAGCAGAAAGGAACGAATGGCTTTCTGATAGCACTGCTGGGTAGCTTGATTGAACTTCTGGCACAGATCCCAGGCTTGAACGTCATGGTTAGGCCTGAGACAGCAAGCACAGAGGTTGTGCACGTGTTTGGAATAGAATTTTTTCCCGAAACGGCAGCGATGAAATAGATTAGCTGGTTCCTGTGTACTTGACATACAAGAAGAGGAAAATCACTTTAAAATAAAATGATATGAGGAAAGAAAAAACAACAAAATAGGAGAATTTTGGTGGTTGAATGACGAAGCTTCCCTGGAGCCCATGCAAGTATGGTCGATGGTGGGAAAAGACCTGAGGAAGAAGGGGGTTCCATCCACGCTTATATACTGTAGGACATCTGCGTCTAATGTCGTTGTGGGCAGCCCCTACTAGACTGCTACAGAAAAGTTTCTGTGTGGTCCTAGCACCTGGTGTCCATAGTCCTATAGGTGTGACCGGATGGAAGAGATATCCCTGAAGAAGATTAGAATGTATCACTACACTCATGTCTGTGCATTGCACTGTGCCATGCACAAACATGTCTATGGTGGTATTGTGCACCATTACATCTGTTGTGTACTGTAACAGCGAGATGGGTTGATCTGCACTTTGAGATCTGCACTGGGGACCACCCATCTTGGCCACAGCTCTACATTTCTCAGCATTCCATATTTATGTGCCAGCATAATGGGGCAAACTTTTTGTGCCATTTTTTGGTGCATAAAAGTGCTATTCTGAAAATTGGGCACTCAGTTTTCAGCTTGCAGTTGACATTTGCTCTATATTTCCCTTCTTGTTTTGTTTTGCAGCATCAGCGGCTGAGTAGGTAGCATGCTCACCCCTGTGGCAGAAGGTCACATGTTTGTGCATTCTAACCCCACATCAGGTACCTATATTATATTATAATACCAATATCTGACACTGTAGGGCAGAATGAGGTGGGCACTGCACTGTTTAGGTGCCATCCTCTGTACGAGGTGGTTAAGTGAGGGCCCTTCTGCAAGTCCCTGGTCACTGTCCTGGTGGGAGTTAAAAAAATCCCAAAACATTTATCGAAGTAGCGTAGGGGAATTTTTATTAATTTCAAAATATAACAAAAATCAGTCAAAAATATGTGGCACTAGTTCAAAGCTGTACAAAGAGCTTCATGTCACAGAAACATATGGATAAATGCTATTATAGTATTGTGTCAAATAAAACAACAAAAGAAACTGGCATACACTAAAAAAGAAAATCAGCATTAAGTGAGTTTTTTTTCTTTCTCGAATAGTATCTGAGACTTTGGTTGAAGCTGACTTAGCCATGCACACTATTTCCAATATTTTGGAAAACCATAGTACTGTCAGTGTTCTAAATTCATTTTCACAAACTTGGAAAATACAAGAACCAGCCATTCTCAGAATATCTATATGGGCATAAAGTTATTATCGTACTGTTAATCCACATCTGCCTTGAATAAACAATATTTTAAAATTGAAAACATTTACTCTTAAAGAGCAGCTGGCACGATACTGGCAGGCAACCCATAACAGAGTTACCTGCCCTAGGAGCTTTCCTAGTTATATTTAGCCTTTTTTTGTTCAGTATTAAAAAAACTTGTTCTCTCCAAAACACTCAGCTCGTAACTTCCATGTACGAACTGAGCAATCGCTAAGTACTGCAGCACCACCCCTAAAAACAGTATAATTATGACATGAGGTAGAGAACGGGGCTGCAGGTGCTCTATGGACAATGTCATGGAATTATGGGGGGGGCTGCCTAAATGTATCTAGATTATATTTGCTGGCAGGTATACATATATGGGGCTATAATGTATGCAATATTATAGCTGCAGCCTTGAGAAATGTAGACTCCCCACGTGTAGTGAGACACGTCCTCCTATCTTCACCATGCCCAAACCAGTGCAAAGCCATACCATATTTTACTACAAGAATGTCACTGTCATGAAAATCCTCAATCTGTTGCTTCATCTAAAAGCTAATAAATCAGCTGACAGTGATGGTCTAATTCCCAAATTCCTTACAATTGCTGCCACAAAAATTGCTCTCTCTCTCTGTCTCCAAAAATGTTTAATTTTTCGTTTGAGTCCAAGAAAATCCCTGATATCTGGAATTTCGCTTCTGTAGTTCTGCTGCCCAAAAGGGCAAGTTAACTGTCCTGTACAAGTACAGACCTACTTCCATACTATTGGAATTGGCTAAGGTGCAGGAGAGAATAGTACACAATCTGCTCATTGTCACAAATGCACTCCGCAGGTCAGGCCCTCTGCTCCCACAGTGCCAACCTCGAAGTGCAATAGTGTGAACAAGAGACAAACAGGGTACCCCTCCTGTCTGTTTTGGGTCCAAATCACCTACTATCCTCGAGTTCTGGGGGTCAAATGTGAATCTTATGCTAGCACACCCAGTTAACCGGCTCAGATATGTGCCCTCTTCGGGAATGCAGTACAATCCTTCACCAAGTGGCACCCAGCCAGTTTCCCAAAATGTTCCCTTACGACTCAATATGAGACCTAGGTATATTTTTACCTTTAGCAAGATTAGTAACACATTCAAGCCTTTAACAGCTGTCAGAATTAAACACTGGTTCAGCATTCACATGCAAAAGAAAACTGAGAAAGACACAGGCAGAAGTTTAAGGAAAATATTGTTTACTAAAAATTGTAAAATAGGTAAAATATCAAACACAGAACAAATATATCAATAACTTACAGCCAAATAAAATAAATGGGAAGTTACAGAACACAAACGCCTATCAAAAATACTTAAAAGTTCCAGCTGAATTATCTTTCTAAAGTGCCTAGTTACCAGTCCACAGACTGTGTGTCTTCTATTTTCAGAGAGTCCTTCTGCCACAAACTTGTCAGATGCAGGAAATTTTCATAAGTCAATTTTCTCCACCTCCTGGTGATGCCACCCATGAGGTCACTGTTAGATCTGTTATAAATCTGTAATATGACTATGGATTTCCACAAGGATGTATGTTATTACTATGAAAATCAGCAACTAGCAGTTTCCCAAAATATGAGTCTCTTTGATCAAAACATTCCCTCTGATGTTTCATAAACCCATAATTTGTCAATAGTACTCTGCTAGGTGAGAAAACCATAAAGGATCAGCCAAATGACTTCCCTTCCTGCTAGGGTCACAACATTTAAATTTAGTTCCTAGCTTCAAAAGCAGGAGCAGGTTATAAGGGGTAATAAACTGTCCCTCTGGAAGGATGTCTTTAATTAGTGGTTTCTATGGCCAGTGTCATGACATACTGCTATTTCCTCACACTGACACCTTGGAGGTCAAAGATCAAGTCTCTCACACACTGGCTGACTTGTGTCCTAGGCAGACAATCACATACAGTACACATACCATTTATTTATAATACAAATATCATACATATAACCATAAGCAGAGGGCTGAGCATCACAGTCCTCCCCACCTAGACTGAATTTGGGAACTCTATCTCCTGCATGGGATGAGCTCCACAAGTCAGTTCGTTGCTCAGACTGACATGACAGTCCATCTGCATTTTTATTGGTTGCCTCGGCCCTGTGTGATGCAGTCATGTCATACCCTTGCAAGTCAAGGCTTCATCTTAATAGTCTACCATTTGTTTTACCCATTTGTGCCAGCCAAACCAGGTGGTTGTGGTCAGTTTGTACCTCAAAATGCTGCCTGTATAGGTATGGCTCTAACTTCTTTAGGGCCCACACCATGGCAAGACACTCTTTTTCCACAGTAGAGTAAGCCTGCTCCCTGGGAAGTAACTTTTTACTGGGGTACACTATGGGGTGATCTTTCCCTTGATTGGATGTCTGACTCAGCACTGCCCCGATACCCACATCTGAGGCGTTAGTCTGGACTACAAAGGGTCTGCTATAGTCTGGACTTGTCAATACAGGAGCACTGTGCAGTGCCTCTTTCAGTCTTGTGAAGGCTTATTCCCAGGTAATTTTCTTAGGCATCCTTTTTTTTTTTCCTGATGATTTTTCCCTCCTGGCCGCCTGAGCTGCTCCCCCACATTGGGGGACATACAGCCGCCACCAGCCTCTGCCTCGGACACCAGACTCTGTGGCTTCCCTCCTGCAGTGGGGCCACAGGGAGGGACTCCCGTGTACTCCCTGCGTGCACGGATCAAGGCGGGTGCCCGGGCAAAACCTGCAGACAGCCATCAAGCCGCTCGCTTCAGGCGCCGGTTTTCTTTTTTTTTCTTGCCCAATCAGTGCATGCTCATACAGTGCCCCCAGTCTCCACTGGGGACCACTGCTGAGCGATGCATCCCGGATCCCAACCCCAGAGAGGACAGCAGTCCACCGGATGCTCAGTCCTCTCTGTCCCCTACTGACCCCCGGCACCCTGAGTCCGTTCCCAAACCAGGGTCACTGGCATGGGCTGAGGTAAGGCGCTAGCGCCTCAACCCTCTACACTACCGGGCTGGCTTGGCATCCTTTTTTTTAACAGGCCAAATAGGGGAGCGGCCAGGGCACTGTAATTTGGTACTAATTTCCTATAGTACCCTGCTGTCCCTAGAAAACTCCTGACCTGCTTCTGTGTTTCTGGACTGGGCCATGTCTTGATTGCATCTATTTTCACTTAGTTAGGATGGAGCTGTCCCCGGCCTACAACATGCCCGAGGTATGCCACTTCAGCCATGGCCACCTGGCACTTCTCAGCTTTTACAGTGAGTCCAGCACTCTGCATCCTGCCCAGAACTTCCCTAAGGTGGGACAGGTGTTCCTCCCAGCTGGCACTAAAGATGGCAGTGTCATCCAGGTATGCCACGGCGTACTCCTCAGCATCATTTAACACCTGGTTCACCAACCTTTGGAAAGCGGCTGGGGCATTCTTCATTCTGAAAGGCATTACTTTAAATTCAAATAACCCTATCGGAGTGATGAAAGGTGACCTCTCTCTAGCTCTGGCAGTTAACTGTACCTGCCAATACCCCTTTGTCAGGTCAATAGTTGTAAGGTATGTTGCCCCTCCCAACTTATCCAGGATTTTGTCCCTCCATGGCATCGGGTGAGCGTCTGACTTTGTGACTGTATTCAGTCCATGATAGTCCACACAAAAATGAGTAGAGACATCTGGCTTGGGAACAAGGACTATGGGTGAGGCCCAGAGGCTGTGGGATTTCTGGATTACCCCTAAATCCTGAATTTCCTCCACCTTCCTCCTAATGTCCTTTTGAACTGCCTCTGGCACCCGATATGTGGTCCACCGTATGGGCACCTGTGTCCCTGTCTCCACATTGTGCATCGCTAAGGGGGTTAGTCCAGGCATGGTGCTAAACAGTGGGGCAAAGTCTGCTAAAACCTCACTTACTTCCTGGATCTGGTCCGGGGTCAACTGGGGTGACATTTTAATTAACTCCACAGAGGACTCCCACTTGCTTTCTTCCAGCAAGTCCAGAAGGGGGTCTCCTTCATCTGTCCCCTCCCTAGGACTATACACTGCAAACACCATGTCAGCCCTTTTAGCATATGGCTTCATCACGTTGACATGGTACATTCTTTGTGTATGTCTCCTGTCAGGTAGCTCTATAATGTAGTTTACATCATTTTTCTGTCTGACTACTTTGTACAGTCCTGCTCACTTGGCCTGCTGCTTGTCTTTCCGGACCGGGATTAGGACCATGACTTCCTGATCCACAGTGTACAAGCAATCTCTAGCTCTGCGGTCATACCACACCTTTTGTTTTTGTTGGGCAGCTGCTAGGGTTGCTCTGGGCTGTCCCCATAAGCTCCTTCAGCCTTTCCCTAAACCTAAGGACATAATCCACTATGGGAGTTCCCTGGGTGGCATGCTTGCCTTCCCAGTCCTCCTAGATCAAGTCTGGGGCCCACGTACCCTATGTCCATATAAGAGCTCGAAGGGGGAAAACCCTGTTAACTCTTGGGGCACCTCCCTGTATGCAAACAACAGGTGGGGAAGGTATTTCTCCCAGTCCCTCCCATGCTGTTCGGAAAATGCTTGGCACATTGACTTAAGGGTACCATTGAATCTTTCCACAAGCCAATTGGCTTATGGGTGATAAGGTGTTGTGCATCTCTGCACCACCTCACACTTCTCCCACAAGCATTTCATCAGGTCCGTTATGAAGGAACCCCCTCGATCGGTGATTACCTCCTGCGGAAACCCAACACAGGAGAAAATCCCTAGTAAGGCATCTGTTATTTTGTCTGTCATCAGTGAGGATAGGGAGACTGCCTATGGGTACTGGGTGGCATAATCCACCCCAGTTAGGATGAACCTCTTCCTGGAGGAGTTGGGGGTGTTTAAAGCCCCCACAATATCCATTCCCACCCTCTAGAATGGCTCCTCTACTATGGTAAAGGAATTAGGGCAGCTTGGGTTTTCTTACCCGCTTTCCTTATTTCTTGGCACCGGTGACAAGACCTGCAATACTCCTTCACCTGCTGGGTGAAATTGGGCCAATAGAAATTTTGGGCCAACTGCTGAGTAGTGCGTGCAATTCCCAGATGACCAGACATGGGCATATCGTGTGCAATCTTGAGCAACTGCTCACGGTACCCCTGGGGAATGACAAACTACCTGCCTATCACCCCCTCCCTCTGTCTTTGCATCCCATATATACAGCAGTCCATTGTCCCAATAAACTTTATGTTTCCCGTCACCTCCCTGTGCTCCATCAGAGTCTGCCCAAGCCCTCAACTTCTCTAGACTAGGGTCAGTTTTCTGAGCAGCTGCAAACTCCTTACACATTCCCAAGGCACGGGACAGGTCCCCTTCAGTTTCTACACTAGGGTCTCTAGCTCTAGTGTCAGAGCATTCAGGATCACTGCCATCCCTAACCCTCTGACTATGGGTCAGACCTTCCTCCTCGGAGTAACCTTACATAGCTGTTCTGTTAACTGCTACCTGGGGAATTTCTACACCCCTTTCATTATTCTCCATATCAGGAAACACAGGATGGGGAACCAGCCTCCTAGTGGTTTCCACAGTGGCTTCTATGGGGTCCAGGGAACTACAATTTTCCCTTGCTGCTTGGCTGTGGGTAACTGCACACACCATCCCCTGTTTGAGATTGTTGCCAATAATTACATCAAGTGCCAAAGTCTACACTACGGCAACCTTTTTCGCAGTCCCCCCATCTCACCCCAGTCTAGGAGGACACTAGCGAGTGACAATGTTTTCTCCTCCCCAGTGAATCCTTGTACAGTCACAAATTGATTGGGTATAAGCTGATCAGGCTCTACCAAATCCTCTTTTACCAAAGTCAGGGACGCCCCCACATGTCTCTTAACCCTTGTGTCTGTACCCCATTCACAGTGACTGAGTGTATGTGTTTCCTCATGTTTACTGGCATGCTTTCAGGGACACACAGACAACCCTCTTCTTTCCTAGCACTACTTTGTACACTGCCTGTCCTTTTGGGACACTGCCTTGTAATATGTCCAGTTTCTTTGCAAAGCCAACATTCATTTCTTTTCCCAGGTAAATCTTTTCTTTGTAACCTGGGGTTACCTGGTTTTGGTGGTGACAGGGAGAGTTTTAGCTGCCCTGAAGTTGTGCTTTTCCCTTTCTGTACTGCCAAGCCCACCCCATTCACTCTCAGAGCAGGTCTGCTCCTGACATAGTGGTCCTAGAGTTTAGCAGCCTCTTGCACTTGGATCTGGATCTCAGTCCTACACCCAGGTTTTTAGCTCTGCTGGGCATGCCCCCCAAAACTCCTGTAACAATAAAACATTTTCAATTTTTTCCACAAAGTTTGCTTCAATTCCTTCCCACCAATATTTTAAAAACTGACGTTTTGTGGCTAGCTCCCCGTAGCTCATGTCAGGGCTTCTCCTGAGCTTATGGAATTTAACTCTTTATGCTTCTGCAGATAAATCAAACTTTTTTAAAAATGCAGCTTTAAGTTTACTAGTCATTACTGTCCTTATTGTCCATTTGACTCAATGCATCCCAAGCTTTCCTGGTAAGTAGCGGGGATAGCTGGAGGCTTCAGGACTCTCTAGGAATATTTGCCTGAATACATACTTTTTCAAAGGAATTTAAAAAGGCATCCATATCTTCCCCTTCTTTAAATTCAGCTATCAATTTAGAATTTAATTTGTAACCCAGTCCTATAGTTCCAGTTAAACCCAGACCACTTACCTGCTCAGGTGCTGGTCTTGGAAGTTATAGCTTCTCCAGTTCAAATTTCCTCTGGCGCTCTCTCTCTCTCTCTCTCCTCTTGCTCAGCCTCTCTCTGATGCCATTTCTCTTCTTGCTTGGCCTCTCGCTGTTCTCACTCAGCCTCTCACTGCTCTCGCTCAGCCTCTCGCTGAAGCTGTTGCTCTCTTTCCTCTGTGGCTTGCCACTCTCGCCTCTCTTCTCTCTCAAACTCCAGCTCCATTCTCCACAACCCCATCTGCAACCTGATCCCTGCTGGCTCCAGAATGTTGGTGACCTTCCCTGCTCCTGTGGCTCTTGGCTTGCACTGGTCCTGCTGTCCTCTTCACCAGATCTAAATGCTGCACTGGACCCTGGCCCCTCCAGGCTCAAGGATCAGTCCTTTCTGGTCACAGACTGTGACTCGAGGCTTTTGGCATCGGCTGCCACAAGAGCCTCTACGAGGTGCTTTTTGGTTCTGCCCTCATGCTGGACTCCTCTCTCTCTTGGCACAACAGCCTCAGTTGGTCTTCAGTGTTCTCACTGTAGTTGGAAGCCATCTTCTTCCCTAACTATGGCTACACTAACTTGCACTTGAGAAAAAAAACAAAACAGGTAGGGAACTTAGACTGTAAGCACAATGATATAGTTCTGTTTCTTTTCTTAAAAATCACTGCCTTATTTTGCATGTGAGCTGTACAATATTAATCTGACACACTGGACTGTTAATGCTCGTGTTAGCAAATATTTTTAAATCCCACTGCTACCACCAAAATCCATCACAAGCACTCTCCACAGGTCAGGCCCTCTGCTCCCACAGTGCCAACCTCAAAGTCCAATAGTGTGAACAGGAGACAAACAGGGTAACCCCCCCATCTGTTTTGGGTCCGAATCACCAACTAGTCTTGAGTCCTGGGGGTCAAATGTGAACCTTATGCTAGCACACCCAGTTAACTGGCTCAGATATGTGCCCTCTTCGGGAATGCAGTACAATCCTTCGCTCAGTGGCAGCCAGCCAGGTTCCCAAAATGTTCCCTTATGACTCAATATGAGACCTAGGTATATTCTTACCTTTAGCAAGATTAGTAACACATTCAAGCCTTTAACAGCTGTCAGAATTAAACACTGGTTCAGCATTCACATGCAAAAAACCCCTGAGAAAGACACAGGCAAAATTTTAAGGAAATATTGTTTACTAAAAATTGTAAAATAGGTAAAATATCAAACACAGAACAAATATATCAATAACTTACAGCCACATAAAATAAATGGGAAGTTACAGAACACAAACACCTACCACAAATACTTAAAAGTTCCAGCTGAATTATCTTTCTAAAGTGCCTAGTTACCAGTCCCCAGACTAAGTGTGTATTTTATTTTCAGAGTGTCCTTCTGCCACAAACTTGCCAGATGCAGTCAATTTTCAAAAGCCAGTTTTCCTCTCCTTTTGGTGATGTCACCCATGTGGCCACTGTTAGATCTGTGATAAATCTGTAATCTGAGTATGGATATCCACAAGGATGTATGTTATTATTGTGAAAATCAGCAACTAGCAATTTCCCAAATGATGAGTCTCTTTGATCAAAACATTCCCTTTGAGGTTTCATAACCCCACAATCTGTCATTAGTTCTCTGCTAGGTGAGAAAATGATAAAGCATCAGCCAAATGACTTCCCTTCCTGCTAGGGTCACAATATTTATATTTAGTTCCCAGCTTCAAAAGCAGGAGCAGGTTATAAGGGGTAATAAACTGTCCCTCTGGAACGACGTCTTTAATTAGTGGTTTCTATGGCCAGTGTCATGACATCCTGCTGTTTCCTCACACTGACACCTTGGAGGTCAAAGGTCAAGTCTCACACACTGGCTGACTTGTGTCCTAGGCAGACAATCACATACACATACCATTTATTTATAATGTATATATCATACATATAACCGTAAGCAGAGGGCTGATCGTCACACTCATATCCTACTTAGATCAGCACAGATTACTGTGTGAGGAACAACATGACTTCTGAAAAGGTCATGGCACATGCACAGCACCAGTCAGCTTTATGGATGTGGTACACCATGCAGTGGATAATGGCCTACTGTCTAATGCCGTGCTCGTGGATCTGACCAAGGCTTTCAACCTAAAGGACCATGATTTGCTAATGTAAAAGCTGACAGAGCTGGGACTGGGGGCCCAGCTACCCTGTGGTTCTCTATTTGTGAAATAGGTCACAGTTTGTCAAAATTGGCAAAATTATGTCCAGTGTGAATACTATCTCATATGAGTTTCTCATGGATCCATCCTAGGCCCTCTCCTATTTACTATCTTCCTGAATAGACAACCTAGGATCTGTAATACGGTCAAGATTCTGCTCTATGCAAATGATGCAATCATCTTTGTGTATAGGAAAGACATAATCTCTATTAACGAAATCCTTGGGCACAATTTCCATTCTCTCCAGCAGTGGTTCAGTAATGAAAAGTTGGTCCTGAATGTCCTGGAAACAAAAGCTATGCTAGTCAGCTGTGCTCCAAAGTTTAGAAGGTTCTCCAAAGACTTCAGCATCTAAACCTTAAATAATATGCAGTTGGAACTAGTCAATTATTCCATATACCTTGGTGTTCAATCAATCTATCAATCAATCAATCAAATCTTTATTTATTCAGGCAATCATCATTGAGCAAAGGCTCATTTACAAGATGGACCTGATAAGGTCAAGTTTCGAGTTGATACACAGCAATTACATCACACACTTATAAGACAGTTATACATACAGAAAAAATTATGTTTATAACACAATGATATACAGTGAATTCACATGTTGAAACTCGGTTAAGAGAAGGTTAAACTAATATCTACACTATGTACAGTACATATATATCCCAATGAGGGTCAGGACAGTCACACACATAATGAGTACAAGGATGGTGAAGGAAATATTGGGTGCCATAAACTGGGGGTGTCTGACTGAAAGGAATATGTCATATATGATTGGAATATAGGTTTGTGGGATGACTATTCTATCTCTAGCAGTAGCAACTGCATTTCTCTGTGAAGAAGGCTGTACAGTGCTGCTTAAAGGATGTAAATGGAATGATAATGGACAGTTTTAGGGATTTTTGTAGGGTGTTCCATGCTATAGCTAAAGAATAGCTGATTGCTGCCCTCCGTAGTTTGGTGTTGACTTTGGGCAATTTGAGCAGGATGATATTGTTGCTTCTTAGGGCATAGGAGCTAGGAGTGGTCTGGTTGAAGCAGTCCAGGATGTTACCTTTGATCCCTACCTCACTTCTGACAATCATATGGCTGACACTGCAAAAACTGTCCATCAAATACTGGGTCTACTATATGATATCTCAAAGTATCTTACACCTAACGAAAGAATCAGAATTGCCCAAAGCTGCATGCTTCCTTGATTAACTATGGCTCCATCATAACTGATGACGCACCTTTTATGGTCCGAGTAAAGAAAAAAGTATTTTTTTTTTACTTTTTCTTTTATACACTGACCCCCCTGGGCATCTTTTAGGAGAGCCCATACGAATGTGCCTCTCACTCCCGGCCTGAACCCCTGCATACCTGAGGCTCTCTCCCAAATGACTCAGCATGTCTGACCCCCAGATCACCTCTGGGGCTGGGTCTGCCCTCCCTTGGTGGCTCTTTGTACCTATATGTGAAGGATCTACTTCATTGCTGGGTCGGGAATGGAGATACCCTGGGTGTGCTTGGCCGGCATTGGGATGTGGGCGCTCCACTGGGGCCTACATCATCTCGTTGGGAGGCTTGAGGATTTTCTCATGAGTCTCTGAGTTTTCACAACCTTTCCCTGTGGAGCATGTCTCACTAGGCAACGTTATAATGCAGCTCCGCCATCAGGAAAACGCCGTAGCTGTGTCAAGCTCCCCCGGCTACCACCAGAGGTTGCTGCATGAGCGAACGTTCTCCGAACCCACCCTGGGAAGAGAGAGCAGTACTCTGGATGCTCAATCTCTTCCCTCTCTTGCCAACCCTGGTGGCCCTGGCTCATTCCTGAACTCAGGTTGCCAGCGTGGCATGAGGTGTGGCATCCAGCGCCTTAACCCTTAGTGCCATCGGGCCGGCTTATAAAAAAAGTCTTAACCCATAAGGTTGCCAAATTTGCATCCTCCCAGGACCCATGATCCCATCACTGTGCCAGCTTTGAACTACTTGGATGGTTGCAGCCTGAAACCAGAGTCCAGTTAACCTTAGCTTACAGTAGTAGCCACAGACATTGCCAGCTATTTCCAGATGTTTCGCAAAATTTCTAAAAAATTTCTTTCTGCTGCCCCTACTGTGGAAATGCAGAAAGCAGGAGATTTATCCAGAAATATCACAGAAATTTTGGGAAATAGCTAGCAATGTCTGTGGCTGCCACTGTACTTCATGTACAAAATTCTACGCGGGGGTGCTCTTTATTGTCTATCCAAGCTGTTCATGTTTGTGGACAACCCTGTCTCCTGCTCCTCTGCAAACAATCTTTTAAAAATTCCATTCATGCACAGAGGCATGGGTTAAAACTCCTTCAGATATAGAGCAGCATCTTACTGGAACTCCATCCCTATCTCCATTAGAGCAGTCTTGACCCATAACGCGTTCTCTGCCAAACTGAAAGTACATCTACAATAGTTTAATGTTTATACCTGCTTTGTATGACTTTCAAATTCTTGTTGCTATATTGTGCAGCTTCAAATGCCTTAGTTCTGCACCATGTCACTTTATTTATTTATTTATTTTTTTGGTCCAGCCCCCAATTCCTAGGAGGAGCTCAGCTCCTGCCCCACACATCACTCCTCCCATGCCCAGGCTTTTCCCCTTGGAGGGGCTGCTGGGCTGGCATTCCCCCAACAGACGTGAGCAGCAAACTCTGGCATCCCCCTTGGGTGGGGCCATAGGAGTGGGACCCCCTTGCAGACAGTGTTGGCAGAGAGGGATGGCGACAGGCAAGGTGTCATACGTTGGGGACATGCTTTTTTTTCAGATGCTGTGTACCCTTGGAGGCAGGATGTGCAATGTCATCCACAGGTCAAGCCCAACATCTGTTCCACCTCCACAAAGCTAGGTACTGGCTGTTCATGGATCCCCCAGTCTCTGCCAGGGGACACTAAGTGATCAGACACTCACCCCCTTCCCCTGGAGAAGGACAGCCATCCTTCAGATGCTCAGTCCTTCTCTGCCTGGCTAGCTCTCCGACTCCTGGGTCTATTCCCAAACCCGGAATGTCAGCGTCATGAGTAGAAACCTTGCATGTGTGCCGGCGGGCCACCATGTCACTTTATTTTGTATCATGATATTTATGCACTTGTACCTTACCCACTTTCTTGATGAGTATTTTTCTGTACTTGGGTCATGCCTGAAAAAGGCACTTTGGCATCAGTGCACCTACCTGGTTATCAAAATAGATAAATAAATAAAAATTTAAATATTGATTGGTCATCCTGAATTTTCTTCAACACAGGGTCAGTCACAAACATGTAAAGTAAGGGGCTTAGTGGGCAGCCGTGTTTTATTTATTTATTTATTTATTGAATTTTGTTGACCCGTTAAGCCCACTGGGCCTAGAAGTCCCTTTTTCAGGGGTGACGGGGATACAGATGGTAACCAACTGAAATTGAACCAGATTAAGCTGTTGGTGGTATTTTTTGTTAGTGAATGGGGGAAATTTGGCCAGGACACCAAGGAAATTCCCCTACTCTGCCAGCAGGGGACTTGACTTCCTGTGGGTGGAATGGAGGACCTCAATCAGGATCAGATACTGGAAGGGGAAGATTGTGTTGCAGGAGCTAGAGATGTTTTGACTACTGCTATATCAGCAAATGGTTTGGAGCAGTGGAATATTGCAACTGTGAGTAGAGAACAGCAAGGTCCTGCACAACCTATACTACCAGAAGATATGGAAATTATGGTGGAAGAGGATTGTTTGAGAGTGGAATTGGAAAATAAAAACTACAGTTATTGGACATGATGTCAGCTGCAGAGCAGGAATATTTACAAAATAAAACAAAATTGGAAGAAGCGAAAAAAAAAGAAAACGTTCCATGGCAAGTCCGAAGCAGGAAACTAGTAAATGTTTACCTGTAGGAATAGAGACACAGATACCTCAAGAGGATGTGGTTGCTTCAGAAGTGCCAGGGTCACCAGATGACAGTATGATTATAAGTGGGTCTTCAATGGATTGAACACCAGGAGGCACTTTGCAACAAGCAGGCTGGCTGTTCAAAAATAAGCAGTGGGTCCTGGACCTGGCTATCCCTTTCCTGGGCTCCCCAGAACCTCACCAGGAGGTGATACAAGATTCTGACACTGAGGATAGGTTGGACAAGCAGGACAAAGCTGTGGAGATTACAGCTGAGGTAGTAGTCCCTGCTACAGTTGCACGGAATGAAGGAGAGGTGCAAGGGAATGGTATTGTGACAGACACTACTCCTACAATGGGTAGCATGACTGGTTGTGACATCTCTAGAAGAAGATCCTCACTGACCTCATCCATTTCCTATCATCCAGTGGATGGTGGAGGAGAGAAGGCCATGGTCATGCCTCCTCAATCAGGTACATTGTTGGAGTGACATTCCGTGATGAAAGACGGGGGCAGAGAAAAGGTGGCCCAGGACACAACTTCTAGCAGAAGACCATATGAGGGCCTCTTCCACAAACTTGTGGAGGCTGCAAAATGATGGTTTGTGGTCCGCCTTTGTTACAAAGGGTTGGCTCCCCTATCCCCAGATAGACACTGGGTTGCTAAAACATTGATTAAGGAATTCTTGGGTTTCTCCCCCTGTGGAGGTTTATGCATTTATTCATTCTCCCAGGGACCACTGCTATGATGTTAGCTTTTGTGCTGTTACAGCATTGGATAAATTCTGGAGGGAATACTATGAAATAAAAAATACTAAGGTGTGGAAGGACTTCTTGGCCATTCCGATCACAAAACCCACAATAAAAAACGCGACTCATCTTTTTTAAAATGAAGGGGTGACTATCAATGATATTGTCTTCTGGTTGGAAAAATGATGCACCATTTTTGCCAGGCCGAACCCTATAATAGATGATAATGGGTTTTGGACTTGGGGTGGACATTTCAAATTCAGTTGAAACAATCAGAGCAAGGCATTCAACATCTACCAAGTTCCTTCTTCTTGGGGAGAGATAGGGGCATATGTTTCTATGCTGGTCGACCCAAAAGTTGCTACCAATGTGGGTCTTTAGAACACCCTAATACTTACTGTGATAAAATCAAGTGCTACCAATGTGGGGTGATTGGTCACACAGCGGAACAATGTACAGCTCCCCCAGTCTGCAACTTATGTGGGGATGATGAGCATACTTTTAGAGACTGCCCATGGGCAGCCCATAATTCCTAGGGGAGCTCAGATCAAGACTACTACCTCTATCAGGCTAAAAAAACTTTCCGACAGTCAGAGAGGGAAGACCTGAGACATGAAGCTTATCCAAAATGGAGAGGCAGGGGTGGGGGAGGAAACATAGGGAAACAGACTAGACTAGAACACCCTGAGTCCCAACCTGCACCTGCTAAGGAGAAGCTTAGACCACAACTCAGAGCTGTAAGGAGACAGAAATGGCTCCACCTACAGAAAATATTGTTACAGCAAGAGCTCCCATAGCCAGGTGGCAAAGTGTGATCTTACAACAGGAGGATACTCCCCACCCCCAGGTGGACTGCCTGCCTATAGATTTGGTCAGACCAGAGCCCATTCCCTTGCTCCCTACCAACAGCATGACTGAGATACTTATAGCAGATTCAGAAGACCACCTACCACTGAAGATGGTTGTTGAGACTAATGGAGATCCCCCCTCAGTGACAGTAGCCCTAGATGCCAGATTAGGTAAAGCTTTATCATCCTGCCCCTCAGGAACAGATTCAAAACTTTTCAGACTTGGGGCAAGTGGATGGACTCTGAAGACACGGTGGAGATCTTGCAGGCTTTCCAACCTGCAGGACAAGGACTGGAGGTTGTGTTAGTGAATGCTCCAGCTGTTATGGTTGGCATTCAGAAATGTATAACAAGATCAAGCATGAAGCAACACCAACCTCCCTGAGCTTGAACTCTTGAGACTAGCAAGCCTAAATGTGAATAGCATAAAGTCAGTATTAAAACGCACCACCACGTATGCTATATTACAACAGCTATGTTTTGATGTATTTTTTTTACAGGACACCAGGCTTCATTCAGTGGCAGAGATGGAGGTAGCCACCAGGGAGTGGCACTGGGGGGGCATCTGACTGGTCCATAGGTTTGGATGCATGTTGTGGGGTGGGATTTTGTTTTACAACCCCAGAGATGCAGATATTAAGAACTGTGGAGACAGACCCTGGTTAAGCACTGTTGTTAGATATTTACATTAATAATTTACATTGTAGATTAATTAATATTTATGGACCACAGACCAAAGCTGGTAGGACTGATCTTCTGAAAGCAATCAGTCAATTAATCAGTCAAAATCTTTATTTATCCAGGCAGGCACCATTGAGCAAGGCTCATTTGCAAGGTGGACCTGGTCATGAATACATCAAAGTACAGTACAGAAGCAGGTATACAAAAAGCAACAATATACAAGGAAGAAAAAGTATATACAGTGTGTACAGTACAGTACAAGGTTGAAATAAATTAAAAAAAATACAGCATTATTTTACAATTGAAGAAGTCAGTAGATGTGCAATCAACCATAGGCATACAGGGGTTATAAGCAGAGATCTTTTGAGTGAGGCAGCCAGCAACTACACATATAGGGGAAAGAGGCCATGTAGGGGGTGGCAGGTTAGAGAGGTACAGAAGAGGAGGGATATATTACCGACGACTGGGGGAAAAATTGAGCTAAAACCACAGAACGTGACAATGGCTGTCGTGTACTTGTTTATTATGATAATGACGGAGGAGGGGGGGTAGATAATTGGGACATTACTATGGATGGGGTGGGACTTTAGCCAGGCTGGAGTGGACAGGGAAGGGTGGAAGGGGGAAAGCAGTAGAACCTTTTCTTTATACTAGTAGGCAACTATTTTTGGAAGGTGATTTTAATATCAATCTGCATTATGAGGCAGTTAGAGCATCATATTTCTCAGGCCTTTGGGGCACCAGCCCCACACTCTCCATTTGTGAGACAAGTGTTACAGGCAGCTGAGTTGCCACAATTAGACCCAGACAAAAGTGATAGTTTTACAACCCCCTTTAAGACAGAGGAATTGAAGGTGGTAATACAGGCATTACAAAAAGATGTCACACCAGGATCAGATGGCCTACCCAGGGAATTATATAAATTCTTGTGGGAATTAATGTCTAGAGAACTGCTAGCTGTCTATAATTCATTTCTTACAGATGATAGTATACCCTCTCAGATGTATGAGGGACTTATGATTTTTTTGTTTAAATCTGGGGAGCAAGCAGATATTTCTAACTGAAGACCCATTATGTTACTAAATAATGATTTTAAAATATTTGCTAAACTTTTGGGAAATAGGTTAGGGGCAGTTATGGGGATCTGATTCATCCCAACCAGTTTAGCTCGATCCCTAGAAGGCAGATCTCAGATGCGTTAATACTGTTAAGAGAATTGACCGACCTGGAGGGGAAAGACCCTGAGGCTCATCATGAACAAGGCTTCGTGGTGTGTTTGGATCAGGCTAAGGCATTCTACAGGGTCTCCCATGATTTCTTATGGCAGTGCCTGAGAGAATATGGGATCCCGAGACAATTCATACAATGGCTCCGTATGTGCTCTGCCCTGGCATTTGTGAGACCATATGAAAATGGGAGGACAGGGGAAAGGGGATGGGTTCGGAAGGGAGTCAGACAGTGCTGCCCATTGAGCCCATTGTTATATGTTTTTACCTTGGACCCAGTGGTCAGAATTCTCCACAGATCCCCGTTGATCGTTGGACTTGGGACAGAGGTTTTACCAGTCGTCAAAGTGATCGCTTACACTGACGAATCATGCCTTGCGGTGAAAGATGGGGAGTCAATTCAGAAAGCATGTGGTTTAATACAGACCCTGGGTAACGTGATGGAAGCTGCACTACATTTAGTGTACTTGGGCTTCCTATGGTACAGGAGGAGGTAGCAGGCATACGGGTGTCCACGGCTCCATGTAACATTTTGGGATATATTATGGGGGGAGGGATATTGTCCAGTTTAATTGGGAATAACGCTTGATTATGGGGAAGGAAAAAGTGACCTGGTGGAATGCTTGGAAAACCTCAAAAAAAAAAAGTCTATATGATTAAAACCTTTTTGGTACCAGTATTTTTATGCTTAAGTTATGTTTTTTCCCTACCGAAGAAAATGGAAACTAGTAGTGTTTATTGGGTTGTTTCTTTTCTTGTTTTGGGGGGAGCAGGCTTAACCCAATTAAGCAGAATATCTTGTATAAAGAGGTCAAGGATGGAGGAGCAGGTATGCCGAATCCAATTTTATTTTTTTCCCAACGTTCTTATATGCTAATATAGTCCCACTGATAAAAGGATGGGACCAGCTTTGGATCACGAGAAGTCTTATGATAGTAAAGGGGGTTATAGCAGAACGGAGAGCGGCAGAATTTTTATATAAAAACAAAAGAAAACTGAAGATGACATGTCTGTGGGAGGGTTTTTTGATAACATTAAGAAATTAAAATTGATTTTGTGACAGTTTTGAATCAACCTAGGAGAATGTTATATTATGAATGTTTTATTAGAGTGTTTTATGGAACATCCCTTTTTGGGGGTTTCAAAGGTACACCAGAACTGTGTTTCAGCATATATTTTGGATCTCAGAATCCCAGAAAGAATATGGGAAACGGCATGGTTGGAGATTCATGGGAAGGTAAATGTTCGAGGTAATCAGAAACATTAACAGTTACAGGAGAGGTATTGTCCTAGGGAGAGCTGTACGGCACAACTCGAAACTGTGGATCATATGTATTTACACTGTCCCTATAGTCTTCAGTTTTGGGACATGATAAAAAATAAATGGAAATGGGATATGACAGTCCCCCTAACCCGGAATTATTATATTTTGGGATTGTTCCCCAGTTAGCGTCCTCTTATGCAACCAGCACAGTTCATATTATAATGGGACATTGCCTCTATTGGATACGGATTAGCAGATGTAGGTCGGTTCTTCAGCAACAATAATTCCGGTAGGTGATCTTTTTAATATAATTGTACAGGATATACATGTGTTACGTAGTTCAGAAAGAAATAAGTACAGCTCACAAACATGGGCTCATTATTAGCAACATTTTCACTGGTTGTGAAAAATTTGAGGAGTGAGAACATTGGGCAAGGAACACTGATTTAAGCGCTTTATGGTGGGGGAATTTAGTATATTTCCTCACCTAGCGGGGATTAATGTTACAATTAATTTATTGTTAGCAAGGGGGAAGGGGGTTTGGTTCGCAGTATTTTATTTTTGTTTTGGAGACACTGTACGATGTTATACACTTTTATGTTTTTAAGGTTACAGTATTAAATTGCATATAATTTGTTTTCAAAATTAAAATTGTAACTTCCCTTACCCTTTTACAAGGATGGGGACATAACTAATTATTTATATTTGGGGTTAGACTAGAGGGGAATAAGTATTGAAGGCTTTGTATTTTTTTGACAGTATTATTTGGAATATGATAGGTCTTCAAGTTTTCTGGCGTTAAAAGAATGATGGAATACCTATTTATGTTCTCATTTTCTTTTTCCTTTTGATTCTGTATGATATAGTATTATCTTATATGAATTATGTGGTTTTCTTTTCCGGGATATACATGACAAAAATCCTCTACTCTTTAGTGGGGTGGGGGAAGGGTGTTTGGTATAGTATGATTGATTTATATGTGGAGTTATGGTATGATGTAATATTTACTTATTCGATTTTTCTTTATTATGTTTTGTATGAAATAATATTATTTAAGTTTTGGATTTTCTTTTCTTATGATTTTGTATGAAGTAATACTAGTTTGTATATTTTGTTTTCAGTTTTAAATAAAAAATTCCCCTACTCTTTTTCGATAAGTGCCATAGGATCTTTAATGTCCACCTGAACTACCACCAATCCAGGCAGATGGGACCTCGGTTTAACTTCTCATCTGAAAGACGGCACCTCAGAAGTGCAGAACCCCCTCATGTGGCACTACAGTGTCAGTACTGGGATATTAATCCAAGTGGCAGATGTGGGACCTGAACCCACAGCCCTCTGATCTCCTGGCCTTAGAGATGAGTGTGCTACCTTCTGAGCCACTGACACTGTATTTGCTATTACAGATTGTAGGCTGATCCCTGACCAATCACAGCCCTACCTTCAGTTGCACTTGAGGTACTCTTACTACCGTAAGAGTACCTCATGCTCTGAGCCACTGTAACGGGCTTCTTTTTTTTTTTTACTTTATTTACTACCCTCCCATTCTCTGGACTCTCTCCAGTGAGGGCTCTCAGTCACCAGGATATCCTGTCCTGCCTGAAGCTTGGGCACTAGAATTTGGTAAGGAAGGGTCCCCACAAAGCGCACCCAAACCCCCCCCCCCGGGTCTACGTCCTCCGGGAAGGACTGCCTACTCCACCTGGCACCCTATCTACAGACTTGGTAGGGAAGCTATGTGAGGGAAACTGGATCATGCGCCTTGATGCCCAGCATTGGATGTGGTGCAGATGCCACAGGCCCCGCCTTCGCCTACTAGAGGAGGGAGGGATTTTGCACTATTTTTTTTAGGTTGCCCCCCTCCAGCTAGGGCAGTGCAATGCTGCCCAGCCCGTAACGTGTGCGCTCCCGGACATGCCCAGAAGGCAGCTGCCCGACACTGACCGCTACATTAGAGCCCGCGACTGTGGTACACCCAGCCATCTCTAGGTGTCGTCAGCTGTGCAGGACATCCCCCTGGTCCTTTCCCAGGAGAGGAGAGCTGTCTTCAGATGCTCAATCCTGCTCCTCCCCCCGACCCCCAACGACTTGGGCTCGTCGCCGAACCCGGGTCGCCGGTGTGACACGAGGAGTGGCGTCCTGCATCTCAACCCTCAGCACCACTGGGCTGGCCTGTAATGGGCTTCTTGATGATCACTCATGACAGAAACTTGACTACATAAATACATTTTTTTTTTATTTAATGAAGTTAGCGATCAATAATATTATGGCTCCAATCTCCTATGCTGTACCATCTCAGCTTCCTTACACATGGAATGGGGTGAGAGTTAGGCCTAACAACCCCAAGGGACACCCCAACACCTGTTGGTGTGTGGAGGGAGGGGGGATAGGGGTGGTGTGGTAGTGGTGTAAACCCTAACACCAAATTTCCATACTTTTGTCACTATAATAGGAACCCTAACTGATGCATTAACTGAGTTTTAAGCAATGAATATATATATATATCTATCTTATACTGGCGTGGCAGTGCCAGCATAGTTAGGGTTGAGTGCAAACTTCTTGACAGCACCTCAGACGTGCAGCACCCCCTCATGCTGCACTACAGTGTCAGTACTGGGATATTAAAACAAGTGCCAGATGTGGGAACTGAACCCACAGCCATCTGATCTCCTGGCCTCAGAGATGAGTGTGCTACCTACTGAGCCACTGATACTGTATTTGCTATTATAGAGTGCAGGCTGATCCCCTGACCAGTCACAGCCCTACCTTCAGTTGCACCTGAGGTACTCTTACTACGAGAAGAGTACCTCACGCTCTGAGCCACTGTAATGGACTTTTTTTTTTTTTAACTTTATTTACTACACTCCCATCCTCTGTACTCTCTCCAGAGAGGGCTCTCAGTCACCAGCATATCCCGTCCTGCCTGAAGCTTGGGCACTAGAATCCGGTATGGAGGGGTCCCCACAAAGCGCACCCAAACCCCCCGGGTCTGCGTCCTCCGAGGAAGGACTGCCTACTCCACCTGGCACCCTATCTACAGACTTGATAGGGCAGCTATATGAGGGAAACTGGATCACGCTCCCTGATGCCCAGCGTTGGACATGGTGCTGATGCCACAGGCCCCGCCTTCGCCTACTAGAGGAGGGAGGGATTTTTGAACCCTCAGCACCACTGGGCCGGCCTGTAATGGGCTTCTTGATGATCACTCGTGACAGAAACTTGATTATGTAAAGAAATTTTTTTTTTATTTAATAAAGTTAGCGATCAATAATATTATGGCTCCAATCTCCTATGCTGTACCATCTCAGCTTCCTTACACATGGAATGGGGTGAGAGTTAGGCCTAACAACCCCAAGGGACACCCCAACACCTGTTGATGTGTGGAGGGAGGTGGGTAGGGGTGGTGTGGTAGTGGTGGAAACCCTAACACCAAATTTCCATACTTTTGTCACTATAATAGGAACCTTAACTGATGCATTAACTGAGTTTTTAGCAATTAATATATATATATCTCTATATATATAGAGATATATATATATATCTTATACTGGCGTGGCAGCACCAGCATAGTTAGGGTTGAGTGCAAACTTCTATGTTAAAGCCAAATGTCTGAAACTTAATAACTTTGGAACGGTTCAATGGATTTGCACAAGATGTATGTTGAATAATCTCTATGGGCCGGTCTCTTGATGTGCCTAATTTTGTGTGAATCCATTGTGTGGTTGTGAGATACAGAGTGCCAAAAAATCCTAAATGTACCACTTTGTTGCCATTTATTTCTACAGCTGTATCTCAGAAATGGCTTTAGGTTGTGGTCTGAAATTTTCAGGGTAAAAAGCTTTTTCCTCACAGATGTGCCTTTTGAAGGTTTGGTGAAAAAGTATTAATCAGTTAAAAAGTTATTAAATTTTTACGTTTCCCATTTTTCCTTTGGGAAAAATTTGTCAGGCATGAAAATACTGTTTGTTTTGCAAACAGTAATCCAGTATTGTATACTTTGCACCTAGTTCCCTTTTTTTAGGGACTTAATAATTCTGTGTTTGTCTTCGTAGTCTTTGAAAGGATTTAACAGCTGTTTTTCCCTTGCGCACAGGCCTGCAGTTCATATTTCATGGATTTTTCTCTGTCATATTGGAAGACTTTCATATGATTTTTAAGTTTTGTAATCTTGTTTATTTATTGGTTTCTCATTAGCTTGCAGTGATATTAGATTCTGTAATTTCTTTTGGAGGCTCAAATATTTAAAATAGGACTCTTGTTTTTGTATTAGTGAAATAAAGATATCTTTTATTCCTTTTTATGTTGTCTTGCACCTGCACAAGCCACATTTTGTGACAGTAGGAGATGGTAGTAGGAAAAATACAGAGGTGTGTCAGTTTTGACGAATGCAGGGCATGTTTTAGCAGGTGCATCCCTCATTACCCAATTAGCAAGCATGCTAGCCATGATACAAGTTTTATGCAGTGCCACCAACTTGAAACAAACTTGCCGCTGCAATCAGAGACAAGCTCGACATGCAGCAGCACAGCTGACACACTTCCCCTACATGCTTTTCTTGGTGAAACATTTGAATCAACATGGCGGTGGCGGCAGGAGAGAAAACCTTGTAACCTCTCCGCCTCACCTCCCCACCAGTCCTTCCCTGAACGGTGAGAGGAGGCACTTTCTTCGCCTGCCTCGTCCACATCTTGCTGTGTCTGGGCTGTAAAGTTTCTCCCAGCTGTGCAGAGCAGGCCACAGCCTAAGCTCCATATGGGCTGGGAATATTAGGTGCCCGATGGCACTTGTACTGGAAGCGCATTCCCAATTGCGCGGTGGACCCCCCGCCTGGCAACATCGAGGTGCTTAATAACCCCCCCCAAACACCCTTTAATGTGGCACACTGGGAGCCTACCCTAGTGTGCCAAACCCTGCTGTTGTGTTTCGGACACCGGGATGCTCACTCCCAGTGTCGGATGCGACCCCCCACACTCATCTTCCAACCTCAGGGTGCCCAATCCCCAGGTTGGCATTGAACCCCCCTGTAGTGTGGCACACTGGGACCCCACTGCAGTGTGCCAACATCCAGGTTTCCCTATGAAAAAAAAAGGACCCACAACATCTTTTTTTTTTTTTTATTTAACCTGAAAAAAAAAAAAGGTCCCTCATCGTTGCTGCCGGCCCCCTCTCCTACCCTCTCTCTATACACCCCTCCTCCCTGTGCAAGCCTCTCATCCATACTTACCTGCAGAAGTTGGGAGCAGCGATCTTCAGTAGACCAGGAACACGTCTGCACTCTTCAAACGCCGACTGCAAACTGAAGAAATGACAGTAAGTCCTATAATGGCAATCAATGGTGGGGGGGGTTCAATTTAGATGGATATCTCAGCCATATTTGGGAGTTTTGTTCCTAAATTTTCAACATGGGGTTCTTGGGACCCCACCTCATGAACACAGTCACTGTCATTTCATTATTCAGTCCTGGAAGGTCATTTCGCAGTCACTGCGTGGAATCATTTTTGGGACTGATTAACAAACCAAAAAAGCCACTGTTCATGAGTTGGGCTCCCGAAAAGCCTATGTTGCAAATTTGGTGAAAACATTTCCAACAAGCATTTGTCAATGCCGAATGTTTGCTTGCTGGCATTGGCAGTGGTAGTGTAGAAGTTACAGAGCTGCGTAATAGGAATGGCAGTGAAGTATTGAACTGAAGCCAACCCCACCACCACCCTGCAGAGAGTGACAGGCATTGGGGTGTGCGTTTGGGTCATCAGGCATAACGGCCATGCCATTTCACCACACCCCACCCTGCAGACACTGACAAGTGTCACGGTGTTCCTTGGGGTTTCTGGCCCTTATGCACACCCCATTTCATTAGGAAATACGGTGAGATGGGTGCGATATAGGAGAATGGGGTGAACTTCGGGGTCGAAGAGTCCAAGGCATACCTCGATGCCTCTCACTGGCTGCAGGGTGTGGAATGGTATGAGCATTACAGGCAAGAATCCCAAGTCACACCCCTGATGCCTGTCATTCTCTACAGAGTTGGGCGTTATGGTTGGAAACCCTAATACCCTAGGCATTCGTTGGTATTTTCACTCCAAATTTTCAACATGTTTTTTTGTGACCCCACCTCATGAACAGGGGGAATATCAGTTTGTTAGCCAGCTGCTTCATATACTGACTATCTGGCATTTAGCACCACAGGTGCAAAACATTCGAACAGGATGTAAAAAATGACAGCTGTACTGTTCATGGGGAGGTGTAAAAAATGGCAATGTTGCAAATCTGCAGTAAAAATATTTAAAAAAATGGTGAAGTCACGAGCGTACATACCGTACTATAATTAGGTTGGGGATTTTTTACAGCAGATTGTCAACTCAGGCATTTTTTTTTTTTTGGTGTAAAAAATTTTTATTTGCTTTTTCCAAACATCTACCACAAACAAGTAAATGTGTATCAACTTCCGCCAGAGGTTAGCACTATAAAAAAGTTTACATATACATTTCTTCATACTGCTTGTTTTACATTTAGCCCTATTAGTCAAAGATAAAAACTCATTTTCCACCTGGCGAGACCACTTTCCATCCTGGTCGAGGAGAAAAGAAGAAAAAAAAAACAAACTAATCTAACACCTTACCTTTAACTATTTACAAAGATCCACATCAATGCATACATTTGGGCTGAAACGCAGTTAATTACAGACATCACAGGGTTACAAAGTCCTTATAAATAATAGTTGATAGACAAAGAGCGCTGCTGTTTCAGTGCGTCTACCTAGGGCTGGAATCCATATCACGCCCTCCCATGGCCAGATCGCATTTTCCACTATCTCTCTTCCCTGAGCTCCCAGACCTACTGGGAAAGAATCGGGAGAAGTGGACCCCAAATTAAATCAAGACCTCTGCTCTCTCGTGAATCTGATAAGCCCTCCTCTCCATAGCCAGAGCTCAAAACTAACAATGTTTCCTATTGGGTGAGAGAGGATCCCTCGGCGAGACCCAGATATTTAAAAACACTGTCTGGCAACGGCCAGGGCCACCCTCAGCCATTTCTTGTGCAGACCCCATTCCTCTCCATCTCCTCGGTCAATGCCCAGTAATAACTCTAGTGGATGGAGGGAAACCTCGGCCTCTGTCCTCCTATTTAGAAACTCCACCACCTCCTTCCAAAAACTCTGCAACCGGGAGCACTTCCAGAAACAGTGGATGTATGTACCCACGTCCTTGTTACAACGAGGGCATATTTCTGACACCTCTGGGCGGTTTTTATGCACCACAACCGGAGGGTAATAAAGCTTATGTACAAACTTATAGGCCATCTCCTTATATCTGTTTGATAATACTAAGCCCAGATGTGTCTCCAATATCAATTCCCAGTTCGAATCTGAAATCCGGGTCCCCAGGTCTCTCTCCCACAACCCCCTCCTGCCCAGCTTTCCTCCCTCAATCCCTCCCTTAGGATACGCATCTTGCATTCTATTATTCCTTTGGGATTATGTCAGGTCTACATATCGCCCTCTTCCCAGCTTACCTGGCACAGGGGCTGCAAACCTGGTTCACCCAGCCTACGAGCGAAGTCTCTTGCCTGAAAGAATCTAAATGTATGGTTACCCTGAATACCCCATCTAGCCCTTAGTTCCTCTAAAGAGGAAACCCGCTGTCCCTCGTACAAATCCCTCACACATTGTATACCCTTTTCGTCCCATTCTCGGAATCCCTGGTCCTCCAACCCTGGTAAGAAGAGGGGTTGCCACCAGGGAAGGAGCAGCGTCTCCGCCTTCCATCATTAACCCTAACCCTTATCTGTTCCCACCCTTCTAAAGTCCAGATTACATAGGGCTGGGATGTGCCTGGTGTAAGTATGCCCTTCTACCTCCTTTCCTCAAGTAGGCTGATAGTCGGTCTTTCACCTCCCTCCAGGTCCAGCCAACTTGTTGCTTCAGGGCAGAACCCAACTTTAATTATCCTTGCTCATAGGCCAGATAGTAGCTTTGAACATCTGGGAAACATAGCCCCTCCTCGCCTCTAGTTTCAGTCTTTGGAGGCTAATCCTAGGCTTCTTTCCCTGCCAAAGATAGCCAGAAAATCCCCTATCCAGCCTCTTCATAGCCCTTTTGGTGACACCCATAGGAAGCATCTGTAGGAAATATAATATCCTGGGCAAAATGTTCATTTTTATAATATTCATTCGACCCAGCCAGGAAACCGGATATGACCTCCATCTTTTCATATCCCTAAGCACTTCATCGATCATTGGGGTATAGTTTAATCTATACAAGTCAGCTAGAGACCTTCCAATTCTGACTCCCAGGTACTGCAGTGACCCCTTCACCTCACGCAGTCCCCAATTCCGTAAATCCACCGGTTGTTCTCCACCTATGCACATTGCCTCTGATTTTGCTAAATTTATTTTATAACCCGAGAACAACGAAAAATCTTCAATAATGTCCAGCACAGCCGGGAGGGACTCTCCTATCCGAGTTAGGTAGAGAATCATGTCGTCAGCATAAAGAGATAGTTTATGCTGCCTTCCTCCTTTCCCGAAGACTCCCTTCACACTTCCACATTGCCTGATGGCAGTAGCCAATGGTTCCAAGGCAAGATCAAACAAAAGAGGAGAGAGAGGGCATCCCTGCCTAGTCCCCCTAAATAATTCAAAAGCCTGAGAGAGGCCACCATTAATCAACACTGTGGCCTTTGGCGAGTGGTATAGGACCCTTACCATATTAAGAAACTGCTTGCCAATCCCATACCGCCCCAAAACCTCCATCATATAATCCCATTCAATCCGATCAAACGCCTTCTCAGCATCCAGTGCCAAGACAAGGGTGGCTCCAGGACGTCGAGAAGAGACATGGATCACATTTAGCACTCTCCGCACATTGTGATATGAGTGTCTCCCTTTAATAAATCCGGTTTGATCCGGATCCACCAGACTAGGTATCAAGCCCTCAAGCCTACCTGCCAGGACCTTCGCATATATCTTAGCATCTACATTCAATAGTGAGATAGGGCGATAGGCAGCACAATCCCTGGGGTCCTTACCTTGTTTGGGGACTACACATATGGTCACCATTTCCATAGAGGGACGCAGGGATACCCCCTCTCCAGCCCCTCTATATACGTCCCATAACAAATCCACAACTTGTTGTCCAACTGTTTTATAAAATTCAATAGGGAGCCCATCCGGTCCCGCCGCCTTACCCGACTTAATTCCCCCTGATGGCTTTTCCTATTTCATCCTTAGTAATATCAGTCTCAAGGGCAGCCCTTTGTTGTTCCGACAGCTTTCTCAATTTGATCCCATCCAAGAACTGTGTCATTCTGTCTAAAGTCCCTTCCGCCTCTCTTTGATATAGCGTGCTATAAAATTCCCTGAATCTCTCCCTAATAGCCTGCGAATCCCTTGTCACATCCCCATGTCTATTCCTTATTTCCAGCACCCAAGCTTTCCCTCTTCTGCCCTTAATCAGGTTGACCAGCAGAGGGCCAGGCTTGTTCCCCCATTCATAAAATCTCTGTTTCACCAGCCATAGGTGCCCTCTTGCCTGTTCCTCCAACATATTATTCAACTCTCCTCTGGCTGCCGCCAACCTTGGTTCACTCCCTACGTTTCCTTTCAGTACCTGTCCCTCTAGTTCTCTAACCCTCTGAAGCAAGGTCTGGTATTTCTTATTTCTTTCTTTTTTATATCCCGAGACAAATCCAATAATAGCCCCCCATAAGTAGGCCTTTCCAGCATCCCACAAAATCTGTGGGAAGGAGCCATTTCTTATTCAACTCCACATACTTCTCCAATTGTTCCCCTAAAAATACCCTAAACTCCTCAGTCCCCATCAAGTACGATGGAAAACGCCACATATTAAGCCTTTCCCCAGAGCCTTCTAGTTCTATTGTCAGGGTAACCATGGCGTGATCAGATATATGGATGGGTTCATGGTGCACGTCCACCACCCTTTGATACCTCCCACCCTCCATATAAATATGATCTATTCTCGACCAGCTCTTATGGGGGTTAGAGAAAAAAAGTGAACTCTCTTGTTTTTGGATTTGCCGTCCTCCAAACATCTATTAAATCTAAGTCCAATAGACCTTCCCTCCAGTCCTTTAAGAATTTGCCCTCCTGCCCTTGCCCTTCGAATGATCCATCACCGTATCAGGGGTGCAATTAAAATCCCCCAGGATCAGCCCCTTAAATTGCTCTTTCACCATAATACCTAATAACTGTTTATAAAACTTGGGTTCAGTAACTGCAGGTGCATATACACTGCCAAACGTTATTGAGTTTCCTCTGAGCCTACCTTCCACAAAAACATATCTGCCTTCTTTCCTATCAGACACGACTTTAGATACCTGGAAGGGAGATTCCTGTGAATCAGAACTGCTGACACCTCTTATGCGAAGAGAAGGAGGCCGATATACTTCCCCTACCCAACTCTAACTAGCTTTCTATGCTCCTCTGGAGTCAAATGCTTTCTGTAAAGGCCTACCTGTGTTCCAATCCTCCTTAAGGCAGTAAGAAGCATGGTCCTCTTAATCGGGACGAGACCCCTAACATTCCAAGACACGACTTTTAAATTATCTTTAAAGCCATAACTCTAGGGAACCTCTGTTGACCCCTGTCTCTTCCATTCTCCTATTTACCGCCAGCCCATTGTGATATATAACCCAGTTATTTTTCTTTTGCATTGTGGATCGAGCGTAAACAATATTAACATAACGAACCCCAGAACAAACCAGAAATCCCCCCAACTTATTTACAACATACCCCAACATAGACACATACAATGCGTTCAAACATGCGCCAGTATGTCCCCCGGTAGCCTTTGCAGGGCTTGAAACATAGAAAACTAAGTATCTCTACTCTCAACCTCCCCCAGGCAAGTCCGAAATTTCTTTCACCATCTAAATCCGCCCCTTGATTAAACACATTATCAATCCCCTCTTCATTACTGTGGTAAGACATCAAAGAGGAAGCAGCTCCTTAAATTCCACCAGGAGCTACAAAAGAATAAAGGAGAAGAGACCCGACAGTCCCCAACCCTCCAAAAAAAAAAGTTCATTTCGACTCCTTGTCTTTTATCTTCCAGGGGCGAGCAGCACCTCTATAGCTCCGATACTAGCTCGCTCCTCGAGGATATCCAGGCTAGGCCACGCCCCAAGAAAACCACGCGCCAGCTCCCCCGGATACCCTCCAGCCACTTCTCCAGGCAATATAATCAAGTCCACAGTCTCAAAGTCCTATCCTTAGGGTGGGGTAGGGTCAAATCCAACTCACAGTACTTGTAAATTATGAGACCCGAATAACATCCAGGAAGAAACAGCCTCCAGACTTCTTGCGAAAGATCTACCAGCCATCCTGATCTTTCCCTGACACCTCACTGGTTACCCCATTTTTCTCTGTAGATCAGCAACGAAACCCCGTGCTTTCTCCACCTCCCAGAAACTGTAGGTAGCTCCTTCGTGTTTAATTTTAAGGATGGCCGGAAAAAACATGTACCAGTCCACTCCTATCTTCTGGCAGGTCGCAATAATCTCATTGAATTCTCTTCTCTTCCTGCCAATACGCGACGAGTAATCTTGAGACAGAAACAGAAGTACTCCCTCATATTGGAGCTCAGGCACAGATTTATAAGCCCTCCACATTTCCTGCCGATCCTGATAATTATGGAAACAGAGGATAATCTGTCTGGGCGGCTGGCCACTCTGAGGCCTAGGTTAAACAGCCCGATGTGCCCTCTCGAGCTTTAGCCTTCCTCCCTTTGGCTGCATCCCCAGGAGCGCAGGTAAAATCTTTGCGCAAAAGCCCAGGACATCGGGGCCCTCCTTCCCCTCCGGCAGACCCCTCAACCGCAAGTTATTCCTCCGTAAGTAGTTCTCCTGATAATCTAACACCTCTCTCATTTCTGCCACTTGTTTTTCCAACTCCGTGACCCATCTGCCGAGAGGGCATAGCGTGTCTTCTGTGGTCGAGACCCGGCCTTCCAACTCCTCGACCCTTTCGTTCTGTCTCTCAGCCTGAGCTTCTACCAGGGAGAGCCTGCCCTCAATTTTGCTCTCAAGGCTCTCTAGTTTGGGCGCGAGCACTGCCATGAGCTGATCTTTCAGCTTGCGCCCCAGGGCTGACATTTCTGCCGCGGAGAAAGAGATGGGGCCTGTGAAACTCGTTGTAGGGCTCGATGGAACCTTCTTGGAGCTCTTGGATGAGTTTCTCTGAGATTTGCCAGCTGCGGTCACCACAAACTCATCCATCGCCGTTTCTCCTACCAATCAGCCACAGAATTCGGGTGCAATTAAGATTTAAAAAGGCGGATTTCTCACGATTTCGAGCCCGAGAGAGGGAGCGCAAAAAGGCACGTCCTTACTCCATCTTGCGGTCACGTGACCCCCCAACTCAGGCATTTAGGTGCCTCCGATCATGAACAGTGTCACTGTAATTTTCTTTATCTGTCCCGAACAATGATTTCCCACAGCGACCACGCATCTCTGCGCTGAAAGTGTGAAAACACACTTCAGCCATGTTGTGAAAAATAACAGCTGTACTGTTCATAAGAAAATGTGGAAAAATGCCACTGGTGAAAATCTGGACGGAAAATATTACAAAGTCATGAAGTTACGAGGGTGCGTGGAAATTGTGCAATGCTCACTCATAACACAGTCATTTTATGGACTTTTGTCACCAAATTTTCAACATAGCCATTTTAAGACCTCTGCTCATGAACAGTGTAACTGCGATTTTCTTAATCTGTCCTAAACGTTGCTTTCGTACACCAACAGCACCATTGTGCGCTACATGTGCGAAAACACATTTTGGGCGACATATGAAAAATGGCAGCTGTACTGTTCATAAGAAAGTGTAATAAAATGGTAATGTTGAAAATCTGGAGTGAAAATATTAAATTCGCAAACTTACGAGCATGCATAGGAACTGTGCAACGCACGCTCGTAAAGCAGTCATTTTTTGGAATTTTTTCACCAAATTTTCAACATAGCCATTTTAAGACCTCAGCTCATGAACAGTGTCACTGTGATTTTCTTAATTTGTCCTGTACATTGATCTTTGCACACCGACTGCGCCATTGTGCGCTACATGGGTGGAAACACGTTCTGGGTGAGATGTGAAAAATGACAGCTGTACTACTCATAAGAAGGTGTTGTAAAATGGCAATGTTGAAAATCTGGAGTGAAAATATTGAAAATTTGCGAACTTACGAGCGTGCGTAGGAACTGCGCAATGCACGTTCGTAAAACAGTCATTTTTAGGAATTTGTTCACCAAATTTTCAACATAGCCATTTTAAGACCTCTGCTCATGAACAGTGTCACTGTGATTTTCTTAATTTGTCCTTTACATTGATTTCGCACACAGACTGCGCCATTGTGCGCTACATGGGCGGAAACACATTTTGGGTGAGATGTGAAAAATGACAGCTGTACTACTCATAAGAAGGTGTGGTAAAATGGCAATGTTGAAAATCTGGAGTGAAAATATTGAAAATTCGTGAACTTACGAGCCTGCGTAGGAACTGCGCAACGCATGCGTCAGAAACAGTCATTTGAATTTTGCACAGATTAACATGGGTTTTGGACTCTTCTCATGATGATGTTACCGTTATGCAGAATTCAGGCCCAAAGGGTGATTTCTGCGTGACCGCGCAGTGACTGCGAAATCACCCTTGGGCCTGAATAACGCCATGACAGTGACATCATTCATGAGAAGGGGTCCCAAAAACCCCATGTTGAAAATTTGGTGCAAAAATTCCAAAAAATGCCTGAGATATGCAATAAAGTTGAAAAACCCCTATCTAGCCCATTATACAGCTTACCGGCATTTCCTCAGTTCGCGGTCGGCTTTGAAGAGTGCAGACGTGTTCCCGGTCCACCGAAGATCGTCCGCTCGAGCTCCGGAGGTAAGTATGGGGTGAGGGGGGTGTGGGGAGGCAGGGTGCGCAGTGGGTGGGTGCGGTTGTGGGAGGCTGGGAAAAGCGCCATGGGTCCGTTTTTGTTTTGCAGGTAAAAAAAAAAAGACTACGTGGGGCGTTGCCACGCTGGGTGGGCTCCAGGCGGCACAAGAATGGCTGGGGGGCGGAGCCGATGGGGATTGGGCACCCCGTCGTCATATGATCAGTTGCCACGCTGGGGTGGGCTCTCAGCATGGCACCCAGTACTGGGGTGAGAGACAGGAGCCGACGGGGATTGGGCGTCGCTATTCTGAGAGCTGCCATGCTGGGGTGCGGCACCATGGTGCATGTGAAAGGCTTTGGGAGCGCCGCACGCAGTATGCGCATTTCTGTGTGTGTGTGTGTGTAGGGGAGCTGCGGATGAACAAGCGATATCTTATCGCTGCTCACTGAAGCATAGCTCCCCTTTCAACTGTATGCCACTGCATTTGGAGCTTGTCATAGACAGCTCCAGCATGCATTGGCTTACAGGGCTGCCTGCCAACACACTGACTGAATTGGAGGAGGAGGTGACACACCTCTGAAATCTCGGATGATGGCACTATGTTTCTTGCACATGCGTGCAAGCAAACATAAAAATGACTGTGTTATGGTGTCGTTGCACTGTTTTCCACATACGCTCATAACTTTGGCAATTTAGTACTTTCACTCTAGATTTTCAACATTGCCATTCTTTCATCTCCTTATGAACAGTATAGTTGTCATTTTTCACATCCTGCCTGAAATGTGTTTTCGCACATGTGGCGCACAATGGCGCAGTCGCTGTGGGAAATCAATGTTCGGGACACATTAACAAAATCACAGTGACACTGTTCATGAGTGGAGGGCCCAAAATGCCTATGTTGAAAATTTGGTTAAAAGATCCCCCAAATAATTGCATTACGGGCATGCGTTGCGCAGTTTCTATGCATGCTCGTGACTTAAAGTTTTCATATTTTCACTCCAGATTTTTTAACATTGCCATTTTCTATACCTCTTCATGAACAGTACAGTTGTCATTTTTCACATTCTGTCCAAAATGTGTTTTCGCACCTATGGTGTCAAATGGCGCAGTCGCTGTGCAAAATCACCTTTCGGCTAACAAACTGATAGTGCCACTGTTCATGAGGTGGGGTCACAAAAAGCCCATGTTAAAAATTTGGAGTGCAAATACCAAGAAATGCCCAGGGCATTGGGGATTCCAACCGTAACCCCCTACCCTGTAGAGACTGACAGGCGTCAGGGGTGTGACTTGGGATTATCGTCTGTAATGCTCATGCCATTCCACCCCCACCCCTACCCTGCAGCCAGTGACAGGCATCGAGGTATGCCTTGGGCTCTTAGGTCCCAAAGTTCACCCCATTCTCATATACAGCACCCATTTCAGCATATTTCCTTATGGAATGGGGTGAATGTTAGTCCCGAAAACCCCAAGGCACACCGCAACACTTGTTTGTGTCTGCAGGGTAAGGTGAGGTGAAATGGCGCGAGCGTTATGGAAAATGACCCAAAGGCACACCTCAATGCCTGTCAGTCTCTGCAGGGTGGGGGTGGGGTTGGCATCAGTTCCATACTTCACTGCCATTCCTATTATGCACCTTTCTAACTCCTGCACTACCAATGCCAATGCCAGCAAGACAATATTCGGCATTGACAAATGCTTGTTAGTATCCTCCCACCATTCTGCAGTTGTATCAAACACACAATAAAATGACTGCCTGGCATGATATAAGACTGTTATTTTATCCAATATGGAAGAAACACTCAGTAGCTCATTATTTAACCTTCAAATGTTTTGTTCAGTGGGGGGAGCTTTGGTGATATTGCTACATACTACGGCTACCAGATGGCCTGATGTTTCTACGACTCTTGTTGTGAAGGTATTTGCATGCACTGTTTCATATATAAAAAAAGCTATTCTTGTTGCTAGATTACTTCATATATAAGTGGCTCCACCTTGAGGGTGGAGGAACCTGTATGCATTTTTAAGTTGGCTGCGCTTGCACATCCAATGTTTTGTGGCAAAGATAGGGGATTTTGGGGGGATGTCACTGCCGAGCCCATTGCAGTTCACAAAAGTAAGGGCTCAGCAGTCTACACCAATGACAGTGGGCTGTGGTCCTGACATCACTTTCTGCTTGGTGGGCTGAAACTTTGTGTAGTTCAAAGGACCAAAGCCGCTCCAATCAGAGAGGGCTTTGGTCCTTTGATTTGCATGAAGTCGTCAGCAAACAGCTGAGCATTTTTTAAAGCAGCCTGTCAATCATAAGTCTTGTAAAAAAAAATACAACAACAAAAAAAACCCTCCCCCAAATAATTGCCTCCCATTCAGCACCCACTGCCCCACATCCCCCAAAACATAACAAAGACACTGGGGGAGTCCAGTTCCCCCACTGTTGTCTCCTCATAGTGTGGCCCAGGTGCCATGTGTCAATGGGCTACTACCCTGCCTGTTGGCCATCCAACAGGTTAAGGGGCCTGGGTCCTGCTACGGTGGTGATCAGGGGTCCTATCCCAAAGTTATGATAAATAGCTCAGCGCCTCCACCCAGAGTGAGTTAAAAGTGGGTCAGGTGACTGGTTGGCACAGCCCACTGGAATGCTGCACCTACCCACCTCCCCTAACACCCACCCCACACACTGGATACCCAACAGTTCTTTAACACCATAAACCATAAACCAGCAATAACTTGGCAGACACAGAAATCTCCTGTATGCAGTAATTTCAGACAGTAAAATCACAGCTTTATTGGGGGCAAGGGTTAGGACTGGGGTACCTGGATAAGGGATAGCTGTGGAGAAAGAAATGGTTAGCAAGAATTAACAGGTCAAGGACAACTTGGGCCGAAGGCCAGACTACCCCTGGCTGCCCACCCCCACTGGTACCAGTGTTTTACCCTGAAAGTCTTTGGGGTACCCACTAGTTGCAGGCCTGAATGTTGCCATGGGTTAGGGCCCTGGGATGTTGAAAAGCTAAAGTTAAATTTAAACTGAAACTCCCGTTTTGATCCTAGGAGCAAGTCCTGGATACTCACGATTTGCAGCTCTACAGCAGTGCCTTAAGGCAGGGTCCTTCACCAGTCTGGGAGTGGGGAGCTCCATCCATAAACACAGCAATGGGCAACAGGATGGTGGTGGTCTCCCTTAAAACGCTTGATCTTGATTGAAGGTCTTGCAGCTTGTCCCCTTGATTGAAAATCTGTCAGCTTGTCACCTTCAGTCTCTTTTGGCCCATTGCAGAGCTCTAAATGCAGGTCCCAACCAGCCTCAGAAGGCCCAGACCCAGAAGTGGTCCCACAGCCCAGCTCCCCACAAGGGTCGCAGGTGCCTTAGCACCCCAGCAAATGCCAGTGACCTCCTGAGACCAGTAGGCCCCATTTGGAAGGGGTTAGCAGGTTCCCTCCCTGGCTCTATAGAGTGCCTCCAAACATGAAGAGTTCACTCTGTTCCTGCACCAATTCAGCAATTCCAGGGGCAGCCAGGCAACTCTCAGTTTTCAAAATGCCAGTGCCGGTTGGCCACTGATTTGCAGCTTTAAGCTGCAGCTCCAATTCACACTGTAAGGTACAGCAGCAGCAGGAATTCTGGAACATGCAAGCACTTGCTCACCTTTCACTCACACAGTCTCTGTATGCTCGAACAGCTCCCAAACATAGCTTCAGCTGGGACACAGCTCTCAGCCAAAGGCACAGGGTCATTATGTCATATGATATAAGAGCACAGCAATGTACCACACTGTAAATTCAGTGGATACATTGCTGCCACTCGGATAAACTGCCGAAACACATTTTGGCAAAAGCAACAGGTGGTATCTTTCTTTTCCGGTGTGGGGAGGCTGCGCAACCCCTAACTCCCCCATTAACTATAATCAACTCCAGGGGCTCAACACAGGAATGGGAAGAAACACCAGGGGAGCAAAAAAAAAGAAACTGCACAATGTGGTTTAGCAAAAGTCTGGAACCGGGATATGAGCCCCAGTCCACAGACACACAGCAACCCCCTGCACTCATGGCTCACCCCACTGAGCCACGGCAGAAGCCTAGCAAACCACCTCCCAAATGGAGGTCTTCACCTTCACATCCACTTAACTGCTCCTCCCCTGATATGGTACAAAACTGCACATGCAACATGTGTGTCTTGCGGGGGCTTGTACCCCATCACTCTAGTGCACTACGCAATATGTTCCATGCAGCATTCCATGGACGGTTATGTATGCGACAACTTGACCTGGTAGATCATCCAAATCAGCCAGTTCTCAAAGCAGTTTCCACCAGCCTGGCTAGCACCCAGTTACAGAGATGATTAGTCTCTCCAAACAGCTTTACTAAGTCCCACGTTCGGTGCCAGGTCTCTACAGTGGATAGTCTCTCCAAAGGAAAACAGCCCGGTCCAAATTGCAAAGGACTTTCTCAGTCCAGTTCAGTCTTTCTCTCTCTGCCAGAATGCACTTTTCCCTCAGCAGCATTCCCAATTCAAAGTCCTGAGAAAGGCCTTCGAAAGTGCAGTCCTCCTCACACTGGTTCTTCCTGACTCGATCGGAGCCTGGGCCAGACTGATTCAAACTTCCCCAAAGTCTCTGGGATTTCTCTTCACAGATCTTCCCTCTGATTTGCTGTCCTTCATTATCAGTCACATTCAATGACCCTCAGAGCCCTCTGATTGGCTGGATCCCCTGGCCCCTGAAACCAGTTCAGTCCTTCTCCCAGAAGTCCTCTGACACAGTTCTAGGTGCCTAGTTACTTGATTGGCTGCTGGTAGGGGGTCAAAGTATCGAAAATAAGGCAGCCCCCTTCCAGTTCCATACTGTCCTATAGCAGTCACAACTTCTAATATTTATTGCAGCCAGGGTATTTACATGTATTTTATAATTTTCCTGTAGATGATGGGGACCCCGTCCCCTATTAAATGACTACATAAACATTTACAATGGCTTCTCCAGTTCCCCATCGCTAACTCCATTTCAAGTAGTCCCCATGAAGCAGTGGCTGACTCATTAATATTCATGAGCCTACATTAATATTCATGGTTACCTCCCTTTTCCTAAGCACTCTTTTTCACTGTTTTAAAACATTAGAGCTGCTCCCTGGTCACCTCCCTCAAGTGTCCAACACCATTTAAATAGAATAGGGGGTTGAGAGCATAGTGGAAGTGGAAAAACTGCCGCGATGGCGGCCGACAAAACAGAGCAGGCCGCACGCTACTGCGCATGCGCAGGCTGGTGAACCTCTCCTCAACATACACTGGGGTTGCCGGTCCTGGATGGATCCCCTAAGTCCGCTTTGGGTGAAAACACAGTTGAGGAGCCCACAGAACCCAGGTAAGCCCAGAGGGGGGGTTACACTCCCCCCTCTTTGAATGGTTGGCTTCCACGCCAAGCCTAGGAACAAATTCCATGAAAATTTGAAAGAATATAAATTAAAACATCAACACACAGTAGCATTTCTAACTAAACGCCTAGTTCCTATCTATTATACAGTAGATACGTCGAAACATAAAACTATTTACAGTTCATAAGCATTTGCCCATTATCCCGTTCCAGGCCACGGTATGTGGGGCACCCTTATGTTCAGCATTTGCCCTTAATGCCACATGTCATCCTTTTATCATCCTTTTATAATTTCCCCCTCCCTTTTCCTTTGCTTGACTACCTTACCTTCTGATCTGGGGGTTTAGCACTAACAGGGCATACAAATACCTACTGAAGGGTCCTAGGAGTGATGCAGACACCCTTATATACCACAAATAGAGGCAAGTCTGTGGCCACCCCCGGGGCATCATAAGTTAGATTCAATATAGGTCTCACAGTTTTTCCTGACCGCCTCCGGAGTTTCTGTACCTCTGATTTAGTGTCTATCTCCTGCTCAGAGACAGAATCCACATCACTATCACCTGGGCCTGTGCCTTCCTCCTCTTCAGCTGGGGCAAGACTTCTTACCACTACTGCATTCTCACCCTCTGGGCTAGTGGGACCCTCCTGAGGCCATTCAGAGGACCCAGTCAGACTAGTCTTCAAGTCCGAGGTGGGCCCTCCAAAAGGCTCTTCTTCATGGGAGCTACTTCGATACCACTCAAGTGGTTCAGCCAGACTAGTATTCATGTCCGGAATGGTCCCCTTGAGCGGCGTAGCAGGAGCAGCCTCCTCATCCTCCCTCTTTCCCTTAGGCACAGCCATATCTATCAGAGTCAAGGGCGGTCCCTGAAACAACCTTGCTAACTCGGGGGTAGGGTAGGGTAGGGTAGAAATCCTTAGGAGTACCTCTAGTTTCCCCCTCCGATTCTTTATCTGAGTCCTCCTCCTCCTCAGATACCCCCCTCTACCTGGGCAGATCCAGCCCCCATAGCATCACTACCCTCAGACCTCTGTCTTCTGTGTGCAGCACTCAAGTGGTTGGGGGTGTAGGAGGATCTTCCAAGTCAATCTCTGCATTCACTACTCTGTCTCTGATGGGAAGCAAGTGGTTCTGATGTATCACTTTGTGCCCTTAAGTCTCTCCTTCTGGCCAAATTTTGTACACAGGTAGTTCTCCCAATCTTTTCAGCACTACATACGGAGTGCTTCCCAACCTGCCAATGAATTTTTGTTTCCCAGGTATGCCCAGGCTCTGAAGTAACACTTTGTAATCTGGCTTCAGACCCTGAGCCCGCACCTTTCTGTCATACCGGTCTTTGTTGGCCTGATTTCTTTTGGTGGCCACCTCTGGGGAAAGGTGATAAGCAACATCCAGTTGCTGTTTTAACTTCCTCATGCACTGTAAATAGTCATCCGCCCTGAGGCAATTGGCTGACACCCCAAAACACTGGTCTATAGGCAAGCGAGCTTCCCTCCCGAACATGAGCTGGTAGGGAGCGAACCCCATGGCGTCGTTCCGCATGCAGTTTTAGGTGTGGACCATTGTGTTTACCCGATGACTCCAGGTACACTTGTCTCATGGATCCAAGGTGCCCAACATATCTAGAAGGGTTTAGTCGAATCTCTCAGGCTGAGGTCAGCTTGGGGATGGTAGGATGTAGTCTGAGACTTTCTAATGCCCCACAATGACAGAAGTTCTTCTATGAGTTGGCTCTCAAAGTCTCACCCCTGGTCTGAGTGGATTCGCTGGGGGGCTCCATAGTGCACAAAAAGGTTCTTCACCAATACTTTTGCCACTGTATATGCTTTCTGGTCTTTGGTGGGGTATGCTTGGGCGTATCTAGTAAAATGATTAGTGACCACCAAGATGTTATAAATGTTGAAGGAGTCTGGTTCCAAAGTGAGGAAGTCAATACAACTTAGTTCCATAGGGCCATTTGTGCATATGTTGACTGGGGGGGCAGCTTTCTGGGGAAGCATCTTCCTTTATATACATCTTCAGCAAATCCTGCAATAGGCTTCTGCATCGGTTCCCATCTTTGGCCAGTAAAACCTGCTTTTGACTAAGTCTAGGGTGCATTCGGTGTCCAGATGACCCATATTGTCATGTAATGCCTTTAACACTGTCTTCATGTGCCATTCCGGCAAACACCAACTGCTTACAGGGTGCCCCCTGTTGACCTTGAGTCTCCCGGTACAGTAGCCCTTTTTGCAAGCATAGTTTCGGCCACTCTCACAACAGTAGTTTAGCTGGAGGATAAGCAGTATCTGCTTTGTGTCTGATCTCTGTTGTGTTGCAGCATTTGGATTATCTCCTCCATAATAGGACTGGCTCTCTGCTCCGTCTTCAGCTGCAGTAGAGACCTCACATCCAGAGTGGCTAGATTGCAGTAAGCAACAGGGATACCACTTCCTGAAACTCCCAAACAGTCCACTAGGCGGGAAACGTCTTCTGCAGGGGGAAAGTCTTTACCATCCAACTTTTTGCATAAGGCCTTCACTGCTTGCTCGGATATTCTTGCCCAACTGGAGAGCTCTGCTGTATGGACCTGGGGGCATCTAGACAGAGTGTCAGCATCCACTTGGTTCAAACCAGGGCAATACTCTACACAGTAAGCATAGTTGGACAATGGTGACAACCACCTATGACCAGCTGAATCCAATTTAGCTGTGGTCTGCAAACAAGTAAATGGGTTGCTGTCAGTCTTCACAGTGATTTTCATCCCATACAGGTAGTCATGGAATTGTTCCACTATAGCCCATTTTAATGCCAAAAATTCTAGTTTGTGGACCAGGTATCTTCGCTCTGACTGATTCAGACTCAGGCTTACATAGACCACTGGCCACAAGCCCTCAGGGAATTCTTGGTACAGCACTGCCCCCAGGCCGCTAAAACTTGCATCAATAAGGAGGACATAAGGCTTCTACGGGTCAGGATAAGCAAGTACTGGGGTGTAAGTTAGGCAGTAGATAATGTCTTTAGAAGCCCAGTCACACTCCTCAGTCCACCGGGAGCTGAAAGGTTCTGATGGTCAAAAGTAGTTAGGTGGGTCTGAACGGGCTCCAGGCCAGAGGGTCTGCTTGCTCTTATTGGTCAGAGGGTACCCATGTAATAAGTTCAAAAGGGGTCAGACTACCCTTGTGTAGTACTTCACGAATCTTCGATAATACCTGCAGAAGCCAAGCAGATGTTGGAGTTCTTTCAAGGTCCGGGGCTTGGGCCAGGTGGTAACTTCAGCTTTATTGGGATCGGTCTGGATGCCCTTGGCAGAGACTCTATGCACAACATACTTAACCGAGGCTTTGAAGAATTCACACTTATCGATGGACAACTTTAGACCAAGCTCCTCCAGGTGGTCCAAGACCTTGAGTAACCAGGCGTCATGTTCTTCCAGAGTTTTCCCAAATACAGTAATATCATCCAGGTATACCAGACACTCCAGTAAGTTCACATCCCCTACAGCTTTCTCCATCAAATGCTGAAACATGGTAGGGGTGCCCCAAATCCCCTGCGGCATCCAGAGAAGTTCATAAAATCCAAGAGGACATATGAAAGCTGTCTTCTCCCGATCATGGGGGGCCATAGGGATCTAATAGTAGCCACTCCTTAAATCCAGAACCGAGTACCACTGGCTGCCATTCAAACAGTCCAACGCATCCTGTATAGAGATGTAGCAAAAGGTACCCAATCAGCTGGCAGAAGTATGAATGAGTGGCCGCCGGCGTCCGAGAACACAGCAGTGGGCACTGCAAGGTGTTCTCTACGCGTCATTATTATTATTACCACTTCGTGTTGCCATTATGTCTTAACGCGAAGTAAGGCGAAGTGAGAAGAGAATAGGCAGTCCCCCACACATCACATGGCTTACAGTACTGTAAGTCTCATGCTTTAGCCAGGCAGGAAGGAAGTGAGTCAGAGAAGCAGTTTCACTTTCTTCTTTGCATTTGTAGAGGAGAAAGCATTGTGAGAGGAGACTATGAGTTAAAGTGCTTGATTGCCTTGCCACTTGCATTTCAGAAGAAAACCAACAGCTTTTTTAAAAGCTATATCTTGGGGGGGGGGGAATGACAGGTCTAGACTAATGTACATTGTTTATGTGATGTATATCTGTGATGGAAGATCTGTCATGTATGGCAAAACTTTCAATAAACTTTAAATGAAAAAAAGCTATATCTTTATTTAGTTTTTGTATTGTATTTGTGGGTTTTTTTTGTTAGTGAATTTTTTTGTATAAGTTTTGTTTTGTGTGTGTGACTGACTGTGTGTGTCAGTGAGTGTCAGTGTGTGTGTCTATGAGTGTGTCGGCCTGGGGACTTGTTGTGTGTGTCAGAATGGACCCAGGAGAAGGCAAGTTGCTGGCCCATGGGCGTGGTCGGAGGGGAGTGTGGACCCGTGGGGGGCGGGACGGTCGTGTCATGCTGGACTGCTCCCAACTCCTGGGTGTTGCTTCCCCCCATGTTCAAGCAACAGGAGCAGCAGCAGCAGCACCAGTGCCACCAGTGGCTGCTGTGCATCCACCTTCTCCGCCACTACCACCACCACCACCAGTAGCAGCAGCTGTAGGGGCTCCAGCATTATCACCTCCACCAACTCCACAGCCACAGGAGGTGGCCCAGAAAAAAAATGTAGGTGGTGGGACTCATGCGAGGATTGTGTCTGGTCCCCCCCCACAGCTCCCCAGTGTGGGAGTTTTTTAACTCTGTGGGGGGGGGAGACAGCACAGTGGTGGTGTGCAGTCTGTGTGGTGCAGTGGTTCTCTGTGGACCCTGTGGGACACATTTGGGAACTGGTGGCCAGCACACCCACATGCTGAACCACCACAGGGCAGATTTGAAGGCTGCCACAGCAGGGGCCAGACATCCACCTGCTGGCCCTTCTGTGGCAGTGGCCAAGGGTGCTGTTGGGGTGGGAGTTGTGACTCATCACCGCTGCAGCAGGAGGAGGGCTAGTACAGTAGCTGCTCCACCACCACCACCGCCACCACAGCCATCAGCACCACATTCTCCACCACCACCCCCACTACCTGGATTCCCTGCTGCAGTGGACCCCGGCATAGTCCCTGCAACACAGTCTGACATTGCCCTGGTGTGGGCAGCTCTTGAAGAAAACAATGAGCGGTTCAGTGCTTTGCAGCAGCAGGTGAACAGAATAGAACAACAGCAGCAGCAAATAGTTTCAATGCTGCACCTGCTGCTGGACCACCACGCATCCACGGCCACATTAAGTTAGGGATTGTTTTCTGCCCCACCCCATCCCACCCCACTACTGTGTTGTACTGTTTTTGTGTGTTTTTTCTTTGTTGTTGTTTAATCATACACATTTTCCCTTCAAGGAGAATCTTTCTTGCTTGCACCACATAGTGCAATACATTTGTATGAAAACTGCCCGTAATTTCATTACAGTGTGTCATGTGACAGAGGAATTCCTATTCTGAAAATCTGCCCACATTCTGCCTCCCTTCTCAGCAAAGTTAGGACGTGATGGTAGGAAGAGCACTTGTGCGTGCTCCTTACAGTGAATATCCGATTGCCCAGCAGCTTTCCGAATGTTTCTTTATGTTATAATGGTCAGTTTGTGGTGAAATGTGTGGGCACGTTTCCAGTAAGAAGAGCCTTGTTAGTGGAAACATCCCACATTTCACCACAAAGTGAACCTTATATCATAAGAAAACATTGGTTGGGATAGCTGCCAGACATTCACTATAGTGGAGCATGCACCTGTGCTTCCCCTGGCATCATGTCCTAACATTGCTGAGAAAGGGTGACAGAATGTGGGTGGCTTTTCTGATCGGTAATTCCTCCGTCACATGACACACTGTAATGAAATTATGGGCAGTTTTCACAGAAATATATTGCACTCTATGGAGCAAGAAATATTCCATTGGGAGTAATGCCCCTACATATTAGTTTATGTGCATCACCATAACTATATAATGTGGTGAATCTCTGTAAAGCAACAGCACAACAATCTGTTGAGAACCCTGACCTATATTTTTTAATGCTATGTTACAACTTCCTTTACTTACATCCTGACTGCCTGGAATGATACGTGAATTTGCAGTAGTTGAGTCTGCTGTACTACCTTTTTTCATGTATGAAATAATGAAAGAAGCATTCCTTTTAAATTGGTGCTGACCAGGTCTTTGTCATTGTTTTCCTCTGCTTTTTTCCATCACATCAATTAGTTGTTATATATCACTTCTGTTGTTAATTAACAGTTATGTAGCAGGCAGTGTTTTATGACACCACAGAACAATAGTTATTGAAAAGCAGCTGCAAATAAATACAAACCTGGTCTGAACAATATTGGAAGGTGTGCTCATTTTTTTTTCATACATGAAAAAAGTAGTCAAGTAAGTAAAGCTGACATAAATTGTGAAAAGAAGCATATCATTCAAGTCACGACTCAGAAGTAACTAGTGGTGGCTGTGGTAATGTAAAGTAGAATAAAAAAGTACAGTTCGAAACTGTCAGGACATTCTTGTAATGCTGCTTTAATTGTAAAAATGTCAGTATGACATCATGAGCTCACAGCAACAATCACAGAACACACAAAAGTGGCACAGAATCCCCAGATTTTGTCTGCACACCCAAAATGCATCCTGCTTGTGTGTAGAAAATTGCAAGTGTTAACACAGTGGAATGAGAATGTTTCAGCACATGCAAAGTCCCCCAGAATTAATGGCGCACTCAGTCATGCGCGCAGTGGTGGCCCAGAGACCCCAGATTTTTTCTGCCAGCCCAAAATGCATCCTGCTTGTGTGCAGAAAATTTGACAAGTGTTAGCACAGTGGAATGAGAGTGTTTCAGCACATACCCCAGTATAAAATGATGACTGTGAGCGTTGTGTTGCTGGTCCAATGTGTTCTGTGAGACGATTCGAGCAAATGCAATGTGATCATCTCAACTGGATTGAAGGGTGCCCTTTGGCTGTACACTAATAGTAGCCTTGGGGAGTAGATATATATATATATATATATATATATATAGATATAGATATATGGTTGTGTATTTTGTAGGTGAGGAGGGGGGTTGACATGGACATGTACTCATGGTATTGTTCTGCATCACAGGTCACACAGAAACCGTTGGTGTGCACATTCCAGTGCTCAATGACAATTTGTTGCACTGAAATTGGAAACGGATAATTCTCAAGCACATGAAGGTAAGTATTTTTTTTTGGGGGGGTGGGGGGAATCATATTTTCAGGTTTGTCTGTAATGGTTTCTTATTTTGTTACTTCTTCACAGATTTCATCAGCATCCTTCTGGAGTCCAGTTGTTAGGATGGTCATGGTCATCTAATGAAATGACTTCTGCATGTTGCATGTGTGCCCAAGCTCGGGGGATGGGGATGCCTGATGTTGAAGAACTTTTTTGGATAAGGCCACTTTGACAGAACAACAAAGCATCTGGAAGTTTCTTAAAAAAAGAAATGAATGACTTCTTACAACTTAATTGTTGTGTCCCTCCCTGGTTCTCAAATCTCAATCTAAAGTCAAGTTACATTTCAAACCCACATATTGTCAACTAACACAACCTGTGTGCAATATTTGCTGCAGTCTTTCCAAAACAATGAAACGGATGAAATAAAATCTTCATACTTACCAGAATGGATTTCACATGGATATTACACTGCTTCCTCTCTGTACGGTACAGCTACAGTACCATTCCCAATGAGTTTTAGTGATGATCCTTTTTTTGTTACCCTGTAAAAGAAACAAAATAAGCGTACTGCATGTGTTTTACCATTGCAGTTCTGAAAAGCTACAGAAAACAAAACATACTACTAAAGGAAGTGAAACAGCATAACAAACATGAGTACACATACTCACTTTATGGGTTAAATATCAAGAAGCTTTGTGTCTGTGGCTGATGGATGTGGTGGTCTGGACAGACTCAGGCTCAGTGGTGGCAGTGGCTAACATCAGTCCCAGTGGTGGTGGTCTGAGGGCGGACAGACTCAGGCTCACTGGTGGCAGTGGCTAACATCAGTCCCTGTGGCGGTGGTCCAGGGGCGGCACACCACCTTTGGAAAACTTCAGTTAAAACCTGCCAACATTAACCACATCATCATCTTCATAAAGAAAGCTGCCCTCACAGTCATCGATGTCTGAAGTCTGACAACTGGGAAATTCCAGCTCTATGTACGATTGTCAGATCATACCCTTGCAAAGCAAGACTCCATCTTAGCAAGCTACCATTGTTTTTCCCCATCTGCATCAGCCAAACCAGGGGGTTGTGGTCAGTCTGTACCACAAAATGCTGCCCATACAAGTATGGCTCTAATTTCTTTAGGGCTCACACTATGGCAAGACACTCCTTTTCCACCGTGGAGTATGCCTGTTCCCTGGGTAGTAACTTTTTACTCAGGTAGGCTATTGGATGATCCCTCCCTTGGCTGGATGTCTGATTCAGTACTGCCCCAATACCCACATCTGAGGCATCAGTTTGAACTATAAAGGGTTTGCTATAGTCAGGACTTGTCAAAACAGGAGCACTGCACAGTGCCTCCTTCAATCTGGTAAAGGCTGTCTCATAGGCTGGGTCCCAGGTAATTTTCTTTGGCATCCTTTTCTCTGTCAGGTCAGATAGGGGTGCAGCCAGGGCACTGTAATTGAGTACAAACTTTCTATAGTACCCTGCTGTCTCTAGAAAACTCCTGACCTGCTTCTGCATTTCTGGTCAGGGCCATGCCTGAATTACCTCTATCTTTATTTGGTTAGGACAGAGCTGTCCTTGGCCTACCACATGCCCGAGGTATGCCACCTCTCCCATGGCCACCTGGCACTTCCTAGCTTTGACAGTGAGCCCAGCCCTCTGTATCCTGCCCAGCACTTCCCTAAGGTGGGATAGGTGTTCCTCCCAGCTGGTACTAAAGATGGCAATGTCATCCAGGTACGACACGGCATACTCCTCAGCACCATTTAACACCTGGTTCACCAACCTTTGGAAAGTGGCCAGGGCATTCTTAATTTCCAAAGGCATTACTTTAAATTCAAATAAGCCTATCAGAGTGATGAAGGCCGACCTCTCCCTAGCTCTGTCCATCACTCTACCTGCCAATACCCCTTGGTCAGGTCAATAGTCGTAAGGCAGGTCGCCCCTCCCAACTTGTCCAGGAGTTCATCTATCTGGGGCATCAGGTGGGCGTTTGACTTCATGACTGCATTCAGTCCACGATAGTCCACACAGAAACAAGTAAAGCCATCTGGCTTAGACACAAGGACTACGGGTAAGGTCCAGGGGCTGTGGGATCTCTGGATTACCCCTAAATCCAGCATCTCCTCCACTTCTCTCCCAATGTCCTTTTGGACAGCCTCTGACACCCAATATGCTGTCCGCCGTATGGGCGTCTGTGTCCCTGTCTCCACACCATGCGTCGCTAAGGGGGTTAGTCCAGGCTTGGCGCTAAACAATGGGGCAAAGTCTGCTAAAACCTCCCTTACTTTCTGGATCTGGTCTGGAGCCAGCTGGGGAGACAATTTTACTGCCTCCACAGAGGACTCCCACTTACTTTCTTCCAGCAAGTCCAGAAGGGGGTCTCCTTCATCCATCCCCTCCCCATGACTACACACTGCAAACACCATGTCAGCTCTATTTGCATATGGCTTCATGTTGACATGGTACATCCTTTCTGTCTGTCTTCTGTCAGGTAACTCTATAATATAGTTCATGTCATTTACCTTCCTAACCACTTTGTCGGTCCTGCCCACTCAGCCTGCAGCTTGTCTTTCTGGACTGAGTAAGGACCAGCCTCCTGACCCACCATGTGAGGTGAGCTCTGGCTCTGCGGTCATACCACACTTTTGTTTCTGTTGGGCAGCTGCCAGGTTGCTCTGGGCTGTCCCATAAGCTCCTTCAGCCTCTCCCTAAACCCTAGGGCGTAATCCACAATGGGAGTTCCCTGGGGCGTGCTTGCCTTCCCAGTCCTCCTGGATCAAGTCTAGGGGCCCACATACCTGGCATCCATATAAGAGTTTGAAGGGGAAAATCCTGTCAACTCTTGGGGCACCTCCCTGTATGCAAACGACAGGTGGGGGAGGTATTTCTCCCAGTCACTCCCATGCTGTTCAGCAAACACCTGGAGCATTGACTTCAGGGTACTATTGAATCTTTCTACAGGCCCATTGGCTTGTGGGTGATACGGTGTCGTGCATCTCTGCGCCACCCCACACTTCTCCCATAAACATTTCATCAGGTCCAACATGAAGGAACCCCCTCGATCGGTGATAACCTCCTGTGGAAAGCCAACACGGGAGAAAATTCCAAGTAAGGCATCTGCCACTTTGTCTGTCCTCAGTGAGGATAGGGTGACTGCCTCTGGGTACTGGGAAGCATAATCCATCACAGTCAGGATGAATCTCTTCCCTGAGGAGCTGGGGGTATTTAAAGGCCCCACAATATCCATTCACACCCTCTGGAATGGCTCCTCCACTATGGGCAATGGAATCAGGACAGTTTGGGTTTTCTTGCCCGTCTTCCCTATTTCTTGGCACCGGTGACAAGACCTGCAATACTCCTTCACCTGCTGGGTGAGGTTAGGCCAGTAGAAATTCTGGGCCAACCACTGTGTCATGCGCACAATTCCAAGATGACCAGACAAGGGAATATCATGTGCAGTCTTGAGAAACTGCTCACGATACCCCTGGGAAACGATTGCCTAGCACCCCTCCCTCTGTCTGTACTGCCTGAGTATACATAAGTCCATTTCCTCAATTAACCTTATGTCTGCCGTCACCTCCCTGTGCACCGTCCGAGTCTGCCCAAGCCCTCAGCTTCTTTAGATTAGGGTCACTTCTCTGAGCTGCTGCAAACCCCTCACACATTCCTAAGGCATGGGACAGGTCCCCTTCAGTCGCTAAACTAGGGTCCTTATCACTAGTGTCAGGGCACTCAGGATCACTGTCAATCCCAACCCTCTGACAATGGGTCACCCCTCCCTCTTTGGGGTAACCCTCTGTAGCTGTGTGGTTACTTGCTACTGGGGAATTTTCTACCCCCTTTCATTAGTCTCCCCATCTGGAGACACTGGCTGCAGAACCAGCCTCTCAGTGGTTTCCACAATGGCTTCTGTGGGGTTCAGGGAACTACAATTTTCCCTTGCCGCTTGGCTATGGGTAACTGCACATACCATACCCCGTTGAAGATTGTTGTCCAGGATCCCATCCACTGCTAATGGTTTGGCTACAGCCACCTGTTGCACAATTCCCCCGTTTCACCCCAGTCTAGAAGAACACTAGCGAGGGGCAATGTTTTCCCCTCACCAGTAAAGTCCTGTACAGTGACGTATTTATTGGGTATAGGCTGACCAGGATCTACTAGATCCCCCTTTACCAATGTCAGGGATGCCCCTGTGTCCCTTAACCCTTGCGTCTGTACACCATTCACCATGACTGGGTGCATGTGTTCCCTCATGTTCACAGGCATGCTTCCAGGGACACACAAACAACCCACTTCTTTTCTAGTACCATTCTGCATATTATTGCTCATTCTTTTGGGACACTGTTTGGCAATATGCCCAGTTTCTTTACATAACCAACATTCACTTCTCTTTTCAGAGAAATCTTTTCTCTGAAACCTGGGGCTAACTGGTTTCGGTGGAGGCCGTGGGGGTTTTAGCTACCCTGAAGACACGCTTTTCCCTCTCTGCGCTGCCACAGCTGCCCCATTCGCTCTCTGAGCAGGTCTGCTCTTGGCATATCGGTCCGAGAGTTCAGCAGCCTCTTGCACTGTTTTGGGATCTCAGTCCTGTAGCCAGGTTTTTAGCTCGGCTGGGCATGCCCAATAAAACTGTTCTAACAAAATCACATATTCAATTTTATCAACAGAGTTTGCCTCAATTCCTTCCCACCAACGTTTTAAAAACTGACATTGTTTCATGGCTAGCTCCTTGTAGCTCATGTCAGGGCTTCTCCTGAGCTCATGGAATTTAGCTCTGTATGATTCAGCAGTTAATTCAAATTTCTTTAACAGTGCAGCTTTAAGTTTGCTGTAATCATCACTGTTCTCATTGTCCATTTGACCTAATGCATCCCAAGCTTTTCTGGTAAGTAGCGGGGATAGCTAGAAGCTCCAGGACTCACTAGAAATTTTAGCCTGAATACAAACTTTTTCAAAAGAATTTAAAAAGGCATCCATATCCTCCCCCTCTTTAAATTCGGCTATCAATTTGGAGTTCAATTTGTAACCCAGTCCTGTAGTCCCAGTTAAACCCAAGCCACTTACCTGTTCTGATGCCGCTGGTTGGAGTCGTAGCTTCTCCAGTTCGTGTTGCCTCTGGTGCTCACACTCCTCATGGTCCGCCTCCCACTGTTCCCGCTCTGCCTCTCGGCATTCTCACTCTGTCTCTTGGTGTTCTCACTCTGCCTCTTGGCGTTCTTGCTCTGCCTCTTGGCGTTCTTGCTCCCTCTTCTCCTCTGCAGCTCACTGTTCACGCTTCTCTTCTCTCTGGAACTCCAGCTCCATTCTGCGCAACTCATTTTGCAGCCTGACTACTTCTGGATCCAGGATACTGGTGACCTTCCCCTGCTGCTGTGGCCCTTCACTGACAGTGGCCCTGTTGCCCTCCTTATCGGATCTGGACACTGCACTGGCTGCTAGCCCTGCCATACTCAAGGTTTGGTCTTTTTCAGTCACGGTCTGTGACTCACTGCTCTGGGTATTTGCTACCATCAGGGCATCTACGATGTTCTGCTTGCTGGCTTTCACCTCAAACGGGACTCCTCTGTCCCCGCACAACTGCTTTAAGTAGTCTACAGTGTGCCTGCTGTATTTGGAAGCCATCTTCTTCCCTAACTATTGCTACTCTGACTTGCACTTTAGAAAAAAAAATAAAACGGGTAGGAACTTGACTGCATGCCAAGTGATACAGTTCTGTCTTTTTTTTTTAAAACTAAATCACTGCCTTTTTCTTTCTTTGCAAGAGAGCTGACCTTCTCAAGATGACATACTGAACAATACAAGCTTGTAATACCAAGATTTTTGCACCGCTGCCAACCAATATGTTCACAAGACTGCGCTCGGAGTTTGGCACTTTGGGAGTAGAGGGCTGACCTGCTGAGTGGGTTTGTGACAACAACTTCCAGCTTCAAGCGGTGCTGAGGCAAGCTGTTTTATATCTGCAATTGCTGCAGTTGGTCACGCGCCTTTCCAGATCTTGAAAAGTGAGAGCAGATATGTCATGCAATGGTCAGCATTTCCTTTATATCAGAGTGCTGTAGAAACTCCTGAACCACAAGATTTAAACAGTGGGCCATGCATGGAACACGAAAAAAAACACCATTCGTGATGCATTTCACCACATTTGGCCCACTGTCACTTGCTATGAACCCAGCTCTCAGGAACAGAGGGTTTAGCCATCTGTCAATTTCAGTCAGTACCACGTCCAACATGTTCTCACCAGTGTGTGAACAGGTCACATTGTGCATAGCAATCGTTGCATGCTGTTGAATTCCTGGAAGATTTCTACCGCGACAATCCACCTTACTGCACTGATTATTCACACTACCAACATCACAAACAATCCCCGGCACCTGCGCCCAGTGTGCAGTTATACACAAATATGAACTCCCCGCTGTTTTGCCACTTGTCCACATATCCACACTTAAATGGATGAATGGAGAGGAGGAATGTTGAAGGGCATGTCTTACTGAGTCGGACACAGTGCGGAACAACTCAGGGGCAGCACGGGTAGAAAAGTATGTCCTGGATGGGACTTTCCATTTTGGACAGGCACATGCAGCAAACCACAGGAACCCAGAATTCTCTATAAAGGAGAAGGGCAAAAGATCAATTGCCAGCATTTCTGCTACAGCAGCATTGAGTTCACGTGACACTGTATGATTCAGGGGGTACTTTAGCTTAAGCGTAAAAACACTCTGTAACGTGGGCTGACTTAAACGTTTTACACTGGGTGTGTTGATCACAAATGGCTGTGCTCTGTGATGAATGGCATTGGCAGGGGGTGGAGTGTGGACATTTGATGAAGACGGTTGCACAGGTGATGATGACAAACCCAGAAATGCTGTTATTTTGCCAGATTTGCCAACCAGGGTTGATGTATCACTTGCGCTAGACATACTGCATTTACCACCACCACCACCACCACCACAAAAACTGCAACTCTCACCAGCACTGGACAACATTTCAAAGTCATTATGGTCCTCCACCTCATCATGCCTGTAGTAATCCTCTGATCTTATTACCGCACTACTGCACACGTATAATTTCCTACTGGGCTTAACAGTCATGGAAGGGGATAACATGCTGGCTATGGTTGCCGATGACTAGGGTGAATGCCCCACTGTGGTATTAGCTGCCAGCTTGTGCTGGGTCCACAGTGCCAAGTGCCTATTCTTAAGATGCGTATGCTGTCCTCTTGTGCCCAGATGGCTCCCCTTTTTACCTCGACTCACACGCACATGGCAAACCTGGCAGATTGCAACTGGCTCATCATTTGCATCTTGAACAAAAAAATCCCAAACAAGGGTTTGTGATGCTCTGCTTTTAACATGTCCATGATGTGGCTTATTTAAGTCTGTTATTTTAAGCACTGAAGTGCGGTGGGGCATGTGATGTTTCGGGCACTGCACACCTGGACTGCAACTGACCACCACGACTACCCATCATATGGATTACTGGGTCATCATCATCAACTAAAACCGGTAGATCACAAATTCTACAGGGGGGGGAATCCTGCAAACAGACTCAGACACAGCCACTTTGAATTTCTTTTTCTCCCGGTTCCCAACTGGAGTCAATTACATCATCATCATATTTATCAACGTCACACACATCGACATCTTCTGTTTGGATGCTAGCATGTGGAATGCATGTTGCAAGAACAGCAACATCATCATCATCATCACATTCATCATCAGCATCTACACCACCATCACATGATATTTTTTCACCACACTGTGAATCACTGCATGGAAAATGCGTGACGTTAAGTGCCACAGTGGACGGAATATCACATTATATGCTATCGTTGACATGATTATCAGAATCCTCAGGTTCAGTTACTGGGATGTTACTGGGAAGTATGACATAATCTACACTGCCACTCACTTGCACTGCTTCACACTCAATATTTTTGGATACGGTACACTGGTCGGAATTAGAACTTGACGCAACAATACTAATACTACCTCCACCACCACTAACACCAGTAACACTAACACCACCGGCTGGGAAAACATCATCTCCTCCAACTATCAGTGAAGCTACTGATTGGGCTGTAAAAAACATTGCAGGGGAAATACCTTTCCTCACATCAGCAATGCACTTCTGCGTCAGCGTATTTCTACCGTGCCCACAGACCATCTTACTGCCAGCATTGCCATGGTGAGAAACAGCTTTGCTTGCACGTCTCTTTGCAGGCATTTTGGGGGATCAACCACAATATTATAACCAAATTCAGATTTTGATACATTCACTCTCTGGTTGGAGGGACGCTGGATGTGAAGCCAAATAAAGAACTGTGGCTTCAGCAACAGATAAGAGACTACTCTGAGACTGTCACAGAATTAAAACAACTTCAGTAACCAGTGGTGCTGATGAGGTCACAAAAACAATCCAATCTGGTAAAAAATACCTTTTGAACGTGGGGTGGGGGGGGAGCACTGAATGCAGACAGTGCAGATTTTTATGGCACTACAAGCAGCAAAACTAAGAACAGATACCACGATCGCAGTACAAAATCAGGCAGCTGCAGTGGCTACCAGGTTCACACTGCTGCGCCTGCAATTACACTAGTATGTGGCACAATAAAAGGTGTATTATTTGATGCATGCAACACTGCACACATACTCACACACAGAACAGTTTGTGTACAATGCTGAACGAGGAATGCGTAGCAAATGCAAAAGTTCAGTACTATGCCACGCTACGTATTGTAAATTTGTAATGTAAACAACCTGAACTTATGAACCACATCCACACAACAAACATCAAGAAAATGTCTACTATTACTGACAATATTACTGTGTGCACATTAACACAGTCAGTTATATAACAAAAATATAACCAAAAAGCAAAGAAATCACTATTTCTCCAACTTAAATCTACCTACACCACAGATACGCCCCTCCCCCAAAGCACACTTTCACTGTCTTTCACCACACACACTCAATGCTGTAAATTAACATTCAAAATCCACACAAAAACAAAACTCTCACTGATATCAGCACAGGAGAGTTTCCTACAATCGATGAACTAAAGTTGGACCCCCAAAACGCAAAAATTCTTTTTGAACAGCTTTTACAAGATTCCTATCACAGACAACCATCAGAGCACACTGTCTCCTACTCCTTCCTACTCATACTACCCCGAACTGAGGCTGTGCAGATTAATATAGAGCCCATGTGACCTGAAATCTCATGAATCACTGCAAAATTCACCTTTGGAGCTCAAAAACAAGGCGAAGTGAGGCGAAGTGCACTGCCTGCAATGCACTTCGCCTTAAATTTGGCAGAGTAGTGGTCTGGGGAGGCAAAGTAACGTGAAGTCATTGTTTCCAATGGACTTTGCATTCCTCACTATAACGTGAAGTACTCCGCTTCACGTTGTGGAGCACTCCGTGAATCCACCTTTGCTCTGTGAATCACTTAACGGAGTAGATTGAGCCCACTTTGCCCACCACTAATCCTGTATCCTGGGTATGGAATATTGATCTGGTGCAGTTCACTTGTTCAAAGTGCAGTAGTCCATGCACATCCAGATAGCTCCACTATTTTTCCTTACTACGACAATAGGAGACGCATAGGGGCTCTTCGACTCTTAGATAATTCCCTCAGCCATCATCTCCTGGAGCTGCCGCCTAATGTCATCTATGTCAGCTGGGACAAGCCGCCTGGATCTCTCTCTCTCTGGAAGGGCATTCATCGGTGAGCCTTATATGATGTTGTTCCCCGGTCACACATCCAATGTCCCACTTATGCAGGGAAAAAACTTTTGTTCTGGCTGCCAGCTTCTCTCAAACTCGATCTTTCCACCCCTCCGGAATGGGGGAGTCATTCAAATCAAATAGTCCAGGATCAATTCCAGTTGGAGCACCTCCTTTCACTACAGTGGGTTGCACTGCCGTATCTGCACAGTAGACCCTCACCAGGGTCTGACCTCTTTTCACCACCACCTCTCTATCCGTAACATTCCGCACTTACACAGTAACTCTCCTGATGCATACATGTGCTTGTGCAGGCAGGATGCTAGGCTTCATCAACAGCCCCACTGGTAGCCCATGTTCCTCAGGGGTGTCCAACATCAGGATCTGATTCTTTACATTCTTTTTCAGTCTCGCTACCCCACTGATGTTACACTCCGCGTTGGGTGGCAACATGATTTCCTCTCCATCTCTCCACCATACTATTCCTACAGATTCATCCAGCTCTTCTGCGGGGGGGGGGTTCCCTTTCCTGTTGTAGGCCTCTCAGATCATTGGGTGAAGGGGCCATTCTCTATCTTCCCTCTCAGCTTCACAGGCCTGACACTGTTGGGTGAGACATCTGAACATGTGGACATTTTCTGCCCACAAGCACTCTGTCATGTATTCCAGACTCAGGGCAAATCAGAGCCAGGGTTTCAACTACTTCCCCCACACCGGCCACCTTGGTTGGAAAAGCCATCCACACCTTGATGTACCCAAAATAGTGATAGGATTTTTTTGCTGAGCCCCCAACCATGCATCCTAATGATTGCAGTTTTATGTGGGACAATTACTTGTTGTACCAAGACTTAACAAGCATTTGTCAATGCCGAATGTTGTCTTGCTGCCATTGGCAGTGCAGGAGTTAGAGAGATGCAGCATAGGAGTGGCAGTCAAGTATTGAACTGATGCCAACCCACCCCCACCCTGCAGAGAGTGACAGGCATTAGGGTGTCCCTGTGGGTGTTTGTTAGTGCAGTGCGGGAAAACATGCTGGGCAGGATGTGAAAAATGACAGCTGCACAGTTCATAAGGAGGTGTAATTAAATGCCAGTGCTGAAAATGTGGCAAACAAATATACGGAATTTGCGGAGTTGCAAGGGTGCGTGGGAAATATGCAAGGCACGCTTGCAGCACTGCCAGTTTGTGGGCGTTCGGCACCAAATTTTCAACATAGGCATTTGCACCTCTGCTCATGTACAATGTCACTGTCATTTCCTCAAAGTGTCCCAAGTGATTTCGCACAGTGACCATGCTATTCTGCGCCGGAAGTGCGGAAACACATTTTGGGCAGGATATGTGAAGTGACAGCTGTACTGTTCATCAAGAGGTGTGTAAAAATGGCAATGCTGAAAATCCAGAGTGAAAATATCACAAATGCACGACGGTACGAGCATGCGTGCAATCTGCCAACGAACGCCAGTAACACAGTCATTTTATGGAGTATCAGCTCCAAATTTTCAACATAGGCATTCTAGGAGCTCTGCTCATGAACTGTGTCACTGTCATTTTCATAATCTGGCCCAAACACTGATTTCCCACAGCGACTGCGCAATTGTGCGCCGGAAGTGCGGAAACACATGTCGGGCAGGATGTGGAAAATGACAGCTGTACTGTTCACAAGGAGGTCCAAAATGCCGATGCTGAAAATCTCGATTAAAATATTTGCGAATCTTGATTCTGACCTGCGTAGCAACTGCGCAATGCATGCTTGTAAAACAGGTATTTGTTGGATTTTTTCCACCAAATTTGGAACATAGGTTTTTCCGGAGGCTACCTCATGAACACTGGCACTGTCATTTCGTTAATGGGTCCCGAAAGGTGATTTTGCACAGTGACTGCGAAATCACCTTCCAAGGCCAATTAACGCCATGACAGTGACAGAATTCATGTGGAGGGGCCCCAAAAACCCCATGTTGAAAATTTGGTGCCAAAATTCCAAGAAATGCCTGAGATATGCAGCAAAGTTGAAAAAACCCTATTCATTGCATTACACAGCTTACCGGCATTTCCTCAGTTCACGGTCGGCTTTGAAGAGTGCAGAAGTGTTCCCGGTCCACTGAAGATCGTCATGCCAGAGTCCAGAGGTAAGTATGCGGTGGGGGGGTGAGGGAGGCAGGGTGCGCAGTGGGTGGAGTGCGGATGGGGAGGGGGCATCTAGACTACGAGGGCGGTTTCATTTTCCAGGAAAAAAAAAAAGGAAAAGTGTCATGGGACAGTTTTGCATTGCAGTGCATTTGGCATGCTGGGGTAGGCTCCCAGCGTGCCACCTAAAATAGGTTTTGTGGGAGGCGGGGTGTCAGTAGCTGACGGGATTGGGCACCTCGTCGGCACCACAAAATAGGGGGTAATGCCGGCGGGAGTTGGGACCCGCCAACAAACAAAAGAGGGAGCACAGGCCGAGGGGTTGGACACCCCCTCAGCATTCAACAGTTGGGGGTGATGCAGACAGAGAGTGGGCTCCCCGTCAGCACACAAACATGGAGGGGTTGCCGACAGAGGTTGGACACCCCGATGTCGGAAAAGGTGAGGCGGCTGCCCGCTCGCCGACCATGGCCATAATGGCGGCGAGCACGTCAAGCAAAGGACCGCTGCGTATGACGAGCTTTGCTCGGATTGCAGCGGACCTTTGCTTTGATGTGCTCGCCCCATTATGTATGCATGGTGTGGTGGTGGCATGCAGGCTGATTGGGGAATGAGGGCGCACCTACTGATGCGTGCCTGCTGCTTAACGCAGCCGCGCCCCCCCAAGGCCTACACTGTCACAAGATGTTGCTTGCGCATGCGCGCAAGCCAACATAAAAATGATGGTAACTTGGGAACCGCTATCCAAAACAGCTCAAGTGGCAATCCCATTGCTGGTGACAGTAGTTTTGGTCGATGGCCCCACCAACTTTCACAAGTTGACCGATGCTGGTGCGGTGACCTTGGCTGCAGTGGCTCCCATGTGAGCTATGGAGCTGGACCTGCCAGTGGCCCTGGTGTGCTCCCTTACCAGGCCCCTCTGGAGTTTCTCTGGTTTGAACTCTTGTTCTCAGGTGGTCTATTTCGAACTATGGTGGCATTCGCAGGCATCCTGCATCCTTCCTTATATGATACTCCTATCCGCAACAATGACAAATGATGCCTTCCCTGTACTGTTGCCGGCTGGTCACAGCGGGCTTGTCCCTGTGATCCCCACTGGAGCACTAGGGGCTACAGGTCCCCATTCAGGGGCCCTTTCACTATTTGAGACCATGGCCAGCCACCCCCCATTCTCTACTGTAGTTACCGTCCTAATCAGCTCATCCATCTGAGTTTTAAATCCAACTTCCACAGAGGGAGATGGTGCTGTGGGGCCAGCACCGAAGGTTGAAGGGCCTGTGCTAGGAACTGTCCCACTTGCCCCTTGGGGCTCAGCTAACCCCGGATTCACAGTTTGGCAATGTAACCACATCTTTGCACTCTCTCAGTAGGGTCTTAACTCCTGTATTTCACCGGGGGGCATCTCTCTCCCTATCTGGGTAACAGCCCTCGAGGCTCTCTGCACCCCCCCCATTGCCCTTGCTCCTCTTCTGGCACCCTGACTTACTGCACCAGTGCCCAGTAGGGAGGGGGGTTACTCTTCCTATTCACCAAATGTAATTGGAGCACTAGCAGAGTGGAGTGACAGGCAGCTTTTCCCACATGCTCTAATCTCACCCAGTTCAAGTCTTGCACTGCCAGTCCCCCTTTCCTAAACACCCACTGTGATGTTCTCTCCACTCAAGTTAGAAAGGTGGACAGGGGCTCCCCCTCCCATTGACGGGTAGTCTTAAACTTCCACATAAGATCCTCACAGGACTCTAGGCTACCAAAAACACTTTCTAGAGCTGTCAAGTACACCTAGGCTGGGGCATCAGGCTCTGTGGCCCATAATGAATGAATGACTTCTAGAGCAGGCCCATGAAGGCTCTCCATCAGGCGCTTCCTCTTCTCAACCTCTGAGCACTGCCAATCCTGCACCAGAGGGGTGGCACCATCCATCCACACCTCCAAGTCATCCTCACTGTTTGGTGTTAGCTTAACTCCTGAGAACATCCTCAGCTTACGGTAGGAATCAAAAGCCATGGGTATATGACCAGACTGGGGCCTCTCTTTTTTGGGGATTATTGGTGAGGGCCCAGATCCCCTTATCCCTGCCCCCCCGGGAAATAACACTAAATATAGTCACAATGGGATGGGCCTCAGACAGCCCTCTGCCACCAAAGCCTCAGTTATCCATGCAGCTTCTACAACATTAGTACTTTCTATTACATAGAAACATAGAAACATAGAATTTGACGGCAGATAAGGACCGCTTGACCCACCCAGTCTGCCCATTTCCCTACCTGATGGATAAGCTGCAGATCCTAGTTAACCAGCAGCCTACTTCTTCCTACCCCCAACCCCTAGAATTGCCTTATGACTGTCCCATGCATGCTGAATTCCACCACTGTTTTTGACTCCACAACCTCCTCTGGAAGGCCGTTCCATACATCCACAACCCTCTCTGTGAAAAATGCTTCCTTAAATTACCTCTGAGTCACTCTTCTATCTTCAAATTGTGCCCCTTGTTCTTGCACACCTCTTTTTGAAAGATGCTACCCTCTTGGACTTTGTTGATTCCCTTGAGGTACTTGAAAGTTTCTGTCATGTCCTCCCTCTCCCTCCTTTCCTCGAGGCTATACATATTAAGCTCCTTAAGTCTCTCTTTATATGTCTTCCGGTGCAGACCCTGCACCATTTTAGTTGCCCTCCTCTGGACAGCTTCCATCCTGTCTATGTCCTTGAGGAGACTGGGTCTTCAGAACTGCATGCAGCACTCCAGATGCGGTCTCACCAGCTGTCTGTACAGAGGGATAATAACTTCTTGTTTTCTACTGGTGATGCCTCTCCCTATGCATCCCAGTATTCCCCCAGCCCTCCTTGCTGCCCTCTCACATTGCTTGCCCACCTTTAGGTCATCTGATATGACTACCCCCAGGACCCTTTCCATTTTTGTTGTTGTTAGTATCTCACCCCCCATTGTGTACTCTTCCCCTGGGTTTTTGTTTCCCAGGTGCATTACCTTGCACTTCTTAGCATTGAATCTAAGCTGCCATACATTTGACCATTCCTCTAACCTTGCCAAGTCCCTTCTCATCCTTTCCACCCCACCTTGTGCATCAACTCTGTTGCAGATCTTTGTGTCATCTGCAAAGAGACATACTTTTCACTTTTAACACAGTCAACGTTCTCTTATCAGAATCAAGCTTCTGTCCTTGCACTTTCACCTTACTCAGTTTGGTTATGGTGGACAAGTGTTTTTCTATTTCTCGGTGATCCATCTCCTGGGGCACCCCCAGCAACAAGAAGGACCTTTGGGGGTCCATCCTCATACCCCCACCTCATTCCACCAACTTTACTTTGTCCTCCTCCTTAGGCATAAATTTCTGCTGCAGGGGAATAGACTTGGGCGTTGGGGACCCCACAGGGGTCTCTTCGACTTGGTTCTCCAGGGTGGTCATGGCTGGCAAGAAGGAGATCCTAGCCGTGCCTCCAAAGATGTAGCCCAGGCACAATGTGCCAGTGGGCTACTACCCCTGCCTGTTAGCCCTCTAACAGGTTATGGGGCCTGGGTCCTGTTATGGTGATGATGGGGGCCCTAGATCATAGTTATGATAAATAGGGAGGTAAGGGGAAGGGCTGGGGCAACTGATGAACAGGGAGCTAGCTGCATTCACGAGCAGCCTAGATTGACCATGATGGCCTTTTGCTGCTGGCAGTTTTCGTATGTTCGTATAGTGAGGTGCCTCCACCCAGAGTGAGTTAAAAGTGGGTCAGGTGACCAGTTGGCATAGCCCCCTGGGATACTGCACCGCCCCACCTCCCCTACCAAACACCCCACACACTGGATACCCAACAGTTCTTTAACACCATAAACCATAAACCAGCAATAACTTGGCAGACACAGAAATACCCTGTATGTTGTAATGTCAGACAGTAAAATCACAGCTTTATTGGGGGCAAGGGTTAGGACTGGGGTACCTGGATAAGGGATAGCTGTGGAGAAATAAATGGTTAGCAAGAATTAACAGGTCAAGGACAACTTGAGCCTGAAGACCAGAACATCCCTGCCTGCCCACTCCCACTGTTACCAGTGTTTTACCCTGAAAGTCTTTTGGGTACCCACTAGTTGCAGGCCTGGACATTGCCGCAGGTTGGTTGGCTGAAGGGGCCCTAGGATGTTGAAAAGCTAAAATTAAATTTAAACTGAACACTCCCCTTTTGATCCCAGGAGCAAGTCCTGGGTACTCACAGTTTGCAGTTCTACAGCAGTGCCTTAAGGCAGGATCCTTCACCAGACTGGGAGTGGGGAGCTCTGTCCATAAACACAGCAATGGGCAACAGGATGGTGCTGGTCTCTCTTAAAAGGCTTGATCTTGATTGAAGGTCTCGCAGCTTGTCCCCTTGATTGAAGATCTGGCCGCTTGTCATCTTCAGCCTCTTCTAACCTGTTGCAGAGCTCCAAATGCAGGTCCCAACCAGCCTCAGAAGGCCCAGACCTGGAGTGGCCCTGCAGCCCAGCTCCCCCCAAGGGTCGCAGGTGCCTTAGCACCCCAGCAAATGCCAGTGACCTCCTAAGACCAGTAGGCCCCACTCTGAAGGGGTTAGCAAGTTCCCTCCCTGACTCTGTAGAGTGCCTCCAAAGATGCAGTGTTCAGTCTATTCCTGCACCATTTCAGCAATTCCAAGGGCAGCCAGGCATCTCTCAGTTTTCAAAATACCAGTGCCGATTGGCCAGTGATTTGCAGCATTGAATAGCAGCTCCCATTCACACTGTAATGCACAGCAGCAGCAGGAATTCTGGAATACGCAAGCACCTGCTCACCCTTCACTCACACAGTCTCTGTATGCTTGAACAGCTCCCAAACGTAGCTTCAGCTGGGACACAGCTCTAAGCCCAAATCGGTCAGTTCTCAAAGCAGTTTCCACCAGCCTGGCTAGCACTCAGTTCTAGAGATGGTCTCTCTGAACAACTTTACAAAGTCCCAAGTTTGGTACAGGGTCTGTACAGTGGACATCCGCCTCTGGACCAGAAGGTCGTGGGTTCTCGTCGCACACCGGGATTGGACTTGCACCTAAATGCTGGCATCTGAGTACAGTATAAGGAGGGTGCTGTACTGCTGGGGTATGCCGTCCTTTGGATGAGACATTAAACCAATGTCCCTTCTACCCATCCTGGTGTTGTCTTGGTGGGTGTCCAGGAGGAAGTAAAAGAACCCAGGGCACTCTTCACAAAGAGTAGGGGACATTCCCAGTGTCCTGACGAACATTCTCCTTCCCATAAAACCAGTTCATGCAATTGTCCAGGCTGTGTGTGGATGTTGATGTGCAATATGGCCGCCACTACACATTCAGTCACTTCACTAGCAGTTTAGTATTGCTTGTAAAGAACTTTGGGATACACTGTGTATGAAAAGCGCTATATAAATGCTGATTCTTCTTCTTCTTCTTCTCCAAAGGAGAACAGCTCAGTCCAAACTGCAAAGGGCATTCTCAATCCAATTCAGTCTTTCTCTCTCTGCCAGAATGCACTTTGCCCTCAGCAACGCTCCCAATTCAAAGTCCTAAGAAAGGCTTTAGAAAGTGCAGCCCTCCTCACACTGGTTCCTCCTAACTCAATTGAAGCCTGGGACAGATTGACTCAAACTTCCCCAAAGTCCCTGGGATGTCTCTCCACAAATCTTCCTTCTGATTTGCTGCCTTTCATTATCAATCTCGTTTAATGACACTCAGAGCCCTCTGATTGGCTGGATCCCTTGGTGCCTGAAAACAGTTCCGTTCTTCTCCCAGAAGTTCTCTGACACAGTTCTAGGTGCCTAGTTACTTGACTGGCTGCTGATAGGGGTCAAAGTATCAACAACATGGCAGCCCCCATCCAGTTCCATACTGTCCTATAGCAGTCCCAACTTCAAATATTTATTGCAACCAGGGTGTTTACATGTATTTTATAATTTTTCATGTAGAAGATGGGGACCCCTGTCCCCTATTAAATGACTGCATAAACATTTACAACAGCTCCTCTAGTTCCCTGTCACTAACTCCATTTCAAGAAGTCCCCACAGAACAGCAGCCGGCTCATTAATATTCATGAGCCAGCATTAATATTCACGAGACCCCCCCCTTTCCTAAGCGCTCTCCTGCACTGTTTTAAAATGTTAGAGCCTCTCCCTGGTCGCCTCCCCCAAGTGTCCAACTGCCATTTAGATAGAAGAGGGGGTCAAGAGCACTGGGGAAGTGGAAAAATGGCTGCAACTGCGCCCACCAAAATGAAGCAGGCCACGCACTTCTGCGCATGCACGGGCTGGTGAACCTCTCCTAAACATACACTGAGGTTGCTGGTCCTGTGGGATGGATCCTGCAAAGCCTGTTTTGGGCAAAAACACAGTCGAGGAGCCCACAGAACCCAGGTAAGCACCAGAGGGGGGTTACAATAGTATTTTTTTAGTTTTTTTTCTTTTATTTATCTATTGTCTGTAACAAAAAAACCATCCCTCGATGTCCGTAGCTGGCGCCCTGTAACAGTTCCCCCACCCTCCCTCCTCTGAGCACCCCTCAACAAACATAACACTGACACTGGGGTTCCCAATTCCCTAGTGTCATCCCTCGTAGTTTCTCTCTTTAACATTCCCACAACTGACCCTCCCTCTCAGCACCCCCCATAAACTTAACATTGACACTGGGGGTCACCAGTTCCCCAGTGCCATCACCTGAAATATAGAAAAATGTTCCTCATCTGTTTGTTTTATTTGGAACCCTGTAAAACAAAAAAAAGTCCATCGTTATCTGTTGCACCGTTAGTCCCCCCCACCTGACCCTTCCACTCAGCACCCAACCCTCAAGTCCTTACTTACGCAGCAGGGGTCCGATGCCATGATCTTCTCCAGACTGCAGAGACGTCATCACTCTTCAGTGCCGGACTGCAAACTGAGGAAATCTGGTATGTAGTTCAATGTATTTCAATGGGGTTTTGAACTTAGTAGCATAACCTGGGCATTTTTCAATGTTTTTGGCCCAAATTTCCAACATTCCCTTTTTGAGACACCACCTTATGAGTGACATTGAGTAAATCTGTCCTGAAAGGTGATTTTGTGGTTGCTGCACAAACTCACCTTTCAGGCGGGAGCTGAAAATTTTCTCCACCATTGTTCATGAGGTGGGGTCATAAGAAGGCTATGTTGAAAATTTGGTGTAAAAATATTAAACAACAAAGATATGAGACTACGTTTAAGTTTGCAAATGCAGGCTCGTAACTTAAATAATTTTCAATATTTTGTACCAAATTTTCAATATAGCCATTTCTTCACAGCACCTCATGAATATGACAGCTGGCATTTTTCAAATCCTGCCAAAATGTGTTTTTGCATTCCAAAAAATGATTTCGCAGTTGCTGCATGAAATCACCTTTCGGGCTGGAGTTGACAATTTTCTCCACTATTGTTCATGAGATGGGGTCATAAGAAGGCTATGTTAAAAATTTGGGGCACAAATGTTAAAAAACAATGAAGTAATGAGCCTATGTTAGAATTTATGAGTGCAGGCTCGTAACTTTGCTAATGTTCAATATTTTGACCCCACACTTTCAACATAGCCATTTCTTCACAGCACCTTATGAATGTGACAGTTGCCATTTTTCAAATCCTGGTCAAAATGTGTTTTTGCATCTCAAAAGATTATTTTGCAGTCATTACGTAAAATCATCTTTCAGGCAGGAGTTGAAAATTTTCCCCATTACTGTTCATGAAGTGGGGTCGTAAGAAGGTTATGTTGAAAATTTGGCGTAAAAATATTAAAAAACAACAAATTCATGAGCCTACAATAAAATTTGCAAACACAGCCTTGTAACTTTGATAATTTTCAGTAGTTTGACCCCTAGTTTTCAACATAGCCATTTCTTCACAGAGCCTCATGAGTGTGACAGCTTCAATATTCAAAATCTACACAGCCCCCTAGGTGCATACTGTGTGACCCTGAGCAAGTCACTTAACTTCCTCGTGCTCCCAGGTTGCACCTGCAAACAAGCTTTCAGCTTAGTGTGTCTCAGCTGGTAAAATAATTGGTAAAAAAAAAAAAAAAAAAAAAATCTGGCCAAAATGTGTTTTCGTACCTGTGGCACAAAATGACATTTTGTTGGGGATTTGAAAATTTTCACCTACTGTGTTCATTAGGTAGGCTAATAGGAAGGCTATGCTGAACATTGGGGCCCAGATATTCAAAAGGGTTGCGCTATGAGCAACAGAGATGCGCCAGCGCAAGTCCGAAAATGCGCCATTCTGCGATATTCAGTGGGAGGCAGCTGTGCCACCCAAATTGCAATGCGCAAGAGCGCAATGGTAATGAATGCATGCACAACCAGAGGGGAGAGGAACCATGAATAAATGGCGCAGTGCGAGACATGCGCCATGCGCAATAGGGGAGGTAGTGGAAGTTGCGCCATAGCAGAAGTGAGCCAAAATAAAAAGGAGCAAGAGAGAGGTGCAAGAATGCTACAGGAAGGCCTGCAGTGGGGGTGAGCTGGCAGCCAAACCAGGGAGAGCAACAGAGAGAGGGAAAGTGGTGGAGCAGGACAGGGCACACTTATGCCACACAAGACAGGTCTGGGGAGCCAGGCAAACAGGGCAGGAACAACAGGACAGTGCTGCAGAGTGGGCAGGGCAGTGGCAGCAGGCAGGACAGCAGAAGGCCGGAGGTGTACCCAGTGCAGGGGAGCAGCATAGAGGACAGCGGGGGGACCGGGACAACATCTGCCAGGGGGCTGAACAACAGCCAGGGACATGGCCAGTGCCACCGTACAGATGGAGGCAGTAATGAGGGGTGTGAGAAGGCAGGCAGCAGGGGGGCACGGCCGTGGAAGGGCCCGTCAGCAGTACACCCCCAACAGGCGTAACCGAGCCCACATCACTTTCGAGCAGTACAGTAATACAGAGACCGTGGGCCAGTACCGCCTGAACTGGGCAATCCTGAGGCAGCTCTGTGAGCTGTGCAGTGATGAGATGCAGGCACCCACATGATGGAGCCATGCTCTGTCAGTGGAGACCAAGGTGACAGCTGTCATGTGCCTGCTCGCCACGGGCACCTTCCAAAGACCAACAGGGGACACGACAGGCATAACCCAGTTGGCCGCATCATGCCTACTCACATAATTCCTCAGAGCACTGCTGCCACATGCTGCGGAGTACATCCATTTCCCCAGCACACAGGCAGAGTGCACAGCACACATACAACAGTTCCACAGGGTAGCATGTATGCCTGGCATGCTCAGGGCCATTGACTGCACCCATGTGGCCAATTGCACACCACCTAGCCCGGAAGGCAACTGCAAGGGATACTCCAGCATTAACTGCCAGGTGGTGTGCGATGCCAGGGGGTGCATAACCAATGTCTGTGCCATGCACCCTGGGGGAGCACATGACGCCTTCATCTGACACCAGTCAGCACTGTACCACAGGTTTGAGAGTGGGGATATCCCCACTGGCCACCTAGTGGATGAGTATGCACAACACGCAGGATGACAAGGGCAGCCGTGGGGGGGGAGTCATAGTCAGAGGTGCCATGGGTACTGGTCTTGACGGCCCATGGCAGAGCTATGCAAACCACCATACTAATGTACACCCTCAATACACAGGTGACAGTGGATACCCACTCCGACCCTGGCTGCTCACACCGTAGCGGCGCCCCGCCACCCCATCACAGCAAAGATACAATGAGGCACATGCCACCACACGTAACATCATCGAGCATGTGTTCGGGATGCTGAAGTCACGGTTCCAGTGCCTGGACATGTCTGGCGGTGCCCTACAATACAGCCCCTCGAAGACCTATGGGCTATTCCTGGCCTGTTGTATCCTGCACAACATGGCCAATGACTGTGGGATAGCTGTAGAGGTCGAAGAGGGGGACAGTGATGGGGATGATGAGGACGCTGGTCCAGACAGTGATGAGCAGCCATCCCCTGGGTGAAGGGACCCCCACCTGTACAGGATGGTGCAGCTGCACAAGGACACCATCACAGAGGAGCATTTTGGCCAACACAGGTAGGTCACGGGGCCATGTGCAACCACTCTTGGCAAGGGCACAACCCACACACATGCATGGACGAACACCAGGGGTGGATGGTGGCAAGGGAATGGGACTGAGCGTGGATCCGCACATGCCATCAGGGATGGGCATGGCCAAACATGACACGCGCACACTCGCCGCACACACACACATGCACACCCCACCCACACCACAAGACATGCAAAGGGGTAGAAGGCACGCTGACCACAACTGCAACACCTAGCCACACACAGTCCCACACACAGCAATGCCCAGTGGCCGTCACTGTGTGTGTCAGATGCCGGGCACCATTGCACACTGGCGGACAGCACAGCGCAGGCATCATCATGCACATGCCACAGTGGCCAGCAGCTGGGAGGGTGTGCACATGGACTGTGTGTGTGCAGGGCCGGGTACCTCACCTGTGCGTCTCATGGTGCACAACACACTGCACACAGAGCAGCTACAGACAGTGGCCATGGTGGGAGACAGGTCAGTCATGCGGCACAGTGCCACGGCCACCATGGATGCGTGGGCTGCCCCGCTGAGACCTGCCAGGTTGACCATTGGCCTCATGGGGTGGCACAGATGTACCCCCAGGGGTGATGCTGTGGGAACACGACCGTGTTCGCGCAGGGGTCTGCAGCTCACCGAACATGCCTGCACCAGGTGTGCTCGGTATGCCCACAGCCAAACCCGGTGTCGACATGGGAGGTGTCGCATGATGCCAGGAATGAGGGGTGGACATGGCACTGTGTGGTGTCTGCGGAGCGTGGGCAAATAACTTTGTGCCCATTGTGGCCATGGCAGCTCTGAATGCCTGTGCCTGCCTGTCAATGGTGGCGGTTACATCCTTCTGCAGCCGGTCCGTCCCTGCCAGGAGCAGGCCAGTGTCCCTACTGTGCTGCTCCTCTGCCTGGCGCAGGACCACACTGAGTGCATCCACCACAGTCACAAGCCACAACTGCTGATCCACTGAATCATGGAGTATGCGGGTGTGCTCTTCTAAGAGGTCATCCACCTGATCGGCACGCTGTCCCTCATGGTGTTTGCGGCCGTGCTGGGCAGCACCCTTTGAGGTTGGGTGCTGCACACCACGGCCATGCCTGGGCATGTCCACAGGTGGTGCACTGATGCTGCCCCCCGACACTGTTCCCCCATCTCCATCATCCGACTGCTGACACTGCGCCTCCGGCTGCTGATCGCAAGGGCCCACCAGTGCTGATGCATCATCCACAACAGCCCCACTGACCTGGACACACACCAGTGCTGCCCCACTGGGGCATACAGGCACGGGATGGGACTGTGATGTCATGCAGGCCTCCACGGCAGCACCACCCAAGGCTACGCCTGTGCCGTTCCCTGCTGTGGAACCATCCTGCATCCTACATGTATCACTGTCTGGGATGTGTGATCCATCATCATCATCGGTGCCTGATCCGGCACCAGTCCGTGTCCCAGCATGCTGGATTCCATGGCCGCTGTCATGCTGGGACACAGGCAGGGCCTCGTCCGCACCATCACTACCATCTTCAGTCCGAACAGACAGGCAGGTATGCGGTGGTACTGACCCGTGGATGCCTGTGGAAGTGGATGGTCGCTCCTCCGTGTCCAGGGCCTCGCCTATGGTGGACACACCCACCACCGCTGATCCATGTGGACGCTCAGGAGCTGCAAGGGAACACAGTAGTGTTAATGTCACTGCCCTACCCTGTGGCACTCCCCCACCACCCACACAGTAACAGCACAGGATCTACCATGCAGTGACGGGCTGCCACCTGTCTGGAAGCCACCACCTGGAATGTCCTCAATGGCATAACGCTGCATGCTACCGGCCCTCCGCTCCTCCTGTGGTGTCAGGCGAGGCACATCCAGCTGCCCACCACTGGTTGCAGCATGTGCAGCCCTGATGGCGGCCACCTTGTCTTTAATCCTCCTCCTGTTTGTGCTGACCTTCTTCTTACATTACTTCACGGACCGCTGGTGGCTGCCATGATGGTTCATGGCATGTGCAACCTCACCCCATGCCGCAGCATGGGCCTGTGGTGTTCCCTGCTGTCCACTGTGCAGTGGTTCCCTGTCAAGGTATGCCTTGAACAGGGCGTCTGTTTCTGCCCGTGTGAAGTTGGGCCTCCTCTTTCTCCAACATTCCTGTTCCACCTCTTCCTCACATTCGGTCATTGTAGAGCCTGTGGGAATGACAGGTGTTCCCTTTCACTGTGCAGTCCCATGCATCTCCCCCACACCACAGTCCACACTGGCAAACAGCATGCAACCCACTGCAATAGACTGCAATACCAGACTATGGCCTCTGCAGCCCCATGTCACATTTATATAGTGCAACGCATGCAAATGAGGTGAGGCTCAATTTTAAGTGGATGCTAATGCAGTTGCTGCACCATGGAATTGCTGATGAGCTGATCTGCATATGCCGGCTGAATATTGCGCTGTTGTGCCTTGCGCAATTGTGTTGAACATGCTCAGGCAGGGGCGCAGCTCTGTGATGTGCGCAGTAGACACTGCACAGCGCATGCCCGGGGTGCTGATGCCGACGCCTGCCACACTGCTGACGTGCTGAGCACAGGAGGCAGTGCAGGGCATGTCCACCACTGTGCCAGTGGTGCTAGTGCACTGTTCACATGTATAGCGCCCTTGCCCTTGGGCGCCGAAGGCGCTGTAGTGCCACAGTGAGGTAGACCACTACAGGAAGTCCCACATAGGCACCCTACCACGCTACACGCGGTGAGTACCAATCGCACTGTGGCGGTCCATGCGCGAGAGACACTTGACCCTGTGCCCGACCTTTGCCCCCTAGGTGCCATGCGTCTGCGTGGGTGCACCCCATCACGCTGTTCAGTGACAGCACAATGGGGAATGGCAGCGCAGTACCACGCAGCATCCTCACGTGGCGGACGTGCGCTAGGGAGCACCATTTTAAATCAGAGACGATCCAAAGATGGCACGTCAATGAGCAGCAATCTGGAGCTAGATAGAACTGGCAAATTTGGTTACACTGGTTGAGCCCCATGCTGGTGCTCTGTTTGGTGAGGCATCCCTGGACAGGGTCAGGAGTGCCGTGTGGGAGGAGGTGGCAGTGGCGCTGGAGGAGGCCACAGGGATAGAGAGAACAGCTGAGCAGTGCTGACACCAGTACGGGGACCACCAGCAGAGGGACCCGGACAGGCTTTCCCACCTGCGGGCATGCACCAGGAGAGGCGCTGTTCCACGGCCAGGTAGGTGCCCCATCCATACACTGGTTGCGTCTGTATGGTTATCGTGGTGGGCATGTGTCCACCACACGGGGGGGGTGGTCCATCCAGTGTGAGCAGTGGTGGTAGTGGTGGTGCTGGTATGGGGGTGGGGGCTGAATGGTTTGGCTGTGGGATCGCACACACCCGGGGGTGGGGGGCCTTTGCTACTGAATTGTACTGATGTTCCTCTCACCATGTTCACACCCTAGGTCCTGAAGAGTGTCGCCATGTGAGGGATGAGAGGCAGAGTTGTGAGCTGAGGGGAGGAGAGCTGCATCCTCATGCCGGAGGTCCCATAGTTGGTCAGCGCCAGGACCAGCCCGATGATGGTGAGTGCCTTACATCCAGGATTTTCTGTGCATGCTGTGTAGCAGGGCGGGTGGTGGGGCATAGCCACCATCCATTGACACCACTGCCATGCACACCACATGGTACAGTCAGAACTGTCCAGTGGCACTGCATGTGTGGGTGTGCAGTGCTGGTGGTCCATGCGTGCACCAGGTACATGGCTGCGCCACTGCCTTCGCACCGCATAGCTGTGTCACTGTGCAGCCACGGTGGTGCTGTGCAGGACTTGGGCGGTGGGTGTGTGCAGTAGTCCACATGGCTGTGTGTGCCTGGGTGGGCAGATCTTGTGGACACGATCACTGTGGGTGGTTGCACACCATCACAGGGGCGTGTCCCATGGCTGTATGCCATGCACAATGGGTGGGCTGCAGGGGGCTGTGCATTCACACCTATTGACTCTGCTCCCATGTCCTAGGTGGACAGCGGATGATGCACATCGAGAGGGTGCTGCACGAGGTTCTTCAGGTGGCCAGGGCCTCCCTGGGAATTCTCCAGAAGGTGGAGCAGCTCAGAGTGAGAAGGAGGCATGGCAGAAGGCACCATTGGAGTGGGGAGTGGGGCTCCAGCTGAATAGCATCCACCCATGGACTACACCTACCCCCCTGGATGCACCCTCACACCCCTCCTTCCCTCTCCCATATGTTCACCCCTACCCCTTACCCACCGCCACCCGGTTTGTGGCCCTCACCCCTTTTGCATTGTATATATTTATACATAGTTTTGTTTATACTGTTACATTTGCTTTGTTATGCCTACTGTGGTGGTCTCTGATTTGCAGCAGGCTAATGGTGCTCAGCTGCAGTGGTGTGCATGGTGTCAGGGGTCGTTCTATCATGGGTGTGTGAGCCTGTAGGGGAGGTGAGTTTGGTGTGGGCGTAGCTCTCAGTCACTGTGTGTGGTTAGTGTGCTGTTCCCTCTGCACTGGATGACTGTGTGCAGTGGTACACGGTGCATGCACTGTGTCCATGGCGCCCCTGTCAGACCGTCCATGGCCTGTGCAGCTGCCACCCTTGCATGTCTGTGACCTGCACAGTCTGCTGGCATGTCAGTGGTGGCTGCCCATGCTGGACAGCCACTGTACCCAGCACAATGCCAGGTTGCCTCCTGTCACTGGTGTGGTGCATGTCTGCCTTGGGTGGCACTGTTGCCTCCGCTGTTGTTGTCCCACTTCGATGCTGTCACTTGTGTCTGTTGCAGGGGATGTGCTCCACTGTCTGTCACTTGTGCTCCAGCTGCATGCTGGTGGCATACGGTGTCGTGGTGCCTGCACAGGGTTGCTGGTACACCTGTGCCATGGAGGGGTTCTAGCTGTGTGTATACGGCTGCCATGGCCACATGCCAGGGGCTTGGTTGACCTGCTACTGCATCCCTGTGTTGGTGTGCCTTTGGGTATGGGTGGTTGTTTTTCTGTGCACTGTGTTGCATCCTGTGTGGTGCATGCTTCCATGCAACACTGTGGGTGTCTGCGCTGGCTGTTGTGGCCAGTGCTGGGATGGGGTGTGTCCTTGGGAGGGTGTGCAGGGTGCTGTACCACTGGTGGTGGGGTCTGGGGCATGCTCTGTTACGTGTGGGGAACCTCGTGTGCCGACGTATGATCGGTCTCACAGCTGTACCTGGGGGGGACTTGCTTGGAGGCACTGTGTATGCAGTCGTTGCATCACTGTCTGCTGCTGCTCACTGAAGGGTACTCATAGTGAGGCTGCCTTGCATGGTTCTGTGGTGCAGAGGGTTGCATTGTCACAGTGGGGGTGGCGGTGGCATGCATGGGGTTTCTTGCACTGTTGGGCGCTACTCCTGGGCAGGGTGTATGGGGATCATGGTGCAGGGTATGCTCTACATTGGTGGGATGGTGTGGCACAGAGTGGACAGGTATCCATGTGTGATGGTCACAGCTTGCAAGGGGGTGCGCTGGGGCACCATGCCCCAGCAGTGGGTTTGTTGCTGGTGTCCCAGGGCCGGTGGTTCTTCCAGCTCTCCTCCAGTTGTGTAGTGCATGGGGTGTGGGGGGTGATGTCTGTTCTGCTGTGTGCTCCTCTGCCCATCGCTACCATGGGTGGTGGGCCCCTGCATCCTGTCCCTGCACATCCCTGGTTGTGCTGTTGCACTGCTGCCCTGCTCCATTGGGCATCCCTGGTTGTGCTAGTGCACATCTGACCTGTGCCACTGCACATCCCTGGTTGTGCTATGGAGCAGTTGGTGCGATATTCAGTCATGTGCTGCAGGCACATCTTGACCTGCGCAGTGTTTGATATCACGCGTGTTGCGCATGGGCGCAGTGGACTTGCGCCTGCACCTGCTATTGCACAACTTTGTGGCACAGTTTGAATATCTGGGCCTGGGTGTACAAATACGGTAAAATTATAACATTTTGACTCCAACCTTTCAACATAGCCATTTTTCCCACACCACCTCATAAATGTGATATGTCATTTTTAAAATCCTGGACAAAATGGGTTTTTGCACCTCTGGTGCAAAATGACATTTTGGCCAATATACTATAAATGGCACATGTCATGTCTATAAGGTGAATCCTAAAACAAGTAGCTTTAAAATTTGAGGTCAGAATTGCAAAAAAACAAAAATTGCTTAACAAGCAGCCAACGTTCGGCATGGACAAATGCTTGTTTAAACTTGCTACTTTCATCATCCATGTCACAATATGTTTTAGTGGGGTTCCGTGATGTTACCTGTAAAGGCATTCTACATTTAAAATCTCCTCCAATTAGCATGGTTTTATTTGTATTCAGAAAAGGCCTTATTTGCAAAAATGAAGAAATCCTGGAAGCTTTTCTTGGGGGCGCACATAAATACACAGAAACCTAAAAGAGGCATCACAGTAGTCAGCATCAACCATCAAAACTCTCCAGGAGAAATTCCAACAATATGTCTCACTGGATAACCATATCCTCTAAACAGAATTCCCATCCCATCACATGTGTCTACCCCTTGTGATCAAACTGATGTTCCTGAAATCCATTGTTTACTGGCCTACTGTACTTCAAAATGTGTTTTTACTCTTGTATCTTAAAGGAAGAACACATTTCCAAGTTGAATGTCTAATAATGGTTCCATGTCATAATGGGGATGGCCGAACGGTGATCACCATTTGGGTGAGTGTACATCACTGAAAATAAGTAACGGCAACGTACCCTTGTGGCAACTACAAAACCAGCAACAGGATTACATAATATACAGAGGGCTGCCCCCACACCCTCTAATTAAAGATTCTCAACTCCAATATTGTGCATGTCGGGGGGGTGTAAAACTTAACAAAAATAAAAAAACGGCCCCCATGCAAAAAGCAATCCCGCCCTAGAACCAAACCCAGCACCCTCCCAATCCTAGCCTGCCACCCTACCCACCAAGCCACATGGCCAACTCGGCAATCTACCACCACACTATGTCCCACATAACCTCCTTCACCTTCCGCCCATCACACATGTGATCCCCCTCCCACACACGTGTATACATATACATATCCTGTCACAGTATTCACCCACCCTGGTATCCTGTCGCTACCCTGCCAGGTAGCCCAAAACACAGGCGCCATGATTGAGTCGCCCTTTTTGCAGTCGCTCGATCACAATCGCAGTGTTCACAGGATACCCTAATAATGAGTTGTTCTTTTCTTAAATGATTTAATACTATTTACATTAAAAAGCAACTCTCTGTTATAATAAAAATCTTTAAAACACTTGTTTTTCATCAGTTATGTTTGAACTTTATTATTTTCTTGTGATTTTTTTTTTTTGTTTCCCCTGCTGTTGGTCTACTAAATATTGTAGATAATGCAGTACTTATTTCACTGAGTCTTTCAAAATGTATCAGACTCTCCTCTGCTAACCACACGGTTTCTGTTTGTGACATCAAAGTCAGTTGTCGTGGTGAGCAATATGATGTCATAAACAAAGGCACCGTGAGGTTAACAGGGGAGAGGCAAATGAATTTCAAATGTTTTCTACATAGACTTTTTAGGTGGACCACTAAGATGTGCTGAAAATCTAGGAAAGGAAGATTGAAAATGAAAACAATGTATTCTGTAGTAAATTGTAACAGCTGAAACATCTTATTTATGTAAGCACATGCTGAAGTGCAGAGTTGCTCTTTAAGGGATACTGTAGTTAAAGTGTTTCCCAGACACATGCGGTAGGGTATTTAGATGTTACCAAAGTCATGTCTTTCTTGTGACAGATCTTGGTCTACTCCTCACTCTGTTGGCTGCTGAAGATTCCAATGCTGATCCCACTGTAGCTGATGAAAAATCCTTGGGGGAGGAAGATATGGAGGCCTCTGAATCTTCCTTCTCTTCCTTAGTGTTTCTCCATTGCCTTTTTTTTCTTGTAGGACCGCAAATCTATTACTCAGGGCTTCCTGTCCAGGAGGCCTAGGCTTAACTCTTTTTGTGCAACTTCTTTTCCCTGGGCCTCACATCATTCATTTCTTCATCCTGAGGAGGGGAAGGGGCATCTGTGTAATATCTGCTGTATTCTTCTTTCTCACCTCTATATTCTTGGATGAGGCCTGAGGTATAGGGGTAACTGCTTGTCTCACATCTTTTGTTCCCTTATCTACCTGAGGGGACCTGGAGGTGGGGGAGGGCTGTGGCCCTTCTCCAGAATGCCTGAGCATGGAGGGTACTTCTGGTTCTGTTACTGCTTGGCCATCTGTCTGCAGGATATGGGGGGGAGGGATCATGTTCCTTCTCTGTCTCACATACTTCTGGTTCTGTTACTGCTAGGCCATCTGTCTGCAGGATATTGAAAGGGGGGGGATCGTGTTCCTTCTCTGTCCCACATACTTCTGGTTGTTCCTCCTCCAGAGTTGAAAGATGGAAGGAAGTTCTGGAGCAACCTGGAAAGACAGGAAGACATTCTGGAGCAACCTTATGGAAGTAACTGGGAAAGACCCCAAAGTAACAACCTCAATGCTCAACATAGATGGTTCCATCACCTTGGATCATGTAACCATAGCTAATGCATTTAATGCTACTTTCATGGACCTTAGTCATGTGCTACCCCCAAACTTCTTTGACTCTGCCTCTGACACAGTACTCTTTGATAAAACAGGAATGATACAGTGGCAATCACTGTTCTATTTCAAAGCTATTACTGGAGATCTAGCCAAAAAACACTTACTTAAAGTGCTCGGGAGGTCCAGATATAGTGGAGATTCCCTAGATCTGAAACATCTTGCCCTCACTATTGACGAAGACTTGTCCCCCCCCAACCAAAATTCTCAACTGTTCCCTCATGCTTTCCCAGTTTCCCCTAAAATGGAAATCTGCAGTGGTGACTCCAATACACAAAAGTGGCGACAAGACTCTACCTAGCAACTATAGGCCTATCTCCATCCTTCCCCACTTCTCCAAAGCATTGGAACGGATAGTTGCTGATCAGCTGGTGGAGTACCTGGAAAAATATATAATCTGCAATGTCCTCAGCAACATGGCTTTCGAAAAGGGCAAAGCACCCCCATTGCTGTCCTCGAATTCACAACCTACATCCACTATGTCCTTGATCACGGCCAATTGGGCGTCGCCACTTTCCTCAACCTGACCAAGGCATTTGACACTGTTAGCCACTCCTTGCTGATTGAATAATTATCTCTCTTAAGACTTTCAATTGACACTATTCACTGGTTTCAAAGCTACCTCAGTGACCACACCCAACAGGTTAGGATTGGTGAATCCCTCTCAACCACACTTCTGGTCTGTTCTGGAGTTCCTCAAGGATCTATCTTGGGTCCCTTGCTATTTGGCATCTTTTTGAACAAGCTCCCTCCCTCCTGCCATGATAGAATTCTTCTGTATGTGGACAATGTAGTAATCTACACGTGCAACTCAGATCCCTCCCTCCTATAGCTTCAGCTGCAGAAAAGTTTTGTGGAAGTTGAGGCCTGGTTTAGATCACATAAACTCATCCTAAATTACAAGAATACAAAAACAATGCTGTTCCATGGAACCCACAACAAGCATAAAGACAACAGCTAATAATCAGCAACAGTGCAGGCATTGCGTTGGAGGAGGTGTACCTATTTAAATGCCTGGGTGTGACCCCTGAATGCACTCTATCGTATACCAAACATATTGATAACATTGTTAAAGCTGTGAATACCTGCATTGAGCTGTTATACAACCATAAGCACTGTCTGATGGCTGAAGCCCTAAATCTTGCTATTCAGAGCTCAGTAATCTCAATAATTGATTATGGGCTTGTGATCTATGGATCAGCCACTGACACTGCACTGCGGTGCATAGCCTTAGCCCTTAACAAGGCTTGTCGGCTCCTTACCTCAGCTGCACACCTTTCTCACACATGTGATATTTACAAGCAGGCAAATTGGCTTCCGCTAATGGGCAGACTAAAGTACCAGACCTGCATCCTAGCAAACAGGACCTCGCTTGATCTCTTGCCCCCAGGGGTTCAGACTATACTGACCCCTCACTGCGTCTCCCACCTAACCAGAAGTTCAGAAAGTGTAACATTTTCCGTACCTCGCTGCCGGACTACACAAGGACAGTGCTCCTACAAAGTTAGAGCCTTGAACTGGTTCAACTCTCTTCCATTGGAAGTCACTAACACTGCCATGCTTGGCGCTTTTAAGCGCAAACTACGCCAGCATCTTGTGGCTAGTGCATCCTGTGATTGCTTCATATAAACTGTTTGAGGTCTGCTCCCCTCCTTGCTTCCCCTCTCACCCTCACATGCCACCCTGTCACCTCCCCTCCCCCCATCGCACAATATCTACCCCATCATTGTCGCTTGCTCTCTAGTTATCTTAGCCCTCCTTTATATCTATCCCTCTCCCTCTGGACTTCTACGCTAATTGTCTTTCCCTTCCTCTACCTCTAACTCCTTGCACCCCTACCATGCATATCCTCTCTCTACCAGTCCCTTCTCAATTGCCCCATCCCCCTAACTTCCCCATTTCCCCTCCTACTCTTTCTCCCTCTCCCTCTATCCCTGTCTACCCCATATCTACACCCTGCTCCTCCACTCTCTTTCCCCATGTACCCTCTTATTTTCCCCTTCTCCTCCTTGACATGTTCTCTGAGCTGCTTTCCACTGCCCTTCTTTACTTTAGTAACCAACGCTGCTCTTGCCTCTGCTCTAACTTCTCAGGCAATTTCCCTAGCCATACATTGTACAATGGCTGGTGTAACAGGTAGTCTGATAGCCACAGTCGTGGTTCTCTGACGAACCCAACCTGCCAGATTGCCATCTGCAGTCCAGGTCTGAAGCCACCAGTCCCTCACAGAAGATCAGGTAGTCTGGAAGCCACAGCCATGGTTTTCTGACGAACCTGACCTGCAAGACTGCCAACCACAGTCCAGATCTGAAGCCACCAGCCCCTCACAGAAGATCATGTAATCTGGAAGCCACAGCCATGGTTCTCTGACGAACCCGACCTGCCAGACTGCCATCCGCAGTCCTGGTCTGAAGTCACCAGCCCCTCACAGAAGCTCAGGTAGTCTGAGAGCCACAGTCATGGTTCTCCGATAAACCTGACCTGCCAGACCGCCATCCACAGTCCTGGTCTGAAGCTACCAGCCCTCACAGAAGCTCAGTTAATCTGGAAGCCACAGCCATGGTTCTCCGACGAACCCGACCTGACAGACTGCCATCCGAAGTCCAGGTCTGAAGCCACCAGCCCCTCACAGAAGCTCAGGTACAAACTTGCCCTCAGGGACTGATTACCTCCAGGAAGGGAGCCCTAGCTCACTGATTTTTCTTTTTTAAATGAGGACAGTGGTCTCTGGGTTTAAATCCAGAGTCTGTTACTGCTGTGACTCACTGGCTGCAGTCAGCCCCAGGAGCACTCCGATTGGCTTCATACAGCTCTACACTATTAATGCTTGAATTATATTGTACTAGATTATGATTTCTGTTAAAACTGTCTTGCTAGTATTTTATAGTTGAAGTTTGCTGATTTAATCTAAATGCCTATGGTGTGTTCCCTCATAAGACCCAGTAGCGATCTCAGCTCAGGCCTTTGAACACCCCCCTTCACCTTTTTACTCTAGTATTGTGTATTAAATTGCCCTGTTCTTGCTCTCTCAGACTTTGTGGCACCTTGCCTAACATTTTGGTCTGCAACACCCCCCACCCCCCCCGGTTTAAGCCATTTTGCATTTCTTTTTAGTGCCACAAGCAGCCCCACCCCCACCTTTCTTATTTAATTCCCCTCTGTCCTTCTCTTTTCAGGTAGTCTGAGAGCCACAGCCGTGGTTCTCTGATGAACCCGACCCTGCCAGACTGCCATCCGCAGTCCAGGTCTGAAGCCACCAACACCTCATAGAAGCTCAGGTATGGACTTGCCCTCAGGGACTGATTACCTCCAAGAAGGGAGCACTAGCTGCCTGATTTTTTGCACCTCCCTACCCATACAGGGTTTGCCCCCCTATATCCCCAGTAGTAATGCCACTTGGTGCCATGTGGCAAGGGTTTTAGTAACTGCATCCTTAGGACAGCACTGTGTAAATAGAAGGGCCCAGCACACTCGTTCTGTCATTCCAAGCTGTCGTGGAAGAATTAGAGCTTTCAAATTATCTCTGGCTGTCCTAAAGAAAATTGTGTTTCTCCTCCTATTGTGCTCAGGCAATGTTGAACTTAACCCTGGTCTTACAGAAGCCTTGTCATCTCCGTCCGACCTTACAAGGCTTAGAGGAATGAGCACGTTAATGTTTGTAGTCTCTTAAAAAAGCTTACATTGATCCAGACCTGGGTCATTCATACCAAACCAGATGTGCTGGTAGTCTCGGAATCCTGGCTCAGATCTTCTACCCCTGACAGGGAGGTTAACATCCATAACTATTGGCTTTTCAGAGCTGACAGGCAGACTAGGGGTGGTAGGGTAGCTATTTATGTCAAGGACAAATATACGGTCACTACCATTGACTCCTCCTCTATCGCAAGTGGCTTTGAACGTCTGTCCCTTAAGGTTGAAACATCACGCTCAATGGCTATCAGTGTTTTAGGGTGTTACAGGCCTCCATCTGCTGGGTCCCAGCTTCTGTCTCACCTATCCACTATTATGGGACATGAGGCACTTGAAACTATTATTCTAGGGGATCTCAATTATGACTAGTTATCCAAGGCTTCCTTACCCCTCAAATCCTTCTGTGACTCTCTTGGGCTCACACAACTCATTGAAGAACCTATGCGTCCTAACAAGAAAAACCCCAAGAATAGCACCCCATTGGATGTCTTTCTTACAAGCAAGCCACAGTCCTTTTCCTACACTGGAATATTTTTCTCGGATGTCAGTGATCACTTCTTCATTGCCAGTGTAAGACCTGACTCCAATCCCCCCTTTACATCTAAGTTCTCCACCAGAAGGTCCAGACGCAACTTTGACCCATTTGCCTACATTGATGAGCTAAAATCGTCTGTACATTGACAGAACTTTTACCTAGCCAAATCAGTCAGTATGACATATGACATTTTTCATGAAATAGTGCCCTGTGCCATAAGTAAACATGCTCCCTTGGTAAAGGTCTGCAGACCAGGGTCTGGCCCTTGTCTCTGAACCCACATTACTGTCAGGAAACCTGAAAACAATCAAAAACTGAGATTGCCCTCAGAAGGCTGGGAAGTCCCACCATTAGGACATAATCTCCATTCTGAGCTTGACTGTGCCTAGGTGTAGTTACATTTTGTCCATAGCCAAGAGCCTGTTCATACAGCTGGAAAATGTACTTCCTCGAAAATCATCTCTGACAATGTTACTAACAATGATAGCAAGGAGGTTCTCCAGGCCTTCTACAACCACTTTGCTACAGCAGGCCTAGCATTCAACAATTTACCAGCATCCGTGTTACATTCTCAGGTTAGTGCACAGAGTCCTGAACCTAGCACCGTTAATGCGGTCTTCTCATTCCTTCCTGCTTCGTTGAAAGAGATCGAAGACCTCCTTCTACAGTTGGATACCAAGAAAAGCACTGGTGCTGACTCTCTCGACCCCTACTTCTTAAAGACTGCATACCATGTCCTAGCTGTACCAATCACACATCTATTTAACTTGTCCTTGTCCCAGGGGACTCTTCCACATCTATGGAAAATTGCCTATGTCATTCCTCTGTTTAAATCAGGGGATCCCTGCGACCTAAATAATTACAGGCCGATATCTCTCCTACCAATAGTGTCTAAACTGCTGGAAAAAATTGTGAATGCTCAGTTGAGAACCTACCTAGACAACAAGAACCTTCTAAACCCTATTCAGTCTGGTTTCAGAGCCAAGCACAGTACCATTACGACTCTGGCCAAAGTGACTGATGACTGGCACCGACAGCTGGAAAACAAAAATAAATGTTATGTGCCATGTTCCTGGACCTTAGCAAGGCCTTTGACACTGTCAACCACTGCCTTCTTCTTTCCACCCTAAAAGTGATAGGTCTGGACCTGACCTCTCTGTGCTGGTTCAATAATTACCTTACAGATAGGCTTCAGCAGGTCAAGACCGAGGGGAGCTCTCTCCACCCAAACCACTAAAAAGAGGCATTCCACAGGGATCCATCCTGGGACCTCTGTTGTTTGCCATTTATATAAACAATATTGATGTTGACATCAAGAAGGCCAATATTCACCTTTTTCGCTGATGATATGGTGTTGAACCTATGCTGCCCAACTCCGGAAGCCGCCTGTGGAGATTTATAAACAGAATTCATCTTGTTGCAGAATCATTTCCAGAATAAAAAACTCTTACTCAATGCCAAAAAAACAAAAGCTATGCTGTTCTCTCCGGCTACTCATTTGGCAAACCCTGCTATCTCTGGCTCCTTACCTCCCATAAACACTTTACTAGGAGAGAGGTTGGAATTTGTTATGAAATTCAAGTACCTAGGGGTCTGGCTAGACCACAGAGTCTCCTTCATGGAACATGTCGAGGATCTGCTGAAAAAGTTGAGGCAGAGGCTTGGTCTCTTCCTTAGAATAAACTGCCTCCTGACCAAAGATGCCAAGATGCAGTTAGTTCAATCCATGTTTCTATCCCTAATTGATTATGCCAGTTTCATTTACAGTCAGTGTAATGCCTCCTGTCTTATTAAACTGGACACCTTATACCACAGATCCTTGAGATTCATAACTGGTCTACCTATCACCACCCACCACTGCTCCTTATATGCAGCTGTGAGGTGGACCTCCCTTAAGTACAGAAGGAATAGAAATGTGGCTTTCTGAACTTACAGAGCTATTGCCAACAAATTACCCCAATACATATCTGACTGTTTGCCGTTATACATGGTAGGCAACTACGCACTGAGAAGCTATTCTCTGCTTCTACTGAAGGTACCTAGGGCCAATATACGCTTTGGGAGACCGGCCATAGGCTTTGTGTTGCCTTCACTCTGGAACAAATTACAGAAATCTATGAAACCGAGTCTCCCTGTTAGTCTTACCACCTTCAACACCTTGCATGCCAAGGCTGTTAAGGAGCTATGCAGTTGTTTCCAGCTCACTTAGTGTGCTAGGGTGCCTACTGCTTACCTGCCCAAAACATCTTCACCTAACCTGGCCCCTTGATTGTCTCCACCTATACCCCCCTTTTTTCTGTTAATCCACTACCTTTCTTACCCTCAGACTCCTAACATATATGTCCCTAGCCCATCTACCCTAGCACCCCTCCTAGAACAGCTCCAGTCCTGTACCCCTCCCCCCATATCTGCCCCTTAAGTTTGTGTATGTCCTGACCAATGATATGCCATGCTGTTTGTAAATGTTTTAATATGCTGGCTGTTTCAGAATGTTTTAATTCCCCTTCTCATACCATTCTCCCTAACCTTATTAACCCTATACCTGAAACACTTGTTATTGCTCTGTATATTTTGTTTTCTATTTCTGTATACTTATGTCTATCTATTATTTGTACATAAAAGTGTTATTCTTGACCGAGTGTAATGCAGGTCCACCTTGTAAACGAGCCTGCTCAATGGTGTTCGCCTGGATAAATAAAGACTTGATTGACTGATTGATTGATAACTGTCCTGTTAAATTATTTGCTTTACAAACCTAGACAATGCTAGTGGCTGCCCCTTTATGTATATCTTACTGGATGTTGTGTTGCATTTATGTGTTTTTTTTTCTACTTGTCCTTGTTACATGATGCGGAGTCTTTGTAAAAGAGCCCCTGGCTCAAAGGTGTTCCCCGAAATCTCAGTGAAATAAACTAAATAAAGAGTGCTCTGTTCTGCTCAGGTGGCATTTGCTCTTGCAGCAGATCTGCAGATTGACTCGTGTTGCTGCCCTTTAGAAATGATTCATTCGTATTAATTGTTTCTTCCCTATTGTGTGAGGCCCAGGGCCACTGACAGAAGGAATGTCCCTGTTCCTCGCACAAATTTACAGCAAAACCAGTTTGGATACTGTGGACCTTCTGTCCATATTCAAAACAAAGACTGTACCTTAGTTCGTCACCTACAACGCTTAAGTGGGATCTTTCTCAACATTTGTGACAAATAAGACATGACATGGGTTGGCCTGGATGAAAACACAGACTGCTGTCTTTAACTGGATAAAAGCTGCTGGATAGATGTTGTACCCTAGTATATGTGTCATGCAGCTTGACTTTAAAGGGGCACTGGCAACCCGCTTAGGCCTCAGACAGTCCCTAGTTTTTTTTTTTTTGTTTTTTTTAAGTTGTTGTTTAACCAGGTATAGCACACTAAGCTGAAAGCTTTTTTACAGGAGTGACCTGGGAGCACAAGGAGGTTAAGTGACTTGCTCAGGGTCTCAGGCATGCTGCAAGTGGAAGCTGTGGGATACAAACCCAGGTCTGGTCTGTTGGATGTCACCAGATTTGCAGCTCAGAGCCTTAGACCACTGCGTTATACTGCCTCCTAAACTTTAAAAAAATACATTGTATGGTTGCTCACACTCTGTAATATATGCTAATATAACTATTAGTTTGATTCTTTTTTCCTTTGTAAAACTGAAAAATAGACTGTGCACATACTGGTGTTATCACACCAAAATGTATTTGTTTACAGTCCTTAATCAACTCCCACTGCATCTTTCCTGAACTTGGGAACACCCCAACATAGCCACTCAAGATGCAGCGGGCGGGAAGGAGACTACTGCTCTTGAGTGGCTGTTCTATTTGGGGGTGTTCCTAATGTTCTGGAAGTATGCAGTAAGAGCAGATCAAGTATTTAGAACAAAACAAGATCAAGTATTTTAAACAAAACAAGGCTGGGTATAATTAAATAATTACCGTGCATTTCAGTTCTACTAAGACAGGAGGCCTATTAAGCAACCAATAACATCAATAAATTTTAGAGAAGGTAAGCAATCCAAAAAATGTGGGGTTCCATCTAGAAATAGTATGATGTAAAAAAGGTTGACAGTGTCCCTTTAAACTTCCACATTCCTATCCATGTCAGTTCAGAATATAAAATGGGGAATGACCTGTACAGTATCTCACATTTTTGCTTCAACCAGTTCATTATGTCAGTCACATTAACCCCTTCATTACAGCATAAAATTGTAATATTTTTAACAGTTGGTTTGGTTAGGGGGATGGCAAAAAAGGAGGCCCATAAAACTGTATCTTTCAACTTCTTATACTTCTCTCAGAATCTGTAAAGGGAATCTGCAGTTTTAAAACTGATATCCAGTACCTTGTATACCTCATATCATATCATATACCTGGTCCCCAGATATGTGGATTGGAGCATATAGCTCAGTGACAAAGAACCCCATTGAATTTTTTCACAATGTTCTGGCTATGTGTACTCTATCTGGAGTATTATCAGAGCCACTAACATACAATAACTCAAACATATAGCGTTTCTCCCTTGGCTGGTTCTTCTGAGTCTGAAATGTCTGCCATTTGAAATGCTCTCTCTCTCTCTCCCCCCACCAGGTGCTCTGGGTGACCCTCCCAGGCTGCCCTAGTGCCTCAAGCTTTCAGTCTATGACTGTATTGGTTTATATAGGCCATCTTTTCTGTGCCTTTGGGGCCTTCCCTCCTTGGGGGTCTTGATACATTTGGACCTGAGAGTCTCCCCTTCAGGGCATCAATGTCTGGGCTCCCTGCCCTGGCGGGAGAAGGGGGGGAGGTAACAGGATGGGCAGCTTTGGGTTAACTTGCACAGGCTACAGTCTGTTAGACTGGGTAGAAAGATCAAAGGGAACTTAGGACTCCTGCGGTATATTTGTCTCATTTTGCCTCTCTGAAAAGAACAGTTACATAAGAAATTACCATAACAGTCGATTTTCAAGAGACTCTCTTTTCATCAGGCACACCTATGGAATATACAGTATAGCTGCCAAGCACTAGGACCACATAGAGCTTTGCAAGCAATCAGCCAGAGACCTCGCGCCCGACATCAGGCGTCGGTGTATACATAATGATGGGTGGCCCAGGAGGTCTCTCGTGTCCTCAGTTCCCCACTGCAGATCATGCTTGGAGCATCTCCCTGTAGAGAACCAGGAGAGCTCTCCTCATACCAGATGAGACAGGAGGAGGGAAAATGTAGCAATGGAGACAGCAGCACAAGCATCCTTTGTCACAAACCCAAAAGGGGGAAGGAAGGGAAGGTGGGACAACATGGCCTGATGAAAGAGATTCTCTCAAAGATCTGATGTTATAGTAAGTTCTTATGTAACTGTTCTATCTTCTTTGAGGATATCTCTTTCATCAGGCCACACCTTTGGAATTGATCCCAAGCAGTACCAAAAGCTAACAGTCTGGGAGGCTGGAGCCTCTAGGCTTATGATAACAGGTCTTGTAGCACAGCTAGGCCAAACCCAGCTCGTCTATGAGAGACAATGTTCAAACTGTAGTGCTTAGTTAAGGTGTTGACAGTACTGTACTCAAGGTGAAAGCTATACAGATCTCTGCATTGGAAACATTCGAAAAAAGCTACAGAAATAGTCATGCTTCTGGTGAAATGACCACGAACCACACCAGGAAATTTCTTACTGTACTTCCTATAATAGAATGTAATACAGTGTGCTAGCTATTTGGACAAGCGCTATTTAGAAAATGGAGTGCCCTCTTTTCCAGGAACAAATGAAACAAAAAGCTGTGAGGACTTTTTGCAGTCTCTTTTTACGGCGTGCATAGTGCCTGAGTATTCTGTACACATCTAAGGTATAGAACAATGCTTCCCCTGGATTGGAATGCTCTGGGTAATATGCTTGGAGGCAGATGGTTTGATTTAAAGCAAACTCAGGCACCACCTTTGGTAGAAACTTAGGATTAGTATGCAAAGACAGTCATTGTGAAAACTCAGATAAGGAGGCTCACACATTTGAGTCTGTAGCTCTGAAATCCTTTGAGCAGAAGTCATTGCAACTAAAAATAACACTTTTAAAGAGAGAAAGTATAAGCCACAAGTTGTGGCTGGCTCAAAGGAGCCAAAGTCAGCTTTTTCAAAACAAAATTCAGGTCCCAAGCCAGAAACATAGCAGGTGACACTTGGCTCCTATACATCGAGCAGTACAACGCTCTGCTGTGGCATGCCTCATGGAGCAATTCTGGCTCCCATATTATTTGCTGCATACATGTTGCTGCTGGGGGAGATCATTAGGTGCTATAATCTGGTGTTTTATTGCTACGTTGATGACAACCAGCTGTGTGTGTGTTCTATGCCCCCGATGATAGTGTTGTTGTCCTAGAACTGAGCGAGTGCCTTACAGATATCCAAGATTGGATGCCAGCTAGCTGTCTAAGGCTCAATCCATCCAAAATACAGGTGTTACTGGTGGAGCTGGGCCAGTCAGGCTCTGCATCAACTAGTGGTAGCGCAGTCATTCCTCTCTTGGATGGCATGGCCCTCTATGCCGCAGATAGAGCGAAGAATCTGTGGCTCATTGTGGACTCCAAGCTGACTCTGAAGTTGCAGGTATTGGCTGTTGCCCAGAGTAGCTTTTACCATCTTCGTAACATTGTCCGGAGCAAGCTCTTTCTTGAACCGACTGATTTGGCAACACTAATGAATGCCTTAGTCTCATCTAGGTTGGATTACTGTAATGCTCTCTTCCTTGGGATATCCACATGGCTAATGCGCTGCCTGCAGCTAGTTCAGAATGTGGCAGCTGGGTTGGTTGCTGGGACATCTCGATCCGAGCATATCACGCCAGTTCTCTGTGCTCTCCAGCCGCTGCCAGTCAGGTGGCACATTAGCTTCAAGGTTTGCTTTTTGACGTACAAGGCCCTGCACGGTCTGGGTGAGGGCTACCTGGAAGACCTTCTGGTGCCATTCACTCCTGGTCATTCCCTTCAGTCACTGGAGGCATACCTCTTGTCCATAGCCAGATATCAGCTAAAATCCTCGAGTGACAGGGCGTTTGGTGTAGCAGCCCTGATGCATTGGAATGCCTTCCCCAGGAGGTGAGAGGCGATCCTTCATTGGCTGCTTTTAAAAGATCTTTGAAAACCCACTTTCTTAATTTATGTTTTGGCCTGGATTCTTGATTTTGTATATTTCATATGTAACCCCCCTGCAAATGGGGGTTCCCAAAAGACTTCCAGGAGCTTGCTTGAATACTCCAAGCCTGAATGGTGTTTGGCGTTTAAGCCATTTATCTGTGAGTGTTTTTAGAGCCTCTGGTACTGTCTCTTTAAGAGCTGTCTGCTTGCAGACATAATTAGTTTGTATGGGGGTACTGTGTGTTTCTCTGCTTGAGTACCACTCGAGCTGCTGCCAATTCACTCCATTTTTGCAGTCACTAGGAGTGCAAAGGGAACCTATCTGAAAGATGTAACTGTTTGCCAGAAATCATTTAGAGTAATAATGAAAATACAGTTTGTCTAACCTGCTTTCTTTGCATTCAGAACTGTGTTTGCCTAGTTCCCCATTCTAGTTTTGAACTGCTGAACTGGACCAATCAATGTGGTTAAGGTAGCTCTAAAATGGTGCCTTGGACGAATCAGAACTTGGACTCATAATCTGAGCCAGCCACAAGAGGATTGTATGGGCGGTGACTCTGGGAGATGTAGTTTGGACTTGGCGCCTTTTTGGACCAACAGGGGCAGTCTATTGTGGTGACAGCCAATCCAGCCAAGAACTGGGAGGAACTCAAAGGAAGTGCCCAGTTTTGTCTGCTGGAGTTTCAGTTGAGCTTTGGCAGTTAAGAGGGAAGGAGCCCTGTGCTTTTTCGGTGTGCAGTTTTAGTTGGGAAACGCGTGTAAGGCCCCGAGTTCCGGTCTGCAGCTTGTGTAACTGCTTGTTAGGACTGAATCCATCCTGTGAAGAGAATCAACGGATATCTGAAGAGTAGAAACCAGGCTCACCCTGTAGAAGACTGGAGAAATTGCTGAATTGCTCTTGGTCTGTCAGGAACTGAATCTGCTGTGTGTTCTTCTGGGTATTGTGCAGTAATTGCGATCGGGATAGAGAAGCAGCCTGCCTGGTATAGTACTTTCTTTTTACCATATAAATATGTGAGGAGGCTTGTGTAGCTCAAGTGAATCCTGCTGCCATTAAAGGACTTTTGTCTGTTACTGTTTACCATATAAATGTTTGAGGAGGCTTGTGTAGCTCAAGTGAATCCTGCTACCATTAAAGGACTTTTGCCTGTTACTGTTTACCATATAAATGTGTGAGGAGGCTTGTGTAGTTCAAGTGAATCCTGCTGCCATTAAAGGACTTTTGCCTGTTACAGTTTGTCATATAAATGTGTGAGGAGTCTCGTGGAGCTCAAGAGTAGCCCTGCTGACGTTGAAGGACCCTATCTTGTTTGGAGGTCATGAGTACTAATTCAGGGTCGCTCCCTGTTGAATTGCCACATTGAATCCAAATGGAATTACTGTACTGCTGACTGTTTAACTAATTTTTCTTTTCTCTGTGTGAAAGGGCCCCTACCAGCTGCCATGGTTTGGACTAGCCACTAGGGCTTGGGTATCCAGGGACAGTAACTGGTAGGGATAGGCCTGTGCACAGAGCCATAGGTAGATGAGTAAAGTGATAAGCTAATTAACCTGATTTCCCCCTGTCCTTGTTATATCCCCCTAAATAAATCAGAGCTGCTTGTTTCAGCAAAGTTATACTGCCTGAGGTATTTGTCTATGTTAAAGTATTGTACTGTGATTGTTGCACTGAATCTTCTTATTTTACAGGGGTCCCAGTGCCTGAACCAGTCCTGGGGTAAGTGTATACTGTGAAGGTAATTCTGATATACTGTGTGGGCCACTAGTGGGAAGAAAGGGGGGTTGCAGTGTCCCAGAGGGCTGTGACCAAGTTAGTTTAACTATTGCAAACCCTGACCTCAGGGTGGAGGCACCCGCCATCAGATCCAGGCCCCTCAACCTGTTAGTGGCAAATCAGGCAGGGGTAGTAGCCCCTGGGATAGCGCCATCTAGGGGTTACACATAGTTTTGTTCTTTAATGAATGTTTTGTTTGTTATTTATTGTAAGGCATTCAGAGCATAAGGGATTGGGCGCCACACAAATAAAATTGCCATTGCTGTTATAAGACACAGGTCATCAGCATAAGCAATTGCTTTCAACTGACTACCTCCGGGGGGTGCTGTAGTGCAATAATATTACTATAGACAGCAGTGTGTTTAAGTAAAGGGTCTAAAGAACATATAATAATGGGCTACAGGGGCAGCCTTGTCTGACCCCAATTTTAACCGCAAAAGTAGACCCTCAAAATCCATTTACAGGCGGAGTAAAAGCTGCTTGATGACGCACAGCCTGAATCCTATAATACACTGAGATGGTATACCACATGCAGAGAAAAGACAAGCATGAGCGACTTTATCAAAGGCTTTGGCCTGCTCTAATGCCACTTAAATACCTTCCAACTTATTTTGCAAATGCAGTTCCATGATGTCACATGAAATATACAAATTCTCATAAATGGGATGTCGTGACACTGAGCAGGTTTGCAGTTAAACTTTTTTATTAATTTTTCATAAGATATACAGACAAACCTCTTACAGTACAGTACAATGTGAGGATTTTTTTTTTAAAGAAATTGAGGCAGCATATAATAGCAGGTTTGAGCAGGCTCAATCAGATGCTCACCTTGGCTGATCTTTTACACAGGAGTTTTGAAAGGATTTTATAATACTATTTTAAAATGCAAACTGGTCGCCAGTTTAGTATATCTGATTTGTCAGGTTTTTTATATAGAAGTATCAATAATGCCCCAACTACAAGAAGAAGAGGTTCCCGAATCCAAAAAGTACTGAATAAAAGGTATAACAAAGTCTAAGACTAAAGGAATTCTAAGAGTATGTCTTTAAGCAACTTATACAGTTTCACTGAACGCATAGTAAGAGTTGTAGAATCTCCCTGGTGTCATGGCTAACACTCCCCCATCAATAAAACAGGTCCATATAACCCACCCCCAGGACATACCTGGAAACAAGCTGTCACAGATGAGTACGCCTTTCCTAGTCAAAAGCTATAAATAATAAATTAGAACTATGTACATTAACATGAAACTAGGCCTATTATATCCCAATACTGCATCTGACAACACAACTCCCTGCTTGTGACATCACTAAGTGATGTGGAAATGATGACAGTGTCACAGACAGAGAGTTGTGCTGTCAGGTAAAGGTGATCAGCCAAAGCTAACGAAGCGAATAGTGTTGTGACTGAGGATGTCTCCTCCTTTAAATACTACAGGGTATGCTTGCAACTTGGGGCACTTAGCAGGAACAAAGCAAGTATCCTGCTTCCTCCCAGTAGAGAGATCATACCTGTCTTCAGTTATGGCAACATTGTATATAGTGCTGCTCCCATGTCCACCCTTGCCAGGCAGGATCCGCTCTTTCACTCCTGGCAATTTCCTCTGGATTGCCTCTCCAGAACTCACCTCTGTCCCTTGTATTCCTCCCTCTCCTTGTCCTCTCTTGATGCCAGGTGCCTGGCTCATTGTGCCACCTCAGTCTCCAAATTCAGGCCGGGCTCCCTGCCCCCCTACCTTTCCTCCCTCCTATCCTCCCCTCCTCCCACCTCCTACTCTCTTTGCAGCTCTGACACCCGCTCTCTCCCCCTTCCCCTTGCAAAATCCCCTGCTGGTAAAGCTGGGGTCTCCTTCCATTTTCCCAAACTTTGTAGCACCCTCTCCATTGCTATTTGTAATGTCCCCTGTTCCCTATCTCTAAAATCCCTTCTTTGTGACTTCACTGCTCAGTCCTGCAGTTGCCACTGATCCTAGACTAGTTCCACTCTTCCTCCCTCTGTATATACTTATACTCGCAATCTCCCTTCCCTCCCTCCCTTATTTTGCTGTCAGTTGTACTTTGCTGAACTGTTGCTATTGTTATGCTATGTTTTGCTATGTTTTGCACTACTTGAACACTGTGCTTCCTCTTAATTGTCTACTGCGTGTTTTTCATTATTGTTATTATAATTGTAACTTTATTGATGTAACTTATTACTGCACCCACCTCATCACCTTCCCCACAGGACACATCTGGAAATGAGCTACTAAGCTCAATATGTTTTCCCTGGTGAAACTCTTGGCACACATACATAGATACATCAATAAATGAATGAATAAAATAAATAAATAAACAAATAAACTGGAGGAAAGTGGTCTTTTTTTTTTTGCATCGACTCAAAACAGGGCATGGCTCCTAAGCCACCCTGATTCCACTGCTCCCCACTGTCCGTCATCTCCTCGGGCTTACCTGTACATCTGTTACTCCCCACAGATTTCCCTCCATGGTGGGATCGGGTAGGGGAGGGACATCCTTCCCAGAACCATTGTCTCAATCCAGTGATACCGACAGGTCATTCTGGTGATGCAGCGGGTGGAGTCACAGTGAGTGGGCATCATACACCCCCCGGTCATGCCGTTAATTTTCCTCCTGTATGCCGACCCTCAGTGGCAGCATACTTGGGTGATGCATCCGTACGGAGGTGCACATGCGTCCTGGGACCGCAACTCCCTCCCTCTTTCCTGCATGATGTCTGCTGCTTGGCACTCCCATGAGCTTCCACCAGGCCTCCACCTGGTGGCAGCCAAGAGCTGAGGCAGTCAGACACCCCAATTTGGGAGATGAGAACTGCCAGCCAGCAGCTCAGTCCTCTCCCAGCCCTGCCCCCAAACTGACCCTCCAGCAATTCGTACTTCTTCCTGAACCCGGGTCACTGGTGTGACAGGAGGTAAGGTGGTCATTGCCTTAGCCCTCCACACCACTGAGCCAGCCCTAGTGAATTTGTTTTTTAAAGTTTTAAAGAAAAATAGGGAGCTACAGTACTTTAAATACTACTGAAAGAAAAAATATGTAACATATGAGCTGAATTGTTTGTTGAAGTGTGTACATAGTTTCTATTGAGACACCAGGGTCTCTGTCACAGAAGTTACAAGATGAACTATTGCTAAAAGTATCTTCGTGCAGATAGAGAGGGAGGTGCAAGCTGAGGTAGGTGCTCAGTACCTGGTAGGGAGAGTGAATGAGTCTGACCAGGTTTTTGGTGTCAGCAGACATCTGGACAAAATGATTACTTGGGCAGGTGTACCATGGAAGGAGGACTTGGGCCTGGCAAGTGGGAAAAGGTGGGGTGCATTATTTATGTGAGCACTCCAAGGTGCATACATGCTTTATGGGGATAAATGCCTGCTAGAAATTGAGCTGAGAGTGCCAAATTCATCATACTGTTGTAACAAGTCAAACCTAGGTCTCTAGAAGGAGAACGCAATCAGAATTTGCTTTGCTCTCCTGGCACCTCTGATTTTAACCTTCAGAATGTCCTCCACGAGTTCTAAAATATTCCACCCCTGCTGCTTAATTTCTAGTTTCCATAACTGCTCTCATTTTAGCATATTATACAAATGGCTGTGCACTCGCAAATGGGATGTTCAGCCTCCATCTGACCCTGCTCGGAACTGATTAAGTTGTGCTGTTCCTTCCACAACAGCCCAGGCATCTCCCAACAGGTGACCACTCAATGATCCACATATTCTGACGAGGCTTGTAGTTAGAAACAGCATGATAACCTCTCTTCAGGCTAAGCATGATCTGTCCTGTAAAACACAGGCACAAGAAATTTCCAACCTCACAGAACTCCCTGAGGTGAAAACAGCTAGGTTAGTGGAACTGATTTTAATATTAGGTAAAACGTTTTCTCTGCTGTACAGAGGCGCAGATATTGAGCTGTAAAGCACTACATGTAGGGTTGCCTCTGTGTGCATACGTACGTGCGTGTGTGTGTGTGTAAGTATATATATATGTATATATATATATATATACATACACACACACACACACACATATGCTTTGGCTTGCAGTATGTACGTACGTACAGTATGTATGCATGTGAGCATATTTGGAATTGCATGTAGGTACCTGAATGCTTGCATCTGTGTGGTCTTTTTGGGAAAATAAATAAAATTGGGCTGGTAGTATAGTCTAGAGGTTAGGGTTATGAGCTATGAATGAGCTTGGTACATCCACCAGCCCTGGGTTTGTTTCCCACCACCTCCATTTGCTTACCGTATGACCCTGAGCAAGTCATGTAACCCCCCACAGCACTCTCGGGTTGCCCCTGAAAACAGGTCTTGCACCTAGTGAGCCTGACCTGATTGCCAAAATAAAAACAAAATGCTAAATAAATATACTTTCTTTTTCAATCAAGCTTTTTCTTGTTCCCTGACTTTCCCAATGGCACTCCACGGCCCTGGCACTGACATTGTTATGATCTCATGGGTCCTCCATCACTTAATTGGGACCACTATGCTGGTGGGTGATCTGCTACACTGGTTGTGCATGGGCCTGCAGGTGGCACCACTGCAGTGATGGACCAGGACTATTTCCACCCCCTTCCCAGTTTTCTCCCCAAGAGTGCCAGTATGCAGTCATGCGATGCTCCTGAATTCAAGAGGACATGATGATTGGCCACTTGCTCCTTGACAGCACTGAGAAGAGGACACTTGCCGGAAGTGGTGAATGAGAAGCTAAAACTCTTTTTGACTCTTTAAAAAATTCAGTTAAAATGCTTCTAAAGCTTTAAAAAAATCAAGACTTCAAAGGAAACTGTAATAACAGTATTTAATTTTTCTAAAGCTAAACAAAAAGCCACATGAAAAGGCAAAGCATAAGAAGCAAATTAAATTTCAGCATGAGGTCCTAAATAGCGCTGTCAGATACAGAAGTGTGCAATCCTAAATTATGGGGGAGTAAAGGCATAACAGTGGGACTCATCACTCACTTGTGTGCTGGGTGTTGGTGGTGGAAAGAAGGATGAAGGATTTAATATCAATTGAAATCAATAAAACTAATAAAAAGTGTTATCTTTTTAGTCAAACATAAAAGAAAATAGAAATATAATAGAGAAAAATAACTTGAAAGTAAAGGATGAGGTACGCTGACAGTGTTCTGGTTATGGAACAGAATACAAATATTACATTGTATTTGTTTATGTAAGGCAAAAGCAATACTTATATGTATATACAGTATCTTTAAATTATTTAAAGGCCAAGAATAATTGTGTAATTGTAAGTTGTGTCCAGTGAAGAACCCATGTAGTGTAATTGGCAAAACATTGGTGCTCAAAGCAATGATAAATGTTAAGAAGTTCATGGAGATTGTTTTCAGAAGGAGCACTCCCCCCCCACACACACCCTGGGTCTCTAAGTACACTTGTGGGGCAGCTCTGAACAACTGTAACTTAAAAATGCAGCACAGCTTAATTTCCTGTAGTGCAGATTTTTTTTTTTGGTACTTTCTGTCACTTATCCAGGCCCATGGTAGTGGTGGGTGTGGCCTGCCATGTTGGTTGTGCTTTGGCCTGTAGGTGGTGCTACTGCAATGGCAGACCAGGGATTTTTCCACTAGCACCTTGTTTTCTCCCCAAGGTTGCCAGTATGCAGTGATGTGCATGCATGCTTGTGGCAGCACGCATGCAGGCAATGGCACACATGCTTGCGGCGGCACATACGCATGCAGTGGCACACATGCATGTACACGGCACAAATGCACACGGTGGCACACATGCGTGCAGCTGCACACATGCTTGCAGCAGCACACACACATTGAGCCCACTAATAATCATATTTTCAACAGTTTTTGGTAGGACTCCGTGTTAAAATTATTGCGTGCTAGCAAAATATTCTTTATTTCAACTCAAGGGTGGCAGACTTGCAGCTCATTTCTTCTGAAACTCAGATTTTATTCATGCTCTGAGCATTATTCAAAGATGGACTACACATCAAAAAACACAAACTCAGACACTGTATATAATAAGCACATCCAGCTACACAATACATGTGGGAGCGAGTTAAAGAAAGATATGAAATAGGCTACCTTCTCATTCATCAAGAACCTACTGAAATATTCATTGCAAAGAATTGCTATGCATATAAGCATAAGTAAAGGTAGAAGCACAAACATAGAAACAATGAATTTGATGGCAGATAAGGACTGCTTGGCCCATCCAGTCTGCCCATTCCTCCCTACCTACATTATTACCGCAGACTCTGCCTGACCTACAGCTCTTTCTCCCTTCCCACCTTCCTTTCCAGAATCACAGAAATCTGACTGCAGAAACGGACCTCGTCGGACCATCAAATCTGCCCTCCTCCCCTCCCCATGACTCCCTTATGCTTATCCTCTGCATTCTTGAACCCCACCACTGTTTTCATCCCCACCACTTCACTGGAAAGTTGTTCCAGGAAGCCACCACTCTTTCTGTGAAGAAGTACTTCCTCACATCTCTCCTGAATCTATCCCCTCCAGCTTTATAGCATGTTCCCTTGTTCTTGGGCACATTTTCTTCTGAAAAATTCTTCCCTTGTGTACCTTATTTACCCCAAGAGGCAATTAAAGGTCTCTATCATATCTGCCCTCTCCCTCCTCTGTTCCAGGATGTACATATTGAGGTCCTTTAGTCTCTACTCATAGAGCTTTTGATGCACACCCTCCACCATTTTTGTTGCACTCCTCTGGACTGCCTCTACTCTGTCTATATCCTTCCGGAGACATGGTCTCTAGAACTGGACTACTCTAGGTGGGGTCTTACCAGCAGTCTATACAGAAGCAACACCACCTCCCTTTCTGTGCTGGTGATACCCCTCCCTGCTGTACCCCAGCATCCCACTTGCCCTCCCTACTGTCTTGTCACACTCCTGGCTACCATTAGGTTGTCTGATATGATTACCCCCAGTCTCTTTCCTGATTGGTGGTCAATACAATTCCACACATTTTGTGCTCCTCCTCTAGGTTTCTGTGCCCTAAGTGCATTGTTGTGCCCTTTTTCCCATTGAAACCCAGCTACATTACCCTTGACCACTAATCAAGTTTTCTCAGATCTCTGCTCATCCTTTCCACCACCCCAGAAAATCCACCCTATTGCAGATTTTGGTGTCATCCACAAAGGGGCAGACCTTCCCTTCCAGCTTCTCTGCAATATCACTTGTAAAGACACTAAACAGGACTGGTCCCAACACTGATCCCTGAGGCACCCAACTGGTCAACTTCCCTTCCTTGGAGTGAACTCCATTTACCACCACCCTTTGTCACCTATCTTCTAACCAATTTCTTATCCAGTTTACCACCTTTAGACCTACTCTTAAGCTACCCAGCTTGCTTACATGTCTCCTATGTTGAACGGTGTCAAAAGCATTACTGAAATCTTTCATTTTCATTTCTTTTCATTTTTAATTTTTGTACTGAAAGGCATGTAAGCAATACTGCCCATTTTCACAAGCGTTCAGTGACAGGACATCAGTGCATATATAAATTACAAACAGAAGTACAATGGTAAATTAATTGGGGTGAGCAGGATTGTACAGGAACTGATAGAAAGGGCAACAAAAATAATGAAAGTTTATTACACATCTCTAATAGGCAGTTGTTAGAAGTAAGAACACCATTGCTTTATTTACAAGCAAACGTTAGGACTAAGAACAGCATTGCTTTAAGTGCAGTAACAATGGAAATTGTCCAGAAGGTATTGCTTTAGTTGACATTTGAATAGACCAAGGGAGGTACACTGGGCAAGAGGGTGAGGCAGACTGTTGAGGAATTTTGTGCTGTTGCAGGAGAGGGAGTGCTGGCCTTTGGTGATGCGGCAGAAATAGACTATGAAGGTTTGATTGGAGGTGAGCCTAGTGGATTGGGAGTTTGTGTTCCACTGGAAAACAGAGATAATGCTATTAGCATGGTGGCAATGGTGGACTTTGTAGCAACAAGTTAGCATTTTACCATTGAGTCTGTCCTCAAGAAATATCCAGTTAACAGATTTATAAAGGTCACAGTGATGGGACGTCTAGGGAGTACAGTTATGAACCTGACAGTGTTATTATATGTTGCCCATAGCCTATTAGTGTTTTTTGAGAGGTGGATGGGGAGTAAACGATCGATCCGAAGTTGATAAGTGGCAATAGGAAACTGTTGGCCACCAGTGCCTTGGTTTGGGGTGTGAGGAATTGGCTAATGTGAAAGAGTGTCCCTAGCTGTTGGTGTACCTTTTTGATAAGTTGAGAGATGTGGTATTTGAAAGTGAGGTGAGGGTCAAGGTATACACCCAGGTATTTAAATTCTATGTATCTTTTCATTGGGTTACCATAGTTGTCAAATTGAGTGAAGTCGCAATCTAAAGGTTTCCTATTGCCAGAGAATACAATGGATTTTGTTTTCTTAGCGTTGAGGAATTTTCCATGGGAGGAAAACAAGGAGTACAGTTTGTTAAAATCATGCTGGAGTTTGAAGAGGGGGCTAAGGGAGACTTGTCTTTGCACAACAGAGCTTCATTGACAGCGACTAGGATTAAGTTTGTGTAATGGGAAATGTCAGGGAGGGAATTAATGGCGAGTGAGAAGAGCAAGGGGCCTAAGATGGATCCCTATGGAACCCAAATTTTATGAGTAGCAATCTGGAGTGTTGAGTGTTGATCACCTATCCGAGTTATGTGGGATCTTCTACTGAGAAAATGTCTGAACCAATTCAGTACATCCCAGAGAAGTTAAGGTGGGACAGCGTGTTGAGGAGCACCTGGTGATCAATGAGACTGAAGGCCTTGGTGAGGTCTACAAACACTGAGCTGGTATAGAGACCTTCATCGTTGGCCTTGTTGATAAAATTGGTGAGTTGAACAAGTGCCATCTCTGTATTGTGGCCTGCCCTAAAGCCATGCTGGGATTCTGTGAGTAGATCATAATTTTCAGAAAGTCAGAGGTTTAGTCGAGGATAATTTTTTCCAAGATTTTAGAGAGTGGAGCAAGTAGGGAGATAGGCCTGCAATTGCAGACATCATTTTTTGATCCAGATTTACGGAGGGGTTTTAAGATGGCAGTCGTCCATTTGGTGGGGAAGACACCTGTGCATAGTGAGTGGTTGAGGATATTGGTGAAGGGAGGGGCAATTTGTTTAGCAACTAGCTTCAGAATTCTGTAGTCAATGGTGTCAGATCCTAGGCTGAGTCTTGCATTGTTATTGTGAATGTAGTTGACCACCTGTGAGGGTGTGAGGTGGCGAAAGTAAAAAGCTGGGGTGGTTGAGGTTGAGAAGGACAGGTTAGTGGGGGGACAGGGGTTGTCATTAGAATTTATGCTAGTGTGTTGAGGGAGTGTGGATTTGTATTTGTATTTGTCAAGGTCTGCAAAGTGGGAGTTAAATAGGCTGGCAACTTCTAGGGGTTCATTAATGAGTATATCATCAATGTTAAGGGAAATTTGCTCATCCTTGGTTTCCCTCCTGAGTAAATAGTTTATGGTTTTCCAGGTGATCTTGGAATTGCCCCATGTGCTGAATTGTTTCTCTCTCAGGACATTAACTTTGGCTGTGCAGACAACTGATTTGCACTTGCTGCAAAGGTTTTGATATTGTTGTAGGAGGCAAGGGAGTCTACGTTTCTGGTAAGAAGACCAGGTCTTGTTTCTTTTTTGCATAAGTTTGAGGAGTTTAGTGGTGATCCATTAATTCCTGTGTGTCCTGACTCTAAGCCTTTTGAAAGAGATGAGGGAGTCACGTATGCTGGTGAAGGTTTTGCTAAGAGTCCAGGGCATTATCAATATTTTGGATGTTTCTGGTGAAGGACCAGTCTGTGGCTGAGATGACTTTAGCAAATTCTTCAGTGTTAAGTTTCTTTAATTGTCTGGATAGGATGTACTTTGGTTTACCTTTGAGAAGTCTGGCAGACCAGTGACAGTAGACTGCACTGTGGTCGCTAATGGAGTTGGGAAGGACTCCTGATAAGAGGGCCCGGTTGGGGCTAGTGACAATAATCCAGTCAAGGAGAAATTCATAGCTGGAGTTATAGTTTGTGGGGTGGTTGATGAGATAAAAATCTAAGTAGGCCATGTCCACCACTCCATTCTGATCTAGTTCCTTGGTCACCTAGTCAAAGAAATCTATCAGATTCATTTGACATAACCTCTCCACTGTGAAACATTGCTGCCTTGGGTCTTGTAACCCACTGGACTCAAGATATTCCAGAGTCCTTTCCAGTGAGCTGTTAAATAGAACTGTCCACCCCTGGGGCACCAGCAAAAAGGAAAAAATCATTGACTCCTGGCATGACACCCCTGCCCTACCACTGTCCTCCACTGCCTTACGTGTCCACTTAGGGGTTCTCCCTGGCCCCTGACCTGGGGCCAATCTGGGCTAGCCTACAGTTAATATTGGGGGAGGAAGTCCCCCTGGTGGCCCCACCTGGGGGGTAAGCCTGGATAAGGGGAGGACGCAGATGGGGCATGGGCAGACCTCCAAAGGGAGGACAAGGGGCCATGGCTCCAAACGAAAAAAAAAGAAAGAAAGAAAAATAGAACTGTCGGAGATGCAGCCAGTACCTCCCTGAGCTCCCTCAATACCCTTGAATGCACCCCATCTGGCCACATTGCTTTGTGAGTACCTTCAGAACTTTCACCTGTTAATATTGCATTTTCCTACTTTGGTGGCTTAATACTTCAGTCCTAACTGATACTTTAATCACAGTTTGTTTTTTTTGCAATGAAGATCACCTTTCTTACTTAAATGATATTTAACAACACTTGCACACAACTTTGTACTGACAATGTGGACCTTTGTCTGGCACTGTCAATACACTAAATGGCAAGCAGTCCCTGGAGTTGAGCAGCACAGCATACCTTACCCCGCCCTTGTGTTAAGCAGTCCTTCATATACAGTTGTGACCACTCTCTTGAAATCAAAAGCAATCAATTCCAGCTGACATAACTAGGAGTTGCATCTATTTCATGACTTGAAAATACCACCCAACATAACTAGGCATTCTATAAATGTTATGACTTTTGAAAATACCGCCCATTATGTTTTCCTGCCTTTACCAAATACACAAAAAATCATGATGAACCTACAAAAAGATAAAAAGAAGTGACCAGAAACTTCATGTTTGAAAGGCCAAATAACTTGTTCCACTCAGTGCTGTCTCTACTAAAATATATTTCAAAACTGCCTAACAATGTGCTGGCCTGATATTGTCAGTTTGTCACTCCCACTGACTGCCACAGGATTTTCTAAATACAGAGCAAGTCTGATATACCATAGGACCCCTTGGTATAAAGTACCTTGGGTTTGTGCTTGCTATATGTAAAGAAGCCAGACTAGACACTGTGGGCAGGATCTTCAAAATGTGGTGCGGGACTTGTGTCCAGCCCTGCCCCATGACACTTTGGTTCTGGCAGTGTGCCAAACCCTTACCCTGCAACTGCACCCAATTTTGCAATCTCTGGCACAGTTGTGACAATTTTCACGTATTACAGTAGTTGCACTAAATATTTGGTGCAAGCTCCATAAAACGGTCCCCAGGAGTACCGCAACATTGACCAGAAAAAGTTGGTCTACCTTGCAGCAATTGCTGCACGGGATAGAAAATCCTGATAGATCACCACAAGCCCATTCGTTGTATCATCAACATATTGTGGCTTGCGACGATCTAAAGGACGTATTTTTGAAGACTGGTGCAGGGCTTGCATCCAGCCCTGCTCCACAACACTTTGATTATGGTACTGTGCCAATCCCCTCACTGCAATTGCACCCAATTTTGCAATCTCGGGTGCAGCTGTGATAGTTTTCACAAGTTATGGCAGCTTGGGCCAAATATTTGACGCAAGCTCCGTAACATAGGCCTCCAAGAGTACCGCACGTTAGACCAAGAAAGGTTGGTCTAACTTGCAGCAATTGGCACATGGGATGGAAAATCCTGTTAGATTGCCATAATCCCCATGTGCCGTATCGTCCTCAATCACCTCAACTCAGGTTACACATTCAACAAACCAGCTGTTTCACCTACCGATATCAGTGGAACCAACCTGAAAAATTATGGATCAGCCGCCTACTGCACCACTGTTTCTTCTTCAGGCAGATCCATTTAAAACGGCACCACCTGTGGCTTCACCACTGATTCTCCTGCCTGAACTTCCATCAAAAATGTCACCAACAAGTACAACACTGGTGCCGCCTCTGGCAGCACCACTGATTCTTCTGCCTGAGCCTTCATCAAAAATGTCACCAGCAACCACAACACCAGTGCCACCTCTGGCAGCACCATTGATTCTCCGGCCTGAACCTCCATCAAAAACATCACCAACGACCACAACGCCAGTGCCACATCTGGCAGCACCACTGATTCTCATGCCTGAACCCCCATCAAAAACATCACCAACAACCACAACACCAGTGCCACATCTGGCAGCATCACTGATTCTCCAGCCTGAATCTCCATCAGAAATGTCACCAACAACTACAGCATCAGTTCCAACTCTGGCAGCAGGACTGATTCTCCTGCTTTCCATATGAAAACCATAAGTGACTACTGTAACAATTACAAAACAATAAGGGACTTCTCTTAGTGTGGACTCATGATTAAGTGCCATTTGGGAGAGCAAAAGCATAGGTTCCAGCACCTATGGGTGAGAGGGGGCAGCAACAACCCCACTTCTACCCATGAGCATTCAGTGTGCTCCTTTAATACACGCAAGGTCAGAAGGGAAGCAATCATGGTCTCTTTTGTTATTACTACACCCCCCCACACTTTTCCCCATATTCCGGCACCCATGGCAAAATGTCAGGGGATTAGACCCCTGCAGTGCATTGTGAGTGTTTTGTCTTAATAAAGCCCTTTTTATAGCTGAACCTTGGTCAGAGTATGACTATTGAATCAGCAAGGCTGCTTTAAGCCCGGATTTGGGTTTTGCTCACTGACTGCTATAACAGTACCAGGTCCAAGCATAGTACTGCACCAGTCTTTCTCAAGCCTGCTTCAACCTCTGACTCTGCACTAACCACTGCTAAAGCACTTCCACCACTAACCCATACAAGCTCTGCTCCAGAAACAGGACCCCTCCAATGAAAATGTACACTGTCACCACCACGCAGCCCACCGACATCCATCCTGCTCTGCCAACTGAAAATGCAGCTGCATTAGAAAGCACAACAACTCCTTGCATCAGAGACTTGCAAAATAAATACATTAAATTACTGTTTTTGGTTATACTTCGGTAAGCGGATAAGGCCCACTAGGCACACATGCCTGTTTTCAAAGGCAACCCAGGAGCACAGAGGAAGTTAAGTGACTTGGTTAGAGTTGCACAGTATGGAAGCTGAGCTTATGGAAATCAAGCCCAGGTCTGCTGGAGGTATGGAGCTCATTCACAGCTCATTAATCTAACCTGCAGGCTATACTGCCAGCCCTCAGTGATTAACCTGCTGTGATTACCAGCTCTGCTACATCAGGAAAGCTTGAATCGAACCAACAACTGCAACCTGTGTAAGCACAAGAAACAACAAATGATATTCTGCCTGCATAACATGTCCATGTAGAAGGCCCAACAACAATTAATGTGAACTTCACCATCACAACTCCACCTAGAGCCCATTTCCTGCTCATTCAAGATGGGACAATAAAACAAAAAAACAAAGTGCCGTGTCAGTGTCTGATCTGAAAACAAAACAAAATGGTAATATTAAATGCACACTGAATGTAGAAAATAGTCAAAATCAACATTTTGACCATAGGTCTTCTTCAGGAATTATCTAAAGGAGAAAAAAGCAAAGTTAGTGGAGAGGTAAGTGATGAAGGAATATAGGAGGAGGATCTAGGAGAAAAAGTGATAATAGGCAAGGTAAGAATAGGATCTAGAAAACAAAAGGATGATGATGGGAATTAAACGGCATAGTAGCAGTAGATGAGCTAAAGAGTCCTCAAGTGGGGACCACTTAACAGGGCCTAGTAAGAAGGCTGAAAGGTGACACGTGTGGGGGAAGGAGACAGATAGAGGCAGCTGGGGATAGTGAAAATCGAAGTGCACACATAACTGGAATGCCCATGTGATTGTGCCCAGCCCCCACACACAAACACACAGTGGATGGACGTGTGTGCAGGCACACCCACACATACAACTGTACCATGCACACATGCAACCAAATATATGACGGGGGGGTGGTAAAAAAGACAGACTACGGTGTCACACCATAAGCTGACTGAAAGATGTTGGTAGAAAATAAGGCTGTCATTTAAACCGGGGAGCTACTGGGAGCCTAGGCAGATGATCAGCTTGGTTTCCATGTTTTTTCTGTGGTCAGCATCCAGGAAACCCCACTGAAGGACACAAACAGAAAGATCATTGATATTGTGGTCTCTGGCGGTAAAGTGGGATAAATGGGTTTAATCTGTGTCTCCATTCCCGACTGCCCTGTAATATTCCCTGAATCAGTCAGCCAGGCATCTACTAGCTTCTCCGATGTAGATAGCTGCATACTTCCTGCAAAGAATACAATATATCACATTACTGGACGTGCATGAAAACTCCTTGGTGATGTGAAAAACACCTGTGAGATCCTGAATTTTAGTGACACTAGAAATAACTTTGCAGGTATAACAGTGAGTTCTGCTGCAAGCTTTGGTACCTGTTAGGGAGGAATTGTTAGGGGCATGTAGGCTGCTTCATACCAGGAGATTCTGCAGGTTGGGTGGTAGGCAGTAGGAGGCAATACTGTAAACGCTGAAAATGTCAGTATTTGTTCATCATTTTTTTCTCAATTTTAACCTCAAATGTCCAACACAGCCTTTTTATTACACCATCTAATGAACATGACAGGTCTCATTTATGAAATCCCAGGTTGCACCGTGAGATGAGCGACTTGCTGCTCAGTGTGCCTTCCTGGTGAAACATTTCAATAAATAAATAAATAAAATGAAATCCAAAATGTTATTTCATGGCATAAGCATTAAAAGATGTTTGGGGCAGGATCTGAAAAATGACACATCCCGTGTTCCTGCTGTGGGTACAAAAATGACTATGTTGAAGATGTGGGATCACGATCTGGTAACATAGCAAAGCTAGGAGTAAACACTAAAGAATTGCAGTATTACGTCATCATTTTGTCATTTTTTGAGATTTTAACACAACATTTTCAACATAGTCTTATTATGACACTGTCTTATGATCAAGACAAGTGGAATTTTTAAAATCATAGTAACAAAGTAACATAGTAGTTGATATCAGATGAGGACTATTAGGCCCACCTAGTCTGCCTGTATTTCCTGCCTGCATCCTGTTTGAATGTGGAGCAACTGCGAAAACATGTTTCAGAAGAGATTTGAAAAATTACACCTGCCTTGTTTATGAGGTGGGGTAAAAAAAGGCTATTTTGAAAACCTGGGATGAAAATCTGGAAAAATTGTGAAGTTATGAGTTAATGATGAAGAACTTCCACGTTGCTTCATAACTTTGTTTTTTGAGATTTTGACCCCAACTTTTCAACATTGTCTTTTTATTACCCCACCTTATGATCTAGACAAGTGAACTTTTTTAAATCCTGCCCAAAATGTGATCTCACAGAGGATCTGAAAAATTTCACCTACCTGGTTCAGGAAGTGGGGTTAAAAAAAGGCCATGTTGAAAATTTGGGGTAAAAAAAGAAATGACAAGATTACAAGTAAAAGTTAAAAGTGCATTACATATAGAATAATGCAAGGTGAAGTATGTATAACGAGGATTCTATGCGCATAAAATCTGAGTTTTCAAACTTCCTCATGCTTTATTTTTTATATTTACTGGTTAAAATCCTCATTCAAATGCTGCCCCCGAGATTACATTCAACAAGACTGGTCCTCCTTCCCCTGTTCCTCTGATATCTCCGGCGGTGGTTTGGGATTCAGCTGTAGTCGGCAAAGTTAAGTACAAGGTTCAGCAGTTTGAAAATTTGCACCCAAACACAGCTGTTCCCGGACTGGCCAGGTAAAATCCTCTGGTACAGGCCGTTTGAATTCTCCAGTGCTGTAGCTGCTTTGGGAAAACTTGGTGGACAAAAAACAGTTGGGTGTGTATAAAATCCTCAGACATAAAAAATTAAGAGTAATTTAGAAATAATATTGTTCTCCTTCCCCAGTTCCTCTGATGTGTCCGGCGGTGATTCGCACTTCCTCACTAAAAAAACCCCCAGCGCTTAGATATGATTTTCATTTGTGGTGCCTGACGAGGAAGCAGTTTGTCTCGCTGACGGTTTCCAGGTTCATCACGAGCAATTTGAGAGCATGAAAGAAGGCAGTCATTCAGCTGCTCACCTGCCATGGGAAGTGCTGGCAGAACCTTTGAGAAAGGTGCTTGTGTAAACTCCATTATTCACGGTTCATTATTCACATGTGTGACTAACAGAGTTTGTCAGCCACTGTCACCAGCTGATAAACATGACTAACCAGTAAATATAAAGCCATTAACTAAACTTACTTCATTTTCAGTCACTTCCTGGTGGAGCTCAGAAGAAACAGAATATTTGAAAAGGAGCAGCGCTGGACCAGAGAGGTAAGTATGGGATGGGGTGGGGGGTTGTGAGGTGGTGGGGCACAAGTCATCACTGGATCATTTTCTTGTTTCACAGGTTTACTGACAGGGCACAGGAGAAGGATCAGGAGATGGGTGGGATACTTGTCAATGGGATTTTTTTTTTAATTTTACTGACTGGGCATGGGGAAGTATCGGAAGGTGGCTGGGTACTTATGAGTGGGATGGTGCTTATTTTTATGGACAGGGCACTGAGGGAAGAGTCAGGAGGTGGGCAGGATACTTGGCAGTAGGATGGTGTTTTATTTTTACAGACAGGGCACCAGGGGAAGAATTGGGAGATGGGCAGGATACTTGGCAGTGGAAAGGATTTGTTTTTAAAGATTGAGAAAGTTCTTCATACAAGACAAAGTAATGAATTTGTAGAAATGTTGGTAACTTACCTTTCAGACAGATGTTAACAATGTCAAATCAGAGGGCATATCTGATACGTTGCCCCAGCTGTGCAGCAGTAGAAGTATCACTTGTGGTGCTGATAACCTGGGTTTGGAAGCGAACTCGGGGTGGTGAAGGCTCAGCCAAGTAGAGGAGGACTGAGCATCCAGAGGACTGCTCTCCTTCTCCAGGGGGGAGGTTTTTCAGAGCCCCATGATTGCCTGGCCCCTAGCAGAAGGTAGAGGGACGGCACCTGAGAGTGCATAGAAAGGCAATGGGGTGTGGCAGATGCCAATATGCGGTGTGCGGGATCACACAACACATGTCATGGTGTCATTGCATGCCATGTCTCTCAGGGGAACCAACTACCGACACTGCCCAGATGACCCCTGGAGCCAGACTGCCCACATAGCTGCTCATTCCTGCCCTACCGACACTGCCCTGATGACCCCTGGGGCTGGACTGCCTGCAGAGCTGCTCCTTTCTGCCCTACTGACACTGACCAGACAACCCTTGGGGCTGGATTGCCCATGGAGCTGCTCCTTCCTGCCCTCCCGACACTGCCCAGATGAGTGTACGCCGGAGACCACAATTCTCTACTCCTTTGTCTGCCTGATTTAATGTTGGTGCCTTTTTCTATCGCGACCACCTACTCACTTTTGGGGACATCTGAGCTTGTAATATGGCTGAAACCGCAGAATTTATTCCCCTGGGTACTGGTACAAGAGTCTTGTAACACGTTTAACTAAATTCAAAAGTAATTTAAAGCCCAGTAGTGAATCTCAATCCTCTGACCTTTACCGCCAAGTGCCGGCTGCATTCCTGGTTCTGTAGCTCTGTTTAACCTTCCAGACTGGGATTATTACATGTGTTTTATGGCTGCTGCCTGACTGAAATTTTATATAGGCTGCAGCTACACAGTGAGCTACTTTCACTGAGCAGACTGCCAGCTACGTTTGGGGAGCTGTCAAGGCATTTTTTTTTAATAAGATATTGAGCTGACAAGGCGACTCCCTGCAGCCGCTTTGTGACTGCTCTCCGCCCACTCCCAATACCCTCCCACCCTGAGCTAGTGTTACTTATATAGTTAGTTCACCTCTCGTGAGAAGTGACATTGTTTTTTTTTTTCTATCTCCCGTGTTTCTTGTTTGCTCCTTTTAACTCTTCTCCACTAGTGGTCCTCAAGTCATTTGTGAATTTTATCTCTGCTTTCCTTTTCTAGTTTTCTATAACTATAACCTCCCGAAGAAGTCTTCTTTTGGTGGAGTTTGTTTTGCTCTTTCTCCCCCTCTCTTTCTGAACCACCTGAACTTCTGCTCTGTCTGCTTTTCTCTTATCCTGGAATACTTGTAAGGTGTTTGGCTTCTCACTGCGTCTCTCTGACTGTGGTCTTTCTGTATCATCCTGGTATCTTAGTACTTCAGGACTGCACTCATCCCTCACTCTTTCCTCCTGCCTCTCCTCCTCTCTCACCACTTCCTTCTATCTCACCATCCCTTGTTTTACTCCTTTGGTACCTTGCATTCGTGTGCTTTATTGTCTCTCCTGCTAGCACTCTCTTTGCTAGTTCTATTCGACTTCTCGGCAGTTCCCTCTGTGCCTCCCTCTGATACCCAAACATACTCCCTTGAGAACTTCTGCTACTCAAACTTGCTGGTGGTGACTGATCATCACCCCTCACCTTCGCCTGGTCTCATCACCAAATATCTTGGGGTATTAATTAGATTCATCTTGAGGAGGCTCAATATCTCCTCTGGATGTGCCTCCCAGGCGATAATGACTGCTTCTTTATGGATAATAACTCTACCCTCACCCTGGCTGGGGATGTTGAAACCAACCCTAGCCCATCTATTCCAATAAATACTACCCCGTCTCTCCCTGCATATTGTATGCCACAATCTTCCGGTCTCTCCTTTGCTCAACTAAACATAAGGAGTCTCACTGCCAACCTTCCTGAACTTGAGGTCTGGGTATCAGCCAATAGCCCTGACATCCTAGCCCTATCCGAAGCCTGGCTGAGGCCATCTATGGCCAATTCCCTATATTCCATCCCGGGCTACAATATGCTTTGTGCTGATCGCCCAAGTGTTAAAAGAGGTGGGGGCTTGGCTCTATATTACAAACCTCATCTTAACATCTCTATCATACAGGGTCCCACCCTAACTAACTGTGAGGTCCTTCATTCCCACCTACTGCTTGGTGAAGTTAAATTTCTTCACATCTTCTGTGTGTACGTACCTCCAAAACACTCCAAACAAGGCCTGGAGGAATTTATAGAGCTTGTGCCGACTGTATCAGGGAAACATGAGGTAATCTGCTTGGGGGATTTCAATCTCGACTGGGCCTGGCCACTTTCCTCTCTCCTTTCATCCATAGCCAGCAAGGCAAACCTTACTCAATTAATCCAGCCTCCTACTAGAGTCTTGAGCCAGGGCTCCTCTAGCACCCTTTTAGATTGGATTTTGACCAATAGGAAGGAGAACTTCCCAAACGTGGGTGTGCTGCCTGATGCTATCAGTGATCACTGCCCAGTTTTCTGTACCTGGGACTCTGCCCCTTCCTCCTTCCCCCCCAAACTAATATCTTTTTCAAATTTCTCCAACCTTAACACCGCTGCTTTCCTGCGCAATCTAAACCAGGTTGACTGGTCCCCTCTCTACATCACCAATGATATTAACTGTGTGACTGAGTATTTCAATGACACCCTTCTCTCGCTTCAGAACTCACACATTCCCGTTACCACACGCAGGGTAAGAGAGCAGGTCACTAAATGGCTTAAGCACCCTCTACTCCAGCTGCTGAAACATAGGGAAAAACACTTGGTCTGGAAATCTACTTCAAATCAAGATGACTTTGATGCCTACAGGTCGCTGTGCAATGCTTGTAAAAAGGAGATATGCTTCGCTAAAAGTATGTACTACCAGAACCTGCTCGATGCCTCTGCCTCTAACCCTAAACGGTACTGGGCACAAATTAAGGAAATTCTTGGGAATAATAAGACTTTGACTCCAAATGACATGCTCGTAAATGATATCCATTGCAATAATCCTCACACTATAGCTAATGCCTTCAAATCCCTCTTTTCTACTCCCCCCCACCTCTACCCCCTCTCTCCCTGTTACTCCCAGAGCTCCCCCCCCCCGGGTATGGCTGCTCCCACCACGCTGGTGTTGGCCCCAGTTATGTGCCAGGAAGTCCTTAAGTTGCTAAGGACTATTCCCGCTCATGGCAGTGCTGGTCCTGATGGGATTGATCCAAGGATACTCAGACAGTTCACCTCTCATCTTGCTGCACCGGTAACCAGGCTTTTCAATCTATCTGTCTGCATATCCTCTATCCCCATGGCCTGGAAATCAGCCAGAACTATACCTGTGTTTAAGAAAGGCGATGCCGAACTCTTGTCAAACTATCGTCCCATTTCACTTCTGCCTGCGCTCAGCAAGCTGCTAGAGAAAGCTGTGCATCGGCAGGTCTCCCAGTATCTACTCCACTCTAACCTATAATCCCCTTTACAACATGGCTTTAGGGCTGGACACAGCACTACTACTGCCCTCATCCACTTCACCAGTGATGTAAAATGCAGTATAGACAAAGGCTTACTTACTGGGGCCGCGTTCATTGATCTCTCTAGAGCTTTTGACATGGTACATCATCTTCAATTACTGGACAAATTTCATTCACTTGGTGCCTCCATCTCCATCCTATCCTGGTTTGCTAGCTATCCTGAAAATCGCTCTCAGACCATTTCCTTTTGTAGGATTCTCTCTGCACCTGTCCCTATCACATCAGGCATTCCTCAGGGCTCTATTCTTGGACCCCTACTCTTCTCTCTTTTTCTTAATCATATCCCCAAACCTCCCTCACTCTGTAATACTATCTTGTATGCTGATGACCTGGTACTTTACTCTGCGTCTAAGTCCATTACTGACCTTACCCAACAGTTATCCCCTGCCTTTCAATGCCTCCAATCCTGGTTTTCCTCCAACTACCAAATCCTGAACCTGGCTAAGACCCAGGCCATGCTTTTCGGGTCCTCTAGACAGATATCGACCTTGGCCCCCATGCTTTTGGTCCAGGACTGTTACGGGTCCCCAGTCTCTAACACTCTGTCATTCAAATACCTGGGGGTGACGCTTGACTCGGCCCTTGATTTTGCAGCACATGTTAATGAGGTCTGTTGCCAAGTCAACTGTAAGATTGGTGCAGCCTACAGAGTTCACCACTCACTTACTCCGGCTGCCAGGATTTCTGTTGTGAGAGGTGTGCTACTTTCGCAACTGCTATATGCTCTCCCTGTCCTCTCTCATGCCAGCACTACTGTTCTCCGTAAATAGGACATCATGTACAATAATAACTGCAGATTTGCCTTACCTGCTCCACGTCTGACATACCACCGCCAACTTTACTCCGCCTTGAATTGGTTGCCTCCTAATTCCCTGAGGTCATGCGCACTTGGTTGTTTCATTGACTCTTTAACCAAAACACCTCGCCCTTCAGCTCTTGGTGCCATGCTAACCCCTGTTGCTCACTCCCGTGCCCTCAGGTCCTCCACCTTCCCCTTGCTTGCTGTTAAGCCCTGCTCCACTAAAACAGGTGAGCAGGCATTCTTCTATTTTGCCCCGTGTTTCTGGAACTCACTCCCCCCTGCTGTGAAGAACTCCCCATCTCATCTAGCTTTCAAGCATGCTCTTTTTTCCCACCTTAAGGCCCCTGGCTACTGTGACTGCACTCAGTGCTTGGGGGGCCTATGGCATGTCCTCTAGCTACTCTCCTGTTTATTTTCTGCTTTTCCAATCTTGAATGTGAATCTACTTGGCTCCTGTGGTACTACCTTGGAAAACTGACTTGGTAAACTGTTTAGTTACTGTGCGAATTTGTATGTGTATGCCATCTGAAGTATTCTAGAGGTGTATTCTTTAACAGTGTTACTACCATTTAAGAAGAGTGTTCTGTTAGTATTCTGTGCTTTTTTATTACCTTGTTGTTGTCTTTAATGTTTTGGATGTATTACTTGTACTGTACTCTCCCGGGTCGTGCCTGAAAATAGGTAGGTTTCTTTGCCTAGTGCACTTACCCGGTCATCAGAAGCTAATAAATAAATAAATAAAAAGAGAGGAAAAGGTTACCGATGGCAGGGTGGCACTGGACACCCACAGGCCTTGCACTCAGTCAGTTGGGCTTGACAGACCGGCAACTGGATCCTGTTCCCAATGGGGGCTGGGAGCCCTGTTGACCCCGTCAAGAGGACCAAGCCCTGGGGGAGACTGGCTGGCAGGTAAGTCCTGGTGGATGTCAGGGTGATGGAGCTGGGGTGTCTAGGCAGATGTGGGCCATCCAGTAAGGGGCAGAAACAGCAGGAAAAAAGGCATATCTAATTCTGGAAAGTGATTTGAGAGTCTTTTCTGTTGAAGAATCAACAGTTGGGCTTCGCATAAGGAGTGGGCTGCTGCTGTGCTATACCTGGCGTGTTGGCGGTGCTGGTCCGGGGGAGATTGTAAATAAATTAAACATTTTGGTGGGGTGCTGTGTGGTTTACCTTCAGAAAGGTGTGCCAGCTCCCTCCTAATACATCCATAGTAGGACTCCGGTATGTAAAGTCAAAAAGGAACCTCAACAGAAGGGATTTTTAAAAATTGCTAGTGGCAGCTATCTTTAATGGCATGAGTCATTAACATAAAATTAGTAATAAAAGCTGTTTTGCAAACATCAGTGAGGAATAAAATCATGGATATGCCATGGCCCTACCTGAAATAGTGCTAATATTTCTCCAGAGTGCAGTCTGTCCTTATGACATCACGAGTGGTGAAGCCACAGGTGATGTCATAAGGTCAAACTGCAAGAGGGGAAATATCAGCCCTATCTTAGGTATAGCCATAGCATGTTTCATTTGTGCAATGCCCTTTCCTGTTTGTGGGGTGTCTTATTTGTGTAACAACCCTTTGACTCATCTTCACTGTTCCGGGGCCTTCGGGGTCCACACTGCATATTCCTCTGAGGGGCCTGGCCTGGGTTCCAGAGTGGAGAGAAGAACTGGCGTGGTGCCTCCACCTGGGGTAATGGCCGGGAATACCTGTGAACAGAATGTGGGTTATTACCACCGTCCAGGAAATATACAATAGATGCCCCCAAAGACACCTCTGCACACAATAACAATTCCTCCCTCTTGCAATGATTCACAGTACTAGAATACAGTATAACATGAACAATTAACAGCATTTATTTTGGGGGAAGGGGAGAAGAGGGAAGAACATAGCACAACAACATTAATAACTGGCTCAACAATGTTACCCCACACCGTACCCCCAGCTCCCACCTGCGGATGCACCCGGCTTCCCAATTGCAGCTGCGCAAAATGTCTCTAAAGTCCTTTAGGTGGGTACCATTTTGGCTCTGGGGATCTTTCTTTGGGGCCCAATACTTTTAAACAAACAACTTTGCTTGACTTTCAGGTCTGGGTGCAGTTTCCTGACAGAGCCCTGCCCTGAGGACCTAACCCCCTTGATTTTAACCTAGCTAGCTAAATAAAACTCCCGAAAGCTGCAGCTCAGGGGTACTTACAGTTCAGATGTTCGAAAGGGGTGGCAGGAACTTGGTTCACAGTACCGTGGAGGTATCTCATTAGTGATGCCCAACAGCAGCAGCAGGGTTAACTGGTCTTTACCTGCCTGACCTTGCCAACTTTGTCTCTGAGGCCTTTCTAGACAGTTTTCACCAGACAGGCCTCTCGTCCTCTTCCTCGTTGGTCTTCTTGCATGTTGGTCTAGGAACAGGGTAAGCTTGGTTCCCCAGACTTGCAGCTTGGCACAGTTTTCCCAAAACACAGAACTGCTGGGTTTTGGGCTCAATCTCTAGCCCCAGCACTCACCCTTAGACTTCTCTATGCACAAACTGTGGCTGGGCTTTTGCTCAGTCTCTAGCCCCAGCACATATGCAGTCTCTCAGGCTTTCAGCAATTAGAAGTCTCAGATAACACTTACCCCATTGTGGGGGATACAACTAGCTCAGTCTTTGCTCGCAGCTGCCATATTCTTTTTCAGAACTGCCCAAACTTGCAGTCTCTGCTTACATACTGCAACTCCAACTCCCTTTCTGGCAGCAGACTTAAGAACTTTCTCTTTCCAGCTGCCAAACTCGCAAGTCTGTACTTCTGGCAGTCACTGGCTAGTGAGGCACTCTGCGTGTCTGAAGAAAGCTGGGGCTGAACTTGCTGATGAGGTCTGGGTGCAGGACAAAGTATAGGGCTGGGAAGCCCACAGCAGTTTTTTTTTGTACTCCTCACACTCTGAAATCCAAAACGACTCCCCCCCCCCCATTTGGTGAGCTTGCAGCAGTATTTAGAGATTTGGAAAAGTTTCACTCTAATTGGCTGCTGCGTACCTGGGCTTTCTCTGTGTCCTACAACCTTTACCCAGCAGGCCCTGCTCTGCCAAAGTCCCTGGGGGCCATCGTTATTGCTTATTTATTTTTTTAGTCCTGCTAGTTCAGCCAATAATTTATATGTATAGCTCTCACAAGGGCAGGAAACATTTCCCCCATGCCTGGAGGCACTATTCAATTGATCCCCAGCTCCGCTGCTTGGTGAGGAGCCAGGGAGATTAATAAATTATGGCCAGAGCCGAAAACACTTGAATGGAGCCATCGCTCCTTTAATTTCTACCCTCTGGCAGCCACGCATGCTCAGTAGGGCACAGTCCACAATCTTTTTTGTTTACTTTCAGCCCAGGGCTTCTCAGGAACTCTGCGGGCCAAAACGGTAGCACATCAAGCCCGCAGCATACAATCTAATGTGGTTGGAAACAGTGCAGACAAAACCGTGCAAGTCACAACTGCGCCTATGAATACCACTGAAAAAGAAAGAAAAACATATGTCAACACATTTCACTGGAGTGGTGGTCCATGGCAGTGTGGTGTTAGAATACTAATTCACACTTAAAAGAAATATTCACAGCGATATTCTTCTGGCGTGATTTCAACTTGCGCCATTTTGTCCACACGGTTTTGTTCGCACTGTATTGGTTTTGCGGAATTGACGCAGAGCCAGTCAAAATAGACTCCCACAGCCCCAAAGGCACAGAAACACAAACAAGACCTTGAGCCCTCTAGGAACATGGGCTGAGGAACCAGAAAATTTGGTGGCTGTAGCCACGGGAGCCACCATGGTGTCAGGGTCTGAGTCTCACCATGGACCACTTAATGGAATGCCAGAGGGGCAGCATGGGGTGAAGCCCAGTTGGGAGGCTTACACACTTCCCTTGCCAAATGCTTGGTGTCCCGACAAGCTATTATAACTACATCCCCAAAATCAATGATCAATAAAACATATCAAAATATATTGGCTAAGACTCCAGATTCCTGTCTAACATATTATGCAGTAACAATAACACTGTCACAATAATAAGTAGGGCAATATTGTCTATTTAGACATTGGATGTTGTCTACACACAAGTAGTCACAGGCAAAGTTACTCCCTATTTCCCCACATTAAAGTGAACCATGGTACAATACCTGGGGACACTGGACAGGGCATGTACTCTAGGGACTACAGGTCCTATGCACGATGCCAGCACGCCCTGGAAACTGGGTGCATTGGCATTGATACACGTGAAAGTAGCAGATGGGTCCCATAGACACCGCATGGCATTCACAAACCGGGCACAAGTCAGCTATGCACTCAATCCCCCAGCCACGTAAACAGAAATGCACTGGGGTGGGCGGGGGTGTGCCAGGGTGGGCAGGCACTACGTTCCAGTCACAAAGGCGCGTAGTGCTGTCCGCAGGGGGCATAGTGGGGAGCAAGTTACAGCAGTTAGGACTCTGCCACAACCCATTTCACTCCCCCATGGACATCACCCCCCCGGCTGCGGTGGGACCTGGGAATGACCCCCCATGCTGCACCAGCCCACTGGGCAGATCAGGACGGCTGGGGCATCTGCCCGGGCAGTTGCCGGACACAGATACCAATGCTTTTCTGTGTCGCAGAGCCGTACTCCTGCCTTGTGCATGTCTGCCAAGTCTCTGATTGGTCCTAACACCCCCCAAACACACGGCAGTCCTGGCCCTATGTAGATCATGGGACCCGCCCACCCTGCCACACAGCTATGCACTGATCCCAATGTAGTCATACCCCCCTGCGCCCTGTTCCCGATGTAGTATGCCTCACAGGAGCCCCATCATGAATGCCCAGCCAGGTACATACCATACAGAACACCCCCCACCAAAGGGGATGCAGTAGTGCCAGGATTGGGGGTTGGGGGGCTGTTCTATATGATATGTACCTGGCTGGGCATTCATGATGAGGCTTCTGTGGGGGGTACTCCATCAGGGACAGGGCATGGGGGTCTCAGGGGGTATGACCAAATTGGGGTTGGGGCACAGCTGCATATCCAGGGGGTGTACTGCGGGATGGGAGAAGGGGGCCTTCTGCTGGTGGGTCCTTCTGTGCTTTGGGAGGGTGCTGTGTACCAAGGGCTGGGCTGGGGGGATCACTGGATAATGGTGCCATGTTGCATGGGTCTCGATGCCTGCAGTAGGTATTCACTCACCCAGACCCACAACTTGCTGTGTGATGGATGCACTATGGGACCCAGAACAAGCATCCCCCCACTAAGGAGGGGCGGGACCATGGACAGTTTCCCAGCAAGTGCCTGTGGCTGTGCATACTGCACCTTGTGCCTGTCCAGGGTTGCAGAGCTATGCGGATGGGATATGCACCTCTGGCATGTAATTCCCGCTCCTTCATGCATAGCGTTCTAAGTGCTTATCGGCAACATAGAGGGGGATATTGGAGGATGCACCAAGGGTATCATAGGTAAGCTTGATAATGGGTTTGAGTTGTCTTTCAGACCTTTGAAGTAATGCTGCAAGCTTCTGAGGTACAGGGGCATTGTTGAGCATGACAACATGATCATGAACTCGCTCTCCACAGACCAAGTCTACTGCATTGTCCATTATTTGCTCAGGCGCTTGGATACTGGGCCATCTCTCAGGGATAAAAGGGAAAGCATTAGGATTCAAAGGTTGCACAGGTTCAATGGGGGCAGTACTGGTGGAGGGCTGAGAATTTTGACAGTCCATTTGCCATTGATATAACCCATGACTTGTCTCTGGCACATGGTCTCAAAATGAAATATCTATGTCCTCATCGGGAGAGTCTGGGTCAATTGGAGCGGGATCCAATGCAGGCCACTTGGAAGGCCTGGTTGGACCAGTATTCAGGTTCAATGTAGACCTTTTGGGAGGCCTGGAGGGACCAATATTTTCATTTTGCTTTTGTACAGCCTGGCTCCTTGTCTTAGGCCTTCTCACTGCTGGAGTCTCATTGTCAGGACTAGGGTTCGGTACAATCTCACCAATGGGGAGCAGGTGATTTCTTTGTACAGTCTTTTCTAAACCTCTTCCCTGGTCTTGTTGAATATTGTAAACTGGTACATTTGACAATTGTTCATCCACTAGGTAGACTTCAGAGGTCCACTGGTACTGAATTTTGTGTTTGCCTTGCATGCCCAGATTTCTTAGCAAAACACAATCCCCCACTTGTAACACTTAGTGTCTTATCCTTTTGTCATATCTTTATTTCATTGGCTGGACTTAGCTGCTGCCTCTCTGCCAGTTGGTAAGCTTTCTGCAACTGTTCTCTCAGCTTTTGTGTGTATTCCAGATATGACGGTGGGCGAGTCCCCAAAGTCAAAAGATGCTGGATCGATCTCTGTGTCAGCAACTATCCATGGGTCCATCTTGGTGACACTATCCTTTTTGAAGATATGTGCCAGTACTTGGCCCTTTCAAATGACTAGGGGGTTTCTCCAATTTGTTCTTTACCCACACCGTTACACATCTGGAATGGGGGTCTCAGGGGGGTTGCATTGCCCACCGCTGCACCATTAATCCCGCTGGCAAGCTGTCCTCCCATGGAGCGTCAATAATAAAGGTGGGTCCTTCAGGCTGCTGGGCAAATTCAGTGATGCCAGCCACTCTACATTTGGAATTAGGGAGGCAGGATTAGTTCCCTGCTATCTACCCTCTGAACCACACCAATGGGCTCATCCGTCAAGTCAGGTTTGGGAACAGTAGCATCTAAGGATAGGCTGAGTCTCCTCACCACAGCTTGGACAGAGGGGCTTAACAGGGTGTCCACTCCACCCCTCTTCTGACAAAGTTTAGCCAGCTTGCTGAACATATTCATGTTTGTCCCAATCAATACAGGTGTATCGGTCATTCCCTTGAACTCTGGGCATATCAGAGCCATGGTCTCAATCTTGTGTGGTTCATCTGGATCCCTAGACATAAATGCAATCTGCACAATGCAATAGCTATCGTAGGGGTGATTTGTGTCTCTCATTCCCACACCAAAAAGCCTGATAAAGGTAGGAGCAGCAGGTGTTTCAAGTGCTGGTCGTAGAAAGTCCTGTGGATTGTAGTGACTTGCTACTCACTGTTCAACAGGGCAATGCACAGCATTCCCTCAATTAGAACTTCCACATCTGCACAGGGTACAATTAAGCCTGGTGGCACCTTATTCCTTGGGGACTCTGGTTCCATCCATTTGGTGGAGCTTTCCAATTTCAGAGACCCAGGTTGTTCCCTCACTGGGCTCGACTGCCATTTCCCTGGTTCCTGTGGCTTCTCTTTTCCTCCACCAACTGAGGATTCTGAGGGTGGGTACAGTCATGGGTGATGTGCCCATCTTCTCCACACTGATAACAGAAAACATCAGGTAGCCATGCTAAAGGTTGAGAGACTCTGGCAGGGGTCATTAATGACAGCCGGGGAGAAGGACTTCAGGGGTTTCCAACCATCTTTTTCAAATCCATTAACTTTGTATAGACTTCTCATTGGGTAATTGCCTCTGCAGCTCACCCCCCAGGGTTCAAGGGTGGAGACGTAACTTTACTAGCCACAGGCATGTTAGTTACCAGAGACTCTAGCTCTCTAGGGTTGAGGCTGGATTTGTTCACTTGACACTCTATGCCTTTCAATTTTTGAAACAAATTGTAAAGCTCTGAAGTCTCCCGGGAGTTTCCACCATTTGACACTTGGATACTAGCAGAGACCACAAAGGCGTGTTCTCATTGTTCATCGTGTTCCTCCGCTTCTCTAACCTCTTGCAGGAAAGCTCGGTGTGAGGGGGCCGGGGTCAGTAAGTCTTTCTTTTAAATGTAAGTTTAACAACAACTCTGGGAATCAAGCAGCCTTCAACACCTGCTCGAGATGCACTCTGTTCAGGTCTTTGAAGTCTATCCCCTTTCTCATACACCTTCTGCAATGCCTTCTCCACCCTATGAAGGTAACCCAAAAGGGGCTCCCCTCATCTCTGCTTGGTGGTCTTGAACTTCCAGTACAAATCATCAGAGGACTCTGTACTCCCAAATACAATGTGCAGAGTGACAAGGTATTCTTCTTCCATGTCCTCAGGGTCTGCAGCCCTCAAGGACCAGATAGCATCCAACACAGGCCCTTTTAAACTTTCTACTAGCCTTTTTCATGTCTCAGCCTTGGAACATTGCCACTCTTGTAGCATGGGAACAGCATAATATATCCACGTCTCATAATCATCTTCCCCAACAGGCATGGGATGCATGCCAGAGAAAAGCCCCAGCTGTCTATAGTAGTCAGAACTAGTAGGCCGGGTCAGCCTGGGATCCACAGAGGTTACTCCTGGCAGCAACAAATCTGCACATCCTTAAAAGTCTTCCCTTCTGCAGCCAAGAGAGACTGACAGCTCCATTTTCAAATGGTTAGTATGGCACAAACGGGGTTTGTGCTGCGCTAAACTGGAATAGCGACAACTGTTGGGGGCATGCCCATATTCAAAGGACACATATGCGCCCCACCCCCCCAACAGTGCCGTCTTGCACAATATTGTGCTGCACATTTGCAAATAAGGGATTCCCTATGAATATGTGGTGTGGCACAATATTGATAGGTTTCAGAAGCATTAATGGGCTGCCAGTGGCAATGCATTTTAATGCTTCTGAAACCCAGCCCTTAACAGTGCGCAGAGGGTGTGTGCCCCGCATCCCATCTATGCATTGTCAAGGGCTGCCAGCCCCGATCCCTGTTCACATAAATCAACCCTGGTAGTCTAGTGTGTCCCTCCCCAGCCCTGATCACCATTCACATAAAATAAATATTCCGTGGTGGTCTAGTGTCCCTACCCAGCCCTGATCCCCATTCCTGTAAACATCCCCATCATCCCAGGTGGTCCAGTGTCTCCCCAGCCCTGATCCCTGGTGTGTGACAAATACATATTTCTGGTGATCTAGTGGTCCTCCCCCGGTCTATGATCACCATCCGACTAGGAATAAATATCCCTGGTAGTCTAGTGGCCCCCCACCTCCCCACCCTGGAAGATAGTGACCCACCATCCCACTCCACCTCAACCCAACCTGAGCCAGCAACCAGCACAGCCCACCTCACACCGCCACGGCCTGCCACCGACTGAACTGTCAATGAGCGTGTACAGTAGTCAGTATGCACTCATTGGTGTGGGTCACTACTTGCTGGGATGGGGGCCACTAGACTACCAAGGATATTTATTCCTGGTCAGGATGGCGATCAGAGACCAGGGGAGGGGGGAAGGAACACTAGACCACCAGAAGATATGTATTTGTCACACACCAGGGAATTGAGGCTGGGGAGGGACACTGGACCACCAGGGATGATGGGGATGTTTACAGAAACAGAGATCAGAGCTGGGGAGAGATACTAGACTACCAGAGTTGATTTATTTTATGTGAACAGTGATCGAGGCTGGGGAGGGACACTAGACTACCAGGGTTGATTTATTTTATGTGAACGGGGATCGAGGCTGGGGAGGGACACTAGACTATCAGGATTACTTTATTTTATGTGAATGGGGATCAGGGTTTGGGGGGACCAGGCCCTGCGCACTCCGCTGGGCACTAGCATGCAAATGGCCCCTTAGCACCATGCATGCCCAATGGGCTCATTTGCATGTTTGGGCTGAATATTGCCCATGAGGGCCATGGCGCTAGCCAGTGTGTGCGGTGCTTTACCCCTATGGGCAGTCTTTAGCCCCGCCCACTGGTCATGCTGTACCAAACATGCTGACCACTTGCTGTGTGCCATGCTGTCAGGATCCAATATTCAGACAGATAGCGTGGTTAGTTCGGATCATGCTATCTGTTTGACTATGGCACCAGTGCTGTCTGACCCTATTTTTTTGCGTGGCAGACCTGTTTTTGCGCAAGACCGTCTGGCTCTGAAAATGGGGCCTTTAATCTTTTCCAGGAGATTCAATTCAGGGGCTGGAGAGAAGAGGGGGATGGTTTGTGGGCTACTCTCCTTGCCAAACAGGCTTCAGGTACTTTCTGCTCCTTTGGCAATGAGGGTTGAGGTAACTTGCTCACATCCGCATCTTTGTCACTCTCCACCAAAACCGTAATGCTCTGGGCAACATGATCATATCTTATGCCAGGAATATTTAATTTCCCAATATCTGGTACAGTTTCTAGAACTGCCAAAATGGCCTTCCAGTCTGTCCCTAAGGGATCCCCATTACCAGAATAGCCTTCTCTGGGGCAGGTGCTCCCCTCTGCACCAGTCGAGCAATTCCTGCTTGCTCAATATTGACTTTTCAAAACTTTACTTTTCTGAGGGGGGGGGGCAGAATTGCACTGTTGGGGGTGGCCACTAGGGGACAGTAAATCCCAGTAGTGCCTCCACTTTGTAATAGCCCTTTGACTCACAGGAAAAGATTCCCCCCTATGCCCAGAAACACTATTCTGTTAATACCCAGCTCCGCTGCCTACCCTGGAGTTGTGGATATTAATAAATTATGGCTGGAGCCAAAAACGCTTGAATGTAGCCATTGCATCTTTAATTTCTACCCTGTGGCAGCCGAACATGCTCAGTAGGTGTGGAACACCATCTTTTTTGTTTACTTTCAGCCCGGGGCTTCTCAGGAGCTCCGTGGGCCAAAACAGACTCCTACAGTGCCTGAATGCACAGAAACACAAACCAGACCTCGGTCCCTCTCGGAAGATGGGCAGAGGAACTGGAAAATTCAGCAGCTACAGCTGCAGGAGCCACTGGGGGTGCCAGGGTCCGAGTCCCACCAAGGACCACTTAATGGGACGTCAGGGGGCAGCACAGGGCCGAAGCCCCCAGGTAAGCCCAATTGGGGGGGGCTTACATTTTTAAAAAGACAAACTTTGTTTTTTTTTACTTTAGTAGTCCGGGCATTATGCAGGAAGACTAAGCCAATTCTGTTCCTGTTTGGTGCACACAACACTAACACATGCCTCAGTGTATTAGTGCGTCTTGGTGCTGTGGCGGTTTGTTGGGGGGGGTGGGCAGACTAGTTCAGGGAGCAAGCAACTCATACTGCAAGATGAAGCTGAGGATGGGACGATGGTAGCTGGCATGGTGTGCAAAGACTTGAAAGTTCCTCGGATGGGGAGGGAGGTGAGGTGATGCTAACTTGCGGGAAAATCTTGTGGCAGGCAGGAGATGAGGAGCATTTTAGTGGATTATAGGTTACTACATTTAAAAAAAAATGAAATCAAATTTGAGCAGCTAAAAGAATGGAGGGGGGAGGTGAAAGTGGTTGTCGACAGTCTCTGAGAAACGAAACTTGAGGATGGGAGCAGGCACGCAAAGTGAGCAGCTGCATTCTGTTTGTGCTGCTCACGCTGCCAGCTCTAACTAGTGGGGACCTACAGTGAGAATATTTTGTCCCTGGAGACCAAGAGTGAGAATATTTTGATATTTTCACTGTAAGTTTGCAGGGAGCAAAAATAGCACTGATAAATGCCATTTTTTATCCTCACAGGGGTTTCATAAGTATGATTCATCTAATTATGTCTGAAATATATTAATGCAAAAATGCAGTATGATGAGACTTTTTGCCAACTAACAAACATTGCAGCTTTAAAAACCAAGGAGATGAGGAAAACAAACAAGAAAGAGATGTACACACAGCAGGGGGTAAGCAGATGTGAACTGGGCACCCAGCCATGCTTCCAATCACTTTTAAAGGAAATGGGATGCCAGTGGAGGAAAGACCTGAGGTGTTAATGGGATTCCTCATGCTCTTAGTCCCCCCACGTAAAGGGCTGTGTGACATCAGGGTGAGAGACAGTTAAACCACCTTCATCTCAGTGACATGTCTGTGATTAATAATACACACATCAGGAGGTTTGCTAATGTGCCGACTCTATCAGCCAGCTTCTTAATTAGAAAAATATTTATACAGGGCCACGAAGCATGTTTAACGAAAGCAGATTTCTAACTCCACATATAATTATGCCGTCACTCGCAATTATACAGGCTTTTATAAGATATTTATAGATTAGGCTATTAAGAGCATTATAACTTGGGTGCTAACACATTGCTGTTAACCCTATTAAAATTTCATAAGGCTTTCTGTCCCACATTCTGTTCATAATTTATTTATAGTGCCAGCGGGGGTTGGATATATTGGAGTGGCCAGGGCCCAAGGTAGCAGCAAACAATTAATGACATTTGGGTTGCTCATTGATTCCTTTCAACACGATGGAGGTGAAAGTGATGGGAGGGCTGCTGAAAACTAAAGACCATCATTTATCCATGGGACAGGTCAGGTAAAGAGCTCTTCAAACAGGGGACTACGCCATGATTTGATTACTAACAGAAAACTGGCAACAAGGTTCTTGGGTCAAATTGTTCTAATAGTCCTTTGATTTGAAGGACGGTCAATTAAAAAGTGAAGATTTCTCTTTGTGCCAGCTACTTCCTACTTGGTGGGGGGCTAATACCACAGAAGTATTGTATCTGTCACCTTCACTAGGCAAAAGTAGCCAGGGCCTCGCTGGTGATTAAAACTTGGACCTGGAGTCCTCAAAATAGAAGTTCTAACCATTAAGCTACTGAAACATTTTCCTTTAACCAATTTGTTACTCTCCCTGCATCTTATTTGCCTGGTGTACCTTCTTGGCTACTGCCATACTTTAACTGTGTATATTGCATCTACCAGCCTTTGTAATTTTGTACATTGTGGCTGTGATCCCATCTTAATTTTGTATATTTTGTTTCCATCCTATTGTCATTGTGTACATTGTGGCTACCATCCTATTGTCAGTATAGCACAGAGGATTAAGGCTCTGAGCTGCAAACCTGGAGACCTGGGTTTAAATCCCACAGTTCCACTTGCATCCTGTGTAACCCTTAGCAAGTCACTTAACTTCCTTGTGCTCCCAGGTTGCACCTGGAAACAAGCTTCGGCTTAGTGTGCCTTTCCTGGTTAAACAATTTCCCCTTTCCATTGTGTACATTCTGGCTGCCACCCTATTGTCATTGTGTACATTGTGACTGCCACCCTATGGTCATTGTGTACATTGTGGCTACCATCCTGTTGTCATTGTGTCCATTATAGCTGCCACCCTATTGTCATTGTGTACACTGAGGCTACCATCCTATTGTCATTGTGTCCATTGTAGCTACCACCCTATTGTCATTGTGTCCATTGTGGCTGCCACGCTATTGTCATTGTGTCCATTGTGGCTACCACCCTATTGTCATTGTGTCAATTGTGGCAGCCACCCTATTGTCATTGTGTCCATTGTGGCTACCATCCTATTGTCATTGTGTCCATTGTGGCTGCCACCCTATTGTCATTGTGTACATTGTGGCTGCCACCCTGTTGTCAATGTGTACATTCTGGCTGCCACCCTATTGTCATTGTGTACATTCTGGCTGCCACCCTATTGTCATTGTGTACATTCTGGCTACCACCCTATTGTCAGTGCGTCCATTCTGGCTGCCACCCTATTGTCATTGTGTACATTCTGGCTGCCACCCTGTTGTCATTGTGTACATTGTGGCTGTCATCCTATTGTCAATGTGTACATTCTGGCTGTCACCCAATTGTCATTGTGTACACTGTGGCTGCCACCCTATTGTCATTGCGTCCATTCTGGCTGCCACCAAATTGTCACTGTGTACATTGGAGCTGCCATCTTATTGTCATTGTGACCATTCTGGCTGCCACCATATTGTCATTGTGTACATTGTGGCTGCCACCCTGTTGTCATTGTGTCTATTGTGGCTGCCATCCTCTTGTCAATGTGTCCATTCTGGCTGTCACCCTGTTGTCATTCTGTACGCTGTAGCTCCCATCCTATTGTCATTGGGTACATTCTGGCTGCCACCCTGTTGTCACTGTGTACGTTGTGGCTACCACCCTATTGTCATTGTGTACATTCTGGTTGCCACCCTGTTGTCATTGTGCACATTGTGGCTCCCATCCTATAGTCAATGTGTACATTCTGGCTGCCACCCTATTGTCAATGTGTACATTCTGGCTGCCACCCTATTGTCATTGCGTCCATTCTGGCTGTCACCCTATTGTCAATGTGTACATTCTGGCTGCCACACTATTGTTATTGTGTCCATTCTGGCTACCACCCTATTGCCATTGTGTACATTCTGGCTGCCACCCTGTTGTCATTGTGTACATTGTGGATATCATCCTATTGTCATTGTGTACATTGTGGCTACCACCCTACTGTCATCTTGTACATTGTGGCTACCAATTTATTTGTCCTTGTGTACATTGTGGCTGCCATCCTGTTGTAATTGTGCACATTGTGGCTACCAAATCTTGTGTCCTTGTGTACAATATGGCTGCCACCTTATTGTCATTATGTACATGGTGGCTGCCACCCTATTGTCATTGTGTACATTGTGGCTACCATCCTATTGTCAGTGTGTACATTGTGGCTGCCACCTTATTGTCATTGTGTACATTGTGGCTACCATCCTATTGTCATTGTGTACATTGTGGCTGCCATCCTATTGTCATTGTGTAGATAGTGGCTACCATGCTATTGTCATTGTGTACATTGTGACTACCAAATTCTTTGCCCTTGTGTACTTTGTGGCTGCCACCCTATTGCCATCTTGTACATTGTGGCTACCATTCTATTGTCAGTGTGTAAAATGTTGCTGCCACCCTATTGTCATTATGTACATTGAGGCTACCATCCTATTGTCATTGTACACATTGTGGCTACCACCCTATTGCCATTGTGTACATTGTGGCTACCATCCCATTGTCATTGTGTACTTTGTGGCTGCGACACGATTGTCATTGTGCACATTGTGGCTACCAAATATTTTGTCCTTGTGTACATTGTGGCTGCCACCCTATTGTCACTGTGTGCATTCTGGCTACCACTGTATTGGCATTGTGTACATTGTGGCTGCAACCCTATTGCCATTGTGTACATTCTGGCTGCCACCATATTGTCATTGTGTACGTTGTGGCTGCCACCCTATTGTCATTGTGTACATTGTGGCTGCCATCCTATTGTCATTGTGTACATTTTGGCTGCCACCCTGTTGTCATTGTGTACATTGTGGCTACCATCCTATTGTCAATGTGTACATTCTGGCTGCCACCCTATTGTCACTGTGTACATTGTGGCTACCATCCTATTGTCATTGTGTACATTGTGGCTGCCACCCTGTGGTCATTGTGTACATTTTATTTATTTATTTTATATTTAGCTTTTGTTGACCGGGTAAGTGCACTAGACAAATCCTGCCTATTTTCAGGCACCACCCGGGGGAGGGGGATACAGATGAATGCCAACTGACCTTGAACCAGATTAAGCTGTTGGTGGTATTTTTAGTGAATGAGGGAAATTTGGCCAGGACACTGGGGAAATTCCCCTACTCTTTTCGAGAAGTGCCATGGGATCTTTAACATCCACCTGAACTACCACCAATCCAGGCAGATGGAACCTCGGTTTAACGTCTCATCCGAAAGACGGCACCTCAGAAATGCAGCACCCCTCTCATGCTGCATTACAGTGTCAGTACTGGGATATTAACCCAAGTGCCAGATGTGGGAACTGAACCCACAGCCCTCTGATCTCCCGGCCTCAGAGGTGAGTGTGCTACATACTGAGCCACTGACACTGACATTTCTGGCTGCCATGCTATTGTCATTGTATACATTGTGGCTGCCATCCTATTGTCAATGTGCACTTTCTGGCTGCCACCCTATTTTCATTGTGTCCATTCTGGCTTCCACCCTATTGTCATTGGGTACATTCTGGCTGCCACCCTATTGTCATTGTGTACATAGTGGCTACCATCCTATTGTCATTGTGTACATTGTGGCTATCATCCTATTGTCAGTGTGTAAATTGTGTCTGCCATCCTATTGTCATTGTGCACATAGTGGCTACTAAATGTTGTGTCCTTGTGTACAATGCGGCTGGCATCCTATTGTCATTTTGTACATGGTGGCTGACACCCTATTGTCATTGCGTACATTGTGGCTACCATCTTATTGTCAGTTGTACATTGAGGGTGCCACTCTATTGTCATTGTGTACATTGTGGCCACCATCCTATTGTCATTGCGCACAATGTGGCTACCACCCTATTGTCATTGTGTACATTGTGGCTGCCACCTGATTATCATTGTGCACATTGTGCCTACTAAATATTTTTTCCTTGTGTACATTGTGGCTGCCACTCTATTGTCATTGTGTACATTCTGGCTACCACCCTTTTGTCATTGTGTACATTGTGGTTGCCACCCTATTGCCATTGTGTGGATTCTGGCTGCCACCACATTGTCATTGTGTACATTGTGGCTGCCACACTATTCTCATTGTGCACATTGTGGCTGCCACCCTTTTTTCATTGTGTTCATTGTGGCTACCATCCTATTGTCATTGTGTACACTGTGGCTGCCATCCTATTGTCATTGTGTACAATGTGGGTACCATCTTATTGTCATTGTGTACATTGTGGCTGCCACCCTATTGTTATTGTATATATTGTGGCTAACATCCTATTGTCATTGTGTACATTGTGGCTACCAAATCTTTTGCCATTGTGTACATTGTGGATGCCACTCTACTGTCATCTTGTACATTGTGGCTACCAATTTTTTTGTACTTGTGTACATTGTGGCTGCCATCAAATTGTCATTATGCACATTGTGGCTACCACATTTTGTGTCTATGTGTACAGTGTGGCTGCCACCCTTTTGTCATTATGTACATTGTGGCTGCCACCCTATTGTCATTGTGTACATTGTGGCTACCACCCTATTGTCATTGTGTACATTGTCACTGCCACCGTATTTTCATTGTGTTCATTGTGGCTGCCATCCTATTGTCATTGTGTACATTCTGGCTGGCACCCTATTGTCATTGTGTACATTGAGGCTACCATATTATTGTCATTGTGTACATTGTGGCTGCCACCCTATAGTCATTGTGTACATTGTGGCTACCATCTTATTGTCTTTGTGTACATTGTGGCTGCCACCCTATTGTCATTATGTACATTGTGGCTACCATCCTATTGTGATTGTGTACATCGTGACTACCAAATTGTTTGCCCTTGTGAACATTGTGTCTGCCACCCTATTGCCATCTTGTACATTGTGGCTACCAATTTTTTTTGTTGTTGTGTACATTGTGGTTGCCATCCGATTGTCATTGTGCACATTGTGGCTACCATTCTATTGTTAGTGTGTACATTGTGGCTGCCACCCTATTGTCATTGTGTACATGTTGGCTACCATCCTATTGTCATTGTGCACATTGTGGCTACCACCTTACTGTCATTGTTTACTTTGTGGCTACCATCCTATTGTCATTGTGCCCATTGTGGCTACCAAATACTTTGTCCTTGAGTACATTGTAGCTGCCACCCAATTGTCACTGTGTACATTCTTGCTACCACTTTATTGTCATTGTATATATTCTGGCTGCAACCCTATTGCCATTGTGTACATTCTGGCTGCCACCATACTGTCATTGTGTACATAGTGGCTGCCACCCTATTGTCATTGTGTACATTGTGGCTGCAACCCTATTTTCATTGTGTTCATTGTGGCTGCCATCGTATTGGCATTGTGTACATTGTGGCTACCATCTTATTGTCATTGTGTACATCGTGGTAGCCAACCTATTATCATTGTGTACATTGTGGCTACCATCTAATTGTCATTGTGTACATTGTGGCTGTCACCCTATTGTCATTGTGTACCTTGTGGCTACCACCTTATTGTCATTGTGTATATTATGGCTACCACATTTTTTGGCCCTGTGTATGTTGTAGCTGCCACCCTATTGTCGTCTTGTACATTGTGGCTACCAATTTTTTTGTCCTTGTGTACATTGTGGCTGCCATCCTATTGTCGTTGTGTACATTGTATCTACCAAATTTTGTGTCCTTGTGTACAATGTGGCTGCCACCCTATTGTCATTATGTACATTGTGGCTGCCACCCTATTGTCATTGTGTACATTGCAGCTATCAACCATTTGTCAGTGTGTACATTGTGGCTGCCACCCTATTGTCATAGTGTTCATTGTGGCTACCATCCTATTGTCATTGTGTACATTGTGGCTACCAAATATTTTGCCCTTGTGTACATTGTGGCTGCCTCCCTATTGTCATTATGTACATTGTGGCTTACACCCTATTGTCATTATGTACATTGTGGCTACCATCCTATTGTCATTGTGCACATTGTGGCTACCACCCTATCATCATAGTGTAGATTGTGGATTCCACCCGATTGTCAATGTGCACATTGTGGCTACCAAATATTTTGCCCTTTTGTACATTGTGGCTGCCACCCTATTGTCTTTGTGTACATTGTGGCTGCCACCCTATTGCAATTGCGTAGGTTCTGGCTGCCATGCTATTGTCATTGTATACATTGTGGCTGCCACCCTGTTGTCATTGTGTACATTGTGGCTTCCATCCTATTGTTATTGTGTACATTGTGGCTGCCACCCGATTGTCATTGTGCCCATTGCGGCTACCAAATATTTTGTCCTTGTGTACATTGTGGCTGCCACTCTATTGTCACTGTGTACATTCTTGCTGCCACAGTATTGTCATTGTGTTCATTGTGGCTGCAACCCTATTGCCATTGTTTATATTCTGGCTGCCACCATAGTGTCATTGTGTACATTGTGGCTACCATCCTATTGTCATTGTGCACATTGTGGCTAACACCCTATCATCATAGTGTAGATTGTGGATTCCACCCGATTGTCATTGTGCACATTATGACTCCCAAATATTTTGCCCTTTTGTTCATTGTGACTGCCACCCTATTGCCATTGTGTACATTCTGGCTACTATCCTATTGTTATTATGTACATTGTGGCTGCCACCCGATTGTCATTGTGCCCATTGTGGCTTCCAAATATTTTGTCCCTGTGTACATTGTGGTTGCCACCCTATTGTCACTGTGTACATTCTTGCTGCCACAGTATTGTCATTGAGTACATTGTGGCTGCAACCCTATTGAGATTGTGTACATTCTGGCTACCACCGTATTGTCATTGTGTACATTGTGGCTGCCACCCTATTGTCATTCTGTACATTGTGGCTACCATCTTATTGTCATTGTGTACATAGTGGATGCCACCCTATTATCATTGAGTACATTGTGGCTACCATCTTATTGTCATTGTGCACATTGTGGATTCCACCCTATTGTCATTTTGTACATTGTGGCTACCATCCTATTGTCATTGTGTACATTGTGGCTACCAAATTTTTTGCCCTGGTGTACGTTTTGGCTGCCACCCTATTGCCATCTTGTACATTGTGACTGCCAATTTTTTTGTCCTTGTGTACATTGTGGCTGCCATCCTATTGTCATTGTTTACATTGTGACTACCAAATTTTGTGTCCTTGTGTACAATGTGGCTGCCACCCTGTTGTCATTATGTACATGGTCGCTGCCACCCTATTGTCATTGAGTACATTGTGGCTACCATCCTATTGTCATTGTTTACATAGTGGCCACCACATTGTTTTCCCTTGTGTACATTGTGGTTGCCACCCTATTGTCATCTTGTACATTGTGGTTACCAATTTTTTTGTCCTTGTGTACATTGTGGCTGCCACCTTATTGTCATTGTGTACATTGTGGCTGCCACCCTATTGCCATTGCGTACATTGTGGCTACCATCCTATTGTCATTTTGCACATTGTGGCTACCACCCTATTGTCATAGTGTACATTGTGGCTGCCACCCATTTGTCATTGTGCACATTGTAGCTACCAAATATTTTGCCCAAGTGAACTTTGTGGCTGCCACCCTATTGTCATTATGTACATTGTGGCTGCCACCCTATTGTCATTCTGTACATTGTGGCTACCATCCTATTGTCATTGTGCACATTGTGGCTACCAAATATTTTGCCCTTTTGTACATTGTGGCTGCCACCCTATTGTCATTGAGTACATTGTGGCTGCCACCCTATTGCCATTGTGTACATTCTGGCTGCCACCCTATTGTAATTGTACACATTGTGGCTGCCACCCTATTGTCATTGTGTGCATTGTGGCTGCCACCCTATTGTCATTGTGTAAATTGTGGCTGCCACCCTATTATCTTTGTGTACATTATGGCTGCCACCCTATTGCCATTGCTGACATCCTGGCTGCCACGCTATTGTCATTGTATACATTGTGGCTGCCACCCTGTTGTCATTGTGTACATTGTGGCTTCCATTCTATTGTTATAGTGTACATTGTGGCTGCCACCCGATTGTCATTGTGCACATTGTGGCTTCCAAATATTTTGTACTTGTGTACATTGTGGTTGCAATCCTATTGTCACTGTGTACATTCTTGCTGCCACAGTATTGTCATTGTGTACATTGTGGCTGCAACCCTATTGCCGTTGTCTATATTCTGGCTGCCACCATATTGTCATTGTGTACATTGTGGCTGCCACCCTATTTTCATTGTGTACATAGTGGCTGCCACCCTATTATCATTGTGAACATTGTGGCTACCATCTTATTTTCATTGTGTACATTGTTGCTGCCACCCAATTTTCATTGTGTACATAGTGGCTAGCACCCTATTATCATTGTGAACATTGTGGCTACCATCTTATTTTCATTGTGTACATTGTGGCTGCCACCCGATTGTAATTGTGCACATTATGGCTCCCAAATATTTTGCCCTTTTGTACATTGTGGCTGCCACCCTATTGCCATTGCGTACATTCTGGCTGCCACCCTATTGTCATTGTATACATTGTGGCTGCCACCCTACTGTCATTGTGTACATTCTGGCTACTATCCTATTGTTATTATGTACATTGTGGCTGCCACCCGATTGTCATTGTGCCCATTGTGGCTACCAAATATTTTGTCCTTGTGTACATTGTGGCTGCCACCCTATTGTCATTCTGTACATTGTGGCTACCATCTTATTGTCATTGTGTACATAGTGGATGCCACCCTATTATCATTGTGTACATTGTGGCTACCATCCTTTTGTCATTGTGCACATTGTGGCTACCAAATATTTTGCCCTTTTGTACATTGTGGCTGCCACCCTATTGTCACTGAGTACATTGTGGCTGCCACCCTATTGCCATTGTGTACATTCTGGCTGCCACCGTATTGTCATTGTACACATTGTGGCTGCCACCCAATTGGCATTGTGTGCATTGTGGCTGCCACCCTATTGTCATTGTGTCAATTGTGGCTGCCACCCAATTGTCTTTGTGTACATTGTGGCTGCCACCCTATTGCCATTGCGGACGTTCTGGCTGCCACGCTATTGTCATTGTATACATTGTGGCTGCCACCCTACTGTCATTGTGTACATTCTGGCTACTATCCTATTGTTATTATGTACATTGTGGCTGCCACCCGATTGTCATTGTGCCCACTGTGGCTACCAAATATTTTGTCCTTGTGTACATTGTGGTTGCCACCCTATTGTCACTGTGTACATTCTTGCTGCCACTGTATTGTCATTGTGTACATTGTGGCTGCAACCCTATTGCCGTTGTCTATATTCTGGCTGCCACCATATTGTCATTGTGTACATTGTGGCTGCCACCCTATTGTCATTGTGTACATTGTGGCTGCCACCCTATTTTCATTGTGTACATTGTGGCTTCCAAATATTTTGTACTTGTGTACATTGTGGCTAGCACTCTATTGTCACTTTGTACATTCTTGCTGCCACAGTATTGTCATTGTGTACATTGTGGCTGCCACCCTATTGTAATTGTGTACATTGTGGCTGCCATCCTATTTTCATTGTGTACATAGTGGCTGCCACCCTATTATCATTGTGAAAATTGTGGCTTACCATCTTATTTTCTATTGTGTACATTGTGGCTGCCACCCAATTCTTACTTGTGTACATAGTGGCTGCCATTCCTATTATCATTGTGAAATATTGTGGCTACCATCTTATTTTCATTGTGTACATTGTGGCTGCCACCCGATTGTGTGTGCACATTATAGGCTCCCAAATATTTTGCCCTTTTGTACACATTGTGGTTGCCACCCTATTGCCATTGCGTATCTTGGCTGCCACCCTATTGTCATTGTATACATTGTGGCTGCCACCCTACTGTCATTGTGTACATTCTGGCTACTATCCCATTGTTATTATGTGCATTTGGCTGCCAATTAGATTGTCATTGTGCCCATTGTGGTTTCCTAATATTTTGTCCTTGTGTACATTGTGGTTGCCACCCTATTGTCACTGTGTACATTCTTGCTGCCACAATGTTGTCATTGTGTACATTGTGACTGGAACCCTATTGAGATTGTGTACATTCTGGCTACCAATTTATTGTCATTGTGTACATTGTGGCTGCCAATTCTATTGTCATTCTACATTGTATACCATCTTATTGTCATTGTACATAGTGGATGCTGCCCTATTATCATTGTGTACATTGTGGTACCATCTTATTGTCATTGTGTACATTGTGGAGTCCTCCTATTGTCATTTTGTACATTGTGGCTACCATCATATTGTCATTGTGTACATTGTGCCAAATTTTTTGCCCTTGTGTATGCTTTTGGCTGCCACCCTATTGCCATCTTGTACATTGTGTCTGTAATTTTTTTGTCCTTGTGTACATTGTGGCTGCCATCCTATTGTCATTGTTTGCATGTCAGACTACCAAATTTTGTGTCCTTGTGTACAGTGAGGCAGCCACCCTGTTGTCATTAGTACATTGTTGCTGCCACCCTATTGTCATGTGTGCATGTGGCTACCATCCTATTGTCATTGTTTACATAGTGGCTACCACATTGTTTGCCCTTGTGTACATTGTATTTGCCACCCATTAGTCATCTTGTAGGCATTGTATACCAATTTTTTGTCCTTGGGTACATTGTGGCTGCGCACCTTATTGTCATTGTGTACATTGTGGCTGCCACCCTATTGCCATTGCATACATTGTGGCTACCATCCTATTGTCATTTGCACATTGTGGCTACCACCCTATTGTCATAGTGTACATTGTGGCTGCCACACGATTTTCATGGTGCACATTGTAGCTACCAAATAGTTTGCCTCATGTGAACTTTGTGGCTGCCACTTCTATTGTCATTATGTACATTGTGGCTGCCTCCCTATTGTCATTGTGTACATTGTGGCTACCATCCTGTTCTCATTGTGCACATTGTGGCTACCAAATAGTTTGCTCTTTTGTACATTGTGGCTGCCACCCTATTGTCACTGAGTACATTGTGGCTGCCACCCTATTGCTATTGTGTGCATTGTGGCTGCCACTCTATTGTCATTGATACACATTGTGGCTGCCACCCATTGTCATTGTTTGCATTGTGGCTGCCACCCTATTGTCTTTGTGTACATTATGGTTGCCACCCTATTGCCATTGTTGAAGTCTCTACGCTGTCACCATTGTCATTGTATACTTTGAATGCCACCCCTGTTATCATCGTGTACATTGTGGCTTCCATTCTATTGTTATTGTGTACATTGTGACTGCCAACTGATTGTCATTGGCCCTGTTGTGGCTTCCAAATATTTTGTCCTTGTGTACATTGTGGCTGGCACTCTCATTGTCACTGTGTACATTCTTGCTGCCACAGTATTGTCATTGTGTACATTGTGGCTGCAACCCTATTGTCGTTGTCTGATATTCTGGCTGCCACCATATTGTCATTGTGTACATTGTGGCTGCCATTCTATTGTCATTGTGTACATTGTGGCTGCCACTCCTATTTTCATTGTGTTCATAGTGGCTGCCACTTCTATTATCATTGTGAACATTGTGGCTACCATCTTATTTTCATTGTGTACATTGTGGCTGCCACCCAATTGTAATTGTGCACATTATGGCTACCAAATATTTTGCCCTTTTGTACATTGTGGGTGCCACCCTATTGCCATTCGTGACATTCTGGTTGCCACGCTATTGTCATTGTATACATTGTGGCTGCCACCCTACTGTCATTGTGCACATTGTGGCTACTATCTATTGCTATTGTTCATATTGTGGCTGCCACCTGATTGTCATTAGTGCCCATTGTGGCTACCAAATATTTTGTCTTTGTGTACATTCTTGTTGCCACCCTATTGTCTTTCTTGTATCATTGTTTACCATCTTATTGTCATTGTGTACATCTTGGATTCCACCCTCATTGTCATTTTGTACATTGTCTACCATACTATTGTCATTATGTACATTGTGGCTACCAAATTTTGCCCTTTGGAGCATTGAGGCTGCCACCCTATTGCCATCTTTGTATATTGTGGCTGCCAATTTTTTTGTCCTTGTGTACATTGTGGCTGCCATCCTATTGTCATTGTTTACATTGTGGCTACCAAATTTTGTGTCCTTGTGTACAATATGGCTACCACCCTGTTGTCATTATGTACATTGTCGCTGCCACCCTATTGTCATTGTGTACATTGTGGCTACCATTCTATTGTCATTGTTTACATAGTGGCTACCACATTGTTTGCCATTGTGTACATTGTGGATGCCACCCTATTGTCATCGTGTACATTGTGGCTACCAATTTTTTTGTCCTTGTGTACATGGTGGCTGCCACCTTATTGTCATTGAGTACATTGTGGCTGCCACCTGATTGTCATTGAGTACATTGTGGCTCCCAATCCTATTGTCATTGTTTCCATTGTGGCTACCTATATTTTTTTCCTTGTGTACATTGTGGTTGCCACCCTATTGTCATCTTGTACATTGTGGTTACCAATTTTTTTGTCCTTGTGTACATTGTGGCTGCCACCTTATTGTCATTGTGTACATTGTGGCTGCCACCCTATTGCCATTGCGTTCATTGTGGCTACCATCCTATTGTCATTTTGCACATTGTGGATACCACCCTATTGTCATAGTGTACATTGTGGCTGCCACCCATTTGTGATTGTGCACATTGTAGCTACCAAATATTTTGCCCAAGTGAACTTTGTGGCTGCCACCCTATTGTCATTATGTACATTGTGGCTGCCACCCTATTGTCATTGTGTACATTGTGGCTACCATCCTATTGTCATTGTGCACATTGTGGCTACCAAATATTTTGCCCTTTTGTACTTTGTGGCTACCACCCTATTTTCATTGAGTACATTGTGGCTGCCACCCTATTGCCATTGTGTGCATTCTGGCTGCCACCCTATTGTAATTGTACACATTGTGGCTGCCACCCTATTGTCATTGTGTGCATTGTGGCTGCCACCCTGTGTCATTAATGTAAATTGTGGCTGCCACCTTCTATTATCTTTGTGTATGATTATGGCTTGCCCATCCTTATTGCCATTGCTGACATCCTGGCTGCCACACTATTGTCATTTTATACATTGTGGCTGCCACCCTGTTGTCATTGTGTACATTGTGGCTTCCATTCTATTGTTATAGTGTGTACATTTTGTGGCTGCCACCCGATTGTCATTGTGCACATTGTGGCTTCTAAATATTTTGTAGTTTGTGTACATTGTGGTTCAGCACTTTATTGTCACTGAGTACATTCTGCTGCCACAGTATTGTCATTGTGTACATTGTGCTGGGTAACCCTATTGCCGTTGTCTATATTCTGGCTGCCATTATATTGTCATTTGTGTGGGTATTGTATCTGCCATCCCATTTTCATTGTGTACATAGTGGCTGCCACCCTATTATCATTGTGAACATTGTGGTTACCATCTTATTTTCATTTGTGTACATTGTTGCTGGCACCTAATTTTCATTGTGTACATAGCGGCTAGCACCCTATTATCATTGTGAACATTGTGGCTACCATCTTATTTTCATTGTGTACATTGTGGCTGCCACCCGATTGTAATTGTGCATAGTTATGGCTCCCCAATCTTTTGCCCTTTTTGTACATTGTAGCTGCCACATTCTTTTGCCATTCATGTACATTCTGGCTGCCATCCCTTTTTGTCATTGTATACATTGTGGCTGCCACCTACTGTCATTGTGTACATTCTGGCTACTATCCTATTGTTATTACTGTACATTGTGGTTGCCACCCTACTGTCATTGTGCCCATTGTCTACCAAATATTTTGTCCTTGTGTACATTGTGGTTTGCCACCCTATTGTCACTGTGTACATTCTTGCTGCCACAGTATTGTCATTGTGTACATTGTGGCTGCAACCCTATTGAGATTGTTGTACATTCTGGCTGCCACCGTTTGTCATTTTGTACATTGTGGTTGCCACTCTATTGCTCATTCTGTACATTGTGGCTACCATCTTATTGTCATTGTGTACATAGTGGATGCCACCCTATAATCATTGTGTACATTGTGGCTACCATCCTATTGTCATTGTGCACATTGTGGCTACCAAATATTTTGCCCTTTTGTACATTGTGGCTGCCACCCTATTGTCACTGAGTACATTGTGGCTGCCACCCTATTGCCATTGTGTACATTCTGGCTGCCACTCTATTGTCATTGTACACATTGTGGCTGCCACCTTCTATTGTCATTGTGTGCATTGTGGCTGCCACCCTATTGTCATTAGTGTCAATTGTGGCTGCCACCCAATTGTCTTTGTGTACATTGTGCTGCACACCCTATTGCCATTATGGACGCTCTGGCTGCCATGCTATTGTCATTGTATACATGTGGCTGCCACCCTACTGTCATTGTGTACATTCTGGCTACTATCCTATTGTTATTATGTACATTTGCAGCTTGCCACCCAGGTTGTCATTGTGCCCACTGTGGCTGCCAATGTATTTTGTTCCTCAGTACATTGTGGTTTTGCCACCCCTATTGTCACTGTGTGACTTCTCTTGGTTGCCACAGCATTGTCATATGTACATTGTGGCTGCTGCAACCCTATTGTTGTTGTTCATATTCTGGCTGCCACCATATTGTCATTGTGTACTGTAGCTGCCACCCTATTGTCATTGTGTACATTGTGGCTGCCACCCTATTTTCATTGAGTACATTGTGGCTTCCAAATATTTTGTACTTGTGTACATTGTGGCTAGCACTCTATTGTCACTTTGTACATTCTTGCTGCCACAGTATTGTCATTGTGTACATTGTGGCTGCAACCCTATTGCCGTTGTCTATATTCTGGCTGCCACCATTTTGTCATTGTGTACATTGTGGCTGTCCACTATTGTAATTGTGTCCATTGTGGCTGCCACCTCTATTTTTCATTGTATATAGTGGCTGCCAATCTTATTATCATTATGAACATTGTGGTTCCATCTTATTTTCATTGTGTACATTGTGGCTGCCACCCAATTTTTCCTTGTGTACATAGTGGCTGCCACCCTATTATCATTGTGAAACATTGTGGCTACCATCTTATTTTCATTGTGTACATTGTGGCTGCCACCCAATCTGTAGTGTGCACATTATGGTTCTCAAATATTTTGCCCTTTTGTACATTGTGGTTACCACCCTATTGCCATTGTGTACATTCTGGCTGCTGCCACCCTATTGTCATTGTATACTGTGGCTGCTACCCACTGTCATTGTGTACATTCTGGCTACTATCCTATTGTTATTATGTACATTGTGGCTGCCACCCTACTGTCATTGTGCCCATTGTGGCTTCCCAATATTTTGTCCTTGTGTACATTGTGGTTTGCACCCTATTGTCACTGTGTACATTCTTTGCTTGCAATATTGTCATTGTGTACATTGTGACTGCAACCCTATTGAGATTGTGTACATTCTGGCTACCACCGTATTGTCATTGTGTACATTGTGGCTGTCACCCTATTGTCATTCTGTACATTGTGGCTACCATCTTATTGTCATTGTGTACATGGTGGATGCCATCCTATTATCATTGTGTACATTGTGGCTACCATCTTATTGTCATTGTGTACATTGTGGAGTCCTCCCTATTGTCATTTTGTACATTGTGGTTACCATCCTATTGTCATTGTGTACATTGTGGTTACCATATTTTTTGCCCTTGTGTATGCTTTGGCTGCCACCCTATTGCCATCTTGTACATTGTGACTGCCAATTTTTTGTCCTTGTGTACATTGTGGCTGCCATCCTATTGTCATTGTTTACATTGAGACTACCAAATTTTGTGTCCTTGTGTACAATGAGGCAGCCACCCTGTTGTCATTATGTACATTGTTGCTGCCACCCTATTGTCATTGTGTACATTGTGGCTACCATCCTATTGTCATTGTTTACATAGTGGCTTCCACATTGTTTGCCCTTGTGTACATTGTGGTTGCCACCCTATTGTCATCTTGTACATTGTGGCTACCAATTTTTTTGTCCTTGTGTACATTGTGGCTGCCACCTTATTGTCATTGTGTACATTGTGGCTGCCACCCTATTGCCATTGCATACATTGTGGCTACCATCCTTTTGTCATTTTGCACTTTGTGGCTACCACCCTATTGTCATAGTGTATATTGTGGCTGCCACCCGATTTTCATTGTGCACATTGTAGCTACCAAATAGTTTGCCCATGTGAACTTTGTGGCTGCCACCCTATTGTCATTATGTACATTGTGGCTGCCTCCCTATTGTCATTGTGTACATTGTGGCTACCATCCTGTTCTCATTGTGCACATTGTGGCTACCAAATAGTTCGCCCTTTTGTACATTGTGGCTGCCACCCTATTGTCACTGAGTACATTGTGGCTGCCACCCTATTGCCATTGTGTGCATTGTGGCTGCCACCCTATTGTCATTGAACACATTGTGGCTGCCACCCTATTGTCATTGTGTGCATTGTGGCTGCCACCCTATAGTCATTGTGTAAATTGTGGCTGCCACCCTATTGTCTTTGTGTACATTATGGTTGCCACCCTATTGCCATTGTGGAAGTTCTGGCTGCCACGCTATTGTCATTGTATAAATTTTGAATGCCACCCTGTTGTCATTGTGTACATTGTGGCTTCCATTCTATTGTTATTGTGTACATTGTGGCTGCCACCCGATTGTCATTGTGCCCATTGTGGCTTCCAAATATTTTGTCCTTGTGTACATTGTGGCTGGCACTCTATTGTCACTGTGTACATTCTTGCTGCCACAGTATTGTCATTGTGTACATTGTGGCTGCAACCCTATTGCTGCTTGTTCATATTCTGCTGCCACCATATTGTCATTGTGTAAATTGTGGCTGTCACCCTATTGTCATTGTGTACATTGTGGCTGCCACCCTATTTTCATTGTGTACATTGTGGCTGCCACCCTATTATCATTGTAGAACATTGTGGCTACCATCTTATTTTCATTGTGTACATTGTGGCTGCCACCCAATTGTAATTGTGCACATTATGGCTACCAAATATTTTGCCCTTTTGTACATTGTGGGTGCCACCCTATTGCCATTACGTACATTCTGGTTGCCACCCTATTGTCATTGTATACATTGTGGCTGCTACCCTACTGTCATTGTGCACATTGTGGCTACTATCCTATTGCTATTGTTTATATTGTGGCTGCCACCTGATTGTCATTGTGCCCATTGTGGCTACCAAATATTTTGTCCTTGTGTACATTGCGGTTGCCACCCTATTGTCTTTCTGAACATTGTGGCTACCATCTTATTGTCATTGTGTATGTCTTGGATTCCACCCTATTGTCATTTTGTACATTGTGGCTACCATACTATTGTCATTGTGTACATTGTGGCTACCAAAATTTTTGCCCTTGTAAACATTGAGGCTGCCACCCTATTGCCATCTTGTACATTGTGGCTGCCAATTTTATTGTCCTTGTGTACATTTTGGCTGCCATCCTATTTTCATTGTTTACATTGTGGCTACCAAATTTTGTGTCCTTGTGTACAATATGGCTACCACCCTGTTATCATTATGTACATTGTCGCTGCCACCCTATTGTCATTGTGTACATTGTGGCTACCATCCTATTGTCATTGTTTACATAGTGGCTACCACATTGTTTGCCCTTGTGTACTTTGTGGATGCCACCCTATTGTCATTGTGTACATTGTGGCTACCAATTTTTTTGTCCTTGTGTACATGGTGGCTGCCACCTTATTGTCATTGAGTACATTGTGGCTGCCACCCTATTGCCATTGTGTACATTCTGGCTGCCACCCTTTTGTCATTGTGCCCATTGTGGCTACCAATATTTTTGTCCTTGTGTACATTGTGGCTGCCATCCTATTTTCGTTGTGTACATTGTATCTACCAAATTTTGTGTCCTTGTGTAGAATGTGTCTGCCACCCTATTGTCATTATGTACATTGTGGCTACCACCCTATTGTCATTGTGTAAATTGCAGCTATCAACCATTTGTCAGTGTGTACATTGTGGCTGCCACACTATTGTCATAGTGTTCATTGTGGCTACCATCCTATTGTCATTGTGCACATTGTGGCTACCAAGTATTTTGCCCTTGTGTACATTGTGGCTGCCTCCCTATTGTCATTATGTACATTGTGGCTTCCACCCTATTGTCATTATGTACATTGTGGCTACCATCCTATTGTCATTGTGCACATAGTGGCTACCACCCTATCTTCATAGTGTAGATTGTGTATTCCACCCGATTGTCATTGTGCACATTGTGGCTACCAAATATTTTGCCCTTTTGTACATTGTGGCTGCCATCCTATTGTCTTTGTGTACATTGTGGCTGCCACCCTATTGCCATTGCGTACGTTCTGGCTGCCATGAGATTGTCATTGTATACATTGTGGCTGCCACCCTGTTGTCATTGTGTACATTGTGGCTTCCATCCTATTGTTATTGTGTACATTGTGGCTGCCACCCGATTGTCATTGTGCCCATTGTGGCTACCAAATATTTTGTCCTTGTGTACATTGTGGCTGCCACTCTATTGTCACTGTGTACATTCTAGCTGCCACAGTATTGTCATTGTGTACTTTGTGGCTGCAACCCTATTGCCATTGTTTATATTCTGGCTGCCACCATAGTGTCATTGTGTACATTGTGGCTGCCACTCCTATTGTCATTGTGTACATTGTGGCTGCCACAATTTTTCATTGTGTACTATGTGGCTGCCACCCTATTATCATTGTGAACATTGTGGCTACCATCTTATTTTTCATTGTGTACATTGTGGCTGCCACCCGACTGTAATTGTGCACATTATGGCTCTCAAATATTTTGCCCTTTTGTTCATTGTGGCTGCCACCCTATTGCCATTGCGTACATTCTGGCTGCCACCCTATTGTCATTGTATACATTGTGGCTGCCACCCTACTGTCATTGTGTACATTCTGGCTACTATCCTATTGTTATTATGTACATTGTGGTTGCCACCCGATTGTCATTGTACCCATTGTGGCTACCAAATATTTTGTCCTTGTGTACATTGTGGTTGCCACCCTATTGTCACTGTGTACATTCTTGCTGCCACAGTATTGTCATTGTGTACATTGTGACTGCAACCCTATTGAGATTGTGTACATTCTGGCTACCACCGTATTGTCATTGTGTACATTGTGGCTACCATCTTATTGTCATTGTGTACATAGTGGATGCCACCCTTATTATCATTGTGTACATTGTGTCCACCCTGTTGTCATTGATGTACATTGTCGCTGCCACCCTATTGTCATTGTGTACATTGTGGCTACCATCCTATTGTCATTGTTTACATAGTGGCTACCCCATTGTTTGCCCTTGTGTACATTGTGGTTGCCACCCTATTGTCATCTTGTACATTGTGGCTACCAATTTTTTTGTCCTTGTGTACATTGTGGCTGCCACCTTATTGTCATAGTGTACATTGTGGCTGCCACCCTATTGCCATTGAGTACATTGTGGCTACAATCCTATTGTCATTTTGCACATTGTGGCTACCACCCTATTGTCATAGTGTACATTGTGGCTGCCACCCGATTGACATTGTGCATTTGTAGCTACCAAATATTTTGCCCATGTGAACATTGTGGCTGCCACCCTATTGTCATTATGTACATTGTGGCTGCCACCCTATTGTCATTGTGTACATTGTGGCTACCATCCTGTTGTCATTGTGCACATTGTGGCTACCAAATATTTTGCCCTTTTCTACATTGTGGCTGCCACCCTATTGTCACTGAGTACATTGTGGCTGCCACCCTATTGCCATTGTGTACATTCTGGCTGCCACCCTATTGTCATTGTACACATTGTGGCTGCCACCCTATTTTCATTGTGTGCATTGTGGCTGCCACCCTATTGTCATTGTGTCAATTGTGGCTGCCACCCTATTGTCTTTGTGTACATTATGGCTGCCATCCTATTGCCATTGCTGACGTCCTGGCTGCCACGCTATTGTCATTGTATACATTGTGGCTGCCACCCTGTTGTCATTGTGTACATTGTGGCTTCCATTCTATTGTTATAGTGTACATTGTGGCTGCCACCCGATTGTCATTGTGCCCATTGTGGCTTCCAAATATTTTGTACTTGTGTACATTGTGGCTGGCACTCTATTGTCACTGTGTACATTCTTGCTGCCACAGTATTGTCATTGTGTACATTGTGGCTGCAACCCTATTGCCGTTGTCTATATTCTGGCTGCCACCATATTGTCATTGTGTGCATTGTGGCTGCCACCCTATTGTCATTGTGTACATTATGGCTGCCACCCTATTTTCATTGTGTACATAGTGGCTGCCACCCTATTATCATTGTGAACATTGTGGCTACCATCTTATTTTCATTGTGTACATTGTGGCTGCCACCCAATTTTCATTGTGTACATAGTAGCTGCCACCCTATTATCATTGTGAACATTGTGGCTACCATCTTATTTTCATTGTGTACATTGTGGCTGCCACGCGATTGTAATTGTGCACATTATGGCTCCCAAATATTTTGCCCTTTTGTACATTGTGGCTGCAACCCTATTGCCATTGCGTACATTCTGGCTGCCACCCTATTGTCATTGTATACATTGTGGCTGCCACCCTACTGTCATTGTGTACATTCTGGCTACTATCCTATTGTTATTATGTACATTGTGGCTGCCAATTCGATTGTCATCAGCTCCATTGTGGCTACCAAATATTTTGTCCTTGTGTACATTGTGGTTTGCCACCCTATTGTCACTGTGTACATTCTTGCTGCCACAGTATTGTCATTGTGTACATTGTGGCTGCAACCCTATTGAGATTGTGTACATTCTGGCTGCCACCGTATTGTCATTGTGTACATTGTGGCTGCCACCCTATTGTCATTCTGTACATTGTGGCTACCATCTTATTTTCATTGTGTACATAGTGGCTGCCACCCTATTATCATTGTGAACATTGTGGCTACCATCTTATTTTCATTGTGTACATTGTGGCAGCCACCCAATTTTCATTGTGTACATAGTGGCTGCCACCCTATTATCATTGTGATCATTGTGGCTACCATCTTATTTTCATTGTGTACATTGTGGCTGCCACCCGATTGTAATTGTGCACATTATGGCTCCCAAATATTTTGCCCTTTTGTACATTGTGGCTACCACCCCACTGTCATTGTGTACATTCTGGCTACTATCCTACTGTTATTATGTACATTGTATTTGCCACCCTATTGCCATTGTGCCCATTGTGGCTTCCTAATATTTTGTCCTTGTGTACATTGTGGTTGCACCCTATTGTCACTGTGAGTACATTCTTGTTGCCACAGTATTGTTATTGTGTACATTGTGACTGCAACCCTATTGAGATTGTGTACATTCTGGCTACCACTGTATTGTCATTGTGGTACATTGTGGCTGCCCCCTATTGTCGTTCTGTACATTGTGGCTACCATCTTATTGTCATTGTACATAGTGATGCCACTCTATTATCATTGTGTACATTGTGCTACCATCTTATTGTCATTGTGTACATTGTGGAGTCCTCCCTATTGTCATTTTGTACATTGTGGTTACCATCCTATTGTCATTGTGTACATTGTGGCTACCATATTTTTTGCCCTTGTGTACGTTTGGCTGCCACCCTATTGCCATCTTGTACATTGTGGCTGCCAATTTTTTTGTCCTTGTGTACATTGTGGCTGCCATCCTATTGTCATTGTTTACATTGTGACTACCAAATTTTGTGTCCTTGTGTACAATGAGGCAGCCACCCTGTTGTCATTATGTACATTGGTTGCTGCCACCCTATTGTCATTGTGTGACATTGTGGCTCTACCATCCCATTGTCATTGTTTACATAGTGGCTACCACATTGTTTGCCTCTTGTGTACATTGTGGTTGCCACCCTATTGTCATCTTGTACATTGTGGCTTACCAATTTTTTTGTCCTTGTGGTACATTGTGGTTGCCACCTTATTGTCATTGTGTACAATGTGGCTGCCCTCCCTATTGCCATTGCATGCATTGTGGCTACCATCCTATTGTCATTTTGCACATTGTGGCTACCACCCTATTGTCATTAGTGTACATTGTGGCTGCCACATGATTTTCATGGTGCACATTGTAGCTACCAAATAGGTTGCCCATGTGACTTTTGTGGCTGCCACCCCATTGTCATTATGTACATTGTGGCTGCCTCCCATTGTCATTGTGTACATTTTGGCTACCATCCTGTTCTCATTGTGCACGTTGTGGCTACCAAATAGTTTGCCCTTTTGTACATTGTGGCTGCCACCCTATTGTCACTGTGTACATTGTGGCTGCCACCCTGTTGCCATTGTGCATTGTGGGTTGCCACCCTATTGTCATTGAACACATTGTGGCTGCCACCCTATTGTCATTGTGTGCATTGTGGCTGCCACCCTTAGTCATTGTGTAAATTGTTTCTGCCACCCCTATTGTCTTTGTTGTACATTATGTTGCCACACCTATTGCCATTGGTAGTTCAGGCTGCTACATTTATTGTCATTGTATAAATTTTGAATGCCACATTTGTTGTCATTGTGTACATTGTGGCTTCCATTCTATTGTTATTGTGTACATTGTGCTGCCACCTGATTGTCATTGTGCCCATTAGGTTTCCAAACATTTTGTCCTTGTGTACATTGTGGTTGTAACTCTATTGTCACTGTGTACATTCTTGCTGCCACAGTATTGTCATTGTGTACATTGTGGCTGCAACCCTCATTGCTGCTTGTTCATATTCTGCTGCCACCATATTGTCATTGTGTAAATTGTGGCTGTCACCCTATTGTCATTGTGTACATTGTGGTTGCCACCCTATTTTCTATTGTGTACATTGTGGCTGCCAATTTATTATCATTGTGAACATTGTGGCTACTATCTTATTTTCATTGTGTACATTGTGTCGCCACCCAATTGTAATTGTGCACATTATGGCTACCAAATATTTTGCTTGCTTTTGTACATTGTGGGTTGCTACCCTATTGCCCTTCGTACATTCTGGTTGCCACCCTATTGTCATTGTATACATTGTGGCTGCCACCCTACTGTCATTGTGCACATTGTGGCTACTATCCTATTGCTATTGTTTATATTGTGGCTGCCACCTGATTGTCATTGTGCCCATTGCTTGGCTACCAAATATTTTGTCCTTGTGTACATTGTGGTTTGCCACCCTATTGTCTTTCTGGACATTGTGGCTACCATCTTATTGTCATTGTGTATCGTCTTGGATTCCACCTATTGTCATTTTGTACATTGTGGCTACCATACTATTGTCATTGTGTACATTGTGGCTACCAAATTTTTGCCCTTGTAAACATTGTGGCTGCCACTCTATTGCCATCTTGTACATTGTGGATGCCAATTTTTGTCCTTGTGTACATTGTGGCTGCCATCCCTATTTTCATTAGTTTACATTGTGGCTGCCAAATTTTGTGTCCTTGTGTACAATGGCTACCACTTTGTTGTGGATTATGTACATTGTTGCTGCCACCCTATTGTCATTGTGTACATTGTGGCTACCATCCTATTGTCGATTGTTTTCATAGGTAGCTTACCACATTGTTTGCCTCTTGTGTACTTTGTGGATGCCACCCTATTGTCATTGTGTACATTGTGGCTACCAATTTTTGTCCTTGTGTACATGGTGGCTTGCCACCATATTGTCATTTCATTGTGTACATTGTGGCTTCCATTCTATTGTTATAGTGTACATTGTGGCTGCCACCCGATTGTCATTGTGCCCATTGTGGCTTCAAATATTTTGTACTTGTGTACATTGTGGCTGGCACTCTATTGTCACTGTGTACATTCTTGCTGCCACAGTATTGTCATTGTGTACATTGTGGCTGCAACCCTATTGACGTTGTCTATATTCTGGCTGCCACCATATTGTCATTGTGTGCATTGTGGCTGCCACCCTATTGTCATTGTGTACATTATGGCTGCCACCCTATTTTCATTGTGTACATAGTGGCTGCCACCCTAATATCCTTGTGAACATTGTGGCTACCATCTTATTTTCATTGTGTACATTGTGGCTGCCACCCAATTTTCATTGTGTACATAGTAGCTGCCACCCTGTTATCATTGTGAACATTGTGGCTACCATCTTATATTCATTGTGTACATTGTGGCTGCCACGCGATTGTAATTGTGCACATTATGGCTCCCAAATATTTTGCCCTTTTGTACATTGTGGCTGCCACCCTATTGCCATTGCGTACATTCTGGCTGCCACCCTATTGTCATTGTATACATTGTGGCTGCCACCCTACTGTCATTGTGTACATTCTGGCTACTATCCTATTGTTATTATGTACATTGTGGCTGCCACCCGATTGTCATTGTGCCCATTGTGGCTACCAAATATTTTGTCCTTGTGTACATTGTGGTTGCCACCCTATTGTCACTGTGTACATTCTTGCTGCCACAGTATTGTCATTGTGTACATTGTGGGTGCAACCCTATTGAGATTGTGTACATTCTGGCTGCCACCGTATTGTCATTGTGTACATTGTGGCTGCCACCCTATTGTCATTCTGTACATTGTGGCTACCATCCTATTTTCATTGTGTACATAGTGGCTGCCACCCTATTATCATTGTGTACATTGTGGCTACCATCTTATTTTCATTGTGTACATTGTGGCAGCCACCCAATTTTCATTGTGTACATAGTGGCTGCCACCCTATTATCATTGTGATCATTGTGGCTACCATCTTATTTTCATTGTGTACATTGTGGCTGCCACCCGATTGTAATTGTGCACATTATGGCTCCCAAATATTTTGCCCTTTTGTACATTGTGGCTACCACCCCACTGTCATTGTGTACATTCTGGCTACTATCCTACTGTTATTATGTACATTGTGGCTGCCACCCGATTGTCATTGTGCCCATTGTGGCTTCCCAATATTTTGTCCTTGTGTACATTGTGGTTGCCACCCTATTGTCACTGTGTACATTCTTGCTGCCACAGTATTGTCATTGTGTACATTGTGACTGCAACCCTATTGAGATTGTGTACATTCTGGCTACCACCGTATTGTCATTGTGTACATTGTGGCTGTCACCCTATTGTCATTCTGTACATTGTGGCTACCATCTTATTGTCATTGTGTACATAGTGGATGCCACCCTATTATCATTGTGTACATTGTGGCTACCATCTTATTGTCATTGTGTACATTGTGGAGTCCTCCCTATTGTCATTTTGTACATTGTGGTTACCATCCTATTGTCATTGTGTACATTGTGGTTACCAAATTTTTTGCCCTTGTGTACGTTTTGGCTGCCACCCTATTGCCATCTTGTACATTGTGGCTGCCAATTTTTTTGTCCTTGTGTACATTGTGGCTGCCATCCTATTGTCATTGTTTACATTGTGACTACCAAATTTTGTGTCCTTGTGTACAATGAGGCAGCCACCCTGTTGTCATTATGTACATTGTTGCTGCCACCCTATTGTCATTGTGTACATTGTGGCTACCATCCTATTGTCATTGTTTACATAGTGGCTACCACATTGTTTGCCCTTGTGTACATTGTGGTTGCCACCCTATTGTCATCTTGTACATTGTGGCTACCAATTTTTTTGACCTTGTGTACATTGTGGCTGCCACCTTATTGTCATTGTGTACATTGTGGCTGCCACCCTATTGCCATTGCGTACATTGTGGCTACCATCCTATTGTCATTTGCACTTGTGGCTACCACCCTATTGTCATAGTGTACATTGTGGCTGCCACATGATTTTCATGGTGCACATTGTAGCTACCAAATAGTTTGCCCATGTGAACTTTGTGGCTGCCACCCTATTGTCATTATGTACATTGTGGCTGCCTCCCTATTGTCATTGTGTACATTGTGGCTACCATCCTGTTCTCATTGTGCACATTGTGGCTACCAAATAGTTTGCCCTTTTGTACATTGTGGCTGCCACCCTATTGTCACTGAGTACATTGTGGCTGCCACCCTATTGCCATTGTGTGCATTGTGGCTGCCACCCTATTGTCATTGAACACATTGTGGCTGCCACCCTATTGTCATTGTGTGCATTGTGGCTGCCACCCTATAGTCATTGTGTAAATTGTTTCTGCCACCCTATTGTCTTTGTGTACATTATGGTTGCCACCCTATTGCCATTGTGGAAGTTCAGGCTGCCACGCTATTGTCATTGTATAAATTTTGAATGCCACCCTGTTGTCATTGTGTACATTGTGGCTTCCATTCTATTGTTATTGTGTACATTGTGGCTGCCAATGACTGTCATTGTGCCCATTGTGGCTTCCCAAATATTTTGTCCTCTGTACATTGTGGCTGGCACTCTATTGTCACTGTGTACATTCTTGCTGCCACAGTATTGTCATTGTGTACATTGTGGCTGCAACCCTATTGCCGTTGTCTATATTCTGGCTGCCACCATATTGTCATTGTGTAAATTGTGGCTGTCACCCTATTGTCATTGTGTACATTGTGGCTGCCACCCTATTTTCATTGTGTACATTGTGGCTGCCACCCTATTATCATTGTGAACATTGTGGCTACCATCTTATTTTCATTGTGTACATTGTGGCTGCCACCCAATTGTAATTGTGCACATTATGGCTACCAAATATTTTGCCCTTTTGTACATTGTGGGTGCTACCCTATTGCCATTACGTACATTCTGGTTGCCACCCTATTGTCATTGTATACATTGTGGCTGCCACCCTACTGTCATTGTGCACATTGTGGCTACTATCCTATTGCTATTGTTTATATTGTGGCTGCCACCTGATTGTCATTGTGCCCATTGTGGCTACCAAATATTTTGTCCTTGTGTACATTGCGGTTGCCACCCTATTGTCTTTCTGAACATTGTGGCTACCATCTTATTGTCATTGTGTACGTCTTGGATTCCACCCTATTGTCATTTTGTACATTGTGGCTACCATACTATTGTCATTGTGTACATTGTGGCTACCAAATTTTTTGCCCTTGTAAACATTGAGGCTGCCACCCTATTGCCATCTTGTACATTGTGGCTGCCAATTTTTTTGTCCTTGTGTACATTGTGGCTGCCATCCTATTTTCATTGTTTACATTGTGGCTACCAAATTTTGTGTCCTTGTGTACAATATGGCTACCACCCTGTTGTGATTATGTACATTGTTGCTGCCACCCTATTGTCATTGTGTACATTGTGGCTACCATCCTATTGTCATTGTTTACATAGTGGCTACCACATTGTTTGCCCTTGTGTACTTTGTGGATGCCACCCTATTGTCATTGTGTACATTGTGGCTACCAATTTTTTTGTCCTTGTGTACATGGTGGCTGCCACCTTATTGTCATTGAGTACATTGTGGCTGCCACCCTATTGCCATTGTGTACATTCTGGCTGCCACCCTATTGTCATTGTGCCCATTGTGGCTACCAATTTTTTGTCCTTGTGTACATTGTGGCTGCCATCCTATTTTCGTTGTGTACATTGTATCTACCAAATTTTGTGTCCTTGTGTAGAATGTGTCTGCCACCCTATTGTCATTATGTACATTGAGGCTACCACCCTATTGTCATTGTGTAAATTGCAGCTATCAACCATTTGTCAGTGTGTCCATTGTGGCTGCCACACTATTGTCATAGTGTTCATTGTGGCTACCATCCTATTGTCATTGTGCACATTGTGGCTACCAAGTATTTTTGCCCTTGTGTACATTGTGGCTGCCTCCCTATTGTCATTATGTACATTGTGGCTTCCACCCTATTGTCATTATGTACATTGTGGCTACCATCCTATTGTCATTGTGCACATAGTGGCTACCACCCTATCTTCATAGTGTAGATTGTGTATTCCACCCGATTGTCATTGTGCACATTGTGGCTACCAAATATTTTGCCCTTTTGTACATTGTGGCTGCCATCCTATTGTCTTTGTGTACATTGTGGCTGCCACCCTGTTGCCATTGCGTACGTTCTGGCTGCCAAGAGATTGTCATTGTATACATTGTGGCTGCCACCCTGTTGTCATTGTGTACATTGTGGCTTCCATCCTATTGTTATTGTGTACATTGTGGCTGCCACCCGATTGTCATTGTGCCCATTGTGGCTACCAAATATTTTGTCCTTGTGTACATTGTGGCTGCCACTCTATTGTCACTGTGTACATTCTAGCTGCCACAGTATTGTCATTGTGTACTTTGTGGCTGCAACCCTATTGCCATTGTTTATATTCTGGCTGCCACCATAGTGTCATTGTGTACATTGTGGCTGCCACCCTATTGTCACTGTGTACATTGTGGCTGCCACCCAATTTTCATTGTGTACATAGTGGCTGCCACCCTATTATCATTGTGAACATTGTGGCTACCATCTTATTTTCATTGTGTACATTGTGGCTGCCACCCGACTGTAATTGTGCACATTATGGCTCTCAAATATTTTGCCCTTTTGTTCATTGTGGCTGCCACCCTATTGCCATTGCGTACATTCTGGCTGCCACCCTATTGTCATTGTATACATTGTGGCTGCCACCCTACTGTCATTGTGTACATTCTGGCTACTATCCTATTGTTATTATGTACATTGTGGCTGCCACCCTACTGTCATTGTGCCCATTGTGGCTACCAAATATTTTGTCCTTGTGTACATTGTGGTTGCCACCCTATTGTCACTGTGTACATTCTTGCTGCCACAGTATTGTCATTGTGTACATTGTGACTGCAACCCTATTGAGATTGTGTACATTCTGGCTACCACCGTATTGTCATTGTGTACATTGTGGCTACCATCTTATTGTCATTGTGTACATAGTGGATGCCACCCTATTATCATTGTGTACATTGTGGCCACCCTGTTGTCATTATGTACATTGTCGCTGCCACTCTATTGTCATTGTGTACATTGTGGCTACCATCCTATTGTCATTGTTTACATAGTGGCTACCCCATTGTTTGCCCTTGTGCACAATGTGATTGCCACACTATTGTCATCTTGTACATTGTGGCTACCAATTTTTTTGTCCTTGTGTACATTGTGGCTGCCACCTTATTGTCATTGTGTACATTGTGGCTGCCACCCTATTGCCATTGTGTACATTGTGGCTACAATCCTATTGTCATTTTGCACATTGTGGCTACCACCCTATTGTCATAGTGTACATTGTGGCTGCCACCGATTGACATTGTGCATTTGTAGCTACCAAATATTTTGCCCATGTGAACATTGTGGCTGCCACCCTATTGTCATTATTTACATTGTGGCTGCCACCCAATTGTCATTGTGTACATTGTGGCTACCATCCTATTGTCATTGTGCACATTGTGGCTGCAAATATTTTGCCCTTTTCTACATTGTGGAAGCTGCCCTATTGTCACTTCAAGTGCATTGTGGCTGCCACCCTATTCTCATGTGTACATTCTGGCTGCCACCCTATTGTCATTGTACACATTGTGGCTGCCACCCTATTGTCATTGTGTGCATTGTGGCTGCCACCCTATTGTCATTGTGTCAATTGTGGCTGCCACCCTATTGTCTTTGTGTACATTATGGCTGCCATCCTATTGCCATTGCTGGACGTTCTGGCTGCCACGCTATTGTCATTGTATACATTGTGGCTGCCACCCTGTTGTCATTGTGTACATTGTGGCTTCCATTCTATTGTTATAGTGTACATTGTGGCTGCCACCCGATTGTCATTGTGCCCATTGTGGCTTCCAAATATTTTGTACTTGTGTACATTGTGGCTGGCACTCTATTGTCACTGTGTACATTCTTGCTGCCACAGTATTGTCATTGTGTACATTGTGGCTGCAACCCTATTGCCGTTGTCTATATTCTGGCTGCCACCATATTGTCATTGTGTACATTGTGGCTGCCACCCTATTGTCATTGTGTACATTATGGCTGCCACCCTATTTTCATTGTGTACATAGTGGCTGCCACCCTATTATCATTGTGAACATTGTGGCTACCATCTTATTTTCATTGTGTACATTGTGGCTGCCACCCAATTTTCATTGTGTACATAGTAGCTGCCACCCTATTATCATTGTGAACATTGTGGCTACCATCTTATATTCATTGTGTACATTGTGGCTGCCACGCGATTGTAATTGTGCACATTATGGCTCCCAAATATTTTGCCCTTTTGTACATTGTGGCTACCACCCTATTGCCATTGCGTACATTCTGGCTGCCACCCTATTGTCATTGTATACATTGTGGCTGCCACCCTACTGTCATTGTGTACATTCTGGCTACTATCCTATTGTTATTATGTACATTGTGGCTGCCACCCGATTGTCATTGTGCCCATTGTGGCTACCAAATATTTTGTCCTTGTGTACATTGTGGTTGCCACCCTATTGTCACTGTGTACATTCTTGCTGCCACAGTATTGTCATTGTGTACATTGTGGCTGCAACCCTATTGAGATTGTGTACATTCTGGCTGCCACCGTATTGTCATTGTGTACATTGTGGCTGCCACCCTATTGTCATTCTGTACATTGTGGCTACCATCTTATTGTCATTGTGTACATAGTGGATGCCACCCTATAATCATTGTGTACATTGTGGCTACCATCCTATTGTCATTGTGCACATTGTGGCTACCAAATATTTTGCCCTTTTGTACATTGTGGCTGCCACCCTATTGTCACTGAGTACATTGTGGCTGCCACCCTATTGCCATTGTGTACATTCTGGCTGCCACCCTATTGTCATTGTACACATTGTGGCTGCCACTCTATTGTCATTGTGTGCATTGTGGCTGCCACCCTATTGTCATTGTGTCAATTGTGGCTGCCAACCTATTGTCTTTGTGTACAATGAGCGGCTGCCACCCTATTGCCATTGTGTACGTTCTGGCTGCCACGCTATTGTCATTGTATACATTGTGGCTGCCACCCTGTTGTCATTGTGTACATTGTGGCTTCCATTCTATTGTTATAGTGTACACATTGTGATTGCCACCCATTGTCATTGTGCCCATTGTGGCTTCCAAATATTTTGTACTTGTGTACATTGTGGCTGGCACCCTATTGTCATCTGGTACATTCTGACTGCCACAGTATTGTCATTGTTTACATTGTGGCTGCAACTCTATTGCCGTTGTCTATATTCTGGCTGTCACCATATTGTCATTGTGTACATTGTGGCTGCCAGCCTATTGTCATTGTGTACATTGTGGCTGCCACCCTATTATCATTGTGTACATAGTGGCTGCCACCCTATTATCATTGTGAACATTGTGGCTGCCATCTTTTTTTCATTGTGTACATTGTGGCTGCCACCCAATTTTCATTGTGTACATAGTGGCTGCCACCCTATTATCATTGTACATTGTTGGCTACCATCTTATTTTCATTTGTGTACATTGTGGCTGCCACGACATTGTAATTGTGCACATTATGGCTCCCAAATATTTTGCCCTTTTGTACATTGTGGCTGCAACCCTATTGCCATTGCGTACATTCTGGCTGCACCACCCTATTGTCATTGTTACATTGTGGCTGCCTCCTCACTGTCATTGTGTACATTCTGGCTACTATCCTATTGTTATTATGTACATTGCTAGACCCTATTGTCATTGTGTACATTGTGGCTACCAAATATTTTGTCCTTGTGTACACTGTGGTTGCCACCCTATTGTCATTGTGTACATCTGTGCTGCCACAGTATTGTCATTGTGTACATTGTGGCTGCAAACCTATTGAGATTGTGTACACATTCTGGCTGCCACCGTATTGTTTATTGCGAAGCATTGTGCTTACCCCTATTGTCATTCTGTACATTGTGGCTACCATCTTATTGTCATTGTGTACATAGTGGATGCCACCCTATTATCATTGTGTACATTGTGGCTACCATCTTATTGTCATTGTGCACATTGTGGATTCCACCCTATTGTCATTTTGTACATTGTGGCTGCCATCCTACTGTCATTGTTTACATTGTGACTACCAAATTTTGTGTCCTTGTGTGCAATGTGGCTGCCACCCTGTTGTCATTATGTACATTGTCACTGCCACCCTATTGTCATTGTGTACATTGTGGCTGCCATCCTATTGTCATTGTTTACATAGTGGCTACCACATTGTTTGCCCTTGTGTACATTGTGGTTGCCACCCTATTGTCATCTTGATACATTGTGGTTACCAATTTTTTGTCCTTGTACATTGAGGCTGCCACCTTATTGTCATTGTGTACACATTGTGGCTGCCACCCTATTGCCATTATAGTACATTGTGGCTACAATCCTATTGTCATTTTGCACATTGTGGCTACCACCCAATTGTCATAGTGTACATTGTGGCTGCCACCGATTGACATTGTGCACTTTGTAGCTACCAAATATTTGCCCATGGGAACATTGTGGCTGCCACCCTCATTGCCATTATGTACACTGTGGCTGCCACCCTATTGTCATTGTATACATTGTGGCTACCATCCTATTGTCATTAGTACTATTGTGGATACCAAATATTTTGCCCTTTTATACATTGTGGCTGCCACCCTATTGTCACTGCAGTACATTGTGGCTGCCACCCTATTGCCTGCGTGAACATTCTCGCTGCCACCCTATTGTCATTGTACATATTGTGGCTTGCCACCCTATTGTCATTGTGTGAATTGAGTTGCCACCCTACAGTCATTGTGTAAATTGAGGCTGCCACCCTATTGTCTTTAGGTACATTATGGCTGCCACCCTATTGCCATTGCTGACATCCTGGCTACGCCACGCTATTGTCATTGTATGCATCAGGCTGCCACCCTGTTGTCATTGTGTACATTGTGGCTTCCATTCTATTGTTATAGTGTACATTGTGGCTGCCTCCCTGATTGTCATTGTGCCCATTATTGGCTTCCAAATATTTTGTACTTGTGTGCATTGGCTGGCACTCTATTGTCACTGTGTACATTCTTGCTGCCACAATGTGTCATTGTGTACGTTGTGGCTGCAACCCTATTCTCGTTGATCTATATTCTGGCTGCACACTATATTGTCATTGTGTACATTGTGGTTGCCAACCTATTGTCATTGTGTACATTGGCTGCCACCCTATTTTCATTATATTACATAGTGGCTGCCACCTAATATCATTAATGAACATTGGCAGCTACCATCTTATTTTCATTGTGTACATTGCCTGCCTCCAATTTTCATTGTGTACATAGTGGCTGCCACCCTATTATCATTAGAACATTGTGGCTACCATCTTATTTTCATTGTGTACATTGTGGCTGCCACCAGATTATAATTGTACACATTATGGCTCCTAAATATTTTGCCCTTTTTGTACATTGGCAAAACGCCACCCTATTGCCATTGCGTACATTCTTGGCTGCCACCCTGTTGTCATTATATACATTGTGGCTGCCACCCTACTGTCATTGTGTACATTGTGGCTACTATCCTTATTGTTATTATGTACATTGTGGCTGCCAATTCGATTGTCATTGTGCCCATTGTGGCTACCAAATATTTTGTCCTTGTGTACATTGTGAGTTGCCACCTATTGTCACTGTGGCACATTCTTGCTGCCACAGTATTGTCATTGTGTACATTGTGGCTGCAAACCCTATTGAGATTGTGTACATTCTGGCTGCCACCGTATTATCATTGTGTACATTGTGGCTGCCACCCTATTGTCATTCTGTACATTGTGGCTACCATCTTATTGTCATTGTGTACATAGTGGATGCCACCCTATTATCATTGTGTACATTGTGGCTACCATCCTATTGTCATTGTGTACATTGTGGCTACCAAATATTTTGCCCTTTTGTACATTGTGGCTGCCACCCTATTGTCACTGAGTTCATTGTGGCTGCCACCCTATTGCCATTGAGTATATTCTGGTTGCCACCTTATTGTCATTGGAAGACATTATGTGTTGCCACCTATTGTCATTGTGTGCATTGTGGCTGCTACCCTATTGTCATTGTACAATTGTGGCTGCCACTACTATTGTCTTTAGGTACATTATGGCTGCTGCAATCCTATTGCCATTGTGGACGCTCTGGCTGCCACACTATTGTCGATTGTATACATTGTGGCTGCCAACCTGTTATCATTGTGTACATTGTAGCTTCCATTCTATTGTTATAGTGTACGTTGTGCCACCCGATTGTCATTGTGCCCATTGTAGCTTCCAAATATTTTGTACTGAGTGTCACATTGTGGTGGCACTTATTGTCACTCCGTGTACATTCTTGCTGCCACAGTATTGTCATTGTTTACATTGTGAAGGTAACCCTATTGCCACAAGTGTCTATATTCTGCTGCCACTATATTGTCATTGTGTACATTGTGGCTGCCAATTTATTGTCATTGTGTACATTTTGGTTGCCACTCCTATTTTCATTGTGTATATAGTGGCGGCTACCCTATTATCATTGTGAACATTGTGGCTACCATCTTATTTTCTATTGTGTACATTGTGGCTGCCACCCAATTCTTACTTGTGTACATAGTGGCTGCCATTCTATTATCATTGTGAAATATTGTGGCTACCATCTTATTTTCATTGTGCACATTGTGGCTGCCACGCACATTGTAATTGTGCACATTATGGCTCCCAAATATTTTGCCTTTTGTACATTGTGGCTGCAACCTATTGCCATTACGTACATTCTGCTGCCCACCCTATTGTCATATACATTGTGGCTGCTAATCACTGTCATTGTGTACATTCTGCCACTATCCTATTGTTATTATGTACATTGTGGCTGCCACCTGATTGTCATTGTGCCCATTGTGGCTACCAAATATTTTGTCCTTATGTACATTGTGGTTGCCACCTATTGTCACTGTAGTACATTCTTGCTGCCAAGTATTGTCATTGTGCACATTGTGGCTGCAACCTATTGAGATTGTGTACATTCTGGCTGCCACCGTATTGTCATTGTGTACAATGTGGCTGCCACCCATTGTCATTCTGTCACATTGGATACCATCTTATTGTCATTGTGTACATAGTGGATGCCACCCTATTATCATTGTGTACATTGTGGCTACCATCTTATTGTCATTGTACATTGTGGATCCACCCTATTGTCATTTGGTACATTGTGGCTTCCATCCTATTGTCATTGTGTACATATGGATACCAAATTTTTGCCCTTTGTGTACATTTGGCTGCCAACCATATCGCCATCTTGTACATTGTGGCTGCCAATTTTTTGTCCTTGTGTAACATTGTAGCTGCCATCCTATTGTCATTGTTTACATTGTGACTACCAAATTTGTGTCCTTGTGTACAATGAGGCTGCCAACTGTTGTCATTATGTACATTATCGCTGCCACCCTATATTGTCATTGTGTGCATTGTGGCTACCATCCTATTGTCATTAGCTATATAGTGGCTACCACATTGTTTGCCCTTAGTGTACATTGCGGTTTGCACACCCTATTGTCATCTTGTACATTGCGGATACCAATTTTTGTCCATGTGTACATTGTGGCTGCCAACTTATTGTCATTAAGGCACATTGTGGCTGCCACCCTATTGCCATTGCATACATTGTGGCTACCATCCTTTGTCATTTTGCACTTTGTGGCTACCACCCTATTGTCATAGTGTATATTGTGGCTGCCACCCCGATTTTCATTGTGCACACTTAGAGTACCAAATAGTTTGCCCATGTGAACTTTGTGGATGCCAATTCCTATTGTCATTATGTACATTGTGGCTGCCTCCCTATTGTCATTGTGTACATTGTGGCTACCATCCTGTTCTCATTGTACTACATTGTGGCTACCAAATAATTTGTCCTTTTTGTACATTGTGGCTGCCACCCTATTGTCACTGAGAGTACATTGTGGCTGCCACCGCTACTGCATTGTGTGCATTGTGGCTGCCACCTCTATTGTCATTGAACTACATTGTGGCTGCCACCCCATTGTCATTGTGTGCATTGTGGCTGCCACCCTATAGTCATTGTATAAATTGTGGCTGCCACCCCTATTGTCTGTGGTACATTATGGTTGCCACCCATTGCCATTATGACGTCTGGCTGCACTGCTTATTGTCATTGTATACATTCTGAATGCCACCCCTGTTATCATTGTGTACATTGTGTTCCATCTCTATTGTTATTGTGTACATTGTGGCTGCCACCCAATATTGTCATTGTGCCCATTGTGGCTTCCAAACATTTTGTCCTTGTGTACATTGTGGCTGACGCCCATTGTCACTGTGTACATTCTTGCTGCCACAGTATTGTCATTGTGTACATTGTGGCTGCAACCCCATTGCCGTTGTTCATATTCTGCTGCCACCATATTGTCATTGTGTAAATTGTGGCTGTCACCCTATTGTCATTGTGTACATTGTGCTGCCACCATATTTTCTATTGTGTACATAGTGGCTGCCAACCCTATTATCATTGTGAACATTGTATACCTATCTTATTTTCATTGTGTACTATTGTGGCTGCCACCTGACTGTAATTGTGCACATTATGGCTACCAAATATTTTGCCCTTTTGTACATTGTGGGTGCCTCCCTATTGCCATTACGTACATTCTGGTTGCCACCCTATTGTCATTGTATACATTGTGGCTGCCACCCTACTGTCATTGTGCACATTGTGGCTACTATCCTATTGCTATTGTCTATATTGTGGCTGCCACCTGATTGTCATTGTGCCCATTGTGGCTACCAAATATTTTGTCCTTGTGTACATTGTGGTTGCCACCCTATTATCATTCTGAACATTGTGGCTACCATCTTATTGTCTTTGTGTACATTTTGGATTCCACCCTCATTGTCATTTTGTACATTGTGGCTACCATACTATTGTCATTGTGTACATTGTGGCTACCAAATTTTTGCCCTTTGTGTACATTGTGGCTGCCACCTGTTTGCCATCTTGTACATTGTGTGCTACTAGATTTTTTTGTCTCTGTCACATTGCATTGTGGCTTGCCAGCCCATTGTCTTTTTAACTTGATTGGCTACAAATTTTGTGTCCTTGTGTACAATATATCCACCAATCCTGTTGTCATTATGTACATTGTCAGCTGACACCCTATTGTCATTGTGTACATTGTGGCTACCATCCTATTGTCATTGTTTACATAGTGGCTACCACATTGTTTGCCCTTGTGTACATTGTGGATGCCACTCTATTGTCATCGTGTACATTGTGGCTACCAATTTTTTTGTCCTTGTGTACATTGTGGCTGCCACCTTATTGTCATTGAGTACATTGTGGTTGCCACCCTATTGCCATTGTGTACGTTCTGGCTGCCACCCTATTGTCATTGTACACATTGTGGCTGCCACCCTATTGTCATTATGTGCATTGTGGCTGCCACCCTATTACATTTAGGTACGTTCTTATTGCCAATCTATTGTCATTGTACACATTGTGGCCAAGCAATCATTGTCATTATGTGCATTGTGGCTGCCACCCCCTATTTCATTGGTAGTACATTGTGGTCACACCCTATTATTGTTTGTTTACATATGGCGTAACTTGGTGATCCGTGTTACATTAGGCTACCAATTTTTTCTCCTTGTAGTGTGGCTGCCACTTCTATTGTCATTGTGTACATTGCAGCTTCCATCCTATTGTCTGTGTGTACATTGTGGCCTCCACCCTATTGTCATTGTGTACATTGTGGCCGCCATCCTATTCTCATTGTGCACAATGTGGCTACCACCCTTGTATCATTGTGTGCATTGTGGCTTCCATCCTATTGTCATGGTGTACATTGTGGCTGCCTCCCGATTATCGTTGGGCTCATTGTGGCTACTAAATATTTTGTCCTTGTGTACATTGTGGCTGCCACCCTATTGTCATTGTATACATTCTGGCTACCACCCAATTGTCATTTTGTACATAGTGGTTTGCCACCCTAATATACATCATTGTACATTCAAAACATCATATTGTCATTGTGTGCATTGCTGGCGGCCACCTAATGTCATTATTGTACATTGTGGCTTTACCTATTTTCATTGTTTCCATTATTGGCTACCATCGTGATTGTCACTGTGTACATTGTAAACACCACCCTATTATTGTCATTATTGTACATTGTGGCTACCGTATTTTTGCCCTTGTGTACATTGTGGATTCCACCCTATTGTCATCTTTTACAGTGTAGCTACCAATTATTTTTGTCCTTGTGTACATTGTGGCTGCCATCAAATTGTCATTGTGCACATTGTGGCTGCCACATTTTTTGTCCTTGTGCACATAGTGGCTGCCACCCTATTCTCATTGTGTACATTGTTTCTGCCTCCCTATTGTCATTGTGTACATTGTGACTGCCACCCTATTGCCATTGTGTACATTCTGGCTGCCACCCTATTGTCATTGTGTACATTCTGGCTGCCGTCCTGTTGTCATTTTGTACATTGTGACTGCCACCCTATTTTCATTGTGTTCATTGTTGATGCCATCCTATTGTCATTGTGTACATTGTGGCTGCCACCCTATTGGCATTGTGTACATTGTGGCTACCATCTTATTGTCATTGTGTAAATTGTGGCTGCCACCCTATTGCCATTGTGTACATTGTGGCTACCCTCTTATTGTCATTGTGTACATTGTGGCTGCCACCCTATTGTCATCGTGTACATTGTGACTACCAAATTTTTTGCCCTTGTGAACATTGTGGCTTCCACCCTATTTCCATCTTGTACATTGTGGCTACCAATTTTTTTGTCCTAATGTACATTTTGGCTGCCATCCTATTGTCATTGTGCTCTTTAGGCTACCAAATTTTGTGTCCTTGTGTACTATGTGGCTGCCACCCTATTTTCATTATGTACATTGTGGCTGCCACCCTATTGTCATTGTGTACATTGTGGACACCATCCTATTGTCATTGTGCACAATGTGGCTACCACCCTATTGTCATTGTGTACATTGTGGCTACCATCCTATTGTCATGTGTACATTGTGGCTGCCTTCCAATTATTATTTTGCCCATTGTGGCTACTAAATATTTTGTCCTTGTCTACATTGTGGCTGCCACCCTATTGTCATTGTATACCTTCTGGCTACCACCTTATTGTCATTTTTTACATCGTGGTTGCCACCCAATTGCCATTGTATACATTTTGGCTGCCACCATATTGTCATTGTGTACATTGTGGCTGCCACCCTATTGTTATTGTTTACATTGTGGCTGCCACCCTATTTTCATTGTGTTCATTGTGGCTACCATCTTATTGTCACTGTGTACATTGTGGCTGCCACCCTATTTTCATTGTGTACATTGTGGCAACCATTCTATTGTCATTGTGTACATTGTGGCTACCAGTTTTTTTCCCTTGTGTACATTCTGGATTCCACCTTTTTATCTTGTACAGTGTGTCTACCAATTTTTTTGTCCTTGAGTACATTGTGGCTGCCATCAAATTGTCATTGTGCACATTGTGGCTACCACATTTATTGTCCTTGTCCACATTGTGGCTGCCACCCTATTGTCATTGTGTACATTGTGGTTGCCAAGCTATTGTCATTGTGTACATTCTGGCTGCCATCCTATTGTCATTGTGTACATTCTGGCTGCCATCCTATTGTGATTGTGTACATTGTGACTGCCACCCTATTTTCATTGTGTTCATTGTGGCTGCCATCCTATTGTCATTGTGTACATTGTGGCTGCCACCCTATTGGCATTGTGTACATTGTGGCTGCCACCCTATTGTCATTGTGTACATTGTGATTACCAAATTTTTTGCCCTTGTTGTTCATTGTGGCTGCCACCCTATTTCCATCTTGTACATTGTGGCTACCAATTTTTTTTGTCCTTGTTTACATTGTGGCTGTCATCCTATTGTCATTGTGCACATTGAGGCTACCAAATTTTCTGCCCTTGTGTACTATATGGCTGCCACCCTATTTTCATTATGTACATTGTGGCTGCCAACCTATTGTCATTGTGTACATTGTGACTACCATTCTATTGTCAGCGTGTGCATTGTGGCTGCCACCCTATTGTCATTGTGTACATTGTGACTTCCATCCTATTGTCATTGTGTTCATTGTGGCTGCCACCCGATTGTCATTGTGCACATTGTGGCTACCAAATATTTTGTCCTTGTGTACATTGTGGCTGCCACCCTATTGTCATTGTGTACATTCTGGCTTTCACCCTATTGTCATTGTGTACGTTGTGGCTGCCACCCTATTGCCATTGTGTACATTCTAGCTGCCACCATAACGTCATTGTGTACATTGTAGCTGCCACCCTATTGTTATTATGTACATTGTGGCTGCCACCCTATTTTCAATGTGCTCACTGTGTCTGCCATCCTATTGTCTTTGTGTACATTGTGGCTGCCACCCTTGTCATTGTGTACATTGTGGCTGCCACTCTATTGTCACTGTGTACATCGTGGCTACTATCGTATTGTCATTGTGTTCATTGTGGCTGGCACCCTAATCTGATTGTGTACATTGTGGCGACCATCTTATTGTCATTGTGTACATTGTGGCTGCCACCCTATTGTCATTGTGTACTTTGCGGCTACCATCCTATTGTCATTGTTTACATAGTGGCTACCACATTGTTTGCCCTTGTGTACATTGTGGATGCCACCTTATTGTCATCTTGTACATTGTGGCTACCAATTTTGTTGTCCTTGTGTACATTGTGGCTACCATCCTTTTGTCATTGTGCACATTGTGGCTACCAAATTTGTGTCCTTGTGTACAATGCGGCTGCCACCCTATTGTCATTATGTTCATTGTGGCTGCCACCCTATTGTCATTGTGTACATTGTGGCTACCAAATTTTGTGTCCTTGTGTACAATGTGGCTGCCACCCTATTGTCATTATGTACATTGTGGCTTCCATCCTATTGTCAGTGTGTACATTGTGGCTGTGACCGTATTGTCATTGTGTACTTTATGGCTACCATGCTATTGTCATTGTGCACATTGTGGCTACCTCCCTATTGTCATAGTGTACATTGTGGCTTGCCGCAGCTGTCATTGTACATTTTGGCTGCAAATATTTTTACCCTTTTGTGCATTAACAGCAGCCACCTATTCTCATTATTGTACATTAGGTATACCACCCTATTGTCAATGTGCACATTGTGGCTACCTAAATATTTTACCTTTAGACACAACAGGCTGCACCCTATTGTCATTGTGTGCATTCTGGCTGCCACCCTATTGTCATTGTATACATTTTGGCTGCCACCTTACTGTCATTGTGTACATTGTGGCTGCCAACCTATTGTCATTGTGTAAATCGTGGCTGCCACCCTATTATCATTGTGTACTATGTGGCCGCCACCCTATTTTCATTATGTACATTGTGGCTGCAACCCTATTGTCATTGTGGACATTGTGGACACCATCCCATTGGCATTGTGCACAATGTGGCTACCACCCTATTGTCTTTGTATAGATTGTGGCTACCATCCTATTGTCATTGTGTACTTTGTGGCTACTAAATATTTTGTCCTTGTGTACATTGTGGCTGCCACCCAATTGTCATTGTATACATTCTGGCTACCACCCTATTGTCATTTTGTACATAGTAGTTGCCACCCTATTGTCATTGTGTGCATTCTGGTTGCCACCCTATTGTCATTGTATACATTGTGGCTGCCACCTTACTGTCATTGTGTACATTGTGGCTGCCAACCTATTGTCATTGTGTAAATTGTGGCTGCCACCCTATTATCATTGTGTACTATGTGGCCGCCACCCTATTTTCATTATGTGCATTGTGGCTGCCACCCTATTGTCATTGTGTACATTGTGGACACCATCCCATTGGCATTGTGCACAATGTGGCTACCACCCTATTGTCTTTGTATAGATTGTGGCTACCATCCTATTCTCATTGTGTACTTTGTGGCTACTAAATATTTTGTCCTTGTGTACATTGTGGCTGCCACCCAATTGTCATTGTATACATTCTGGCTACCATCCTATTGTCATTTTGTACATAGTAGTTGCCACCCTATTGCCATTGTGTACATTCTGGCTGCCACCATATTGTCATTATGTACATTGTGGCTGCCACCCTATTGTCATTGTGTTCATTGTGGCTGCCACCCTATTTTCATTGTGTTCTTTGTGGCTACCATCTTATTGTCACTGTGTACATTGTGGCTGCCACCCTATTGTCATTGTGTACATTGTGGCTACCATCCTATTATCATTGTGTACATTGCGGCTACAAAATTTTTTGCCCTTGTGTACATTGTCTATTCCACCCTATTGTCATCTTGTACAGTGTGGCTACCAATTTTTTTGTCCTTGTGTACATTGTGGCTGCCATTAATTTGTCATTGTGCATGTTGTGGCTGCCACATTTTTTGTCGTTGTGCACCTTGTGGCTGCCACCCTATTGTCATTGTGTACATTGTGGCTGCCACCTTATTGTCATTGTGTACATTGTGGCTGCCACCCTATTGCCATTGTTTACATTCTGGCTGCCACCCTATTGTCATTGTGTACATTCAGGCTGCCATCCTATTGTCATTGTGTACATTGTGACTGCCACCCTATTTTTATTGTGTTCATTGTGGCTGCCATCCTATTGTCATTGTGTACATTCTGGCTGGCACCCTATTTGCATTGTGTACATTGTGACTACCATCTTGTCATTGTGTACATTATGGCTGCCATCCTGTTGTCATTGTGTACATTGTGGCTACCAAATATTTTGCCCTTGTGTACAGTGCAGCTGCCACCCAATTGTCAAAGTGTACATTGTGACTGTCACCTTATTTCCATTGTGTACATTCTGGCTGCCATCCTATTGTCATTGTGCACAATGTGGCTGTCAAATATTTTGCCCTTGTGTACATTGTGGCTGCCACCTTATTGTCATTATGTACATTGTGGCTGCCACCCTATTGCCATTGTGTACTTTCTGGCTGCTACCCTATTGTCATTGTGTACATTGTGGCTGCCACTCTTTTGTCATTGTGTACAATGTGGCTACCTTCCAATTGTCATTGTGCACATTGTGGCTACCACCCTGTTGTAATTGTGTACATTGTAGCTACCATCCTATTGTCATTGTGCACATTGTGGGTTCCACATTTGTTGTCCTTGTGCACATTGTGGCTGCCACCCTATTGTCATTATGTACATTGTGGCTGCCACCCTATTGTCATTGTGTACATTGTGGCTGCCACCCTATTGTCATTGTGTACATTCTGGCTTCAGTCCTATTGTCATTGTGTACATTGTGGCTGCCACCCTATTGCCATTGTGTACATTCTAGCTGCCACCATATCGTCATTGTATACATTGTGGCTGCCATCCTTGTCATTGTGTACATTGTGGCTGCCACTCTGTTGTCACTGTGTACATTGTTGCTACCATCTTATTGTCATTGTGTACATTGTGGCTGCCACCCTATTATCATTGTGTACATTGTGGCGACCATCTTATTGTCATTGTGTACATTGTGGCTGCCACCCTATTGTCATTGTGTACTTTGTGGCTACCATCCTATTGTCATTGTTTACATAGTGGCTACCACATTGTTTGCCCTTGTGTACATTGTGGATGCCACCCTATTGTCATCTTGTACATTGTGGCTACCAATTTTTTTGTCCTTGTGTACATTATGGCTACCATCCTATTGTCATTTTGCACATTGTGGCTACCAAATTTGTGTCCTTGTGTACAGTGTGGCTGCCACCCCTATTGTCATTATGTTCATTGTGGCTGCCACCCTATTGTCATTGTGTACATTGTGGCTTCCATCCTATTGTCAGTGCGTACATTGTGGCTATGACCGTATTGTCATTGTGTACTTTGTGGCTACCTTGCTATTGTCATTGTGCACATTGTGGCTACCTCCCTATTGTCATAGTGTACATTGTGGCTGCCACCCAATTGTCATTGTGCACATTGTGTCTACCAAATATTTTACCCTTTTGTACATTGTGTTTGCCACCCTATTGTCATTGTGTATATTGTGGCTGCCACCCGATTATCATTGTGCATGTTGTGGCTACCAAATATTTTACCCTTGCGTACATTGTGACTGCCACCCCCTATTGCCATTGCGTGCATTCTGGCTGCCACCCTATTGTCATTGTATACATTGTGGCTGCCACCTTATTGTCATTGTGTACATTGTGGCTGCCAACCTATTGTCATTGTGCACATTGTGGCTGCCACCCTATTGTCATCTTGTACATTGTGGCTTCCAATTTTTTTGTCCTTGTGTACACTGTGGCTGCCATCCTATTGTCATTGTGCACGTTGTGGCTACCAAATCTTGTGTCCTTGTGTACAATGTGGCTGCCACCCTATTGTCATTGTGCACATTGTGGCTACCACCCAGTTGTCATTGTGTACATTGTAGCTACCACCCGATTGTCATTGTGCACATTGTGGCTACCAAATATTTTGCCCTTGTGTACAGTGTAGCTGCCACCCTATTGTCAAAGTGTACATTGTGACTGTCACCTTATTGCCATTGCGTACATTCTGGCTGCCACCCTATTGTCATTGTGCACATTGTGGCTGTCAAATATTATGCCCTTGTGTACATTGTGGCTGCCTCCTTATTGTCATTGTGTACATTGTGGCTGCCTCCCTATTGCCATTGTGTACTATCTGGCTGCCACCCTATTGTCATTATGTACATTGTGGCTGCCACCTTTTGTCATTGTGTACATTGTGGCTACCTTCCAATTGTCATTGTGCACATTGTGGCTACCACCCTATTGTAATTGTGTACATTGTGGCTACCATCCTATTGTCATTGTGCACATTGTGGGTGCCACATTTGTTGTCCTTGTGCACATTGTGGTTGCCACCCTATTGTCATTATGTACATTTTGGCTGCCACCCTATTGTCATTGTGTACATTGTGGCTACCAAATTTATTGTCCTTGTGTACATTGTGGCTGCCACTCTATTGTCATTGTGTTCATTGTGACAGCTGTACTGTTGTCACTGTATACATTGTGGCTTCCCTGCCATTAAAATGTTGTTTATTATGGCTACTACTCTATTGTAATGTTGTCCATTGTGACTACGACCTGTTGTAATTGTCTTCATTGTGGCTACTGCCTTTTGTATTTGTATACATTGTAATTGTCACCCCACTGCAATTTTGTACCTCGTGGCCTCCACTCTATTGTAATTGTGTACATTGTGGCTACCACCCATTTGTGTTTGTATACATTATGATTGCCACCACATTGTAATTTTGTACACTGTGGCTTCCACTCTATTATAAAATGGCTACCACCCCATTGCAATTGTGTACCTTGTGGTTACCATACTATTGTAAAGTGTCTACCACCCTATTACAGTTGTGTACATTTTGGTTACCATGCCATTGTAATTGTTTGTATTGTGGCTACCACCCACTGTAAAGTGGCTACCGCTCACTATAATTGTGTACATTGTGGCTAGCACTCCATTGTAAAGTGGCTACCACCCATAATTATTGTGTACCTTGTGGCTACAACACTATTGTAATGCATCCATCACCCTATTGCAGTTGTGTACATTGTGTTTACCACGTTATTGTAACTGTGTACATTGTGGCTACCAAACATTGTAAAGTGGCTACCACCTCATTGTGTAATGGTGATTATGCCATTGTAATTGTGCAAACTGTGGCAATCCTACCACCATTGTAACTGTGAACACTGTGGTAGTAGTAACAGTAGGTTTATTTGCACTGTGCCTTTCCTTGAGGCTTAGGGCACCTTGCATACAGATAAAAATGTTACAAGAGAGAAGGTAATTGAAAGTATCATACAGATTAATTGGACAGCAATAAAAAATTACATAGTTGAATTAATTTAAAGAATAAATTAAAAGTAATTGCATAAAACCTATCATAAACACAGAGGCCCTTATAGAAGAGCATATGCTTCTCTAAAAAATGTCTTCAGGCCCCTCTTAAAGGTATCTAACAAAGGGTCCAACTCAGTTAGAGCTCCTAGTGGAGCACTCCCTAGGACTGGACTGGCCACTTAAGACTAGATGCATCTCTATAATGATAGGTCTCAAGGCCCCTCTTAAAGGTTTTCACCAAAGGGGGTGGCATCCTCTGAGCTCTTGGTAGAGAGTTCCACAGGACTGGGCCATTTACTTCAAATGACCGGTCCCCCAAAGATTTTAGCATTGCCCTGGGAACTGCAAGGAAGGCCACCTCGGTGGAAAGGGGGGGGCAGGAGGATTGATGAGGAGTCAGGAGCTCTCCGTAACCGCAGTGTGACCCACCGCTTGTAAGAAATCAAAAAGAGACCTGGAGTCATCTGTCCAAGACTGGGGTAGAACTTCATTCAAAAATTCCAAAAATTGTCTTGTTAAACAACACTGCTCACCACATGAATTCTTTCAATTAATTATTTTACTAATTTGCTAGTATTACTATAAGATCCATTACTCATATACTCAACATTTCGAAAGTAATCTTGTGTCGTGTGGAAAAATGTTCAAAAGTATTGTACATTTTAAAGTAACTTTTCCTAAAATGGTGAAAACTGCTTCAGAGTACTGCCAGCACCTGAGTATCAAATATCAGCCTCTCATCCAGAATGACTGCTACATTTTTTACCTTAGTGGAGGCAACAAGCCTAGAGGAACTAAGCACCAGCTCCATCACCTCTTCAGCCATCTCCACACCAGCTCTCAGACCTTACTCCGTCATGAGTACCTCCATCTAGTCTGCGTTAAGTCTCAGCCATCTAGATGCCATCCAGTCCGGGATCTCAGCCAGACACACACTGAGCAGTTCGAGTGCACCAGGTGTCCTTAGTGCAAATGACAGATACAGCTAGGTATTGTCTACATAGCAGTAGAAGTCCAGCCTATAGGTAAGCAATAATGCCCGACAGGGTGGGCGGTATTGGGCAATACCGGACCGGCCAGGGGTGTACTGAGGCCCGACGCCACAGGCAGAGGGTCTTATAGCTCTTGGCCGGTCCGGTACTGCCCATACCGCCCACCCTGGAGGGCATTATTGCACTTAGAAAATGGGCTCTGTGGCTTTTTCCTATGGGATTTTAAAAAGTCAAGTAAAACAGTTAAAAGATATATTAATAATAAAGTTTAAATGTTTGCATATTAAAGTAGTCCCAGTTTCTGTGCTGTTCCATCTGTTGTCCACTACCCCACCAGAATCTTGAAGTTAGCCCCCCCCAGACACAGAGTTTGTACTTACTGTGTCAACAGCAGTGCCTTTACTTTATTTGGGGTCGAAAAATGTATACTGCGTGATGTCGTTAATTCTTTAGAGATGCAGCATTACTTCAGTGTGCTTGATGACATCACACCCGGAAGTAAAAGAGTCGTTTGAATGAAAAACTAATTTATTTCTTTTTTTTATTTCTGTGTGCAGTTTTGGGTTGTTTTCTTTATTGGAAATACATTTTATAGTCAGCGAATGATGTGTGGGGTTGGAGAGCGCAGGAAGGAGAAATGAGACAGGCGGCATCACGGACGAGTGAGGAGATGTGAATGGCGACCGTGGATCTGTTTAGAAAGTCGAGATTGCTCAGCCCAGAGCAGCGTGTGAAAACAAAGGGAGATGGAGGAGCCAAAAAATACAGCAGGTACTGCTGCGTTTCGTACTGTAAGATGGATGATTATTTTTTAAGTAGGGTACTGGGGACACAGGTGGCAAACTAATGAGAAGAGGCATAGGTGCTCTGTATGTCTCAGTCACATAACCTTGCCAGCAGTTACTTTTGTGTTACAAGCTTCTATCCCGACGATTTTTCTCTGTGAATTTAATTTCTTTTTTTTTTTTTTTAATAAATAGGCTAGGTTTTGGGGATAGGGCACTGGAGTTGTGGGCAGGGTTGTGCGTGTCTGTCTGTGTGACTAATTGGTCTTTCCTGTCGCTTCAAGGGCAGAAAATGGCGGCAATTTTAAATTTCAATTATGTGGTTTTAGCCAGTCAGGAAGCAGGGTGGGCACTAGGATTCTTCAGTGGGTGAAGGGGCTCTTGTGCTGGAAGTTTTGATTTGCTGGGCGTCTATTGAAAGTTAATGTACCCCCCTGGCAGGGGTACCAGCCAAACAGAGCTCAGCAAATAAAAAGCCCATTTTCTAACATCAGATAATCTCTCCCAGAGGTAGCATATACACTGAAGAGCACTGGAGAGAGGACCGGCCCCTGTGATACACCACAGAGTGGGGAATCAGGAGCAAGAAGAAATTCTCCATCACTACCCTTTGTATCCTGCTCCTGATCAAGGACCCAAACTAGCAGATGACAGTGCTGGTGAGTCTACAGTACTCACATGACGGGGGGGAAGGGAGTACATACATGAAGAGCAAGAGCAAAATATACAAAGTGCATATACAAAGTGTGCATGCCAGTGGAAGCATGGTGAAAGTAACTGAGGAGCCCCCACTTGACCTAGGAACAGCATAGTAACTAGTTTAAAATATCAGTGCATGGGATCCGTACGTAGCAGCAATAAACAAGATGTGCTAGAGTGCATAGGATTATGTACCTCATAGATTAGAGAGCAAACTGGTGGACCAGTAGGGGGGAGAAATAAGCAGAAGGTGGGGACAGGAGAGGCTAGGAGAGGGGAATCAAAAGGATCAAGTGATTGACAAATTTATATAGACAATAATGGCCCACTGGGGAATAATCAGGGGCACTGGTTGAACTTACAGTGTTCCTGCCTTCAGTATACAAACTCCAGTCTAACCATGGATTCTACCCCCACCCTGACCTTTTCAAGGAGCTGTTGAAGCTAAGAGAAACGTTTTTGGAGATGTGCTGGAAATACTTCTTTACAGATAGGTGGTGGATGACTGGAAGAGCCTGCCAGAGGTGGTAGTGGGCAAAGACTGAGGGGAGCTTAAAGCATGTGTGGGATAGGCACAGAGGCATATTATGTAGAAGAATGGGGGGTGGCAGTGACACCCATGACAAATTAGGGTCAACGGTGATGTAATAGGTAGGGACAAGGCAAAGATTGGATGGGCCTAAAGGTCCTTTTCTGCTGACAAAATCTGTTGGGTGGGGAGGGAGTGTTGAAAAGCCATTGATCACTTAGGGGCAGTGACTGCATACAAGTATAGGGCTTATGAACAGACTAGATGGGCCTAGTGGTCCTTATCTGCCGACAATTTCTATGTATCTATGTACTCCCTTAATCAATCCAACAACAACCTGTGGTTCACAGTGTCAGTCACTGAGGAGAGACTGAGGAGTACGAGAATTCTTCTCTATCCCTCACCCAGAGGAGATAATTTTTCACCCTGACCAACGCAATCTCAGTGCTGTGCCTGAACCTAAATCTGGACTAGAGGGGCTCATAGATGTCATGGGCTGTCAGGTGGTCATCAAGCTGCATTGCCACAATCTTCTTGATAACCTTCCCCAATAAAGGGAGGTTAGAGACTGATCTACAATGCGCTAGGTAGTCTGGGTCCAGAGATGGTTTCTTCAGAAAGGACCTCACCAGTGTATCTTTCAATGCACTTGGAAAACCCCCCTCTGACAAGGAGCACCAGACAATCCCAGTGGACACCAGACCTAGAAACACTAGTTGGGTCTAGATCCAGTTCACAGAAGGTGTGCCTTAGCTGCAAGATCCGCTCACAAACCTCATTCACCATAACAACCTAGACTCTCCCCAAGACAGGTGAGTGCATTCATGAAGTGCAGCCTCGATCCTGACAGGATCCGATAACCTGGCTGGTGAGATCTTACCCCAAATAAAAGACAGTCTGTCTGAGAAGAACAGAGCAAACTCTTTATACTTAGCAGATGAACCATCTTTCACCGGCTGCAGACAAGTAGGATGAAGTAACCTGTCTAAAGTCCAGAAGAGATGAGCTGGTCAATTCTTCCTGGCACCAATCTCGCAGGACCAAAATGCTGCCTTCTTACAGAAGACTGCCCTTTGGTATTTACTGTAGTGAATACTCTAAGGCAGTTTGTCCTCCTCGGCCCTGGATATCTTCCAAAAATGCTCTAACCTCTGAGTCCATACTGCATTGCATTGGGCTTGACAACACTGCCTTGAGGTGGTTTAAATCCTACCTTATTGGCAGAAAACAGCAAGTAAAGGCACAGGAGGACCTCTCACTACTCAAACTACTCCTGAGGGGGGTGCCTCAAAGGTCTATTTTGGGACCTGTTCTCTTTGCAATTTACATAAATAAGACTCTAATATCACTACTGCAAATATGCACCTCTTCTCAGATGATATGGTTATTTACACAGCCAAGTCCACCTCTGAGCTAGCATGTGCAGACCTACAGAGAGAATTTGATGTCCTTCAACATGACCTTCTACAGCTAAAACTTCTCCTGAATGCAAAAAAGACCAAAGCCATGTTCGTCTCCACCTCATCATCCTTTATAAACCTTGCCCCAAGTAATCATGTCTTAAAGATCCAAACTCTTCTTGGAAAGACAGTGGAAGTTGTAGAAAAATTAAAATACCTTGTGTTTTGTATTGACAGTAATTTCAGCTTTACACACCACATTGATGAGCTAGTCAAAAAAGTACGGCAAAGATTGGGTATATTCGTCCACATCAAACACCTCCTCAACCACAAGGTGAAAATAAAGCTAGTGCAAACTATCTTCCGTTATTTGACTTGGAGACATTCTCTACAGTCACTGCCCAAAAGCTGCACTTTCCAAATCTGACACGTTGTATCACCATGCGCTGTGCTTCATCACAAACGCTCCCTTCAACACTCACCACTGCTCATTGTATACTGTGTTAGGTTGGTCCTCCCCTAGTGCCAGGAGATTAAGGAATGCTTCTCTCCGGATATATAGAGCCATTTCTAACAAGCTGCCCTGATATATCTCCAGCCTTTCCCAATGGGCGAAAGGGATCTACTGCCTAAGGCGCTACTCCCTTATCACATTCATCGTCCCAAAGGTCAGAACACGCTATGGTGCCTCTTCAATCAGTTTTAGCCTCCCTACTCTTTGGAACACCCTCCAGAAGTCTCTAAGACTTATCCAAATACCTGGTGTTATTGCCTTTAAATCTATGCTAAATAGTGTGGTTCACGAAACTTGTAGCTGCCATACATAAATGCCCTACATCCTGGTCCATATACCCCTTGTAGCCTGGCTACTTCCCTTTATTTTATTTTATTTTATTTTTTATTTTAGTTGTTTAAAATGGAGTAGCACACTAAGCTGAAAGCTTTTTTACAGGTGCGACCTAGGAGCACAGGGAAGTTAAGTGACTTGTTCAGAGTCACACAGTATGCAAGTGGAAGCTGTGGGATTCAAACCCAGGTCTGGTCTGCTGGATGTCACCAGATTTGCAGCTCAGAGCCTTAAACCACTGCGTTATACTGCCTCCATATTTTCGGCCTTATTCACCCTCCTCCACTTCACCCCATGTAGCCATTCTAGCCTTCCCCTTAGTAGCCCTCCTAGCCCTGCCCTCCCTCTGCAAAACTTCCCTACCCTTATGCCTAAACCCATGCCTCTCTCCCTCTTCCATCTTCTCCTCCTCCTCCTCTTCACCCCTATGTAGCCATTTTAACCTTCTTCCAAGTAGCTCTCCTAGCTCTCCTTTTTTACCTCTCCCTTCCCTCTGCAAAGGTTTTCCTATCTCTAAGCCTAAACTCTTGCCTCTCATCCACTTCCATCCTCTCCCCTTCCCACTATTCTCTCTTTCTGCCCTCCTTTGCCTAACCTCTGTTTGCTAGCCACCTTGTTTGCATTGGGTACTTTGGTCAGGACGAAGTGTAATAAGGAATATGTAATATGGATGTGAATGAAATATGGAATATGTATTATGGGTATGCTCCTGATGCCCTTCTGTTTGTTGTATTGTATTATTTTATTTGTGTTCCTAAATTGTTTGAAATTGTACATGCCTTTGTAAAAAAAAAAAATTTCTTGTCTGTCCCAGGATCATCTTGCAAATGAGCTCTGCTCAATGATGTTTTTGCCTGGTTAAATAGAAATTGAACTGAACTGAGTCCTAGACTTTGATTCCCTGAGCTCCCTGTCAAACTACAGGGATCTCTACCATTTGACCTGAGATCATATACAAATTAATGCGACTGAATCCAAGGCTGAGGCAATGTCCCTGTTATAGGCCACTACTGCCTCCTCCAATCTTTTCTCACAAGCTGCCATCACATCTGAGATGTCCATTCCCGCCTGAGGTGCCGCTGATGTCAACCCTCTTAAAGGGTGGTAACGAACCATCTCCGCAGGGTGTGGATTACAAGGGGGCCCTGAAGGAGAATTTTACCATGCAGTGATCTGCCTAACTGACTGGATCAATCTCAAGATTATTAATCTTTAGCCAAGGGAAATAAACAACTCCAAGTCAAACCCTTGTTGGTGGGTCACAGAAGAAACCACTTGTGCTAGGTCCCATGATTCCATCACCTGGAGGAAATCTTGTCCAAACTGCAAGAGTTCATAGCCAACCCAGACACTGAAGTCACCCACAGCCAACCATTTAAGACCTCCAACACCCTGTGATAATGAAGTCCGTGATTTCCTGCAGGAATCCCCCTCACACCCCATAGGCTGGTACCTTTGTTTACAGTTAATGCTCTTTATTTTCCACCCAGATTGGCCTCATCATCAGGGACTGATCCCTCCAGCCCCAGTACTGTCATCCAGCCTCATTTGGACTTGCCGTTGAACTTCAGTCTTCCCCATGACTTACCCCCTGAGGTGGGGATGGCCCCCTCTGGGGCCATGAACTGGATCCTCCGACTGGAGGTGCACTGTTGAGTCAGGTGCTGGGCATGTGGGTGCTGATTATGTCATGTTGGTCAGCCATACTTTTATTCCTCCACAGAAGGTGGACATGCAATGCCGACCAGATGTGCCCTCACATGCATCCACATGCAGAACGCTGGTGGACGCTGCTCTTCCACCCCTGAAGTGCTGTCCCTGGGTGCCTGACCCCCCAGCCACCACTAGATGTCAGTGCTACACTAGGCACAGTAGCCCTCCCACCCTGGTGCAGGAAAGCAGTCCTATGGATGCTCAATCCCACCACCCCCCCACCAACCCGCTGACAACTTGAGTTTGGTCCTGAACCCAGGGCACTGGTGCCACAAGCTGTAGCACTACCACTGCCCTGGTGGGCTGGCCAAACTGGAGGCTGGTACATGAGTAGGATCCTGCAGCCTGCACCTGGTCCCCCACATACAACCATGCATTTGAACAATGAGGCTTCTTCCACTGAGTGCACAGTGAAATTCAATGCGGACCATAAGTAGATGTCCTCCTCCTCCCCCACATTTCCTCCATGGGAAATGTACTACTGAGTATCTGAAGGGACCACTACCTCCAAGACTGGACTGGTGTCACCACTCTGCCAGGTCTATGTGATGCAAGCCAGATCAATTGAGGAACCCAACATGAAATCTGCTATAATGGCAGTCTTTTTCCTCATTGTTCTAGCACTGCAAAGAAACACCCACAGGAGACAGTTGGAGACCACTGGCCCAATGGCTACCTGCCCACTCAGTCTGGTAGGCACCCTGGGTATGGGAACCAACCATGTCTAGCCTCGCTGTAGGCCCCATTTCATTCCTAGACATCTCCTGGTCCTCAACAGTCAATAATGCTCCCCCTATTAGCTCTCTACAAACCCCATTGCCTGCTACCACGCCTCCTCAAACATAACACTAGGGGGCACAGTCTTAAGCTGGATGGTGGGAGGTTTAGGAGGGAGGTCAGGAAGCAGTTCTTCCAGATAGGGTGGTGGACACTTAGAATGCACTGCCAGAAAAGGCCATCTTGTTGAAAACAATGGACAGCTTTAAGAGAGGCTGGGATAGGCATAGGGGGAAAGTAAGGATCATGGGTAGGGAGGATGGGAGGAGTGGGGAAGTAGAGCAGGGACATTAGCTCAAGCTGTGGACCCTGCAATACGAGCAGCAGTGATAGACCAAATGGCCTTCCTCTGCTGGCTTCTTCATATGTTAGTATGTTCCTCACAATGGCCGAATCCCTCCAGTGCCAATATGGCACAGAAAATGGGAGGCATGGAAGGGATGCACATCCAGCTGCCGAAATGGGGAGTAGCTAAGCTTGGGGGCCTCGCCATCTATTCACATGACACTGCTTAAAACACAGCATCCCAATAACCCACCCTTTCAGATAAATTAGAAACTAAAATAATAAGATCCCCCCACAATACAACAATCCAGTTCTCACATTACTCCCAAATATACACGTCCTCTGAACTACCAAACCACTAGTACCATCACACTAGCCTATGCAATTTAAATTACATGTATATAATTTCTACCACAAACACACCCACTCACACATCTAGCCTACTCCACTCTCACACCAACTACCACTCAACTCAACTAATTAATAAACAATAAGGCATAAAAACAACAAACATTTTTTTAAGGAGAATCAAGGCACACAGACCAGGGCACAAACAGTGCAAGTGATGACTGTGTAAATCAGTTCTTAAAGTCCGATAACGTTTATCACCATGATGATGAAGTATAATAATCTGCTCTCACTAGAAAATGTTTACCCAGAGCTTAACACGGATGCAGTATCAAAAGGCAGCTGTCCCACTGCTGCCTTCAGAAACAATACTCTTGTGGAAAATGAAAAAACAAGCAATTGTCAATGCCGGATGTTCGCCACTGGTATAGAAGCCCTGGGGTACTAGATGCATTGTGGTGCACTTTGTGGGTTACGTATTACCAAAGTTAGGAGCCTGCATTTGTAAATTTCAACATAGGCTCATAACTTAATTGCATTGTAATATTTTTGTCCCAAATTGTCAACATAGCCTTCTTAAGACCCCACCTCATGAACAAGTGCAGAGAAAATGTTCAGTTCCTGCCTGAAAGGTGATTTCACGCAGCGACTGCAAAATCATGTTTTGTGATGCAAAAACACATTTTGGCCAGGATTTGAAAAATGACAGCTGTCACATTCATGAGGTGCTGTAAAGAAACGGCTATGATGAAAATTTGGGGTAAAAATATTGAAAATGACCAAAGTTATGAACTTGTGTTTGCAAAATTCAGCGTAGGCTCATAACTTTGTTGTTTGTTATATATTGTGTGCCACATTTTCAACATAGCCTTCTTATGTCCCCGCCTCAGGAACAAGGGGAGAACATTTTCATCTCCTGCCTGAAAGGTGATTTCACGCAACAACTGCTAAATCACCTTTCGGGACAGATTTGCCTAATTTCACTGCAAAATTGTTCATGAGGTGGGGTCCCAAAAACGTCATGTTGAAAATTTATGGTAAAAACATGCAAAAATGGCAAAGTTATGTCACTAAGTTCAAAATCCCATTGAAATACACTGAACTGTATACTGTACCTGATTTCCTCAATTTGTGGTCTTTGAAGAGTGAAGTTGTGTCTGCGGTCTACAGAAGATTACAGCGTTGGACCCCTAGTGGGTGCTGAGTAGGAAGGTTGGGTGAGGTGGGGGGGACTAATGGTGCAACAGACATCAATGGATGGTTCTCATTTTTACAGGGTCTAAAAAAAATGACAAGGGATGCTTGTTCCTTGCTCTCCTAATCTCTTAATACCCAGTCCTTTCACACTTCATTTAAATAAAACAACTAACCAGTAATTGGAAAGATTCCTAACACAACAAGAATAACTCAATAACAAAATAGGATTTGCATTCAACCTCAAATTCAGCAACCAAGTTAATAAAGGAATCTGTTGCACTGTAACAACAAATAATAAAAACAAAATTTAAACATTGACTGCAAAATAGGTCCCTCTCCCCAGCATTGAGGGCAAACAGAGTTTTGAAAGTGACATCTAGGGTTTCAGTTCATTTTTGAAACCTATAATGTGACTAATACAATTCTGAGCAAAAATACACTGGGGAAGCAAGACAATAAAGCAGTTGAAAAACATTAAAATCCAATACCAATGCGACAATAAATACAGCTTAAAAGTTCACGTTTTTCTCGCACAGCTCACAACTTTTAAAATGTCCACCACTGTAGCGTCACGTTAACTGGGTTTCCAGGGCAACCCCCAGGACTCCGGAGCTGAAACTGTGACATCAAGAGGAATTGAAAATATAGTGGGATGCAGATTATAACACTATAATTAATGGGTCTCCCCTTTTGCCATAAAGAAACCGTGGTGTAATTTGCCATTATAAAGGAGTGTTTATAACGGCAAACATGCGCACGGTTCTCCTCCCTCTATGCATGCGTCCGCTGCAGCATCTCCCACTTCCTCCTCTCCCGCAACCCAGCCACCAAAGAAACACGGCGGTAAGTAAAGATATACACACACAAAAAAAAGAACTACTGTTTTTACAGATGGAGGATATGAAAATATTTAAAAGAAAAAAAAAGTGAAACCGCCGAAAACAAAACTCTGCCAACCAGAGGAAAAGCAAACTGGAGCGTGGCCACACCGAAACTGCTGCTATTTTATATAATTGCTGTGGTCAACAAGCATTTGTCAGTGCCGAATGTTGTCTTGCTGCCATTGGCAGTGCAGGAGTTAGAGAGATGCAGCATAGGAATGGCAGTGAAGTATTGAACTGATGCCAACCAACCCCCACCCTGCAGAGAGTGACAGGCATTAGGGTGTCCCTTTGGGTGTTTGGTAGTGCAGTGTAGGAAAACATGCTGGGCAGGATGTGAAAAATGACAGCTGCACAGTTCATAAGGAGGTGTAATAAAATGCCAGTGCTGAAAATGTGGCATACAAATATACGGAATTTGCGGAGTTACAAGGGCGCGTGGGAAATATGCAATGCACGCTTGCAGCACTGCCAGTTTATGGGCGTTCGGCACCAAATTTTCAACATAAGCATTTTAGTACCTCTGCTCATGTACAGTGTCACTGTCATTTCCTCAAAGTGTCCCAAGAAGTGATTTCACACAGCGACCACGCTATTCTGCGCTGAAAGTGTGAAAACATATTTTGGGCAGAATATGTGAAGTGATGGCTGTACTGTTCATCAAGAGGTGTGGAAAAATAGCAATGGTGAAAATCCAGGGTGAAAATATCACAAATGCATGACGGTATGAGTGTGCAATCTGCCAACGCACGCTCGCAACACAGTCATTTTATGGAGTATCAGCCCCAAATTTTCAACATAGGCATTCTAGGAGCTCTGCTCATGAACTGTGTCACTGTCATTTTCATAATCTGGCCCAAACACTGATTTCCCACAGCGACTGCACAATTGTGCGCCGGAAGTGCGGAAACACATGTCGGGCAGGATGTGGAAAATGACAGCTGTATGGTTCACAAGGAGGTCACAAAAATGCCAATGCTGAAAATACGGTGTTAAAATATTATGGAACTGCACGAAGTTACGAGACTGCGTAAGAACTGCGCAACGCACGCTCATAAAACAGGCATTTGTTGGATTTTTTCCACCAAATTTGGAACATAGGCTTTTTGAGAGGCCACCTCATGAACACTGGCACTGTCATTTCATTAATGGGTCCCGAAAGGTGATTTTGCACAGTGACTGCAAAATCACCTTTCGAGGCCGATTAACACCATGACAGTGATAGAATTCATGAGGAGGGGCCCCAAAAACCCTATGTTGAAAATTTGGTGCCAAAATTCCAAGAAATGCCTGAGATATGTAGCAAAGTTGAAAAAAACCCTATTCATTCCATTCTACAGCTTACCTGCATTTCCTCAGTTCGCGGTCAGCTTTGAAGAGCGCGGACATGTTTCCGGTCCACGGAAGATTGTCGCGCCAGAGTCCGGAGGTAAGTATGGGGTGAGGGGTGAGGGAGGCAGAGCGCGGAGTGGTGGGTGTGGGTGGGGGAGGAGGCATCTAGACTACGAGGGATGGTTTTCATTTGCAGGGGAAAAAAAAGGAAAACCGTTCGCGGGGACTGTTTTTGTGTTGCAGGTATTTGGCACGCTGGAGTGGGCCCCAGCGCTCACCTAAGTGGGTTTTGGGGTGTCAGTAGCCAATGGAGGATTGGGCACCCCATCGGCAACCAAAGAAAGCAGGGGAGGGGGGAGCCGAGGGATTGGGCACCCCTCAGCATTCAACAGCTGGGGGTGATGCCGACGGGAGTGGGCTGCCCGTTGGTGTGCAAAGACAGTGGGGGCTGCGAGCCGAGGGGATTGGGCACCCCGTCCAGCATTCAACGATAGGGGGTATGTCGGCGGAGGTGGGCTCCCCGTCGGCACCTAAACCGCAGTGGGGGTTGCTGACAGGGGGATTGGGCACCCCCAATGTCAGCAAGCATAAGGCAGCCGCCCGCTCGCCAACCATGGTCATAATGGCGGCAAGCACAGCAAGCAAAGGACTGCTGCATATGACGAGCTTTGCTTGGATTGCAGCGGACCTTTGCTTAGATGTGTTCCCCCCATTATGTATGCATGGTGTGGCACCGGCATGCAGGCTGATTGGGGAATGAGGGACGCACCTACTGATGCATGCCCTGCATTCGCCCAACAGCAGCCGCGCCCCCAAAACCCGTACCAGCGCAAGATGTTGCTTGCTCATGCGTGTAAGCCAACATAAAAAGGGGAGTCCCAGCAATTATTTAAAATAAAATATGGGTTAGTGTGTGTAAACTCGAACTTTACACGCACACTCAGGGTTAGAGGATTTGCACAAACCCCTCCAGGTTCGCTCTTGGGGTTTATATAGCATCTAACCCCTCTAGTGTGTGTAAATTCTCATTAAACACACCACCCCATACATTATTCTATATATATTTCAGCAGTTCGGGCACTAATTTGTAACATTACATTGCTAGCAGAAGCCACAAGATGCTGAGCAGAATGCATCAAATAATATCCAGAAAGAAAATCTATGAATGAAACTCAGGTAGTGAACAATATAAAGACACTCGAGAGACATGAAACTGTGCTTTCTACACTTAAACTACAACAGATTATAACAAGTATTTGTCAATACAGAAATACACTGAACCACATATCTGATTTCCTCAGTTTGTGATCTGGCTTTGAAGAGTGAAGACATGTCTGTGGTCCACAGAGGATTACAGCGTTTGACCTCCAGTGGGTAAGTAAGAGCTTGGGGAGGTAGGGGTGGTGGGTGCTGATTGGGAGGGTGGCGTGGGGGGGACTAATGGCACAACAGACATCGATAAATGGTTTTCTGTTTTACAGGGTTTAAAAAAAATGATGAGGGAGCTTTTCTTTATTTCAGATGGCAACAGAGACACTGTGGGATTGGGCACCCTCAGTGTCAGTTTTATGTATGTGTGTGGGGGGTGCTGAGAGGGAGGGTTGGGTGGAGGGGGGACAGTTTCAGGGGCACCAGTAACAGACATCGATGAATGGTTTTCTTTGTTACAGATGGCATCTGCAACAGCACAGGGCTCTTCCTGGATGTTTGAAACTCCTCAGCAGGCTGTCATGACAGATCAGCTCCGCTTGCTGGCCAGCGAAGATCAAGGGAAAGAGCTGACCCATGATTGGGTCGGCTTTTTCTTTTCAAGTACTGGACACCTCTGCCAAGAAAGCCAAAACCATGTCATGTTCAGCCTGGCTGATGATTGGTGTGGCACTGATACGCCCCTTGAAGTCAGCTCTGCATTGGACATGCAGTGTCAAACCTCCCAAAACCCAACTCACATATCAAAAAAAAAAAATGTTTGCTGTGCACACACGCGCATGGCAAACATAAAAAAGTTGAGCTGATAGGCTCCCTCAATACTTGGAGGCCCACTCCCAGCTTTTGCTGGAACAGTCTGGCCACAAACTACTGGTCTTTTCTTTACTCCGTGCTACTGGCTTGAACTGCTGGTACACACACAGGTTCTGTAATACAGCCCCCCACTAGCTCGTCTGGCGATCCTCATACACAGACCCCTGATCCTGCCTTAATGTTGAGGCATTTCCAGACAAGTGCTGGCTGCACTAAAACTCATAGGCAGAACCACTCTCCTCAGTAGTTCAATATGCTGAGTTTTGTTCATGCTCTGCAAACACATCTGGGCATCTGAGCAATCTGGCTGTAGTCTCCATTCCACTCTGTTGTGAAGTAACTACCACACATTATGTAACAGCTACTATGCTATTATAACTGTATAAGTTGTGGCTAGCCCCCACCCAATTGTAACTAATAATTGGGTACTTTGTGTCTACTCCCATTGTAACTGTGTGCCTTGTGCCTACCCTATTGCAATTGTGTACTTTGTGTCTCCCACATTGTAACCGTGTACTTTGTGTCTGCCCCACTGAACTGTGTACTTTGTGTGTCCCCACATTGCAACTGTGTACTTTGAGTCTACCCCATTGCAACTGTGTACCTTGTGTCTACCCCCGTTGTAATTGTGGGGCTCAGTGGGCGGGTGGGAAAGGGGTACTGCTAGTCCACCAGGATTGTTTTGGCATGGCATTATTTTCTACTGATGCCCGCGATTGGACTGAGAGCAGTACACTGGATCACCAGGGATAATGGACGTTTATTTTCTACTACATATGCCCATGATCAGACTGCAAGTGGTCCACTGGACCACCAGAGATATTGGACGTTTATTTTCTACTACATATGCCCGGGATCAGGCTGCAAGCAGTCCACTGGACCACCAGGGATATTGGACATTTATTTACTTCTACATATGCCCGTGATCGGGCAGTGGGGCACTTTGCCGCGATGTGCAGGGGGCGTCGGTCCCCGACAGCTGCAGCCTGCAGGGTGCCAGGCGCAAGTCGCTGGGGATCAACGCACCTGCATGCAAATTGGGCCATAATGACTTGCAAATGGCCCCATTTGTGCCTTGCATGCATTATGGCCCCATTTGCATGTGCACTTTTGAATATAGCAGTTGTTGTTAACACAGCGGAACTTGCTAAGCATCCTACTTACACCTCTGTGCTTTGCACTGGCACAGTGCCACTGAGCCATGTGCACTGTGGGTGGCCAGGGTGCGATATTCAGTGATGCTGTGCCATGGTGCAGCTCCGTTGAATATCACCCTGTCAACGTCCCTGTGCAGCCAAGTTGCGCTGCACCCAGGCTTGCGCCATGGCCTGGCACAGTCTCAATATCTGGTCCCTTGTGTCAACCCCATCTATAATTGTGTACTTTGTGTTTCCCATATTGTAATTGTGTACATTGTGTCTACTCCCACTGTACCCGCATACCTTGTGTCTCCCCCACTGTAACTGTATATTTTGTGTCTGCTCCCACTGTAATTGTGTAAGTAAGTAAGTAAAAATTTGTTTCTTTCAAGCACCTTTTCCAAGCTCAGGGCACTTTTACAATAATTCAAACCACTTTAAAACTCACTACACAAACAGTAAATGCAGCAATCATAAATAGCATCCAGTTATTACGTCCCAGCAAATGCTTGGGTAAAAAGGAAAGTCTTTAGCTGTTTTTTAAAACTTTTCACGGTCAGGCAATCTCGGATCTGATGAGGTAGAGAATTCCACAGGGTTGGTGCCATAAAGGCAAATGATCTACCTCCACACGTCTTTAAACGTACCCTGGGTATCTCTAGCAATCCCTCATCAGAGGAGCGAGAAGAGCGGGCAGGACAGTAAGGCACCAAGAGCTCTTTCAGGTAGTGGGGTCCCAAATCATGTAGGGCCTTAAAGGTCAGCAATGCGACCTTGAAGGTGATCCGCCACTGTATTGGCAGCCAGTGCAGATCACGCAGCACAGGTGTCATATGGCTAGATCACGAAACTCCCATCAACAACCTGGCCTTCGCATTCTGCACAAGCTGCAAGGGGGGGATATCCACCCCTGACAGCCCTAGATAGAGGGCATTGCAGTAATCAAAATGGCTGGTGACAAAGGCGTGGACCAGGGTGGGAAGATCTTCAGGTAGGACCAGAGTGTTTCACCGGGCAATGTTCTTCAGATGGAAAAAGGCAGATTTGCAGGCTGACACTGCGCCTTCCATAGTCAGACCTTTCAAATATCACTTAGGTTATGCACTTGATCAGAGGCCAGAAGCGGGGCTCCCCCAAGTTAAAAACCTGAGGGTTTCCCAGTCCAAGCCTCCATTGTGTACAGTGTATCTTGTGTCTTCACCACAGTAATTGTGTACTTTGTGTGGACCCCACTGCAATTACGTATCTTGTGTCTCCTCCATTGTTATTGTCTACTTTGTGTCTACACCCACTGCAACTGTGTACCTCCTGTCTCTCCATTGTAATTGTGTACTTTGTGTCTACCCCATTGTTATTATGTATCTTGCATCTTCCCCAATTTAATTGTGCACCTTGTGTTCCTCCATTGTGACTCTGTACTTTGTATCTCTCCATTGTAATTTTGTGCCTTGTGTCTCCCCATTTAAATTATATACTTTGGTGTACTCTCACTGTACATGTATACCTTGTGTCTCCCCTACTATAATTATATACCTTGTGTCTCCCCCGTTGTAATTGTGTACTTTGTATCTACCCCCACTATAATTGTTTGCCTTTTGTTTCCCCATCGTTATTGTCTACTTTGTGTCTACCCCCACTGCAACTGTGTACTTTGTGTCTACTCCCACTGTAATTGTATACTTTGTGTCTCGCTGCATTGTGATTGTGTAGCTTGTGTCTCCACATTGTAACTGTGCACTTTGTGTCTCCCCCTTTTAATTTTGTCCCATGTGTCTCCCCATTGTAACTGTGCACTTTGTGTATACCCCACTGTAACTGTGTACTTTGTGTCTCCCCATTGTAATTGTGTACTGTCTGTCTCTCCTATTGTAGCTGTGTACTTTATGTCTATCCCTACTGTAATTGTGTAATTTTGCACTTGTGTCTCCCCATTGTAATTGTGTACCTTGTGTCTCTCCATTGAAATTTGTGTACTTTGTGTCTACTCCCAGTCTGACTGTGTACCCGTATGTCCACAAGTGTAATTGTGTACTTTGTGTCTCCACCAATAGTAATTGTGTACCTTTCGACTACCCTATTGTAATTGTGTATCTTGTGTCTCTCCCATTGTAACTGTATACTTTGTGTCTACCCCCACTGTGATTGCATACCTTGTGTCTTCCCCACTGTTACTGTGTACTTTGTGTCTACCCCAACTGTGACTGTGTGCCTTGTGTGTCCCTCATTGTAATTGTGTACCATGTGTCTCCTCCATTGTTATTGTCTATATTGTGTCTACGCCCACTGTAACTGTGTACCTTGTCTTTTTCCACTGTAATCGTGTACTTTGTGTCTCCCCTTGTAATTGTGCCCCTTGTGTCTCCCCACAGCAATTGTGTACTTTGTATCTACCACCTTGTTATTGTATACCTTGGCCTGGATATTCAAACTGCGCTGAAAACTGGTGCAACAGTAGGAGCAATCGCAAACCAGTTACGCAAATGCGCAACAGGTGCGATATTCAAACATGGAGCAGAGGTTGCGCCAAGCAACCAGCGTCTCAATATCGACATACTGCACCATCGCGGCAACTAGGAAGGAGAGGTTGAGCTAAAATGCTGCGCTTATGGCGCAACCATGGAAGCTCAGCTGAGCATTGCAGAGCTGCCATAGCACAAGCACAGCCCCCCCCCAGAGCAATGGAACTGCACAGCCAGGGAGACAGGCTGGGGCCTACCGCCAGCCATGCCACACATGGGCACAGGAACTCACTGCAGAACCCACACCACACTGGCACCCTAGCACAGCATCACTGGGGTGGGACGGATGATCCACGTGCCCATGGGGACAAGCCAACTAAAGCATAGCAGAGCCATGACACCCCAGCACAACCACTGGCAGGCAGAGAGTGCCACACCCAGGGGTTGACAACCACAGTGCACATCAGTCCCCCGTCGCACAGCACAGGCGTGCACCGTGCCCCCAAGACACCGCTCATGTGCAGTGACAGGCACTGCAGGAAACACCATGCACCCCCGTGCCACATCAACCCCATGCTGCAGAGAAGCATACCAGGCAGAACCCACCCTGTGCACCCAGCAGTGGGTGGCAGCAGATGGCAAGAGCAACAGAGAGGCAATGCTATGCTGCTGATACCTCCCATGGACACGCACACACACACACACACAGATACCCAGGACCATAGCAGCCCAGATGGCATGTACCCCTGCAACGGAGCACCCAGAGCCAGTTGCAAAGCAGACACCAACACAGCAGTTGTACCAAAATAGAAATGTATATTTCAAAAAAAACAGTTAACAATAAATGTAGAACTATGTACAAGTTGGGGGGGGAACGGGTAAAAGGCAGGGGTGTTCAAGGGGGAGGGAATAAAAACTTGGAGAGGGAAGGCAGGGTGAAAGGGATGGGTGAAGTAGAACTGAAATTTGGGCTACGGCCCAGCTGGCTCCTGCTCCTCCCCCTGCTGGCGTCCCCTCCTGTGCCTGCGCCGCCGTTCCCCCCTGGCTGTGGGGCCTGCAGGAGCTCATGGTTGTCCACCACCACCTGGGTCAGGCGCCGCCAGATCTTGGCGCCATGCGTCGCAGCACACCGAGGCCTAGGAAATGGGAACACAGTCAATGGCTGAGACTGACCACAACCCTGAACACCACCCAACCTGCAACCCATCTAACCCAATGTCCTGCACCTGTGATGGCATGCACCCACCCACAGTGAACATGCACATGGCCATCACAAACAGGCGGCACCAGCCATCGCACCACGCCCACACACACTGCCCGCTCAATCACAGGTACAAACTAGACTGTCATGTGATGTAACTTGGCGTGGTCTGCGATGCCAGTTACACAGCTATGTGCCCAGTGCATGCTGGGACCACCTGTGATGCATACACAGACGTGTCGTGATGCTGCACTGTGATGCAGGTCACCTGTGTCATGCCTACATACATGGATACATAGACAGTGTCGGCAGATAAGGGCCTATGGGACACCCAGTCTGGCCATTTGGCCTTGTACGATCACCCTCTTGTCCTATAAGTCCGTTCCCCCTCACCCCTGACCTCCAGAAGTCCCTCATGGCTAACCCACGCATACATATATCCCATGACCAAGTCAGCCCCCACCACATTCTCTGGCAGGGTGTTCCACTCGTCCACCACCCATGATGTGAAGAAACACTTTCTCATGTTCCTCTTAAACGAGCCCCTCCAACTGCATCCCATGCCCTAGTCCTGGAACATTCTTTACGCTACAAATATTGTTTCCTGCACTCTGTTCCCCTGTACAATACTTGTATGTCCCCATCATATCCCCACACCCTCCTCCCTCCAGGGAGTACATGTTCAGTTCCGTCAACCTGTCTGCATAGGACTTGTGATGCAATCCATGCACCATCCATGTCGCCCTCCGTGAACCCTTCCACCCAGTCCCTGTCCATACACAGGTATGGTCTCCGGACCTGTACACTGTACTCTGTGTGGACTCACTAGTGTTTCGTATAGGTGGAACCATGACCTCCCCTTTGTTGTGTCCAGCATGGTTTGTGGTCCCTGCCCCCCAGCATGCAATAGCATCCCGGCGTAATGATACTCACACTCCTCCAGCAGCTCCATCTGCCGCTGCTGCTGCTGCTGCTGCTGATGCTGCTGCTGGCCGACAGCCTGTGGTACTGGGGTCTGCGCATGGCCCACATCACTGTTGTCCGGTGTCCTCACCAGCCGCCTGTGGAGACATATGGTGAGACAAACATCAGTGTGACCTAAAGCAGAGTGCCCCTGCCCCAGTGAGACTGCCTGCCCACACAGCCATAACCATCCACTCGCACAGCTGCACACACTGGACACACCGATGCACAGCCACCCAGGCACACACACACCCCTACAGAGAATATAGGTGAATAGATGGTACATCACTGTGGCCTAGGCACCAGGCCCGCCTTGGCACGAATGCAGCTCAGGCCAATAGGTCCGGTCCCTCCGGCGGAGATCACTGTACTGGTGCCGGCACTGCTCAGCAGACCGGCCCCGCCAGTGACCCCACCAGGTCAGTGGCCACTTGCTGCCACACATGAGTCCGAGGTCCGGCCAGGGGACCTCACCATATAGTGCCTCACGGAGGCTCCACTAGGCCACCAGGTTGGCTACTTCAACTGGGATCCAGGACACCGCCTCCTCCTGGCCATGGCACCAACTTCTTTAGCAGGCAATATTGGCGCCTCGCTGCCTGTGACCCCACGATGGAGTTGTTGCGCAATAGACCAGCACAGGTTCCAATCGCACTGTTCGCACAGTGTCGTTACTTTACATGGCGCTGTAACCAGACAGCGCGATAGGGACGCATACATGGCATGCCCACAGCTGCAGGGTCAGAGGGCATACACAAGGTCACGGTAATGACGCGTAAGCTACGCACAGCCATAGGATGTATAGGCATCCTGCACGACTGCTAAGAAGAGCACCAGTGCCACAGTGGACCATCACAGCAGAAGCTGGCTAGCCGCCATATAGTGCCCAGTGCTGTAGCGCCTACTGGCACAATGGTGGCCATGGCTAGAATACGCCATCGCGACTCAGCAGGTCTGCAGCGCGATCGACGATGCCAACCTGTCTGGGCATGTGCAATGCAGTGTAGCACACAGCCACAAACATGCGCCATCGGCTCAGCCAGACCTTCCCTATTGCGCCTAGCTGAATACAGCTGATATTCAGCCGATATATGCAAATCAGTCGATCAGCCATGCAAAAGGCGCAGTGGCGCGATTAGCATGTCATTACAGTTGTGCCGACACCTCATTTGCATGTTGCACTATAAAAAATGCGACACTGGGTTGTGGCGGCCAGATTTGGTTGTTGCAGGAGGTGAGTTACATGCTGTGTGATGCTCAGGACAATGCTCATGGGCAGGGGTGCTGGAGATGTCATAGGTTGAGGGCTGAGCATGATGAGGGCACTTAGGAAGGGGCAGAGAGCACCCTTTCCATCAGTATTTGCTCGATGAGAGGAAAGGGGGGCTTCTGCCCCCGGCCTGCAGCTATGCTCATGGGGAAATGCTGTGGACCGCACAGGACAGGTGTCCACTTCCACCCATACAGATCACCATGACTGACGAGAACCAGGCTGAGGCTGTGGACGGCGGGCGAGGGAGGCGGTCAACTTCACCACAGCAGAGACTGAGGCCCCTTCCAGGCCTACCTGGAGGATGAGCTGCTTTGAGTGGGCTGGCGGCACCCTCAGCAGCGTGCAGCTGCATGGGAGGGTAGCTCTGGCCATCAACCTGCACGGAAGCCACCCAGCACCTGCAGGAATGCCGCAAAAGATGATGGGGACTGACGCAGAAGGCTGAAGGAGAAGGTGGCAGCCTTCAGGGTGGCACGTGCCACTGGTGGGGACCACCAATGGTGTTGCAGCTGACCCCGACCGAGGAGACACTGGTCGCGCCTTGCAGCTGGAGTGCCATTGCGGGTGTTCCAGGCGGAGGATTCCAGACAGGTGGAAGCCCATCACTGCACGGTATGACATGGTGATGTTGTGGGGGGCTGTTGTCTCACATGCACTCACATGTACCTCTTCTGTTTCAGATCCTGTTCGTCTGCAGGAGACGGTGGTGGTGGGTGCTGACAGTGAGGCAGACCTGCTGGACCAGGAGGAGGGACCATCCACCTCCGCCAGCAGCCTGCAGTGCTCATCTGCAGCAGCAGGCCGGCTGGCCCAAACAACTCGCACGGCAGTGATACGGGTGCAGGGGAGCACAGCCTGTGTCACAGCAGTCTGGCATGCAGGTGTGCCAGCATGCTGTGCCTATGGCAGTGGCGCACGACCGGCACTATTGATGATAGCAGGCCTGCAATGGCCAGTGATAGGTGTCGTGTCCACGAGGGACATGGCAGGCCAGCACCGCGCCTCTGGCCCGTCCTGCTCCACACCTGTGTACCAGCATGCTGGCACAGTCACAGGCTGGGCCTGGCTGCACCGGTGGGGCAGCATCAGTGGCTGAGCAGGTGTCTGGCACTATTGACAGCACAGGGGTGGAACAGGTGGACCTGGGGGCTCAGCAGTTGGAGGGCAGCAGCAGCAGTTGCACACCAGGCCTGGGGGACAGCGTCAAGCAGTGGCACTTGTCCACCATTTTAGATCCGCCCATGCCTGGTCCTGGCGAACAGCGGCCACCCCTCGGGGTGCTGTCACCAGGACCATCCACACCCTGGGGGTCACGATGCCATTGGGCACAGTACCCTTTGTTCGGCACACCCGCCTGCTGCAGGGACGGGTAACAGCCGCAGGGGCGTTGCAAGTGTCCGTGGAGGCACTGACTGTGTCCGTGGAGCCGCATAGCAGGAGTGTGCTCGGACCGGCCGAGATGGTCCATATGCGAGATGTGACCGCTGCCATCGACAGGCTGACCCAGGCAGTGCTTCTATGGCGCACCGCATTGACCACACTGTCTGGTGACCCTGTACCACGCACCTTCCACAGTGCGCACTCCACTCCCATTCCAGCAACATGCACACCAGGCCTGTCGACGCTGGGTTCTGCTGTGGCATCCCGGCACCCCTGGTGCAAGTTTGTTTGGCAGGATGCAGACCTGTGCGGCAAGGTCGGTCGTGCACTGGGACCCCTGGTGGTGCACAGCGCCACCCGATGTGGCCCCTGCACAGCCTGCCAGTGCTGCTAGGCTACAGCGGGCCGCCACGCATCCGTGGTGGCTGTGGGACAGTGCTCCTGCATGAGCTGTCTCCCAATGCAGGCCCTGTCTGGTGCTGCCTGTGTACTGTGTGTCATGGTGGCAGTGCACTGCTGGGTGCTCTGCCCACCAAGCTGACACACGGACCACCTGCACACTCTCCCAACTGCTGTCCACAGGTCCGTGGATGATGATGCCTGCATTGCACTGTACACCAGGTGCAAGGTTGCCCAGGTCCTGACACACGTACGGGGACAGTCCAGGTGGTGAGGGTGGTTGGTGGTGCTGTGTGTTGGCGGTCATTTCCGCAGAGTGCTGTGCTGCTGCCCCTGTATGCTGCCTGGTGTGTGTGTGTGTGTCCATATGAGTGCTCACCCTCTGATGGTGTGTTGGCATGCCTGACCCTTCAACTTCCCCTGACCTTCATGCACGGTGTGTTCCCCTGTGTGCCTGTGGTTTGCGTGACAGACAGTGTTGCCTGCACATGTCCCTTGACTTACCTGTGTTGTACATAGTGCTCTTCTGCAATGGTGTCCCGGTGCAGCTGGGCTGCCGTGAGTCAGTCGGGGGTCCCTCCGCCCTAGGGGGCGCTCATCACCCACATCACGTGCGCCACTGGCGCCCCCATCGCTGTCCCCTCTTGGACCTGTACGGCTATCCCATGGTCTTTGGCCATGTTGTGCAGGATGCAACAGGCCAGGAATATCCCACAGGCCTCTGGGGCTGTACTGTAGGGCTCAGCCGAGGTGTCCAGGCATCGGAAGCGTGCCTTGAGTATCCCAAACACCCACTCTATGATGTTCCGTGTTGCGGCGTGTCTCTATTGGAAACCGGTAAGCGCTGGGGTCGTGGGGCACCGGGTATGGTGTGAGCAGCCAGGGACGAGTGGGTATCCACAGTCACCTGTGTGGGAGATAGTGGAGATCAGTGTCAGGTCAGGTCCATATTGCCCATATCCTTGTGTGCCACTACCATGGCACCTGTGTCATTCCACCTTTGCACAGAGTTTGCATTCCATACATGTGTACTCACCCACTAGATGACCCGTGGGGATGTTCCCACTCTCATCGATGGCACAGTGCAGATTGGTGCCATATGAAGGCATCATGCTCCGCCAGGGTGTGTGGCACAGACATGATGCGCCCAGTGGCATCACACACCACCTGGCAGTTGACACTGAGAAGCCCTTCGGCGCGTATAAGCTTCGCTTGCCGGGCCAGGTGGCGGCGAATGGGCTACATGGGTGTGCAGTCTATATTCCCCAGCACGCCAGGCATATGTGCTACCCTGTGGAACCCCTGCATGTTTCCGTTGTACACCTGTCATGGTGTTGGGAAATGGATGTAATTCGCAGCATGAGGTAGCAAGGCTGAGGAATTGGGTGGAGGATGCGTGACGTGGTCGACTGCGTAATGCCTGTGGTGTCACCTGTTGGCCTCTGGAAGGTGCCCGTGGTGAGCAGGCACATGCAGGTTGTCACCTTGGTCTCCACGGACAGAGCATGACCTGCCGTGAGGTGCCTGCATCACATCACTGCACAGCTCACTGAGCCGCCTCAGTATTGCCCTGTTCAGGCGGTAACAGGGCCACAATCCCGACATCTGTGTACAGCTCAGAGCTGATGCGGGCACGATACCGCTTGTCGGGCGCGGACCGACGGGGCCCCTCCGTGGCCACATCCCCTACAGCATGCTGTCTCACCTCTCATTACAGCTTCCATGTGGAAGCTGACACTGTCCATCTCCTGGCTCCTGCCCCCAGCTGCTGTTCCTGTGTTACCCCACTGCCCCCACTGCTGCTTCCACTGCACCGGCACCCCACTGGCTCTCTCTGTCCTCCAGGACCCACTGTCCCTCTGCCCTTCCTGCTCCTGTCTCTGCTCCTCTCTCTGTCTCTGTCTTCTCCCCGGCTTGTGGCCTGCTAGAGTTCTGGCGCTCGCCCTTGAGCCTTTTATTTTGGTCACATCCGCACGCGACTGGTTGAGCCACTTTTGCGCATTGCGCAAGTGTTCAGATATCGACAGCATCTTTATGTGCCGGACCCGCCACCTTCGTTGCACATGCCTTTCATTTCATTGCGCTGTTGCTTCAGGCGGGTTGTATGCAACTGGCCCCCTTCTGAATATCGCAGAATGGCGCATTTTTGGAGTTGCCATCGCAGTAACCCTGTTGCGCATGGCGCAACCCTTTTGAATATCTGGGCCCTTGTGTTTCCCCCAATGTGATTGTGTATCTTGTGTTTCCTCATTGTGGTTTTATACTTTGTGTCTCTCCATTGTAAATTTTTACCTTGTGTCTCCCCATTGTAATTGTGTACTTTGTGTCTACCCCCACTGCAACGGTGTACTTTGTTTCTACTCCCACTGTAATTGTGTACTTTGTGTTTTCCTCCATTGTAGTTGTGCACCTTGTGTCTCCCCATTGTAACTGTGTACTCTCTGTCTCTCCTATTGTAATTGTGTACTTTGTGTCTAGCCCTCCTGTAATTGTGTAATTGTGCATCTTGTATGTCTACCATTGTAACTGTGTACCTTGTGTCTCCCCATTATACTTTGTGTCTACTACCACTGTAATTGTGTACCTTATGACTCCCCTATTGTAGCTGTGTACCTTGTGTCTCCCCATTGTAATTGTGTACATTGTGTCTACCCTCACTCTGACTGTGTACCTTGCGTCTCCCCCAGTGTAACTGTGTACTTTGTGTCTACCCTATTGTAACTGTATACTTTGTGTCTGCTCCCACTGTAATTGTGTACCTTGTGTCTTCGCCACAGGAACAGTGTACTTTGTGTGTATCCTATTGCAATTGTGTATCTTGTATCTCCTCCATTGCTATTGTCTACTTTGTGTCTACTCCCACTGTAACTGTGTACTTCAAGTCTCGCCATTGTAATTAAGTACTCTGTGTCTACTGCATTGTTATTATGTACCTTGCGGCTTCCTCAATGTAATTGTGTACCTTTTTCTCCCCCATTGTGACTTTGTACTTTTTCTCTCCCTTGTAATTTTGTGTCTTGTGTCTCCCCATTACAATTGTATGCTTTGTGTGTACTCCCACTGTAAATATATACTTTGTGTTTCCCCATTGTAATTGCGTACTTTGTGTCTACCCCCACTGTAATGTTGTGCCTTTTGGTTCCCCCATTGTTACTGTATACTTTGTGTCTACCCCCACTGCAACTGTGTACTTTGTGTATACTCCCACTTTAATTGTATACTTGTGTCTCCCTCCATTGTGATTGTGTAGCTTGTGTCTCCACACTGTAACTGTGCACTTTGTGTCTCCCCCTTTTAATTGTATCCCTTATGTCTCCCCATTTTAACTGTGTACTCTGTGTCTCCCCTTTTAACTGTGTCCCTTGTGTCTCCCCATTGTAATTGTGCACTTTGTGTATACCCCATTGTAATTGTGTATTTTGTATCTCCCATTGTAATTGTGTACTCTTTGTCTCTCATATTGTAGTTGTGTACTTTGTGTCTAACCCTATTGTAATTGTATAATTTTGCACTTGTGTCTTCCCCATTGTAATTGTGTAACTTGTGTCTCCCCATTAAAATTTGTGTACTTTGTGTCTACCATCAGTCTGACTGTGTACCTTGTGTGTCCCCAAGTATAATTGTGTACTTTGTGTCTCCCCCCATTGTAACTGCGTACCTTTCGACTCCCCTTTTCTAATTGTGTATCTTGTGTCTCGCCCATTGTAACTGTGTACTTTGTGTCTACCCCACTGTGATTGTGTATCTTGTGTGTCCATCATTGTAACTGTGTACCCCACTGTAATTGTGTACCATGTGTCTCCTCCATTATTGTTTACATTGTGTCTGTGCCCACTGTAACTGTGTACCTTGTGTTTTTCCACTGTAATTGTGTACTTTGTGTCTCCCCTTGTAATTGTGTCCCTTGTGTCTCCCCACAGTACTTGTGTACTTTGTGTCTACCCTGTAGTTATTTTATACATTGCATCTCCCCGAATGTAATTGTGTACCTTGTGTTTCCCCACTGTGGTTTTATACTTTGTGTCTCTCTATTGTAATTTTTCACCTTGTCTCTCCCCCATTGTAATTGTGTGCTTTGTGTCTACCCCCACTGCAACTGTATACTTTGTGTCTACTCCCACTGTAATTGTGTACATTGTGTTTCCCTCCATTGTAATTGTGTAGCTTATGTCTGCCCATTGTAATGGTGTACTTTATGTCTCCCACTTTTAACTGTGTCTCTTGTGCATCCACATTGTAATTGTGTACTTTGTGAATACCCTATTGTAATTGTGTACCTTGTGTCTCCCCATTGTAATTGTGTACTCTCTGTCTCTCCTATTGTAGCTGCGTACTTTGTGTCTATCCCAACTGTAATTGTGTAATTTTGCACTTGTGTCTTCCCCATTGTAATTGTGTACCTGTTGTCTCCCAATTAAAATTTGTGTACTTTGTGTCTACCCCCAGTCTGACTGTGTACCTTGTGTGTCCCGAAGTATAGTTGTGTACTTTGTGTCTACCCCATTGTAATTGCGTACCTTTTCGACTCCCCTATTGTAATTGTGTATCTTTTGTCTCGCCCATTGTAACTGTGTACTTTGTGTCTACCCCAATGTGACTGTGTGCCTTGTGTGTCCCTCATTGTAATTGTGTACCCATTGTAATTGTGCACCATGTGTCTCCTCCATTGTTATTGTCTACATTGTGTCTACGCCCAGTGTAACTGTGTACCTTGTGTTTTTCCACTGTAATTGTGTACTTTGTGTCTCTCCTTGTAATTGTCCCTTGTGTCTCCCCACAGTAATCGTGTACTTTATGTCTACCCCGTTGTTATTGTATACCTTGTGTCTCCCCCAATGTAATTGTGTACCTTGAGTTTCCCCATTATGGTTTTATACTTTGTGTCTCTCCATTGTAATTTTTTACCTTGTCTCTCCCCCATTGTAATTGTGTACTTTGTGTCTGCCCCCACTGCAACTGTGTACTTTGTGTCTACTCCCACTGTAATTGTGTACTTTGTGTTTCCTTCCATTGTAATTGTGTAGCTTGTGTCTCCCCATTGTAACGGTGTACTTTGTGTCTCCCACTTTTAACTGCGTCTCTTGTGCCTCCCCATTGTAATTGTGTACTTTGTGTATACCCCATTGTAAATGTGTACCTTGTGCCTCCCCCATTGTAACTGTGTACTCTCTGTCTCTTCTTTTGTAATTGTGTACTTTGTGTCTAGCCCTCCTGTAATTGTGTAATTATGCACCTTGTATGTCCAATATTGCAACTGTGTACCTTGTGGTTCCCCATTATAATTTGTGTACTTTGTGTCTACCTCCACTCTGATTGTGCACCATTTGTGCACCCAGTGTAATTGTGTACTTTGTGTCTACCCCACTGTAATGGTGTACCTTGTGACTCCCCTACTGTAACTGTGCACCCTGTGTCTCCTAATTGTAATTGTGTATTTTGTGCCTACCATCATTCTGATTGTTTACCTTGTGTCTCCCCAGTGTAATTGTGTACCTTGTGTCTTCCCATTGTAACTGCGTACTTTGTATCAACCTCCACTCTGACTGTGTACCTTGTGTTTTCCCTAGTGTATGTAACCCCTAGATGGCGCTATCCCAGGGGCTACTACCCCTGCCTGATTTGCCACTAACAGGTTGAGGGGCCTGGATCCAATGGCGGGTGCCTCCACCCAGAGGTCAGGGTTTGCAATAGTTAAACTAACTTGGTCACAGCCCTCTGGGACACTGCAACCCCTTTCTTCCCACTAGTGGCCCACACAATATATCAGAATTACCTTCACAGTATACACTTACCCCAGGACTGGTTCCGCACTGGGACCTCCTGGAAATGAGATACAGTGCAACAATCACAGTACAGTACTTTAACATAGACAAATACCTCAGGCAGTACAACTTTGCTGAAACAAGCAGCTCTGATTTATTTAGGGGATATAACAAGGACAGGGGAAATCAGGTTAATTAGCTTATCACTCTAATAATCTACTCATGGCTCTGTGTACAGGCCTATCTCTTATCAGTTACTGTCCCTGGGTACCCAAGTCCTAGTGGCTAGTCCAAACCGTGGCAGCTGGTAGGGCCCTTTCACACAGAGAAAAAGGAAAATTAAACAGTCAGCAGTACAGTAATTCCATTTGGATTTAATGGCAATTCAACAGGAGCGAATTCTGAATTAGTACTTCACGACCTCCAAATAAGATAGGGTCCTTCAATGTCAGCAGGGCTCACTTGAGGTACACAAACCTCTTCACACATTTATATAAAAGAAAGCACTATACCAGGCAGGCTGCATCTGTATCCCGATCAGAATTACTGCACAATACCCGGAGAACACACAGCAGATTCAGTTCTGACAGACTGAGTGCAATTTTCAGCAATTCTTCCAGTCTTCTACAGGGTGAGCCTGGTTTCTACTCTTCAGAGATCCTTTGATTCTTTTCACAGGACGGATTCAGTCCTAACAAGCTGCAGACCGGAACTCTGGGCCTTACACGCTTTTGACTAAAACTGCACACTGAAAAGCACAGGGCTCCTTCCTTCTTCACTGCCAAAGCTCAACTGAAACTCCAACCGACAAAACTGGCTCTTCCTTTGAGTTCCTCCCAGTTCTTGACTGGATTGGCTGTCACCTCAATAGACTGCTGCTGTTGGTCCAAAAGGCACTGAAGTCTAAACTACATCTCCCAGAGTCACTGCCCATACAATCCTCTTGTGGCTGGCTCAGATTATGAGTCCAAGTTCTGATTCGTCCTAAGGCACCATTTTAGAGCTAGCTTATTCCCACACTGATTGGTCCAGTTCAGCAGTTCAAAACTAGAATGGGAACTAGCAGACACAGTTCTGACTGCAAAGAAAGCAGGTTAGACAAACTGTAATTTTATTATTACTCTAAATAATTTCTGGCAAACAGTTACATCTTTCAGATAGGTTCCTTTGCACTCTAGTGACTGCAAAATGAAGTGAATTGGCAGCAGCTCGAGTGGTACTCAGAGAAGCACACAGTCCCCCATGCAAACTAATTATGTCTGCAAGCAGACATCTGTAAAGAGAACAGTACCAGAGGCTCTAAAACACTCACTGATAAATGGCTTAAATGCCAAACACCATTCAGGCTTGGAGCATTCAAGCAACTCCTGGAAGTCTTTTGGGAACCCCCCCATTTGCAGGGGTTACATGTAATTGTGTACTTTTTATCTACTACCACTGTAATTGTGTACCTTATGACTCCTCTATTGTAGTTGTGTACCTTGTGTTTCCCCATTCTCATTGTGTACATTATGCCTACTCTCACTCTGATTGTGTACCTTACATCTCCACCAGTGTAACTGTGCACTTTGTGTCTATCCTATTGCAACTATATACTTTGTGTTTGCTCCCACTGTAATTGTGTACCTTGTGTCTTCACCACAGGAACTGCGTACTTTGTGTGTATCCTATTGCAATTGTGTATCTTGTATCTCCTCCATTGTTATTGTATACTTTGTGTCTACACCCACTGTAACTGTGTACCTCATGTGTCTCCATTGTAATTGTATACTTTTTGTCTGCCCCCATTGTTATTATGTACCTTGCTTCTCCCCAGTGTAATTGTGTACCTTGTGCTCCCCCATTGTGACTTTGTACTTTGTGTCTCTCCATTGTAATTTTGTGCCTTGCGTCTTCCCACTGCAATTGTATACTTTGTGTTTACTCCCACTGTAAATGTGTACCGTGCGTCTCCCCATTGTAATTATGTCCTTTATGTCTCCCATATTGTAATTATGTACTTTGTGTCTACCCCCACTGTAATTGGGTACCTTTTGTTTTCCCCACTGCTATTGTCTACTTTGTGTCTACACCCACTGCAACTGTGTACTTTATGTCTACTACCACTGTAATTGTGTACTTTGTGTCTCCCTCCATTGTCATTGTGTAGCTTGTGTCTCTGCATTGTAACTGTGCAGTTTGTGTCCTCCCCTTTTAATTTTGTCCTTTGTGTCTCTTCATTGTAATTGTGTACTCCGTGTCTCCCCCTTTTAGCTGTGTCCCTTGTGTCTCCCCATTGTAATTGTGTACTTTGTGTATACCCCATTGTAATTGTGTATCTTTTGTCTCCCCATTGTAATTGTGTACTCTCTGTCTCTCCTACTGTAATTGTGTACTTTGTGTCTATCCCTATTGTAATTAAGTAATTTTGCACTTGTGTCTCCCCATTGTAATTTTGTACCTTGTGTCTCCCATTGAAATGTGTGTACTTTGTGTCTACCCTCAGTTTGACTGTGTACCTTGTGTGTTCCCAAGTGTAATTGTGTACTTTGTGTCTACCACATTGTAATTGTGTACCTTTCAACTCCCAATTGTAACTGTGTATTTCGTGTTTTGCCCACTGTAACTGGTACTTTGTGACTCTGTGTCTATCCCCACTGTGATTGTGTGCCTTGTGCCTCTCCCACTGTAACTGTGTACTTTGTGTCTACCATCACTGTGACTGTGTGCCTTGTTTCCCTCATTGTAGTTGTGTACCCCATTGTAATTGTGTACCATGTGTTTCCTCCATTGCTATTGTCTACATTGTGTCTATGCCCACTGTAACTGTGTACCTTGTGTTTCTCCATTATAATTGTGTACTTCGTGTCTCCCCTTGTAATTGTGTACTTTGTGTCTACCCCGTTGTTATTGTATACCTTGCGTCTCCCCAATGTAATTGTGTACCTTGTGTTTCCTCATTATGATTATATACTTTGTGTCTCTCTATTATAATTCTTTACCTTGTGTCTCCCCCATTGTAATTGTGCACTTTGTGTCTACTCCCACTGCTACTGTGTACTTTGTGTCTGCTCCCACTGCAATTGTATAGTTTGTTTTTCCCTCCATTGTAATTGTGTAGCTTGTGTCTCCCCATTGTATTGGTGTACTTTGTGTCTCCACCTTTTAACTGTGTCTCTTGTGTAACTGTGCACCTTTCGTCTTCCCATTGTTACTGTGTACTGTGTGTCTACCTCCACTCTAAGTGTATACCTTGTGTTTCCCTAGTGAAATTGTGTACTTTGTGTCTACTCCCACTGTAATTGTGTACCTTATGACTCCCCTATTGTAGCTGTGTACCTTGTGTCTCCCCATTTTAATTGTGTACATTGTGTCTACCCTCCCTCTGATTGTGTATCTTTCATCTCCCCCAGAGTAGCTGTATAATTTGTGTCTACCCCATTGTAATTGTGTGTTTTGTGTCTCCTCCATTGCAACTGTGTACTTTGTGCCTCCCCATTGTAATTGTGTACCTTGTGTCTTCTGCATTATAACTGTGTTTTGTGGGTCTACCTCCACTGTAGTTGTGTACCTTGTGGAAAGTGACTGGGGTAGGGGTTGGGGAAGTATGTGACTAGGGCTGAGGAAGTGGTTGGGCATGACGAGGCAGGGAGGGGTGGGATTTCACTTGGGCAGGGGAGAGGGATGGGTGGGACATGACTGGAGCAGGGAGGGGTGGGACATGACTGGGACAGGGGTGGGGTGGGACCTGAATCGAACGGTGGAGGGTGGGATGACTGGGGCAGATAATAAGTGGGATGTGGCTGGGCTAGGGATTGGTTGAACATGACTGGAGCAGGAGTGGGACATGACTGGGGAATAGGAGAGGTGAAATGTGACTATAGAATGGAAGGTGAGGATGTGACTTTGGCAGGGGTGGGGTGGGACATGAAGCTGGGGCAGGAAGGTGTGGGACTTGACTGGGAAGAAGAGGTGGTGGTATATGACTTGGGTAGGTGTGGAGTGGGATGTTAACTGGGGCGGGGGAGGGTGTGGTACATGACTGAGGCAGAGAAGGTTATGGGATGTGACTGGGACAAGGAAGGGGGTGGGACATGATTTGGGCAGGAGTGGGGGTCAGACGTGACTGGAGCAGGGGTGGTGGTTGGACATGACTGAGGCAGGGGTGGTAGTGGGACATGACTGGTTGTGGGAGGGGCGAGGCAGAGGAGGGGTGGGACGTGACTGGGGCAGAAGAGAAGTGGGATGTGACTGGGTCAGTGGTGGTGGTGGGACATGACTGGGGCAGGGGAGTACGTAAGACTTGACTGGGGCAGGGAAGGGGTAAGACATGAGTGGGGCAGGGGAGGGATGGGACGTGACTGCGGCTGGTGAGAGAGGTTGGACGTGAGCGGGGCTGGTGAGGGGGTTGAACTTGACTGGAACACTGGTCAGGGTAGGACGTTTCTGTGGCAGGGGAGGGTGTGGCCACAGGACTATCCCTGGCCAGCTGACCTAAGGGCTTGATTTCTTTATTTGTTGTTCCTGTTCCCTTGCCTCTGCCCCCATCCTCATAAGTCAAGACAAGCCCCACCCTCCAACATCTGTGCTGCTTACCTGGCCATGTTTACAACCCTACAGCTGGCTCCATTGTGGTGGGGTCCAGCTAAGCTGAATCTGACCTCCTGCTTCCTCCTGGACACTGAGACATGAGTTCCTGGGTCCCTGAGCAGAGGGTGCTTGACATGGTTGGGGCCTGAGCTCACCTGGGGCTGAGGTCAGGGCCCAAGTTCACCCAGGCCCAACCTGCTTGATGCAGGTTTTTCCTCTTCTCTATTTTGGTCCAAGACTGGGACATTTGCATGATGGGAGATCCATGCTGGCACACTCTGAGCACGCCTCATGCGGACCCTGGCAGATAAGTCTATAAGGGATGGCCACAAACTCTGGATTTCCTTTGCAAGAGCTAAAAGTGTAATTATTTATTAATTTATTTGTAAAGTAGCTTTGAGCACAGGTGCTCATTTAAAAAGGTTCCACGTCGGTGTCAGAACAATGAGGTTAGAGCAGCACTATTTGTTCATGAATATATAATTTTGTTTCAGCAATAATGTACATCTAGCAAAAATATCAACATACCATATGTTTCGATGTTCTTTCATTTCTTGAAACAAAATATGATATTTCAAAGTCTTTAGAAGTTCCCACACCTGTGTCATGCCCACAATTAAATAAAATATCTTGATACAAGCCGGCCCACCGGCGCAGCGGTTGGATTTCCGCTTGCAACACCAGCAACCTGCGTCCGGGAATGGACATGGGTTGCTGGAGGGCCTGCCGGGGGAGAAGGAAATGAGCGTCCGAAGATGGCTCGCCTTCTCAGGGGGGAGGGTGGATACGCTGCTTAGCGCCTGCTGACTCCTGGCAGAGGCTGGGAGTATGGCAGGATGTCGGCCCCAATACACTAGGGGAGTGATGGACATCGACGTAAGCCTTGACGTCAGTGGCACGTTGCTCCTCAGGGGAGCAAAGTGGAAAAATGGCGCCAGGCCGATCGGGTGACGGCCCTCAAGAGTCCTCACCACCGGGCTCCCAGACCTCCATATGCCATCCCAGCAGCACCCCAGGATCTTTGGTTGGCCACCAGGGCCGTTCTCCTACGGAGTTAAGAGACCCGCCTGGTGAAGGAATACACTGGGGTTACATGGGGCTGGCTGCGATATAGGGCAGTAGGGGTCGGAGAGTAGCCGCGGTGGGGAGTTTGTGTGGGTGCCCGAAGGAGAGACCGGACAGGTGCAGGGAAGGAGTATAAAAAAAAAATCTTGATACAGTGTTGTGGTGTTTACCATCTTAAACATGCAGCAGCACCATCCTACTACATCTGCAGTATGAATCTAGTATATGCATTTAGCAAGTAACCTCAGTGGAAGAGAGTTTTAAACATTGCAAGTGGCAGACTTCTTTAATTATGTGAGTCATTAATTACTAAATGAGCTCTAAAAGCTGTTTCGACAATATCTAAGAAGACTAAAAATGCGCTGATTAAGAATCACAGGATGTCAGAAATACATTTTTGCTAAAAAACTATGTGATGACATTTTTTGCTCACTAACAAATACTGCTGCTTTAAATGCAAAAACAGTTTCGTCATCAATTCCAGTGGAAGATAGTCAGGACAGATACACCAGAGCATAGATACACAAATGAACTTAAGCCATGCAACAGCAAATACTATGTGGCATTAGAGAGCAGGTCAGGACAACAGTCAGGCACGTAAACCGATTAGTTAATCAGGTACAGCTGGAACTGGAGGAAAGGGCTAAGCTCAGAGAGATTTTGAATCTGACAATATTTGGAAGACTTACCAAGGATTCTAGCAGTTTGTTCAACCAGGCTACTGCCCTAACGACAAAGAAGAATTTACCCTGACTGGCTTTCCAGAAAGGCAGTTCTAGGGCATTCCTTGTCATGCTCCTGGTGTTATGTTGATTGGTAACTGATTGGAAGCATTTTCATATGGCCGGTAGGGTAAGGCCCAAAAATGTCTTTTTAGGAAGCAGACGGGTCTAATACTTTAATCTGCCATGCAAGCATAACCAGTTGGTGAGGGTATACAGGGTGCAACTGTGGGTGAGCTTGTCCTCCCCCAGTGCAAGATGATAGGCCTTGTGGCATATCACCTTGACTCTGCGTAATACAGTACTGTCACATGCAGCAACATATATAGGGAGGCCATAGTCAATAAGTAATGGGATGGTGCCGGATACAAGATTTCTGGCTTCAGCAGTAAGGTTGAAGCAGTTTTCATACAGGGTACCCAGTCTTCTGTTAGACATGATAGCAATGTTGTCCACATGTGGGGCAAATGATAGGGTATCATCCAGAATGGCACCAAGGTATTTAAAGGCTTCTACCTGTTCTAGACTTTGGTCCTTGGCATTGAGAATAACCAGAGAAGGACCTTTTTTTTTCCATTTATGGGACAGTGAATAGCATGGTACCATGGTAGCATGATGAGCACTGTGGATGGATTCAGGTATGTTTGGGACAGACATGCAGCAGCGGGTGAATCGAAAGCAGTAATCCAGTGCAAGGGCTTATGGGCAGACTAGATGGGCCAGGCAGTCCTTATCTGCTGACAATTTCTATGTTTCTATGGTTTTAGTCTTTTTGTAATTCTGTACCAACTTGTTGTTGCTGAACTATTTTCTTACCTTTAAGGTCCTACATGGACTAGGCCCTGGCTATCTGTCTGATCTCCTAACAACTATCGCCCCAGTCTGCTCCCTCCGTTCCTCCTCTAGGCGCATCCTGGCGATTCCCAGGACGAGACTGAAAACTGCTGGTGACAGAGTGTTCAGTGTTGGCGGTCTCGTCCTGTGAAGTTTGCTCCCTCCAGTCATCAGGGAGATTCCTTCAGTCGAGGTTTTTAAGAGCCGCCTCAAGTCCCATCTGTTCTCTTTGGCCTTCCCAGATATAGATATTTAATCTGATATAATGAAGATTTCTGAAATGAATTAGTAACTGAACCTATTTATCCAAACATTTTATTTATTATTATTATTGTTTTAAAAATGTATTTATGTATGTTCTTTTTATTCTTTTACTTGTTTTTATGTAAGACACCCAGAGCCCCTGGGGCACCATATAAATAAACCTTGCTGTGCCTTCTTGTGACTTGAGATTGGCCGGGTAGTCAGTAGAGATGTTACCGTGGCCCTCACTGCTGGTGAATATGATAGCATCATTGGCATATGGGAGTACCCTTCAGACTGTCAGGTCTCTGGCAGGCTATTGATAAACAGACCAAATTGGGGGGAGCCAAGTATTGATCCCTGGGGCACCCCTGTGGAGACACTCCTGTCTTCAGATAGAAAGCCATCAATCTTTATACCCTGGGAGTGGTTGGTGAGGTAGCTACGAAACCAAGCTACTGTGTGCTGAGACAGACCAAGGTAGAAGAGCTTGCGAAGCAGTAGCTTGTGGTTGACAAGGTCAAAGGTCTTAGATCGATATCGATGGTTCTAACCAAGTCAGTGCTGTCAAGGGCCTCATGCATCTAAAAATATTTTTTTAGGGTTGTCTCTAATAATTTTGTCCCACCTGAATGGAAAACAATGAATGTCATACTGCTATATAAGAAGGGGCCCAAAACAAACTGGGAAAATTACAGAACAATCAGCCTCAACTCCCCTATTTGTAAAATTTTGGAAAGTCTACTTAAAGACATTATCACCCCTGTACTCAATATTTCTGATACAGAACAACATGGGTTCAAAAAGGGAAGAAGTCACCTCACTAACCTGATTAGTTTTTACGAGAAAATCAGTTATAATTTGGATAACAATTTGCCTTGTGACGTCATATTCATAGACTTTAGTAAGGCTTTTGATATCATGCCACATTGTGCCTTAATTAATAAATTATCAAAATTAGCTATTCATAAAAACATTATTTTATGGATAAATAATTGGTTAGCCCAGAGAACTCAATGCGTTATGATTAATCGCCAATTATCAGAATTTGGCAATGTTACAAGTGGGGTACCCCAAGGCTCCATCTTGGGCTGTATTCTGTTCTAAGTTTTCATTTCTGACATGACCTCTAATTTAGAGTCTTTTACTATAAAACATGCGGATGATGTGAAACTTGGTAATGTCAGTTCTTCTTCGGAACAGACTGCAATTCTACAAAATGACCTAGACAAAATCACTGATTGGGTCAATAAATGGGGGATGAAGCTCAACTCGAATAAATGTAAAATCATGTATCTAGGCAGATACAATCCACAAACTCCATATATATTAAATGGTTCTCCTCTTCTACCCACTACTGACGAGAAAGATTTAGGAGTCATTATTTCCAAAGATTTTGAGAACTGTAAGCATATTTCCGAAGCTATAAGCAAATCTAACAAAATAATTTGATCTATCTGATACATATCCAATCAAGGGATAAAACAGGTTGATGCCCTTATTCAGGTCTTACGTATGGCCACATTTGGAATACGCTTTGCAGCTTTGTTGTCCATGCAAAACAACTAATTGCCAACAGCTTGAAAGGGTTCAACACAATTTCCCTAAGCACATTTATGGTTTCTATGACATTCCTTATGATGACAGGTTACAGAGTCTAAATCTGAGGTCTCTACAAACTCGTAGATTAAGAGGCGATTTACTTCTTTTTATACAATGTTGTTAATGATTCATACCTTATGAATGAAATGGATCTCCAGTTTAAAGATCTGACCTATAATACCAGAGGTCATCCCCTTCAGTTAAAAGGCCAACAATTTAAACATCGTAGAAGAAAGTATTTTTTTACCCTTAGAGGGATCAACCCTTGGAACAAATTAACAACTAAAGTCATTGTAAGTAAAACTAAGTCAGAATTTAAAAAAACAACTAGATATCTATGTACTATTTGGAGGTTGCCTAAATTACTGTACCTATTGATTAAACATAGAAACACAGAAGCTGACAGCAGAAGGAGACCACTAGGTCCATGTAGTCTGCCCATTTGTTTTAGGCCTATTTTGACACTCTAGTTGTCCTTTGTAGTCAGGGCTCCCTTGTGTCTATCCCATGCATTCTTAAATCCCCCCCCCACAGTGTTGACCCCCACAAGCTCTTGGGGCAGGCTGTTCCAAGCGTCCACCACTCTTTCTGTGAAGAAAAACTTCCTGGTGTTTGTAGAGAACCTCCCTCCTTGCAACCTGAGGTCATGTTCCCTGGTCCTGGAGCTCTTCTTGAAGTGAAAAAGTTCCTATGCCTGGACCTTGTTAATGCCTTTTATGTACTTGAATGTTTCAATCATGTCCCTTCTCTCTCTTCTCCAAGGAGTACATATTCAGTTCCCCAAGTCTTTCCTCTTAGGACATGTACTGCAGACGCTGAATCATTTTTGTCACCTTTCTCTGTACTGTTTCCACCTGGTCAATGTCCTTCCTGAGGCGAGGCCTCCAGAATTGGATTCCGTATTCCAGGTGAGGCCTGACCAGCGATCTATACAGTGGTAGTACCACCTCTCTCTTACTGCTCGTGATTCCCCTCCCAAAGCAATCCAGCATTCTGTTGGCCTTCATTGTTGCTTTCTCACACTGCTTACTAACCTTCAAGTCATCTGAGATTATGATTCCCAAATCCCATTCCTGGTTTGAGGCTGCCAGTCTTTCACCTCCGAGGTAATACTCCTTTCTTGGATTTTTCTTTTCTATGTGCATGACCTTGCACTTTTTTGCATTAAATCTCAGCTGCCACACTCCAGACCATTCTTCTTGTTTGAGGTCAGCTTCCATCTTGCTCACTCCTTCTGGGGTGTCCACCCTGCTACATATAATGGTGTCATCTGCAAACAGACACGCTTTCTCTTCCAGTCCATCAGTGATGTCTGCTATAAAAACATTGAAGAGCACAGGCCCTAGCACTGAGTCCTGGGGCACCCCGCTGATCACCTTGCCTTCCGTTGATTGTGCTCCATTAACCTGTACTCTCTGGGTTCTGCCTTGTAACCAGTTTTGTACTCATCTAACTACTTCTGGACCAACCTCTGTGTGGTCAAACTTCTTTACCAGCCTTCTGTGCGGAACTAAGTCGAAGGCCTTACTAAAGTCTAGGTAGACCACATCCACTGCCCTACTATCGTCCATTATTTTTGTAGCGTGGTCAAAAAACTCAAGCAGATTTGTCTGGCATGACCTAGCTGCTGTGAAACTGTGCTTTTTAGTGTCTTATTGTCTGATAGTTTTGAGGAATGCTATGACCCTCTGTTTGAGTAGTGTCTCCATTAGTTTCCCTACTATAGACATGAGGCTCACTGGTCTGTAATTACTAGCCTCTTCGCAACTACCTGATTTGTGAAGTGGAACCACTATTGCCTTTTTCCAATTTTCAGGTACCACACTGCTCTTCAAGGATTTTATGAATGGAAGTGCCAGAGGGGCTGCTAATTCTGCCTCCAGTTCCTTAAGGATTCTGGGGTGCATCTCATCTGGTCCCATGGCTTTGTCCGCTTTTAGTTTATTTAGTGCCTCCCGTACTTCAGCTTCTGTAAAGTGACTCATGTTTGCCCCTGGTCCTGGAATGTTGTTTTTTTTCAGGGCTGGGCCATCCACTGGGTCCTCTTTGGTAAACACAGAGCAGAGGTATTTGTTGAGGATTTCAGCTTTCTCTGGGTCATGGTTGGTGCATTTCCCTTCTTCAGTAGCAATCTTTACTATCCCCCTTTTGTCTTCCTACACTCCCTAATGTATCTAAAAATGATTTGTCTCCTCTCTTTGCCCTTTCTGCTATTTTTTCCTCTGTCTGTGCTTTTGACTTTCTAATTTGTTTGTTTGACTCTCATTTTTTCCTTGTACGACTCCCAGTCTTTCTCAGTTTTGGTTTCCTGGTATATACTGTATGCCTTCTTTTTTTCTTTGACTGTGGTAGTCACCTCTTTGGAAAACCATAGAGGATTTATTTTTCTTTTTGCTTTGCCGACCCATCTGGCACATTGATCTGTGGCAGTCTTTATTGCTCTCTTGAGTCTCCCCCACATGACCTCCACTTCCTCAACCTCTATTTCCATCAGGAGCATTCATGGGCATTACCTGCCTTCTTGCTCCTTAACGGTCCTTAGTATGATCCTTAGTATGCAGGTAGCTAGTGTATTCTAGTAAGGCAGTACTGGTTCTATGAAGCTTTCTGAATCAATGCTGTTGTGCGCACTGGATGTTGTATTCTATCAGGTAAGTGACAAGTTGGTCTGATACAATTCTCTTCAGGGCCTTGGACAAAGGAAAGAGGATTGAAATTGGCCTGCAGACTGTCAGATTGCAGTAGTCACCATTTTTAAATACCTGCATGACCAGTGTGGTTTTCCATACCCAAGGGAACTGTGAGTACTGCAGAGAAAAGTTCTATATCTTGGAAATAGGGCGGATCAGGGCTCGCAACTTCATATCAAGAGCATTGCACCCTACCATGGTTTTATGTAGTACCCTTTTGGTATAGTTTAGGGTGCGTTTGTTGCAGAGATGCTTGAAGTAGAATTTAGGGGCACCTGTCTCTGGGCCACGTCTGCATCAGGCTCCAGCTCTGGCACTGTCTTGTGACACCTGTGCAGGACTGGTGAGGATGACTGAACTTAGGTCCCTAAAGGTTGCATTAAATTTGTTTGTTATAGCTATTGGATCCAGGATCTCAATTCCATCAACTCTGAGCATTTTAAGTTTCTGTTTTTCACCCTTGCCCAGGAGCTCAGATATGCTCTCACAGAATTTCTTCCTGTTGCTCCAGTTTTGGGTTTGGCATTGCAGTATTCAGATTTTGTCAGCCTAATATTGCTGGTGCAGCTATTTCAAGCTTCTCTGTACTGTTGTAAGTGCTTTGGTGACCCAGTCTCTCTCTCTCTCTCTGAGGATCACAAGTTGTCCCTTTCTCTTATGAGGGTCAGGAGCTCAAAGGAAATCAACCCAGACAGGATACCTTGCACCTTGCACTTTTTTTGGGGTGGATCTTGTCGCAGACTGCATAGAATTCCTTTATTGGGAAGTCAAGAGTAGCATTAATGTCAGGGATGCCCAGGTTGCTCCAGCCTATGCGAGCCACGTATGATTTAATTGCCACCACCTTATGTTTGCATAGGACACAGCTGGTGGTTAATCGGGGGAAAGGGAGGCTTGGTCTCTTTATCTGTCCACAGGCAATGTACTGGGGAGTGATCACTAATTCTGTCAGGTAGCAAGTGACATCTTTGACCCTGCCAGGATAGGTAACCAGAATCCAGTCTATTAGGGTACTGGTGACAGTTTTATAGTTAACGCTAGTGTTTTCAGTAGCCAATTGGGAGGGAAAGAGGATCATACCATGTCCCTATGGACCATGTTGGATTTGGAGAGTCAGTTTTCAATGGGTTCACCAAACTCAGTATCAGCTTCGGCTTATGCTTAATATATTTTAGGAATTAAATAATACACATATTTCTAAACCTCTAACTTTGAAGGACAACATAGGGAGATAAATATATGGAAAAAATACTTGCCAATATATTTAAATACTGAGAGACAAGACATTTTGCATGGTATTATACTTCAGACAAGAAAAATGCATTTCTTTTTAAAGTTTTTATTTATGCTGTTTTCAAACATCTGAAAAAACAGCAGCTACAGTATTTCAACAACATAAGCAACATCAGCTACAGATCATTTTCAATTCTGAACTCAAATGAACAAGGCCAAACACATTGCAGCTCCATGCCAGGATAAGTTCAAATTATTATTGTGATCCAAAATCAATGTGGCTTAGGTCAACCACATTGCTATGTAAGCCTCAAATCAAAGGTACTCTAGACAATGAAATCATTATTATTTGATAATGCAAGCAACGTGTAGACACCTTCCGTGGGTCGCCGCATACTGGAGGTAACTCATTTATGCAAAGTCAATTAACTACAATTAATTCAAGTAAAGGGAGAAATGCTGTCAGATAAACTTATTCTCAGGAACTCTGCCAGCTCATAAAATCACATTCAGTTAGCAAAAAAATAAGCTGATATTAAAAAAAAACGGCAATGGATAATTTTGACAAAAATATAACATTGTGTTAGTGACTCCCAGCGATAGTCTAATCTATATTACAACCCTCAGAGAATGTTAAATGTGGAATCAAAGGTTCTGATTGGTTCATGAGCAGTCCTTTCCCCTTAGGTGATGGAGTACTAGTGTAAACAGAAACCAGAACCTGTTGCATGTGTGCAGCTCTACAGCTGTTTTTAAACTAAATTAATGCTTTTTTAGCATTATAGGGGGATGATTCTCCAAGGCGTAGCCACCCCACACCCATTGTGCCCCCCCATGCAGTATTCAAGAAACTGATATGCGACCCCTATGCACATGATCCCCTGACCAACCGCAGAGCTCTGCCCGGGGGGCCACGCGGGGGTGTGTGCCAGCACTCCAAGCATGCACTAAGGTGCGGAGTGCTGTGAGTGGGGGGTGGCTGACTACACCATTTCAGGGCAGCTGTAAACTTGCGGGGCCAGTTACTTGCCCCCCTGGGTTGCTGTCACCAACCGCAGTGGTGATGGCGGGGCTCAGCGAACCCCCCCCAACAGGCTGCACAGCCAGCAGGGCACACATGGAGGGCTGGGGGCAGCTGACTGAGCACTCACCCCCCCCACATTGCTGTCAGTACACTGTGTGCAGGGTGCCAGTATGGTGCCTCATGGGCACAAGGGATCCACAACTTGGACCCGGTTCAGGCGGCTGAGTGGTTGTCCACCCAGGTCCACTGCTCTGCATCCATCCACCCCCTGAAGTCCTGCTCACTGGGGGATTGAGGCCACGGAGGGAAGCAACACGGTGGCCGGTCTTCATGAATACTGTCACCGTGTGTATCCCCCCTGGGTGCGGAGCTGCACAGATGTTTCTCACATACCCCTGCGCCACTTAAAGAATAGGCCCCAATTTGAATTTAAGAAGCCCTTTGGGAGGTATATAATACAGAAGAGGACTCATCCTTATTCTACTTATAAAAGACCAATTGAGAGGTCTGTATTGCTTAAATTGTGCTGCAGAATACATACGCCAACAGCTATTCTTCATTTTTTGCACTGGCTGTGTCAAAGTTCTTGAGTGTTTTTTTCAGATTCTATGCCCATATCAGGTGGCTTCTGAAACACTTCATGCATCAGCTTTCAGTACTCTTGCTGCTGCTGTCATGTGATAGTCTGTGGGAGACAGTGCACTTGAAACAAATATTTAGTAATATGTTATACACCAGACAGTGCAGAATTTACAAAATTATCTTTTAACCTATCACTATATAATCAATAAGACAAAATGGGGTGTGCATTGTGTTGGCACAATGCATGGCCAGGCGGGCAGTGAGGCACAATGCTACAGATGGAGGGCCTTTGGCCCCTGGAAGTGCATTGTGCCAGGACAATGTTCACCTCAAGTGTCTTTCTTATTGCGTTTATAAAACAGGTAAATTGAGAAACTTTTAAAACCAAAAAAGCCAACTTTTTAAATTAAAAGCATGTGTTTTCTTTTGCTGAAATAAACTATTAAAAAGTAGTCCCTCTCCAGCTGTCAAGCATCTGTCTGTCCACACATTTAATAGATGGAATATTTTGTTTATCTTGGAATGCAGGAATTCAGACTTCTGCAGAATTCTACTGGCTGAATGATCACCTCTTCCCCTACACAAACACACACAACTGAAGGCCTCAGTAAAGCCAGGGATTCAATTATATCTGTGGCAGAGTAAGCAGCACTGATTTCCCTGATTGGCAGGTAAGGATAGAATGGTCAGAAAAGAATCTCAGAAAATAAAACTGTGAGAAATACTTCATTTTAATCTGTGTATGTGTGCACAGAGAGACATATAAAGGAAAAAAACATTAGATTAGCTTTCTCTTTTAATTTTGAGAGAGTTTCATTTTTAGGGCCTATGTGATTTCTTTAGCGAATATAGGTAGCAGCCATGTCTGTAATGGATATCTAGAATTTAAAGGAGGACTCCAATGCACTGAAACTCCACAAGCTCCAAAGCCTCAGTCCACGGTTAGGCTTTTTGCAGTAAAAAAAAAAAATAAGTGCCTGCATTTACTTTATTGTATTTTCATAAAGTCCACCATCAGGCAGCATGGCAGGTGCTGCACAGTGCCGTCTCGTGTTACAGCGCAGTGCTGCACAGTGCCATCTTGTGTTACAGCGCAGTGCTGCACAGTGCCATCTCGTGTTACAGCGCAGTGCTGCACAGTGCCGTCTCGTGTTACAGTGCAGTGCTGCACAATGCCGTCTCGTGTTACAGCGCAGTGCTGCACAGTGCCATCTCGTGTTACAGTGCAGTGCTGCACAGTGCCATCTCGTGTTACAGAGCAGTGCTGCACAGTGCCGTCTCATGTTACAGCGCAGTGCTGCACAGTGCCATCTCGTGTTACAGCACAGTGCTGCACAGTGCCATCTCGTGTTACAGCGTAGTGCTGCACAGTGCCATCTCGTGTTACAGAGCAGTGCTGCACAGTGCCATCTCGTGTTACAGCGCAGTGCTGCACAGTGCCATCTCGTGTTACAGCGCAGTGCTGCACAGTGCCATCTTGTGTTACAGCACAGTGCTGTACTGCTCATTTTGCCTTGAGAAGCATACAAGCAAGCATTACGGTGTCACACTGTAACAAGAGATGGTACCACGCAACACCCGCAATGTTGCCTGACAACGAACTTTAAAAAAATACAATAAAGTAAGTCCTGACACTTTTTTTTACTGTGAAAAACCTAACGGGGGTGAACCTTTGGGGTGGGGGGTGGGGATTTGCAGTACATTGAGTACTTCTTTAAAAATAAAGGCATTGCTATTGTTAATGTGCTGTGTCCTGATCCAAGCACATTTGTATTCTTGTGTTGTGCTCCCTCAATGCACAGGCCTCAGCCAGTTGGGATGCAGTATTTTCCTTACCCATTTTTATAAAGAGAAACTTTTATGTGTTGCATAAGAATGTGAAATGAAACGCTGTGGTGAGGCAGACGTGTGCACAATTGGCAAGCAGCGGGGGTAGCAGTCCCAGTGTTGTGTCTCAGCTAAACAAATGTACCAAGCTGTGCCACTGGATACAACAAAACTGATACAGTGGAAGTGCTGCCCCTGCTTGTTATTTCTGTGCATGGCTGTCACGGTGCAATATTTTGACAGCATTTTTCTAAATAAAATACAGTAAAAACATTTCTCTTAGTAATAGAAGATAATTTTGGGATTCCAGCACAACCTGTTGCCATGAACTCTCTAGGAGACATGTTACACTGATTGTTTGACTAAAGGGAGGGAGGTAAGAAAGGGGGCAGGGAGCAAAGGATGTCAGGGGGGCTTTGTCTGGAGTTGGGGTGGCTGGTGGGGGGTCCTAGCCTGGGACTATTTGACTAATGGGAGGAAGGGAAGAAAGGAGGGAGGGGATAAAAGGATTTTTTGTGGGCTTTGCCTGGAATTGTCATGGGAGGAAGGGCTGGTCCTGGCCTGGGTCTATATGGATGGCATGGGGCTTCATCAGAGTCATTTGGAGCCTAATCATGAAAGGGGAGGTGCTCATTTCTTTAGGGCCCCAGATGCGGCCTAACCCCACCCAGAAACCCTACGATTTGTTACAATGCCCCGCCCCCGATGAGAATAATGGGCCTTGAATACATTTTCTGGGTGTGGGTAGGGGAGTTGAAACCAAACATAACAGGGGATGGTAGGTGCGATTTAACTTTTCTGCTGCAAGTCTGATACCTTTCACAGAACCCATTTTTGGAACAGAGAAAGTGTGCAGCTTACTTCTCTTTTGGTGTGCTAGGCATGCCTTCAGACCACCTACAACAAGCCCTTGGTCTTTTCTGTAAAGGTATGGATGACACCCCAGGCCACCAGCTAAAGCAACAGTGCATGTTATGGAGAACATTTTCACCCTTGTTTTCTTGATCAGTTTTAGATTTCCCCTTACCTCTTGCCTCATACTATACTCTCCCATCTCTGCATCTGCTTTAGCACTTTTGTTTCCTTTAAAATATTTTTTTTCCATATACTGTAGCTTTTTGTCTTGTGGCACGTAAGCAGGGTTATCCATGCCCTCTCTGTTTACCATCTCCGCTAGGAACTCATCTAACTGTGGGTCCCTATGGCTTGCCACCTGTGGTGGGGCTAGGAGAAGCAAGGCTGTCCTCCCCCTAGTTCATAATTTAGATTGGTGGTTGGCGGGTCCTGGGTGATGGCGTGGTGTGGTGAGGAGCACATAGGTCTTCATCAGCCCACATGACCTTTTTCCTTGTTCTGAACCTGACAATCCCCTCACTGCACAGAGAGCAATGCATGTCATGTCGTGGCACACATGCACTATGCTGAATTGGCAACCCTTCCACTTTGTGTTGCCCCAGCCTGCACTTCAACCGTGCCCCACTAGGTGGTAGACACCAGCAGGGCTGACAATCCTTTCTTGGGAAAAGAGAGCAGTCCAGCAGATGCACAATCTTCTCCCCCATTGTCTGACCCCCAGCAACATGTCTCCCCTCCTGAACCTGGGTCACCAGCGTGACAGGAGGTAGCATTACCACCATGTCACAGGTCCATCTTTTTTATTCGTAATATTAAAAGGCAAGCTAATTTTTTTTTAATATGGTTCCTACCAGGTTTTTTTTCCATGTTCTAAGCTACTTTTGTACATCTGGGGTAGACTTTCAAAAGTAGTGTAACTCCATTGTCAGGGGCTTACCTGTGAGCCCCCCAAAACGGCTAATTTCCCTGGGGGTTTTGGTTCCACCCTCATTCTTTTTTTGCCCTGGGTCCCGTTCCTGGCTTTCCCCCTGTATCTTCTGTCCTCTCCTGCTGGCCCCCGCATTGGTTTCTTGAGTGTAGCAGGGCCGGAGGTGCTGGTTCACAGAACCACCACTCGTTTATGTGGCACTGCGATGCCGGCGAGCTCCGCACATGTGCAGAAGTGCATTTTCAAGTGGCCATTTTAGCAGTCTTTGGGTTGTCTCTCTGGTGGTCCCAGTCCCAGAGAAAGACAAGAGAGGGATCAGTGACCTTAGTTTAGAAGGCAAGGCAACCGGGAAAAAGAAAATCAACTTTTTGTGAAGGCCAGTCGCGCTCGAAGGATCAGGAGCAGCCTCATTAATATTCGTGAGGAGGCACCTCTTTGAAGAGTCAGGTTCTGTCTAGCACTGGGAAAAAATGAAAGAGGTAGCACTGAGACAGGCTGGAAAAGTAAATAAATACATAAAAGATGTAACCCCTAGATGGCGCTATCCCAGGGGCTACTATCCCTGCCTGATTTGCCACTAACAGGTTGAGGGGCCTGGATCCAATGGCGGGTGCCTCCACCCAGAGGTCAGGGTTTGCAATAGTTAAACTAACTTGGTCACAGCCCTCTGGGACACTGCAACCCCCCTTTCTTCCCACTAGTGGCCCACACAATATATCAGAATTACCTTCACAGTATACACTTACCCCCAGGTCTGGTTCCGGCACTGGGACCTCCTGTGAAATGAGATACAGTGCAACAATCACAGTACAGTACTTTAACATAGACAAATACCTCAGGCAGTATAACTTTGCTGAAACAAGCAGCTCTGATTTATTTAGGGGGATATAACAAGGACAGGGGGAAATCAGGTTAATTAGCTTATCACTCTAATAATCTACCTATGGCTCTGTGCACAGGCCTATCCCTATCAGTTACTGTCCCTGGGTACCCAAGCCCTAGTGGCTAGTCCAAACCGTGGCAGCTGGTAGGGGCCCTTTCACACAGAGAAAAGGAGAATTAAACAGTCAGCAGTACAGTAATTCCATTTGGATTTAATGTGGCAATTCAACAGGGAGCGAACCTGAATTAGTACTCACGACCTCCAAATAAGATAGGGTCCTTCAATGTCAGTAGGGCTCACTTGAGGTACACAAACCTCTTCACATCCATATAAAAGAAAGCACTATACCAGGCAGGCTGCATCTGTATCCCATCGCAATTACTGCACAATACCCGGAGAACACACAGCAGATTCAGTTCCTGACAGACCGAGTGCAATTTTCAGCAATTCCTCCAGTCTTCTACAGGGTGAGCCTGGTTTCTACTCTTCAGAGATCCTTTGATTCTTTTCACAGGGCCAGTTCAGTCCTAACAAGCTGTTACACAAGCTGCAGACCGGAACTCTGGGCCTTACACGTTTTGACTAAAACTGCACACTGAAAAGCACAGGGCTCCTTCCTTCTTCACTGCCAAAGCTCAACTGAAACTCCAACCGACAAAACCGGCACTTCCTTTGAGTTCCTCCCAGTTCTTTGACTGGATTGGCTGTCACTCACAATAGACTGCTGCTGTTGGTCCAAAAAGGCACTGAAGTCTAAACTACATCTCCCAGAGTCACTGCCCATACAATCCTCTTTGGCTGGCTCAGATTATGAGTCCAAGTTCTGATTTGTCCAAGGCACCATTTTAGAGCTAGCTTACCCACACTGATTGGTCCAGTTCAGCAGTTCAAAACTAGAATGGGAACTAGCAGACACAGTTCTGACTGCAAAGAAAGCAGGTTAGACAAACTGTAATTTCATTATTACTCTAAATAATTTCTGGCAAACAGTTACATCTTCAGATAGGTTCCTTTGCACTCCTAGTGACTGCAAAATGAAGTGAATTGGCAGCAGCTCGAGTGGTACTCAGAGAAGCACACAGTCCCCCCATACAAACTAATTATGTCTGCAAGCAGACAGCTCTTAAAGAGACAGTACCAGAGGCTCTAAAAACACTCACTGATAAATGGCTTAAATGCCAAACACCATTCAGGCTTGGAGCATTCAAGCAAGCTCCTGGAAGTCTTTTGGGAACCCCCATTTGCAGGGGGGTTACAAAGAGATATGTGCAAGGGGAAAATGAAGACTGCCAGTCCATGGGGAGAATAAATAACTCAAGTGTGTACATGGACTGCAGCCAGAAAGTAAGGCTCTATGTGTGTGCTGCCTGGGGACATTAGAGAACGGCAGCAGTGACTGACAGAGGGATGAGCTAACAAGTTAAGAAATGCAGTCACTTTGAAGGGCACAGGGGTGGCTACCTAATGGTGTGGAAATGTTTAAATAAAAGCTTATTGTTTGACTGCAGGAATGTTTTAAACCTGGGACACTGCAAAATGTGCTGACACTATTTACTTTGGCCACCATGTTTAGCAGCCATATGATGCCAGCCAGCCAACCAGCAAGCCAGGATTCTTGCAAGGGACTCTGGGATTGATTGAAAGAACTCTTGAGGAAAATACCAGGGATAATCTAGGTGCCTTTTTTTGCACCAATGAGGCATCGAGAGGGCCTCATACATATTTATTTTTCTTGAGGTCAGTAGCTCTAGCCAATGGGGAGCGAGGAAAGGGCTCCCAAAAGTAAGAACAGATAGAGACTGAGTCAGTTTGGTGGGAGCTCCTCCAGAGGGAGGAGAGCTTTTGCTCCTGGAGAGATTCAGGCTGTGAGATGGGCCTGCCTGGGGGCTGGCAGCAATTTGTTCCCCAGGGCAGGGAGGGCCTGCTCCATCGGGAAAAGAAGGCAGTTTGGCAGAGAGAAAAGGAAAGTTGCATGATGCTGAAAGTTCTATGCTGCTTTTAAATTGCACTACAGTGGTGAGAGAAAGCTGAAGAGAGAAGAGGTTGTGTCCTGAGCCTGACTGACAGGACAAAGGTTGGGCCTAAGCCTAGAAAAAGACCAAGGTTGCATTCTGAGCCTGGAAAAAGAATGAAGGTTGGATCTAAGCCTGGAAAAAGGTGGAAATTCAGAGAATGACGAGCAAGTGAATATAAATGTACTGAGAAAGAGAAAAGGAAGAGTAAGCCTCTTTGAGCCAGAGAAATGCTAAGTACTTGCACGGTGAAAAACTGGACTGTGTGTGCAGGTGATATATGTGTGAGCCAGAGGGAAAAGGTGGCTGTGTCAGGTTGAGAAACTGTGAATGCAGAAGGATGGGCAGATGCTTTTCAGAAGCTTGAGTACCTGTTGTCTGCTCCTGAGATACAACAAAGAAAGACGGATTGCTGTGGCTACACACCATGGCAGGAAAAGGAAGCGAAGAAGCAGAAGAGAATGTGCTGAATGTGTTTCTGCTGACACCCAGGGTCAGGTGGGGAACTTGGTAACTCCCATCAAGTGTGGTCTGCCGCTGCAGGGGGTCACGGGTCTTGTACCCGAGTGCTAGGGTGCTCTGTTCAGAGGGAGCCAAGCTGTGGGTACACTCCCAGGTCTGGGTCCCCTGTAGTTCACAGGTCTTATGCACGTGCTCTGCAATGGGGCCTGTAATGGGCCAAAGGGGACAAGCTACAAGATTGGCAAGCAAGGAAAGAGACAGCGAGCTGCAGCCTCTGTGCCTCCTGTTCAAGAAATTGTGCCCGTTTCTGCCTGTGATCCATCCATCCCCAGGACTTCAGTGGACTGTGCCTTCTAAGGACTGAATTCTGCAGAACCATGAGTAAAAAGCAGGAATTGCCCTTCACCTGGGGACTATAAATATGTTGGCCCACTAGGGCTAGAGGTAGAGGTAGAGCTAAGGACTAGAGGGAAAAGGCAAAGGTTTAGCTCTAACAAGAGAGAGATTGAGAAATGTAAAAAAGTTTAAGTTCCTTCATTCAAGTAAGTGTGGTAACGTTGGCTACCAGCTGCACCTCAGGTCTAAAACTAAAATCTGGGTACCCAGTGATAGGACTGTGGGGTTTTAATGGACTGGGACCAGCGGGTCTGGGTTTGGGTCCCTGTAGTAGTTAGCTAGTTAGACAGGGATGATGGCTGCATTGATTAAAACATGGGACTGGAAACTGAAAGAGGGAAATGTGATTTGGGAAATGCAAAGTGAAATGCTTATTTGACCTCTATTCCACTTACCCTCATTCCTAGACCTCCCCCCTGTAAATAAGCCATGGAGTTATTGTTTTGCAGCAGAGATGATTCCAGAGCCTAATTTTAGTGAGCCTGTTGATTGACTGAAATGAAAGGTAAATGGTGTTATAGAATGTGGGGAGGTATGAATCCCAGTAAGTCCATGTCTAGGGTAACTGTTGGGGAGGAGGGTTGGTACAACATCCCATAGGGTTGTACTACAATTGAAGCAATCAGACCCACTAAAATGTACTCTGGGTGGAGGTACCACCATTTTGTTTTAGCTTTTGGGAAAGAAACCCTTTGTTACAGCTATGGGAACCCAGGCCCCTTAACTGTGGTCAGGACTGCAAGGGAGGTGCAGTGGCCCTCTCCAGGATGGTGCCAGAGATGATGTACAGTAGAAAGCTGCACACTTGTAGGAAAAAAAGCTACACAAGGGAGGGTTTCCTTGCACAATCGCAGTTTTCTCTCTTGTGATCAAGTTTCAAAAAGTTTGCCTTTTTGCAACTTTTTCCACAATTTCAATGAGTTTACGCAACTGAGTATGGTGTCATGCTTACGCAACTTGGAAAGTCTGTGGCAGTTCACCTCTGTGTCGGTGAGATATACCACCCTGTATGGGTATGAAGGCAAGGAACCACAGATGAGGGTTTCACCCTAGGGGTCCCGTGGGAATGATTCCCTTGGCTAAAGGTACTTAAAGAAGGAGCCCTGGAGGAGAGAGAGGTGAGCCACCTGCTGTTACCAATGACACTACCCTGGGCACTTTCAAGTGCAACCTGCATCAGCACCTTGTCACAATGGCCTCCTGTGAATGTTTCTCCTAACTAAACTTACTCTCCTTTCCTCTAATTTCCCCCCTCAAGTCCCTCCCACCTTTACCCCTCAACTATCTCCTATTTCCTCCCTTTTTATTTCCTTACTATTCTCTACATTCTCTCCCCATAGCTTTCTCTACATGTATCTACCATCTCTCCTAGCAGTTTCTAATTTATTCTGGTGAACCATATTACAACTGTGTTTTTTTACTGTACATATGTTCTTGAATAATATACACGAATTACTGTAACTTAAGATACATACTGTGAATCATTGTACATATTTCACCGATTCCATATGAAAGCTTTAATGTAGCAGACAAAGCCTATGGCTGTTTGAAACTGCTGTACTTGTTATTGTCCTCACTATGTTCTGTATTCTTTCCCCGACGTGGAACCTTTGTAAAAGAGCCTTGGCTCAAAGGTGCCTTCCAAAATAATAAATAAATAAATACTTGAAGAGGTGGGGAGGATGGTGAGGCAACAAGAAAAACACTGAAGAAGCAGTTGAGAGGTGCAGCCTTTGTGGTGTGAACAGGAGGAGTGGTTAGTTCCTCCTCCCATTGAACTTCAGGCACTGCCTTCCAATTCAGTGAGCTTACGCAACTGGGTAGGGTGTTATGCTTGTGCAGCTTGGAAAATCTGTGACTGTTCGTCTCTCTATTGGTGGGATATACCACCCTGTAGGGGCACGGAGGCAAGGAACCCTAGAGGAGGGTTCCATCCCTAGAGGTGATTCCCTTGGCTAAAGGTACCTTAAGAAGGAGCCCAAAAGAGTTTAGAGTGGAGCATGTAAGGTGACGAAAGCTTATCTGTATTGCAGACTTGAACGAAGGTCAGTAGGTGTAGTATAGTCAGGAGCTTGAGGTAGAGAAGCAGGAGTCGATGGATGAATATGACTCATTCATAGGTATGAATGAAAGACATGGAGGCACACTTCCTAAGGAGGGAGGTAACAGCTACTGGGGCCACCATCATCACCATTCAACAGCGGAAACCTATCTACATGACCTAGGGAATTACTAAACCTATCTAGGTATTATGAGCATTGGCACGGAGGACAGGAAAAAACCCTTTGAGGAGGAAACCTCTGGGGATCCAAGGCCTAGGTTGCCTTCCCTCCAGGCATAGGGATGTTTTGTTTAGTGACATCTCTGCTGCTGCAATTTAGAGACCTGAATAAGGGAAGTGGAACATTTTCCAATTTGAAGGAAGTTCTCGCTCTTTTCGTCCAATGAGAATGCCACTGAGGGTTGTGAGTGATATCTCTTCAACAAGAAACCCAAAAGCAAGGGAGGAGAGAAATGACTGCAGAGGCCCTCAAATGACCTACGTTAGTCAAATTACAGACCACGTGAACCAGAGGCAGTCAGAGGGAGAATAGCTTAAAGAGGGACTATGGTCACAAGTTACTTGCATCAATAAATTCTGAATATGAATCAATATAGCCCCAATCACCCTCATGCCAAAACTGGGATCCCTAATTTATTTTGTTTAAAAGTTACAAATCATTTTACAACCCTAAATTCTCTGCCTGTTCAGAAAAGCCAGTTTCAGTGAAGAGGTGCTGATGATGTCATCTCCTGAACTCACAGTCTAGCCCTCCCTGTCAGCAAGCTTACAGGACCTGCTTCTACGAAGTTTAGAAACTATGTGCAAATGGTTTTCTCCAGTAAAACAGGCAGCACCATTCAATAACAAGCATTTGTCAAAGCCGAATGTTGCTTGCTTGTATGTGCTGTTTAGGTATTTGGAAGTGACAGTGTCATGCCTTCCTCCCAAGACATCCACTGTGTCTTTCCGCTCAGTATTCACAGAAGAGTAGGAGGGGCAAGGGCCACAGCAGTACAGCAGTTGCCAAGGGGGTGAAGGGGTGGACAAAAGAGTCCTGCAGGAGCTCACTAAATTGAAGGTAGACAAAGCGATGGAACCAGATGGCATACGCCCAAGGATATTAACAGAATTGTGAAGGGAGATAGCAGTACCTCTGGCAGCCATGTTCACTGAGTCATTCAACAGAGTGAATTGGAGGAGGGCACATGTGGTCCCTCTACACAAGTCCGGCAGCAGGAGGAGGCAGGGAACAATAGGCCATTCAGCCTCACCTCAGTAGTGGGAAGATCATGGAGACCTTGCTTAAAGAAAGAGTAGTCGGCATCTAGATGCCATCGGAACCAGGACCATAGACAACATGGATTCACAGTGGGGACATCATGTCAGATAAATCTGGTTGATTTATTTGACTGGGCGACAAAGAGAGTGAATCAGAGGGGGAGCAGACAACGCTTACCTTGATTTCACAAAGCCTTTGACACCATCCCACATAGGAGGCTGATAAATTAGCTGGGTAGGCTGGACATGGGGAAAGGTGGTAAACTGGGTTAGAAACTGGCTAACAGACAGGAGGCAGAAGAGTGGTGGTAAATGGTATGCAGTCTAGGAGAGGGGTGACCAGTGAGGTGCTGCAGGGATCGGTCCTGGGCCAGTTCTGTTCAATGTCTTCATTAGTAATATTGCTATACATCTGAAGGGAATTTTTCACCAGATTTTCAACATAGTCATTTAAACCTCTGCTCATGAACAGCGTCACTGTGATTTTCTTAATTTGTCCGTACATTGATTTAGCACACCGACTGCGCCAATAATAAGCTACATGGAAGCGGAAACACATTTTGGGTGAGATGTGAAAATGACAGCTATACTACTCATAAGAAGGTGTGGTAAAATGGCAATGTTGAAAATCTGGAGTGAAAATATTGAAAATTCATGAACTTACGAGCATGCATAGGAATTGTACAACGCACGCTCGTAAAACAGTCATTTTTTGGAATTTTTTCACCAAATTTTCAACATAGTCATTTTAAGACCTTTGCTCATAAACACCATCTCTGTGATTTTCTTAATTTATCCCGTACGTTGATTTCGCACACCGACTGCACCATTGTGCGCTACATGGGTGGAAACACGTTTTGGGTGAGATGTGAAAAATGCCAGCTGTACTATTTATAAGAAGGTGTGGCAAAATGGTAATGTTGGAAATCTGGAGTGAAAATATTGAAAATTCGCGAACTTACGAGTGTGCGTAGGAACTGCGCAACGCACGCTCATAAAACAGTCATTTTTTGGAATTTTTTCACCAAATTTTCAACATAGCCATTTTAAGACCTCTGCTCATGAATAGTGTCACTGTGATTTTCTTAATTTGTCCTGTACATTGATTTCGCACACCGACTGTGCTATTCTGCGCTACTTGGGCGGAAACACATTTTGGGTGAGATGTGAAAAATGACAGCTGTACTGCTCATAAGAAGATGTGGTAAAATGGCAATGTTGAAAATCTGGAGTGAAGATATTGAAATTTCGCGAACTTATGAGCCTGCATAAGAACTGCGCAATGCACGCTCGTAAAACAGTCATTTTTTGGAATTTTGGGACCAAATTTTCAACATAGGGTTTTTGGGACCCCTTCTCATGAATGATTCACTGTCATGGCAGTATTCAGGCCCAAAGGGTGATTTCGTGTCACTGTGCAGTCACTGCGCGAAATCACCCTTCAGGCCCAAATAATGCCATGACAGTGACATCATTCATGAGAAGGGGTCCTAAAAACCCCATGTTGAATATTTGGTGAAAAAATTCCAAAAAATGCCTGAGACATGCAACAAAGTTGAAACCCCCTATCTAGCCCATTATACAGCTTACCGGCATTTCCTCAGTTCGCGGTCAGCTTTGAAGATGCAAGCGTGTTCCCGGTTCACCGAAGATACGTTCGCCGGAGTCCGGAGGTAGTATGGGGTGAGGGGGTGTGTGGGAGGCTGGAGTGCGCGGTGAGTGGAGTGCAGGTTGTGGGAGGGGGTCAGGAGGCAGCGCCCGCGGGAGCCGTTTTGTTTACAGGTTTTAAAAACAAAAAACGTTGTGGGACATTGCCACGCTGGGGTGGGCTCCCAGCATGGCACAAGGATGAGGCATTCAGCTGGCGAGAGTTAGGCACCCCGTCGTGAAGACTGATTGCCACGCTGGGGTGGGCTCCCAGCGTGGCACCTGATTACTGGGGGAGATGCGAGCTCAGCCCGGCGGAGTTGTGCACCCGTCGGCTACAGCTACGTGTGGGGAGCACGCGCGCCTGCATGTGGGGGCTACGCTTCTTATCGCTGCTCACTGAAGCATAGCTCCCCCTTTCAAGCTGTATGCCACTGCATTTTGGAGCGTGTCATAGACAGCTCCAAAATGCATTGGCTTACAGGGGCCACGCCTGCCAGCTCACTGACTGAATTGGAGGAGGAGGTGGTGACACACCTCCGAAATCTCCGATGATGGCACTATGTGTCTTGCACATGCGTGCAAGCCACATAAAAATTGCTTTAGAACCTATGTGTGTTTCAGGTTTTGTAACAAAATTGACAAATTCATAGTTTTGTTTTTGGTGCATTTTTTGTTGTGGTTCTTTTCTCCTGGGTTGCTGGATGCTAAGTCCCAGCACACTAATATGAGATTTGCAGACTGGATATCTCTGATGTGGTGAAAGGCTGTGATCATTCACACCTATCATTCAATTGAGGTGATTTCTCAAGATGGCACTTTAAATCAATTATTCCATCACCCTGTAAATGGGCATGGGAGAGGTAGTGCTATTTTGAAACCTTACTAGAGTTTCAGTTTCTATGCAGTAGCCAGCTCAATGCTTAATCACTCACTCAATCAATCAATATTTTATTCATCATCAAAGCATGAATGAATGGGACACTCAGTTGAGCAGAGCTCATCTTCTGTTTTCTCATTGACAGGCTGTTACTCGAGCTATATCCAGGCTCAGCTGCGTTGTACTCCACATTACAATGCTTGTTTTACCAGGGCTAACAGTTACACCCATAGTAGGAAATAACACATATAAGGACCCTATTAAAACTTCTTGTAAAGCAGACACTGACAAACAGCAATGCAGTTACCAGCATTGCAACACTTGTAGCAAAACAACTTCCAAACAGGCACTTCAGAGTAACACATCACATGGTATCAGCAGCCTGGAGGCATGCTAACTCAGCATCCTGCAACTCTGGAGAAATAAAGGCATTAAAATACAAATTTGTCAACTTTGTTACAAAACCTGAAACACATAGATTCTGTAGCACTGTTTTTAGAACGGTGCTGCTTGTTTTACTTGTGAAAACTATTGCAGAATGATCTTTTTAACTTTGGAGAAACAGGTCCTATAAGTTTGCTGCCAGGGAGGGCTAGACTGTGAGTTCAGGAGATGACATCATCAGCACCTCTTCACTGAAACCAGCTTTTTTGAACAGGTAGTGAAATCAGGGTTACAAAATAGCCCAAACTTTTAAAATGAAGTAACTAAAAGCCTAATGTTTGCTATGAGATTTATTGGGGGTATGCTTATTCTAATTCTGCAATGTAGCACTTTTGACCAGAGTCCCTCTTTAAAGGGTGCTTCAGAACTGGCTTGGGCAGCTAATGGTGCCCTACCAGTGAGAGTCCTACCCCTCACTGCTGAAATCTTAAATTCAGCATCTGGAGGTGCCACTGGCATGGTTGATGACTGAAGGTCTACATGGAGTGAAGACATTCCCACTATGGGACAGATGAGAAGGACCCCACTCTGAGTTTCACATGCCCCAGATGCGGAATTTGTGGGTGCAGAGTGAGACCATCGGCTACAGGCTAGCCCTGAGCCATGGAGGTAATGGATATGATTGGCATGTCTTCAAATGTGGATAGAATGGAAATTTGAGATGGCCATGGAACCCGGATGTGGGTCATGCTCAGAGATTCGAATACGATGACTAGACTGTGATGCAGGTTGTACTGAGTGAAGGGGACCCTCATGTAGGTCTAGATAAGGCTGATAGAATTTAGTAACCACAGTAGTGCATGCCAACTATATCCATTAAGAAGCCAAATTAGGAGTGAATTGAACGTGTACGAGTGGGACAGACGGTAATGGTCGGACAATGCCTACAGCCGACAGTGAGGTAGGAGGAGGCTACTAAGCCAGTAGGTGAAGAAGTAGGTTCAAGAATGAATAGACTTGATATGCTGGGTGCGTTAATGCCAAGAAGGCTGGCATGTGCATAATTACAGGCAATGCTGTAGGCATGAAGGCTGAGATGACTAAATGGGTGGGCCAACTGCTGACAAGTGATGGTGATTTACGGAGAACATGCTTCCATTGTTTGGAGCCTTGGAATAACAGAGAAGCTATGAGTGATATACGGAGATACCATCATTAATTGAACTAGTAAAGATTAAATGAATTGAGTGCAACCAACCCATACCAAACAGCCAATTAAAACAGTAAGATGAATTAATTGATTGAATGTCAGCAGCTGTAACTGGGCTGACATGCTGTGGGGAAAACATCAAGCAGATACCAAGTGTTGAATTTACAAGGATAGCAAATTCTTAGGAGTCTGACATCCATACCAACTGCCAAATGGGAGAGGTGTAATGAATGTATATGGGTCCTGCACATAGGACTAGGACAACAGAAACATAGTATTAGAGACATGCGGTGGTAGGGCAAGAAACCCCAAGAGGACTGAGGCAGGAGCTGAGCATAAAGAAGATATGCACATCGGTCAGATTGGGGTTAAGGTTTAGGTCAGTCAGGACAGAGAGCAGGCTTTATCAGCCTATGCAACACTGCAAATGTGAAACTCTAAATTCAAGTAGGAAGGGGAGTCCCAGATAGTGCTCACAAATCAGTTATGAGTGAGAGGGAAAGCGAAATGTTGACGTACAGCAAATGCCAGTTGCATGGAGTCAAATGCCTAGCAGACAGGCAGGTGGGCATAGTTTGGCAGTATCAGACAGCCAAGGGGAAGACAGCAGAAGGAAGGGAAGGTGCGGCCAAAGCCCAGCAGGTGAAGTGGGGGAGGAGAGAGGGAAAAAGCAAGAAATGCCAGGAAAGGTACGGGGACAGAGAAGAGGAGGAGGAGGAGAAACAGGGCCATGAAGCGGCCAACAGGAGGGAGAGAAAATGGAGCGGGAGGGGGAAAGGGGAGGGAAAGATGGAGAGAAAGTCATAGATCAAGCTATGTGAGGGCGGAACAATACAAACGGCCGCAGAATGAGCAGCGGCGGACAGAGAACAAAACGAGATAAAAGAAGGAACTGGCAGCCAGAGGCACAGCAGAGAGACAGGAAACAGCATGAGAGGCAGCATAAACAGGGAGGGAAGGAAGGGCAGCGCCTCTGGCCACAACAAGAAAACACACTGGAAGAGCAGTAGTTGGGAGGTGCGGCCTTTATGGCCCAAGCAGAGGGAGTGGTTAGTTGCTCCACAAATTGAACATCAGGCACTGCCTTCCAATTATGGCAGCTTGCACACATACTTGTTTTTGTGCAGCTGTGGAAAAATGCTATGCCTCCTGGTATTACCAGGTGTAGTATTTTTTCTGCAACTGTGGGAAAAAAGAAAATTGCTGCCCACGTGCATAAAAGACTGAAAATAGCATTTTTGTGGGTGCAGGGATCTTTCACCCACACTAGAGAATTGTGCACAGGGTATTAGTCCCTGGACCTTGTCAGGCCCTTTGAAAATCGGGCTTCACTTGCTTCATAAGGACAGGAAGCACTGTCTACTGTATGCTAGTTCATTTTTGTCACAAAGAGAGGGATACTAAACGATTGGGGGGTTCAAACAGATCCACCCAAGATTCAACTGCTGCTATGTTCAAATCAGAACTGCATACAGACCTGTTAGACTATCTATTAGATGGCCAAACAGCATTCAAAGAGTGCATCCAAAAATGGAGGAAACTGCATTCAAACATGGATGCAATTGTACTTGCATCCAATTTTAATGCAATTGCGTCCATTTTTTTCTGCAGATTCTGGTTTTGTTTTTGTCATAACAGAAGCAACTTCTGAAAATAGCAGCAGGACTGCCTGGATGCAAGAAAATGGACACAGAGGCAGCATACAATTGCATCTGCATCCAAGCCTTTTGAAAAATCCCCCATGGGTGTTCAAAGGCAACAGAGGCAACTGACACAAGCCTGAATGAGCCATATTTAAATGAGTACTGTTTTTATTATTTCAAATATAAAAAATAGTGCTGAACTCAAAATTGAGAAAAAATGGTATCATACAAAATAGAAGATAAGAGGCAATCTAAAATAGTGTAGAAAGTATGGGTCAAAAATGTTTACTGCTAATGGGGCCTGTACACAAATCAGGGGAGGGCCCGCGCAGGTCACGTAGATGGAGCGCATAGTGCACTACATCGGTGGCGTGCATAGGATACGCACAGGTGGCATGCATGAACTGTGTGGAGTAGTGTACCCATGGCTGCCATGGATGAGCGCAGCATAAAGCATGCAGAGGGGTGGGTCTGCACAGTGCACCAGACACCCCCACGGGACATGCATACACGACTGCAACCACATTAGGAAGGCATGAGGGACCACATGTGAAACACTACAACAGGAGTGGGACTGCTGTAAACCTCTGTGTGCAGTGCGCTGAGACAGGGCTCAGTAGGAGTGAACCTGGACGCAGACAGGGCCATATGCCCTGTCACATAGCGGCCAACAAACAACACAGCATGGGTGACAGGTGGCCAGGCATGCCCCGGTCAGGTGGCAGATATGCATGCCACTATACTGCCTGACTGCCCTTAAAAGCAGGGATGCCCCTGAAAGAGCCCTGAGACAGACATTTACATCCCATACAAGGAGAGTGCACAAGACTGCACAGTGGGGTGTGTGAGCACCTATGACTGCCACACAGGAAGGGTACAGACAGATCCATTTCCCAGATTATACAGCCCTAACCAGTCCCCTAAATCCACCAGTCCTATTGCAGACTAACACCTGTTGTAGGATGTTCCCCTGACTGTGGGTCACTGACCCTGAGTGCAACATGCCAGTACCCTGAAAAATGTGTCAACAGAATGCAGAGCATGTACGCCACCCCAACCCCCGGCTGGATACCGTGCAGTGCCAGCCAGAATAATGGCACGGGCACAGGGTATCAGTTTATCAAATGTTTAATACCGGTGACTGCTACAGGAAATCAACAGCCCTGTGGCCTGGTTCTCAGTCCTGCCCCTCTGAAGACTCTCCCAATGAAGCTGGAGGTGTGCTCCTGGTAGGTGGTCACATTGCCAGGACCAGGTGATGGAGTAGGCCGGTGTACTTCTGAAATAAGAGAAGCAGACAGGAAAGGCATGGTGTGAGCGACCTGCTCGCGATGTGCCACTATCAGCCATACACCACATACACGCTATGTAACACCTACCTTACAGGGCTCCTCCACTGCCCACAGCTCCCTGGCCTCACCCTTCTAGGAGATATACCAGGATCCAACCCTGAGGGGCATGATCTCTGTGACTGCCTGGGGCCACCTCTTTCTCTTCACAACCGAGGACGCACTCCCCCCGGGCCCAACTCACTCCTCACCAGGGTCATGCAGACCGGCTTCTGCTGAACACCTGTGGGGATACAACAGTAGGCAGAGCATGAGCCAGTAGTACCACGCCACAATTACACCTGCATGCCACCTCCATGCAGCCATTTTCTCACATTTGCCGGCTCCATAACCTCCCGCACATTGCCCCCTCCCAAGCATCTTGATATGTGAGGGTGGCCCACCTCCAAAATTTTGGGGGATACTCCCCCAAGCACCCCACAGCCACTGCAGTGTTTGCTGCCTCCGTCATGATACTCAAATGAATGGATGCCACCCCACAGTCAATGCCCTAGCATGCCACGTCACACACTGGTGTGCAAGGGAAGAGCCCTCATAAAGGTCAGTGGAATGGACTGGGTGAGCTAGACGGTTCTTGCAGACCACTATGCCAAAATGAATGGCCATCTACCATACCAGGTGTGACAGCACCCAGTTGTGCACCATGTGCCCGGGACTGCTGATGAACACTCTCCTCTTGGACAAAATGATTGCATAGGACTGGAGGTGGCATGCATGCCTACGGCCTCGAGTACTCCACAACAGGCTACTGGTGCAATAGCTAAGGAGGCAGTATAGCGCAGTGGTCTAAGGCTCCGAGCTGCAAATTTGGTGACATCCAGCAGACCAGACCTGGGTTTGAATCCCACAGCTTCCACTTGCATACTGTGTGACCCTGAGCAAGTCACTTAACCTCCTTGTGCTCCCAGGTCGCTCCTGTAAAAAAGCTTTCAGCTTAGTGTGCTATACCTGGTTAAACAACTAAATAAAAAAAAAAAAAGGTATGAGACACACACTGCATACAGTGGTCGCAGCTGGACCATGCTGCCATCACACACCTGTGTGACATGATACCATCACATGTCGCACCCCACACTGGACGATCCAGGGTGATGACCATGAAAAAAAAGATGCTTTATGCATTGACATATTATGCCACAGGCTCCTTCCAGAGGGTGGTGGGGGATGTCACAGGTGTAAGCCAATAATCTGTTCTGTGCCCTTCACCAGGTCACAGATGCCCTGCAACACTATGTGCAGGCACACATTACCTTCCCAACCATACCTGCGGATATTCAAGCCACCAAAGAGGGTTTCTATGGCATGCATGGCATGCTGAATGTGATAGGCACCATAGATTGCACTCATGTTGTGATGGTGGTCCCCTCAGTGGAGGAGAAGATGTACTGCAGTTGCATGGGGTTCCACAGCATCAACTGCCAGGTCGTATGCAATGTGGATTGCATCATCACAAATGTTTGTGCAAAATACCCCGGCTCATGCCATGATGCTATATCTTCAACTCTTCTGGCCTGGGTGCCTGCTTTGCTGAACGTGGTGGTGTGGATGGCTGGTTGCTTTCTATGTACCACAGAAGGGGCCCGTGGTGCATGCCAATCTCTCCACACACACTAACACTAACTGTCACCTTTCTAGGTAACAGTGGATATCCACTTCAAACATACCTACTGACACTGTACCTGGAGCACCAGGGGTAGGTAGAAGAGGCATTCAACATGTCACACAAGAAGGCACGGTTGGTGGTGGAACGCACGATTGGCAGGCTGAAGATGCAGTTCCAGTGCCTAGATTGCACAGGTGGCACAATGATGCTTGCTGCCAGGAAGGTTTGCAGAGTGGTCACTGTCTGTGCCATGCTATACAACATCTGTGAACAGTGCCAACTGCCCATACTACGTGATGCACCCCTGGACATGCTGCCCTACAATGACAATGGACCAGCATGTTGGATGGGGGAGACGCTGTTGGGCCATGCAATGTGGCACGCAGTGGCACAGGGTACATTCAGCCAGTAGCTGTGAGGGTCAGGTGGCACCATGATGACGTACCCCTCTGAGTTCACCTTTGCCAGGTGTAGCACCTGTGTGTGTGCGTGGTGTTCGTGGTGCCCAGCTGGTGTGCTGCTGTTCCTGTACCTTTTGGGGGTGGAAAACATGTGCCTCGCATGAGTGCGGTCATATGTAGTGCATGTGGGGTTCATATGTTGGGCTTGTGTGGTCTTGTGTGGTGAAGGGGGTCCATATGTGGGGTTTGTGTGATCGTGTGTGGTGAAGGGGGTTCATATGCGGGGTTTGTGTGGTCATGTGCGGTAAAGGGGAGGTTCATAAATGAGGTTTGTGTGGTTGTGTGTGGTGAAAGGGGGTTCATGTGTGGAGTGTGTGAGTTTATGTGTGGTGCTTAGCGGACTTATGCTGTGCATGTTGTGTAGTGTGGTGTGCATGTTAGTCATGGATAGTGGTATGCTGGTGGATGTGTGTCATGTGCCACTCTGGTGAGAGTGGCAGTGCATGGTCGGTCCTCCATTTCTTTTATTTATTGAAAAGTTTCACCAGGAAGGCATGCTGAACAATCAAAATGCTCATCTCCCGGTGCATCCTGGGGGTAGAGGGTAAGGGAGTACAAAGAATCAAGCATACAATTTCCAACAACAGAGTACAATGAGAACATTTCTGGTACAAAAGTAGGTACATAAAAGCAGTACAAACATATGAATTAGAATACAAGTGCTTGTAACTTCAGAAGTGCAGTTTGCAAGCACAACAGTAATTTGTTTGTTTGGTACAAATTTGAGAAATTTAAGACAGTTACAGGAGCTGAATGCAGGACAGCAGTAAACCATAATAGTGAGAGGTACCTACTATCCTGAAAAAGTACAGAGGTAATGACTATGAGCAGGTGCAGTTAGAAGAGAAGTAATTTTGCAGGGCTAAGGTAAGGGAGTTGGGTGAAGAGGAGTGTCTGATTTATTGGGTTAGGGTGTTCCAGAGTTTGGGGAAACAGTGTGAGAAAGCAGACTGCCCATCGGTGGTAGAACAATGAGGGATTACCAATTTATGGGAGTTGTTAGATCTGAGAGCATGGGACAGGGTAGGAGGGATTGTGAGGGAGGCTGAGAGGTACGAAGGGAAAGAGCCAAACCAAAATTTGGAGATGAATTTAGCAGTGTGAGAATGACATCTACTCATAAGTGAAGGGAAAGAAAGAGAGTGGTACAGCTCGCAGTGGTGTGCGAGGTGGGTGTCCTGGGCAAAGCGGAAAAAGGAGTTGAAAAGGCTGTCCAGTCTAGATAAGGAAGATGCAGGAGTGGCACTGTAGACTACATAACAGTAGTCAAAGATAGGTAGACTCATCTGGACAAGTTCACGCCATGCAGGTAGAGGTATGCTTCTACGGTTCCTGAATAGGGTGCACCATCTTGGTGGCATGGTAACATCTTTCCATTCCATTGTCCAGCTCTTGTGCCTAGATGTCTTCTGGGATCCCTCCTTATGCCATGTACGCCTGACATTCCCTATGTAGTGCTGTCCCCCTCCCCACCTGTTTGGTTGGCTTGTGTGGCCACAGGTGCTGCATGCACAGGCGGCATGTGCTTTGTCAGCCTCTCCAGGATGTCCCTGATTCTGTCAATGGCCCTGCGCATGCCCCTCACCTCCTCAGTGAGGTCACAGTGCCTCTGCAGTGTCCTGCTGCATTGCTAGGTGATCACATTCCAGCTGCTGTAGGTCATGATAGTATGCCAGTAGCACACCTACTGAAGAGTTCTGCTTAGTGGTCAGTGGCAGCTGTATGGCCAGCCCCTCATCATCGCTGTCATGGCCATGTCATGGGGAAAATTGCTCCTCAGTTGTGTGCTGCTCAGTGCCTGTGCCTGCGGGTGGCAACACCAGGGTGTCTCATTGAGGTAGCAGGGCATGAACTGCAGTGTCCATTACCATGTACTATCTGTGTGCACCAGCTTGTCCTGGGGTAATGAGGGGGCACAGGTGTGCTGTGGTGTATTGACATGGTCCGTTGGTCAGTTGTGTCTCCTGTTCTGTCTGTGGTGTCAACAGCCCTCACAGTGTCGATGTGGTGTGCCTTGCTGTCCTCCACCGGTATGTTGGCCTGTTCTAGCTGTTGACCTGCAGTTGACAGGGTGGGTGATTACTGCTGACAGTGCAACACCCCTGTGGGACATGGTCCTGGTATGGTGCACCGTTCATTTTACCTATCACTCATGGGTGCCTGCTCGCTTGACTGCTCCACCGGTGCGGTGTTCCCTGCTGATTCTGAGGTCCATTGGGAGGTGTCTGTAGGATGAAACAGGGGGTAGTTGCCATTGCCACTGTGGCTTCAGTGTCCCCCATCCTGTGCATAGTGCTCCAGATACCTGCTAGAGTATCCATGCCCATGTCCTTGCCGTGGTGGACCACTTCACATTTTGGACCTGCCATAACCCTCTCTATGGGGGTCAGGTTGAGTTCCTTTATGGATAGTTCACACTCTGTGGTCAACTGTGCATAGCTGGTGGCCGCCAACTTCTGTATGGCAGATTGGCAGTCAGTGTGCGTGCCTCCATCCCTGTGACAATGACCACTGCCTGTAAGTCCAGCCACAGGTGTGCCTTTGATTTGGCAGGGACCTTCAGTGTGTCCACCCTATATAGGTGTGATTAGTGCACCCGAATGTCTGTTAACAGGGCAGCCACCTGTGGGCCAAGGAAGTTGGACAACCTGGGTCATGCGGTGCTCATCAATGGGCCAGGTGCAACAGTGTCCTTGTGACTGTGCCCCTCCGTATGTGGGTCCTGGCCAGTGGGCATGTTCCGTGCAGTTGTCATGCCTCCCCTGGGTGCACCGTTGCTTTAGATCTCCATGTTGGCATTCATTTCTGTGGGTGCACGGGGTGGTGTGGTTGTCCATATATGGTGGGGTCACGGGATGTGGCTATGTTCCCAGACTCCACCTGCCCCATCTCTGCATGGCTCTGCATAATTCTGCAGGGGCTGCCCCTAGCCTAGGCCGCATGTGCACCCATGGTTGTACATACGGGTGTGCAGTGCTGTCTTGAACGGCATGTATGTGCACAATGTTGATACGTCTTATTTTGGCACATTTCACACACCTTCATGCGTAGGTCCCATTATGCACTGCTGCTTTAACTACTACTGTTTGTCTCTCTATATTCTGTCCCATATGTTGTTACGCCACTGGGTGGGACTGACAGGGAATTGGACTGGCACCAGAGACTGGGCTACATATTTAGGTCCACTGCTTGCAGGCCGCTTGATCTAGATCTATTAAGCAGGAAATAGATTGATCAAGAATTGGATTACCTGGGGGGGGACAAAATAAGTGAGTGGCAGACTCTCTGGGAAGGAGAACCCAGGGAGTAGTGGACTGGCGGAACACTTAGAGATGAGGCAAGTTACCAGTGGAATACCACCGGGGACATTGCTTGAGCTGGTACTGTTCAAAAAAATCATTAATAATTAAGGATGGCATTCTGGGTAAAACTTGCCCTTTTGTGGAAGACACCAAGCTCTGAGGATGGGTGGACACAGAGGAAAAGGGCAGAGACTAGAGGGGAAAACAGAAAGGCTGGAGAAATTGTCCAGAATCTGGCAACTCGGGATCCATGCTAAGGGCTGAAAAAATCATCTGGAATCTGGCAAATGGGGGTCAGTGCTAAGAAGTACAAAGTCATGCATGCGAAGAGGAAGAACCCAGTGGTGGAAAACAGGCAGGGGGGAGGATCATCACAATGTCTGGAGAGGAAAAAAGATCTGGGGATTGCAATTACTAGCACCCTGAAGCCATTTACTCAGTAAAGTAAAGCAGTAGTGAGGGCTAACAGAATATAGGGCTGCATAAGTATAGGGTTCATAAGCAGTAGACAAGAGGCCATACTGCCTCTGTACAGATCAATGGTGTGATTGTACCCGAAGTGCTGTGTACAGTTCCGGAACTCCTACCACAAAAAGGACATAAAACAGCTGGAGACCATAAAAAGAAGGGCCACAAGGATGATTCAGGGGCCACAGGGGTTCTCATATGAACAGTGGCTGAAGAACCTGATTATGTACTTGTTCGAGGACAGAAGTGAATGGGGAGATATAATAAAGAGCTCCAAGTAGTTAAAGGGCCTGAAAAATATAGACACCAATGAATCTTTCAGGACCAGCGATAAGAAGAACATGAGGGGAAACAGCTGCAGGCTGTCTGGGGACATGTTCCACCAGGAGGCCAGAAACAGAAACATAGAAACATAGACTTTGACGGGAGATAAGGACCGCTTGGCCCACCCAGTCTGCCCATTTCTCTATCTATTGAATAAGCTGCAGATCCTAGTTAACCAACAGCCTACCTCCTCCTACCTCACACTATAATTGCCTTATGTCTGTCCCTTGCATTCTTGAATTTCCCCACTGTTTTTGACCCCACGACCTCCTCAGGAAAGCCGTTCCATGCGTCCACCACCCTCTCTGTGAAAAAATACTTCCTCACATTGACCCTGAGCCGTCCCCCCTCTATCTTCAAATTGTGCCCCCTTGTTCTTGCACATCTGTTTTTATGAAAGATCCTACCCTCTTGGACTTTGTTAATTCCCTTGTGGTACTTGAAACTTTCTATCACGTCCCCCCCCTTTCCTCAAGCCTATACATCTTAAGCTTCTTTAGTCTCTCTTCATATGGTTTCTGGTGCAGACACTGTACCATGTCAGTCACCCTCCTCTGGACTGCCTCCATTCTGTCTATGTCCTTGCGGAGGTGGGGTCTCCAGGGCTGCACACAGTACTCCAGATGGGGTCTCCCCAACTGTCTGTACAGAAGCATGACAACTTCCTGTTTTCTACTGGTGCTGCCTCTCCCTGTGCATCCCAGTATCCCCCAGCCCTTCTTACTACCTTCTCACATTGTCTGCCTATCTTTAGGTCTTCTGATATGACTACCCCCAGGTCCCTTTCCATTTTTGTTGTTGCTAGTACCTCCCCCCATTGTGTACTCTTCCCCTGGGTTTGTGTTTCCCAGGTGCATTATTTTGCATTTCTTTGCATTGAATCTAAGCTGCCATACTTTTGACCAAACCTCCAACCTTGCCAAGTCCCTACTCATCTATTCCACCCCCCCTTGTGTATCAACCCCGTTACAGATCTTTGTGTCATCTGCAAAGAGGCATACTTTTCCTTCCAGTCCATCTACAATGTCACTTATGAAAACATTAAAGAGGACCGGCCTCAGTACTGAACCTTGCGGTACCCCCCTAGCAACCCCTCTTTCTTCAGAGTGGACTCCATTTACTATTACCTCTGCGTCCTGTTATCCAGCCAATTTTTAACCCAGGCTACCACCCTGGGACCCACTCCCAGGCTGGCTAACTTGTTTATTAATCTTTTGTGTGGGACTGTGTCAAATGTCTTGCTAAAGTCTAGGTAGGCCATGTCCACAGCCCCTCCCTGGTCTACTACTTTGGTCACCCAGTCAAAGAAATCTATTAGATTCATCTGACATGACCTTCCAGCTGTGAATCCATGCTGCATTGGGTCCTGTGCCCCACTGGCCTCTAGGTACTCAACAATTCTTTCCTTCAGAAAGTGATTCCATCATTTTCCCTATCACTGAGATCAAGCTAATAGGTCTGTAGTTTCCTGCCTCTGCTTTGCTCCCACTTTTGTGAAGGGGAATCACATCCACCCTCCTTCAGTCCTCAGGTACCACACCGTCCTCCCATGATTTGTTAAAAAGGCAAGTCAGTGGTGTCACTAGTTCTCCCCTTTGTTCTTTTAGAATTCTGGGGTGAATCCCATCAGGCCTCATTGCCTTTTCCACTTTGAGTTTCAGGAGTTCTTTCAGGACCCTTTCTTCTGCGAATGGACTGGCATTGACCCCCCCATCCACAGTGCTTCTATTGTTTGGTTTAGGTACGTCCCCCTCCTCTTCTTTTGTGAATACTGAACAGATGTATTCGTTCAGTATCTCTGCCTTTTCACTGTCACACTCTGACCACCTCCCTTCCCTTTATTAAGCCTCACTGTCCCTCCCTTGTTCTTTCTTTGTGCACTAATATACCTGTAAAAGGGTTTATCCCCCTTCTTAACTGAGTTGGCTATCTTTTCCTTGGTTTGGGCCTTTCCTGTTCTGACCGCCTTCCCTGCTTTCTTCTGCTTTAACTGATGCAGTTCTCTGTCCTGCTCCTTCTGTGATTCCTTATACTTTCTGAATGCTATCTTTTTCTCCCTAACCTTTCCCGCCATCTCTTTTGAGAACCATAGTGTTTTTTTCCTTTGTTTTGTTTTATTTGCTTCACACAAAGGCTTGTTGCCTCTGTGATGGCAGTTTTGATTTTTCCCCATTGTTCCTTCACCCCTCCTTCCTGCCCTGCTGTTAGTGCATTCCTTAGGCACTCTCCCATTCTGACAAAGTTAGCCCTCCGAAAGTCCAGTACCCTTGCTTTTGGATGGCTTGATCCTATGGCTGAGTTTATTATGAACCACACTTTCTGGTGGTCGCTTGTTCCCAGATGGCTACCCACTTCTAAATCCGAGATTCTCTCACCATCCTAGTTTGAGAGTACCAGGTCTAAGACTGCTCCCTCCTGAGTGACTTCCAACACTAGCTGCCTGAGGCATGCCCCCTGTAGGGCATTGAGAATGACTCTGCTCTTGGATGTGGCCGCAGCAAATGTGCTCCAGTTAACATCTGGCATATTCAGGTCCCCCATCAACAATATCTCCCCTTTTACTACCATTCTAAGGATGCCTCCTATCACTTCCTTGTCCATTTCCTCCCCCTGAGACGGGGGTGTGTATACAATCCCTGTGCGGTTTGTGGTGCCATTTCATGTCTCCAAGGTGACCCACAGTGCCTCCTTGCCTCCCTGTTTACTCTTTAGTTCCATTGCTTTGATCCCTTCCCTTGTGTAGAGAGTTACTCCGCCTCCTCTTTTACCTTCCCTGTCCCTCATGTAGATTGTGTACCTCAGAATGTTGACATCCCAGTCATGGTTCTCTGTGAACCAGGTTTCTGTGACAGCCATGACATCCAGGCATCCTTCTTCCATGAAGGCCACTAGTTCAGGGAGCTTGTTACCGAGATTATGGGCATTGGTACTCATCGCCTTTCATTTTTTGGATGGCCTTACCCCTTTTAGCCCTATCCCTGTACTTCCTGCGTTTGCCTTTTTCTCCATTTACCCCTGCCCTGCCCCCTATTGACCTCTCTACCTGGTGTTAACCTCACTAACTACCCTGTTTTTTGAGGGAAGGCTGGGAATTCCCTGCTCCTTTTCAATGCCTCCCCCCCTTGGCAAGTTTAAAAGCTTGCCAATGAAGCATTTAAACCTATCACCCAGGATCCTGGTTCCCCTCCCAGGCAGATGCAGACCATTGTGCCAGTATAGGCCTGTATCCCTCCAGATGGACCCCCAGTTCCCAATGATGCTAAAACCCTGCACTCCCTACCAGTTTTTCAACCATTCATTGAATCCCAGGGTGCAGAGTACCCTAGCCTCACCCATGCCATAGACAGGCAGCACCTCCGAGAAGGTTACCATGCATGCTGCTTGTCTAAGGCCTCTCCACAACTCCACAAACTCCTCCTGCACAGCTCTGATCCCATTCCCAGTTGGGTAATTTCTCCCTAGGTGGACAATGACATCCAGCTCCTGTCCCTCTATGCCATGGCACCAGGCAGACATCTTACCTCCCTCTCCCCTCCCTCCCCCAATTCTACCCCTCTAAGGATTGAGTTCCCCACCTAGAGTTGCTTCCTTCCCCTGTGGGATCCTATGCCACCCTCCTGTGGGTCTCCTTTGTGGAGATTCCCAGCATCCTCCTTGGTCTCCACTGCGGGTGCCTCCATAGAGGAACAATGCTCCGCCAGAAAGGTATATGAATTGTGGAGAGGTACAACTGGAAGGATGTGCCTCTGTTCCACCACTCTCACCCTCCCTGAGCCCACCGTAGTCCAACTACTCCTTATTCTTGGCAACCTCTGAGGCAGCGGCCCTGGTGGTCTCTGCATGGGGGAGGAGATTTCCCAATCCCCTGCCAGGTCCTGGGTGGTGGAGGTTTCCCTACTCCTTGCCAGGATGGCCTGGAGATGGGCAACCTACTCCCTCAAAGCAGAGAGGTGTCTGCAAATAGGGCAGCATTGCAGCCTCCAGAATGTCTCCCGGAAGACTGCTGCCCCACAGCCTTTGCATTGCACCACTCCCCACATGTCTCTCTCCCCCTCCCTGTTGAACCTGTCTTTTTTTTTTTCTCTATTAGGGAACCTCACTTCCTCTTAGTAGTGTAACCCTTTTCCTAGGGACTATGTACTGTACTAGGAACTCCCAAGTTTGTTTTTTTTACAATTGCAATCACAAGAAGATATTCTCTGAGGTTATGCAATACTGCCTGGCTGCCTTCTGTGGCACACCACACCCTGTTTTGTGTCTGAGCAGGAAGCTGTCACACCTTTCTGCCTAACCCCATAAAGCTAGGTTAGCTGGGGGAGAGTGGGAATGGGGGAGGGCAAGGTTTGTGCAATCCACCTGTTCTGTGCTGTGAGGACAATCAGAGCAATCCTGTTTTAACCTTTTGAGGCTTTGTCTGGCTCTAATACACAACTCGACTGACTTCAGGAATGAAAGAACACACCAGTGAAAACTTAAATGTTTGTTGCAAAAAGTCACCAACATACTATCAAGCTACAAATAAGGCACCAGATTCACAGAAAAAGAAAAAAAGACTCAGCAGTATTTTAATCCCTCTGTATGTAAAGTAGCAATCTACAAAAAGATCAGAGGTATTGCAAACCCCTTCTTGACTCAAGCAAGCAAAAACCAGTGTAAAATTAAAAGTAAGGCCCACTTCTCTCAGAATTTGAGCAAAATTGTGCCTTAATCCTCCAGTTTCCTAGTTCCTAGTTCAAGATTGTGTGTCCTTCCCAGCTCCAAGTTCAGTTTCGCAAAAGCAACCTTTACCTTCAAGAGATAAGGCCAGGAGACACTTCTTCACAGAGAGAGTGGTAGCGGGGTGGAACACACTACCAGAAAAGGTGGTAAGCATGAAATACATTGTTAGTGTCAAGAAGCAGTGGAATGCATTTTTTTTTATTTGTATTCTATTCCTTTTGTAGTAAATGTTGTACAAAATACAGGCATACCATGTGAGAACATCAATACAATAGTTTATCAAATAGAACATATTTCTCGATATAATCAGGTTAGGTGTATCTCTTACTTATATTCCATATATAGAGAGGCCCACAATAAGTTTCAATTCCTAATGATAATAACAGAATATTGTTGTGGAACTGTAGCCCAAGAGCTCATGGCTATTAATCGAAATTCAGTAGTTCAAAAATATTTAACATTTAGTCCATTGCCTGTGTAGGCTTATGGTGCCATGTATAGAGCTACATGTGAAAATCTTAATTTAATAAAGCAGTCGCTACAGTTAAAACTTCAGCTTAACTAGATAGAGCAACAATGCTAAATGTGAGCAGGCACAGTTATGCCTGAGTAAACCCCGTAAACCTATAACAAAGACTTTATTTTGCTCTGTGCTACCTAGAGAGGTTAACCTTGGTTAAGAATCTTAAATATAGAATGAAAGACCACCACTCCCAATAATGGAAGTGCTCACCCCTCTAGTGATAATGCTTATTCATTATAAAACTGCAAAAAAAAAACCTAAGGACTAAAGCTTTAAGAACTGAGCTTGAAACCATCAAACCCTCCTACAATTAAATTCAGCAAACCAGAGGACAATATTGACAAGTAGATTCGAGAACAGATTCAGTCCCTCATGTCGTATTTTCAGTCTCCTCGGTTGCCAGGATGCTCTTGCTTGCAGCAGCCATCTGTGCAGCCCATTTGCCTGTATTAAGTGGATCCGTGAAAACGTACACCTTACTTTCATGTGTTATTCTCAGCTTTGCAGAAAACTGGATGGTATGAGGTATGTTGAGCTCACGAAGAGTTACACGTACCTCATCAAATTTTTTATGTCTGAGACGAGTCTCGTATGAAAGATCTGGGAAGATATATACAGTCTCCCCATCTGCACTAAGCAACCCATATCTCTTAGCTGAGTCCAGTAGAGTGTCTCGAGTCCCCATGCTGTTGAGGATCACCATTTAGACTTACGGGAGCTCCGCCGGTTGCTTACCCCTATGTGGAATACGGTAAGCTTTTATAATAAAGTAGTCCATGTCCAAGTGAGAATGAAACTGGTCAATTAGCCATTCTTTTACAAAAAGCCTGGCAGAGTCCCCCTCTGAATCTTCTGGCAGGCCTATAAGTCTTAAATTCTGACTCTGTATTTGATACTCTATACTCTCCAGGTGGGTGTCAGTATGTTGCTGCTCCTTAGTTCATAATGTCATGGCAGCTCTATATGCCCCAGAGTGCTTCTTTACCTCCTCCATCTCCCCTTGTTTCAACCGATTGCTCTGCAGCTGTAATTCGGCCTATCAGGAGACCACATTTTTGATTCACCAGTGTCGATGAGGCGAGTAATTGCTGCATTTTTATCCCCAGGGACTGTAAGGTTTCTTCTGAAGATTCTCCTTCATTGTACATTGTACAGACCAGGTGTTAGGGCCTGCCTGCTGCAGACCTTTGCTGACTTCTTTTTGACCTTCCCCCAACTGTTGGCCTTTATTAGATTTCCTCATAACACTCCACTGGGGTTCCGCTCAACTTGCCAATATAAAATATTTTAAAAGTCCAAAAATAAGCAGTTTTCACAGTTTTAACAAATAAATTTTTCGGAGCTGAAGTTGCAGACAACTTCTTTGCTCAGGCTCCACAGGCCCCCCCCCCTCCCAGCAGTGGGATACATTTTAAGGGAGGGTTAATGTGTCTGGAGAGTGGAGGCAGAGCAGCCGATCACCTAGAATACATGAGTTCCACATTGGGCAGCATTGATAGACCACTAGGCCTTCTTTTGCTGGCAATCTTTTAATGTTCTTAGGCTGGGCACTCAAGATGGCCAGGCTACAAGAAGGAGGTCACAGGAGTGGCTGTCTGTGTGCAGGTCAGCTAGGGTAGGCCCATTACTGGACAGGGTCAGCTAAACAGTGAAAAACTAAAGTAGCCCAAAAGCACATGGCTATTAATCGAAATTCAGTAGTTCAAAAATATTTAGCATTTAGTTCATCGCCTATGTAGGCTTATGGTGCCATGTATAGAGCTACATGTGAATATCTTATTTTAATAAAGCTTCAGCTCAACTAGATAGAGCAACAATGCTAAACATGAGCAGGCACAGTTACGCCTGAATAAACCCCGTAAACCTATAACAAAGACTTTATTTTGCTCTGTGCTAACTAGAGAGGTTAACCTTGGTTAAGAATCTTAAATATAGAATGAAAGACCACCACTCCCAATAATGGAAGTGCTCACCCCTCTAGTGATAATGTTTATTCATTATAAAATTGTAAAAAAAAAACATAAGGACTAAAGCTTTAAGAACTGAGCTTGAAACCATCAAACCCTCCTACAATTAAATTCAGCAAACCAGAGGACAATATTGACAAGTAGATTTGAGAACAGATTCAGTCCCGCATGTCGTATTTTCAGTCTCCTCGGTTGCCAGGATGTTCTTGCTTGCAGCAGCCATCTTTGCAGCCCATTTGCCTGCATCAAGTGGATCCATAAAAACGTATACCTTACATTCATGCATTATTCTCAGCTTTGCAGGAAACTGAATGGTGTGAGGTATGTTGAGCTCATGAAGAGTTACACGTACCCCATCAAATTTTTATGTTGATTGTGCGCATGCGCAAGAAACATGTTGCGACAGGTTTCTGGAGAAGCAGGTTGTGGAGGCACGGCACTGTTGTGGCCAATACCCCCACAGCCTGCAAAGGCTTGCCCCGCTTCCTCCAATGCCGTGGCACACTGCTGCTGGCACTAGTTCAGCCAGCGTGCCACAACTTTCTAAGAAACTCAGCCGCTGCAATCAGGGACCGCCTCGTTATTGCAGCGTCAGTCATCTGCTGCAATGAGAGAGCGACCCGTCATTGCAGGGGGGTTATAAAATCTATGAGATTGTTTGTGAACATGGCGGCTTGCCCGTGTTCCTAAACTCTCTAACACAGTTTAGTTGCTGGCGGGGGCCCCAATCCCCGTCGGCTGTAAATCTCTTTTGTCGTCGTCCCTGTGCCCCCACATTTGTTCCTGCCGGACAGGGTGGCCAGTCCCCATCGGCTGTAAAGTTCCCCATTTGTTTTGTTGCCGACGGGGGAGCCCACTCCCCATCGGCATTCTGTTACCCTCCCCCTTTTTGTTGCTGCCGACGGGGTGCCCAATCCCCGTTGGCATACTGATACCCCTGCCCCGCCCGTTTGCCGACCGGGGTGCCCAATCCCCCATCGGCTACTGGTGGTCCTGGTCCAGAAAGCCTCTGCTGGCACACTGGGAGCCCACCCCAGTGTGCCAGATGCCCCTGCAAGTTAGAAAGCGGTCCCGCGACGCTCTGTTTTTTTTAATCCTGGAAAAAAGGAAACTGTCTCTCGGCGTCAGCTTCTGCTTGCCACCCACAACCCGCACTCCACCCACTGCACGCCCTGCTCCCCACACCCCCTTGGCCCATACTTACCTTTGGGGCTCGGCGCGATGATCTTTGGTGGACCGGGAACACGTCTGCACTCTTCAAAGCCGACCGCGAACTGAGGAAATGCCGGTAAGCTGTATAATGTAATACATAGGGGTTTTTGAACTTTACTGCATATCTCGGGCATTTTGGGGAATTTTTCCACCAAATTTTCAACATGGGGTTTTTGGGACCCCTCCTCATGAATTTTTGAACTGTCATGGCGTTAATCGTGCCGGAAAGGTGATTTCGCGGTCACTACGTGGAATCACCTTTCGGGGCCAACTAACGAAACGACAGTGCCAGTGTTCATGAGGTGGGCTCTCAAAAAGCCTATGTTGCAAATTTGGTGGAAAAAATCCAAAAATTACTGTTTTACAAGCGTGCGCTGCGCAGTTGCTACGCATGCTTGTAACTTCATGAATTTGCAATATTTTCATGCCAGATTTTCAACATTGGCATGTTGTCACACCTCCTTGTGAACAGTATAGCTGTCATTGTTCACATCCTGGTGGAAATGTGTTTTCACAGTTCCGGCTCAGAATAGCGCGGTCACTGTGGGAAATCAGTGTTTGGGACAAATTAAAAAAATGACAGTGCCACTATTCATGAGTAGAGGTCCTGAAATGGCTATACTGAAAATTTGGTAATGATACTCCATAAAATGACTGTGTTACGAGCGTGCGTTGCGCGGTTTGCACACACGCTCATAACTTCTCGAATTTATAATATTTTCACTCCAGATTTCCAACATTGCCATTTTCCCACACCTACTTATGAACAGTAAAGCTGTCATTTTTCCCATCCTGGCCAAAATGTGTTTTCGCACTTCCGGCGCACAATACAGCGGCCACTGTGGGAAATCACTGTCCGGGACAGATTAAGAAAATGAGAGTGATACTGTTCATGAGCAGAGGTCATAAAATGCCTTTGTTGAAAATTTGGTGATAATAGGCCATCAAATGACTGTGTTACAAGTGTGCGTTGCACAGTTTCCACGCATGCTTGTAACTTCGCAGATTTGTAATATTGTCACGCCACATTTTCACCGGTGGAATTTTCCCACACCTCCTTATGAGCTGTGCAGCTGTCATTTTTCACATCCTGACCGAAATGTGTTTTCACAGTTCCAGCGCAGAATAACGCGGTTGCTGTGGGAAATCAGTGTTCGGGACAGATTAAGAAAATGACAGTGGCACTGTTCATGAGCAGAGGTCCTAAAATGCCTATGTTGAAAATCGGGTGACGAAACTCCATAACATGACTGTGTTACAAGCGTGCGTTGAACTGTTTCCACGCACCCTTGTAACGTCTCAATTTTGTAATATTTTCACCCCACATTTTCAACAGTGGCATTTTTCCACACCTCCTCATTATCCGTACAGCTGCCATTTTCCACATAGTGGCTAAAATATGTTTTTGCATTTCTGCCGCAGAATAGCACGGTCACTGTGGGAAATCACTGCGTGGGACACATTAAGATCGAACGAGTGAGAGGGGGGAGTGATCGCGCTCAACTGAGCTCTGTCGGGACTGCTGCGGATTTGTTTGTGGGCAGAGAAAGGGCCCAACACAAGAGCCCAGTACAAAAGGGCAGCCTGCAGCACTGGGAGAAACAGAATGAGAGAGCGAGTGACAGAGGGGGAGTGAGCAAATTCACTGGAGCTCTTTCAGGACTGCTTCGGATTTCTTTGTGGGCAGAAAAAGGCATCAGTGCAGCCAGGGGCCCAGTACAAAAGGCCAGCCTGCAGCGGTGGGAGAAACAGTACGAGCGAGTGAGGCAGGGGGACTGAGTGAGCTCAATGGAGCTCTGTCAGGACTGCTGCGGATTTCTTTGTGGGCAGGAAAAGGCGCCAATGCAGGCAGGAGGCCCGTACAAAAGGGGCGCTTGCAGCGCCAGAACAAACAGAATGAGCATGTGAGACAGGGAGACTGAGCGACCTCAAAAGGGCTCTGTCAGGACAGCTGCGGATTTGTTTGTGGACAGACAAAGGTGCCAGTGCAGCCAGGGGCCCAGTACAAATGGACAGCCTGCACTGGCGGGGACCCCAGAATGAGCGAGTGAGAGAGGGGGAATGAGCGAGCTCATCAGAGTTCAATTGTAACTGCTGAAAATTTCTTTGTGGAAAGAAGAAGGCGGCAATGCAGGCAGGAGTCCAATAAAAAAGGGCAGCCTGCAGCGCCGGCAGAAACGGAATGAGTGAGTGAGGGAAGGGGAGTGAGTGAGCTAAACAGAGCTTTGTCGGGACTGCTGCAGATTTCTTTGTGGGCACACAAAGGTGCCAACAAAGGTAGGAGCCCAGTACAAAAGTGCAGCCTGCAGCGCCAGGACAGACAGAATGAGTGAGTGAGACAGGGGGAGTGAGCGACCTCAACGGAGCTCTGTCGTGACTGCTGCAGATTTCTTTGTTGGCAGAAAAAGGTGCCAACGCAGGCAGGAGCCTAGTACAAAAGATCACCCTGAAACGCTGGCAGAAATGGAATGAGTGAGTGAGAGAGGGAGTCAGCAGGCTCAACAGACCTGTGTCGGGACTGCTGCAGATTTCTTTGTGGGCAGAAAAAGCCACCAACAGAGGCAGGGGCCCAGTACAAAAGGGCAGCCTGCAGCACCAGGAGACACAGAATGAACGAGTGAGAGAGGGGGGGAGTGAGCCACCTCAACAGAGTTCTGTCGGGACAGCTGCAGAATTCTTAGTGGGCAGAACAAGGTGCCAACTCAGGCAGGACCCCAGTACAAAACAGCAGCCTACAGCACCAGACGAAACAGACTGAGCGACTGACAGAGGGCCAGTGAGTGTGCACAACACACCAACGCAATCAACATTCGGTGTTGACAAATGCTTGTTTACATTTGAGACAGGTCGCGTATGAAAGATCTGGGAAGTTATACACAGTCTCCCCATTCACAATAAGTGGCCTGTATCTCTTAGCTAAGTTCAATAGAGTGTCTTGAGTCCCATTGCTGTTGAGGATCACCATTAAGACTCGAGGGAGCTCCGCCAGTGACTTACCCCTGTGTGGAATACGGTAAGCTTTTATAATAGAGAAGTCCATGTCCAAGTGAGAATGAAATTGCTCAGTTACCCATTCTTTTACAAAAAGCCTGGCAGAGTCCCCCTCTGAACCTTCCAGCAGGCCTATAAGTCTTAAATTCTGACTCTGTATTTGATTCTCTAAGATCTCCAGGTGGGGTGTCGGTATGTTGCTGCTCCTTAGCCTGTAATGCCATGGCAGCTCTACATGTCTCAGAGTGCCTCTTTACCTCCTCCATCTCCCCTTGCAGTGTTTCAACCGTTTGCTCTGCAGCTGTATTTCGACCTGTCAGGAGATCAAATTTTTGATTCACCAGCATCGACGAGGGGAGTAATTGCTGCATTTTTATCCCCAAGAACTGTAAGGTTTCTTCCGAAGATTCTCCTTCAGTAATGCCACATTGTGCAGACTGGATGTTAGGACTTGCCTACTGCAGACCTTTGCCGACTTCTTTTCAACCTTCCCCCAACTGCTGGCCTTTATTAGATTTCCTCATAACGCTCCACTGGGGTTCCGGTCAACATGCCAATATAAAAGGTTTTTTAAAAGTCCAAAAATAAGCAGTTTTCACAGTTTTAACAAATATATTTTACACAGACGAAGTTGTAGGCGACTTCTCCACTTGGGCTCCACAGTACCCCCCCCCCAAGCGGTGGGATAAATTTAAGGGGAGGGTTAATGTGTCTGGAGAGTGGAGGCAGAGCAGTCAATCACCTAGAATACATAAGTTCCACATTGGGCAGCGTTGATAGACCACTAGGCCTTCTTTTGCTGGCAATCTTCTAATGTTCTTAGGCTGGGCACTCAACAGGGCCAGGCTACAAGAAGGAGGTCACAGGAGTGGCTGACTGTGTGCAGGTCAGCTAGGGTAGGCCCAGTACTGGACAGGGTCAGCTAAACAGTGAAAAACTAAAGTTGTTACCCAACCCCATAATCATGCTGGTTATTGTCTCCTTGAAGTACTTTATACTGACTTTCTGTCACCCACTGCTGTCTGTAGAATTAAATGTATGACTGCACCGCCTGATACAGAATTATAGTGTTCAGTTTGACTTTCTTGTACATATTTACTGACTCATCATGGTATTAAAATCAAATATTATGATTTGGTCTGTGCAAAGATGAGCAAGTGCTGCAAGCATTCCCAGGGCATCTGTCATCCTGCTTGGAAGAGTACTCTTTCAGCACTTTATTTACCTGTGGAAAAAAAATCTTGTAAGGGGTTGAAGTTGATGTGAGGAGTCTTGTCTCCTCAAACACAAGTTTAAAGCAGCAGAATGTATTAGCAAAAATGTCATCTTCTAGTTTTGTGAGTAATAATATATTTCTTGCAAAAACATCCAATATATCCATTTCTATTTTCATTTAATTTCTGAACCACAATACATGATTTTGACATTTTTTCAAAGTTCTTGCTGTCTTGCCATAGCAACTATTAAACAACTAAAACAGCTATTTATTCATTTTTTTTAATGTAATATTTGTTTACCAGGTAAGAGTACTAGAGTAAGGTCCATTTTCAGACTTGAACCGGAACAAAGTAGGGCACATACAAGTGAAATTACAATTTGTTTTTCTAAGTGAGCTAAATTAAGCACAATTGCAAATATACTTGTACAGCAGTCACTCATGATAATGGGCTTTAAAAGCTGGATGAGAGAATTTAATGAGGGCACTGTACGGTTTGGTATCCAAAACATGTTCTAGTACCATCCTACTACAGCCACAGTATGAATCTGGTATGAACTGTCAACTGGTTTCTTATTCATTTGTTTTTGTTCACCAGATAAGCTTATTTATTTATTAGAATTTTGGTAACCGGATAAGCCCGCTGAGACCACGCAGTCCCTTTTTCAGGGGCGACCTGGAGAACAAATACAATACAATACATAGAGAATACTGGATAGGCAACTATGCACAACTAATGTGTTCTGCCACAGAGGGGTTCTGATTCCCTCTGACCTCGAGAGCGAAGCTCATCCTATATTTTTTATAGTGTATAGTAGTATTATGTGAAATGTGTGCACTGTGGGTTTTTGTTTTCTATTTTTCATAATAAAACTGACTTGTGAAGTCTCTAGAGGTTCTAGAATGCTGTCACCACAGAATTAAATAAAGAAAAGCAACAACATGCCAGCATTCCTAGTGGTTCTGCTGCAGTAGTGACATCACTACTGCAGTAGAACAACATAATGAAATCACTACTGCAGTAGAACAAGCTTATTCCAGGCATGGCATTTCATGCATTACAGCATTCTATCATACACTATAATACAATACAATACATATAGAACAGTGGATGGGTGACCATCCACAACAAGGCTGTGTTTCCATCGAGGGAGTTGATGACATCATTGAGACCTCGAGACCGAAGCTCGAGAGGTCACTGTGATGTCATCAACTCCCGAGATGGTTTACCAGCCTTGTTGGGGATGGTCACCCCATCCACTATTTTGTATAGTATATGGTTCCCCAAAATGCACAAAATTAAATTTCACAAGATTCATACCTTGTGTCCTTACTCCTGCTTGCTCCCGAATGCTCCCAGACCTGTCCTCGCCACATTAACGCTTGGCTCCAGTGCCGTCCCCGAATATGCCGTTCCTGCTCGCTGCTATCCCACACTGCTCTGACCCGTAACTTCCCCACTGATTAAAAAAAAAGAAATAAAGAAACCTGGCAAATTGATAATTTGGAAACACGGAGCCCACTATGGCAGTCCGTGTCCAAACTATCCTAATAACCTGCTCAACCGACCGCTCGCTAAGCTATGCAGCCATTTTCGAGTAAATTTTTTAATCACTGCTGTTTTAACCAATTGGGTAACAGCCCAAGGCCAAAAAGTTGTTGTACTATTGCTATGATGTTAGAACGATAGTGCAACAACTTTTTTGATCTTTGAACTGTCCTACAACAAGATTTGGAAAACCACCGTTTTCCATACAAAATAAGCCATAACCATATACTATAATACAATAACAAGCATTTGTCAATGCCGAATGTTTGCTTGCTGGCATTGGCATTGGTAGTGTAGGAGTTACAGAGCTGCATTATAGGAATGGCAGTGAAGTATTGAACTGAAGCCAACCCCACCACCACCCGTCAGGCATAACAGCCACACCATTTCACCACACCCTACCCTGCAGACACCAACAAGTGTCACGGTGTTCCTTGGGTCTTTGGCCCTTATGCTCACCCCATTCCATCAAGAAATACAGTGAGAGGGGTGTAGTATATGAGAATGGGGTGAACTTTGGGTCTGAAGAGTCCAAGGCACACCTCGATGCCTCTCACTGGCTGCAGGGTGTGGAATGGTATGAGCATTACAGGCAAGAATCCCTAGTCACACCCCTGATGTCTGTCAATCTCTACAGGGTGGGGCGTTATGGTCGGAAACCCTAACGCCTCAAGCGTTCGTTGGTATTTTCACTCCAAATTTTCAACATGGGTTTTTTTGTGACCCCCACCTTATGAACAGTAGCAATATCAGTCTGTTAGCCGAAAGCTGATTTTGCGCAGTGACTACGGCATTTGGCACCACAGGTGCGAAAACACATTTCGAACAGTATGTGAAAAATGACAGCTGTACTGTTCATGGGGAGGTGTAAAAAATGGCAATGTTGAACATCTGCAGTGAAAATAGTACAAAAAAACTAGTGAAGTCATGAGCGTGCGTAGAAACTGCGCAACTCACACCCTTAATGTAATTAGTCTGAGTTTTTTTTACAGCAGATTGTCAACACAGGCATTTTGGGACCTCCGCTCATGAACAGTTTCACTGTCATTTTCTTAATCTGTCCCAAACAGTGATTTCCCACAGTGATCACGCATTTCTGCACAGAAAGTGTGAAAACACATTTCGGCCATGTTGTGAAAAAGTACAGCTGTACTGTTCATAAGGAAGTGTGGAAAAACGCCAGTGGTGAAAATCTGGACTGAAAATATTACAAATCCATGAACTTACGAGGGTACATGGAAACAGCGCAATGCTCGCTCGTAACACAGTCATTTTATGGACTTTTGTCACTAAATTTTCAACATAGCCATTTCAAGACCTCTGCTCATGAACAGTGTCACTGTCATTTTCTTAATCTGTTCCAAACATTGATTTCACACACCAACTGCGTCGGTTGTAGAGCTGTGGTAACACATTTTGGGGAGATGTGAAAATGACAGCTATACTGCTCATAAGGAGGTGTGGTAAAATGACAATGTTGAAAATGTGGAGTACAAATATTAAACATTTGTAAACTTATGAGCGCATGTAGGAACTGAGCAACGCATGCTTGTAAAACAGTCATTTTTGGGAATTGTTTTGCCAAATTTTCAACATAGCCATTCTAAGACCTCTGCTCATGAACAGTGTCACTGTGATTTTCTTAATCTGTCCCAAACATTGATTTCGCACACCAACTGCGCCATTGTGCGCTACATGTGTGGAAACACATTTTGGGCGAGATGTGAAAATTGACAGCTGCACTGCTTATAAGGAGGTGTGGTAAAATGGCAATGTTGAAAATCTGGAATGCAAATATTAAAAATTTGTGAACTTACGAACGTGTGTAGGAACTGCACAATGCACACACTTGTAAAACAGTCATTTTGTGAAATTTTTTCCCAAAATTTTCAACATAGGGTTTTTGGGGGCCTACCTCATGAACTGTGACACTGTCGTTCCATACATTGGTCCTGAAAGGTGGTTTTGCGAAGGGACTGCAAAATCACCTTTCGGGACTGAATAACAAAATGACAGTGACAGAATTCATGAGGTGGGGTCCCAAAAACCCCATGTTGAATATTTGGTGAAAAAATTTCTAAAAATGCATGAGATATGCATCAAAGTTGAAAAAACCCTATTTATTCCATTATACAGCTTACCGGCATTTCCTCAGTTTGCGGTCGGCTTTGAAGAGTGCAGATGTTTTCCCAGTCCACCGAACATCGTTGTGCCGGACTCCAAAGGTAAGTATGGGGTGGGGGTGTGTGGGGAGGCAGGGTGCGCAGAGGGTTGGCACCGGTGGGGGAGGGGAAAAGACAGTGAGGGACCGTTCTTTCTTTCTAGTTTTTTTTTTTCCTTTTAGGAAGACAATGCAGGACATTTGCAACACTGGGGTGGGCTCCCAGTGTGGCAGCTGGACATTTTTTTGGGGGGGCCAGCAGAGCTGACAGGGATTGGGCATCCCCATCAGCCATAGAGAGGTTTGCCACGCTGGGGTGGGCTCCCAGCGTGGCACCTGGAAGTGTGTTGGGGGGCAGCAGACGGATGTTTGCCATGCTGGGGTGGGCCCCCAGTGTGGCACCTGGAAGGCTGTTTGAGGGGCAGTGGAGCTGACAGGGATTGGGCACCCTGTTGGCCTGACAGATTGTTGCCACACTGTGGGTTCCCAGCGTGGCACCTAAAACTCTATTGGGAGTGCAGTGCAGCTGAAGGGTATTAGGGCACCCCTATTGTCCATACTTTGTGCGTGTGTGTGTGTGTGTGTGTGTGTGTGTGTGTGTGTGTGGAGGAGCATATAAGCACGCTGGGGTGGGCTCCCAGCATGCTACTTGTTGGGGGGAGAGCTGTCTATGACAGCTCTTTCACTGAAGTGCCGACGTGTAGGCACTTTGCATACTGCCGACGGCAGCAGTGTGCAAATTGCCTACATGCTGCAGTTCTTTCTTTCAACTGTACGCCACTGCATTTGCAAACGCTGTCATAGACAGCTCTTATATTCATTGGCGTGGTGGTGCCGTGCCTGCAAAAGGCATCAGGGCTTTGGAAGTAGGGAGGCACACTTATGAATTCTCGTATGGTGGCACTATGTTTCTTGCACATGCGTGAAAATCACTGCAGTGCCGACGTGTAGGCACTTTGCACACTGCTGACGGCAGCAGTATGCAAATTGCCTACACGCTGCGGTTCTTTTTTTCTACTGTACACCGCTGCATTTGCAAATGCTGTCATAGACAGCTCTTACATTCATTGAAGTGGTGGGGCTGCACCTGCAAAAGGCAGCAGGGCATTGGAAGTAGGGAGGCACAACTACGAATTCTCGTATGGTGGCACTACGGTTCCTGCACATGCGTGCAAGCAAACATAAAAACCAGTTATTACAGAAATTACAATATTGTGTACATGAAATAGATGGATTTTGAAGTACAGTGAGATTTACCAATATGCAAGCTTGGTAATATACATATTTACAGAGGTTCAATTCTAGTAGTCATCACAGAAGTAAGAAAACTTCAGCGGAAAAGGTACAGTAAGGGTAACTGCACACGGTATGCAAATGTCGATTTTTAGGCACAGCCTCGAAGAGTACAGTACATCAAAAACTGTGGCAACATGATAATATAAAATAATGGTAATAAAACTATACAAGACAGAGTAACAAACTTGTAGTTGATAAAACTAACAGTTACAACGAGCAGAGCACAATAAGCATACAGTAGATAACAAATGTGGTGGCAACCTCAGTCACAAGAGGTATGGGATAGCAGCATACAAAGAGTGCATAATGTGATACAAGATCACTCCAGAAATATTTGCAGAGATATTTGCAAGATATTTAAAGCAGAACAGTCAACACCAGAGGCCCCACACTCAAGTGTGGGGCTGGTCTCCGCATGCACATTGCGTGCAAAAACATTTTGATTTGCTTACTGTTTACTATAGTACAGTATATTACATCAGACTGATTTTGCTTACTTCTAGGGGGCTGTGAGAGTCTGGTGGTCTGTGGCAGGTACGAGCCCTTCAAGGCCCCCCCCCATGGTGGTAGAGGTGCATCTGCTCTGTTCCCACTGCCCTGTACTGTGCGGTGATGGCCATACACTGGTTCTGTCTGGGACTGTTGCCACCCCCTCTTCCCATCCCAACCTGTCCTACTCCCCATGAGCCATGTCCTGTCCAACACGACCCACCAACCACCTGGGTGACCTGCCGGCAGGTCGCCATCACTGGATGCTGCTGCTGCAAGCCCACCCTGCAGCTTTCAGCATTCCCCTCACATGAACTGTTTGTTTGGTGCATAGGTCAGCTTGCAGCAAACTTGGGGACATTGGCACCTGGACCACTCTTCTTGCAAAATCCAGCGTAGGGTCCCTGGCGCACCCAAGTTTGCCACAGGTGGCAGTTTGGTGCACGGTGCACCGATCTAAGAGGCACTTTGAAAACTGAGCCCAGTATGTTTTACTTTGCAGAATATTAGGGAACCACCTTTGTGGGAAATGTACTGTGCCAACTGAACTTAGAACTTCAGAATTTTAGAAGTGAGTGTTTGCTTGACACACACTCTTATGGTTGCAAGACTACCTGGAATGTTTAGAAATAAACAATGCTGATTGGTCAAGAATTACGTCATGATTTCTAATTAATTGAAAACGTTTCTCGTTTATTTCAAATTTTACAAACCAGTCCATTTTATAAGTGCAATAAGCCACTCCAGAGAGTGGGTTACTATCATGTGGTTCAGCTGTGTCTTGTGCCTTACAACCATCTAGGGAGTGGGGTTAAAGTACAAGACCATAACCCACACTTTGAAGCATACTGCTTACACAACCCACATCGCCAATAATTGTTCACCAGGTACTTTCCATACCCCAAATATTATTAAAATAAATACTAACGCTACATAAAATACTCCCCCATCTCAACTACCTAGCTCTTGAGAGTTTACCCTTGTTCCTGTACTTTATTAAAATCTTATGTGAAAAAGGTGTGCCCACCCAACGCAAAGAGACACATTCACTGATGAAAGCATACATTTATTTATTTATTAAAATTTCAGAATTACAACCTTTGAGTCAGAGACTCCTTTACAAAGGGTCCACGTCAGATGGTTCACAGAAAATACAATGATGCAAAATACAAAGTGCAATAATAACATACAAAAGATAAACAGTGTAACAATAAGTTGACAAGCCTTACAGTGCAAGCAACATGCAAGAAGTAGGGCAGCCAGGCAGGGTGGGTAGGGAAGACAAGATTTAAGATGCGAGAAAGGAGAGGGGGGAGACAGGGGGAAAGAGAAAGGGGGATGAGGAGAATGGGGGAGAAATAGTGCTTATTGCAGTTGGAAGTGACATTGTCATAGTAGTCTGATGATCTTCCCCTATTAGTGTGCTCATAGGCTTCTATAGTTTATTCCCTACTTCAAGTAATCCTCTGTGTGACATCACAATCTGTTGCCATGGGAGTAACTGTGATGTCACAAGCAGCACATTATGACAACAGGTAGGAAGAAAGCAACAAGAATAGATGAACTCTTCAGGAGCAAAGATCCTGTTTTCATGCAAATTACCTCAACAATAAATAATGGGGGAGGAGGAATACAGGGGTAGTGGGAAAAGTAAGTCAACTGAGTCTAAATGTTAATTGCTGGCTGGGTGAACTCTTGAGGTTTTTCTAGGCGTGAAACAAATTTGTGTAATTCTGCATTTCATGAAGTTGACAAGTCACAGTTTTTTTTTCTTGTGGCTCGAGGGTTTTATTCTTGACTTGAGGACATGGTGCTTGGTGACAAATATTTACTTTTTATCACACAGTTCTTGTTATATGCTGTGTAGCAAGTATTAGACAGCCACTGAAACACATCACTCAGCTCATGGGCAGGCTAACAGTTATGACAAACTACATGTGTCATTTCAGCCAATCAGTGCACAGAACCGCTGTACCTCTTATCATGCATCCAGGAATCTCTCATGCAGGAACGTTAGGAGGGGAGCATTCCTCTGGAGCGTGGCTTCATTTACCCTTTAAAACAAAGCAAAACACTTAAAACTTACTATGTCACTCTAGTTGACACATGATTTATTTTTTTTTGTAATTACTTTTTTTCCCCCATTGCTCTCTGCCCCCAAACTTCCTTCCAGACCTGCTTCAGGCAGTCTGCTAGTCCCTTCCTTACTTAAGTCAAGGTATCCTCCTCTACTGAGCCTCAGCTAGCCTTCCAGGTGGGCATGGGTGGAGGGAATATACCCTGAACCGCTAAGGTTTATCAGAAGGCAACAACTGTTGGTAGGAGGGACTCAGTAGCGCTGAGGAGATCCTTCTCTGTGTTGGGTGTAGTGATGGGCGAAGTGGCCCCAATTCGCTCCACGAAGTGATTAGCGGAGTGAAGGCAAATTCGCAGAGTGCTCATAATGCGAGAGTAGAGTACTTTGCATTATAATGGGTGCTTGATCCATTAAAAACAATGACTTTCTGTTACTCGCCTTCCCAAACCACTACTCCACCAATTCTTAAGGCGAAGTATATTGAAAACAATGTACTTCGCCTCACTTCCTCTTGTTTTTAAGCTGCAAAGGCGAATTTTGCAGTCATTCATGGGATTTCAGGTCACATGGGCTCTAGATTGTTCTGCACAGCCTCAGTTTGGGGTAGTGTGTGTGTAGGAAGCTGTAGGAGACAATCTGCTTTGAGAGCTCTCTGTGATTCAAACCTTATAAAAACTGTTAAAAAAGCCTTTTTGAGTCATTTTTTTTGCTGAAACTTTAGTTCATTGATTATAGGAAACCCTCCTGTGCTCATATCATCGAGCATTTATTGTTTGTGTGTGGATTTTGAATGTTAATGTACAACATTCAGTCTGTGTACTGAGAGACAGTGGAAGTGTGCTTTGGGGGAGGGGCACATCTGTGGTGTAGGTAGATTAACTTGAAAAAGACAGTGCTTTCGGTTTTGGTATTTTTCTTGTATAACTGTTAATGTACACACAATATTTTCAAAATTTCTTGCCATTTTTTGCTGATTGTTGTGGTGCAGCAGTGCATAATTTTACTTTGTTTAAAATATATGGTTATATTACTGAAGTTTTCAATTTGCTACGCATTACTTAGTGTGTGTGTGAGTATGTGTGTAACGCGTGTCATCAAATCTGACACCTTTTATTGTGCCACATAGTAATTTCAGGCAGCAATGTGAACCTGCTATCCACTGCAGCTGTGTGACTTTTGTACTTCTTTGTGGTATCTTTACTGGTACCAGTACTAGTGACTGTTACTCTTGCAGTGCATAATTTTAGTTTGTTTAAAATATGTGGTTATATTACTGAAGTTTTCAATTTGCTATGCATTACTTAGTGTGTGTGTGAGTATGTGTGTGTCGCGTGTCATCAAATCAGACACCTTTTATCATGCCACATAATAATTTCAGCAATGTGAAGCTGCTATTCACTGCAGCTGTGTGATTTTTGTACTTTGTGGTATCTTTACTGGTACTAGTGACTGTTACTGCAGCTGTGCAGTACACTGCCCCCCACCCCCGTGACCTGTCCCAACTGGCAAAGGTATTCTTTTCCAGATTTAAATTTCTGATGGTGAGTACTGTTTAGGTGTTATGCCTTTGCATCTGCATCTCTTCAGTGCACAATGCAATCTTAATCTGTCTGTGCATTTGCATCTCTTTAGGGCCCAATCTCCATCTGTAACTTAAGTCACAGTTGTTTCTTTGGCTTCCCTTCAGAATACTGGACAGGTGTCGTGCTTAATTCTGCATGAACACTGTACTCATTAATATGCGTTTTTAAGTTAGGACCATCATCATGAGTCACTCGTGTTACAAATCATGTTCTTCATTATCACGGTCACAAATGCAGTCAAAAATCACGATTCACGATCATTCATGTTACGAATCACAGCATTTTTTTTTCTAGTTACTTAGATGTATTGTAAGCCTGTTTTGTAGTATCTCTCCAGGCTTCACCACCCCACCATTGTACTCATTAATGAGTGTTTTTAAGTCGGGGAGTTTTGTGCCACACTCATCGGGGCCCAGGGAAGTACAGCCGTAGGCATTCACGTTTCTTTATCATCACATTCACAAATGCAGTCACAAATCACGATTTATGATCACGTCACGAATCACAACATTAATTTTTTTTAATAGTTACTTGGATGTATTGTAAATCTGTTTTGTAGTATATCTCCATGCTTCACCATCCCACCATTGTACTTATTAATGTTTGTTTTTAAGTCAAGGAGTTGGGCAGTGTCTGCAGTACATACACAGACTGGAAAGAAGACTGACTGCACACATGCAGTTTAGCACAGTATACTTGCACTGCTCAGAACACAAAGTGTCACGCATACGGAAGACAACAAAAAAAGGGCATAATTACATACAAGGGTCAGGGATGGTGGAGGAACACATTTTATAACACAGCAAGGAAGGTGTGGGGGGCACATGGTGTGAGGAAAAAAAACTAATGTGGGATCCCATGGTGATCCAGCAGCAGTTCCAGCATGGACATAATTTGCAACTGATGTCCCTCTATGTGATCCAGCTGCTGCTCCACAGCACTCACTCTCTCGTTGTTCTCCTCGACAGCACTCCAGAGAACTGCCAAGTCAGCCTGTGTTACACGCATTTCTCTGGGGTCCACACGTTCTACAGGCTGACCTGCTGGTGGTGGTGGTGGTGGGGGTGCTGGTGGAGCATCAGGTGAAGACACAGTCCATTCTGTGGCAGCCTGCCACTCCAACTGCTGGTGATTGAGCATATAGGTGTGCTGGTCCCCAGTCCCCAGGTGAATCCCCCCCGGGGGCCACAGTGCACCTCCACCTCACATAGGTGGCACTTGACCACACTGCTGTCCACCCCGACACAGTCAAAAAACTGCCAAACAATGGAGGTGTGGGGAGGACCAGGCACAGGCAGGGGATGGTCAGATGAACTGGCAGCCGGCTGGTCATGGTGCTGAACAGGGATGGGATCCACACCTGGGCCCAGGGGAACAGGCACATCCTGCTCCAGAGGACCTGGTGCTGGACTTGGTGGTGGTGGTTCAACTGCCTCAGAGTCAGGACAGAAGGCGGTGCTGATCCTGCTTCCAGTGGGGGGGGGGCACTCACAAGTTTTGAGTGGTCCAACAGGAATGGGTACCCATGCCCTCCACACATGCGCACGGTACGACGCTTACCACTATTACGGTCTCCCACAGCTGCCCCTGCCCCAGACATTCCCTCAGCCTGGTCCACCTCTCCTACTGAGCTCCCTCAGTCTGAGCAATCACTACTCACACTGTCACACAACACACACACACAGTCACACAGACACAGACAAACAACTAACTACTTATAAAGGTAAGAAAAATAAAATTTACAGAAAGAACAAATTAAGTAAAAAAGAGTACAGAAAAGACAAAAAAATGTAGCATTTAAAAAAGCTGTTGGGTCTAAATCAAAGTTTAAATCTCCTCCTCACTCTGATCATGAAGTATCAGCAGTCACAAAACACACTACTCTCTCTCTGTCTGCACAGGAGAAAGTAACAGTGTCTGCTTGTATGACTCACTTTCTTCCTGCCTAGCTAAAGAGCATGTGACTTACAGTACTGTAAGCCACGTGATGTGTGGGGGGGCTGCCAAATCTGGAACACCAAGTGGATCATTTAGAATCATAATGAGGAAAGTGAAGTCCATTAAAAACAATGACTTTGCCTTACTTCGCATTGCCATTCCACCTTAACGCGAAGTAATGACAAGATGGGTGAGCACTCCTGCAGTACCCACTCCGGCGCGAAGCGGGGAATGGCAATCGCAAGTGCCCGCCGCATTCACTTCGCCTATGAATTTAAATTGCTGCATCTCTAGTTGGGTGCAGGGCTTGGACCTTTACTTTTTCGGGTTTCTCCCATCCCTCGCAGGAGTCACATGTGTAAGGACAGCAAGAATGCACACAGAGCATAGCATTGTCTGCAGTCAGTGTGACCCCTCCCACTCTTGTTCGAACTGCACAACACCATTCCCTGCATCCATGCTAGTGGTCGATGGGACCTTCCCTCTCCAGAGAAGGAGACCATTCTCTGAAATGCTCAATCTCCTCCCCCCCCAGACAGCCCCTGGCAACTCAAGCTCATCCCCAGTCCTGGGTCACTTGCGTTGCGAGCGACAGCAGTACCACTGTGCTGGCTACTCATGCGATTTATAGTAAATTTACAGGACCTGCAGAGGTTTCTCTAATTGTATAAGAGAATCCTGCTGTGAGGTTTGGGCAGCCAGAACCAATCATTTTTCTTTCATGGCCCTCTTGCCCAAACTTCATGCTTGGAGTCTCTTACACCATAACTGACACTCCAAAGAGGTCCAATTAACTTAGAAACAGTGGCACAAAATGCATCAGAAATCATATCAGAGTTATGTGAAAAAAATTACTTCTCTGAGCTCTGTGACATTTCGCAAACCACTGGATATTTGCTCATGTGTTGTTAATGTCACAGAACCCCTTGATGGTATTATCTATCCATAACTCACCACAGACTATATGTTTTTTATAGTGAGACCAGACATCAAATAGCAACTAAATATGCAATGCGTATCAGTTTTGTAGAATGCAATGTTTTGTGTTTTAACAGATATACAGCAAATAATCAAAAGAGTGAGAACTCAGGATGCCTATGGAAACAAGCTGTAAGCAACAGCTGAGTAGGCCTTTCCAGGTAAAACATTTTTTACTTCCTCTGCTTATCCCCCCTTTTGACTGGAACCCCCCCATCCTGCCAGCAACCCCAGCCTCATCACCCCAACTCTCCCCAGGACTTTTTCTACCATTTGTTACCCTAGGGTTTGCCCCCAACATGGTTGGTGTGGTTCCCTAACTCCCACTGTGAGAAGGATATGATTGGTGGTGGTGCCTAAATCATCAGGTGGGGGGAGCCTGCAGCATCCAGATTCATTCTTCTGGACTGGGCATTTCCATCTTTTTTCTCCCCTTGGAGGAGCAGCCTTGCAATGCTATCATGATGCACCACAAGTGCTTCCACGCGGTGCTGGGTTAAGATAATAAAACCGCACATGAAATAAAGTGCTGTAAGAAGTGCTAATGGCACTACAGTGACAGGGTTTTTTACAGTGTGTGGTAGAAACCACTATCCCATTGCAGTAGGCTGCCAGCAGGGAAGGTGAAGAATGCCATCTGGGCAGTGCCTAGCCGAGCTGCTCCTATGTTGGAGAGGCTAGAACACCTGCATCCGGCGGTGTTGGGGACCTGGGACTGTGGTTCGATTCTCCCCAGGTCCCACTCTTCAGTTGCTTTTTTTTGCCCCAATAACAAACATTTTCCTGAGCCAAGTTTCTTTTTACCCCGATGTCCACGATCCCCCAGAGTTGATTATAATTAGTTCGGGGGTGTGGGGGGGAGAGCCCCCTGCAAAAACTAAGTTGCTGCTGCAGTGTGCGCTCTGTGTGCGCTGGTCGGCATATTGTGCCAACATTATTTTGTTGCATGCTGCTTTGCATGTGGCATTGTTGTGGTGCACGGTTTTGCCCATGACATTATTACCCCGGGCCTTCCACACACCATGTGTCAATGGTTGCTGTTCCTCCTCCCCAACCAGCAGTCCAGTAGTTCCTGCCTCCTAGCCTCCATTAGGGACCAGGCTTGTGCCAGGCACTGTCACCCTCTCTCCCTGGAGGAGGAGAACAGTCCTACAGATGCTCAATCCTCCTCCTTTTCAAACCATGGACATCCAGCCCTCGTTTCCAAACTCAGGTCAACGATGCTGCAAGCCATAGCACTGCAACAGCCCCTTGTACAATTGTTTAAATAAACAAACATAAATCTTAACAGGATAAAAAAATTAAATATTAAGGCACAAAAAAGAGAAAAGTAATATTTTAGCTCAGCACAACTGAAAGGAGAACTGTGTTGAGCCAATAAGTAATTTTTTCATTTAGAAGGTGTTTTTTATCTACTGGTTCCAGTTCTGTTATGGTTCCACCTTTACTGGCTTTTAGTCAATTCAGTGAGTGTTTCAGAGTTACACACTGCTGCTAAGGACCAAGTTGGAACTCCACTGTATTAAGAACTTTGTTTGTTCTTGTTAAGGTCTTCCATTATTGTCACAATACATCCATGTTCTACTATGAACCTTTGTATTTGGAAGGGACATAAATTACATCATAAATTATCCTTTCAATTTAATACCATCCTCTGGACCTAGAAGCAGACTAAAGACCACACCCACACCCTCCGAAAAGGGAGTGACTCCTCCTCCCCAGGGAATTACCATTCTATATCCCTTCTCCCTGCCCTGGCTAAGGTAGAGGACTACTCATACTTTCTCAACTTACATCCTCTGTTGACTTCTCCTCCTTCCGTTCTTCCATCCAGTCTAGCTTTTGCAAACATCATGCTACCAGTTCTTCCCTCCTCCATGTCACCAACCACATACGGAAAGTATGGAGTATGGCAAAATCACTGCAGACATTTTTATTCACTTGGCTAAGGCCTTCAATACTGTGGCTCACTGCCTGCTTCTGGATATGTTAGGGGGAAGGGCTGTCTGACCTGGTGGTCAGATGGTTCTGCTCCAATCTTTTGAAAAATAACCCTGTTGGCCAAGGTTGGCAAAGCCCTGTCTATCTCATCTTATATTCCCAGGTTCCATCCTTTTCTCCATTTTATTACCCAACCTTCTCAATGCCTGTGTCTACTCACAAATCCACATGTATGCAAATGACACCGTACTCTTTCCTTCTGTAGCTTCTGTCCCTGAGCTTGAATTTTAACTTCAGTGGGACTTTGGTGATGTCCAGTGCTGTTTCACTCAAACCAACTCATACCCAATGCAAAAAAAGATTGTCTCCATCACTTTTGCCTCTGGGCAGAAACTGATGAAGCACAATATAGACAATTGTACATGAGAAATCATACACAACAAGGCCGTTTTTCAATTGAGAGACTTCCGTGGCTCGAGAGATCTTGTTACCACAGAAGCCTCGTGATTAAAAAACAGCTTTGTTTGTGTATGGTTGCTCATACACAATCTTTTATAGTGTATGGGCAACCATTGTTACCATCCTGTGTCCCAAAAAAGGTCCCCCAGTACTTAAATTGCCTTACTGTACCATGGTCTGTAGTGGTTCTTTCCAGTGTGGCTCACTTCCATGGAAGATCTCACCACCGCGACTGCTACATTGCACCTGTGTGAAGACGTTCTGTTATTGTGCTGCAGTAGTGACGTAGCTACTGCAGCACAACAACATCATGACATAGTTACTGCAGCACAGCAAGGTTATTCTACTAGCCGAATTCTATCGGCAATAACGCTCACCCATGTAATTTTTATCCCATTCTACATGACTTTAGATGGCGACCAACTCAAAGTAGTACCAATTACAGGTATCACAGTGTGTGATGAATAAAAAGATGAGGATTGTCTGGAGACAGTGGCAGAACAAAATAAACTGTTATTAAAACAAGCATTTGTCAATGCCGAATGTTGATTGCGTTGGTCTGTTGAGCTCGCGCAGTGGGCCTCTGTCAGTGGCTCAGTTTGTTAGTCCCAGTGCTGCAGGCTGCTCTTTTGTACTGGGCTGGTGCTTGTGTTGGCACCTTATTCTGCTGAGGAAGGAATACGCAGCTGTCCTGAGACAGCTCCATTGAGGTGGCTCACTCCCCCTGTGTCACTCACTCATTCTGTGTCTCCTGGCACTGCAGGTTGCCTTTTTGTACTGGGCTCCTGCCTGTGTTGGTGGCTTTTTCTAGCCATGAAGAAATCCACAGCTGTCCCGGCAGAAGTCCGTTGAGGTCGCTCAGTCCACCTGTCTCACTCACTCATTCCAGTTCTCCTGGCACTACAGGCTGCCCTTTTTGTACTGGGCTCCTGTCTCTGTTGGCGCCTTTTTCTGCCCACAAAGAAATCTGCAGCAGTCCTGACAAAGCTCCGTTGAGCACGCTCACTCCGCTTCTCTCACTTGCTCATTCTGTTCAGCCGGCACTGCAGGCCGCCCTTTTCTACTGGGCTCCTGCCTGCGTTGCTGCCTTCTTATGCCCATAAAGAAATTTGTAGCAGTTACAATACAGCTGTTGAGCTCACTCACTCGCTCATTCTAGTTTTCGTGCCACTGCAGGCTGCCCTTCTGTACTGGGCCCCTGCATGCGCATTGCTGCCTTTTTCTGCCCACAAACAAATCTGCAGCAGTCCCAACAAAGCCCCATTGAGCTCACTGACTCTGCCTCCCTCACTCGGTCATTCTGTGTCTCCTGGCGCTGCAGGCTGCCCTTTTGTACTGGGCTCCTGCCTGCAGTGGTGGCTTTTTCTGGCCAGAAAGAAATCTGAAGCAGTCCTGAAACAGCTCCACTGAGCTCGCTCACTGTGCGTCTGTCACTCTTGCATTCTGTTTCTACCGGCGCTGCAAGCTGGCCTTTTGTACTGGGCTCCTGTCTGCGTTGCCGCATTTTCTGCCCACAAAGAAATCTACAGCAGTCACACTACAGCTCCATTGAGCTTGCTCAGTATCGCTCTGTCACTCGCTCGTTCTGTTTGTCTTGGCACCGCGCAGACTGCACTTTTGTATGGGGCTCCTGGCTGCATTGGCACCTTTGTCTGTCCACAAAGAAATCCGCAGCTGTCCTGACAGAGCTGCGTTGAGGTCGCTCAGTCTCCCTCTCTCATCGCTCTTTCTGTTTGTCCTGGCGCTGCAAGCTGCCCTTTTGTACGGGGTTCCTGTCTGCATTGGCACCTTTTCTTGCCCTCAAAGCAATCCCAGCAGTCCTGACAGAGCTCCGTTGAGCTCACTAAGTTCCCTTGTCTCACTCGCTCACACTGTTTGTCCCACCGCTGCAGGCTGCCCTTTTGTACTGGGCCCCTGCCTGTATTGACGCCTTTTTCTGCCCACAAAGAAATCTGCAGCAGTCCTGACAGCGTTTGGTGAGTTCTCTCACTCCCCCTTCCTCACTCGCTCTCTCGTTCTGTTTCTTCCAGTGCTGCAGGCTGCCCTTTTGTACTGGGCTCTTGTGTTGGGGCCTTTGTCTGCCCACAAACAAATCCACAGCAGTCCTGAAAGAGCTCAGTTGAGCTCGGCCACTCCTCCCTCTCACTCGGTTGATCTTAATCTGTCCCAAACACTGATTTCCCAGAGTGATCGTGCTATTGTGCGGCAGGAGTGCAGAAACATATTTTAGCCAGGATGTGCAAAATGACAGCTGTAGTGTTCATAAGGAGTTGTGAAAAAATGCCACTGTTGAAAACGTGGCATGACAGTATTACAAATTTGTGAAATTAGAAGGGTGCATGGAAACAGTTCAACGCACGCATGTAACACAGTCATATTATGGCAGTCCCAACCGAGCTCCATTGAGCTCTCTCACTCCGCTTCTCTCACTCGCTCATTCTGTTGTGCCGGCACTGCAGGCTGCCCTTTTCTACTGGGCTCTTGCCTGCGTTGCTGCCTTCTTATGCCCACAAAGAACTTTGCAGCAGTTACAATACAGCCCTGTTGAGCTCACACACACTCGCTCATTCTGGTTTTCTTGCCACTGCAGGCTGCCCTTCTGTACTGGGCCCCTGCATGCATTGCTGCCTTTTCCTGCCCACAAACAAATCTGCAGCAGTCCCAACAAAGCCCCATTGAGCTCACCAACTCCCCCTCCCTCATGTGGTCGTTCTGTGTCTCCTGGCACTGCAGGCTACCCTTTTGTACTGGGCTCCTGCCTGCATTGGTGGCTTTTTCTGGCCAGAAGGAAATCTGAAGCAGTCCCGACACAGTTCCACTGAGCTCGCTCACTCCCCCTCTGTCACTCTCGCATTCTGTTTCTGCCAGCGCTGCAAGCTGGCCTTTTGTACTGGGCTTCTGCCTGCGTTCACACATTTTCTGCCATCAAAGAAATCTGCAGCAGTCACACTAGAGCCCCGTTGAGCTCACTCACTACCACTCTGTCACTCACTTGTTCTGTTTCTCTTGGCGCTGCAGACTGTGCTTTTGCATGGAATTCCTGGCTGTGTTGGCAACTTTGTCTGTCCACAAAGAAATCCGCAGCTGTCCCAACAGAGCCCTCATCGCTCATTCTGTTTGTCCTGGCGCTGCAAGCTGCCCTTTTATATGGGGCTCCTGCCTGCATTGGCGCCTTTTTCTGCCCACAAAGAAATCCCAGCAGCTCTGACAGAGCTCCGTTGAGCTCACTAAGTCCCCTTGTCTCACTCGCTCGTACTGTTTCTCCCACTTCTGCAGGCTGGCTTTTTGTACTGGGCCCTATGCCTGTAGCGATGCCTTTTTCTGCCCACAAAGAAATCTGCAGCAGTCCTGACAGCGCTTAGGTTAGTTCGCTCACTCCCCTTCCCTCACTCGCTCTCTCGTTCTGTTTCTCCCAGTGCTGCAGGCTGCCCTTTTCTTCTGGGATCTTGTGTTGGGGCCTTTGTCTACCACAAACAAATCCGCAGCAGTCCTGACAGAGCTCAGTTGAGCTCGTTCACTCCCCCCTTTCACTCGGTCGATCTTAATCTGTCCCAAACACTGATTTTCCACAATGACCGTGCTATTGTCTGCAGGAGTATAAAAACATATTGTAGCCAGGATGTGAAAAATGACAGCTGCAGTGTTCATAAGGAGCTGAAAAAATGGCACTGTTGAAAATGTGGCGTGACAGTATTAAAAATTTGCGAAGTTACAAGGGTGCGTGGAAACAGTTCAACGCACGCTTGTAACACAGTCATGTTATGGAGTTTCGTCACCAAATTTTCAACATAGGGATTTTTGGACCTCTGCTCATGAACAGTACCAGTGTCATTTTCTTAATCTGTCCTGAACACTGATTTCCCACAGTGACCATGTTATTCTGCACCAGAACTGTGAAAACACATTTCGGTCAGGATGTGAAAAATGACAGATGTACTGTTTATAAGGAGGTGTGAAAAAATGGCACTGTTGGAAATGTGGTGTGACGATATTACAAATCTGTGAAGTTACAAGGGTGCGTGGAAAGTGCACAACGCACACTTGTAACACAGTCCATTGATAGGCTATCATCACCAAATTTTCAACATAGCCATTTTAGGACCTCTGCTCATGAACAGTACCATTGTCATTTTCTTAATCTGTCCAGAACAGTGATTTCTCACAACGACCGCTCTATTCTGCGCCGGAAGTGCAAAAACACATTTTGGCCAGGATGGGGAAAAATGGCAGCTGTACTGTTCATAAGAAGGTCTGGGAAAATGGCAATGTTACAAATCTGGAGTGAAAATATTCGAAATTCGCGGAGTTACGAGTGTGCATGCCAACTGCGCAATGCACGCTTGTAACACAGTCATTTTATGGAGTATCATTACTAAATTTTCAACATAGGCATTTTAGGACCTCTACTCATGAACAGTGTCACTGTCATTTTGTTAATCTGTCCTGAACACTGATTTCCCACAGCGACCACGCTATTCTGTGCCGGAAGTGCGAAAACACATTTCGGCCAGGATGTGAACAATGACAGCTGTACTGCTCACAAGGAGGTGTGATAAAATGCCAGTGTTGAAAATCTGGCATGAAAATATTGTACATTCGCGAAGTATGGCGTCACGTATAACTCATAGCGCGCGCTCTTGAAACAGCCATTTTTTGGAATTTTTCCACCAGATTTGCAATATAGGCTTTTTGAGAGCCCACCTCATGAACACTGGTACTGTCGTTTCGTTAATCGGCCCCAAAGGGTGATTCTGCACAGTGACCGCGAAACCACCTTTCAGGGCCAATTAACGCCATGACAGTTCAAGAATTCATGAAGAGGGGTCCCAAAAACCCCATGTTGAAAATTTGGTGAAAAAATTCCCCAAAATGCCCGAGATATGCACTAAAGTTGAAAAAACCCTATTCATTACATTATACAGCTTACCAGCATTTCCTCAGTTCGCGGTCGGTTTTGAAGAGTGCAGACGTGTTCCCGGTCCAGCGAAAATCGTCGCGCCATACTCCAGAGGTAAGTATGGGGTGATGGGGGTGTGGGGAGGTTGGGTGCGCAGTGGGTGGGTGCGGGTTGTGGGGGGGGTGCGGAGAGACTACGAGGGACCGTTTCCTTTCTTTCAGGTACAAGAAAAACGTCGGGACGCTCCACATTTCGAGGGCATGGGCACCCTGGGGTGGGCTCCCAATGTGCCACCAGAGTCTGGGGGAGACAGCTGTAGCTTGACGGGAATTGGACACCCCCATCGCAAACAACAAAGGAAGTTATTTCTGCCAGCAGGATTGGACACCCCTGGCCGGGCAACAACAAAAGGGTGGGAAATTCTTTCTGCTGACGGGATTGGGCACCCCATCGGGCAAACAACAAAGGGGGATTATTTCGCCTATTGGGGACTGGGCACCCTGTTGGCAAACAACAAAGGGGTGGATTCCTTTCTGTCAACGGGGAGTGGGCTCTCCCGTCGGCAAATAAACATTGAGGGGGGTACATATTGTTTGTGAATATGGCGGTAAGCTAGTTTAGTTACATGTTCTGTATCAATGTGCATGCTATGAAATATCAGGAAAATAATCTATTGTATTTACCTCTTGTTATGTAATACTGTTCCATGTACTTCCTCAATTAAAAAAAAAATAAAAAAAATAAAATAAAAAGTAACTTAGTGTGTGAATGGAACAAAATCCTCATTTTACCTCCCATATTTATGCCACGCTGTTGTTGTTGCACAGGTCAGGAAGCGTAGGAAAACCAGGAACAGTTGTAGAAATTCGCAAGTAACGATTTATTATCAGTAACAGTAAAATAAAAAAAATTAAAATTGTTCAGTATAACTCTTTACAAGGGCAATACAAACAGAGAAAACAAAGCCCTTCATCTGAGGGTATCTCTACTTCCAAGTTTCAGTCTCTCAGTCTCTCCTCAGCAAAAGCATTGCTGCTCTTATTTCTGCATCCTGAGCTAGTTAAGAGACCAGAACTTTGTAAGTTTCTATCCTTGCAGATGCCACAAAACAGAGCATGATGTCCCTGAACTAATATCCTGTTGATAACTTTGCAAAAGAGCTTGAGCTGCATGCTCAAGGTTAACCCCTTGCTTTCCAAATAGCTTTTTGCAATCATTTCAACAGTATAAATACAAACAGTTTCAGACAAAGGATCCCAGTTTCGCACACAGTTTCACACAAAGATTCACATGTATTTTTATAATCGCAGATACGCAAGGAGGCAGAAAAGACAGAAGCAGCAAGTGAAGACAGAGAGATAGCAAGAGGTGGAGAATTGCGAACCATCAGAGTAATAAGTGCCTAGGACTCACAAGAACATTTGTTTGTGTAACCAGCTAGACAAGAGATAGAAGAGACAGAAAAGGAGAGGATAGAACAGATCCCTGCATTTAACTCTTTCTGCATAACAAATGGAACAGGGCCTTATTCGGCCCTGGCACACATGCATGTAAAACTGTGCCCTAAGTTTGGTGCTCAGTAGAGCAAAAAGTCCTGCCTTCCAGATGGTGGCCTCATCCTCAGAAAGATTATGCTGGTGCTTGGCGTGTTTGTGACTGTAGAGTGCTGATATCAAGTCCAGTTTTACTAGACAGGACCTTCTTTTCCACTCGTCATTTTGTCCTACGTGCACAACCATTTATTGACAACTGCTTTCATTATGCTAACCTCTTTCTCCCTTTCATTGTGCCCTCCTTAGAGGCCTGTTGCTGCTCTAACCACTATTCCTTCTAGATGAATTACTGGGCTGCCACTTTTCCCTCTGATCTCCCCTCTTTCCCTACCCCCCATCCTATTCAATACTCCCTCCATTCATCTGATGTTCATTCTTTCTGCATGACTTGCTACAAATCTGCAACTGGACAGTCTACCTACCATCTTCCAACTTCCAGCTCTTTCCAGTCGTGAAGGTAACCTCCCTCTCCCTATCTGACTTTCCTCCTCACTCCGCTTTTTAAAACTGCTATTGCTGGCACACTTCTTAAACCAAGCACGTGAAGCAGGCCCGAGCCCCCACCACCTGGACCCCATCCCCTTTTCCTCGCTCCACATCCTGCCCCACCTTGTTGCACTGCACTGTCCTATTACACCTTTGTATTGACTCTCTCAATTACTTTTTTAACTTTTCTAAATTGATATTGTTCTATTACTGTTTTTTGTGTAAGTGCCATGTGTTTGGCACTTTATTGCTAGAACTTTCTGTTTGTAACACTTCCTCCTGGTTACACCTGGAGATGAGTATTGGCCCAGGGTGCCCTTGCCAGTCAACAAATTTCAGTACACTAGAATAAGTATGTTTATTTTGTTACAGAGAAAAGTTAAACTCTTCTAAGGATTTGCAAAAGTACTTCACCTTTTCTGTAACTGCTTTATGTTTTTATTTATCAATAGGTGGGAGTTGTAGCAACATGATATAGTGATACGAACATACGAAATTTGCCAGCAGATAAAGGCCTAGGGGTCTATCAAGCCTGCTTGAATGTGCAGCTAGCACCCCTTATTCTGCAGCTGCCCCTCCCTTTCACCCTTCCCCTTCATTAACCCTCCCCCTTGTCCTGTCCCATCCTCGTTTGAAGCAGTCCACTGTTCTACTGCATACCACTTCAGAAGGTAACATTCCACCCAGCCACCACCTTCCCTGTAAAAAAGTGTCACCTCATCTCCCTCCTGAACCTTCCTCGCTCCAGTCTCATATCATGGCCCCTGGTGTCCCTCCCCTCCCTTACTTTGAACAGCCCCTCTGTACTTGTCTTGAATATTCCTTTCATGTATTTAAAGGTTTCAATCATGTCACCCCGTCTCTGCTCTCCTCCAGTGAGTACATGTTCAACTCCTTCAACCTCCTCTCATATGATAAGTCCCCCAGCCCCTTGATCATCTTTGTCGCTCTGCGCTGCACCCCCTCCAGTAACTTAATGTCCCTCTTCAGATATGGACACCAGTACTGCACCCAGTACTCCAGGTGTGTTCTAACTAATGACCTATACAGTGGCAGAATCACCTCCTCCCTCCTCGAGGATATACCCCTTGCAATACAACCAAGCATTTTGTTGGCCTTTGCAGCTGCCTTCCTACATTGTGCTGAGTTTGTTCATTGACCCCTGTAATGAGCACACCCAGATCCTTCTCCTCCTCTGTCTGGGCTAGCTGCACTCCCCCTAGCTGGTAACTCCTCCTTGGGTTCTTCATCCCAAAATGCAGCACCTTGCACTTTTTGGCATTAAAGCCCAGTTGCCAGGTGTCTGACCAGGTTTCAAGCTTTGCCAGATCATCCTGCAACCCCTGCCATCCCCCTAGGTCATCCACCACTGCGTCTACCTTGGTATCATCAGCAAACAGACTGATCTTGCTCTTGATGTCCCATGATATGTCTGCAATGAATATTCCAAACAACACTGGTCCCAACACCGAGCCCTGTGGAACACCACTCGTCACTAACCTTGGGTGTGAGAGCTCTCCACCCACCACCACCCTCTGTCGCCTTCCCTGCAGCCAGTTTCCTACCCATCTCACCAGCTTTGCACCCGCCCCTGTGCCTACTAACTTCCTTCCCAGCCTTCCATGTGGCACTGAGTCGAATGCCTTACTGAAGTCCAGATAAAGGACATCCACTGAATGGCCCCTGTCCAGTTGCCTAGTTACCCAGTCATAGAACTCGACCAGGTTGGTTTGGCAGTATCTGCCACGTATGAAGCCATGCTGTCTGCTGTCCTGTAGTCCTTTGGCCTCTAGAAGGGCCACCAGCCTCTCCTTCAGGATAGTCTCCATTAGCTTACCCACAATGGATGTGAGGCTCACTGGTCTGTAGTTTCCAGGTTCATCCTTGGGCACTCTTGTGGAGGGGCACCACATGAGCCATCCTCCAGTCCTGAGGTACACACCTGAATGTAGTGAGGCATTAAATAGGTTCGCCAAAGGTCCTGCAGGACCTCCCAGCTCCTTCAGTACCCTGGGGTGGATGCCATCTGGGCCTGGCGCCTTGTCCACCCTCAGTGCCTTCAAACCCTCTCGAACTCTGCTCTCCATGATTTCCCCATCTGTCACCACTTCCCACCCTGCTTCTGCCATTTCTCCCACCTTGGGTGTCACCCCCCTCTTCTCTTTAGTAAATACTGAGCAGAAGTACTCATTTAGTGCTTCCGCCTTATCGCACCCTGCTTCCACCCAACCCCCCTCCTTCCTGATCCTTACTATGTGGTCCTTACAGCTCCTTTTCTCCCTGATGTACTTAAAGAAGTCCTTCTCCCCCTTCTTAATGCCTTGTGCCAGCCTGAGTTCCGTAGATGCTTTGGCTCCCCTTACTGCCCTTGTCACCTCCTTCGATTCTGTCAAGTACTCCTCCCTGTCCTCCCCTCCCTGTTTTCTTGTACTTCCTAAAGGCAGCTCTTTCCTTCTTACCTTTTCCATGACCTCCTTGCTCAACCAGATCGGTTTCTTAGCCCTAACCTTCTTGCTCTGGGCTTTGCAGCAGGTTTTGGTTGCCTCCACTATCCCCAGCTTTATGAGCTCCCACCTCTGGTTAGTGTCCATACTAGATTGAATTCTGGCTAGGTACCCTTTTACCACTTCCCCCATTCCCAAAGTCAGCCCTCCTGAAGTCCAGCACTATTGTGCCAGATTCCACTCCTTCCTTGCCCATATCCAATGTGAGCCATACTGAGTGGTGGTCACTCCCTGACAGCAGTTCCTCCACTATAAGTTCTCTCACAAATTCCCCATTTGCCAGCACAAGGTCAAGGGTATTCCCTAACCTGGTTGGTTCACTGACCATTTGCAGGAGGAAGCTGTCCTGGAAGGCATCCAGCAGTACCTGCTCCTTCTGTTCCTGGTTGTTGGGGTGCTCCAGTCCACTCCTGGCATGTTGAAGTCCCCATAATCACCACACTACCCTTTTCGCAGGTCCTCCTGATCTGTCCCAAGTTCCCTGTCTAACTCCTCCGTCTGAGATGGTGGCCTGTACACCACTCCCATTCTAAGAATCCTATTCTTGAATCCTGGATTTGCATCCAAAGTGACTCAGTACTACCCTCCTCCCTTCCTCCCTACACACTTCAGTCCTTCCATATATAGTGCCACCCCTCCTTTCCCAATCACCCTGTCCCTACGAAATAACCTGTACCCTGGTACAGACAGGTCCCAGTCATTGTATTGGGTGGCCCATGTTTCCATGATGGCTGCAATGTCCACCTCTCCCTCTGCCATGAGAACCTGTAACTCTGCAGTTTTCCTCCCAAGGCTCCTAGCATTAAGGGTAACCACCTTCCACCCTTCCCTCCCATCCTGCCCTCCTTTCCTAGCATCACCAACAGTACTTGCCATTTGTCCTTTGTCACTGTTATGGGGGTAGCTCATATGATTTCCCAACCTGTGGTCTCTGCATATCTCTTCCCCAACTGCCACCCCCACTCCTAGTTTAAATTCCCAACTTCCTCATGTACCTCCATCCTCTATTTCAACACTTTATTTCCCTCCTCACTCAAGTGTAGTCTGTCCTGGCATAGAGACTACTGTCCTCCCAGGTCCCTCCCCACCCCACCCCCAACAGCCCATATCCTTTAGCACAACACCAGGTTCTTAACCATCCGTTAAATTCCTCTATTCTCAGCTTCCTTGTTGTGCTTGCCTTTGGCACGGGAAGTATCTCTGAAAAATTTACTGATCTTCCTGCTCCCTCACATAATTGTGCTAGTTCCTCAAACCTCCTCTGGACTGTATCTACTGTCTTGTCAGCCAGGTCGTTTGTCCCAAGATGTATAATTAAATGAGGCTTGTCCCTACCCCTGCTAGCATATTTCAGAACAGACTGTCCCACCCTTTCCGCTGTCATTCCTGGCATGGCCTCCACCCAAATGCGACTATGCCGCCTCCCCTTGCTACCCCACCTGACTCCTCTTAGTATTGAGTCCCATGAGCACTAAGATTCCACCCTCTTACTCCCTGCTTGCTTCCATTCATCTCCTCTCTCATTTCCAGCTCCTCTTTTCCTTCCTGCACATTATTCCCCTTTTATCCCTGTTGCAATTCTCAGCAGAACTTCCCCCGCTCCAGTTTGGTCCAGGCATTTATCAGTTACTCCTCTAATTTCATCATTTCCCTCCTCCACCTTCTTCCTCTCTAGCAGTGCACAACTATTTTCTGAAGGCCCTTCACAAATGCCGCACTCCTCTCTCTTCATAGTAACCTGTTCTCTCCTTTTCCACCCATGACTTTTGCCACTTCTTTGCCTCCCTCACAAGTCCCCATCTCCTCCTTCCATTTGTCTTTTGTCTCCTGACCTGGTTTCCCCGGCAATTGTTCTTCCTGGCCTGGGCCCCGTTGTCTCTGCTTCCCTTCTTCTGACCCTCTCCTCACCACTGTTGGCTTAAATCGCCCTCCCTCATCTCCCCTTCTTCCTCCCTCCAGTATTGGGCTAAACCCACCCCCAATCTGCCTTGCCTGCAGACCCTCAATCTCCTTTCTAAGTTTTTCTATTTGATTGCACACTAAACATCCTCCCACACTCCAGGCAATTTTTAGAAAGATTGGTGCACTGCAGTTGTTGCAGCCTACCACCCTACCGATTGCTGTCGTTGCCCACCAGCAACCCCCCACCCTTCCAGATGGATACCAAACACTCCCCCAAGTCTCCCCTCTCCCTCCTCTATCAGTGCAAAACATTTTCTTTATTTCCCTTACCTCCTTTGTTGGACACGTTTAGATATATTGAGCAACTGCTTTTTATATTCTTATCCTTCCTATCCACACTCAAAAACAGGCTTTAAGTAGCCATTGCACAACCTTCTTCAAACTCCTACTCCTCCTTTCCCCAATGCAAATTCAATGTGAAGAAGTAATAATGAAAACTCCTAGATTTGCATTTACTTCCCTTCCACTGAGAGAGCAGTCACCTCTTCACTTGCTGCTGTTCCTTTCCTGGTATGCCCCTCCTACTTAATACCCCTTACTATACCCAGTGTTTAGCTCCTAAACTGAAACCAAACAGCAGCAGCTCTGTGATGTAATCTCAAGGTCAGAGCAGCAGTCCACTCTCTGTAAAGAGAATCCTAAATTGAAACCAAACAGCAGCAGCTCTGTGATGTAATCCCAAGGTTAGAGCAGCAGTCCACTCTCTGTAAAGAGAATGCTAAATTGAAACCAAACAGGAGCAGCTATGTGATATAATCCCAAGGTTAGAGCAGCAGCCCCACTCTTTGTAAAGAGAATCCTAAATTGAAACCAAACAGCAGTGGCTCTGTGATGTAATCCCAAGGTTAGAGCAGCAGCCCCACTCTCTGTAAAGAGAATCCTAAATTGAAACCAAACAGCAGCAGCTCTGTGATGTAATCCCAAGGTTAGAGCAGCAGCCCCACTCTCTGTAAAGAGAATCCTAAATTGAAACCAAACAGCAGCAGCTCTGTGATGTAATTCCAAGGTCAGAGCAGCAGGCCACTCTCTGTAAAGAGAATCCTAAATTGAAACCAAACAGCAGCAGCTCTGTGATGTAATCCCAAGGTCAGAGCAGCAGGCCACTCTCTGTAAAGAGAATCCTAAATTGAAACCAAACAGCAGCAGCTCTGTGATGTAATCCCAAGGTTAGAGCAGCAGTCCACTCTCTGTAAAGAGAATCCTAAATTGAACATATATATGTTGCTGGCTCCAGGCTTTTATATATTTAATTTTTAAGCAAAGTCCCTAGCCAGGCTACTGGTACAGTGGTAGAGCTGCAACTTGTGATGCCAGTGATTGGTGTTTGGCAGTGGAACCTGGTTGTCCAGACCAGCTTTTACCATCTAAGGTATATCACCAGGATCAAACACCTGGTTCCGCCCCATGGACCTCCCCTCCTTGGTACATGCTTTCATGATGTCAAGGCTTGACTACTGTAATGTGCTATACCTAGGGGTCTCTGGTGGTACCCTCCACTGACTGCAGCTGATGCAGAATGCAGCTGCCAGGTTGTTGACAGGGCAGCCAAAATGCTGCCACATTACCCTGGCACTGTGTGAACTGCACTGGCTGCCTGTTTGGTGGAGGGTTCTCTCTAAGGTGGGCTTGCTCACCTTTAATGCCCTACAAGGACTGATCCCTGGCTACCTGTCTGACCTTCTGACACCTGCTACCTCGGTCCGTTCCCTCCGGTTTCCCTCTAGGGGCCTCCTTGCAATTTCCAAGATGCGGTTAAAAACTGCTGGTGACAGAGCCTTTAGTGTCGCCAGCCCTGTCCTGTGGAATTCGCTTTCTCCATCAGTAAGGGAGGCCCCTTCAGTTGAGGTATTTAAAGCCCACCTCAAGACCTTTTTATTTAGCCAGGCATTCCTAGACACTGTTTTCTAGAGCTTATTTCTTAGATATTCTGAAAGAATTGCCCCATTTATCTGTTGCTTGGTCAGGCCTCCCGTTTTGGGTGGTCTGTTTTTAAATATGTTTAATAGATCTGTTTTGTATTTTATTATTGTATTTCAACTGTTCTTTGATGTATTTTGATTGTACGGTGCCTAGAGCCTCTGGGATTGGGTGCCTGAAAAATAAAATATGCCTTGCCTTGCCTGGGGTCGTCTGGGGGGGGATTGAGAGTCCCAGAGGATGCTCTCCCCTTTTGGTTAGGGAGGCTGTGTGATGCCACCGCTGCAGCAGCAGCAGCTGGGTGACCACAGATGATACTACAATCAGGGCTTACCATTGGGGAGGTAAGTTGCTGGCCAGTGCCACCTAGCCAAGCACTCTGTGCATGGGCATGCACGTGGCATCAATAGTGCCAGAAACCTGGAGGGGGGGAGAAAACAGGAAAAATGCCAGCTGTGTGCAGATGATGGACACTGGTGAATCTGGGGCCCTGCTGCTCCACTGACCACTTGCCTGATGCACAACACTATCAGGGATACATCCCCATCCCAACCTCACCTGGGGATGAGTCAGAGCTTCACTGAGGCAGGAGAATGCAATGGACAGATGTGGGGGTAAGTGACTTGTTTAGGGGCTCCAGAGGGAAGCAGGCATTGGTAGTCAAGAGATTAAGGGAACAGATTTAAAAAAAAACATGTTCCTAGCTCTAACAGTTCCAATGTTAGCCCAGTTAAAAAAAGAAAAGTCTAACTTTTGAACTGTTAGGGCTAGAAATGTATTTTTTTCCAAATAAAATTTTGGAGTCAGTTTTATATGACTAGATTACATTGCTACAGTATCTATGTGCCAATACATGTCAATACATTCAGAATAATGTACGGGCAGCAGTGCATTATGATTTTTTTTAAAACGAGATCTGTTATGCAACATAAAACATGACAGTGAAGATTGAGTGGAAATGTCATGCATTTCAAAGAAAAGAGCTGTCTGTATTAGGGGGTGGATCTTTGCTTTGATTTGCATGATGCCCCACAGCAAGCAGCTGATTGGTGTCATGATCAGCCTGTGCCTTGTCTCTCTCCCCAATAATGCAACTGACTGCAGCCATTTAAACAATCCCACCCTCTGCCAAGTATCCTTACCACCTCCACATCACTTCCTGTGCCCCTTTTAAACAATCCCACCATCTGCCAAGTATCCCTCCTACCTCCCCATTTGCCTCCTGTGCCCATGTCTTGCCCCTTTAAAAAAGATACCGCCCACTGCCAAGTATCCCTCTCTCCTCCCCATTACTTCTTGGTCCCTGAACCCAATGTGATGATATGTGTTGTACTAATTAGCTCATGAATATTTATTGTACTAATGAATATGTGTTGTACTGATTAGCTCTAGATTTCAACTCTTAGTATAAATATTGTTGGTGGGCTGAGACCCTCCATATTCAAAGGGTCTGCAGTAATGTAATGTTCTGTCTGCTTGTTAGTAAACCTTTAGAAACTTCAGTGTTTGCCTTAGTGTTTCATTACATGGTATCAAAAGATACAGCAGCTGTCACCTCCACCCATTTTGGATTTCACTGGCAATCTTGTTGAAAATTGATGCCGCTTCAAGCAACAAGTGAAAATTTATTTTGCAACCTCAGGATTCTGGAAAAGTCTCCATGGATTCAAGCCATAACCTTTCTGCATATTGTGGGCCCCGTGGCCCTGGAGGTTTACGATACAGTTGAAGGGGCCAAGGATGAAGATAAAATGTATCTTCCTCAGATTTTGCAACAGTCTGAGAACTACTGCAGTTCATGGAGAAACGGCACCTATGAGTGGCATCTGTTCAACACGTGCAGCCAACAGCAGGTGAAACCTTTGACGTTTATCTTACTGAATTATGATTGTGTGCTAAGTCATGCGAGTTTGGTAATCTGACTGACACACTGATCAGAGATAGAGTTGTTTGTGGTATTTTGGATGACCGAGTGAGGTGCTGACTGCTCTACGAGATCGACTTGTCTTTGGCCAAATCTATTGATATTTGCAGGGCTGCCGAGTTAGGTGAAAGGCAAATCAAAACCATAACAGAGCCCCATGGTCCAGATGCTACAGTGCATTTAGCAACTTTTAAAAACAGAGAGAGAGAGACAGACTGTGCAGAAAATGAAAGAGACTGCCAGCTATAGAGCCCATATTGCATGCATATAGTAAATGTGGGAGACAGCATGGACCAAACAGATACCCTGCTTCTGGACAGAGATGTCAAAAATGCAACAGACAGAATCACTTTAGAATGTACACAGCAAGGCAAGGTGCAAAGGTGCATGCAGTCGAGGAAAAGAGAGTAGAAGTGAAAGTGAGAATGCTTTTGTTGTGGAAATGCTGACTGACACAGCTGTAGACAAAGACTGGAAGGTGCACTTAACCATTAATGGGAAAATTGTAACTTTCAAACTGGACACTAGAGCTCAGTGTAATGCTATGCCTGTGAGCATGTATCGAACTGTATCTAGAGAGCCTATTCAAAGGTTGAAAGCATGATTGGTTTCCTACTCTGGCCGTCATGTGAATGTGCGAGGGAAAATTGTACTAGCCATGGGATTCAAAAATCAGTATCATGTGGTTGCGTTTCAAGTTGTTGCTGCTGACGTAACACCCATGCTGGGACTGCCTACCTGTAGTGAGATGAAACTTGTCAAGAAATTATTCTCATTTAAAGCAGAGACTGAAGCAACTGATGAGATATGGTCTAAGTTTTCTAATGTTTTTTAGTAGTTGGAGTGTCTCGAGGGTGAACACCAAAGATAGACAAGTCTGTTAGCCCAGTGATCCACCCACCCAGGAAAATACCATTTGCTTTAAAAGACAAGGTTAAGGCACAGCTGGATAATATGCAGAAGCTGGGTGTTACTGAAAAAGTAGAAAGACCCACAAGCTGGGTTAATTCAATGGTGGTAACAGAGAAGCCTGGTAAAGTAAGAATATGCATTGACCCCAGAGATTTGAACAAGGCCATAAAGCGAGAGCACTGTCCAATGAAAATGGTCAAGGAAGTAGCTGCAAGGCTAGCAGGTGCCAACATTTTCTTAGTGTGTGATGCGCGTCATGCGTTTTGGCAAGTGAAACTGGATGAGCCTAGTTTGGAGTTAATGGCATTTAACATGCCATTTGGGCATTATAAATTTAAGAGAATGCCATTTGGAATGTGCTCTGCCACTGAGGAGTTTCAAGGGAAAATATCTCAAATATTTGAAGCCATAGAAGGTGTAGAAACCTACATGGATGATATATTAATTTGGGGTCAGATTTGCAATATCATAAAGAGAGACTGAAAAAAGTGCTGCAGAGAGCATGAGAGTGCCACATTGCATTAAATCTTAAGAAATCAAAGATTGGACTGAAAGAAGTTCCATATATTGGACACAGACTGACCCAAAGTGGGCTAGTTGTAGACCTAGAGAAAATTAAAGCTGTGGTGGACATGCCACCTCCCCAGAATGTCATGGAGCTACAAAGGATTATGGGAATGGCTAACTACCTAGCCAAATTCATTCCTAATGTGTCCACTTTGAATAAACCATTAAGGGATTGCTGGAAAAAGACACAGCCTGGCATTGGGACCCCAGACATCAAAAGTTTTTTTTATGAATTAAGGAGAATTATTATGCACCCCCCAGTGTTGGTTTTCTAAAATTTGCATCAGCTAGTGGTCTTGTCTGTTGACGCCTCTTCTGAAGAACTGGGAGCATGCATATTGCAAGCCAACAAACTAGTGTCCTTTGCTTCAAGATGCCTGACCAGTCCTGATGAAAAATGATGCACAAATAGAAAAAAAAATGCTGGCTATTGTGTACAAGTGTAGTAAATTCCTCCAATACACTATGGCAGACAGAAAGTGCTCGTAGAGATGAACCACAAACCCCTTGAAAACCTGTTTAAGAAACCCTGCATATGGCTCTTCCTCGTATACAGAGAATGATACTCAAGTTGCAGAAATATGATTTACAAGTCATGTATGAAGCAAGAAAGGAACTTCACATCGCTGATGCCTTTAGTAGGGCTGTACAAAAAGGGACCTCACCCAAGACTGGTATTGATGAATATGAGGTGCATACCATTGAGAACATTCCCATCAGTGACGAGCAACTGAAACAGTTTCAACAAGAAGCAGCATGAGACTTGGAACTGCAAAGGTTAAAAGAGACAGTGTTGCAGGGATGGCCCTCAGAATGCTCTCAGGTGGACACTATCAATAGACCATATTGGCTCTTTCGAGAAGAGATTACAACTGAGAGTGGGCTACTCCTTAAAGGTGAGAGACTGATTGTGCTTGGCCCACTGCAGAAAGAAATGCTTACAAAAATTCATGGCAGCCACTTGGGTATGGAGAAGTGTCAGAGACGTGCCAGAGATGTTTTGTTCTGGCCCAGGATGAATAGTCAGATCAGTGACCTGTTTGCCAATTGTGGCATATGTGCCACTCACAGGAAAGCTCAGCCCAGAGAACCACTGCACCCTCACGAAATACCGGAGAGGCCTTCACAAAAGGTGGGAGCAGATTTATTAGACTTTAATAGAGTAACACATTTGCTGATGGTGGACTATTATTCTAAGTTTATTGAGATGTCCCGATTACAAAACACTACAAGTGAGACTGTGATTAATCTCATAAAATCTCAATTTGTGTGGCATGGCATACCAGAGATTCTCATTATGGACAATGGGCACCAATTCATTAGTGCTGATTTTCAGTCCTTTGTGAAAGCATGTGAGTTTAAACACCTCACCTCTTCACCCAGGTTCCCCCAGAACAATGGTATGTTTGAGACAGCAGAGCAAACAGTTAAGAATTTACTAAAAACAGTTATGAAATGTAATAGAGACACATATCTGGCCCTGCTTGATTTGAGGAACACACCTTTTGAAGGTGTAGGGTCCCCAGCACAGCTACTCATGGACTGTTGCATCAGAACTTTGTCACCTGCAACATATGGGTTGTTGAAGCCAAAAATCCCAGATTCAGATGTCCGTGCCACACTTCAGACTGCTCAGCAAAAGAAACAATATTATTATAACAGGACAACGCATACATTGCCTCACTTGAGCCCGGGACACCAACTGCATATGCGAACAGACCAACAAAAATAGACCCCTACAGTTGTTGTTGAGCCTGCACAGAACCCCACCCATTCCTACATTGTCTCAGTCAATGGGAAACAGTATAGGCACAATCACCACTATCTCATGGGCTTACAGGCCGTGCAGTGTACCTCACGTAAGACACAGACCTCTCCCTGTGGAGGGAGAAAGGAAGAAGTGGACAAGGATTTGGAGCAGGATTTTGAAACAGAGGGAGTGGCTGGAGAAAATGCAGCAGCAATGGCAGTGCAGGCAGCTCAAGACCCCAGTGAGGACCCGCTGCTAGTGACATGGACAGAGATGGCAGCTGTCCCAATGGACCTGCGTAGCCAACCAGAAAGCTCTGCCCGATTTAGCAGGATTATTGGATGGTTGATACAAAAGCCTGCATGTCGCAGACTTAAATAGTTTTGACAAGTTACCAAATTTACTTGTTAAAGGGTTTTTCTTAAGGGGGGAGATGTGATGATATGTGTTGTACTAATTAGCTCATGTATATTAATGATGCATGCCCTGCATACTGTATGTCTCTCGATTTGAACTCTTAGTAGAAATATTTGTTGGTGGGCTGAAAACTGTCAGAATCAAACAGTCTGCAGTAGTATAATGTTCTGTCTGCTTGTTAGTAAAGCTTTAGAAACTTTGGTGCTTGCATCAGCGTTTCATTACACCCGGCACTGGGGTGCCCAGTCTACAGCGTTTGTACTTTACATAAAGAATACTGTTCCTCAATATCTTTTTTAATTTTTTAACACCCTGTAAAAAAGAAAACAGTCCATCAATGTCTGTTGCTGCCGCTGCCGCTGTCACCATTACCCTCCCTCCACTCGACTACGCCACTCAGCACCCACTGCCACACCTCCCACATCCCTTACTTACATATCAGGGGTCCAGCACCTCCCCACCACTTCCTGTGCCCCTTTTAAACAATCCCACCCTCTGTCAAGTATCCCTCCCACCTCCCCGTTTGCTTCCTGAGCCTATACCGTGCCTCTTTAAAAAATATTCCACCCTCTCCCAAGTATCCTTGCCACTTCCCCGTTTGTTTCCTGTGCCCATGCCATGCCTCTTTAAAAAAGATTCCACCCTCTGCCAAGTATCCCTCCCACCTTCCATTGCTTTCTGCACCCTGTAAATATGAAGCTGACAATGGGATGCCCAGTCCTCAGTGTAGGTATCTGAAATAAAGAAAAACATTGCTCAATGTCTTTTAAAATGGTCCATTGAAGTCTGTAGCTGCCATTGCCCCCTGCCGCCATTGGCCTCCCTTCACTCGACTCCCCCGCTCAGCAGTGCACCCACTACCACACATCCCCACCCCTTGCTTACATATCGGGGGTCCAACTCCCTAATCCTTTCTGAACCAGTGATACATTTTCACTCTTCAACACCAGACCGAGAACTGAGGAAATCAGGTAAGCTGTGTTTAATGTATTGCAGTGCATTTTGAACTTGTATGCATAACTTGGTCATCTTTAAATATTTTTTCCCAAAACTTTCAACATGGCCTTTTTGGGACAAGGCAGGTGAAATAGTTCAAATCCTGCTCGAATGGTGATTTTGCAGTCACTCCGTGAAATCATCTTTCAGGCAGGATTTGACATTTTTCACCTACTGGGTTCATGAATGTAGTCATAAGAAGACTATGTTGAACATTTTGGGTCCAAATATAAGCAAAAAACAAAGTTATGAAGGTGCATTGTAATTTTCAATATTTACCCCAATTTCAACATAGCCATTTTTTGCACACCACCACATAACCGTAACAGATGTTGTTTTTCAAATCCTAGTCAAACTGTCTTGTCACACTTGTGGCACAAAATAAATGTCACCTGTCATGTTCAGAAGGAAGGGTTGTAAAAAGACTATGTTGAAATTTTGGGGGTCAAGATGTCACAAAACAATAAAATTATGAAGAAACATTGACTTTTTTTAATGTTTACTCATAATATTGTGATGTGTGCAGATTTTGGCCACCAATTTTCAACAGAGCCCTCTTGTTACTGCACCTCATGAACAGACAGGTGTCATCTTTCAAATCTCCAAAACATGTTTTCTCATTTGCTCTGCAAAGTCACATTTTGAATGGGATTTAAAAAAAATTCCACCTGCTGTGATCATAAGGTGGGGCCATAAAAAGACAGTACTGAATATCTGGGGTAAAAATGTCAAAAAATAACAAAGTTATGAGGAAACATATAATGTTTTCAACGTTTAATCATAAACTGTTATTTATGAAGACTTTGGCCCCAAATGTGCACATAGTCCTTTTGTTACCCTACCTGATGAACATAACAGGTATCATTTTTCAAATCCCCTTTGGAACATGTTTTCACAGTCCCTATGTGAAACCACTTTTTCGACAGGATTTAAAAAAATCCACCTGTCTTAATCATAACACGGGGTCATACATAAACTGTGTTAAAGATCTGAGGTCAAAACATGGAAAAACAAATAAGTTATAAAGAAACATTGAATTGTTCCAACATTTATTTATAACTTTAATTTTGAATAGTGTGGCCCCTAATGTTCAACATATCCCTTGTGTTAACCCACCTCACAAACATGACAGGTGTCATTTTTCAAATCTCCTCTGAAACATGTTTTTGCAGATACACTGTGAAATCACCTTTTAGATGGGATTTATAAAATTCCACCTGTCTTGATCATACTATAAACAGTGTGGCCACAGATGGTCGTGACCGGGACAGAGCAATTCTCTTGACTCGGGCTTCCTGACCCCGGCGGCATGGCCGCGACTCGAGACTTCAGTCGCACAGTCGCCCTCGAGATCCACTCTGACCAGATTTCCAGCCCTTGACTCATGCTTCCTGACCCCAGCAGCACAGCCACAGCTCAAGACTCCAGCCGCACAGCCACCCTCCATCAAGCCGCCCTCGAGATCCACTCTGACCGGATTTCCAGCCCTTGACTAGGCTTCCTGACCCCGGCAGCATGGCCGCGACTCGAGACTCCAGTCGCACAGCTGCCCTCGAGATCCACTTTAACTATTTATGTGAGGCTCGCCACAGCAATAGTGTCCCTGTGTGCACCAGCATCGGCCGGGGCCAGTTGATGTTGAAGTCGCCTAGGAGGATGGATTCGGTATCTGGTGGGAGTGACTTTACAAGGTCAAGAACTGCTATTAGACCAGTTCCCTGTTCTTTGGGAGGAATGTAGATGGTGGCAACAGTGAGGGTTTTGTTTTGGGCTCCGAGGAGGATTCTCACTGGCAGTATCTGAGCAGTTGTGGGTTGGAGTGAGGTAATGATGTGGTGCCCCTGTATGGAGTCCTTGACTCGGGCTTCCTGACCCCGGTGGCACGGCCGCGGCTCGAGACTTCAGCCACACAGCCGCCCTCCATCAAGCTGCCCTTGAGATCCACTCTGACCAGATTTCCAGCCCTTGACTCATGTTTCCTGACCCCAGCGGCATGGCCGTGACTCGAGACTCCAGTCGCACAGCCACCCTCCATCAAGCCGCCCTCGAGATCCACTCTGACCAGATTTCCAGCCCTTGACTCGGGCTTCCCGACCCCAGCGGCACAGCTGCAGCTCGAGACTCCAGCCGCACAGCCGCCCTCCATCAAGCCGCCCTCGAGACCACTCTGACCAGATTTCCAGCCCTTGACTTGGGCTTCCTGACCCCGGCAGCACAGCCACAGCTCAAGACTCCAGCCGCACAGCCGCCCTCCATCAAGCCGCCCTCAAGATCCACTCTGACTGAATTTCCAGCCCTTGACTCAGGCTTCCTGACCCCGGTGGCACGCCCATGGCTCGAGACTCCAGTCGCACAGCCACCCTCCATCAAGCCACCCTTGAGATGCACTCTGACTGGGTAAGATTTCCCTGAACTACCGGGACTGCTGAGAGCCACGCCATTGGCCCCGCGGTATCTGTACCGCACGCTGACTGGATGCTCTCTTGCCTCCTGCTTGGGGATTGGCTCTTGAGCCCGCTAAAACTTTGCTTTGCTTGGGGCTGCTGTGCCCATTCATTTCTATGGAAAATGGCCGAAATTTTACGCCCGCCCCCTCCACCCGACCTTAACTTTATAGGCCTTCCTCCACACCCCCTGGTAGCTCCACCTCCCACTCATGCTCCATTGGGTACCTGTTTGGGACGCCCCCACTTCTAGCCACCACCTCCCACTCCTAATCCTCTGTAACTGAGCTGCCTGGCCTTCCTGGCTGTATCTGCACTTCCCACTGATCCAGCTACTGCTCTTTGCCCCCTTCTCCTAGCCCTGCCAGCCTGTCTTAACTCCCTCCCTCTGCCTACCCCGAATCCTACCTTAATCATGCGCCTCCACTGCTCTCTACCCCCTATTCTTCTCCTCCTTGCCTGTCTTCTTCCCCTACTGCATGCCCCAAGAGCCTGCTTTCCCTCCCTTCCCCACAGCTTCCACATTGATACACCCTTCTTCCACCTAGGCATGCTGCACACTGGACACTGTCCCTTGCCCAGGGTCCATCCTGCCGCCATGAAACTGTTCTTTACCCACACTGGTCCTAGCCCTCCCCTCTGGTCCCCCCTGTCTACGCTTACCCTCACTCACCATCGTCGATGCTCGGCAATTCCCCGAGCTGCTAGCAGGTGAAAGCATTCCCTTAAAGAAATACACCACAGCTCCTTGAGGCTAGTTCTCCTCCTCCTATTGCTGTCAAGCAATGTGCACCCAAACCCTGGCCCAATCTGCTCTAAAGCCACTAACCAGAGCAAGCCTTTGGGTGCCCTCTCATTCATATCAATCAACATCTGCAGCCTCCTTCCTAAAATGGATGCCCCAGGGCTTCACCAGCCAACACTGCCCTGACATCCTGGCAGTTGTCGAAACCTGGCCTCATGCCATCAGTACCGACCAGGCAATCAGCCTTCCTGGCTACAACGTCTTTAGGCTAGATTGGCTCTCCAAAAGAGGTGGGGGCTGCGCTGTCTACCTAAAAGACTCCATACAGGGGCACCACATCATTACCTCACTCCGACCCACAACTGCTCAGATACTGCCAGTGAGAATCCTCCTCGGAGCCCAAAACAAAACCCTCACTGTTGCCACCATCTATATTCCTCCCAAAGAACAGGGAACTGGTCTAACAGCAGTTCTTGACCTTGTAAAGTCACTCCCACCGGATACTGAATCCATCCTCGTAGGCGACTTCAACATCAACTGGCCCGCGGCCGATGCTGGTGCACACAGGGACACCATTGCTGTGGCGAGCCTCACACAAATAGTTGACTCACCAACCAGGAAAAATTACAGGACCGGCACCAGCACCCTTTTGGACTGGATCCTTACCAGTCACCCATCACAGATCTCTAACACTGATGTCCTCTCTGACTCTCTCAGTGACCACTCCCCTGTTAGCTGCACTTGGTCAAATAAATTCATCAAACCACCACCAAAAACCTATCACTAGCAGGGTTCTACTCTGTGGTCACCTTCATGACTCAAATCCCACCTTCCCCATCAAGACTGGTCTTCTATCTTCAATGCAACCAATGTAAACACTGCCTTAGATCACTTCATAAACATCTTCACTGTGGCCTGTGACACATATGCTCCTATAAAAAAATGCAGGGTCAAATCACTCAGTAACCCTTGGCTCACAGGTGACCTCCTCAAGATGCTAAAAACAAGAGACCACCTATGGGAGCTGGCCAGAAACTCTGGAATGCAAAACAACATCCAAAACTACAAACGTGCCTGCAATGACTGCACCAAAACCATCTGGCAAACGAAGTCCACCTACTATAAGCATGCCCTCACAAACTCCTTGGGCAATGGTTGGGAATTCTGGAAGAACATAAAGGAAATCACCGGGAATCAGCCCAAAACCCCGCCATCGATACTCAACATCAACGGAACCACAACACTCAACCCAAAAATCATTGCGGATACCTCTAACAAAGCCTTTACCAACCTCAGTGCGGTCTTACCACAGGACTACTTCAAAGATGGTGAAGCCCCTTTGTCCACAATAAACACTACCCCCACCAGCTCCCCCTGCTTCTACTTGAAAGCAATCAAGGCTCACCAAGTACGCAAATATGTCACCAAAGCCATTGGTAAATCAAGATTCAGTAATGACTCCCTCAATTTCAAAATCCTGTCTCTCACACTTGAAGAAGTGCTTAGTCTGCTGACCAGAAACTTCAACCTCTCCCTCAGCCTTAGCCAGTTCCCAGACAGGTGGAAATCTGCCACTGTCACCCCAATCCATAAAAGTGGTGACAAAACTGCCCACGAAAACTACAGACCTATCTCCCTACTACCCCCACTCTCCAAGGCACTAGAACGCATCATCTCGGACCAGCTCACAGAATACCTGGATACACACAACATCCTGTGCAAGCAACAACATGGGTTCCGCAAAGGTCACAGCACCTCCACAGCCCTACTTGAATTCACCGGTGCTATCCATAACTCACTTGACTCTGGCGAACAGCTAGGCTCAATCTTCATCGACTTAACTAAAGCCTTCGATACCGTCAATCACCGCCTCCTGCTTGTCCAGCTTCAGAATACTGGGCTGTCAACTGACTCCAGTGGTTGGTCTAAGAGCTACCTAGAAGAACAGTCCCAAACAGTAAGAATCGCTGATACGCTCTCGGACCCTAGACCGGTCCTCTCGGGAGCTCCCCGGGCTCCATTCTGGGACCCCTCCTCTTCAGCCTATTCTTAAACTCACTACCGGACTGCTGCCCAGAACAAATAATTCTCTATGCTGACAATGCTGTGATCCTTGCCTCGGACCCCGACCCAATTCAATTACAAATTAAACTTCAGCGGCCCTTCTCCTCCATCGAATCCTGGTTCCTAAGTCATAAACTGCTTCTCAATCAGAAAAAAACAAGTCTATGGTCTTCTGCAGCCCCCACAATAAAAACAAACAACTCCACCTCTCCATTGCAACCTAACAAGGAGCCACCCTAGAGCAAACATAATCTTTCAAGTACCTCGGCATCACCCTTGATCCTCACCTCTCATACGCTGTCCTTATCAGCAATGTTGCAAAGTCTGCCAATGCGAGGTTAGGCATATAATTCCGACACAGGAAACACCTAACCCCAGAAGCACTGTCAGTAGACATCCAAAGCTCCATCGTCAGCATCATAGACTATGGACTTATCATATATGGGTCTGCAACTACCACTGCTCTCAAACGTATTGCGACCTCCCTGAATAAGACCTGTTGACTCATCACTGGCTCCCATCGCCGTACCCACACATGTGACCTTTATTCCCAGTCTGGATGGCTACAACTGGACAAACGCATAAAATACCAAACCTGCATCAAGGCCAAGAAAATTATAATGGGGCTTGCTCCAGCTGGTGTCTGTGCCCTCCTTACGCCTAGACATAGGAACGTCACTACAAGGAGATCCAATTCTCATCCACTGCATATCCCACGATGTCGCACAACCCAAGGACAAAGATCATTCACCTATTTGGCAACCAGCTGGCTCAACTCTCTTGGCAGCGATATAGCGACTGCTCCTACACTCGGCCTCTTCAAGTCCAAGCTGCGCTTCTCACTGCTCGCATCCTGCAATAGTCCATCCTAACATTACCACCATTCCAACTGCACATGCCACAGCACCCAGCACTTGCAATCAGTCTTTGCCCCCCTAGCACTTTACCTGTCAAATTCCCTCGACAAGGCCCCCTGGCTGCACTGTCACCCACCCTTGTTCACCTCCCCCCCATATCTCCCTTCCTCCCCGCCTCCACCCCACTGCTACTCTCCTTCCCCCTGCACCTCCTCCCCTCGATCTCCTACCCTCACTTCCCCCCACCCATCCCTCCCTCCTTCCCTTGTCTTGCCCATAGCTCAAGTCTTTGTACTGGTTATTACATGTCTGTAAGTCAAAAATGTATGTCTGTAACAAAAGTGATGAATGCTGCACACTCTGATGTGGAAACTTTGTAAAAGAGCCTCAGCTCAAAGGTATTGTAATCCTAGAATGAAATAAATAAAAATAAAATGACATGGCCTGAATCACAATGAGGAGCTGGAGCGAGCAGGAGCAGGAGCAGGAATGCCACCACATAATAAAGGTATCTTACTACCTCATGGAAGTGGAACAACTGAAAAAAAAATAACATACACTATATAAAACAGTGGATGATTGACCATCCGCAACTAAAGCCTTGTTTCCATCTCGGGAAGTGATGACATCTTAGAGACCTCTCAAGCTTCGCTCTCGAAGTCTCTGTGATGCCATCACTTCCCTCAATAGAACCACAACCTTATTGTGGATGAGTTTACCCATCCAATGTTCTATATATGTTGTAAATTTGGGGTCAGAATGTGGGAGCTCGGCTGGCGCTGAGGGTTGAGGTGCTGGATGCCACACATTGTGCCACACCGGCAACCTGAGTTTGGGAGCGAGCTTGGGCACTGGGGGTCAGCAGGAACGGGGTGAGGATTGAGCACATGCAGGACTGTGCTGCTCTCCTCTTCCGGGGAGGGCTGGGGCTTGTCCAGTGTACCAGCGGCTCCCTGGTGGAGATTGGGGGGTGCTGCAGTACATCAGAAGCACATCAGTCAGTGTGGCTGACGCAGGCGGGGTTGCCAAGTGCCATTGCATCAGGGGTGCACCACACCAGGGGAGGGTCACCAGAATATGGAAAAAGCCCAGCTCTGCGGGGTAGGCAATGGCACCTGACCCCCATGCCCATCACTGGATCCACCTCGCCCAGCCTTCCAGTTCCTCCACCTGGGCCCTCACCTACAGCCAGAGTCTATGTTGTAAGAGCACCCAAAGAGGACTGGCAGCCCCACCCCAGAGAGGTTAAGGTTGGGGGTGCTGGCTGTGGGGAGGGGGGGAGAGAGTTCAGGGCTGAGGGGACCTCAGGTGGGCAGGAACAAGCAGGATGCCTGAGAGAGGCTCCGTGGGCCGTGACCAGTGGGAAAAAGAGTTAAAAAAAAAAGAATATGGGAGCCCACTGAAAACTAGATATTTCCTCTCAACTTAGAAACATAGAAACATAGAATCTGACAGCAGATAAAGACCTCTTGGCCCATCCAGTCTGCCAATTTCCCTACCTGATGGATAAGCTGCAGATTCTAGATAATCAACAGCTTACTTCCTCCTGCCCCCACTAGAATTGCCTTATGCCTGTCCCATGCATCCTTGAATTCTTCCACTGTTCCTGACTCCACAACCTCCTCAAGAAGGCTGTTCCATGCATCCACAGCTCTCTCTGTGAAAAAATACTCTAACATTACCTCTGGCTCATCCTCTCTATCTTCAAATTGTGCCCCTTGTTCTTGCACATCTCTTCTTCTGAAAGATACTACCCTCTTGTACCTTGTTAATTCCCTTGAGATACTTGAAAGTTTCTATCATGTCCCCCTCTCCTCCTTTTCTCAAGGGTATACATATTAAGCTGCTTTAGTCTCTCCTCGTATGTCTTCTGGTGCAGATCTTGCACCATTTTGGTTGCCCTCCTCTGAACAGCCTCCACTCTGTCTATGTCTTTGTGGAGATGGGGTCTCCAGAATTGCACGCAGTACTCCAGATGGGGTCTTACTAACTGTCTGTAGAGAGGGATAACAACTTCCTGTTTTCTACTGTTGATGCCTCTCCCTATGCATCCCAGTATCCCCCAGCCCTCCTTACTGCCTTCTCATATTGCTTGCCCACCTTTATGTCATCTGATATAATTACTCCTAGGTCTCTTTCGATTTTTGCTGTTGTTATTAACTCACCCCCCCATTGTGTACTCTTCCCTTCAGTTTTTGTTTCCCAGATGCATTACCTTGCACTTCTTTGCATTGAATCTGAGCTGCCACGTATTTGACCATTCCTCCAACCTTGCCAAGTCCCTTTTCATTCTTTCCACCCCACCCCACCTTGTGTATCAACCCTGTTGCAGATCTTTGTGTAATCTGCAAAGAGGCATACCTTTCCTTCCAGGTGCTCTCCAATGTCACTTATAAAGATATTAAAGAGGACCGGTCCCAGTACCGAACCCCGCGGTACCCCACTAGTTACCCTCCTTTCTTCACTGTGGACTCCGCTTACTATTATCCTTTGCATCCTGTTGTCCAGCCAGTTTTTTATCCAGGCTACCACCTTGGGACCCACTCCAAGGCTGGCTAACTTGTATATTAATCTTTTGTGTGAGACTGTGTTGAATGCCTAAAATCTAGGTAGGCCATATCCACAGCCCTCTCTCTAGTCTACTACTTTGGTCACCCAGTCAAAGAAATCTATTAGCTTCGTCTGACATGACCTTCCTGCTGTGAAACCATGCTGCCTTGGGTCCTGTGCCCCACTAGCCTCTAGGTACGCAACAATTCTTTCCTTCAGAAGTGATTCTATCATTTTCCCTACCACTGAAGTCAAACTAACTGGTCTGTAGTTTCCTGCCTCTGCCCTGCTTCCACTTTTGTGAAGTGGACTCACATTTACCCTCCTCCAGTCCTCAGGTACCACTCCATCCTCCCATGATTTCTTAAAGAGAGTAGTCAGTGGTGTTACTAGTTCTACCCTTAGTTCTTTTAGTATTCTTGGGTGAATCCCATCAGGCCCCATTGCTTTGTCCACCCTCAGTTTCAAGAGTTCTTTCAAAACCCTTTCTTCTGTGAATGGACTGGTATCGACCCCCCCATTCAGAGTTTCTCCCTTGTTTGGTTTAGGCACCTCCCCTTCCTCATCTGTTGTGAATACTGAGCATAAATATTCATTCAGTATCCCTGCTTTTTCACTGTCACCCTCTGCCCACATTCCCTCCCCTTTTTTAAGTCTCTGTATCCCTCCATTGGTCTTTCTTCGCTCCCTAATGTACCTATTTTTATCCCCCTTCTTAACAGAGTTGGCTATCTTTTCCTCAGTTTGTGCCTTTGCTATTCTGACTGCCTTTTCTGCCTCCTTCTGCTTTAACTGATAAAGTTCTCTGTCCTGCTCCTTCTGTGCTTCCTTATATTTCTTGAATGCTATCCTTTTCTCCTTAAACGTCCCTGCCACCTCTTTTGAGAACCATAGTGTTTTTTTCCTTCGTTTTGTTTTATTGATTTGCTTCACACAAAGTTGCTTGTTGTTTCTGTGATGGCTGTTTTGATTATTCCTCATTGTTCCTCCACCCCTCCTTCTTGCCTATTTGCTAGTGCTTTTCTAAGGCACTCTCTCATTTTCCCAAAGTCAGCCTTCCTAAAGTCCAATACTCTTGTTTTTGTATGGCTTGACTCTATGGCTGTGTTTATTGTGAACCACACTGTTTGGTGGTCACTTGTTCCCAGATGGCTACCCACTTCTAAATCTGAGATCCTTTCTCCTTCCCCATTTGAGAGTACCAGGTCTAAGATTGCTCCCTCCAGAATGGGTTCCAACACTAGCTGTCTGAGGCATGCCCCCTGTAGGGCATCAAGAATGACCCTGCTCTTGGATGTGCCTGCAGCAAAGGTACTCCTGTTAACATCTGGCATATTCAGGTCCCCCATCAACAATATCTCCCCTTTTTCTGCCATTTTAAGGATGCCTTCTATCATTTCCTTGTCCATTTCCTCCCCCTGAGATGGGGTCTGTACACAACCCCCATGTGGATTGTGGTGCCATTTCCTGTCTCCAGGGTGACCCATAGTGACTCATCAACTTCCTGTTTACTCTTTAGTTCTGTTGCTTTAATCTCTTCCCTTATATAGAGAGCTACTCCTCCTCCTCTTTTACCCACCCTGTCCCTCCTGTAGACTGTGTATCCTGGTATGTTGACTTCCCACTCATGGTTCTCTGTGTACCATGTTTCAGTGACTGCCACAATATCCAGACATTGCTCTTCCATCAAGGCCACTAGTTCAGGGAGCTTGTTGTACCGACTGCAGGCATTGGTACTCATCATCTTCCATTTATTTTTTATGGCCTTACACCTTTTAGCCCCATCCCTGACCTTAACACCTTTTTCTGCATTTATCCCTGTCCTGCCCCCTACTGACTTCTCTGCCTTGGTGTTTACCTCTCTAACTACTGCGCTTTGTGGGGGGAGGCTGGGATTTTCCTGCTCCTTTTCAGTGCCTCCCCCCTTGGCTAATTTAAATGCTTGCCACTGAAGTACTTAAACCTGTCACCTAGGATCCTGAACCCCCCCGGACAGATGCAGACCATCGCACCTGTATAAGTCTGCATCCCTCCAGGTGGCTCCCCAGTCCCCAAAGAAGTCAAAACCCTGAGCTCCACACCTGTTTTCAACCATTCATTGAATCTCATGTTGTGGAATACCCTAGCATCATCCTTGCCATAGACAGGCAGCACCTCCAAGAAGGTTACCATACATGCTACTTGTCTAAGGCCCCTCCCCAACTCCACAAACTCATCTTGTACCGCTCTGATCCCATTTACAGCCAGGTCATATGTCCCTAGGTGGACAATGACATCCAGCTCCATCCGTCGTATGCAGCTGCTCCCATGATCCTGAGGATTCGCTTCCTGTCCTTCCAAGCCATGGTGCCAGGCAGGCAGGCACCTTACCTCCCTTCTCTTTCTTCCCAAGTCTACCCCTAATGACTGAGTCCCCACCAGAAGTTGTTTCCTTCCCTGTGGGGTCTCGTGCCACCCTCCCAGGGTCTCCTTTGTGGAGGTTCCCAGCATCCTCCTTGGTCTCCACTGCAGGTGCCTCCATAGAGGAACCACTTTTGCCAGAACAGCATATGAATTGTGGAGAGCTACAACTGAGGGATGCACCTCTGTTCCATCACCCTCTCCCTCTCTGAGCCCACCTTGGTCCAACCGCTCCTCTTTCTTGGCAACCTTTGAGGTAACGGTGGTGACCCTGGTGGTCCCTGGGTGGAGGAAGAGGTTTCATGAATCCTAGCCAGGTCAGCCTGGAGACAGGCAACCTCCTCCCTCAGACCAGAGAGGTGCCTGCAAACAGGGCAGCATCGCAGCCTCCAGAATGTCTCCCAGAACACTGCTGCTCCACAGCCATTGCACTGTACCACTCCCATCTTGACTTATTTTGTGTCCCCTCTCCTGTTGCTTTGTATGCTTATTGTCTCCTCCCTCTATGTATTTTTAGACTTACTTTCCTACTGCCTATGTGCCCTTACAACTCTCATCCTTCCTGTTCTGGGACAGAAACTTCCTGTAGTCTTCAGTAGTCTCCTTCCTCCATGCTTGGATTCAGACCTCCAGCAGCCAGGGTGGGATAAAGAGTCATTTTTTTCCGGTTCCTTCAAGGTTGCTGAAACTAATGTGTCTCAGTGATCCTTTCCTTCCTACTGCCAAACAGGAAGTTCCTGTTGTCAGTCAAATTCAGTGGCTATAAAAGGAGGGCAATTTGTAAACAATCTGTAGTTCTGGTCTTCTGTTTCTTGCTCTGCAACCAGTTCTCTTCTGCCAGAAAGAGCCAGAAGCTGTAATTGGAGACAGGTGCTTTTGTACACCTAAGCTGCTAAGCCACACCAATTAGATTCACTCTCTGCTCTCAGTAAATAAACTGATACTGCCCCCTTCCTCAGAAAAAAACACCTTTTTTTTTACTTAAATGAGACCCCCTTCTTCTAATAAAGTATCTTTTTGCTTAATCCAAACAGGTACTACTCCTGCTGAGACAGAAGTGATTAATTAGTAAAAAATCTGTAGTTCTTGACTTCTGTTTCTTGCTCTGCAACCAGTTCTCTTCTGCCAGAAAGAGCCGGAAGCTGTAATTGGAGACAGGTGCTTTTGTACATCTAAGCTGCTAAGCCACACCCCAATTAGATTCACTCTCTGCTCTCAGTAAATTAAGGTGATACTGACCCATTCCTCAGAAAAAAAACACTTTGTTTTACTTAAATGAGACCCTCTTCTTCTAATAAAGTATATGTTTGCTTAATCCAAACAGGTACTACTACTGCTGAGACAGAAGTGATTAATTAGTAAAAAATATGTAGTTCTGGACTTCTGTTTCTTGCTCTGCAACAAGTTCTCTTCTGCCAGTAAGAGTTGGAAGCTGTAATTGGAGACAGGTGCTTTTGTACACCTAAGCTGCTAAGCCACACCCCCAATTAGATTCACTCGCTGTTCTTAGTAAATTAAGCTGATACTGCCCCTTCCTCAGAAAAAAACTCTTTTTTTTTACTTAAATGAGACCCCCTTCTTCTAATAAAGTATCTGTTTGCTTAATCCAAACAGGTACTACTCCTGCTGACACAGAAGTGATTAATTAGTAAAAAATCTGTAGTTCTGGACTTCTGTTTCTTGCTCTGCAACCAGTTCTCTTTTGCCAGAAACAGCTTACCTTTTTTATTTCATTGACCTTTTTTTTATTGGAATCTCAAAGAGTACAGTACTATCAATTTACAAGACAAACAGAAAAAGGAGAAGAAACAAAACAGTGAATTTATTAAATATAGAATTCACACATGAAATAAAATGTTACAAACTTTTAAGTGTATAACACCCCATTATGTCAATTAGCATACTGTGATAGTATACAAAAACATACAGACTATTCACTTCATAAATTTGTTATAATCTAAACAAGCATTTGTCAATGCCGAACGTTCGCTTGCAGGTATTTGCAGTGGTGTTTGGCACGTATGGTGCTTTACCCTAATGCCCTGTGCGATTGCTGGTATTTGCACAATACATTTTCAGCATGACCTTTTTGTTAACCCCATTGTGCGCTACATAGGTGGAAACACGTTTTGGGCAGGATGTGAAAAATGACAGCTGTACTGCTCATAAGGAAGTGTGGTAAAATGGCAATGTTGAAAATCTGGAGTGGAAATATTGAAAATTTGCAAACCTACGAGCGTGCGTGGGAACTGTGCAAGGCACGCTCGTAAAACAGTCATTGTTAGGAATTTTTTCACCAAATTTTCAACATTGGCACTTTAAAACCTCTGCTAATGAACAGTTGTCACTGTGATTTTCTTACTGTGTCACATACATTGATTTTGCACACCGACTGCACCATTGTGCACTACATGGGTGGAAACACGTTTTGGGCAGGTCGTGAAAAATGACAGCTGTACTGCTCATAAGGAGGTGTGGTAAAATGGCAATGTTGAAAATCTGGAGTGAAAATATTGAAAATTCACAAACTTACGAGCATGCGTAGGAGCTGCACAATGCACGCTCGTAAAACAGTTAATTTTAGGAATTTGTTCACCAAATTTTCAACATAGCCATTTTAAGATCTCTGCTCATGAACAGTGACACTGTGATTTTCTTAATGTGTCCCATACACTGAGTTCACACAGCGACTGTGCCATTGTGCGCTACATGGGCAGAAACACGTTTTGGGCAAGATGTGAAAAATGACAGCTGCACTGCTCATAAGGAGGTGTGGTAAAATGGCAATGTTGAAAATCTGGAGTGAAAATATTGAAAATTCGCAAACTTATGAGCGTGCATAGGAACTGCACAACGATGATCGTAAAACAGTTAATTTTAGGAATTTGTTCACCACATTTTCAACATAGCCATTTTAAGATCTCTGCTCATGAACAGTGACACTGTGATTTTCTTAGTGTGTCCCATACACTGAGTTCACACAGCGACTGTGCCATTGTGCTACATGGGCAGAAACACGTTTTGGGCAAGGTGTGAAAAATGACAGCTGCAGTGCTCATAAGGAGGTGTGGTAAAATGGCAGTGTTGAAAATCTGGAGAGAAAATATTGAAAATTCGCAAACTTACGAGTGTGCATGGGAACTGCACAATGAACACTCGTAAAACAGTCATTTTTAGGACTTTTGTCACCAAATTTTCAACACAGCCATTTTAAGACCTCTGCTCATGAACAGTGTCACTGTGATTTTCTTAATGTGTCCCATACATTGAGTTTGTACACTGACTGCGCCATTGCACACTACATGGGCAGAAACACGTTTTGGGCAAGATGTGAAAAATGACAGCTGTACTGCTCATGAGGAGGTGTGGTATAATAGCAATGTTGAAAATCTGGAGTGAAAATATTGAAAATTCGCAAACGTACGATCGTGCGAAGGAACTGCGCAATGCACACTCGTAAAACAGTCATTTTAAGGAATTTTTTCACTAAATTTTCAACACAGCCATTTTAAGACCTCTGCTCATGAACAGTGTCACTGTGATTTTCTTAATGTGTCCCACATTGAGTTCACTAATCGACCGCGCCCATTGTGCACTACATGCATGGAAACATGTTTTGGGCAGGATGTGAAAATGACAGCTGTACTGCTCATAAGGAAGTGCAGTAAAATGGCAATGTTGAAAATCTGGAGTGAAATATTGAAATTTGCAAACTTACGTAGCCGCCGTCAGGAACTGCACAAAGCACGCTCGTAAAACAGTTTTTTTAAGGAATTTTTTCACCAAATTTTCAACATAGCCATTTTAAGATCTCTGCTCATGAACAGTGACACTGTGATTTTCTTAATGTGTCCCATACACTGAGGTCATACAGCGACTGTGAAATTGTGCGCTACATGGGCGGAAACACATTTTGGGCAAGATGTGAAAAATGACAGCTGCACTGCTCATAAGGGGGTGTGGTAAAATGGCAATGTTGAAAATGTGGAGTGAAAATATTGAAAATTTGTAAACTTACGAGTGCATAGGAGTCATAAAGAATGAACACTCGGTGAAATAGTCATTTTAGGAATTTTTTCACCAAATTTTCAACACAGCCATTTTAAGACCTCTGCTCATGAACAGTGTCACTGCAATTTTCTTAATGTGTCCCATACATTGATTTCGCACACCGACTGCGCCATTGTGCGCTACATGGGTGGAGACACATTTTGGGTGAGATGTGAAAAATGACAGCTGTACTACTCATAAGAAGGTGTGGTAAAATGGCAATGTTGAAAATCTGGAGTGAAAATATTGAAAATTAAAACCCACGAAAAAGGAGAACTGCGTACCACACCTCGTAAAACAGTCATTTTAGGAATTTTTACACTAACTTTTCAACATAGCCATTTTAAGACCTGCACAATGAACAGTGTCACCATGATTTTCTTAATGTGTCCCATACATTAATTTCACACACCGACCTGCGCCATTAGTGCGCTACTTATGGCGGAAACACATTTTGGGCAGGATGTGAAAAATGACAGCTGTACTGCTCATAAGGAGGTGTGGTAAAATGGTAATGTTGAAAATCTGGAGTGAAAATATTGAAATTCGCGAACTTACGAGCCTGCATAGAACCGCGCAAGCACATATAAAAACAGTCATTTTTTGATTTTCAGACTAATTTTAACATGGGTTTTGGGACCTCATCATGAATGATGTCACTGTCATGGCGTTATTCAGGCCGGCGGTGATTTCGCCGCAGTGACTGCGAAATCACCCTTCGGCCTGAATAGTGCCAAGACAGTGACATCATTCGTGAGAAGGGATCCCAAAACCCCATGTTGAAAAATTTGTGCAAAATTTCAAAATGCCTGAGATATGCAATAAAGTTGAAAACCTCCTATCTAGCCCATTATACAGCTTACCGGCATTTCATCAGTTCGTGGTCGGCTTTGAAGAGTGCAGACGTGTTCCTGGTCCACTGAAGATCGTCGCGCCGAGCTCCAGAGGTAAGTATGGGGTGAGGGGTGTGTGCGGAGGCTGGGTGTGCAGTGGGTGGGTGCAGGTTGTCGGAGGGGGGACTGGGAGAAGCTCCGTGGGACCGTTTTGCTTTACAGGTGAAAAAACAAGCACTTACGTGGGACGTTTGCCATGCTGGGGGGTCCCAGCATGGCAGAAGGATGGCTGGGGCGAGGAGCTGACGGGGATTGGGCACCCCTGGCCAGCAGACAACCCAGATTTGCCACGCTTGGGTGAGCTCCCAGCTGGCAGAAGGATGGCTTGAGGGGCTACGGAGCCGACGGGGATTGGGCACCCCCATTGGCAGATGACGTGGACGCTTGCTATGCTGGGTGGGCTCCAGCGGGCAGCAAAGATTTGAGGGGCGGCGTGACGGGGGGGGCGACGTGACACGGGGTGGCATGATGCGGTGCTCTGTATGACAGCGTGGTTTTCGAAGCTTAAGACCACCGGCTGTCATATCACAGCCCCGCACCCATTGGTGCAGGACCGCCACGCCTGCTTAACGGAGCAGTGGATTGAAAGGGAGAGGCACACATCCAAAGTGTGCTACTCTCCCAAATCATTCCTTGCGCATGCGCTCAAGCAAACGTAAAAAGGCACCCGGATTGCCCTGAAGATGTCTTGCCTGTTCACAAAATGATAACTAATCAAAACTAAACCAATCATCTGTTGTGGCACAATTTGATTTCCAGAACCTTAGTAGCAGCCTTTTAAGTCCTAGTGAAGCTGCTGGTAACCAACATTTTTTATGGGTAAGGGGGCTTGGAAATAATCCAGTATAATTCCCAACAGAAAAAAAATAATGGGAACCTAGGAACTGATAAATCAGTAATGTCTTTGCAAATTTAAAAGAAATTGTTCCAAAGTGCAGAAATATTAGGACAGTTACAAAGGATGTGGACGATATTAGCATGTTCCTTCCTGCACCTCCAGCAACTGTCTCCTGGCAAAAGACTGATCCCTTCTAGCCTTCTAGGCATAAGATAGAATCCATGCTCCCATGCTTCGCCCCATCGTTTGTCAGTAAACATTAAAGATAAATATTTTTCTCCCAACCTTCTTTTACATTGTTTGTGAGAGAGGTGATCAGTTTGAAGATCACATTAACCACTTTTCTTAAACCAGCAAGTTTTGAGAGTTGTTCCCATTCCAGGAAATTTGGTAGGGTTAAATCAGACTGAAGCACATGCAGTTTGAACACTTCTCTAAGATGAAGGTAAAAACAAAACTGGAAACTTTGCTCTTATTGGTTAGATCTTATTGCCTCAAAGGACAAAAGTATTCTTGATGTAGGGTCAGTTAAATCTTTGACTTAATTAATCTCTACTTTCTCAGACAGGTATCACACCTCGATCACCAGTGAGAAGTTTTGTTTTCCAGAGATGCAGCAATTCTAAGGGTTTGCCTTTACATCTGAAGCTAGACAGTACTTTTTCCATCACCTTAATGAAATGCATTATAGCTGGGTGAGCTTTATTTGTATCTGCCATTGGGCTAAACAAAAAATCTATTAACCTGGAATTTTGCAAAAGTTGTTTTTCAATTTCCAACCATAGCGGTATATCAGGAATTGTTAAAGTTAGGCACATGGGGTACTGACTGTTTCATACTTGAAGGTGTAATTGGACTTTCAGTATTTCGGAACTGGTCGCCAGATCCCTTCTCCTTCCTGTTGCACTTTTTGCTACATCTTCTCCCCTGTGCCGCTCCTGTGTTCCAACATTCTCTGATGTAATAGTTTGCAGAGTGCTGGGCATACTGTAGTGATGACAATGGGAGTGGAGTTTCCAGGGGTTTTATTTAATATTGTAGCAGTCCATTGGGTTATGAATCAAGACCACTACTCAGCTAACAAGAGCCTTATTAGCTGAGTGGTGGAATTGATTTAAACCCAGTGGGCACATTAAAACATTAAAAAAAAGCCCTGGAAACCAGCCTCCCATTGCTATCAGCGGAACATGCCACTGCGCTCTACAAATGATTACATCATAGAATGTCAGAGAGAAGGGGTGGTACAAGGGTGGAGCTGTAGCCAAAAATGCATCAAGAAGGGGAAGAGATCTAATGACCGGCTCAATCCAAGGGGTATGCTGACCCGACGGCAACATCAACACAGCGACATACCTCGCTGTCGGCAAAATTGACAAGTTGCTGACAGGTCACTGTGTTGGTGCACCTGAGACAGGGGCACACTGTCTCCCAGTCCTGCACCCCCTCCCTGACTCTGACTGGAGTTGATAATCCATAGTACGGGGGTGCAGGGAGCAGAGCCCTCCACATGGAGGTTTTGGGGGGCAAAGCCCCCCGATAGAAAAACAGGACTGGGAGACATATGGGATTTATGTCTACCACAACTTGCGGTCTACCTATATCCTGTCGCTGTGATGCCGGTCGACAAAAATATTGTTGAACTGGCATCGTAGATGCAATACAAGGATATACAAAATAAGTACTGTTAAAGTCCTTTATGTGTAAACAAACTGTGAGGGGGATTATGGATCATTTAAAAGAAAGGTCAACTTTTGCTCTTTAAAACAAAATGACTTCTTTAAGCAAAAATGACTTCCAGGCTCAACACAGTTCTCCTTTTAAGGAGTTTCATATTATGCTGGTTTGAACAGCAATTAAACCTTTCTGTTGTTTATGAAATGAAGAAGAGAAATGAGTCCATTTGTAATACCATCAACAGGAAAGTAGAGTAATATGTAAATGAAAGCTGCTAATTCCAGTATATGTGTGTGTGGATAAAAGATGTTCATTAGAAAGTGATGAGGTTATTACAGTAATTCAATTGCCAAGGGTGCTGTGTGGTAAAACTTTTTCATTATGGAAACTGAGACTTTATGCCTGACCTTTAATTACACTGATTAAGCGCTGAAACGGGGCTATCTTACATTTATGAATTATTCATGATTATAAAAGCAAGGGAGATTTCTGAGTGTTGATGGTCGCTGATAATCTTGCCCGAGAATGTCCATGAAAGGTCAAAGATTGAGATAAATGAAATTTCATGAATCTTTATGAAGGTTTATCTTCATTAATGTTCAGTAACATAACAGTATCAGTTAATATTTCTGCACAATTCATGAATATTCCTTGACAATTTCTAAATAAAAAAATATTTGTGTGACGAGTTGAGCACCACCCCTGCATGAAAGAACTGTTCCAGGTGGGGGGCCACTCAATGGCATAGAGGAAGCACCCTGTGCTTCTGTGCCAATGACCCAAGTTCAGGAGAGGTCTTGGGATGTCGGATTGTGGTGCCAGGGGGCTAGAGTGGGGTTCTGCTGCATGGCAGCACTCTCAGCCAGGAAGGGAGGGGTTCTGGTTCCAGAAATGTAGCAACCCCTGTGGTGGGCCTTGGGAGCTTGCCTTTCTCACAGCACATCACTATGTGCAACCAAAGAGATGCGTGTGGGAGCACATGTTCATGTCCAGATGCCGTTGGGGGGGTGAGCAGGGGAGAAATTTACCAAAAATATAAGCACTGGTTACCATTAATGATGGGACTGGTGCCCTCAAGTCCCTTTCCATGTGTATCCCTGCTGGCAGGATGAAGGCAAAAGTGAGGGCCAAAAATCTTTACAGAAAAAAAGGAATTGTTACAGGCAGAGGTAGGGATGGTGCTACTCGGTGCCCAAGGGAGGAAGTGGTGCATAATACAGATCATCCTGGGACTGGAGCTAACTAAGCAGAGCATGGTGGAACTGGAATAGGGTGGTGGGGTCTACCAAACACCAGGGAGAGTAGGTGGGGTTGGATGAGAGGGGAGGGCCAGTGGACACCATTGAGAGTAATTGGGCCTGAGTATGAGAGTAGACCACTGGACACCAGCAAAAGTAACTGGGCTTTAGTAAGAGAGGAGAGTCACTGGACAACAGGGAGAGTAGTTGGGCCTGGGTGTGAGGGGGCCACTGGACACCAGGGAGAGCAATTGGGCTTGGGTGTGAGAGAAGGGCCACTGAACCACCAGGAAAGACCAGAAACAGCCAGAAAAAGTTGACACGTCATCAGCCCACATGTGGATCAGCAGCTGAGGCATAATGTGTGGGCGGAAAGGCTATGGTAGTAGCACCATTTAGCAGGGGCAATGGAAATGGAATAGCACCATGCAGCTGACCACGATGCCTGTCGCTAGCCAAAATTATAGTGGCTACAAACCTTGTTTGCACATCTGCTCAACTTATTTGCACTGCAGTGTAAGTGCAGAGGAGACTCAGCATCCTGGTGCCAAGGTTTGAGCTCTGCACATGACATTCTTTCATTAGCAGCACGATGGGTACCCTTTTTGCCCTCCAAATTTGTGTAGTCACCATCTGAGGCTGTGTATGGGACCTGAAATGCTTTTGGATCTCAGAGAGTAGTCCTTGATTACAGTTTTAAGTAAAATATATAAGACTCTCCTCTCTCCCTGTTATATTCATATCTTCAGAAACCATACGGTCTGTCTCATTCTTATCTGAAAAATGAACCTGTTGCAATCAATATGAGCTGCAGGCAGAATGCTTGCTGCAACTTAATCATTTATTTTAGCTCTTGAGTTAATGACTCTTAGCCAACTGTACTTTTATAAATGTAGTTTTTAGATGTGTTCCACGAGTCGTCAGTTATATTTATTTAGTTAAATTTGCAAATAATACCCCCGAGGCACACGATAGCACAACAGTGCAAAGCAAATGTTAAACTTATTGTTAATTCCTCCATGTGCAGCCAAAATGCATGACTGAATTAGTTGAGGATTAAAAGCTAAAGTGAAATATTGTCAATAATAAAAGGCGAGAATAGCAATACTTAATGAATTTAAGTCCAAATAAAAGAGTGTGCCATTGATTACATGAAATGTAAAAGAATAAAGATTGCAGCTGGAACTAAAAGAATGTACCTTCAATTAACAACACATTCTCATCATAAAATGTGAATTGACAAAAGTTAATGGCCTTGGGATAAATCCTATAATTTACAAAATGTCAGTATTTCTGATGAACATGTCTTGTACGATAATTAGGAGGGTACGTGATGTAAATATCCATCCATGCCGGTTGTACCAAACTCACACCTCTAATCACAGAGGCAACATTTCTGCTACACTAATCAGCAATAGCCCCAGCTGAAGTGCCAACAGGTCAGGGAACAGGAAGCCCAGAGAGCCACTAAAGCTCTAACACCTTTAGCAGTGCTAATCACAATAAATCCAACACCAGCAGTAGATCTCGGTAACAGTTCCAAAACAATCAGCAGCTAAAATCAAAAACAACAGCTCCAACTCAATCAGCAGCACTGGTCTACACAACTGTTCCAACTCCACTAGCAACATTTCTGATCTACTCAACAGCTCCAACATCATCCGCAGCTCTGATCTACACAACAGTTCCAAAACAAAAACAGCAGCTAAAATCTCCACAACAGCTCCAAAACCAGTTACAACTTTGATCTCCACAACAGCTCTAAAACCACTAGTAGGTCTGATCCCCCACAACAGCTCCAACACCAGCAGCAGCTCTGGTCTACACAACAGCTCCACCACTAGCGGAATCTCTGATCTACACAACTCCAACTCCAGCGGAATCTTTGATCTACACAACAGCTTCAGCACTAGCAGCAACTCTGGTCTACAATACAACTCCCCAACTCCAGCAGCAGCTCTGATCTACACAACAGTTCCAATACCAGCAGCTGCTCTGATCTACACAACAGCTCAGACACCAGCAGCAGCTTTGATCCATACAAGAGCTCAGACACCAGCAGCAGCTCTGATGTACACAACAGCTCCAAAACTCTTATCTACACAACACCTCAAAATAAACAAACAATAAAAAAACCAGCAGCTAAAATCTCCACATTAGCTCCCAAACCAGCAGTAGCTTTGATCTCCACAACAGCTCTAAAACCACCAGTAGGTCTGATCTCCACAACAGCTCCAACACCAGCAGCAGCTCTGATCTACACAACAGCTCCACCACCAGCAGAATCTCTGAGCTACACAACAGGTTCAATGTGAGCAGCATCTCTGAGCTATGCAACAGATACAAACCACCACCAGCCATTCTGATCTACACAACAACTCCAACTCCAGCAACATCTCTGACTTACACAACAGCTCCAGCACCACCATCAACTCTTAACTACACAACAGCTCCCACAAAAGAAGCATCTCTGATCTACACAAAAGCTGCACCTCCAGTAGCTGCTCTGACCCACACAGTAGTTACAACTCCACCAGCAGCTCAAATTTATATAACAGCCCCAACAACAGTGTTTTTGCTCTACAGAACAGCTCCAACTCCAGCAGCAGAATCGCTGACCTGACCTACACAATAGCTTCAACAACACCAGCCGCTCAGATTTACACAACAGCTCCAACACCAACAGTATCTCTGATCTACACAACTGCTGCATCTCCACCGGACACTCTGATATATACAACAGCTCCAACTTGGCAGTCATTTGGATCTACACAACAGCTCCAACATCAGCAGCTGCTCTGATCTACACAACAGCTGCAACACAACCAGACACTCTGACATACACAACAGCTCCAACATCATCAGTTGTTCTGATCTACACAACATCTCTAACACCAACAGCCGCATCTCTGATCTACATAAGAGCTTCAACTCCAGCAACAGCTGTGATCTGCACAATAGCTCCATGTCTAACAGCACCTTGATCTACACAGCAGCTCCAACACCACCAGCAGCAGCTTTGATCTACGCAACATCTCTAACACCAACAGCAGCATCTCTGATCTACATAAGAGTTTCAACTCCAGCAGTAGCTGTGATCTGCACAATGGCTTCATGTCCAACAGCACCTTGATCTACACAACAGCTCCAACACCAGTAGCAGCTCTGATTTACACAACTCCAACTCCAGCAGTAGCTCTGATCTACAGAACAGCTCCACCTCCACCAGACACTGTGATGTACAAAACAGTTCCAACTCCAGCAGCATCTCAGCTCCAGCACCACAAGTTGCTCTGATCTACATAACAGCTCCAATTCCAGCAGCAGCTCTGATCTACATTACAGCTCCATCACCACCAGCCACTGTGCTCTGCAGAATAGATCCAACACCAGCAGCAGCTCTGATCTACACAACAGCTTCAACGTGAGCAGCATCTCTGAGCTAGACAACAGATACAAATCACCACCAGCCATTCTGATCTACACAACAGCTCCCACAAAAGAAGCACCTCTGATCTACACAGCAGTTACAACTCCACCAGCAGCTCAAATTTATATAACAGCCCCAACAATAGCAGCATTTTTGCTCTACACAACAGCTCCAACTCCAAAAGCAGAATTGATGACCTACATAATAGCTTCAACAACACCAGCTGCTCGGATTTATACAACAGCTCCAACACTTCAGCACCTCTGATCTACACAACTGCATCTCCACCAGACACTCTGATATACACAACAGCTCCAACTCGGCAGTCATTTGGATCTACACAACAGCTCCAACTTCAGCAGCTGCTCTGATTTACACAGCATCTGCAACACAATCAGTCTAATCTACATGATAGCTCTAACACCTGCAGCAGGTCTGACCTACACAACAGCTCCAACTTCACCAGACACACTGATCTACACAACAGCTCCAACACAAGCAGCAGTTTTCATCTATACACCATCTTTAACACCAACAGCAGCATCTCTGATCTACATAAGAGCTTCACCTCCAGCAGCAGCTCTGACCTGCACTATAGCTCCAGCACCAGCAACAGCACTGATCTACAGAACAGCTCCAGAACCAACAGCCACTGTGAACTGCACAATAGATCTAACTCCAGCAATGCCTTGATCTACACAACAGCTCCAACACCAGCAGCAGCTCTGATCTGCACAATAGCTAGTGCAGAATGCTGCTGCTAGATTGTTGACAGCGGTATCAAGACGGTTGCATATTACCCATTTTGTGAGATCTGCACTATCTGCCAATACAGTGGTGGATCACCTTTAAAGTAGGTTTTTTGACCTTCAAATTCCTGCATGGACTTGGCCCCGACTACTTGAAAGAGTTTCTGATTCCCTACAGCCCTGTACGACAACTCCGTTTGGCTGACAAGGGGTTGTTGGAGGTTCCAAGGGTTACTTTAAAATTTTCTGGGGCTCGGGCTTTTATGTTTATAGCCCCAACCCTCTGCAATTCTCTGCCTTGCCAGCTTCAGGAATGCATGACCGTGGAGATTTTCAAGCAGGAACTTAAGACCCATCTGTGGTGTCAAGCTTTTATGACTTGAGGTTTTGTTTTTATTCTGATTTTATATATGTACTCTTCTAATTTTATTGTTTTTGTACAGCGTTTTGGTGCTTGAAAGGCTCTTAATAAATAAAGTTTAATTATTACTATTATTATAATAGATCCAACTCCGGCAGCAGCTCTGATCTACACAATGGTTCCAACACCAGCAGCAGCTCTGATTTACACAACTCCAACTCCAGCAGTAGCTCTGATCTACAGAACAGCTCCATCTCCACCAGACACTGTGATCTACAAAACAGTTCCAACTCCAGCAGCATCTCAGCTCCAGCACCACAAGTTGCTCTGATCTACATGTCGGCTCCAATTCCAGCAGTAGCTCTGATCTATATAACAGCTTCAACACAACTAGCAGCATCTCTGAGCAGCACAACAGCTCCAGCTCCACCAGCAGAATCTTTGATCTACACAGCAGCTTCAACACCAGCATCTCTGAGCTATACAACTGATATAAATCACCACCAGCCATTCTGATCTACACAACAGCTCCAACTCCAGCAACATCTCTGACTTACACAACAGCTCCACCACCACCAGCAACACTTATCTTCACAACAGCTCTCACAAAAGAAGCATCTCTGATCTACATAACAGCTCCAACTCCAGCAGCAGCTCTGATCTACACAACAGTTCCAACACCAGTAGCAGCTCTGATCTACATAACTCCAACTCCAGCAGTAGTTCTGCTCTAGAGAACAGCTCCATCTCCACCAGCCATGGTGATCTACCAAACAGTTCCAACTCCAGCAGCATCTCAGCTCCAGCACCACAAGTTGCTCTGATCTACATAACAGCTCCAATTCCAGCAGCAGCACTGATCTACATAACAGCTCCATCACCACCAGCCACTGTGATCTGCAGAACAGATCCAACACCAGCAGCAACTCTGATCTACACAACAGCCCCAACTGCAGCAGCAGTTCTGATCTACACAACAGCCCCAACTGCAGCAGCAGCTCTGATCTACACAATAGCTCCAACACTAGAAGCAGCTCTGATCTACACAACAGCTCCAGCACCAGCAGCAGCTCTGATCTAGATAACAGCTCCAACACAACTAGCAGCATCTCTGAGCTACACAACAGCTCCAACTCCACCAGCAGAATCTTTGATCTACACAACAGCTTCAACACCAGCAGCAGCTCTGATCTACATAACAGCTCCATCACCACCAGCCACTGTGATCTACAGAACGGCTCCAACACTAGTAGCAGCTCTGATCTACACAACAGCTCCAACACCACCAGTTCCTCTGATCTACTTAACAGTACCAACACCAGCAGATAAGGGAACAATCCATGATACTGTGTGGGTTTGGTGGGATTTACCCATGTGTGGTGTGGTTCAGTCACAAGGTTGCATGTCGAGTGACCAGTTACATCATGTGTAGATAAATCCCATCCTAACCCACACCCATTCATGGATTACGTTGATTATACAATTAGGAAACATGACAATTACACAAAAAAGTAAAGTAAAAGCTTTTGTGTTTTAAGTTTGTATGCTGATTTTAATAAAATATCCTCTCCCCTAGATAAAATAGTTCCTTGTTGCTGGCAGAAGTCTTTCCATGCCTGTGAGGACAGCTGGCCACAATGTGAATGACCAGTAGGCACCACGAGAGTGATTATAACTAAACAATGCCAGCGGTTTGATTTTAGTGTTGCTGGTTAGCTCTGGGTTGTTTCTAACTTCAACACTGCAGCTCAGAACTGACTTTTATATATAGTTCTCACTTTTTTCAATGGCTTTTCATTTTGTAGAATGGAGCAGTTAACAGAAGAAAACAACTTTGGTTTTGTGAGAGTGTATTGGAACATTAAGGGTTCTGTCTGGAGTGATTTTACTTTTTTTACATGCATGTGGTCATCTGGTACTTTACATGGTGGTTATGCAAAAATTACCACACAGCATAAAGAATCAGCTGACCAATCAGGAAAGTGAATTTTTAGACCCCATTGTATAATCTCTGATCTGCAAAACAGCTCCAACAAACAGAAACATCATTGATCTGCACATCTCTAGTACCAGCAACAGCTCTGATCTACACAACACCAACACCAGAAGCAGCTCTGATCTACATAAAAGTTCCAACACCAGCAAGAGCTCTGATCTACACAACAGCTCAAACACCAGCAGCAGCTTTGATCTATGCAATGGCTCCAACACCACCAGCAACTCTGATCTACAAAACTGCTACAACACTAGCAGTTCCTTGTTGCTGGACAGAAGTCCTCACTTGCCCATGAAGACAGCTGGCCACAATGTGAATAACCTGTGAGCCCCATGAGAGCAATTATAACTATAAAATGGCAGCAGTTTGATTTTAGTGTTGCTGGTTAGCTCTGGGTTGCCTCCTACTTTAACACCGCAGCTTAGACTTGACTTTTTACATCTGCAGTGGGTGGAGCCCCGCAGTAGTCTTGCTATCACAGTAGAAAAAGTGAGCTCTCCAGATTCTGACTGGACTAGATAAAATTGTAGGTGTGTGCAATTACTCCACTAATTGAAGCAGTCTTCTGTGTTCATTCAGCTGAGCAGTGCTGCAGCTTACTATTCTGTGTGATAACGTGGTTACTAGCTTCAACTGGGAAGTATTCTCTTTCAAGAAAGATTCATAATACATAAACACGTCAACTTAGGCCCTGTCCACACTGCCTTCTTGGTAAAGTTACAGAGCGGCTAAACCATTACAGGATTCTTTTAAAACAGTTCGCATCCGCATCTGTAACATTACTGCTACCATTTTTGGATCTGATCTCAAGACCTGTTCAAGGTAGTCTTGAGATCGGAATGGGAACCTTTACAGTTTTGGTAACGTTATCCTAACCAGTGTGGATGCTCGTCTCTGGAGTCCATGGTGACACGGTCCGCCTCACTACCACAACAGCAGAGCAGATTATGCCAGCAATACTTGCGGCAGTCATGAAATACCAGTCTAAAAACTGGTACACCTTCACAACAATGCTGATGCAACATCGCAAGCTTGTAACGTTTTCTAAAACGTTACCACCACAATATGGACAGACCATAACGGTAAGGGCTGTAATGGTTTTGAAACCATTTTAGTTCAACATTTTGTAGTGTGAACAGGGCCTAAGTCAGCCTTTCCCAGCCATAAACTGTAATTTAGATTGAGGAAGGAGGTACAGATTTCAGACGCTATTGGGATAGGCCTCAGATCAACAAAGAGTATTAAATAACACATTAACTTATGTAAATCACTTAATGTGTTTTTTATATTGGTTATTCTGGTTATTGTTCATATTTTTGAAATCAGTTGGTGAAAGTTAGTACAACAAAAAAGGTTAATATGGGATGTTGCATGCAAGCAGAGGCAAAGGTTCCTACATTCTGCTTGCATCACGGAGAGGAGTGTGTGTGTGTGTGCTCATGCACCTTTGTGGCAGTCTGTTAACCCTTTCCTGGTACATTAGCCTTTTCCTAGTCAGTTTGCAAATGGCTGTAATTCTATATGGAAGTACTTTGTACTGTTTAGAACATGACGCAGTGCATGTGTGTTAGTGTGTCAAAGCACTCATCCTAAATACAATAAAAGTTAGGGTTAAATGTATAAGTAAATAAATGCCCTATAAGGCAGTATATGTGTTATTTCTCATATAGCAGTTAAATGAGCACTGACAGTCCCTAACCTTTTACCAGCAAGAGGTACACAACCATGACGGGTGCCATGTTGCCCTCTGGCTTCACACAGTGCTTCTGAGCATCAGTCTCCTGTGCAGACAGTCCCTCACCTTCACCAGCGTGCAGTACTCCACTGTGATGGGTGCCATGTCACCCCACTGTGTTCATGCAGTGCTTCTTAGCATCACTCTACAGTGCAGGCAGTCCCTCACCTTTCACAAGCATGCAGTACACAGCCATTATGGGAGCCATGTCACCCAACTGTGTTCATGCAGTGCTTCTGATCATCACTCCCTTGAACAGGCAGTGCCTTAACTTTCACCAGCAAGCAGTACACTACAGGGATGGGTGCCATGTTGCCCTTCTGTGTTCATGCAGTGCTTCTAAGCATGAGTCTGCCATGCAGGTGGTCACTTACCTTTCACCAGCATGCAGTACACAGCTGTGATGAGTAGCATCTTGCCCCACTGTGTTAATGTAGTCCTTTTTAGCACCACTCTACAGTGCAGGCAGCCCTAGCCTTTCACCAGCATGCAGTATACAGCCATTATGGGCCATGTTGCCCAACTGTGTTCAAGCATTGCTTCTGAGCATCGCTTCCCAGTGCAGGCAGTCCCTCACCTTTCACCAGCACACAATACATCACCGTGATGGGTGCAATTTTGATTCACTGTGTTCATGCAGTGCTTCAGAGCATCACTCCCCCATGCAGACAGTTCCTCACCTTTCACCAGCATGCAGTATACCATCGTGATGGGTGCCATGTCATCCCATTGTGTTAATGCAGTGCTTCTGAGCATCATTCCATGGTGCAGACAGTCTCACCATTCACCAGCATGCAGTGTGCAGCTCTTATGGGTGCTATGTCACCCCTAGGGTTAAATGTATAAGTAAATAAATGCCTTATAAGGCAGTATATGTGTTATTTCTCATATAGCAGTTAAATGGGCACAAACAGTCCCTAACCTTTTACCAGCAAGCAGTACACAGCCATGATGGGTGCCATGTTGCCCTTGCAGTGCATATCCATTATGGGAGCCATGTCACCCAACTGTGTTCATGCAGTGCTTCTGAGCATCACTCCCTTGAACAGGCAGTACCTCACCTTTCATCAGCATGCAGTACATCATCGTAATGGGTACCATGTCACCCCATTGTGTTAATGCAGTGCTTCTGAGCATCACTCCACAGTGCAGGCAGTCTCTTACCTTTCACCAGCATTCAGAACACAACTGTGATGAGTGGCATCTTGCCCCACTGTGTTTATGCGCTGCTTCTGGGCATCGCTTCTCAGTGCAGGCAGTCCCTGACCTTTCACCAGCACACAGTACACAAATGTGCTGGGTGCCATGTCGCACCACTGTGTCCATGCAGTGCTTCCGAGCATTGCTCCCCAGTTCAGGCAGTCCCTTACCTTTCACCAGCACACAGTACACAACAGGTGTGGGTGCCATGACACCCTACAGTGTTCATGCAGTGCTTCTGAGTATCGCTCCTCAGTGCAGGCAATCCCAACCCATTCCCCAGTCCGCATTACACCACCGTGATGGGTACCATTTCACTCCACAGTGTTCATGCAGTGCTTTTAAGCATCACTCCATAGACCAGGCACTCCTTCACCTTTCACCAGCACAAAGGACACTACTGTGATTGGTGCCATTTCACCCCACTGTGTTCAAGCTGTGTTTCTGAGCATCATTCCACAGTGCAGGCAGTCCCTCACCTTTCACCAGCACACAGTACATCACCTTGATGAGTGTCATGTCACCCCACTGTGTTCAAGCAGTGCTTTTTACATTACTACCTTGTGCAGGCAGTCCCTCATCTTTCACCAGCAAGCAGTACGCCACTGTAATGTGGGCCTTGTTGTACCAGACTGTCCATATAGTGCTTCTGGGCATTGCTCCCCAGTGTAGAATGTCCCTCACCTTTCAACAGCATGCAGCACACTACTGTGATTTTACCACCATGATTGATGCCATGTCACCCCACTGTATTCAGGCTGTGCTTCTGAGCATCACTCTCCTGTGCAGGCAGTACCTCACCTTTCGCCATCATGCAGTTCACCATCGTAATGGGTACCATGTCATCCTATTGTATTAATGCAGTGCTTCTGAGCATCACTCCATGGTGCAGGCAGTTCCTCACCATTCAACAGCATGTAGTATGCAGCTCTTATAGGTACCATGTCGCCCCTCTGTGTGCACACACTGCTTCTGAGCCTTGCTCCCAAGAGCAGGCAGTCCCTTATCTTTCACCAGCACATGGTACGCAACAGGGATGGGTGTCATGACATCCCACGGTGTTCATGCTGCGCTTATGAGGAATGTTCCTCAGTGCAGGCAATCCCTACCTATTTACCAGTCTACATTACACCACTGTGATGGATGCCATGTCACTCCACAGTTTTCATGTAGTGCTTCTGAGCATCACTACACAGAGCATGCAGTCCATCACCTTTCATCAGCACACAGTACTCTACTGTGATTAGTGCCATGTCACTCCACTGTATTCAAGCTGTGCTTCTGAGCATCACTCCCCTGTGCAGGCAGTCCCTCACCTTTCACCATCATGCAGTTCACCATCGTAATGGGTACCATGTCACCCTATTGTGTTAATGCAGTGCTTCTGAGTATCACTCCATGGTGCAGGCAGTTCCTCTCCATTCAACAGCATGTAGTATGCAGCTCTTATAGGTGCCATGTCGCCCCTCTGTGTGCATACACTGCTTCTGAGCCTTGCTCCCCAGAGCAGGCAGTCCCTTATCTTTCACCAGCACACAGTACGCAACAGGGATGGGTGCCATGACACCCCACGATGTTCATGCTGTGCTTATGAGGAATGTTCCTCAGTGCAGGCAATCATAGAAACATAGAAACATAGATTTTGACAGCAGATAAGGACCGCTTGGCCCACCCAGTCTGCCCAGTTCCCTACCTAATGGATAAGCTGCAGATCCTAGTTAACCAGCAGCCTACTTCTTCCTACCCCCACCCCCTAGAATTGCCTTATGACTGTCCCATGCATGCCTGAATTCCACCACTGTTTTTGACTCCACAACCTCCTCTGGAAGGCCATTCCATGCATCCACAACCCTCTCTGCGAAAAAAATACTTCCTTAAGTTACCTCTGAGCCGTCCCCTTCTATCTTCAAATTGCCCCTTGTTCTTGCACACCTCTTTTTGAAAGATGCTACCCTCTTGGACTTTTGTTGATTCCCTGAGGTACTTGAAAGTTTCTATCATGTCCCCTCTCCTCCTTTCTCGAGGCTATACATATTTAGCTCCTAAGTCTCTCTTCCATGTCTTCCGGTGCAGACCCTGCACCATTTTAGTTGCCCTCCTCTGACAGCTTCCATCCTGTCTATGTCTTTGCGGAGATTGGGTCTCCAGAACTGCACGCAGTACTCCAGATGGGGTATCACCAACTGTCTGTACAGAGGGATAATAACTCTTGTTTTCTACTGGTGATGCCTCTCCTATGCATCCCAGTATCCCCAGCCCTACTTGCTGCCCTCTCACATTGCTTGCCCACCTTTAGGTCATCTGATATGACTATCCCCAGGTCCCTTTCCATTTTTGTTGTTGTTAGTATCTCACCCCCCATTGTTTACTCTTCCCCTGGGTTTTCGTTTCCCACGTGCATTACCTTGTACTTCTTAGCATTGAATCTAAGCTGCCATACATTTGACCATTCCTCTAACCTTGCCAAGTCCCTTCTCATCCTTTCCACCTCACCTTGTGCATCAACTCTGTTGCAGATCTTTGTGTCATCTGCAAAGAGACATACTTTTCCTTCCAGTCCCTCTGCAATGTTGCTTATAAACACATTGAAGAGGACCGTCCTAATACTGAACTCATGGTACCCCACTAGTAACCCCATTTCTTCAGAGTGGACTCCATTTACTATTACTCTCTGTGTCCTATTCTCCAGCCAATTCTTTACCCAGGCTGTCATCTTGGGACCCACTCCCAGGCTGGCTAACTTGTATATTAATCTTTTGTGTGGACTGTGTCAAATGCCTTGCTAAAGTCTAGGTAGGCCATGTCCACAGCCCCTCCTGATCTACTACTTTGGTCACCCAGTCAAAGAAATCTATCAGATTTGTCTGGCATGACCTTCCGCTGTGAATCCATGCTGCCTTGGGTCCTGTGCCCTCTGGCCTCTAGATACTCAACAATTCTTTCCTTCAGAAGTGATTCCATCATTTTCCCTACCACTGAGGTTAAACTAACAGGTCTGTAGTTTCCTGCTTCTGCCTTGCTCCCATTTTTGTGAAGGGGAATCACATCTGCCCTCCTCCAGTCCTCGGGTACCACCCCATCCTCCCATGATTTGTTAAAGAGGGTAGTCAGTGGTGTCACTAGTTCTACCCTAAGTTCTTTTAGAATTCTGGGATGAATCCCATCAGGCCCCATTGCTTTGTCCACCTTCAGTTTTAAGAGTTCTTTCAGAACCCTTTCTTCTGTAAATGGGCAGGTATCAACTTCTGTATCCAGAGTGTTTCTGCTGTTTGTTTTAGGTACCTCCCTCTTCCTTTGTAAATACTGAGCAAAAATATTTGTTTAGTATCTCTGAGCATCACTCCGTAGTGCAGGCAGTACCTCATGTAACCCCTAGATGGCGCTATCCCAGGGGCTACTACCCCTGCCTGATTTGCCACTAACAGGTTGAGGGGCCTGGATCCAATGGCGGGTGCCTCCACCCAGAGGTCAGGGTTTGCAATAGTTAAACTTACTTGGTCACAGCCCTCTGGGACACTGCAACCCCCCTTTCTTCCCACTAGTGGCCCACACAATATATCAGAATTACCTTCACAGTATACACTTACCCCCAGGGCTGGTTCAGGCACTGGGACCTCCTGTAAAATAAGATACAGTGCAACAATCACAGTACAATACTTTAACAAAGACAAATACCTCAGGCAGTATAACTTTGCTGAAACAAGCAGCTCTGATTTATTTAGGGGGAATATAACAAGGACAGGGGGAAATCAGGTTAATTAGCTTATCACTTTACTCATCTACCTATGGCTGTGCACAGGCCTATCCTACCAGTTACTGTCCCTGGGTACCCAAGCCCTAGTGGCTAGTCCAAACTGTGGCAGCTGGTAGGGGCCCTTTCCCACAGAGAAAAGAAAAATTAGTTTAAACAGTCAGCAGTACAGTGATTCCATTTGGATTTAATGTGGCAATTCAACAGGGAGCGACCCTGAATTAGTACTCATGACCTCCAAACAAGATAGGGTCCTTCAACGTCAGCAGGGCTACTCTTGAGCTCCACGAGACTCCTCACACATTTATATGGCAAACAGGCAGGCTGCTTCTCTATCCCGATCGCAATTACTGCACAATACCGGAGAACACACAGCAGATTCAGTTCCTGACAGACCGAGTGCAACTCAGCAATTTCTCCAGTCTTCTACAGGGTAAGCCTGGTTTCTACTCTTCAGATATCCTTTGATTCTCTTCACAGGACGGATTCAGTCCTAACAAGCAGTTACACAAGCTGCAGACCGGAACTCTGGGCCTTACACATTTCCCGACTAAAACTGCACACTGAAAAAGCATAGGGCTCCTTCCCTCTTCACTGCCAGAGTTCAACTGAAACTCCAACAGACAAAACCGGGCACTTCCTTTGAGTTCCTCCCAGTTCTTGACTGGATTGGCTGTCACTCACAATAGACTGCTGCTGTTGGTCCAAAAAGGCGCCGAAGTCTAAACTACATCTCCCAGAGTTACTGCCCATACAATCCTCTTGTGGCTGGCTCAGATTATGAGTCCAAGTTCTGATTCGTCCAAGGCACCATTTTAGAGCTCCCTTATCCCACACTGATTGGTCCAGTTCAGCAGTTCAAAACTAGAATGGGGAACTAGGCAAACACAGTTCTGACTGCAAAGAAAGCAAGTTAGACAAACTGTATTTTCATTATTACTCTAAATGATTTCTGGCAAACAGTTACACCTTTCAGATAGGTTCCCTTTGCACTCCTAGTGACTGCAAAAATGGAGTGAATTGGCAGCAGTTCGAGTGGTACTCAAGCAGAGAAGCACACAGTCCCCCATACAAACTAATTATGTCTGCAAGCAGACAGCTCTTAAAGAGACAGTACCAGAGGCTCTAAAAACACTCTGATAAATGGCTTAAGCCAAACACCACTCAGGCTTGGAGCATTCAAGCAAGCTCCTGGAAGTCTTTTGGGAACCCCATTTGCAGGGGGTTACACCCTTCCTGGCCTTGGGAAAGCTTGGACGTCGCGTCAACAAGTACCATAAGTTTTAACTGCAACCATACACATTTGCATTAGGCTCACACATGTAATCATCAGTCAATATATCATTTTACCAAGAACACATTTCTGAAACATTGCAGTACGTCACCTTTACACAGTAATACACACACATTGTACCATAACTCAAGTTATTACCTCTTGTACATGAAACCTGAAGAGAGGGGCCCTTCCTATCAGTTACCTTGGGGCTGGATGGGGCAAGGGCACCATAGTTAGAGGGCAACACAAGTAACTTAGAGTTAGCACTGACGCTCAGTTTGGGCAATGAGCTCGGGACACATATCACCCTTTATGGACAACATTGAGAGGCAAGTCCACAGGCCTCCCAAGAAAATCATAACTGAGGTGCACCACAGGCTTTACAGCTCGACCAGTCTTTCTAGGGGGAACTGTTACAGTCTCTGCACTCTGAGCCTCATTTTCAGCATTGTCCTCACTTGTCAGGGTAGTCTCCATGGGGGTAGAGAGGCTAGAACTTGGGGCACTTTCAGCTCCAGGAGTTACAGTTTCTGAGTCCACAACATTTGGCTCGCATGGAGAGCTTTCGGACACTGGCAGTGGACTGTCAGGGCACTCAAAATACTCTTCTGGTTCTGGTGTATCACCAGTCTGCCCCAATCCATCATTTTCCTCCCCTGAAAGCTCAAACAGTTCAACCATGCACAATGATTCCATTTCATCTGATCTGATGCTTTGCACTTCACTTTCTGGGAGCATTGGCTCCAGGGACGAAGCTGGGAGCTTAGACAGTCCAGAAGGCCCAGCTTTGTCTCCAGTATTGACTAGGGATTGCCTCAAACAATTGACTCAGTTCAGTAAGAAGGATAGTATTCAAAGTCACTCTCACTTTCTTCTGATATGGACTGACAGTCATGCTCAACTGGGACTTGTGCAGGGGAACACTTTAACTCTGCTTCTGTAGGTGCAGACGTCCTTGATCTTTTCTTAGCAGCAGCTCTAGTCACTGGTCCAGAGGGGGCATCTTCTGGGGGCTCAGACTCAATCAGGATTTGTCCAATGGGCAGTAAATGATTTCTATGCATTGTTTTTACATCTTTGAATTATTCTCAGGCCTTACTTTGTACACTGGCAGATCATCTAGTTTGCCCACTACAATGTGAGGAGATGGTGCCATCTGTCAGCAATCTTGTGTTTGCCATGCAGTCCCAGATTTCTTAGCAATACCCATCTCCCTCCTGGAGTTCCTGTGCTTTCACCTTTTATCATACCGTTCTTTGTTGGCTAGATTTCTTTTGGCAGCCATGGTTTGAGCCAGTTGGTACGCATGAGTTAGCTGGGCCTTTAACTTTTGCACATACTGTAAATAGTTGTCAGCTTGAACCCCATCAGGAGAGACCCCAAAACACACATCTACTGGTAGTCGAGCTTCTCTTCCAAACATCAGGCGGAAGGGGGAGAACCCAGTGGCATCGCTTTTGGTGCAGTTATAAGCATGTACCAGGGTGCTAATTTGTTGGCTCCATCTAGGCTTGTCCTTTGGGTGCAGGGTGCCTAGCATATCTAGCAAAGTGCGGTTGAAACGTTCAGGCTGTGGGTCCCCTTGGGGGTGGTAAGGAGTGGTTCTGGACTTCGCACTCCCACAGAGAAAGCATCTCTTTGATCAGACGACTCTCAAAAGTCTCTCCTTGATCAGAATGGATTCTTTGTGGAGCCCCATAGTGAACAAAAGTTTTCTACAAGTACTTTGGCCACAGTGGATGCTTTCTGGTCTTTGGTGGGAAAGCTTGGGCATATCTCGTGAAATGGTCAGTGACCACCAGCACATTACTGATATTTCTTTGATCTGACTCCAAACTCAGAAAATCAATACAGACCAGCTCCATGGATGCACTGGTGGTGATGTTAACAAGGGGCAGCCCTCTGGGGCAAAGCTTTCCTCTGTAAGCAGCGACTACAAGTTCGAATGTGTTGCTCCACATCAGCCCCATCTTAGGCCAATAGAATCTGGATCTCACCAAGTCAAGTGTTCTGTCTATACCAAGGTGCCCCATGTGGTTGTGCAAGGACATCAGTACTGAGTCTCGAAGGCAGTGGGCAGCACTGGTTGTTGTTTGTCTACTTGTCCCTCTGTCTACTGTTTCTCTGTATAACAGTTTATTGATCAGTTTCAACTTAGGACCTTCTTTGTAGAACAGTGCAGTTCTCAAATCAGTGGAGCGTAATTTGGACACATCTTTCCTGCATAGAGGGCTTCTAAAGTTGCTTTGATCATGGATCGCCGGATTGAGCCCGCGAATACTGTCATTGTCCAGCTGAGGCAGTGCACCAATGTCCATTGCAGAAAAAGTGGCAATAAGCAGCAGGTATGCAATTTCTAGAGGGTCCCAAGCAATCCACCATGCAGTCCACTGCATCCGTGGACATTTGTTCCTCCCTGTCAAACTTCCGCAGAGTGCTGGAATGTCAGGTTCTGCTAATCGGACCCAATCATTCTGGGGAACAGGTCTCGGGAGAGCATCAGCATCTATGTGGTTCAGACCTGCTCGGTATTCGAGAGCATAGTCGTATGTAGATAATGCAGAAAGCCACCTATGGCCAGTGGCATCCAACTTAGCTGAGGTCTGCACATAGGTTAAAGGATTATTGTCAGTTTTTACTAGTATTTTAGCCCCATACAAGTACTCATGGAATTGGTCAACAATAACCCACTTCAAAGCTAGGAACTCTAACTTATGTACAGGATAGTTCTTTTCGGATGGGGTCAGGCTTCTACTGGCAAAGGCCACTGGTCTCAGGCCATTCTCGTGCTCTTGGTAGAACACAGCCCCCAACCCATGCAAGCTAGCATCAGTGTGCAGGACATAAGGTTTTCTTGGATCGGCATAGGCCAGCACTGGAGCATGGGTAAGTTGATATATGATCTCATGAAAAGCAGTCTCACAATCAGGAGTCCAGCGGGCCCCAAATACTTCACTCGGACGAAAATACACTCTTTCAGTCTTGAGGGACGCTGACTTTTGGTATTTTTGTGGCTGGGGATACCCTTGAGTAAGGTTAGTAAAAGGCGGATCACTCTTGAATAGTCCTTGATGAACGCCGATAATAACCACAGAATCCCAGGAATCTTGGCAGTTCTTTTAGATTTTGGGCTGTGGCCAGGTGGTCAAGGCCTCAACTTTACTTGGGTCGGTCTCTATTCCTCGGTGGATACTATGTGTCCCACATACTTTACTGATGTTTGAAAGAATTGACACTTATCAATGGACAGTTTAAGGCCAAAGTCCTCCAGTCGGTCCAATACCTTAAATAATCTGCTCTCATGTTCCTCTAGTGAGCTGCCAAACACAATAACATCATCTAGGTATACCAGGCATTCTAGTAAGTTCATGTCCCCACTGCACGCTCCATCAATCATTGAAAAGTGGCTGGGGCACCTGAAATCCTTGAGGCATCTCTCATGAATTCATAGAAGCCAAGCCCGGACAGATAAAGGCTGTCTTCTCATGGTCCTCTGGGGCCATCGGATCTGGTAGTACCCACTGCGGAGATCCAACACAGAGAACCATTTGCTCCCGTTTAGGCAGTCAAAAGCATCCTGAATGCGGGCATTGTGTACTGATCAGGGATAGTCCGCCCGGTTTAAGGGTGCGATAATCACGCACATCCTTGCATACATTCTTCTTCCTCACACTACAATGGGGAAGCATAAGGGCTTCTGGTTCTTGTATTACACCAGCAGCTAACATCTCTTGCAGATGCCGATCTCACATCATCTATGTCAGCAGGTGCCAAGCGCGAGACCTCTCACGAAATGGTCTTTCGTCATGCAGCCGGATATTGTGCTCAGCTCTCTGCACGCATCCACGTCCCATTCTTTGAAGAAAACACCTGGTCTCTCTGGGCAAGCTTCTCACCGATCCTCACTTTCCATTCAGCTGGCAACGGGGAGTAGCCGAAATCAAACAAGTCAGGCGTTACTCTGTCATTCTTCCTCGAACTCTTGCTGCTGGGTAGCACTGCAGTGTCTGCACAATGCACATTATCCAGGATGCAACCTCTATTTACTTGAATGTCTCTTTCAGACACTTTATGAACTTGGACCATTACCCTTCTGGCATAAGCATGGGCTCTAGCGGGCAAAATACTAGGCTTGACCAGCAGTCCCTCTGGCAATTTTCCATCGCCTGGTGCATCCAACATTAATATTTTATTCTTAACATCCTTTCTGATATGGACCTCTCCTGTAAGGTACACTGGGCATTTGGCGCCAGGATCAGAGACTCAGGATCCTTCTTCCATACAATTCCGACCGGTTCCTCTGGTTCTATTTTTCAGCATCTCTCTGTGCCTCATAGGCCTTCTTAATTAAAACTGGAACTCTTAAAGCTCTACTAGTTTTGACCCTGTTTTCATAACACAACTGTGCCAGCCTTCCGAACATATGAGCATTTATTCCAATCAACAAAGGGACACCATCATACAGTCCAGTGGGGGACACACTAAGGCTAGGGTCTCTACTTGTCCGGCCACTCCAGCCACGGAGGTGGGGAAAGACAGCCAAATTCGGATATACCCGGAATAGGGGTAGGCCTTCTCACTTAACCCCCATACATGCAGTCCTTCTAATGGTTGTAAGGGTACGTCTGACAAATGCTTCTGATACCAATCCTGGAACATAATTGTCACTTGGGAGCCACTGTCTAATACAGCTCTTGTAGACACTCCATTCACCTTTACAGTGGTCTCCATGGAGGACCCACTATTCTGGACCAGTCTGGAGAGGCGATAGTGGGGGCCTGGGCAACTGACCTTGCCACAAAGGACGTGAGTTAGCATTTTTGGTGCCCTCACTGGGATCATTTGTGCACCTCTTAACCACTGATTTGTTCTCGAAGCTCTCCTTGTAGCCTATATGCAACTTTGTCAGTGTCTTTTGGGACCGGCATTCCTTTTCATGTGCCCATCCTTCCCACAATTATAGCAAAACATACTTTGGAGTTTGAGCTGGCCGAGGCTACACACTGGGAGCCAGGGTGGGGTATTACTAACTGGAAACCTTGGTGCCATCTCTGTCTGCGACGTGATAAGCATTTGGAGACATCTCGTCAGTTTCTCCACTTCCATGGTCAAGGAATTGAGTTTGGAGCTGTTATCAGCAGGAGATACATGGGTGGGTACCCCCACCCCCATAGCAGATCCAGTCGGATATAGGTCAGGGCCCATACTTGCAGGCGTGGCCTTCATAAAGGGACTGTTTTTGAATTCCCGGATCTCTCTCAACAGTTCACCCCATTGTGGCATATCTTTTTCCTTGTCAGAGCACTCATTGACTGTCAACCTCTGCCCCTGAACTTCACTTGATGGGTCACCCTCAGTCACTCGGGTCGTAGCCGCAGCTATTGGTGCAGGTCCCTCCCGAGTCACCTTTCTCAACTCCTCGAATTTCTCTCATTAACTCATCATAGGAGGGTGGGGATTCCAGTCGATTTTCCAGGCGTAACTGAGCAACAGCAGTTCTGAGAAGGGGCAGACTTAAGGATCCTGTCCAGCCTGGTTCGGTCCAGTTCAATCGCTGGCAAACTACTCCTTTCTGAGCATTCTTGCAACAATTTTCCAGCGAGATACATACACAGACAACAACTCCCTTGGTACTGTTGTGCATTTCTTACTCTCCACCATAGATCCTCATCAGAATCTGGGCTCCCATACACATTCTCCAAGGCCTCAAGATAGGCCTGTGCAGTCACTTCAGGGTTACTGGCCCGTTTAGCATAAATGGTAGCCAGGGCAGGACCTCAGAGGCTCTCACTAACCCTCTTTTGCTTTTCGGCTTCCGAGCATTGCCATTCTAGCACTTGGGGAGCAACATAGTCTATCCAGGTCTCCCAGTCATCCTCCCCTTGCTGGGTGGGGAGGGTGCCAGAGAAGATCCTCAACCTTCGGTAAGAGTCGTGACTAATGGCAGGTGCAGAAATAGGAGTCTGCATTGGTTCAGCCACTATTAAGGGTACTGGAGCGGGAGAGGGTGTTGGGGGAGGAACACCCCCAGGTGGCAAGAATAGTTTCTTCAAGTCCTCCACAGTTTTCCCTTCCCCCAGCAACCATTTAGCAAATTTCTCCTCAAAAGTTTCAGACAGTGGTGGGGCTCATTCCCTCGGGTCTTTACTGTACTTAGTTATCACTCTCCAGGCAGTGAGGGCTCCTCTGGGGTAATGGTCTGTGGCACTTGGAGCTATCTATGGGATCCTTACACTTCTACTAGGGCCAGGAAAGTGTGGGTGAGCAGATTAGCATGCCACCCACCACCACAGGTTTTGTAAACCTTCCACCTTGGAAAGTACTCCTGTACAGTGTCCGTATTGATACCCAGGGGATGTCAGGATAAGCATAGCATTTTGAGGGTCAATTCCTCCCAGTACACCACTCCACCAGCGGTGCACAGCCACTTCTGTCGGGTACCCATTTTTTCTTAACAGTGGTTCAGTAAATATGGCCACTAGAGGACACACAATCCCAGTGGTGAGCCTCCAGGATGTAACCCCTAGATATTTGCCTCCAGGGCTACTACCCCTGCCTGATTTGCCACCTAACAGGTTGAGGAGCCTGGATCCAATGGCGGGTGCCTCACAGAGGTCAGGGTTTGCAATAGTTAAACTTACTTGGTCACAGCCCTCTGGGACACTGCAACCCCTTTCTTCCCACTAGTGGCCCACACAATATATCAGAATTACCTTCACAGTATACACTTATCCCCAGGGCTGGTTCAGGCACTGGGACCTCCTGTAAAATAAGATACAGTGCAACAATCACAGTACAATACTTTAATATAGACAAATACCTCAGGCAGTATAACTTTGCTGAAACAAGCAGCTCTGATTTATTTAGGGGAATAACAAGGACAGGGGAAATCAGGTTAATTAGCTATCACTTTACTATCTACCTATGGCTCTGTGCACAGGCCTATCCCTACCAGTTACTGTCCTGGGTACCAAGCCCTAGTGGCTAGTCCAAACCGTGGCAGCTGGTAGGGGCCCTTTCCCACAGAGAAAAAGAAAATTAGTTTAAACAGTCAGCAGTACAGTGATTCCATTTGGATTTAATGTGGCAATTCAACAGGAGGCGACCCTGAATTGGTACTCATGACCTCCAAACGAGATAGGGTCCTTCAACGTCAGCAGGGCTACTCTTGAGCTCCACGAGACTCCTCACATTTATATGGCAAACAGGCAGGCTGCTTCTCTATCCATAGCAATTACTGCACAATACCCGGAAGAACACACAGCAGATTCAGTTCCTGACAGACCGAGTGCAACTCAGCAATTTCTCCAGTCTTCTACAGGGTAAGCCTGGTTTCTACTCTTCAGATATCCTTTGATTCTCTTCACAGGATGGATTCAGTCCCTAACAAGCAGTTACACAAGCTGCAGACCAGAACTCTGGGCCTTACACCGTTCCCGACTAAAACTGCACACTGAAAAAGCACAGGGCTCCTTCCTCTTCACTGCCAGAGTTCAACTGAAACTCCAACAGACAAAACCGAGCACTTCCTTTGAGTTCCTCCAGTTCTTGACTGGATTGGCTGTCACTCACAATAGACTGCTGCTGTTGGTCCAAAACGCTGAAGTCTAAACTACATCTCCCAGAGTCACTGCCCATACAATCCTCTTGTGGCTGGCTCAGATTATGAGTCAAGTTCCAATTTGTCCAAGGCACCATTTTAGAGCTCCCTTGTCCCACACTGATTGGTCCAGTTCAGCAGTTCAAAACTAGAATGGGAACTAGGCAAACACAGTTCTGACTGCAAAGAAAGCAAGTTAGACAAACTGTATTTTCATTATTACTCTAAATGATTTCTGGCAAAACAGTTACACCTTTCAGATAGGTTCCTTGCACTCCTAGTGACTGCAAAAATGGAGTGAATTGGAGCAGTTCAGTGGTACTCAAGCAGAGAAGCACAGTTCCCCATACAAACTAATTATGTCTGCAAAGCAGACAGCTCTTAAGAGACAGTACCAGGAGCTCTAAAAACACTCACTGATAAATGGCAAAGTGAAACACCATTCAGGCTTGGAGCATTTAAGCAAGCTCCTAGAAGTCTTTTGGGAACCCCCATTTGCAGGGGGTTACACTCACATCCAACAATACACAGCACACCACTGTAAGGGTGCCATGCCACCCACCCACACTGTGTTCATGCAGTGCTTCTCAGCATTCCTCTACAGCGCAGGCAGTAACTCTCACATTTCTCCAGCACACAGTACACCTCTGTAAAGGGTGCCATGCCACCCATCCCACTGTATTCATGCAGTGCTTGAACATCACTGCACAGTGAAGGGCAGTATCTCACATTTCAACAATACACAGTACACTACTGTAAAGGGTGCCATGCCACCCCACCCCACTGTGTTCATGCAGTGCTTCTCAGCATCTCTCCACAGTGCAGGCAGTCCTCACCTTTCACCAGCATGCACAACACCACCATGATGGGTGCCATGTCACCCCACTGTGTTCAGGCAGTGCTTCGACTTACTCCCATGTCTGGCATTCCCTCTCCTTACACCAGCAATGGGTACACCCCACTTGATGGAGGTACCACGTCTCCCCACTGTGTTCAGGCATTACTTCTCAGTGTCGCTATCCATGCAGGCAGTCCCTTACCATTGACCAGCATGCAATACACAACCATGATGAGTGGCATGTCACCCACTGTGTCCATGAGATAAAGCTGTTTACCTCCTTCGGCACCCTGACTTGCCCCATCTGGGCAGTCTTCCCAGCCCGATGTCCGCCTTCTCTGGGTCTTACTTTTCTGGTGGTCCTGTCACAGACCTTGAAGAAAAGAGGTGCCTAGTCATCGGTGTGAGGCCTACCAGAGGTCGAGCCATCACTGTTCTGCAGTCAAAGAGCTTCTCCTGCTATGTTCTTCCCTTTTGGGCCCAGACATGTGTGTACTCAGCCTCCATGGAGACCCTCAGGCATCCAGGTGTGGGGTCCCTTCCCATGCTGTCCCATGGTGCTGCCACCTAGATCCCTCTCTCTGTCCTACAGATGTGCATTCCCTTCCCTGGCCAGTCCCCAAGATACCCACGTCTGTTCTTGAACACGGGTTGCTGGCATGGCAGTCAGTGGCTAAAAGCAATTCAGTCAGTGGCTAATAGCTTGAAACAGAAATAGGAGACAGACCTAGAACTGGAACCAGAACTACGCAAAGTGATGGTCCCCTATTAAAAGGTATCGACTGCCCCTTGCAAAGTCCATTTCCTTAATGCAAATTAGCACAGTTCACTAAATCTGCCACTAGTCAAACATGTTTGGAGCAAGTGTGAGTGCCCATGCATGTTTGAACATATGGAAACCACAAAGCAAAAATGAGGCACTGAAACGTGCGCTCAGCACAGTTCACATCCCCTGCTGGCCAAAGAGATACAGTATCTGTTCATTGAAAACATACAGGCTGTGATGAAGAGACAACTCATTTAGGGAATCTCAGGCCTGCTAATGTTACAATGGATACAATCAGGACCTCATTGAATATGAGATACTGCATGTTAACTGACCTATCCTGGGTAACTCGTTGTAAAATGCATAACAGCAGGACCTCAGTAAAAATTTGATTCTGCATTTTACAAGTGTTAACTCTACTAAATACACTGGAAAAATGTGAGAAGCAGGACTCCACTGAAAATGAAATATTGTAGCTGCTCTATCTACTAATGACACTTACCCCACATGCAAGTACAGCAGTTGTAACAGCTACATGCACGCATGCGTGTGTGTGTGTTGTGTGCATTTTCAAGGGGGTGTGTACAGTATGTCCAGAACCAAAAACTATTTTCACTGCATTACCTTGATGTTTATGGCTTTGTTTTTGTTCTACTATTGTGGTGCAAATGCTGGGACTTTTACATTATTTATTTATATATGTATGTATTTATTTATTCATTTATTTATTTCAAAAGTTTCACCAGGAAAACATACTGAGCTGAAAAATAGCTCATCTCCAGATGAATCCTGGAGGGAAGGGGTGGAAGGTGCAAGAACAACATAGAACAATAATAATAATAATTTTATTCATAAGGCACCTTTCAATTGCCAAGGTGCCGTACATTAACTAACAAATCAAAACAGTAAAATCATTAAAAATACAATTAGATCAAAACAGTCTTAACAATCAGTGTTCTAAAAATACAGTTTCCATAAAAGGTCTTTAAACCTCTCTTAAAGCCCTCCACAGGAAAGTGTACTCCACAACTGACGGGTAGAGAGTTCCACAGGGTGATGGCCACTCACAAAAAGCCCAAGCACCAAAGATTTCAAATTCACTCTTGGAACCTACTAACTACCCTCATTGGCCAGAAAGAGAGTGATCACTAGGGCGTAAGTGAACCAGAAGTTCTTTCAGATAGACTGGGCCCAGATCGGAGAGCTTTAAAAGTCATAAACCCACTTTAAAGGTGACCGCCACCAAATTAGCAGCCAGTGCAGTTCACGCACCACGGGAGTAACGTGACAGGATCTACTAGAACCCATCAAAAGCTGGGCAGCAGCTCTGCACTAGACTGCGGGTGACGGATTTCAACCCTGAAAGCCAAAGATAAAGGGAGTTACAATAATCCAAGCGTGAGGACACGAAGGCATACGACTAACATTGGTAGGTCAGCAGGAAAACAAGATGCTGGATCCTGGCGATGTTCCTAAGATGGTAAAGAGTCTGATGACTGCCAACACCTCGCGAATATAATCTCAGCCATCATCAGAACTACCCCAGGTTCCGCACCCGCTCAGAGGTCAGGAGAGAAACGCCCAAGAAACATTCCAAGACGACCAGCACCTGACCCCCTATCCAGCCAACCGGTCCACACAACAACTCAGTCTTATCAGAGTTCAACCTCAGCCAGTTAGAATTATCCTCCTGGATTCTGTTAGACAACTATTAAAGCAAGAAAGCTCCCTCCTGATAGGGACAAAAGAAAGGTAGAGCTGGGTATCATCTGCGTAACAGTGAAACCTCAGCCCATACCTCCTTACAATGTCTCCGATGGGTAACACATACACACAAATAACATGGGTGACAATACTGAACCCTAAGGCACCAAAAACAAAGCCGGTGAATCAGGAAAAACCTGGACACAACTGTGATCTCAGTGAGAATGATGTGAACATCTTAAAACAGGTTCTAGATATTCCACAAACAACCTCAAAGCGTTCTATCAACACAATATGATCTCTGGTGTCAAGGCTGAAGAAGGTCAAGGAGAACCAAATGGAATGACTCTTCCAATCTCTAGTCTCAAGAGATCATTGAGCACGGAACCAAGCTGTCTCAGTACTATGTCTTTATGAAAACGGACTGGAGGTTCATAGATGTCATCTGGATGGTCAAATGGTCTTCCAGTTGTGCAGCCACTACTCTCAATCACCTTCCCAACAAAGGAAGGTTAGAGATGGGTCTGTAGTTTCCAGATAGTAGGTCCACGATAACTTTCTTCAGAGGTATCACCACCGCCTCTTTCAGGAGAACTGGAAACTCCAGATTGCATTTCTTACTCTCCACCATAGATCCTCATCAGAATCTGGGTCCCTACACATTCTCCAAGGCCTCAAGATAGGCTCTGTGCAGTCACTTCAGGGTTACTGGCCCATTTAGCATAAATGGTAGCCAGGGCAGGACCTCAGAGGCTCTCACTAACCCTCTTTTTTCAGCGTCCCGGCATTGCCATTTCTAGCACTTGGGGACAACATAGTCTATCTGAAATCTCTCAGTCATCCTCCCCTTTGGGGTGGAGGTGCCAGAGAAGATCCTCAACCTCTCGCAAGAGTCGACTAATGGCAGGTGCAGAAACAGGAGTCTGCATTGGTTCAGCCACTATTACAGGAGTACTGGAGCGGAGAGGGTGTTGGTGAGTGAACACCCCAGGTGGCAGCAATAGTTTCTTCAAGTCTCCACAGTTTTCCTTCCCCAGCAACCATTTAGCAAATTTCTCCTCAAAAGTTTCAGACAGTGGTGGGGGCTCATTCCTCCTGGTCTTTGACTGTACTTAGTTATCATCTCCAGGCAGTGAGGGTCCTCTGTGGGTAATGGTCTGTGGCACTTTGGAGCTATCTATGGGATCCTACACTCTACTAGGGCCAGGAAAGTGTGGGTGAGCAGATTAGCATGCCTCACCCACCACCACAGGGTTTTGTAAACCTTCCACCTTGGAAAGTACTCCTGTACAGTGTCCGTATTGATACCTAGGGGATGTCCAGGATAAGCATAGCATTTTGGGGTCAATCTCCTCCTCAGTACACCACTCCACCAGCCGGTGTGCACAGCCACTTGTCGTGGGTACCCATTTTTTTCTTAACAGTGGTTCAGAATATGGCCACTAGAGGACACACAATCCGAGTGGTGAGCCTCCAGGATGTCTCCCTCAGATGGCGCTATCCCATGGGCTACTACCCCTGCCTGATTTGCCACTAACAGGTTGAGGGCCTGATCCAATGGCGGGTGCCTCCACCCAGAGGTCAGGGTTTTTATTAGTTAAACTTGCTTGTCACAGCTCTCTGGGACACTGCAACCCCCTTTCTTCCACTAGTGGGCCCACAATAATATCAGAATTACCTTCATAGTATACACTTATCCCCAGGGCTGTTTTCAGGCACTGGGACCTCCTGTAAAATAAGATACAGTGCAACAATCACAGTACAATACTTTAATATAGACAAATACCTTAGGCAGTATACTTTGCTGAAACAAGCAGCTCCTGATTTATTTAGGGGTATAACAAGGACAGGGAAATCAGGTTAATTGGCTTATCACTTTACTATCTACCTGGCTCTGTACAGGCCTATCACAGTTACTGTCCTGGGTACCCAAGCCCTAGTGGCTAGTCCAAACCGTGGCAGCTGGTGGGGCCCTTTCCCACAGAGAAAGAAAAATTAGTTTAGGAACAGTCAGCAGTACAGTGATTCCATTTGGATTTAATGTGGCATCAACAGGGAGCTGACCCTGAATTAGTACTCATGACCCTCCAAACACGTTAGGGTCCTTCAACTCAGCAGGGCTACTCTTGAGCTCCACGAGACTCTCACATTTGTATTATGGCAACAGGCAGGCTGCTTCTCTATCCCGATCGCAATTACTGCAGTACCGGAAGAACACACAGCAGATTCAGTTCCTGACAGTGCAACGTCAGCAATTTCTCCAGTCTTCTACAGGGTAAGCCTGGTTTCTACTCTTCAGATATCCTTTGATTCTCTTCACAGGATGGATTCAGTCCTAACCGTAGTTACACAAGCCTGCAGAATGACCAGAACTCTGGGCCTTACACGTTCCCGACTAAATGCACACTGAAAAAGCACAGACTCCTTCCTCTTCACTGCCAGAGTTCAGCTGAAACTCAACAGACAAAACCGAGCACTTCCCTTTAGTTCCTCCCAGTTCTGACTGGATTGGCTGTCACCACAATAGACTGCTGCTGTTGGTCCAAAAGGCGCTGAAGTCTAAACTACATCTCCCAGAGTCACTGCCCATACAATCCTCTTTTGGCTGGCTCAGATTGTGAGTCCAAGTTCTGATTTGTCCAAGGCACCATTTAGAGCTCCCTTTTCCCACACTGATTGGTCCCAGTTCAGCAGTTCAAAACTAGAATGGGAACTGGCAAACACAGTTCTGACTGCAAAGAAAGCAAGTTAGACAAACTGTATTTTCATTATTACTCTAAATGATTTCTGGCAAAACAGTTACACCTTTCAGATAGGTTCCTTTGCACTCTAGTGACTGCAAAAATGGAGTGAATTGGCGGCAGTTAGGAGTGGTACTCAAGCAGAGAAGCATGGAGTTTCCCCATACAAACTAATTATGTCTGCAAGCAGACAGCTCTTAAGAGAGACAGTACCAGAGGCTCTAAAAACACTCACTGATAAATGGCTTAAACGCCAAACACCATTCAGGCTTGGAGCATTTAAGCAAGCTCCTAGAAGTCTCTTTGGGAACCCCCATTTGGGAAGTTAGCACTCACATTTCAACAATACACAGTAGACCACTGTTAAGGGGTGCCATACACCCCACCCCACCCCACTGTGTTCATGCAGTGCTTCTGAGCATTACTCTACAGCGCAGGCAGTATCTCACATTTCTCCAGCACACAGTACACCTCTGTAAAGGGTGCCATGCCACCCCATCCCACTGTATTCATGCAGTGCTCTGAGCATCACTGCACAGTGCAGGAGTATCTCACATTTCAACAATACACAGTACACTACTGTAAAGGGTGCCATGCCACCCCACCCCACTGTGTTCATGCAGTGCTTCTCAGCATCTCTCCACAGTGCAGGCAGTCCCTCACCTTTCACCAGCATGCACAACACCACCATGATGGGTGCCATGTCACCCCACTGTGTTCAGGCAGTGCTTCTGACATTACCCCATGTGCTGGCATTCCCTCTCCTTACACCAGCAATGGTACACCCCCATAGATGGGTACCACGTCTCCCCACTGTGTTCAGGCATTACTCTCAGTATCGCTTCTCCATGCAGGCAGTCCCTTACCATTGACCAGCATGCAATACACAACCATGATGAGGTGCATGTCACCCCACTGTGTCCATGAGATAAAAGCTGTTTACCTCCTTCAGCACCCTGACTTGCCCCATCTGGGCCAGTCTTCCCAGCCCCGTGTCCCGCCTTCTCTGGGTCTTACTTTTCTGGTGGTCCTGTCACAGACCTTGGAGAAGAGGTGCCTAGTATCGGTATGGGCTCTACCGAGGTCAGGCCATCACTGTTCTGCAGTCAAAGAGCCCTGCTCATGTTCTTCCCTTTGGGCCCAGACATGTGTGTACTCAGCCTCCATGGAGACCCCCAGGCATCCAGGTGTGGAGTCCCTTCCCATGCTGTCCCATGGTGCTGCCACCTAGATCCCTCTCTGTCCTCACAGATGTGCATTCTCCTGGCCAGTCCCAAGATACCCACGCCTGTTCTTGAACACGGGTTGCTGGCATGGCAGTCAGTGGTAAAGCAACTAGTCAGTGGCTAATAGCTTGAAACAGAAATAGGTAGACAGACCTAGAACTGGAAACCAGAACTACGCAGTGATGGTCCCCTATTAAAAGGTATCAAGCTGCCCCTTGCAAAGTCCATTTCCTTAATGCAAATTAGCACAGTTCACTAAATCTGCCATAGTCAAACATGTTTGGAGCAAAGTGAGTGCCCCATGCATGTTTGAATATAGGCCCCTAAAGCAAAAATGAGGCACTGAAACGTGCGCTCAGCACAGTTCACATCCCCTGCTGGCCAAAGAGAGATACAGTATCTGTTCATTGAAAACATACAGGCTGTGATGAAGACAACTCATTTAGGGAATCTCAGGCCTGCTAATGTTACAATGGATACAATCAGGACCTCATTGAATATGAGATACTGCATGTTAACTGACCTATCCTGGTAACTACGTTGTAAAAATGCATAACAGCAGGACCTCAGTAAAATTTGATTCTGCATTTTACAAGTGTTAACTCTACTAAATACACTGGAAAAATGTGTAGAAGCAGGACTCCACTGAAAATGAAATATTGTAGCTGCTCTATCCTACTAATGACACTTACATCTACGATGCGTACTGCAGTTGATAACAGCTATGTAGCATGCGTGCGTGTGTGTGTTGTGTGCATTTTCAAGGGGTGTGTATAGTATGTCCAGAACCAAAACTATTTTCACTGCATTACCTTGATGTTTATGGCTTTGTTTTTGTTCTACTATTGTGGTGCAAATGGGACTTTTACATTATTTATTTATATATGTATGTATTTATTTATTCATTTATTTATTTCAAAAGTTTCACCAGGAAAGACATACTGAGCTGAAAAATAGCTCATTTCAGATGAATCCTGGAGGAAGGGGTGGAGAGGTGCAAGAACAACATAGAACAATAATAATAATAATTTTATTTATAAGGCACCTTTCAATTGCCAAGGTGCCGTACATTAATAATAAATCAAAACAGTAAAATCATTAAAAATACAATTAGATCAAAACAGTCTTAACAATCAGTGTTCTAAAATGCAGTTTCCCATAAAAGGTCTTTAAACCTCTCTTAAAGCCCTCCACAGAAGTGCACTCCCACAACTGACGGGTAGAGTTCCACAGGGTGGCGGCCACCTACGCAAAAGCCCGAGCACCCAAAGATTTCAAATTCACTCTTGGAACCTCTAGCAACCCCTCATTGGTCGAGCAGAGTGATCGATCAGGGCGGTAAGGAACCAGAAGTTCTTTCAGATAGACTGGGCCAGATCGTGTAGAGCTTTAAAGTCAGCAAACGACTTAAAGGTGATCCGCCACCAAATTGGCAACCAGTGCAGTTCACGCACCACCGGAGTAATGTGACAGGATCTACTAGAACCCATCAAAGCTGGGCAGCAGCGTTCTGCACTAACTGCAGGTGACGGATTTCAACCCCTGAAGCCAAAGATAAAGGGAGTTGCAATAATCCAAGCGTGAGGACACGGAAGGCATGGACTAACATTGGTAGGTCGGCAGGTGGAACAAGATGCTGGATCCTGGCGAGTTCTAAGATGGTAAAAGGAAGTCTTGATGACTGCCAACACCTGCGAATATAGTGTCAGCCCATCGTCAAGAACTACCCCAGGTTCCGCACCCGTTCAGAGGTCGGGAGAGAAACGCCTCAAGAAACATTCTGGAAGACGCACCAGCACCTGGACCCCCTATCTGTCGACCCGGTCCACAACCAATACCTCAGTCTTATCAGAGTTCAACCTCAGCCAGTTAGAATTCATCCACTCCTGGATTTCTGTTAGACAGCTATTAAAGACCGAGAAAGCTCCCTCCTGGTCGGGGACAAAAGAAAGGTAGAGCTGGGTATCATCTGTAACAGTGAAACCTCAGCCCATACCTCCTTACAATGTCTCCGATGGTAGCATATACACCGCAAATAACATGGGTGACAATACTGAACCCTGAGGCACCAAAGAAGACAAAGCCGTTGAATCCAAGGAAAACCCTGGACACAACTTCTTGTGATCTCCGAGTGAGGAATGATGTGAACCATCTTAAGACGGTTCTAGATATTCCACAAAACAGCCTCTAGGCTGTCTATCAACACCATGTGATCTACGGTGTCAAAGGCTGAAGAAAGGTCAAGGAGAACCAAAATGGAATGACTCTTCCAATCTCTAGTCATCAAGAGATCATTGAGCACCGGAACCAGCGCTGTCTCGGTACTATGTCTTTTATGAAAACCGGACTGGAGGGGTTCATAGATGTCATGGATGGTCAAATGGTCTTCCAGTTGTGCAGCCACTACTTTCTCAATCACCTTCCCAACAAAGGGAAGGTTAGAGATAGGTCTGTAGTTTTCCAGATAGTCAGGGTCCGCAGTAGCTTTCTTCAAGAGGGTATCACCACCTTCTTTCAGGGAGCTGGGAAACTCACCAGATTCCAGGGAGCACCTGACTATCTGCATAAGGACAGGACCAATGAGGTCAATACAACCCAAAATTAGGAGGTTGGTCCAGGGTCCAAACTACAGCACCTAGGGTGCATATGCTGGACAATCCTCATAACATCAATGAACTCAAGCTGACTGAAGAAACTCCAGGAAAACCGAGGCACCGTGATCTCACCCCAGTTCACAGCAACCTCCATAGAGCATGATGGCAACAACTCAGCCCTAATTTCGCCACCTTATTTACGTAAGAACCGAAAAGCTTATCGTGACTCAATTGCGAAAAACTTTCCGAACTTGAAGACAGGCTGGCTGTACAGTCTGTCCACAGTTCGAAAACAGCTGAGCTGGTCAATTCGAGCAACCGCAATCTCCTGGACAGGAACTCTGCCTGCTTACGGATGATTGCAGATTGATAGACCAGATAATGATCCATCAATCTAAGGTGGTTGGCATCAAAGGTGGACCTTCACCAGCAATGCTCTAACCTTCGCCCTGTCTCCATGATCTCCTCAATGTCCCATCAAACCAAGGGGACTTGGGGCCGAAGGAGAGGGGCAAACACGAGCAGACAATGAAATCCAGAGCCCGGTGACAGCTGTGTTATAGGCCGACACGAGGCTCTCTGGATCACTGCTTGCCAACGTGGGGGAGAGGTCAAGCACCACCACAAGGCCTTGGGATCTATATCCCAAAGGGCAGTACCTAACCAACTATGTAGGGGCAGGCCTTCTAGAAGGGAGCAAAATTAAACCCCATGGTGTAATGATCTGACCACCGGTGGGTTCCACCCCCACATCGGATGCCCTGACCCCTAGAAGGAAGAGTAGGTCCAAAGAGTGTCCACATTTATGTGTAGCAGAGGAAACCACCTGTGTAAGGCCCAGCGTTGTCATTAACTGGAGGAAGTATTGACCAAATTGCAAGAGTTCGTCGTCGACCCAGGCGTTGAAGTCTCCCAGAACCATCAATCTGGGTGACTCGAACGCCTATATTGACGATTTAAGTCCGCCACTTCCTGAAGGAATCGTCTCATCACCGGTGGATAATAAATGACGGTGATTCAATGCCTACACCTGCTAAACTATACATTCAAAGGACTCAACCCTCCCCACTATATTACTCCGCGAGGCCGAAGTTCGGGTCTTAAAACAGACCGCAACCCCCATAATCCAATCTTGGGCTGTGTAACACCGAGTACCCAGCTGAGTCATAGCCTCCAAAATGTGGCCAGAGTTATCATCCAACCAGGTCTTGTAATGCAAGCCAGGTCCACCATACCAACAAGATCAGCAATAATTGCGGTCTTGTTTTTAATGGACCTGGCATTGCACAACACCACCTGAGCTGGACGAACCTCATGGGCTCGCACAGGCCATCTGCCCACCATAATCAGTAGTGCCCTTGGTATGGGCACCAGACTTGGAGAACCACGATCGAGTTCCATTTCACCCCAGGGTGCCTTCTGGTATTAACCACCCCAATACATTGACCCCCTCAATCATCTCCTGTTCATAAACCCCACACCCTTCTCCCCCTCCACCGCACAATATCCAGCGCTCTGCAATGCTGGTAAATCTCAAACTGAAGAAGGAGAGTAAAAGGGCTAAGGGCACGAAGAGAGGAGGATGAGTAGTCACCACTGTGGGGCTGAAGACCAACACATACTAGTATAAACTAAACTACAAAATACAATAAACAAAACCTAAGACTAAACTAACAAACTAATAATACCTCCTAAAAACAGAAAACAGTTTAAAACCCCACCTAACTCCCTAGGTTAACTGACCTCAATTTCAGAGCCTGAAATCAGAGCCCTGACAACCCCCTTAATACAAAATAACCCACAAGACAAATAAACAACAAACAAAGCTTAAGGGCTCTCACCCCCAGCCCAACACATCATATACAAAAACAATAAATAATACTTACCCCCAGTCTTCTCACCACTGGGAGAGAGGATAGAAAGGCACTCTCACTGCCAAAACAATTAAACCAAATTCAAATAATACAACAGCAAGATAAAAACAAAACTAAATTACATGACTTTAACAAAATAAAAATAAATAAATAAAATACGTGGACGCAGGGTCCTCTCACCACCCATCGACCAGATGAAGAAAACAAAATAATACACAAAAAAGAGGAGGTCCGCAGTCTCTTTTAATCCAGGCCCAGAATTAGGTATAGTCAACACCAGAACCACCACAAGTTCAAAGGCTGAAACGGGATACAGTGTTGCAGTTACACCAAGGAAAACCAGAAAAAGGACACTCACTATCTGGAGTAACACAATTCCAGATCCAACTGTAAGTCCTGAGCAAGAATAGAGAATATCCCGAGTAATGCAAGTAATCCATGAGAAGAGTCCAATTCGATTTAAAACCAATCGGATCGAATGCCACATGTAGATACTGTTTTCCAGCAAAATGTCCCAGATCAGCAATCTTGACAGAGCAGGACATAAATCCAGGTAACAATCGGGACACAGCTCAAGAGGGCACCGCACAGTAGTGGGTTGGGGCATGCAACTTAATCTTAAGAGGAGTCCCCCTAATGCACCAGACTCACAGGCCCCTACCTGGTCACCCGAGCCCACAGCTACAAACCCCGGAGGTAGCCACATGGACTATCCCCCAAGAGGTTTTAGAATAGTCCCAGTCGCAGTCCAACTCCTCTGGGAACACGGGACAACTCCTGCTTGGTGCTAAAGGACCTAAGTGAGCAACTGATGCTAGGCACAAAGGGGAGGCCCCACCCAGCACAGCTCCCAAACCACACCACCCTCCGATTTTAAAATCCTGGCTGCCCTCAATACACAGCAAACTCCTACACACTTCACACAGAAACCCCAGGTCTTACTCGTAATTCTTCAACAAAGAAGCCGACAGGTCGCTCCTCAGGATCCCTCAGGATCACTGTCGATTAAAAATCCAGGGCACAACGCTCCTATACGGAATGTCTGTGAACTAGCAGGAAAATAGGAGGTTATCCACAGATCCACCAGAAAGGCTCAAAATGTTATGTTCTTCAACTAGTCCTCAAAATGTCATAAATGCAAAAAAGCTACTTAACCAACATAAGTGAGCGAGCAATCCAACAAATGTATACAGATTGGTGACGGTAAAAATAAAACAAACGGATAAAAATAAAACAAAATAAAACAAAATCAGCATACACAAACAGTCACATTAATAAAAGCACCTAACGGCTGGCACAGCGTGGCTTCTACAATAAAACATCATACAGAGATAATGGCACAAAATGAACATGAACAAGGTTCATCAGACAGGTAAAATTATTGGCAACACTTATAATGACATGGCAGGGAACCTGTCCCATGGTGCAAGCAATAGTACTTTTCATCGGTGAGGGCACCAGAGGATCGGTGCTGAAGGAAGGAGTGCAGATGGGTGGGGGAAGGGAAAGTGCAGAGAAGTGAGGGAGGAAGAAGAGGAGAGAAGAGCTGGTGAGGTACGTGGAGGGGCCAGGAGGAGGAGAAAGAGGGAAGATGGTAAATTGAGGAGCGTGGAAGGGCTATGACTCAAAGGCAGCTACAAGAGGAAGTGGTGTGGTAACGGAGAAAGCAGGAAGAGAGTAAACTGAGATGTGGCTAAGGACTGTGACTCAAAGACAGGCACAGGAGGTAGGTGGCTAGGGAGCAGAGGGAGAGAGCATTACTAAGAGGCAGAATGAATGGTTAGAGGGAGAGAGTTCTGAAGTTTAGTAAAGTGGAAAGAGAAGGCAGCCTGACCAGCAAAATATTTTACATCACAGTAATGCAACTAAGTAATACATTTATTCTCTACCTCTTCTCCCCATCGGTCATTTCCCTAGTTTTTATTTTGATGAGTTGATAACTATTTTTGTTTTTGGTCAGTTCCACAACTTATTGCTTGGCAACTTATTTGTGTCAATTTATTCCATAGCACCCCTTGTTGGTGACACCCGGCGGCAAAACACAGAAGACCATTACGGCGACATTCGCGGTACTGGCCCTTTTTCTGTGTTTCGCCTTCCACCACTGTTCTGCCCCTCCCTGGACCAACTCCGACCTGGAGTTGGAATCCTAGAGTCCGGGGTGTGGAGGGCAGAGCCCCCTGCATGGGGGTGGGGCACAGCCACCCACAGAAAACAGCGATGGAAGAGGTGGAGCACAATACCTGCGCCGGTATTGTGCCCCGCTGTGGGGGAGGTAGGCATTGTCACCCACAAGATATCTTGGTGCTTCCATTTATTCTTAGACATAAATGTCCTCTTTATCTTTGTTACATTTATTCCATTTCTATGAACTTCATATCTGTATTTTTGTATCTGTTATCTTTGTCCCTTTCCCTTCCCCCAGCACACATCTGAAATGAGCTGTTACTACCTCAGTGTGTCTTTCCTTGTAAAACCTTTGAAATGAATAAATCTCTTTATCACATTACTGCATTAGCTTGTGGCTCTGACCAGAGTTTGCTTTAATAGTTTCCACTTTTTTCAATGGCTTTTCATTTTGTGGAATGGAGCGTTATCATGAGCAACAAACTATAGTCAGAGCCAATACAGCTGCAAAATGATTTTAGTGAAAGTTCATGACATCAGGAATTAGTACGGTGTTTTGTTGTTAAAGGTTCTATTAAAAATTTGTCATATTACATGTAATATGGCATACCGTGTTATATATGAAAGAGACATTAGCAGTCTGTTACTAATGTAACATATCCTCAGGATACGAGGACGCCATGTAGTTGCAACTGGCAATAAAGGTAATGAAACGATAACATTAAACCTGATATTAACTACCCACATGGTATATTTTCAACAGTTGGTTAGTATATGCAATTATTGAAAAAAGCTTTACATATAAACTACAATATCAGGAAATATAAATTTATATAGGAGTCCATTTTGTATATGTTGGGGTGAAGGACAGAGATTATAAATGTTCAGGTGTTCATTCATATATATTCCTTTGCTTGAGAGACTTTTTCTCTAGCACCTTGGATCCAATCAGCTCTGTGATACAAAATACAAATGTTAGGCATGCATTCTAAGAAACAATAAAAGCAGGACATTATTGCATCAGGTGCTCATTTAGTCATGATACAATAAAGAAACACTTCTGCTGCAAAGTATGCCGCCTTCATATACTGCAACTAAAGATTGTCTATAGAAATCTTACAGAAAGCACACAAGTTCAAATCAATCATTCACACCTGGGCTATAGCAAGCCCCCAAGGTATAGATCCATTATGCCTGAGCATCTAATATAATAATGTCCTGCTTTTTATATGTTGTTTTAGAACAGATTCCTGACATTTGGAAACATTGTACTGCAGAGTTCACTGGTTCCACAGTCTTAAAGAAAATGTTCTCCAGAGAAGGATATATAAATGAATACCTGTACATTTTATATCCTCAGTGCATCACCCCAACATCCACAAATGGACTTCTATATAAATTCATATTTCCTGATACTGTACTTTATATGTAAAGCTTTTTTCTAATTAAATGCACTAACCAACTGTGAAAATATGCCTTGTGGGTAGTTTATACCAGGTTTGATATTATATTTTCATTACCTTAATTGCTGGCTGTAATTTTATAAGTGCCTCCTCGTATCCTGAGGATGTGTCCCATTTGTTGTTTTAAATTTTAAATTTGTACACATCACTGATGGTGGATAAAATAAGGGCATTTCTGTATGAAGTTACTAACTCTGATGAAGATCTGCTTCTGGAGCGAAACGTTAGTTGTTTTTGCCTAATCTAAGCATAGCATTGCTCCTGCTATTCATTGCACTACTGCCCTTTGTTGTTTTGAGTATTCATCCTATGAATTCACATATGCTTTTTATGACGCTGGTTAAAGTTTTGCTGCTCTGTATGGAATACAGCTGCGTTTTATTTGATGTACAAGTGACAAGTACAGAAGAGCATAGTACAAGGAATAGCAGAGGAGCAATGCTATAATAAATTAGTGCAAAAACAACCAAGCTTTCTTTTCTAAAACATCACTTTGGGCTCCCAGTGTCTGCTTACTTTTTTTTTCATTTATTTCATTTGTAGTTATTCATTTATGTCTTTGGTAACTGGATAAGTTGACTCTTGGACCTGGGGACTGGGCATCTGGTGTCAGAATGGGGTTGGTAGCACCAAGGTGTGGCTGTCATTGTCCACCTACTTTTTATTTACTGCTTGACTACGGAGTTGGGCACTTGGTGTCAGGATGGGGAGTTTGGTGGCACCAGGGTTGGGCAGCAAATGGTACTTACTTTTGATTTTAGTTTACCATCCAGCCACGGAATTGGGCACCAAGTGTTGGAGGGGAGTGAAGTGGCACTGGGGTTTGGCTCTGGTGAATGCCTCACTATACTGATAGTGTCAGCTTCAGGTTTTCAAATAGAAGCAATATTCATATGCCTTGGACTGCTCTGTGTTTGTGTCACAAATCCCTCCCGTGCCATCACCAGCATATGGACATAGGAACATACAAAGAAGCCAGCAGGAGAAGGCCATTTGGTCTATCAAGTCTGCTCATGTTGCAGGGTCCACAGCTTGAGCTAATGTCCCTGCCCTCCCCCCCACTCATCCCATCCTCTCTACCAATGATTTTTACTTTCCCCACGTCTATCCCAACCTCTCTTAAAGCTGCCCACTGTCTTCAACAATATCACCTTTTCTAGCAATGCATTCCAAGTGTCCACCACCCTCTGTGAAGAAGTGCTTTCTGACCTCCTCTAAACCTTCCACCCTCCAGCTTAAGACTGTGCAACCTCGCGATGCATAACCTTCCTCCTTGCTAGCCTCATATGCTGTGAGGCTTGATCAAATAGAAATAAAAATGTAAATGTGGAGGGGACATTGACAGCAAAATAAAATGAGAGAGGCGAGGATGTTAACAAAACTATAAAAACACAATATCTCTATGGGTCTGAACAAGGAAATTCACTAAACAGGCAGCTAAAATAAAATGTCAACTTCTACGTATCTAACACAAGAAGGCTGAAGATCAACTACCAAGATAATCAAGGGTTGGAAACCAGAAGTAAGATACTGCACAACTTGATGCTCTGTTATTCAAAGTCTCCAGGGGTGAGTTTCCTGCTACAGTTCTGTCTTTAGTCCCCAAAGTCCCAACCCTTTTTGTACAAGGTCCCAATGTAAGACCTAGTTTGATTTCCAAAAGTTAAAAAACATTCAGTCAGAAATCTCTCATTTAGAGCTTCTGTATTTTTAATTCCATTCCTACAGTAATTAGTACTTGTCTAACATTGTTCATTTTAAATCAAAACTTAGGGTTTGGCTGGAAAGTTTTATTACATGTCCTTGTACTACTAGTTCTTCTAAGAACTAGCTTTTGGGCAGTTTGTTATATGGTGTAATATGTTATTTATTGTATGTATAGTTTGTATTGTGTTACTATGTTATTATGTTTCAATGTATTACTTGCCACTTGTAAAATATGGGCAGTGATGCTCATCAAGTTATCAAGTGTAACAAACAAGCATTTGTCAATGCCAATGTTTGCTTGTTGGTATTAGCATTGGAAATGCAGGAGTTAGACAGATGCAGAGTAGGAATGGCAGTGAAGTATTGAACTTCACCCCAACCCCACCTCCTACCTGCAGAGACAGACAGGCACTGGGGCATGCATATGGGTTGTTGCCCACAACATTCATGCCATTTCACTTCATTCCTGCAGATTACTGACAAGTGTTGAGGTGTGCCTGGGTGTCTAGCTGTACAGTCACCCCACTCCACAAGGACACACGCTGAAATGGGTGCAATATAGAATGGGGTGAACTGTGGGGTAAAGAGTCCAAGGCACATCTCGATGCCTGTCAGTGGCTGCAGGGTGGGGTGGGGTTGGAAATGGCATGAGCATTACAATCGGCAATCCAAAGGCACACCTCTGATGCCTGTCAGTCTGTACAGGGTGGGACGTTATGGTTAGAAACTGTAATGCCCCGGCATGTATTGGTATTTGCAGTACAAATTTTCAACATGGGCATTTTGTGCCCCCCACCTCATGAAAGCATTTGGGACCTCTTCTCATGAACAGTGGCACTCTGATTTTGTCAATGTGTCCCGAATTTGAGTTTCCACAGCGACTCCTGCCATTGTGCGCCAGATGATAAAACACAGATCGGGCAGGATGTGAAGAATGACAGCTGTACCATTCATAGGGAGGTGTGAAGAGATGGCAATGTTGAAAATCTGTAGTGAAAGTATTAAAAATGCTCAAACTTCCGAGCTGCATGGAAACTGCACAATGCATGCGTAACACAGTCACTTAGTGGAATTATTTCACCAAATTTTCAATATAGGCATTTTGTGACCCTGTTCATGAACAGTGTCACTATGATTTTCTTAATTTGTCCCAAACATTGATTTCCCCAGCAACCGTGGTATTCTGTGCCAGATGTATAAATGCATATTTCGGCAGGATGTGAAAATGACAGCTGTAATGTTCATAAGGAGGTCTTAAAATGACAATGTTGAAAATCTGGAGTGAAAATACTACAAGTTTGTCAAAGTTACTAAGGTGCGAAAACTGCATCATGCACGCTTGTAACGCAATCATTTTATGGACATTTGTCACCAAATTTTCAACACAGGCATTTTAGGACCTCTACTCATGAACAGTCACTGTGATTTTACATACAAACATACGAATCTGCCAGAAGAACCCACCAATCAGTCTATGTAAGTCTGCCAGAGGTGCAGCTAGCACCCTAGATTACAGCTGCCCCAACCTCCTCCCTCAGTTCCTCCCCGCTTGTCCCAGCCCCTGCCCCCGAATCTTCCTCTTGCTTTATCCCACTCTTCCTTAAAGCTATTTACTGTCGTACATGTTACCACCCCTTCTGGCAGAGCATTCCAGCTAGACATCACCCTCTCAGAGAAGTAGTGCCTCCTCATTTCCTCTTGAAACGTCCCCTTTCAACCTTAGTCCATGCCTGCTCATCTCCTTCCACTCTCAGTTTAAACACCCCTCAGTGCTAGGTTTACTTACCCCTCAGGTATTTAAATGTCTCAATCATATCCCCATCCCTCCTCTCCTCCTCCAGTGTGTACATGTTCAGGGCCTTCAGCCTAACTTCATATTTCTTTCCTTTCATTCCCTTTAACATTTTTGTTGCCCTCCTTTGCACCCCTCCAGTAACTTTATATCTCTCACAGGTATGGCCTCCAGTATTGCACAATAGTACCCAGGTGTGGTTTGACCAGTGATCTGTAGAGAGGTAGGATCACATCCCTGTGTCTGGATGAGAACCCCTTGCGTGCACCCCAGCATCCTGTTTGCCTTTGTTGCTGCTCTCGTGCAGTGGGCTGAGTTGTTCATGCTCCCAGTTACCAAGACCCTAGGTCCTTCTCCTCCTCTCTGATCCCCAGCGAATAGTCCCTCTTCCGATTCTTAGCCCTGAAGTGCATCACCTTACATTTCCTTGAATTGAATCCTAGCTGCCACTCCACCAACCATGTCTCTAGTTTGGTTAGGTCACCCTGCAATTTTCCCATCCATCCTCTTCATCCACCACTGCCCCAAGTTGGTATATATGCGAACAGACTCAACCTCCTGCTCCCACTCCATGTGCTATATCGAGATAAAGGCCCAAATAGCACCGGGCACAGCATTGACCCCTGCAGCACCCTGCTTTTCACTGCTCTGGATGCCAAGAGCTCCCCACCACCCTCTGCCCTCCACTTAACCAGTTCTCTATCCATTTAGTCAGCTTTTTCTCCACCCCACTGCTGTCAACTTCCCCAGTCTCCCATGAGGCACTGTATCAAAGGCCTTACTGAAGTCCAAGTACAGGACACAATACTCTGTTAGGTTGGTTTGACAAGACCTCCTGAGACGAACCCATGTTGATGCCCATCTTGCAGGCCATTAATGTCTAGGAATGCCACCAGCCTCTCCTTCAGTATCGGCTCCATAAGCTTACCCATTGTAGAAGTGAGCCTTAACGGACAATAATTTTCTGGCTCCTCCCTAGGCCCACTCTTGTGTATGGGCACCACATGGGTCGCCTCCAGTCCTGAGACACACACCCCATTTCCAGGAGGTGTTGAACAGATCTGCCAGCAGCTCAGCCAACAGCTCTGCCATCTCCCTGAGTACCCTGGGTGGATGGCATTGGGACTTGTGCCTTGTCTGCCCTTACTGCCCTCAGCCCCTCTAGCACCCTAATTCCTGTGATCACTTTGTCCATCACCCCCCCTTCTCCACTGCCCCAGCCTATTCTGGTAGGGCCATCCCTTCCTTAGTGAAAATGGAGTAGAAGTACTCATTTAGAATTTCCATTGCTCCTCCCACTTTTCTAGCCAATCTCCTCCCCGCTTATTCTCACAATATGTTCCTTGCACCTCCTTTTCCCTGACATACCTGAAAAGTCCTTTCCTCCTTTTATGCCCTGTGTAGAACTTAATTGCCTGAGGCCTTAGCTTTGTTCACCCTCCTGGCAACCTCCTTGACCAACTCCGAAAACCTCCTTATCCTCTGCCTTCTCTGTTCTCCTGTACTCTCCAGTATGTAGCCCCTTGCCCTCACCCCTTGCAGCACTTCCTTGTTCAGCCAGCATGATTTCTTGCCTTTGCTCTTCTTACTCCTGGCCCTGGTTCAGGCTACTGTGGCCTCTGTTAGCCCAGTTTTTATGACTCCCCACTTTGTTCTGCATCCATCTCGGCCTTATATCCTAGAGTCTTCCTTGCAGTATTGCTCCCATCCCACCAAAGTCCACCCTAATAAAGTCCACCACCTTAGTGCCCGTGCTTTCTGTCTCCCTATCCAGAGTGACAACAAGTCACACTGTTTGGCATTTGCTACCTGCTAGTGGGTCCTCCACCCTCACCTCCCTCACCACCTCCCCACTTGCCAGTACTAGGTCCAGAGTGCTACCAAGCCTAGTAGGCCCACTTACAAATTGTGTGAGAAGGCCATCCTGGAATGCATCAAGGAGCACCTGCTTCCTGGTACTGCTAGTGGCTGGGTGCTCAGTCAACCCCTGGTAGGTTAAAACCCCCACTATCACCACACTCCCTCCTTATCTGCTCTGCCAACTCCCCATCCAGTTCCTTGATTGGGCTGGTGGTCTGTACACCATTCCCAGCCTCAGCTTTTCGCTCTTGGAGTCCAGGAGCTGCACCCAAAGCACCTCTGTCCTCTCCTCTTCTCCTCATCTCCTCTTCTCCCTCATCCCTTATGCATTTAATCCCTTCCCTCACATAGAGTGCAACCCTCCTCCCTTCCAACCCTGGTCCCTCCTGTATATCCTGTATTCCGGGATTGCTAGGCCCCAATCATGGTACTCATGCCCAAGTCTCTGTCACTGCAGCAATGTCCACCTTCCCTCTGAAAGGAGCACTTGAAGCTCTGCAGTTTTGTCTCCCAGGCTTCTTGTTGAAAGAGACCACCTTCCACCCTGCACCTCTCCTTTGACCACCTTCCACCTGTACCCCTCCTTCTCTTCACTCTTCTCCACCTTGGCCTGTGTCCTCCTCCCAGTAGTCCACACCCTTTCTCCTCCTTATTCTTATCGGTGGTGGTGCCTCTGTATTACACTCAGAACACTCTGCCCGCCTCCCAGGGTTACCACGCCCACCTTTACCTCATATCTGGGAGCTCATCAGGCTCCTCTGTCCGGACCTTTCTACTAACCTCAGTCTTTGGCCACCCTCCTCACTAGTTTAAATCCACCTTAGTAGAGATATAGCCCTCTAATCCTGCCTTTAATACTCCCTCCTTCCTGCTCAAGTGCACTCTGTTCTCCCATACAAGTCACTATTTTCCCAGACCCTCACCCCAGTTAGTCACTAACCCATAATTTTGGTGTGGCACCAGTCCTCTGCCCCTCGTTAGACCTCCTCAATCCTACCCTTCCTCCCCATGCTTGCACATGGTACTGGGAGTAACTCCAAGAATGCCACTGACTCCCCACCCCTCACACTGCTTGCCCAACTACTCAAACCTCCTCACTACTTCCACAGTGTCCCCTGCCAAGTCGCTTGTACCCACATGCAAGAGTAAATGAGGTTTCTTCCTCCCCTGCTCACACTTGAGCAATGCCTGCCCTGCCCTCCTGCAGTCAACCTGGGATAGCTTCAACCCAATACGGCTGTGCTTCCCCTTCTTGCCCCATCTCATCCCTTTCAGTATACAATCCCCTAGGATGAGTACCGCCTCCTTAGCCCCTTTCCTTCTAATGCCCCTTCCGTCACCCCGGTATTCGATCTTCCTGCCTTACCCCGCCCAGCTGCACCCTCTGTGACTTCTGTATCTGTACCTCTTACTTCTGCCTCACTCCTTTCTCTGTCTTATTCCTCCCATCCCCTTGAACCCCTTCCCAGCCTGACTACTTCCTACTGGGCTTCCCATGTCAACATCCCTTCCTCCCCTGCTGAGTTCCAACCCTCTCCTATTCCCGCTGTTGCGATTTAGAGCCCCCATTCCTTCTACCCCGATAGTGGTGCCCTCCCATCCTTCCCCTTCCCACAGCCTTCTCTCCTCCAGTCACCACCCCTCCTTCCTTACTAGCCCGCCTTCTACCCTTTCGTCTCGCTTATCTTCTCTCCCTACTTGTTGCCATCCCTCCGCCCCGCTTGTCCTCCCCTCCAGCATGTTCCTGCTCCCCTCTCGCCCCATAACAGAGGTTTGAATCTATTCCAGTCAATACTCTTCCTACATCTCTTCCTCATCAGTTTCCCTCCTACTTGTTCCCTCTGTGCCACCCTTGGTCCCACCCCTGGTCCCTCCCTACCCACAGCCATCTGCTTTCTCTCCTGGTACTCTTCGTTGTCTCTTCCTCCCAACAGGAGGCCCCCTCACTCGGCACTCCTCCCTTTTCCTCTCTTTTCAGCTAGTGCCTCTGATACTGGGACCAGTTTCAATCCCCAGTTGTTCTTCCTTCGCTTCCCTTGCCATCCCTCCCCCAGCCAGGATGCCTACAATACTCATCTGCCCTGCCATTTAGACTCCTCCCTAACCTCCACAGTTCCTCTCTCAAATTAGCCAGTCTACAGACCATACATCTCCCATCCTCCAAGCCCAGTCCAGGATCATGGCGGACCCACACCTGTATACCTCACCACCCTTCCAAAGATGCCCGGCCTATTGACATGTGGCACCTGCCCCATTTTGAGCCCCATCTTATGTTATGGGCTCTTACCCAGGTTCTGTACCCCACTACAACTGTTAGGGCCCTATTTACCAAATTCTTATCCCACACTAGTCCCCCACTGGCCTCGTAGACCGGGGTAATTCAGTCTCAATCTCATCCATTAGATACTGTATTACTGTAGTAATCCTAAAGACTCCTTGTCCGTTTCTCCACCCTCAGCTACCATACTTTTATTCTCAGCTCTCAAATAGCTTCATTTAGCACAGTTAGAAATCCTATTGCACTCCAAGTATTACTCAGCTCAGTTAGAGAAATAAACAGAACAAATAAATATGTATTATTACAGCAATCATAACAGTATAGCTTAGTACTATAGCTCAGTTAGAGAAATAAATGAAACAATTAAATCTGTATTATTACAGCACCCTCAAAGTATCCAATCATTGCTTTGTCTCCACCCCAGAGACCCTGCTGTAATATAGGACCACAGAGGACCCTTGACAGGAGGGTTGGCAACTCTAAAGTCCCGCAGAGCTCTGTTGAGCCCGCTTACTCCCCTCTCTCACTCACTGCTCTGTTTCTCCTGCGCTTGCAGGGTGCCCTTTTGTACTGGGCTCCTGCCTGCATTGGTGCCTTTTCTGCCCACAAAGAAATCCACAGCAGTCCTGACAGAGCTCCACTGAGCTTGCTCACCTCTCCTCACTCGCTCATTCTGTTTCTTCTGCGCAGGGTGCCCTTGTACTGGGCCCTGCCTGTGTTGATGCCTTTTCTGGAGGTCTGACTCTGAGCAAGTAAGGAGACTACTGAGAAATATAGGAACTTTTGTCTCAGAACAGGAAGATCAGGAGCTAAAAGGGCACAGAGGCAGTAAGGTAGAGAGAGAAAAAGAAATAAACAAACAGAGGAAAGAGTAAGTATTCCAAACAACAGTTAGGGGCCAGAAAAAGACATGATGAGAGGGCAGTACAGTGGCTGTGGAGCAGCAGTCTTCCGGGAGATGTTCTGGAGGATGCAGTATTGTCCCATCTACAGGCACCTCTCTGGGCTGAGGGAGGTTGCTCATCTCCAGGCTGAGTTGGCCAGATTTGTGGGACCTCCTCCCACCCAGAGACTACCAGGTCTGGCTGCCATTGCCTCAGAGGTTGCCAAGAAAGAGGAGCGGTTGGACCACAGGGGCCTCAGGGATGGTAAGGGTGGTGGAGCAGAGGCGCATCCTCCAGTTGTACTTCCACAATTTCTATGCCGTTCTGGAAAAGTGTGGTCCTCTATGAGGCACCACAGTGGAGACCAAGGAGGATGCTGGGGACCTCCACAAAGGAGACCCACAGGAGGGTGGCATGGGACCCCACAGGTGAAGGAAACAAATCCTGGTGGGGGACTCCATTGTTAGGAAGGTAGAACTGGGGAGGAAGGGAGAAGGCGTGGTGCCTGCCTGGTGCCATGGCTTGCAGGGACAGGGAGCGAATCCTCAGGATCGCAGAGCAGCTGCACGTGAGGGAGCCGGATGTCATTGTCCACCTAGGGTCAAATGACCTGGCTAAGAAAGGGATCAGAGCAGTGCAAGAAGCATTTGTGGAGATGGGAGGGCCCTGGACAAATAGCACACACGGTAACCTTCTCGGAGGTGCTGCCTGTCTATGGCATGGTGAGGGCTAGGTGCTCCACACCACGGGATTCAATCAGTGGTTGAAAACTGGTGCAGAGCTCAGGGATTTGGCTTCACTGGGGACTGGGGTTCAATGAGAGGGATGCAGGCCTATACTGACGTGATGGTTTGAATCTGTCCAGGAGGGAACCAGGATCCTAGGTGAAAGGTTTAAATACTTCATTGGCAAGCATTTAAACTAGCCAAGGGGAGGCACTGAAAGGAGCAGGAAATCCTAGCCTCCCCAAAAATCAGGGTACTAAGTGAGGTAGACACCAACATAGAGATGTCGATAGGGAGAAGCGCTGGGGTAAATGGAGAAAATGACAAATGCAATAAAGACAGGGATGGGGCAAAAGAGGTAAGGCCATCAAGAAATGGAGGGTAATGAGTACCAACACCCATAGTCTGGGCAACAAGCTCCTGAACTGGTGACCTTGATGGAAGAGGGATGCCTGGATATTGTAGCAGTCACAGAAACATGGTACACAGAGAACCATGACTGGCATGTTAACATACCAGGTACACAACCTACAGGAGAGACAGGGAGGGAGAAGGGGAGAGTTTCATGTAAGGGAAGGGATAAAAGCAACTGAACAAAAAGAGTAAACAGGGAGGAGAGGAGGCACTGTGGGTCACCTTAGAGACTGGAAATGGCACCACAATCCGCACAGGGGTTGTATACAGATCCCCATGTCAGGGGAGGGAATGGACAAGGATATGATAGAAGGCACACTTAGAATGGCAGAGAAAGTGGAGATACTGTTGATAGGGGACCTTAATATGCCAGATGTTTACTGGAGCACCTTGCTGCAGCCACATCCAAAAGCAGGGCCATTCTCGATGCCCTTCAGGTGGCATGCCTCAGACAGCTAGTTTTGGAACCTACTGCAGGGAGCAATCTTAGACCTCATTCTCTCAAATGGGGACAGTGAGAGGATCTCAGATCTAGAAGTGGTAGCCATTTGGGAACAAGTGACCATCAAACAGTGTGGTTCATGATAAACTCAGCTACAGAGTCGTTTCATACAAAAGTGAGGGTTCTGGACTTCAGAAGTGCTGATTTGGCAAGATGGGAGAGTGCCTCAGAAAAGCACCAGCAAACATGCTAGAAGGAGGGTGGAGCAACAATGGGGAAACATCAAAACTGCCATCACAGAGGCACAAGCCTTGTGTGAAGCAAATAAACAAATCAAATGAAAGAAAAGCCACTATGGTTCTCAAAAGAGGTGGGTGAAGGTTAGGGAGGAAAAGATAGCATTTAGGAAGTATAAGGAAACACAGAAGGAGCAGGACAGAGAACTGTACCAGTTAAGGCAGAAGGAAGCAGGAGGGTAGTCAGAATAGCAAAGGCCCAAACTGAGGAAAAGATAGCCAACTCGGTTAAGAAGGGGATACAACCTTTATAGGTATATCAGGGAGGAGAAAGACAAAGGGAGGATAGTGAGGCTGAATAGAAAGGACGTGGGTGGGCAGAGAGTGACAGTGAAAAGCAGGATACTGAATGAATACTTCTGTCTGTATTCACAGAAGAGGAAGTGGAGAGGTGCCTAATCCAATTAACAGAAGTACTCTGGGGGTTGATCCCAGTCCTTTCACAGAAAAAAGGGTTCTGAAAGAACTCTTAAAACTGAAGGTGGACAAAACAATGGGGCCAGATGGAATTCATCTCAGAATTCTAAAAGAATTAAGCAGAGAACTAGTGACATCACTGACTACCCTTTTAACAAATCATGGGAGGATGGGTGGTACCTAAGGACTGGAAGAAGGCTGATGTGATTCCCTTCACAAAAGTGGGACCAAGACAGAGGCAGGAAACTAGACCTGTCAGTTTGACCTCTGTGGTAGGGAAAGTGATGGAATCACTTCTGAAGAAAAGAATTGTTGAGTACCTAGAGGCCAGTGGGGCACAGGACCCAAGGCAGCATGGGTTCACAGCAGGAAGGTCATGTCAGACAAATCTAATTGATTTCTTTGACTGGGTGACCAAAGTAGTAGACCAGAGAGGGGCTGTGGACATGGCTCATTAGACTTTAGCAAGGCATTTGACAAGTCCCACACAAAGATTAATAGTCAAATTAACCAGCCTGGGAGGGGTCCCAGGGTGGTAGCCTGGGAAACATTGGCTGGACAACAGGACACAAAAAGGTAATTGTAAATGGAGTCCACTCTGAAGAAAAGGGGCTACTAGTGGGGTACCGTGAGGGTTCAATACTGGGTCCAGTCCTTTTAATGTCTTTATAAGGACATTGCAGAGGGACTGAAGGAAAAGTATGCCTCTTTGCAGATGACACAAAGATTTGCAACAGGGTTGATACACAAGAAGGTGTGGAAAGGATGAGAAGGGACTTGGCAAGGTTGGAGGAATGGTCAGAAGTATGGCAGCTTGGATTCAATGCAAAGAAGTGCAAAATAATGCACCTGGGAAACAAAAAACCCAGGCGAAGATTACACAATGGGGGTAGTAACAACAACAAAATGGAAAGGGACCTGGGGGTAATCATATCAGATGACCTTAAGGTTGGCAAGCAATGTGAGAAGGTAGTAGGGAGGGCTGGGGATACTGGGATGTATAGGAAGAGGCATCACCAGCAGAAAACAGGAAGTTGTTATCCCCTGTACAGACAGTTGGTGAGACCCCATCTGGAGTACTGCATCCAGTTCTGGAGACCCCATCTCTGCAAGGACATAGACAGGACAGAGGCAGTTCAGAGGAGGGCAACTAAAATGGTGCAAGGTCTGCAAGAGAAGCCATACGAGGAGAGACTAAAGGAGCTTAATATGTATACCTTTGAGGAAAGGAGGATAGGGGGACATGATAGAAACATTTAAGTACCTCAGTGAATCAACAAAGTCCAAGAGGGTAGCATCTTTCAGAAAAACAGATGTGCAAGAACAAGGGGACACAATTTGAAGATTGAGGGGGACGGCTCAGGGGCAATGTGAGAATTATTTTTCATAGAGAGGTGGTGGATGCATGGAACAGCCTTCCTGAGGAGGTTGTGGGTCTAAAACTGTGGAGAATTCAAGAATGCATGGGACAGACATAAGGCAATTTTGTGGAGGTAGGAAGAAATAGACTGTTGGTTAATTAGGATCTGCAGCTTATCTCTATGTAGGAAATGGGCAGACTAGGTGGACCAAGTGGTCCTTATGTGCCGTCAAAGTCTATGTTTCTATGTTTCTGCCCATAAAGAAATCTGCAGCAGTCCCAACAGAGTCTGCTGAGCTCGCTCACTCTCCTCCCTCACTCACTCATTCTGTTTCTCCCGCGCTGCAGGCTGCCCTTTGTACTGGACTCCTGCCTGCATTGGAGCCTTTTTCTGCCCACAAAGATATCTGCAGCAGTCCTGACAGAGTTCCATTGAGCTCGCTTCACCCCTCTCTCTCACTCGCTTGTTCTTAATCTGTCCCAAACGCCTGATTTCCTCAGCAACTGCACAATTCTGGCGCCAGAAGCAAAACACTTTTGGCCAGAATGTAAAAATGACGGCTGTACTGTTCAAAAGGAGGTGGTAAAATGCTAGTGTTGAAAATCTGGCATGAAAATATTACATTTGTGAAGTTACAAGGGTGCGTGGAAACAGTGCAACACACACTTGTAACACAGTCATTTTAAGGATCTTTCATCACCAAATTTTCAACATAGGCATTTTAGACCTTTCGTTCATGAACAGCGCCACTGTCATTTTCTTAATCTGACCCAAACACTGATTTCCTCAGCGACCGCGCTTGTTCTGCACTGGAAGTGTGAAAACACATTTCAGCCAGGATATAAAAATGACAGCTGCACTGTTCATAAGGAGGTGTGAAAATGCCAGTGTTGAAAATTCTATGGAAAATATTACAATTTGGTATAAGGGTGCGTGGAAACTGGAGCAACGCACACTTGTAACGCAGTCATTTTATGGACTTTTCATGAAATTTTCAACATAGGCATTTTAGACCTCTGCTCATGAACAGTGTCTCTGTCATTTTCTCAATCTATCGTGAAAACTGATTTCCACAGCGACGCGCTATTCTGCACTGGAAGTATGAAAACACATTTTGGCCAGGATGTGTAAAATGACAGCTGTACTGTTCATAAGGAGGTGTGGAAAATGACAATGTTGAAAATCTGGACTGAAAATATTACAAATTGCGCGGTTATGAGCGTCGCGTGAAACTGCACAATGCACGCCGTGAAACAGTCATTTTTAGATTGTTTTCACCAAATTTGCAACGATAGACCTTTGAGAGCCCACATCATGAACAGTGGCACTGCCATTTTGTTATTCGGTCCCAAAAGGTGATTCCGTGCAGTGACCACGAAATCACCTCGGGACCCAATAACACAATGACAGTGATTGATTCATGAGGAGGGATCCCAAGAACCCCATGTTGAACATTTGTGCCAAAATTTCAAAAATGCCCGAAATATGCACCAAAGTTGAAAAACCCTATTTATGCCATTATACAGCTTACCGGCATTTCTTCAGTTCAGGGTCAGATTTGAAGAGTGCAGACGTGTTCCCGGTCCTCCAAGATTGTCACGCTGGGCTCCAGAGGTAGGTATGGGGTGGAGGGGTGGAGAGGTGGGGTGCACAGAGGGTGGTGCGGCTGGAGGAAGGGCCATGAGTGACCGTTTCTGTTTTACAGGTGTTAAAAAAAGCATTGCAGGACTGTTTTTTCTTTTCAGGGACATATGGCACGCTGGGATGGGCTCCCAGCATGCCACTTGAGTGTTTTTGGGGGTCTGTAGCCAACGGGGATTGGGCACCCCTGTCGGCACATACCAGTGGGGGAGCCGAGGTGACTGGTCACCTCGGGCACACAGCAAACTGGGGGACATTATGCCAACAGGGAGTGGGCTCCCCATCGGCAAATTGAACTTGGGGGACTGAAGCTGATGGGGATTGGGGCCCCATCGGCAAAGAAAGACTGTTGGGGGTGCATGCTGCTGAGGGGATTGGGCACCCTCGGCACACAACAAATAGGGGAGGGGGTTACAGTGTGCCGACGAGGAATGGGCTCCCCATCTGCAAATGTACTGGGTCGGGCGACATACAGATGGCAAGGTACCGCCATGCAATGACGGCCCTGATTGCAGCAGCGAAAACGTTTTTAACTTGGTGGCACTTCTGCAGAACCAGTGTCATCAAGACACTGGAACTGCATTGGTCCACCAGTGCAGCCCCAAATGCAGTGCCCCTGCTGCTGCCAGAGTGCCGCACCTCCACAACCTGCTTCTCTGCTAGTTGTTACATAATGTTTCTTGTGCATGCATAAGCAAACATAATAAAATGAAATGAAATGCAATAAGACTCCAATGTGTTGCAGTAATCTGAGAACAGGTAAGAGTGGAATGTAGGACAGCTTGCAAGCTTAGAAGTGCCTTTGAAAGAAAATAATCTTTCATTGTTTATAGATGTTAACTAGCTGTTCCAAAGAAATAAAACAAATTAAATGTGGAGGTGGACATTGAACAGCAAAACAGAATGAGAGAGGTGAGGAAGTAAAAAAACTGTAAAAACACAATACCTTTATGGGTCTGAACAGGAAAATTCACTAAACATGCATCTAAAATAGAATGTCAGCTTCTATGTATCTAATACAAGAAGGCTGAAGATCAAGGGTTAAAACTCCAATGTGTTGAAAAGTAATCTGAGAGTAGGTAGCAATGGAATGCAGGACAGATTGCAGACTGAAAAGTTCAGTTGAAAGAAAATCATCTTTTCGTTATTTATAGAAGTTAGCTAGCTGTTCCAAAGCTATTTATCTTATAAGCCCTTAAAATGATGAATGTGTTTCAATAGTAATTCAGTAATTATTGCCCTAAGCTCTTTTAACAGACACAATTATTAAATGGGGTCTAGAAATAGTGCCATCAACTGCAGGCAGGGGTGCACACCACTGTAGTAAATGGAGATAACAGCAGAGTAATATGAGCCAAACTATTTAGGGAACAACACAGTCTCACAATCCTGTCAGTTCTTTCCCCTACTACTGATAGCAATATGTCAGCATGGTGACATCATCATGCAGCCATAAAAATGGTGGCTTTATGTAATTGTATTGGAACATTAAGGGTTCTATTTGGAGTGATTTTACTTTTTTATATATATATATGCAGTTGACTGGTACTTAACGTGGTAGTTATGCAAAATTATCCCATGGCATTAAGTAGCAGCCGACCAATCAGGAAGGTGAATTTTTAGACTCCATTGTATAATATCTAATCAACACAACAGCTCCAACAACAGAAGTATCTCTGATCTACACAACAGCTCCAACACCACCATCCACTGTGATCTACACAACAGCTCCAACAGCACCAGATGCTCTGATCTACAAAACAGTTCCAATAGCAGCAGCAGCTCTGATGTACACAACAGCTCCAGCTCCAGCACCAGCTTTGATCTACACATCAGCTCCATCTCCAGCAGCAGAATCCCTGAGCTGCACAACTGCTCCGACACCACCAGCAGCTCTGATCTACACAACTCCAATACCAGCAGCAGCTCTGATCTACACAACTCAATACCAGTAGCAGCTCTGATCCACACAACAGCTCCAGCAGAATAAACCACTCTGATCCACCCAACAGTTTCAACTGCAGCAGCAGCTCTGATCTATACAAAGCTCCAAAACCAGCAGCATTACTGATCTATACAACTGTTCCAGCTCCACCAGCAGAATCTCTGATCTACACGGCAGCTCCAACACCACCACCTGATCTGATCTACACACCTCCAACTCCAACAGCAGCTCTGATCTACCTAACAGTTCCAACTCTACCAGCAAAATGTTTGAATTACACAACTGCTCCAACTCCAGCAGAATCTTTGATCTACACAACAGATACAAAACACCACCAGCTGTTCTGAGTGACACAACAGCTCCAACACCACCAACTGCTCTGATCTACACAACAGCTCCAACACCAGGATCTGCTCTGACCTACACAACAGTATCAACACCACTAGCCACTCTGATCTACACAACAGCTCCCACACAAGAAGCATGTCTGATCTACACAACAGCTCCAACTCCAATAGCAGCGTTGATCTACACAGCAGCAGCTTTGATCAACACTGAAGCCACAAAGCCTACAGTAGGTTGAATCTCCTCATTTCCATTCAAGTAGCAGCCTGATTTCAACAACATCTTTTTCCTATAAAGGTTTTTCTCCCTTGAGCAACAAGGGGTAGTTCCCAGCATGCCAATGCTCCATCAGACCATCAGTTGTCTCCCCAGGCCACTAGAATTCCCCAGTAGATTGCCCCTATGGTGTGACCTGGAGGGTAGGGATGTTCTCCCCTGTACATACTGTATATGCAGATAGTTGATGGCTGGGTGGTGCTGTGGGCCAGAGGAGGTCAGGCATGACTTTATTAAGCTGGCCCCAGACCCTTTTCCATTTTCTTTCAATCTCTTCACCATGACAGCATGTAAGCATATGTGTGTGTGTGTGTGTGTGTGTGTGGAGGCACACATGCACTACAGAACCTTGGCCCTCCCACGGAGTCGCTCTGAGCCTGCAGACTACCATCTGGCCTCCACCTGTTGGCAATCAGAGGCCAAGATGGCTAACCACCTCTCCACAGAAAAGAAGATCAATCTCTGGGATGTGCAATCCTCCTACCTGGCTGTCCCCAGTGACCCCAGTCTGTTCCCAAACCTGGGTCGCCAGCACGGCAGCAGGTATGGCACAGTACAGGCACCTCAGTCCTTTATGCCATCGGGTCAGCCTCTAACAATATCTTTATAGTAAGAGGCAAAACCCTTAAGAACAGCTCCAGTACTAGCAGAGGTCCAAATCTCCAGAATACCTTTAACATCAGCACCATTAACCCAGTTCTCCTCCTTGTTTCCAAACCCAAATTCAGCCCTACTTTCAATAACAGCTGCTTTACTGGGGTAGCAACCCTCAGCTCCACAACAGTTTGCATAGTTGAAGCCCCAATCAGAACATATTCTTCAAACCCACAGACAATAGCCTCTACAACCTCCTGGACATTAGTATTGGGCAGGTAGCCACGTTGGCTCATCCTTGCTGAGATCTGAGTCCTTCCATGTGATTCCCAAAAGCATTATCCATACCCTGGTTATGAAGCTCCAGTCACTCTGGACTTTACTGGCATAGTCAGGATTCTTCTACAAAGGAAGGGGCATCAATACCAGGCTGTTCTTTGCTCTCTGTAATTATTATTTCCTGTCCTACTCCTTTTTTGACAGATGTAGACCATACTAGCAACACTTCTTCTTGTAGTCAGATTTTCACATTAATAAAACCCAGCTACTGACCTACTTAGTGCACTAGGGTTCATTGCCTTAATGGTGAACAGAAATACAACAGTTTTACCAAATCATATTTTCTCATGGCCTCGTCTCTTTCTGCCTAGCTTTTTTTTCATTTTTATCTCCCTCATCTTTAATCCTAGCTCTACACTGTATGTAGCCCCAGTATTCTCACTATTATAAATGTCTGCCAGTTACTTCATTGATAAGAATCCATCTGTGGCTCTTATGCGATGGACGCTTACTTGCAAGTGCCGCTACTTCCATGCAGACTGAGCCACTTGAGGAGTGGCTCTGTTTTCACTGATGTCATGTCCATGCCAGTATCTGTATCAGGATCACCATCAGGTGACATTGACAGATCCTAACCAATGATGTCACTCTATGAAGCATTTATTTTTTTTGGTGTTATCATTTTTCCTCCTACCCCGCACCCCAGCCCACCACTTGTTTGGGCCATGCATGTCCCAGATGCCCACCAGTTTCACCCCCACTGCCAGCTCCTACCACCTGGATCACACATTTACCTGTGTCCAGGGGGCTCCAGCTTCTGCCTGCTGGAGGGCCCCTTCCCTGGGGGAATGGGGAAGTGGAGTAACAATCACTAATCCCTCTAGAACTACAGGCATGGGGAATGGCAGTAGTGCACCCTGTGGATTATGGCTTGGTTAGATGGAGACCATCAACTGGCTGGCTGGGATGGACATTTTCCTGTTTTCTGTCCCACCCACCTCCCACTAGTGTGTGCAGCTGCAGCAGCATCCTAGTGCAGTGACATCCGCAGCATGTGGTCACCCATGCTGCCAAGGGCATCACTGTAAGTCCCCACCAGGAACCGCCGAGAAGCAACACAACACAATCCACCGCCCTGGGAGGGAAGCATCCAAAGGACACACTGAACTCCCTCCTGCCGGCCTCCACTCCTGACATCTGGGACTCTGGGTGAAATACAGGTCACCAGAATACTAGAGCGATGCACTATTGCTTGTCACCACGGAGCCAGCAGGTGAAGTATTTACAATGGTGCATTAATGGGGTACATGCACTGCTGCATTGAAAGATGAGGAGTACAGAAAACAAAAGAGGGACATGAAGTACAGAAAAGAACAGCGGGTATGAAAGTATGACATGGGCAGGTAGCAGCATTTCTGTTCCCTTTATTTTTCCCCCTCCTGGTCGGACCTCCTTTGAGGAGTGCCCCAGCCTCTTCACCCCAATGTCTGCCAGGACTTATCTGCTGGCTGTCTTTCCTAGAGCTGCCCCTCCCAGAGGGGTTGGGGGGTCCCCAGCCTCACTGCAGAACAGACCCATTTTGGGCCAGCATGCCCAGCTGGATGAGTGCGGCCTGTGGCACTGCCACTGAACGCTTCTCCTTTCATCTGCAGGGAGGTGCAGCATGCACTAACGCTGTGGTGCATGCCACACTCTCCCACGTGATGTGCACCGATGTCTGACACACCACCTGACCTTTCTTGGCCTGGGATGCCTTTCCCAGCTTCAGCCAGGGGCCAGGCAAGCATTGGGCTTTGCCCACCCTGCCCCTGGAGGAGGAGAGCAGTTCTGCTCCCCGCTGGCCCTCCGCATCCCAGATTAGCTTCCATACCCAGGTCATTGATGTCGAAAGGGTAGTGCTACCACTGCATCAGTGGGCCAACTCTGTTCCCTTAACCCTTAGGCTGCCAAGAGAATTAAAGCGTATAGGTATTTTAGACTGAGGTATCAGTCCAGCGCCTACAAGGGATTAAAAATTAAATAGAAGTGTGCAGAATGCAGAATTTCCTCAGCAGAATTTATGTGGAATAGTAATTCCACTCTCAAAATGCTTTTCTGAACTTTGTTTTGAATTCTGAAGAATTCCAACAGCTCTTCTACATAGATTGTGGAATCACTTTCTGCAGATTATGTAAACTGTGTTATAATTTTCTAAAATTTCATGAACAAGAGCCTGTGTTATAAACAGTAGTATGGAGCCAATGTGCAAAAATAGCAGTCTTGGCATCAGAGTGTGAGTACACATACCTTCCAGAGTGGAGAAAAATAACCTTACTGGGCTGCAAGTTAATACAAAAGTCCATTTTATTGTATTCAAACAGATGCATGCTGCACAGTTACGGAACGTCCCTAATAGCCAACATTTCGCATGTGTGTGTTTGTCAAGGATACTAGGGCATTCTGTGGCTGTGCAATGTTCATCTGTTAGGTAAGCAATACAATATGATGAGGTGTGAATTGAACAGATATTACTACATGCCCAGAGGTGTAGTGAGGCATGAGGCTGCAGGATGAGTGCCTTCAACCCATGGAAGTGCGGAATTTCTGTTCAATGCACATCTCCGAAATGTCTTATTGTGCTTATAAATGGCCTAGCTTTTTTTTTTAAGGTTTACTGTTAGACACGAATAAACATATTTATATAAAAGCTATTATTTTCAGAAATTCTGATAAAATAGTCCTTCTACCAGGTATAAGAAGACATCATTTTAATTTTGTCCTTTCTCCATAGAGATTGTTGCCAGGCAGGAGCCCCACCCCCATGTGTATTGGGCTGCAGAGACAACAGTATTTTTGTCAGCCTGGGATGGGGGTAGAGCAGCTATTGAGGGTGATGAAATGTGAAATGTTAACTTTTTCTTTCCTTGTATGCAATGTAGGAATGCTGCTAGGAGACCTGCAGGACTGAGCAGCCCCTCCTCTTCATGCAGGGATTGTGCTGCGCATGCTGAATCCTAAGACTGTGTGTCTCTGCATGCTATAAAGGGCATATGTAGAGATGAATTCTCTCAGCCAGTGGGCTAGAAATCCTTGTGGAAATCAGTTACGGTATGCCAGAATACTACTGATTCAGTAATAAAAGTGATCCATAACGGCCTTTGTGACACAAGTGCTCCTGCTGTCCCCAATTAATGAGCATAAGTAATAGGAAACAGAACATAATATATGGAGCAATGAAGTAGTATTACAATATATCCTCCAGGGTGTGGGCATATGGAGGATTTACCACAGCTGGTGTGGTTCGATCATGAGGCGCAGTCGAGTTATTTAACCACACCAGTCGTGGTGTTCCTCAAGTATAGCCACACCCTGAGGGATAAATTGTTATTATACAATGTCGACGTCTGCTTTCTGAAAGAAAAGAAAATAGTTTTTTTTCTTTTAAATCCTTTTTGTAATATTTTTATTGTTGTGCAGGGGAGGAAATATTCCTCTGATGTGGGCAATCATGAGAGGGAGAGCGGGAAGACACCGGAAAGTCGGGTAGTAACTGGCACTGGAGCCGAGCAGAAAAAACTGGAAAGTATAGAGATATGGTGAGCAGTATTGACGAGATGGAGCAAGGCTTCAGTTACTGATGGTTTAGTACAGAGCTGTGGTTTGTCAGCTGTAGAGAATGTGGTGTCTCATGTCTGGGATAATTGGAAGGGACTGAGGCTATGGGGAGAAATGTGTGGGGAGTCGGCAACACAGTGTGGCGAGGATGACTCGTCCCGGACAGGAACTGATTTAGCCCAAGTACAAGGTGCTGGTTTTTTTCTATTTTTCAGTCGAGTAGTTTTTTTTTAGTTGTTTTGGGAGAACAGTGTAATTTATGTACTTGAGGGTTGGAGTTGTGGAGCACTTTAGCGGGAATTAAGATGGCGGTATATGTTTTGATTTTAAGGGGTTGTACCGATCTTGGCAAAGAGGTTGGTTGGCAGCTTTTCCAGTGGGTACACTGGAGGATTTACAACACTGAAAAGGTGGCAGCCAGCCAATCAAAATGCAGGATTCTATTTTTTCTGCTCATTGTATAAGTGCTAATCCACAACAGACAAATCAAATGTATTAAGAGAAAGTTTTAACACTGCAATGAAGCTACCTTGAAAACAAAAGTATCAGTCACTGAGGTCCAAAGTTGTCTCTGAAGCCCATTGAACTAAGAATATGTCCATGTGCAATTAGGGCGCTCTGGAGGAGGTGTCCATCTTATGATTCGGACCTTGTCTATAACTGCCATCAGAAAACAAATTAAGGAGGAAAATCAGCAGCTCTTGTTTTGCCTGTTTGTCAGAGTTGAACATTTTCTGGTCATCTGGTAGAGTGACAGAAGAAACTGTGTTTATTTTGAAAACGGCAGGAGGGAGTGCAATCAATTGTGGAGACAATAATGAAAGCAGGAATGCTGCTGGAGCGGCTGCAGCATGACTGTCAGGTGAGAGAACGGGACCAGTTACGTCATCTGAGAGAATGAGACTGCTTAGATTTTTTTTATTCAACTTTAAGTGTGACATGTGCAGTGTTTCTATTTACAATAAGAAATGCTTTATGTGGGCTTTTAGGGCTACATGGGCGGAGCCTGCAGTCCTTTATGAACACAGAGCGAGATCTTTGCATTTTTCCTTAATTGAAAAAAAATGCCTCTCTCTGGTCCCCTGCTATTTTACTGCAGCTCCTCAAACACTCCTCTACCACCCTCTGTTCCGATCCCCTTTATTTGTGTTTACAAATCCTTGCAGTCCCTGACTAAAGAAGGGTTTGGTCTAAATAAAGTCAATGTTTTCCGAATTTCAGCTAAGGTGTGCAGGGATAGCTTGCAGGGCCTTGCTAGGAGTTTCCATCTAAAGTCGGGAATGTGTTTGCAAATAAAGTGTTTGCAATTGATATGAATAACGATAATCTTTACATCTGAGTCTAAATCCTAATCAAACAGACACTTCTGGAGGAGGGCACTAAAATGGTGCAGGGTCTGCACCGAAGACATATGAAGAGAGACTTAAGGAGCTTAATATGTATAGCCTCGAGGAAAGGAGGGAGAGGGGGACATGATAGAAACTTTCAAGTACCTCAAGGGAATCAACAAAGTCCAAGAGGGTAGCATCTTTCAAAAAGAGGTGTGCAAGAACAAGAGGGCACAATTTAAAGATAGAGGGGGCGGCTCAGAGGTAATTTAAGGAAGTATTTTTCACAGAGAGGGTTGTGGATGCATGGAATGGCCTTCCGGAGGAGGTTGTGGAGTCAAAATCAGTGGTGGAATTCAGCATGCATGGGATAGTCATAAGGCAGTTCTGGGGGGTGGGGTAGGAAGAAGTAGGCTGCTGGTTAACTAGGATCTGCAGCTATCCAGTAGGTAGGAAATGGGCAGACTGGGTGGGCCAAGCGGTCCTTATCTGCCGTCAAATTCTATGTTTCTATGTTTCTTAACAGAAACAGTGCAATAAAGCGAGGAATAAGATAAGCAGTTTGTGATTTCATCTGCCTCATTTCCAGGCAGGTCTAGCACAAACTTACAGCTCTCGCACTAATGAAAATGATTTTATTGCTGGATCCTATTAATTATATATACAACCTTTTTAGAATTTAATCTGAAAAGTTCATTTTAGCTGTGCTGCCACAGCTCCATATGTCGAGTCCTTTACTTTCCCAGAAATCATCATGCATCTATTTATTTTTATGTTGATTGCCACGCATGAGCAAGAAACATGTTGTGAAAGGTTTCTCCAGAAGCAGGTTGTGGAGGCGCTTCACTGTTGTGGCTAATGCCCCACAGCCTGCAAAGGCTTGCCCCGCTTCCCCAATGTTGTGGCATGCTGCTGCTGACACTAGTTCAGCCAGCATGCCACAACTTTCTAAAAAATCAGCCGATGTAATCAGGGACGCCTCGCCACGTAATGGCAGCCATCCGCTGCAATGAGGAGCAACCCATCATTGCAGGGCAGGATGTAAATCCCTGAGATTGTTTAGAAGATGGCGGTGGCTTGCCACCGTGTTCACAAACAATATAACCACCATGTTTAGTTGCTGGACGGGGCCCCAACTCGGCGGCTTTGGTGATCTTTGTTGCCAACGGGAGCCCACTCCGCCGGGCATTCTGTGCCCCTGCTATTGTTCCTGCCACGGGTGCCCAATCCCCATTGGCTGTAGTGTTCCCTGTTTGTTTTGTTGCTGACAGGGAGCCCACTCCCGTTGGCATTCTGTTACCCCCTTTTGTTCCTGCTGTGGGTGCCCAATCCCCTGTCGGCATAATGATACCCCTCCCCACCTGTTTGCCGAGGGGATGCCCAATCCCTGTCGGCTACTGCTGCCCCCAGACAAGAAAGCCTCTGCTGGCACACTTGAGCCCACCCAGTGTGCCAGATGCCCTGCAAATTAAAATACGGTCCCACGATGTCTGTTTTTTTTTTATCCTGGAAAAAGGAAACCATCCCTCGCACTCGCCCCTAAGTCCCACTCGCAACCCGCAACTAACCCACTCCACGCCCCTGCTCCTCCCACACCCCTCACCCCATGCTTACCTTAGGAGCTCGGGCGCAATGATCTTTGGTGGACCGGAACACATCTGCACTCTTCAAAGCCAACTGTGAACTGAGGAAATGCCGTAAGCTGTATAATGTAATACATAGGGTTTTTCAACTTTACTGCATATCTCAGGCAGTTTTGGGAATTTTCCACCAAATTTTCAACATGGGGTTTTGGGACCCCTCCTCATGAATTCTTGAACTGTCATGGTGTTAATCGTCCGAAAAGGTGATTTAGCAGTCACTGCGCGAATCACCTTTGAGCTAAATCTTATAACAACAGTGGCAGTGTTTCATGAGGTGAGCTCTCAAAAAGGCTATGTTGCAAAATTTGGGAAAATCTAAAAATTACTGTTTTACAAGTGTGCACTGTGCAGTTGCTATGCACGCCGTAACTTTGTGAATTTGCAATATTTTCAATTGGGTTTTCAACATTGGCATTTTGTTGCACCTCCTTGTGAACAGTATAGCTGTCATTGTTCACATCCTGGCAGAAATGTGTTTTGCACTTCCGGCGCAGAATAAGCCGGGTCGCTGTGGGAAATCAGTGTTCGGACAGATTAAAAAATGACAGTGGCACTATTCATGAGTAGAGGTCCTGAAATGACTATGTTGAAAATTTAGTAACGATACTTCATAAAGGAGCTGTGTTATGAGCATGCGCTATTGGGGCTCATGCACGCTCATAACTTCTCAAATTTATAATATTTTCACTCCAGATTTCCAACATTGCCATTTTCCCACACCCACTTATGAACAGTAAGGCTGTCATTTTCCCATCCTGGCTGAAATGTGTTTCGCACTTCTGGCGAGAATACAGCGGTAGCTGTGGGAAATCACTATCTGGGACAGATTAAGAAAATGAGAGTGATACTGTTCATGAGCAGAGGTCCTAAAATGCCTGTGTTGAAAATTTGGTGATAATAGCCCATCGAATGATTGTGCAAGTGTGCATTGCACACTTTCCATGCACCCTTGTAACTTTGCAGATTTGTAATATTGTCACGCCACATTTCACCAGTGGAATTTTTTCCACACCTCCTCATGAGCAGTACAGCTGTCATTTTTCACATCCTGACCGAAACGTGTTTTCACAGTTCATGAGCAGAGGTCCTAAAATGCCTATGCTGAAAATCAGATGACGAAAATCCATAACATGACTGTGTTACAAGCGTGCATTGAACTGTTTCCTTGCACCCTTGTAACTTCAGCACTTTGTAATATTTTCACCCCACATTTTCAACAGTGGCATTTTTCCACACCTCCTTATGAACAGTACAGCTGCCATTTTTCACATTGTGACTAAAATGTGTTTTGCACTCGAGCCGCAGAATAGCACGGCCGCTGTGGGGAAATCACTGTGTGACACATTAAGATCAAACGAGTGACGGGGAGTGACGGCCAACTGAGCTCTGTCTGGACTGCTGCAGATTTGTTTGTGGGCAGAGAAAGGGCTCAACCAAGAGCCCAGTACAAAAAGCAGCCTGCAGCACTGGGAGAAACAGAACGAGAGAGCGAGAGAGGAGGGGAGGAGCAAACTCACCGGAGCTCTTTCAGGACTGCTGCAGATTTCTTTGTGGGCAGAAAAGGCATCAATGCAGGCAGGGTCCAGCACAAAAGGCCAGCCTGCAGTGGTGGAGAAACAGTACGAGCAAGTGAGTCAGGGGACTGAGTGAGCTAAATGGAGCTCTGTCAGGACTGCTGCAGATTTCTTTGTGGGCAGAAAAAGGTGCCAATGCAGGCAGGAGTCCTGATACAAAGGGCTGCTGCAGCCAGGACAAACAGAATGAGTGTGTGAGACAGGGAGACTGAGCAACCTCAACAGAGCTCTGGTGGGACAGCTGCAGATTTGTTTGTGGGCAGACAAAGCTGCCAGTGCATGCAGGGGCCCAGTACAAATGTGCAGCCTGCACTGGCGGGGAAACCAGAATGAGCGAGAGAGAGAGTGGGAGTGAGCGGCTCAACAGAGCTCTATTGTAATACTGCAAATTTCTTTGTGGCCAGAAGAAGGCGGCAATGCAGGCAGGAGTCCAATAAAAGGGCAGCCTGCAGCGCTGGCAGAAACGGAATGAGTGAGTGAGAGAAGGGAGCGAGAAGCATAAACGGAGCTTTGTCAGGACTGCTGCAGATTTCTTTGTGGGCAGACAAGGTGCCAACAGAGGCAGGAGCCCAGTACAAAGGGCAGCCTGCAGCGCCAGGACAGGCAGAATGAGTGTGTGACACAGGGGAATGAGCGACCTCAACGGAGCTCTGTCGTGACTGCTATGGATTTCTTTGTTGGCAGAAAAAGGTGCCAACGCAGGCAGGAGCCCAGTACACAAGGCCACCCTACAGCGCCTGCAGAAATGGAATGAGTGAGTGAGAGGGGGAGTCTTTGTGGACAGAAAAAGCCACCAACAGAGGAAGGAGCCCAGTTCAAAACGGCAGCCTGCAGCACCAGGAGACACAGAATGAATGAGTGAGAGGGAGAGTGAGCCACCTCAATGGAGTTCTGTCTGGACAGCTGCAGAATTCTTAGTGGGCAGAACAAGGTGCCAATGCAGGCAGGAGCCCAGTACAAAACAGCAGCCTGCAGCACTGGACAAAACAGACTGAGTGACTGACAGAGGGCCAGTGAGCGTGCTCAACACACCAACGCAATCAACATTCGGCATTGACAAATTCTTGTTATTATCTAGGCGCAGAATAAATAATGAGTCATTTCTTTGATGTGAAATGAAACATTAGATGATAAGCCATCTGGACTCTCCCTCAACCTACCCTGCTTTACGGTAATCTTGAATAAAGGAGTTAATACAGTTAGAAACACTCTTATGCCTATCAGTGAAGACAGCATTGAGATTTTAATACGTGGAGAGACGTACTTTTTGTGGGAGGTTCATCAAATTTCTGTATGGATCATATCGCTCGCTTTTATTTTTATCCTAAGAAAACAACTCAGAATGTAGTCATCACTTCTGGACAGAAAGTGAGTTTATACCACAGCAGAAACTCTGTGTGTAGAATATGGTTAGGGCTTATAATGACTAGAAAGCCGTGGCTTTCAAAATCTTGTTGTAGGACAGTTCAATGGTCAAAGCTGTTGTACTATCGGTCTGATGTCACATCGATAGTACAACAAATTTTACCGCGCCCTGCCACCTGATTGGCTCACTCAATGCTCTGAGGAGAAAAAAATTGTGTAGCATTGCGCCCAATTATGAAGCACTGGTCGGGGATCTTCCTCGTTTGACACAGAGAGCTTCATAAGACTCTGTGTCACGAAACTGAATCGCAGTTATTTTATTTTTAAAATGAAATGGTGATGAGCCAGTGGTATGGGGTGATGCAGAACTGAGTCAGAGAGGGACAAGCATGAGGCAGCCAGAATGGGAACAGCACGAGTCAACATAACCAAGGTAACCGTAAACTTGGTGGGGAAAAAAATGAAAAAAAACAAGCCAGGAACCATATACTATAAAATTGTAGAGGGGTGACTATCACGACCATGGCTGTGTTTCTTCTTCAGTTGTTGAAGACATCATGAGACCTCTCGAAGCCTGGCCTTGAGGTCTCCATGATGTCATCAACAACCTCGATGGAAACACAGACTTGTTGTGGATGGTCACCCATCCACTATTCTATAAAGTGTATGGTAGAACGCCATTCTCCACTGAAATCCATCACTGTCGAAATGTTGTTCTCCTACACTAGTGACGCTCGCAGTGCAGCAGAATGATTTTTTGTTCTACTGCACTGCGCACATCACACACTGTGTCCTCGAGCAGCATTTGACAGGGCTCACTCCATAGACAGGACACATAGCGAAAGCAGCAATGTCGGCAGCAATACTATCAAAGCCACTATCGAATGGGATAGATTCATCCTTGATCAGGAAAACAAAAATGGCAAAAAATGAGAACTGACATGCGGCAATTACATAGTTTCCTGAGAGACAGCGGCAAGCACAGGGCAATACATGATATCCCGCTACAGAGTTAGACCCACTGTTTAAATGTTCAGCGTTAAAACATTCAAAATGTAAAGTTCTTAAACAGTTAAAATGTCAAGCGTGAAAACGTTCAAAATGTAAAGTTCTTTTTCCTTCTAGTAACATAGTAAAATGTTTTGAAGCAGAAACATGCTGTAGTGATTTTTTTTCCCCTAAAATGACGTTCCACCATACACTATAAAGAAATGTGCATGGGAGCAGTTGACAACAGGGCATCTTTCTTTCGTTGGCACTATGACGATGGATTACCTCTCTCGAACTGCACCTCGAGGTAATCCGTCATCATAGTGCCAACTCGGTGAAAGAATAGCCCTGTTGTCAACTGTTCCCATGCACTATCCTATATGTTGCCCAGAGTGATGTTTAACCTCTAGTGCTTCACTATCTTCCAGGTTCATATAAACCCAGTGAAAAGGAGATGGTGCATTACATCTCAGCTGCTGGATTGGTTATCCCGTGTAAATGTTTTATTACTATTATAAAGTTGATGTATATCAACTGTAGCACTAAGATAATTTTGTAAAAGTGAATACATTTTAGCTGTGAAATAAGAGTATTTGTAGTAAATACTGAGTCCATAACCAGCAGACAGACAGGTGGCTAAGCAGTCCCAATGTTCAGTAATTGGAAGACTTGTCCTCATTTTGAGTACAACCTGGGTCTGAAATGCATGGGGATTTGCCAGGCCAGCCCGCCCCAGCTCTGAAGTGAGCCCCTGTAGCTCAGGTGCCACTGACATATCGGAAAAGGGGTCCACTTTTCTAGCGTAAGGGGCCTCAATTTAAAGGTAACGCCTTTGCCCCTCAGCTGATTGAGTATAATAAGGGAAGTCACAGAGTTTGAACTGTTTGATTTTGAAAGCAGCACAAGGAAGTCACAGAGTTTGGAACTGTTTGATTTTGAAAGCAGCACAAGGGAAGTCACAGAGTTTGGAACTGTCTAATTTTGAAAGCAGCAAAGGGAAATCGTAGAGTTTGGAACTCAGTGCTTTGCTTCTAGAAGGAACTAGAAGGGGACAGAATCAGATCTACAGTAAATAGCTTATTGTTGTTTTACATTGTTTCTTGTGGATTCTACTGTGTAGAAGGTTATTTATTTTCTTTCTTACTACTAAGGGGCTAGCAGGGTACTGTTTGGGGCTGTTGGAATTTTGAAACCTGTTTTGGTAGCTATAAGTGGGCTCATTTGTTTGATTCACTGTGTGGCAGGCTGCATTTAGGCTTGCTGATCCAACCAATCAGCAACTTCACTACTCCCCAATAGCCAACTATCAATATCTCTCTCATAATGGGAGTTTACTTTGATACTCTGTTCACTGTCAGCCATGGGGTTCCACAAAGAAGATGTCCCTGTCACACAAACTAGGGTGATCCATCCGCCCAGTCTCTCTGAACCATCCCTTTGGCTGACGCTCAAACCCTCACATATGCTCTAGCATTGCTGCATCGACTACAGTGGTGTGATCACCATAAAGAGACACATACCACCACACATGTATTTCAACCAAGGCTCCACTGCTGGATATACAGATCCCCCTAAGCCTAACCACCAAACTGCTACTTGGTGTCTCGACACAATCTCTTAAACCCACAGGGAGCACCCAAAAGAGTGGCAACAGAATAAAAGAAGGAGGACCAAAGACAGCCCCCTCTCCCTATCACTGGCAGCCCTCACGAAACTCCTGGTCTTTTATTACTCTGTATTGGTAACGTGGAAATCAACCCTGGGCCAATTCTAAAGGGGCAACAAGTGAAGAGAAAAGGAATAGTCTCACACATTTGCAGAACTTTGTGTGTAATGACTCATCTGGTGCAGCATTCAGATATTTCTGACTTCTTAATTGGTGCTGGGCTGCTTACCATCTGTAACCCCCCATTTGGCGGCTTTCCTTGACTGCCCATTTATCCCCCAGTCTCTCCTGCTTTGTCCCACTGCCTCCGCTTCTGTTGCCTCAGCCTGAATCTTTCTGGTGCCCCAGTGTTCACTGTTCAGCCCCAGTACCTTATTTAGCCCAGTTCAGGCTTAAATCTTTATTCATGAGTCCCTGACACTTTCAGTCTATAGCTGGCGATCGCATGAGCACTGTGCACCTTCCTCTGCCGAGCTCCCAGGTTGCAGTTGAATCAGAGTTTTCTTGGTCTTGGTGCCTTTCTTTGCCTAAATGGGCACTGGTGACCTTGAGGAGCCTAGGAGAAGCCTCAGAAATTAATAAACAAAAAGTGTAAAAATACAGCATAATAGCGGGCTCAGAATATTAATGAGCCTCATATAAATATGAATAAGAAGCTACCTGCCACCAAGGGCAGTATTACAGTGGCAGTGACTTAAAAACTACAGAGAATGAATGTATAAAAGTGGCTCAAATAAAGGGCACTGTTGGGGCTACATGACAGTGGGGAAATTATTTATTAAAAGCAATTCAACTGGCTGCACCAGAACTCTAAACATAAGGACTGTGTAAACTGCATAAGGACTGTGTACAGCAGCCACCATCTTGCGCCTATTAACCAATCAAGAGCATAGGTTTCAGCCAGAGACTTGTGGGAATGTGCCAGAGACTCTTGGGGAAAAGGAGTTACAATCTTGGGTGTCCAAATGCTGTCCAGTTAAAAGACTTATGCCAATGGCTGCATGGGCAGCCAATCAAAGTTCAGGAACTTTGGTCCTTATTAAAGGAGGACAGTTTGAACTGGGGGCAGTCTGTTTGAGTTCTCCTCTGAGTCTGCAGGAGTGCTGGTGGGCTCTGTTCGAGTCAAGAGGACTCAGTGCTTCGTGAGACCTTGCTCAGGACTTAACCTTAAGTCGTTTGGTGAGATAAAGGAGCAGAAGCCCTGCCAACTGAGAGAAACTGTGCTGCTGTGACAAACATTCCAGGCATCCTGCTGGATTTTACTGTCTGAAGGCACTCTCTACTGAAGTCAGCCGTGGCTGTTTGGAACTGATGAGAAACCTGTATTGCTAGAAGAAAGCCTTACTGGAACTGGGTACAAGCCAGAACAGAGGTGGGTGCCTTCTGAAACAGAAAGCCTGTTTGAGAATTGTGCAGTTTAGGACATGAGTGGAAGTTGTTCTGAACTCTTAAAGACTGAAAAGGGCAGTGAAGCAAGTGTCTATGCTCTAGAACCCAGTCGCTGTATCTCAGCAAGGTGTGAGAAAACTGTTGCTGCGGACTGTAAAATTGACTGTCAAACAGCACTGGCTAGAGGAAGGTCTGCAAAATCCCTGGCTACAACCTGAAGCTGTCTGCTGTTGAGAAAGATAAAAAACTAGAGGTTCTCAGTTGCACTCAGAGCCAGGTGGGAAACTGCTAACCCTTGCCAAAGTAGGGTCTGCTGACTGTAGGGGATCATGGGTTTATTCCAGGGTGCTAGGGCACCCTGACCTCTGAGAGAGTTAGACTGTGAGTCACCCTAGGTCTGGGTCCCCTGTGGTTGGTGGGCTTTGCACAGAGCTCTGCAATGGGCCTAAGAAGGCTGAAGGTGACAAGCAGCCAGATCTTCAATCAAGGTGACCAGCAGCCAGACCTTCAATCAAGGTGACCATCCAAGCTGCAGCATCTTTCCCCACGCCTTCCGAGATTGTCCATCCATTGGATCCGAAGTTCTGCTGTGTCACTATCCTCTGAGCTTCAGCCACCAGTTCATCAGGGACTGATTCTCAGAACCGTGAGTAACCGCAGGAATTTCCCTGCATCAGTGGGGATGTGTAAAGTTATTTCAAGTTATGCTCCATGGCATGGTGAAAGTTAATAGTTACCAAAGAGAAAGAAATCTAAGTTTAATTTAAACAAGGGCCCCAACGCTAGCCAAGCCATGGCACCAAGCAGGCCTGCATTTAGAAATCTGGGTACCTAGTCAGGACTGTGGGACACACATTGGTACCAGTGGTTTGGGCTGGCCTACGGGCACTCATGTTATTTGTTCAATTCTTTGCTAACCACATTTTTCTCCACAGCTATCCTTTGTCCTGGTGCCCCATTCCTAACACCTCACCCCCAATAAAGCTGTTTTTGTTGCTGGAAATTGCTGTGTGAAGGGTGTTTTATGGGTCTCAGTTAACAAGTGAACGTGTTATGTGGATTTGGGGTACTGCATGCAAAATAAAGTTTTATTGCAAATTTTGGTGTTGGATTGTGGACAGGTACAACGTCCCAGAGGGTTGTGCTAACGTAACATCTAGCCCATTTAAAAGTCATTTTATGGAATCAGGCATCCCTGTTGTATTGTAATTGTTTATTTTAAATATTTTATTGGTTGTATTGTCAGTGTACGTATTGATGTGTTGATGCTATGATGCTTGTATAGCGCCTTGAAATATCTGAAAGGCGCTTAACCAAATAAATTTATTATTATTATTATTATTATTATTTAAGGAATTGTCTGGGATGAGGCACAGTGTTAATAGTATTATAGTTAGGATTGGGCCCCTGATACGCAGGCAGAGGTAGTAGCCCACTGGCCCATGGCGCAAGAGCTACACATCCATCAAAATTACTGGCAATCCAGTTTGGTACAGGAGAAGTCATACAAATCTCTGCCCTCTTCACTATATCTGGATCTGCCTCCTTCAGGTCCTGGATCAGGGAGTAGTTCCTTAGGGCGAGCCCTTCATAGACATTGCTCTCTCAGATTTTCTTTGTGATCTGATGGGCCTCCTGCAACAAAATAATGAGGCTACGTACGTCCAGGCTGTGTTTGCTACAGATATTCTGCAGGATGGCCTTGTATACCCATTCTCTACTCTTGGATTCATTAATGTTCCAGATGCATTGGGGCATCTAGGGGTACTCATAATGAGGGTAATCTGGTCTAATCTGCCTCCTGACAACTCTTTCTGCCTGGTACCACTCTGCCAAACTCCTCATGGTCATCAGAGGGTCTCGTCCCGGGGAACCTTATGTCCTCTTGGTACTGATGCTCTTGTCACTCTCTCTCCTTTCCTGCCTTGTTGCTTCCATATGGGGCCTGGTTTTAGATGTCCCACTTGATGGGGACACCCCATGAGCTGATAAAACCTCCTAGTAATAGTCCTCTTAACATCTTTTACCAAGTCCTCCTCTCAAATGGCCTCCACATCTGACTTAACCTCCTGACCCACTACTGCCTTTTCACCTGTGGATCAGGCTCTTGCTCGACAGGCAAGGGACTTGGCAGTTTGCTAGCAGCTAAAGTTCCAGCGAGGCACCTGAGGGGCAGGCTGCTGAGTGGCACCGCCTCAGGCTGCACTTGCTGTTCCAGTTTGCTTTTCTCTGCAGGGATGCTAAAATCCTTGAGGGTCATTAACTTGGGTGATGGCACCACCGTCAGGACCAGAGAGCTGTGGTCATAGCTATGCTGGACCTCCTTGCTTGCACCATACTGGCTTTGCATCAGCTTGGAGGGGGTGAGCTCCAACCTTTCAATGGTGGCAGTGGCTCCTAATTCTTCTCTGGGGCCAGTGCCACAAACAGCATCTCCCATCCCTCCAAAAGGTCCTCCTCATAGTGTACAGATGCAGCAGATGGGCCCTGCCTCTCCGAGGGCGAAGGGCATTAATGATCCATGTGCTCACTGCCCCACCTCATGGCACCAGGTGCACATGGTCACAGGCTCTACCTCTGGGCCTTTTATTTACAGAGGATACACTTCTTGGTAGTGGCTGATGTTTCCACTGTCTCCCACAGCCATCAAAATAATTTTGAGGGCACTTTGATGTCCGCTGCTAGAGGGTTTTGTGCCTTTCTGGATGTTGATTGCTGTCTGATCTCCCCATAACATTAGTAGAAAAAGAAAATCATCACCCTCAGCCCCAGCTCACTCGCTCTCTCTTGATTTTTCCCACCTGTGCCCTACACAGTCATGGTGTACCGAAATTGATCAGGTTCAATCTTGCACTAGGCTCCTCTCCTTTCTGACCAGCAGAACAAAAAAAGTACTTACGATGATACTGTTCCTTAAATGTCCAGGTGCGCAGCACAGGTCACACAGTTGGGCACAAGTGGAACTGAGGGGCACTTTCATTTCGAAAACCACTACATGGCAATGCTAATACAGGGTGCAAATGCACTCCTCCATGATTCCTATGCTCCTCTGAATAGATATGCCCCAGCAGAAGGGCAAACAGTCCTCGCCACACCCATTTTACACAGTGGCCCAATCCCTGGTTCAAGATGCAGTAGTCTTCCACCCATAGGAATGTTCCTAACTATGTGTTGGCCACAAGTTCCTTTCTGCCATTTCACCCTGGTGTGAATACTCACAGTATGGCATAAAAGTCCTCATAACCAAGCGCAATTCTGCACTCTTGATTTCAGTAACAACAGTCCCAAAACAGTCCATAGTTTCATCCTTCAGTCCACTGTGGGGCCAATCTGTTGTGGGAGGGCACCCCAAATCCTGGACAAGTCCCTGTTGTAGGCCCCATCCCGTGTGTATAGGGGTATGGTATTGTGGACAGTCTCTGGGAGGGGGTTACACTACACTGGGTTTTATAAAGATAAAAAGTGTTTTGTGCATAGTGAGGAGTAAGAATGCAAATAAAAATGGCATAGTCTGTGCTACTTGACTGTAGGAACTGGAGCTGTACTGTGTGTGAGTGTTGGAGGGTGGCTCACTGAAATAGGGAAAAAGACTGCTGTTTACTTTTCAGAATTCTTTGGAGATTTACCTAGTACTGAGGCACGTTGGCATGGGAATTGTTTTCTCCGTCTCTGTTGGCACATAACTGTACCCATTGGCAAGGGGCTGAGCTCTGCCAGAGGCCATGACATTTTTATCCATTGGTCTGCCGCACAGCGGTTGGAATTCCATCTGCGACGCCAGCAACCTGGGTTCAGGAACGGACCCAGGGAACAAGAGGGCAGTTGGGGAGGAGAAGGATCGAGTGTCCTATGGGCTGCTCTCCTCCGGGGAGATGGGGTTTGAGTGTCGGTGCACAAGGGACTTCTGGTGGAGGCTGGGGATTCCCACACATCCAGCACCGGCCATGCTTGAGGGGCAGGGTGGACGCTGGCATCATTGCACTTCCCCACCCCTGTTAACTGTAAAATCTCTCACTGGCTGCCATTATGAAGCACTACTGCTGGTCTCATTGCTCCATGCCTCCGCTGACTCAGTCCCAGTTCCACCATGAGACCAACCAGACCTGAACCCCACCCTGCAGGGGAATCCAGGGAGGCAATGTAGCTCTCAGCTGACACCTTACCAGGCGTAGAGGGCCTGGTTCAGAAGTGATGGCCCCACCTCAAGGGGTGAGTCGAGTATCAGTGAGGGCATGGCTATAGGCAAGGGCCCTGGAATTTCATGGTTGTGAATTTGCTGCAGAATTTGCATCATGTCAAGAATATATATAGTGCCTCAGAAGTCATTGTTTTGGTGAATTTTCATATAAATATACTGTTTTTCCATAGTGTCAGGCTTTCTTCCCACCTCGTTTATCCTGAAACCCTCCTCTATGCTCAGCATATGATGTCGTCGATGACATCACATCATATTTAGCTAATGACAGGACTGCATTCTGCCAGAGAAATGAATAAATCATGCTGCAGAAATCAGAAAATACTGCCACAGAAGTCAAGAAGCCCTACCCATGAAATCAGAAAATTCTGCTGCAGAACACCGAGGTCCCTAGCTATAGGGATGCAAGGCAGGGGAGGGCTGATGATATCGGTCAGTGGGGCAAAAGTATAATAAATAAAAAAAAAAAAAAAAAATTCAGCCCATTTTCTAAAGAATAAATGCAGCAGAAACAAAATCCGTCAGCAGCATATGAACTAGTGATGCAACTGAAGATGTTTACCCTGTGGATGTGAACTGCATGTCAAGTTTCAATAATTCAACTTATTTTGACTGGGTTTTGGGATCTGAGCTGAATCGAACCAAATAAGCAAAGTTGTCCCACACAGTTACATAACCTTTTCAATCTGAAAATAATCAGACACTCTGATATTTGAGGGATTCTTTTGAGTGGGGTTATTTCAGTGTCTCTGTCAAACTTTCTGTGGTTGGACTACTTCCCTTTATGTAAAATTAAGAAAATGTTTCCAGTGGAGCAAAGGAGGAGAGGGAAGACATGATAGAAACATTCAAACACCTCACGGGCATGAACAAGGTGAAGTGGACAACATATTCCAGTTTAAAAGTAGTGCCAGTACAAGAGGGCATGATATGAAACTGTTGGGCGGCCACATGAGGGGTAATGTCAGGAAGTTCTTTTTATGGAGAGGGTGGTAGATGAGGGAATAGCCTGTCCCAGAAGTGGTGGCCACCTGTATGGTGGCAGGCTTCAACATGCATGGGACAGGAATAAAGGAATATTAGAGACAGGAAGAAAAAGCTAAAGCCAGTAATCAGATAGGGTCACTGGCCGCTTCATCAGGTAGCATAAACGGCAGACTGGATGGGCCTGGCGGCCTTATCTGCCGACAGTATCTACGTACCCTCTAACGCTGTGAATAATTACTGACTGTTACATATTAATAAGGTCAGATGGCAGCTTCACATTATATTGTAGAGCACTTATAAAGAGGGAAATGATAGTGTGGTACTGAGGAAATTCACTATCTAATTGATCATTATACCAAGAGCTAATTATCTAGTTTAATTAATTAACACTGTAGCAGTCCTGATTTAAAAAATCATATTATTTGGTCAAAGGTACTGACTGGATTGATGGTAATATAAGATGAATTAACTGCCCTTGGAATGGCTACGTCTTGATGTGAACAAGCAAGACAATAGTTTAAATGACTTTGTTCCCTTGGTTTTGTACCTAATAGATATCAGCCGAATCCTGACACTAGGACAGATAAAATACATGACTGGAAGCCGATTAACTTAGACTCAGGATTCAGAACTTATGTGCACTTTGTCATGTATTTTGCATTCTGAAATGAAGAGCCAATTATTTCATAATTTTGCAGTGACACTTTTTTCTTTGTTAGTCAGACAGCTACATTCACTGTGTAACCAAATCCACACATACATTAAGTTGTACTAGATTGCATTCAGCATTCACAACTGTCTCTGTAGAACATTTCTCCTTATCTCTGACTGTCACCCAGCATAAAACACGACACCTGGCATTTCTGTAAGATCAAGGATATCCCTACTAAACCCAGAAATGAAGAGCTAATTGCAACCAACATTACAGCAAACAGAAAGCCAATGATTGTCCAACCATTAAAGTATGCAGGATATTGTTGTAACATGTCTTTCCCAGAGACTAATTTACTGTCCCAGGAAGTTATAAGGAACAGAGTTAGGGTGCCAGCTCCTTGGTACCAAGTGGTATGGGACCACTCTGTAGTGTTGAAACCTGTGTTCACATTTGAGCCATAAAAACAGGAGTGGGGGTTGGCAAGGTAGGGGGTTTCTGAGTGTCCAGCAGTAGTTCCCCTCTCAGGGGTGGATGGCCTTGAAGCATCACTCCTAGAGTGACACAGAGGGATGGCTCCATGGAGTTGCTGCTTGTGATGAAGGTGCCCATGTGTCACTTGCCCCCGTGAATGGTCACAAGCACACGGTGTCACTAGAGAGGTGAGTTGGTCTCAGTGGGGAGAAAACTCCCTTAACTGGTGTAGCTCTCCTGATCATGTTCTCTGGCATCTCAAAGGATGGTTCCCAGCTCTGCAGCTAGAGACATTGTTGTGATCTGTCCTCTTGTCCTCTGTCGAGGCCATGATCGAGCCTAAAAGGGTGCACCCGGCCCCAGGCAACCAGTCAGGGTTATCATGGGTAGCCATGATGGCTGGGTCTTACGTAGGATGGGAAATAGCACAACAAGAGGAGACCAGGAGCAGGCAGCTGCCCTGCAGACACAGGCCCTGAATTCACCCCAATAAGAGGGACCAAATGGAATAGTAAAAGAAAAATAGAGATGGGTAGGTGTTTTAATGCCAGTGAAATTGTGAGAACTTGCTAGCTCCATTTTGTGCCACTTTGTGAACCTTTCACCAAATGTCATGGTTTCCATCCAGCTCATTTTTTGTTTTTAAAGTGCATATGTTTTGCATCCTATCTCTCTTTAAACACATACAATTTAACCAATGATGTACTACAATTGGCCAAAACACACAATATTTACTCTTTTGCATTTTGCAGCGTATTAAACGTGCCCAATATTTGCATTGGAAGTACATATTTGCTTTCACATATTGTGTTGAACATGTGCAATTTTGCAAATGATGTACCACCATCAAAGCACAAAGCGAGTCGGATGCTGGGATGCATGGGGAGGGGTATTGCTAGAAGAAGGAAACAGGTACTACTACCCTATATAGATCCTTAGTGAGGCCACACCTGGAGTACTGCACCCAGTTCTGGAGTCCTCACCTCAGAAAGGATAGAGATAGGTTCAAGAGGTGCAGCACAGGGTAACATAAGTGATTTAGGGCCCAACAGGACAAATCTGATGAGTAGCGTCTTAAGGCATTGAACATGTACTCGCTGGAGACCAGAAGGGAGAAGGGAGAAGTGATAGAGACCTTCAAATTCTTACAAGAAATTAACAAGGTGAACTGTAGAGAACATTTAGCTTGAATACTAGCTTGCAGTTACATGGGCATGAGTGGAAAAATCACAGAAGGAGGTTCAGGAGGGATATGTGAAAGCATTATTTTACAAAAAGGGTGGTGGAGCCATGGAACAGTCTGACAGCCAATGTGTGATGGGTGCTAAAATCGTTGGTGGTTTCTAACATGGCTGGGACAGAAGGAAGGGTTTAGTGGTTGCTAGAGGTGGCAGAAACTGGGAGATGAATGGGGGAGAATGGGGAGGGCTAGACACCTGGAGGGACAACAGGTCACAGGGCTAAATATTGAACTTGTGCAGACTGGGGATCATTCATCTTTTCTGCTGTCTTTGTCTTTTATTCTGTGGTATTTGTACTTTTATTTGTTACAGTTTCAAACGTGCAAATGTTTCAGTGGAGAAGAGTTGCACTTCTGAAATAGGGGCTATTTGATTAGTGAGCAAAATGTTGTAGGATTTGACACATTTCATGAAACTGCATGAAGTGAAGGTTGCAGATTTTGCCTCCACTCTGCCGGGTAAAGGATCCAATGTTTGCAAAGCAAATACAGTATACTGTTATTTTATTAAAACTTTGGAGATTACCTTTGAGCACAGGTGCACATTTACAAAGGTTCACATCAAATACATAGTCACAAAATACATTAGAAGTACACCCCAGAACTCCTACAACAGTTCAAAGTGGTGACAACCTCCGCATCGTGCCACTGCTCTCTGGTTTGCTAAGTGATAGGTAGGCCTATAATGCTGCCAGCAATAAATGTGCCTGGGCAATCCAAAGGCCAAGGCAGAGCACTACATAACTGCCCTGGAAAAGAGGACAAGAAACACCCTCAGCTGCTCAGTATCAGCAACACCCCACTTCAGACTCTCTAGCTATTGCAGAAGCCTTCAATAAGGCCTTCACCAATCTAACGCCAGTGCTACCACCTGCCTATTTTCAGCCTGGCTTGAACCACTCCAACAATGTATCTACCCAGTGTTCTCATCCGAACTTCTATTTTAACTCGTTGCCTCCTAGAATTGCCTGTAGGCATCAGCAAATCTACTGCAGTGTGTCCCAGAATGACTACAGAAGTCACCTACAGACTTCCTGTGTGCCCTGGTAACGTCTGGAGATGTCACTCACATATTTTAATATTATTTGCCAGTCAAAATTTATTAGAATTGATTGCATAGAAAGGTAATCTTGTGCTGAACAACTTTGTCACAGACACTTTGTGTGTATCATGTTCACTTTAGGAGTTATTCACATTTGTTTATGACATTTTGTCCATCTAGAACCACCTAAGTGCTTTAACGAAAACACACATTCTGGGTATCTCAGCCAGTATAAAACAAAAACAATTGAGCACAGTTGATTGCATAGCATCGTTGGAAAGGCAATTTTGTGGAACAACTTTGCCACTGATCGTTGTTTATATCACGTATACTTTAGAAGTTATGTGCCTTTATTTATGGTATGGTGTGTATGGTTCAGATTTGTCCTCAAACCTCACCAACACACCTTGACTCAAATGGGGAAAAATTATGTTATAAACTGATGTACAAATAAATAAATAAATGTTTAATACTACAGAAATGGCTTTTTTTACAAACAAATTATTAAAACTACATCTAATGTCTGGATGCATTTGGTGTTGATATGTTACATATTTCCCAACACAAAAGGCTTATGGTGCATTTTTTGGCAAAGAAAATATTTAGTTTTGCTGTTTTGACCAGCACAGAAATAAAACTAAATTACCTATTATTCCTTGCATACCACCATTGGAAAGGTAATTTTATGTTGAACAATTCTGCCACTCATACTTGTGTCTACCACGTACGGTTTTGTGCTATTAGCCTTTGTTTGCGGCATGCCAATTATGGCTTGATTTTGTTAGAAAGGCCCAGGATTTACTGTTAACAGTATACAGGAGGCAAGTGCTGTACCTTCAGAGAGCTCCTGTGGAGGCAATGAGTTAAAGGGTGGCGGGTGAAGGAGGCCTTTACTGTGGTCAAGAAAAACTAGGTAAGACTGGGCAGTGCGGGATAGACATGAAACTTCTATCCCTCACGTGGGCGTTCTTATAGTGCCCTTACCACGCTGCACAATAAGTCCCTGGCCCAGGCCCAATTTCCGCGGTTTGGAAGCAGGCCCTAGTTATGCCAGTGCATAAAGGAGGTGACAAGTGTCTGGTAGCCAACTTCAGACCCATCTCGATCCTCTCCCCCTGTCCATGGCACTGGAAATGATTGTGGCGGGTCAGCTCGTCGACTACCTCAATAATTATAATCTACTATGCCCCAACCAGCATGGCTTCAGACAAAATCACAGTACCACCACTGACCTGCTGGACTACACAAATTATGCACATAAGGCCCTGGATGAAGGTAAACTGGTGGGGTCAATCTTTATTTACCTCACCAAAGCCTTCGATACAGTCAGCCACCCCTGTTGCTGACCCAACTGCGAAACATGGGTGTGGCGCTCAATGCCCTTTTTCTGGTTCCAAGACTACCTGATACGGAAATCAAAGTGTCAAAATTGGGCAAACAGTATCCTGTGCAAAGAGAAATATTATTAAAAGTGCCCAGGGATCAATACTGGGGCCCCTACTCTTCAATCTCTTCTTAGATGACCTTCCCACAGTCTGCGACACCAAACTCATGCTGTATGCAGATGATGCTGTTCTCCTGAGCAGCAGCACATCTCAGACTGCCTTGCAACCTGAGTGCAGAACTCCTTCTCCAAACTCGAGGACTGGTTCAGTAGTCATAAGTTGCTACTAAACTACAGAAGACCAAGGCCTTGCTTATGTCCAGGCCCCACAACAAAAATAAGCACCCCTCATCATCTCCAACTCATGCAGTGAGCCACTGGAACAAGTTCACTTGTTTAAGTATCTGGGGTCATAATAGATGATACCCTCACATTTGCACACCATATTGACTCTCTGGTCAAGACAGTCAATACCAAGATTGGTGTCCTGTACAGGCACAGGCACAGGCAATACCTCTGTCCGGGGCCTCCACCTCTCAGTCCACAGTTCAATTTTATCAACTATTGACTATGGACTAGTGGTCTATCGGTGACAACAGATACAGTGCTCAAGAGGATTCAGACTGCACTCAACAAAGCCTGCAGACTCACCCTGGATGCTGAGCATGGCACTTACACCTGTACTCTGTATGAGCTGCAAACTGGCTGTCATTAAGAAACAGGGTCAAATTCAGGCTTGCATCCTAGGGAAGAAGGCTCTGTTGGGTAAAACACCACCTTGTGTAGGCAATTTGATCTAGGCGGCCAACTCATTACAGGTCACCAGAGGGAGGACTAGAGGGCCTTGGCGATCCCTTCCATTGTACCTCACTTGGGCAACATGCATTTGCCTACAGGGCCCCCCTATGGATGAATGAACTTCCTGGGAACCTCTTGGCCACTAATTGTCTGGCACAATTCACAACTGACCTCAAGCAGCACGAATAATACTCTCTAAGTGCACTTGCCCTGAGTCCAGCCTACATCTATCTCAGCCCCCCTCCCAGCAAGCACTAGGCAGGCCTCAGGTACCCCTCCCTCTGCCCCATCTCATGACTTGCCCCAGCAATCGGTTTGTGTTATGCTCCTTGGCACCTGCCACCCCCTACCCCTCCCGAATTCACAGTCCCGTGAGTTTCCCAAACAGTCACTACTAATGCTTGCTGACTGACCATGCCTCCTCACACCCACCATTTCACTCTAGCATGTCGTCTCCACTCAGCCTCCCCTCACCCCACCATTTCTCCCTATACCTTATCGTCCCTATTCCCCACCCTCTCACCTCCACTGCAGTACTTTCCTCTCTCTCTCTCTCTCTCGTCCTCCTTCTTCACCCCTCTGCCTGCTATCCTGTCCCTCTGAACTACTGACAAGGCACTTTGTGGCTGCTTACCCCAACCCTCATAAAGTGTTTTTCTTGCTATGTAATTTGTACTACATTTTGAGTTATTCTGTAAGTTCTGAATCCAAGCTATGTTGTTCATTGTAATGTACCTTTGCTTTCTCCTACCATACTTTGTTTTGCAATCTATGACGTGGAACCTTTGTAAAGAGCTTGTGCTCAAAGGTTTTTCTGAATAAATAAATAAATAGCCACCTCCTGGGGTAGCACAAGAAAGTTCTGGGATAACATCAAGGAGCTTAATGGTAAATCCAGCTCTCCCCTCACAACTTAGTGTTAATGGTACTACCACCACAGACACACTTCACATAGCTAACTGCCTCAACTCCACCTTCTCAGACCTCAGCTCAGTCCTGTCTAGCAACTTTTTGATCCAATTCAGCCTACCCCACCACCTGAGCTCCTCCACCTCAAACTCAGAGTCATTATCCCTACAGAGTGAAAGCCTACCTGTTCAAAGCCCTCCAGAGCTCCAATTACTGCAAAGATGCCTTCATATGTATCCAATACCTTGCACTAGACTCCATTATCTCCCCACTCACAGATCTTCTAAATCTGTCTCTGTGCCTGGCCAGTTCCCAACCTCATAGAAAATGGCAGTGATAACACTAATATTGAAATATGGAGACAGCACCTCCCAAACAACTACCAGCCCATCTCAATTTTCCCCACTCTCTAAAGCCGTTGAAAGATCATGGCCAATCAGCTCACTGACTACCTCCTCACACACAATCTCTTATGTAGGGAGCAGCGTGGTTTCAGAGCTGGTCCAGCACCACAACTGCCCACACAGAATTTGCTAACTCCTGCACTCCACGCTTGACAAGGGCACCTCGCAGGGCTGTGTTTACAGACCTCTCAAAGACCTTCTACATGGTTTCTCATCCTCCTTCTTAACACATTACAACACATTGGGGTCTCTCATTATCCACTCTCATGGTTCTCCAGCTATCTTTCATCTAGAGCCCAATGTGTTAAAATTAATATCCATATCTACTATGCTGCCTGTGTGCTCAGGAGTTCCCCAGGGATCTATCCTGGGTCCCCTGCTATTCAGCATCTACCTCAGCACCCTGCCTAAATCCTGCCCCGTCAACCTTCTCCTCCACGCAGCGATGCTGCTCTTTATGCCGCACATCCTGATCCGTCTCTCTCCAGCATACCTTACAAAACTCCTTCTCTCAGATTGAACACTGGTTTGCTGAACACAGATTGGTGGTCAACATTAAAAAACTAAGACGATGTTCTATGCCCACCGCCAAAACAGATCAAAGGTTTCCCCTGGAAATACTCTCCTCCTCTCATCCCACTGGAACAGATCCAAAGTGTAAGTATCTAGGTATTACATTTGACTCTTCCTCTCATTCAAAGAACATATACAAATCCTCACCTCCACCACCAACACCTGCATTGGTCTCCTTTACAGACATAAACACTGCCTGCCACCTGAAGCACTTCACCTGGCCATTACCTCCTCAGTCTTATCGCTGGTGAACTATGGCCTCACAATCTATGCTGCCGTGACCCAATGGCACTTCATCAAATACAAGTAGTCATCAATAAGGCCTGCCAGCTCCTCTCTGGTGCCAACAGAAATACACATACCTGCACCCTATACGACTCACCAATATCCACTCCCTTGAGGAAGACTATTATACCAGCCCTGTCTCTTCACCAAAAATCCGCCTGGGTTTAACCCCAAGAGGTGTCATGGCTTCTCTTCAGGCAGCCACCATCTCAGTGTCCACACGGGCTGCCCCAAAACAATCCAGAAGGTGCCTAGGGTCAGGACTACCCTGGTCCAGTGATCCTTCCCTCTTAGAGCTCCATCCTGGTACAATGCCCTCCCCGGCTGTCACATCAGTCACCAATCTAGGTCCCTTTAAAGCTGCCTTAAGGTCCCATATTCTCTCCCCACATCAATGCCAGTATAACCGGTAACCTGTGGATCTTGCACCACCCACTAAGCCATGCACCTGCCCTTGGCCAGGCAGTGGAGTGCCCTCACTATTTCTAGCCTACAGACTCCTCACCTCCTCGGTTACCATACAGTTGCACTGGACTATGAATGCATTGTATTATGTATAAGACAAGGCCTCCCTGAGGTGGCTTACTACCAACTCATATCATGCATTGCTTTAGCTAGCCAATTGTATAGGTCTTAACCGCTCATTAGGTAAATATGTTGATAGCTCTGCCCTGGTTTAGCTACCAAATGTATAGGCATTAACCCATGCTCATTGTACTTATACTCTATGATTGCTCACCCACATTTATTCTATGTGTACTGTATGACTGTCTGTGTTTCATTCTGACGTGGAGCCTTTGGAAACAAGTCTATGACTGAAAGGGTTGTAATTCTGATTTCCTAAATAAATAAATAAGTAGTTCCAGAGGAAATGCAGTCAAGTCAGGCTCAAAGCACTTAAGACAGAACAATTACAGTTTTGAAAAATCCATATGGCTCATTGAATAAAAAGTCAAAGGATATGTACAGAGAGAAACCAAATGAAACAGTTTAACAGTTACAGTTATATGATACTGCAAGGGCAGACTGCAAAGATCTTAAATTAATCTTGGGGAGATTCAACAGGGTATTAGGCAGTCTGTTTCACCAGTTGCAGCCCTGACAGCAAATGACTGCTTGCTCAGCTGAGTACACCTGAAAGGAGGCTTAAAAGGCATTCCTGGCCATACTGGTGTTGTATTGATTGGAGACAGTGTGGAAGCAATTATTTAAAGCCGAAGTTATTGGGCCCAGGAGCACCTTTTCAGTTAGCAAACAGGTCTGGAGCTTTATTCTGCTGGACAAAGATAACCAGTTAGTGAGTACATAAAGGGCACAACTAGTAGTGCAGTTATCTGCACTAAGTACAGAGCCACTTTCTAATACAGGCTACCCTCTATTAGAAGCTGCAGCATTAATAACACCACCCTGTTACAGTCAACCTATAAAGAAGCTGTGGCTTTTCTTAGCGGAGGCTCACTGTACCCTGCAAGCTTTGGCGTCCAGTGTCTGTTGTCCAACCAACGTATCATATACCAGTAACAGCACTAATTTAAATGTTATGTCCCTACTCACTCAACTTGAAACAAACAGCCTGACCCCAACCCTGTCTCTGCTCTCTCGCTTTACAAAATTACTCTCTGCTTGCTCATTTGTCGGTAAGTGTACTCACTCACTGTGCACACAGCAGACAAACAAATGTCAGCCAGGATTTTGCAGATGCACTATCATATGTTATAAGACAAATATTCTTGGGGAATCAGGTCTGGCACTGTTTTTTCCAAGTTACAGACTTTAATCTCTTTCTGCCTGACCCCATGCAGTTCTCACCCTGACTCCGTTCATATGCTTCCACTCACTTTAGGAGCCTTGAAATCACAGGGGTGACTTTCATGACTGGTTACTGAAAAAATAAAATAACAACAGCACCTGGGAGAGTGGTTTGAATAGAAGCCACCCTCCAATTGAAGCCGTGCCTATGAACACACAAAATGTAACAGAAGCTGCAGCTTCTATTAGAAGATATATGGTACATCTAATAATGGAATAACAACACCCAAAATATTGCCACATTATAGTTCTGAGTATCCAACACATGCAAACATTCTTCAGTTTGAATGTTGTGTGAAGGTTCCTGTTACTCTTTGAATGACTGCACAAAATGCCCCCAAATAGATGACCATAGAGTACTGTACATCAGCAAATGCATGTCTTTCTAAAGAAACTGCTCCTTTGATCAATTTATGAGGTGCTTTCTGGATTCCTCTCATCACTTATTCCTCATTCTGGCTTCACCTGGATGCTTTGATGATGTTCATAGCAATAATGAGCTACCACCACCAATAACAAGCATTTCTCAATTCTGAATGTTCTCCACTTGCACTGCTGTTGTACCAGGTCTTGTTTGTACACATTTGTATTGTATATTTTACCCAGGATACACCAGATGAGATGCAATATCTCATTTCAGTGGTGTCCTCGTTTACATTTTTAGATTGCATTTACAGGACAGGCTAGCTGAGAGGCAATATGTAATTTTCAATGGGCTCCTACATTTTAACCCCAATTTTCCAATGGTCTTTTATGAATTGACAATATGATCAAAACAGGTGACATTTTAAAATCCCATCTGAAAGGTGGTTTTGCAGTGTGACTGTGAAAACAAGTTTTGAGAGGGTTTGAGAAATGATACCTATCATGTTCACAAGGGATATGCTGAACATTAGGGGCCAAAATCCGCACAAATAAAGTTATGAGTAAATTTTGAAATAATTCATCATTTCTTTTAACTTAGTTGTTCTTTTCACATTTTGACCTCAAATTTTCAACATAGTCTTTTATGCCCACTCCTTCTGAATGTGACCCGTGCCATTTGTAAAATAATGGGCAAAACAAGAAATGGCAATGTTAGAAATTTGAGGTTAAAAATTGAAAATTACCAAGTTATGAGTGTGCATTGGAAAATTTAAATGTATGCTCATAACTTTGTTGTTTTTAGTATTTTTACCCCAAATTTTCAACATAGCCTTCTTATGACACGCTGCAAAACAAGGATGGAGAAAATGTTGAAATCCTTCCTGAAAGCTGATTTCAGGACACAAGTGCAAAAACACATTTTGACCAAGATTTGAAAATGACAGCTCTCACGTCTCATGAGGCGATGTGAAAAAATTACTATTTTGAAAATTTGGGCTCAAAATAATGCAAATTGCTAAAGTTATCATGTGCATTGAAAAGTTCAATGCATGCTCAAAAGTTTTTGTTTTAAATATTTCAACATGGCCTTCTTATGACCCCACCTCTTGAAAAGGGGGGAAAATTCCCAAATCATGCCCAAATGGTGATGTCATGCAGTGACTACAGAATCATCTTTCCAGGTAGATTTGCATATCACTGCCCTTATTCATAAGGTGATGTCCCAAAAGGCCATTTTGAAAACATGAGGAAAAGACAGAAACATTTGTATTTATTTATTTAGGAAATCAGAATTGCAACCCTGTTATGAGGAAAAGTTCATAAACCATTGAAATATATTGAACCACATACCTAATTTCCTCAGTTCCTGGTCTGGCATTGAAGACTGAAGACATGTCTCCAGTCCAGAAAGGATTATAGCATTGGACCCCTGTTAGGTAAGAGGTGGGGTGTGGGGTGGTGGGTATTGAGTGGGAGGGTCAGGTGTGGGAAAGTAACAGTGATAGAGGGCAGCAGTGCAAAAAGACATAGACGGATTTTTTTTATAGGGTGTATAAAAATGAAGAAAAGACTACAGGGATGGTTTTCTTTACTTCATGTTCCAACACTGCATATTGAGCACTCCTATGTCAGTGTTATGTTTGTGGCACTGGGGCTGGGCTCTCGTGTCACACTGTGAAAACAGGTGAGGTGAGAGTACTAGCTGACACTGGGCATTGGGCATCCTGGTGTCCAAAATTAAGAAGGAAGGGGGATTGTTTTTATGTTATGAGTGGAGGACCACAACAGGCTGATCCTGGTGCTGAGCAGCTCGGCTTGCTGGGCAGCTTATGCATCAAAGGAAAGAGCTGCCCTAGGATTCGGGTGACTCTTTTCTTTGAACTACACAAAGTTTCTGCCCAGTAGACCAGAACAGTGTCATGTTCTGTCTAGCTGATGATTGACCTGACACTGTTGAGACCCTTGCAGACTACCCTGCATTAGACTAATAGTGACATACCTCTCAAAATCTACTATCATATCAATATAGTGGACGGTTAGGAATTATTGTGCACGGAATTCAAATAGGTCAGAAACCTTATTGTACATATCTTAAGTTATTGCACATGTTCTAAAAACATATCATGCCTGTTACATTGTTAACTGCACCTGCAGTCCCTTGCACTCACTCCTGCCAACTGCTTTCATTTGTTTCGCTCAGTGTACCTCACAGAAATTATAACAGTGGTACTTTAAAAAATGTCACCCGCTGTTAGCTCAGAGCCTATGTAAGAATGATAAAGGGTCTTCCTCCAACAAGAAGACAAGAGGACAGCCCAAAAAGCAGCCTTAGACACAAAGCTGGTAAACTATTTCCTCCTTGACAAAGGTGAAACTACACACCTTTTAGCCATACCTGTAAAAGAGCTACTGGGAGGTTTTACACTGGGTGGGCTTTTTAAAGCCATGCATTATAACCAATAAAATATGGATGACCATACACAACTCACCTTGTGTTTTTATCTCAGGGTTGAGATACCAGCATAGATCTCTTGAGCTGCTTTTTCAAGGTCCGTATGCTGGTATCTCAACCCTCGATGGAAACACAGACTCATTGCGTGTGGTCACCCATACATTATTCCCTATATGTTCACTTTATGCAAGATCAAGGATGAACATAATAAAGGAGAAACATGCTCCACGTACATGTATGTTTCCAGTCCTGTTGTACGTGGCAAAACATCCTCTTCTGTAGTTTGATTTCAAAAGGTCATTCAAGACTCTAACAGGCAAATCTCTTTGTGATTCCACTCCATTTCTTTACATTCTACCTATCATCTAGTTAAATATTAAAGAACCACCAATGCCTCGAGGCGACTTTTGAAAAGACAATATCTGGACACAAAGCAGCTTATATTTCCCTATCAGCTCTGTATGTCTCATCTCCATTATTCATTACTAAGATCATGTGCATGAGAACGAGACAGTTGTTCCTTGAGGTTCATCAGCTCCTGTTGCTAGCTTCCCAACCTGAAGTCATAATAGTCTACTTGTGACATCACACTTATTCCTATGGCAACAGACTGGGATATCGCAGCACAGCCTTATGATTTCAGGTGGGGAATGAGCTATAGAAGCTGATGAACTATAAGGGATAAATATACTTTTTGTGTGAAGTTTTTCAATAATAAAATAATGCAGTATATCTCTGTAGAAGATATATGAAATTAAAGTTGAATTGTGTAAACATTATGGGCCCGGTTTTCAAAGGTTGACCTTAGGGCTTATGTCAACCCGTTGTTTGGCGCAACTGTGCCACACTCCTGTGAGGCAACTATGCCCAATTTTAGTATATTGAGCACAGTTGTGACAGTTTCCACACTTAATGGCAACCTCAAGTCAAATATTTGGTGCAAGCCCCATAAAAGGGTCCCCCAAATGGTACAAGTTAGCCCAGGGGAAGCTGGTCTAACTTGGACATTTAATGTATAGGAATAGAAAATGTCGGTGGTGCTGAGAGAATGCCGCAAACCCCTGTACTATATGTTCGTGAAAAGGGCATGTGTCACTCTCAGGGCTTTTGAAAATCGGGCTTATATTTTCCAAAGTTTTCTGAAGGCATCAGCTCCCTGTAAGCAGCTGGTCAAGATGATGATTTACTCGGTTTCCTCTTACTCCTATCACATATATTAGTGGACTAAGTAGCAGATCAGTTACACAGGACAGAAGCCACCTCCCACATGCTCCTTGACAATGCCTCTGAATCCTCTAAGGGGCTGATCCTGTTCACCCTCACCCCCTCCCCGTCTTCATGCTAGGATGGGTCTATGCCTCCTGGCCTCAGCCTTGCCTCCTTGAGCACTTTTACTAGAGGCCCCCGCCCTCCCTACCAAAATCCTGTCCTTACTGACCCTCTGCCCAATCTAACCTAACCTCTAGTGCTCTCTGCACCTTACCTGCACTTGTACTCAACTAAAGTTGATGTCCATATGCTGTGTAGTGTTTAAAGGACTAAGAGACACTGTAACCTTTTCCTGATTGTTGTGCTGTTCAGTGTCTCAAATGTCCTAAAACTCTATAACCTTCATGACTGAATGTCTATACTCTGTTCACATGATGTGGAACCTTTGTAAAAGAGCCTTGGCTCAAAGGTTATTTTCCTAATACCAAATAAATAAACACCCAAGTGCAGTACTTTGGGGGGATACTGTACTGTCGGTGTGTGCTGTCCTTCAAATGAGAAGTTAAACTGAGTTAACATTAGTGGTGGGCAAGTGGCAGAAATTCACTAAGGCGGAGTGATTTGTGGAGTAACGTGGAATCTGTGAAGTGCCTGCAACGTGAAGCAGAGCACTCGCATTATACGAGGAACGAAGTCCATTGAAACTAATGACTTTGCATTATTCCGCTTTCTCAAACCACTTCTCCACCAATTTTAAGATGGAGTACATTGAAATCAAAGTACTTCGATCACTTCGCTTGTAATTGCGCTCCAAAGGCGAATTTTGCAGTGATTCATGAGATTGCAGGTCACATGGCTCTAGATTGTTCTGCACAGCCTCAGTTCTGTGTAGTGTGTGTGTAGTGGAAGATGGAGACAGTTTCATCTCAGAGCTCTGTGATTCAGATCCTCTAAAAGCTGTTAAAAAGCCATTCTGAGCCATTTTTGTTTGCTCAAAATTTGGTACATCAACTGTAGGAAACCCTTTTGTGCTCATATCATCAAGCATTTATTGTTTGTGTGTGGATTTTGAATGTTAATTTAGAACAGTCAGTCTGTGTACTGTGAAGTGTGCTTCGGGGATGGGCGTCTGTGGTGTAGGTAGATTAAGTGGAGCAAAAGGCAGTCTTTCTGTTTTGGTTATATTTTTCTTGTATAATTGTGTTAATGTACACACAGTAATATTTTCAGTAATTCTTGACTTTATTTGCTGTTTGTTGTGGTGCAACAGTGTATAGTTTCAGTTTGTTTAAAACATTTGGTTATATTACTACCGGTTTTCAATTTGCTGTGCATTACTTGTAGTGTGTGTGTGTGTGTGTGTGTGTGTGTGTGTGTGTGTGTGTGTGTGTGTGAGCGTGCGCATGCGTGCCATTAAATCAGACACCTTTTATTGTGCCATAGAGTAATTGCAGCAGTGTGAACTCACATCCACTGCACCTACATGAATTTTTATACTGCTTTGTGGTATCTTTTACTGGTACTGGACTCTTTCTGCCATGCACTACCCTCCCCACCAACCGGCAAAAGGTATTGTTTTCCAGATTTGGATTTGTGACTTGTGAGCACTGGTTAGGTGTTGTTGTGCCTTGCATCTGCATCTCTTGAGTGCTGCTGCAATCTTAATCTGTCTGTGTGTTGCACTTTGCAGTACACCATTAATTCTGGGAGACTTTGCATTTCTTGTTGTGCTATCATTTCACTTGCCAGCACTGGGAATTTTCTGAACACAAGACAGTAGCATTTTAGGGATGCAAATTAAGTCTGGTGACTGTGTGTGACCACTGCACGCATGACTGAGTGCACCATTAATTCTGTGAGACTTTGCATTTCTTGTTGTGCTATCATTTCACTTTGTCAGCACTGGAAAATTTTCTGGACACAAGAGAGTAGCATTCTGGGGATGCACATTAATTCTGGTGACAGTGTGTGATGTGACCACTGCACGCATGACTGAGTGCACCATTAATTGTGGGAGACTTTGCATTTCTTGTTGTGCTATCATTTCACTTCGTCAGCACTAGGAATTTTCTGGACACAAGACAGTAGCATTTTGGGGTGCACATTAACTCTGGTGACTGTGTGGACCACTGCATGCATGACTGCATGCACCATTAATTCTGGGAGACTTTGCATTTCTTGTTGTGCTTTCATTTCACTTCATCAGCACTGGGGAGTTCTCTGGACACAAGACAGTAGCATTCTGGGATGCACAATAATTCTGGTGACTGTGTGTGTGAGGGCTGCCAATATTGTTGTCCTCCACCTTATTTCACGTTAAAGCAGAATAACAATGCAAAGTAATAATTATAAGGCCAAGTGAGTTTTTATTGGCTACTCCGCATAGCGGGAGTGACAATGCAAAGTGGCCACTTTGAGTTCACTTCACCAGCAGAATTTAATTTCGCTGCATCTCTAGTTAACATCTGCTTTTTCTGGTAGTTGTTCAGGCGTGGTTAAAGATCCCGTGGCACTTCTTGAGAATAGTAAGTGAAACTTTCCTCCATTCCCTACAAAATACCACCAGCAATTTAATATGGCTCAGTTTCAGTTGGCTTAGATATGTATCCCCCCCAAAAAAAAAAAACACGCACATACATCGGGATAAGGATGAAAACAGGCAGTATTGTCTAGCATTACTTTCCAGGTCAAGAAAAACTAAAGTGCAAAATGATAGCTTTGACGTTCTCAGATGTTCTTCATTCATGGTACTGACTGACATGAGCTATCATTAGGGGCCCTGGGGCTGTGCTACTTGGACTCTTTTAAATACATAAATAGAATTCATGTGTGGTTTATGTGTTATCTGAACCATTATAATATCCCAAGGAATGGATAGCACTTTAGGTTACCATCTTTAAGACACCCAAATTACTGTAGGACATTTCTTACTGAAACATTTTTTGCAGGACAATATGTAACCTCAAAAATGTAACAGAATCATTTTTCTAAATAATCAGAATGAAAGCAAAGTGTTGGTGATTTTAAGTTGTTCATATTGTCTCTTATTTTAAGGTATTTTACTTAAGGTATTGTAGTTTTGGCAACATTTAGAGGAAAGTAAGAAATATTTATTATACTATACTTTAAAGATCAGGACATAGCATGTTTATGATTTATGGCAGGACACAGCTGCCCAAATCAGGATCGTCCTGTCCAAATCAGAACCATAGGTGGCGAGTTAGGGGGTTAGGGAGCAGGTGACATCTTACTTTTGTAGCTGAAGGGTCAGACATTGAATTGAACAGTGTCCCACGCTGAGGTGTTCTATGTTATTCTGACCCCTGCCCCTGCTTTTGGTATACCTCCACAACTGATCAGAATGAATGAGAACCCTGTGGCACTTTATTTGAAAGTATGTGAGTCTTTCGGGTCAGATGCTGTAGTCAGAAAATGTGTGATCTAAACCAAATCTATTGGGCATTATCTAAGTCTAACTGAACGGTGTCCAGAAATGACTGGCAGAGCTGTGCATAATGTGTAGATTTTTCTTTGTGGAATTTAAAGCAGCAATACTAGTTAGTCATCAAAATGTCATCCTCCTTTTTATGTTTGCTTGCACGCATGCTAAGAACCATTATGCGGCAGCTTAGGAGAGAAGCGGGTTGTGGAGGTGTGGCAGTGTGGCTGCCAGCCCTTCAGATACCTCCTTTTGATGTATTTTACATCCAAAAATCAGCTAAAACATCCAAAATGTGCTATCTGGAGTCATTGACATCCAGTAATATTTCTGTAATTTACTGCTGATGCCTGGTTTTATGGCATGGACGTCATTTGGTTTACTCTGTCCACCAAGCTACCATGGGAGTCAGAGGAGTCCCCCGCTCACCAGCACATATCATTTGCACAATCACAGACAGTTTGGCACCAAAGTCGTGAGGTGGGTTAGAGAGGGAGAATGCACGGAGAATGGAAAGTGTCTGTCTGATACTGGGAAGCCGAGGTAGAGAGTAACACACACAGCCCGCCCTGAGGCAGTGAGCAGAGTGAGAGCGAGTCAAGTGACAGCAGTACGGTATTGGTACAGGCCAGGGTACCCCAAATCCATTCAAGTGGTGAGACGTGAGACAGTGAGAGTATAGATTGAACCATCGGACCTGCCTGGGAGTCAGGCGGCTTGGCTTGTGGTGCTTAACGTGCCATGTGGTACTTGATCGCTCGTGGTATTAATTTGTGGGCTAGCCTAGGTGGTAGTACTAGTAGCTTTTAGCCTAGGTGCTGAGCTGACACAGTGACTCAACTCAGAACATCTTTGCCTGAAAGAGACTGAGAGCGGAATGATGGGCTAGTCATCACAGGCAGCAGGCCAGCAGCCTGGAATTAAATTTGTAACAGGCCACCTGAGGACTGTGCCTGAGACTGTGACTGAGAATGCTGGCGGTGGACTGTTCCTTCCGTGGTCGCATGGAAAGAGTATATCAACTGGAGGACCCGGGGACACACAGTCTAGTTGAGGTTGGAGCCTGAAAAGGAGAGGAAAATGAACGGACCGCATCCACAGAAGGTCGATTTTTCAGCAAATGACAGGTACTGCTATTATTTACTTTCGCTTCATTAATGTCATTCTGATTTTGCTAGGCTCCAGCTTTATGAGTGGCACTGCACTGGCAATGGCAAACCAGTTTGTAGATATACACGCATGCACGCCTGCCTGTGCCTTGAGTCGTCAGTAGTAGTGCCTCTGTGCCTGTGCTGTGCCTGGCTCTGTAAAATATGGCTGACTCCTGGGCTGCTACCCATTACTATCCAATTCCTAACATGCATCTCCAGACTCCACTGTAATTTTACAGCATAGAGTAACATCCAGTTCCGCTTGCCACTGGTGTGTGAACCAAGGCTCAAAGCACATCTTGCTGTTTTTGTTTGAGACCATTTTTTTGATTGAGCTAGTCGGTCGGTCGGGACTGCACCTAGAGGCCCAGGCAGGCCCCAAACAGATGTTGAAGTGTACTATGATCTGTGTGAACCAAGACTCAAAGCACATCTTGCTGTTTTTGTTTGAGAAAATTGTTTTGATTGTCTGTGTGTCTGGTCGGGGCGAGGGGACAACTACAAACCTTGAAATGAAAACTTTGTTTGATGCATAGGAATTAAATCACTGGGCTAAATGGGGTTTACTTTGAAGACCCCTTCTGTAAATAAAACAATGCCTGGGTGCACCATAGGGCTAGGCAGGCCCCAAACAGATGTGTACCATGATCTGTGTGTGTCACTGAGTTTATTTAAATTACCAAGAAACCACATATTTGGACGCATTGCTGTTGCTTTTCAGGTCTATAGGTGGAACAAGGTACCAAATGCAGGCTTCAGTGTACTAGTAGTCAGTAGCTCCCATTACACTATGCTCTGTTGTTGGCAGTCTATATCCAGATTCTTTGCTAGGTAGGCTGATACCCTGATATCAGAAAGGATTACCATTTCAACTGATAGTTTTTTCATGTAGACTTAAGTGGGTGGCCATCACAGGCAGGCTGCCATACTGCAGACAGCAGCATGGCAGCCTATACACCTAGCACTCCCACACCCCCAACCGCCCATAACACCAGACCCCCACAACTGCCACCAGATACACCCCTGGTGATATAGTGCCCCACTGCCCCCCACCTAGTGATGCCTTGAGTCAGCTCCCCGGTGACATAGTGGACTCCCACCCCACCTGTTGCACTACATCCCCATGAATGCCTCCTTGGACGGTTTCCTGGTGATACAGTGGAAACCACCCATCCCTGCCCTGCAAGATGATATTGGCCCTGCCGGACTCCTGGTGGTCCAGTGGTTCCCCCACCCACACAGGCAACCGCCAGCCCACCCTACATCCAGGGCCTATTAGAATCAGTCTGGCGGGCAGCACATCCTCCTGCATACTGCCCACCGACTGCACTGTCTGTGAATGACAGCATCCTGTATGGCTGGAAGCACATTGGTCGACATGGTATCACACCTTGTGGGGCAGGGATGGGGGTTCCACTATACCACCAGAGACATTCTGGCATGTTACGGGGTCTCTGCTTCAGGTGGGGAATGGTGACTGCTATCCCACCAGGGTATAGTGAGGATGTGTTTCTGGGGCTGTGCTATGGGCAGTGTAGTGTGGGGTTGCTATGCCACCAGGGCACCGGAGGGTACCATGTACAGGGGAATCGCTGGGTGGGGAGGCCACTCAAGCCACCAGGTCAGGGTGTTGGGCTCCTGACTGTCCTGTCTGGGCAGTTCCCTGTTGCACCTATGGAAATAGGGCCGTAATGGTTTGCAAATGGCCCCATTGCGCCATGCATGCCTAATGGCCTCATTTGCATGCCTGTGGCTGTGAATGGTGATATTGGATGCAGTGCATCCTGAGATGCGCTGCCCATTGGATTCACAGCCTGATGTGGGGATATGCTGACACTGTGGGCTGGGCGCAACTGTGCTGTTCACAGAGGGATGCGCCGGGGCATTTCCTGGTACATCGTCTATGAATACCACTTTATTCGCTCAGTGCATCTCCACTGAGCTGCGGCAGTTGGGATGTGTCGACTGCATCTCCTTTGTGAATCCTGCCCTTATCGTTCTAGAGGGAGACGGCAAAAGGACTGCCCAAACTAAGCACACAAAGACTGCCCAAACTAGCGCACACAAAGGACTGCTCAAAACTAAGCACACAAGCACCTCTTTTTTTTTTTAACATTTGTCCCCTTCTTTTATTTCCACTTCCACCACCCCACAGTGGCAGTGTGTGGTGGAATGCTATGTGTGATAGGATCTGGGATATGGCAGGGGTGTCTGTCTGATTGTGTTGGGGTGGGAGGGCCATTGGACATGCAGGGATAATGGACGGGGACACATCACCATCAGTCTGGCCGAGGATGGGGGGTCATTATACTGAGTGGTGGGATCCTGCTTGCCATCTGTTCCAGGGCTGCTGTGCCAGGGGTTGGGGTCCACTATGCCACCCAGGTCACTGTGCTGTATGGTAGCCGGAGGTGTGCTGTCATGTGCTGGGAGGGGGGTTCACTATACCACCAGGGCACTGTGATGTATGGTAGCCAGAGGTGTGCTGTCACAAGCTGGGGGTTTCCACTATGCCACCTGGGACCTTATTGGTGAGTGTGTGACAGACAGAGGTATAATGGTGCAGTGGGCATTGGGAGTGCAGGTTGGACAGTCAAGGGCACATGGAAAGCAACATGCAAGCTGGTGTCCAGTCTGCTTGGTGTGTAAGTTTCCTTTTCCCTGTTGCAGGCAGCAAAGCATCTGACTGGCCGGCAGTGAGCTGACTGAAGTAGTCATACAACACCAGTAGAAGAAACAGGGTACCCTGGTAGCAGGTGGTGATCGTACACGTATTCAGAGGAAGCCATCACCGACAGCAATTCATCACCTTTAGTTACACAACTTAAGGTACTGTCTTACTCTCAGTAGAGAAATGCTAAAATGCTTGTTTTTTGTTGTTGTTGGGTTTGACTTTGAGGCAGGGTGGTGGGTGGAGGAATAAGTACTACTGTTGATACAGCTACCATAAATATAGAAGATAATAGTGTAAGCATAATACCCTCCAGGGTGGGCAGTATTGTGCTATACCGACCGCCCATGGGAGTAATGAGGACAGACAACTTAGTCCCTGGAAGGTCCGATATAGTACAATACCGCCAACCCTGGAGGTATTATTGCACTTAGAAAATGGTCACCGAAAAAATATATATTAAAAGTTTTAATAGAAAAAATAATTTAAGGTATCTTTTGTAATAAAATACTTCCTCCCACCTATGTATTTTAGTAGGACTTTTGTCCTATTGGAGAATCTGTTTAAAAAGTTCCTCCTCAGCAGCTCTAGAATGAAGTCCCTGGCTCATTTTGATATCAACAATGTGGCAGTTTAGTTAGCAGTCAGTATGACCTGGTCATGCTTGTTAAAAATTCCTTTGCTTGAAATTGCAGACAAGAGCAGTAATTTCTTCATTCTCTGTACTGTAGATTCTCTATCTGCGGTAAGAAAATGAAGAAAGTACCACTGTGGGTTTCATCTAGATAGGCGGCAACGGTGGGTGGCCATAATAGACACTGTACATAAATGTAATGTAACCCCATACCACTCTACACAGTTGGCAATCTGGCATCCCTTATTTTCTTGTGTCATGCAGCTGCCATGCACTTAAACATAGAATGGTTCCAACCCTCGCTTGGGTCATGTGTACCACGCTCAGTTGGTAGAGTTTAAGGGGTTTGTGTTTACAGAACAAGCTGTGAATTTACCACCAGGTCCAGCCAGGGAGAGATTGATGGGGCCATGCTAGACCTATCTTCTGGAGGGTACCAGTAAATCCTAGCATGAAGCAATAATGCAATGTCCAGATCTGCAAATGGAGTCCTACAGTGTGATTTTATTAAGATAAATTATCTTTAGAACAAGGGTGGTCTGGTCACCCAAAGGTTTATAACATAACACTTGTTCAAATGTATTAACTTCCATTAACCCCATACATTGGAATGGGCTTCAATACTTGTTTTGTCAATATGGCCTAAAATCCTGTGTGATTGCTTGTGAAGTAGTGTACACATGTTGAGGCAACTTTTATAATTGCTTTAGATAACCTGCTGGCCGACAACAACAAACTGTGCATAAACAACACCTGTGGCACAAATTTTGGGAGGGAACTGTCACGGTGACACCGAATATGTCAAGCTCAGGTCAAGCCAGTTCAAAGACCCAAAAGAAAACCACCACAACCACCACCACCATAAAGTCTTTATTAGACTGCTGGTTAATAAAAATGTCCCACAACTCAGTGCCTGCCGACTGACTCTGGAAGGAGCAACTGCTGATTGTTCTTCCAATTCCAATACTGAAATGGAAAGTGACAGCTGCGACCTTGCTGTAACTTCAGTTTGTAATTCTAATGAGTTTCCTACACTTCAGTTATCAGAAAGTGGTGATTGTTCTTCTTCTATGAGTGTATCCTACAATCTGCAGCTTCTCAGGGTCACACAGAGCCATCAGTGGTTCAGAAATCATGCAGTGACACTAGAAATAAGAATAGTCAGTTATCAGATGCTATGACATCTGTTGTTATGTGTAATTACAGACATCAGTGGAAACTGAATTTGATTGGCTGGAGGCAAGAGATGGGAAAATGTTTTGCTCTGTGTGCCGTTCAGATCGCCATCTCACAAACAAATTTGCTACTACAGGTGCAGGTGCGTTAATCTGTGTGCAGTATGTCTGACAGTAACGGTTCCAAGTAGCTTGACTGGCTGTCACAAATGGGCTTTGGCTTCCAGTTAACAGTGGTGGTGGTTATGACTGAGGGTAAGGCATGGCATGAGTGACATCATGACCATCTAGAGAGAATTATGGTGTTATAACAGCCCACCCACCTCCAGATGGTTTGAAGCATGAGTTGTAGGTAGCCAGTGTTTCCACCACCTGAGAAGGGGTCTCATTACCCACCATAAAGCACCCCTGAAGTGCCATATTGAGCTAATGAAATGTGCCCTTTTTGAAAACCATTATGAATTTTTAAGCAGGTTATTTCAGCTGGGTTGTTGTGCTGTGATAACAGTCCAGTAGGAAGCATTCGTTCTGTCAATCAGAATTCAACATTTTCTACATATTTCATAATCTGATATTGAAATTGGTAAAAGGATGCTGAATTCTGATTGGCAGACAGATGCTTTTGTATGGCTGCCCATAATCCCACCCACAACAGCCCAGCCATAATAACCTCTTTAAGAAATTCATTACATTTCCCAAAATTACCTATTTTATTACCATACAGCACTTCAGGGGTTATTACGTAAGCAATAAGACACATTGATAAGTTGTTGCATGGAACGATTTTACCACATGGCTAGGGGCATAATAAGGCATGAGGCCTTGACTGAGTACCTTTACGCCCCTGATGTGTGGTAAAATCTGTTCCATGCACACCCTGTCGATGTGTCTTATTTTCATTTATAATGGGGAAGCTAAAACCAGCCGGGTTTTAGCTTCCCATTATAGATGAGGATTAACGGCCATTCTTGAGTGATAGAAGCACTCTGCTACTTATGCCTCGTGCTTCAACCCACCAGAGAGGGCAGGACAGTTATCTCACCGTAACACTCCCCCAAGCCTTATTGCTTAATTCATAATCATCATAGTTCGTCTAGTAAAGGCTTGCTACTTTATTAATAATTTGAAACAGAAATGACAATTTATGCCTCAAGAATGCTGACTTTGTCACCTGTGTTTTGGGACTACACTGTCCCTCCCATACAGATGCTAATAAGTTTGGTAACTTGTAGCCAAAGATGGCACAGTGGAGCGTAACTGATAGAATCCTGAAATCTGTACAGAGAGTGTAATATGTAGTCACCACAGCAGTATTTTCTACTTGTAGGATAGATCCAGAAGCAAATGATTTGATACCTTTTAATGGACCAACATAGATGTAACAAGAACAAAGTGCTCTAGCTGGACCAACCAGTCCTTCTTCAGAAGCTCATGGCAGTTGTTTGTAAAATACAATACTTATAACAGCTCAATGTGACAGCAAGCCCCACATCTGTTATATCACATACTACAGCACATACCCACACACATGCATACATACATGCATCCACATCTCACATATGCTGAAGTCCTATAATATGTCAGTTTGAAGAAGAAAAGGTCTGTGAATGTTAGTTTCGTAGTGTCCCATAAAGCCAATATCCAAGTTCATCCCATCTGCTACCATATTGAGATGTAAGATAAGTTTAATCTCAAAAGCTCGCCTCTGTTGTGTGTTTTGAGATTTCCTTTTAAGACCATTACTGACATATCTGAGACTGAGTGGTCAGGCTGGGAGAAGGATGCCCCACTGGTTTGTCAGTCTTCCTTGCTGTAATAGTATGTCTGTGTGAGTTCATCCTAGTGCGGAGCTGTTGCGTTCTCTCCTACATATCCTGTTTGTGGACATCTCTTGCACTGAATGAAATAAACAACATATCGTGATTCTGCATGTATAACTCCCATGCACCTGGAATTGTCTGTTTTGTGATGTAACACACAGTCTGAGGTAGAAATGAGCCACAGGTCTTGCAGGGGCGTTGATTGCAGGGTCGGTGCCATTGTGTGACATGGTATTCTGTTCCGTGAAAGTTTGCTCTTAATAATTAGGCTGGATAAATTTGGTGATTGTTTAAAAGATAGTAGTGGGAGTTCCTGAAAATACAATTAAGGTGTCATCCTCACTAAATATTGGGTGGAGATCTTTAATAATCTTACGCAGACCTCAAGGTCTGATGATATGTGACTACCAAGGGTATTCTTTCTGTAGCTGTCTTTTCTTTATATTGAAGTAGTTGTTGTCTTGGTACTTATGCTGCTCTGCTCTGTTATCCTGTCAATTTCCCTGAAGAGTGTCCCTGCTCCATAAAGGTGTTTTTCAACATAGCAAATGTGTATCTCTGTCATCCTCATTTGAACAAATACGTTGACAACTAAGGGCTTGACTGTATATGACAGATTTTTTGTATGGTTAGGTGATTACTTTTCCTGTGCAGGTATCTCTGTCTGTCTGTTGGCTTCCTGTAAATACATGTATGTAAGGTTCCATCCTAATGATGACTGTGGTGTCCAGAAAGTTAACCTTGGTGGTAGAGTACTCCAAGGTAAGCTTTATAGTAGGGTGGAGATTATTAAGTTTGTGATGAAAATCTTTGAGTGCATCTGTGCTTCCGTCCAGATGATAAACAAATCATCAATGTAACGGAAATAAGCCAGTGGTTTGTGGGATACTGCCTTAAAAATCCTCCTCCAAGTCAGCCATAAAGAGGTTAGCATACTGTGGAGCCATTTTGGTGCCCATTGCTGTTCCCATAGTTTGAACATAATGTTTACCATTGAAGTTGAAGTTGTTATGTGTCAAAATGAATTCCATAAGTTCCCACCACTCCAGGGTTGATGTTTTGTGTGGTCCTTTCTCATGTATGTATTTAAGGCATGCTGCAATGCCATCTGTGTGGAATATTGGTGTAGAGGGATGTTACATCCATTGTCACTAAAATGGCATCAGGTGGTAAATCTTTATAACCAGAAAGTACACGCAACAAGTGTGTAGTGTCCTGGATATAACTGTCTCTTTCCATAACCAGCGGTTTCAAATGGTCTCTACAAACCCTGAGATCCCCTCAGTCAGGGTACCATTACCAGAGACTATGGGTCTCCTGGATTGCCAGGTTTATGTATTTTAGGCAGCATGTAGAATGTCCCTGGCTTTGGTTCAGCAGGAATGAGGTGAACTAGTTTCTTTTGGACATGGTCAGGAAAAGTTTTAATTAAGTCACATAGTTCATCTTTATATCTTGTAGTGGGGTCACTCTCAGTTCTCTGTATGTAAGATCTGTTAGCTGTCTATTAGCTTCAGTAATATAATCCTCTCTGTTTAAAATCACCACTGCAGAACCTTTATCAGCTTTTTGATGACAATGTTGTGGTTTGATTTCAGTGTCCCTATAGCTCGCCGTCCAGTGGAGAGAGGTTATAATGGGTTTGTTTTTGCTTGGTAAGGATCTGACCACTGACTTGTTGGCGGAAACAATTAATATAATTGTCTAGTTTTTTGTTACGCCCACTTGAGGGGTAAAATCAGATTCCTTTTCTTATCCATTACATTATTGCTGTTTGCACTGTCTTCACTACCAGTGATTTCTTCCCTGCATGAAAGAATTCTTTAAGTCTCAATCTACGGAAGTACTCCTCTAGTTCACCACAAAACAGTATGTTATCCAGTGGTTTTGTTGGGCAGAAAGTGAGGCCCTTTGAAAGTACATTCAGTTCTCCAGTAGTCAGTGTGTGGTTGGACAAATTAACAACTGAAAGGTGCCCATCAGTATTGTGTAGTTGTTCAGTGACTCCATTGTGTGCTTCATGGTTGTTAGGAAGTATGGTATGTTGAAGGGCATCTAATTTCCTATTTTCACAAGCATGGCTTTTCTTAAGGTCCTTTGGTAGTTAATTGTATCTCTCATAAGATGTCTTGAATAGGTTCCCCAGACACCCTTTCCAGAGTGGTTACAATTTCAGCAAACTCTTTTTAAGAACAACTTTTGAGCATATGACATGTGAATCCTGTGATTTCTCAGTTTCTCAGAGGTCCTATGACAAAGTTGTTCTGCATAAGTAGAATTGTTTGTATCTTAATGGATTCCAAATAGTAAGACCTTTAGGATAATGTTTCTCCTCTTGCACTGGGTTATAAAATAGATGTCACTGTCTAGCCGTGCCAATTTCTTCTTGATGTTATGTAACTGCCATATTCTACAGCGAATTCGGTATCTTCCATGTTGAACTCTAGATTTAGTAGTTGCCGTATTGGTCCTTGCAAGAATAGATCCAGAAGCAAATGATTTGATACCTTTTAATGGACCAACATAGATGTAACAAGAACAAAGTGCTCTAGCTTTCGGACCAACCAGTCCTTCTTCAGAAGCTCATGGCAGTTGTTTGGAAAATACAATACTTATAACAGCAGTAAAGTTGTCTAAAAACATCAGTGCTCACTGTGTGATGTGTAAACCTAGCTGGACTTGCCACCCAGCTGTATTCTCAAGCTAAATAAAAGGCCCAAGAGATTACAAAACCTCAGGACTATATACATGATAATTAAAATAGAAATAGATAATATTAGTGTTAAGCAAAAACTCTAGTCGAGGAACCTCAAGGAATTCAGACCATGCAGCCTGATATGTACTGATGTCAATATATACTGAGAATGTAACAACTTCATGTACCACAAGTGTCTAGGGAATCTGAAAAGAGATTAAAAAGTAATTTATCTCCTCCTGTTCATACAAACAATACAACCTAACCCACCCCACATCACAATAATGCTTTTGAGATTAAACTTATCTTACATCTCAATATGGTAGCAGATGGGATGAACTTGGATATTGGCTTTATGGGACACTACAGAAACTAACATTCACAGACCTTTTCTTCTTCAAACTGACATATTATAGGACTTCAGCATATGTGAGATGTGGATGCAGTATGTATGCATGTGTGTGGGTATGTGCTGTGAAGTATGTGATATAACAGATGTGGGGCTTGCTGTCACATTGAGCTGTTATAAGTATTGTATTTTCCAAACAACTGCCATGAGCTTCTGAAGAAGGACTGGTTGGTCCGAAAGCTAGAGCACTTTGTTCTTGTTACATCTATGTTGGTCCATTAAAAGGTATCAAATCATTTGCTTCTGGATCTATTCTTGCAAGGACCAATACGGCAACTACTAAATCTAGATTTCTACTTGTAGGATATCATAGAACATACATAGATCCTTTTGGGGTGATCTCACTCATCGGGTAGGTATGGTACCAGTGTCGCACCAGTAAACATCATAGGAACTTCACTGTCAGTAAATGGGAATCCACATGGAAGATTATCTGCAGTACATTGTTCCCTCCTTAGTTTTTTGCACCATCGAAGTTGAAGCACATTCTCCACTGACGAGCTGTGCAGTGTTGGTGGATTTAGCACCTTTTTCTAACTAGGACTGACTGCCACTTCGAGATAACATAGACAGTAGTACCACACAGTTGTTACACCAAGTATCACTGTCTTGATATATTTAAGAGCCCATGCACATTTTGGCAGGGATGTGCTGCAAGGACTCCTGTTTTAAATTTATGGAGTCCTGGGCAGATTCAGTTGCCAAGGTCTTCTGTCTTGAGCTTAAGAAGATCCTTGGCTTGGCCATTTGTTCCAAGTCTCCTGTTTTAAGTTTATGGAGTCCCGGCAGATTCTAGTTGCCAAGGTCTTCTGTCTTGAGCGAAGAAGATCCTTGGCTTGGCCATTTGTTCCAAGTCTCCTGTTTTAAGTTTATGGAGTCCTGGGAAGATTCAATTGCCAAGGTCTTCCCAAGGCTTGCAAGTTGTGCTTTGATCCCTCTTTACCAGAATGATGGTGGGGAAGGTTTGCAGATGGAGTGTAGTGAGTGACCACCCACAACTATATTGGGCTGGCGAGGTCTTGCTAATGGTGTCTCACATGTGGTCAAAGCTGTACACTTAATAAAAATCTGGTGTGTTTAATGTCATCCCATGATGGCAAAGAGTTCCTATGATGCACTTTGAATCCACCTGGTGAGTGAGATCACCTCAAAGATCTACTCTTTATGGTACTTTCTATGTATCTGTTATTTTCTTATTTCACTGATGTATGCCATTTCATTATGTGCGTAAAAGCAGACAGCAGCTTAGCCTTTACTGTTTTATTCTCCTCTTCTCCAATTCCATAGTATTTACAAGAAAATAATTTTCCTATTTTAGAAAATAGTCAGAAATCAACCCTCAGGAAGCACAGTCAGCAGAGATTCTTAGAAGGAGATTGTATGCAGTTAGCTACAATGATGAGGCAGAAAGTTCAGAAGATAACGATTCAGCTATTAAACTTGTAAAAGACAGTGAACGTAATCTGTTTAAAGTGGTGTACTTTGCAGCAAAGATGGATATGGCAAACTGCAGTGTCAACCAGCTTTTAGATTTTATTTGCTGGACCGAGATCAATGCTCAGTACATAATATAAGTGACTACACTGTCCCTAATGTTCAGAGAAGTATAGTGAAAGTATTAGATAGCAAAGTCATAAAAGAAGCATTACAAAGTCCTGTGCTTGGCTTGCTAGTTGATGAATCCACAGATCTTTCAGTCCACAAAACTGTAATAATGTATATTCAATATGTCAGTGAAGGGAAATGAAAACAAAACTAATTGGCAACCTCAGGGTAAAGGATGGTTCAGCACTCTACTTAACTGAGGCTATTGTAAACAGATGTCTGGCCCTGGGCTTTGTCATGAGTAAACTTGTGGGGTTAGGTAGTGATGGAGCTAGTGTAATGATGGGCAGGTCCAATGGTGTTGGAACACTTTTGACTTCACTGCATTCACCTTTTATGGTTCATGTCCACTGTTTGGCTCATAGATTGTCTTTGGCCTGAAAGAAGCAATTAAACATATGTTGGCCGTCAATGCAAAATGCTGTAAATGCACTGCATAAATGTTACCCTGCTATTCTCCCTATACTTAAAGAGGACAGGAATCATGCCAAAGCTCAGGGCCTTCACACGTTTCTCACTACTTATGTTTTTGCAGCTGTTCTATGTATGTTCTGTGATATCCTTAAAGTAATGGGAACTCTTTGTAAATCCTTTCAAAAGCAAGATCTGCTATATGTGGATGTGAAACCACAAGTGTTCTGTGCAATTGGTAAGTTAGAAAACATGAAAACTGAGCCAGGCCCAATCCTGACAGCTTTTCAAGAGGCATGTGAAATTGAGACTAGTGATAGTGGACAAATGACAGAATGTTGGAAAATACAGGAATCTCAGCAAGATGACATTCAGATTGAACTCAAGTGTTCTAGAAGATGACAACACAATTCTCAAAACTGAGGGAGGCGTATCTCAATACTCTTATAAGCAACATGAAGTGCAGGCTGTGCCCAGATTCTAAAACAGAAGCACTTCTGGATGCCATTACCCATCTAACTGACCCCCAATCTGTAGTAGACTCTAATATAGTCAGTGTTTAGAAAAGTTAAAAATTGTTTGTGAAAATGTTGGTTCCAACACACACTATGACAGTGATCAAGATGATACTGAGACAAATATTCTTGAATGCAAGCTTTTACTTGATGGCAATTGTCTCCGCTCAGACTGGGCAAAAGCAAAGGCAATGATGCTGGGATGCTATAGGAACCTTAGTTCCAAAAGCTTTATGAGAAGGGTAATTTCAAAGTACTCTGATACTATGCCAGCATATTCCACATTATGTAATATCGCTTTATGCATTCTGCTTATATCTGTAGAATGTGAGCATGGTTTCAGTGTGCAGAATAGGATAAAGGCAAAATTTTATTGCAGCTATCTGCAAGCAACTGAAAGAGCCGCTATTGCCAAAAGTGGTACATTGCAGTTTCGATATGCTATATTCCCAGTCAATCTCATACCAAAACTAGATTTTTACATTACTTTGTTTTAAAGTCATTAGACATTTTATAACCTCGATTGCACTACCTGTGCAATAAAAGCAGGTGTCAGTGAAGAGCTACTGATTACGTCATCTAGGGACCTCAGAGTCTAGTAATCCCTGTCAGCAAGCTTATAGGACCTGTTTCTCCAAAGTTAAGATCATGTGCAATGGTTTTCACAAGCAAAACAGACAACAGTCAGTAAACATTAAAATAAAAAACTATATAGCAGTGTTTACTGACTCCGCTGCCTGTACTTATGAACAACATTGTACATGATCTTTATAAAGACACAGGTCCTGTAAGCTTGCTGACAGGTCCCCAGATGACATCGGTGCAGATCTTCACTGAAACAGGCTTTTTGAACAGGTAGAGAAATCAGGGTTACAAAATGACTAATAACTTTAAATGAAGTCACACTACTTTGTAGTTTGAGATTTACTTGGGATATGCATGCTTAATCTAATTCTGCAATGTAGCACCTTTGGTCAAATGGTGTCAGCAGCTCTGTTTATACGAGATAATATTGTACACAGTACACAACTGATTATTAATCTATGCTTAGCGATGATTTGAAGGTACTAATAGCATGGCATTGTCTACTATACAATAACTGAACAATTCAAGAAATAAACACATTGTCTGAAAATTATTACTGTGTGCTTGTGTTTTCATTTCCTATCATTAAGACCTGTATTTATGTGGATGTAGCATGGATTACAGTAAGGTATCAAGATGAGCAATGAGTTGACTTTGAAAACTAGAGAATTTAAAGCATTTTGACTTCCAAAATTTGGTGACTGGAATTATTTTGACTTCCAAAAACTGACAGCTGGAGTATTTTGACTCCAGTAAAACTGAAATGACTTCCAAATTTCAAGCCATGGAAGTATTTGACTTCCACCCAAAAAATGATCTGAAGCCCTAGTGGCGCCAATGCCAGCACTAGATTTGTAGGCTTAGCGGTGTGCACCCAATGTAGGCCCAGTCTCCTGATGACACTGGTTCTACAGAAGTGCCACTAACGAAATGGTTATCACGTTGCAATTAAAGGGGCCGCCTCGTGTTGCAGCGTCAACGGTCTGCTGCAATGAAGGAGCGACCGTCATTGCAGGGTGGTACCTTGCCCAGTGTAACATTTCCCCAGCCCTTCCCTAAACATGGCTGCAGCTTCTCAGAGCCCCATGAAAACGACTGATAGGTGCCCAATCCTCGGTATAATGTACCCTCCTCCATTTGTTGTGTGCTGAGGGGTGCCCAATCACCCTCGCATCATGCCTCCCCAAACAGTCTTTATTTGCTGATGGGGCCCAATCCCCATAGGCTTAAGTCCTCCTGTTCCCCAAACACAGGCAGACACTGGGATCACATCAGTGTGCACAAATAAAGCCAAAAAAAGATTCCCGCAATGTCCTTTTTATTATTTTTGCCCGAAATAAAGAAAATGGTCCTTCATGCCCCTCCCACAACCTGCGCACCCACCTCCCTACACAACCCTCACCTTATATTTACTTCTGGAGCCGTGGTGACAATCTTCAGTGGACCAGGAACATGTCTGTACTCTTCAAAGCCAACCGCGAACTGAAGAAATGCCGTAAGCTGTATAATGGCACAAATAGGGTTTTTTCCACTTATGTGACTATCTCAGCCATTGTTTGGACTTTTGCCTCCAAATTTTCAACATGGGGTTATTGGGACCCTCCTCATGAATACAGTCATTGTCATGGCGTTATTCAGTCCCAAAAGGTGATTTTGTGGTCTCTGCACGGAATCACCATTTGGGACCGATCAATGAAATGACAGTGTGACTGTTCATGAGGTGGGCTCTAAAAGCCTATGTTGCAAATTTGGTGAAAAATCCAACACTGAGAGCTGTTTTACGAAAGTGTGCTATGCAGTTTCCACGCACACCGTGAACTCTCATAAATTTGTAATATTTTCACTCCAGATTTTCAATATTGCCATTTTTCAGACCTCCTTATGAACAGTACAGCTGTCATTTTACACATCCTGGCCAAATGTGTTTTCACACCGGGCGCAGAATAAAGTAGCTGTTGCAGGAACTCAGAGTTCAGGACAAATTAAGAAAATCACAGTGACACTGTTCATGAGCAGAGGTCCTAAAATGCCTATGTTGAAAATGTGGTGATGAAAGTCCATAAAATGACGGTGTTATGGCATGCATTCTGCAGTTTCACGCACCCTTTGTAACTTCAAATCTGTAATGTTTTCATTCCAGAATTTTAATTGTGGCATTTTTCCACACCTCCTTATGAACAGTACAGCTGTCATTTTTCACAACCTGGCTGAAATTGTTTTCGCATTTCCGCACAGAATAGCCGGTCACTGTGGGAAGTAAGTGTTTGGGACAGATTAAGAAAATCACAGTGACTCAGTTCATGAGCAGAGGTCCTACAATGTCTATGTTGAAAATTTGGTGACAAATGCCCATAAATGACTGTTTTATGAGCGTGCATTGTGCAGTTTCCAGCACATTCAGAATTTTGCAACCTTGTAGTATTTTACTCCAGATTGTCAACACTGGCATTTTTCACATCTCCTTATGAACAGTACAGCTGTCATTTTCACATCCTGGCTGAAATGTGTTTTCGCACTTCTGGCACACAACAGCGGTCGCTATGGAAGTCAGTGTTTGGGACAGATTAAGAAAATCACAGTGACACTGTTCATGAGCACAGGTGCTAAAATGCCTATGTTGACCTCGGTGATGTCACGAGCATGACTACATGCTGACTCGAGGTGCTCCTCCAAGTCCTAGAATAATAGTTAGATTCCTATAGCATTCTGTGGTTTAGTGGGTGATTCGACAGTTCCCTTATCAACCTAAAATAGTGGGGAAATCATTGAAACTGAAAACTTGAAAGAAAATGCATCCTCAAGCAAATGAAACAGTTGGTACTGGGAGAGGCCCTGGAAGCTCCAACCAAGATTACCTCTCTTACACGACAGGTGCCAGGCTCAGACCTCTCTGTGGAACCACATGAGAAGCATTCCACCCCAATGGAGGTACGGCAGAAACCCTGCAGCAAATCCTAAAATGGTCACCAAGATAGATACTTCCCTGACAGATCTTAAAAATGATGTTCAGATCCTGGATTGAAAAGTTTAGGAAAATGCAGCAAAGGTGGTAGAGCTTACAGAAGTCCAGGACACTAATGAGTGTCTTCTACTTTTCTTTTAAAATGGGACCGGAAAACCAGCAAAGAACGGAAGACCTAGAAAATAGGCCCGACATAACAACTGCTACATGGTGTCCCAGAGGCCAAGAGAAAGGGTATGCTACAACAGCTGACTTTATGCAGCATCTGCTCTGGTCTGTATTCTCAATCCCGTCTGACCTGAATTTAGATATTGATAGGGCTCACAGATCACTGGTCACAAAACCCTCAGACCCAGCAGCAAATCCACACTCACTAATTATCCGCATGGTATACTATCAAAGCAAGGAGTGGCTGCTGAAAGAAGCGTGCATGACACAGAAATTTAAAATATCAGGAAGCACCCATTTTTTTACCAGGACTTTCTAACGTCTACAGGCGGAAAGACAGAGGGCAGAAGTGTAGTAAGGGAGTTGAAGGCAAAAAGACATCCGTGCCCAAACCTCTACCCAGCCAGGTTAAAATACATTCGAATCTGAATGCAATCTTTCCTTTCTTTGTTGGAAGCTCTACCACTTTTAAAAGAACTGAATACCGCAGTGCCAAGTTTAGAGGCAGAGATCCTGGAAAAAACTTTGAACCGAAATGTGGTCAGTGAACTCGAGAGGAACCAGCAAAAGAGAGGCATGCCTGGGACCATTCCGCCTGAAACGGCAACAGAAGTTGGGAACTGCTGAAGCTGGCTGACCTGAGGCACCAAAAAGCTAAAAGATTCTTCTCGAACAATTCACAGAGGAGATAAGTGAGGAACTTACTTAAACCAGGACTTGATTCTACATCAATTGTTCTTCCCCACCACCCCAGCAAGTGTACTTGTAAAATGGGAATGCTAAGGGATCGGGGAAAGTTGGTGGTACAGGAGGCTTAAGAGGGCTTCCTGAAGTAACATGATAGAGTTGATAAAAAGGTTGGGACAGTACATTTTATACAGATTCCTTATTAGCTTAACAGTCATAGGGATAAATGAGTTCATGGTGGGGTACACTGTGACTACAGAGGAAGAGAGAGTTATTTACACAAGCCACAGGAATTACAGGTAATATGATGACTGAAAGGAGGAGGAAGTGGGTAGTAAACATTGCCCAAGGCTTCACAGCTCTGAGAAATGAATAGCTGGTGAGTGCAAACATTTTAGGAAAGGGCCTGAGGAAAGTAGGGATTTTTGTGATGGGACGACATTAGGGACCCTAGGGAGCAATAAATTGCAAACTTATGGAACAAGGGTTCATAATGAAGGATTATGGGGAGTCCAGGAGTTTTGGATCACCAGCTGGGGTGGGGAGGAGAGGTTGTAAAATAAGTTATACCAAGTGTGACCTGTATAATGATTTAGAGGATAAAGAAATGATGGGATGGTGAGATGTGAAGTAGGACACAGACACAGATGAGGGGACCATGAAGAACAATCTGGTCAAGGGAATGCTGGGAGAAGTGAAGAGATTCACCATCTATGCCCCAGGGGACCCAGGAAAGAGTGGGGTGGGGGTGGTGGTGGTCTATAGCTGTTAGGGGGGGACACGAAAGTGATGAATAAAGCGACATCATTTTCTAGTGGTGAGCTACGCGCATTGCAGGCGCGAACAACCACAGCCTCCAAGCGACAACTGTGAGGTGGTCAAGATTTCCAGCCAGCCACAAGGCTAGTATTTCCTAGGAAGTTTTAACGTAGACATTAGAAGGGTGCTGGTTAGAATAGTTCCCAGGTTATCAGGGAACAGGTTGTTAATGATACATAGCCATATGTTAATGGCTGATTTATTGTACTATTTGTTTTTAATTATTTTGGTTATCTTGTTGTAGTGGAAGGCAATGTGAATTTATACTGTGCAAGAAGGGAGAAAACACCTTGAACCAGAGGGACAAGGAGTTTATGGGACAGAATTTTGGAGGTGCAGAAGTTCAAATACCGAATTAGAATGGTACAGCTGAACACAATATCCTATACTGTTAAAGGTATTAATTCACCCACCAAATGCACCAGACTGTTAACGGAGCTAGACCACTAAAATGCGACATAGCCCTATTATAAGAGACACATCTAAGCCCTGTGGAACACGATAAACTCCGACGGGCATGGGTGGGATGGATAGAAGCCTCCTCATGAATCAGCTAAAAAGACGGTGTAGCAGTCCCCTTTAGGAGAAACTGTCCATTCCAGATACAAAGAGGTTGAAGCAGCTTTATCAGGTAGATACATCAGAGTTTCAGGCAAAATCCAGGATCAGTTGGTGCACTTAGTAAATGTATATACCCCAAACATAGATGCTGATAAGTTTTCAATGAAATACTTCATAAAATAGTAGGATTCATGGGAGGGCAGCTAATCTTAGGTGGGGACTTTAACACAGTCCTTTGGCCTGCCATAGATCAGTCATCGGGTCAGACGCCCACTAATAGACTGGCAACCAAAAATTGAAGGATTATTGGAGGAAGGGGCTTAGTTGATGTGTGAGATCATTACCTGGATCAGAACAGATTACACATATTATTCCCCGCGCAGCGGTCGTACTCACAAATCGATATGATGTTTATACTACAGTTAGAGTTACATAGGTGTATCTCTTCGACTACATACCCTATAACATTATCTGATCATGCACCAGTGAGTGTTCAGCTGTGCTGGGGCAACATAAGTAAAAATAGTATGGAGGTTGAATGTTTCATTATTAAATGATAAAACATTCCAACAACATATATTGCAAATGGTGAAGAACCTGAGTCTGACACCCCATTGATGACACCTCACCTATAATATGGTGGGACATGATGAAGGCGGTAGTAAGGGGCAAATAATGTTCTATGCCTCCGCTAAAAAGAGAAGTAACAACAAAAAGTACCTAGAATTAATAGAGAAAATTGGGGACTGGGAGGTGAAACACAAGTCAGATCCGACAAACTTAGAGGTGATGAGGAGTTGACTAAGACTCGGGCAGCATTGCAGGTGCTAGATAATAAAAAGGCGGAAGGGACCTTGAGGTTCTCAAATCTAAAATATTATGAGGGAGAGCTAGAGCATCCAAACTGCTAGCCATGTGGCTTAAGAAGGCACAAGCAAATAGATATTTACAAAGTATTTGGAATGGGAAACACTCTAATGTGATATGGAGACAACCTCAGGACACTGCTACACAATTTCAGCAGTATTACAAGAACTTATATAGTGACAACAGACAACCACAGGAAGTGGTCCAGGAGACAAAAATTCCTTCAAGCATTAACTCTGCCAAGGCTTCCTGCAACAGCTCAAGAGGCCCTCTCGGCACCTATCACAGAACAAGAACTATTCTCTGTAATTGCTGGGCTGCCAGTTGGTAAATCCTGGTCCTGATGGATACCCAGCAGAGTTCTACAGAACCTTTAGGAAAATTCTAGTTCCCAAACTGAGGCTGATCATGAACGCAGTTTTAGGGAAGGAGACTTCCACAATCTTGGACAGAGGCCTTGATTTCAGTTATTCCCAAAATAGGAAAACCAGTGGATTTATATGAGTCATATAGGCCAATATCATTATTGAACCAGGACTTCAAACTTTTAACTAAAATACTGGCCAATAGACTGCAAGACCATATTGAACTCCTGGTTCTTCCGGATCAAGTGGGATTCATACCCCACCGCCATCTTTCCGATAACATAAGACGATTATTAAATCTACTAACAGCCCAAGTTAAAACTAGCACATCCCACATAGCACTTTTCTTAGATGCAGAAAAGGCGTTCGATCATATTAACTGGACATACTTGAAAGAAGTTCTAACACATATGGGAATCAGGGGAAACTTTAAAGTGGACTATGCTAGTGTATCAAAATCCATCAGCGAGGGTTAGAGTGAACGGACAATGTCGGAAACCTAAAGATCAGTCAGGACAAGAAGGGTTGTTCTATCTCTCCTTTTTTTGTACTAAGCATAGAACCTTTGGCCCAAGCCATTAGGCAAAATAATAATATAAAGGGGATTGAGGTACATGGAGTGATGAACAAGGTCTCCATGTACTCGGACGATACCTTAATTTATTTAAACGAGCCGGAGACCTCTTTCCCCACTTATAGAGCTTCTATACAGGTGTGGAAAAATATCGGGTTCAAGGTGAATGAAGGAAAGTCAGAATTATTCCCCATTAGGGGAAAGAGAACACAAAGTTCTAATTTAAATACACCCTTCGCATGGGCTAAGGACAAGATAAGATACCTAGGCATACAGATACCCACCAAACTGTCGAAACTGCATTCACTTAACTATGGTGCACTTAAACATCAGGTCTTTGCTGACATGAACCATTGGCAGGACATGCCACTGACCCTTTCTAATAGAATTGAAGCAGTTAAGATGAATATACTACCTAGATATTTGTTTTTTTTACAAATCTACCAATGCAGTTTAGACGAGGGACTGGAAGGAACTGAGATGTAGTATAAGTAGATTTATTTGGGCTGGACAGTGCCCTAGGAAATGATGGGAACTACTGTTGAGGTTAGTGACAAGGGGGCTAGCAGTTCTGCATTTTTATAATTATTATCTAGCGGCCCAGACTCTGCCTATTCTAAATATGATATCACTGGGCTACAAAGTCAGTTGATATAAAATGGAACAAAATGCCTTTCGAGTACACCCTCAAATACATACCATGGATAGTTCTCAAAGCAGATTTGAATAAAATCCAAATCAATGGACCCGGCACACACTGGAAGTCTGGTTACAAACAAGACAAAAGTGGGAGATTCCACACCAGTGTGGCCTTATATACCTTTAAAAATCGTCTTCATTTCCTTTTAAACACCACGACGGTAGCTTTTGAATTCGAAAAACCAGGGACTGACTCATCTTAACCAATTCCCACAGGGGAACATCTTGAAGAACTTTATGGACCTACAACAAGAATTTAGTCTCCCTGAAAGATTTTTATAAATATTTACAATGTAGGCACTACATTGAAACGAGAGTGGCTGGAGGCATTGTCTAATCCGTAGCATTGCCTCTGGTTACCACATATCAAAAGGTCATACCAAAGACATGAGGGATTCATTTCATATGTCTACAAGACACTGCAGGAGGGAGGGGCACTCTCCAGGTCCAAAGCATAAAGTATAGGTGGGAGGAGGAGATGGGCATAAAACTGTCTGAAAAGGAATGGGGCATGATCTGGGTGGGGATCAGTAAAACATCTAGCTCTCCAATATGGAGGAACATCGCTGGAAAGTGGTCAGCAAGTTCTTTATTACTCCAGTAATCTCAAAACATTACACTTCATCCCCACAGATAGTTGTTGGAGGGGTTGTGGGAGAGGGAACGCCACCCACATTTTCTGGAGTTGCCCTCAATTGCTACCTATTGGAAAGAAGTAAGCAAAGCTATTGCAGAGATATTTCATCTGGAGGGGCCTTGAAGGAAATATATGATGCTTGGGCTTCCCCACCAGACATACGGTCAAACGCACAGAAATATTTATTTTATATCTTAATAGCAGCTGCCTCAAAGACCATTACGCAGCACTGGCTGAGCACCTACCCGCTGACACTATCCCAAAGGGTAACTAATGTAAATCATATTAAAGAAATTGAGGGTGCAGACAGCTCGTCTGAGGCTGCTGACTGACAGATTTAATTCTGGAAGGGTTGCTGTACTGATCACATAGAATCCGGTACAGGATACTAGTGTTGGAGCAATACATACTTCCTTGGTGAAGTGGTGCATAGGGATGTACTGTTCCCTGTCTCCTTCTTTGTAACAATAAGGGTTATGGACTAAGGGTAAAGTAATGAAGGTCTTTGCGTGCTAACTTTCTATAAATTAAAGTGGAATTAATTGAACAGGTGTAAGGTTATCTATGACTCCACATAAAATGGATTACATGACCAATTTTAATATTTAATTGAGGTTTTAATATTTAATTGAGATTTTATTTATGTTGATAAGTGCAAGATACAGAGCACAAGATGTTTTAAAATTACATAGTGAAATGTGAATTAATCCTGGCAGGAACAAGATGGAATTAGGACAACAAAGAAGATAAACTTGAGATGTAAGGACTTGTTTTGAAAGGCATGTTTCCCACTGGAAAATGAAATTCTCTCCTGCCAATATAAAACAGGATATAAAGAGACTTTTAATATTCATATAAGTCTATCAGAACCGCCATATGTAATGTAAGTAATGCAATTCTCTTTTAGGAAATGTACTGCACTTTTTGTTTGTTTTTATAAATCAATAAAGATCCATTGGTAAGCAAAAAAAATAGAATGCCTATGTTGAAAATTTAGTGACAAAAGTCCATGAAATGACTGTGTTATGAGTGTACATTGCACAGCTTCCACGCCACTGTAATTTTGTACATTTGTGATATTTTCACTCCAGATTTTAACATTGGCATTTTTAACACCTCCTTATGAACAGTACAGCTGTCATTTTTCATATCCTGCCCAAACATGCATTCACACTTCTGGCGCAAAAATAGCGTGGTCGCTGTGAGAAATTAATTTTCAGGACAGATTAAGAAAATCATAGTGACAGTGTTCATGAGCAGAGGTCACAAATACCTATGTTGAAAATTTGGTGAAAAATTCCACTAAATGCCTGTGTTAAGCATGTGCATTCGCGCAGTTTCCACGTGTCACTTGTAACTTCAGTAATATTTTCATGCTAGACTTTCAACACTGGTATTTTCACACACCCTTATAAAGAGTACAGCTATCATTTTCACATCCTGGCCAAAATGTGTTTCACACTTCCAGGGCAGAATAGAGTGGTTGCTGTGGGAAATCAGTGTTTGGGACAGATTAAGAACGAGCGAGTGAGAGAGTGGGACTGAGCGAGCTCAACGGAGCTCTGTCAGGACTGCTGCAGATTTCTTTGTGGGCAGAAAAGGTGCCAATGCAAGCAGGAGCTCAGTACAAAAAGTCAGCCTGCAGTGCTGGGAGAAACAGAATGGCAGTGGCAGAGGGGAGGGAGTGAGTGAGCTCAACGGAGCTCTGTCAGAACTGCTGCGCATTTCTTTGTGGGCAGAAAAAGGCAGCAATGCAGGCAGAAGCCCAGTACAAAAGGCAGCTTGCAGCACTGGGAGAAACAAAATGAGGGCATGAGAGAGGGGGTGAGCAGGCTCAATGGAGCTCTGTTGGGACTTTAGAGTTGCCCACCCAACCGCCCAGGGTCCCAGGTGGTCCTATATTACAGCAGGGTCTTTGGGGTGGAAACAAAGCAATGATTGGATACTTTTAGGACTGCTGTAATAATACAGATTTAGTTGTTCTATTTATTTCTCTAACTGAGCTAAGTACTGAGTTATACCATTAGGATTGCTGTAATAATACATATTTATTTGTTCTGTCTATTTCTCTAACAGAGCTGAGTAATACTTGGAGTACAATACAATTTCTAACTGGGCTAAGTGAAACTGTGAGGGCTGAGAACAAAAGTATGGTAGCTGAGGGGTGAAAAACGGACAAGGAGGCTTTGGATTGCTACAGTAATACAGTATCTAATAGATGAGATTTGAGGCTGAATTAACCCAGTCAGCAAGGGGTCAGTAGGGGACTAGTGTGTGGGGAACAGGAATTTGAGTAAATAGCGGCCTAACAGTTGTAGTAGGTACAGAACCTGGGAGTAGAGCCCGTAACATAAGATGGGGCAAAATGGGGCAGGTGCCACATGCCAATAAGGCGAGCATCGTTGGAAGGATGGTGGAGTTTACAGGGTTTGGTCTGCCATGATCCTGAGCTGGGCTTGGAGGATTGGGGTGTATGGTCTATACAACTGCCTAGTTTGAAGGAGGAACTGTGGAGGTTAGGGAGAAGTCTAAGTGGCAGGGCAAATGAGTATGGTGGCATCCTGGCTGGGGGATAGGAGATGGCAAGGGGGGACGGGGAAGAACAACTTGGGACTGAAACCAACCTCAATATCAGAGCACTAGCAGAAAAGGGGGAGAAGGGACGGGTGCCCGAGGTGAGGGGGCCTCCTGATGGAAGAGGAAGAGACCACGGAGTACCAGGAGACAGTGGATGGCTGTGGGTAGGAGGGACCAGGGGTGGGACCAGGGGGTCATGTGGGGAACAAGTAGGAGGGGAACCAAGGGGAAGAGATGTAGGATGGGTATCGACTAGGAATAGATTCAAGCCTCTGCTATGGGAGAGAGGAGAGCAGGAACATATTGAAGGGAGGGAGGACAAGCGGGGCATGAGAGGGATGGCAACAGGTAGTGGAAGAGATAGCAAGGATGAAAGGGTAGAAGGGGCTAGTAAGGAAGGATGGTTGACTGGAGGAGAAGGCTACAGGAAGGGGAAGATGGGAGGAGCATCACTATTGGGGTCGAAGGGAATGGGAGCTCTAAATCAACAACAGTGGGATAGGAGAGGTTGGAAATCAGCAGGAGAAGGGGAGGTCAACATGGGAAGCCCAGTAGGAAGTAGTCAGGCTGGGAAGGTCTTCAAGTGGGATGGGAGGAATAAGGCAGAGAAAGGGTGAGGCAGAAGTAGGGGTGCAGATACAGAAGTCACAGAGGTGCAGCTGGTGGGGTAAGGGCAGGGAAGAATGAATACTGGGGTGGTAGAAGGGGCACTAGAAAGAGGCGGTGAGGGACAGGGTACTCATCCTGGGATTCTATACTGAAAGGGGTGAGATGGGCGGAAGGGGAAGGCACAGCCGTATTTCATGGGTTGAAACTATCCCTGGGTTGACTGCAGGAGGGGCAGGGCAGGCACTGCTCAAATGTGCAGCGAGGAGGAGGAAGAAACCTCATTTAGAGTTGCATGTGGTACAAACGACTTGGCAGGGGAGACTGTGGAAGTAGTGAGGGAGGTTCTAGGGATTGGGAAGGCAGTGTGAGGGGTGGGGAGTCGGTGGCATTCTCAGAGGTACTCCGGTACTATGTGCAAGCATCAGGAGGAAGGGTAGGATCCAGGAGTTCAACAGTGGCTGAGGGATTGGTGCCACACAAAAATTATGGGTTAGTGACTAACTGGGGTGGGGTCTGGGGTAATAGTGACTTGTACACAGGGGACAGGCTACACTTGAGCAGGGAGGGAGGGAGTATAAAGGTGGGATTAGAGGGTATATCTCTACTAAGGTGGATTTAAACTAGTGGGGGGTGGGTGGCCAAAAGACTGAGGTTGGTAGAAAAGTCTGGACAGAGGAGCTAATGAGCTCACCTCCTAAATGTAGGTAAAGGCAGAGGTGTAGTAACCCTGGGAGGGGCGGGCAGAGTGGTCTCAGTGTAATACAGAAGGCACCACCACTGGTAACAATAATGAGGAGTTGGCAGAGCAGATAAGGAGGGTGTATATGGGGGTCGGAACTGGATGGGGAGTTGGCAGAGCAGATAAGGAGGTGTGTAGAAGGGAGTGTGGTGATAGTGGGGGATTTTAACCTACCATGGGTTGACTGGAGCAACCGGACACTAGCAGTACCAGGGAACAGGTGCTCTTGATGCATTCCAGGACTGCCTTCTGACACAATTGGTAAGTGGGCCTACAGGGCTTGGTAGCACTCTGGGCCTAGTACTGGCAAATGGGAGGTGGTGAGGAGTGCGGTGGAGGACCCACTGCTGGTACGACCACCAAACAGTGTGGCTCATTCTCACACTGGGCAGGAGACAGGCGGCATGGGCACTAAGGTGGTGGACTTTAGTAGGGTGGACTTTGGGAGGATGGGAGCAATACTGCGAAGGAGACTCAGGATATTGAGCCAGGGATGGATGCAGAACAAAAGTGGGGAGTCATAAAGACTGAGCTAACAGAGGCCACAGTAGCCTGCACCAGGGCCAGAGTAAGAAGAACAGAGCCAAGAAACCATGTTGCATAAACAAGGAAGTGCTGCAAGGGTGGGGGCAAAGAGGGCTGGGTACCAGATGTACAGGAGAACAGGGAAGGAGAGGATAAAGAGGCTTATGGGAGTTGGTCAAGGAGGTGTCAGGAGGGTGAAAAAGCTAAGGCCTCCAGCGAATTAAGGTTAGCTAGCACAGGACATAAAGGGAGGGGAAAAGGACATTTTCAGGTATGTCAGGGAAAGAGGAAGTGCAAGGAACTTATTGTGAGGATAAAGCAGGGAGCAGATTGGGTGGAAAAGGGGAGGAGCAAATGGAAATTTTAAATGAGTACTTCTGCTCCATTTTTACTAAGGAGAAGGATGGTCCACTACCACCATGGGCTGGGGGATGGGGAAAGGGGGAGCAGGTGACGGATAAAGAGATCACAGGGAGTAGGGTGCTAGAGGGGCTGAGGGCACTAAGGGTAGACAGGCACCAGGTCCCGATGGCATCCACCCTGGGAGGCTAAGGTTGACGGCAGAGCTGTTGGCTGAGCCACTGGCAGATCTGTTCAACACCTCCTGGAAATGGGGTGCATGCCCCAGGACTGGAGGGTGCCCATGCTGCCCATACACAACAGTGAGCCTAGGGAGGAGCCAGGAAATTATCGGACAGTCAGTCTCACGTCCATAGTGGGTAAGCTTAGGAGGCGATACAGAAGGAGAGGCTGGTGGCATTCCTGCAGTAATGGCCTCCAAGATGGCTGGCAACACAGGCTCGTCTCAGGAGGTCTTGTCAAACCAACTAATAGAGTATTATTACTGGGTGACAAGGGAGTTGGACAGGGGCCATGCAGTACATGTCCTGTACTTGGACTTCAGTAAGGCCTTTGGTACAGTGCCTCATGGGAGACTGGGGAAGCTGACGGCAGTGGGGGTGAAAAAAGCTGATTAAATGGATAGAGAATGGGTTACACGGGAAAGTGCAGAGGGTGGTGGTGGTGGTGGGAGCTCTCGCACCTACAGCAGTGACAAGCAGGGTGCCACTGGGGTTAATGCTGGGCCCAGTGCTATTTGGGTTCTTTATCTCCAATAGAGCACATGGAATGGCAAGCAGGGTTAGTCTGGTCTGAGATGATACCAAATTGGGGCAGTGGTGAACAAAGAGGATGGATGGGAAAACTGCAGGGAACCTAACCAAACTAGAGATATGGTTGGTGGAGTGGCTGCTAGGATTCAATGCAAAGAAGTGTAAGGTGATACACTTTGGGGCTAAGAACCAGAAAAGGGACTATAGGTTGGGGGTGGCGAGGTTGGGGATCACAGAGGAGGAGAAGGAGCAAGGGTGTTGGTAACTTTGAGCATGAACAACTCAGCCCCATGCAAGACAGCAGCAGTGAAGGCAAACAGAATGCTGGGGTGCATCACAAGGGGTTCTCATCCAGACACAGGATGTGATCCTATCTCTCTACAGCTCACTGGTCAGACCGCACCTAGAGTACTGTGTGCAATACTGGAGACCATACCCGAGGAGAGGTATAAAGTTACTAGAGGGGTGCAAGGAGGGCAACAAAAATGTTAAAGGGGATGGAAGGAAAGGAATATGAAGATAGGCTGAAGGAGCTGAACATGAGGAGAGGAGGGATGGGGATATGACTGAAGTGTTTCAATACCTGAAGGGGTAAATAAACCTAGCGTCAAGGGTGTTTAAACAGAGGAGTGGAAGAGAGATGAGGGGCACGAACTAAGGTTGGAAGGGAATGTTTCAAGAGGAAATGAGGAGGCACTACTTCACTGACAGGGTGGTATTTAGTTGGAATGTGCTGCCAGAGGGTGGTAACATGTAGGACAGTCAATAGCTTTGAGAAGGAGGGATAAAGCAAGATGAAGAGTCAGGGGCAGGGGCTGGGACAAGCAGGGAGGAACTGAGGGAAGGAGGCTAAGGCAGCTGCAATCTAGGGTGCTAGCTGCACGCTCGGGCAGACTTAGATAGACTGATTGGTCTGTTCTTCTGGCAGACTCATATGTTTGTATGTATGTTCATATGTAAAATCACAGTGACTCTGTTCATCAGCAGAGGTCCTAAAATGTCTATGTTGAAAATTTGGTGACAAATGTCCATAAAATGATTACGTTACAAGCATGCATTGTGCAGTTTCCATGCACCCTCATAACTTTGCAAATTTGTAGTACTTTCACTCCAGAGTTTCAATATTGCTATTTTTCCGACCTCCTTATGAACAGTACAGCTGTCATTTTCATGTCCTGCCTGAAATATGCGTGTACACATCTGGCACAGGACAGCGCAGTTGCTCTGGGAGATCAATGTTTGTGACGGATTAAGAAAATTATAGTGACAGTGTTTATGAGCAGAGGTCACAAAATGCCTATGTTGAAAATTTGGTGAAATAATTCCACTAAATTACTGTTAGCGCACGTTCTATGCAGTTTCCACGTATGCTGGAAGTTTGAGCATTTTAATATTTCTCTACATATTTTCAACATTGCCATCTCTTCACACCTCCCTATGAATGGTGCAGCTATCATTCTTCACATCCTACCGATCTGTGTTTTCATACATCTGAAGCAAGGCACGGTCGCTGTGGAACTCAAAGTTTGGAACACACTGACAAAATCACAGTGCCACGGTTCATGAGAAGAGGTCCCAAATGCTGTCATGAGGTGCAGGTTACAAAGGCCATGTTGAAAATTTGTAGTACAGATACCAACAAAGGCCCAGGACGTTAGGGTTTCTAACTATAATGTCCCATCCTGTACAGACTGACAGGCATCAAGGGTGTGCCTTTGGATTGCCGACTGTATTGCTCATGCCATTCTACACCCACCCCCACCTTGCAGTCAGTGACAGGCATCGAGGTGTGTCTTGGACCCTTTGGCCCCAGAATTCACCCCATTCTCTTATATTGCACCCATTTCAGCATATGTCCTTATGGAGTGGGGTGATTGTAAAGCCGAACACCCCAGGGCACACCTCAACACTTGTCGATGGCTGCAGAACAGGGTGAGGTGAAATGGCATGAACGTTATGGGTGACAACCTAAATGCGTGTCCCTGTGCCTGTCCATCTCTGCAGGTTGGAGGTGGGGTTGGCAAGTTCAATACTTCACTGCCATTCCTACTCTGCATCTGTCTAACTCCTGCATTTCCAATGCTAATACCAGCAAGCAAATATTCGGCATTGACAAATGCTTGTTTTAGCAATGAGGTATTCCTTATAATCTTAGATTCGTCATTGGGGTATTTTAAAATCCTTCAGCTATGTTTAAGACAGTGTTTAATTATAACATTTTGTAATTTGTGTGGATCTTCATTAAAGATGGGAGCCCCAACATCTTTTAAAAAATCTCCTACCTGGAGGTCGCAATTTAAGTGCACCCATTGTATTCATAATGCTGATATGTCAGGGTGTTGCCAGCAAATGTTTCAGATGGGCAAGAGCACAGCCCACCTAACTTGTTTACATTCATGATGGTGGAATTGGCAAAGGAGCAAGAACTTTTAAAACTTCAGAATCCTCTCTCTTGCCTCAGGAATGAAATAAAGCAAAACGGAAGTCAGATGTATTAATGTTTGGGTTTGTCCGAACTGCCAGCTACATTACTGAAATCTTTGTTAATTAGTACTGCTGCTTTAAATATCATGTTTTCATGAACTTTGCAACATACAGTTTTCCATGGAACATGCAGTATATTGCACAGGCAAATTGCCTTAACCTCAGAATTTTAACACATCTTGCGGGAAAAAGAAAACAATTACACAGTTTACAGCAAAAAATATTTTACATTTTATGTGGACTACAGTTTAAAAATCCGTGGTTTAATTATTAGGGATATTTTGCATAGTTTTAGAAAATTCCACAGGCTGTCATGGAAACAGTAGTTCTGTAAAAATTCTGGCAATGTAACTTAAATTTCATATAGAACTAAACCCTGACTGAATAGTACAATTTTACATATTTTAACCCCAAAAAAAAATGTCCCAGAAGTCTATTCCCCAGTTTAGTTGGCCTGGAGTCAACATCTTCTATAATTACTTTTCTGGTTATTTCAATGAGCACATAATGTGGGATATGAGCAGCAGTATGGTCAGTAAACATACTTTACTACTGATTCACCCACAAATACAGTTCAGATCATCAAACTTATCTGAGCCAAGCTTGTTGTCCTGCATGTAGAGATCAGACAGGGATAGTGCTGGAGAACAGAACCATGGCAAATGCTGTCCCTGCTGCATAAGATGGCAAAGTCAGCACCAGGTAGCTACAGATCTGGGAGCCTTATTTTGGTGACTGGCAAGTTTCTGAGCCAGTCACAAGAGATATAGTGATCCCGTATAGAGGAGACTACACTATTCTCTAGTACACAACATGGTTTCACTAAACATACATCCTGCCAAACAAATCATGATTGTTGTCTTCAGTGAGGTAACTAGAGGATCGCGATCAGCGCTGTGAGGTAGAAATAGTCTATTTGGATGTCAGCAAGGTCTACTACAGCATGGCACAGCATAGCAATGACTACCAGTTCGGTGGCATATCAACTTCAAGATATGTTTGCTTACATACAAGGCCCTACACAATCTGGATCTGCCTACCTGAAGGGCACCTGTTTCCTCCCACATGTGACCTCTCTGGTCCATTGGTGCAAGCTTTTGGCAGTTCCTCATTCCCAGCTAAAGTTCTTGGTGACAGAGCTCTGAGGTTGCCACTCCTGTCCTGTGGAACTCCCTTCCATCCTGCATTTGCTCAGGTCACTCAATGGATGCCTTCAAGGAGCCCTGAAAATGTACTGGCCCTATGCATGATGCTCGCACAGCATGTGTAGGGGCGTGCATATCACACTGGTGTGTCAAGCGCGCCATGTACATCACTTAACCCAGCGGTGGTATGCATGACATGTAGCATGAGCCACCGCGGGGCTGCAACGCATGTACCTACGTGAAGCAGTAATTGCAATGTGTGTACAGGAGCGTGGCCGTGTAACAGGCATAGCTACACAGAGCAACACATGCATGAACTTGTGGAGGTACGCTACTTGCCATGTGCAGGCTGCACACATATATGCATGGCCAGGGGCTGCTGTAAGCCACTGTGTAGGTGGAGAAACCAGCTGTAGTACAACACCATGCCAATGTGGCAGTCACACAGCAGTGTGTGAGGGCACAACAGCCATCGAGGCAACATGGCACCCAGCCACCACACATAACATGGCAGGCACACAATCTCAAGGTCCATCCAGGCCTGCCAACACAGGGGAATCATGGACATCCTGCTGCACACAGACCGCCACTGCGGGGTGTGCGGTGAACCATCACACAGTGCGCCGATGTGTCACTGCCATGACCGTGCCTGGCGGAGAGCCGTGGTAGCATGACAAGTGGACACATGCCAGTGCCCACTGACAGGTGGGCCCCCATGCTGGCACAGATGGCCAATGCCTGGACACACAGGTGGACACAGGCGTTGGCACCCTCGACCATGTCCACCAGAACAATGACATGGACAGACAGCAACCCCAACTTCGGTAGCTGCCAGCAATGCACCCACCTGCCACACCCAGCCACCAGGCTGCACACACACAGGAGCACTCACGTGAGACAATGACCACACATGGGTATAAGAAACAAGAATGTTTAGTGAACCACTGCAGAACACAGCAAGACAATGTACAAGGCCAAGCAATGAAAAGAGCAGCAAGCAGCCCACAACAACCCTCCCAACAGTGCACCACACCACCAATAACAACAGCAGGGCCCACCACACCGCCTCAGTCTTCAGGAGCTCCCAAGGGGCCTCCACCTGTGGGGCACAACAGCCACTGGCTCCACACCAGTTCCCAGACACTTCCTGCACGGTCCACCAACCACTGACTCCTCAATGCTGGTGCTCCTGCATCCTCCTTCATCCTCCTGGGCCATGGCACTTGGAGCAGTAACATCCACTGCAATGGACCTCTGTAGTACTGTGGAGACAAAGGAGACTGTTAGCACAAGAGACCGCAGGCCACCCCTCTCCCCAGACTGTACTGGATATGCACTGTGGCATCTAAAGCTCCCCCACCCCAGAGCTAACACCACCCGATGCACACACGCTGGTGATGCCACTGTGGGCCAACCCCATACCAGTGTGAACCAAGGAGCTGATGGGACTGAACATGCAGTGAGGGGAAACACCAGGCCTGCAGCTGTTGCTGTACCCCCATGGCATGCTGGCAGACCCTGGCACGCTGGCAATCTCAGGCCCCCACCCTCTTGTGCCACATGACATGATACTTGCAACACAGGCAAGTCACGTGTCCTCGAGGCACAGCACCAACTCTTCCGCTGGCTCTGTCTCACCCTCATAATGCATCTGGCCGTCAATGTCAGTCCATCACAGGTAATGCAGTCACCTCCTCTGCCAGCGCCAGTGACAGAGCCCCGGTGCACCACCATAATGTCAGCACCATCAACCTGCCTGCCACACAGTTCCAGCATATAGGCATACCGAACGTCCTACATGGGGTTTGGTAGGGAGACACAAGAGGGACAGAGACATCAGTGCACAGTGACTAGCAATGACCCACAGCCCAATATTACACACACACATGTGAGCAGCGTACTGGCACTCACGGCCGGCGGCCCTGTGCCTCTCACAGGGTCCTGTATCCACTACTATCACTGTAGGCCCACTGACCACCCTCCAGAGCTGCTGTGGTAGGTGCTCCCTTACTGATGTCAGTCACCATGTGCGGACCTTGCTATATATACCATCCCTCGTCACAGCCTGTGCACATGCCACATGGTAACACGTGCCAGCCACCCAGGCATGCTGATACATGTGCACCACAGCCTGCCCACCATAGCACCAGGTAGCCAACTACCTGCATTGCCACTGCTGAAAGATAGCGTGGGTGGCCCACATGCATGTGTGCAAGGCTGTGACACGCAGCATGTCTGTGACACAGTCTGTGCAAACTACAGGGGTGGGCTGAATGGCAAGCAGTGTCAGTGGCTCAGTAGGTAACACACTCGCCTTTGAGGCCGGAGATCGAAGGGCTGTGGGTTCAGTTCCCGCATCTGGCACTTGGGTTAATGTCAGTACTGACACTGTGAGTGCAGCATGAGAGGGGTGCTGCACTTCTGAGGTGCCATCTTTCGGATGAGACGTTAAACCGAGGTCTCATCTGCCTGGATTGGTGGTAGTTCAGGTGGATGTTAAAGATCCCATGGCACTTATTGAAAAGAGTAGGGAATTTTTATTATAACAACATCAAAAACAAATAATGACACACAGTGTTAAAGCACACCAAACAATACAATAACCTTGAAGGAATAAACCAAAAGTAATGCAAAACTGTGATCAAGGCACCAAATTATACATATAAATCAAAATGAAATCCGAGCATGCAAAACCTAAAACAATAGTCAAAGCACATAAAAGAAATAAACGAAACTAAATAAGGTTTTTTTTTCTTTTTAGAAATTTTGGTTGCCTGACAGCAGAAAAGTCTAAATTAGAAATCAACAATATGTGACTCTAATGTAACCTATAACCCTGGAAATAAAAATGAAATCCTCCTTAACCATAAAGAAAGTCACATATCCACCTAATCTATTTTATTTAATAAAATAAGTCAGTCCTTGCCACCAAATCCTAACCCGTTTGGTGGATGCAAACCTATATCAGTAAGATATACCCTTTCCATAACCCTTGAATTAACAGATTCACAGTCTCATATGGCATTTGTTTCTGATATAGGACCCATTGACAGCGGGCTTGCCATAAATAATAAATCGATGCACAACATAATATCTGCAAAATATCAACACAATAGCTGTTTGTAACTGAGCAAATTACCCCAAAACCAATACATCATAATCAAGGTTACCTAACCACAGCATATTCCATGTCTTTGCCAAGAATTTCCAAAGAGAAATGGCAAAATTACAATCGAAGAAAAAGTGTTCCATTGTTTCTTCTTTATCAATACAACACAGATAAGGACAATTCCTTTCTGTTTTAGCTTTATATTTAGCATTGTCCCTTATCCCCAATCTACCATAACAGGTTAGCCATATAACTTCCACATGTAAATCGGTAATCTTGGATTGTTTAGCTGTTGCAAGACCAATTGTATATCTCCTGTCAGACAGTTTTTAAAAGCTGGTTCGGTAGGATAGATCTCCAACATGACTTTAGTATATAGGCATCTCCTGTACCTTCTCAGTATCGTGGCGCCGATAATTTCCACGAAAGAGTCTTTTAACAATAGGTAGAAATAAACTAGGTATAAATAAAGTGGAATGGGTTTGGAGGATCAGTTACCCAAACCGAAAAATATCTGAATAACATTTTGCAACAGAGGCTGTCACTCGTAGATGCCACCGTCCATCCTTCTTTAAAATTAAATGCTATAAACAAGGTAGAAAAAAAATGACAGGGTCAATCATCCCCAAACCACCTCGGGTTTTGCTAAATAAGTGTAATGTCGTTTAATGGGATTAAGTCTATTTCCCATACCATCTGAAAAACAGACTATCATCTGGTCTCCAGAGACATGAAGGAAAAATATGTGAAATAAACAATAAAACAGGTACAATAATTTTTCAATACTGCAACTCTCTTGATTTTAGTCAACTTCAACGTTTCCATATGTTAATTTTAAATTCCACTACTTTTAAACCTTTTTCCCAATTAAGACCAGATGAATTTTGGGATCCATACCACAGACCTAAAATCTTAATAGGGTCCGAAGAAATTTTCAAACCCTGAACAACTAAAGACTCTGGGAAATTAACCCAATAAACAAACCCTGGCTTTTAGCAGTATTTAATTGTGCATTAGAAATCCTTACGAACTTCTCCATGCAATCCAGAAATACTGGCACTGCATGACCATGAGTGAAGAATAAACATAAATCGTCCGCTGCACCCTGAACCTAACTTCCTGCAATAAGGAGGGCCGTAATCCTTCCAGAATGGTATTTGTGTCAAATACTGAATCAACACGTCAATCGTATATACATATAATAATGGACTAAGTGGGCATGCTTGTTGTACCCTGTTGGAATATGAACTCCATCTCCGATCTTGAATCGAACGACAGAAATGTCATAGAACTCCCATACATTGCTTTGATCCAATTAATAAATCTTTCCATTCCCATAATGTTGCAACACTGAAAAAAAAGGGATGATATACTTTATTGAGCGCTTTCCATTGGTCACCGATACAATGCAACCTGATAATTTTTGTATATAAATATATTCTATCAATCCGAATAATCCTATGCGCTTGAAATATAGTTTTCTCTTGTATTGCACAATATTGGTTGGGAGAGATAACAAGCCTTGCTATGTCTTTTAACCTTGTATTTAAAATTCTACCAACAATTTGTAATCGAATTTAATAAGGTAATAGGTCTCCAATTCTCTAATAAAAGACTATCACCATTTTAAACAAAAAATCAGTATCCGTCAGTGAACCATTGAGGAAGTCTTCTGCGTCTAAAAGGAAATTAAAAATCAATTTGTAAACCTACTGCAAAGTCATCTGAAACTTTTATATAATTCCACCGTTAGGCCATCCATCCCGGTGAAGTGCCAGATTTCATTTTTATAGCTTCAACAATTTCAGTTTTGAGATAGATTGCAATCAAAGGCCCACCCTTCACCCTAAATCTGGCATCGTAACGTCGTCAAAATCCTGTATCTCAAGAATACGTGGAGGAAATTTAGGTTCATGAGAGATGACAAACTGTTTGATTCTGTAATTCATCTGGATCCGTAATGATGTCCCATCTGCCCTTTTCAATGCAACAATCGTAGTTTTCTTTTATAAGTCTTAAAGGCTTCATAAGGATCCCCAGCCGGCTCTTTTTCTCCCATACAAAAATAAAGCCCGTAGGGTACTGGCCCTATCATATTACCACTCCTTAAGTTGTAGTTTAGTTTGATCTATCTGAAGTGAAGCATTTTTTTAGAAGTGTTTGCTGATGAAATCAAGGTATATAAACGTTGTCGTAAAGATAAATATCTGAGAAACTTCTCATTCCCTTTAGTACTTCCTATATTTTTGAAAAATTTACTAAAATCTTGTTTTGAATCTACCCACCAGTCTCCCAAATTGTCGTATAGAAAAGCCACAGACAATCTCGCGGTAGTAAAACTTTAAATTTAGCCACTACATCAGGACAGTTCAATAATAATGCATTCAATTTCCACCTGGGTCCTTTCCTAGAAGGTAGGTGGTCTGGTCCTATAATACATTGTAGCAGTAAATGGTCGGAAAATGAAACCGGAAGCGATGAAAGCGTAAGCGACAAATTATCTGATAAGAATATATAATCTATAGTAGAAGTATACAGATTTTTCTTACAAGTAAATAGTATCCCTCCTTGCTGTTGATTATTTGCATCAACTAGGCCAGATGAGTTAATTAACTCCTCCAACGCATTGGAATCACAATAAATCTTTTGCTCCTCCAGTAACCTTTGCACTAAGTTTGTGTTTTATTTCACAATTAAAATCCCACATAGAAAAATGGAATGTGCAGTGCACAAAAAGGTTTGATTAATCAGAAGAGCTCTACCCTTTCCACTTTAATTTGGGAACAATAAACATTTATAAATCTACATGGCATAGTATCCCAAACCCCATCCAAGATCATTAATCTACCTGGAATTATGTCCATCAATTTAATCAAAGAAAATCTAAAGGAATTGAATAAAATCCAATCCCATCAGCCGTTTGCTGACCAAACGACCAGTAGGATGGGCTAACACCCATTCTCTTTGGAAAATCTTGCTTGATCAATTGAGTACATCCACATTTCCTGCAATAGGCAAATGTCAAAGGCCTGAAAATGAATATAATCATAAATTATACACGTCTCTTAAAGTTCAACAGACTATGAACATTTACCGAGGCCAATTTAATTACCATTTAGCTAGGCCCAAACCCAATCATCCATCTTTTTCCTCCTTTTTCTTCTTTCCTTATATCCCTCCTGTGTTGTAATGGGAAGGCGGGCTATCCTGAACAGACTGGGAATCTAACTCTAGGCCGTCCATTTCTGATTCCCCAAAGGTAGCTAAGACTGCAAAGGGTTGTGGATTCCATCTCCACGGACTCGTTCCAGAACTAGCTTTAGTATTCCTGGAAGAGCATCATACTGGGATCAAAATCACAAGTTTAACAACTTTCGCTCCCCCTGTACTTATCGGGTAGTTGGCCCTCAAACCCTCCTCTGGAACTTCCCAAAGAGAGTCCTCGGGAACCACATTTGTTTTACACTGTCAAAACCCTTAGTGTCTAAGACCCGTGCCCTCCATGGTGACACCCTCAGATACTTCTAGATGGACAATTTTATCCTGAGCTGCTTGAATCAGTAATTCCAGACTACCCGTTAAAGCTTTATTTTTGCTGCCCATTCACAGTCAGAAAAACATGCCCAACCCCATCACATAAGTCACTTCGTGAGATTCGAACACTGAAATGCCCCATGGCCAACCTCCCCACAATTATCACACGGGGTTTATCGCGCCAGAGCTTGACAGATGTGACGCATCCCACCTATGTAAGCTCTAGGCTGACCTGCATAGAAGCATACCTCTATGTCTCCCCAAAGGAAGGAATTAGGATATGTTCAATCCCTGATCCGTTTGTCGTAGTTTGACCTTAAATTTCCATCCACCGGTCCAAAACTGCTCCGAATCCAAGATGGCCTCCGGAGAACCCAAAACATCACACTTTTGGGCTAGCCAGTATGAAATGTTATCCACATGGACACCTCATTCCGAAACATAACTGTTACAAACCTAATTAAAGGTTTAGTCAAGGGATAACAAAAAGGTGTCCAAATGGGTGAAAACTTAACCTGACTATACCTTTCCCAAAACAAATCCAGTGCAGATGCAGAATGAAAACTAACGTCAAAATTATCCTCTCCTGAGATATTGATGAAAGCAAACACCTCCCGGGAAAGTGTAAGGAATCTTTCAATAAATGTTTCCCCCATACACTCTGTTAGGTCTAATTTCCATTCCCTCTTTATATCTTATGCGAACAGCATTCCTCGAGGCAGCCTCCTTTTTCGGTGAGGTAAATAAATCCGACACAAGAGGTCGTTTAGTAGTGTGAAGTGGCTCATTGCTAACCCCTGGTGGCTCTAACCCCATCACAGGAGTAAGCCCAGAATGACACCCAGGAATCCCCGTTCTTTGACCAATTGCCTCTCCTGCACCTCACTCCCCATCTCCTTCAGACATATTACTAACCACAGGTAAAATAGGTTTCCATCTAGGTACATTTTGAGAGAAATTTAACTTGGATCCCAGTCCTGTGTGGGATGCCAGGACCCTTTATTAAGTGTCCAACCAGCTTCCTGCAGGGCTTTTCAGGAGACCAATTCTCAAGTTCTGAAGTCTTTATAAAGTTAGTTAGTGCTGGGAGTTGCTCAGCATGCTTACCCAGTTCACTCTCAAGCCCCTTATTAGAAATAGAGATATCAAGATTCCATTTGGCAAACACCACGCTGCCCATTTCTCTTTCCTTCTTCCCTGTTTTCTCCTTACCAGATGCCATTCGTTTGGTGAAGGTAAACTCTGACACCCCTCCTGTCGATTCGGGTCCATTTGAAAAATGCAAGGGGTGGCGTTAGCATCCGTGGGTCCGACCCCAAAAACAAATCTGGAATCTCTTGACAATGCTGCAGAACTCAGTCCAGTCACACTGTCTCCGTTCAGTACTTCCGTGTTGCTCTCAGTGACTGTAGCAACTACGCCAGCATTCCCAGACGCTCCGTCGCATTCAAAACGCATCATGCAATGTTCTGTCCCCAAACCAGGAACTGCTGCAAGCACATCAACTCATCCACAAAAACCGATGGTTCACTTTGTTCCCCACTGATTCCTAGGCAAACAGTGTTCCATTCTCTTCTGCTAGGAAATCCTCCTCTTGAGCGCCTCCACACAGCCCCACCTCGTGAACGGAGAAACAGCAACGTAACAGACTCAACTTGAAATCTCCTCCTGGACCGTGCTTGTTCCTGCACAAAGCTGCCAATTTCTCGGTAGCCCTCTGAAGCAGGTGAGGACTCTCATTCTCAATAGTGTACAGCGTTATCTCATGGTCAACAATAATAACCTCCAAATCGGTAACCTCAGTATCCACAGAAGTAATTCCCATCTGGACCGGTGCAGGCTGCACCTGTACTTCTTCCTCACTCCGTTCCGCCATCCGAGCAGTATCCCATCCTTCCTCCACTCACCCATCCATCCTCTCCCGAAGCAGACCTCAACTGACCCAGCAAGACATGCTGCTGGCCTCTACTGGCCACAGAATTTCCAGCAGAGTAGAATTTCCGGTGTCCTGGCCAGATTTCCCTCATTCACTAAAAAAAAAATACCACCAGCAGCTTAATCTGGTTCAAGGTCAGTTGGCATTCATCTGTATCCCCCTCCCCGGGTCATGCCTGAAAGAGGCAGGATTTGTCTAGTGCACTTACCCGGTCAGCAAAAACTAAATAAATAAATGTGTGCAGTTGTACTGTGTGGCATGTGCACCCTCATGGCCATCGACGCATTCCACACACGAGATGCCCACAGACATGGATCGCTTTGAGCGCTGTGAACATGCAGGATTCTTGGGTGTAGTTCTGCCCACGGTCAGGACGAACACATGCATATAGGCGTATGCCACCAGTGTGGCCAATGGCACCCTGCGTGGCAATTCACACAGTGGGAGAAATGCATGATGCATAAGAGGGGTGTCACATGTTGTGGCGCCATCCAATGGTGACACCGTATACAGTACATCACAGTGATATGTCCTGGACTACTCCTGAACATCTACCTACAACATGCAGGCCAAGAGGTGTGTGTTCCAGCCCCGCGTAGCCGGCAGTGAGCTTGAGACACCACCTGCATCAAGTGCTTCTGAATGCCATGGCACATGGTAGCACAGTTGTGCAACCTTGTCATAATAGGTGTTCCCAAAGATGAGGCACTCCCATGCCATGTCCGTGGAGGCAGAAGGTTACGTGCACCCTTGCCTACTACGCCATGGGATCATTCCAGTCTGTGGCGGGCGGCGGCATTGGTGTCAGCTAGTCATCCATGTCCCATGCCCTGGCACAGGTCACGAATACCCTGCTTGACTACACGCACATCCACATATGCCTTCCAGTGATGGACAGTGAGATAAGGGCTATGAAGCAGGCCTTCTATGCCATGTACAGGATGCCAAATGTGGTTGATGCTGTTGATGGCATCCATATTGCCATCCTAACACCATCTGTGTCCAAGGAGGTGTATCAGAACAAAAGGGTTTCACAGTCTCAATTACTAAGTGGTATGCGTCGACGGGCATCTTCACGGACCTTTTTGTGCCCAGTTCCCTGGGTTGTGCCATGACGCCTACATCCTGGATGCCTCGGGCCTCAGTAAACTGCTCTGTTCTGGACACATGGACAGATGGCTGTGGGTATGTACCGTGCACATAGGTGGGTGGTACACCCTCGATCAACTGCACACTGACCTGTTCTCCTCTTCCCACAGGTAACAGCAGATACCCACTATGGCCATACCTGTTGATGTCCTTCTTGGCACCAGTGGATGTGGCGGAGGAGTCCTACAACTCAGCACACCACCGTACATGGTCCATCATCGAGAGGAGAATTGGGCTACTGAAGATGCAGTACTGATGCCTGGACCACACAAGGGCACCATCATGCTTGCACCACCATGTGCCTGTCAAGTGTTTGCCATATGCGTGATGCACCACAACATGGCTGTGCGGCAGGGTCATCCCATGCCACAATGTGACCCTCAGATGGGCAGAGCGGGACAACATGGGGATGACTGCTGTCATGGTCTGGAGATGGCTGCGGGCCACATTGTACAGGGGTCATGAGCGGAACCTTCAGACAGTAGCATCCGGTCCTGCACACTGTATGCCCAGCGTACATGATTGAGGGTATACACAGCATGGATGTTGGCTCGACCATTCCATGCCACAGCATGCCATGTTCAGGTACAGCTGGCATTGCGCCCCATGATGACACATGACTGAGGTGCAGATCAGTGGTTGGAGTGCAGTGGTTCCACTGGCCCTGGCTGGTGTTTGGTGACAGGACACCTGTGCTGCTGTGCTAAGCCCTTGTACCACAGCAAGGTAGCTAGCTGAAAAGAAGACTGCCCTGCCTGCTGCTGTGCATTCCTGCCCATGCCCATGGAGTGTGCCCACCAACACAGTGTGCTCTCTATGACGGCACCTGCGTTCCTGTATTTGCACCATGGCATGTGTGTGTGCAGGTGCGTGTGTGTGTGTGGGGGAGTGGGGGTGTGTGTCTGTGTGTGTGTGTGCCTTGGGGTGGGCCACACATGTTCTGGTGCCACGCACTCCTACTACACGCCACCCCGGTGTTCCCTACCACCGTGGTGACATGTAGGAGCAGCCTGCTCACATTGCCTGGACCACGCTTCCCACATGCTCCCAGGCCCAGTGCCCTGCCGCCCTGCCCTGAGTCATGGTACAGCCTGCATTCAGTCCACCCCCCAGTGTGTCCACAGGCTCCTCACTGGCCATTGCAGTGCTGCTCTGCTTGTCCTGGGTTGTGGTGTACTCCCGATGGTCTCCCTGTCTGCCTTGCGTAGCAGTGTTCTCCAAAGGGTACCCATCATCGTGCAGGCCCGCCATCGCCATGAGTCTCCACCTGTGCCTCCGCATCCACATATGTGGCAGCATGTGGTGTTGTCCGGCATCCTGCCACTGCGTCACCTGACTCTGGGTGCACAGCTGTTGTGCTGTGTGGCCATGTTGGGGACCCCATTCCGTCAGCAGTTCCACGTTGCACCTTGTGCATGTGCCATCCTCATTTTGCCAAGTCCTATGGCATGGACTGTGCCAGTCAACTCCACAAAGCCTCCATGAGCCTGCGCTGCGTCTCCAGCCAGTCACCTCCAGCTGCTGCAGCTCCGCATACTGCGTGTCAGGTATGAAGCTTGCTGTGTTGGCTGGCTCCATCCAGTGGGTCTGCTAGATTGTCCCTCATCTCTGCTGTCCATTCTTGTGCATACTGCATGCTGCTCCATTCTGCTCGAACGTGGAACATTGCTGACACGCATGGTAACACTGCTGTGGACCTCATCTCCAGGCGCCTGTTGCCCTGTGCATGTGTGGGGCCATGCATCACTGGGACATCATCGGCTGCCTCTTCTGCCTGTGTGTCCCCATCGTCAGTCTCCCGGCCAGGTGGTGTCATCCTCAGACACATGCGGCCTTCCTCCACTAACCCGTACCGGCCCTGTTGGGAGAAATGTGTGGGGGTGTTACCGTGCTGCGCCTTGGTTCTGCCTGTGTCTGTGCTGTGTGTCTCCCATACTGACCTGCATTGTTGTCCACATTGCCTGCACATGCTGTCTGTCTGGGCCTGCAGGTGTGCTGGCTCCATGCCAGTGTGCTGCCAGCATATCCACCTCCCTGGCATGCTCTGTTGGCACAATGCATTGCCATTAGTGGGCACAGTGGCTGGCACTTGTACCACCAGTTGTGGTGTGCCATTTCATGCAATACTCACTGCCTGTGTGTGTCGATGTCCTTGGTCACACTGTGGATGCTGAAGGCTGTGAGGGTGTCTGCCACCATCCTCTCCACAGGTGTCAGCTGGCTGTTCGGTATGGGTGAGCCCCCACCAGTCCCCTTTGTGCCCATGAGCCCTCTGCCAACTTATGCTTCATGGATGTGCTCATGTCCCACTATTTGTGTTTGATGGCGGTGATGGTCCGTGCATCCAGTCCTGAGGCATTCACTGCCACCTGCAAGTCTATCCATAGTTGCACTTTCACATCCATGGGGTGGATAGGACCAGTGTCCCATGTAAATGGTCATGGTTGGCACTATCTTCACAACCATGGCCGCACCAGTGTCCCGTGAGGTTTGAGGCCCTTGTTCTTGCTGCATCGCCATCACATGCACCTCTGGTCACCTGCCCCGCTGGCTGGCCAGTGTTCACTGGTGCCGCTTGTGCTTGCGCCCAGTCTGCATCCATCTCTTGCTCCGCCATTGCTACTCCATCGGCTTTGTGGTCCGCATTCACTTTCACGTCTGCTCAGTGGGGGGGTGTTTGTCCTTTATGATGGGGTCAGGGATAGGGATGCATTGCTGGGGTCACTCTGTCTGTGGAACTGCATGTGGGCCTGCGCACCTCATGTGTTGGATGGTGCATGCTGAGTTTTGCGTGGACCAGTGCACTGTGCAGCTATGCACCACATATAGAGCTCCCATTTGTGTGCCTTTCTTGCATATTTGTGCATAGGGCCCACTAGTATTAGCTTGCCTATGGTTCTTAGTTTATGTTTCATTACAGTATTTATTGTTTTTCATTATGCTAAGCACCTTATTGTCTTTATATGCCTGGGGAGATGCTCTGAGCCATATGGAATGAGTGCCATATAAATAGAATTGCCTTTCCTTGCCTTGACACGTGGAAATCTCCTAAAGCAAATTGTGTGGCATGGGATCCATAATGCATACAGGCAGTGGATAAGAAGAAACTTGGCCAACAGGTAGGAAGGTAGGGTGGTGTGCCCCAGGGGTTGGTTCTGGGTCCAATGCTTCTTAAAGTCACCAACGCCTCAAGAAGAACTTTGAAAAACATAATATTTAGACACAAAGCAGCTTATATTTTGTCAACTCTGTATTTCTTATCCCCATTGTTTACTACTGAGGTCATATGCATGAAAACAGGATCTTTGTTCCTTGACGGTTCATTAGCTCCTATTGCTTCTTCCTCAACCTGATGTCATAATACTCTGCTTGTGACATCACTGTTTTCCATGGCGACACACAGCAATGTCTCAACTGGAGATGTTATGAAATTTGCCTTCCTGAATAGCTTTGCAGATTGCCCACTACATCACTTTGCAAATTCGTACTGCATTTTCCTGGAGAAAATGGCGCTTTTCAACTGAAGCCAGGTGAAGTTAAAGTTGCAATTTCACTGACTTTGCTTGAAAAGAGCCACTTTGCCTGCTGAAAATGTTACAAAGTCAACACTTTGCACTTCACAAGTTTGGCAAATTTTGAAAATTAATTGATGAACAAAGTTTGCAAACTGGCATATCTCTAGTCACAACACAGCATTGTAATTTTTTTTTACTTTATTTCTCCCAGTCAGCTGGTCCTCTATCCACCGATCCCTCCAGCCCTGTCACCTGGGCATTCACTGGGACTCACCTCTTGCACTTGCTCCTCCGAGGTGCCTAACTGGCGGGTCGGAACCTGCAGGAGGCAGGTGTCACTCTGCCAGTCAGCCACTGTTTTCTCCCATTTTCTCCCCAGTGCAGTACGGCAGGGTGCAATGATGCCAATGGCTGAGCTGTGTATGCTTCCACATGCAGCATGCTCTGCTCTGCATCCACCCCTTCTGTCTATGGGTCCATTGTGCTAGCCCTCAACTACCGCTAGGAGGCCAAGCAAGCAGCGGACTCTGTCCCACCCCTCCTGGGAGAGAGAACTTTCCCAGATGCTCGATCCTCTCCTCCCCATCTGACCCTGGTGACCTGCCCACACCACGAATATGGGTTGCCGACATGACAGGAGGTAAGACAGTGATGCCTCTGCCCTCAACACTGCTGGGACGGCCCTAGAGCATTGTAATTTCAAGCAGGTAAGAAGCTATAAAGTCAGATGAATTTTGAGGGATAAAAATCTCGTTTTGTGGGTATTTCTTCAGTAATGAAAGATGAAGAGGAGAAATCTATAGATGATATAGGAAATAAATTGTGTCTAAATATTATGTTTTCTAGAGTTTCCTCAAAGGAGTCAGCTACTCTTTAAAACAATTGCCCCACCATAATGAAGCACTCTTAGATGCTGATGTTGCAGTTTCCTGTAGGATAAACTGATGCAACTGCCATCACATTATATTGTGTTCCTGCAGTATTCTGCAAGCTATCACTGGCAGAAACTGTGATAAGAACCCTTAATCCTAGTAGACAGCACTATATATGTATTAATAATCTGGAAGAAGGAGGTGCAGCTCAGAAAATCCCCCAAATTAATAGCAATTATGGCAACTAAATCTCTGGCTTACCCAGAGGCTATTCTTTACAGCTTGCTAAACTCAGAAATTAGCCCGGTCAACAATAGTGTTGTGCAGTATCTAACAAAACATGCAAGATTTCCACATTTAATCTTACAGAGTATTTGAAGTGTTTGGAAAATTCGCCATACACAAAATCATCAAGTTAAAGGGAAAAACCCAAATAGTAACCAAAACAGTGGGTGGAGTTACTCTCTCAGCTATACAAAGCCAATGTCCAAGCTTTCTTGCAGTTTTTAAAAGTGAATTAAGTACTAATAATAAGCCCCCACCCCTTAGTGACTCCTGTCCTTTCTGCATTATATTTATTCTTGCCTTCTCTTCCCTCTGCAGATCACAGTGCCCCAAGCGGTGCACAGCACAGCACAACAGGTGGTGCCTATAGCCATCTTGCGGCCGCTGCCTTTCCTCGACACTGCATCACTCCTCGGACCCGGCCACCTGGTCCCAACTCCCAGACAGCAAGCTGCAGAGTGCGCCCGCAGTTGAATTTGGAGCCAGGCTGCTCCGGCAGCTCTCTCATTGGTCGCTACATTTCCCTAAGGCTCCTGATTGGGCCAGCTACGAGGAGCATCGCTCCTATGGTGAGCCTTTCTAGCCAGCTTCTCTGGCTTGCATTACTCGTAGCTGGGGACCCGCAGCTATCTCTTGCCTGTTCTTTGTCCCACTCCTGTCCCCTCCCTGGCCACCTTTTAAATACTCCTCCTGCCCCTCCTTCCTCCAGAAAATCCCTTCCCATTGGCTCTTCTATCCCTGCTGACACCCCTGGACCTAGGGCTCCAGGATTAGGCAGGACAATTGCTTCTGAACTATATAGACTCCCCTAGTCTGCTAGGATTGGTCACGTTAATTTGACTTTCTACACAAACTGTAATCCTAGTTGCTCTCTTGTTGTTCCTACCAGGCATTCAGCCTCTGCCTGGACCACAGAATGCTATAATGTGCAACCTGCTCTCAACCTGTTTGCCCGGCTTGCCATAATGGGCAGTCTTTATTAGTTAGCCTCCCTTGCTTGTCTTATTGCTTTAAACTGGTATGGAGACTGGGTGATAGCTGGGCCTCCAACACTCTGTGGGTCAAAGTTCACCTCCCCTCCACCCCTCCAGTTCACATGGAACCAGAATCCCCACAATACTTCTCTACATCTCTGTCTACCTAAACAAGATACAGCTCTGCTTGGGTACTGGCTGCATAAAGCGACTCCTTGCTCGAAAGCTACCTCTGCCCATGGCATCTTCTCTTCCAGCACCTTGCCCTGTGTAACTGTCTCTACTCTCCTCCTGCTGCTCCAGGCTGGGGACATTGAAACCAACCCTGGACCTGTGCTTCATTCTCCCTACCCAATCTGCAGTGTCTATACCTACTATGAAGGGTCTAAAATAGTACACATTAACATTCACAGCCTCGCCCAAATGGGCGGATTGGAAGCCTGGACCTTTATGAATGTCTCAGACATCCTATGCATATCCGAGTCCTGGCTAAAAATGCCATCAAGCAGCATGAGTTGTCCCTTCAAGGCTATGGCATCTTTAGACATGATAGGATAGGCAAAAGGGGTGGAGGGTAATGATCTACTACAGGACAGGCCTCAACATCACTATCCTTCCCACTCCTGTCTCCTCACCTCCTCTCATTGAGTCCCTTTCATCACCCTTACACTTGGAAACATTAAAAACTCATCATAGGGTGTATTTATATGCCCTCCAACCTACCACTGCTGGCCTGCCTCCTCTCCTTGCATCTTTAGGCAGCCTCCAAAGCATGACCCTAATCCTATGTGGGACTTCAACACTGACTGGTTGCATCCCAATATTGGTAATGTCCGTGCTTCACTTACTGATGCAACCTTACCAAGTTAATCCATGATCATACACAAGTCAATCCAAAATCTGGCAACCATACCATACTAGACTGGATGGTCATCAACTGCCACTAAAATCAGATCTGATGGCATGCTCTCAGATTGCATAGCAATCACTTTCCCACCTTCTGAGTGTGGAGAAACAGCTATACCAACCCTCCTCCCAAGATTTTCCTGGTCCGGGATATGACTAAGTTTGATGTCAACAGGTTCCTGTCATCAACAAACTCTACAGACTGGGGCCCCATTAATACACTTCCTGACATAAACCTAGCCTGGGCTTTCCTATCTACTCCACCAAAATAGTTAGCCAGCACGCCCCTCAGAAGAAATGCAGATCCAAGGGTGTTAAAGCCCTGTGGCTCTCTGGGGATATCAGATCTCTTATGGCCCTCCTTGGTAAAGCATGGCAAATGTATAAACAAAGTGGACTCCCTTGGACTGGCTTATTTACGGACAGCTCAGGAGTAAGTGTAAAAATCCTGAACAAAAAGCTAAGAGATACCATCTCAAATCTCTTCAAACTGAGCATCTTAATAACCCAAAGGAATTCTGGAGATGTTAACGCTCTAGTAAAAGGAAAGACTATAGAAACCAAGCTCTATTTCTGTCAATGGCTCCACCTAGATGACCCACTCTCCATAGTCACTGGATTCAACAATTTCTTCACTGACCTCCAAAATGTACCTCAATCTTCCACAACTCTCCATCTCTTTATACGACTCTCCTGCCCAACCTGGGGTGTCGTCCTGAATTCAATTTGAAGCTAGCCACACTCAAAGAGGTGCAACAACTTCTATCTAACTTAAAACCGGAGGTTGTCCAGGATATGACTACGCTGGAACCAAAATTTCTTAAGCTGGGTGCCTCTGCCTAAGCACCCCATCCACAACTTGTTTAACGGTCCTTCCTCTCTAATATTGTGCCAGATAAGTGGAAGGTGGCAGTAGTAGTCCCGGTCCACAAAGGAGGACCAAACTCCATCATAGAAAACTTTCTCCCTATATCTCTACTTTCTCACCTGGAAAAAATCCAAGAGCGTATCATTTATAATTATCTCCAAGACTACCTTGACTCCCACAGTCTGCTATCACCCTGCCAGCACGGCTTTAGAAAGAATCACAGTACCCTCACAGCACTCATAAAAGTAACATCTGACATCTTCAGCGCAATGGATCAGGGCCAGGCCACTGGAGCCATATTCATGGACCTCACAAAAGCATTTGATCTCATGAATCATGGACTACTGCCTCACCAGCTGCATCTACTTGACCTGGACCACAATGCGCTGTGCTGGATCAAGAGCTATCTGTCTGATCAATCCCAGAAAGTTAAGTGGGATGGCTCCCAGTCTGAACAAAACCAGTTTCCCGTGGTGTCCCCAGAAGCTCCATTCTGGGCCCTATGTTATTTTGCTCTTTATCAATGACCTCCCCACTTCTGCGGGGTGCCACAGTTCATCTATAAGCAGATGATGCCATCATCACTGCTCCTCTCCAGTTATAGACCAAATCAATCGTGACCTTGCCTCAGACTTTGCCTCCCTGGAAGGCTGGTTCCAATGTAATCATCTTGTTCTCAACTCAGAGAAAACAAGATGCATGGTCTTCACTCATCGGCCTGCAAAAAGCCTAATCTACCTACCCTTAGTATTTCTACTAGCAAGGAGACTCATTAGAGGTAGACCACTTCTTCAAATACCTGGGTGTTACCTTAGCCCCTGCCTCTCATTCAACTCCCATGTCTCTAGCACTATCAAAAATCTCAACCAGAAACTCGGACTCCTCTATCGCATTCACCCACACCTCACACTTGCCTCTTGCCATATATTGCTTCTGCATCCCTCCTTCCCCTACTATCCTATGCTGACCCCTCCTCCTCTTCACTAATTCCTCCTCCATGTCCTTTCTCTCTCAGGCATACCACAGGGTTGGTCATTTTGCCATGGAGCACCTACCTCTCCACCATTGTGATGTTCTCACTTCTCTGGGGTGGTCCTCCTATGAAGCAAAAGGCAGGAGTACTCCACTTTGAGCCTCTTGTTCAAGCTTGTCCACAAATTCACTCCTCCCTGCTTCAAGGGCTCTGCCTCTCTCCCCTTCTCATTGTCCCAAAATACGTCTTGCTGTATCCAGGCGTTCCTTTTCATATGCTGCTCTGACTGGAACTCCCTCCTCCATTCTCTCCTGCTCCTCCCTCTCACAATTTCAGTCCTATCTGTATGTCTTTCTGTCTACCTTTACTACCTCGCCAGTTTTTGCTGAAGGTGCCCACCCAGAAACTCCCTACCTTATCTCGGCTGCCTCCTCCTGCCTTATTCTTCTCCCACTCCATTACTGCTACACCTATCATAATATGAGAATAACGTGTGTAAATTTTTCTGGTCTAGCAGAGCCATGGGAAGACATTTGATTGCCCTGGGCAAGAGACTAATTTAGTGCCCCCGTCCAGAAAACAGCCGGGGTCTGTGTCTTCTACGCCCCAGGAAGTCCTGTGGGGTTTACATGCTCTGTGGTGAGTTTGGGGCTTTTCATGAGGTAAAAACATAGTTTTGGTATATGTTCCCTACCCTGATTTCAGGAAAATGTTGCTCCCATGGAATCTAAGGTGTGTGAGACTCTGGCTAGCTGGCATCAGGTGTGAGCTGTAAAATGAAGTTCTCTTTTGCTGATCAACCAACAAATAAAATGTACTAGTCTACACTTTCCTGATGCCAGCTAAGGTGGCAGAGGAGGCTAACTGAATAAGAAAAAATAAATCTTGATTGATTTAATTGTATTGTATGTATTGGGTATTGTATATCTATGCTAGTCTTAAATACAACTGACTGCAGTACCTATAAGTGCTACTTCCAGGTGCTGGCTGCCTGGCTTGCTGTGGCTGATTCTTCATTCAGTAGCAGCCTACTGAGTACTAGGGTAGTAGTAGGGGTCCCTGGTTGAGGGAGTCAGGGCAGTGGAGTAGGAATGAAGAACTGTCTCAGGTCTGGAGGCTCTGTCTGCCCTGGGACTGGGATGAGAAGGCCCACTGCCAGCAGCCACCCACCTGGAGTATTAGGAAAGCAGTGTGAGGAGCCTGCCTGCCCTGTAACTGGAGCAGCCAGAGCCAGGCCTGCCAGCAGGCCAAATAACCTTCCATCCAAGGCAAGGCAATGCTTCATTTTTCTACAGCAAGGCTGGTGTGGTTGGGAGTGGGGATAACAGAAGACATGAAAAAAAAAAAACAAAGGCAATGGAATGGGAGTGCAAGGGATGGGTCAAGGAGAAGAAAAATTAAAACATATAACAAGTGGTAGGAGGATGATGCCCCGTGGCCCGCCACGAGTCAATAATTTGGGAAAACCGCGACTACTGTTCTTCACTCCCAGTCCTCCCAAAAGAAACTCACAAGTAAGCACTGTATGGGAGTGTGATTATAAAACTTAGCTTAACAACATGCTGAGCAAAAAATTCACTGTGGAAAGTACAAGTTAAAACTTCTTTCACACGGACGGTCACAAAGTGAACTGAGCACTCCTCGATCATGAAATAATACACAGCAGCCACCAGCCAGTCAGCTGAGCCAGCCCAGTAATCAAATTCAAAGTAGATTTCCTGAGTTTGCATTTTTTCCAATCTAGTACCCCCTCCCCACCTGGCGCCACTGCTGCCACATACACCATAATTCATCTCACTTGACACAATATGACACAAGTTCTCATTTAAAAAAAATAATTTTGGGTCACACAGGTCGGACGTGGATGGAAATGAAAATACTTGCTGTTGCTTTTACTTAATGCAGTCCAGTCAGACTACTACATTATAGACATCTCAGAAGACAGTAGTGCATTGCTTACACAAATCAATATCTCTGTCTCTCTTGGTCTCGTCTTTCCTCTCTACACTCTATAAGTTTATTGCTGTTTTTGCTGCTAGTCTCTTTCTGTCTCATTTCAACAAACTACTGTATCTCCAGCCTCTATTTAACCGCCTCTCAGTGCCACGTGCTTCGGTGCTCCACCGATACCTTTTATACTAGCAGGTTGGGTGGCGGTGGCCCACCCACAGTTTCTCTTTCTCTGTACTACCACCACATGATTATATTGTCTGCAGCAGACTGCGAAACCATACGACCCCTCCCCACCGATTTGCTGATCTTTGGTCCACAGATGCGCCTCACCTGACAGCCAGTTGTAATTACAAAACCAAAATATGTATATATAAAAAAACCTTAAAGTGACAGCACAAGTGAATTAAAAAGTGAGCTTTAGACTTGAAAACTGCACCCCTCAGAGGCTTGCGCCCGGGCAGGAGCACCACCGCCCCACCCTTCCTCGGCACTGGGTCCTAGCCATTCCCATGTATATTACTAGTATGTTTACTATGAAGTTTTGTATTATAACTGTCCTGTATATAGTCTTCTCCTCTACCTAGGCTTGCATCAGGCATTCATTTTGTGCATCGCTTGTCAAGAAAAAGTCTGTAGTCAATTGTTTGTGTACTTGCAATATTTTGTCTTGACATGTACTCTGCCTAATGCCAACCTTGTAACATGAGAACTGCATTGCTTGTTGTACTTGTACCTTAAGTGGTTCATTTCGACTCTGGGTCGACCCTGAAAAAAGACGATAATTGTCTCAGTGGACTTACCCGGTTACCAAAACTCAAGTAAATAAATAAATAAAATAAAATGCATTAAATTAACTGAGGCTTAATTAGGAACATTATTTATGTTATAGAATAGGAGAGCCAGAAGGCATACAATAACAGTAACTAACTAAAGTAAGGAAATAAAATACTGCAATAAGGTAGGGCTAAATAATTTTATTTCATTAAAAAGTATGACATTGATACCTGTTAAATAAGAACTCATTACAAGTAACAAATATTGAATGGTTTTATTTTTAGAGTATTTAACAGAAATGATCCCCTGAAGAAGTCGAAGGTGAAATGGTACATTTGGTAAAATATATTTCACTTTTAAAAACTGCAAGTAAGCTTGGACATTGGTTATATGGCTGAAGTGACATCCCCCATTTCTGGTTTACTGCACGTTCACCCTCAAGGAGTCAGGTCTCACATTACCTTGTACAGTGACAGGAATAATAGCACCGTTACCAGCAACAATATTGGTCGGATCGAACAGAAAGTCACTGGGAAAAGAACCCAATCCTGACATTTATTTCTTCTGCAAGGAAAAAATATATATTTCCCAAATCACTCTTCCTCCTCTCTATCTCCTCCCACCCTTGCCTCAACCTACTTCACTCACCTCTTCTGTGCCAGTATTTCTCTCCCCACTCTCTTTCTTTTTCTCACCCCTCCCCTTATCCTCTGCCTTCCCCTTGTGGGGTTTGCATCCTGAAGGTACAGCCTCCAGCCCATTTTATTTATCAGTCCATCTCCCACCTCACTATTCTGTCTATTTCCTCCTTACTAACGTCCAGTCCTCTCCTACTACCCCTTGAGTTATAAGCAAATTATATCTGCTTAACTTGTTTTATGTGTATGTATATGATTACGTATGTGACTGCTAAACTTATGAGAATATTGTCTATGTATGATGACAACTACTGCCTGCTCCACAAAATGTTTGCTTTTGCCTTAATTGCTATTATTATATGGTCAGTCTTAATTTAGTTGTTTAACCAGGAGTAGCACATAAGCTGAAAACTTTTTACAGGAGTGACCTGGGAGCACAGGGAAGTTAAGTGACTTGCTCAGGGTCACACAATATGCAAGTAGAAGCTGTGGGATTCAAACCCAGGTCTGGTCTGCTGGATATTATCAGATTTGCAACTCAGAGCCTTAAACCACTGTGCTATACTGCCTCCCTTAACTTTATGTCTATTTTATTGATTCTGTATTTAATACTGTATCCCTATTCCCATTCCCTAGGACACATCTGGAAATGAACTATTTTAGCTCAGTATTCCTTTCCTGGTGAAACTTTTCAAAATAAATAAATAAACACACAAGGTTAGAAAAAACATCACTTTAAATATAAACAAGCATTTGTCAATGTTGAGAGTTCGCTGTTGGTATTGCTCTTGTACATGCCTCCCATATTTTTCTCTGTATATTCCTCTGTCTTGCATTTTAAGGGTGGGCATTACAGTTGGAAACCCTAATGCCCAGGGTGTTTGTTGGTATTTTGCTCCAAATTTTCAACATGGGCTTTTTGGGACATCACCTCATGAACAGTGCCAGTATCATTTTGTTACTCAATCCCAAAAGGTGATTTTGCACAGCAAGTGTGCCATTTGGCACCACAGGTGCGAAACACATTTTGGGCAGGATATAAAAATACCAGCTGTACTGTTCATGAGGAGAGTGTGAAGAAATGGCAATGTTGAAAATCTGGGTGAAAATATGAAAAATGGTGAAGTTACAAGTGTGCGTAGAAACTGTGCAGTGCCGTTCATAATGCAGTCATTTTTATGTTTGCTTGCATGCATGTGCAAGAAACATAGTGCCATCATCTGAGTTTTCGGAGATGTGGCAGCCCTCTTCCAATTCAGTCAGTGTGTTTGCAGGCACAGCCACAGTTCTCCAATGGCTGCTGGAGCTGTCTATGACAGCAGTCGAAAATGCAGTGGAGTACAGTTGAAAGGGGCTACGCTTCAGTGAGCAGCGATAAGATATCGCCTGCTCATGCACTCCCCTACACACACACACCTGCATGCGCATGCCTGCGTGCTCACCCCATGCACACTGTATAGCGATGGGGTGCCCAATCCCCGTCAGCTGTGCTCGCTACCTCCCCAGAGTTCCACATGCCACGCTGGGTGCCCACCCCAGCGTGGCTACACATCATATAGCTGACTGGGGTGCCCAATCCCCATTGGCTCCACTGTCCCCCCAGAAGGTACAGGGTGCCATGCTGGGAGCCCACCCCAGCATGGCAACAGATCTTATCACCGGCCCGGGGTGCCAATCCCCATCGGCTCAAGCCCCCAAACAGCGATCCCTTGTGCCACACTGGGGCACCCCAGCGTGGCAAACGTCCCATCGTTGTCCTTGTTTTAAAAAAAACCTGAAACACAAAATGGTCCTCGCTGTCTCTGCCCCACCGCGCCCACCACTGCACACCTACCTCCCCACACACCCCCACACCATACTTACCTCCGGACTCCGGTAGCGGCGATCTTGGTGGACTGGGAACATGTCTGCACTCTTCAAAGCCGATCATGAACTGAGGAAATGCCGGTAAGCTGTTTAATGGGATAGATAGGGTTTTTCAACTTTGCTGTATATCTCAGGCATTTTTGGAATTTTGCCAAATTTTCAACATGGGGTTTTGGGACCCCTTCTCATGAATGCTCTCACTGTCATGGCATTAATCGGGCCCGAAGTGTGATTTTGAAGTCACTGCGTGAAATCACCCTTCGGGACTGAGTAATGAAATGACACTGCCACTATTCATAGGTGGGCTCTCAAAAGCCTATGTTAAAATTTGGTGGAAAAATTTTAAAATACTGTTTTATACGCATGCGTATGCAGTTCCTACGCACGCTCAGTAAGTTCGTGAATTTTCAATATTTTCATCCAGATTTCAACATTGCCATTTTACCACACCTTCTTATGAGCAGTATGGCTGTCATTTTCACATCTTGCCCAAAGCGTGTTTCCATACGTAGCACACAATGGTGCAGTCGGTGTGTGAAATCAATGTATGGGACACATTAAGAAAATCATAGTGACACTGTTCATGAGCAGAGGTCTTAAAATGGCTATGTTGAAAATTTGGTAAAACAATTCCTAAAAATGACTGTTTTCTGGCGTGTTTGCGCAGTTCCTATGCAGCTCATAAGTTTCAATTTTCAATATTTTCACTCCAGATTTTCAACCTTGCCATTTTATTACACTTCCTTATGAACAGTACAGCTGCCATTTTTCACATATCGCCCAAAATGTGTTTCCGCACATGTAGTGCACAATGGTGCAGTCGGTGTCGTGAAAGCAATGTTTGGGACAGATTAAGAAAATCACAGTTACACTGTTCATGAGCAGAGGTCTTAAAATGGCTATGATGAAAATTTGGTGACAAAAGTCCATAAAATGACCGTGTTATGAGTGAGCATTGCGCAGTTCCACGCACCTCGTAAGTTCATGACTTTGTAATATTTTCAGTCGATTTTCAGCAATGGCATTTTCCACACTTCCTTACGAACAGTACAGCTGTCATTTTCACAACATGGTCGAAATGTGTTTCACACTTTCAGCGCAGAGATGTGTGGTCGTTGTGGGAAATCATTGTTCGGGGCAGATAAAGAAAATCACAGTGGCACTGTTCATGATCGGAGGTCCAAAATGCCTGTGTTGACAATCTGCTGTAAAATCCCCAAACTAATTACATTACGATTGTCGTTGCACAGTTTCTATCTGCGCTCATGACTTCACCATTTTTATATATTTTTACTGCAGATTTGCAACATTGCCATTTTTACACCTCCCCATGAACAGTACAGCTGTCATTTTCACATCCTGTTCGAATGTGTTTTGCACCTGTGAATGCTAAATGCCGTAGTCGCTGTGCATAAGCAGCTTCGCCAACAAATTGATATTGCCACTGTTCATGAGGTGGGGGTCACAAAAAACATGTTGAAAATTTGGGTGAAAATACCAACGAATACCTGAAGTGTTAGGGTTTCCAGCCATAACGCCCCACCCTGTAGAGAATGACAGGCATCAGGGGTGTGACTTGGGATTCTTGCCTGTAATGCTCATACCATTCCACACCCTGCAGCCAGTGAGAGGCATGAGGTGCCTTGGACTCTTTGGCTCAAAGTTCACCCCATTCTCCTATACTGCACCATCTCACCATATTTCTTGATGGAATGGGGTGCGCATAAGACCAAAGACCCCAAGGCACACCGTGACACTTGTCAGTGTCTGCAGGGTAGGGTGTGGTGAAATGGCGTGGCCGTTTTGCCTGATGACCAAAGGGACACCCCAATGCCTGTCACTCTCTGCAGGGTGGTGGTGGGGTTGGCTTCAGTTCAATACTTCACTGCCATTCCTATTATGCAGCTTTGTAACTTCTACACTACCAATGCCAATGCCAGCAAGCAAACATTCGGCATTGACAAATGCTTGTTTGGAATGTTTTCACCAGATTTTCAACATGCTTTTGGGATCTCCCTCAAGAACAGTGGCACTGGAATTTAGTTAATCTGTCCCAAAGTTGATTTATGCATAGCAACTGCGTCATTCTGTGCCACAGGTGCAAAAAGCATTTTGGCGAGGATTTTAGAAAGGATTCAAAATATGGCAGCTGTAATGTTCATAATGGGGTGTGAAAAAATGGCAATGATGGAAATATGGAGTGAAAATCTTAAAAATTGATGATGCTATGGCGTGCATAGAAACTATGCAGCAGATGCTTGTAAAGCAGTCATTTTATATTTGCTTGCGCGCATGTGCAAGAAACATAGTGCCATCATCGGAGATTTCGGTGTGTCACCTCCTCCTCCAATTCAGTCAGTGTGTTGGCAGGCGCAGCCTGCAAGCAATGCATGCTGGAGCTGTCTATGACAAGCTCAAAATGCAGTGGCATACAGTTCAAGGGGAGCTACACTTGAGTGAGCAGCGATAAGATATCACCTGCTCATGCGCGGCTCCCCACACACTGCGCCCATGCAGGCGTGGCGCCCCGCCCCCGCATACGCACACTGTATAGCCCGGCCGGGGTGCCCAATCCCCATCGGCTGTGCCGCGTTCCCCGCCTCCCCAAAGCCTTCCAAAATGCTCGCTGGGTGCCCACCCGCATGGCAGCTAATGATATAGCCGACAGGGGTGCCAGTCCTGTCGGCTCCACTGTTCTCACCCCCACAGTAGTAAGTGCCACGCTGGGAGCCCACCCCAGCGTGGCAATCGATCCTAGGCCAATGGGGGTGCCCAATCCCGTCGGCTGAACGCCCCAACCGTCCTTGTGCCACACTGGGAGCCCACCCAGCGTGCAAACGTCCACCGTCATCTTTTGTTTTTTTACCTGTAAGAAAACGGTCCCACGAGTCTCCTGGCCCCCTCCCACAACCCGCACCACCCACTCGCACCCTGCCTCCCCACCCCCCACCCCATACTTACCTCCGGACCTCAGCGCAGCGATCTTCAGTGGACCGGGAACACGTCTGCACTCTTCAAAGCCGACCGCGAACTGAGGAAATGCTGGTAAGCTGTATAATGGGCTAGATAGGGGTTTTCAACTTTGTTGCATATCTCAGGTATTTTGAATTTTGCACAAATTTTTAACATGGGTTTTGGGACCCTTCTCATGACGATATCACTGTCATGGCAAGATTATTGCCCAAGGGTGATTTCACAGACACTGCGCAAAATCACCCTTCGGGCCTGAATAACGCCATGACAGTGACATCATTCGATGAGAAGGGGTCTCAAACTCCCATGTTGAAAATTTGTGCCAAAATTCCAAAATGACTGTTTTACAAGCCGCAGCGCTATGCTGTTCCTACGCAGGCTCGTAAGTTCACGAATTTACAATACTTTCACTCCAGATTTTCAGCATTGCCATTTTACCACACCTTCTTATGAGCAGTACAGCTGTCATTTTCACATCTCACCCAAAATGTGTTTCCGCCCATATAGCGCACAATGGCGAGTCGGTGTCACGAAATCAATGTCTGGGATAAATTAAGAAAATCACAGTGACACTGTTCATGAGCAAAGGTCTTAAAATGGCTATGTTGAAAATTTGGTGAAAAAATTCCAAAATTACTGTTTTACGATCGTGTGTTGTACAGTTCCTCGCATGCTCGTAAGTTTGCAAATTTAATATTTTCACTCCAGATTTTCAACATTGCCATTTTTACACTTCCTTATGAACAGTACAGCTACAATTTTTCATATGTCACCCAAAATGTGTTTTCGCACATGTAGCGCACAATGGTGCTGTTGGTGTCGAAAGCAATGTTTAGGACAGATTAAGAAAATCACAGTTACACTGTTCATGAGCAGAAGTCTTAAAATGGCTATGTTGAAAATTTAGTGACAAAAGTCCATAAAATGACTGTGTTACGAGTGAGCATTGCGCAGTTTCCACGCACCCTCGTTAGTTCATGACTTTGTAATATTTTCAGTCCGATTTTCACCAGTGACATTTTCCACACTTTCTTATGAACAGTACAGCTGTCATTTTCACAACATGGCTGAAGTGTGTTTTCCACTTTCAGCGCAGAGATGCGTGGTCGCTGTGGGAAATCATTGTTCGGCACTGATAAAGAAAATCACAGTGACACTGTTCATGATCTGAGGCACCAAAATGCCTGGTGGACAATCTGCTGTAAAAATCCCCAACCTAATTATATTACGGTGTCAGTTGCACAGTTTCTATGTCGCTCGTGACTTCACCATTTTTTAAATATTTTACTACAGATTTGCAACATTGCCATTTTACACCTCCCCATGAACAGTACAGCTGTCATTTTTACATCCTGTTCGGAATGTTTTTGCACCTGTGGTGCTAAATGCCGTAGTCACTGTGCATAAGCAGCTTTCGGCTAACAAACTGATATTCCCCTGTTCATGAGGTGGGGTCACAAAACAAACATGTTGAAAATTTGGAGTGAAAATACCAACGAATGCCTGAGGTATTAGGGCTTCCAACTATAACGCTCAACTCTGTAGAGAATGACAGGCATCAGGGGTGTGACTTGGGATTCTTGCCTGTGGCGTCATACCATTCCACACCCTGCAGTCAGTGAGAGGCATCAAGGTATGCCTTGGACTCTTCAGCCCCAAACTTCACCCATTCTCCTATATCGCACCCATCTCACCATATTTCCTAATGAAATGGGGTGCGACAAGGGCCAAGGACCCTAAAGAACACCGTGACACTTGTCAGTGTCTGCAGGGTGGGGTGTGTGTGAAATGGCGTGGCCGTTATGCCTGGCGACCCAAAGGCACACCCCAATGCCTCACTCTCTGCAGGGTGGTGGTGGGGTTGGCTTCAGTTCAATACTTCACTGCCATTCTTATTACGCAGCTCTGTAACTTCTACACTACCACTGCCAATGCCAGCAAGCAAACATTTGGCATTGACAAATGCTTGTTGGGAGTTTTTCACCAAATTTGCAACAAGGGCTTTTGAGGACCCCACCTCATGAACAGTAGAACTGTCATTTTATTAATTGGTCCTGAAGGTGATTCAGCACAGTGACTGTAAAATCACCTTTTGGGACCAGAAACTCCGTGTTGAAAATTGGGACCAAAACTCCTAAAATGGCTGAGATATTAACCTAGCGGACCCCCCATTCATTGCCATTATAGGACTTACCGTCATTTCTTCAGTTTCGTGTCGGCTTTTGAAGAGTCAGATGTGTCCCGGTCCACGAATAACAACCTCAGAGGTAAGCATGGGAAAGGGATGCAGGGATGTGGGCTGCGCAGAGGGAGGCGCGAGTTGGGGAGGGGCTGGCAGCAACAACGAAGGATCATTTTCTGTCTTTTCAATTTAAAAAAAAGACTGTGGGTCTTTTCTTTTTACAGGAAACTATGGATGTTGGCGCACTGGGGTGGGCTCCCAGTGTGCCAAAGTACTGGGGTTCAAATGCCAACCCAACCAGGGATTAGGCACCATGAGGTCAGAGGTTATGTGGAGAGGGACACATCCGACACCAGGAGTGGGCATCTCGGTGTCGGAAAACCACAGCAGCATGGAGGAGGCAGGCAAGGAAAATCGCCTCCTCCCAGCCAGCGTGATGAGATTGCGCTTACAGCAGAGAAGTCATGGCGAAATCAGCTGTTTGCTCTGCGCTGACCTGCAGATGAAAGGAAAAGCCAGCTCCTGATTGGTGCGGCTTTTTCTTTTAAGTGCAGACCACTGCAGGCAAAACAGCATCAGGACCAACCTGTCTGAGGATTGGTGTGATACAGTCACACTCATGCAGAGCACTCTGCATTGGACAGACAGTGTTACACCCTCAAAGCCTACTTTCCCAAGGAGTTCGATGCGCATTCATGAACTCAATAAGTTAGTAGACCTCATAAAATGGGTAAGAGAAATGAAGCTACCTGGTAGGCTAGCAGGCTCTCCAAGGTGTGTAATGATCTCACCATAGTGGCAAACCTTAGGAATGGGACTTATTAGCTACATCACAATTAAATCCCCCACAACCACAACCTGAGTCAAGGCCCTACGTCTCTGCAGGAACTAATGTCCCTTCACCACTCCTGCAGGCTCCTTAATCCAGCTGGTAGGGACTACAAATATTTTCTGAAACCTTGCACATTGCCAGCAGAATTGACTTCTAGTTTGCCTCTTCGGCATCACCCCAAAGGTGTCCTACATAACTATCGAACCAATAAATATATACAGATTTATATATATATATACAGATATACAGTATATATATATATATATATATATATATATATATATATACACACACTATGTATTAACCCCTGCAAATGGGGGTTCCCAGAAAGTCTTCCAGGAGCTTGCTTGAATGCTCCAAGTCTGGAGGTGTTCAGCATTTAAGTTGCTTGAGTGTGAGTGCTTTTAGAGCCTCTGGTACTGTCTCTTTGAGAGCTGCCTGCTTGTGACCATAATTAATTGAGGAGGGGGACTGTGTGTTCAAATGCCCGAATCTGGCCGGCTGCTGCCTAATCGCTCCATTTTGCCGTCGCTAAGAGCGCAAGGGAGCCCATCTGAAAGCTGTAACTGTTTGCTTGTAATCATTTAGCAGCATTTGTGAGATTGTAGTATATCTAACCTGTTTTATTGCAGCTGGGACTTGTGTGTGCTTCCCTCTATGTTGGAATTGAACTGCTGAACTGGACCAATCAGCATGGGGGACCTTTAAAATGGAGCCTGCTGCTGGCAAATCAGAATTTGGACTCTTAAGTTGAGCCAGTCACAATGGGACTGTATGGTAGATGCCTCTGGGAATTGTAGTTTGGACTTGGCCTTTTTTGCACCAACAGGGGAGTCTGATTGTGAGTGACAGCCAAACCAGCCAATTGAACTGGGAGGAACTCAAAGGAAATGTCCGTCTCTGTCTACTGGAAAGATCAGATCAGTTTGGGCAGTGAAGAGACAAGGAACTGTAGTGCTTCTTCGGTGTGTAGTTTTAGCTTGGGAATCACGTGTAAGGCCCTAAGTTTGGTCTTCAGCTTGTACAGCGCCTGTTCGGACTGAATCCGACCTGTGAAGAGAATCAGGAGATCTGAAGAGTAGAAACCAGGCTCACCCTGTAGAAGACTGGAGAAATTGCTGAATCGTGCTCAGTCTGTCAGGAACTGAATCTGCTGTGTGTTCTCCTGGGTATTGTGCAGTAATTGCGATCAGGATAGAGAAGCAGCCTGCCTGGTATAGTACTTTCCTTTTACATATAGATGTGTGTAGTGCTTGTGGGGAATCGTGTTTCAAATCCCTGTACAGTGAATTGAGTGCAAGAAGCTGGAAGTAAACCCCAGCTTAATCCAGACTACATCCATTTGCTCTGAACTGCAGTGGGGTCCAGTCACGAGGACCTTGTCCACATGGTCTGCTCCTCCTGGCAATCCAGGACAATCTGCCTTCCATCCAGTTCCCAGCACTAAGTTTGTGAGTACAAAGCAGGGTATCTCACTGCCATCTGTTTATCGAATTGCAAGTGTGTCATCTAATTGTTGTTTTTTAATTGCTTCACGAACTGAGCCAACCAGCTCTGGATTACAATTTGGGTATTGTGCCAGTGTTTTTCCATCACAGGGCCCCAACCAGCTGCACCGACCCTGGTTAGCCCCAATCCTGGGTACCCAGTGAAAGTGACAATTTGGGACTCTGAATATGCGCACAGTACTGTGATTATTAATGTGTTTAACCTAATTAACCTGATTTCCCCTGTTTTGTTACAGCTCCTTAAATAAATCAGATCTGTTTGTTTCAGCAAAGTTACACTGACTGAGGTATTCATTTATGTTAAAGTATTGTACTGTGGTTTTTGCACTGTGTCATCTTATTTTACAGGGGTCCCCAGAGTCCAGTCGACAGAGTCAGTCCTGGGGCTAAGTGTACATTGTGAAGATATTCCTGATGCATTGTGTCGGCCACTAGTGGGAAAAAAAGGGGTTACAGTGTCCCAGAGGGCTGTGACCAAGCCAGTTTAACTACTGCAAACCCTGACCTCTGGGTGGAGGTACTCGCCATTGGACCTAGGCCCCTCACCCTGTTAGTAGTTAAGCAGGCGGGGTAGTAGCCCTTGGGATAGCGCCACCTCGGGGTTACATCTTGGAGGCACCACTGTGATTAGCGTCCTCTAGTGGCCACATTCACGAATTACTGTTAAAAATAAATGGATACCCCAACAGAAGCGCCTGTACACCAGTTGGTGAAGTGGTGTACTGGGCAGGAGATCGACCCCAAAATGCTATACTTGTCTTGAATATCCTGCTGGGTACCAATACGGACACTGTAAAGGAATACTTTCCAAGGTCGAATGTTTACAAAACCCTGTGGTGGTGGGGCGGCTGGCTGATCTGCTTGCCCAAACTTTCATGGCTCTAATAGAGTGTAAGGACCCTACAGACAGTTCAAAAGTGCCACAGACCATTACCCCAGAAGAAGCCCTCACTGCCTGGAAAGTGATAACTAAAGACAGTAAAGACCCCGGGAGAATGCCCCCACTATCTGAAACTTTGGAGGAGAATTTGCTAAATTATTGCTGGAGGAATGGAAAACTGTGGAGGATTAAAGAAACTATTATTGCCACTTGAGAACGTTCCTCCACCAACACCCTTTCCCCTCCAGCACCCGTTATTGCCCCTCTTTCTGTGCTAGTGCAAGCCCCTATGTCTGTACCTGCCAATAGTCATGACTCTTACGCCAGGTTGAACATTTTCTCCAGCACCCTCCCCACCCCACAAGGGAGGATGACTGGGAGACCTGGATAGACTATGTTGCCCTCAAGTGCTAGAATGGCAATGCTCAGAAGCAGAAAAGCAAAGAGGATAAGTGAGAGCCTCCGAGGTCCCACCCTGGATACCATCTGTACCAAACGACGGCCAGTAACCCTGAGCGACTGAACAGGACTATCTTGAGGCCTTGGAGAATGTGTATGGGAGCCCAGATTCGATGAGGACCTGTGGTGCAGAGTAAGAAATGCCAACAGTGCCAAGGGAGTTGTTGTCTGTGTGTATCTCAGCTGGAAAATTGTTGCAAGAATGCCTCAGAAAGGGTAGTTTGCCAGCAATTGAATTGGACCGAACCAGGCTGGACAGGATCCTTAAGTCTGCCCCTTCTCAGAACTGCTGTTGCTTCAGTTACGCCTGGACAATCGACTGGAATCCTCACCCTCCAATGATGAGCTAATGAGAGAAATTCGAGAAGTTGAGAAAAGGTGACCCGGAGGACTTGCACCAATAGTTGCTGCTACAACCCGAGTGACTGAGGGTGACCCATCAAGTGAAGTTCAGGGGCAGGGTTGGCAGTTAATGAGTGCTCTGAGAAGGAAAAGGGTGTGCCACCATGGGGTGAACTGCTGAGGGAGATTAGGAAAGCAATGAACAGTCTCATCATGAAGGCCGCTCCTACAAATGCAGGGCACTGACACTTGACTTCTTCTGCTATGGGGTGGGGTGCCCACCCAGGCACCTCATGTTGACAACAGTTCAAAACTTGATGCCTTGACCATGAAAGTGAGGGAACTGAAGAGATGTCTCCAAATGTCCACCCCATCGCCGGCTGAGGTGGCACCAAGGTTTTCTATTGATAGTACCAATGCCGCAGCCCCAAGGTGATGCTTGGTCACCCCAAACTTCAATTGACATATTTTGCCATAATTGTGGGAAGGATGGGCACATGAAGAGGAATGCCAGTCTCGGAAAGACTTAGAGAAGTGGTTAGCCAGCTACAAGGAGAGCTTTGGAGCACAAAACAGTGGTTAAGAAGTGCACGAAATGACCACAGTGAAGGTCCCAAAATGTTAACTCACATCCCTTTGTGGCAAGGTCAGTTGCACAGGCCCTGCTACCTCTCCAGACTGGTCCAGGATAGTGGGTCCCTCCATGGAGACCACTGTAAAGGTGAATGGAGTGTCTACAAGAGCTGTATTAGACAGTGGCTCCCAAGTGACAATTATGTTGCAAGACTGGTATCAGAAGCATTTGTCTGATGTACCCTTACAACCGTTGGAAGGGCTGCATGTCTGGAGGTTAAGTGAGAAGGCCTACCCTCTCGGGATATATCCAAATTTGGCTGTCTTTTCCACACTCTGTGGCTGGGGTGGCAGAGCAAGTAGAGACCCTGGCCTCAGTGTGTCCCCCTACTGGACTGTATGATGGGGTTCCTTTACTAGTGGGACTAATGCACATATGTTTGGACGGCTGGCACAGCTGTGTTATGAAAAACAGGGTCAAGGACTAGTAGAGCTTTAAGAATTCGGCCTTGATCAAGAAGGCCTATGAGGCACAGAGAGATGCTGAGAAAGTGGAACCAGAGGAACCAGTTGAAGTTGTCTGGAAAAAGGATCCTGAGTCTCTGATCCTGGTGCCAAATGTCCAGTGTACCTTACAGGAGGTCCATATCAGAAAGGATGTCAAGAATAAAATATTAATGTTGGATTCTACCAGGCGATGGAAAATTGCTGGAGGGACTGCTGGTCAAGCCTAGTTTTTGCCTGCTAGAGCCCATGCTTATGCCTGAAGGGTAATGGTTCAAGTTCATAATGTGTCTGACAGAAAGATTCGAGTAAATAGAGGTTGCACCCTGGCTAATGTGCATTGTGCAGACACTGCAGTGCTACCCAGTAGCAAGAGTTCAGGGAAGAATGACAGAGTAATGCCTGACTTGTTTGATTTCGTTGACTCCCCGTTGCCAGCTGAATGGAAAGTGAGGATCAGTGAGAAGCTGCCCAGAGAGACCAGGTGTTTTCTTTAAAGGAATGGGATGTAGGATGCATACAAGGAGCTGAGCACAATATCCGGCTACATGATGAAAGTCCATTTCGTGAGAGGTCTCGGCGCCTGGCACCTGCTGACATAGATGAAGTGAGATGGCACCTGAAAGAGATGCTAGCTGCTGGTGTAATACAAGAATCCAGAGCCCCAATGCTTCCCCATTGTGGTAGTGAGAAAAAGAAAGGGACAGTAAGGATGTGCATGGATTATCGCACTTTAAACCGGCCGGACTATCCTGATCAGTACACAATGCCCGCATTCAGGATGCTTTGGACTGCCTAAGCGGTAGTAAGTGGTTCTCTTTGCTGGATCTCCGCAGTGGGTACTACCAGATCGATGGCCCAGAGGACCGTGAGAAGACAGCCTTTATCTGTCCGCTTGGCTTCTATGAATTCATGAGGATGCTGCAATGGATTTCAGGTGCCCCAGCCACTTTTCAACGATTGATGGAGCGTGCAGTGGGGACATGAACTTACTAGAGTGCCTGGTATACCTAGATGATGATATTGTGTTTGGCAGCTCACTGGAGGAACATGAAAGCAGATTATTCAAGGTGTTGGACCGACTGGAAGACTTTGGCCTTAAACTGTCCATTGATAAGTGTCAATTCTTTCAAACATCAGTAAAGTATGTGGGACACATAGTATCCACCGAGGAATAGAGACCGACCCAAGTAAAGTTGAGGCCTTGACCACCTGGCCTGGCCAAAAATCTAAAAGAACTACAAAGATTCCTGGGATTCTGTGGTTATTATCAGCGTTTCATTAAGGACTATTCAAGAGTGATCCGCCTTTACTTAACCTTACTCAATGGTATCCTCCACTCCACAAAAGATACAAAAAGTCAGCGTCCTCGAGACTGAAAGAGGTATTTTCGTCCAAGTGAAGTATTTGGGGCCCGCTGAACTCCTGATTGTGAGACTGCTTTCATGAGATCATATATCAACTTTCCCATGCTCCAGTGCTGGCCTATGCTGATCCAACAAAACCTTATGTCCTGCACACTGATGCTAGCTTGCAAGGGTTGGGGGCTGTGTTGTACCAAGAGCACGAGAATGGCCTGAGACCAGTGGCCTTTGCCAGTAGAAGCCTGACCCCATCCGAAAAGAACTATCCTGTATATAAGTTAAGAGTTCCTAGCTTTGAAGTGGGCTATTGTTGACCAATTCCAAAAGTACTTGTATGGGGCAAAGATACTAGTAAAGACTGACAATAATCCTTTGACCTATGTGCAGACTTCAGCTAATTTGGATGCCACTGGCCATAGGTGGCTTTCTGCATTATCTACATGTGACTATGCTGTTGAATATAGAGCAGGCCTGAACCACATAGATGCTGATGCTCTCTCCCGAAGCCTGTTCCCCAGAACGACTGGGTCAGACCGTCAGAACCTGATATTCGAGCTCTCTGCCAGAAGTTTGACAGGGAGGAACAAATGCCATGGACACAGTGGACTGTATGGTGGATTGTTTGGGACACTCTGAGAATTGCATACCTGTTGCTTATTGCCACTTTTCTGCAATAGACATTGGTGCACTGCCTCAGCTGGACAATGACAGTATCGCAGGCTCAATCCCATGATCCCATGATCAAATCAGCTTTAGAAGCCCTCTATGCAGGGAAAGATGTGTCCAAATTACGCTCCACTGATCTAAGAACTGCACTGTTATACAAAGAAGGTCCTAAGTTGAAACTGATCAATAGACTGTTATACAGAGAAACAGTAGACAGAGGAGACAAGTAGACAAACAACAACTAGTACTGCCCACTGCCTTTCGAGACTCAGTACTGAGGTCCTTACACAACCATATGGGGCACTTTGGTATCGACAGAACACTTGACTTGGTGAGATCCAGATTCTATTGGCCTAAGATGGGGGCTGATGTGGAGCAACACATTCAAACTTGTAGTCGCTGTTTACAGAGAGCTTTGCCATGAAGGCTGCCCCCTTATTAACATCACCACCAGTGCACCCATGGAGCTGGTCTGTATTGATTTTCTGAGTCTGGAGTCAGATCAAAGAAATATTAGTAATGTGCTGGTGGCCACTGACCATTTTTGAGATATGCCCAAGCTTTCCCCACCAAGGACCAGAAGGCATCCACTGTGGCAAAAGTACTTGTAGAAAACTTTTTGTTCACTATGGGCTCCACAAAGAATCCATTCTGATCAAGGTAGAGACTTTGAGAGTCATCTGATCAAAGAGATGCTTGCTCTGTGGGAGTGTGAAAGTCCAGAACAACCCTTACCACCCCTGGGGGACCCACAGCCTGAACGTTTCAAGCGCACTTTGCTAGATATGCTATGCACCTCCACCCAAAGGACAAGCTTAGATGAAGCCAACAAATTAGCACCCTGGTACATGCCTACAACTGCACCAAAAGTGATGCCACTGGGTTCTCCCCTACCACCTGATGTTTGGAGGAGAAGCTTGACTGCCAGTAGATGTGTGTTTTGGGGTGTCTCCTGATGGAGTTCAAGTTAACAACTATTTACAGTATGTGCAAAAGTTAAAGGCCCAGCTAAATCATGCGTACCAACTGGCTCAAACCATGGCTGCCAAAAGAAATCTGGCCAACAAAGAAGGCATGATAAAGGTGAAAGCACAGGAACTCCAAGAGGAGACAGGGTACTGCTAAGAAATCTGGGACTGCATGGCAAACATAAGATTGCTGACAGATGGCACCATCTCCCTCACAATGTAGTGGGCAAACTTGATGATCTGCCTGTGTACAGAGTAAGGCCTGAGAATAATTCAAAAGATATTAAAACAATGCATAGAAATCATTGACTCCCATTGGACAAATCTTGATTGAGTCTGAGCCCCAGAAAATGCCCCTCTGGACCAGTGTGACTAGAGTTGCTGCTAAGAAGAAATCAAGAAAGTCTGCACCTCACAGAAGCTGAGTTAAAGTGTCCCCTCCACCTGTCGGTTGAACATGACTGTCAGCCCATGTCAGAGGAAAGTGAGTGGGTTTGAATACTACCTTCTTACGAACTGAGTAAATTATTTCAGGGCAACCCCTAGTCAATCCTGGAGATGAAGCTGGGCCTTCTGGACTGTCTAAGCCCCAGCTTTGTCCCTGAGCCAGTGCTCCCAGAAAGTGAAGTGCAAAGCATTAAGTCAGATGATATGGAATCATTGTGTATGGTTGAGCTGTCTGAGCTTTCAGAGAAGAAAAATGATGGACTGGAACAGACTGGTGACATACCAGAATAAGAAGAGTGTGTTGAGTGCCCTGATAATTCACTGTCAGTGTCAGAAAGCTCTCATGTGAGCCAAGTGTTGTGGACTCAGAGATTGTAACTCCTGGAGCTGAAAGTGCCCCAAGTTCTAGCCTCTCTACCCCAATGGAGACTCCCTGACAAGTGAGGACAATGCTGAAAATGAGGCTCAGAGTGCAGAGACTGTAACAGTTCCCCTAGAAACACTGGTCGAGCTGTAAAGCCTGTGGTGCACCTCAGTTATGATTCCCTGGGAGGCCTGTGACTTGCCTCTCAATGTTGTCCATAAAGGAGTGTATGTGTCCCGAGCTCATTGCCCAAACTGAACATCAGTGCTAACTCAAGTTACTTGTGTTGCCCTCTAGGTATGGTGCCCGTGCCCCATCCAGCCCCAAGGTAGCTGATCGGGAAGGGCCCCTCTCTTCAGGTTTCATGTACAAAGGTAATAACCTGAGTTATGGTACAAGTGTGTGTAATGCTGTGTAAAGAGTGACGTACTACAAAGTTTCAGAAATGTGTTTCTGTAAAGTGATATATTGACTGATGATTACATGTATGAGCATAATGTGATACTGATGAAAATGTATATGGTTGTATTGAAACTTATGGGGTATTTGCTTGATGCGGACGCCAAGCTTTCCCAGGCCAGGAAGGGTATAACCCCCTGCAAATGGGGTTCCCAGAAGTCTTCAGGAGCTTGCTTGAATGCTCCAAGTCTGGAAGTGTTCAGCGTTTAGCTGCTTGAGTGTGAGTGTTTTAGAGCCTCTGGTACTGTCTCTTTAAGAGCTGCCTGCTTGTGACCATAATTAATTGAGGAGGGGGACTGTGTGTTCTAATGCCTGAATCCTGCCCTGGCTGCTGCCATCGCTCTGTTTTGTAGTCGCTAAGAGTGCAAAGGAGCCCATCTGAAAGCAGCAACTGCCTGTAATAATTTAGCAGCATTTGTGAGATTGCAGCTTATCTAACCTGTTTTATTGCAGCTGGGTCTCTGTGTGTGTTTCCCTCTATGTTGGAACTGAACTGCTGAACTGGACCAGTCAGCGTGGGGACCTTTAAAATGGAGCCTGCTGCTGGCAAATCAGAACTTGGACTCTTAAGTTGAGCCAGCCACAATGGGACTGTATGGCAGATGCCTCTGGGAATTGTAGTTTGGACTTCAGCGCCTTTTGCACCAACAGGGGAGTCTGATTGTGAGTGACAGCCAAACCAGCCAATTGAACTGGGAGGAACTCAAAGGAAATGCCCGTCTCTGTCTACTGGAAAGATCAGATCAGTTTGGGCAGAGAAGAGACAAGGAGCTGTGTGCTTCTTGAGGTGTAGTTTTAGCGCGGGAATCACGTGTAAGGCCCTAAGTTTTGGTCTGCAGCTTGTGCAAGCGCCTGTTCAGACTGAATCTGACCAGTAAAGAGAATCAAGGAGATCTGAAGAGCAGAACCCAGGTTCACCCTGTAGAAGACTGGAGAAATTGCTGAATCGCTCGGTCTGTCAGGAACTGAATCTGCTGTGTGTTCTCCCGGGTATTGTGCAGTAATTGCGATCAGGATAGAGAAGCAGCCTGCCTGGTATAGTACTTTCTTTACATATAGATGTGTGTAGTGCTTGTGAGGAATCGCATTTCAAATCCCTGTACAGTGAATTAGTGCAAGAAGCTGGAAGTAAACCCCAGCTTAATCCAGACTACATCCATTTGCTCTAAACTGCAGTGGGGTCCAGTCACGAGGACCTTGTCCACATGGTCTGCTCCTCCTGGCAATCCAGGACAATTTTCCTTCCATCCAGTTCCCAGCACTGAGTTTGTGAATACAAAGCAGGGTAGCTCCCTGCCATCTGTTTATCGAATTGCAAGTGTGTCATCTAACTGTTGTTTGTTTTCATTTCTTCACGAACTAAGCCAACCGGCTCGGATTACAATTTGGGTATTGTGCCAGTGTTTTTCCATCACAGGGCCCCAATCAGCTGCACTAATCCTGGCTAGCCCCCCTCATCCGGTACCTAGTAGAAGTGACAATTTGGGACTCTGAATATACGCACATTACTGTGATTATTAATGTGTTTAACCTAATTAACCTGATTTCCCCTGTCCTTGTTACAGCTCCTTAAATAAATCAGATCTGTTTGTTTCAGCAAAGTTACACTGACTGAGGTATTCATTTATGTTAATGTATTGTACTTTGGTTTTTGCACTATGGGTCCCCAGAGTCCAGTCGACAGAGCCAGTCCTAGGGTAAGTGTACATTGTGAAGATATTCCTGATGCATTGTGTGGGCCACTAGTGGGAAGAAAGGGGTTACAGTGTCCCAGAGGCTGTGACCAAGCTAGTTTAACTACTGCAAACCCTGACTCTGGGTGGAGGCACTAATCATTGGACCTAGGCCCCACTCCCTGTTAGTAGTTGTTAAGCAGGCAGGGTAGTAGCTCCTGGGATAGTGCCACCTAGGGGTTACGCTTATATATAGATATACATATCTATATATATATAGTGTATATATATATATATATATATATATATATATATATATATATATATGTATATATAGATATAAAGACAAAAAGAACCTCTGTGAAACACTGAGGCAAGGGTTACTCAAAGGCATTTGGCTGGGAAGCAAAGTTTCAAGAAAATACAAAATCACACATGCTGACACAATGCAAAGCACCATGGGCTGCATATGCAAATCACCACAGAATGTTATGCTGGTTCAACTTTAAGCAGAATTGCATGGTGCCAAAGGCCTCTCACACCGTTTGCAAAGGGTGCTAACAGATGACATAGACACATGTTTCGTCCTACCAGGACTCATCATTATGCCTCGCCTGTTTGACACCCCAGTGGAATGAACCAGCTACCCTGAGACGGTCCATCTGGGTTATGTTGTGGTGAACCCATTAAAATAAAAACTATTTAAAGACAAAAAGAACCTCTGTGCGCAAACACTGAGGCAAGGGTTACCCTAAAGGGCATTTGGCTGGGAAGCCAAGTTTCAAGAAAATACAAAATCACATATGCCCACACAATGCAAAGCATCATGGGCTGCATATGCAAATCACCACAGAATGTTATGCTGGTTCAACTTTAAACAGAATTGCAATGGTGCTGAAAGGCCTCTCACACAGTTTGCAAAGGGTGCTAACAGATGACATGAACACGTGTTTCATCCTACCAGGACTCATCAGTATGCCCGTTTGTTTGACACCCAGTGGAATGCCAGCTACCCTGAGAGGGTCTGTCTGGGTTATGTTGTGGTGAACCCATTAAAATAAAACATTTTTAAAGGCAAAGAACCTCTGTCGCAAACACTGAGGGCAAGGGTTCCCAAAGGGCATTTGGCTGGGAAGCCAACCAGCATAACATTCTGTGGTGATTTGCATATGCAGCCCATGATGCTTTGAATTGTGTGGGCATGTGTGATTTTGCATTATATAGATATATATCTCTATAGATACATACTGTATATATATATATATATATATATATATATATACATACATTTATATACATCAGGCCATGCTTCAGTGGTATTGACATCTGTGTTGCACCCAACCCTAGGTAAATCCTGAACCTGGCGACTAGACCTCCTTGTTGCCAGGATAACAAATTTCACCACTGGATAAAACAGGAAACTCAGCTGTACTTCAAGACAATTCCCGGGTCATCCACACCCTTCCTAATATGGGAGGCCTTGAAGGCCACAGTCAAGAGGAAAAATTATAAGCTATGCAGCTTATAGAAAAAAGGTCTGAGCTGCTGAAACCATGAGGTTGGAGACACTTCTTAAAGAAAGGAGGGTACATACAAGAAGGACTCTAAGTTCTTGAAAAACAAGTCTTTGACCCATGAAATATCCTCCCTCAGGATATAGCTGAATCAGCTAGCTACCATAGCAGCTGAGTTACAAATTTTTCAGAACAAAGCATAAATTTTGGGCACTGGATGATAAGGCAGGTAGCCTTTTGCCCTACTGCCTGTGTAAACAGCAGGCAGGAAGATTTATTCCTTCCTTAAGGATCGGGGTTGCTTGTTGCAGACCTCACCAAAGGCAATTAATGACATGATGAAACAGTTTTATCAGGCCCTGTATCAGTCCCACACTCCCCTAGATGCCAAGGCTTTTGGCACCTTTACTCAGCTACCAGCCTTGCCAAAAATCTTGCTGGCACAGAAAGAGGCCTTAGGCTCCTATTTCTGAGGTGGAGATCAAAACTATGGTGCCTAATAAAGCTCCTAGCACTGATGGCTTTCCACTGGAGTCTTACCAAATGGTCAGAGAAGAAATACTTCAACCCATGTACCATATGATGCAAGAATCCCACACTAGATCAGCTCTGCCTGACACTCTCAGAAAGGCAAAAGTTACTGTCTTGTCTAAGGATGGTAAAGATCCCCCCACCCTTCCAGCTTTAGGTCCATATCCTTAATTAATGCAGACAAAAAATTATTGCCAAATGCCTAGCTAGTCACCTTGATGGCATACTACCCAAAATCATACACCCTTGTTGGTATCGTTGCTTCAAGTGGTAGATACTCTCCCCACTCCAGTGGCAGCAATCACCATAGATTTTGAGAAGGCATTTGATTCAGTGGGTGGGACTACCTGATAGAGGTTCTCAAAATCTTTAACTTGGCACTTACTTTATCTATTGGATCCGAACCCTTTACAAGTATCCCATTGCCCAAATTCTCACTGGCAACACGCCTGTCTAGCCTCCTCCCAATTTTTAGAGGGCCAGGCAAGGTTGCCCTCTCCACTGCTCTTATTTGTCATTGCTATTGAGCCTCTGACTGTAGCAATTCACCATCATCTTGACATAAAGGGTATTAGAATGGGACCCAAGGAATTTAGGACAAAGTTATATGCAGACGATTGTTTGGTGTTATGCGAGAATGTCACTCAGGTGCTCCCAGCTTTGCTCTCCTTTACAACCTTTTGCAGCCCTTTCAGGGCTTTGAATCAATGTATCCTAATTGGAAATACTCCCTAAACTGCCTAGCCTCCCCGCTGATGGTAATGAGCATCGGATGGCTCTGGCCCCTGGCCACATTAAATATCTAGGCATTCATATTATCCTGAACACTTCAAGATGGGTAGCTGGTAATCTCCCGCCAGCAATTCATAAACTTCAAACTGAAATAGTGAGTTGAGGTACTTGAATCTATCCCTCGTAAGGAAAGTCAACACAGTTAAAATAGTTGCCGCTCCTCAGATTTTTCATGTGCTCTCACACCTCCCATTCCCATGCTATACTCCTGGCTTCAGAAAATTAATAGTCTCAGAGGTGGGTTCCTATGGGAAGTATCCACTCCACGTTATAGTAGGGCCAAACTCAGGCCTCACTGGTGTGGGGGTTGGGGATGCGGTTCCATCAAGCTGCGCGACAGAAAGTTCGCCCACATCCTCTACAATGACACGGTGCCACTGACAGTGCCACATCCTGACACCAAACAGAAAACACACCAACACCAACCCAGTTTCAATGCTGGGGACTGTGCCCCCACACCCCTACTTATTATAACTAACTCCACGTCACACAGACAGTGGAGAAATGGCCAGTCCTGCTGCCTGTACACCAGTCACCTCAACGTGTTGTTGGTTGCAAATACAGCTCACTGCATGTGTGGTCGCTGCTCCTGTGTCACTGTGGGGATTTGTTATTACAGCGTCATTGTAACAATGGTATACAGGAGTTGCCTCACTTTCTGAGCTACCACTACATGTTTCTGGTTGTTAAAACATGTAAACTGTTCACTAAGCAAGGGTCTCAAGTACCAGCCTGGATAGACATTAAATTGGTGCTATTGGGAGGTGCTCACCTGTCTCTATACCTGGGTCTTCTACTACTCACAATGCTCCATAAATGGCTTACAATAATTGCAGCACATGAGGCTTGGAGGAAAATAACTGCTTTAACCAGACACTGCATGGGGTTTGAGCCTCACACTCTCATCTGGAATAACCCTTCCTGCTGCATAGGCTCTAGGCCAATCAATTGGCCCTCATGGCAGGAGGAGCACATCACTGTCTGTGGAGACTTGATTCTCCTGAGCAATACCACTTTGGAGTCCTTCCAGGTGTTGCAGAAAAGTTTAATATTCCTAAAGTTGATCTGTGGAGGTATCTTCAGCTCAGGAATCTATACAATAGTAAATCAGGCAGCTCTGTGTTTGTTCCTCCTGTAGTAAGTAATATGGTGAGGCAACCCTAAACTGCCTTTAGGGAAATGGTATAGAGCAAAACTAGGCCTAGCGGTGTCATTTACAAATTCTTCATGGCTGCCATACCAGACCCATTATTCCGGCACAAACAAAGTGGGAACAGGCTTTACAGAGAAACATCCTGATGTGGCTTGGATTCAGTCTTGGTGATTTGTGCACAGGCCTGTGGACCTCAGCAAGGTCAGGCACTTTTGGTACTGGACCCTGGCACAACTCAAGATAATGGGCCTAATGTCTCATGACACCTGCTGGAGGTGCAAGGCCCCTGCAGCTGACTTGCTACACATCTGAAGGTCACCATCCATATCCGGGACTACTGGGAAGGATTCTGGACCAATTCTCCAAAGTCTTGGGGCCCATATCCTTCATCCCGGCACTGATTGTGCTTAGAATCTAGGATTCCCAGGCAAACTTTCTGTTCCTCAGAGAAGCGTGGCTGATGTTAGCCTCCATAGAAGTTATCGTCTTTTGCTAGGGGTAGAGATCAGTGGACATACCTCCATATCAGGAGTGGGAGGCTGGACTGCTTATGCTCTCTACAAATTCGAGAATGACCCACTTCTTTTGCATTAATCAAGGAACTTCCATAATGTGTGGTCCCCTTCAAGTCTGTACCAGCCTGTCCTCCCTAACTGCTAAATTACAGGGGTAAAGGCCTCTTATGACCACATTGAGGTCCAAGGGGTAGAGTTTGGATTGACCTCCTGTGTACTGATCTTGTATTGGGCAGCATACATCCTTGGGACCCTTGCACTTCTGTTATTAATATGTAGTTAATGTTGAGACACACAGTGAAATGCTATCAAGTCTCCTCTGCTCATTAAACAGCACCTTTCATGATGGTCCAAAAAGTTAGATTTTGTAGTCATTATATGCAGTACTAGACCTAAAAGGGTGTGTATTGCATTTGTTATTTTTGCCAAGGTTTACTCTGCCTTCTATAATTTGGATTTGTTTTGAGCCCTAATGAACTTGCCTTTGCTGTTCACCTGCTGGGCTGCTAGCTCCCGATGACATCACTATAAGGCAGAGGAGTGGCTCACACTGTGCAGTACAGTGCAGTTACAGCAGTTTTGCAAAGGAAAAATACCAGTACTCAGTGTACATACTGTGTTCCCCTTCACCAAGGCACCCTTGTTAGCAATGCATTATGCCAAAATTCAAATGCCTTGTCATTATGCTTTTGTGGAATTGACTTACTTCTGCCTCTGTAACAAAGCATGGGGACTGAGAGAAGAGAGAGAGTTGCTGCCAGCACCTTTCCCAGTCCTTTTGACTTTCATGCATAAATTACCCAATTTTGTGAAAGACAGGACATGCAACTTACAAGAACAGGAGGTAGAGTTTCAATGCTAGGAAAAGGCATCTTATAAAAGAGCAATATTTTGTTGAGATATGGAGAGAGATTGAAATTTAAAGAGCACTTTCCCAGTCCTTTTGACTTTCATGCATAATTATCCCTTCTTGCATTGATTCTGGAATTGCATTCCATTACTGCCCCTCTGCAGTTAATTTTTGCGAACTGAGCTGCTAAAAACTGCATGGTCTGCAAGCTTCTGCAGCAAGCCTGGTGTTACTGTGGACCAGGGCTGTACTGCTCACATTACTATATGGCAGAGGGTAGCTGACACACACAAACCAATTTTACAAAAACATATTGGCAAGGCATTTGCATTTGGCATAATGCATTGCTAACAAGTATTGGGGAAGGGGAACTCAGTACGCTACATTGAGTACTGGTAGTTTTCCTTGCAAAACTCTGTGACTGCACTGTACTGCACAGTGTGAGTCACTCCTCTGTCCATAGTGATGTCAGCAGTACTGCCCTGGTCCACAGCAATACCAGGCTTTCTGTAGAAGTTTGTACACCCTGCAGTTTTTAGCAGCTCAGAATGCAAAAACTAACTGCAGAGGACACTAATGAAATACAATTCCAGAATCAATGCAAGAAAGGGTAATTTATGCATGAAAGTCAAAAGGACTGGGAAAGGTGCTCTTAACACTGTTAACAAGAATATGTTTATCTCCACAGTCTTATTGGTATGAGCTATAGAGGATTACCCTGGTACAAAGTATGTGTTTAATATGCACTGTTACCAATATGTCGTGTTGTATCTGGATGAAATGTATGTCATTTGGCTATGCTTCCAAACTCAATAAATAAATAAAACCAAAACAAAAAAAACAACCACAACCTGACTGTGCATTAAATGGAGAATAATGCCTGTGCAGGTGTGTATTATGAGTTTCTCACACATCCGAGGTGTGCGATAATCAGTTTATGAGATTATCACACACCAAGGGTGTGTGAACAATCTCAGAAAACAAACTTTGACAGGCGTTACTTTTATAACTGGTTCAAGGATTCAGAAGAGACAAAACTGTTAGCTGTGTTTCTGTGAGCCAGCATGTCCCTGTGAGCAGGAGGTGCACGGATTAATAGGAGGAAAACATTGTAATAACCCACTACCAGTTATTACAGAATTCAGTGGGTTATTATGGCATTTTATCAGTGGTGCATATTCAGTCATTACAGGTGGTCACCAGTTATTATATCTCTAAATGCACAGTCAAGTGCCAACTCTTATTTTCCATACCACAAAACCTACTTAGAACCATTTTATAAGTGTAATAAGCCCTCCAGGGTATCTGTCTTAGGATTTTAGTACACTTTCCAGGGGTATAAGGACACTTGACCATTGGCCTCATGCCTTACTACACCTCTGGGGCATGCATTAAACTCCTATAATGCATACCCTGTTGTGTCTTATTATTTCGTATTGGATCCAGAGACGGGTGAACCTGTTCAGAAAAGTCTACAACTCCATCTGCCCCCCACACACACACAGTACTTTGTGGGTTCAACAACATATTCTGGTTCAGTATCAGTTAGTTCTTCTTGTACTCCCCGCCCCCCAAGGACAATGCTTAAAACAGGACAGTATTCCTAGCCCTTCTTTCCTGGTCAACAAAAGGCAAAAAGCAAACAAATAATTAAAAATTTCAAACACATTAGCTTTTTGATAAACAAAAACATGGACTGGTTTAAAATGTAAATGATGTATCTTATGACATTTTAAATAAGTAAAATTATTGGTTGCACTGGGTAGAAAATATAATAACAGAATACATTAACATGTTTCAAAGCAAAAGTATTTGTTAATCGGCAAAATTTAATCTTATATTTTTTTAGCAAAGATATTTCTGAACTCATAAGGTTCATGCTCAGTGTATTTTTAGTTTCTTGGATATTGTTAAAACAGCTTTACAGCTAATTTTGTAATTAATGACTCAATTCATTAAAGATGCATGCCACTGCAATTTAAAAAATGTTATCTGCTGTGGTTGCCTGTTGAATGTAATGCTAGATTCATACTATGGATGCATTAGGATGGTGATTCCACATGTTTCTGATGATAAACAGCATAATACTGTACCAATATATTGTTTTCTTGGCAGGAGTAGGAACTTTAAAAACTTCAAAATCCTATGTCTTTGTAAACAAGCAGTTTCTGCTCAAAGGTATTTGTAATCCAAGAATTTAATAAATAAATAAAGTAAATAAAAATAAAGGAGCATCGTACAGAATTCAGAAGAGATTTCAGAGAAGGCATAGTGAGGCGCAGCAAATGTAGCATGTAAAATGTAAAAACATAAACAAGGTGCTGCGCAGCATGTGGTCTGAAAGCAAAACAAAATGGTTATATTAAATGTACATTGAAAATAGAAAATAGAGTTAAAATCTATGTTTTGATCTTAGGTCTTCTTCAGGAAATATCTAAAGAGAAAAACAACAAAGCTAATATAGAGGGAGAGTAAAATAAGGGATATATATATAAATGTGGGGAAAGAAAAGGGAAGGCTCAGGGAGAAGAAGAGATAAATTGGGAGAAGACTTAGAAATATGAGAAGGGAGTACAGGCATAGATGAAATAAAGGAGCATTGTAGAGAATTCAGAAGAGATTTCAGAGAAGACATAGTGGGTCGCAGCAAATGTAGCACAAAATGTAAAACAAAACAAGGTGCTGCGTCAGCATGTGGTCTGAAAGCAAAACAAAATGTTTATATTAAATGCACGCTGAAAATAGAAAACAGAGTTAAAAATCTATGTTTTGACCTTAGGTCTTCTTCAGGAAATATCTAAAAGAAAAAAAACAAAGTTAGTGTAGAGGGAGGTAAAATAAAGGATATACATGTGGGGAAAGACAAGCATTTGTCAATGCCGAATGTTGTCATGCTGGCATTGGCAGTGGCGGAGGTGGAGAGGCATAGCGCTGTGAGTTTGTTAATGTGTCCCAAAGGTGATTTTGCACAGCGAGTACGCACTACGTGCGGCAGAGCTGTGGAAACGCATTTTGGGCAGGCTGTGGAAAATGGCAGCAGGACTGTTGATAATGAGGTGTGCACAAATGCCAGTGGTGAAAATGTGGCATGACAAAGTTACAAGGGTGTTGAAAATGCGAATGCACGCCTTGCAACACAGTCATTGTCTGGACTTTCACCACCAAATTTTCAAAATAGGTATTTTAGGACTGCTGCTGATGAATAGTGTCACCATCATTTCCTGAAAGTGTCCCGAAAAGTGATTTCGCACAGTGACCATGCAATTCTGCACCGGATTGCGAAACACATTTCAGCCAGCTGTACTGTTAATAAGGAGGTATGGAAAAATGGCAATGATGAACAGCTGGAGTGAAAGTACTACAAATTCACAAAATCATGGGCGTCAGTGCAAACTGCTAGCGGCACTCATAAAACACTCATTTTATTGACTTTTGTCCCTAAATTTTCAACATAGGCATTTTAGGACATCTGCTAATGAGCAGTGTCACTGCCATTTTATGTTTGCTTGCATGCATGTGCAAGAAACATAGTGCCATCATCCCAGATTTGGAGGTGTGCCACCCCTCTTCCAATTCAGTCAGTGTGTTGGCAGGTGCGGCCCTGTCCGCCAATGCATGCTGGAGCTGTCTATGACAAGCTCCAAAACTCAGTGGCATACAGTTGAAAGGGGAGCTATGCTTCAGTGAGCAGCGATAAGATATCGCCTGCTCATGCGCTCCCCCCTACACACACACACACACACACACACACATATGCACACATACCGCGTGTCTCTCCCACGCACATACCTATAGCCACAATGGGAGTGCCCAATCTCCGTCGGCTGTGCTGCGCCCCCAAAAGCCTTCCAAATGCCACGCTGGATGCCCACCCCAGCGTGGCAACTCAATAGTATAGCCGGCGGGGTGTCCAATCCCTCGGCTTCACTGTCCACCCCCGAGTACAAGGTGCCACCCTGGGAGCCCACCCCAGCGTGGCAACAAATGCCATGGCTGACAGGGGTGCCCAACCTCGCCGGCTCCACGCCCCCCAGTCGTCCTTCTACCACGCTGGGAGCCCACCCCAGCGTGGCAAACGTCCGCCTTTTTTTTTTTAACTCGAAAGAAAACGGTCCCACGCAGTCTTCCTGCCCTCCCCACAACCCGTACCCACCCACTGCGCACCCTGCCTCCACACACTCCTCACCCCATACTTACCTCCGGACCTCGTGTGACGATTCGTGGACGGGAACACGTCTGCACTCTTCAAAGCCGACCGCGAACTGAGGGAAATACCGTAAGCTGTATAATGGGCTAGATAGTGGTTTTCAACTTTATTGCATATCTCAGGCATTTTTGGAATTTTACACCAAATTTTCAACATGGGGTTTTGGACCCCTTCTCGTGAATGATGTCACTGTCATGGCGTTATTCAGGCCCGAAGGGTGATTTCGCAGTCACTGCGTGAAATCATCTTTCAGGACTGATTAACGAAAGCGACACTGCCAGTGTTCATAAGGTGGGCTCTCAAGAGCCTGTTTTGAAAATTTGGTGAAAATTCCAAAACCGACTGCATTACAAGCGCGCGTTGCGCAGTTCCTACGCACGTCAGAAGTTCGGAATTTTCAATATTTTCACTCCAGATTTTCAGCATTGCCATTTTACCACACCTTCTTATGAGTAGTACAGCTGTCATTTTTCACATCTCACCCAAAATGTGTTTCCACCTATGTAGCGCACAATGCGCAGTCAGTGCTGAAATCAATGTACAGGACAAATTAAGAAAATCACAGTGACACTGTTCATGAGCACAGGTCTTAAAATGGCTATGTTGAAAATTTGGTGAAAAATTAAAAAATGACTGTTTTATGAGCGTGCATTGTACAGTTCCTACACATGGTTGTAAGTTCCGATTTTCAATATTTTCACTCCAGATTTTCAACATTGCCATTTTACCACACCTTCTTATGAGTAGTACAGCTGTCATTTTCACATCTCACCCAAAATGTGTTTCCCATGTAGCGCACAATGGCGCAGTCGGTGTGCAAAATCAATGTACGGGACAAATTAAGAGAATCACAGTGACACTGTTCATGAGCAGAGGTCTTAAAATGGCTATGTTGAAAATTTGGTGCACTCCTTCTCATATTTCTCTTCTCTTGAATTATCACTTCTTCTCCTGAGCCTTCACCTTTTTCTTTCCCCACATAAATATATCCCTTATTTTACCTCCCTCGACACTGTTTTTTTCTTTTAGATGTTTCCAGAAGAAAACCTAAGAACGAAATGTAGATTTTAACTCTATGTTCTATTTTCAGCGTGAATTTAATATAACCATTCTGTTTTGCTTTCAGACCACATGCTGATGCAGCACCTATGAGATGAATCATAGTTGCACATTATGCAGTGGAACAGTGGGCAGCACACCAAAGGAGATGGATTTAGGAGGTAGCTGTGAACAGTAAGGTGAAGCCAGACAGGCAATGTGCTGCAACAGTCAAGAGAGCAAATACAGAGTTTGGGATGCATTAGGAGAGGTGAGAGGTCAAAGGGACGTCATCCTCCTCCTCTGCCTTGGTTAGATCACCCCTAGAGTACTGTGTCCACTTGTGGTCACTCCAATTTAAAGGCGCATTTACACTTATCTTGTTGTTCCACTGCAGTGTGCTCCACTCCTGCTATTCCTCTTGCATTGCTTCCAATAGGGTTTATACACATGGTGCTGTGCAGCACTGCAAGGTCAGTACTAAGTCGCCACTGTATTTCCACCAAGTTGCTGCGTATTTCTACCACATTACAAAACGATTACAGTTTTCTTATTTTTAAAGGTGTGTGTGTGTGTGTTTCTGGGGTTGGCAGTTTTGTCTGCCTAACCCACTGTATTCATGTGCCAGCTAATCCCTGTACATCTGTTTGAGGGCAGATAGACAGATTATGGACACGGAATTGATTTTGGGATGTTCAGCAGTCAGTTTGATGGTGACAGTTATATAGGGCAGCAGAGGTGTGTGGAGAATTGCCTATTAGAGCTCCTCCATTTCTTTCATACCAGAATCGCTGAGATTAGGCAGGCAGTGTATAAGAGAGGGACAGTGTGGCGCAGTATGATGTGGGGCAGCCAGAGCAGTGTGTTAACATGCCAGCAAAAGACGCCTGTGATGGTAGACAAACTCACAAAAACTGGGATTGTTCTGCACTGCACTGGAACCATCTGCAATGCTCCCTTGCTGTTTAAGCTGCCTGACCTGCATTGTTGCAACTCATCTACACCTCTTGCAATGGTGCAGAGCAGGTAACATAAATGGACCTTAGAAAGGGCATTGAGGGGATTCAGAGGTACCAGCACTGGGCCACATAGTTAATTAACGGTTTAGGAGGAAAGAGCTGGAGAAAGAGACTCAACATATTCAAATTATGTTGGCATGGGTCATGATTAGTGATTCCACAAAATAAGTGGGACTTCATTATTGCCATTCGATTTCATAATATGTACAATGTACAATGATGTTTTTCACCACTGTAGGAGACATTCTACTTTCTCGTCTCAATGAAAAGGCAATATCTAAAGCCCTTTGCTGATTTTCTTTTGTTCCCCATACTTCCTACCATTTGATCGTCATGTACCCCACCCAGAGATTGCAGTCAACATGACTGCCCCTCCCAAGTCAGGAGGCTGGGGCAAGCAGGCTAGCTTCATGGCCACTGGGGATGGAAGCAAGTTTGACCTGGTCTCTATTTCTCTCTCTGCCCCGATGGCCCAGGGGAAAGAGTGTGTGTGGCATGCCTTTTGGAGAATAGGGATACCAACAGATTCAGCATTGCCTCTGCATAGTTGGAGCCCTTCTCATCAACATCCTTGAAGCAGGGCACCATGCTGTGCATTGGCTACATTGGACATGAACTCTGGAAGGGGGCATGGGAGATGCCCTTAAAGGTGCCACCACAATAGGAGAGGAGGGGCAAGCCATGGCAGATAGAAGCCTAGGTAAGAGGTTCTTGGGGCATACAGGATGGCCAGAAGGATCAGGTGGGGAAAGAGCAGTGGGGAAGAAAACACAGTAAGATAAAACTTAACTCTGGCTGCTGAAAGACAGGTGTATGACACCAATATAATCTAATGTCCAATGTCTACAATGAGCAGAATGTAACATGATTTTGTGTTCAGGGTGTGCTTTCTCTTACACACACACACACACACACTCTCACATACACGCATGCATGCACACATGCATACATACCCACACACACACACACACACGTGCATGCGCAAACACACACATACACAACACACACAGCTGGAAGAAAACTACAGTGGAGCCAGACAGGATACAACACCAAACTGCAGCATCCTGGAGCAAAGTTACTGTAGTAATCAAGGCACTTCCAGTGGTAGTTAATGCCCTTTGTCATGCAGTAACCTGAGACCCTGCACTGCTTCCTGGCCTGTTGCTATGGCAAAGCATTAGGGACATCATTCAGAATCTCTGTTACATAGTTCAATGCCTACACTATGTATAAAATACATATATCATATACTGAAATAAATAAATTATATAGTGAAATATACATGTCAAGTAGTGAAACACATACACTATGTCCTGAACCGTATGAACTATGTAGTAAAATATATACATCATATAGTGAAATGCATCCACTATATACTGAAACATATATTTCATATAGTGAAACATATACATTGTATAGTGAAATTCTTACATTATATAGTGAAATACATACACCATCTACTGAAATCCACATACTGAGTACTGAAAATCCATATACACTATCTACTGAAACCAATACACGATATATTGTAATACATACACTACCTATTGAAAAGCAATCTGCATACACCATATAGTGAAACAAATACACCACATATTGAAATACATACACAATATATTGAAATACATACACTGTCTATTGAAATACATACACTACAGACTGAAAAATCCACCTACAGCATGTACTGAAACAAATACACTATATACTGAAACATATACACTATATAATGAAACACATACATTACCTATTGAAACAAATACAGTATATGATGAAAGATCTGCATATACTATATACTGAAACAAATACACTACATAATGAAACACATACACTGTCTATTGAAATATACAGTATACTACACAATGAAACATCCACATACACTATCCACTGAAACGTATATACTATATATTGAAACTTATACACTATATATTGAAACACATACACTATCTATTGAAATAAATATACTATATCATAAAAATCCACATACACTACATACTGAAACAAATACACTATACAGTAAAACATATGCACTATCTATTGAAATACATACACTGTATACAGAAAATCTGCATACACTAGATACTAAAACATATACACTGTATACTGAAACACATACACCGCCTAGTGAAACATATACACTATGTACTGAAACACATACACTATATATTGAAACATATAGACCATCTATTGAAATATAGTATATCATAAAAATCCATATACGCTAAATACTAAAACAAGTACACTATATATTAAAAGATATACACTATCTATTGAAACACATACACTATATACTGAAACACATACACTATATACTGAAACACATACACTGCCTAGTGAAACAGATATAGTACCTAGTGAAACAAATAAACTATATACTGAAATTGCATGTGACAAAGAAGCTCCTCCCATCCTCCAAAGCCAAGGTTTAGTTTGGCTTGATCCTTTAAGGAGGTAAGACATGATATTTGGGCTCTCTGTTGTTAACCCTCATCTGGCCACTGCAGTATAGTGGCCACTGGTTCGCTATCCCCATTTCTCAAGGGAAAGCATAGGTTTTTAAAGCCAATTTCAAACCTACAGCAGCTTATTTATTAAGTTTGCTCAGTGATAGTGGATGTGTGAACTTGTAATTGCCTCTTGCTAGATCCGAAGCCACTGCCAGAATCGGAGTGCTGCAATTGAGGTCAGTTGCAGTTAGCTGTAATAGCTGTGGATTGCATACTTAATTGTGCTGAGTCCTGTTTTGTTTCACTCTGTTTTAGACTGTCTTTCTCATGGATTCATCACCCCTTTCTCACCCCCAGCAGAAACATACTAGGAGCCTTGCCCTCAGTTATTGCTACAGCCCTCTCTGAGGAAAAGTAATTGCCACGTGCACTGGTGGCATCGTCTTTTGTGCAGTCTCAGCAGCTACCAACCAAATTCTGCCTCTAGTGCCTTGGTGCCAATCCTCTCCATTAGAGTAGGAGAGAGGGAGGAACTAGGGGTTTGTGCCCTTCATGTGAGACCAGTTTGGCGCTGCATTAGAGTGAAAGCACAGAGGAATGGCGAGATTGGAGTCTGGATGTTTGTTTCATAAAGCCCTGTGTTCCTTAGCCCTGCAGCAGTGACTACTAGCCTTGACCCATGTGAAGTGACTGAGAGGGAAGAGGGAGAACACTGGTGTGGTCACAAGCAGTTGTCTGCAGAGTGATGCCAGAGGGTGAGCGAGCCAGGGCACAGTGCTAATGGAGGACAACACTGTTTGCTATGCACTGAGGTAACCGGAGGGTTAAGGCAGGCAACTGCAGAGAGAGTCGGAGGAAGATTGTGCAGTGATAAAATCCACGTCTCTTGTAGAATATGCAGTTGTCTGTGAGGGTTGGAAAATCTCACTGAGCCTCTTGTTTTCAACTGTTAATTAGCTTGTAGCAGACAAGTGAGGAGGGATGAAGGGGAGGATAGAGGGACTGTCTAGAAGACCGGCACCCTGTTCTTACCATGACAGGAGAAGTCTACCTTTTTAATCCAAATGGCTCCTAACCCTGAACTTTATTCTCTAATTTGGTTCTGGTCAGTAACATCATGGAACAAAATAAAGTGGACAAAAATAAAGCAGCAAAACAGCATCACCATCAATACTGGCAGCACAAAATGCAGCATGCCAGAACAATGCAGGACACATGACACGCAGGGAACAAACAATGTCCACCAATGGAGACACTGCACTGAAACACACAGCAGCAGCACCCGTGCACAGGAACAGCACAGGGGTGCAGGGAGATGGAACAGGGCATGGTGCAACCACCACTGGGGAAGCAGGCCACTGGACACCTACCATGGTAATCTAATGGCACAGGCACCCACCAGAATGCTGAGTGATGGAGGCAGTGCACCGGGCAACCACTGGAGGACAGGTGGACCATGGCCACCATATGGATGGCGATGTACAATGCGAGGGCAAGTAGCACAAGCTGGCATGTCCCCAGCAACACACACAACACACAGGACAGGGGAGAGTGCATGTTGGCTTGTGTTCCTGGCCACAGGGGTTACAGTGCAGTGTCTCCATGTGGTGGGCGTTGTTTGCTACCTGCGTGTCTTGTGGCCTGCATAGTTCTGGTATGCTTCATTTTGTGCTGCCAGTATTGATGGTGACACTGTTTTGCCACTTTATTTTGTTCAGCGGTGTTACTGACCGTTAATTTACCCATGCATTTACAGTGACTGAGGATCGAAACAATAAAATCCTTAAATCTTTTTTCCCTGATTCTTAGCCATTGTAAATGCCAGGTAAATTCAAGTATAAAGTCCAAGTTATTATGTCTGCTATTGTCTTCTGTAGCACCACGGCATTCCTTCCAGCCATCAGGAGGCTTCAATTCCTGATCGGCTCTCAAGTGTGCTTACCGTTTCACCTTCAGAAATGTGCCTAGCCCATTTCCTTTTTAAAGGAGATAGGAAATGATTTTGTATAATTTTGCTGACTAAATACATCATACACTTCAAAGGATGACATCTCTGTGTGTTTATATATGGAGTACTTAGACCAAATACTCATTTGTATGCTATTTTCAATTTTTAAAAGAAATTTGGCTAGACAGAACTTTTTTGAATCAGGAGTCAGCGCTTGGCAAGCTTTGAAATGCCCATGTCACAACTCGATTCAATATGAAGCAGTAGCTGCTAGACACATTTCTTATGCCACTGTCCCATGTCAGTAAGTACTTCAGTGTGAAATAAATAATCACCTGTCATTTGTACACATACACACCCCTTTACTCAGCTGCTGGTTACCTTACATTACAGATCAATATGTATAATTTACCTACCAAGTAGTCGATTGAAAGCCTTGTTTAATTTATTCCCTCAGTGGGTCTCGAGTATACTAACTTGCTCGCTCGCTGACTTGTCAAAACTGCTGACAAGTTTACCATTAACAACCCTCCCCACACACATACACACTGGTTGACTGTTTGGGAGTAAAGAACAGGAGCAATTCACCGCTACAGCGCCAAGGAGAAGTTGACTGCTCATCTTGTGTGATCCCTACACCCGCTGTCTTGTTTGTGTGCATGGGTCAGTCTGAACCTCTTAACAGCAGCATTGGCAATTCAGGGGCCAGGACTGTGTGTGCTCCGTAACTTCCATTTCCCAGCCCCACTGCTGCAGTGTCCTAAGGGTCAGGCATGCAAAAAGCACGGATGGCTTGCAGGCTGATCTTTGTCAGTGGGCAGATGAAATAGCCAATCAGGAGTTGAAGCCTCCAGATGGCTGGAAGGAATCGCGGTGCTACAGAAGACAATAGCAGACCTAATAACTTGGACTTTATACTTGAATTTACCATGGCCTTTACAATGGCTAAGAATCAGAAAAAAAAGATTTAAGGATTTTATTGTTCCGATTCTTAGTCACTGTAAATGCATGGGTAAATTAATGAATAATGTTCAGGTTAGTGCCATTTAGATTAAAAAGGTAGAATTCTCCCGGCCATTGCAGGAACAGGGTGCTGGTTCTCTAGACAGTCCCTCTACCCCTCCCCTTCGTCCCTCCTCACTAGTCTGCTGCAAGCTAATTAACAGTTGAAAACAAGAGGCTCAGTGAGATTTTCCAACCCCTCACAGGCAACTGCGCATACTATAAGAGACACCGATTTTATCACTGCACAGTCTTCCTCCATTTCTCTCCATGGCTGCCTGCCTTAACTCTCCCGGTTACCTCACTGCATAGTAAACAGTGTTGTCCTCCATTAGCACTGTGCCTGGTTGCTCACTCCTCTGGCGTCACTCTGCAATCAACTGCCCGCTGACCCTATCAGTGTTCTCCATCTTCCCTCTCAGTCACTTGGCGTGGATCAAGGCTAGTGGTCACTGCTGCAGGACTAAGGGACACAGGGCTTACATAACACAAACATCCTGACTCCAATCTCGCCGCTCCTCTGTGCCTTCACTCTCTAATGCAGCGCCAAACTGGTCTCACATGAAGGGCACAAAACTCCCCTAGTTCCTCCCTCTCTCTACTCTAATGGAGGAAATTAGGCAAGGCACTGAGGCAGAATTTGGTTGGTAGCTGCTGGGACTGCACGAAAAAACTGATGCCACCAGAGCACGTGGCAATTACTTTTCCTCAGAGAGGGCTGTAGCAATAACTGGGGCAAGACTCCTAGTATGTTTCTGCTCGGGGTGAGAAAGGGGTGATGAATCCATGAGAAAGACAGTCTAAAACAGAGTGAAACAAAACAGGACTCACGTCAATTAAGTCTGCAATCCAGAGCAATTACAGCTAACTGCACCTGACCTCAATTGCAGCTTTCGATTCTGACAGTGGCTTCGGGATCTAGCAAGAGGCAATTACAAGTTCATACATCCACTATCACTGAGCAACTTAATAAATAAGCTGCTGTAGGTTTGAAATTTGGCTTAAAAAACATGCTTTCCCTTGAGAAATGGGGATAGCGAACCAGTAGCCACTATACTGCAGTGGCCAGATGAGGAGTTAACAACAGAGACCAAATAGCATGTCTTACCTCCTCAAAGGATCAAGCCAAACTAAATCTTGGCTTTGGAGGGTGGGAGGAGCTTCCTTGTCACATGCAATTTCAATATATAGTTTATTTGTTTCACTAGGCAGTGTACAATATAATGTATGTGTTTCAATAGATAGTGTATATCTTTTAATATATAAGCGTATTGTTTTAGTATTTAGTGTATGTGGATTTTGTATGATATACTATATTTCAATAGATGGTCTATGTGTTTCAATATATAGTGTAGTGTGTCAATACATAGTGTATATGTTTCACTAGGTACTATATCTGTTTCCCTTACTTTCTTAGTCAAGCTGGAAGCTTGACTAAAATAAAGGAAAGAAAATCAGTTGGACGATTGTTAGTTCAATTTTGGAATATGGATCAATGTTATATATGCATTCTAACACCACAGTGTTGAATAAAGTAAATCAGGTTTATTATAAAATGAGTAAATTTATAACAGGAAGTAGGCATGGGGTGCATCATTGTGACTTATATAAACAAGCATTTGTCAATGCCGAACATTAAGCTTGCAGGTATTTGCAGTGGTATTTGGCATTGGACATGGCTTAAAAAAATCAGTGACAAAGAAGTACAAGCATTTGTCAATGCCGAATGTTGCTTGCTTCTATGTGCTGTTTAGCATTTGGAAGTCATTGGGTGCAAATATTGAAAATTCGTGAACTTTGGTGTGCGTATTGAACTGCGCAACGTACGCTCGTAAAACAGTCATTTTAGGAATTTTTCACCAAATTTTCAACATAGCCATTTTAAGACCTCTGCTCATGAACAGTGTCACTGTGATTTTCTTAATGTGTCCCATACATTGAGTTCGCACACCGACTGCACCATTGTGAGCTACATGGGCGGAAACATGCGTTTGGGCAGGATGTGAAAAATGACAGCTGTACTGCTCATAAGGAGGTGTGGTAAAATGGCAATGTTGAAAATCTGGAGTGGAAATATTGAAAATTCGCAAACCTATGAGCGTCCGTAGGAACTGCGTAACGCATGCTCATAAAACAGTCATTTTAGGAATTTTTTTCACCAAATTTTCAACATAGCCATTTTAAGACCTCTGCTAATGAACAGTGTCACTCGATTTTCTTAATGTGTCCATACATTGATTTCGCTTAGCGACTCTGCATTATACGCTTCATGGGTGGAAACATGTTTTGGGCAGGATGTGAAAATGACAGCTGTACTGCTCATAAGGAGGTGTGGTAAAATGGCAATGTTGAAAATCTGGAGTGAAATATTGAAAATTCGCAAACTTGACGTGCATAGAAACTGCGCAGCGCACACTCGTGAAACAGTCATTTTAGGAATATTTTTACCAAATTTTCAACATAGCTACTTTTAAGACCTCTGCTCATGAACAGTGTCACTGTGATTTTCTTAATGTGTCCCATACATTGAGTTCGCCACCAACTCGCCATTGTGCGCTACATGGGTGGAAGCATGTTTTGGGTGAGATGTGAAAATGACAGCTGTACTACTCACAAGAAGGTGTGGTAAAATGGCAATGTTGAAAATCTGGAGTAGAAAATATTAAAAATTCGCGAACTTACGAGGTCACCAAGTAGAAGACTACTTAGCGCATGCTAAGTAAAACAGTCATTTTAGAATTTTCCCCAAATTTTCAAAATAGGCTTTGAGAGCCCACCTTATGAATGCTGGCACTGTCGTTTTAGTTAATTGGGCGAAAGGTGACTTCATGCAGTGACTGCGAAATCACCTTCAGGCCCGACCCATGACAGTGACATCATTCATGAGAAGGGGCCCAAACCCCATGTTGAAAAATTTGGTACCAAAATCAAAAATGCCTGAGATATGCAACAAAGTTGAAAAAACCCATCTAGTCCATTATACAGCTTACCGCCATTTCCACAGTTAGCAGGCGGCTTTGAAAAGTGCAGGCGTGTTCCCAGTCAGCGATGATCGTCGCTTGACTCGGATATAAGCATGGGGTGAGGGTGTGAGGAAGGCAGGAGTGCGCAGTGGGTGGGTGCGGGTTGTGGGAGGGCGGGGGAGACTGCGTGGGACCGTTTTTAATTTACAGGTTGTTTTTTCTAAATTGGCGGCTGGGCGTTTGCCACCTGGGGTGGGCTCCCAGGGGCGTGACAGCTGCCAGCACACAGCAGTGGTTTTCTTTGAAGAGAGACCACCGCTGTCATACACACACCACATCGATTGGTGCAGGACCGCCCTGCCTGCTCAGCAGACAAGGGATTGCACAGGACAGGCACACCTCGAAAGTGACACCTCCAAAGTGTCCCATTCTCCAAGGCGTTCATGCGCATGCGGCATATGACTAAAATTAGATTGCTAAATCAAAAGAAAAAGGGTTTATATTTGGTATATATATTGTCACCAAATATTAAAAGTGAACCTAGACATTGTCTGTTTGATCTTGTATGTTATAATTAAAAGTGATAGGTTATTAACTATACATACAAGATCTTTTGATAATGAGATCCCTATGATCAGATCTTATAATAAATATGGAGATATAGTACTTCAGAATACTATTGCTTATTATTGGAATAAATTGCCCCAAAGATTGAAGGCTATTGAAAATTTACCTACCTTTAAGCGTAAAATAAGAGAATATTTGCAATTAACATGTACCTGTTTTAAGTAATTTTGATTGTGTAAATGTAATGTAAATGTTTTGTCATTTGTAATGTGTGTTATTTTCTAAGACAGGACTTTGTTGAAAATGGGACTGATGTTCCAACAAATGTATTTCCTGTATAAAATAAATTTTACAAATCAAAAATCAAACTAGGCAGTGTATGTGTTTCTGTAAACAGTGTATATGTTTTAGTATATAGTGTATGTGAATTTTTCTGTGTATAGTGTATGTATTTCAATAGATAGTGTATATGTTTTACTGTATAGTGTATTTGTTTCAGTATGTAGTATATGTGGATTTTTATGATATAGTATACTTATTTCAATAGTGTATGTGTTTCACTATATAGTGTATATGTTTCAATACATAGTGTATATGTTTCAGTAGATAGTGTATGTGGGTGTTTCAATGTGTGGTATGTATTTCAATAGACAGTGTATGTGTTTCACTATGTAGTGTATTTGTTTCAATATATAGTGTATGCAGATCTTTCATCATATACTGTATTTGTTTCAATAGGTAATGTATGTGTTTCATTACATAGTGTATATGTTTCAGTATATAGTGTATTTGTTTCAGTACATGCTGTAGGTGGTTTTTCAGTCTGTAGTGTATGTATTTCAATAGACAGTGTATGTATTTCAATAGATTGTGTATGTATTTCAATATGTAGTGCATTTGTTTCACTATATGGTGTATACAGATTGCGTTTCAATAGGTAGTGTATGTATTACAATAAAGTGTATTGGTTTCAGTAGATAGCATGTCAAGTTTTCAGTCTGCAGTGTATGTATCTCAATAGGTAGTGTATCGTTTCACTAAATAGTGTATGTAGATTTTCAGTACTCAGTATGTGGATTTCAGTAGATGGTGTATGTATTTCACTATATAATGTAAGTTTTCACTATACAATGTATGTGTTTTCACTGTATGAAATATACGTTTCAGTATATAGTGGATGTATTTCACTATATGATGTATGTATTTTACTATACAGTGCATGCGTTCAGGACATAGTGTATGTGTTTCACTACTTGACATATATATTTCACTATATGATGTATTTATTTCAGTATATGATATATGTATTTTTAATATATAGTGTATGCATTTAACTACGTATCAGAGATTCTGAATTATGTCCCTAACGGCTTGCCATATGCTGCACTGCATAGTCTTTTCCTACCTTTTTCCTCAGAAACATGTATATAGCTGTCAATGGAGACATGCACTTCCCTGGAACATACAAGAATGAGAGCAATAAATATTCAATAAATATTGTACTTTGAGCAAGACACAAGGTTTTCTTAGGACATTTTGTTACACTTTTATAGCACAAAAGAGACTCCAATTCCTTCATTGCGGAACGAAACAAGGTCTGGTCACTGCTTCTCGAAGACATGAACAGGGCCTAAAGCTCTCTCAATAAAAGGTGTCCTACTGTGCATATCCCTGCCTATAAGCGAGTCATGGCTGCAGACAGACAATCAGTGTACCACCAGTATCTAATCTAATTAAGTGACAGTAAAGTGCTTTGGGATACGCTGTTCACAAGATATTAAAAGCACATTCAAAACACAATTCTGTTCCATTTCATTCTATTTAAGTATTCTATATTATATGAGATGGAGCCAGATGGCACTACGTGCTTTCTGGCAACTCTCTTGAAACAAAAGGAATTACTGTACCTAAAGAGAAAGTTATGTTTTCCACTGATGTTCCTTCTTAGCATGGCAGATCTGATGTTGTATTTAGAATTATAAATATTGTCTGTAAATCTGTTTCATCTCCCATTTGCCTTTACAGAAAAAATATTATGTGTCCATGTCAAGATCACGTGCTATATTGTTTGTTTATTTCTCATCCTTTGTTTCTCTGCCTTGGGCCCCTGGTCCTCACCTCCTCTGGTGACCTCCCACCTCCAGCCCCATGGCCCGCCCTTCTCATGGACTTGCTGGTTGTCAGTTGCATGCCAAGGGCCATGGTGGTGGTGGTGGCTGACCTACCTTGTTGGCCATGCGGTCCTGCAGGAATCACTGGTACTGATGCCCATCTGGATGGGGAGTTTTTCTCTTTTTCTTTCTTCTGAGTGTGCCAGAATGCAATGATGTGCATGAAACACAGAAACAGAATTTGTAGGCAGTAAAGGACCACTTGGCCCACCCAGTCAGACAACTTTTTCTAACTGGTCTCAGTGACTCCCCCCTTTTTATTTACCAGTATCCCCTATGCCTATCCCATGTATGTTTGAAATCCCCACTGTTTTCACCCTACTATTTCTGGTGACAGGCAGTGCCAGGTGTCCACCACCCTTTTGGTGATAGTATTTCCTCATGTCCTCCTGAGCGTCCCCTTTCTAGCTTCATTGCATGCCTCCTTGTTCTGTTGCACTTCTTCATTTGAAACAGGCTCCCACCAGTACCCTGTTCATCCCCTTGAACTACTTATATGTCTCTATCATGTCCACACTATCCTTCCTCTCCTGGCTGAACATGTTGAGTCTCTCAGTCTCTCTTCATACGATTTCTCATGCAACCCCTGTCCGATTTTAGTTTCACTCCTCTGGACTGCCTCCACCCTGTCTATGTCTTTCTGAGATGCATGCTTAATGTCTGCTGTCAATCCATTTCCCTGCAATGTGCTCTCGTGCTACCACCAAGCCTCCACCAGGTGGCAGCCAAGCATAAGGAAGAATACTGTCTCTGAGACCCTCGATTTTCCTTCCTCCGACTGGCACCCAAGCAGGGGACACAGCGCCCACCCACCATAATGGGAAGAAACTGTCTCCGACAGCCTCGATCTTCCTTCCTGTGACTGGCACCAAGCAGGAACACAGCGCACCCTATCATAAAGGGAACAAAACTGTCTGTGAGACCCTCGATCTTCCTTCCTCTGACTGGCACCCAGACAGCAGGACACAGTGTCCCCTTACCATAAAGTGAAGAAACTGTTTCTGAGACCCTCGATCTTCCCTACCCCAGCTGGCCCCAAGCAGTGGGACACAGTGTCCCCTTACCACAAAGGGAAGGAAACTGTCTCTGAAACCCTCAATCCTCCTTCCCTGGCTGGCCCTCAAACAGTGAGACACAGTGTTCCCCTTACCATAAAGGGAAGAAAACTCTCTCTGAGACCCTTGATCCTCCTTCCCTCAGCTGGCACCCAAGCAGCCTGATTTAGTTTTGAACCCGGGTCACTGGCATATAGCGGAAGCCCTACTGCTGAGGTAGTGGATCAGCTGATCCAGTATCATTTTAACTAAACCACAATAATCCAGCGTGACCTTACATCCTGGGATGGAAATGACACAGGAGGTGCCTGTACCTCACAAAATATGGAGGCAAGCAATATGCATCAATACAGGAAGTCACCTCACTCACCAAATTGTTTTTATAAAAACAGCTGCCATTAGTTGTAGCAGAATAACTACTAAACTATTTCCCTTGACCAAAACTTCATAGTCAAAGGCCACTTTTTCAGAGAGGGGCCAGTGGGCTCGAGGCCTGCTGTTTGTCATTCCACATATTTTTATGAGTTGTATGGTTATGCTATTCAGTGCTTTCTATTTACTTACACAAAGTCACAACAACTCAAAAATAGCCAGAATATACAGAGGAGTCATGGCTGTAGTTCTCCGGCAAGAAAATAAAAATTGCCAGCCGAGGCGGTGGTCGCTGCTACCCGCTCACGCTGGTAACACAGGTTTGGGGTAAGAACTCAGGTTGTATGGCGGCTGGCTGTGGCAGAGAATACCGCATCCCAAAGACTGCTCTTCTCTTCCAGGGAGCAGGGAACAAGTCATTCTGCTACTCACTGCTCTTCTCTTCCAGGGAGCAGGGAACAAGTCATTCTGCTACTCACCCGCCATCTTATGGAAGACAGCTGGCAACACAGTAGGACTGACCACACAGGAGAGCCCACCATCAGAGCTGATATGTGTGTCATGTCTCGAATGCTCCTGCTTTGCATCATTTAAGCAATAATGACCGGTTGGGGATGGGTGGCATGAGGCACAGTCGAGGGTCACCTACTTCTAGTCGGTCGTTAATCTAAGGAAATGGCTGGCTTTGCAGTTCTTATTGTGATTGTAAGTGTAATAGCAAAACAACTTTTGTTTTGCTGTTTTTTTTAACTTACATTTAGATTTTAACTGTGAGTCGTGGTGCCACACAGCGTCAATTTGTGGCTGGTTCAGTCATTTTAAGGTGTTAATGACCAATCCAGTAGTCAATCAGGAACCCTGCAGGCTCCTGAATAATTAATTAGACTTATAATGCCTGATAGACAGCCCTGGGAGAAATGGTGCTGGAAACCCCAGCCAGGCAGAGTGGTCCTGTGGTCCATTGCAGGCTCTGTACCAGTGGCTAGGCTCCTCCTCTAGAGCTACCTAGATTGCACTCCAGAGGGGCAGGACAGCCTTGACAGCCCTGTCGTGGTGGGGAGGGAGATCATGGGGACAACCAGAGGAGGGTAATTGCTAAGGAATGTGGGTGACAGGCCTTGGTGGACGAACAGAGTAGGTCAGGTCAGTGACCAAAGGAGAAAAATCTCTATGAAATGAAAATGTTTTTGTAACTAACAAAACACACACACACACACCATATAAACAAACAAAAAAACCCATGTTGAACTGCAAACAGGTGGGCTGACCCATCCTGAAGATGTGATCTCAGACTGCGAAATGTTAGCAGGAGGATGAGACAGACTACCAATTATTGCACTATGTGTTGTATTATAATAATTGGTGACCCCTATATCAACCTGAATTTGGTTGCTTTCAAATGTTTTAATAACTGGGTGTGATGTCACACACAGTTATTATGGTGTTTTCTGAAACATTGACTAGTGCTTAAGTACAGTTGAGGAAAATCGTGTCAAGCAAATGCCTTTTTACTAATCTCTGTCACTTCTATGACAGCACTGTAGATCCAGAGTACAACTTTCTAAAATCCTGAATAATGACGGCTTTGGATACCCCCACAGAAACTGCCAAAAGCTAGGGTCCTTGTCAAACAGCATAGGTGACTAGCACTATGCCTGCATTTTATTTTAAGTTTTTTTTTTTTAGTTGTTTAACCAGGAATAGCACACTAAGCTGAAAGCTTTTTACAGGAGCGACCTGGGAGCACAAGGAAGTTAAGTGACTTGCTCAGGGTCACACAGTATGCAAGTGGAAGCTGTGAGATTGAAACCCCAGGTCTGGTCTGCTGGATGTCACCAGAGTTGCAGCTCAGAGCCTTAGACCACTGCGCTATACTGCCTGTTACACTGATGTTAGACATCTCGTGGTTCCTAGTAAGGCATCCACTCCCCAATTTAGAAACTAAAATGATTTCGATGTTTCCTGCATGAAGGGATCCAAGGTAAACACTCAGTTGAGCTCATTAGTTAATTATACAAATTCCCAACTCGAGCAGAGAGGATTGACCAGTCAGGAGTGGGTAACATTTTTTATATTTTAAACATGAAGCATCAGTTATTATAAAAAATAAAACATATAGATTGTGTGCTTATGAGGTTTTACATACCCTTGGTGTGTGATGACTGCATAAACCTTTTGAGCTTGCTGTGAGGTTTATGGGTCATCACACACTGTGAATGTAAAACACTCATAACACACAACTTCTATATGCATTATTCTATATGTATTATATTGTATTATAATAACTGCAGTCTTTTGTCATAGGAAAACCGATTATAATTCATCGTTATAACCAGCTGGTTATAATGGAGAACATGCACTGGGTTTCTCTAAGACAAATCCACGCTTCCACGCTTCACATTGTCAAAATCAGTTACTCCATCAGAATCAAAACTGGGTCGGGTTTGCCTAACATTTTCACCTGTTAGCAGTCAGATTGCAGTCCACTCATCCACACCCTTCAGCTGGTAAGAGCAAACTCCAGTTCCTCATCACGAGGAAAAAAATAAAAGTAAAAGTGCCTCAAGCATGTGTTACCTGAGCTCAACCATGCTACTGTTGGGCTCTGCCCCATTCACTCTGGCTGCCACAATTCACCATATCTGCCCTGGTTCCCACAATTACAAAAACACAGAATAACAGAAGGCTGAAAAAACAGAAAAACATGGCACACTACAGTACAAACTCAGGTATCCTAAACAGTAACAGTGTGGACAGCAGCACCATCTACTGGTCAAACCACACACTCTTCAACATACAGTAATGATGTAACCCCTCGTCCCTACTTTTGTGCGGGGTCCTGGTGGTAAGTACAAGGGAGGTAGGAAACTGAGTTCTCCAGCAAGCAACACACGCCTCAAGATGATAAACATTTTGGCCTTACCTGGCTGGTGGAACTTCAAGCACTAAATTGTTTCACCTCAAAAGGCAGGCGCTGTTCCATACACTGCTGCACCTCTCAGCAGGGCTTGGGAGAGACAAGAAGATAAAAAACAACCCGGAGGGATCAATTAGGTTAGTTCATTAAATAACCCAGTACCACCATGAAAAGAGAAATATAATAACATTTAATTTGAAGTTATTAATGATTCACAACAGTACATAAATGGAGCAGCTCTGTGGGGCTGAGAGAATACAACAACATTTGGAGGGCAAACAGGTACTGAAAGAATTCAAAACAGCTGAATCATCAAGGCCTAGAAAGTAGACCCAAAAAGGCTCCACGATAGATACCGTGAAGCCAGACTCAAGGTTTAAACCTGCCCACTGCACCTTTTTCTGAAAACCTACCTTTCCTAGGGAGGAGTGCCTAGCTCTCCATCACCACAGACCTTTTAGAACTGGGGCCTGTTGCAGCCTAATACCATCACATTACTGCTCTGTTTCCCATTTCCCAGAGCCAAAACAAAATGCTGTTCCCACCTCTGTTTAGGGTCTCACAGTGGCCTATAACAGCGAAACTGGACAACGGCTCCTTTCTTGTTACAGCATTGCCCTGCACTCCTTTAAGGATCTAATTGGGTCCTCTCCCAGACACGGACATGGCAGGCCTGATAAAATGAATCTCAGATTGCAGGCCCTCCAACCTTACTTCCAGCAGTGTGCCACAGGAAATTACCTCCTGAAGCTTCACCCCAATGGTGGCCCCAATGTGGTTCTGCCACAACCACGCCAGCCCCACTGCCATTTGTTAAAAGTTTTGTGGTACAGGAGACCCCAGCATCCCAATGACTCAAACTTGCTTCCACCTCTGATTTCCTACCCACCACCATGACGACAGCTTCCCTGACCCATCGGTCACCAGCTCCTGCCACCCTCCTTCATGGAGATGCCACCTGGCACATCACTGCTGTAAAGGCCATTACCTTCTGGGCCAGGAGATTTAAGCCCTGGCCACACTTACCCTGCCAGACCATTCATCTCTCTCCCTTTTCTGCTCTTCTGCCCTCTACTTATATAGTTGTCAAGTACACCATCCCCTAGGGGCAGGACACAGGAAATGCCAGAAGCTAACACCTAAGGAGAGGGCAGAAGAGAAATGGACCAGAATAGTAAGTGGGGTGGGGTGGGGCTTACAATGAAATCCTCAGGGCAAAAAGAAACCTTAGCAATTACATTAAATATAACATGAGGAAGAGGTGCATAACTCAAATTCTTTGCTCTCAGAGTTTATGTAACATCACACACTTTGGGTGTGTATAAAATATAGAATAATGGCTGGGTAGGTTGTATAATGAGAATTTTACACAACAGAGGTGTGGGATGCCACATAAACCACAAGAGCAAAGCTTGAGGGGTTTATAAAGGCATCCACACCAAGGCATCATAGAATGCGAGTTTTACACACCACCTTTTGTCTAGTGCAATTACCGGTCAAAAAAAATGAAATAAAAATTTATTTTATGTAATTGTTGGACTTCATTTTTCACCTCCAGCTTTCCCATGTAATCGGTAGTGTGGCTAAATTTGTAATGGAACACAGCAGAGAAGAACATGATTCAGCAACTAATTCACATTTTACTTTTTTCAGAGAAACACTGAATGCAACAATTTTAAAAACATGTTCAAAAACATTTAAAACATTTTCTTAGCTTTAGTGGAACTCACGTTACTGTCATGGGGTGAATTGACTGTTTTGCAGTGGTGCAGGAAAACAATGTCAAAGAACTTTGTGGAAGATAGGAAAAGTAAATATGATTAAAAACACAGTAAAACGTTATAAAACTGTGCTAACAGTCCATTTGGTAAACTCAGGTTTCCATGGTGATTGCTCTGGACTGGAGGTCTCCTGGTGCCTGTGGAGAAAAGAGAATGTGAGAGCAGCTTAGGTTCTTTCTCTGCAGGACTGTAAAACAGCCAATACACCTGTATGACAGTATCATTAGTTTGACTTAAATTAAAAAAAATTTAAATGTTTTTACAATGTTTTTAAAATGTTGTTGTTAAGCTCACAGGGATTGGTGAGTCTGTGAGAGAAGCTTGAATGTTACTCTGCATGAGTGAACACTGTCTCATGCTTTCCCATAGAGAACATTGGTGCATCTTTGCCATTATAACCAGCTGGTTATAATGCAAATTATAACTTGCTTTCTCTAGGGAAAAAAATGAAGGCCAGTAATTATATTCTCATTATACACCCCTCCCATACATTATTCTATGTATTGTAATGTACTGTATTGTACTGTAAAGTACTGTACATCTATAGAATTAAAGATACAGAACAGAATTTTCCTAGGATTTTAGAGGCCTTGCATCTTGTTTCCAACACATATAAAACAACCTAAAAGGTGGTCTAACATGATCCAGAACTGATGCAAAGTGTGTCCAAAAAATAATGCATGGACCACAGTAAATGATATATGTGCCACAATAAATCATACATGTGCCACAATAAATGATGCATCTACCACAGTAAATGATCCATGTGCTCAGTAAATGATGCATAGTGCCATAGTAAATGATGCATGTGTCACAAAATGATGCATGTGCCACAATAAGTGATGCATCTGCCACAATAAATGATGCATCTGCCACAGTAAATGATGCATGCACCCCAATAAATGAGCATGTGCTACCATAAATGATGCATCTGCCACAGTAAATGATGCATGTGCCACAGTAAATGATGGATGTGCTAAGAAAGCAATGTATGTGCCACAATAAATGATGCATATCCACAGTAATGATGCATGTGCCACAGTAAAAGTGCCACAGAAAATTATACATGTGTCACAGAAAATGATGCATATGCCACAGTAAAAGTGCCACAGTAAATGATGCATGTGCCACAGTAAATGATGCATGTGCCAAGTAAGCGATGCATGTGTCACAATAAATGATGCATCTGCCACAGTAAACAATGCATCTGCCACAGTAAGCGATACATGTGTCACAATAAATGATGCATCTGCTACAGTAAACAATGCATGTGCCCCAATAAATGATGCATATGCCACAGTAAAAGTGCCACAGAAAATTATACATGTGTCACAGTAAATGATGCATATGCCACAGTAAAAGTGCCACAGTAAATGATGCATATGCCACAGTAAATGATGCATGTGCCAAGTAAGCGATGCATGTGTCACAATAAATGATGCATCTGCTACAGTAAACAATGCATGTGCCACAGTAAATGATGCAAGTGCCTCGGTAAAAGTGCCACAGAACATTATACACATGCCACAGTAAATGATGCATGTGCCCCAATAAATGAAGCATGTGTGACAATAAATGATGCATGTGCCACAGTAAATGATGCATGTGTCACAGTAAAAGATTAATGTGCCACAGAAAGCAATGCATGCGCCACAATAAATGATGCATGTCACAGTAAGTGATGCATGTGTCACAATAAATGATGCATCTGCCACAGTAAACAATGCATATATCACAGTACATGATGCATGTGCCACAATAAAAGTACCACAGAAAATATGCATGTGCCACAGTAAATGATGCATGTGCCACAATAAATGATGGATATGCCACAGTAAAAGTGCCACAGTGAATGATGCATGTGCCACAGGATGTGATGCATGTGCCACAGTAAATGATGCATCTGCCACAGTAAACAGTGCATGTGACACAGTAAATGATGCATGTACCACAGTAAAGATGTATGTGCCATAATAAATTATGCATCTGCCACAGTAAATGCATGTGCCACAGTAAATGATGCATGTGCCAAAGTAAAATGCCACAGTAAATGATACATGTGCCACCATAAATAATATATGTGCCACAGTAAACAATGCATGTGCCACAGAAAATTATGCATTGCCACAGAACATTATGCATTTGCCACAGTAAATGATACATGTGCCACAGTAAATTATGCATGTGCCATAATAAATTATGCATATGCCACAGTAAACAATGCATGTGGCACAGTAAATTATGCATGTGCCACAGTAAAAAGATGCATGTGCCATAATAAATGATGCATCTGCCACAGTAAATGCATGTGCCACAGAAAATGATGCATGCCAAAGTAAAAGTGCCACAGTAAATGATACATGTGCCACAGTAAATATTATATGTGCCACAGTAAATGATGCATAAAGACACAAATGATGCATCCGCTACAGTAAACAATGCATGTGCACAGTAAAAGTGCCACAGAAAATTCTGCATGTGCACAGAACAGTATGCATTTGCCACAGTAAATGATATATGTGCCACAGTAAAAGTGCCACAGTAAATGATCAGTTCAAAGTGTAGCACTCTCTTATGGAAATATTAGGACTACAATTCTGAGGCTGAAATTTTTATTTCATCCAGATTTTCAGAATTCATGCAACAAGCCCCATTGTTTAAACTTCAAACACAAATTCAAGATTCAAAATAGGTCTGTATGCCCAAAGTAAAGCTGCCCTAAATGATGCATGTGCCACAATAAATGATGCATTTGCCACAGTCAATAATGTATGTGCCACAGTAACTGATGTATGTGCCACAGTAAATGATGGATGTGCCACAATAAATTATGCATGTGTCACAGTAAATGATGCATTGCCACAGTAAATGATATATATGTGATCGATTTTAAGGGAGCAGACTTTAAAAGATGGGGAAATTTTAGTTGAACATCTGGTGGGAATTCAGACATGCATGAGAGCTGGCCAAAAATGGAAGATCATTAAGAAAGGGCTGGCAGAGGCTACTGAGACCTGCACCAGGACATGGAGCATGAAGGGCAGAGCAAAGAAGCCAAGCTGGTTGACTCGGGATGTAATGGAAGGGGTGAGGGCCAAGAGAAAAGCATTCTGGAGGTTTGGAAATTGGGAGGGCAAGGGGACAAAGATGAGTACACAGAAGTAGTCCAGGGAGGTTACCAGGCTAGTCAGTGTGGCCAAGGCTTCCAGAAAGCTGAGCCTGGCAAAGGGAATTCATGAAGAAGAAAAGGATTTCTTTAGATACATTGGCAAGAGAAGAAGAAACAAAGACCAGATTGTGAGGATTAAGAAAGATGGAGGGGTTGGTGGAGAGGGAGAGACCAAGCAGAGGCACTGAATGAGTACTTCTGCTCTGTGTTCATGAAGGAAGAGAGGAGTAGATACCCCATGGAAAGGGTGAGTGGGCAGAAGGGGCGGGGACTGATATCAGAATTACAGAGGGCAGGGGTGCTGGAGGGACTAAGGGCACTGAGGGTGGCAAGGTGCTGGAGCCAGATTGCATTCACTCTAGGGTACTTAGGAAGGTAGCAGAGATCCTGGTGGGACCACTGGAAAACCTGTTCAGTACACCACTGGACACAGGATGCATGACAGAGGACCAGAGGATGGCCCACATGGTGCCCATTCATAAAAGTGGCCCAAAGGATGAACCAGGCAACTACAGACCAGTGAGCCCCACTTCAATCATGGGAAACTCATGGAGTCAATCCTAAAAGAGAGGCTGGTGACCTTTCTGAAGACAATGGGCCCCAAGATGGCCATCAGCATGGTTTTATATCGACGCAGATTATGCCAGACAAACCTAGTTGAGTACTATGACTGGGTTACCAGGGAACTGGACAGGGGCCATGCAGTAAATGTCCTATGTTTGGACTTCAGCAAGGCCTTTGACTTGGTGTGGCATGGGAGACTGGGGGAAAACTGGAATACATTGGGGTGGGGACAGAAATGGTCAACTGGATCACCAACTGGCTGAGGGGTAGGCAGCAAGGGTGGTGGTGGTGGGAACCTCTCATCACCAAGGGATGTTACAAGTGCTGGGGTGCCCCAGGGTTCCGTACTGGAACCAGTGCTGTTCAGGATATTCATAGCCGATATCTCAAATGGGATCTGGAGTAGGATCAGTCTGTTCGCAGATGATACCAAGATCAGTGCAGTGGTAGATGACATAGAGGGATAGAGGGGTGGTTGCAGGAAGACCTGACCAAACTACAGGAATGGTCGGATGCATGGCAGTTGGGGTTCAACTCCAAAGTGCAAGGTACTGGACTTCAGAGCAAGGAACCACGGGAGGAAATATCAGTTGGGAAGGGTACAGTTGGAAAGCACAGTGGAGGAAAAGGATCTAGGGGTACTAATAGGGAGGTATGAACCACTCAGCTCAGTGCAGGAAGGCGGCTGCAAGGGCAAACAAGATGCTGGGGTGCATAGCAAGGGACTCTCCTCCAGGCACAGCAGAGTGATCCTACCCTTGTGTAGGGCTTGTGGGATAACAGATCGACCAGACACCAAACTTCAAGTTCAACACACAATCTCTATGTGATGTTTATTCAAAATACAGAGGATAACCTTAAACAATGGCATATCCCTTCTTCAGTACATCAGTCTGTAGCAACAGACTATGTATGTCCTTTCTCTGCACCAGCACCACCTACTGACACTGATCTCTGATCTAACCCAGCAGCTGAGATTCAGCCTCCAGCCCATGTGGGCCTTGTTTGTTAAGGTGGTGGGGTTCAAATAAAATAATAATAATAATAAAAAAAAAAAGCAAAGACAAAGAACCTCAATGCAGAAGCATTGAAACATGGGTTACCCCAAAGGGCATTGACAATAAGCCAAGTTTCAAAGAAACACAACATTACATACTTCCATAATGCAAAGCATCATGGGATATATGCAAATCACCATGACATTTCAGTCTTGTTCAGTTTACAGCAATTGACATGCATTTTAAATAGCACAACTAATTTAATTTTTATAATAGTCACCTAGTAGTTTTTACCATTATCAAAACACCTAGTGCCATAGTATTTCAACATTTACAGGTTTCATAAACATAAGGTATGCACATCAAGGTATTTTGTGACATAGTGCTATTACATACTAAATCCAACAATGATAAACAAAACCTGTTTTATATACGTGCAGGTCACCACAATAACCTCCCATGAGGACCTGAGAGGGAAAAGGAAAATTAAAGAGGACACTATAGCATAGTCAAGAAAAGGAAGGGGTGCCCATAGGTGGCCAGCCTTATAGACTACAAATTGTAAAGGATAGATTAGGCTATGAAATAGAAGAACTGTTGCAATAGATTTAAGAAAAGGTTGGTTCTCAAGAGTGGCAGGAGCTCCCTGTCACACCCCTGTACAGGTCACTGGTCGGGCCGCACTTGGAATACTGTGTGCAGTACTGGTGGCCATTCCTGAAGAGGGACATCAGGTTGCTGGAGAGTGCAGTATAGGACAACAAAGATGATACAGGGACTTGAGGGAAAATCCTATGAAGAGAGGCTGGGAGAGCTGTAAATATATTCCCTGGAAGAGAAGTGGGATATGGGATATGATCGAAACCTTTAAGTACCTAAAGGGTATTAACAGGATTAATACAGAAGGATTCTTCAGATCAGAAGGGATGGGACACAAGAGGGCATCGGCTGAGATTGGAAGGGGGAAGATTCAGGAAGGAACTCAGGAGACACTTTTTCATGGAATGGGTGGTAAATAAATGGAACACTCTGCCCGAAGATGTGGTATCATGTAGAACGTGGGAGCATTTAAGAGAAGGTGGGACAGAGTGGGGTGGTTATGAGGAAGGAAGGGAGGGTGGGGCAGCTGCAAGTTGAGGGCTAGCTGCACAATTGAGCAGTTCGATAGAACCGTGAGCCCTGTTTGTGCTGGCATTTCATATGTTAGTATGTTCGTATGTACTAAATGATGCATGTGCCACAGTAAAGGAAGCATGTGCCACAGTAAGAGATGCATGTGCCACAATAAATGATGCAACTGCCACAGTAAATGATACATGTGCCACAGTAAACAATGCATGTGCCACAATAAATGATGTATGTGCCACAGAAAAGGATGCTTGTGCCACAGTAAATGACGCATGCATTGTTTGCTTGCCAAAAACCACGGCAGCTGTTGCAAATGTGTCGAACATTTGAAAATAGAATTCAGAGGTTTGGAGGCAGGTAGCATGACACAGACTGCATCAGAACTCTTACCTGTGTCATGCCATCTGAAAATTGTGTCCGTCTGTCTACAGACAGAATCTATATGTCTGTTTGTCTGTCTGTTTGCCTTCCTGTCTACAGATAGTATCTAATTATCTATGTATGTATGTATATATCTATCTATCTATGTATCCATCCATCCATTGACAGTATCACTCTACAGACAGTATCTATCTATCTATCTATCTATCTATCTATCTATCTATCTATCTATCTATCTATCTATCTAAAAGGAACAACATCCCTTTGGTCTAGAGTGTAGCAACTGAGATTCAATGCAAAAAGTGCAAAACCATACATTTGGAGCACAGGAACCCATAGAAGCTTACATGATGGGAGGAGATACTGATGGCCGTAAGCAGGAAAGGATCTGGGGTAATCATATCAGGTGATCTAAAGGTGGCCAAACAATGTGCCAAGGCTGTGGGAGAGACAGTGGGATACTGGGGTGCACAGGGAGAGGTATCACTAGCAGAAGAAAGGAGGTGGTGATGCAACTGTACAAATCATTAGTGAGGCCTCATCTGGAGTTCTGTGTCCAGTTCTGTAGGTCGCATCACTGAAAGGACATAGACAGAGTGGAGCAGTTCAGAGAAGGCAACACAAATGGTCTAGGGCCTGCATCAAAAAACATATGAGTAGAGACTGGAGGATCTCAATATGTATGCCCTGGAGGAGAGGAGAGAGAGGGATATGAAAGAGACCTACAAATGTCTCAAGGTATAAATAATGTACAGAAGGGTAGCATCATTCCGAAAAAGTGGTGTTCTCGAACAAGAGGTCATGACATGAGACTGGAAGGGGTAGACTAAGGGGTAACATGAGGAAGTTTTCTTTACTGAAAGGGTTATGGATGCATGGAACAGCCTCCCAGTGGAGGTGAGGGGCCAACTCAGTTGGGAATTAAAAATGCATGAGATAGACATAGGGAACCCTAGTGAAAGGAAGAGAGAACAAGCCGGAGATCAAGTAGGGTATGTGATTTTTGCATCAGGTAGAGAACATGGGCGAGACATGGTGGGCCTCTTGGTCCTTATCTGCTCTCAATCTCTATGTCCCTATGTTTCTATGTTTAGCAGACCCCTGATGAGACCGATCTCAGTTATTGAATTAAAAAATAAACATCCTGGTGGTCTAGCACACCTATCCCAATCTCTGTTATAAATACATGTCCCTATTTCCCTGGTGGTCTAGCGGACCCCCACCCCTCCCAGCAGGCAGTGCCCCACCACCCCGCTCACCCATCCCATCCAGAGCCAGCGCCTGGCACAGCCCTCCACTCTCCACGTAGCCAGGTGCTGACTGAGCTGTCAATCAGACTTTGCCCAAAACCGTAGGCTGGTTCAGTAGCTATCTGGAGGCAGATACCAACAAGCCAAAATAAATGGCAATCTCTCTGACAGTCCCCAGTTTGCTCTGGTGTTCCTCAGGAGCTTGATGCTAGGTCTGTTACTCTTTAGCCTGTTCTTAATAACCACCCTGAGGCAAGCTCCACTAACATCTTATTCTATGCGGATGACACAGTTATTTTCTCCAGCCAACGGACCGCATCTACTGGAGACCCAGCGCCAACTTGATTTCGCATCTGTTGAGGACTGGTTCTCAAAACACAAACTCCTTATGAACTACAAAAACAAAAACTATGCTTTTCAGTAACACCCACAACAAACACAAGTTGCACAGGCATACCATCCGGAACAGTCGGGGATATACTTGATCCAGTCCGTTTTCAAATACCTAGGCATTACCCTTGAAAGTTCACTGTCCTATGCTGCCCATATACAGTAGATCAAGTTGCTAAAGTAGTAAATGCTAGGATAGGTCTGCTACACTGGCACAGACATTGCCTAACCTCGGATGCCCTCCGACCTGCGGTCAACAGCTCCATAGTCTCCATTGTTGACTATGGACTTGTTATATACAGTGTGGCAACAGACACTGCACTCAGAAGGATCACCTAGCTCTTAATAAAGCTTACAGGTTAATCACGGTGCACACCATCTCACCCATACCTGCTACCTACAAACTGTTTGAACCTCATGGGACTGTGTTGGGTTGAATACGCCCGTCCCAGTTGTTATGTTTTGTTATCTCTCTACCCTCACTTGCTGTTCTGTCTCTTCTCCTTCACTTTCATATCTGCAAGTGAGGGTAGAGAGATATGCGAGAGGCAGAGAACTGCAAGATTATCAAGGTGATCAAGTCCTAGGTCCCACGAGAAGACCTGGCTGCACAACAACACCGAGAAGATTGAAAAGGAGAGGATAGAACAGACCCTTGCATTTAACTCTTTCTCCATAACAACTGGGACAGGGTTGTATTCAGCCTTGTTACAGGGATGAGTAAAATACCAGACCTACCTTCTTGCAAAAAGCCTGCCTTGGATTAACCCCCAAGTAATACAAGATCTTCTTAAACAAGCAATCAACTCACATACAATTGGAGGTATGTCAATACAAGTGCTTCTCATACCTTTCTGCTTACTGTGCAAGCACAATGCTCTTTTGCAACACTGGGCACCCTCCTGGCTAAATGACCTATCAGCCGTTATCCTGTCAGTACCCAAATTGGGCCTTTCAAATATAAGCTGCCTATACCTTATTGCACTTAGCAGATGTGAATGTCCAATCATGGGAAATCTCACCTGTTGCCTCTATTGCCTAAGGCTGCCCTTTATTTCTCAGTGCCCCCAGCCTCTCCTCTATGCTACTGCAACCCCACCACCTATCTCCCTACTGCTTGTAACATAGATCTGTGTCTTGTCCACCATCCCACCCCTTGTAAACATAGACCTGTATTCTGTCCACCATCCCCATTCCTCCCCACTCTCATTTCTCCCACCTCCACTGCCCATGCTTCCCTAGACCGGTGCTCTCATGGCCCCTCCTACCTCCTGTCCTTTTTCTGATCTCCCCGACATTTCCCTCCCCATTCCTTTTGTCCCCTTGCTCTCAGACAAGGCCATTGTTAGCTATTCTATGTTAGCCTATTTCATACTTAATTCTAAAATGTATTTTTATTGTTTACCTTTAGTGCCTGTCAGAACATTGTACCCTTGTTATTGTAACACTCTGATGCTAATTGTTGTATTATACTGTATAATGTTATATTTTATTGTATTTCTCTTTCAATGTGGAACCTCTGTAAAAGAGCCTCAGGCTTAAATAGTTATAATCCGAAAACAAACAAACAAATAAAAAAATAAATAAATTAGGGTACTGTATACGGTACACAATTGACAGCTCAGTTGGTGCCTGGCCGTGGTGGAGGCGGAGGCCTGTGCCAGGTGTCGCTCTCGAATAGGATGGAGGGAATGGGGTAGTAGAGCACTGCCTGCAGGGGTGGGATCTTCTAGACCACCAGGAAACAGCGATATGCATCTATAGTGGAGATTGGGATAGTAAATGCTAGACCACCAGAGATTTTTCATTTAATAACTGGGATCGGGCTGATCCGGGATCCACTAAACCACCAAGGATGTTAACTGGGATTGGAGCTGGGGGCGACTGCGGCACAATGCCACAACTGTCAAAACCCTCCCAGCAGACCTGCGTCTAAGTATCCTTGGACCGGTCCTAGCTGGTCTAGCGATACTCAAATTTTGCCCTCTGGGAGGGTTTGTGAATACCACTGTGACAACCCACCTCTCCTCTGGGCCGAAATAGCTTTTAGAGAGTGTCTGTCTCGGGTATTCGCTGCCACCAGCGGACTCTCTTCTGACACCTTCTTCAAAGCTACAAACTTGAATAATCGAGCGTGCAATTGCACAAGTTAAGAGTCTGTAATGTGTCTCTCTCAGGTGGCGGATGCTACACAAAGTTTACCTCAGCCAGTGGATATCAAATATTACCTTAGAAAAATGACATCACAGTCACAACTGTTGAGCAAATAAATAGCTTTTACTAAACAGAAAGTGCATTGAGCATTTACAGGATATATATTTATAACACAAGAGAATAACACTCATACAGAAAAAGTAAACAAATGTTTTAAATAACAGACAGCAAAAGAAAAGGCTATTACTGCAACATGATAGTACTAAACTTACCCTTTCTTGTCCTTACAAGAGACACTGGGCCTATGCTAACTGCCAGCTCCCCGGACATAACTAAAGGGTAGGCTCTCAGCTTATGTTTCTCTTCCAGCTTCCCAAAGCAAGAGGAACTCTTCATTGTCTTTCAGCCTCTATATATTCTCCTGGGAATAGGTATACCTATTCCCCTTTGAATGCACCAACCATCTAACATGTATGTATTTAATTGTCCCAATCAGACTGAACACCTATCAGTGACCAATTATATTCCATTTTAACCTTCAGTTTATATTTGAATTACCCAATCCATTCAAACTGACCTGTGTATGTGTCTGTAGGTCTGTGTGTGTGGAGATGTCCACTTGAGTTTATGACCCAGCTCTTATCTAGCAGCTAGGGAGGACTGAAAATTCCAGCTTGTGGATGCTGCTGGACAGTGGATTTTAGCCTGTGTGTGTTTTTTTTCAAAACTGCTAAAAAACACCAGCTAGAGAATCCAAACCATTAACTCTTTCCTTCCCATTTCTGTCACAACCACATTGGGGATGTGGCGGCCTGCATCTGTTGCAAGCCACCGAGTGCCATTTCGCATCCTGTTTTGTGGCAGAAGGCTAGCACAAGCCCTCTTGCAGAGTAGTCTGTGTTTGATGCTGGCTGCTTTTCTGAATAGATCCTGGCACATTTTTTGGCACAAGGTGCCTTGCATCATTATGTTTGGTGGGCACCTTGCATTGTTCAGGAGCCTTGAGAAGTGGGCCCTTAGAATAGGTTAGTGTCTCCATCAGCTGTTAGAACACTTTTTGACATTTTCCAGCTTATTTTCCTAGGGACAGAATTATTTCCATGAGTTTCTATGGAACTCAGAATGAAAATTGTAGGGTTTTCCAATGTTTCTGTGATTTAAATTTGTACCCCTGGTAGTTTATTTCCATGATACCATGGAAAGATGCACCATGCTAAGGATAAGCCAAAGCTGGATTTATGTTTGTTGAGTGTGCCAAAATTCTGACCTCTCACCTTTGATTTGGCCCAGTTGAACCTGTGGGCTGCTTCTGTCACTTCAATGTTCAGCCAGTTACTAAACACAAAAACATCCCCAGGGTCCAGACCTAGTTCCATGGCCTCCCTTCCCCACCAGCCCTTCCCATTCCCACCCCCAGACTTTTTATTTACACATTTCTGGCTTTAGGTACTGTGCCAAACAAAATGACTAGAAGTATGGAGGGGTGGGAGAGGTAGTATTGACTGGGTTGGTGGCGAGGTTGTCACTTGCCCTTATTTGTAGCTTGCTTACTCCTTATATCAAAGACTTGGAAATAGTTTCTGCCAAATTGTTGAAGCGAAACTGAAAGAAGCGTGTCAGACTTTGATCCAAACCAAATTTGCCAATTACCAGCTTTGCGGGCCTTTCAGCATAACATGGAATTTTGTGTTATTTTATGCTATTCTTTGTTTCATGCATGGAAAACCTTGTATAGGGTTGCCACCTTTGGATGAGGCAAAAACAGATTCTAAGCTCCGCCTAGCCCCACCCTTTTATAACTCATTATGCATTGTAAATTCCATCATCACTTCCATGTAGACAAGCACCATCATGTGTTTTGTTTAGTCAGTGATTTCAAGATCTTTGCCTTTGGTACTTTAAACCATTTTTTTATTTTTGTTGTTATTTAATGTTTACTATATTCACTAAAGGTAATGATTGTGTGAAAATAAAATGGTCCTAATTGAGCAGATTGTACATTTTCAGTAAAATAGGTGCTAATTGCTTACTGTGAAACAAAATTGTGAAATTTCTGCCAATTAACAGCATGTGCGACATACAAGTGATGCAAAAATAAACTGTTTTATTGTATAGTGAATAAAACCACTGAAGAGCTAGAAAAGTCATGCACTATCTAGAAACAGTGGGGCAAAATAGATCCTTTCTCAGTGGAACTGAAGTCAGAGCACACATTTCAGATCAATCCATTTTGCCAGCCAGCATTTAACCAATAAGTCATTTGCCCCTTTCTTCTAAAAGATAGTAATGCTATTTGCCACCCCTCTGGCTTTGCCTTTTGTGTGGAACTTCCTCTGTTTACATTTTATGTTTGCTTGCATGCATGTGCAAGAAACATAGTGCAATCATCCAAGTTTTGGTGTGTCACCCCCTCTCTTGATGTACAGTTGAAGGGGAGCTATGCTTCGGTGAGCAGCGATAAGATATCGCCTGCTCATCGCAACTCCCCTACACACACACAAACACATGCACACATACTGCGTGCTGCCCCCACACACTGTACAGCAGGGGTGCCCAATCCGATCGGCTGTGCTGCGCCCCCTCAAAAGCCTTTCACATGCCACACTGGGTGCCCACACCAGCGTGGCGAATCGTGTATAGCCAATGGGGTGCCCAATCTCCCGTCAGCTGCACTGTCCTCCCAGGAACTGGGTGCCACGCTGGGAGCCACCCAGCGTGGCACAGTGCATCATTGGACGGGGTGCCCAATCCCCGTCGGCTCCGCCCCAACTAGCCATCCTTGTGCCATGCTGGGAGTCCCACCCCAGTGTGGCAAGCGTCCATCATCATTTTGGAAAAAACCAACTGAAAAAGCAAAAAGCGGTCCCACGCAGTCTCCTGCCCCCCACAACCGCGCCCATCCACTTGCGCACTCCGCCCCCCCACACCCCCACCCCATATTCTACCTCCGAGTCCGCAAGATGATCTTCGTGGACTGGAACACGCCTGCACTCTTCAAAGCCATCACGCGAACTGAGGAAATGCCGGAAGCTGTATAATGGTATAGATAGGGTTTTTCAACTTTGTTGCATATCTCAAGCATTTTTGGATTTTTGCACCAAATTTTCAACATGGGGTTTTGGGACCCTTCTCATGAATGATGTCACTGTCATGGCGTTATTCGGGCGGAAGGGTGATTCGCAGTCACTGTGCGAAATCACCTTCGAACCAAATAGCTCACTTGACATTGCCAGCGTTCATAAGGTGAGGTCTCAAGAAGCCTATTTTGAAAATTTGGTGTCAAAATACAAAATGACTGTTTTACGAGTGCGTTCTGCAGTTCCCACGCAGGCTCATAAGTTTGTGAATTTTCAATATTTTCCTCCAGATTTTCAACATTGCCATTTTACCACACATTCTTATGAGTAGTACAGCTGTCATTTTCACATCTCTCCAAAATGTATTTCCGCCCATGTAGCGCAGACAACGCAGTCGGTGTGCTGAAATCAATGTACGGAACAAATTAAGAAAATCACAGTGACACTGTTCATGAGCAGAGGTCTTAAAATGGCTATGTTGAAAATTTGGTGAAAGAATTCCTAACAAGCATTTGTCAATGCCGAATGTTTGCTTGCTAGCATTAGCAGTGGTAGTGTAAGTTACAGAGCTGCCTAATAGGAATGGCAGTGAAGTATTGAACTGAAGCCAATCCCATCACCACCCTGCAGAGAGTGACAGGCATTGGGATGTGCCTTTGGGTCGTCAGGCATAACGGCCAGCCATTTCACCACACCCACCCTGTAGACACTGACAAGTGTCACGGTGTTCTTGAGGGTCTTTGGCCCTATGCACACCCATTTCATTAGGAAATAAGGTGAGATGGGTGCGATATAGGAGAATGAGGTGAACTTTGGGGCTGAAGAGTCAAGGCATACCGATGCCTCTCACTGGCTGCAGGGTGTGGAATGGTATGAGCATTACAGGCAAGAATCCCAAGTCACACCCCTGATGCCTGTCATTCTCTACAGGGTTGGGCATTATGGTTGGAAACCCTAATACCTCAGGCATTCGTTGGTATTTTCACTCCAAATTTTCAACATTTTTTTGTGACCCCACCTCATAAACAGGGGACTATCAGTTTGTTAGCGAAGCTGCTTATGCACACTGACTACGGCATTTAGCACCACAGGTGCAAAAACATTCGAACAGGATGTAAAAATGACAGCTGTACTGTTCATGGGAGGTGTAAAAATGGCAATGTTGCAAATCTGCAGTAAAAATATTAAAAAAAGGTGAAGTCCGAGTGTACATAGAAACTGTGCAACGACACCTGTAATATAATTAGGTTGGGGATTTTTACAGCAGATTGTCAACTCAGGCATTTTGGTGCCTCCGATCATGAACAGTATCACTGTGATTTTAATTATGTGTACCGAACAATGATTTCCCACAGCGACCATGCATCTCTGCGCTGAAAGTGTGAAAACACACTTCAGCCATGTTGTGAAAAATGACAGCTGTACTGTTCATAAGGAAGTGTGGAAAAATGCCACTGGGGAAAATCTGGACTGAAAATATTACAAAAGTAATCAACTTACGAGGGTGCGTGGAAGCTCACGCAATGCTCACTCGTAACACAGTCATTTATGGACTTTTGTCACCAAATTTTCAACATAGCCATTTTAAGACCTCTGCTCATGAACAGTGTAACTGTGATTTTCTTAATCTGTCCTAAACATTGCTTTTGCACACCAACAGCACCATTGTAAGCTACATGTGCGAAAACACATTTTGGGTGACATATGAAAATGGCAGCTGTACTGTTCATAAGGAAGCGTAATAAAACAGTCATTTTAGGAATTTTTTACCAAATTTTCAACATAGCCATTTTAAGACCTCTGCTCATGAACAGTGTCACTATGATTTTCTTAATGTGTCCCATACATTGATTTCGCACAAAGGAACTGCATAGGAACTTTTTGAAAAGTGCAGGCGTGTTCCCGGTCCAGTGGTTTTGGGACCTTCTCATGAATGAAGTCACTGTCATGGCAAAGTTGTGTTCGAGGGCGAAGGAGTGATTCCCAGTCACTGCGTGAAATCACCTTTTGGGCCTGAACCATGACAATGTCGATAATTCATGAGAAGGGGTCCCAAAACTCCATGTTATAAATTTGGTGAAGACATTCCAAAATATGACTGTTTACGAGCGTGTGTTGTGCAGTTCTCTGAGGGTTCAGTAAGTTCATAAATTTTCAATATTTTCACTCCAGATTTTCAACATTGCCATTTTACCACACCTCCTTATGAGCAGCACAGCTGTCATTTTTCACATCTTGCCCAAAATGTGTTTCGCCCATGTAGCGCACAATGGCACAGACGGTGTAAGAGAAATCAATGTATGGGACACATTAAGAAAATCACAGTGACACTGTTCATGAGCAGAGGTCTTAAATGGCTATGTTGAAAATTTGGTGAAAATCTCAAAATGACTGTTTTACGGCGTGTTACAGCAGTTCCTGCAGCTCGTAAGTTCATGAATTTGAATATTTTCACCCAGATTTTCAACATTGCCATTTTACCACACCTCCTTATGAGCAGTATAGCTGTCATTTTTCACATCTTGCCCAAAATGTGTTTCCGCCCATGTAGCGCATAAGGCATGAAGTCGGTGTGCGAAATCAATGTACAGAACAAATTAAGAAAATCACAGTGACACTGTTCATGAGCAGAGGTCTTAAATGGCTATGTTGAAAATTTGGTGAAAAATTCCTAAATATGACTGTTTTCTGAAGCGTGTGTTTTCGCAGTTCACGCACTAATGAAGTTAGGTGAATTTTCAATATTTTCACTCCAGATTTTCAACATTGCCATTTACCACACCTCCTTATGAGCAGTGTAGCTGTCATTTTCACATCTTGCCCAAAATGTGTTTCTGCCCATGTAGCGCACAATGGTGCAGTCGTGTGCGAAATCAATGTATGGGACACATTAAGAAAATGACAGTGACACTGTTCAGAAGCAGGAGGTCTTAAAATTGCTATTTTGAAAATTTGGTGAAAAAATTTCCTGAAAATTACTGTTTTACAGCGGCGTCTATGCGTTCCACGCCGTCGTAAGTTTGCGAATTTTCAATATTTTCACTCCAGATTTTCAACATTGCTACTTTATAACACTTCCTTATGAACAGTACAGCTGCTATTTTCACATGTTGCCCAAAATGTGTTTTCGCACATGTAGCTCACAATGGTGCAGTCAATGTGCTAAAGCAATGTTTGGGACAGATTAAGAAAATCAGTTATACTGTTCATGAGTAGAGGTCTTAAAATAGCTATGTTGAAAATCTGGTGACAAAAGTCCATAAAATGACTGTGTTACAGTGAGTATTGCGCAGTTTCCACACACCTCGTAAGTTCATGACTTTGTAATATTTTCAGTCCAGATTTTCACCAGTGTCATTTTCCACACTTCCTTATGAACAGTACAGCTGTCATTTTTCACAACATGGCCGAAATGTGTTTTCACACTTTCAGCTCAGAGCTGCGTGGTCACTGTGGGAAATCATTGTTCGGGACAGATAAAGAAAATCACAGTGACACTGTTCATGATCAGAGGTCCCAAAATGCTGTGTGACAATCTGCTGTAAAAATCCCCAAACTAATTACATTACGGGTGTCGTTGCACAGTTTCTATGCATGCTCATGACTGCACCAGTGTTTTAATATTTTCACTGCAGATTTGCAACATTGCCATTTTACACCTCCCATGAACAGTACAGCTGTCATTTTTACATCCTGTTCAGAATGTGCTTGCTCGTGTGGTGCTAAATGCTGTAGTTGCTGTGCATAAGCAGCTTTCGACTAACAAACTGATATTGCAACTGTTCATGAGGTGGGGTCAAAAAAAACATTTTGAAAATCTGGAGTGAAAATACCAATGAATGCCTGAGGTATTAGGGTTTCCAAACCATAACGCCCCAACCCAGAGAGAATGACAGGCATCATGGATGTGACTTGGATTCTGCCTGTAATGCTCATACCATTCCACACCCTGCAGCCAGTGAGAGGCATCGGTATGCCTTGGACTCTTTGGCCCCAAAGTTCACCCCATTCTCTATACGCACCCATCTCACCGTATTTCCTGATGGAATGGGGTGCGCATAAGGGCCAAAGACCCCAAGGTACACCATGACACTTGTCAGTGTCTGCAGGGTGGGGTGTGGTGAAATGGCATGGCCGTTATGCCTGACGACCCAAAGGCACACCCCAATGCCTGTCACTCTCTGCAGGTGGTGGTGGGGTTGGCTTCAGTTCAATACTTCACTGCCATTCTATTACGCAGCTCTGTAACTTCTACACTACCACTGCCAATGCCAGCAAGCAAACATTCGGCATTGGCAAATGCTTTCTAGAGACGCTCATAAAAAATGGGAACATTTCCAAAATATCAAACTGTAAACGTTATTCATTAAAAAAGGAGTCTCTAATTCTTTATTTCAGAGTAATTCTTTTTGGTTTGCCAGTGCAGCTTGCAATCAACTGCAGCATCTGGTACATCTTGATGGGATGAAAATGAATCTGGTCATATCTATCCATTGTCAGCTTATCACCTGTAAAATCAATATTGTTTACAGTCGATGTATTTTTAATGCATATTATCACATCTCTACATGTCCTCCGTATCATAAAACGTCTGTAATCAACCAAGTGTTTCAGAAGCTGAAGCTCTGGATAAACAAATTGATCATCAGAAAAAGGCCAAGGCAAAATCATATAAAGAGCCCAGGAAAAGGGACGGCAGAGGTAAAGACTGTCTACAGGGACAAATTAAGATAAGGAAAGACACTGATAAGGAAACGCAAATGAAATATTGAGGAAATGGAAGCAAAAACAAACAAGAAGTTATTTAAATATATAGTTTAAACAAGGAAGGCACACATTTCCCGTGATAGAAAAACGAGGGGCATGGGGGACATGTGGTAACTCAGTTCCAGGACTGAAATTAAAATCTAACTCAATTCTAATAGCAAAATGAGGCAGAGCTAAAGCTGTGTGAAATGCAGCTCCTAAAGGCATAAAACTGACTAAATAAAGTGTAAAAAGCAACCTATAATGAGGAAATATGTCCCCAGACCTTTGTCAAGTATGTTCGATCTAACATCAAAGGTTGTGTTTTCTCACAGGAATTTTTTTTACATTTCTAATGCTGGCACAATCAATTGGGTACAATTAGCTTTAGGCAAAATATGACATAATTACAAAAGAGGTGAAATGGCAGTGATATGTAACAATTGTTCCAGCTTATGGTCAGCATCGGAACATGAAATGAATAGAAGCCAGCCTAGTGATTACTAAAGAAAGGACTTTAAAATCCAAGGTCTACAGTGGGTGACAAAGATGACATTCAAGGGCAACTAGGAATTCTCAGGAATTACACAAACAAGGGTCCAGATGAACTGCACCCAAGGGCTTGAAAAGAGCTGGCACAAGTCTTATGTCCCACAAAGTAACATCTGTAGTACTGCACACGTACTAGTGGGAGACATGCCAAAAATCTGTAGGATTCAGCTGTCATCCCTATTCTCAGAAAGAGGTCATGATGCACTGCAGGGAACTACAGGCCCAAGCCAAATGCACAGCGTAGTAAGTAAAATGAAGGATTACCAGAGGTGTGATATAATAAGAAATGCAGAAACATAAGGCCTGATTCTCAAAGCTCCCAGCAGAGTGCCACGAGGCTTGCACCCAAAGAATGGTGCAAACTGCCCTTGTGCCAAATGATGCACCAGGAGCAATTCTCAAAGGCATCCTGCATCAGTTGCAGGCTGCCTGCACAAGCGGGCTTGCAACCTCCTATGCGCCACAAGACGGGATGCAGCATGGCACTACCGGGCATGTGGCCAGAGCCAGCGCCAGGTTTTGTTGGCCCTGGGCAATGGATCTGTAGTGGGCCCCTCAGACCCATGCATCTGTGCAAAAAATAAAATAAAAATCAAACCAACCGACTTGGCAGAGGGAGATGCTAGCATCATCCCCCCAGAGAAATCAGGATTTATGCAATACAGAATTTGTAGTACTAACTAACTACCCAACATGATCGCCCCAATACAGGACTGAGGATTCACAATGCCAGCCGTCCGCCATCCATCACAACTCTCACAACACAGCAGCAAGTAGTGATGACCCTCTCCACACAGCAGCAAGCTACTATACTATCAATTCAGAATTTCAGACTCAGAATTCCAATCCGACACCAGTCAACTACCTAAGCAGGCTGAGCCGCTCATGCTCACGCTCAGATCATGACTGATGTCTAAGTAAGTCTGTCCTCTCACTCCCACACCCCAACAAAAAGGCAACAGCTACTGCAGAATGAGGCAGATAAAGATTTTTTGATACAGTGTGCTACATGGGCCGCAGCAGCAGCCTGAGCCTTCCCTCATAGAAACATAGAAACATAGAATGTGATGGCAGATAAGGACGCTTGGCCCACCTAGTCTGCCCATTTCCCTACCTAATGGATAAGCTGCAGATCCCAGTTAACCAACAGCCTACTTCCTCCTACCCCCCTCCCACTAGAATTGTCTTATGTCTGTCCCATGCATTCTTGAACTCACCCACTGTTCTTGACTCCACAACCTCCTCGGGAAGGCTGTTCCATGCATTTTACAACCTTTGCATGAAAAAATTCCTCATATTACTTCTGAGCCATCCCCCCATCTTCAAATTGTGGTCTCTTATTCTTGCACATCTCTTTTTCTGAAAGATGCTACCCCTTTGGACTTTTTGATTCCTTGAGGTACTTGAAAGTTTCTATCATGTTCCCCTCACCCTCCTTTCCTCAAGGCTATACATATTAAGCTCCTTTAGTCTTTCTTCATGTCTTCTGGTGCAGGCCCTGCACCATTTTGTTGCCCTCCTCTTGACAGCCTCCACCTGTCTATGTCTTTGGGAAGATGGGGTCTCCAGAACTGCATGCAGTACTCCAGATGTGACCTCACCAACTGTCTTTACAGAGGATTACAACTTCCTGTTTTCTACTGTTGATGCCTCTCCCAGTGCATCCTAGTATCCCCCAGCCCTCCTTACTGCCTTTTCACATTGCTTGCCCACATTTAGATCATCTGATGTAACTACCCCAAGGTTCCTTTCCATCTCTCCCTCTGGACACTCTATTTGTCTGTCCTACCTAGTGTGGCATTGGTGCAGATCACGTATGGCTCTCCTCTCAATCAGTGGGGAATTTCATCCAAGAGCAACATCTGTTGCTTGCTTGTTGCTGTTGCTGTTGACTTGAGTCGCCATGAGATGTGCCATGCCAATTCAGAGCTCCACTGGCTCGCGAGTCAATGCACGCACAGGGAACCATTATCGATCAACAGTTACTCTACAGTCAAGTCCTGCCTGCCCTGGCCAGCCAGTGCTCTGGCACCATTATGCCTGGCTGCATGCACCCTATTTTGAACTTCAACAACTCCACCTTGCTTTCTCTTCCCAGCACAAACAATGCAGCTAAGCTAAAAAACCGGCTGGCTGGGCCACGGCTCAGGCCAACCTCCTATACACACTCCTCTGCAGCCATTGGCTGTTTGGCTGCTTGGTCATCACCCCACCCCACAAAATGTGATGGATAGGGGCTTACCAATCATGACTCAACAGGCAGTGCAGTTGGGGCTCGTGAGCCTCAACACAGGCAACATTGAGGGGAATCTGTTCGGAACACCGCACAGATTGTACAAAAAGTATGAACTGCTACCAGCACAGTCCACTAAAGCTATGGCAAAGTTAGTTGACACTTTTTTTGCACCCCTCTCTAGTGTTAGTGCCCCAGGCATTTGCTCAGGTAGTCCAGGTGCTGGCGCCCGGCCTGCATCAGAAGCAGATGAAAGTTACCACATCCCTAAATCAGGTTAAAGCCACTCCCAGAGGCAAAATTCTAAGGGCATAGAATATCACCCTCTGGGAGGGTTTGAGCATTTGCACCACAATTGAGCCCACCTCACATACGAACATATGAAATTTGCCAGCAGATAAAGGCCTAGAGGTCTATCAAGTCTGCTCGAATGTGCAGCTAGCACCTTATTCCAGCTGCCCTCCCTTCCACCCTTCCCTTCATTAACCCTCCCTTGTCCTGTCCCATCCTCGGTTGAAGCAGTCCACTGTTCTACTGCATACCACTTCAGCAGGTAACACATTCCACCCAGTCACCACCCTCTCTGTAAAAGTGTCTCCTCATCTCCCTCCTGAACCTTTCTCACTCCAGTCTCATATCATGGCCCTGGTGGCCCTCCCTCCCTTACGTTGAACAGCCCTCTGTACCTGTCTTGTTTATTCCTTTCATGTATTTAAAGGTTTCAAGCATGTCACCCTGTCTCCCCTCCTCCAGTGAGTACATGTTCAACTCCTTCAACCTCCTCTCGTATGATAAGTCCCCAGCCCCTTGATCATCTTTGTCACTCTGCGCCTGCACCCTCCAGTAACTACTATCCTCTTCAGATACGGACGCCAGTACTGCACGCAGTACTCCAGGAGTGGTCTAACTAATGACCTATACAGTGGCAGAATCACCTCCTCCCTCCGCAAGGATATACCCTTGCAATGCAACCCAGAATTTTGTTGGCCTTGCAGCTGCCTTCCACATTGTGCCGAGTTGTTCATTGACCCTGTAATGAGCACACCCAGATCCTTCTCCTCCTCTGTCTGAGCTAGCTGCACTACCCCTAGCTGGTAACTCCTCCTTGGGTTCTTCATCCCAAAATGCAGCACCTTGTACTTTTTGGCATTAAAGCCCAGTTGCCAGGTGTCTGACCAGGTTTCAAGCTTTGCCAGATCATCCTGCAACCCCTGCCATCCCCTAGGTCATCCACCACCGCCCTATCTTGGTATCATCAGCAAACAGACTGATCTTGCTCTTGAAGTCCCATGATATGTCTGCAATGAATATCCCAAACAACACTGGTCCCAACACCAAGCCCTGTGGAACACTCATCACTGCCCTTGGGTGTGAGAGCTCCCCACCCACCACCACACTCTGTTCCTTCTCTGCAGCCAGTTTCCTACCCATCTCACCAGCTTTGCACCCGCCCTGTGCCTACCTAACTTCCTTCCCAGCCTTCCATGTGGCACTGAGTCAAATGCCTTACTGAAGTCCAGATACAGGACATCCACTGCATGGCCCCTGTCCAGTTGCCTAGTTACCCAGTCATAGAACTCGACCAGGTTGGTTTGGCGGGATCTGCCACGTATGAAGTCATACTGTCTGCTGTCCTGTAGTCCTTTGGCCTCTAGGAGAGCCACCAGCCTCTCCTTCAGGATAGTCTCCATTAGCTTACCCACAATGGATGTGAGGCTCACTGGTCTGTAGTTTCCGGTTCATCCTGGGTCACTTTGTGGAGGAGCACCACATGAGCCATCCTCCAGTCCTGAGGTACACACCCGAATGTAGTGAGGCATTAAATATGTCTGCCAAAGGTCCTGCAAGGACCTCTGCCAAGCTCCTTCAGTACCCTGGGTGGATGCCATCTGGGCCTGGCGCCTTGTCCACCCTCAGTGCATTCAAACCCTCTAGAACTCTGCTGTCCATGATTTCCCATCTGTCACCACTTCCCACCCTGCTTCTGCCATTTCTCCCACCTTGGGTGTCACCCCTCTTCTCTTTAGTAAATACTGAGCAGAAGTACTCATTTAGTGCTTCCGCCTTTATCATACCCTGCTTCCACCCAACCCCTCCTTCCTAATCCTTACTATGTGGTCCTTACAGCTCCTTTCTCCCTGATGTACTTAAGAAGTCCTTCTCCCCTTCTTAATGCCTTGTGCCAGCCTGAGTTCCATAGATGCTTTGGCTCCCCTTACTGCCCTTGTCACCTCCTTCGATTCTGTCAAGTACTCCTCCCTGTCCTCCCCCTCCCTGTTTCTTGTCTTCCTAAAGGCAGCTCTTTCCTCCTTACCCTTTCCATGACCTCCTTGCTCAACCAGATCGGTTTCTTAGCCCTAGCCTTCTTGCTCTGGGCTTTTCAGCAGAGTTTTAGTTGCCTCCACTATCCCAGCTTTACAGGCTACCACCTCTGGTTAGTGTCCATGTGCTGCCCCCACACACCCAGTGCTCCATATTTGAAAATGTTTAATTAAGCCTTTACCTGGTGGTCTACGGTCCCCGACATGTTCAAATTTAAAATGTGTACAAACATCTATTGCTGGTGGTCAAGTGGACCCTCCCACCCCAGCAGTAGTGCCATCCTTCGCTCCTCCCAGCCCCAAACCCTGAGCGGTGACTGGCGCAGCCCTCCTCTCACCACTGCAGCCAGGCACTGACTGAACTGTCACTAGGCAGTACTGGCCTTACAGTACACATAGTGATAGTTCTGTCAGCAGTGGGCAGGTGGTGGACGAGGCTGTGCTGGTCACTGGCTGGGGTTGGGCTGGGGGCGGAGGTGAGCACTACCTGCCAAGGTGGGGGTGGGGTCCACCTACGCCACCAGGAATACATTTCTGTACACATTTGCATACATGGGCATGTCAAGACTGGAACATCGGATACAGATTTACTTAAACATTTTCAAATAAAGGCATGTTGAAGAACCACTAGACCACCAGATAAAGGTTTAATTAAACATTTTCAGATAAAGGCATGTTGGGGGAACTGCTAGACCACAGGGGACTAGAGTGGCACACAGCTGCCCGCAGTTGTGGAATACCCTCCGGGTACACCGTCTATTTGGCGCACAGCCACAGTTGCTGCAAGACGTGGGACTTTGCTGCCAGGACCCTGCCCAATGGAGAATCAGGAACAGGGTCCCTGGCTCACCGCCTTGATGCAAGTTGCTTTGTGCCACAGCTCTGTGTCAATCTAAGGACCTTCTGAGAATCAAGCTCGTAGAATTTGTCAGCAGTAAAGGACCACTTGGAGTACCCTGTCTGCCCAGATGGTCCTGCCTAGTCTGTCTCCACAAGCCCTAACTGGTCTCTGGTGAGCCTCCCTCTGGTGACACTTCCCATTTCTTAATATTCCCCTATGTCTATCCCATGCAAGCTTGATGCCCCTACTGTCAGCCTCCACCACTTCCACTGGCAGTCTATTCCAGGTACCCACCACTCTTTCAGTGAAGTACAGAAGAACTTTCTCATATCCCTCCTAAACTCCCCCCAAGCAGCACTCCTCTGGTTCTAGTGCTCTTCCTCATTTGAAAAGACCCTTTCTTGCACCCTCTTCACCCTGTGAAGTACTTGTGGGACTCTATCATGCCCCTCTCACTCTCCTGTCTTCCTGGGGTACATGTTTAGATCCTCAGTCTCTCCACATAGGACTTTTGGTGCAACCCCTGCACCATTTTAGTTGCCCTCCTCTAAACTGCCTCCACTCCATGTCCTTTCTGAGATATGGCCTCCAGAATTGAACACAATACTTCAGGTGGTATCTGACCAGCAAGTGATATAGTGGCAACACAACTTCCCTCTTCCTGCTGGATTTTTTTTTATTTAGTTATTTAACAGGTGAGACACACTAAGCTGAAAGCTTTTTTACAGGTGCAACCTGTAAATACCTATGCATTCCAGCATCCCACTGGTCCTACCCACTGCTTTATCACACTGCCCTGCCACTTTGAGGTAATCAGATATGATAAGCCGAGGTTCCTTTCCTTTTTATGTTGGCATGCTTACTTGACCAATATCTTGCAGCAGTGCAGATTTGGAGGCGCGGTCACTGTTGAGTGAATGCAGGGTGCTCATCAGTAGGTGCATCCTCATTCCTAATCGGCCTGCATGCCCGGCACCACACCACCGGACAAGCACATCTAAGGAAAGGTCCGCTGCAATGTGAACATAGATCATCACCACAGCGGACCTCCGGCGTGCTTATCCGACACAAACATGGTGGCACACTGCCTGCCAACTGCCGACTTGGGTGCCCAATCCCCTGTCAGCTTACCCCCCCCCCAATGTATGTGCTGATGGGGAGCCCGCTCCCTGTCGGCATAAAGAACCCCATTTGTTATATGCCGAGGGGTGCCCAATCCCTCGGCTCTTGCCCCCCCTCAGTTTCCTTGTGTGCTGGAGTGCTCAATCCTCGTCAGGCATAAACTAACCCCCTTTTGTTGTGTGCTGATGGGTGCCCAATCCCCATTGGCTACAGATGCCCATCCTAAAAACAAGGCTCCGTTGGCACGCTGGGAGCCCACCTCAGCGTGCCACATGCCCTGTAAACATAAAACGGTCCGCAATTTTTATTTTTTTTGTACCTGTGGGAAAGGAATGGTCCCTCACGAGTCTCCCTGCCCCCCACAACCCGCACCCACCCACTTCGCACCGGCCTCCCACCCCTCCACCAAAACTTACCTCCGAGGAGTCTGGCGTGTGATCTTGGTGGACAGTAACACCTGCACTCTTCAAAGCCGATCACGAACCGAGAAAAATGTCGTAAGCTGTATAATGGAACAAATAGGGTTTTGCAACTTTTGATGAATATCTCAGATATTTTTGGACTTTTGACACCAAATTTTCAACATAGGTTTTGGGACCCTCTTCATGAATTCTAGCACTGTCATGGCGTTATTGGTCCCAAAGGTGATTTTGCTGTCACTGTGCAGAATCACCTTTCAGGACGAATAATGAAATGACAGTGCCACTGTTCATGAGGGAGCTCTCAAAGCCTATATTGCAAATTTGATGACAAAATTCCCCAAAATGGCTGTTTCTATGCACGCTTATAACGTCATGAATTTGTAATATTTTTGCTCCAGATTTTCAAACTTGCCATTTTCCTCACCTCCTGATAAACAGTACAGCTGTCATTTTACATATCCTGCCTGAAATGTGTTTTCGCACATCTGGCATACGATAGCACAGTAGCTGTAAAGGAAATCACTTTTGGGACAGTTTTAGGAAATGACGGTGACACTGTACATGAGCAGAGGTCCTAAAATGCCTATGTTGAAAATTTGGTGCCGAAAGTCCATAAAATGACTGTGTTGCAGCGTGCGTTGTGCCAATTTCCACGCACCTTGTAACCATAAATTTGCAATACTTCCATGCCAGATTTTCAACACTGACATTTTTTCACACCACCTTATGAAGAGTACAGCTGTCATTTTCACATCCTGCCCAAAATGTGTTTCCGCACCTGTGCGCATAATGGTGTGGTCACTGTGGGAAATCAACTTTTGGGACAGATTAACAAAATTGCAGAGCCACTGTTCATAAGGGAGGTCCCAAATGCTTATGTTACATATGTGTCTACCAAACTCCCAAAAATAATTAGTTACGGACGTGTATTGCGTAGTTTGTATGCCTGCTCATTGCTTCACCGATATTTCATATTGTCACTCCAGATTTTCAACTAGCCATATTTTTAAGCCTCCTCATGAGCAATACAGTTGTCATTCTCCATCCTGCCCAAAATGTGTTTTGTCCCTCTGTCATCAAATGGCACAGCCGCTGTGCAAAACCACCTTTCAGCTAAGAGAGTGATTGTGCTTGCTTTTCATGATGTGGCCTGACAAGTAGCCCATGTTGAAAATGTGGAGCTAAACTACCAACACACTTGTACGGGTGTTAGGTTTCCAACTGTAGCACCACACCGTACAGACTGACAGGCATCTGGGCTGTGACTTGGGATCATCGGATGTAATGCTCATGCCATTTCCACCCCATGCCCACCTTTGCCACTGACAGGCATCTGGTGTGTCTTGCACTGTTCAGCCACAAAGTTCACCCCATGCTCCTATACTGCACCCATGTCAGTGTATTTCCTTATGGAATGGGGTAAGTATAATGCCCAAAAGACCTAAGCACACCCTGACACTTGTCAGTGTCTTAGGGTAGGGTGAGGTACAATGGCATGGCGTTATAGCTGACAACCTAAAGGCACACCCCAAATCCTGTCACTGTCTACAGGGTGGGGGTAGGGTTGGTGTCACTTCAATATTTCACTGCCATTCCTATTATGCATCTCTAGCTCCGGCACTGCTAATGCCAATGCCAGCGTGAACAACATTCGCATTGACAAATGCTTGTTAATAACTGTCAGTACCTCATCCCCATCCTCTACTCAGTTCTGGGGTTCCTATGCCCTAGGTGCATGATTTTGCACTTTTGGAATTGAGCGCCAACTGCCATGCTATTGACCACTTCTCAAGTTTTCCAAGATCCTAAACATTCTTTCCACCTGTTCCTTATTATTCACCCTATTACAGATTTTGGTACCATCTGCAAAGGTATACATTCCTTCTAGTTCATCTGTATTGTCACTTATGAGGGACATTGAAGAGGACCGGTCCCAGTCTCGGAGCCCTGTGGCATCCTGCTGGTCACTCTGCCATCATTAGCGTGAGTGCCATTAACCACCACTCCCTGTCACCCATCCATACCAGTTTTAACCCAAGTCATTACTATGGGTTCCTCCCCTAGGCTTCTCAATTTCTCATCAGTCTCTAGTGCGGCACAGTATCAAAGGCCACATTCACTGCCCTTCCCTGATCCTGATCTGTTTTCCTGATTACCCAGTCAAAGAGCTCATTCAGATTTGTTTAGTATCTGCCCCCGCCCCCAACATTGAATCCATGTTGTCTTTGCTCTTACAGAAGAAATCTCAGGGCACAGATCCGTTATGACAAAAGTTATGGGAAATGTATTGGGCACAGAAGAGTAGTAACAAGTGATAATCTCCACCAGATATGGTTATCTAAAGACCTCTTTAAAACAAATTAAAAGTATATTTTGGGGGTTCAAAATATCGCACTCTACAGTTGAAAGTAAGCAATTATTTCAGCTAATCAGAAAGTAGCAATTTTGAAAAAGTTTTTCTAAAAGAAGCATGTTGATTTGAGAAGAGTTTGATACTTCCGTTTGTACATTTAGCAAATCTTTTCCACCTCCTTCATGACCAGAACCACAGATTTATAATGTTTTTCCCCCAAGAGTTGAGAGGAAGCAGATGAAAGTCAATAAAACATGGTGTCATATATCAGGAATGCAGTACCATAAGCAGGAGTTAGCATGATACACCCATTAGTCTTTTTTCATAGCGCCTTTATATATACACACCTTTGTGTAATATGTTTGTCTATATTTAGCCCTGATCATGTCCAGAACTCAAATATGAACTAGCATTGTCAACACGTTTTTTTTTTTCCTGTAAACAAGAAATGGGACAGAAAGCAGATTAGAATATCACACAAACCAGGTATATCAGTCATTCCAGTGTATGCTATACCCATGGTAAAAAAATAAAAATACAGATTGAGGCAGTGATAGTTAACACCTCAACAAGTAGTGTCTCAAACAATAAAACATTTACATCATTCTGTAATTCTGGGATACATTACACCAGAATGACTGTTCCCTGTTTGTCCACAAGCGAATGAAGAGGAAGCTCTATTAAAACTAGCAGACAAAAGAACAGCAGAAATGTCAGATATAACCTGGTGGTTTACCATGCCATGGCAAAATTAATGTGAAAAATCCACTCACGATAAAGCAACTGAAAAAGGAAGTGTTCACATCCAGCGGGTAAACAGAGACACAAGAACACTTTTAAATTGACTGTCCAGTAATGGTAGATTTCTGGACACAATAATTTAGACATTTGTCAGTCCATGGGCAGTTTTAAGTTACTTGTGAAATTGAGCACTAGGCTATACCCTCCAGGTCTATTGCCTCTTCACAAAAGTGCCCTAAGGTTCATTTCTGCAGTGTGTGGATATTATTTATGGCAAAACACGATGCACCTGGACATTAAAGCAACAGCACGTCAAGAGCCAGAAATTGGCCCGGCCGGTGGCGCTGAGGGTTGAGGCGCTGGACGCCACACCTCATGCCATGCTGACGATCCAGGTTCGGGAATGAGCCCGGTCGCCGGGGTCAGCAGGAGGGAAAGGATTGAGCGCCCCAGGACTGCTCTCCTTCTCCAGGAGGGGATCCACCTGCCGATGCACTGGTGACCTCTAGCGGAGGCTGGAGGCACTACAGTGCTCGGCCAAGTTGCTGGGGTTGGATCTGTGGCAGACATCAATCGGGGTGTGCGGAGCGTGCACCAGCTGCCAGGCTGAACGTCATTGCATATCCGAGCTTCAGGGACGAAGAACAGGGAAAACAACAGTGCCTTTGGATAGGCGATGGCACTGAGTCCCCATACCACCGCCGGGCCAACCCTGACTGACCTTCCAGATCCTCCATGGCTGGTCCCTACCCTCGTGCAGGAGTCTGTCTGTAAGAGCACCCAAGAGGAGTAAGGCGACCCACCCTGGGTGGGTTAGACCAAGGTACCGGCTGCTGGGAGGACAGGAGAGAGGAGGTACAGCTCAGGGGACTTCTGGTGGCAGGACATGGACTCAGATGCCTGAGAGAGGTTCAAGGCGCCGTGTCTGGAGGAAATAAAGTTGAAAAAAAGAGCCCTGAAACTGAAGCCTCAATTGATGCAGCACTTATTAAAGTATTTACAAAAGAAATATTGCCTCCCTTCTCCTACTCTCATGGCACTATGGAGACCCTGTAGTTGGATCTGTCATGCTGTCTCAGAATAATACAGAATAATTTGCTGAAAACTTTATCTACTGGTTGACAGTTCTTTGTACTTTAAGCGGAGGAAGTTTTTCTGTGCCGATAGTTTCCACAGTCTAACAAATTTTATTGGGGAACAGTTTAGCACTGACAGAAATGTTTTTTTCTGTAATTGTCTTCTTCCAACATGAACATACAACATGTACATAGAGGTTCTTTGTTTTATACAATATGTTCAATGATAATTTGTTTCTTTTCCCTTTCTTTGGACATAATGTTATTTGTATGGTGAATGATTAAGCGTAATGTGATTTGATGATGCATTTCTGTTTGATTTTCCTTTAAAAAAATTCTCCTACTTTTTGAGAAGTGCCATAGGATCCTTAATGTTCACCTGAACAAGCAGATGGGACCTCGTTTAACATCTCATCCAAATTATGGTACAATTGACAATACTGCACCCCCAGTAGGTGTGGGACTAAAACGCATGACCTTCTGGCTTAGGGGTAGATGTGCTACCAGCGAGCCATGCTGGCACCTTTAAACATTCAAAGTTCTAATGTTAGGAATTTGGGGTTTGGAAGGGTTCTAGGATTTGGATTTGGATCAGTGGTGGGCCCTGAGGTCAACACGTATGTGCACTCCCCACTTCCCCAGTTATTGCTTAATAAAAGGATTTTCTTTATATACCAGTCAGCCCACCAGGATGAGTACTGTAATCACAGTTTCTGCCAATGATATCTTGCAGTATCATACAGGAACACAATGTAATCCAATGGCAGTTGCCTACAAACATATGAAGATGCCAGCAGATTAGGCCAAATGGCCTATTGTGTCTGCTCGAGGAGCAGCTCACATTACAGTCACTGCTGCTCCCCTCCCCTTTTCCTTCTCACACTTCAAGGTGTCCCCACACACATTTCCCTATAGTTTTCTTTTCTCCAACCTGTACCTTGCCCATGTACCTGTTCCATCCTTTCTTGAAGCTTTCCACTGATTCCATGGAAATCAGATCTTCTGGTAGCACATTCCAAGGAGCCACCACCCTCTCGTGAAGTAATGTTTCCTCAATTCTCTTCTTTACTTTCCCTCTACCAGCTTCAGGCTATGCCCCTTGTGATATTCCCTTTTAATCTGAACAACCCCTCAGTGTTCACTCTATTGATCCCCTTCAAGTATTTAAGAGTCTCTATCATATTCCTCTGTCCCTTCTGTCCTCTAGGAGTACATGTTTAGCTCCTAAGTCTTTCCTTGTAGGACTTTTCACCCGGTCTGTGTATCATCTTAGATGCCCTCCTCTGAACTCTCTCTCCAGGAGCATGTCATCTCTCTTTAAGTGAGGATGCCAGAACTGCACACAGTACTCAAGTGTGGGTCTAACCAAGGAATTGTACAATGGCAGGATAACCTCTATCCTCCTTGAAGTGATTCCCCTGGTAATGCACCCCAGCATTCTGTTTGCCTTTGCTACCGCTCTCCTGCACTGTTCTAGGTGATTCATTTTGTAGCGATCACCACCCCAGATCTTTTTCCTCCTTTGAGACTGTTAGCTGTTCCCTCCCCAGATGGTAGCTGTACTCTGAGTTTCTAGCCCTAAATGCAGTATACTATACTACATTTCCGGCGTTAAACCCAGGCGCCAGTTAATCCAGTGTATCCCAAGAAATCGTGACATCAGTATCAGAGAGCGCTTCATCCTGGTGTACTGCACTATAACACCAGTCATAGAAACTAGTGGTGTGTGGAATTTTCAAATTCGGTGGAACAGAATTTTATGGCATTCAAGTTCAACCTAAATTCTGCCTAACTTTGTCAGAAGCAGAAGGGTGGAATTCCATGACATAATGAGGAATGGGTTTTCTGCTACTTTTCTGCAGAATGAAATCTCACAGATCATGGTATAGTCTGCAGAAATGGCTACAGAATGATTTTCCATTGAAAATGTTGTTCCACGGAGTACAAGTCTGTGGATCACGTCAGGTGGAATTCTGCAGAATAACCAGAAAGTCTGCATTGGACACAGCTCTAATAGAAACTGCATTGTGATGCTTCAAGCACTTTACAAGGCAGGAAAGTGAGGAAAGAGAATCCCAGTAGCCCCACAAGGAGATGCAAACAGCACAAAGACAGGGATGTTATGCAGACAATCACATGCCACATGGTGTGCATTTACTGAAAAGGATGTGAACTCCTTCAGTCCTTTGGTGTATGCTGAGGCACAGGACCACAGGTCGAGCAGCACATGCTAGAGGAATGCCTAGATTTCCCAACAAACACAGCCCTGTGTATTGCACATATGAAACTGCCTGATATTGAAGGTTTTGGCTAAGAAAATGCAGCACCATGCACTCAGTAATGCGAATGTAATGCATGGTCACATGACCAGCTTTGCCTTATCAGATTGATTGTTTCATCCAAGCCATTTTATACTGTTTAGTAATCCCACCACCATGGTGAACAGACCTCCTGATTTGGCAAGCAGGGTGGGATTAATTATGGTAATCCACGCTCTGTCATGCCTTACATCATAAATGATTCTCATACAGCTGGTAGTGCAGCTTAACACAAGGCAGTAATCTTTCTGCTGTACTGTTACAGGATGTGCTTTATGTATTAAGGTAAAATTGTAATAAATTAGATACTTCACCCAGGAATAAGTCCACCACATTTACTTAGGGTATATACAATGCAGAATGCTTTTTCTGCAAAATAGAAATTAAGAACGAGAGAGTGATGAGTAGTTTGTGGCTGTGCTGTATGTTCTGGCATCACCCACTATGGACTGCTACACCATGGAACAGATGAAAGGGGATAACAGTCTGCAGTGGGCTGAAGCAGCCAAAACCCAGGAAAGCCTTGAGGGAAGATAGTTATAGAGAAGAGTGGAGCTCTTGAAGGAGACAGACAACTGAGTGCTGCCGAGGGATTCAGAAGCAGTATGAAGGAGACAAACAACTGAGTACTGCCCGAGGGATTTGAGAGCAGTACTGAAGGAGACGGACAACTGAGTACTGCCCGAGAAGGAGAGTCTCTGTGAAATATTGTTACATAGTTTTGTGATTATACACTGCACAGAGATTCTTATACCAAACTAAATCACCACTCCTGAGTGAAAGGCATGTTATTCTCATATATGTACACAAGCAATGGAGAGCAGTCTTATGATCATTACAGGAGAGTCTCCACAAACATTCTTAGGGCGAGAGAATTGCAGACCAAACTTGAGCAGTTCTGGCACTCTAGTGATGCAAGAGGAGACAGTCTTACAACTACAAGAGTGTAACTCAGTGCTACTTAAATATCACATGTTCTGGCTTAAAATATATATATTTTTAAAGTTAAGTTTGAAGAACTGGGCCTATGTTTTGAAACATCTGATAAACCACTTACAGCAGTCATACTGCCAGCAGCATCCATGGAAATGTGCCAGAATGTTTGTATGTGATTTATTTGTCAACCTTCTGATGCATTTACAACACTTTGACAAACTTATGGGTGAAAAATTATGAATTTCCAAAGATTTGATGCATGCATCATTTTCAGTGCTAACTCACGCCCTTGTGACAGAAAGATGGACCACATTTTCTGTGGTCTGTCAGTCTTGTCTGAAGTACTGTAAGTGTAATAAGTGTGCAGCAGTTTGCTGGAACTACCACCCTTTCCCTTTAAGCTAAAACACCCTACACCCCATGCTTTCTATGAGAAATTTGTCCAAATAGACCCCCAATCAATAATTCACCACAACTCAATTCTTTGGTATGAAAAGGCGCAGCTCTTTACTTAAATACATTCAAAATACATAAGATACTATTTCATCTGTATTTTAATTCATATTCAAATACAACTATTTACATACAGCAGAAAACAATTCGGTAAGACCCTAGGGCAGCAAATTCATGTCTTGGCTTGACCTCCTCCTCCCTCTGTATCATGCCTGTGGGTAATCTCCTCTGGACAGTACCACCCCATCTTCCCTGGATTTTGGGACATTCTTGACCTTTTGATGAGGAGCATGCCTGCGAGCACCGCCTCCCCATCTCAGATCTTGGCCCCAGCATTCCTGTACACACCCCGTGGTGACCACCCACCTGGGTCCATGAAGCATACCCGCTAGCGTTATGCTTCGACCAGATGTCTCCCAATATCCATTTCCTTTTACCTTAAAGTCAGTAGAATTTCCTTTTCCAGGGTCAGCCATGAATTACTGCCCTTACATACTTGTCCAACATGTATTCCACACTAATGCCCTAGGGTCTTATACTTCAGAAATAATAGTCTCACAGAAATCCTGTAAAGTATTTATTAAAAATGTCAGTCCTGATTTCTGACAGGTGTACTTCATCATGACTACACAGGCCCTTGTCGGCTTTGGTGATCAGGAAAGGCCTAATGACTTCCACACCCATAAGGCAGCGAACTGGGACACCTCCTATTCACCTCCTGAGTACCTTCTCGATGGATCTTAAATTACGTGCTCCTCTCCTCTCCTCTGCAGCCTTGGAATGATCCGAGTCCATGCCACAACTGTCCAAGGTAAGAGCTTCTTAAGATGGGCCAGGCTCTTCTTTATTTCCCTGATCAGCTTAAGTGCCCCAGGGTAACCAGATCATTCCCTCCCCAATGAAGTACCAATGCAATGGGTGGTTGCTTTTGAAGCCACAATTTCATTATTGTATCTAACAATGTCCCCATTTCATTCCCCTTTCCAGTCCATTGGATAAGTGCTCACCCTTCCGGTATGCTCAGCTGTTTTCTATACAACTGCTTTGCCACTTTTGTGTAGGCTTCCTCACATACAAGTGGCCAACAATCCAAATCTGGGGTGCAGATTCAGTCATACCTGAAAACAGATAGCATGAGTATTGTGGTAATAAACGACAACAGTTTGCAATGGTGCAAGACCCACTGGCCTTTTCTTCATAACCCACTGCTGGAAGCACTGTGCTGCAGTCTGATATAACCTTTACATGCCTGGAAGCCCATCTGCCAATTCCTTTATTTGGTTTTGATTATTTCTTTCTCTTGAGCCGGCTGTCATCCAGGAGCCCCAGCCCCTTCCTCAAGCGTCCACCATCTGGTGCTGACCCATACTCCCAGGGCTTATCCCCAGTAGGGTTCCACAACCCCACCAGAGACTGGATTCAGTGGGCCAGCACTGTGGCTGGCCAGGAGCGGATCCTGAGGCGCCCTCCACCATTGTGCTGCAGCTTCTTCTTTTTCCTGAGTTTCACCACAGGAGTTGGAGCATGTAATGATGCCCATAGAGAGGGACAGGCATGCATCCACACGCACTCTCCAAGCATCTGCCCCAACTCCTCCCCCTTCTGAAGCATGGCACCCTGTCCACCAGCCTCTGCTAGGTAGCAGACAAGCGCCAACCACTGAAGAATCCTCCCGGAGAAGGAACGCAGTCTATTGGATGCTCAATCCTTTCTTGCCCTGCCGACTCCCAGCAGCCTGTGCTCATTCCCAAACACTGGTCGCTGGCGTGGCGGGAGCAAAGGAGTCCAGCGCCTAAGCCCTCAGTGCCACCGGGCTGGCTGCCAGTTATGTATTCTGATATGCTTTGATGATTTTTTGACAAATAAATAATCTAGCTTTGGGGTGCCTTCAGATCTACATAGAGTTCTACTCTTCTCACCAGCTAGTGCTCTTGAGTTTCATATTTCCAAGACATTCTGTGATATCAATAACTCCCATCCGATGCTATTCATCTGAATGGCATGGAAGGGAGTTGGGATGTCATAGAATGTTCAGGCTGTATGAAAGAGAGAGCAGCAACTACTGAGGAGTGAGGTATTCAAGGTAGTTACAAAGGCAACAAATTACATTATTAGTTTAATAGAAAAGGTCAAAAACATATCAGAATGCTGGGCAGCCAATAAAAGGACAACTGAAAGGCTTCTAGAGGTATCAAACTGTTTCCTATCACCTTTAACCCACACCTGGCTACCTTAGTGGTGTCGCCAATCAGGAATAAATGAGTATTAAATGAACCTGAACCCAAGCCTGCCAGCCACAAACCCTTACTGAGGACGGCTGTGAACTAACGCCTCAGAACTGGCTTCCCATCCCATGGCTAAACAAATGCCCAGTTTCTTTTGGCCTTTCGCTTATTCTTGCATTAGTGACCATGGGCAGATGTCCCCTGTCAGAGCCTTGAATAGTGTTATGAGGGCTGGTGGCCTGCACTGGTTCATCTTTGACTTGTGCAACTGTAGACATAGTCTGTCTTGCCAGATAGTGAAGTTGTCAACTTGCAAATTAACATTCTGCCCATGTGTGTTAGACTGTGGTACCAATTCCAATACCCCAAAAGCCCCTAAGAATGCACAAGAAAAAGGGTGCTGAATGGCTGCATTTCATAAATCGAGCTGCATGTAACTTTTAATGTTGTTCAGCAAGTCTGACAGCTCTGTCAAGCCTATGGGCTTCTGTGCAACCTGTGTCCTCCCTCTGGATCTCACCAACCCCTGCAACATCTTTTTTATTACGAAATTGTTGCTAGGGTCTTAGAAACCCTGTACCTTCCAGAGAAATGCGATACATGCCAACTGTAGGCATATCGTTGCCGGAGATCTCTCAGCTGTTCCAGGTGGAGGATGTGGTTTTGGACCTAGCTCTGTGTTTCATGCAGTATCATGCCTACCTCCTGATTGCAAAATTCTTGGAAATTTGCATAGCTACCGATATATTTTTCCAGGTCAAGGGGCCACAGACAGCTGTACCAATTGCTGCTGTCTTGCTTCCTCAGTTGCCAAACAGCCTCTGGTATCCGCGTGGGGAGTGGGTCTGCTTTGAATGCTTGAGCTGTAAGCGACAGGGCATCAGCAGTCACATTTTCTTTGCCTTGCAAATGTCGCTCTCTGAAAGTGATATTGTACCGAGGCAACAGAGCACAAAGATGCACAGCACCTTCATGGCATCCTGAGACTTAGAAGTCTGGGAATTCCATATGTCAGCTACTGCCCTCCTATCTGTGTGAAACAGGACACATTTATTTTCCAGCCTGTGCCCCACACCCTCATCACTACCATGATGGGAAAAGTTCAAGGAGTGTGATTTTGTTTTTGTATCCCAACACTACCCTCACCTGGGGCCACCACTTTGCAAACCATGACCCCTGCCAAAAGGCTCCAAAACCAATCCCACCTAAAGCATCTGTAACTAGGTCCAGGTAACGGTGCTGGCCCTCTGGCTTTTGCCAGATTGCTACCTCATTAAAACCTAGAAAAACAACTTCCATACCTGAGACACTAATGTGATGGTATGGTTTGGTGGCCCCAGCTGTAACGTCAGCCATTCGCCTCAGGAATGATCTCCAGGGCTGACTGCTTGGCATGCAAAGTTCAAGTGCCCTAGGACAGATTGTAACACCTTAGGGTAATTTTCTTGCCTTCCAACTTCACACAATAGTTGGCTCAAGATTGCTACCTTATTGGGCAGCAAGTGAGAAACCATTGCTTCTGAATCCATCTTTAAGCCTAGATAAGAAAGGCAAGTAGTGGTTCCCTCTGTGTTCCCTGGGCTAACGGTACACCAAACTATTCTATCAGGGCATGGAAACCTACCAGTGTATCTGCACACCCCATGATCCACTGGGTCTTGTAAACAAAAAGACATCCAAATAACGTATGATGTGCCCATTCCTAGTATACCTTTTAGTTGCCCTCCAAAAAGATCTTGAATGCTTTAAGCTACACAGCTCACTGAGGCATCCTATGGGCATTTCTTTATCGACATATCAGTGCCTGTGAAATGTAAAACCCAATAAGTCATAGTCGCTGGGATACACTGGAAGGAGGTGAAACACTGGCTTGATGTCTCTCTTTGCCATAAGTGCCCTCTGGCCAAGCCCCTGAATCAGTTGCACTGCCATGTCGAAGGATGCGTATTGCACAGAGCTGTCCTTGGGCATAATAAAGTCATTTACAGAGGCTCTTTGGGTAAGACAGGTGATGTATCAGCCTGTATTTGCCTGTGACTTCTTTAGGGACTGGTCCTAAAGGAGATACCAGAGATTAGCAAAGGGAAGAATTAACAAAGGGGCAAGCACCCGCACCTCTATTTCTCTGGTAATTTTTGCTCAAGTATATCAGGAAGTAGAGCTGCAGATTTAAAATTATGGAATGTTGTTGCAATTTATGGCCCCTTGAGGGATTTTGAAAGCATTTTAAACCCATCCATGGTGTAATGAGCTGCCTTTCTGTCAGGGTGATAGGAGAGCCAGGCAACCATATGGTCGAGCCGAACTGGTGATCTAACCAGACTTCCCAACCTTGTTTTCTTTTCTCCCCAGCTCCTTCATTACCCTGCCATTTGCCTGCTTGGCGATTGCACTCTGCAACCTTGTGGTCTCCTACAATTTTTACAGACGTGGCTGTACTTACAATAGGAATGAAAACACTTGCCTTTATTGGATTCATAATGTGCTTTTTACCAGCCTTCCTCTGTTCTTTTTATTATTCCCTGTTGATCCATTTTTTATTATTCCCTGTTGATCCGGCAATGACGACCACTATGTGTATAAGTCACAACATTGGGCCTTCCCTCATCATATAGCATACCCAAAGGTCTATGTGTGTGTCTCCATTTAAGATTGGGCCGTTGATCCATTTTAGGTGGAACTGTTCATCATATTTTAGCCAAGCGTATCTGTCAAGGATAGGTGAGCAAATTTGAAGGTATCCCAGTAATTAAGGAGTGAAACCAATTTGTCCGGGTGTTCATCCCATATACTGACATAAATATGTCAAAGGCTGCAGCCCAGTTCTCAAATGTGAAAGGGACTTTGGGCCTCCGAGGCCTCTCTTTTTCCCCTTTTTGTCCTTGTTCTCTTCTGGGAGCTCTCGATGCTGTAATGAAAGCATGTCAATAAATTCTTCCTTTCCATATTTTTTCCTGGTCTGTGTCTGACAAATGATCTCCCAATGGAACTCACCCCAGCATATGCCCAGTGGTTCAATCCCATGTTGAGTTCAAAGTGCCACTGCTCACCATTACTGTAAGGGGTGATGGCTGGTTTCCTGTGGCTGGTGAAGCTGCTGCACTGCTAGGCCCCCCATCCACACCAGTTCCAGTCAGATTACTCACACCTGACTGCAGAGCATGTGACCCAGGTGCCAATGTCCTGGTCCACACCTGGACTCGCGGTTCCCTGTACCCTCATATCCCTTGTTGAGCCGGTTGAATCCACTGCTGGCTGCACGACTGCACACTGCTGATGTCTCTTTGGGCTGACCGTTTTCCACCAGAGGGGCCACTCCACCTGGCGTGCTCGGCTGGAACAGTGCAGTTCTGGTATTGGAGGAATCCTGATGGCTGTTGGCGACTGGTGGGTGCACCTCTGTAGATATGCCTAACTGTGCCTGTAAAACTCCCAGTGGGGGAACCATTCCTCCATGTGACCTTGCTACGCTGGTCTGGAATGCCCTGAAGGGAATGTCCCATGGATGCCAGAATGGCCCTTTGCCCAAGGCGTGTAATGGCGTGACCTGCGCCTGTATCCCTTGGACCCATCCCACCTTGAGGGGCTGTCAGATGGGCCATGCCCCATGGCCTCCATGGGTTCATTACGGTCCCCATATTGGCTGGTATACACCCATTGCCCCATACGTTATAGGCCCATCTGCAGACCCTGGCTCCCCATTGATCCTCAAGCGAGGCGCTGGCCAGTGTGGTGTTGCTGGGTTCATATCGTATGTCTAATTAGGTGGTGAGTCAGCCCTGTGCCTGCAATGGGAGGTGAATGGGCAAATTGCCTAATCCCAATGAAATTAACTGCTGCCCTGTCTCGGACATTTGCACACTCAGGACTTGTGTCCCTTGTGTGTGATCACACTGGCAACCCTGAGAACCCGGGTTCAGCTTAACCACATGTGAAGGTGGTCTGAGCCCCAGCGTGCTGTCTGTTGATCCCCATGCACCCCCTGCCATGTTTCTTGGCTATGTGGAATGTCCCCTAGTGTAGCATTTTCACTAAGGGTGCCAGTTTTTGTGGGTATGGCTGGTGGCAGTAGTCTGCCTTGCTGCTTCCACACCAGTAACTCTTTGTTTTCTCCATTTTTGACAGCAGTTTCTTCTGCCATCCTCCTCCCATTATTCCACCATATATTGTATTTTGTAGGCAGACCATTATAACAAGCTGGTGAACTGGATGGATTTTCACCTGACAGTTTGTCCCCATGGCCATCCTCTGACCTAACCGTCTCTACTGATGTATCACACCCATGATCCCTTTCATACTCACCAGACAGCATTTGTTCTACAGGCTCCATAGTGAGCTTGGTTCTCATGTTCTTGATTGCAGCTGGCCTCTGCCCTTGGTTTGCCGTGGAAGACCCTTCCCTTTGAACTGCTCGGCTTCCATCTGCTGCCTGATTTCTTCCCCTGATGCCTGGGCCTTATGCTTTAGCAGTCTGCTTTGCCCATTTTCCTACCTGCGTTACTTTGTGCAACTGATTCAAAGAGGCGAGCAGAGGCTGGTGCTGCCTTGGCTGGCGCCTTTCACCTACATCCTCCCGCAGGGACCCAGCTTGCTCTCAGTGGCGAGGACTGTCCCCAGACTCTGTTGGCCCTCTGAAGGGGCAACCTGCAGACCTGGTTCCAGCTGCACATGGCGAGCATCCAATCAGGATGACTGATAGAAACATAGAAACATAGAATTTGACAGCAGATAAGGACCGCTTGGCCCACCTAGTCTGCCCATTTTCCTACTCTAACAGATAAGCTGCAGATCCTAGTTAACCAACAGCTTACTTCCCCACTCCCCCACTAGGACTGCCTTTGTCTGTCCCATGCATTCTTGAATTCCCCACTGTTCTTGACTCCACGACCTCCTCAGGGAGGCTGTTCCATGCATCCACAACCCTCTCCATGAAAAATACTTCCTCCCATTACCTCTGAGCCGTCCCCTCTATCTTCAAATTGTGCCCTTGTTCTTGCACATCTCTTTTTGAAAGATGCTACCTCTTGGACTTTGTTGATTCCTTTGAGGTACTTGAAAGTTTCTATCATGTCTCTCTCTCCTTCTTTCCTCAAAGGTATACATATTAAGCTCCTTTAGTCTTTCTTCATGATGTCTTCTGGTGCAGACCCTGCACCATTTTGATGCCCTCCTCTGGACAGCCTCCACTCTGTCTATGTCTTTGCGAGATGGGGTCTCCAGAACTGCACACAGTACTCAGATGGGGCCTCACCAACTGTCTGTACAGAGGGATAACAACTTCCTGTTTTCTACTATTTATGCCTCTTCCTCTGCATCCCAGTACCCCCAGCCTTCCTTACTGTCTTCTCACATTGCTTGCCCACCTTTAGGTCATCTGATATAATTACCCCAGGTCCCTTTCCATTTTGCTGTTGTCAGTATCTCACCCCCATTGTGTACTCTTCCCTGGGTTTTTGTTTCCCATGTGCATTACCTTGCACTTCTTTGCATTGAATCTGAGCTGCCATACATTTGACCATTCCTCCAACCTTGTCAAGTCCCTTCTCATCCTTTCCACTCCATCTTGTGTATCAACCCTGTTGCAGATCTTTGTGATGTCTGAAAGAGACATACTTTTCCTTCCAGTTCCTCTGCAATGTCACTTATAAAGACATTAAAAGGACCGGTCCCAGTACTGAACCCTGTGGTACCCCTAGTAACCCTCATTTCTTCACTGTGCACTCCATTTACTACTACCTTTGCGTCCTGTTGCCTAGCCAGTTTTTATCCAGGCTACCCTTGGGACCCACTCCAAGGCTGGCTAACTTGTGTATTAATCTTTTGTGGGACTGTATCAAATGCCTTGTTAAAATCTAGGTAGGTCATGTCCACAGCCCCTCCCTGGTCTACTACTTTGGTCACTCAGTCAAAGAAATCTATTAGAATCGTCTGACCGACCTTCCCATTGTGAATCCATGCCTTGGGTCCTGTGCTCCACTGGCCTCTTGGTACTCAACAATTCTTTCCTTCAGAAGTGATTCCATCATTTTCTCCTACCACTGAGGTCAAACTAACTGGTCTGTAGTTTCCTGCCTCTGTCCTGCTCCCACTTTGTGAAGAGAAATCACATCTGCCCTTCTCCAGTCCTCAGGTACCAACCCATCCTCCCATGATTTGTTAAAGAGGTAGTCAGCGGTGTCACTAGTTCTACCCTTAGTTCTTTTAGAATTCTTGGGTGAATCCCATCAGGCCCCATTGCTTTGTCCACCTTCAATTTTATTAGTTCTTTCAGAACCCTTTCTTCTGTAAATGGACTGGTATCGACCCCCATCTTCAGAGTGTTTCTCTTGTTTGGTTTAGGTACCTCCCCTCCTCTTCCTTTGTGAATACTGAGCAGAAATATTCGTTCAGTATCCTTGCTTTTCACTGCCCCACCTCTACCCACATTCCCTCCCTTTATTAAGCCTCAGTATCCTCCTTTGGTCTTCCTTCGCTCCCAATGTACCTATAAAGGTCTTATCCCTTCTTAACAGAATTGGCTATCCTTTCCTCGGTTTGGGCCTTTGCTATTCTGACTGCCTTCCAGCCTCTTTCTGCTTTAACTGATAAAGTTCTCTGTCCTGCTCCTTCTGTGTTTCCTTATATTTCCTGAATGCTGTCCTTTTCTCCTTAACCTTCCCTGCCACCTCTTTTGAGAACCATAGTGGTTTTTTCTTCGCTGTGTTTTATTGATTTGCTTTACACAAAGGCTTGTTGCCTCTGTGATGGCTGTTTTGATTACTCCCATTGTTCCTCCACCCTCCTTCTTGCCTGTTTGCTAGTGCTTTTTAAGGCACTCTCTCATTTCCCAGTCAGCCCTCCTAAGTCCAGTACTCTTGCTTTTGTATGGCTTGATTGTATGGCTGTGTTTATCGTGAACCACACTGTTTGGTGGTCGCGTTCCCAGATGGCTACACACCTCTAAATCTGAGATTCTCTCTCCGTCCCCATTTGAGAGTACCAGGTCTAGATTGCTCCCTCCTGAGTGGGTTCCAATACTAGCTGTCTGAGGCATGCCCCCTGTAGGCATCAAGAATGACCCTGCTTTGGATGTGCCTGCAGCAAAGGTGCTCCAGTTAACATCTGGCATTTTCAGGTCCTCCATCAACAATATCTCCCTTTTTCTGCCATTCTAAGGAAGCCTTCTATCATTTCATTGTCCATTCCCTCCCCTGAGATGGGGTCTGTATACAACCCTGTGTGGATTGTGGTGCCATTTCCTGTCTCCAGGGTGACCCAGAGTGCCTCATCTGCTCCCTATTTACTCTTTAGTTCTGTTGCTTTGATCTCTTCCTTTACATAGAGAGCTACTCCTCCTCCTCTTTACCCTCCCTGTCTTTTCTGTAGATTGTGTATCCTGGTATGTTGACATCCCAGTCATGGTTCTCTGTGTACCATGTTTCTGTGACTGCCACAATATCCAGGCAACCCTCTTCAATCAAGGCCACTAGTTCAGGGAGCTTGTTACACGGACTACGGGCATTGGTACTCATCACCTCCACTTTTTGATAGCCTTACCCCTTTAGCCCCATTCCTGTCCTTAGTGCCTTTGCCTTTTTACATTTACCTCTGTCCTGCTCCCTAATAACTTCTCTACCTTGGTGTTTTACCTCACTAATTACCATGTTTTGTGGGGGAGGCTAGGATTTCCTGCTCCTTTTCAGTGCCTCTCCCTTGGCTAGTTTAAATGCTTGCCAATGAAGCATTTAAACCTCTCACCTAGGATCCTGGTTCCCCCTCGACAGATGCAGACCATCACACCAGTGTAGGTCTGCATCCTCCAGGTGGCTCCCTGTGTTGCAAAAGCATCAGGCAAGGCCTGGTCCTGTCCCCAAGTCTGGATTGCAGGGGTAGCCTGACTTCCCTGACCCTGATAAACCTGTTAAGCTGCCATGTTATATAATACAAAAACAAGCCCTGGGGCAAGGCAGTGCTAAGCGTGGCATTTCTAAATTTAACTAAATAAAACAGGTTTGAAAGCAGTCCCCAGATGCCCTACTTACTGATCAAGTGCAACAAATTTCTGGCCCTTCGCCCCAAAGCTGCATTCTTCTGCACTGTACTTACAGATAAATTAGCTATCTAGAGCTATCGCCTCAGACGGATGGGTTGCTAATCCATTTTGTATATATATGTCTGTATATATTAAATTACCAAAGCAATACTGCTGCAAACTAGCAAGAGAGTCTGTTTTTTTTTTACACGTTGTATATATTGTTCTAATAATATTACCTGAGGTGGCCACTGTTCAACTTACATAATCATAACACTGTATGAGAGGATATGAGTAGTGCTACAGTTAGGTACAGTATGCCCCCACCATAACAGGTTAGGTTTTTTTAACCGTATATACTGGGTTCAGTGACTGCCTCAGAGCGTAACCTGTTTGAAACTGTAAATTCTCTGAACTAAGGTTAACATATAATACCAACATTTTTTTTAATTACCCATGTTCAAAATTAACTTATTCAGGATCACACAGAATGTAGACGGTGTTTATGGGAATCAAACCCAGTCTGTTGAATGTACCACCTCATTCAAAGTTTGCTAAATGCAGCTACAGACAAATATAGTTATCTAGGTACCTAGATGCTGCCCATCCAGGGACAGCTTTATATAATTTCCTTTTTTTAAACCTTATATAAACAGTAAATTGATTTCGTTAGAAGGAGGGATGCCTGAAGAAAGCTGTAATATGCTTGGATTCTGTAGGACCAAAAAGAGCACTGGTGCTTTAAGAATGGAGAGGATGGCCACATGGAGAGGGGCCTACAATGCCGGAAGTTTACGTGGCAGGAAAACAAGAAAATTCAGGAAAGAACAGATGCAAATGGCCAAAGGGGAGAAATGTAGTGGGAGAAAACACTGCCCAAGGATATTCCCATTAGTGGAGGACGCCAAGGAAAGCTGGAAGAAGCCATGGTTCAAACAGGGAAAAAGAGGAAAGGGGGTTCATAATTTTTTAAACAAAGGAGGACACTGCTGCTTTAAGGATTGGGGTGGCTGATCACGTGGTGTTTGGCCTGGAACACCAAGCACCGTGGACAGGAAATACAAGGAAAGCAAAAAGAAACAGACCAGGAGGCAAAGGAGGGAGGACAAAAAGGTAAGCCAGAACAACGAGCAGAAAAAGCTGAGAACTTGAGGGGGGAATTGGTCCGGATGCTGGCACACAGGAGCACCATGGCAGAGGAGAGCAAACAGCTGCCAACAGGCCAAAAAGCACCCAAAATGGGGACTGCCAATGAATGGGGAGGATACCAACTAAACTGCCGGTCGGGGGCAAAGGAGAAAAGGCAAGAAGAAATGGTATCTGAAAAGGAGAAGAGAAACAATAATGGGACAACAAACCCTGGGGAAATGCACTCGAAAAGACAAACAGGGATTCTATGTGCACAGCTGGAGCCAGAAAACTTTCAGCTGGCCGGAAATAGAAAAACAAAAAGCAGGCGATTCTGGACATGATAAGGGATGGCAGGGAGCGCAATCGTGTGATTGGAGGGCAGCCACCAAAACCATGGGGCTGGCACAAAATAAAGGGCAAAAAGCCAGAGGAAGGAATGAGCCAGAGGAAGGAAGGGCCATGAAAAGAACGGGGAAAGAAGGGAATAAGAAAACAGCACTGAAAGAGTCTGGAGAGGAGGCTGAAAAAGCCAGGAAAACCAGGGGTCAGCAGGGCTCGAGACAGGCCTGTGGGGAGTGGAGCCAGCAGTAAAAAGGGGAGAAAAGAAAAGGAAAGGGGTCAGGGAAAACAGAGGCCGTGGATACAGCAGGGAAAGGGAAGAGCTACAGGATGCAGCAGGCTTACCTGCAACTCCAAAAGCAGGGCTGGCAGTGGATCAGGCGATCATTCAAAGTCCGGGCAGTGTGTCCTTTAGAAGAGCAGGTTCAAAGAGGGAGAATCCTCTTGAACCACTTGTATTAAGCACCCCATGCCCTCCCTACTAGAGGCCTGGGCCAGCCCTTCAGTAGTTTCCCCACTGATTGGTCCCTGCCTGCTTGGAGCTGCCTCCTCTGCCCTTCGGGCTTGGAGCTCCTCCCACTTTGGTGAGCCATGTGCAACTCATTCCCCTGGTGAGAGGCTGGGGGGGTCAATTCATTCCACTTTTCAAATCTTGAGTGAGAATGGAGCATCCTGTGGACAGCTCTCCTTCTCCGGGGAGGTGGGGATCTCATCCGGCACTCGGCCACCCTGGCAGCGGCTGGCGTGTTACAGCTGCTGACAAACAACAGCACCAAGGGGTGGAGCGGACACAGGACATCATTGCACATCCCGCCTCAGTAAAAATGGGAAGAAAACTCCTCTGTCTGCCACCTCCATGAAGCCTGCCTTCAGCTCCAATTAGTCTCCGACTGGCTCTCCACAGATAGTCACAAAGGTTGTGGCACCTGGCCAATGCCATGACCCCACCCTCTGAGGGCTAAGTTGGGGTTTCGGGGATGAGCACAGCAGGAAGGTAGAAGCACATGAAGGCGCCATGACCAGGCGGATAATCGGCAGCAAGACAGGGCAAAAAGATAAAAAATAAATAAAAATCTTGAGTGAGAAGATGATCACCAGCACTGATTATCAGAATCTGTTCTGGCAATGAAAAGGCTAAGCATATGGTCCAATGGGTGGAAGCAATCAGCCACACACTCCATTCCTGGGCTACATAAACCAACTTCCTTTAGCTTCAGTAGGAATTTTTGTTTCTTTGCTCCCTTTATCCACCCTCCTCCTCCTCTAGGGCCTCACCTCCTTTTGATCCTTCCCTAAGGTACTGTTAGCTTAAAGGAATGATATTCCCCATGGCACCTCTAGTGGTGAAACCTTCCTCAGTTGTGCTCCTTTGCTTTCACGGTACCTCAACAAGGTGATAGTTCCATAGGGACAGAGTGTGAATGGCAAAGCATCCATATATTTCAGTCAAACAAATCAATCGTACAACTACAAAGAAACATTCCTTGTGCCTATTCCAGCCATTTTAAACCCCACCACTGTTTTCACCCCAACCACCTCCCTGGAAGGCTATTCCAGAAATCCAGCACTTTCTGTGAAGAAGTACTCACACTTCTTCTGAATCCACCCCTCCAGCTCATAGCATGTCTCCTTGTTCTAGAGCACCTTGTTTTCTGATGAAGTCTCCCCTCTGGTACCTTATTTACCCCTGTGAGGTATTTAAAGTCTCTATCATATCCTCCTCTCCTCCTCTCTTCCAGTGTGTACATACCAAGCTCCTTTAGTCTCTCTTCATAGGACTGTTGGTGAAGTCCCTTCACCATTTTGGTAGCCCTCCTCTGGACCATCTCCACTATGTCTATGTCTTTCGTGAGATGTGGTCTCCAGAACTGGGCAAAGTGCTCAAGGTGGGTTCTTACCAGTGATCTATACAGGTCAACAATACCTTCTACTTTCTGCTGGTGAAATCCTTCCTATGCACCCAGCATCTCACTGCCTCCTAACTGCCTTACCACACTGCCTGGTCATCATTTGGTCATACAATATGATTACCCCAGGTCTCTTTCCTGCTTTGTCTTTGCCAGTAACACTCCAAACATTTTGTACTCCTCCCTGGATTCTGTGTCCAAAGTGCATTATTCTGCACTATATCTAATTAAAACCCAGTTGCCATACCCTGACCATTTCTTGAGTTTCTTCAGATCTCTGCCCATCCATGCCACCCACCTCAGAGTGTCCACTCTATTGCAGATCTTTGTGTCATCCACAGAGAGGCAGACCTTCCTTCCAAGCCCTCTGCTATATCGGTGGCTTGTAATGTTAGCAACTCTGATCCACTGTGAGTGAGGGAATGATGGCAATGATGGAATGTTGACATCACGTTTTAGCCTCTCCCTGAGGTGCTACAACCTTGGAATTGGTTATTTAGAGTAAGGGGAATACGAGGGGGCAAAACCCTTAAAAAAAAATTGGCTATTGTAGGTCATCACCAACATTGTTTCATGATTCTGGACTCACCATTTTGGAGTTGCTAATATCACATAGAACCGCTGTATCACTCATAAAGACCTTAAAGAGGATTGGTCCCAGCACTGAACCCTGAGATACCCCAGTGGCACCCTCCTTCACTCCACATCCACTCAATTTGCAATTATATTTACTGTACTCCTTCAGTCCAGGGATTTTTTTGAGCAAATGACCCTCACAGAATCCGAATCATGAAGAATTCTGTGCGTAACTTGTGTTTTCTTTGTGATGGCTCAGTGCTGTAACCTACTGCCCACTATCTCCACAGGTTCAGGCACCAAAACTCACTCCATGGTGATCTGAAACATCAGAGTTGGAAATTATAGCAGCAGTGCACGAAAATTGTTTTTCCAAAAGCTAGTTTCAGTTACAGTTAATACGAATATTACCACACCTGTCAATCTACTTTTTTCATAAAGGTTTTTATCTTCCCATGTAGAATGAGTGGCTATCAGCCCTGTCCCATGAGTTGCAGCCTTTTCCCGACCTCCACCAGCCAGGATCTAGTTCTCCTGCTGATCCTCCTTCCCTGCGGCATGGCCAGGGAAGGGAAGGAAGGTCATCCTCTGGAGCACACATACCCAGAGTGCCCTTGGCTGGCTGGCACATCAGGCCACGACTGCAAGGACAGGGTTTCATGAAGCCTACCCTATGTTTTCCCTCCTTATTTTCTCTTTCCCCATTGTTGGGGACTCTCATTGCTGCATGAGTACAGAGCTGCAGGACCTCCGCACTTCCTTCCCTTCATGCTGCTTCCTAACTGTCCTACCACCAGGCCTTCACCTGGTGGCAGTCACATGGCAGAGCCAGCAACCCCCTCCCAGGAAAGGAGAGCAGTTCCTCAGATGCTCTATCCTCTCCACCCCAGACCAGACCCCAGCAACCCGTGATCACTCATGCAGTACTATACTGAAACACCCTCAGCCAAGCACCCTCCAACTGGCCCTTCAGGTTTTTTCAGGGAGCTTGAGACATGGTTTAATGAACACCACCTTATCATCAACTACAAAAAACTAAAACCATGATCTTTGCACACTGGCAAAGCCCTCACAGGCAGTCAACCTCCTAATCAAAACTCACAAGGCACCCCTTGAACACGTAACAAACTTCAAATCTCTGGGCATCACACTAGATACCTCCCTCTCCTACCATAGTCACATTCAACACCTCTCCTCAGCTGTCAATGCCAGAGGGGCATACTCTACAGACTCAAACACTGCCTCACCAAGCAGGCCATGCATTTAGCTGTCTCCTCGTCAGTTCTCTCCTTATTGACTATGGGATATCGATATATGGATCAGCTGAACCCACCGCTCTAAGTAGTATTAACACTGCCCTGAATAAAGCTTGCCGACTAGTCACCGCAGTGACAGGCTAACCATACCTGTGACCTATATGATTTGGCCGGCTGGTTAAACTTCCAACAAAGACTAAAGTTCCACACCAGCGTTTCTCGCAAAAAATACATCTCCAGTTTGCCCCATTGGCCTCCTCCCTTAATCTGCTCTGTCCCCACAGGCGAAATACATGGCTCACAGCAAACTCCTCATTCCATGTCCCCACTGTGGAACATCTCTAGGCCAAAGATCTTTCCGTACTGCCATCCCTCTGGCTAAATGCTCTACCTCCCCAGCTCTCTCAGACCCACAGCATTTCCCTATTCAAAGTGGGCCTCATAGTTCACCAACTTGAGACTGCAAACTGTGACTGTGGTTAATCTCCTTCCTCCTTGTGCGCCTCTTTTCCCCTACAACTGACACAGGGTTCTCCCCGACCCTATGAACCGCTTCCTTCCTATCTCTAACTAATGGAATCCTGACAGCTGTGTACCACTGTCTCTGGTAAACTAAGTTAAAGCCTGGACTGCACTGCCAGTACTGTTTATGAATGCTGACTGTTAATTGTATGTTTCTCCCTGACTACTGCCTGAACTATGTATGATTCATTGTATTTTGTAATCCCTCCACCCTCTGTAACTGACGTGGAGCCTTTGCAAAGAGTCTATGACTCAAAGGATTGTAATTCGATCTTATGCAATAAATAAAACAAATAAATAAATAAATAAATACCTGATCCCTGGTCACCTGCTGCGCTGGCAGTAGCGCTACCACCACGCCACTGTGTCAGCGCCTTTTCAAATCTACTTTTGTAGGAACCTCTCTATGCTGCACACCATGATTTTTATTAACCCTTGATATGCCCTAGACTGATATAACAGTCCAGAATTCCTATACGTCCTGACGGCGATGGTATCCTAAGGGTTAATTTTATCATTCCTAACACTTGCCCGGTCTTCAGTGCTATTTCAAAGCCAAATGTGGCAGTCAACTTTTTCTTGAGAAAAACTACATTAAAACATTTTTAATATACTCAGATGTTAATGGAATTTGAAAATGTTACCACCAAATAAAACTGGAAGATGCCTGAAGTCTCTTATAGGGAAAAAGTAGGGTCAAATTTTGTGCTCAGTTTCATAGCACTGTTACTTTAAATTCTCTGTCACTGAAAGACCTGGGTGTCACTAGATTTAAAGTGGATCAGGTCCTCAGTGCCAGGTAGGCTAGATCTGGGAATGGATTTAGCAAATTTCTGTATCTGTGTCTGATTAGACTGGGGTCTGTTGCATCAAAGAACAACCAAGGGCTTCAGCATTTTAAACCTCCCTAATTATGAACAAAGTCCACTGTTAGTTTAATGAACTCACACAAAAAGGTATTTCTTTTTCTGCTGTATGCCATCGGTGCAACCACACGATCATCTTGGAAACCAGTAGAGCTTGAAATTGATAAATGAACTGTTGATCCATGTGGGAAGGTTATAAGACACATCGATGCCTACCAGGTTGCCTGTGCAGAATTACGCTCTGCTGTCTGGCTGCAGCCCCACTGAAGCCTGTAAATCTTCCATTTTGTACAGTATACTGTTCCAGTGAGTCCTAATGTTACTGCTAAAAGTAAATGTGGCTTTTTCCTGAATATGGCAACTATTCCATAATGTTCATGAAATCCAGGTGATTATTGTGGAACATTAGAACTCCACAAAACTATGTGTGACCTCTGGGTCACCTTGTCTGGGTTCACATCCCTGCCTGGTGACTGTACAGGGCCCAGTTAGTTGAGGGAGTTGGGTTTGTTCTTTCTCTTGTGGTAGAGGGTTCATCCTGGAACAAATAGCCTGGTGACTCCACCCAGAGAGAATAAATGGGCCAGATGTGTGCAGTACCACCACCTGGGAAGCAGTACCTACTCACCTTCCTATACTGGACTGGACTACCCACTGAGGACCAGTAAGACCGTTATTACCTTCACCAGTATATACAAACTGGGTGCATGCACAGAAGAAAATTTCAACATATTAAAATGATTTCGTTTAAAAACACGGTCCTGGAACCTGGAGGAAAAAAGTGGTTAGATAGTTACAAGTCACCTTGAACACTCCCACCCTAAAGCAATCCCCTAGGAGTCAATGCACTGTGGGCCACTCAGTAGCGGATCCAGGATTTTACAGTGTGGGTGCTGTGGTGGTATGCGTGTTTGATAAGCAACTTTTTCATAATTTTCAAATCTTTTATACTATCCTTTTCATTATATTTTTGGCTGAAAATATAAACATAATCTATAGTTTTGAATGTACATTTCTTAGAATCAATATATTAAACTTCTCCAGCAAAGTGAAAGGCAACAGCAGCAAGTGAGTTACAATTGGGGTGCACCTGCACCACTAAAACCCCTAGATCCGCTACTGGGGCCACTACCACCTGCTCCGATGCCACACAGCCTACTGAAGGGGCAGGAGCACTTTCCACTCTCCTGTCCCTCCCTTGCTCAGCCTCATGTATATGAATAACATCATGACCTTCGGAGACTGGCGATCTTTCTAAATTATTAATTAATTCGGCTAAATCAGGATAGGCAACACCAAGCACTGGCAAGGCATTTCCTGCATTATAACCAAACCCCTGCTACTATTATTCGATCGGACCTAACACTATTTGATCCCGGTCTTTAAAGACAATGTGTTCATTATAATCCATTTTACCTTTATGGGCATGTCTTGTTGTCACTGGGCAATGAGCTTGTCCTAATTCCTAATATTCTTACATTTACCTTAAATCCATCGGTCAGTTTATGCCTAGGGCAATCATATATTTACACACACATGTTTCTTCCGTCTCAATGAGACACCAGCGCAAATATCTGTGTAAATATTCCTAGCATGCCAGGTCTGTACAATTGACTAAATGAATGTAATCTTGCTAGTAACTGCATGGGTATAAAGCAGAAGTCTAAATTTGACTTCATTTTTAATTTAATACATTCTAAGTCATAGGCTTTTAAGTGTATTAAGTTAGATTGATGAACAAGACCAAAAGCGTCAGAATTCATTTTAAAGATTCATGTTTAAAGAAATATTTTTACTTAATATTAATGTTCAAGAACTACAAAGGCAGTTTTGGCATGAATGTAAATAGGCAATTACAATTTTAAAATGCAGTTACAATTTTCTGAACAGCAGTACAAGCGAAAATAATTTCTTCTTCTATGCTACCAAAATAGTTGCAATAAAAGAAATACAAATAAATGCAGGCATAGGTTATCCCCGGACCTGATGTCTGGGGTAAAGGCAACAAACTCATCCACCAGTACCAACTGATGTCCACACCAGGTCCTAGGAGCTGGGATTTTATTGGTTGGCTGGTGGGATCATGTGGCACAAAGATGGCTGCCCCATCCTCTAATGAAGCACTGTGCTCCAAGGCCTCTTACTTTTTATTTGCCCCTTTATGTGCTGGTCCCCAGGGATTGTGGCAGCCTTCCTGAACTGTCACCTAATCTGTCTGTTTCAGTGGTGGAGGAGTGGGTCTGACTGTCACTAGTTGGGAGGTGAGGGAGTGCGGGAGGAGCCCTTGCAGCATGCACTCCCTCTCTCATGTCACCGGTGGCAGTAGAGTGGTGCAGGAGGCACTGAAAATGAAGTGTCCCTGATGGTTTCCCAGTCGCCTCTGCCAGGATCGTGTGACTGTGATCTGAAGAGTGTCCACAGCTACAAAGAAGGAGGGTGCAAGAGACACCAAAGCCATCCATGGTGCTGCTCTCTCTCCTGCCATCACACTCGTGGTCAAGGGGAAGGAGCTGCTGTCACAAACCATAAAGCTCCAGGGACATCGGGAGGGTGGCAGTAGCAGTCATGCAAGCTCCCTCCCAAGGGGGTGGGTTACATTTGTAAATTGCTGAAAGATTCTGACAAAATCTATAGCAGTTAACAAAACCCTCTGAACGCCTGTATGACCCAGCTTGTGGGATCTGAATTCATGAACTTGAATAATCACTGGACTTTCGCTGCACTTCCGCTGTTGCAGAAAATACTGCAAGAGGATACAAAGTTGTCAAAACTTTCAGTAAAGCCTAACTCACTGCTTTGTTTGATTTTTATAACTGTGTTTTCAGCCAGTGGCATCTACCTGCTCTCTTTCCCAAGCTGGATAGCACTTTAAAAGCAGGAATGCAAAGACACTTCAAGTAAATTGGATGGCAGAGTGAAAAGAGTGAAAATGTGGGCAGTTTGATTCCCTGTCTTGAGGGTTGTGAGTCTTACGGCAATGGACTTGTGGAACGTGAGTATGGGTGTCTCTGTATTTTTTGTTACGGGCACATTCCTGGTGCTGGTATGGCATGGCGTGCTTTTCTTTCCTTTCTCTGGGACCCCAGGCTCAAATAACCTCTAATGCTGTGAGCAAACTTTATGCTACTGGGACAATTGAATGGATGGTAGTCCAGGAACACTGTCTATGTACTAGAACATTAGGAAATGTGTATTTTTATTTGCAGATCTCATCATGCTTTTCTGAGAGCCACTTCAAGTGGGACTTTTCAGTCACTTGAAACGTTCTTGTTTTTTCAGGACTGTTAACATGGCTGTGTTTCTTGCTCGAGGGATGCTGTGCAAAAGTGGGCATGTGGGGGGTAGGAAGATGTAAACAATGACTGCAGACAGAGATATTATACTAGTACTGCATGTCTTTGTTCCTCCTTGCCTTACTAAGTATTAGACAGGATAGTGACTAATGTTACTTTGTGCATACTGTAACAGCCAGTTGTTCCGTTGTACAGTGTATGATCCAGAAGAAGAAGAAGACGAATCAGCATTTATATAGCACTTTTCATACACAGTATCTCAAAGCACTTTACAAGCAATGCTAGACTGGTAGTGAAGTGACTGAATGTGTGGTGGCAGCCATATCACACATCATCCTCCACACACAGCCTGGATAATTGCATGAACTGGTTTATGAGAAGGGAATGTTGGCCAGGACACCGGGAATATTCCTGCTCTTTGTGAAGAGTGCCCTGGGTTCTTTTACTTCCACCTGAACACCCACAAGGACAACACCAAGATGAGCAGAAGGGACCTCTGTTCAATGTCTCATCCGAAGGATGGCACACCCAATACTGGACTCGGATGCCAGTGATTTTTAGGTGCAAGTCCAATCCCGGTGTGGGACGAGAACCCACGACCTTCTGGTCCAGAGGCGGATGTGCTACCAACTGAGCCATGCTGACGTTAAGACTATGACTCAGCTTGAGAATGTTGTTTGTCTCCCTTTTTCGCCATAGTAGAAACTGTATAGTAGAAATGAACATCTTTCTACTTGGTAAGACCAAGCAGACAGTGGCCAGATGATCCCTTCTACTTCCTGGTCCGCTGCTCCGCCCCTCATGATCTGACTTTGTGAGACATCTAACCACGGGAGGCGCGGGCACACCCATTAAACCTATGGGAAGGCTTCACAACATTTTACTGAAGTTTAAGTAACCTTTGATAGCGTGAAACCACCGCTCAACTAATAGGGACCCTATTAGTTGAACGGTGGCTTTCATTTTATCAGAGGTTACTTAAACTCTGTAAAACTGCAGAAACCTTCCCTTGTTTTCAATAGGGCGCACTCTTTCCATGGTTAGACATCACAAAATATTAGACCATGGGGTGGAGTAGGTGGACCGAAGTGGAAGGGATCATCTGGCCAGTACTAGGGCCCTATTTACAATCCCTGCCTCTCTTGCTGGACATTCTTAAAACGATCATTTTGTGCAGAAGGGCTAGTGCAGGGGTTGAGGTAATGGCTATAAGCCCAAATGACTGAGCTTTAAAGTTTGAAATTTACTTTAAAGGAGGGCTCACTGAACTTTCGAGCACTCATTTCCAGATGCATCCTAGGGAAAGGGTGTTGGGATACACAATGAACAAGGAAAGCTTTGATAGGCATAAACACAATGTACCATCAGTAGATATGGTACAAAGTCAACAATTAAAATACTCTGGATATAGGTGAGGAAAGCAAGACTCAGAAAGGATATTATTTTACTTGCAAACACAGGCATTAACCAGAAGTTAACTTGAAAGGAGGTACAAACAAGGAAAACAAGAGGAAAAGGGAGGTTGACAGGGGAGAACATTACGGGTAAAGGATCAAAGGAGGAGAGTAGTCTGGATGGACAAAGTGTGTGTGGGGGAGAAAGATATGTGGGAGTGGGTAAGAGTGTGGGAGGTTAGAAGCAAGTGTAGACGTGGGTAGTGGCTTGAGGATGTGAAGTTTCAGTGATGTCATGGAGGAGAGATGACAGAAGACAGGAGCTTTACCAGAGCCAAGGAAGCTTGTAAGAGGAAGTTGCCTGTCCGGTGCATGAGGAGTGTAGGAGTATGGGGTTTCACTGGAGCCGAGGAAGCCTGAAAGAGTGGTGGACTGTCCGGTACATGAGGTAAGCAATAATGACCAACAGGGTGGGATGTAAGGCAGAGGACCTTATAGCCCCTAAGAGTTCCAGTATAGCCCATACTGTCCACCCTGGAGGTATTACTGAGCACAGAAAAGGAGTTATAGGTAACATTTTCAATAAAATTAAATATAACAGTAAAACAAATGAAATGAATGAAAAAAAAGACACAAATACATTTTTCTTGTAAAGTAGCCCAGTCTACTGGTTTACCTGCCAGTAGAAGGTGCTGCTGTTTTAGAAAGCCTTTCTTGTTTTCTGCTCTTCAGAGTCACTTTGCTTTGCTACTGCCTGGAGCACCCCACTACTTGATGTGAACTGTCTACCCCCCACCAGCGATCGAGTGGGTGAGTTGACACATAATGATGGCACTGATGCAAACCATCTGGCTCCTCCCCACTCCCATACTGCTGGTCTGATGTAAGGTGGAAGGAGTGAGAGTAGTTGTATGGCAGCAGGAGGCAAGTCAGGATGCTGCATAATAGGTGGTTAGCAGTCCGGACATTCATTTTGCAGTTATCAACAATCGGGGACTGCAGCACAATGGAAACAGCAGAGGAGACATGAGTGCTTTTGTGTATCGAAGAGACATAATTAGGAGGCAGTATAGCAAAATGGTTAAGAGCACTGAGCTGCAAACCTAGAGAACTGGATTTGAATCCCACAGCCACCACTTGCATACTGCGTGACTATGAGCAAGTCATTTAATGTCCTTGTCCTCCCAGGATGCACCTAGAAACCACACTCAGCTTAGTGTGTCTTTCCTGGCCAAAAACTGAAAAAATAATAATAAATAAATAGTTAAGGACCTAACACTGAGAAGCACTCGTCTTGATTAGTGTTAAGCATGTGACGCTAAGCGCTGTTAGTTTAAAATAGGAAAACTATTTGAAATGTACAATTGTTACAAAACTGGTATAGTGTGTGCCAGATACTTTTATTAAAAACTATCTGTATGAACCAGCAACTGATTGCTTTACTTGGCGGGGGGTTGTCTCGCTAAGTGGGGAAAACATGGCAGCAACTTTGTTTAAAATTCTCTATGGCACATGGATTCAGTTTGTAAAAAGCAGGCTGCAGTGCTGCTCAGTTCCCAGTCTCTGTTGGCAGATACATATACCCCTTGGCAAGGGTCTGGCCAATCAGAGGCCGGACGTTTTCACACATTTTCTAAAAGTGGGCTGAGAACAGGAGGTTTGGACAGAGCTGAGGAGGCCTGTAGGATACATTTGCCTATCAGACAGAGGTTTCAGGGTGGGGAGAGTAAACAAGTTTGGGCACGAGTATCCCAAAGTATAGGAGGAGGGGAAGGTGAGCTAAAAGTGAATTTAGGTGACACAGAGGAGCAAAGCCACAATCTGGAAATGAGGGAAACTCAATGATAGACATCCATTCTTAAGCAAGGACTAGAAAGGTAGGAGAGATAACAGGGATGGGTACAAGAAGGGCAGTTTAGGGAAAGCAGCAGAAGATGTGGAAGAGTTGGCCCAATGTGGTCAGGTTGGATTTGGAACTGGCAGTATATATCACAGCCATAATAATCAAGCCTTGGGAGGATCACTTTCCCAATAATGTTATGGGTACAGAGGGAAGGTGGGATTAGATTGATTCCAATACAGTGCCTTGGGCTTTGGGAAGAGCTTTTCTTTTTTACTCCTCCTCGGGCCCTTGATCGGACACTGCTTTAGGCCGCCAAGACCCACTGCCATCCCAGCCCCATCACTATCTGCCGTCCTCTTTATGCCATGACCCTAGGTAACCTGACATAACCCTTTGTCTGGTGGGCCCCTCCTCATGGGCCTACAACCGGGAGAGGACAAATGCCACAGGCATCTTTTATGTATCCCAGGCATGGCAGGGGTCAGCACTGATACCTCTGGGCTGTTGAAGAGGTGGGGACTGGCAGCCATCATCCAGTTGACTGAGGTGGATTTTTCACTTTCTCCTGACCCACCCACCCCCTCTCACAATGGGCGGCCATGGCGGCATCCTTGGGCGGCGACATTTGGCAGCGTCGGAGACCACATGCCACCAAGAACACCATCCGAACCACCCCAGTGGCTGACAAACAGTAGTCCAAGGCCACCCCGGGAGGGAAGTGTTCAAAGGATGCTCTAAATCCACTCCCTGCTGGACTCCGTTCCTGGACGTTCAGGCTCAGGGGTGCGAACCCAAGTTGCCAGCATGCCGGCGGAAGAGCTTTCTTTTAATGGTATGAATGTAGAAAAGATGTCAAGGTGACAGCCCAGTCAGACATCTACACGTAAGTATTTTGGGGAGGGCAATCTGCAAGTGGAGCAATCCAGAGTTTTAAAGCTAAGGGGACTGGAGTTCAATCAGTTGTTGCCTGGTGTCAAGAGTCATAGAAACCTTTTGGAATTTAGGAGAGATGATTGGCATAGCAGTAGTGTTGGGCATTGCTGAAATGGCTCTGGAGATGTGTTACCAACCCAAGGATAAAGAGCTGTAAACATGTACTCCTTTATCATGTGGGTAGATATATATGTTGGAGGAGACGCGGTCTTTGGGGAGATCCTTTAGAAAAAAACAAGAACAGGATAGGGCCCTGGCAGGAATCCTGGGTAACTTATCCAAACTGAATTGGGAGGGAGGGAGGGAAAGTGAATTGCCTGCTTAAACTGTTGGGGACCTAGCTGCCAGGTAAGATCTAAATCACCTGACTGTGAGATCAGAGATCAGCATTAACAACCATTACAAGTCAGGGTGTGTGGACATAGTGTCAAAAGCCGTGGTAAGTTCAATAAAGATGGTGGTGGTAATCACCCCGATCTATCCTCTGCAGGCTGGCTTCAATGAGCCTGACAAATGAGTTCCCATGTTTTATGTTTTTAGTTATCCTCACAGTTACCAGAATAGGGACTATGTTTTGTATTCAGAGTTAAAATGGAAGTATATTTCAATGAAAGGTCCATTTTTTCTTTTAAAAGACTGTAATTTCTTCTTATTTTCATTCATTTTAAGTCATATATTTAATTGCCATTTTATAAGAGCAATAAGACACTCAAGGGTTGTGCCATTATGGTGAAATAATCGCACTTCTCAGGTGCATTTCATGCACATGACTGCACGTGTGCCTAAAATGCACCTGCGGTGTGCGTTACTTCACCATAATGCACAGCCTGTCATGTCTTATCACTTTCATATTTCACATGATGCTTTGCAGTATTGGAGTATGAGTGATTTTGTATTTCATTGAAACCTGTCTTTATTACCAAAGCCCTTCATAGGTAATCCTTCCCCAATGCATTTCTGCTGAAGTTCTTTGTCTTTAGATTAAAAGACAGCAGCACATGGAGAAACCCTGGCCCATGGAGGTGTGGGGGTTACAAAAGTGTCAGCTTCAATGTAACTAATTGTTAATTACACATGACAGGGTAATTATCCTGCAGTTACATGTTTGTTGCATGCAACTAAACTGTAGTTGCATTATCAGACATACCAAATGAAAAGATCAGGAATGGGATTTGAAAGTTATTGTATGAGAGAAGAGATGAGAGGTTTGTGTGGATCCCATTTGCGCTGTTACACTTTGTCAGGACTGATGATCAACAACATTGACAGAATAGCACCAGAAGGGTGGAGTAGCTTGAAACTGTTTTTACTAATCAGATTTGAAAAACCTCTTACCAGTTCAGTAACAGCTATTCAATGTGCTGGCGCAACTTGATAAGAAGTATGCTTATGCAACTTAGATACATTGTGGCTGTTAAGTCTCTCTATCCATAGGATGTGCTGCCCTGTAGGGGTATGATGGCAAAGGAACCCTGGGAGGGTTCACTTACATAGGTGCTGCGAGATGATTCACATGGCTAAGGTGGCAACAGGAAGAAGCCCAAAGAGTACCCAAAAGGTGTCGAGCATCAAGGAGACGAGGAGTCAGAATGATATTGAGGATGGGAGCGGAGGTCGACAGGGTGAGACGGGTAGGACAAGAGACGAACAGAGACAACAAGGAATGATTAGTGGATTGGAAGCTGACACAAGAAGGACGGCAGGACTTCTAAGGTGAGAGGGAACAACTGGGCCACCAATCGAGTCCATACAACAGCAGAACCTAACTCACGGAACCTGTGAAAGCTCTAACCCTATCTAAGATCATGATCATCGACACAGAGGAGAGGAAAACCCCTTTGAGGAGAAAACCTCTGGGGATCCAAGGCCTAGGTCACCTTCCCTCCAGGCTGAAGGACATTTTGCTTAGTGATGGCTCAGCTACTGCAATTTAGAGTCGAGATCAAGAGAAGAGGAAAAGATTCCAATTTGGAGGAAGCTCTCATTCTGGCCTTCTAACAGGAATGCTGTTGAGGGTTGCAAGTGACGCTCTGCAACTAGTCACCCAAATGCAAATGGAGAAATGACTGCTGAAGCACTCAGCTGGCCTATACAAGCCTATGAAACAGACCAGGTGAACCAGAGGCGGTCAGTGGGAGAATAACATAAAGGGTTCCTCCAAACCCACTTATGTAGCTAAAGGGAACCTACCAACAGAGATTCCCGCCCTCACAGCTGGAAGTTGTAAATTCTACATCCAGAGGTATTGCCAGAACAGGCTGAAAACAGGTAATGGGAGGCAATCAGTCCTTTCCCTGCCGGTTCTCCTAGCTCTTTCCAGGAGCTGCTTTCTCAATGGCTCGAGTTGCTTACTCCTCTCTTCTCTGCAAGCAACCAAACTCTTTTCTATCAGTTCTTGAACTAGTCCAGTTTTCTGACAATCTGATTGGTCAGGGAGCTGTCATTCACAACCTGTGCTCCCATTGATTCCTTTAGGTACCAAACTGAAAACTACAAGAACTACAGCTTTTTCCCATGAGGCACCTAAACTGAGGACCCCTCGAGGTCCTCTGTGTCCTAACTGGTCCAAATTCCTGGAAGTCCCAGACCAAACATGGTGGCTCCCATCTGGATGCATAAGCTGTAAGAAGGCAGGTTAAAACGAGCACTCTAATTTAAATATAGAAACAAATTAGAAGTAAATATTTACAGTACTAACTAGAGCTGCCTCTGCTTTACTATTGATCGCAGAATGGGGGCGAATCAGGACACTGCCAGGCGGTCACATGCTTTGAAATACTCGGACCCAGCCCAGCCCATTTACAACATACTGGCTGTGTCACTTAAAGGGACAGGTGCGGAGGCACATCATAGCACTCTCACACAGATTAAAGGATCATCAAATAACCGTGGATTTACTATCTCTGCAGAACATCTGCTTGGCAGTGGGCATTGCTGGAGCCCTTGGAGAAACTTGAGGTGAGTCCCAAATTGGTGGGTGGCTACACACACACATATAGAACCATTTCTACTTTACCTACTCTCACCTGCCTCACCCATTTCCCCATCAATATACACCCAGGATTAACTCCATAGATTTTGTTGGTTTTGTAATACTTATTTTATTATTTATTTAGTTTTTGTTGACCTGTTGACCAGGAAAGATACTGCCTACTGTATATTCAGCCTTGTCCCCGGGAGGGTACAGACGCCAGATGCAAACGAAAAGAAATTGTAAAATGGATAGGAAATATACTGAACTGTGATTGGTGGAATCCAGTCCCATGATTATGCTGATATCCCAGCACAAAAGCACAGGTCAGAAATGCTGAACTTTCTGAACTTCATTTCTTGGTCCTAAAATAAAAAAATTAGGAAAGCCATTTATAATCACAATAAGGCATTACAGGGTGTGTGTAATTGTGGGATAACAGCATATTTTGGGTGCATAAAGCCCTTGACTTCACCTTGAGCTTCACTTCCCAAGGTGTGCTGTTATCCCACAATAATACAACTTGTCATGCCTTATTGCTTAATGAACCATATTAAGTTATTGGTAGTACTCTAGTGAATGGTGAAAATGTGTCCAGAAGACTGGGAAAATTCTCACTTTTCTTGAGAAGTGCCATCAGATCTTTAACATTCACATGAACAACCACTAGACAAAGGCAGAAGGGACCTCAGTTTAATGGCTCATCTGAAGGATGGCACACCCAGATAGTACAGCATCATTTTGTGCTGCACTATGGTGGCAGCAATTATGGTATAAATCCTCCCGCATGGGACAATGTAAACCACCCCTTCTGGCCTACAGATGGGTGTGTACACAAGGAAGGCCCAGCACTAAGGGGTGTTTGTGTGGCTGGAACCTGTCTCACTCTGTGTTCACATTGTAATTCTTGGCTGGAATAAAATGTTCTCATTCTGGAACTCTCCTTGGTCTCTGTGAGTGCGTGACCAGCCTGGATTTGCATTCATGAGTGTCTGGCTCTCCTTGGACTTGTGTGGTTTATCTAGGGCTAGCACCCCACACCAAGCACTGGTCCCCACCTCCACTAAGCACACTCACCTCTGGAGTATGTATACCAGAGCTCATGCTGACTCTTGTAACCTTCCATTGAAATCATATATTATTCTTATATATAATTTTCATCTTTTATTTATTTTAATCAGTATCTACAATTTGCCCTAGTTGTAATCTTTATATACTTGCTCCACTGATGCAACAGTCCCCAGGTCTCTCTTGAAAAGTAAGTGTCCAACTTAAACAATGCTCTCCAGAAGTGCAGAAATCTACATAAATAAAACAAAATGCATGTGAATAGCATCCGCTCACCTCTGTTTGTGCTTGTCTGCAAAATGTACATCAAATTCTAGCCTGCCATTACAGAGCTATCATGCTGAAATGACTAGGTTAAATAAGCACACTCAAGTTTTATGAATGAGTTTCCTTTGGTCCTGCAAAACAAAAAACAAAAAAAGTAAAGCTAATACTGTTTATAAGCTCTAAGTATAGTTTGGGAGAAGAGATCGTTAACTTAAAGCTTACTCTGCAGTTTTGCTGAAAGGCAAACTGGCGTGAGGGAGAGGTCTGACTCTGCATTTTAATGCAAACAAAGTTAGAAACAGAATACTGATTTGCAATTGAAGAAATGTTACTTGAATTTTTCCTTGTTAAATGGTGGGATTCTGCCTTTGTTTGCACCCTCTTGTTTGCACCCACTACCCTCGTTCCATACTCCAGGCTCATTGGCCAGAGTGCCAGGTGGCATTAGTGATGCAGACCACCCTCTCAACTCCGGTCATGCACTCCACATGCTTAGTCAGGTGTCTGGCTAAACTGCATTCAAAAGTATACTTTGTGTTAGTGAGGTCCCTTCAAATCATGTAATGGGAATCAGGAAGGGGCCTGAGTTGCTATAAATGGCACTTTGGGGCAAGAGTTGGGGGCAGTCTAGTGAGAGATGGATTTAAAAGGACTGCCAACTCCTGGTACAATTCCAGTAGCCCAGAAATAAAAACAAACAAAAAAATGGTGTGCATGAGTGTGTGTGTGTGTGTGGGGGACAGATGAGGGGATCTTGATGGGATGAGCACTGACATGCCCTAGCATTCCAAATAAATACCCACATAATGAAAATTCTTGGTATTCAGCTCAGTTTACCCCATTATTTGGGGTACTGGGAATTAATATTCATTACCGTGCACCCGTAATTATATGTTAATCACATGATAAGCAGATGCATGTTTCTTATCGCGTGTATTTAATTTGGCATCTTGGAAAACAAAGCAAATGGGTCCATCACAAGTTTCTTTACAATAGCCCAATCAAAATCAAAGTAGCAACAGAGAACAACACATAAGAATGTTTTGTGGATACCACAGCTGAAGACCTCAAAGGGTCAAAGGTTGTTACTGCATCAAACCCCAAGTTGTGCAATGACTTGTTATCTGGAGCCTGTAGCAGTCAGGGCAGTGTACACAAGTTTGGGGTGCAAAAGGTTTTAATTACCCCAAAACCAACACACACAAAGCGTGGACACAGCTGCCAAGGGAGGAGTCTCCTCTGATGGCAATGTTGGAATGCAAACAATGACCAGCAAATGTCTGTGGTCACAAGCGGGGATTTTAACAGCAAAATAAAAGTTATGACCACCACTTGAACTCTGGCTATGGCACTGCATAGTCACATGAATTTACAATGCCCCACCAACGCCAATAGCTGTCACCCCAAATTTCCGCAATCCCATACTTTAAGGAGTATGGCCAGACCCCTGCCAAATTATTCAAGTCACATAGATGCCATCACTTTGAAGCGCCACCCAATGCTTGGTCTTCTTTATAGAAACTATGACTACCTCCCACTACCTGTTAGATGCACACTGCTAAGAAATATGATCACTCCCATCTTTGATTATGCAGACATTGTGTACAACACCGCCCCTCCACCCGCCTATCCAGGCTAGACTTCTCTTCCATGTTTTTTGGGTCGTTTTTGAACAATATTCTTCAGAACACACCACTGCACACCTTTCCTCCTCGAGTTTGCGCCCTCTCTCTATCACCATTTTGCCACTCTATTTCTTTTATTTCCAAATTTTGGTTTGACCTACTGCCCCTACCTGTCTGAGGAACCAACCCCTGCAGCCTTTTTCTCCTTACTGCCTGCTCTTGGGACTCCTGCCCTTCTCCCTCCCTAAACCATCCTCAGCTGGCAAATCTGCCTTCTCCTACTGTCTTCCCACCTATGGAACCAGCTTCCAGGAACCCCAGAAACTCACACACCGCACAACTCCATTAAATCTCAACTAACTCCTCCCTAACTGCAATCGCAACTAGTCTGCCTTTAGCCAAATGAACATGGTTTAAACTTTAAAACCTCTGTACTATATATTATTGTATTCATGTAACCGATTGTAAATAACTGTATATATGCAACTGAATGTACATAACTATGTGATTGTATGTAATACTCTCAGGTATTTATTCTATGTATGTATACTGTTTGTAACTCCCTCCCTCACTCCGGTTGCACTTGGAAATGAGCCTCAGCTCAGTGTCCTTTTCTTGGTTATCAAATGTTTAAATAAATAAAATAAATAAAAATGTGGGTGGTTGTTCAGGTGTCAGGGTAATGTCTATTCAAAGCACAGCACTTACCTCCCTGTGCTGGTGCAATGCCCATTGTGCCACTATAGGAAAGGCTTGTAACCTCTTTTAAAACAGCAGTGCAATGGAAAATGTTTATGTTCAAAAACCTAGTTTTGTTAAAAATAATTAAAGTATTAGCATACCTGTCAAATCTAATTTTCTAGGTATCTCCTATACTGTGCACTGTAGATTTTTTTATTTTCTTGTGCTTAACCCTTACCATGTTTACAATAGTATTTCTAAGCCAAATGTGGTGGCCATCTTTCTTTATTGAGAAAAACAAAATGAAAACATTTATAAATACTCAAATTTTGGTGGAACTAGAAAATTTTACCACCAAATAAAAGTGGAAGATACCTGAAATCTTTTATGGTGGAAAAAGGTAGAGTCAGATTGTTTTGCCCAATTTCATTGCACTGCTGCTTTGATGCTAGGGGTGCATAAGGAGAGGTATTACCAGAAGAAAGGAGGTGGCACTGCTTCTGTATATATCACTGGTAAGACCTCACTTGAATGCAAACTAAAAAGGCAAATAACCTTAGCACAAAGCATTGAAGCAATGGTTACCCAAAAGGGCATTGGCAATGAAGCCAGGTTTGCAAGAAACTCAAAATCACACACAGCCCCACAATGCAAAGCAACCTTTTGGACGAACCCTTGTCTCAGTGCTTTTGTGCTGAGGTTCATTTATCTTTACTGTAGCTTGCTTTCTTTTTTTGTATTATCATGTTTATGCCCCTCCGTGCTTCAGGCTGCCTCTCCTTTGGGCTGCCATGACCCACAGACATCCCTCCTACTATCTCCCTAGCCACCTTTACCACATATCTGCCTCCCTGGGTAGCTCCAGGTAACCCTTCACCGGGTGGGCCTCCTCCGAGGGGAAGGCACCATGGCAGGAGACCAGTGCACTCTTCCTCCTCGGTCCCAGGCACTGCTGAGGCTTTCTGTGGCTTCCTGTGAATCTTTGGAGGTGTCCTGGGCCGGCAGCCATCATCTGGCCAGTCTCTGGAGAGGTTTCGCTTTCTGTGGTGTTTCCTCATTGTGATCCTCGCAGTGCTCCTGGTCTCCACCGGGGCCACTACAGAGTGACCTGGCTCCCTGCCACCCACCCTAGGAAAGGAGAGCAGTGCTATGGACACTCAATCCTCCTCTTCCCCTGCCGACCCCAGCGCCTGAGTCCATTCCCGAACTTGGGTCCCGGGCGTGTGGTGTGAGGTAGGCAGGAATGACCTCAGCCCTGCACCACCGGGCCGGACTAGCTTGCTTTCTTACAGTATTTTGGGCCCACTATGACCCAAAGCTATAGGACCACATTAGGGCTGGCTTGTTTTCCCCTGGGTGAGATACAGATGAGGCGACTAATGAGTTCTGTGCAGGGCAAAACACGCTTCTGTGTCTTCTGTTCTTACCTTTTGCAGATTGTATGAGAGTCCCTTTGGCACCATACATTCCCGCTTAAGGCAGAACCAACCCAAATTTGTATGGTGATTTGCATATTTATCCCGTGATGCTTTGTGTTATGGGGTTTTGTGTAATTTTGTATTTCTTGCAAACCTGGTTTTGTTGCCAATAGCCTTTGGGGTAACCTCTTGCCTCAGTGCTTTTTTTGTTGAGATTCCTTGTCGCTTTTAGCTTGTTTTCTTATTTTGGATCCACCATGACCCAAACCCATAAGACCTATTAGTGTGGCTTGTTTTCCCTAGACTGAAATATAGATAAGGCATACTGAAGAGTCCTCTACAGAAACAAACAGGTGTCTTTGCCTTCTATTCTCACCCTTTGCAGATTGTATGAAAGACCTTTGGAACCATACATTCTTGCTTAAAGCAGAACCAGCCTACATTTTCATTGTGACGTGTATACATATCCCATGATGCTTTGCATTATGGGGTTGAGTGGAATTTTGCATTTCTCAGTTACAGTACTGTGTACAGTTCTGGGAGGCCACATCTCTCGAAGGACATAGACAGGGTAGAGGCAGTCCAGAGGAGGGCACCTAAAATGGTGCAGGGTATACATAAAAAGCCATACAAGGAGAGACTAAAGGAACTCAATATGTACACCCTGGAAGAGAGGAAGGTGATGTGGAATATGATAGAGACCTTTAAATACCTCATGGGGTAAATAAGGTACAGTAATAAAGTATTTTAGAACAAAATGTGCTCAAGAACAAAGAGACATGCTATGACATTGGATGGGGTAGATTCAGGACAGATTTGAGGAAGTACTTCTTGATCTTGGCAGATTTCACAGTTCCAGTGCTAACGGTTGTACAACACTAATGGATCCTGTCACAGGCTTTTGAATAAACTCTTGACTTCCCGCAGAGTTTATTCCTGTACACTTTCCTAACAGGTTTAATGTTTAAATTGTCACACTTTACCTACTGGGGCATCTATCTGGTGCCAGCAGGCAGAATCCAGACCTTTAGGGCAGTATCGACACTCTGTTACACATTGAGGTAAAGTCCCACTTTCTGATAGTATCCTGTAACTTCAGAGTCACTTGTCCCTTACTTGGGGAGGGAGGGCACCACTGGATGCCAGACCATGTTGCTTTATATGAGAAATGGCGTGAACATCACCTCAGAGCCTTGGTCCACAAAGCTTTCCTGGACCAACTTTTTCAGACAGACCTCAATTTCTATCTTCAATTGCTTTTCTCCTGCTGGAGAAGGTGCACTCCTCTTTGAGGTTCTTGTTCAATGGCAGCCCAAACAAATTAGCACTTTTCTAGATGCCAGGCTCTACAGAGAAACTTAAGACTAATGGCAGCTGGCACTGTGCATCAGGCACACATCTCTCACCCACTGAAATCACCAGTCTCTGCCCTTCTGCACAGACCACTTACTCCTTCTCTTTGGAATACCAAGTCAGACCAGCTAACTCAGTCCTCTGAAAGCATAGAAAACTGGCACAACCTGAGGTTGATACACTCCTAAAGGTATGTAGCTCTGGGGGGCTACATACAGAGCTTGTTGTCAGGTGCCATCTGCCCAGTCCAGCCTGAAGAATACCAGGGTATTCTCTGCCATCTCCCAGCCCCATCTGGTACTACCCCCACCAATTACTCTATGGTGGGTGTCACTGGGGAGCAGCTCCTGGGAGTGTGTAACAACTTGCCATTTCATTTTGTACTGTAGTGTTTTTGTTTTGTTTTAATTTCCCTTTAGCTGTAGTGATGCATTTGAATGGATCTGTGGGAAATGAGATAAAGTTATTTGCCAGAGGCATGTCAGATGACTCTGGAGAGTGATTACAATCTTTATCATGTACTACAGGACCCTTTGGCCACTTAATGGGAGAGCTGAGAGCCAAAACAGTCATTTTATGTTACGGGAGAGGCCCTGAATAATGACTGAAGCAGTCACTCCTGCTGTGTGAGACAGGAGGTAGGACGAAGGGGGTCTCTTTGGAATAGGCAACCCCTTGAAGTCCAGATCAGACTGGTTTTCCAAGAGGAGCCAACTCTCAACACAAAGAACTGGCCTGGAACTAATGTCACAGGACATGTGTACCGAGGGTGGGTGGAGACTGTTTTTGGGAACCTTTTAAACCCAAGTTTTGTGAGAGACTGCAGCTAGGCTGAGACTCCAAACAGATAACATCTAAGGTTTGAGTCTGCCCCAATTCACCAAGGTGTCCTGTGTGGTAAGCTGTTCTACTTTCGTAAGAGAGACAGAGAAGAGTGAGATAGTTTTTTTTCTGTGTTATCTACTGTTCAAAATATTTTCTTTTTAGTTCTGTAGAATTATTTTTCCAATGGTCTTAGTGTAATATCCTGTATTATCTGTGTAAATATCTTGAAGTATTAAATCTTATTTTTATGTACTTCATGTTTCTGTGACTGAGTGTTTTGAGGTACAGATAACTGGGTTATAACTGACACAAAACTGTGTTCAGTTTCGAAGAGAAGCCCTCAGTTACTATATATTGTTGTAGAGCAAAGTAATTCTCAGCTGTGCAGTGCTGTTTGCCCTTTGGGATGAACGACCTGGCTGACAAGACAGTATAGTCCAGAGGAGGTTTGAGGAACTAGGACAATTATGTGAGGGGCAGGAAGATCAGTAACTTTTTCAGAGATATTTCCAGTGCCCAAGGCAAGCACAACAAGAAAGCTGAGAATAGAGGAATTTAACGGATGGCTAAGGACCTGGTGTTGTGCTTAAGGGTATGGGCTGTCGGGGGACCTGGAGGACAGTAGTCTCTATGACAAGGACAGACTACACTTGAGTGAGGAGGGAAAGAAAGTGTTGAAACAGAGGATGGAGGAGTACATAGAGAAGTTGGGAATTTAAACTAGGAGTGGGGGTGGCAATTGGGCAAGAGACATGCAGAGACCACAGGTTGGGAAACCATATGGGCTTACCCCCATAACAGTGACAAAAGACAAATGGCAAGTACTATTAGTGACGCTAGTAAAGGAGGGCAGGATGGGGGAGGGTGGAAGGTGGTTATCCGTAATGCTAGGAACCTTGGAAGGAAAACTGCAGAGTTACAGGTGCTCATGGCAGAGGGAGAGTGGACATTGCAGCCATCACAGAAACATGGGCCACCCAATACAATGATTTGGACCTGTCTGTACCAGGGTACAGATTACTTTGTAGGGACAGGTGATTGGGAAAGGAGAGGGTGTGGCACTATATGTGAAGGAAGTACTGAAGTGTGTAAGGGAGGAAGGTAGTACGGAGTCACTTTGGATGCAAATCCAGGATTTCAAGAATAGGATTCTCAGAATGGGAGTGGTGTACAGGCCGCCATCTCAGACAGAGGAGTTAGACAGGAACTAGTGGGACAGATCAGAAAGACTCATCGAGAAGGGTAGTGTGGTGGTTGTGGGGGACTTCAACATGCCAGGAGTGGACTGGAGGCCCCAACAACCAGGAACAGAAGGAGCAGGTATTGCTGGATGCCTTCCAGGACAGCTTCCTGCTGCAATGGTCAGTGAACCAACTAGGTTAGGGAATACCCTTGACCTTGTGCTGGCAAATGGGGACTTTGTAGAGAACTTACAGTGGAGGAACCACTGTCAGGAGTGACCACCACTCAGTATGGCTCACATTGGATATGGGCAAGGAAGGAGTGGAATCTGGCACAAAAGTGCTGGACTTCAGGAGGCCGACTTTGGGAGGATGGGGAAGTGGTAAAAGGTACCCAGCCAGAAGTCAATCTAGTATGGACTCTAACCAGAGGTGGGAGCTCATAAAGCTGGGGATAGTGGAGAAACCAAAACCTGCTGCAAGGCCCAGAGCAAGAAGGCTAGGGCTAGGAAACTGAGCTGGTTGAGCAAGGATGTCATGGAAAGGTAAGGAGAAAAGAGCTGCCTTTAGGAGGTACAAGAAAACAGGGAGGGGGAGGACAGGGGGAGTACTTGATGGCATCAAAGGAGGTGACAAGGGCAGAAAGGGGAGCCAAGGCATCTAGGAAACTCAGGCTGGCACAAGGCATTAAGAAGGGGAAGACTTCTTTAGGTACATCAGTGAGAAAAGGAGCTGTAAGGACCACATAGTAAGGATTAGGAAGGGGGTTGGGTGGAAGCAGGATGATGATAAGGCAGAAGCACTAAATGATTACTTCTGCTCGGTATTTACTAAGGAGAAGAGGGGGGTGACAACCAAGGGGAGAAATGTCAGAAACAGGGGGAAGGGGTGACAGATGGGGAAATCATGGAGGCAGAGTTCAGGAGAGTTTGAAGGCACTATGGGTGGACAAGGCACCAGGCCCAGATGGCATCCACCCAGGGTACTGAAGGAGCTGGCAGAGGGCCTTGCAGGACCTTTGGCAGATCTATTTAATGCCCTCACTACATTTGGGGTGTGTACCTCAGGACTGGAGGATGGCTCATGTGGTGCCCCTCCACAAGAGTGGCCCCAAGGATGAACGGGAAACTACAGACAAGTGAGCCTCACATCCATCATGGTAAGCTAATGGAGACTATCCTTATGGAGAGGCTGGTGGCCTCCTAGAGGCCAAAGGACTACAGGACAGCAGGCAGCATGGCTTCATACATGGCAGATCCTGCCAAACCAACCTGGTGGAGTTCTATGACTGGGAAACTAGGCAACTGGACAGGGGCCATGCAGTTGATGTCCTGTATCTGGACTTCAGTAAGGCATTTGACTCGGTGCCGCATGGAAGGCTGGGAAGTAAGCTAGAAGGCACAGGGGCGGTGCAAAGCTGCTGAGATGGGTAGGAAACTGGCTTCAGGGAAGGCAAAAGAGGGTGGTGGTGGTGGGGAGCCTCACACCCAAGGGTAGTGACGAGTGGTGTTCCACAGGGCTTGGTGTTGGAACCAGTGTTGTTTGGGATATTCATTGCAGACATATCATTGGACATCAAGCGCAAGGTCAGTCTGTTTGCTGATGATACCAAGGTAGGAGCAGTGGTGGATGACCTAGGGGGATGGCAGAGGGTTGCAGGACGATCTGGCAAAGCTTGAAACCTGGTCAGACACCTGGCAATTGGGGTTTAATGCCAAAAGTGCAAGGTGCTGCATTTGGGATGAAGAACCCAAGGAGGAGTTACCAGCTGGGGGAGTGCAGCTAGCCCAGACAGAGGAGGAGAAGGATCTGGGGTGCCATTACAGGGTCAATGAACAACTCAGCACAATGTGGAAGGCAGCTTCAAAGGCCAACAAAATGCTGGGTTGTATTGCAAGGGGTATATCCTCGAGGAGGGAGGAAGTGATTCTGCTACTGTATAGGTCATTAGTTAGACCGCGACCTGAGTACTGCGGCAGTACTGGTGCCCGTATCTGAAGAGGGACATTAAGTTACTGGACGGGGTGCAGCGCAGGGCAACAAAGATGATCAAGGGGCTGGGGACTTGTCACACGAGAGGAGGCTAAGGGAGTTGAACATGTATCAGCTGAAGGAGAGGAGGGACAGGGGGACATGAATTGAAACCTTTAAGCACATGAAAGGAATAAACAAGACAGGTACAGAGGGCTGTTCAAAGTAAGGAGGGATGGACACAGGGCCACGATATGAGGCTGGAGGAGGAAGGTTCAGGAGGAGATGAGGAGACACTTTTTTCAGAGAGGGAGGTGGCTGGGTGGAATCGTTACCTGCAGAAGTGGTATCCAGTAGAACAGTGGACTGCTTCAAAAGGGATGGGACAGGACAAGGGAGGGTCAATGGAGGGAAGGTGGAAGGAGGGCAGCTGCAGAATAAGGGTGCTAGCTGCACATTCGAGCAGACTTGATAGACCTCTAGGCCTTTATCTGCTGAGCAAATTTCGTATGTTCGCATGTTCATATGTTGGAGCACTGCACTGTGTGAGCAGTGGCTCTGGTGGAATTCAGACCTAAAGATATGTCAAGGAGATTGTGGCTGAGTGGTGCCGGCATACTAAGGTGACCTTTCAGGCATCTGAAGGGTTGAGAAAGCTGGTAACAGTGTACAAACTGAATCTGGAAGAGACCGGTCTGTCACAAAGCACCATGGGTCATAATCCCAACGGCTGTGTGGTTTTCCATTGTGAACTTTATTGCCTCCCACCAGCCCTCCACTATGCTAGAGTCACCAGTTGACCTGCATGCACAAAGCAGTCCCTGTGCACGGCCCCTGTCCCACCACAGTGGCCAGTCGCTGTGGTGGCAGATCTACACAGCACTCCACAATGGCTGTGAACACTCACCCAGCCCCACTGGCTGCACAGTCCGCTCCCGAGTCTTCTGCTGAACTCAGGTCAGTTTTCAATACTAGCCATCGGTGGCTATTAATATATGAGTTTCACAGAACATAGTACAAGAACACTGTGAATCAGGATATGGAAAAGCAGACAGTCTGTCTGGATTGCTCTTCTCCAGCTGACTACATACCACTCTAGAAACAACCAAGTTAGACCAAACTCATTACAGGATCATTTATTTAAAATAAGCATTAAGAGCTGGGTGATGAAAGACAGCATAATGCATAGCTTTACTCCACTGGACACAACTTGCTATGCCAGACCACAGACTGGTGGCAAACTGGAAAACAGTGGTACCTCTGAACCAGTGAAAGAAAGGCTAACCTCCAGACCACTTCAGAGGTTTGCAGTGATTAGGTATGTTGAAAGGAAAGAGGTACCAGCCCTTTACTTTGACCATCTTACATGTTCAGTCATGTTTCTATTTTTCTTCTTCCTAGGCAATGCAATTTTAAAGTATACCAATAACTGCTAGGTAATAAATTAGTCTTTCTGTGCTATCAGAACAATTTTATTTTTAGTAGAGCTTGTTAGTTCACAGTGGCAAGCAAGAGATGTTCTAAATGTGTCAACCTAACTGAACAATCTACTGATCTAGAATTTAAGAGCAGCTGACAATTTTAGGTGAACTTTGAATACATACTATTAACACAGAGTTCAACTTATATTCCACATTTTATGTATTCCCTTTTTCCTTAGTCTTTGATCCAAAGTGTATGTTTATCACATGGACATCATGTGTCCTCTTGCTTATTCCCAACCTGAGGTCATAGATAATCTTCTGGGTGTGATGTACTGCTCATGTCCCTTATCACTGTGATGTTATGAGCACATGATCATGATTTCAAGTGGGGAATAAACATCAGGATGAAGTCCAAGTGACAAAAGTTTCTGTTTTCATGCAAATATCATCAGTAACTGTCCTCATAGTCTGCTGCTGTCTACCTTGCACCGTACCTTTTTATTTATTTTATGTTAACTGGGTGGGTGTACTGATCCCAGGGACCATTTTCAGGCACAAACAAGGTAAAAGAGAAACAGGTACAAAAGATACAGGAACAGCAAGTAGTTACAATACATAAGTGAAACATTATAAACAGGTACAAAAGAAACAGGGAACAGCAAGTACTTACAATACACAAGTGAAGCATTATGAAACAAAACAAATGGTACAGAACTGAGCAAAATTGGATATAATGTGACCACAGTGAAAGCAATTATAGTGCACAGAGTTTAAGTGGTAGCACAGTGCCCAACATATTTTGTTACAGTAACAGCAGTTTCCAGAGTCAAATATCAAATAGCAACAATTTTCAAAGGTTGTTATGGCACTCGGTTGCCCTTAGATGGGGTCTGTTTGTCATCCAGTGGCGGGGAGGGAGCATTTATGGGTGATGGTAACAGTGAGAGGTCTTGTAGTGGTGTTTATATAGAGGGTGTGAACTCAGGGTCCATAGAGGAGCAGGTAGGCTGTTCCAAAGATTAGAGAGCTGAAGAAGGCCTTCTGGCTCGTACACGTGGTGGCTTGTGAACATGCTAATATACTGGGCTGCAGGATGTCCAGAAGCTCGATGGCAGACTTTGGCCTAAGTAGGGGGGAGAGGGGAGACCTCCTTTACTCTGATGGGTTTGTCAACTAGGCAGCCTAGGAAGTAGTCCCAGTGGGCCTGATGGGGAGGCATCCTAGGGCTTGGTAGAGGGAGCAGTGGTGCTGGAGTAAGATGCCATCAAGGCAACCCTACAGAGGTTGTTGTAGGTTGTGTTTAGTCTGGACAGGCTGGAGGATGAGGTCTGCATGTAGGTGGGAGAGAAGTAGGCCAGCAGAGGGAGTAATGTCCCTGGGCAATAGTGAGTCTGACTTCGGGGGTCATAAAATCCTTGTGCCTGTATCCAACTCCTAGTCTCTGGTTTACATGCCGGACAGTAAGTTCGATGTGATCAGAGAAAGTCAGGGCAGGGTCGGGGTAACTCCCAGGCATTTGAAGTAGGTCACTAACTCAAGGGGTGAGCCATGAGGAGATTGGATGCAAAGAGAGGTGGTGTCACCAGCTCACCTAACTAGTCTGGGTTTAGATCCAAACAGCGTGGCCTTAGTCTTCTGGGCATATATCAGGAGTCTGTTTGCAAGAACCATTGCTGGACAGTGCAGAAGTTGACTGTGAGTGTGGATTAAAGTTCGCCCGGGTCTTAGCTATGGTAGAGGATAATGTCATTGGTGTACAATAGCGAGTTGCATGTGATGCTATCATTAGGAAGGGAGTTGATGAACTGGGAATACAAGATGGGTCTGAGTAAGATCCATGGAGGACCCCAATATGGACCTGCTGGGTGCTGGAGATTGCATCCCTGTGCAGACCGCCTGGGTTCACCCAGAGAATTAGTCTCAAAACCAAGCTGTGAATGCGGTGGAGCACTCAGTGCTGCTCAACCTACATAATAGGATGTTGTGGTCTAGCAGGTCAAATGCCTCGTGAGATCCACAAAAACGGCACTAGTGAGTTTGCCTTTATCCATGCTTCTGAAAACATGGTTGGTGAAGCAATCCAAGGCAATGGAGGTGATGTGGCCTTCCTAAAACTGTGCTGTTGGCTACAAAGGAGGTTGTACTTAGACAAATGGTCTTAGATCTGCTAGTACACAACTTTTTCAAGGATTTTACCTTGGGTGGGAGAGGATGGAGATAGGGAGTAATTGTCAACTAGTGTAGGATTGCTGGACTTACAAAAGGGGACAACTGTAGCATGCTTCCAGATAGGGGATATGGAGGAGGAGGTGAGAAGGTTAAATACCATAGTCAGAGGTTTGGCAATAACATGGGCTACAAGTTTGGGAAACCTGGGCAGAAGCTCATCATTTCTGGGGGTGTCATGAGGAACTTACAGGTTTTGGGGGAAGATGGCCTTAAAGTGAAAGGGTGAAATGTTAGTGTCATCTGTGCCCTGGCCAGTAGGACACCAGACTCGGTCGTTTGGGAGAAGTTTAATGTAGTAGCAGACAGATGAATGAATTTGGTGTTGAGGGGTTTGGCAACCTTGGATGGGTCATTTAAGGATCCTGCCCTAGTTACTAGTTTAATGGTAGTCTGTTTGGTCCTGGGTGAGTTAAGGGAGTTAAATGCTGACCAGTAATTTTTGGTGTTGCCAAGGTTACAGGATTACATTGTTTAATCTCTTGTTTGCAGAGGTTAAGCAGGCGTCTGTACTCATTCCATGAGATAGGGAACAGTGGTGTAGCCAGAAATCTCCTTTTGTACACACTCTGTCCAACTGCTGCCCCTATTTTAAAAAAAGAATGTAACACTCTCTCCAACTGTTGCCCCCCAATACAAAACAAAACAGATTGTTGTCATAAATATCTGAAGGGAAATAAACAAGGTGGAGGGTGATAAGTTGTTCAAATTGAAGAAGGAGTGAACATGAGGGGACATAGCCTCAAACTGGAAGGTGGGCAATACAGAAGTAATGTTAGGGGGCAGTTTTTCATGGAAAGGGTGGTGAGGCCTGGAACAAACTGCCGGAGGAGGTAGTGGCAGCTAAAACAGTGGAGGGTTCAAGAGGGCTTGGGATAGATTTAAGGGGTTGGAGGATGGGATGGAAGCACAACAGAAGGGGGTTAGGGTATTGGGCAGACTAGATGGGCTGGGCAGGGGCCTTTCTTGCTGTCACATTTGTATATAAAGAGTGGCAGATTCCTGGAACAGCCTTCCAGCTCTGGTGGTAGAGGCTAAAACAGTGATGGGGTTTAAGAATGCATGGGATAGGCATAAGAGAATCTTAGTGGAAAGGAATGGAGGGAGCGAGAAAAGTCAGAGACCAAGTTGGGTCTACGGTGATACTGTAGGTAGAGAAAACGGACAAACAGGTAGGGCCAACAAATGTTATGTTTCTATTTTCTAGGCTCAGGCAGGCAATGGAAGCATTGAGATGTCTGATAATACTGGAGATATGGCAGCAACAGCAGCACAGAAGACCGTCATGGAAACTGGAGATTCCACACAAAAAAACAGTTGCCAGCAGAAAAGGCCATCAAGGTCTATCTAGACTGCTCGAGATTGCAGCTTAGCTCCTATTCAGCAGCTGCCCTCCTCTTCCATCACTTTACCTCCCTTGCCCTGCCCCACCCCTTCTTGAAACATGCCACTGTTACATGCCACCACCTCAGCCGGCAGTGCTTTCACTTTGTCACCACCTCTCTGTAAATAAATGCCTCCTCATTTCCCTCCTGAATCTACCCCCTCCAATCTCATGTCATGGCCCCTAGTGTCTCTCCCCACCTCCTCCTGAATAGACTGTCTGTGTCTGTTTTGATTATCCTCTCATGTATTTTAAGGTCTCAATCATGTCCCCCCGTCCTCCTCTCCTCCAGTGTGTACATGTTTAACTCTCTTAGTCTGACCTCATATGGCAATTACCCCGGCCCTGAATCATCTTCAATGCCCTATGCTGCACCTCCTCCAGCAGCCTAATGTCCTTTGTAGGTATGGGCACCAGTACTGCATGCAGTATTCCAGGTGGGTCTAACCAACTATCTGTATAATGGTAGAATAACCTCCTTCTTCTCGAGGTACTGCCCCTGCAATGCACCCCAGCATTTTGTTTCCATTGCTGCTGCCTTTCTGCACTGCGTAGAATTGTTCATTGCTCCCATGATGAGCACCCCAGATCCTTCTACTCTTCTGTGACCTCCAGCACCGCCCATGGTAGCTTCTCCTTGATTTTTTATTCTGAAGTGCAGTACCTTGCATTTTTTGCACTGAACCCCAGCTGCCATCTGTCAGACCATGCCTCTAGCCTTGCCACATCCTCCTGTAGCCCCACGACCCAACCTGGTTGTCCATCCCTGCTCCCATCTTGGTGTCATACACACATAGGCTGATTTTGCTGCTGATGCCCACCGAGATGTCGGCAATAAATATAAACAGCACTGGGCCTGACCCACCCTTGTGGAACACCACTTGTCACAGGCTTAGGGATGAGTATTCCCCACCTACCACCATCCTCTGCTGCCTATCTTTAGCCAGTTCTCCTCCCACCCCACCAGTTTTGCTCCTGCCTCTGTGCCCCATAGCTTGCTTCCAAGTCTCCCATGCGGTACTGAATCAAGGCCTTACTGAAGTCTAGGTACAGGACATCCAACCGCATGGCCCCCCATCAATTGCCTAGTTACCCAGTCATAGTATTCCACCAGGTTGGTCTGGCATGACCTGCCCTTGACGAAGCCATGCTGCCTCCCATCCTGAAACCCGCTCACTCCAGTGAGTGCCACTAGCCTCTCCTTTAGGATGGTCTACATTAGCTTCCCCCACTATGGACGTTAGACTTACTGGTCTATAGTTACCTGGTTTATCCTTGGATCCACTCTGGTGGAGGGAACCACATGAGCCAATCGACAGTCCTGGGGTACACATCCTGTGTCTAGAGATTAATTAAATAATTCTGCCAAGGGTCCTGCCAGGACCTCTGCCAGCTCCTTCAGCACCTTGATGTACTGCATCCGGTCCTGATGCCTTATCCACCCTCAATGCCCTTAACCCTTCCTGCACCCTCACCACTGTGATTTCTCCATCTGTCATCCCTCCCCATCTGTTTCTATCCTCCCTCCTACTATGGGTAGCGCCTCCCTTTCTTTTGTAAAGACTGAACGAGTAGTTGTTGAGCACTTCTGCCTTTCCACTCCCTGTTCTACCTATCCTCCGCCTTCTTAATTCTTACAAGTTGGTCCTTACATCCTCTTTTCTGCTGATGTACCTAAGAAGTCTTGTTCCCCTTTTTTGTATGCCCTACCCCAGCCTAAGTTCTCTTGCCACTTTGGCTGCCCTTACCCTCAGTCACTTCCTTTGCTTCTTACAGATATTCCTCCCATCCTCCCTCCCTCCCGATTTTCTGTATCTCCTGTAAGCTGCCCTTTTCCTCCTCACCTGTCTAACACCACTTTACTTATCTAGCTGGGTTTCTTCTCCCTAGCCCTCTTAGTCTGGGCCCTACAGCAAGTTTCTATCACCTTCACTATCCCCTATCTTATCAGTTCCACCTTTGTTGTGTGCCCATACTCTGTTGAATTTGCACAGGAACCCCAGTACCACTTCCCTCATCATCTTAAAGTTGGCATACCTGAAATCCAGCACCCATGTGCCAGATCCCCCCTTTAGTCATCTGCAACTGGAACCATACTGTGGTGGTCACTCCTCCCCAGTGGTTACTCCACCCTCACATCCCTCACTCAGTCCCCATTCATAAGCTAAGGAGGTCGGCGGGTGTTCTTCTTAGTTGGCCCTTGACCAACTGTACTAAAGCTTTCCTGGAAAAAGTCCAGCATTACCTGCTCCTTCTGGTCTTTGTGGTAGATGTGTCCCCTCCACCCCTGGCAGGTTGAATTACCCTACTGTCACCACTACCCCTTCCTGCAGTTCCTTCTGATCTGCTCTGCCAGTACCCTGTCCATCCCTTCAGACTGAGAGGGTGGCCTGTACACCACCCCAGTCTTAGTGATCTATTTTGGGATCCTGTGGTTGCACACACAGTGCTTCTATATCTCCCTCATCTCCTCCTCCCTTGCACATTTTAATCCTCCTTTACGTACATCACTCCCTCCTTCCCCTTTTCCCTATCCTTCTGGTGTTATCTGTACCCCGGAACCATCATGTCCCAGTCATGGATTTGGGAGGCCCATGTCTCAGTTATAGCCCCAAAGTCCACTCCCCTTCTTCAGGAGTGCCTGTAGTTCTGCCCCTTTATTCCCCAGACTCCTAGCATTTACTGTTACCACCCTCCAACCCTTGTCTCTACCCTCCACCTCTCTCCCCTTATGTCCGCTCCTTAGTAGTTGCCTTCCTCCTTACCTTGCTATCACGGGGTAAGCACATTTGGTTTCACATCACTAGCCCTCTGAACTCATTTATCCATCCTGCTACCCCTCTCCTAGTTTAAATGCTCCTCAATGTGCTTCTCTATCTTTGCCTTCAGCATATTTTTTCTTCCTCATTTAGGTGCAGTCTTATCTTTACGTACAGACTGCTGTTCTCCAGGTCTTCATGGTCCAGCAGGCATTGGTGAGTGAGATGGGAGGAAGATATTAGTCAGGTTTTTATTGTAGAGTAGTTTTCTGCAAGTAGAGATTAGGGTGGTAGAATTGGTTTGTTACATGTATATTATTAAAGGGCTTGTTACATGTGCTATAAAATGGCTTGTCACTTATGTTATTAACTTTTTCCATGTATTATTGGGGTGATTTGTAGTGTGTTGGTAGTGATATGTTATTAAGGTGTTAATAACACATTAATATAGGTAGTATTATAGTGGTGCAGTAGCACTACTATAGTAAGGATTGAGTAGGCTGTTTCATGTTAAACCCCAATTTGCATTTTAATAACTTTGCCACTGTTCAAAATTTGCACAAATTTTGCATGCCTGGTTTCAGGACTAAGATCTCTTGACCTGCCATGTTTCGTTCCAGTCAGATGTGCGGATTCCGAGATTCAGATAGTGAAAGAAGTGAATAAAATCAGGGATTTTTGCTGTTTTGTCATCACCTAGCACCCAGACAGTTGCGAGTTTTGCTCTGAAATTTTCAGGGTAATAAGGGCTTTAGCCACAGCGTGCCTTTCACTGGTTGGTGAAACATATTAATCCTTTCCAGAGTTATAAGGATTTGAAATGTCAGTTCTGAGCATGCTCAGCACATTCTTTTGGATAGCTGTTTCATATGAAAATGAATCTGGCTCATACGAAAAAAGATTATGTTTCATATGGGGAGGGCTAATATTTTTCATGAGAACAAATTCTTTTCATATGGCCACCATTATGTTTCTGTTTTTTCACAAAAAATGTTTGAAAAGCCATAATAATGATATCTTGCAAAGACACCAACACATGTAGCTTGCGAATTGGAATTCCCATAGGTGGATTCTGCAGGTAGTTAAACACATTTTAAAATCTTTTTCATGACCAGAATTTCCTTTTCAGTACAACCATATAAAAAGAATAAGGCCATAGGAAAAAGATTTCCTTCACTACTGAAAAAATAATTTAGATTTACGTTTTTTCAGATTCTTTCTTTGTATGAAGGAACTCATTTCTTGTGTGAATGACACAACCTCTCAAAAAAGATCCTTCATACAAAAACAGAATTTGGACTTAGTTTTTTTCACATTTCAGCTTTAACAAGCCATAATTCCATCAATATATTCAGTTATGGGACAATCTATATATCACAATAAAGGTATCAGTGAGTACTACAACACTAACACAAAACACCCCATCCTCCCCACAAACCATTTAGGGGCCATATAAAACACACACACACACAAAGGAAAAATTGCCATTCCCATAACTTAAGATTGCAACTTTATCAAGCTGTAACTCTGTCAGTCTTTGGAGTTAACAGTCAGTATATATCTATATATATATATCTAGCTATCATATATATATATATATATATATATATATGTAGATATATATATATAGATATATATATATGATAGATACAGTAGATATATATATGTATACATATATATTTATATATATCAATAGAAAGGTCTTAATGACCAGTACAGCACTAAGCCCCTAAGAAATAAGAACTCAAAATTATCCATCCCTACAAAAAAAAAAATTACAAGGAGCATAAATTGCTTTCCTGTAGGAGCAGAAGCACAGGGCTCTCTGGGGCAGGCTTCCATAATCACATGGATGTGTTCATTTGATGAGTACGATTCTGCTATCTCAAAAGTATGAAATTTATTACAAAAAAAAACCTCATTAAGCCGGCTCATTGTATGCCGGGGGCACGGCACCGACCTGAGGCGCTGGTGATTTGGGTTCAGGAATGGACCGGAGACATCAGAGGGCCAGTTGGGGAGAAGGATTGAGCATCTGAGGACTGCTTTCCTTCTCCGGAGGAGGAGGAGCATCGGTGCTACACTGACATCCAGCGGAGGCTGGGTATACAGCTTGTGCTGATGCCAACACGTTGGAGAGGGCGGGTCGGATGCTGGCCATCATTGCACGTCCTCTCCTGTAAAAATCCAGGGAAAAACTGCCACCTATCCACCTGGATGAAGCTCGCTCCTCAGCTGCAATCAGCTCCCAGGCCGACTCCTGACCTAGCCCATCGATTATGTCTTCCTAAAAGGGGTTTGATGCTGACCCCACCCTGGGGGTAAGCCAGGGGGTATCAGGAGAGTGGCTGATGTGGAAGTGCCAGTCTGAGGGTCCGTGACCAAGCAGATAGTAACAGAGGTAAGTGGTAACAAAAAAGATAAAAAAAAAAAAACATTAATGCACCAGTTAGGTTAAACTGATATATGTTGGAAAATGTAATTGTTGGGTTTCCAACCTAATACCCACCCTATCCTGCAAACAGCAAAAAGAAAAAAAAATTACGGTTTTGTCTGTCCTTGTGTTGACAAATCAGGTTCTGGGATTTCCTTAGGGATATCAACCCTAATGCTTACCCTATTCATATAGTCTGCACATTTGAGCTTATTTGCTGATGGAATGGGGAGAGTTAGGTTTGATAATCCCAAGGAAGACCCTAACCTGATTTTCCAAGACTCAGGACAGTCAAAACTATAAAGTTTTCTGGTTGTTGAGTGCAGGGTGGGATAGCTTGTTAGGGTGAAAACCCTAACACCATATTTCCCAACTTTTGTCAATTTAACCCAATCTGGTATAATGAGATGTTTTGCAATTAATATATGTTATAGGGGTGGATTGTGCCTCTATAGTTAGGATTAAGTAGAGTATTTACTGTTAAACCCTTAATCTGCATCTTGCACCTTAATAGCTTCACCAAGTTCAATGGAATTGCACAAAAGTTTGCATGCATGGTCTGGGGCAAGGTGTGTTAATTTGACAAGTTTTGTGATGGTTGGGTGTCTGGATTCTGAAATCTTTGTATGGCAAAAAGAGGAAAATCAGGGTTTTTTGCTGTTGATTTGCTGTCACCTTCAACCCAGATGATTTGGAATTGTGTTCAGAAAGTTTTAGGGTAGAAGGGGCTTGCCATAGAATGGTGGCTTTTGTTGGTTCGGTAAAAATATGAATCCATTCCAAAGTTATAAGGATTTGAAATTTCAGTTCTGAGCATGCACAATAGGGTCTTCCAGATAAGTGTTTGATATGAAAGAAGAATTTTGGCTCACAACAGAAGAATTTTCTTTCATGAGCCAAGATTCTTCTTTGTGACCTCAAATTCTTCTTTGTGTAGCCACCATTTTGTTTTTGATTTTAAGAAACAAAAATGGTAAAAATCTTTAAAAAGATGTATTTTCAAAAACAAACACCTGAACCTAGGTTAACAGGGCTCATTTAGCTTGATTCTGGTGTTTATTCAAAATATGCCTAGAAACATTGTTTCTGTGCACCCAAAATCCTGGGTGCCCAGCTTAGTGAGAGGAGCCTTTCACCCCATTTCCAGTATGAGAACAGTGGGACTTTCTTGAATTCTGAAGTTGCAGCTGGACACAAAATATTTACCCTCCTGTCTTTAACTGCTAAGGTCAGTCACCCCACCCCTTTTCTCATGGTTAGTTTTTCAGTATTGTAAGCATACTGGGAACTACTTCTTTTGTCCCCTCCTCCAGGTCATCCACCATATTTTGTTTAATATATGTGGCAGCACCAGGGTGCTCACCCCATGCTGCAAGAGCATCCTGACACTTGGATGCCCAGTCCCTGGTGCTGGTGTCTGTCCACCTGCAATAAAAAAATAATCCTTGTCTATCTTTTTTTAACCTAAAAAGAAAATGGTCCATTGGCAATCTTCCCCCACCCCACCCACTCCATCTGACCCCCACTCAGCACCCCCACACACATACATACACACACTCACTCACCTGAACAGGTCTCATGATGCGTTTCACCCACGTTCTCAATATAAGAACTGACAAATTTCTTGAAATGTGAAGCCACAGTTGAGTTGTGCTGTTGGCTTCAATTAGCAGTAAAGCCACCAATCCCCTGATCTGTCTGTCTCTGGTCTTTCTGTCTGTCTGTCTGTCTCTTTCTCACTCTCTTTATGTATCTATGTGTCTTTCTGTCTGTTTGTCTATCTGTTCATTTTTACTTAAGGGACCGGGTGCACCTGTGGTACTACTTCTTTCTCCTCTCTCCTCCAAGTCACCCCTAATTTTTTCTTAAACTAGAAAGCAGACCAGGGTGCCAAGCCCCAGTACTGCTTCTCTTACCCCCCTCCAGGTCTCCTCTCCCCTTCCTTTATATAATACCTTAATAGCAGACCAGGGTACCCACCCCAGTCCCACTTCTTTCAGCACCCCTACCCTCCAGGTCTCTCCCCCAAAATTGATGGTGGCAACATGATGCCACCCCCAGTGCTGCCAGAGATCCTCCAATACTAGGTGCCCAATCCCAGGGTTGTCTTCTGTCCTCCTATAATAAAGAAACTGTCCCCTGTTGATTTTTTCATCTGCAAACAAAAATAGTCCTCAGTGATCAGACCTCCCAAGTATATCCCACCAACCCCACCCCAACCTTAACCCCAACCCCACTCAACACCCACCACCCCACATGTCCCACAACACCCTCACATGTCCCACAACATAGATCCACTCTCTGATCAAAGACACGCCTTGCTGCTGAAACTGACAACCGCAATATGAGAACATAAGCTCACCACTCACACTTGTTCCTGTCACCCCAACCCTCAGTCCTCTTCCTTCTTTGTCTCCATGTCTCCCGCCTAGCTAAACCCCTACTTTTCTTGTGTTCCTCTCAATCACCCCACCCACTTTCAGGAGGGCTCATTTTGTCCTAACTCAGTTTGTCTAGATCCTCTGCTGCCTGCCCTTGTGAAATTGTAAGAAACCTGTGTACAGTCTCTGTTTTATACTTCAAGTATTGTACCTCTTATTTTGTTTTCTTCTGATCTTCCACTTGTAACTGCTGTCATTGCACTTATGTTGTTGTAACTGTCTGCCTGGCTACTCCCCTTTCCCCATTTCCCTGGTTGTACCTGGAAATGAGCTTCACTCAGGTGCCTTTCATGGTTACCAAACTTTTACATAAACAAATAAATAAATAAGGTAAGTGCAGTTTAACATAACATTGTCATTTTTGAACATTTTTACACCAAATTTTCAACATGGCCTTTTGTGACACCTCCCACCCCCACCCCCAAACCCCGAACAAGGGCAGTGAAATTAGGTAAATCTGCCCAGAAGGTGATTTCATGATCACAGTAAAATCACCTTTCAGGTGTCTTTCAAAATGTTCTCCACCCTGTTCATGAGGTGGGGTCATAAGAAGTGTATGTTAAAAATTTGGGATAAATTTTATTTTATTTTTTCAAACTTTGTGTTTATTTTATGCAAATCACATACACATTTTCTCATACAGGGTATAAGAAGCAGTTAGGAATACATCCATGCAAAAGTTAATATACATAACACAATTCCCTGTAATCTTTAACAGTAGATTATATAACAGTACTGAAAATTCCCCAGAATGCCAGCCATCTCAATGGCTGCAGAATGTCCAAGAGAGGTAGAATTTAATTATGTATGTTGATACAGTCTCTACTGACTGCTATTGATCCATGTTTTATAATAAGACAATACAATTAGGAAAATTATGCTTTTCTAGAACTAAGTTAGTTCGCACATTGAAATTTTACACACGTTCATAACTTTGGTAATTTTCATTATTTTGACCCTAAATTATCAACATAACCATTTTTTTCACCTCATGAACATGACAGCTGTCATTTTGAAATCCTAGCTGAAACATGTTTTTGCACTTATGGTGCAAATGATGCTTTAGTTAGAATTTGAGAAGTTTCACCTACCAGGTTCAAGAGGTGGGGTCATAATATGGCTATGTTAAAATCTGCAGTCAAAACATTGAAATACAACAAAGTTCTGAGCATATGTTGATATTTTTCTAGGTTCGTGCATAAGTTCTGTCATTGTCTACATTTTGATCACTAATTTTTACCATAGCCATTTTCACACCACTTCATGAACATAACAGTTGCCATTTCTCAAATCCGTTGCAAAATGTGTTCTAACCCCAGGTATTCTTCAGTGTCATTAACTCTAGCAGTCAGACTCCTGGGTTGTACTGCCCTGGAGATGAATGGAACCTGTGCTAACAGTGGAACACTGATTGGCTCATGCCACCATTCAGATCTGCTGTTCTGTCAACTGTATGCATTCTAAAATGCTCAAATTTCTTTCTCCATCTGCCTAATTGATCACCTCAGAGACTGCTCCTCAGCAATACTGAGAGACCTTAAGATTTTGAAGGAAAATCACAAGTATTAGTTTTATTTTACTTCATGTCTGATAAACCTAAGAAAAGACTGACCAACTGGTTTCAAAAATATTTAGTGCTTCCTCAGCCCAATGGACTTTATACTTGGCACAGGAACCACAGGGCCTTAGCATCTGCATCTTTAGCTGCATGAAAGTGCAGGGCCTATTCTGCAGCCAAACAGAGTCCTCACTTGGTGGAGGGCCCAGGCCCTGCATGTCTGCATCTGTAGCCAAATGGAAGTGCAAGGCCCAGAGAGCCCTGTGCTCCATAACTAGATGGCCTCTCACTTGGTGTGGAAGTGGGGCCCAGAGGGCCCTGTGCTTCCATGCCTGTTGGACTCTTCACTTACTGCAGGGTCCAGTGGACCCTGCGTGTCTGCATCTGTAGCCATACAGAAGCACAGGACCTGGAAGGTGCTGTACTTCCACAGGAAGATGTATCTATTCATACAGGCCCTTCTGAGGATATGATTCCACCATCTGAGAAAGAAAGGAAATTCTTGCAAACAAAATGCATTAATGCACCAAAGATAGAGAAATGTGAAAGGGTTTCCAGTCCTAACTCCTTACTCCCCAATGCAGCAAAGGACAACATCAAACAAGTAACTACAGACATCCATCATCAGGTAAGACAAAAACATACAACTGTTTCCAGATGACACAAATGCAGTATCTGTGCTTATGCAGCTACACATTTGTGACATGTCATTTACTGCAAGTTGCTGTATTGCATTGAGGCTGGCTCCACTATGTACACTGTACGAGGTACCTTCCTAGATAACATAATCCATTAGTGCACGCTTTATATGCATCTGCATAATTGTAAAACTGCTACCCTTGTACAATTTCTAGATCCACTTCTCAAATCATTATACCCACATTGAGACAGTACTTGCTTGTGCATGGTGCCTGCCCTTCTGAAGTAAGTTGGTGTAAGTCTTACACCTGTGGCTGAAGAGGTGCAGGCCTGTTGGGGGTCTGTGCGCTTGGCATAGAGAAATAGTGTTGTCACGCAGTAACTGTAAATCGACAGTTAACAGTTCTTTCCTCACACCACCACGGCAGCTGCAGGAATGCATACTGTGTATGCTTTACACTGTATAGTATACAGTGTACAGTACGCAGTCCTCTCAAACACATTCTGCAGCTGGTTGTGGTGGTGCTGAGGGCTGTGCCAGTCGCCTGATGTGAGTTAGGGACCTTGTGGAGGGTTGGGGAGTGAGCACTGCCTCTCAGGGAGGGAGGGTGGGGACCACTAGACCATCAGGGAGTATGGCTCTCCTGTTCGGTCCATTTTGTGGAGATTGTGAGGGCATTTGACTGTGCCTCCCCCGAGTTGAAGAGCTGCCTCCCACTCACACAGCACAATCTAGCAGCTCTCCCTGTTTGGTCCATTTTGTGGAGGTCATGAGGGGATTTGATTGAAGCCATCCACCATGTAGAAGAGCTGCCCCTGACACACAGCATAATCTAGCAGGTACAGATCACCCACTGCACGGCAGTCTCGGTTCTGCACAGAGGAAGATTTTGGGCACCAAAGTTGAATCTGGTCACTTGGAGTCGGCAATTAAAATCTGTTTTTCTCATTGTGCTTCCTGCACTTACACGAAGACTTTTATCTACATCAGGATGCTTTAAATGTTGCATAAAATCCCTAATTATCTCGGGACTGTGTCTGTTCAGAGTACCCGCTTGTACTGCTGTGGCACTAAATGTAACTAGTCTCCACCTCATCTTGATGCCTGTATAGTTGATTGTAGCAGTTAAAATATTTTATCCCGAGTTTAATTTATTCTCTATATTAACAAGTAAATTCTTGTATTGAGCTAGGACCTGCTGTTGCATAATCTCTCACAAATTAACTTAAGGACGCAGCTGAGCATAGCCCATCCCTCACTCTTACCTTATTTAATTCCTGTTCCTCTTATTTCCCCAGCCTCCCTGTTCAGTCCGCTTTGTGGAGGTCATGAGGGCATTTGACTGAAGCCTCCCCAGTCAAAGAGCTGTCCTTGCCACACCGCATAATCTAGGAGGTACGGATCACCCGCCGCAAGGCAGTTCAGTTCTGCACAGTGAGTTTGCCTTGCTGACGCTTCACGTCAGCTGCCCCACTACTCACCCTTGGCAAACTATCCTGTATATAGGTGAAGTCACATGACTGTCCAAACCTATCAGTCTAGTTTCCCATTTCAGGTTATTCCTTTCAACCTCTAGAGGTCGCTATAACTAAGATAAACATATGTAAAAATAAAATCCCTAATCTCTCACATTCTGCCTCCACAATGCTACCTCTATTCTAACTCATTCCTTTATCTCTTGTCCCCCGGGTGTCCCACCCTCAGTCTTCCTATCTTGTGTCATTGGACAGACAGGCTCCTTGCCTCAGTTTGCCTCTAACAATTATACCACCATTACCATGGCTGACGCACTCCCTGGTTGTCACTTCCACACATTATTAGTTGGCCCCATAGTACTGCCACCCTCCTTCCAAATTAGCCAGCTAGCCCTATTGCCCCATCTTCGATGCCTCCAGATGTTATCGGTAAGCCTTATACCATCTACCGTGAAGCTATACTGGGCTGCGACAATGCCAAACTACTGATCACACTATTGCTACCCTAGCAGGTGACATTGACCAAAACCCTGGACCTGCTCACCACCACACCCCTAGCCCTCCTTGCCAAGCAAGCTCCCCTCAGGCCTAAAATTATCCACCTAAATATATGCAGCATTCTACGAAAATATCCCTGCTTCAGCCCTCACCCTATCTCTCAATCCAGACATACTGATTGTTTCTGAAACCTGGCTGAAGCCCCATAACCCTGACTCGGAATTTTCTATACCTGGCTATTCACTCATCCGACATGATCGTAAGGGCAATAAAAGGGAGGTGTGCTAGCCATGTACATTACCTCCTCAATCCAGTTCTCCCAGATCACCCTGTCACTGCCCTCAGAGTGCATTGATGCAATTATGGTAAAACTCCCTCCCCACTCCATTCCCATATTCATAGCAGGCACCAACTGTGCACAGACTCCAATCCTCCAGCCATACTGGATCACCCAGCCACTCTAAACTCACTGGCTTCTGGAGGTGAGCTCCATATACTTGGAGACTTTAACCTAAACTGGCTCACCGGGCTAACTCCAAGCATCGTGGACAAGGTGACTGCCCTAAACCTAGCTCAGCAAATCTCCGAACCTACTCGGATAAACCACAAAACATTGAATCACACTGTCTTGGACTGGGCCCTCACCTCACACCCTCACAGGATTCTAGCTTCAGGCCTCCTACCAGACGTCTTAAGTTACCACCACGGCATCTATTTGGTAAGAAAATCCACAGGCCTAAACCTCCCCTCCCAGAATCCTTATGACTAGATCCTATAAGAACCTGGACCTCTCCTCTTTACTTGATGACTTGGCCAATTCTGATTGGTCATTCATCAGCCAAGCCACATCTATTGATACAGCTCTGGAGTTTTTAAGTCCAAGTTCTTTGCCGCTTGGGATCATATGCCCCACTCAGGAGAACCCGAGTCAGAGGCCTCCTTCCATGGATCTCAACTCAAATCCTGGCCTCCTCAGGAACAGGGATAAAGCCTGGAAATCCTTTAAGAATTGTGATCTCCAGCTGACCTTCAGATCAATTGTGCATTATGCAATACATGTACTAGAAACTCCACTTAGCAAACGCTAACTATTTCAATGTCTCATTCAACTCCACCCACATCAGCCAGCCAAATTTTGGAAAGTGGTAAATCACTTCTCAGCCCACATTCGTAGCTCCCTCTTACCCTGCAGGTAGGAGGGGTCCCATCACTGACCCTCCAGTTGTGGCCTCACAGTTCAACTCTCACTTCACAAATTGTCATGCTACTCTCCTGTCATCACCTAACCTTGTGCAGCAACTCAGCTTACCTCCCCAACCTAGCCTACAGCCCACTCGTTCTCTTTTCAGACGCCACCCAGGATGAGGTATATAATGCATTGATTGCCCTTAATCCTAATAAGGTAAATGCCCAACTGGGTTGGATTCCAAAATGCTCCACCTCGCCCCGCCATAGCCAAACCCCTGGCCGCCCTATTCAACCTATCCTTCTCCCTTGCTGAAGTCCCCCTGAATGGAAACATGCCACCATTATCCCTTCATAAGGGTGGGATACCTCCAACCCAAGCAATTACCGACCCATTTCCCTTCTATCCATCCTTGCTAAACTCCAAGACGCTTGTCCTCTCTCGCCTGTCACCCTTTCTGACTCTTCCTCCTTCTTTACCCTTCCAGGCCGGCTTAGGAAATCCACCCACCACCACCTCCCTTCTCAGGCTCACTGACTCCATCCTCACTGGTATGGATGCTGGCCACTACACAGCCGCCATTTTATCGACTTGGCCAAGGCATTTGACACCGCCTCCCATCCACTCCTCTTGTCCAAACTCGCCAGTGCTGGGCTGTCTAACTGGGCTTCCAGTTGGTTCCACTCATACCTTGTAGGCAGGTTCCAATCTGTCAGAGTCAGCTCTGCCACATCTTCCCCTCCATTACCTCTGGGGTGCCGCAAAGCTCCATCCTTGGTCCACTCCTGTTTTCCATCTTTCTAAACAACCTACCGCCTGCCTGTACACTCACCTCCATTCACATGAATACGGACAACACTGTGTTGTAACTTCTGGCCCCTCAGCCGCAGAGGTAATGACCAGTTTGCAAAGGACTTTGCTATGGTACAGCTCTGGCATCGCTCTAATCACCTATCCTCAATGCCAAGAAAACTGTCTCAGTGACTTTGGGACAAGGCAGAAAATCTTGACGCTTCTATCTCATATCACATTTCACACCTTAGACGGTATGCCCTCGAGGCCCGCAGACCTCCTTCAGGTATCTCCGAGTCTGCCTAGATCAGAACCTAAACTTTTTACACATATTGACTCCATACTCAAGAAGTTGCACCCCAAGGCCTGGCACACTGTACCACAACAATGCCAGTATCCCAGCCCTGTCCGGAGGGCCATCGTGCAGAAAATTATCCTCCCATCTTCTGACTCACAGAGACGTTGTCTACTGTGCTGGTCCCAAGTCCTGCTTAGCTAGACTTGACCCGCCTTCCACTGTTGTGTCACTTTGTTCTGAACAGTCCTTACTCCACCCATCATTGTTCCTCTACCAATCTATGAACCACATCCTCAGATAACTGCAGGCAGTTCCAATGTGCCAAGATCTCGGCAAAATACTGGTCCCAGCTGCAAACCCCTACCTCACCTCTGCCCTAGTCAACCCTAGTACCCTGGCATATACACTCCAGAAATAATGACGCTGAGACCTTAGTAGTCCCACACAGATCCTCTGCTGTGGGCCAGGCAACCTTCAGCTACCACATGCCTAAGTTGTGGAACTCCTCCCAGCAAACATTCGCACTCTCTTCCTCCCGCATCTTAACTCTATGCTGCTTGCCCACTTCTCCCTACCTGCTCATGTCCTAGGCCCATTACACACCACACTAGCAGCCTTAGCCTGTGCATCCTATGAACATATATTGTTGCGTGAGTAACCCCCTGCAAATGGGGGTTCCCAAAAGACTTCCAGGAGCTTGCTTGAATGCTCCAAGCCTGAATGGTGTTTGGCGTTTTAAGCCTTTATCAGTGAGTGTTTTAGAACCTCTGGTACTGTCTCTTTAAGAGCTGTCTGCTGCAGACATAATTAGTTGTATGGGGGACTGTGTGTTTCTTTGATTGAGTACCACTCAAGCTGCTGCTAATTCACTCCATTTTGCAGTCACTAGGGTGCAAGGAACCTATCTGAAAGATGTAACTGTTTGCCAGAAACCATTTAGAGTGATAATGAAATTACAGTTTGTCTAACCTGCTTTCTTTTGCAGTCAGAAAGTGTCTGCCTACTTCCCCATTCTGGTTTTGAACTGCTGAACTGGACCAATCAGTGTGGGGTAAGCTAGCTCTAAAATGGTGCCTTGACGAATCAGAACTTGGACTCATAATCTGAGCCAGCCACAAGAGGATTGTATGGGCAGTGACTCTGGGAGATGTAGTTTAGACTTCAGCGCCTTTCTGGACCAACAGCAGCAGTCTATTGTGAGTGACAGCCAATCCAATCAAGAACTGGGAGGAACTCAAAGGAAGTGCCCGTTTTGTCGGTTGGAGTTTCAGTTGAGCTTTGGCAGTGAAGAAGGAAGGAGCCCAGCTTTTTCAGTGTGCAGTTTTAGTCAAAAACGCGTGTAAGGCCCAGAGTTCGGTCTGCAGCTTGTGTAATTGCTTGTTAGGACTGAATCCGTCCTGTGAAAAGAATCAAGGATCTCTGAAGAGTAGAAACCAGGCTCACTCTGTAGAAGACTGGAGAAATTATTGAATTGCACTCGTCTGTCAGGAACTGAATCTGCTGTGTGTTCTCCGGGTATTGTGCAGTAATTGCGATCGGGATAGAGAAGCAGCCTGCCTGGTATAGTACTCTTTTTTTACCATATAAATGTGAAGAGTCTCTTGGAGCTCAAGAGTAGCCCTGCTGATATTGAAGGACCCTATCTTATTTGGAGGTCGTGAGTACTAATTCAGGGTCGCTCCCTGTTGAATTGCCACATTAAATCCAAATGGAATTACTGTACTGCTGACTGTTTAATTTTCCTTTTCTCTGTGTGAAAGGGCCCCTACCAGCTGCACGGTTTGGACTAGCCACTAGGGCTTGGGTACCCAGGGACAGTAACTGATAGGGATAGGCCTGTGCACAGAGCCATAGGTGAATTATTAGAGTGATAAGCTAATTAACCTGATTTCCCCTGTCCTTGTTATATCCCCTAAATAAATCAGAGCTGCTTGTTTCAGCAAAGTTATACTGCCTGGTGTTTGTCTATGTTAAAATACTGTACTGTGATTGTTGCACTGTATCTCTCATTTCACAGGAGGTCCCAGTGCAGGAACCAGTCCTGGGGTAAGTGTATACTGTGAAGGTAATTCTGATATATTGTGTGGGCCACTAGTAGGAAGAAGAGGGGTTGCAGTGTCCCAGAGGGCTGTGACCAAGTTAGTTTAACTATTGCAAACCCTGACCTCTGGGTGGGCACCGCCATGGATCCAGGCCCCTCAACCTGTTAGTGGCAAATCAGGCAGGGTAGTAGCCCTGGGATAAGCGCCATCTAGGGTTACATCTTGGAGGCTCACACGCTGGGATTGTGTGTCCTCTAGTGGCCATATTTACGAACCACTGTTAAGAAAAAAATGGGTACCCGACAGAAGTGGCTGTGCACCGGCTGGTGGAGTGGTGTACTGGGAGGAGATCGACCCCAAAATGCTATGCTTATCCTGGACATCCCCCGGTATCAATACGGACACTGTGCAGGAGTACTTTCCAAGGTGGAAGGTTAACAAAATCCTGGGGTGGTGGGTGGCATGCTAATCTGCTCACCCACACTTTCCTGGCCCTAGTAGAGTTTAAGGATCCCATAGATAGCTCCAAGTGCCACAGACCATTACCCCAGAGGAGCCCTCACTGCTTGGAGAGTGATAACTAAGGACAGTAAAGACCTGGGGAATCAGCCCCACCACTATCTGAAACTTTGAGGAGAAATTTGCTAAATGGTTGCTGGGAGAAGGAAAACTGTGGAGGGCTTGAAGAAACTATTCTTGCCACCTGGGGTGTTCCTCCCCAACACCCTCTCCTGCTCCAGTGCCCGTAATGGTGGCTGAACCAATGCAGACTCCTATTTCTGCACCTGCCATTAGTCACGACTCTTACCGAAGGTTGAGGATCTTCTCTGGCACCCTCCCACCCCCAAGGGAGGATGACTGGGAGACCTGGATGAACTATGTTGCCCCAAGTGCTAGAATGGCAACTCCGGAAGGCAGCGAAAGAGGGTTAGTGAGAGCCTCCGAGGTCCCTGCCCTGGCTACCATCTGTGCTAACGGGCCAGTAACCCTGAAGCAACTGCACAGGCCTATCTTGAGGCCTTGGAGAATGTGTATGGGAGCCCAGATTCTGATGAGGACCTGTGGTGGAGAGTAAGAAATGCACAACAGTACCAAGGGAGTTGTTGTCTGTGTATGTCTCTCGCTGGAAAAATTGTTGCAAGAATTCCTCAGAAAGGTAGTTTGCCAGCGATTGAACTGGACCGAACCAGACTGGACAGAATCCTTAAGTCTGCCCCTTCTCAGAACTGCTGTTGCTTCCAGTTCGCCTGGCAATCGACTGGAATCCCCACCTCCTATGATGAGTTAATGAGAGAAATTCAGGAGTTGAGAAAAGGCACCTCGGGAGGGACCTGCACCAACAGCTGTGGCTCGACCCGAGTGACTGAGGGTGACCCATCAAGTGAAGTTCAGGGCAGAGGTTGACAGTCAATGAGTGCTCTGACAAGGAAAAAGATATGTCACAATGGAAGCGAACTGTTGAGAGAGATCCGAATTCAAAAACAGTCCTTTATGAAGGCCATGCCTGCAAGTACGGGCCCTGACCTATATCCGACTGCATCTGCTATGGGGTGGGGTACCACCATGTATCTCCTGCAGATAACAGCTCCGAACTCGATTCCTTGACCATGGAAGTGGAGAAACTGACCAGATGTCTCCAATGCTTATCACGCCGCAGACAGAGATGGCACCAAGGTTTCCAGTTAGTAATGCCCCACCCTGGCTCCCAGTGTGGCGCCTCGGCAAGCTCAAACTCCAGAAAGTATGTTTTGCTATAATTGTGGGAAAGATGGGCACATGAAAAGGGAATGCGGTCCCAAAAGACACTGACAAAGTTGCATATAGGCTACAAGGAGAGCTCGGAGAACAAATCAGTGGTTAAGAGGTGCACGAAATGATCCCAGTGAGGGCACCAAAATGCTAACTCACGTCCTTTTGTGGCAAGGTCAGTTGCCCAGGCCCCCACTATCGCCTCTCAGACTGGTCCAGAATAGTGGGTCCCTCCATGGAGACCACTGTAAAGGTGAATGGAATGTCTACAAGAGCTGTATTAGACAGTGGCTCCCAAGTGACAATTATGTTCCAGGATTGGTATCAGAAGCATTTGTCAGACTGCCCTTACAACCATTAGAAGGACTGCATGTATGGGGTTAAGTGAGAAGGCCTACCCCTATTCCGGTATATCCGAATTTGGCTGTCTTTCCCCACCTCCGTGGCTGGAGTGGCCAACAAGTAGAGACCCTAGCCTTAGTGTGTCCCCCACTGGACTGTATGATGGTGTCCCTTTGTTGATTGGAACAAATGCTCATATGTTCGGAAGACTGGCACAGTTGTGTTATGAAAACAGGGGTCAAAGACTAGTAGAGCTTTAAGAGTTCGGCTTTAATTAAGAAGGCCTATGAGGCACAGAGAGATGCTGAAAAACAGAACCAGAGGAACCGTCGGAATTGTATGGAAGAAGGATCCTGAGTCTCTGATCCTGGCGCCAAATGCCCAGTGTACCTTACAGGGAGAGGTCCGTATCAGAAAGGATGTTAAGAATAAAATATTAATGTTGGATGCACCAGGCGATGGAAAATTGCCAGAGGGACTGCTGGTCAAGCTAGTATTTTGCCGCTAGAGCCCATGCTTATGCCAGAAGGGTAATGGTCCAAGTTCATAATGTGTCTGAAAGAGACATTTGAGAAAACAGAGGTTGCATCCTGGCTAATGTGCATTGTGCAGACACTGCAGTGCTACCCAGCAGCAGAGTTCAAGGAAGAATGACAGAGTAGCATCCTGACTTGTTTGATTTCGGCGACTCCGCTGCCAGCTGAATGGAAAGTGAGGATCAGTGAGAAGCTTGCCCAGAGAGACCAGGTGTTTTCTTTAAAGGAATGGGATGTAGGATGCATGCAAGAGCTGAGCACAATATCCGGCTGCATGACAAAGACCATTTCGTGAGAGGTCTCGACGCCTGGCACCTGCTGACATAGATGATGTGAGACGGCATCTGCAAGAGATGTTAGCTGCTGGTGTAATACAAGAATCCAGAAGCCCTTATGCTTCCCCATTGTGGTAGTGAGGAAAAGAATGGAACACTAAGGATGTGTGTGGATTATCGCACCTTAAACTGGCGGACTATCCCTGATCAGTACACAATGCCCCGCATTCAGGATGCTTGGACTGCCTAAGCAGAGAGCAGTGGTTCTCTGTGCTGGATCTCCGCAGTGGGTACTACCAGATCCGATGGCCCCAGAGGACTCATGAGAAGACGGCCTTTATCTGTCCGCTTGGCTTCTATGAATTCATGAGGATGCCTCAAGGATTTCAAGTGCCCCAGCCACTTTTCAACGATTGATGGGCGTGCAGTGGGGGACATGAACTTACTAGAGTGCCTGGTATACCTAGATGATGTTATTGTGTTTGGCAGCTTACTGGAGGAACATGAGAGCAGATTATTTAAGGTATTGGACCGACTGGAGGACTTTGGCCTTAAACTGTCCATTGATAAGTGTCAATTCTTTCAAACATCAGTAAAGTATGTGGGACACATAGTATCCACCGAGGAATAGAGACCCACCCAAGTAAAGTTGAGGCCTTGACCACCTGGCCACAGCCCAAAATCTAAAAGAACTGCAAAGATTCCTGGGATTCTGTGGTTATTATCGGCGCTTCATCAAGGACTATTCAAGAGTGATCCGCCTTTACTTAACCTTATCAAGGGTATCCCCAACCCACAAAAATACCAAAGTCAGCGCCCTCAAGACTGAAAGAGTGTATTTTCATCCGAGTGAAGTATTTGGGGCCCGCTGGACTCCTGATTAGTAGACTGCTTTTCATGAGATCATATATCAACTTACCCATGCTCCAGTGCTGGCCTATGCCGATCCAAGAAAACCTTACGTCCTGCACACTGATGCTAGCTTGCAAGGGTTGGGGGCTGTGTTGTACCAAGAGCACGAGAATGGCCTGAGACCAGTGGCCTTTGCCAGTAGAAGCCTGACCCCATCCGAAAAGAACTATCCTGTACATAAGTTAGAGTTCCTAGCTTTGAAGTGGGCTATTGTTGACCAATTCCATGAGTACTTGTATGGGGCTAAAATACTAGTAAAACTGACAATAATCCTTTGACCTATGTGCAGACCTCAGCTAAGTTGGATGCCACTGGCCATAGGTGGCTTTCTGCATTATCTACATATGACTATGCTCTCGAATACCGAGCAGGTCTGAACCACATAGATGCTGATGCTCTCTCCCGGAGGCCTGTTCCCCAGAATGATTGGGTCCGATTACAGAACCTGACATTCGGCACTCTGCCGGAAGTTTGACAGGGAGGAACAATGTCCACGGACGAGTGGACTGCATGGTGGATTGCTTGGGACCCTCTGAGAATTGCATACCTGCTGCTTATTGCCACTTTTCTGCAATAGACATTGGTGCACTGCCTCAGCTGGACAATGACAGTATTCGGGCAGCTCAATCCCGCGATCCCATGATCAAAGCAGCTTTAGAAGCCCTCTATGCAGGAAAAGATGTGTCCAAATTACGCTCCACTGATTTGAGAACTGCTGTTATACAAAGAAGGTCCTAAGTTAAAACTGATCAATAAACTGTTATACAGAGAAACAGTAGACAGAGGGGAAAAGTAGACAAACAACAACTAGTGCTGCCACTGCCTTTCGAGACTCAGTACTGAGGTCCTTGCACAACCACATGGGGCACCTTGGTATAGACAGAACACTTGACTTGGTGAGATCCAGATTCTATTGGCCTAAGATGGGGGCTGATGTGAGCAACACATTCGAACCTGTAGTCAGCTTACAGAGGAAAGCTTTATTCCCAGAGGGCTGCCCTTTATAACATCACCACCAGTGCACCCATGGAGCTGGTCTGTATTGATTTTCTGAGTTTGGAGTCAGATCAAAGAAATATCAGTAATGTGCTGGTGGTCACTGACCATTTCACGAGATATGCCCAAGCTTTCCCCACCAAAGACCAGAAAGCATCCACTGTGGCCAAAGTACTTGTAGAAAACTTTTTTGTTCACTATGGGGCTCCACAAAGAATCCATTCTGATCAAGGAGAGACTTTGAGAGTCGTCTTATCAAAGAGATGCTTTCTCTGTGGGGAGTGCGAAAGTCCAGAACCACTCCTTACCACCCCCAGGGGACCCACAGCCTGAACGCTTCAACCGCACTTTGCTAGATATGCTAGGCACCCTGCACCCAAAGGACAAGCCCAGATGGAGCCAACAAATTAGCACCCTGGTACATGCTTATAACTGCACCAAAGTGATGCCACTGGATTCTCCCCTACCGCCTGATGTTTGGAAGAGAAGCTCGACTACCAGTAGATGTGTGTTTTGGGTCTCTCCTGATGGGGTTCAAGCTGACAACTATTTACAGTATGTGCAAAAGTTAAAGCCCAGCTAACTCATGCGTACCAACTGGCTCAAACCATGGCTGCCAAAAGAAATCTGGCCAACAAAGAAAGGTATGATAAAAGGTGGCACAGGAACTCCAGGAGGGAGATCGGTATTGCTAAGAAATTTGGGACTGCATGGCAAGCACAAGATTGCTGACAGATGGCACCATCTCCCTCACATTGTAGTGGGCAAACTAGATGATCTGCCAGTGTACAAAGTAAGGCCTGAGAATAATTCAAAGATGTAAAACAATGCATAGAAATCATTTACTGCCCATTGGACAAATCTTAATTGAGTCTGAGCCCCTAGAAGATGCCCCTCTGGACCAGTGACTAGAGCTGCTACTAAGAAAAGATCAAGAAAGTCTGCACCTACAGAAACAAAGTTAAAGTGTTCCCTCCACAAGTCCCAGTTGAGCATGACTGTCAGTCCATATCGGAAGAAAGTGAGTGACTTTGAATACTATCCTTCTTACGAACTGAGTCAATTGTTTCGGGGCAATCCCCTAGTCAATACTGGAGATGAAGCTGGGCCTTCTGGACTGTCCAAGCCCCAGCTTCGTCCCTGGAGGCAATGCTCCCAGAAAGTGAAGTGCAAAGCATCAGATCAGATGAAATGGAATCATTGTGCATGGTTGAACTGTTTGAGCTTTCAGGAGGAAAATGATGGATTGGGTCAGACTGGTGATACACCAGAACAAGAAGAGTATTTTGAGTGCCTGACAGTCCACTGCCAGTGTCCGAAAGCTCTCCTGCGAGGCCAAATGTTGTGGACTCAGAAACTGTAACTCCTGGAGCTGAAAGTGCCCCAAGTTCTAGCCTCTCCCCTATGGAGACTCCCCTGAAAAGTGAGGACAATGCTGAAAATGAGGCTCAGAGTGCAGAGACTATAACAGTTCCTCTAGAAAGACTGGTCGAGCTGTAAAGCCTGTGGTGCACCTCAGTTATGATTCCTTGGGAGGCCTGTGGATTTGCCTCTCAATGTTGTCCATAAAGGAGTGTATGTGTCCCGAGCTCATTGCCCAAACTGAGCGTCAGTGCTAACTCCAAGTTACTTGTGTTGCCCTCTAAGTATGGTGCCCTTGCCCCATCCAGCCCCAAGGTAACTGATAGGGAATGGCCCCTCTCTTCAGGTTTCATGTACAAGAGATAATAACTTGAGTTATGGTACAATGTGTATGTAATACTGTGTAAAGAGTGACGTACTGCAATATTTCAGAAATGTGTTCTTGGTAAAATGATATATTGACTGATGATTACACGGTTGCGAGCCTAATGCAAATGTATATGGTTGCAGTTAGAACTTATGGGGTACTTGCTTGACGGGACGCAAGCTTTCCCAGGCCAGGAAGGGTAACCCCCGCAAATGGGGTTCCCAAAAGACTTCAGGAGCTTGCTTGAATGCTCCAAGTCTTAATGGTGTTTGGCGTTTAAGCCATTTATCAGTGTGTTTTAGAACCTCTGGTACTGTCTCTTTAAGAGCTGTCTGCTTGCAGACATAATTAGTTTGTATGGGGACTGTGTGTTTCTTTGATTGAGTACCACTCAAGCTGCTGCCAATTCACTCCATTTTGCAGTCACTAGGAGTGCAAAGGGAACCTATCTGAAAGATGTAACTGTTTGCCAGAAACCATTTAGAGTGATAATGAAATTACAGTTTGTCTAACCTGCTTTCTTTTGCAGTCAGAACAGTGTCTGCCTACTTCCCATTCTGGTTTTGAACTGCTGAACTGGACCAATCAGTGTGGGGTAAGCTAGCTCTAAAATGGTGCCTTGGACGAATCAGAACTTGGACTCATAATCTGAGCCAGCCACAAGAGGATTGTATGGGCAGTGACTCTGGGAGATGTAGTTTAGACTTCAGCGCCTTTTGGACCAACAGCAGCAGTCTATTGTGAGTGACAGCCAATCCAATCAAGAACTGGGAGGAACTCAAAGGAAGTGCCGGTTTTGTCGGTTGGAGTTTCAGTTGAGCTTTGGCAGTGAAGAAGGAAGAGCCCTGTGCTTTTTCAGTGTGCAGTTTTAGTCAAAAACATGTGTAAGGCCCAGAGTTCCGGTCTGCAGCTTGTGTAACTGCTTGTTAGGACTGAATCCGCCCTGTGAAAAGAATCAAAGGATCTCTGAAGAGTAGAAACCAGGCTCTCCTGTAGAAGACTGGAGAAATTATTGAATTGCACTCGGTCTGTCAGGAACTGAATCTGCTGTGTGTTCTCCGGTATTGTGCAGTAATTGCGATCTGGATAGAGAAGCAGCCTGCCTGGTATAGTAGTACTCTTTTTTTTTTTACCATATAAATGTGTGAAGAGTCTCTTGGAGCTCAAGAGTAGCCCTGCTGATATTGAAGGACCCTATCTTATTTGGAGGTCGTGAGTACTAATTCAGGGTCGCTCCTGTTGAATTGCCACATTAAATCCAAATGGAATTACTGTACTGCTGACTGTTTAATTTTCCTTTTCTCTGTGTGAAAGGGCCCTACCAGCTGCCACGGTTTGGACTAGCCACTAGGGCTTGGGTACCCAGGGACAGTAACTGATAGGGATAGGCCTGTGCACAGAGCCATAGGTAGATTATTAGAGTGATAAGCTAATTAACCTGATTTCCCCTGTCCTTGTTATATCCCCTAAATAAATCAGAGCTGCTTGTTTCAGCAAAGTTATACTGCCTGAGGTATTTGTCTATGTTAAGTACTGTACTGTGATTGTTGCACTGTATCTCATTTCACAGGAGGTCCCAGTGCGGAACCAGTCCTGGGAAGTGTATACTGTGAAGGTAATTCTGATATATTATGTGGGCCACTAGTGGGAAGAAAGGGGTTGCAGTGTCCCAGAGGGCTGTGACCAAGTTAGTTTAACTATTGCAAACCCTGACCTCTGGGTGGAGGCACCACCATTGGATCCAGGCCCTCAACCTGTTAGTGGCAAATCAGGCAGGGGTAGTAGCCCTGGGATAGCGTATCTAGGTGTTACACGTATCTATCCTAATATACTTAATGAATTGTATTTAAACTGTGCCTGTTTCAAGTCTGTATTATCTGTTCGCTCTTGCTATTCTTGTCTCTGTATCAGTCCTCATGTCCCAAGTATGTATTATGTATTATGAATTCTGTATTATACTTTGTATTTGCCTACCTGTCAAATGCTTATGGTGTACCCCTCCCCCAGGATGCATCTGGAATCGAGCAGTAGCCTGCTCAGTATGCCTTCCTGGTTAAATGTAGAGAAGTAAATAAATAAATGTGGTATGTTTTATTTTTGCTGGGTGATACGCAGCTCAGGGGGGGGCACTGTACAGGACAACCATCCATGACTCTTGGGCAAGATCGGGATTAGTGGGGGCACCACTATAATAACACACCTTTTACTTGACCATCAGGAACATAAGAACACAAGTATGTGATGGCAGATGGGGATCACTTGATCCATCTAGTCTGGCTGTTTGTTTATATTCTGCCCCAGGATATACTACTTTGGTTCAGGATCACACACTGTCTATCCCAAGATATTTTGAATTCCCTAGCTGTCTTTGCCTCCACCACCTCTTGTGATAGTCTGTTCCAAGGCTCTCGACCCTTTCTGTGAAGAAGAACTTTCTGGCATTGCTCCGAATCTACCCCCACCAAGCGTCTGTGTGCTCTCTGGTACATGGCTTCTTTATTTTCATTGAAGAGGCTCTGCTGCTGCGCTGAGTTGATTCCCTTGAGGTATTTAAAGGTCTCTATCATATCTTCCCTGTCCCTTCTCTTGCTGCAGTACACATTTAAATGCCTAAGTCTAGTTTCATAGAGTTCATGGTGGAGGTCTTGGACCATCTTTGTAGCTCTTCTTTGCACAGACTCTGATCAGTTTATGTCCTTTTAAGTGCGGTCTCCAGAACTGGACGCAGTACTCCAGGTGAGGCCTCACCAAGGACCTGTACAATGGGATTATCACCTCTTGCTTTCTGCTTGTAATACCACTGCCTATGCATCCTAGGATGCTGCTGGCTTATTGTGATGCCTTTCACTTTGCCTTCCCACCATCAGGTCATTCGATACCACGATTCCAAGGTCACGCTCAAGGCCAGTGATGACTAATATTTCATCTCCTAATGTGTATTTTGTCCCCGGTTTCTTTTCCCAGGTGCATGACTTTGCATTTTTGGCATTGAACTTCAACTGCCAAATCTTGGACCATTCTTCCAGTTTCTTTAGGTCTGACTCATTCCTTTTGCCTCTTCCTGTATGTCCACCTTGTTACAGAGTTTAGTGTTGTCTGTAAACAGGCATACAATTCCCTCCAATTCATTGACAATGTCGCTGATGAATGTGTTGTAAAGTATTGGTCCTAGCACTGACCCCTGTGAGACCCCACTGGTTACTCTCTTTCCGTGATAGAGTGCCATTTACTAACATGTTCTGGGTCCTCCCCATAGCCAGTTTCTCACCCAATTTACCATCTTACTTCCTATACCTGTGTTCTCCAGTTTGTTGCTGAGCCTTCTATGTGGGATGGAGTCAAAGGCCTTACTAAAGTCTAGATACCTACGGCCCTCCCTAGGTCTACTAATCTAGTTACTCCAATCAAGACTTCCACCGTTTGTTTGGCAAGATTATCCTGTTGAGAAGCCATGCTGTTAGGGTCCAGCTTCCTGATGGCTTCCAGGTATGCCAATATCCAGGGTGTAGCCAGAAATATCCGTTTTGTACACAGTCTCCAACAGTTACATCCCCATTAAAAACGTACACATTCTTTCTAAATGGCACCCCTTCCAAACAAGTCAGATTGTTGTCAGATGATTCTTTTCTCTAAAGAGGTTATACATGTATCGGACACTACTCAGTGGCCTACACTAACTCAAATACTACAGATTAGAATGATAATATTAACAGAATTGTTATGGTTTGTGACAGGCACTCAACAAAACTGTACACAAACGTGTACAGTGAGTATGTCTGTCACACCCTTGCCAATATCCTTTCCCTTTAGTATAGATTCCATGATTTTCCCCACGATGGAGGTGTGGAGGCTGACAGGTCAGTAGTTTCCTGCCTCCTCCTTGCTGCCACTCTTGTGTAGGTGCACTACAGTGGCCTTTTTCCAGTCCTCTGGTACCTGTCCACTATCCAGTGATTTGTTGAAAAGTGCGCCAGTAGAGCAGCAAGTTCCTCTCCGAGCTCTTTTAAAACCCGTGGATGAATTCCATCTGGACCCATGGCATTGTATGTCTTTAATTTGTTTTGTTTCTGTAGGACTCTGTCTTTTGTAATAGGGCTATTGTCTGCCCTCGGGTGTGGTGCAGCATCAGTACCAAAAGCGCCTTCATTGCCACTGTCTTCATTTGTAAACATAAAGCAGAAGAATGTGTTCAAAACTCTGCTTTTCAGCGCCCTCTTGCATGTGCCGACTTGTCATTGGTTTTAGTCTGATAATGCCCACCTTGGTCTTTCTTTTTCTTGGATGTACCGGAAAAAGTTTTGTTGCCTTTTTATGTCTTCAGTAATTATTTCCTCAGTTTGTGCCTTTGCAGCTCTGATTTTCTTTCCAGCCTCCTTTAATTTGGCCCTGTAATCTTCCCTACCCGTATCCGTTTTGTTTCCTTATACTTTCTGAAAGCTCTCTTTTTGCCTTTATTGTTGATGATGCTTCCTTTGTGAACCATAGTGGGTTTTACTCTGTTTTGATTTACTGATCACCTTTGAGTGTTTTTCAGTTATGGATTAGAATAATCTTTAGTGCTTCCCAGCATCTCGCCACATTTCCATCTGCTTCATAACTATACAGTCTTTTGAATGAGGCTTTCATTTCTCTGAAGTTTGTATTATTGAAGTTGAGGATTTTAGCTTAGGGTGTCCGCGGGATGGGGTGCTACCAGGGACATGCCTATGGGCACCATCAGATTGTAAAGGGACAGCTGTGCCCTGGCACCCCCATGGCTCTCCCCTGTCCCTAGTGCACTCCACTGTCCAGTGACCTTGCACATCCCTGTGGTGCAACCACTTAGTCCACCTCCTGCCTAGTCTAAGTGGTACCCTGTGCTGTGTCCATGGTGGGGCTTTGAAAATACAGTACCAAAACAGGGGATGTGAAAGCTCTGCCATGGTGCCAGACCCCTTGTGACTGGGAACATTGGGTTGTCATATGCAACCCTGGTGCAAGGGGCTTCTGGCATAGCTATGTTCATGGCAGATGCAAGGTACCTTGCAAAATCATAGTTTGACACAAGTGGTGACGCAAATCACCACTTGCATAAACTCCTTTGATGCAAGTCCCTTGCATCATTCAAACCCTTTAGAATCCAGCTCAAAATGTCATTAAAATACATGATAAGGCACTTACCTTTATTCCTCAGTTCACGGTTTGGTTTTGAGCAGTCCAGACATGTCTCGATCCACAGAGGATGACAGCATTTGACCTCTGGTGGTAAGTATAGAGTAAGGGATGTGTGAGGTGGTGGGTGCTTAAAGGGAGGGTCGGGATGGAGGGAGGGGACTGCAGGGACGACAAGGGACAGTTTCTTTCTTTCAGGTTTAAAAAAAAGACATCACAGAATGGTTTTCCTTTTGCAGGAACCAAGAAAATCAATAAACTATTTTAGGACACTGAGGGTGGGCTCTCAGTGTCCCTGAGGGTTGTAAATGCAATATGGGGACTGGCCCCCGATGTCAGCACTACTAATAAAACAACGGGCTGTGGGGGTGAGGGGAATCCAACACCAGGAGGGGCATCCGATGTTGGAGTATACCAAAGTAAATAATTAAATTAATAAATAAATACACCACCACCAGGGATTGGGCCCCGGTGTGCAGATACACTTTATTAAGGCACAGTCAGGATGGCAGGGCTATAATGCTAGTAGCCCCATCCTTGACATATGAGTCATGACACAGCAGGGGTTACTTATATGACACAACTGTCATTTGTTAGTAAACAACAGCTGTGTCATATATATAACCAGCTTTGTGCAAAAATTCAGCTATCCTTAGAACCTGATTTTTGAACTCTGCATGCTCACAAATGGAACTTTTTCTTAAATAATTTAAAACTACTTAACTGTGATAGATAAATACAACAATAGCACGACGTTGGGCCAAATTCTCTCAGACCTGAATGTTTCTGGTTTCAAATCCTCATATTTTTCAGTTACCGGTATTTGGGACAAAAGCGAAATCTTAAAATGTTTTAAAATTGTGATTTTCGTTTTGTACTCTCTTAACTTTGACCCCACTGAACCGATCTTATGAAATTCATAGGATCAATAAATCCTGGCACAGATGCTGTGCTTTCAAAATTTCATGTAAATCAGTTGAGAGGGGCAAAGTTCTTAAGGCATAAATTGGGGTTTAACATTAAAGTGCTTCCTCAACCCTAATATACAGGCACTATCAAGCTGGCCGAGACAGGGAAAAAATAATAGCAAAAAATAAAATAATGCGAACATATGAAAAGAGCTAGAGAAGAAGACCACCATGTCTATCATGCCTATCACGCCTGCTCGTAAATGACGTGGAATCTGGCTTACAATTTACGCCAATGACCCTGCCCCCAACTATCCCTCCTCCTTCCTTCTCCCTTTTCATTGGACCCAAGGGTTGCCTTGTGCTTGTCCCAGGTTCTCTTGAATTCTTCCACTGTCCTTGCTGATGCCACCTCCTCTGGCAGCTCATTCCAGCTGGACACCACTCTCTCCATATAGAAATGCTTCCTTACATCCCTTCTGAACCCCTCCATCAAGTTTTAGCTGTGCCCTAGTGGTGCTGTTGTCACATTTATTTATTTATTTTTATTTATACTTTTTGGTGCCCACCCTACCCCTTGTCTGTGGCTACCCCATTAGCTGCCCTCCTGGGAACCCCTGTATTGACTCCCAGGGTGGGGTCATGGCACCTGGCCCAAGGTACCACAAACATCGGGATAGGGTGGGAGTCAACCTGGGGAGCAGATTGCAGCCAGAGGGCGGGCATTATGGAGACAGTGGGCAGGCTTCTTTTCCCTGTTTTGTGGGCGGGGCAGGAACATGCAATGATGCCAGCATCCATCCTGCCCCTTGGGTCCTCATTGGTGCCGTCTGCTGTGGCACCCCCAGCCTCTGCCAGGGGTCCCTGTGCACTGGCGACACACCACACCCTCCACCCAGAGAGGAGAGCAGTCCATGGGATGCTCAATCCATCTCCCCTGGCCAGCCCTCCGATGCCCAGGTCCATTCCCAAACCGGGTCACCGGTGTCGGCAGAAATCCAACCACTGTACCAATGGGCTGGCCTTGTTGTCACTTATTTTAAAGAGATCCTCCCTTTTCACTCTGTTAATTCCTTCATGTACTTGAAGGTCTCTATCATATCACCCCATCTGCCTCCTCTCTTCCAGAGAATACATCCCCAGGGCTCCCAGCCTCTCCTCATAGGACCTATCCTGTAATCCCTCAATCATCTTGGTTGTTCTCCTCTGGAACCCTCCAGCATGCTGATGTCCTTCTTAAGGTAAGGGTGCCTGCCAGTACCTCACCCCATATTCTAAATTTAGTCTCACCAATGATCTGTACAATGGTAAAATATCCTTGCTTAGCCTGCTACTGAATCCCTTGCAATATACCCTGCATCCTGTTGCCTTCATCACGCCTTTTACACTTAAAAGTGTGTTTCAGGTCACTCATAGTCACTACCCCTAGATCCTTTTCCTCTTATTATATATTATATGTTATATAATACACATATATAGTACATTGATACAGTATATATCTATATTATACTGGCATGGCAGTACCAGTATATTAGGGTTGCAGTACTGTTTCATTAAAACTGCCATCTTTAGAGGTTTGCATCTCAGCCAATTTAAGCCCTAGGACTGTAAAAGTTGGCATGCACCTTATTAGTCCTTGGGTCTCTTAACTCCCAAATTTCCACAAGGCTAGAGTTGTACTTTTAGAGGTATTAAGGGCAGAACTTACCTATTTTTGCCAAATTTGCTACCTGCATTTTACTCTCAGCTAGTTAAAAATCGTGTAAGAGTGGATATGAAATGTATAGGTTTTGTAGATATGAAACAGGAATAGGTACTTGTGGGGCTTTGGTTAAAAAAATTACTTTATAAGTTAAATGCAGGTAATTAATTGCACATGACATTAAAAAAAATCATGAAGAAAACAGCTTAACCTACATGGGCATTTTTTCTGTTTAAGTTCTATTGGAACAAAATGTTTAACCTAATGTGACTTTCTAAATTCTTAATGTTTATTATGAATACTGGTTAAGTGTTTGTCAGTGAGGGGTAGTAGGAGGTATACAATGTATTTTGGTTTATAAAGATATTATTTACAAATTAGTTATATTTAATTAAAATGTAAATAATCACAAAGGAATGCTTTATCAATTTTTTAAAAATGTCCCTGAAATACAAATATTTTCCTTCTACTTTGCACATAGCGTGAAATGTTCATAAGGGATGTCAGTGTTCCAGTCTCTCGGTATTGTTAATTATAGTAACTTCCCACTCCCAGCTGCAAATGCCCTCACTGCCCTCAAACCTGATGCTCATTTATTTAAATAATAGCAATATCCTATTTCTAGCTCAACCAACCTCCTCGTACTCATGCTCGATGCCATTTTTAATAATAATTCCTTCCTTTCCCAACTCAGCTGACCCCTTGCACTCATGCCAGATGCCATTTTTAATAATTCCTTCTCCTCTCAGTTCAGCTGACCCTCCTCACACTCATGCCCAATGCCATTTTTTAATAACAATTCCTTTCCTCCAAGCTCAGATGACCCTTCCTTGTACTCATGCTTGATTCTGTTTTCAATTATAATTCCTTCCTCAAGCTCAGTCAGTCCTCCCTTGCACTCATAACCAATGTTGTTTTTTAATAGTAATTCCTCCCCAGCTCAGCCGACCCTCCCTTGCACTCATATCCAATGCTCATTTTTATTATTAATAATCATAATAAAAATACCTCCTCTCCTACCTCAGCCTGTCTTCTTTACCCTGATTCCCCATGTTCATTTTTTAAATATTAGTAACATCTTCTCCCTCCCAGCTCAGCTGACCCTGCTTCACCCTCATGCCCCATGTTAATTTTTTAAATGTTAGTAATACCCTACCTCCCAGCTTATCTGACCCTACCTCACCCTCATGCCCCATGTTAATTTTTTAAATGTTAGTAATACCCTACCTCCCAGCTTATCTGACCCTCCTCACCCTCATGCCCATGTTAATTTTTTAAATGTTAGTAATACCCTATCCTCCCAGCTTATCTGACCCTCCCTCACCCTCATGCCCATGTTAATTTTTTTAAATGTTAGTAATACCCTACCCTCCCAGCTTATCTGACCCTCCCTCACCCTCATGCCCCATGTAAATTTTTTTTAAATACAGTGGAGCCCACTTAAGTGCACATCGGATAAGTGCACATCCTGGTTTAGTGCACATAAAATTAATATCCCATTTTTTCCCTATCTGTGCAGTGTTAAATAATCCGGATAAGTGCACTACACATAAGTGCACATTTCAGATAAGTGCACTATTTTAAGGTTAAAAATTGACCATTTTATGATAAAAATCTGGATAAGTGCACATTACATGGAACAAGGCATGGTTCAGTAGTGAAGCATGGAGAAAATCAAGAAAATTCCTGACTCTAGAGGAGAAAATCATTTTGCTGATCAAGAAAGATTTCTGGCAGAGTGGGAGAGTGGTGAAAACTTCGAACAAAGAAAGCGAATGAGCAAAAAGCTCAGTTAATGCCCAGACTTGTGGATGATAGCTAAGATTTTACTCATTGGCTCCCGAATGTAAACACTCAAATTAGCGAGGTAGAGCCTGCTGAAACAGTGTATAAAACTGATCTGCCTCCCAGCATGTCCGTCTGTGAGTTTCTTAAATATGTGGACATAGATGCGTCACTACAAACTGGGGAGCTCTGAATGAGCAGAAAATCCACTGCCGATGAGGAGGAGAAGGGTCTGGATGATGAGCAGTCACCCTGCCGACCTAACAACAAAATTACTGTTTTTCCCCAGTAATTGTTGATTGCTTGTATGTACTGTAATGTAATCCTACTGTGCTTAATGAACATAATGAGAAGATTAAGTACTGTACTGCTTTATGTGACCGCCCTGGTTAAAAAGTGTTTACCTAATACAGAACCTGTGTTAAGTGTGTAAAATCGTTTTGTTCGGATATGCACAGCCCACTTAAGTGTACAAAAAGTCATATCCCGAGGGTGTGCACTTAGCGGGCTCCACTGTATTAGTAATACCCTCCCAATTCCAGCTCAGCCAGCTCTCCCACACCCTCGTGCCTGTTGCTGTTTTTTAATAATTATAATTTCTCCCTCCCAGCTCAGTTAGCCCTCCTCACCCTCACACTTAATGATGTTTTTGTTACTAATAATATCCTCCCTCCCAGCTCAGTCAAACTTCCTTGCTCACATATCCCAGTCTCATTTTATTACTATTACTATTATTATTAATAATACAGCACCACCAAAATCAGTAGCTCCAGGTACAGCGGGCCTCAGACACTTAAAACTATCTCAACCAAAAAGTATGGTCTCACAGGTACCGCACTAAAAGCAATACAACAACTCCAAATCAGTGCATAAATAAATTTAATTCTTTGCTCAGGCATAAAAATGAGGGTGATACTCTCAGGCAGCAGCAACAGGTTGAAAAATGCTGATGTTTCGGACATCAGCATTTTCTCAAGCCATACTAGTTACTGTCACATGTCTATGTAGTGACCAATGTTTGCATATTTTGTTATATAGGACCAATACATCAAGATTTACAGTGATAGTGCAATAATTACTATTCCTATAGTTCAAGTCTTTTAAAATGTTACATTACAATATTCAAAAACATTTAATACTATTAAAACCTAAATACAAATAAATAAATAGAAAAAACTGAATACACATGAACACACACACACACACACACACACACACGTACACAACTACTTAATAGTACATATATAATCAGATGCTATATTTTCATTTCATTTTGCAGAAAACAAAGTACTATTTTTCTCAGTCATTGATCAAAAGAAGAACCACATCTCAAAATGTATACATCAGAGTCCATTTTTCTGCACCAAAGCATCATTTCTCCAGCAACAGAGCATCTGCAGGATTCCACACTATGGTGCACAGTCATTCGGTACTTGGTCAAAGTCACACAGGCACAGAACATCTCATATTCAGTTTAAGTGGCATACAGAGAACAAGCTCATGTCAAAAACAGATATGAGTCGAATCTCTCATTAAGACCCTTTGATGATGTAGCGGCATCTAACTAAACAAACTCCAGCCAGAGCCAATACAGCTGTGGTGAGCTTCCACTGAGTGCCATCTGCAAGAGTAAGGTAGTATCAAGAACTGTGCATGCGATGCATCCATGCAAGAGTTATGTGAATGGCAATATGCCATTTGCAATGGTAGACCAGCAGAACTGTGCATGTGCACAAGGTGCATGCGCAGTTCTGTCCTGAATGCGGAAGTAGCAGCCAAAATAGTGCAGCTGTTACTCCATAGTGGCATACTGTGGTGGAGTGTTACAAGCTCTGTTGGGCTTTTGAAAGGATACTTCCAAGTGTCCAATGGAAGGTACCACAATCGGCCATTTTCTGGCCAGAGAAAGCAAAACAGCTGTAGACTCCGCCCCAGCCATAAAATCCACATCACTTCCTTTCTCAGTGAGGCATTATCCATATCACCCCCTCATTTTCACTGGAAAACCATGTCACTACACATGAATGTAAAACCATGCTCTTCCCTGTATTCAATAACGACTTAGCTAAAGCATTCTCTCTACATTTTTCTTTACATCCCTTATCGGTTCCACTATTCTCACTTTAAATTTCCTACAGTGCTTTCCCACATACACTGAACAAGGACATTCTGCTTGGTGCATTACATTCTCCATTTCACAGTTGAAGAAATGTCTTACACTAAATGTTTTATTTGTAAACGGATTATTAAAGGAGTTCTCTTTCAGTATTACACTACAGAATTGACATTTTCGCATGTATAATTTGCATGCAGCAGTAGTGGGATCTAGTTTCTGAAAGTGCTTCCTTCTGTCCTTTGTAGGCTGTGTGTTATCTTATCACCCACTGTGCAGGGTATAGCTAGACACATAAAATGTGTACACAAGGACAATGTTTAGTGTCCCATCTGGCACAATAAAGACATTTTTGTACACCACAAAACTGGTGGTGCCTTCTCTCGTGCACTGGTAGATACAGTTTCCATGCATTACTCACTCAGACACCCACATATTATGCCAATGTTTATAATGTTATATGGTCCCTGGGATGCAAACACAGTTTCACTGAACAAGCATCCAAGTTTTGACTACAAAAATGACATGACAGAGAAGGATCAGCTGGTTCTATGTTATATTTCCTGGAACACTGGCAGCAAAGCAGAACTTTGCTGTCGCTCCTAAAATAAAACTGTGCACTATAAGTACACAGAGTATGTCTTCTGACACTCAAGCCACTGTGATGCATCTTTTAAAGCCACTTGTAGTTTTGTTCCGTAAACTCTGATAGTAGTGAGACCCCAATGATTTTTCACAATTACTTTAACATCTCTGGAATAAACAAATGGGTAGTTACAAAGTTAATATGAGGTTTCACCACGTTAGAAGGGAAGGAAGAGACAGTGGGGTGGGGTTGGGCTGCATTTCATGTATATTTGTAAATTTTCCTTAGGAGCAGCATGGTTTTCAACACTTCCATTATCAGTGCATTTTAATTCTGCTAGTCTCTGTTTTCAATTACTGTAGTAGGGTAGTCTTTTCAGAAAAATGATCTGATAGCGCGGTGCTACATTTCTGATAATTATCTGGATCTGTACACATTCTTTTATGTTGTCTTGTCGTGCAGCGTAAAGCAACATTTTGTGCCAACTTGCTGGGATAGCAGGTTGTGGAGGACTGCGGCCATGTTTGTGGCCAGTGGTGCCACTGCTTTTTAGGCTGGTCTCTGTGGCACCTATAAATGAGCACATTGTCTATGACAGCAGTTCAGAGCGTGCCACTAACCTGAAAATTTAGCCGCTGCAATGAGGAGCACCCGTCATTGCAGGCGTGCTGCTGCCTGCCGAAATATTTCAATAAATATGGCATGACTGCAACACGTCTACCTCTCACGGTCCGCAAAGCTGACATCAGGGTGCCCAATCCCCTGTTGTACGCCCCCTTCCTAGTTTGTTTGCTGATGGGGCCCAATTCCCGTTAGCATAATGTTTCCCCTGTTTTGTCTGCCAAGGGGAACTTGATCCCCTCAGCATCATTCCCCCAAACACAGACACGCTTTCTTTGCTGACAGGACCCAATCCCCATCAACCAGTCCCCTGTCCCCCAAAAAAACAGGTGGCACACTGGGAGCCGACCCCAGTGTGCCAAAATATCCTATCACACCCTGAAAGAAAAAACCTTCCCTTAATTTTCATTTTTCTTTTACCCAGTGAAACAGAAAATGGTCCCTTGTGGTCCACGATGGCCCCCTCCCCAACCCGCACCTACCCTCTGCCCCACCTCCCGCACCCGCCTCCTCTTACTTACCTCGAGCCATGGCTCAATGATCTTGATTGCAGCAGGAACATGTCTACACTCTTCAAAGCCGGCCTGCAAACTGAAGAAAATCACGGTAAGCTATATAATGGCATCATTGGGGGCAATCAACATATGTGGATATCTTGCCATTTCTGTGACTTTTGCTCCAAATTTTCAACATGTGGTTCTTGGGACCCCACCTCATGAACTCAGTCACTGTCATTTCATTATTTGGTCACGGAATGCTGATTTCACAGTCAGTGCACATCACCTTTTAGGACCGATTAACAAATGACAGTGTCACTATTCATGAGGTGGGCTAAAAGCCTATGTTGCAAATTTGAGTGAACAAATCCAAAAAATTATTGTGTTATGAGTGTGCATTGTGCAGTTTCCATGCATGATCATAAGTTTGAGAATTTTTAATATTTTCACTCCAGATTTTCAACATTGCCATTCCTTCACATCCTTGTGAATGGTAGAGCTGTAATTTTCATCCTGCCCAAAATGTGTTTCCACACATCTGCAGCAGAATGGTGCAGTCACTGTGGGAAATCAATGTTCGGTGCAAAGTAAGAAAATCACAGTGCCACTGTTCATGAGCGGAGGTCCCAAAATGCCTATGTTGAAAATTTGAATTCAGTAATGTCCCACCCTGTAGAGACTGACAGGCATCAGGGGTGTGACTTTGGATTGTCGGCTGTAATGCTCCACCATTCCACCCCACCCCCACCCTGCAGCCAGTGACAGGCATCAAGGTGTGCCTTGGATTCTTCTGCCCCAAAGTTAACCCCAATCTCCTATACCACCCATCTCAATGTATTTCCTTATGGAATGGGGTGAGCGTAAGGCCAACAGCGCCAAGGCACAAAGCAACACTTGTCGGAGTCTGCAGGGTAGGGTGAAGTGAAATGGCATGAGCACATGGCCGACAACTCAAAGGCACACCTCAGTGCCTGTCAGTCTCTACAGGGTGGGGTGGGGGTGGGGTTAGGCGTCAGTTCATACTTCACTGCCATTTGTATGCATCTCTCTAGCTCCTGCACTATCAATGCCAATGCCAGCAAGACAACATTCGGCATTGACAAATGCTTATTATTCTAATGAATTGGCTACACAGAATGTTAGCACATGTGTGGTATGGATGGCAACTTTTGTAATGTAACAAAGAGTTGCAATCAGTCTCTTTTCTAAACAAATCAAACTTCAGTCAGTTTCTACCATCCTTTCCTATCTGGATGTCTAGCAGATTGATTGTCTGTAAAATCATAATTCACTTTACAACCTATGTTGTTGTTATTATTTTTCTAGTGTTTGAACAAACCTCTCTAGTTCTCATGGCCCTTTTTCACCTATAGAGGTTGATATTATCCATGACACTCATAGATTAAGATCATGTAAAAGTTTGATTAAGTACCACTAGCATGAAAATGTGTCATATGCTGCTCTTTCTTTATGACAGCATCAAATCATTTTTCAGTTCTAATCAGAACATATACTGTAGAATAATGTATGGGTTGCTAGACACATCAAGGCTGTTTTTCCACTGAGGATTGCCATGACGACAGAGTGTGAGCTCAGAGGCCTATGTTGTCATGGTAACGCAGGTGAAAAACAACCTTGGAGTACATTGGTGGACTATAGCTTATTCTGTATAGTGTATGGCAACCACAACTATCTTTCTGGCAAAATAAAACAATAGAAAAAACAACTTACTACAATGTAGGCTCCGGTTTGGCTCCACTTTCTACAGTTGTTACTGATTGCATTGACTGACTGATCATTCCCTCTTACGCCCCATTACTATTTGAGCCTGATCAGCACCATAACAAACAATATTAACTTACTTCCCCAAAATCCATTCTACAGCTTGTGCCATAATCTGTCATGACAATGTCACTCTCAGCTATGCAGCAAAGACATTTGCTTCCCCTCACCAACACCTACTGTTTACTGACAATCCTGGTCATCTGAAATGCACACGGATGCATCCTCCCCTCCCTCGTGCTTCTCTCCCAATAGAATGTGAATTCAGTAAAGACTTTTGACTGATTCTTTCTCTTTTCCTTTTTCACTAGTGTTTTTAAAAGTGTTAACGCCCTCATGCTTGTACTATAATATGAATGTTGCAGCATGGCTGACCCAGGAGATTAATTTGCATCGTTCAGTGACATTGCTACTGCAGCAGAATGAAAACTCATCCTGCTGGGGTAGTTATATCTGTACTACTAATGCAGAAGAGGATTTTCAGATTTATGGATTGTACAGAACAGGTTTCACTCACATAATATAATCCAACCTTCTGAGTAAAGCAGAAATAATACTGCATCCTCAGGAATGAGATATGTTTTTAGTAAAACAGGGCTAACTATCTCTGTTTCAGGCTTCTGTACAGCTGAAACAGTAGTTTGTTTTTCTATTATTTATTTATATTCCTGGGAGCCTGGCAGGTGGCTCCGGTCTCTCCCTCGAAGGGACTCGGTCTCCTGCTCTATATCCCCCGACTTCCCCTACAATCCCCACAGGTTTCCACCCCATGACAAGGCCGAGCTGAAGGGTGCAGGCTCCTCCACCACCGGTGAAATACAGATACCAGGAGCTGGGACAGGTGCAAGAGAGACCATCATGGAGCCGGCAGCTCCATTTCCACCACTTTTCTCCCCTCCGCCAGCATCTGCTGCCTGCCCCTACTCGCATCTCCTCCAACCACCACCAGAGGGAGATCAATGAGCAGGATGGCAATCCCTCCTTCTTGAGAGAGGAAAGCAGTCCTCCTGATGCTCAATCCTCTCTCCCGGCTGACCCCAGTGGCCGGGCCGCTCTTGAACCAGATCGCTGGCATGGCCCGGTGTGGCAACAAGTGCTTCAGCCCTCAGCAGCACTGAGGCGGCTAAAAAAAAAAATTACTCACCTTAGTAATGTTGTTTCTTCTAATGGAGTCTGGCTATATTCTGACATATGCAGTGAGTCCCAACCTTGAACTGCTCCGGAGGTGAAAGAGTTAACTTTCCATGCCAGGCATGGAGCAGCTGACCCTGAGCTCGGTTGAAATTCTGTCTGTTGTTCTTCAAACTCAAACCGTCAGATCTTTCGAGCTAAACTCACTGAGGTCCTGTGTGGAAGCTGTAAACCTACTCTAGCCAACTGGCTACTAAACATAGAACACATTTTTGGTCCCAAAACAAAGGCTCAAGTCAGGAGACCCAAAAATGAAAAACACAACACCAAGTCACCCCAAGAAAGGAGGGGTGAAAACAACAAGGTGGACACCTACTAAGTGCCAACACTGCACTGCCCACCCACATCCCAAAAACAGAGGTTCTGAGAGGGGCAGGCAGGGGGAGGTCAGAATATAGCAAGACTCCATTAGAAGAAACAACATTACTAAGGTGAGTAATTTTTCTTCAAACAACATGAAGTCTTGCTATATTCTGACATATCTAGACTACAAAGCAGTACCTTCATGGAGGAGGGACAGAACCTACTTAGGAAATAGGCTCTGAAGCACAGCTGTGTTAGAACTGAGCATCACTCCTAGCCTGGATGTCCAGGAGTAATGCTTGGTAAAAGTGTGAACTGTTTTCCAGGTAGCTGCTTGACATATCTCTAGAATAGGGATGTCCCTGCAGCAGTCAGGGAAGCAGCTGTACCTCTGGTAGAGTGAGCCCTCAGGCCTGAGGGAGGAACCTTACCCAGTTTTCATAGCAAAATTGGATATAAGAGACAATCCACCTGGCAATGGATCTTTTAGTGGCAGGTTTACCTTTACCAACCTCACCATAAGTGAGGAACAGTTGGAGAGAGTCAAACCTGTGACCCTTGGTGCGCTCTATGTAGTAACTAAGAGCTCTCTTTACATCTAAGCTGTGCAGCCTCCTCTCGCCAGAGGAGGAATGGTCAGTGAAGTACACTGGAAGTGATATAGATTGATTAAGGTGGAAATCTGAAACCACCTTAGGCAAGAACTTCCTGTTAGTCCTGAGGGACCACCTTATCTCTGTGAAAGGAGATAAAATCAGGCTCCACTGACAAAGCTTGTAATTCACTTATCGTCAGGCAGAAGTGATGGCTACCAGAAACACAGTCTTCCAAGTTAAGTACTTAAGCTCTGCTGAAGACAAAGGCTCAAAGGGGTTGCATAAGCTGATCAATGCAAACATTAAGATCCCAAGCGGGGCAGGGTCCCTGAATGGAGGGTTGGTGAAGCAATCCCTTGAAAAACTTGGAGAATACAGGGTGAGTTGAAAGAGAGGGCTTACCTGCTGAAATAAAAGCAGACACAGCTGCCAGATGCACTTTTAGGGTAGCTGGTCTCAGCCCCAAGGTATTTAAGTGGACCATATAATCCAGGACTGTGGGTAAATCAGCAGATTCTGGGGAAATATGCCTTCCAGAGCACCATATGGAAAACCTCTTCCATTTGGAATTATAAGTAGCCCTGGTGGAAGGTTTTCTAGAAGCCTTCAGGATATCCATTACACCTTGGGAGAGGTGTAAATTAGCAAACTCTAACTCTTCAAGAGCCAGGCCTTGAGATTGAGAGATTTGAGTTGGTACAAACCCTCCCTGAGCACAGGTTAACAGGTTGTGATTCCTGGGAAGACACAGGGAAGATGGACTGCTAAGGACAGTAGGAGTGGATACCAGGGTTGTCTGGCCCAATCTGGAGCAATCAAGATCATCTTGCAGGATTGAGGTCTGATTTTGACTAGCACTTTGAACAGGAGAGGGAAGGGGAAAAGCATAGAAAACTTCCTTCCCAATTGAGAACTAAGGCATCTAGAGGGACTGAGCCCAACACTGGGGCCTGCAGCAAAAAGGAAGTTGGTGATTGTCTGGGGCTGCAAAAGATCTCTCTGCGGGTGCCCCATCTGGCAAATATCACCTCCAAGACCAGGGGTCCAGTGACCATTTGTGATGGCCCTGGGAAATCCTGCTGAGAGCATCTGCCAGGACATTGTCCTTGCCTGGGAGGTGAACTGCCGTAAGGGAGGTGTTCAGGGAGTAAGCCAGAGACCACAACTTCATTGCTTCAGTGCACAAGGCCGTAGACTGAGTGCCCCTTGCTTGTTGATGTACCACATTGTGGTGGTGTTGTCTGTTCTGACCTGTACAACTTTGTTCTGAACAGATTTGGAAAAAGCTTGAAGTGCTAGAAAAACTGCTCTGAGTTCCAACAGATTGATGTGGAGCAGAGATTCCTGGGGGACCACAACCCCTGGGTAGTGAGGTCACCCATGTGAGCTCCCACTCCAAGAGGAATGCATCTGTAGTAAGGATTAAGGAGTGAGACTGAGTGATAAAAGGAACCCCTTGTCTCAGATTGCTCTGATCCTGCCATCACTGTAGGGCCTGAATCAGGGTTCGAATCACTGGGATCAATTTGGTTAGAGGGTCTTATCTTTGAGACCAAAGGGCTCTCAAATGGAACTGAATGTCCCTCATCTGAAATCTTGCTCCCTGCACTACTGCTGTAGAAGCAGCCATGAGCCCCAGGAGCTGTAGAAAATGCCTTGCTGGTCGAGACACCTACAGGGTGAATGAGGAGGCCAAGAGACCAGGGTCCTTGCCCTGTCCAAGGGAAGGAAGGCTCTGGTTTTCTCTGTGTTCAGCTCTGTGCCTATGAAGGTGAGGAGCTGGACAGGCTCTAGAACTGACTTTGAAAGATTCAGAAGGAAACCTAGAGGTGAGCAGTTGCTGGAGTTATCTGTAGGTGTAACTTGGCTTGGTCTGGGGACTGGTCTACTATGAGCCAGTCGTCCAAGTAAGGGAAGATGGCAATTTTTGCCTTCTTAGAAAAGCAACTGCTACTGCCAGGCATTTTGTGAATACCTTTGGAGCAGAGGTGAGGCCAAAGGGCATTGCTCTGAACTGGTAATGGCCTGAGGGCAGCTCGAACCTGAGGTACTTGATGGGAGCTTCTGATGAGAATATGGAAGTAGGCATCCTTGAGGTCCAGGGACGCTAGCCAGTTCCCTGGCCTTAGAAAGATAGAATAATTCCCAGAGTCACATTTTGAATTTTGGTTTTAGAAGGTGCTTGTTTAAGTATCTGAGATCCAGGATGAGCCGCCATTCTCCTGTCTTTTTTTGGTAAGGAAGTACCTGGAGTACAAACCTTGCCCTGGTGTGAGGGTGGAACCCTTTCCACAGCTCTGAGAGCCAGGAGGGAAGAGACCTCTGTCTCTAGGGCAAGTGCCTCTGGTGGTTTGCAGGTGGAAAGGATCTGGTTCTCATCTTTGGAAACTTTTGAAGCTGAGAACCAGTCCTGAGCTTACTACTTCCAGGACCCACTTGTCTGATGTCAGAGACTCCCAGTCCTGGACAAAGTAAGCCAGCCTGCCTCCTACAGGTAGCTGAGAATCGGCCCTGGCAACCTATCAGGGTGCCTGCTCGGCAGGGCTTTGGGCTGAGGGGTGGAAGCAGGCCTGCTTGTTCCCCGTCTGCCTCTCCCTCTAAAGAACCCCCTCTGGGCATAAGCAGAAGAGGAGGCCTGGGCTTGGTAAAAGGCCTATGAAAGGCCTGCCCTGCCCTGGGAAGCTGCCTTTGAGGGTGGCCTGCCTTTCCTTGGCCTGTGCACTCCTATAGGTGGTCCTATACTCATCCATTTTCTTCATGTAATTCTCTGTCTGCTCCCCAAACAGGAATTACCCACAACAGGAAAATCCATGGCCTTAGTGTGGGTATCCTGTGACAGGCTAGTACATCTGAGCCAAGCCATTCTGCAAGTGCCACAGATGTAGCCATGACTCTTGATGACACATCATTTGAGTCCACTGCAGCATGGAATTGCACCTTGGATGCCTCAATACCATCAGCAGCCACCTGCTCCAGCTCCTTGGCAAGCTGGCCAGGGACCTGTTTTGCTAGAGCCGTAACAGTATCCCATCTGGTTTCTGATATCTAGCAACATAAGCCATATAATTCGCCTGCCTGAGTCCCAAGGATGCTGCCATGTCCTGTTTCTTTGCCATGGCATCAATCCTCCTGGAGTCCTTGTCCGAGGCTGTGAAGCCAAGGGAATATTTGCCTTATCACAGGCTGCAGCCTGCACTACTAACATGGCTGCATTGTTGTGTAAGGAACTCCGTATCAGAGCCTGACAATGTGTACCTCTTGTCCATTCTCTTATCCACAGGAGGTATAGTGTGAGGAGCTTTTAGAATTTTAAACGTCTGTTTCCCAAAAGATTTATGCAAGGGAATAGACAGTCTCCTAGACTCTGGGATATCCATCATTTCCACATAGTCAGGCTCCTCCTGATCATCCACAGCTTCCTCCATAGGGAGCTGGAGGGTTTCAACCACTTTTTATAAAACATAAAATGAGAGGGGACTCAGAAAGCCTAGGAGGAGACACTCCTGAAGGTCTGTCTGGGGAGATGTCGGGTCAATGGGCACATCCAGACTTTCAAATCCACATTCACTCTCCTCTACTCCTCTTCCCCTCCTCAGTTCATAATATTCCTCTAATTCATACTCTTGAACTGGTGGAACCGGCCGAACCGGACACTTACCTGATGGTGCGGTTGATTCGGAATCAGAAAGCGACTGGACAATTTTAATCGCTTTGGCTATTTCTTCAGCGGTTGGAGAGGAAAGTTTTGGCTCCACACCAGCTGATTTCCTAGTCCTTTTGCTGGAATCGACTCCTCAGAGTCGGATCTCCTTTGCCCGAGGAAGTCTCGCCTGGTCAGAGGACACTCCCTCCGTTCGGTTGGAACCGAACCGGCTGGCCATCTGGTTCAGCGGACTTTTGGCCTCCCTTTCCTGAGCCTACCAACTCTCTTTCAGGGTAGCTGCAGGAAAATTTTTACAAATCTGGCAGTCTGCATTGAGGTGGTCAAACCCCAGACAATAAACACAGGTGGTGTGGGGTCAGCCTTGGCAGCTTCCCCACACACACTGCAGTGTTGAAACCCAGTGGGCCGGTTTTTCTTTTGGATTTCTTAGACATAGTGCCAGTCCTAACTAAACTTACCCGTTTATGGCAATCCCCAGGTAAGACCCTCTTATTGGTTCCCAACTGTGTCACTGGTCGGGAAAAAACGAATAAAATCGTTTTTTTAGAACCGATAAGAATCGGTAACCACACTCTAAATCACAGATTAAGATATTTTAAACAACCTGATCGGTTCAAACCGAACCGATAAACCGTTCAAGTTCCACACAGAAGAGAATTAATGTAAAACCTATCTAGAACTCACAAATACCACAGACAAAGCCTGAACCGACCGGTTGCAGTTTAAATTTGGTGAAAACCGAGAAAAACAATACTTTAACCGACAAAATGAACTGAGCAGAAGGAGAAATCTCGGAGCGACTGTTCAGTGAAGATGGAAAAGAATCTGGACGTTTGAGTTTGAAGAACAACAGACAGAGTTTCAACAGAGCTCGAGCTCAGCGTTCCATGCCTGGCATGGAAAGTTAACTCTTTCACCTTCGAGCAGTTCGAAGGTTGGGACTCACTGCATGTGTCAGAATATAGCAAGACCTCATGTTGTTTGAACAGTCAATTTTGAAGTATCATTTTGGAACCCCAATTTTAAAGAAACAGTCTTCAGTTTGATCCAGTTGTAAACCTTTATTATATCCAAAGCCTAATATTCTTAATTTGTTTGTAACAAATGTAAAAGCTGTTTATATTTTCCTAAGCATGGGCTGTAATGGATTATTGTGATACTGTTGCTTGTAACTAGTAAATGTCACCACACATTTTATTTAAAGCAGCAGTACAGCGGCATCAGGCAAACATCCACTGTGCCTTTTTAATATAAAACTCCCAGGCATTTTCCACTTCTATTTGGTGTAAGAACCCTCTCTTCAGAGGGCTTTTGCTCCCAATAGGGATCCTCTTCCACCTCCTACCTCCCCCAGAGCTTAGAGATTTATTAGTGCTCTAGTGTAATCCCTGCTGTATACCTGAAGGTGGCATCAGAGGGCAGTTAGAGATAAGGTATAAAAGGAGGAAACAGGAAGTTCTGTGTCTTTTCAAGCCCGGCAGTAGGCCTGAGGCTAGAGCGGGTGGTTGGAAGAGCAGGAGAGGCAGGCAAGGACGGAGCTTGATGGTCTGGGTTGGGCCTGTGGGGATCCCTCAAAGTTCAGTAATTAGGGATGGCCTCTTCATTGCAATGTGGCGTCGAGGTGGGAATGGGAGTTCTGAGGGAGGATGGCCAGCTAGCCTGTACTGCATCATTGGGATGGGGAGGACTGGTTAGCGGGCGGATGGCAGAGTAGGTAGGATTACTGTTGTTATCCCATGCAGGTGTGACTTGGGTGCCAGGGCTGTGGGGACAGTAGCAGGTTCCCACAGGGAGAGGCTGGTGGCAGAGGCTCCCTCCTGTGCCTGGTGTGGCAGGGCAGTACAGGCAGGTAAGGGGCCAGGAGTCTCCTTCATCCATAAAAGGGCCTGCATGGAGGGGCAGGTTCTGGGGCACGAATTAAAAGAGCTGGGTGGGCCACAGGTCTTTTGACAGGCCTGGAGGACAGTTCCTGTCTGGGAGCTTATTTCAAGCCCAGGATGTGTTAGCAGGGACATGGATAGTAGGCTGGAGCCATCTCTGGAGGGTCTTCTGAGGGCACCGTGGGGAAAAGGGCTGCTAGGGCTGCTCAAGGGTCAGCTGGGCACTGAGGCTGGGTCTGGGTATGTTAGGCCCTAAAGGTCTCAGCACCATTGGGAGCAGGAGAACTAGAACTGAAAGAGTGACAGAGCCGGTGTGGGGTTGTTTGGTACACCAAGGTTCAGGCTCGGACTAGAGGAAAAAAGACAAGGGTTACAGGGTCTGGGTCAGAATGAAAAAATCCTGGGACCACTTGTGATTTGGGTTAAGGTCCAGGGGCCAGGTGGGAGAAGCAGCTCACCTCTGCACTGGAGATAGGGCAGCCGACCGGTGCCAAGGAGGAAGAGATCAGGGAAATGGTAACCAAAAAAAATAAAGCTTGCTTACCAGCTCCCATGAGAAAGGAGCCTGATCAGTCTTCAGGTATGAAGGATCCACTTGGGTAAATCAGCAGAGCTTCCAGAAACTGAAAACAGCCTTGCCTGTATGCCATCTTAGGCCTACTCAAGAGTTCCAGCTGGGTGAGCTTGTAAAAGTTAATAGCCCCATGGAGCTGTTTTATTCTTAGAGTAGCTGGTACCCTGTGCCCCTGGAATCATTTGGAGCACAGGAGCAAATAAAGAGCTGTTTGGGAAGAAACTGTCTACTGAATTTCTTTATTTAAGTTAGAGGGGTGTGAACGAAATGGAAAGCCCCTCATATTTATTTTGCCATGAGTTGTAATTTCAGAAGGTGTTCCAGCAGTTTGCACTGGGATCATGGGGCTCAGGAGCCCAGGGGAGCTAATGGCTGCAGAGTGATCGAAGGTCCTGTATCCGGCGGCAAGAGGTTTGGGCAAAGTCAGACTGCAGAGGTAGAGATCAAGGGAGCACCAACATCTGAAGCCAATGAGAGGAAGGCTACATTTTCCTAGTTGAAATATGGGGTACACAGGCTTGGAGAAGTTTTACAGTGTTGTGGACCTTTTCTTCCCGACCATCTGTGAACTGTTCATGCCCCTAGACAGTGGTGTTGGGGGGTCACATTGGTGGTTCAGTTTTAGTTCCACCAAAATACGAGTATTTTATAAATGTTTTAATTTATTTTTCTCAAAAAGAGGTGGCTACCACATTTTGCATAGAAACAGCATTGTAGACCTGGCAAGGGTTAGGATCAAGAAAATAACAAAAGACTCATAGGAGGCACCTAGACAAGTACATTTGACAGGTAAGCTAATATTTTTATTAACTGTAGCTGAAACTAGCTTTTCTGGAAAAACATTTTCATTGCACAGCTGCTTTAGAAAATGTAATTTTATTTAAAAGGTTTCAGCATTTCTGGGTTAAATGGTCAAGGGTTCCTTTTCTGTTCTTATTAAAATGATGGCAGAAAAAGACCATTGCCAGTCAGTTCTGGAGACCAAGGAACACCTGACCAGGCTGGGTGACAAACTATCATCCATTGCGTCTGGCATCTCCTTCTCTGAGATCCTGCCAGTCTGGGAGGCGGGGACAGATGGACAGAAGGTCAGAGAAGGGGAGATAGGAGAGCTAAACATGTGGCCCAAGGGCTGGACCAGGAAAAGGACACCAATTTGTAGGGAACTGGCAACAGTTTTGAGAGCGAAAGTTCTTTAAATTTGATGGACTGCATCTGACTAAGGAGGAGTCAGTGCATTGGGGCAGAAGTTTGAGGTCTTTGTAGAATATTTAAACTAGCAAATGGGGAGAGGGTGGCACCCATACCTGAATGGGAAGAACACCTCCCCTCAGCTAGTGGTCAAACACGAGTTCAGCATGTTTGTAGTTCATTTGCATCACCAGGTAAAGAAAAAGGTCCGCTCCCCATATGATGCACAGAGGAAATGCCGGACCTTGCCCAACAACTAACACACTAAAACCTGGCCAATGGAAAATCATGTACAACAGCCAGTAGTCTGGGATACAAGATCCCAGACCTGCAGGCAATAAAGACAGAGGCTAAACTGGACATAGTAGCCATTAGCGAGACATGGTTTACCAGTAACCACACTTGGGAGACTTCAGCACCTGGCTATGTACTGTTCAGAAGAGACCGAGGTGCAAAAGGGGTGGAGTGGCCCTTTATGTCAATGAAAATATCAAAGCTACTGAAATTCAGAATACACACAAGGAGTCAGGAGAACTGTGGGTCACCCTGGAAACAGGAAATGGGACAGCCATATGAACTGGGGTTGTGTACAGGCCTCTAGATCAGGGGAGGACATAGACACGTTACTGTTAGAAGATATGCAAAACATGACAGCTAAATGTGAGGTTCTGATAATGGGAGACTTCAACATGCCAGATACAGATTGGTCAATACCAGCAGGGACATCTGCCAGAACTAGACATATGGTGGATTCCTGCAGGAGAGGGCCTCAAACAACTGGTACAACAACCCACAAGAGACAGGACTATCCTTGATCTAGTACTGACTAACAGGGAAAGGATCACAGATCTCCAGGTAGAAGGTCACCTGGTGCCAGTGACCATTACATGGTATGGTTCAATTTGGCCACTAGAACAAAATCATCCCATTACAAGGCAAAATATGGGACTTCAGAGGAGCTGACTTTGATATGATGGCCAACAGAGTTAAGCTAGCCCTGGCAAAAAGAATTACAGGTGCGGTGGTACAGGCAATGTGGGCAAGCATTAAAGATGCAATATCCCATTGTGTTAGTGATAAAAGGAAGTGCAAAAGAATAAAGAAACCACTTTGGTTCTCAAAAATAGTAACAGAAAAGGTCAGAGCCAAAAGGCTGGCCTTCAGGAAATATAAGGAACGAGCAGGATGAAGATAGGAGGCATACCAAACTTCCCTAAGGGAAGCAGGAAGGCAGTAAGGCAGGCAAAGACCCAAACCGAGGAAACATTAGCACGAACAATAAAAGAAGGTGACAAGGTTTTCTATAGCTACATTAGTGAAAGGAGAAAGTCCAGAGGGGTATTGCTAAGATCAAAGGAGATAAGGGGACATGTGAGGAGGAGGACCATGTAAAAGCATCTATCCTAAATAGATACTTCTGCTCAGTATTTGCTGAAGAGAAGGTAGGTGAGGGCCCACAGCTCAGCACCATGGACACGGGGAAAGGGAGGTGGGCACTAGTCACTTCACAAAAGAAAGGATCCTACAAAAGCCCGATAAGCCTGGGGTGGACAAGGCAATGGGACCTGATGGCATACATCCCAGGGTACTAAAGGAGCTAAGGGTGGAACTAGCAGAGCCATTATCAGAACTGTTTAGTGAGTCTCTGATCACAGGAGAGGTCCCAGAAGACTGGAGAAAGGCTCATGTGATCCCGCTTACAAGAGTGGTAGCAGGGAGGAGGCAGGAACTACAGACCAGTCAGTCTTACCTCAGTAGTGGGCAAGATTATGGAGACACTCCTTAAGGAAAGGATAGTGCAACACCTGGAATCCATATGAGCACAGGATACAAGACAGCATGTGTTTACAAAAGAAGGTCCTGTCAAACTAATCTCATAGGTTTCTTTGACTGGGTAAACAGAGTGGTGGACCAAGGGGAGCAGTTGATGTTGCCTACCTTGACTTCAGCAAAGCTTTCGATACTGTTCCACATAGAAGATTGATTACTAAACTGGGTAGGCACGGGATGGGTCAGGCGTTGGTCAACTGGGCGGCAAACTGGTTGGGCAGAAAACGAGAAGTGGTGGTAAATGGTATACAGTCAGAAGAGATGCAAGTCACAAGTGGGGTACCTCAGGATCAGTCCTGGGGCCAGTCCTCTTCAATATCTTCATCAGTGACATTGCAGATGGACTGGAGGGTAAGGTTTATATGTTTGCAGATGACACCAATATCTACAACAGAGTAGATGATCCAGATGGGTGGGCAGAATGAGAAGAGATCTGGATAAACTAGCAAAATGGTCGGAAGAGTGGCAACTGGAGTTTAGCACAAAGAAATGCAAGATCATGCACATAGGAAGAGAAACCTGAAGCCACCTATAGGCTGGGAGGAGTTGCTGGCAGTCACAAGGAAGAAAGAGACTTGGGCATCATCATCACCGATGACCTGAAATCAGCCAAGCAGACCACTAAAGCAGTAGGTAAGGCTAGAGGGATGTTGGGGTGTATTAGTAGGGGTATCACAAGTTGGAAGAGGAGTAATAATCCCTCTTTACAAGACACTAGTTAGGCCCCATCTAGAATACTGCATGCAGTTCTGGAGGCCACACCTTCACAAGGACATTAACCAAATTGAGGCAGTCCAGAGAAGGGCAAGCAAAATGGTGCAGGGACTGCATCAGAAAACATATGAGGACAGGTTAACTGAGCTCAATATGTATACCCTAGAGCAAAGGAGGGAGAGGTGATATGTTTGAAACATTCAAACACCTTAAGGGCATTAACAAGGTGAAAGAGTCTAACATGTTTCAATATAAGAAAAATAGCAGGACAAGAGGACACAGCATGAGATTAGAGGAGGCCGATTAAGGGATAATGTGAAAAAGTTATTTTTCAGAGAAAGGGTGGTGGATGCATGGACGGCCTACCTCAGGAAGTGGTGGATATGAATACAGTGCAGGGGTTCAAACAGGCATGGGATAGGCATAAGGGAGCAGTACAGATGAGTATGTATAGATAGGCCATTGACAGAGCAAAGGCCGATGGCACATTCATAAGGTGAAAAAAAATGGGCAGACTGGATGGGCTTTGCAGTCCTTATCTGCCGTCATCTTCTATGTTTCTATGGTCCATCTACTCTACCTGTGATTCCCCATCCAACCACGGACATATTGTCTCAGCAGGATTTACAGTACCCCATTTTACAGCCTTACTACTAGCACTACCCCACTTGGACACTACTAAGACCATAACTCTGTCCCAACCTTGCTCAAGCCATTGATGGTTTTGTCACCCACTACCTCAGATGGCAGGCTGTTCCACAGCTCACCCATTCTCTGTGAAAAATTTAACTTCCTCACTACCCTCCCATCGCCTCCCCCACCACTAACTTCCACTCATGTCCCCATGTTTTAGACCTGTTACACCTGGGGAATAGTTCCTTGACATTTACCTTCTTCATTCCTTTCAGGAACTGGAAGGCCTCCATCGCATCAATCACTCTCTTCTGAGCTCCACTGAATACATATTCAGTGCCCTAAGTCAATCCTCATAGGCTCTGTCTTGCAGTCCATGAATCAATTTGGTTACTTTGTGCTGCACCATTTCCAGCTTGTCTCAGTCTTTCTTTAATTGAGGACCCTAAAACTGGACACAGTGCTCCAAGTGTGGCCTCACCAGAGATACAGAGGTAGTAACACAGCTTTCTTCCTGCTATCAAAACCCCTTTCCAGTACCCCCAACATCCTAGATGTGTTGCAATGGGCCTTGTTACATTACTAGATTGTTTGAGAGTCACTTACGATGACCCCCGGCTCCCTTTCCTCAGTAGTGCCTAGCAACCCCTCCAATCCAACACTCTTCTGAGGTTTCGTTCCTATTTGCCTCACCTTGCACTTTTGATGTTGAGTTTCAACTGCCAAATCCTGGACCACTTCTTCAACCTTTGCAGGTCCCTCTGCAACTCTCTTATCCCATACCCTTCCTCACTGTCTGCCCTACCTCAGAGCTTAGTGTAGTCTACGAAGAGACACATCCTGCCCTGGATTCCTTTTCCCATTTTGCTGATGAACCAGACTGGATCCAGAATGGAACCCTGATCATCAACATGCAGTAAGTAGGTGACCTCTTTCATCCTTAAAATAAAAGAACTCCTAACCCATAGCATCTGTTGTGGAGAATGAAATGGAATTTCTTCCTGTGAGCAGCAATGATGTTACTTTCAGTGAACAGGCAGTGTTCAGGACCTAAAACCAGAATGCCAAGGTACTAGTTTAATCAATGTTAAAATAAAATGGCATTTTGCTTTTATGAATACATAATGCAAAACTCTGAACTGAGCATCCACATTGAGCTGTTAAGCCAATGGAAAATGCTATGCTCCATGTCTACTGGCAGAAAGAGCCACAGAAGCTTAAGGTAGTCTGTAGCTATTAGGAGATAGTCAATCGGTACTAAAACTTGGTTGACTCCAAAGTTTGGAACAAAACTTCATAATCCCAAAATCCTGGAGTGGCTTAATATGTGAATCAGGCAATTTATATACATTTGCATACTAATTAAAGATTAAGATCTAGCTGCTCAAAAGGTAAACAGACAGAAAATATTCTTTTTTTTTAAAATCGACATTAGCTGTTTTTTATTTTTGAAATATTTTTCTTATCCTTTAGGTAACTAGATGGTTTCCTAAACCTGATCATGTTTTACTACGCACATGCACTTTGAACAGTATTTATTTAAAAGAGATTTAGTAGTAGTAGTAAAAATATTTATTTTTAGACAGGGTAGTACTTTAGGTCCGAGGACCTATTTTCAAAGTAATCCTGTTTCACATTCATTCAAGTTACAAAAACATTATAAATTACAAAGACATTGTAAACAAATATAGTACAAAATCCTAAAACCTCCTAACATAGCCATACTTACAATAAAGTCAACATTACATTTCATTAATGCATCTAATATATTGATACAGTACAAACAAATTGTAATAATCAATATATTTGCAACAAGTGAGAAACAGACATTCCACCCTATATTTAAAGTACTACTAACAAGTACATTCCACTACATAACTTTCATCTAATCTGGATTTAAATGAAGACAGTTTTGTAAGATTTCTTATCTGAGGTGAAATCTCATTCCATGTTTTGCAGCCCGAGCTTGTAATATCATGTTTCCATATCTAGGCCCAGATATTCAAAAGGGTTGCACATGGTACGACTTCCATAATCTTGGCGTGATATTCAAAGGAAAAGTCGTCGCTGCAAATCCCAATGCGCTGGAGTGCATCAGTAATGTATGCAGGCACAGGTGGGGAGGGCGTGCCCATGCATAACCTGCACAGCCCGATATTCAGCCTAAGATGTGCAGAGTGATGCACATGCACATAGCCCCTACCTGCACCTGCACAAAGTTAAGCCAAAAAAAGGAACAAGTGATGGCCACTCAGAGGTGAGCTGCCTTGCAGGGTGCAACACAGCAGCTGCCACCTGTGGGTGGCCACCGAGTTCCTGCCGCACCTGGCGCGCCTCCCCATGCCCCATTGCCGCATCGCTGGGGCGAAATCCCCAGTCCAATATCCCTGGTGGTCCAGTAGACCTCTATGTGCCCGATCCACGGGCATCAGTATAGTCCCCACCCGTCCAATATCCCTGGTGGTCCAGTTGACCTCTATATTGCCCAATGAGGGCATCAGTATGATCCCCGTCCAATATCCCTGGTGGTCAGTGGACCTCTATGTGCTTGATCGGCGGGCATCAGTATAATCCCCGTCCAATATACCTGGTGGTCCAGTGGACGATCGCCGCCCGATCGTGGGCATCCATAACACATAACAGACCCTACCACCCTGGTGGTCTAGTACCTCCCTCACCCACCACTGGCCCCGCCCGCTCCCCCGTCAGCTGGCGGGTGGCAGCACCACCCGCCTGCCGCCCGCCGCCCGCCGACTGACAGCTCGGTGAGGGCTGCATGCCGATGGTTCACAGCATGAGCCAATGGGCATGCATATACCATTACTACTCAGTCAGATATGTGAATGATTCATTCACATATCTGACTGAAATAATGTATGGGCTGCATGCGATAGCTCATGCTGGCGTGAACAGGCGTCGCTATACCAAGCTGTCAGTCGGCAACAGCGTGGGCTGGAGTGAAGTGCTGCCGCTCGCCGACTGGCGAGGCGGCATTGGCCGGTGGCGAAATGAGGGTAGACCACCAGGTGCGGGCTCTGATATGTGTGCCCATGATCAGGTAACTGTCAGTCCTGGACCTGCATATTGAGACTTATACTGATGCCGTGATGAGCTTTATAGTGTTACTGGACCGCAAGATGAGGGCCCTATCTTACAGGAATGCCCGTGATCGGGCTGCAGGGGCGTTGGTGCCGAAGGCTGCTGCCTGGCAGGGTGCCAGGCGCAAGTCATCGGGATCGGCGCACCTGCATGCTAATGGCATGCAAATGGGGCTGTAATGAGAAGCAAATTGTCCCTGTGTGCCTTGCATAAATTATGGCCTCATTTGCATGTCCCTTTTGAATATCGGGGTGCTGCGCGTATGGCCAATGGCACTTGGCGCCAGTGCATTTCCATGCTCCACTCTGGCCACTTGTGCTGGCACATTGCCACTGCACCATGCACAGTGGGTGGCCAGGGTGCAATATTCAAAGCTGCTGTGCCATAGTGCAGCTCCGTTGAATATCGCCAGGCCACCCCTGTGCAACAAAATTGAGCTGTGCCCAGGCTTGCGCCACAGCCTGGCGCAGTTTGAATATCCAGGCCCTAGTGTTTATTTTGGAAAATTTAAACCTCTAAATTTGACTTCCCTAAATGCATAAGGTTCTGGTCAGAAACATCAGCGGAACAAAATAAGGGGACAAAAATAAAGCGGCAAAAACAGTGTCACCATCAATACTGGCAGCACAAAATGAAGTTTGCTAGAACAATGCAGGCCACATGACACGCGGGTAGCAAAATAATGTGCAACACATGGAGACACTGCACTAGGAACCCCAGTGGTCAGGAGCACAAGCCAGCATGCCATCTCTCCTGTCCTGTGTGTTGTGTGTTCCTGGTACATGCTCACTTGTGCGCCTGGCCCCTTGCATTATAAGTGGCCATCCACATGGTGGCATGGTCCACCTGTCCTCCACTGGTTACCCGGTGCACTGTCTCCATCACTCTACATTCTGGGTGGGGTACTCCACCATATGGGTGCCTGTGCCATTTGATTACCATGGTAGGTGTCCAGTGGCCTGCTTCCCCAGTGGTGGTTGCACCCTGCTCTGTTCCATCTCCCTGCACCCCAATGCTGTTCCTGTGCACTGGTGCCTGCTGCTGCTGAGTTCTAGTGCAGTGTCTCCATGTGGTGGGCGTTGTTTGCTACCTGCATATCGTGTGGCCTGCATTGTTCTGGCAGGCTTCATTTTGTGCTGCCAATAATGATGGTGACACTGTTTTGCCACTTTATTTTTGTCCACTTTATTTTGTTCCGCGATGTTACTGACCGGAACCATGCATATTGATTAGATTCACAACCAAATTTGATATCCATATTCTCTTTAATTATACCCTTGTTAAACTTAAACGAAAAACGAAAATTGTTTTTTGTATCGGGTGGTTAGACTATCCATTTTAATTCTTTGTACATAAGACAATGATAGATTTTGAAATTACATTTCAGAGTAAACCTTGACAATCGATTATATGTTTTAACTAATTTATCCAGATGTTTTTGTTCAGCAAGATTATATACTAAATTTCCACATTCCAAGACAGGCGATATTAATTACATAGCAATTTTGTTTTTGTACCTGGATCTTTTGCATTTGAAAGGATCTTGCAGTGCCCCAGTTCTGTTGTTTACCTTCTTAGACATATTGTGAATGTGATCAGAGAAGTTAAGGAACTATCTGTTATTACTCCCAAATATTTATATTGTTTTGAAGTTATTAATTGTTTCCCGCTCTTGTTAATATTCCCTTGTCAATTTTTGTATTGTTATTAACCTTGTTTTGTTTAGCTTTTAATGGGTTATCCAGGTCTTTTATTATATCCCAGTATTGCTTTGTTTCTGTCATTGTTTCAATTTTGTTATTATAAAATCTTTTCCTGGCCTGTTTAATTAATCATTGACATTCATTTTGCTTCATTTTATAATCATCCCAATCAGTCCTATTTTTGTTTTATGGGCTTTTCCAGACCCTGTCCCTAATATCTAACTTTTACTTATATTTACCCAGGAGATGTTTTTCCATAATTTTTTGTTTTAAAGGGCGTGTCTATTACAAATACTCAGAAAGGTTCTTGTGAATTCTACAACCCCAGATTTGTATCGGGAATAAGGTTCAGCCTTTCCAGTTTTCATTTCATTAGTCCCTAACAAAATGTTCTGGATGGTATTTTGTAAAATCTCTCTTAATCATAATCTTCTCTTGTTCTCAATTATATGATTTTGTACCATTGTACACCGTATCAGATTATGATCACCCAAATTAAAGGGCAGGACTTGAGAAGTGTCGATGTGAAGTCCTTTTGACAAAAATACCAGGTCAAGAATACTACCCTGACTATTTATCCCACTTTTCCTTGTGACTTGATTCACTACCTGCCTAACATTTGAAATTTCAAAACATTTCTCCAGTTTTAAAACCCCAGGCAGCATTAAAATCTTCAATTAAAACAATGTTTTTCCTCTGACAAAAGAGCTAACTTTGCTGCCAAATGTACATGGGTGGGGGAGTAAACTACACCAATAAGAAGTTTTCATTGATTTGATGCAACACAAAGGCATTCAGTACCCTCCAGCATTCCTTGAAATACAGATTCATGTAATCCAATTTTGTTTTGATATATAAAAGACCCTCCCAGTTTCTTCTATCTTGTCTGAAAAGTGCATAATCACCAATTTCAATCTCTTTAACCTAGCTCTTTGGGTTAGCCATGATTCTGTTATGTCAATTATATCAGGCTCTGACTGTTATACCCACATCTTAAATTCCTGTAATTTATTTACAATGCTTCTAGCATTGTCTACTACTATTTTAGATCTGGCTTTGTTACCATATGGGGGCCTCGATTAATTTCAATATCTCCTACTAGTAACAAAGCAAAGTACCATGCAGTTGAATCAGCTAAGCGACAGTTTGTCAAATTTAGAGAAAAACAGTTTCCATGGGTAAACAAGTTTCAATTTTTCATGAAGATGTTTCGTCTTGCTCTATGTGTAATTTCAGGATTGGAGGGTATTGACTTCAACCACACGGCAACTTTATGCTGCAACTTTTCAGGAGACAAGACAACTTTGTAAGATGAGTTACCAGGAAAGTCATTCTGGGCTGTAAGGCTTGTTTCAGATGTGTGTGTGTGTGTGTGTGTGTGTGTGTGTGTGTGTGTGTGTGTGTGTGTGTGAGTGTGTGTGTGAGTGTGTGTGTGTGTGTGTGTGTGTGTGTGTGTGTGTGTAAGGAATTACAAAGGCATCTGTCAATGCCGAGCGTTCACTTGCAGGTATTTGCATTGGTGTTTGGCATTTATGCAGCCCCTTCCCCAGTTGTATCCATGTCCCTTTAGCATCCATATCCCAACAGAGTACCTCTCTGCAACTCCTCTTGCATTGGATCAACATTTCACCCTCATGCTTCTTAAGTATCTGTCATAGGAACCCTAACACCTTGGGTGTGCTCAAGGGTACGAGCCTGCATGGTAACTGCATGAACCCATGCTCATAACACAGTCATTCATTGGAATTATTTCACCAAATTTTAACATAGGCATATTGTCACCTCTGGTCATGAACACTGTCACTGATTTTCTTTACTGTGTAGCGAACACTGACATCCCACAGCAATCACGCTATTCTGTGCTGGAAGTGTGAAACACATTTCAGCCAGGATGTGCAGAATGACAGCTGTACTGTTCATAAGGAGGTGTGGGAAAATGCAAATGTTGAAAATCTGGAGTGAAAATATGACAACAAAGCGGTTACTAGTGCATGTGGAAACTGCCAAGGCACACTCAGAAACAGTCATATTTTGGAATTTTGCACTGAATTTTCAATATAGGCATTTTAGGATGTCTGCTCATGAACAGGGTCACTGTGGTTTTCTTACTCTGTACTGAACATGATTTCCACAGTGGCACGCCCTATTGTGCAGAAGTGTGAAAACACATTTTGGCCAAGATGTGAAAAATGACAGCTGTACTGGTCATAAGGAGATGTAGGAAAAAGGCAATGTTGAAAATCTGGGTGGAAGTATTAGAAATTCATGAAGTTACTGAGTAAGCGAGAAAGTGCAACGCACGCCAACACAGCCATTTTATGGACTTTTGCCACCAAATTTTCAACATAGGCATTTTAGACCTCTGCTCATGAACAGTGTCACTGTGATTGTCTTACTCTGTAGCAAACACTGATTTCCAACAGTAACTGAGCTATTTTACACCGGAAGCATGAAAACACATTTCGGGCAGTATGTGAAAAATGACAGTTGCACTGTTCAAAAGGAGGTATAGAAATATGCCTATGTTGAAAATCTGGAGGAAAAATATTACAAATTCGCTAACTTACGCTGCGGTGTGTGAAACTGCGCACGCACACTCGTGAAACAGTGATTTCTTTGAATTTTTCAGCAAATTTGCAACATAGACTTTCTGAGAGCCCACCTCATGAACACCAACACTTTTGTTTCATTAATTGGTCCCGAAAGGTTATTCCATGCAGTGACTGCAAAATCACCTTTTAGGACGAATCACACCATGATAGCTCACTGAATTCATGAGGAGGGTCACAATAACCCCATGTTGAAAATTTGGTGCCACAACCCCAAAATGGCCGAGATATGAACCAAAGTTGAAAAAACCTATTTATGCCATTATACAACTTATCCAGCACTTCTTCAGTTTGTGGTTGGCTTTGAAGAGTGCAGACATGTTCCTGGTCCACTGAATATCATTGTGATGGGCTTCAGAGGTAAGTATGGGATGAGGGAGGGTGTGGGGAGGTGGGTGTGCAGAGGGTGGAGTTGCGGGTTGGCAGGAGGCCAAGGACTCACCGCAGGACCATTTCTTGTTTTACAGGATAAAAAAAGAAAATGGAGGCTTTTGTACACTGGGGTGGGCTCCCAGTGTGCCACCTAGTGAGAGTGTGTGTGTGGGGAGTGAGCACAGAGGGTGGGCACAGGTTGGCGGGCGGGGCAAGGGACAAAAATGGATGCTGCTGGCACACTGGGTGGGCTCCCAGCATGCCACCTATGTGTTTGCTGGAAGGGACTGGAGCCGCGAGGACTGGGCACCTGCACGCCATACAGTGTGTGTGTGGGTGGGAGGCGTGAGCATGCTGGGGTGGGCTCCCAGCTTGCCCAGCTGTTTTTTTTTTTGTGGGCTGCAGCTGATGGGGATTGGGCATCCCCATCAGCCACACAGTGTGCCAGGGCCCATAGGCCAAGGGATTGGGCACCCCTCGGCACACAAGATGGGGCTGGGGAGAACTGGGAGGGAGGACATTAGGAGAGGGAGGGCGGGAGAGCTTTGAAGCCGAGAGCTGTGCATGACAGCAGTTCAGCTGACATGCATGCTAATTACACCACGCTACCACCGCTAATTGCAGAGGACTGTTTGTTAGAAGTGAAGACCAACACAGCCGAACTGCTGTCATACACAGCTCAGCATGTATTGGTCCCCTAGGGTCACATATTTCACACTGAGCACTGCATTGGGAGGATGGTCACACACCTCCAAAGGTACACTGTTGCAAGATGTTCCTTGCACATGCTTGCTGGAATGTGAAAACGATATGAAGAAGCACAGTAATGTAACAAAGCACTACAAGCAATAAACAGTATCAAACTGGCAAGTACATAATGCAGATAAAATAAGAGTAGTGTGAAGAACCAGGCACCGTGGAGAGGGGAAGAAGGGTTAGAGAAGAGCTAGAAGGTAGGAGGTGGATTATGGTTAGGGAACTAGTAGTGGGTAGGGTGAAATGGACTAGAGAGAAGAGGAATAGGAAAGGAGGGAAGGAGGTAGGAGGGTAAAGAGGGAGAAGGCAGAGAGTAAGAAGGATGAGTGGGAGTGAGTAGAGGAGGAGGTGAGCTAGTAGGAGTGGGGGTGGTAGTGAGAAAGGAGGGGAAGGGAGAGAGAAGGGAGGTTGAGACTGGAGGTGAAAAGAGTGCAGAGGTTGGGGTGGTTAAGGGTAGGTGGAGGACAATTGGGCTAGGAAAATTAACAGGAGGGAGCAGTATAGCATTGTATTAGAGAGACGAGAGAGCGTTTAGAAGGCACAGAACAAATTGTTAGGTGAAAAGAATTCCAGACATTAGGAAGGTGGAAGGAGAAAGCTGACTGACCTGCAAGGATTTATGAAAGGGGAGCAAAAGTGAGTGATAGCTCTGAGTTATGGAGAATGTAGAGGAGATGGGCATAGGGGAGAGGAGGGAAATGAGATAAGGAGGGAGCAAAGCCAACCAGAATTTAGAAATGAAGAAGGCACAGTGGGATAAGGCGGCAGTCTTCCAGGGAAGGGAAGGAGAGATCAGGTACAGAGAGAACAGTGGTGAGTGCAAGGGAGAGCCAAGGCAAAACCGCAGGAGTGGAAGAGGGACTCAGTCTTGCTAGGGTGGTCTTTGGTGCAGCATCGTAAACAATGTCACCATAATAAAGATGGGGAGGATGATCTTAGTGATGATGTCTCGTGGGCAGATATAGAGATGCAGTTATTGTTCCTATAAAGGCACCGAGCTTGGGGCACAGTTTTTTGTGTATGGCATCTATGTGCTGTGAAAAATCAAAGGTGCTGGTCAAGCCAGACACCTAGGCACTTAAATGAGGGCATGTTGTCAATTGTACCCCTATCTAGGATATGGAAGGTGGGGATGGAAGGAGCCTAGAAGCCTCTGCCTAGTGCCAAAACATATTGATACAGTTTTCTTAGCATGGGATAATTGATTAGACCTGAGCCATTTCAGGACAGAATAAAAAATCAAGTTGAAGCCTAAATGTTGATTCTGTTGGAGACAGGACCATGTCATCTGCATACATGTGGATGGATGCAGAACAGCAGGCTGAGGGGAGGTCATTGAGGAATATGGAGAAGAGCACTGAGCCAAGGACAGAACCTGGGGACACCAGTATGTATGGGGGGATTCACCAGTTCTCACTGATTGAGATCTTCCTATAAGGTAGGAGCTGAACCAGCTTATTGTGGAGTCAGATAGACCTGCAGATTTTAGTTTGTTTAGAGAAGGGTGGGAGACAGTGCTGAAAGTTTTCACTGGATCAACAAAGATGGCAACAGTTAGGAGGCCTTGGTCCATGCCAGTGTGGATGCAGTCAATGAGCCTGAGGAGAGGAAGAGGTGGGTGGTGTTTGCGGAAGCCAAACTGGAAGGGGTTGAAGAAGGTGGATGAGTCAAGGAAGGGAGAGTTGAGATAAAACTAAGTGTCCTTGGAGTTTGGATAATGTTGGAAGGAGGAGGTGGGATGGAAGTTGCCAGGAGGGAGAGTCACCTCCTTTAGGAGAGAATGACTGTTGCATGCTTTCAAGTATCCAGGACAGCGGTAGAGAGAATGAGAGGTTGAGCAGGAAAGAGCTGGGAAAGGCAATAGCAGGTGCAGAGAGTACATGAGCTTTGGATCAAGCCCATCAGGGCTCCCTCCTTTCTGGGGTTAAGAGCCAGGAGGGCAGTTAGAGCAAGCAGGGGTAACTGGTGCAAAGGAGAAGGAAGCAATGGGGGTGGAAGGGGGATTGCGGGGAATGCAGATAGGAGTGTGGATGCGCAGGTGGTGCAGTAGGAGCTGAAAACTGAGGCAACAGAAGGAGGGTCGGAAATGGTGGTGTCACCCACCATGAGGACAGGAGAGGGGCTGGGTAGAAGGGGATGAGAGGTCATGTTTGACTTTCCAGAACTTGGAGGGTGATTAAGATTGTTCTGAAATAAGGAGGAGAAGAACTCAGCCTTAGATAGCCTGGTGGCTCTTGCACAAGAGTTCATCAAGGCATGGTACTTGATAAGGTCAGCCAGGGTGCCAGAGGATTTGTAAATCTTCCATGCCAGGTTGTGCACAGAGGCAGGCCAGAAGCTCAGCCGAGATCCAGGGGAAGTGAGAACCTTTGACTCTGGTTTTCCGGAGAGGAGCATGCTGATCCCAGACTAATAGAAATTTAGATTGGAAATATTGGAGGGCAAGATTGATATTGCTGGCCATAGAGATAGGTGACCAGTTGGTGGAAAACAGATCAGCATGCAGCGAGGATAAGTCAATTGACTAGAAGGATTGGATTTGGATATTTTCGGAGGGACTCTGGGATGGCGAATTTTGTACACATTATATCACATGATGGTTAATGAGTGCATCAGGGAGGTACCAGCATCAATGATGCGGTGTGGTGAGTAGTAGTACATCCAGCAGAGAATGGTATTGAGATCGAGTATTTTGATGAGTAGGGATTGATATGAGTTGCATAGGATGAATGGACTTGATGTTTTGACGGAGTTTAGCGTTAGAGTTGGAAAGCCAGTCGATGTTAAAATCCCTAGAATGAGTAGCTTGCCAGAGGAGGCATGAATAGAGATAGTGGATAGTAGTTCAGTAACTGAAGCAGGAGAGATCCCTGGACAGCAGTAGACTCCAGCCACAAAGATGGGGATAGAGAAGAGAAGGAAAATTTAAGAATGAAGAGCTCATAAGCATCAGGGAGGAGATAGAGAGTACTGAAATAGATTGGATGGTGGAGGAAAGGTAGATGGCAATGCTGCCACCTTCATGACTCAATCTTGACGAGATAGGGAGTATCCAGTCATAGTGATGGCAGAGTTGGGAATTTTTGAAAGCCAATATTCTGAGACTATTAGGGCATTAAGGAGGAGAGAGACTAGAGGACCTGTACTGGGTCAATTTTGGGCATTAGACTTCTTATATTAGTGTGAGCCACATAGGCCTTTGGGGAGGACAGTGGGAAGGGAGTTGGTAGAACCGGAGTTGGGTTCAATTTCACCTGCTCTTGGAAGCAGTAGGAGTAAGAAGAGTCTGACAGGGGCTGAAAAGTGCCTGCAATGTAATGGAGAAGATGGGGAGGGGTTGGGGAGAGAGGAGGATTCTTATGGACACTTGGTGGATCCAAGAAGAAATGGAGGTGAGAGAGAGGAAACTGGGTGCCAGGGGAAGTGTGGAGGGAGGAGGCAGGAGGAGGAGAGTAGGGGAAAAGGAATAGGGATGAGGAGGAAGGGAAGAGGGTTGAGGAGGAGATGGGTGGGAAAGCAGGCAGGAGGAAAGAGGTAGAGTAGAAACAGAAGGGGTAGGAGAAAGATGATGATGGGTAGTGTACAAAATGTCTGCATGATAGAGAAATTGAGGGAAAGTGACTAGGAGAAGACAAATGTGGAAGAAAAGGGTGACTACAGCAGGACCCAAAAACTGAGTACAAATAAAGAATGAATGGGAAAGGAGGAAGAAGGCGGAGGTTGGAAGGGGTAGAGGAGTTGGAGATTTGGGATCTGGCAGGAGGTTAGGATAAGTTGGGATAGGTATGGAAAAAACAGAAGTGATGAGAGCTAAATGAAAGCAACAGAGAAGAGAAAGGTTGGACCCAAACTTTGAGCTCTGCAGTCTTAGAGAACACAAATTAACAATGCAGTCGTATGGAAAGAGCACAAGCTAACAATGACTTCTGTTAATAAATTATTGTTGCATTTGATAGACACGAAGTTAACTATGATTGTTAATTATTGAACTCATAGGGTAGAAAAGGTCAGCAAGCACTAGGTAAAACAAGTCTGCTGAAAGTTAGCAATCTGCCACAAATAGTCCTAACTAGCATAGTAATAGAAAAGTCTAAAGCAGCTGTTGACAATTCAATACCTATACACCCTCGGTACTGAAAAATCAGATTGATCAGTTAACCAGTAACTGTCAGATTACCTAAATTGCTTAAGACCATTAACAACTAAGGCTTGACATAAGCATAGCAATGAGGATCACAATTATAGCACAGTATTCATGTCATTGTACAGTTGCCTGATTAGAAAAATAAACTAACATTAGGGATCCCACTTCACTGTGCTCCTCCTCCTCCTCTCAAACTAGACAGTGATGTGCCTGTCAAACACGCCTGCTGGGCATTTAGTTGAAAATGGTGGCGGGGTGGGATGGAGGGCAAAAACATCTACTCAGAGAGGGACTGCAGTAAAGGTCCCAGAATAAACCTTTTCTGTAAGTTTAAACTGTTTGTTGCAGGGGAGGCTCAGAGTTAGACAGAAGAGCTCCTCCAACCCCATATGAGGAAATCTTCAGTGGCAAATTCATAAGCAGGCGGACAGCCCCAGGAATAAGTAAAGGAGCCCTTGGCATTTAAAACTGGCACCCTTTTTCTTTTGTTCCAGCCAAATTGCCCAGATAATGTCCCATATGTAGGGCCAGAAGTTCTGCTGCCAGATCAGTCTCTCAGCACGGGAAAACATCTACCTGAGAGACAGATTGCAGTAAAGGTCCCAGAAAAAAAATTAAGTATGTTTAAATTGTTTGTTACAGGGGAGGCTCTGAGCTAGACAGAAGAGCTCCTTTGACCCTGATGTAGCAAATTCCCAGCGTGAATTCATAGCAACTGTAAACATTCAGCAAAATTTTCTCCTTGAAGGCGTATTCCACAAGAGCTCCAAAGTTAACAAGCATTTGTCAATGCCGAATGTTTGCTTGCTGGTGTGAGCATTAGAAATGCAGGAGTTAGACAGATACAGAATAGAAATGGCAGTGAAGTATTGAAGTTCACATGAAGTCCACCTCCATCCTGTAGAGGTGGGCAGGATTTGGGGTAAGTGTTTGGGTCGCCACCCATGACAGTCAAGCCGTCACCTCACCCTATTCTGCAGACACCAACATGTGTTGAGCTGTGTGTTAGGGTGTATGGTTTTCAGTCACCCCATTCCATAAGGACATATGGTGAAATGGGTGCAGCAGAGGAGAATGGGGTGGTCGTGGGCCGGGGTCAGGTACAGCTCGATGCCTGTCAGTGGGTGGGGTGGGATGGCATGAGCAGTACAAGTGGCAATTCAAAGGCACACCCCGATGCCTGTCTGTCTGTACAGGGTGGTACGCTATGGTTAGAAACCATAATGCCTCGGCGTTGTTGGTATTTACAGTACAAATTTTGAACATGGCCTTTTTGTGAATCCACCTCATGAAAGCATTTGGGACCTCTTGTCATGAACAGTGGCAGTGTGATTTTGTTAATGTGTCCCAAAAACTGACTTTGAACAGCGACAGTGCCATTCTCGCCATGATGCGAAAAGACAGATCGGGCAGGATGTGAAGAATGACAGCTGTACCATCCATAGGGAGGTGTGAAGAGATAGCAATGTTGAAAATGTGTAGTGAGAATATTAAAATGCTCAGAGTTACATGCATACGTGGAAACCGTGACAACGATGCACACAACACAGTCATTTTATGGAGTTTCTTCACCAGATTTTCAACAGGCATTGTGCAACCTGTGCTCATGAACAGTGTCACTGTGATTTTGTTAATGTGTCCTGAACACTGATTTTCCACAGCAACCACCTGTATTCCGGAGCGGCAAAACACATTTCGACCTGGATGTGAAAAACGACAGCTGCACTGTTCATAGGTGATGTGGAAAAATGGCAATGTTGAAAATCTGGAGTAAAATATTACAAATGTGCAAAGTTCTAAGCGTGCATGGAAACTGCATGCACACTCATGATACAGTCATTTTATGGACTTTCGTCACCAAATTTTCAACATAGACATTTTAGCACCTCTGCTAATGGACAGTGTCACTGTCATTTTGTAATGTGTCCCGAACAGTGATTTCCCACAGCGACCGTGCTATTCTGCCTTGGAAGTGCGAAAATACATTTTGGCAAGGATATGAAAAATGACAGCTGTACTGTTCATAAAGAGGTGCAGAAAAATGGCAGTGGTGAAAATATGGCATGAACATATTGTGCAAATGTGTGAAGAATACAGGCATGCGTGGAAAGTGCATAGCACGCTCGTAACACAGTCAGTTTATGGACTTTTGTCACCAAATTTTCAACATAGCCATTTTAGGACCTCTGCTAATGAACAGTGTCAATATGATTTTGCTAATGTGTCCTGAACACAGATTTCCCACAACGACCGCTATTCTCGCCAAGTGCAAAAACACATTTGGGCTGGGATGTGAAAAATGATGAGCTGGCACTGTTCCTTGGGAGGTGCAGACAATGGCAGTGTTTACAATGTGGAGTGTAAAGATTGTAAATGTGCAAGGTATGAGTGTGCATGGAAACTGCGAAAGCACGCTTGTAACACAGTCATTTTATGGACTTTTCTCACCAAATTTTCAACATAGGCATTTTAGGACCTCTGCTAATGAACAGTGTCACTGTGCTTTTCTTAATCTGTTCTAAACATTGATTTCGCACACGAATCGCCATAGTGCACTACATGGCGGAAACACATTTTGGGCAAGATGAAAATGACAGCTGTACTGCTCATAAGGAGGTGTGGTAAAATGACATTGTTGAAAATCTGGAGTGCAAATATTAAAAATTAGAAAATTCTGACGTGCATAGGAACTATAACGCAACATAAAACAGTCATTTTGGGAATTTTCACAAATTTGCAACATAGGCTTTTGAGAGCCCACCTTATGAACACTGCACTGTCTTTAGTCACTAGGCTCAGAAAGGTGATTTCGCGAGTGATCATAAATCATCCTTCGGGCCCGATTAACACCATGACAGTTCAAGAATTATGAGGAGGGTCCCAAAACACCATGTTGAAAATTTGGTGCCAAAATTCAAAAAAATGCCTGAGATATACCGCAAAGTTGAAAAAACCCTATTTACTCCATTATACAGCTTACCGGCATTTTTCTCAGTTCGCGATAGCTTTGAAGAGTGCAGACATGTTCCCGGTCCACGAAGATCATCGCGCCGGACTCCAGAGGTAAGAATGGGATGAGGGTGTGTGGGGAGGCAGGGGTGCAGTGGGTGGGCGCGGGTTGTGGGAAGGGGTCTGGGAGACCACGAGGATTTTTTCTTTACAGAAAAAAAAAGGACAACTGAGGATGGTTTTAACTTCACAAGGGCATTTGGCATGCTGGGGTGGGCTCTCAGCGTGCCAATAAGGTCTTTGTTGGGGGACAGCTTCTGTAGCACGCGAGGATTGGGCACCCTCGTCGGCACAAAACTAAAAGGGGACATCATGCCGACGGAGATTTGGCACCCGTCAGCACCACATTTAAAGTGGGGGTCGTTATGCCAATGGGGATTGGGCACCCCATCAGCACACAGCAAAAGTGGAACCTATGCCGACGGGATTGGGGCACCCTGTCGCAGACAAGGAAAATGGGTGGGGGTTACATCATTCTGACAGGGAGTGGGCTCCCCGTTGGCAGAATACCTGGGTCACTGCAGCTGGTGGGATTGGGGCCCCACCAGCAAACAAAGACTGTTTGGGGCACATACTGCCGAGGGGATTGGGCACCCACTTGGCAAGAGACTGGCTGCCTAATACTGTTTGTGAATGCGCAGCAAGCCACCTGCCATGTTCACAAACATGTAGGCTAGCTAACATTCCACCCTGCAATGACGGGTTGCTCCTCATTGCAGCAGAATGACTGACGATGCAATGACGAGGTGGCCCCTGATTGCAGCGGCGAAAATGTTACAACTTGGTGCACTTTTGGAAGATCAGTGTCATCAGCACACTGTGCCTCCATTGGTCCACCAGTGTCAAGCCCCCAAATGCAGTGCCTCCTTGGCTGTAACAGTGCCACGCCTCCGCCTCCTAAGCTGTCACATAATGTTTCTTGTGCATGCGCAAGCAAACATAAAAAATGAGTACTATAGTTGTAAGCTTGAAGCCCTTGGGGTCCCACCACTCCATTATCTTTGCCTCTATGAAGGGGCCATCCTAGGTTCTGATGGCTATGGACAACATAGGTATATTCTTGTAAAGTGCTGTGCTGTCTCCACCTGGAGTAGAAATAGGGCACCTGGATACCATACTAAGTAACTCCCCAGAAGTAATACAATTCCCCTGCACACAGTAATACAATCCCCAAGCAGTAACTTTTGACTCTGAAAATACATTACAAATATCCCCAAATTAAGATGTGGATGTGGTGTGCACACACTTTTGCGGTATCCCATTAGTAGGGTAACTCATTATTGTCACCGTGATGTTTGCGAAGGAATGCTGCCTCAGGCTTGTTTGCGACTTTGATTTTTGCATCTTGTGTTTTGAACTCTAGCGCTGTTGCTAGTACTTTACAGTGTGGTGTTCCAAGGGTGTTGCTGAGTGCTCTAGTGTTGGCAGGTGTGTGTCTCACTGTGTGATTGAAATCGCGGTTAGTAATGGAAGTGCTGTCTGTACTGTGACTTATGCCCACAGTAAAGTTAAAAGACACACATCTCTGCCTCATATAGTTCTTTCATTCTCACAGTATGTACCCTATCTCTAATATGCCACAGCTTAGGAGTTGTTTATATTAAAAGCTGGGGGTGTTGGGGACCCCCACATTATGGCATTGGTAGCTGTACACATGGCTTTCTGCATGTTGAGTTGGTCTACTATCAATTTTACAACGTTTTCACTGGTTTTGAAGAATTCACAGTAATGGAGGTTGCTCGTTCTGCTGAGCGGCAAACTGTCGAGCACACCGTAGCTGCTGTTGGCAGATTGCTTGTGCTCTGGTTTACATCACCAGATTGATTGTCGCCAGGGCAAGGGTGAACCCTTTGTGCCACCACCAAAGAGGCTACAGTTTCGTTCTCTCAAGTCAGACCCAAGGTTTGTCTGATTTGCAGGAGAGGCAGGCACAACTTCAGATGCAATAAGAAGATTTATTGTAAAGAGGTGCAAGTGCCATGACAGAATACACATCAGTAAACTGGTCCACTGTAAAGACTGTCATTAAGAAACTGAGCGTACAAGTAATTACAAGAATTCTGAAATGCTATGAAGTTACTATATCTTAAACAATTTCAAGGGTGTCAGACTCTGAAATTGCAAAGATTATAAAGCTGTAAAGTAACTAATTATTCTAAAGCACTGTACCAATTACAAATAATTTTAAAGCTCTCTATCCCTGACCAGAGTTGACCCACAATAATAGTTGGTTAAACTTTGTTGCAGCTGTGAAGGATGACCTGCAGGTAGACTCTACAAATAACACGGTGTGCACAAGAAGGGATTTCAGAGAGCAAATGCACCAGAATGGATTGAAGAAAGATACCGCCAGATGAAAAGGAGAAAACTTCATTTTCAAAGAGGGAACCACAAGAGTCGCTTTAAATTGCCCAACCTACATTATACTGGCTGCTATATAACCTTCCAACCCTCCGATGGGGATCTATTTACTTGGGTCTGGCTAGCCCCAATCCAGGTCCTATGGAGCTGGTTCTCTGGCACCTCTGTGGTAGTCCTGAGGTGGGATGATACACACCCACCCGCGCATCCTCTGCCATTTGCTTAGCATCACTTGGCAGATTACTGCAAAAACAATAATGAAAAACCTGGGCTCTGTTCCTTTTACTGGGGCTCCTCTTCCCCTTGAGCCACCCTCTGGGAATTCTTCTTTTGACTGCGACCTGATGCTTTTCCCTCTGGGCGGTCCCTTGTATAGTTCTGCCGCCCCTTGTGATCTTAGCTGCTGGCCCTTGCACCATCCAGCACTTTCAAAAGTCAATTTTAAGTAATAAACTTCTGGCGGACAGCACCTGCCTCATGGTGCTGCCACCTACTCACCACCCGCCCCAGGGTGAAGTGTTGTGGAGGAGGAGTGTTGAGTGACTGGCACCAGTGCCGGTGGTAGGAGGTCCGTGGTAGCTCTGTGGGGGTCCTGGAGTTGGATCATGCTTCTCTGCCTGATGCTCCTTCAGACTCTGGCTCTTCACCCTGACCCTGCAGCCCACGATAGCCACTGATGAGGGACACTAATTAAATAAAAAAAAAAAACATACAGGGCTGTATAGCCTACACTGATCTCTCCTTTTGCTGCTGACTGCTGCTCACTGGACCTACTGACACTACTGGGGATCACTGACTGGAGGAACAAAGCACAGCTGAAGCTGACAAGACCTGTTTCAACCCTCCAGATAAGCCTTACAGTCTTTGTCGCTCGCTGTATCCTGCTGCCTCACTGGTACTGGGCTGAAACTCACCCCATTCCCCAACAGGTTGCACTGACCATTCTCTTAGGGCCCAGGTTTCCATTTGTGAACCCCAAGTGTGAGTCACTAATGATGCCTCAGTTTTGAAAGATGCCCACGTGCTGGACAGAGACAGCAGTCCCAGTGCATGGTATATCCTTCTCTTGTGCTGCCTGCTCGGGAGGGTTGCAAAGAGCAGGCAGTAAGTCCACAAAGGGAAGAAAGAGAAAATGGTATTTTAAAAATAACCTAGGCTTTGGGCTGGTATGGTGACATGGGGGCAGTGACACTGGGGCTATATCATTGGGCTGGGCCCAAACTGGACGCCTGTTTGATTTTCCTTAGGGCCCCACACCCTTTATACCCTGGGGTCCCTGACACACTGTGATCCATAACTGCCCCAGGGGTCCTTGAATTCATTTTCTCTAGGGCCTTAACTCTGGGGCACTACAGATTCAGGTCCACTTAAATATACAGGTCCCCATGTATTGGTAATAATCTTATTAACAGCTTAGACTCTCTAATTTCTAAAATGCATCTAAATGATTATCAACTAACAACTTACTAGACTTTATCATTTGTATCATCCAGTGACACTGTATTTTAACACTTGGAGAAAAAAAGGTTTGCTGTATTACAGGGGATTCCACCATGTGGCTTGAGCTGCCTCCATAACAAATTGTTTTGGAGGGATCCCAAGGATGAATCACCAAGACTGTCTTGGCAACTGCTCTGTTATCAGTAGTTCTGCAGGCATAGGATTCCGGGAGCTAAAAGGGATACTGTGGATCCATGGCATCATAGGACAACTTTCTGGGTCAGATCTGGTAAGCCCTGGGGCACTACACAATAAATCATAAATGTATTTACAGGGAGGGATAGAACAAGGGGTAGCAAAGGAAAACTAGAATCCAGGTGGCTTATATACTCAGTAGGCGTGTTATAGACTATAGCTGTAACAAGTCACAAGCCCACCCTGCCAGTGCCTGTAACCCCTTCCCAAGCAGACACACCTGCTTGTGGGGAGTTACAGGACTGACAGGGAGGAGGTGGTGTGGCTATTAAAGCATTGGCCAATACCAGCTATGTTTGCTTACAATTTTTTTCTACTACTTTCTGGTGGTGCCTGTCCGTCAGAAAGTCTGCCTGATGCGGACTCCTGGGACCTCCACCCCGATCATAGCCTGTGCTTCTTCCCCAGTCACCTCTGGCATGCCCCCCAGAGGGTGGGGTTGTGGCTATCGCCCTTAGCTGCAATTCTTGTATCTGGTCTGGGAGAAGCTGGCATCGGAGGTGATGAGAGCCCAGAGGCAGGGTGTCATGAAGACAAGCCCGGCCAGATTTTCTTTCCCCTGTAAAGAGGGGCGGGCGTGCAATGATGACCAGCATCCACCCTGTTCCTGAGATGTCCAGGCATCAGTGTTCTTGTGGCAACCCAGCTCCACTAGGTGTCACTAGACACCAAACACCCACCCTCACCCCTGCCCCTGGAGAAGAAGAGCAGTCTAGGACACTGATCCTTCTCCCCAGGCCGGCCATCCTACAACCCGGTCCATTCCTGAACCCAGGTCGCCAGTGTCACAAGCGTGAATCCAACTGCTGCGCTGGAGGGCCACCCTTGCTTGCAAGTTTTAATAGGGCAGTTCTTATGTTTAGTGTATAACAGTGAGGAAATAATTACATTCAGGACTTATTCTGATTCATTGGGGTTGGGGATTTCTGAGAGCATGGGAATATTGTATCAGGGCCCTGACAATGAATAAAACCTAATGAAGCCAGGAAGGTGGTCTGGCATATGACAGCTCAGCTTCAATGCAAAAAGTGCAAGGTCATGCACAAAGGAGGAAAGAACTCGAGGACCGAGTACATTTGGGGCAAGGTCATTGGATTGGAGGAGGAAAAGGACTTGGAGATAGCCATCGCCAATGACCTCTTGCAGGCTACAGAGGTAGAAAGGCAGCATCCAAGATAAACAGAATGCTGGGCTGTATTGCAAGGTGGTTCACGAGTGGAAAGGAGGAGGTTATGCTGTCGTTTACAGATCTTTGCTGCGACCACCTCAGAGTATGGAGTGCAGTACTGTAGCCCCCTACCTAGAAAAGCATATCAGCCACCTTGAGGCAATTCAGAGGAGATAACAAAGATGTTCTAGCGACAGCAGGGCAAGGCATATGAGGAGAGCCTGAGAACTCAACATGTACTCACTTGAGGAGAGGAGAGAGAGAGAGGAAGGGACATGACTGAAATCTTCAAATACGTGGGTATGAACAAGCTGGATATTTGGCACTCATTTTATCTCAGTGGGAGCAAAACCTCAAGGGGTCCCTGTTATAAGCTGGGGTTGGGGGAGGTTCAAGAAGGAAATCAGGAGACACTTCTGTAAAGAGTGAATGGTAATGGGATGGAATGAATCTGAGGTCTTTACACAAAAGACAGTAGGTAAGGTTCAAGCGAGGTAGGATAGGTTATAGGGAGGGACAGGGTTGGTGGGGAGGGAAGGCCCACTGTAATCATTGGATTATGGGTCACAAGCGAGCAGACTTGATAGACTGTAAGGCCTTCTGCTGGTTATTTTGTATGTTTGTAGGTTTGCAAGATAAGGAGAGGTTGAGAAGGCAAAATGGTTGGAGGTCCTAAAGAAGGAAATGAGAGACTTTTGAAATAAATAATTGTGTCCTTATCTAAAAGGTAGATAGGTGACATCTGTGGAGACCTGGGAAATAAAGGACAAACAGCTTATGATAGAAAGTACCTCTCACCTCCTGTTCCCTGGGACACATCGTCCTCAATCAGTGGGTGTTACTTTGCCTCTTGATTCTCCTCACACAGCACCTGCATGCAGCACAGTGCTCACACAGTGATCCATGCAGTATGTTGGTAACTGGCATCATGGGCGGCGGCTAACAAATCTGGAATGTAGAAAAAAAATTTAAATGCAAATATGCAAACAAAATGCAGACATCAGACACCAGAATGCAAAGCCTCAAAGTCAGCCCCATGCACAGCCCTACTGCCAACTTTGCCTGCCACTTAATGCCAGACTTTATTTCTGCAGCCTCTCCTTATCGTCATGAGCTTGCAACCAGTCAGCTGCCACCGTAGATGCTGCTAGCTGAGGTGGCACCATATGATAACCTTCTCTTCATGTCACTAGGGGCCAGGCATAATATAGAGATCTGGTTAGGTGATGCTGTCTCTTCAGTGGCAAAAGGCTTTTTTTTGCTTTCCAAACATTTTGGGAACATACTGTATTAATAAACACACCTTTAGCTTGCATACATTTGTGGGTCTTTGAAACTCCATCCTCTTTGCCTCTTTTCTGGTTTCAGAGTGTAGGAAGAGTGCTGACTTCATAGCGTTTGCATTGGACCAGACATAGGGACCGCGAACATCTTGGATTAGGAGTGCGTGCGGGTTGACAAAATGATCTTTCCAGCCTGGAGGATTCTATGCAGTTGATGCCTGAGTCATAACACTGTTCAGCCAATACCAAGAGCCCGCGGAATAGACCATTCCATATGGGGAGTTAATCAAGATGCTTTGTCTGCTTCGTCTATTCACTTTTGGTGCATCAGTAATAATTATTCAGTGTACCTATCTGGGTTAGCAGGGTGGACTGTCAAGTAACTGACATTACTATCTTGACTTTCTGGCTTGGATAGCAGCTATTTGGTGTAACTACCCAAGTATATGGGACGGATGACAACTTCATAGAGCAATATTCTGATGGTTAGAACTGCTTCATCTGGTATTCAGTTGAGACACTGCAGATGATGAAGACTGTCAGAACTGTAGAACTGCAGGTATGTGTATAGTTGGTAATGGCTATATGACTTGCTGTGCCTGTCTGAAGGCTGACGAATGGCACAGCACTCCAAATGAAGCAGCATGGCGGATATCTAGCAGCAGTCTGTGAGTGTTTATCTGTGAGTGAATACAGCGGGGCTGAAACGTTATGCTGCACATAACCAACTATTCACAGTGTGAGTTTCCTGATTACCTGGGATGGCCATTAACTATCCAGTGTGTAGCTAGCTATCTTGAATTTATAGAGTGTGCATCAGCTGTTTCCTCCAACAGCCTCAACCATTCATTTTCTGATAGCATGCTATAGTTTGTCCAGATAGCAAATTTCCTATCTGATACATTTCAAACTGACTTGAACTATAGCAATTTAGGATTACAGCACTGACCTCAGTATGGCTTGGTGACTCACAGGCCCTATGCTCCCAAGACAACTGTGAACATGGAGTTTTTCAATTTGCAGCTCCTTCTAGAGAACCAAGCCTTGTGATTTTTCTTCCAGTGTTCTTAACTGGTGCTGTCCAGCTGCTGGCAGCACACTGGGAAATACATCAGTGCGCCTGCAGGATGTCTCTGAACCACCTCATGTCAGCCTACCAACAGCTTGTCATTAGTTGCTGAATGTGTTGATGCCAGTTTGAGGCCATTGGATTGTAGCACTGTCTTCTGTGTGTTGAAGAGTGTATCACTTCATGAATGCACTTTCATTTCAAGTTGCTAAATACTTAGGAGGTATATGTATGTTGATATATTTGTGTGTGTGTGGGGGTGTCATTCAAGCTTTTAGTGGCATTCCTATTGAACTAGGAGATAGAGAGTTCAAGTTTATTGCAGGAAAACTCAGTTGAGCAAGCTCATTCACAAGGAGGTCCTGAGACATTTACACATACATATCGATATTACATAGATAGGTACACTTGAATGTAAATAAACAAAGTGTATACATAGAATACAAGATATAGAACATGGTAAGGTTCAACCTAGTAGTGCAGGGTCCATCTGAGACATACATTATGTCTAATGGAAAAGTAACAAAAGGGAAAAAAGCCTTATACCAATTAGGCATTTACATTCCTGGTTTGGTGAGTAAAAGGACAGTCGGTACACAAATAATTGGCTTGGAGATAGGGGTAGGCCTAGTGGTAGCTGCAGATATCTTTTATTTTAGAGACTGCTAGTGCTTTGTAGGAATTAATTGAGACAATGCTAGTTAGTTTCAGTATGGATTGTGAAGCGGTTCCAGATGGTAGGAAGGGCATAGAAACAGCTCGTTGGCTAAATGTAGTAAGAGTCCTAAGGACAGCTAATATGATAAAGTTAGATTTCCATAGGGAGTATGCACTATGGAAGATGGGTATGAGAGATGTTATGCAGCCTGTAGTTTGTGAAAAGAGTACCTTAAGGGTCTAGATACCAGCATGGAGCAAGCGTCTGGTGGAAGTGAGGTCAGCCAACCACTGTACATAGATCCAGTGGTGGAGTGCAGTGAAGTGGAGTTAGTGATGAATCATAGGGCATGGTGGTAGAGAACGTCCAGTTTAGTTAGGCTTGAGATTGGGGAGGAGCTATAAATTATATCCCCATAATCAAGTAAGGAAGGAATGTGGCTTGGATAAGCCTGGTTGAGGTTGCAAGAGTGAAGAGACCTATTTCTAAAAAGAACCCCAACCGTGCATTGTGCCTCTTACATAAGTCCTCAATATGGTCGTTGAAAGATAGTTTGTTGTCTATCCACATGCCTAGATATTCAAATTTAGGTACCACTTCAAGGGTTCTCCCAGGAGGTAACAATAAAGTCCTTTGGAGGGGCTGGTAAGGTGCCAAAGGAAGTATGCCGTGAGAAAATCATTGCCTTAGTTTTTAGCATTTAGGAGAAGCTTGGCTTTTATGAGATTGCTTTCTAGCTGATCAAAGTCAGTTACAGATAAATAGACAGGAAGATAGATGGGTAGACAGACAGATAGATAGATAGATAGATAGATAGATAGATAGATAGATAGATAGATAGATAGATAGATAGATAGATACTGCATGCAGATAGATATATAATGTCTGCAGATTGATAGATACTGTCTGTCAATAGATAGATAGAGATAGATTGATAGATAGATATAGAGATAGACAGATAGATAGATAGATTAGATAGACAGATAGATACACAGATTGACAGACAGAGACAGAAAGACAGACATTATTCTGCCCTATAGTTAGGGTTACAAATGCTGGTCTAGGTTGATGTAAGAGATAACTACATATACCAGAATTTTTTTTTTAAGTCTGTTGCAACAACCATTTCCCTTTGTCTTGCCTTTTGTTTTATTTGCCATCTCTTTATTTCCACATATATAGGCAGGCCACCTATATAACGTTCTTACTATCCCTATTTCTTAGTCTTAATTCTGGTATATGAAGCACTTGTCTCGTAACCCCCGTCTTGAATCTTAAATAACAAATAATACATAAAAAGTATAAAGGTTATAGATAGGAATAAAACCCCCTTGTAAATGTGAGGTATTATAAACTGCAATTCAGTGCATACTAATAAAACCCTTTGTGTATCTCAGCTCTTGTTTTTACGTAGCGTAGGGTTAAAAGTCTGTCCTGGTCAAGTGCTCATTTGGTAATAATTGTTATATTAGACAGTTATCCCCTGTATTCTGTTTTTTCCCCGTGTGCTGTCCTTTCAACAGCTGGTTAAACTATGCCAATGTATTGTATTGTTTCATAAGCCTGGCGTTTGAGTAATAATCCTCCGTGCCTTTAAGCAAGAGCTATCATCGGCATTCAGAGGAGCCGCTACTCGATAGTCTTGAGCAGTTAGTCTTTTGTTTTGTTTTTGGATTACCCCCGCTTGTATTTCACTTCCTGGTTACCGCCGAGACAATGTTTTCACATCGCACACGCTTGAATTCAAATGTATGCCCTAGTTAGGTTTTAAACCCCTTTTGTGCTGTCTGCTTTTTGATAGTGCGAATAAAAGGAATAAAAGGAAAATAAATGGACAGTCCATTCTCTTTTGCAGCGGCAGTTTTGTATAAAGCGCTGCTTTGCTGCATGTGTCTATTTCTAAGCTTTTCTTCTCGAACTAACATAGGCATTAAAAGGCGAATTCACATTAGTTTCTAACTGTTATGGTTATAATAAAGTTCCTAGTGAGTTCTGAGAACTTGTAGACAGCTTTAGCATATCAAACCCTAAATGTTAGTGCAACTGCAGATTAAAAACTCTTCTTTCTAGAATTAAAAGGTGGCTTATGTTAAAGAAACAGTATCTAGTGAATTAGGGAATGAGGCAGGAAAGTTAAATAATTAAAATTTAAGTTTAAACAAACCTTTTTTTAGGTGGCTTTTCCTGCTCAATTAGGTAGAACCGCAGCTTAACTCCTAGCTTCCCATATGATACTATAGAGGCTGGCCGGCTGGTCTCTCCTATATTAAAGATACACAGTAGAAGTAGGAGTTAATCTGGTAGTTCTTAAAAATAACTGATATTCAAACATTATTTTTATAATTTGGGATGATGTGATGTACTGTATTTTGAATACTATATGTTCTGTGGTATTATTTAAAGATCAATCTTTTGTTCTGCAAGAATGTTAACTTACAATAAAATAGGGAGGAGTTCTCTAAGTCACATGTTTCTTAGGGTATATAAGGCAAGATTTTTGCTTAGTTCTTTAGATAGCCTGGTAAAGTACAGATGTGTTCTGACCTCAGTTGAGTGTTACACTAGCTCCTCTTAGTGTTCGAGTTATTATTTTGATGTCTAATTTTCTTTTGTCGCCTGAAGTTCGGCCTAATTTTGTTTTGTTTCAATAAATATAAATATTTTGTGCACCTACAACTCTGGATAGCGTTCTCCTTGTAATCCCACCCTCACAGTTGACCCCTATTTTTGCACCTTAATAACGCACTTGTCCCTGGCTAGAATAGCCTGAAATTTGGAGTGCTTATTCTGCAGGATCCTATAAATTGGGGAACAGTTTGTCCAGTGGTTTTGAAGTTTTAATAGGCTGAACATTTGTAAGGGGTGGGGATTATAAATGGATTCAAGCATGGCTGGAGCAAAGGATGGAGACCAACTGTTGCACCCAGGGAACCAGGGAGGTAGGGGATTCAGGTGGAGAGGGTGGGGTAGAAACCCCATCATGAGATTAGTTCACTCAGTTGAGGTAAAGGTACCTATTCGAATAGACTGGATGAACCACTGGTCTTTTCTGATGGCATTGTTTATGTTTTGTGTAAACATGATAACCATAGTATTATATAAAGTAGCAAAGGCAAAGTTTAAGAACAGGCTTCCTCTTATCACCTTGTGGGTTCAGTACAGTGGCAGAACTAGAGGGTGGAGGTAGTTGCCCTCCTGGCTCCACCAGCCGAGTATTGGTATCCTCTGCCATCTTTATTCACTGTTGGTCACCATTGTGGAGCCCCAGGTTGCCTGGATTGCACTCCCCCCGCAGCTCCAAAACCTGGTTCCATTACTGATTCAGTGAGGCCAAGAGCACTCAAGCTCACAAGATGTCATAGAACCCACTCAGTGTTCAGAATTAGCCATTTCTTAACACTTTAGGTTTAACTAACATACTAATTGCCAGCAGATTAGGCCTTACGGTGTATCGAGTCTGCTTGAACCTCAGATCCCTAGTTGGGTGCGAGCCCTCCCCTTGTGTTCCAGAAACCCCTATCACCCAACCCCACCCCCTGGGCCAGGCCATCATCTGATACATCCAATTTCTGTGTCTGTCCCACCCTCTCTTGAAGCCCTCCACTGTGGATCTCTGAACCAGCTCGCCAGGCAGCGCATTCAAAGGGCCCACCACCCTCTCACTGAAAAACCTCTTCTCTTTTCCCTCACCTTCCACCTTCCAACTTCAAAACATGCTCTCTGGTGATACCTCCCAGCTTTAGTCTAAAGATCCCGCCATGTTTACCCTATTTATTCCTTTGAGGTACTGAAGACCTCTGTCCTGACCCCTCTGTCTCTCCTCTCCTCCAATGAAAACAGGCAGAGCTCCTCAAGTCTGTCCTCATATGTCAAATCCCCTAGTCCTCATATCATCTTAGTTACCCTCCTCTGTACCCTCTCCAGGAGCTGTATGTCCCTCTTCAAGTGTGGTCTCCAGTACTGTACACAGTATTCAAGGTGTGGTCTAACCAGTCCATTGTACAGGGCAGAATCACTTCCCTGCTCCTAGAGGTGATCCCCCTTACAATGCATCCCAACATATTGTTTGCCTTGCTAGCAGCTCTCCTGCACTGCTCAGATTTATTCATACATGCATCCATCATGACCCCTAGGTCTTTTCCCTGTTGAGGCCTCCAGCGCCTCCCCTACCAGGGTGTACCTGTGTTTAGGGTTTTCCTACCAAGATGTGACACCTGCACTTGGTGATATTGAAACTGAATTTCCAGTGTCAGCCCAGCTTCCCAGGGTGTCCAGGTCCTTGCAGGCCAACCTCCACTCTTCCCTCTCAGCTACTGCTCCCATCTTGGAGTCATCAGTGAAGAGACTCATTTCACCTCTATACCCTCCTTGATGTCTGATATGTATGCATTAAACAGGATCGGACCGGACCGAGCCCTGCATACCCTACCAACCTCTCTAGGGTTGAGGCTCCCCACTGACCACTACTCTCTGGGTTCATCCAGCTAGCTAGTTTTCAATCCATCTGACCATCAAAGGACCTACTCCCAACCCCATCAGTTTCTCCACCAGACCATTGTGGGGACAGAGTCAAATGCCTTGCTGAAGTCCAAGAATAATACATCCACAGGGTTTGCCCTGTCCAGTTCTGATGTTACCCATTCATAGAACTCCACAAGATTGGTTTGACATGATCCTGGCACAAACCCATGTTGCCGACTATCCAGACCTTTCACCTTCTCAAAGTACACCCCAATCGTTCCTTTAGTATACTCTCCATTAATTTTCCCACCACGAGGTCAAACCGATGGGTCTATGGTTACCTGGTACTTCCTCAGCCCCCTTTATGAATTGGCACCACATGTGCCTCTCGCAATCCCTAAGGTACCCTCCTGTCTCAAGCAACCTGTTGAAGAGCTCCACCAGGGTGCAGCCAGTAGGTCCGTCAATTCCCATAGTACTCTAGGATGAATGCCATCTGGCCCAGGAGATTTATCTTTCTTTAGGGCCTTGAGGGCTAACCACCTGTTCGGTAGAGATAGCATCATCCGTCCCCTCCACCTTACTGGCCTTTTATCCTTATCCTGATGTGACACCCTGAGGTCCACTCCCTCCCTCTTGCTCCATTTCTGTTGCTCCTGATCCCATTCACTACCGCTTCTATCCCCACCGTGCCTTGCTTTGTAGATATCCCATCCGCCTCCCTAGTAGAACACAGAGGTGAAGTACTCATTTAATACCTCTGCCTGGTCCCTTGCCTCTTCTACCACCCTCCTTCTGATCTCAATCTGCCAAGATGGCCCTTAGTTTTCTCCTCTCCCAATGTACTGGAAGAACCCTTTTTCCTTCCATGTATCCCCTGTGCCAGATGTTGCTCTTTACTGGACTTTGCCCCCTCACCATCCAGGTGACATTTCTAGATGCAAGATGGTACATTTCCTTTTCCCTATCCCTCTTATTGTTTTATATTTTTGTAGGCCACCTTCTTTTCTCTGACTGCTACCTGAACCTCACTGGACCACCAGCATGGTTTATGTGACCTTGCTCCCTTACGTTTCACCTCAACGCAGGTCCTGACTGCCTCATGAAGTCCTCGTTTATGACCTCCCATCTCTTTCCACATTTCTCATTGATGTAATTTCCTTCAAGGGTTCTTGAGAATATTTCCCATGCCCACAAAGTCTGCCCCCTGAGGTCCACTGCCAGTGTCCTAGATCTCTCCCCTTCCCCATACTTATTTGAAACCAGACAGTATTGTGGTCGCTCCCAGTCAAGGGATCCTCTACAACCAGGTCCCTTACCAGATCCCCATCTGCTAGAACCACGTCCAGGACATGCCCTCCCTTGTGGGCTCCATCACATGCTGTGTTAAGAACACATCCTGGAAACCGTCCAGCAGCCTCTACTCCTTGGTCACCTCAGAGGACATGGTTCCCCAGTTTGTACCTGGCATGTTAAGGTCTTTGTATTTTCTGTAATTGTTTCTCCTTTTCTTTTTTCTGGGGACAGCTGCATGAAAGCAAGGTTACTGTCCCTAAACTTTATCTTCTCTGACATCTTGTCTACAGCTGACATCACAATGTTCCGTTTCTGATAAACAGGCTGTGATATCATAAACAAAACATTGTGATGCCAGTTACAGAACAAGAACCACAACAGCCAGTGCAGAGATTCTGTTTTCATGCAAATGTCCATAGTAATAAAGAAATGAGGTGCAAATTACAGAAACCCTTTGTTTCAGCTCAAAGGCACTCAGGGTAGATGGTGCCAGGCAAAGAAACAGAATACCGCACACAAAGCAGTCATGGCACTCACTAGTTTCCTTAATAAAGAAGCACACCACTCATTGTAATGTAGAGTTTTCTTCTTTTAATTTAATCAGAAATCTTGCACTGGACAAGGCAGCAGTTGCAGACACAACAGCTTCTTACATTTCGCCTCCTTTGGGGCTTTCTCAAGGAAAAGTATCACCGACCCACCCTCTCACCCACCCACCCACCCATCCCAGAGAGATAAGTATATTTGTATTTAGTAGCACTTTAATAGAATATAAAATATATAACATCCATGAAACATATACCTTCCTCCCACCCTCACAGGAATTACCCATCTACCCTTCCACCCCCAGCTCAACTTAGTAATAGAATCTTATGACACCTTGGAACCCCTCATCCTCTAGACACCCATCTCATCCTGCACCATCCCATGACACCAACAAAAAGCATAATCATGAGGGTCCACGGATGGTGACTGGCACAGGACCCCCACCTCAGTCCACTGCCATCTAGTTAAAAGAACCACACACTCCCTGCAGCATTCACCTGATCAGCTGCCTAGAAGGCAGTCTAATTGTTTTTTCTTTTTTCAAAATGTAACTTCGGGTAGTGGCATTTTGCCAGTGATGGCAAACTATCACTTTGTGAAGTCTTCGCAGCAAAGTGCCCACTTTGTCTGTTGAAGAACAACATGACATGACCGTTTGCACAAAACAAAGTTGGGAAACTTTATGAAATTTATTGTGACACAAAGTATCATGACTTTGCTCATCTCTTAAAATATTGCATTTTTAAGTTGTCTGAATGGCATCAGGGTTCTTTAAAGGTGGTAGGAAACCGTTTCTACACCTCTAGTTGCCCTCAATTGTTCTTTTATTGGCTACCCAGTATTCTGATATGTTTTTGACCTTTTTGCTAGATTAATAATCTAATTTTATTCCCTTTTTAAGTACTCTGAATCCTCTCTCCGCAGCAGTTGCTGCTCTCTTTCATACTGCCTGAACATTTTGTGACATGGGGCCAGTCCTCTTCAATATCTTCATCAGTGACATTGCAGATGGACTGGAGGGTAAGGTTTGTCTGTTTGCAGATGACTCCAAGATCTGCAACAGAGTAGATGATCCAGATAGGGTGGGCAGAATGAGAAGAGATCTGGATAAACTAGCAAAATGGTCAGAAGAGTGGCAACTGGGGTTTAGCGCAAAGAAGTGCAAGATCAAGCACATAGGAGAAAACCTGAAGCCACCTATAGGCTGGGAGGGAGTTGCTGGCAGTCACAAGGAAGAAAGAGACTTGGGCATCATCATCATCACCGATGACCTGAAATCATCAAGCAGACCTCTAAAGCAGTAAATAAGGCTAGAGGGATGTTGGGGTGTATTAGTAGGGGTATCACAAGTTGGAAGAGGGAGGTAATAATCCCTCTTTACAAGACACTGGTTAGGCCCCATCTGGAGTACTGCATGCAGTACTGAGGCCACACCTTCACAAGGACAGTAACCAAATTGAGGCAGTTCAGAAGGGCAACCAAAATGGTGCAGGGACTGCATCAGAAAACATGTGAGGACAGATTAACTGAGCTCAATATGAATACCCTAGAGCAAAGGAGGGACAGAGGTGATATTATTGAAACATTCAAGCACCTTAAGGGCATTAACAAGGTGGAAGAGTCTAACATGTTTCAATATAAGAAAAATAGCAGGACAAAGGACACAGCATGAGATGAGAGGGAGGCCGATTAAGGGTAATGTGAGGAAGTTCTTTTTCATAGAAAGGGCAGTGGATGCATGGAGCGGCCTACATCAGGAAGTGGTGGATATGAATACAGTGCAGGGCTTCAAACAGGCATGGGATAGGCATAAAGGAGCAATACAGATGAGTATGAATAGATAGACCATTGACAGAGCAAAGGCCGATGGCACATTCATAAGGTAGAAAAAATGGGCAGACTGGATGGGCCTTGCGGTCCTTATCTGCCATCAACTTCTATGTCTCTATGACATCACAAACTCCCATTCCAGCCCATTCAGATGAATAGCATGGAATGGGAGTTACTGATGGCATAGAATGTCTAGAAATATGAAAATCAAGTGCAGTAGCTGGAGAGGAGAGTGGAACTCTATGTAGATCTGAGGGCATCCCAGAACTAGGTTATTTACTTATCAAAAACTAGCAAAGCATATCAGAATACCTAACTGGCATGGAAAGGAAGATGGAAGGGCAGTTAACTAGGTAAAATCATTTCCTATCTCATTTAAATCTTGTGCTACCAGCCCTTGAACTCCTGATCACCTTCAAATAAACTTCCACCCTTAATGCACTGACATTGCCAGACCTGATCTACTGTAAATGGTGTTAGCTTTTCTTGTTCAATGATCTGGTTGTTTCAGACTGGAGGCAGTACAACCCCTTTCACTAATGTGTGCATTCCAACCCAGACTGAGTTCTGATTAAGCCAAATTTACATAAAACACCAATCATTCTGCATTTTCCGTTGACAAATGCAGTAGGATGATTAATCATTTTAAACTACCACTAATTATTCTTGCACAAAGCTTGGTGGGGGAGGAATCTGGGCTTTACAGCAGACAGAAGCAGTAGACTAATCAGCAAACCATTATCCATTTTGGTTCAAAAAGCCTCTGTTTGAAACATCATGCTCCTCTCCTGCAATTACCACAATGCTGTTAGCTCTCACAGTTCAAAAGCATCTTTTATGTTTGTACGTAAAAAAAAAACACAGAAAAAAAACCTTTAATTATCAGCAAATGCCAGTCGTTTCCACTGATTGCTGTGTTATTCAGAATACCTCAATAATATAATCCAGGCAGATGGCAATCAGGTTGTAGCACTTGAATTATAACATAAAAAATGCATATATAAACATGGAACACCTCCTTTCTCCTCCCCAAGTGAGGGAGTAGTGAATAGACAGGAGTTGCAGGTGCTATCCTGCTACTGCTGACAAGTGTTAGTAAAGGATTCAGTGTTAAAGCAGCAGTGCATGCTACGGAAAATTCAGACCTGGATCTATTTTTTGTTTCATCGGGCCCTTGTTCTGCTGTCGATGTTCTCTCCATTCTCAGTCTGCTCTAGCATGTGATTTATATTTAAAATAATTAAAGGAGTGCCACTTTTATTGTGGCCATTCTGCAGTTTACACCATGAGTTTTAGCTGTATTTGAACACCTAGTTATTTAACAGCACTTATAAAGCGGCAAGAAAACTCTAGAAATGTCATTGGCAGAGAGACATCACCTGATCATCCAGTAAATCTCTATAAAGGCACAGCGATGTAATTTCACCCCCAAAAAAATCTACTTGGAGCCATTTTGTGTAAAAGCCCCTCCAGGGTATGCATCATAGGATTTTAATGCACATCCAGGGGCATAAGGGCATAGATCCTTCAGCCTTATGCCTTACTACAGCCCTGGGGCATGCATTAAAATCATATAATGCACACCTGTCATAGCTAGTCACTTACTTGTGTTGTGTGACTAACTTAAGCAGTTATCCAGGTGGGACACAATATTTCTCTTCCACATTCTGACTTGACTTACAAGATGAACTTACTTATTTCATGTGGAACAGAAGCCGTGGTGTATTTAACGACATGCCCTTGTGGCTGTTTCTATGTCAGTAAAACTGTGAGAAAATTCAGAACTTGAATTCTTGTGCATGTGAGACACCCTGAACACTCTTTTACATTTATGGGGCTGAAGAAAGCTACATTGGGATGCAGAGGGTCATTAACAAGCTTATGTGTAGGGACCTTTTGGCAGTACAGACTTTGGGCAAGTTATTTTCCTGAATTAAAAGAACATTTACAGCTGGCACCTTTTTACAAAGGAAAAATGAATATTCTGGGATTTGTTTATGTTTACCACTAGTGAGTTTTCGGTACTGCACTGTGTTACATGGGGGCAGCTTATGTTATCCTATAGTTTTATAAATGCTTTGTAGATGTTTTTAGCTTTGTGTGTAGAGGTACAATATTGTTATATATTTATGTGCCTCTAATTTCAGTTCCTTTAAGAATACATTGGTAAATATCAATTGCTGGACATTCAGGGTATTTAGAGCATCCTTGTACTGTAATTGGCATCTTGACAAAATATTAGTATGACGTGAAACGTTGACGTGCTGTGTGGGGGTGCTACCTTTGTTTAATAAAATATTTTGTACTGTGTCCTAACAGTGGACTTATGTGTGGTTTTGACGTGAAGCCAAGCTCGTTTTGTTTTACCCAGTTGTTTAACATCATGTATAAAGTGGCAAGAAACATCTAGAAATTTAATTGGCTGAAAGACAGCACCTGACTATCCATTAGGCCTCTGTAAATTCACAGTCAGGTGAAAATTTCATCTCCCCGGAATCTACTTGGAACCATTTTAGAGATGTAATAAGCCCCTCCAGGGTGTGCATCATAGGATTTTAATGCACTGCCCAGTGGTATAAGGACACTCGGCCTTCAGCCTTAAGCCTTACTACACCCCTGGTGCATTAAAAATCCTATAATGTACACCCTGTCATGACTCATTACTTACTTGTGTTTTTGTGACTAACATAAACAGGGATGCAACACAGACTGCTCACTGAAATCAATGGGGCAATGAGTGCTTGAAAACACTGGAGACTAATTATGAAAAACACAGCATTTTCATATTAAGAGGAGCACAGCTTTTAATATTTTAAACATTAAAAACAATTACTAAGGCAAACTCAAAACAGTGGAAGAAGGGCATCTTAAAAGTCAGATGAACAAGGCCACTTTAAAATGTAATAAATAGGTACAGATTAACATTTTCACTGTAACATACTGCTGCTTAAATGCATACTTCCAAAGGCTTATAACCTGAAACCATGTTTACACTATTAGGCATGATAGGGTATTCGCTATTGTGGGATTACAGCACACTTCAGAAAGTAAGGCTTGAGGCAATGCCGGTGCCTTACACACCCTAAAAGTACAGTTTTCCCACAGTAACCTGGGGTACCTCATTGTGATTAAGAAATGGTTTCCAAGATTTCAATTTTGAAACTGAGTAATGAGTTTCAGCAAGTTAGCATTCTGGCCTGTGCTGATGTGCTGGAATAATACACAGTCATGTGACCATATCTGACCAATCACAGGTGTTGGTTTCTCTTACCAATTTTATAATGCTTTTTAAAGGGAACTGGAAGCAGTGCCACATTCCCAATTGATGTATGCTTACACCCTGCTCACTTTCTGTACATGTCTCTCTCTCTATTGTTTTCTGTCTCCTGACCTTTCAAAACCAAGGGCCCAATTTTCAAAAGGCCTGACAAAGCGGGAGACTAACTCCACCTAGAAAATAGGCTTTTTATTTCTTGGGCTCTGACTGGCTAGTACCCCTGCAAGGGGCACATTAACTTTCAATAAATGCCCAGGAAATAAAAAGTCCTAGCCCCAGTGCCCTTCACCTACTTGGTATACCTGTGCCCACCCTGCTTTCTCATCAGCTGAAAACACCCAATTTAATTTTAAATCACTGCCATTTTTTCCTTTCACTTAGTGACGATACTGGCCCCTCAATACCATATCAGCTGTGCTCACTTCTAGCTACATTTCTTTGTTGTTTTTTTATTCTGGTATGCTCGTGCCAGTTTTCAATTCAAAATTCAGTAGCTGGCAATTTTTTCAGCTCACGTGAGCCAGAGAGCGAGACAGTGAGATCCCCCCACTCCTCAGACCAGTCGATACACCTACTAAACAGCAGCATATTTAAAACAGCAGCATAAAACAAATTATTTCTTATTTAAATAAGTCCAAACTGACTCTGGCACCACCATTACTTCTAACCTCTGATGCATGCACTTGCTCTCACAACTGTCGGTACCAGGCAAGCGCAACTCCATCTCCGTGACTAATTTAAACCTCCAACACATGTCCTCTCTGAAAAGTTGAACACTAGCAAGCACTTCACGTAAATTTTATTTTCAACAAAACTGCCACAGATACAAACCACAAACATAACCCTGCCGACAACTCCACTGACATTCTTTTAGCAAAAACAGGTGAAAGATGTATTTCATATACAGTCACACAGGTTTACACTTGCTACTGATCAGTTCCAGCTGATCACCTCTGCACTCCTGGATGACTATTCAAATAGTGCCAACCTTCCTCTATCTTTCAGCATTATGGAGTACATTTAAAAGGGAAAAAAATCACAGAACAATACTGCCAATTGAGGGTGCTACGGGGAGACTGGTACCTTAATTCACAATTTTAAGCCTTGGGACAGCGCTTACTTCAGAACCACATCAGTTTGCTTTCAAACTTCTGGAGATCGCTATCTGTGTAGAATCAATTGTGGGGAGGGGGAGACAGTGAGAGAAACTCTGGAAGGGAAACAAAAAGCACAACAGCAAAAGTAACATGGTGCTTTTTCCTATTTTCCATTCCTATTTTATGTTTGCTTGACGCATGTTCAAGAAACATTTTGTGGCAGCAGTAGAGAAGCGGTTGTGGAGGTGCGGCAGTGTTGTCGACAATGCCGCCACTGCTTTTGTGGCTCAGCTGTCTGTCACCAATGTAAGCATATGCTGGCAGTGATACTAGTTTGCAAGCATGCCACCAACTTGTAACAATTTCACCTCTGCAAAGAGGCAGTGACCCGTCATTGCAGGGCATGCCATATCTGGTGTAAAATTTCAATAGATATGGTGGTGGCTGTTGCCGTCCGCCTCTCACAGTACCCATGAAGCCGATGATGGGGTGCCTAATCCCTCTGTCGACATACCCCTCCCCAGTTCATTTGCTGATGGGGGAGAAGAATCCTATCAGCATAATGTCCCCGCATGACAGTAGTATGCCGGGGTGCTCAATCCCCTCATCTCATGCACCCCCAAACACAGACACATTTTCTGTGCCGACAGGGTGCCCAATCCCATCAGTTCCCATCCCCCAAAAAATAGCACCCAGATGGCATACTGGGAGCCCATCTCAGCGAGCGGTTGTCCATTTAAAAAAAAAAAAGACTGTCCCATATTGTCTTTTTTTTTCTCCTGTAAAAACATAAAACCATCCTCGTTGTCTCCCGGTGCCCTCCCAACCCATACCCATCCTCCTGTGCAACCCAGGACCTCACACCCCCTCACCCCATACATACTTCCAGAGCCTGGCACTGTGATCTTCGGTGGAGCAGGAACATGTCTGCACACTTCAAAGCCGACTCGAAAGCTGAAGAAATGCTGGTAAGCAAGGTATTATGGCATAAATGTTTTTTTTTTCAACTTAGGTGAATATCTCAGCCATTTTGTGACTTTTACACATTTTCAACATGGGGTTCTTGGGACACCACCTCATGAATTCAGTCACTGTCATGTTGTTATTTTGTCCGAAAGGTGATTCCAGCGGTCACTGTCGGAATCACCTTTGGGACCAATTAATCTAAACAACAGTGTCACTGTTCATGAGGTGGGATCCCAAAAAGTGTATGTTGCAAATTTGGTGAAAAAATTCAAAATAAGACTGTGTTATGAGCATGCATTGTGTAGTTTCCACACACACGTAACTTCAAGAATTTGTAATATTTTCCTCCAGATTTTCCAACAGTGCCATTTTTCACACCTCCTTATAACAAGTACAGCTGTCATTTTCACATCCTCGTGAAATGTGTTTCGCATATCCAGCGCACAATAGTGCGATGCTGTAGGAAATCAATGTTTGGGACAGACTAAGAAAATCACAGCGACACTGCTCATGAGCGGAGGTCCTAAATGCCTATGTTGAAAATTTGGTGACAAAAAATCCACCAAAATATTTCATTACGAGCATGCATTGGCAGTTTCCACATACTTGTAACCCGAGAATGTGTAATATTTTCACTCAGATATTCAAGATTGCCATTTTACACCTCCTTATGAACAGTATAGCCGTCATTTTCACATCCTGTCTGAAATGTAGTTTTGCTCATCTGGCACAATGGCACTGTCGCTGTGGGAAATCAACATTTGGGACAGATTAAGAAAATCATAGTGACAGTGTTCATGAGCAGAGGTCCCAAAATGCCTATGTTGAAAATTTGGTGAAGGAATTCCACAAAATGACTGTATTATGAGCGTGCATGGCGTGGTTTTCACACACGCTCATAACTTCAAGAATTTGTAATATTTTCACTCCAGATTTTCAACATTGCCATCTCTTCACACCTCCCTATGAATGGCATTGCTGTCATTTTCACATCCTGCCCAAACTGTGTTTTGCACATGTAGTGCAGAATAGGCGTGGTTGCTGTGGGAAATCAATGTTGGGGACAGATTAACAAAATCACAGTGCCACTGTTCATGAGCAGAGGTCCCAAATGCTTTCATGAGGTGGGGTCACAAAAGGCCATGTTTAAAATGTGGAGTGCAATACCAACAAATGCCCAGGGCATTAGGGTTTCTAACCATAACGTCCCACCCTGTACAGACTGACAGGCATCGGGGTGTGCCTTTGAGTGCCGGCTTTAATGCTCATACCATTCCACCCCCACCTCCCACCCTGATGCCAGTGACAGGCATCGAGGTGTGCCTTGGACTCTTTGGCCTCAAAGTTCACCCCATTCTCCTACTGCACCCATTTCAACGTATTTCCTTATTGAATGGAGTGACTGAAAGCTGAACACCCTAAGGGACACCTCAACACTTGTCGGTGTCTGCAGGGTAGGGTGAGGTGAAATGGCATGAGCGTTTTGTGTGATGACCAAAGGGATGCCCCAATGCCTGTCCATCTCTGCAGGGTGGGGTGGAGTTGACATCACTTCAATACTTCACGGCCATTCCTATTCTACATCTGCCTAACTCCTGAACTTCCAGTGCTAATGCCAGCAAGCAAACATTCGACACTGACAAATGCTTGTTTTCTAATGCCATTCTCCAATCATACAAACAAAGACAAACAGCAGCACCCTCTACTGGCAAGTATGCCAGCTATACTAACAGAAAATATTTTACAACAAACTGACTTTTAACTGCTTTTAAATTGTGTTTTTATTATTTTGTTTTATTTTTAAATATTTGATAAAAACTGTTACTGATAACCCATTTTCTAAGTGCAATAATACCCGATAGAAGTGAGCTAGTATGGGCAATACTAGACCTTCCAGGGCTATAAGGCCCTCTGCCTGCAGCGTTTACCTCATTACGGCCCCTGGGTGGTCTGGTATTGCCCAATATCGCCTGTCAGGTATTATTGCTTGCATACGCAACTCACTAGTGTGGAGAAAAAATCTCTGCCCTGATGGAAATGTGATTTTCATCATTTTGTGTACAAGGATTACAAATGCATGCTGAGTGCAGATGCGGAGGAATGCTGTCCCTGGTACTACCAGAAGTAGCATTTCATGTACAACTGTGCTTAGAATTTGTTTGCAAGCTGCTGTAAATCATGGAAAGAGTTGCAAGAATGCCTCCAGCTTTTCAAATTGTGCACATGCTGAAACCTTTGGGGTTGTGTAAGATGTCCCTTGCACACCTGTTGTGACTCTCAAGCACATTTTTTTCAGACTTCTGAAAATCTAGCCCCAGCTCTGTTTCTACTACCAGCACCATTGCCCAGTTACCCGTGCACCAATAAGTGACAACATCTGCTGTGCTCAGTCAGTGGCTCTGAAACAAATATTGTGAGATACATAAGTTGCTGCTTTGATGAAAACTGAAAGGGTGGAGTAGCTGCTCCATTTTCACTAGTGTAGCAGGCATGCAGTTACACAAACTGGCATGAAAGGGTGTGTGTCACTGTGGGAGAATGGCACACCTCAATAAGTGATGCACTCACTGAGTACCTCATTCTGATTGTAAATGGCTCCCTGATTTTCCAGTGGGGACCACACTGCATGCCAGGTGCAAGAGTTACGGTGACTGTCACCTAGATGGCATCACATTTTATCCCATCTTTTCAGCCCATGGTTCTTGATCCTCCCACTCCCTGGTGGTACTGCATTAACCAGACATTGTCTCCTGTATATGCAGCCTCCTGACAGAACAGAAAGTTCCTTGGTCCACCATCGGGGGCTGTGGCAGTGGTACATGGGGCAACCCACCCCAGGCATGAATGCACTGTCATCAGTAGTTATCTTCCAAGCCATCCACCAATTGCCAGTGCCCACACTCTGTTCCCAAACCAGGCTCACTGCCACATCACTACAACCCCACTGGATAGCCCCTTTCCCTTATGTTTCGCCTTAACAATAATGATACACACACACTCTTTTGAAAAACAAATGGTAACGACATGGACTCATGTTTTCAAAAGTCCTGAAGCTGTTCTTGTGGCAGTATTTCTGTCGCTGCATCCCTACAAATGCACCAGAGTGGTTGCAGCTCATTTTCAAACATTCTGATGCATTTCTGACAGGTGGGTCTCAATGTTCAAAGGGTGACACAGGGTTTGCGTCCAGCCCTGCATCAATCCCATTCTTTGGCACAGCTACGTCAAACACTTTGATGCAACTGCACCCGATTTTAGTACATCAGGCACAGTTGTACACTTTCCACACTTTACTTAATGACTTGCACCAATTATGTAACACAAGCCTCCGTAAAAATGGTCCGCAGCATGCCACAAGTTAGACCGGGGAGCTGGTCTAACTTAGGGTATTTAGTGCACAGAGTAAAAAATCCTGATCGGCACCTGTGGGAGTCACCCGTGAGCCATAATGCACCATATGATCGGGCACCGGGCTTGAAACATTCTTGAACTTCTGAAAATTGAGCCCTTGATCCACTTTATGGCACAATAATGGTGCATACATCAGGCGTTTGATGCATGTGTCATTTTTATATGGCCATCTTGTTACTGTAGTTGTGTCAAAAGTTACACCACAAAAAGTGGTCTAACATCTCGATGCAGCGAGCAGTACTATCACAGTTGTGACACAACTGTCTGAAAATATAGACCTAACCTGTAAACTTTGGTTGGTAAGATCTAAAACAAGAAGATATGAGAAGGATCCTTGGAGGTCTAGGAGATCAGTTGGAGTAGTGTATTGGCTAGGAGTTAAGTAGCATTCCATGTCTACTGTAGGTTGCTGGCATGAACTGGGTCCAGTTGAGTACTGGTGAGCAACCATTATCATATGATGTCTTTCCCCTGTCTATGTGCAATGAGTTTTATTGGGTTCTCTCCAGTTCCTAGTAGATTGACACAGCAAACAGAAGAGAGAAATAAATAATTGTCTTCACTGGATTTGACCAAGCCAGCTGGAATATCATTCTGGATGTGCTACCAGCTGCGCCACTAATGCAATTGGAAACCTGGAACTTCCAGAAGCACCTTACTCTTTCTCTAAAGCACAACCTTAGTGCTGCAAAGATAATTGCATTTTCATTCATAAGGGCAGGGTATGTACATTCAGTATATGGAATCCAGGCAAAAGAAGAGAAAGAAATAAGTGCCTTAGCTAGATTTGAACACAGGCCACATGTGGTTGCACTTGAGCTGCGACAACAGTCACCTGTCAGCCTCTTATATGTTAGAGCACACTATATAAAAGATGGAGCCAGAGTGGTTTCATTCATAACTAGATATGAACAAGGATGAACTAGACTGAGCCAAGGCTCATGATGAAGAATAAGAAGAAGAATCAGCATTTATATGGCGCTTTTCATACACAGTGTATCTCAAAGCACTTTACAAGCAGTTCCTTGACCCATACTTTCTAAGGTCGCTACCATGTTTTAGCTGTGCCAATCACCCATCTATTCAATCTCTCACTGTTTCAGGGAATCCTCCCACCTTTATGGAAAACAGTCCGTGTTATCCCCTGTTTAAATCAGGGGACCACTGTGATCTTTACAATAACTATACTGTCAAATTGTTGGAAAAATCTGTAAGCAAACAGTTGAGAACCTATGTAGAAAACTATGAACCTACTAAACCCAATGCAATCTGGCTTCAGAGCAGAGCATAGCACCATTACAGCCCTAGCCAAAGTGACCAATGATTGGCAGTGAGACCTAGAGAATAGGAACTTCGTCTGTGCAGTGTTCTTAGACCTAAGCAAGGCCTTGACACTGTCGACCATGGCCTGCTCCTCTCCTCCCTGAGGCGATAGACCTGGACCCACTATCCTTGCATTGGTTTGCTGACTACCTCTATGGCGGTGGCAGCAAGTTAAGGCAGAAGGTGAACTTACTCCCCTTAAACTCTTGCAAAGAGGGTTTCCGAGGATCGATCCTTGGTCCCCTACTGTTTGCAAGTTACATAAACAACATCGACGACAACATAACTAAGGCCAATATTCATCTGTTTGCTGATGACATGGTACTTTACCTCAGTCGCCCATCGCCGGAAGCTGCCTTTGGAGACCTACAAGACGAATCCAAACTACTTCAAAGCCAACTTATAAATAAAAAGCTTTTACTAAGCATTAAAAAACAAAGGCAGTGCTATTTTCCCACTTCTCCATGTAGCAAACCTGGCCAGTGCTGGCTGTATTCCACAAATCACCACAATCCTGGGAGAAAACCTAGAATTTGTCAATAAATTCAAGTATTTGGGAGTGTGGCTTGATCACAGATCTCTCCTTCTACGGACCATATCGAGGATCTGCTTAAAAACTGAGGCAGAAGCTTGGACTCTTTTTCGGATTAACAACTTCCTTACTAGAGATGCCAAGTTGCGGCTGGTACAAACAACGTTTCTCTCCTTAGTTGACTATGCTGACTTTCTTTATAGTCACTGCCCTGCCTCTTATCTCGCTAAATTGGATACATTGTATCACAGGGCTCTGATTTATTACTGGTCTACCTTTTTCCACTCACCATTGTGCCCTTTATGCTGCCATGGGGTGGCCCTCCCTTCAGTAGAGGAGAAATAGAAATGCTGTACTCTGGACATTCAGAGCTATTATCAGAAAACTTCCCGATATGTCTCTGATTGTCTTCCGCTATCACGAGTTAGAAATTATGCACTGAGAAGCTACTCCTTTATCTCTTTAATGGTACCTAAGCTTAAAACATGCTTTGGAAGAACAGCTATAAGCTATGCACTGCCATCTCTATGGAATAAAATACAAAAACACTAAAGCTGAGTACTTGGTCAGTCTATCCTCCTTCAAGACACTATATGCCCATTCGGTTAAGGAATTTTGCGACTGCTTCCCTCGATCCTAGACTTCCCCTGCACCTGCAGCACATCTTGATGGCATCTGTCTTCTTCGCTATGCCTGACCTAGTGGCCTCTCCTTCACACTTCTACTTGTATTTTACTACTCTGTTATCTACTTGTGCTCTCCGTCCCCCTGTCCTGTGTCCCTCTGGCTCTTATCTCTCCCCTTGGTACCTTCAACCATTCCGCCTGTACTCCCTTCCCCCTGCCTGACACCCCCTTTCTACCCTGATTACACTAACTGGGAACTCACTGACTGTCTTATCTCACAAGGCAATGTATATAATATACCATTACCTGTTGTCCTCGCATAGTTCACCGGTTACTGTTGTATACACATTTCTACATTACGAGGAACTGAACCACTGTTCTCAAGTGTTCTCCATTGTGTCACCATTAAACTATTGTGTCACTGTCATTGTATGGTATTATTTGGATGTTATGTTGTGACTGCCTATAAATTGTATATCCTTCGTTCCTGTGTTAACCAGGTCCATCTTGTAAATGAGCTATGCTCAATGGTGTTCGCCTGGATAAATAAAGATTTTGAATGATTGATTGATTGAGTTCTAGACTGGTATTGAAGTGACTGAATGTGTAGTGGCGCCATATCATACATCAACACCCACACACAGCCTGGACAATTGCATAAACTGGTTTATGGGAAGGGAATGTTGGCCATGACACCAGGAATGTCCCTACTCTTTGTGAGGTGCCCTGGGTTCCTATACTTCCACCTGGACACCCACCAGGACAACACCAGGATGGGTAGAGGGACCTCGGGTTTAACTTCTCATCCGAAGGGATGGCTGCATGACAGTACAGCACCCCCTAATTCTGCACTCGGATGCCAGTGTTTTAGGTACAAGTCCAATCCCAGTGTGGGACAAGGACCCATGACCTTCTGGTCTAGAGGTGGATGTGCTATCAACTGAACCACACTGACACTCATTTACAGTGAGGTCCACAGCAGTTTGTTAAAAGATAGCACATATTTTTCAATAAACAATAAATAATAGTTTACAAAAAAGATAGAAACAATTATAAGAAATGAAAACAAAATGCCTAACAACAGCACAAGAGTTCTTTGGCTTTATCATCAAGCCATTGTTTTATCCTACCCCAGATACTCTTTCTAGATGTAGGTCTCAAAGTATGTGGGACACTATTCCGAACCATTGGCCCATGATAAAGAATGACATTCTACCTATTTCCAGGTTACATTTGGGGACCTCTAATTCCAGTCCTGTTGCTGATCTTAAAGAGGCCATATATGTCTATAAACAGTCTTAGTTGTGATGTACGCTGGAAGTTGCCCATGAGCACGTTTATATGTAATTATAAAACGGGCATTAATGAAAAGTCAAATGATGGATTGTCATTGGGCAGAAAGTGTCACCTGACCATTCATTAATGCCCTGGTAGAGCAATAGTTGGCATGCGGTTGTAAAAAGCTTTTGATTTTTTGATTTTTACAATCAGCTAGTCTGTTTTATAAGTGCAATAACCCACTCCAGCCCATGGGTGTATCAGGGCATTAATGCATTTCCCAGCTGGTTGAAGTCCCTGGGCAAGCCTAGTGCCTCACAATGCACGGGGCAAGCATTAATGCCGTAATACACCATGGTCTGTCAGGGGTTATAGTGTACATGAAAAGATGTGACTATATCTGCAGTCACTCAACCTCTGCCACTACAAATTGACATACAGTTGGCAAGAGTGAGTCAGGAGGCGCTAAGTATAAAGCAGGTGAGCCTATTGTAACAAAGTCAAGTCTCCACACAAGAAAGAGAACAAACTGAGAGGTTTCCATACAAGAAACAGAGAAAGCGGTGGAACCTCAGCTCATAGTGGTGTTTTAAATATAAAGTATCATTTCCTGACATGATGAGTGGGTCACCTTGGCCTCAGAGGTCAGGCTGATCATGATTCGGCGAATGATGGGAATTCCTCTAAATGTTAAAATGACAGAATGAAAACCAAGTAAGAAAGCGGCATTGACTTGAATGAATTGTAGGCTTTCAAGCAGCTTTGGTGGGGGCACTGGTACTATAACTGTTTGATTTTGGCCACACCAGGTGCACCCTGTAAACATTTAAGAAAACTAAGAAAGATGTATAAGAAATGTGATACAATCTCTCTGTATTAGCCAGGGTTGAGCTTGCTGGTAGTGTAACCAGAACAGTATTCTGGGTGGCCTGGGTTCTAATCCCAGCTAAGATACGTCTTTCTTTCCCTTTCCTGTTTGTATGGATTGATAACTTCCTGCACTACAAAATCACTGACATAACTGATAATAATCAAACACACTTGATATGTAGTAGCATAGTAACTTAGGTCAGGAGTGATTTTATGTCCATCAAGTTCACCCCATCCTTTATATGCAGGAAGCAGCAAGTGTGCTGTAGAGTTCCCACTCTGATGCCCAGGGTACCCTGTAATCCCTTGGAAAGTAGTGCTTTGTCCAGTTGTACTTTGGAGACCTGTACTGTCTTGATGTTCTTGAAGTATGCTTATGTTGTTTGCAGTCTTCCATGAGAAGACAAGGGCTCGATTCACCGATGTTGGCGCAGGGGTTTGCACAAAGCCCTGCATCAAACTCTGTGCTGCGCCAACTGCATTGGTGCACCTTACACCTGTTTCTTAAGGTCATGCACGTTTGTGACTCTTTACCTTTTATGGCAGCTTGCTCCAAATATTTAGCACAAATCCTGTAAAAGTCCACCAAGTTAGACCAGCAAAAGCTGGTCTAACTCACTTCTGCCGCATCTGAGGGTTCAGGACTGAGAATTCTTTTTTTTTTCAAATCAAAGTTTATTCATTTTAAGAATAATGAGAACAGATCCAGAAAAACAATCTGAGTTATACACAAAACCATGAAATACAATATACTCTGGAACTGTTCCCCTCCTCCCCTCCAGCCCTCTCCTCCCCATAAACATATGAACCCCCACCCCCTATTCAGCACAGCCATTTCTCATAAACATATTAGTCAAGCTATTAGCCAGAAACAATGTAAGATAAATTAAATGGAGAACAGCATATGAAGAGGCTCTCATATCTTTCTGTATCTGTCCAGCCTATTATTGAGACTTGCTATCATTTTTTCCGTTCTGAGATTTGCAAGTAATTCTTTTAGCCACTCAGAATAAGAAATGTCAGTATCGTCTTTCCAATGACGGAGAATTACTTTTTGACAGACAGGGCCATCAGGGCTATGTGATACCATCTGGTGGATACTGAAATTCTGGCATGATCACCTAAAAGACACACTTCAGGGAAAAACATCAGACAAACCTAACAAGGGATCAGTCCTTTGCTGGATGTCAGTCCAGAGAGTTGTGGCTTTAGGACAGGTCCAAAAATGTGATAAATAGAACCCTCCACCTGTTGGCAACGAGCAAATAGGTGAATCAATAAGACCATATTTATGTAATTTCGGAGTAGGTATAGTATATGTTGTGTAATATATGAAATTGGGTAACCCATAGCCTATCCTGGGTGATATATTTATAACAATTACATACAAGGTATTCAATAAATTTCCTGATTGGGAAAAATGAAGTCCAGTAATGCACAGGTGCAAAGCAAGTTGGGTATGCCCAGTTATATAAGGTCCTGTAAATACTAGATAAGGAGTGAGAATCGATTGCTGACCATGGACTGCTGCAAGACCCATGTGCCATGTGTTTGGCACACCCAGAACGTGCATCAGTCTTAACCCTTTGAGAATCAAGCCCAAGGACTAAATCAGTACCGAGTCTGACCTGTCCTGTCACCACAAGGTGATCCCGATGTGGCAGGGTTGAGGCACATTGGTGGGACATTATACGAGGATCCTGCATCGCAACTGCCCATGGTGTTTCTGGCATCTCTCCTGGATGCAAATTTACCAGATAAATGTTTGTAAAATGAGAATTTTACTTGTTTCAAAAACTCCCAGTGGGCACCTGTTTAGTATGCAACAGTGAACAAAAAAAAATAGCTGTGCCAAGCAAGAAGAGTAAGTTCAAGGTGACATTCTTATTCAACTCCTAAATGCATCACTAGAGCTCACGGAAATTGGGATATATGCTGAACTCCACAAACTGCCAAGATAGTAATTTCCAAGCCTTGAAAATTTCACAGTACTTGAAATAATTTTCAGTGGGGAGGACTGACCCTGTCGGAATGGTTAACAGCCTGTCAAACTTGAGCAGATTCAACATTTTATGATACCATTTGCACACTCCACTTCATTATTTTTGCACACCTTCATCTCACAAAACACAGCTATCTCAGAAGATGAGAGAAAGCAAGAACTAGTTGCTCAAGGTCAACGTTGCCAGTTTGGAGTGCTCTAGCAAACAAGACAATCCCTCCGAGACTGACTATCGCATTGACAGGAAGGTCCTAAAGCATTCTGTTAGGTGCCATGCTTGACTGCAACCCTATGCAAGTCCTGATGATTATAGAAGAAAACAGAATCAGCTCTGCCAGGCATCCGACAACTCTAATAACAGGTAAAGGAAATATGAATAAATAATTAAACATAACACCGTTGGTAATTATTCCTAACAAATTACCGTGTAAATGTTTCTTTTGTCAGGACTGCAGGAAGAATTCCACCAGTGATTTCAATGGCATCACTTACCGGTGCCAGAAATGTACTTTTGCTAAAGGTCATTCATAGGATGCTCTTGATCTATGTGGGATGGTATTTAAACAAAACCAACTGGATACTCTGAAAGCTGAAGAAGATGCTATTTATGGGAGTCTGAAGATTCAAAGTTTCTCTTTCTGTGGGCAAATGCCATTGACTACAGTTGAAAAACTTGCTGGGGTTTAAATGAATAGAAATATTGATATGTTAAAACATAAAGACAGATTGTAAGAATCCGTAAGTAAAGGAAATATGCAGCTTTTGGCTATCTCTGAAAAGCTTTTCCTGCAATTTTAGCTTTGCTTTAAAACAGTTCCCCAGTCCTTCTTACTGCAGTGACAACTCTCCAGGTGCACACAAATAAATGATGTCATGTTCAGAATGTGCACCTGGTCCCCCACACACACCTTCTATAATGAATAATATGATGGCTCAGATGTGTAACATAAAAAGGTTAAGAAATCCAAAATTACGATTCAGAGTCTTACTTACATGCTCACTTTAGGCAAAATAATAGGGCAGGATGTTCAAAGAGGGTGAACAGAACACAACTGTTGCCACATTTTTGCCTTCTTCTGCACCCAGTCAATTGACCATAAACTTGCAATCCTTATTTTTGAGTCCCATAGTTTTGTGACAATTTCCGTAATTTGTAGCAGCTTGCATTAACAAGTGACAGAAGAGTCCTTTTTATGTTTGCTTGAGCACCTGTGCAAAGCAAACATACTGACAGATCCAATAGTGTAGGAGGCTGGGAGGTGTGTACTGCATACAGCTAATGCAACTGAGCCTGCTGGAGGTGAGTGTGTGTGTGTGTGTGTCTGTGTACACAACCAATCCTGGCAAGGCAGCTGCTGATGTTAATGAGCTGGCTAATGGGTGCGAACAGCTCACATTTGAAAGGATGCAACTTCACCAATCACTGTGTGGCTGCATCCTTTCAAGTACCCTCAGCCAACACAACAGTCCCCCCAACCAGGCCCATATGTGGTGACTAGCTGGCAGCTCCTCAACCCCACCATCACGGTATCACCCCTACTGCCCGATCCAACTTTTAATATATAACTGGTGGGTGCTCATTCAACCCTGCTGCTGATAGCATTCCTCCTGCCTGATCCAGCTTTAAGCAAGTATGGTGGCAGGTGCTCATTCAATCCATTGCCAGTACGCCCCACCAACCTACTCTTTAAATATCATCAGAAGTGGTGCCCAAACCTGCTGCTGGTATCTATCCCCATCCCCAACCCATCATTAATCCCCCACAGTTCAACAACAGGCTGCCTACCCCGCTGCCATCTAACTCCATAAAACAGAATGCAGCACCAGGATGCTTGCCACCAATGCTGCCAACCAAGTACCTGCAAGGAAAGAAACTGTCCGTCATCATATTTAGTCCCTCCATCTTCTAATTTCCCTGTAAAACAAGGTCCCTCGACATTGTCTGCTTCCTCTGACCCTGCAGCCCCCATCCCACTTTAACCCCTCTATCAGTATCCACTACCCTCACCCTCCCAGCACCCTCACTTACCTATCAGGTCCTCCTCGAAAGACTGGCATGTCCTGCCACTTACAACACTGACTGAAACATGGTAAGCTCAGTTAATGGCTTTTATGCATTTGGAACTTTTACTCCTAACTGGGATTTTGTAACGTTTTAGACCAAATTTTTCAAAATGGCCTTTCTGGGACCCACCTCATGAACAATGTAGGTGACATTTTAAATTCTCTCAAAACATGTTTTGTAGTCACTTCACGAAATCACCTTTCAGATGGGATTTAGAAAAATCGGCCTGTCTTGTTCATAAGATGGGGTTATTAAAAGACTATGCTGAAAATTTGGGGTTAAAATGTAAAAAAAAAAATGAAACGTGCATTTTTTCCCTGTTTACTCATTCATTTATTATTTTTGCACATTTTGGCCCCAGACGTTTAACATATCCCTTGTGTTACCTCACCTCATGAACATGATCGGTACCGTTTTTTCAAATTATCTCTGAAACATGTTTCTGCAGTCACACTAGCAAATAACCTTTTGGATTTAATTTGAAAATTCCACGGTTTTAAGCATAATGTGGGTCATGGGAAGTTTATGTTGAAGATTTGGGGTCAAAATGTGAACAAAATATCTAAGTTATGAAGAAACATTGAATTTTCCAGCGGTTCATCCCTAACTTTATTTCTGCAGATTTTGGCCCCAAATCTTTGACATTGTCCTTGTGTTAGCCCTATGAACATAACAGGTGGTATTTTCAAATCCACTCTGAAACATGTTTTGCAGTCAATCTGAAAATCACCTTTTGAATTGGAAGGGTTTGGGGATGGGTCTCTCATGATGGGTGACCTAGACCTAACTAGGCTTTGAAGCACAAAAACAAAAAGGAAGAAAGCACTGAAATTCTTTTTTATTTTATATTCACTGGGCCAGATATTCAAAGGGTTGCGCCATGCGCAACAGGGTTCGCATGCTCAAGTCCTAAATTGCGCCATTCTGCGATATTCAGCAGGAGGCAGTTGCGCCACTGAAAACAGGCTGAGCAACAGCGCCAATGCAAATGAATACATGCTCAACTGGAGGGAGGAACCATGCACAAACTGCAAGCCCGATATTCAGCTGGGCTGTGCAGAGTTGTCTGGCGCAACCCCAACCTGAGCCTGGAGGACTTTGAGCCAAAAAAGGCTTAGTCGAGGGCCACCCACAGGTGAGCTGCTGTACTGCAGGGCTAACACAGCAGCTGCCACCTGTGGCTGGCCCCGAACTCAGTCCCTGTGCCCCCCATGGCCTGATTGAGGGCATAGTGTACTCCCCACCAGCCCGATCACGGGCATCAATCTAGCTCCCCTTCCTCCCATTCACATCATTCTAAATCTGGACTGTCATGTATGGTATGGGCTGCCGCCCATTGGCTCTTGCTCTGCACCAATGGGCGTGCAGCCCTGCAACATTCAGTCGTGACGGGCGGGGCGGCAGGTGGGTGGGATGCTGCCGCCGCCCGGCTGCGGGAAGCGAGGTGGTGGGGCTCGTGGGTGGGTGGGGTGGGGACACTAGCCACCAGGGAGATGTTTTGGGGAGGGGTTTCAATTAATTACTGCCCGCGATCGGGCACAAGGGAGCTGTTGGGGGGTTCAATTTACCTGCCCATGATCAGGCACAAGGGAGCTGTTTGGGGGTTCCGTTTACTTTCTGCCAGCGATCGGGTATTCGGTCCCAGACGGCTGCTGCCTGGCAGGGTGCCAGGCGAAAGTCCTCGGGATCGGTGCACCTACATGCTAATGGCATGCAAATGGGGCCATAATCAGATGCAAATGACCCCTGCACCTTGCATGAATTAGCCCCATTTGCATGTCACCTTTGAATATCGTGATTTTGCGCATGGCGCAATGGTACTTAATGCCACCGCAAGTTGAATGCTCCACTCTGACAACTCGGTGGCGCAAGTTCCACTGGCGCCATGCACAGTGGCTGTGGTTGGGGTGATATTCAAAGGAGTTGCTCAGCAGCGCAACTCCTTTGAATATCGCCTGGCCACACCCCGCGCAACTATTTTGTGCAGCGCAAGGGCTTGCACCTCAGAATGGTGCAGTTTGAATATCCAGCCCACTGTGTTTTATTAGTATTTATTTTCAAGAATAACAAGACAGAAAAGAAAAGAACAAACAACAACAACAAACACAATACAATGGATGCTCATCTTGAAGCTGGAGGAAACTAGAAAAAGGCATAAGAACGCATAAAAACAAGCATTTGTCAATGCGAATGTTGTCTCGCTGTTATTGGCATTGGTAGTGCTGGAGTTAGAGATGCATGATAGGAATGGCAGTGAAGTATTAAAGTAGCGCCAACCCCACCCCACCAAGTAGAGACCGACAGGCATTGGGTGTGCCTTTGGGTCGTCAGCTATAACGCTAATGCCATTGTACCTCACCCTACCCTGTAGACACTGACAAGTGTCGTGGTGTGCTAGGGTCTTTGGGTGCTATACTTACCCCATTCCATAAGGAAATACGCTAAGGTGGGTGCAGTATAGGAAAATGGGGTGAACTTTGTGGCCGAACACTGCAAGGCACACCATGATGCCTGTCACTGGCTGCAGAGTGGGGTGGAATGGCGTGAGCATTACAGCCGATGATTCTAAGTCACACCCCTGATGCCTGGCAGTCTCTACAGGGTGAGGTGCTACAGTTGGAAACCCTAACACCGTGGGTGTGTTGGTATTTTCACTTCAAATTTTCAACATGGGCTTCTTGTGAGCCACTCATGAAGAGTGGCATTATCAGTTTGTTAGCTGAAGGTGGTTTTGCACAGTGGCTATGCCATTTGGCGACACAGGGATGAAAACACATTTTGAGCAGTATGTGAAAAATGACAACTGTGTTGTTCATGAGGAGATGTAAAAAATGGCAACGTTGAAAATCTGGAGAGAAAATATGAAACATTGGTGAAGTCATAAGTATGCATAGAAACTGTGCAACACCGTCCATAACCCAATTATTTTGGGATTTTTTAACCACATTTTAACGTAGGCATTTTGGGACCTCCCTCAAGAACAGTGGCACTGTGTTTTGTTAATTTGTCCCAAACATTGATTTCCCACAGTGGCCACGCCATTGTATACCACAGGTGCAAAAATACATTTTGGGCAGGATGTGAAAAATGACAGCTGTACTGTTCATAAGGAGGTGTGAAAAAATGCCAGTGTTGAAAATCTGGCATGAAAATATTGCGAATTTGCGAAGTTATAAGGGTGTGTGGAAACTGGGCAATGCACACTTGTAACACAAGTCATTTATGGAATTTCATCACCAAATATTCAACTTAAGCATTTTAGGACCTCTGTTGTGAAAGAGTGTCACCGTCATTTCCTCAAACTGTTCCGAAAACTGATTTCGCTGCGACCTAGCTATTCTGTGCGGACGTGTGAAAACACATTTTGGCCAGGATATGAAAAATGACAGCTGTGCGGTTCATAAGGAGGTGTGGAAAAATGCCAATTTTGAAATTCTGGGTGAAAATATTACAAATTCACGAAGTTACAAGCGTGCATGGAAGCTACGGAACACACGTTTGTAAAACAGCCATCGTTTGGATTTTTCCACCAAATTTGCAACATATGCTTTTGAGGCCCCATGAACAGTTGCACTATCAATTTGTTAATCGGTCCTGAAAGGTGATTCCATGCAGTGACCAAATCACCTTTAGGACGAATAATGCCATGGCAGTGACTGAATTCATAAGGAGGTGTCCCAATAACCCCATGTTGAAAATTTGGTGCCAAAATTCCCAAAATATCTGAGATATGCACAAAGTTGAAAAAACCCTGTTTATGCCATTATACAGCTTACGGCATTTCTTCAGTTTGCGGTCGGCTTTGAAGAGTGCAGACATGTTCCGTCCACCGAACAGCATCGCACCAGGCTCTGGAGGTAAGTATGGGGTGAGGGGTGTGGGGAGGCAGGCGCCAGAAGGTGGGCGCAAGTTGGGGGAGGGCCACCAGACTTGACAAGAGACTGTTTTCTGGTTTGCAGGCAAAAAAAAAAAAATTTGCGGACTTTTATTTTTACTGGGGCATTTGGCATGCTGGGGTGGGCTGCCAGTGTGCTACTTAACTGTTTGGGGGCTGTAGCTGATGGGGGATTGGGCACCCTTTGCACATACCGAGTAGTGGGGGCAAGAGCTGAGGGAATTAGGCACCCCTGGCACACAACAAATGGGGGGCATTATGCCTATGGGAACAGGCTCCCCATTGGCAGATTGAACCAGGAACTGGGGGACTGAAGCCGATGGGGATTGGGTCCCCATCCGCAAAGAAAGACTGTCGGGGTGCATGATGCTGAGGGGCATTGGGCACCTCGACTAAATTGAAATGGGAGGGGCCATTATGCGGATGGGAGTGGGCTCCCCCATCGGCATATGAACTGGGTCGGGCATGCCGATGGGGATTGGGCACCCCATGAAGTCGGCATTGTGACAGGTGGCGGCGACATTCACTGCCACCATGTTTATTGGACTGCTTTACCAGGAAGGGGACATCAGGAGGTGTGTTCGGTGCGCTGCATGAGGAGCTTGCCTCTCATTGCAGCAAGCACTTTATTTGATCTGGTTGTCAGTTTACATATGCCTGGTGTGGCACCTGCATGCTGGCTTATTGAGAATGAGGGATGCACCTACTGATGCATGCCCTGCATTCACTCACAGTTACAACACCTTCAAATCTGGTACTAATGCAATATGTTGGCTGGCAAGCACATGCAAGCCAACATAAAGTGTGAAAGATGCAATAAAGAATACATGAAGGAAACAGCAGGAACTGATTGTACTTTAACAAGTGATAAATGCTTAATGAGCAATGAATACATTTAGGAAAACTTCTAGAATCATGATATTTAGAAAGAAATGTAACTTATAGTTGAAATATTTCCAGTCATAACCTTCATCTTGTAATTTATTTTATAGATACCGGTAAGTAAACAAACTTCAGAGTTCCTCTACTTCTGCTGTGCATTACCCACCTGAAGTCATAATCTCTCCTTATGACATCACAGTCTGCTGTGAAGGAAGTAGGTGTGATGTTACAAACAAAGGAAAAAGCAGCCAGAACAGATGAAGAGGTGGAGTGAACCCTGTTACTAAAGACCTTTACATGCAGCTCTCCTTAGTAAGAACAGGTGGCAGAGAAATGCAGACAATATATCAAATATATCAAATATAAAATGAGTTGTGTCTAAACCATGTTTTCACAAGTTTTTCCAGAGGTGTTAGCATCTCACTAAGAGAAGGGCACACCCAAAGAGTAGGTTCAAACTACAGAAAAGAGAAGTGTGGGGAGGTGCTTACCTTGTTTATGTGCACATCATCCTGAAGTGCAAATTTGAGCAGTGCAAAAATACCTCCACCAAAGCAGGACAGGGTCAGCTGACTCAGCAGTGAAGTAAACCCATTAGAGGAACCATATACAGGATGATACTACTGCATCCTGCAGGCACTAACCTAACACCCCAATGCCAACATCCGACTTGCGTTTGCCCGACAGTTCAATTTTGCCCACGGCAGAGGTGTTTCACATTTCAGGGGGCTTCATCCCCATACTCCCAATGCAGGGAGCTTTGCCCCCCATGTATTTAAGATTGCAAACTTTGACACAGGCAAAATCGAACTGTTGGGCAAATGAGTGTCGGGATGTCGGTGTCGGCAAGTGCATTTCAGTGTAATGAATGGATACCCATATACAGTATGGTCTATCCCTGTTTTTCAGAATAAATACTGCAAAATAATCATGGTAAGTAGAAGGAAACCACTCAAGCAGTCTAACATCAAGAAAACCACTTTTATTAACGTGATGTGAGATATGGTATTGACTTACTTTTATGGGAAGCTTATGTCGGTGAACATCTTGTGACCTGTCGTTACATGTTTATTTCACTCCTGCACAAACTGGAAGGGATCGTAACTGTGGTCAGTACAAAGCAGCCAGTCAATCCCCAGACTTCCCAATAGCTCAGATCTGCCCCTCACGCTCAGGCATGTAATGACGTGTAACCAGAAAGCTTGGGGGTCACCCATTAAAGTCAATGGGGTCAATTTTACATCCGTTTTTCACATAAACCTGGCTAGTTTGCGATTAATGAGGGCACTGCTCCACTAACAAGGGCTGTCTTACTCGAGCACTGCCCTTTGTTAATCTACAAGCTTGCCATTTTTATGTGGAAAATGGATGTAAAATTGACTCCTATTGATGTTAATGAGCAATCTCCACTGTCCTTGGTCACATCATTACGTGCCTGAGCGTGGGGCAGATCTGAGCTATTGGGAAGTCTGGGATTGGCCGCTACTTGTACTAGTCAAAACACGATCCTTTCCAGTTTGTACATAGAGATGTTGCGTAAATTTAATTTTGCCTGCGAAATCACCAATTTTGGCCAGCAAAATATGTTGCATAGTTACATGCTTATGGTGAAATTTTGCCAATTGCTATGACGTAATTTCACAGTAAATTTCACCTTGCGTTAATATTAGGCGAAATTAGGTGAAATTGAGCTTGTCACATGATTTACTCTTTGCAGGTCACATGGGTGACTGCAAACAGGCAGAAAGTGACAATTTAGTTCCTTTGCTACGTTGCTGGAGAGTTTGGAGAAGCAGGCAGCAGCAGCAGAGAAATTGTTCTGTGTGGTATTGTTGGTATACAGACTTTAAAACAAATAATAAGAGTTGTTCTCTTTTCTTTATCTTTTAGACTATCTGGTGTGTGTGTTTATTATTTCCTTTCTGTGACTGAGATTTTATGTGTGTAAACTCCTTATTCTCTCTTTCTTTATCTCTTTTTTTTTTTTTTTTTTTTTTGCAGCAAGGAGTTGTAGCCTAGGAGAATGGATGGGAAAGGTAGGGACAAGGTGGATACTAGGAAGGAGGCAGCTGGACCACCCCCAACCAGTGTTCACATTAACAGGTGGGCCTTTATGTCTCTGCCCCCAACAGCAGGAGCATGTGCCCCCAACCCCCAGCAGGAGAACATAGCCCCCACTCCCCAGCAGCAGCAACAGCAGTGTGATACCCATCAGAATGAGGATCCTCCTGTTGTCCAGCAGCAGCATGTGGCCCCCACCCCCAGGCAGCAGCAGCAGGCACCTCAGATACCATCCCCCTGCCCCAGCTGGGGCATACGCCCCGCCTCCCGAACAAGAGCATGATGTGGCCACCGGCTGGAGGCGTCAGCTGTTGGTCACCCCCCACAGAAAGTGTCATCAGCTGTGTGGTTTTTTTCACCAAAACACCAATGACAACACAGTGGTGATCTGCAACTTGTGTGGCAAATCTGTTCGAAGGGCAAGACTGAGGTCGTTTTGCACTAGTGGCCAAAGAGCCATCTGCAGCACCTCCTACAGATTGGTTCAAAAACAAAAGAGTTGACAGGAGGTAGAGGGCCCTGGGTGCTGAGCTGTTAGAATGGGGAAGAGGGCCAGCAGGAGAAAGGGGCCAGTAGTCAGCAGAGGTGCCATATGGTAGGCGGTGGCAGCAGCAGCAGGAGGCAGCAGCAGAGCCCCATCACTCCTCACCTCACAGGCACAGGCATCACGGGTTCATGGTGGTGAACCAGCACAGCCTGCAACCTCCCAGCTGCTCATGTTCCAGCAGCAGCAGCAGTGAGCCAAGAACACCTGACAGTGGTGTGCAAAAGGTGGGAGCTCTGTGCAGTAAGTTCAATGATTTCTGCTAGGAGGTCAGGGGGACCTCAAGAAACTCCTTGAGGAGCAACAGATAATGTTTGAACTCCTGACAGAGTTGCATGGTGGTGGTGGCAGGGCAGAAGTGGTACCTGGTGCCAGTGCACTGTAATGGTCCAGACCAGAAATGCTAATGTCTCGTGCACTGGCAGCAACATTTTTTTCTTTTCTTTCTCCTTTCCTTGCTTTCTTACTGTCACTCTTCCCTCATCTGCACCATCTAAAAAGTCCAGTTTTTTGTGTTATGTAATGTTTATGCTCCACCCTTTCCTCTTTCATACTGTATGTATACCCTGTCCCTGACCTGACGCTATGATGCGCCCTGTCATTTGTTACTGTCTGTTAGTCACTTTTAGTCTTTTTGCCCCTAATCACTGTACATTTCTACTTGGTTTATGTTAGTCCCTCTGACTTGTATGTATTCCTCCTCCTAGCCACAAATGTCAAGTGTTGTAATTGGTAAATTGTTCCTATGACACAATTTTTCCCAAAGCTATGTGTGATGCTGTGAGCTGGCAGTTGTTTTGGCTGTGTGCAGGATCAGTCTGAATGAATATGTACACAACAATCATAGAAACATAAGCACTTTTATTGTGAAGTTAAACATTATGTAAATTTTTTTGTGCTTAACACGCGTGTCCCCATGGCTTGCCACAATGTTAACGTGTTATAGTGCCCAACCACACCCTACCACCCAGATAAAATGTGCTCTAGTAGGGTTACAGTTTAACACAGCCTCTTGACACTGGGATGTCAAACAGACGAGGCATACTGATGAGTCCTGGTAGAGATGAAACACGTGTCTATGTCATCTGTTAGCACCCTTTGCAAACTGTGTGAGAGGCCTTCGGCACTATGCAATTCTGCTTAAAGTTGAACCAGCATAACATTCTGTGGTGATTTGCATATGCAGCCCATGATGCTTTGCATTGTGTGGGCATGTGTGATTTTGTATTCTCTTGAAGCCATGCTGTGTACAGTAGGCATGATAAGACGAAATACAGTATGACCGGAAAAATTAGGATGACATTGAGAATGTAGACTGAAACAGTGTTGCCACTGTCTAACATGGCCCATAATTCCAGAAATGTTTCTCAAAAATGTTACAGTAAATTAAGACCGAAATCAGGTCTCAGCCATGATGTTTTAGGGTGCCCCCACCACCACCACCCAGACATTGAATAGCTGTTTTAGGGCCTGTTTGCCGAATATTTCTGCCTGAAACTCACTGATGCTGGTGCCAAATAGGGCCTACAAGTCCAGAAATGTTTACCAAAAATGTTACATCAAATTAAGTCTGAAATGTGGCATCAGTTCTGATGTTTTAAGGTGCCCCAAGCACCCAGACATTAGAATGTTGTTTTGGCCACTGTTTACAATTGTTTTCGACACATCTTGTTCCTGCCAGTGCAGCGCAGGCAGTAAATGTCCAGAAATGTTTCCTAAAAATGGTAGATCAAATTGAGACAGAAATCTGGCCTCAGCCGTGATGTTTTATGGCACCCAAACCACCACCGGACCAAGCGATGGTCTTTGGTCCACTGTTTACAATTGTTTTTCGGTCACATCTTGCTTCTGCCAGTGCAGCGCAGGCAGTAAATGTCCACAAAGTTGCAGGAAAAATGGTACATTCAATTGAGACAGAAATCTGGTCTCAGTCATGATGTTTTAGGTGTCCCCCACCACCACCCAGACATTAAATAGCTGTTTTAGGACCTGGTTGCCAAATATTTTGCCTGAAACTCACTGCTGCTGGTCCCAAACAGGGCCTATAAGTCCAGAAATGTTTACTAAAAATTGTTACATCAAACTGAGATTGAAATCTGCTATCAGTCCTGATGTTTTATTGTGTGCTACCACCTCAGGGACCTGAAAATGTGTGCCAACCTATGCAGAGAAAATGAATTCCTCCTGCAAAATGCTGCTGCTACTTGCAATTATTTCCTCCTGCTGCTGCTGTTTCAATTAATTGAGGCAGAAATGTATGTAACCCCTGCAAATGGGGGTTCTAAAAGACTTCCAGGAGCTTGCTTGAATGCTCCAAGCCTGAATGGTGTTTGGCGTTTAAGCATTTATCAGCGAGTGTTTTAGAACCTCTGGTACTGTCTCTTAAGAGCTGTCTGCTTGCAGACATAATTAGTTTGTATGGGGACTGTGTGTTTCTTTGATTGAGTACCACTCGAGCTGCTGCCAATTCACTCCATTTTGCAGTCACTAGGAGTGCAAAGGAACCTATCTGAAAGATGTAACTGTTTGCCAGAAACCATTTAGAGTAATAATGAAATTACAGTTTGTCTAACCTGCTTTCTTTGCAGTCAGAACTGTGTCTGCCTAGTTCCCATTCTGGTTTTGAACTGCTGAACTGGACCAATCAGTGTGGGGTAAGCTAGCTCTAAAATGGTGCCTTGGATGAATCAGAACTTGGACTCATAATCTGAGCCAGCCACAAGAGGATTGTATGGGCAGTGACTCTGGGAGATGTAGTTTAGACTTGGGCCTATTTGGACCAACAGGAGCAGTCTATTGTGAGTGACAGCCAATCCAGTCAAGAACTGGGAGGAACTCAAAGGAAGTGCCTGGTTTTGTCTGTTGGAGTTTCAGTTGAGCTCTGGCAGTGAAGAGGAAGGAGCCCTGTGCTTTTCAGTGTGCAGTTTTAGTCGGGAAACGTGTGTAAGGCCCAGAGTTCCGGTCTGCAGCTTGTGTAACTGCTTGTTAGGACTGAATCCGTCCTGTGAAGAGAATCAAAGGATATCTGAAGAGTAGAAACCAGGCTCACCCTGTAGAAGACTGGAGAAATTGCTGAATTGCACTCGGTCTGTCAGGAATTGAATCTGCTGTGTGTTCTCCCGGTATTGTGCAGTAATTGCGATCGGGATAGAGAAGCAGCCTGCCTGGTATAGTACTTTCTGTTTTACCATATAAATGTGTGAAGAGGCTTGTGTACCTCAAGTGAATCCTGCTGCCATTAAAGGACTTTGCCTGTTACTGTTCACCATATAAATGTGTGAGGAGGCTTGGTTAGCTCAAGTGAATCCTGCTGCCATTAAAGGACTTTGCCTGTTGCAGTTTGCCATATAAATGTGTGAGGAGTCTCGTGGAGCTCAGAGTAGCCCTGCTGACATTGAAGGACCCTATCTTGTTTGGAGGTCGTGAGTACTAATTCAGGGTCACTCCTGTTGAATTGCCACATTGAATCCAAATGGAATCACTGTACTGCTGACTGTTTAAACTAATTTTCTTTTCTCTGTGGGAAAGGACCCTACCAGCTGCCACGGTTTGGACTAGCCACTAGGGCTTGGGTACCCAGGGACAGTAACTGGTAGGATAGGCCTGTGCACAGAGCCATAGGTAGATGAGTAAAGTGATAAGCTAATTAACCTGATTTCCCCTGTTCTTGTTATATTCCCCTAAATAAATCAGAGCTGCTTGTTTCAGCAAAGTTATACTGCCTGAGGTATTTGTCTATGTTAAAGTATTGTACTGTGATTGTTGCACTGTATCTTATTTTACAGGAGGTCCCAGTGCCTGAACCAGCCCTGAGGGTAAGTGTATACTGTGAAGGTAATTCTGATATATTGTGTGGGCCACTAGTGGGAAGAAAGGGGTTGCAGTGTCCCAGAGGGCTGTGACCAAGTAAGTTTAACTATTGCAAACCCTGACCTCTGGGTGGAGGCACCCGCCATTGGATCCAGGCCCTCAACCTGTTAGTGGCAAATCAGGCAGGGGTAGTAGCCCCTGGGATAGCGCCATCTAGGGGTTACATGTACAATTATCATTTCCCTATCCCTATGCTGCTCTACTGATTGTCCAGCTGTGTTGACTGACTGACTCTGTGGTAGTAGCTTGCCTGGTGGTGGGGAGTGAATTACATTTTGGGGCACTGTCTGTAGCTTGTTGCCTGCTGCTGTCTCTGACTACTACTTTCCAAGTTGCCACAAGAACTACTGTTCTGGATGGTTGATGCCTGGTGGTGGGTGGATTATCTTCACACAGTCCATACTGCTGCTGCTAAACACGTAAGTATCTGTCTTATTTTTTTCCCTGTGCAAGGTAAGGGTGTTGGTGGGTTGGTATTATGGCATGTTGAGTTCTAATATGCTTGTACTGCTCTTATATTATTTTTCAGTGTGCTGTGGATGACATCATCATGCCAGGCGGAGGGAGGGACATCTATGGATCTTTGAATGCACCGCATTTCCCAATTCACGCAGATGGTAAGTATGGGAATTTTCATACTAGTGTGGTATGTCTGTTACTGCCATCTGGTTGTCTGAGCTTGATAGTAACTGTGTTATTTTTTGCTTTTGTCAACATCAGGAATTCGCGGAGTTAAGCTCATTCCATCCTGCTGCCACTGCTGCTGCTGGCTGCTCAACCAGATCTGGGATTTATTTAATTGTGTGATGGTTCCACTTTCACAGTCCTTGAGGTAAGTATTCTTCATTTTTATGGTCTTCTGTGGTGGGGGTTTAGTGGACGGTCATGGGTAGTGGTGGGGAACTTTTAACAATCCTCAAAATGTGTTCTTATTTTCTTCTTATTTCAAGGTACAGAGTGCTGACAGGGAAGGGAATGCCTGCTAGTGCTACTGTGCTTCATCACGGACCATGGTCTGGAATCATGTGCACCACACAGCATGTTCCTGTGGGGAATGTCCGCAGTTTAATGACATCACGGGTGTGGTAAGTGTACATTGTTGTCTCTGCTTCTTCTTCCAGCTTGTTAGGTAAAGCCAGGTATGCATATTGATGAGTATCCAACATTTTTCTTATCTTAGGTCTTGCTTAGGTCATTTTCCTCTGTTGAGGTTTCATCTTATGTTGTATCTTGATGACTACGTGATCAATCCAGGCCCTGCAGGAGCTGTGTTGTGTCTGTGGAAGACAGGGGTGTTGCTTGAACTATGATGTTGGCCTCTGGACTGGTGCCATACCATTACCTTTAATGAGTAATCACACCACTGCCACCCACATACAGGGAGGGACTATATGCAAAACAGATGGCTGAGATGGTGTTTAGTAAATAATTCGGTTGGAAGGAATAATGTCTTGTCTAATCAATGGAGACTGCTTAGCTGCAGTAATCATGAACATTTTGAATCTATTCTAAAATGAAGTTAGAGGCCCCTCCGCCCTCTGCCCCCAGGAACCATTGCAGTTTCGTGTACCTTAACCTGGTACTACTGTAGCATAAGTAACCTTTTGAGGGGATTTGATGTTGGAAGTTGTTAAGCCTCTTCATGATTACTTTTGTAATTAATGACTTGCATCATTAAAGATGGCCACCATTCACCATTTCTCAAACTGTGTTCAGCTTGTAGTGTTAACTGTTGAATTAGCATGTTACACTCATATGCTACTTGTACTAGTCTAGGAGCCAGAGTTCTTGTACATGTCACCAATACTAAGTGTCAGAAACATTTTTTCAGTCGCATGGAGTGCATGGCTGTGTCAGGTCGGATCAGGTGATGAGAGGGGCAGTGGGGCAGTGTGGAATTTGCCATTGTGGGAACTTTTAAGGACATCCAGACAACATATCTTGCTGTAAGATGGGGTTGATATAGTCAACATGAAAAAGTAAGATATTTTTGAAGAAAAACATTATGGGTGGGATATTCAGAGAATGCGCATGGCGCAACACAGTTCGCCATGTACAACCCACTGATGCGCCCGGCACGATATTCAAAGGGGAATGTGGCACAAATCCCGATGCACTGGAGTGCATCAGTAATGTATCTGCGGCACAAGTAGGCGTGCCCATGCATACTCCGCACGCCCTGATATTCAGCCCGGAAGTGCTGAGCAGATGCAGGCGCAACCCGTACCTGCACCGCACACAGTTGAGCAAAAATAAAGGAGCAACAGCTGGCCACCACAGGTGAGCTGCCATATTACCCAGAGCGCCAACACGGCAGCTGCCAGCTGTGGGTGGCCACCGAGCTCTGGTGGCACCTTCGGTGGTAGCACCCCCATGCCTGATAGCAGGCATTAGTATTGTAATAAAGGTCCAATATCCCTGGTGGTCAGTGGACCACTCGCAGCCGATCGCGAGCAGAAGCATGAAAATTATATCCTCCTATATCCCTGGTGGTCCAGTGGACCACGTCCAGCCGATCGTGGGCATCAGTTATAAGATATTAAAACCAATCCATCCCTGGTGGTCCAGCGGTACCCCCTTCCCCACCGCCCACTGGCCCCAACCCCCGCTCCCCAGTCAGCGGTGGCAGCTCCTCACCCGCCTGCCCGCCGCCCGCTGACTGACTCGACACGAGTAGGGCTGTCGTCCATTGGTCACAGGCGTGGGCCAATAGGTGTGCAACCATACCGCTTACACAGTCCAGAAATGTGAATGGATCATTCACATTTCTGGACTATATATAAACACAAACTACACCCATTAGCCCGCTGTGAACCAATAGGCGTACAGCACTCTAGTCAGTCAGCAGGCAGCGGGCAGCATGCGGTGAGCTGCCGCCCGCCGCTGATGGGGGTGGGGTGGTTGGGCCCAGTGGAGGTGGGAAGGGGGTACCGCTGACCACCAGGGATGGATTGGTTTTAATATTTTATAACTGACGCCCGCTATTGGCTGGACGCGTCCACTGGACCACCAGGGATATAGGAGGATATTTCATTATACCTCTGCCGCGATGCATGCAGCAGTCCACTGGACCACCAGGGATATAGTAGGATATTATATTATACTTCTGCCCATGATCGGCTGCGAGTGGTCCACTGGACCACCAGGATTTGGACGTCTTAAATTTAGTACATATGCCCATGATCGGGCAGTGGGCACTTTGCTGCTTGTGCAGGGGCGTCCGGTCCCGGCGGCTGCAGGCTGGCAGGGTGCCAGGCGCAAGTCACTGGGATGCAACCTGCATGCAAGGGGTCGATGAATGACATGCAAATGGCCCCATTTGCACCTTGCATGCATTATGGCCCCATTTGCATGTGCATTTTTGAATATTATGGTGATGTGCCTAGTGCAATGGCACTTGCGCTAGTGCATCCCTGCCCCTCTCTGGCCACTTGCACTGGTGCAGTGCCACTGCACCATGCACATTCGGTGGGGCCACAGCGCTGATATTCAATGGTGCTGAACCATGGTGCAGCACCGCTGAATATCACCCTGTCAGCGCCCCTGGCACATCCCAGTTGCACTGCACCCAGGCTCGCGCCACAGCCTGGCACAGTCTGAATATCCCACCCTATAACTGTAATCATGCAATTGCAAAATCTTTATGATTATGGTAATTACATTACTGCTGCTTTATATAGGATTGGGGGACTGGTGGTGAGGTGACCAATCAACGGGTTATGGCAAAGGGTAATCAAATGAAACTTATACACGCTGCAGCACATAACAACACATTTCCATAACGAATCCAATGGTACATAGTTAAAAATAAGGTATAACATACACACCCCAGCTATCATACTGAATTGAAAGTTGTTGTGGGGTGGGGTGCCTTGGAGTAACCTCAGCCTTTTTCAACTTCCAATTCCACATCATCCAAGAAGCACCCTCACAGTCTTCAAGACTGGAGTTCTCATCAGGTGGGGATTCTCTCAAATTGCTACCTCATCCACCTCACTGCCGGTGGATGCCTTAGTTGAGGGATTGTCATTATCCTCGTCCACCAAGACACAGTTCCTATGGCAACACCACTGACATCATTGTGTTGTGTGGAATGTCTTTCATTCATTTTGATAACTGTTAGCCTGGACACATTCTTGGGTGACAAATTGATCCCACGGTCACTCACAATTGCCCCAGCCACACTAAACACTCATTCCACAGTGACACTGGATGGTGGGCAGCTCAGGTATTTTATAGCAACTGATGTTAGTGCTGGCCGTCAGTCATTTTACTGCTCCAGTACAGCAGTGGCTCATCAGTAATGGCAGGATGCTTTGGGTCCCCATGTAGGCCTCAACCATTGTTTGCTGCCCGGAGTCCAGCTGCATCATCTGTCTCCTCCTCCTTTTCCTCCATATCTTCCACTCCCACCTGAAAGAGAACATCCCAAATGGGTTTACTTGCTGTTTTCTGTTCTGTCTTGCCCATTTTCTCTGATTGGGTTACCTGTGAGCCACTGGTGGTGGTCACAACACCCGTTTTGATGCAGTGCATGCATTTTTCATTTGTGCAGCATGTACCAATCTAATGAGGTTCTCTGTCAACTGTTGTACTCACTGACGCACTCCTTCAGTTATAGAGGGTAGGCCACATTTGTAGCGAGGTTCCAGCATGGTGGTGATTCCAAAGTCAGTTGACTGTAAACGCCAGATACATGTGTATTTGTGTCCAGCACATGGAGCATGTGATCCATTAGATCACAAGTGTCATGATCCCCACTTGCCTCCATCTGGTGTCGCACATTCACTGGTGTCTGCCTCAGCACACATATGAGAGGTATGGACTGACTTATACAAGCAGTGTCCCCACTCACTGCCAATGTAGCATGCTCGAACAGATGGAGAATGCATATTAGCTCATCAATTTGGTGCCACTGCTCTGTTGTTAGAGCGACGACACTCCAGCACTGTTATGGGTGGTGTGCAGCAGGTATTCTGACACAGCCTTATACTGTTCATACAGCTGGTCAAGCATGTACAGTGTGGAGTTCCACTGGTGACAACATCAAGCTTCATCCGGTGCTGAGGCAGATGGTTTTGCACTGTAGCTCACATAGATGGTCACGGGCCTTTGCAGAATGGGCTAAGTGGACACAGATGTGATGGGCAAAGTAACCATTTTTAATGTCTACATGGTTGAGAAACTGCTGAACAACAAGATTAAGGCAGAGTGCCAGGCAGGACACTCTGAAAATAAACTCCATCGCTAATGCAGTTCACTACATTGGAGCCATTATCACTTCAGATTAATCCTGCAATGAGTGACTGTGTGTGTAGCCACCCATCAATCTCGTCCAGCAGAACATTAAGCATTTTCACAGCCGTGAGAACCTGTTACACTTGTCATACTCAAGGTTGCATGCTGCTGAATGCCAGGTATGTTGCTACCACCACAATTTTGCTTCATGCATGTTTTGCCACGCCTAAAATCAAGTACCGCACCAGGCAACTGTGCCCGTGTGCTGTTATACACAGATACGAGCTTGCTGCTGTTCATCTACTGGTCCACATATCCATGCTAAGATGGATATAGTGTGATGCGCTGTGCTTCAGTTCATGTCTGATGTAATCAGCAACTCTACTGTTCAGCTCTGGCATGGCACGCTTACTAAAATAGGTTTGCGATGGAACTTGCCATTTGGAGACGGGCACGGGCCATCAACCTCGTGGAAACCAGCATTCTCTACAAATGAGAATGGCAACAGATTGATGGCCAGCATTTCAGCAGTGACAGCATTTAACTCTTTTTAAATTCAAGTTTATTAAGGTTTTCTCCCAATACAGAGCAAGATGCAGCAATACAGGATAATCCAAACATCAGTACCAACGTGTGACAATATGAAGATATCCAGGTACATTATCAGGAGCACCTTGCCCTCCTTCCTTCCCTCCTCCCTCCTTCCCCCTCCCCAGCAGACAGAATTATAAGGTGATGTACCATATCATTAAGCATCTTTCATCTGATATTAGGTAATCAAGGGAATAAGCACCCGTCTGAAGTAGATACAACTCATGTAACTTTCCCAGAACCCTACCATACTTTAACAAACAATTCTTATGATTCGCATAAAATTTTTCCATGTTCAAGTTAAAAGCAACTCCTGTAACCACTCTGTATAAGTAATTAAATCTCCATCCATCCAATGTCTCAAGACAACCTTCTTGAGTGATGTTGAAATGATGGCTATATAATACCATCTGGCTTTAACCTTAATTCCAGAGTAATCCCTATTAGCAAACCTCGACTAAATAGATGATCGAGCCCCAACAACGGATCTGCCTGCTCCCTAATCTTCTCCACAGTAATTTGACCCAGAACATTCCCAGAAAATGTGAAGTAGTGTTCCATCCTGCTGACGGCAATAATTGCATTTTAGGTCAGAAGTACGCCAATCTTATACAGCTTTTGTGGAGTCCAGAACATATTGTTTAGAAACTGAAACTGCATGACTCTCAGCCTGTCCTGAGATATATACACCTGTAAGTATGCTGCCAGATTGCACTCCAGTCCCTCCCGGGTCCTCAAAAGCAGTGTTCCAGTAGTAGGGGTACCATCGAACTGCTGAAACGCTTGCTCAGATATGCATTTATAGAATCTGAAACTACATGCGGCTCCCAAACAGTTCTAGTGAGAACCTCAAATAGGCCCTCAGGTGGCTGAGACCCGACTTGTTTCCTAAGAGATTGTACCAGCAGATGCCTAAGCTGGTGAAACTCTAAAAATATGCCCAAGACTGTCTGAACTTATTAATTAAGGCCTGTACAGAGATACTCCCCTCCTGAAAAGATCTGAAATCCTCAGGTCCTTCATCTCAGGAAGCCAGGAGTCCTGAATCATTTTACCTCCAATTTTAAATTCAAGTTTCGCACAAGGGTTGATTCTTGTCCCTACTGGGGAATATTTTAAAATGAACACAATTGTGCATGGATTTAAAGACGTTTTTAACTAGGGTGGGAATGATTCCCCAGATAGGACTTTCAATGGAGCATAAAGGAGTGCAGTCGGATCAAACCCTGCCTCCTTTATTAACTCCACCTCTAACTTAACCCATGAGGGACATAAACATCTGGAGAGTGCTCAATGGGAACTAGCAGCCATCTTAAATACTTACTACACTGCTTGCCCAATAATATAAAGCCAAGTGGGGTAAATTTAACCCGCCTTCTCTTTAGCAGCAGCCATCTTATTATAAGCTCTGCGAAGTTTTCCCCCAAATAAGCTCTGAAATTATTGCATGCATATTCTTAAACCAGCTGAATGGCAACCACAAGTTCAGCATGATTAGTGGGTACAATACCCTGGGTAATATATTCATTTTAGTCAGGCTAACCCTACCCCATAAGGATAGCGGAGCTTGGTCCACCTAGCAAGGTCCAGTTGAATGGTATTTCTTATCGGAGTTTAAGTTTAACTGTACCATCTTGGAGTCACTACGGGCCAAAACGACCCCTAAATATGTAGCTTGGACGGGCTCCACTGTAAACCAAGCGCTGTCATCGCAGACTTAAGCACCCTGGAGTTCAACGGAAAACTAAGGTTTTTCTATTGATTTTATGGTTAGAAAACTTGCTGAACTCCTCTATAAGCTCCATAACCACTGGTACAGTAATACTGGGTGAGTTAAATGAAAAGGACGTCGTCTGCATTATGCAGAAAGCTTAAATTCATGGGAACCTATTTAATTCCTTTGACTCTGGGGTCCGATCTTATTTTTGCAAGAAAGGGTTCGAGGTAGAGATTGAAAAGAAGGGTGAGAGAGACATCCCTGTCAAGTTCCAGCACCCAGAGGAATATTGAAGAAAGAAACCCATTGCAGTAAATCTGCACGCTGTTGACTGTACAGAGAGAAGACATTCTTAACAAAAGAGAGGAAGTCCAAATCTTATCATTGTCAAATATAAAACTGCCAATCAACCCTGTCAAATGCTTTTCTGCAACTATCGACACTAACCCAGACGGGAGACAGTAGTCCCTAGACGAGAAAATATATTAGCCAATTTAATGAATGGTCCACAGCTGACCTACCGCCATAAAGCCTACCGGTCGTTGTTTATAAGCAACGCATTACTTTAGCTAACCGACTGACCAAAATTTTTGCTAGGATCTTAACATCATAATTTAAAAGTGAAATGGGCCTATAGCTAGCAACCTTATCTGGGTCCTTGCCACACTTGGGAATAACCACAATAAGAGCTGAAAAAGGTGTTTATCTACTTTCCCAGAGGTCAAAATACAGTGAAATAGTCTTTAAGCTAGGAGCTAACTGCACAGCAAAGCATTTATAAAATTGGGAGAGAACCTATCTGGGCCCGGAGCCTTGTCAAGAGTAGCGAGTTTATTGTTGCAAGAATCTCTTCTTCTGAATGGGCTGAGTCAGCTACCCAACCCGGGGCAATGAGGGAAGTGGGCAAGAGGAGAGATATCTCCACCTCCTCCTTCAGGGGTCTAAACTCCATTGGGCTATATAAATCCTATAGTAACTCTCAAATTCCTGAACAATTTCGTGAGGGTGAGTTTTAACTGTGCCATCCAACCAGAGGTAATACTCTGAATGATCCTAACCGATTCCTCTTTTTTAATCTCATGGCCAGTAGATGCCAGGCCTTTTCCCCTGATCAAGGTACCAAGCTTTAGTTTTTACAGGGTGTATTCCACTCTCTCCGCAAAGTTCACTATATTGATTTCTTAACGATTAGTTTTTCCTGGTTTCTGCAGGAGTGGCCCTGAAAGAGTATGTTCTAAGTCCCTAATCTAGGTAAGTAGAGCCAAAGCTTTATTCTCTCTTTTTCTTTCCTGTCTGCCGCTAGTTTGATGAGTTCATCTCTCAAAACGCATTTGAGCGCACTCCACCCACATCCCTTTACCTGTGGAATCCATATTCTCTCTTTCATATTGCTCTATAAGATGGGTAATGATTTCTTTAATTGCTGGGGACCGTAACAGCTGATTATTCAACTTCACATCGTTTGTCTACTAAGGTTGGGGAGAAATTTAGCGAACATCGGACCATCGAGTGATCCAAATAACCCCAGGCAATATTGAACATTGCGATAGGCGGGAGGGCGATTGACTGATCAGGAAATAATCAATCCTAGATCTAGATCCATGAACAGCCGATGTAAATGTGTATTCCTGAGTGGGGGATATAAGGCCCTCCATGGATCACATAAACCAGCGCTATCCACCAACTCTCTAAGGGCTCTCTGTGCGGAGATAGCCCACTTCTCCTCCTACCATCCTTGTCCATATCCGGATTGAATAGTAAGTTCCAGTCCCCCTAAGATCATCGGAATATGGATATATGGAGACAATACTTTTAACAGGCCTACAAAAACCAGGCGAATCTGCGTTGGGCGTAAACACTTCCTATTAAAACTTTTGACCTGTATAATGTTCCCACCACTAGCAAGAAACGACTCGAGGATCCTTGACAATCTCCTTGCAGAAAAAAAGGAATTTGCCTGGTAATCAGAATGGCACCACCTTGCTAGCAGTGCTCTCGCCAGACAGGTATACCTGTCCAATACTCTGTCGTTTAAACAAGGTGCTTTCTGAATCAAGCAAGTGTCTCCTGTAGACAGATGATTTTCCCCTTTGAATCTGAAGGTGCTTTAGGATCTTGTCTCTTTTAGTATTATTCCTTGCCCGTTAACGTTCCATGTAATTAAATCCCAGGAACTTCCCATTTAACTGCTAATTAAGATTATACATGCCCAATTGCCTGGCAAAACCTTAGGCTCTCCCGGGACCTGCAGTAACCGCACCCTCCTGATCAAACCTCGAATAGTTCTGCCTGCACCTCTCTTCCCCTGTCTCCACCCACCACCCTAGAACAAAAACTGCGCCCACCAACCCATTATCCCACCCAGCATAGTTGTCGAGATACCCCCAACAGTCTACCCACAACATTCACTTCCCCAACATAACTCCTCTTGGCCCACGATGTCAAATGCACTGACCCTCCTTATCACTGCCCAACCCCTCCTCCCTGTCCCTGGATTAGGCATCGTCCTGCCAACTACCTGACTCAACTGGACCCCCACCTGAAGGGACATCAGCACCGGCAGGAAGAGCAACTATCCAAAGAGTCTGTAAGAGGGCTCAGAAAAGAGGGAGAAAGCCCAAAACCAGACTCAGAAGACTCTCCCAACCTTGAGGCTAACCATTTCAGACCCTCCTACTCCTGGCAATCACCGAAGAAAGAAGGAAACAACTTCCCTCTGGAGCGGAGTAATCATCAGGGTTCCTCCTCTCCGATCACAGCACTTTTGTACAGAGAGAAACCTCAAAAGGCTATATCCTACACTAACAGACCACCCAGCTAGATTACCCTTTTTAACCCTTTCCATCAAATTCCCAACTAAAATAAATCAATAGAAAAGGAGGGTAAAGATAAAGCCTGAACTGAGGGACGTCCCTCAAAAATCCGAGGACCCACCTAAAGTAAAAGAACTCAAGAACCACTACTAGTGATCCCAAAATGACTGAGGTATATATACTAGCCTCGTGACTTTTCCGATATTTATAATCCCATAAAATACGCAATATCTACCTAGAGAAAAACCTAGACAGACAGCACTTAAGTAAAGAACTACAAACTTGTAGAGTTCGGAGGGAGCGAGTAACGAGCCCCAACCATAACATGAAAATTTCTGAGCTCCGTCCACAATGAACTAGCGCCATCTAGTGCCCACATGCTACTATCAAATCTGCAATTTGGAACAAGGAATACAAACATTGTAATACTAGAAACAAATAACCAAGTCAAAATACATTTTAACTTCAAGTCTGTGCTTATTAGCAACTGAGCAAACTATCTTTGAAGACAGGGTGCAGGAGTTTCAATCATGACTGCCTCAGATATCATAGGCGATTCCTGTCCCATCCAGAGTTCCCAAGTCTTTAATAGTAGGTAAAATGTGCCAATGCCTGGGAACAGCTCTGCTGTTCAAGAACCTTCATCGGTTATTCCAGAACTCAGTTGTGCTCTTCAAGCACAGCCTCAATATTTTATTTAAATAAGTCCAGGAGTGCAGACTTAAGACCTTCCAGTGCTGCTTTCTGATTTTCATGAGGTCACCCACGCCCCTGATAAACACACTTGCAAGCGCCGAGGGTAAGTCATCCTGAACCGAGTGGAAGAAGCAATCAGCTTAACCACTATCGAGTGGTATTCTGCCGCTTTGCCTCACTGTGAGGGGAGATCCTGAGTGATTACGTAAGGCAGCATTTTCCCAGGAAACTTCCTTGAGCTCTCCCTTAGAAAGGATGTGCTGTTTCTCAGGGTAATTTAGAAAGCGAAGAATTAGGGTACATGGGGGCGCCCGGTGGGGGATCGGCCTTAAAGCCCGATGGGCTCTTTCAATAGTATAACTCAGACCATATGGCGATAGGCCAGCAGTCTTTACCAAGAACTTCTGGACAAATACTATTGCATCCGCCCTCCACCTTCTTCGGTAGCCCAATAATTATAATGTTGTTGTGTCTGCTTCTTCCTCCAAGTCCTCGATCTTGAATCCAATCTCGCCAACTTCTGATGGATAGCCACCATCTCCGGTTCAATCTTAGCAGACTGGGCTTCCACCAACGCAATTCTAGCTTCATTATCCTTGGTGCATCTTGAAAGATCTTCTAGTGCCAGGGTAATCGCTTTTAGCTCCTCAGTAACTGTTTGGAAGTCTGCCCTGAAAGGTTTAATCTCTGCCAAGAACCTGGCTACTGTAGGCGGCTCATTCTCCAGCTCAGCCATTTTGGGTTCGTTTTCTGGGTCTCCGGAGGCAGAAGAGGCCCTGGGTTTCTTTGGGGCCTTGCCAGGAGAGACAGGAGGAGTATGTTTCCATGGCTTTTCGCTAATCCTACTCCATCAGCCACTCGGACGGGATCTCACCCCTGGTACTTTAACGAGTAAACTGCACCAGATTGTAGTTGTGATCACTTTACTCATAAATTTTAATTGAAAATGAAAGAGATGGGAGACGAGAGCCAGGCGATCAGGCTGCTAAGCCGGCATTTTCATCATGTGACTCACAGCATTTAACTCTTGTGCAGCAGCATGATTGGGTGGGTATTTTGACTGCCACTCAAGGATGGTTTTCAGAGTGGGCTGCATCTTTGGGGCTGTCCAACCAGAATGCTGTACTTGTGGCAGCAATGATTTTCTTTAGGGCAAGACTTGACTCTTCGGGCTGTGTAGATCGCACAAACCTGTTATTTTGGTTGTTTGTGGGTGTGGTGGTGTACTTTTCAGACTCATGGGACTGGGACTTGCACCGCCACTGCTATGCCCACTACTCGAGAGATCAAAGGATTGCTCACCCTCCTCCTCCTCCTCCACCACCAACCCCTCTGCCCTCCTTCCTCCTGCTCTGCTCTACTACATGTAACTTGCTACCAACAGCTCTAGCATCCTTCTGGTGTTGCTGCCATCTCAGCGGTGCTTGTTTTTCAGGTGGGCATGTTGGCCACCAGTACCTATGTTGCTTCCCTTTTCCCCTGACTAACACGGGCTTGACAAAGTTGGCATATTGCTGTGGTCTCATCAGCAGGATCTAGCACATAAAAGTCCCAAACTAGGGACTTTTGACCTCTGGACTTCAGATGCTTCTAGGACAGGGATAGTTCAGAAACAGGTGTGAAAGTGTATGTTGTTTGGGCTGCTCTCATCACTTCAGTAAAACTACATTGGGGGTGACTTGACTGCTTGGAGGTTTGCTAATAGGCTTGTTGACAGACTGATCCATGGGCTGTACATGTAAATGGCCTACATCACCCTTGACCTTTTTAACTCAGGCTCCCATGTAGGATCATCCCAATCATCCTCATCACCACCAATAGCGATGATGTCCTTGTCTTCCTCCTCCTCCTTCTCCCTATCGCTGTCTTCTTGGAGGACAGCACGTTTTTCTTTTTCTACAACCATCTCAGGGGCTGACTATCCTTATCTTCAGGACTATCAGACTCTTGTTGAACATTATCATCACCAACTCCTGCAGGAACATGGACAGTCACACTGACAGACTTATTATCACCCTCCTTCGAGTCCTGGACCACTGTTCCTGTGCTGGTGTCAGTGCCTCCCTTCTTCTCACTGTCAGCATCCCCCACTAGCATGGCTGCAACAGTTTGAGCTTTAAAAAGTAAGGCACAGGTATGCCTGATCCAGTTCAGCCACCAACTCCTTTGCTGGTTCCTGCCGCACCACCAGGGCCATATCAGAAGACACTGATGCAGACATATGTGTGCTTTCACTGCTATGGGGAACTGGAACTGAAACTGTACTTTTTCAGCAGACTTCTTAGCTCCCTCATATACCCTGCCACGTTTTCCCCTGTACTTGGCCCTTCTTAGAAGGCATTTTTGCTGCCTGTGCTTCAAAGCTTTGCCTTTCTCTGGAGTATTTGAAGAAAGGATGTATTACTACTAACTGTGTGAATAACACCTCACACGTGAATGATGACATCACACACCTACAGTACTGGCTTCCTTACATGTCCAAACACAATCAGGACAGGTACCAGCACTTAGAGTACAACTAATACTGTATATGGTAGGCAGTCTATTTTAGTAAAAACAAAAAGTAATTTTTTCACCAAACAGGAAGGAATTAAAAGAACACACAAGGAAAAAGGGCACAAGTGGCCAACTTTAAATATAGATCACCTGTGTCTCTGGATAAATAAAGTACTGTAATGCTATTACTTAGTACCACAATTTTTTTTTTATACGGGCAGAGACAACCATAAAACTGCAACAAAGGCAAGTAGTACCACACAATATGGTAGTGGTTTGATGGGAGGAATCACCAAAGAATCTCTTGAACATGACTATTTTAGTATATACTGTTGTATAATGCACACATCAGGTGTTACACAAACAATACTATAACAGAGAAAGGGTGACGTAAGCTAACTAAAACAGGAACACCACGCAGTGTGCAGTCAAGCTCCAGCAATAACATACAGGGAACAATTCAACAATGTAAGTGACGTGCAAATGGACAAGTTCAAGTGATCAAGTAGAAGTACTTAATACAACTTGATTTTCACAGTTTTAGTAACACAAGTTAACACTCCAGCAAACAGAACTAACCACAAAACAAATAAAACAAAGGATCAGCTCTCTGTGTTTAAAACTTTAGAATTCACAATCAATTCTCAACTAAAAGTGGAAGAATGGTATATATAACACCAGCTAACAGCGGCAGAAACTCTCAAACAGGATGGAGAAACTTTTCAGAGAAAAATAAATGGCAAGATATAACAAAATTAATAAGAAATAACAGTAAATAAATAACTCACAATTATGAGTAATACCAGTCTGCTTGGCTAGAAATAGCCTGCACTGCTTTACACCCTACCCTACCCCACACAACTCTTTCAAAGACAGAAAGAAAAGTAAAACCTAATTTAAACTACATATTATACAAAAATTCACAAAATTAGAAAATGTTCCTAGCAGCACAGCAGCACTAGGAAAAACTTTATATTTTGCAGCAATTAGCTCTCAAAAACAAGTTTTAGCTATGTTTTCAAAGGCTTTATTGGCTCTGATGCACCACAATAGTCTGCTCTCCAAATCGACACGCAGAGAATGAGCTGTAAACAAGCTACACGTGACTTTTGACCTATTTACCCACAATGTATTGCAAATTTCGCTTTGGACCAAAATGTCATCAGTGAAATCAAAAGTTATGCTGGTGAAATTATGCCACAAGGTGAACTTTGGAACATCAATGAGCAAAATTGGCAGACCAACGATTTAGACAAAATTTCACTATTTACGAAATCGTGAAACTAAGCAAAAGTTTGCTTTGCATAGGCAAAATTTCACCAAGCCATGTTAAGTGAAATTTTGCTGTTACGCAAAATCAAGAAAACAGATGAAATTTCATTTCGCATAGGTAAAAACGTCACATAATTGCAGAATTACGTAAAATATTTTGCCAGGTGAAATATTTCAATTTCGCACAACACTATTTGTACAGGAGTGGAATTAACATATAACATACAGGTCACAAGATGTTCGCTGACATAGATTTCCATAAAAGTAAGTATTATCAAAAACAAAACCTCACAACATCACTTTAAGCACTTGCCGTTATTAAAAACATTGCATTATATAAAACAGGACATGTGTACAAATAAGCAACTATTAGCAATGTGAAGGCCAAAAAGCAGCATAAACAGTGAGATACAGGCTCACCAGTCCGACAATAGATATGGCTATGTCTTTCAGAACTCCAATCAGGACACCTGCCCATACAATCCATCACAGGCTGCTATTCAAAAGTATGGTAGTACACCTCCATAAAAGAGGAGCACACCAAAATAACAAAATTATAGACTCAAAGGAAAGACAGCCATGTTTGGTGGTCGGGCCTGAAGTTGTGCTGTGCTTGCATATCAACATGCAACCACATAATCACACTCTAAGCATGTAGTTCTGAAAAACATAGCTGTATCTATTGTCAGACTGGTGAGCCTGTATCTCACTGTTCATGCTGCTTTTGGCCTTCACATTGCTGACAATTGCTGATTTGCACACATGTCCTGTTTTTATATGATACAATGTTTTTTATATAATGGCAAGTGTTAAATAAAAGTGGTTTTCTTGAGGTTAGACCACTGAGTGGTTTCCTTCCGCTACAACAATTATTTTGCAACATATAGTCTGGAAAACAGGAATAGATCAAATGGGGTTCCCCTTATTGGTGCTGACCCTACCCTGCTTTACAGAGGCCTTTTGCACTACCCAAAGAGTAGGTGTGAGGAAAATCCCTCTAGAAAGAGAAAATATTGTTATAAATTAACCAGTAAATAAATGAATGAAAGACTATTTCATCTTTACAAAACTAACTTAGGAGAAAGTCCAATAATTGAAAAGTTTATAGCTTTGCTCCACCGCCCCCTTCTGCACCACTAGATCTGAGTGTTATCTCTTAAATCTTAGTTAATAACTCCAGAAATTTGAATTTGGCCAGTCCTTTGGCATGGCTACAACTCGGACACTGGTGACCCGGGTTCGGAATGAGCCCGGATTGTTGGGGCCAGCTGAGGTGAGGAGGATCAGTGTCCCAGTGGTTGCTCACCCCTCTTGGATGGAGGTTGTGCATCCTGTAGCACTACTGTCACTGTTGGACGATGGGTGGGCGGGTGGGCGGCAGAGTGCTTGAGACATATGAAGGAGGGTGGTGCACTGCATATCACATGAGCATCCTGAATCACACCCATGCCGGGGGCCGCGTCCCAAATGCTGGCATCCCTGTGGGTATGAGGATATAACGGTACATAAAGAAATGGGGAAACTAACACAAAACAGATAAAACCCCTCCTCCGACCGTAGCTCCACGAAGTCTGGTATATCCAGACTGAAGGCAGGAATATCCGCCACACCTGAGCAAAGAGGGCACAGCAAACAATATAATAAAATATAATAAAACAATATAATATTAAAAAAGATAAGAAATTTGAATCCACCTGCCTATGACAACTCTCACAACCCAGAGATAAGAACACCAGATACTATATAGTAATAAGGGATGAATGTGAGGATATACAGAGTCAGACAATAAATACAGAAAGGTATAACAAACATGCTGCAAACTTTAGCAAGAGCATTATCAAGGGACTGAGAAATAGCTACATGGTAAACATTGTAATTATGGAACAATTTAAAAATTATGGAAGGCAATCTACAGATGTTTCAAATGCATGCAGTATGGAATAGTGCTCATATGGAAAGGTTAAAGGAAGAAATTAAACACTTTAACGTCAAATGAATGACTAGAAGGGACCAACAGGAAGAAGGAACTGTAATGAAAAGAGAAGAGACAGAGATAAAATAGGAAATTAGTAGTAGGAGGGAAGGTCTAGAATATGAGTCACCAAAGGTTTTGACAAAAGAGGAGGAAACTGGAAATCAAATAATAGAAAATTAAAACCCTCATGATGACTAAGCCAGGAAAGGAGTCATTAACTTCATTAAAAGTTAACCTGTCTTTTAAAACATAAAATGTAGCAAGCTGCCTAAACAGACTTAAAAAAAACAGACAGATGCAGACAAATCCATAAAGGAAGTAAATCAGCATTTATTCAAGCCTGAATTGTAAGTGAATGTGGAACAGAGGTGTCACACCTAGACATAGGGGAACCCCAAATAGAAATCAAATAATGATAATCTTACCATCATACAGCAGGGCAAAGTAAATGTGACTCAAATGTTACTAAGCAGAGAAACTGGGCATTTTTATTGAGGGATCGTTTAGAGTCTCTGATTCAGTCTCACAATCACAGACTATAAAGGAGGTTGAACTCTGTATAGAGTTATTGAAGCAATTGAACAATATAAACAAGCATTTGTCAATGCCTAATGTTTGCTTGCTGGCATTGGCAGTGGTAGTGTAGAAGTTACAGAGCTGCATAATAGTAATGGCAGTGAAGTATTGAACTGAAGCCAACCCACTACCACCCTGCAGAGAGTGACAGGCATTGGGGTGTGCATTTGGGTCATCAGGCATAACGGCCACGCCATTTCAGTACACCCCACCCTGCAGACACTGGCAAGTGTCACGGTGTCCCTTGGGGTCTTTGGTCCTATGACTCCATTCCATTAGGAAAACGGTGAGATGGGTGCGATATGGAGAATGGGGTGAACTTTGGGGCTGAAGAGTCCAAGGCATACCCGATGCTTCTCACTGGCTGCAGGGTGTGGAATGGTATGAGCATTACAGGCAAGAATCCCAAGTCACACCCTGATACCTGTCATTCTCTACAGAGTTGGGCGTTATGGTTTGGAAACCTAATACCTCAGGCATTTGTTGGTATTTTCACTCCAAATGTTCAACATGGTTTTTGTGACCCCACCTCATGAACAGGGGAATATCAGTTTCTTAGCCGAAAGCTGCTTATGCACAGCGACTACGGCATTTAGCATCACAGGTGCAAAAACATTCCGAACAGGATGTAAAAATGACAGCTGTACTGTTCATGGGGAGGTGTAAAAATGGCAATGTTGCAAATCTGCAGTAAAATATTTAAAAAATGGTGAAGTCATGAGTGTACATAGAAACTGTGCAATGCACACCGTAATATAATTAGGTTGGGGATTTTTTACAGCAGATTGTCAACTCAGGCATTTTGTTGCCTCCGATCATGAACAGTGTCACTGTGATTTTCTTTATCTGTCCCGAACAATAATTTCCCACAGCAACCACGCATCTCCGCTGAAAGTGTGAAAACACACTTGCCATGTTGTGGAAAATTACAGCTATACTGTAAATAAGGCAGTGTGGAAAAATGCCACTGGTGAAAATCTGGACTTAAAATATTACAAAGTCATGAACTTACGAGGGTACGTGGAAACTGCGCAATGCTCACTTGTAACACAGTCATTTTATGGACTTTTGTCACCAAATTTTCAACATAGCCATTTTAAGACCTCTGCTCATGAACAGTGTAACTGTGATTTTCTTAATCTGTCCCAAACATTGCTTTCGACACCAACAGCACCATTATGCGCTACATGTGCGAAAACACATTTTGGGCTAATATATGAAATGGCAGCTGTACTGTTCATAAGGAAGTGTAATAAAATGGCAATGTTGAAAATCTGGAGTGAAAATATTAAATTTGCAAACTTACGAGCATGCATAGGAACTGTGCAACGCATCGTCCAAAACAGTCATTTTGAATGTTAATTAATTTTCAACATAGCTATTTTAAGACCTCTGCTCATGAACAGTGTCACTGTGATTTTCTTAATGTGTCCCATACATTGATTTCGCACATCGACTGCGCCATTGTGCGCTACATGGGCGGAAACACATTTTGGGCAAGATGTGAAAAATGACAGCTGTACTGCTCATAAGGAGGTGTGGTAAAATGGCAATGTTGAAAATATGGAGTGTAAATATTGAAATTAGCGAATTTATGGTGTGCGTGGGAACTGCAACGCCGCTCAGTAAATAGTAGTTTTGAAATTTTTCCACCAAATTTTCAAAATAGGCTTCTTGAGAGCCCACCTTATGAACACTGGCAGTGTTATTTCATTAATCAGTCCCAAAGGTGATGGCGCAGTGACTGCGAAATCACCCTTCGGGCCTGAATAATGCCATGACAGTAACATCATTCATGAGAAGGGTCCCAAAAACCCCATGTTGAAAATTTGGTGCAAAATTCCAAAAATGCCTGAGATATGCAACAAAGTTGAAAACCCCCTATCTAGCCCATTATACAGCTTACTGGCATTTCCTCAGTTCGTGGTCGGCTTTGAAGAGTGCAGACGTGTTCCCAGTCCACTCAAGATCGTCGTGCCGAGGTCCGGAGGTAGTATGGGGTGAGGGGGTGTGGAGGCAGGTGCGCAGTGGGTGGGTGCGGGTTGTGGAGGGGCCAGGAGACTACGTGGGACCATTTTTTCTTTACAGGTGTTCTTTTTGTTTCCAATGACGATGCAGGACATTTGCCACACTGGGTGGGCTCCCAGCATGGCACAGAGGATGGTTGGGCGTTCAGCCGACGGGGATTGGGCACCTCGTCGGCTGGCACGATTGCCACGCTGGGGTGGGCTCCCAGCATGGCACCCAGTACCGGGGGTGATGACATTGGAGCCGATGGGGATCGGGCACCCCCCATCAGCTATATCATGGTTGCCATGCTGGGGTGGGCACCCAGCGTGGCATTTGGAAGCTTTGGGGGTGGGGAGTGCAGCACAGGCTATACAGTGTGTGCGTGCATGCGGGGCGTGCATGCCTGCGTGTGTGTGTGTGGGGGAGCTGCGCATGAGCAAGCGATATCTTATCGCTGCTCACTGAAGCATAGCTCCCCTTTCAACCGTATGCCACTGCATTTTGGAGCTTGTCACAGACAGCTCCAGCATGCATTGGCTTACAGGGCCATGCCTGCTAACACACTGACTGAATTGGAAGAAGTGACACACCTCCAAAATTTCAGATGATGGCACTATGTTTTTGCACATGCAAGCAAACACAACAAACATAATAAATGTATCTTAATTTTTGAAGACAGGGTTTTTTTTGCGTGCATATGTGACATATGAATGAGGGATCCACTCACTGTAGATCAAGGGAGGATGTGAAATGGTGCAGGTACATGGGGGAACAAAGTGGTAGACAGTAAGCCCTACCAGAGCTTCAGGCTGATGTAGCACAGCTGGACTAAGGCAAGGAGGATGTGAAATGGTACAGGTACATGAGGGGTGAACAAAGTGGTAGACAGTAAGCCCTACCTGAGCTTCAGGCTGATGTTGCACAGCTGGACTAAGCACAAGCACCCATGGCATGTTCTTATAGTCCCCATTTATATGTCCATTTATGTTCTTACAACGCTGATTGCCTAACTGAGCCAAGATGTAAAACAGATACTAAATGTCAGGTTTATTTCAGGTGACCATGTTCTTATAGTCCCCATTTATATGTCCGTTTATGTTCTTACAGTGTTGATTGCCTAACTGAGCCAAGATGTAAAACAGATACTAAAATGTCAGGTTTATTTCAGGTGACCAGGATCGTAGTGGGGAGAGGGGCAAGTGAAACAATGTCCTGAGAATGTGCTTAAACTTATTAACCATTGCTGTGCCGCGAGTGATACACCAGTCCAGAATCCCTATACGTTCAAATTCTGTTTGCAGCCTAAAGGTGCTTAGGTGGACTGGCATTTACATTACTCAGCGGCAAATCTTTTCATACTTTTTGTGATCATCGGTTAAGATATAACCACTAACTGATGACAGACACTTGGGGGCCTGAAACTGTGCTACCTGCAAAGTTGCATTTGCAAAGCCCTGAATATTTATCTGTTGGTAATGAAATGAAAACTGTCAGCTGATAACATTCAGCCACTGTCCATTGCACAGAATAGACATCTCACTGATAGATCTGGAGCAAAGGGACATGCACTTGCCAATAACACCACTACAGCTCAGACACTGAAGAAAGAAGTTCATGCATTTCATGGTTGTTAACTTTTCAGCATTTTAAAACAGTTACTTAGCATCTGCACTAAGATGTTACACATCGCTGAACTGAATTGTGACACCAGAATCCCTGCGATCAACATTTGTCGGCAAAAGTGAATTGAAAAAATCAATAGATGTATAAAATGGTAAGTGACATGAGTCAATAACAACATATCTGCACGTGATACTTGGCTTAAAATTTGAGCACCACCATATTTTGCACCACAGCGTCAAACAGGGATGCCATTTATAATTCAGCCAATGTCAAGCAGTTTTGAGCCATAAAAGAATTACTGTATCAATATGGTGGCAGCAACGGATCAGGAAATTATGAAATAAAATGCAACAGCACCTCCATCGGCCATATGTTGTGTGGGTGGAGGGAGTGCATGAGCACCCAGGGTGGGATGTTAGGCAGCTTCAGATTCGCTGGAGGAAGGGTGGATTCGATTGTGAGCTACGGTTGAATTTGTGTTTTCTTTTTCTATAGCTAGTTTTCGCTATTTTGTTAGGCACATGTCCAACCCTAAGATGTTTATGTCACAAGGTGATGTGACTTCATTGAGCATCTGATTTGAGAAAGAGCTGTGTGATTCTATCTAAATGCCAGCTCACGGCAATTCAGAGAAAAAAATATTTTGAAGCTGCATTACCAGGCTAACTGTGCAGTTTAGTGAATTACCACACAGGGTGTGTATATGACAGCACTAAAAGGTGCATTAAAGTGCTTCAGTCATGAAAACCTCCCCACTGGCTGCTGCTGAAATGCATAGCAGTATGTTCTCCTTTGTGCATTCTGGCTGTTCTTTGCTTCAGCTGCAGGTAGTACAGTATGCTCAAGTTCGTTTGCATAGGTTTTAGCAGTGAGAAGTTCACATTGACAGAGTCTAGTAAGAGAAAACACTTGGAATTACACATACAATGAAGTCTGAGTTTTCACATCAAATGCTGAGGTATTTTTTTCTGGAGGATTAGAACCCATGGAGTCCATGAAGGTGTGCTTTGAGAGCTGGCGTGTGTAAGGACTGTTAGGCACCCACACATTTTGGTGGACCTGCTGTGGCAGGGAACAGTTTATTAAAGTATAATGTATGGCTTGTCTCTAAGCTAGACAAGACTACACCATCCTATCAGGTAACTGACACAGTTGATCTGTGTGTGGGGGAGCTGCTCACTGAAGTGTAGCTCCTCTTTCAACTGTATGCCACTGCATTTTCAACTGCTGTTATAGACAGCTCCAGCAGTGATTGGAGAACTGTGACCACGCCTGCAAACACACTGACTGAATTGAAAGATGCTGACACACCTCTGAAAACTCAGATGATGGCATCTATGTTTCTTGCACATGCGTGCAAGCAAACACAAAAATAACAACAAAGGAACTAGACAAAAGTGAGAATAGCTCCAGAACAAAAATGAAATTATTGCAACCCACATGTTCCAAAACAGTCCAAGAAAATCAAAATCCTCCTGTTTAAAAATAACCTGCATGCTTTTTAAAAGGTAATGGGAATTTCTTTTGGAAAGGATACATAGCTACACACTGGCATCAAGGATGGAAAATATGGGCCAGAGTGACATTTTTAGTTAGAGGTGAGGTTTTGACACAAGGCATTTTATTACAAAATAACCCTTTTGATGTAAGATGACGCTGATAAGGATTAAGTCTGAGTTGCCTCTCTGGCCCTGTGAAACTCTACTATTGCTGCTACTGACATTCGTTTGGTAGGCAGTTAATCTTGCTGTTTGCTGCCATCACGTTACTGTTATTGTGTGAGGTTTACCTTTCATGCCACTCTCTGTTCCTGTTCCTAATTTTTGATGCCCAGTGTGAATGGTGCCTTGCTCCAAACTAACATCCCCATCTCACCATAATAGGGTTTCCAGCATCCAGAAGGTGCTTGGAGGCTGGGAGTGGCCTGCACATGATGCTGGTTCAGATTGGGCCTGGAGGAGAGAGCGATTTTGTGACTCCTATATAAGAGTGAGGGTGGAAACAGCATTCCATGGTGGCCTGAGCAGGCCAGGGTATTGGCCCCTGCCACATAGGTGCTCCAGTCAAGGAAGGAGTTTTCAACCTTGGAGGAGAGAGAGCTCCCCAGTGACCATGTCTCAATTGAGAGGTGTTAGCAATTTGGAGAAAGTTATTGCTTTTCTGCTTGAACATTTGGCTGGAACTTTCATGTGGTTAGATTTCTCTTATTTGCAGTGGCTTTAGGGGCCTGCTCTGGATTGGGGATGGTGTTCTCCTTCTCCAGTTTTTCGGTGCTAGAGTACAAATGACCCTGTCCATTCTGTGACCTGTTATCCCGCTTGGTTTTGGCAACATGACTTGTGATCCTGCATGAAATAGCCTTCCTAAAACATTAACTGTCAGCTGTAAGAGGTGTCTTGGACCTCTATTTTTAACACTGTTGGACTGGAATGGAGGGATGGGCACATCCTGAAGGACTTAGTACTAATGCCATAGCGGTTTAATTAAATTGTTGTATTATTTGGAAATCTATGTGTCTGCTGAATTTTTTTTTAATTATCTGATTTATATATTGACGCTCCTGGCTTTTTCACTCCTATGGCTGCCTCCTAGGACACCAGTTTCACAATAACATGTCATGTCTCCCCTTTCATCTATGCCAAATCACCTGTCCCTGCTACTACAATGATGTACCTTGTTTGAGTCTTTGACACTCTTGATAGTTCCTCAAAGTTATTCCAATCTCCTGTGTAAAATCTTTTGTTGATTTCTATGACCTGCTTTCTTAGTAAACAGTACTGCACTTGTATTATGTTTTTCCTTCTACCCCCAGGTCACACCTAGAAATGAGCCCTGGCTCAGTGTGCTTTTCCCAGTTAACAACTTTTAAATAAATACATAAATATGTGTTTCCTTTCCTACTAGAGCAACTAGTAATTACAACTGCAAAACAGGGAGTGAATTATTTGCTATATTAGTTTTTTATATTAATGGGGGTAGTGGTAAAACAGGAGCAATGGGATGGGTAGTGTTGACAAAGACCCCATAATGACAGAAGGATTCGGGTGGACTGGATGGAGCATTGGCCTTTTTCTGCCCTCATTGTCTATGTTTCTAATGTAAGCTTGATTTTGGAATCTGATAAAATTATTCAACAATTCAAAACATAATGGAAGCTGAAGACCCAAGTGTTGCACGTGGCCATGTGGAATCTAATTTTACTGAACTTAAAGAAGTTTTAATATACAAAAGGAGCAAAGGTCAGAACTAGTGAAGGCTTGTTTGGCAAAGATTCTAAAACAAAAAGTAGCAGATGTATATTGTCAGAAAAGCAAAAGAACAGCAACAGAAGCTAAAACATATTTAAATTTGATGAGGAAACAATACAGAGTTAGATAAGAAGAACTTACTAGGACTGGACTCTGACAAAAGATTGTAAAGGCAATACATAGAAAATATTTTTAATAAATTGGTCTTCAGTAGGCAAAAGAAGAAAGTAAAAAGGAATATAGGCAAACATAACAGCAGAATAATGCATACATTACTATCATGAGTTATATTTTGATAAGAATGAGTTTCAATGAGTTTAGAATAGTTTTAACAATGAAAATTGTTTTTACTCAGTAGATCTATTGTGGATGACGTGTTAAATGAAGTACTAAATAGTTAAAAGAATGAGAAGGCCCTAGGCCAGGACCATATCCCATCAGAGATTTATAAATCAAAGGCAAACTGGTGAATCCATATAATAAAACATGTTTTCTCTGATGAGAAATAAAGAGGACAGTAGAACATACCATCTGGGTGGGCAGGAAGCATACTAATGCCTCCCCCAAAAAAAACTCATATGAACCAAGCCTTTACAGGTCAGTTAGCTGGACTGACAACTTGACCAAAATTTTTACAGAAGTTATATTAAATCATTTAGAAGAATGATTACTGGAAGGAAAGGGTTTCTTAAATGTACAGGCATGTTTTAGAATAGTTTTTACAGTGGTAAAGCATTACTTTTCTTTATCATGCATTGCATATAAGTATCCAAAAATAAGGAATCATTCAGAAACTTTACCTATGTTATATTGATTTTTAGATCTGTATTTGATTGCTACTTAGGGGTATGATTTGAGAACAATTATTAGCTTGTGGTACATGTAGGAACCTGATAATTACAGTTTAAGTCCCCTCCCCTAATTTAAAGCAGCAGTGTTTCTTAGTCAGTGAAAAAATTCCTCATGTAGTTTTTGTAGCAAAAATGTATTTCTGACAACCTAAGATTCATGCTCAGTATATTTTTGTTTTCTCAGATGTTAAGACTTTTTATAGTTGATTTTGTAATTAATGACACACGTCAATTAAGATGGCTGCCATTCATCATTTTTCAAAACTCTGTTCCCTGGTGTCACTTGTTGAATATACATGCTTGATTTATGCTATAGTTGTATTAGGATGATTCTTCCACATGTTTCTGATAGTAAACAGCACAAAATATTTAATTTCTGTATTATATGTGTGGCATGGGCGTAGCATGGGCGTGGGAACTTTTAAAAACTTCAAGACCCTATATCTTGGTTCAGAAATGAAAGGAAATGAAAAGAAAATGTGTATCTTGATATTTTTGCCAGACAAACTTTATTACTGAAAAATGTGTATGGTTACTAACAAATACTGCTGCTTTAACTTGCCATTTTTTTGTAATTAAAAGAAGAATCCCTCTCCTCACCCACCTGCTTATACCCACATATGGGCCTCATTCAAATGGAAGCATTTAATTTATGAGAAGTTTTGCCTGATGGTCGCAGTTTACATTGTTCACCATTTCATTTACAGATTAGGAAACTCACAGGTTCATCTCAGCACACGGGGAGGGGTACTAGACAAATGGGTGAGGGTGGGTTTATTTTTGTGAAGAAACTGAGAGTTTTATGTAGTAAAATTTGTGTGCATTATGATCATGCAAAACAGTGCTGCTATCATCCTAATTTTATTTTCATTGTTTTCATTTATTGTTTACCCTGTACAAGAGCATTGAGCAAGTTTCATGCGTGACCAGCATTTACAAGAATTACAATACAGAAGTAAAAAACAACACATAATTAGAAATACGTTTGTCAGAACTACAATGGAACTGGTTAGTAAAAAGTTAAATAACTGACTGTTAGGTTATTGTAAGCACTTAGATCAACATAACCAAAAGCTCTTTGACCAAAATAGGTTCTGCAAAAGGAATTTCCAACATTATTGACTCCTGAGATCTGTTAATATGAGCTAATACTAATATTGGCACTCTGTATGCAAGTCACTGTTTTACTTTGTCTGACAAGACTATGCCAGTCTTAGAGTAATGCCAGCACTGCATTGTATGATTGTTCAAACACTGAGGAACAGCACATCAAAGATCTGCCAAGATTCCAGCAATGTTTTATCCTCATTTTCGTCTCCCTACTTTGTACACTTTGCACTTCAACTCTACTAGATGCATTAAAGTATAATTTCCTTAGTTTTTGGAAAAGATGTGTAACAACTGATACCATTTGCAGTCACCATTCTTACCCCTGTGATGAACACTGCATGCGGATGCTCATTGCAGCTCACCTGTAGCTTGCCTGCGCCAGTGGCCCTGTGAGCCACTCATAAGCAGCATAGGAAGGTGCACTGTGTTAGACTTATAGCTTTTTGGGGAGTTGCCCCATGGGCCACTCGTGAAGCAGTTACATAATGATGGTCACCACACCAGACCTATAGCTTGCTTTGCTTAGAGAACTGTGGGCATTATGCAAAGCAGCAGTCCCATCTGTTGTGGGGCTGGACTTGTTGTCTGCATAATGCAGGGCCCTGTGGACCCTATGTGAAGCAGACCACCTCTTGGTAGTTGTGAAACTTACCTATTAGGTGTTCATGAGGAGGTAGTAAGTGCCCTGTTTCATACATTTGGTGAATGTCATAAGCTCTGTTATGGGTGCTAAAATCCTTTATTAAGCAGCAAGGTCCTTTTATAGTGATAAAATCATTTTATAGTGCTGGGATCCTTGTTAGAGTGATCAGGTCTGTTTTGAGCACTAACATCCTTTTTAAAGTGATAAGATCATTTTAGAATGATAGGATCATTTTAGAGTGAGATCCTTTTGATCCTTTCGTAGCATATTATGATCATGTTTGGTGTGATAAGATGCATTTAGAAGGCTAAGATCCTTTTAGACTGGTAAGATCCCTTTAGGGTATAAGATCCTTTCAGAGCACTAAGATTCTTTAGAGTACTAAGATCCTTAACTATTGATAAGATCCTTGTAAATTGATTAGACACTTTTTGAGTGCTAAGATCGTTTACAGCAATAAGATCCTTTTAAAGCACTGAGGTCCATGTAGAACAGTAACTTCTACTTAGCTAACACTTGTATAGGCAAACTACCTTATCTGTATGTGTGTTTCACACCTGTATGATTCCTGACTGTATTTAATTGCCCTAATCTTGTTACATTATTGTCTCACTGTACCAAACTGTAACCTGTTATGCAACTCCTGCCTAGCTACCTACCTACCACTTGTATAGGCATCTAACTCATCAGTACATAAGTTTCTCACCTGTATGACACCGTACTGTACTCAATTGTCCTAATCTCCTTTTGTTAATGTAGTATACTGTATCTGTGACGTGGAGCCTTTTGAAACAAGTTTATGACTCAAAGGGTTGTAATTCCTATGTACATAAATAAATAAATAAATCCTTTCAGATCCTTTTAGAATATTAAGATCCTTTTAAAATTGAAAGATTCTTTTTAAAATTGAAAGATCCTTTAGACTGCTAAGATCCTTTTAGTGCAATATGATCCTTTTAGAGTCATAAGATCATTTTAAGGTGATAGGATCCTTTTAGAGCACTAAGATCCTTTTAGACAATATGATATTTCAAGAGAGATATGGGTCCGGATTCTTAAACCCCTTGAAAATCCTGCAACTGTGGGAAAAACTTGACACAAATGGATTGCCACTTGTGGAACCACAGTTTCTCCCACAGCTACAGTATTCTCCAAAAGTGGTGCTGGTTTCACGACTGGCTGCATGATTTCGCCAGCTTGTGGGTAGTGTTGCCACAAAATCCACAGCTGTGGAAAAATGTTACAGCCAGTGGGACCATCAGTAACATCTTCCACAGCTGCTGCGGATGAGAATACCAATCTCTGCAGCTGCAGAGAATTCAGCTCACAACTGGAGTTGTGGTGTGGAGTTAGTCCCAAATCATGTTGAGAATCCGTCCCATGATCCTTTTAGAGTGATCAAACCCTTTTAGTGCCATTAGACACTTTTATTTATCTATTTAGTTAGTAGTTAGTTTTGTGTGCCAATGAAGTGTACTAGGCAAAACCTGCCTAATTTCAGGCATGAACCAAAGACAGTACATTATAGGTAACAGACAGTAACAGAATAATTTGAATACATTGAATCAGAACAAACAGTATTACAATGACCAGGATACAATAATGTAGGACAATGAAGAGAAGTGCAAAAACTACAGCATAAAAATGGTGGGTACAATACAGGGTCGGTTTGTACAGAGATCAAATACAAATAATTAGATGTGTCATATAACCAGGCCTGATTGGCAGTGACAGATAAAAGTGAACTATAAGAGTCCAAGGGAAAAGGGAGGAAAGAACCAGACATTACAGTAAAAACAGGTGAGACAAGCAATGAGTTAGGTACAAGAAAAGATAAGGTAAGTAGCAAGCAATCAAGCACACAAAGTTCAATACTTTTTTTATTTATTTAATCATTTGTTAACCGGGTTGGGACACTGGACCAAAGTCCTTTTCAGGTCCAACTCGGGGTCATCTCATACAAACAGTTACCATAAAACATCTCAAACATACCGTAACATCAGACAAGTACAACATACAATCAATACAGTTACAGGTTGATTGTGATAATAAATATTGTTTTGACACAATTTGTAAATTCATTGTCAAGGTTGCAGCACTTATAGACATGGGTAGGGTATTCTAGAGAGAGGGTGCAGAAATTGATAATGCTCATGAACCGAGTTTATGTTTACACACGGAACTTCCAATATCAGGACAGTTGAGGATCTTAGTTTAGATGGAACTTTTCATATTGTAATTAAGTCAGCCAGAAGAAACATGGGATCCAAAACACAGCCTTAAATATTAAAGTGCCTAAAAATATTCTATTCTAGTAATAAAGGCAACAATCTAATCTGTGATATAATTCACAATGATGTATAATGATATGGAGCAGCCAGTACAAAACAACAAATACATTGCAAGTCACCATCAAACTGTGAAGCTCCTTTAATCCTAGCTTATAATACAAAACAGCCACATAATCAAGGTGTGGTAGCAAGGTCCCCATCATAATGGCCTTTCTTGTTTCTTCAATGAAATAGCTTTTAAATTTATATAAAAGCCCCAGTTTCTGGTTTACCTTTTGCACAACGTAGTTACCTGTAAAGAAAAAGTTAGTGCTGGATCCAGTAGTATACCCAAATACTTAAATTGCTGAACCTGCTCAATAGTTCCCCAGCCGAATCATGAATCTGAAAATCGAATCCGTCTTGTATCATATATTTAGTACCAAATGACATAGCTTTTTTTTCCTAGAATTCAGTACCATTGAATTGTTTTAAACCAGCTACTCATAACATCAAAGTCATGCTGAACAGATTATACAATATTTTAGTGGTCTTCTCCTGATGAAATAAAATTAAGTCAGCTGCATAAAGAATCATATTACACACTGTACATTGTGATGGTAGCTGGTTCACAAGCAGGTAAATAGCAAGGGACCCAAAATGGATCCCTGCAGAACCCTACAGAACACTGGAGCTTCAGGTACATGGATACATGGACACTGTCAGCAGATAAGGGCCTATAGCCCACCCAGTCTGCCCATTTAAGCTTGTAAGTTCACTTTATGTTTTTCTGGAAATCTGTTGCCCTTATCCCTGACCTCCAGAATTCCCTTATGTCTATCCCATGCATTCTTAAATCCGTGATTGTTTCAGCCCCACCACTTCCTCTGGCTGGGTGTTCCACTTGTCCACCACCCTTTCTGTGAAGAAATTCTTCCTCACGTTTCCTCTGAATCACCCTCTCCAACTTCATCCCATGCCTTCTAGTCCTGGAACATCTTTTTGCTGGAAAATAGTGTATTCCTGCACCCTGTTCCTCCCTGCAAGGTACTTGTATGTCTCTATCATATCCTCTCTCTCCCTCCTCCTCCAGGGAGTACATATTCAAGTCCTTCAGCCTGTCCTCATAGGACTTGTGATGCAATTACTGTACCATCTTTGTTGCCCTCCTCTGAACCTTTCTGCCCTGTCTATGGCCTTACGTGGTAGGCCTCCAGAACTGTGCACTGTACTCCAGGTGGGGCCTCACTAGTGTCTTGTATAGTGGAATTATGACCTCCCTTTCCTGCTGGTGATGCCCCTGCCTATGCATCCCAGCATCTTATTTGGTTTACCTGCTGCCTTGTTGCACAGTTTCCCTACCTTAAGGTCATCAGAGATGATAACCCCAAAGGTTCCTTTCCTGCAAGGTGCATGCTATATCCTCACCCCCAACTGATATGTTGTTCAAGGGTTTTTGTGCTCCATATGCATTATCTTGCACTTCTTTGCATTGAATTTCTACTGCCAAACCCTTGACCATTCTTCAAGCTTCTGCAGGTCCTGCTCATTCTGTTTACACCCTCTGCCATGTCCACTCTGTTACAGAACTTCATGTCGTCAGCAAACAGGAAATTTTGCCTTCTAGGTCCTGCACATTGTCGCTGATGAAGATGTTGAATAGGACCAATCCAGCACTGATCCCTGTGGTATCCCACAGGTCACTCTTCCTCTGTGGGGAGACAGCCATTTACTACCACCCTCTGTATCCTGCCGCCCAGCATTACCTACCCACCCAGTACTGTCCTGCCCACTCCCATATTCCCCAGTGTATTTAATAGCCGTCTGTGTGGCACAGTGTCAAAGGCCTTGCTGAAGTCCAATAGGCCATGTCCACTGCCCTCCGTGATCCACCTCCTTGTCACCCAGTCGAAAAATTCAATGAGGTTGGTCTGGCATGACCTCCCCTCAGTGAATCCATACTGCCTTGGGACCTGTAGTCCGTTGGCAACCAGATGTTCCACCAATCTCTCCTTCAGTAGTGCTTCCATGATCTTCCCCTACCGAGGTCAGGCTGACTGGTCTTAGTTCCCCACTTCCTCTTTGTTCCAGCTTTTGTATAAGAGGACTACATCTGCTGCCCTCAGTCTTTAGGTACCTCTCCTGTTTCAGTGATCAGCTAGACAGGATTGCCAGACATTCAGCACACAACTCTTAGTTCCTTTAGGACCCTAGGGTGCACCCCATCTGGCCCCATTGCTTTATCAACTCTTATTCCTTCCAGTTCCTTTAGGACCCTTTCTCATGTAAAGGGACTTGTATCCATTTCTGTACTATTCCACCCCTTGTACCTTCCTTCAGGCCCTGTACCCTCCTCTTCCTCAGTATAGACTGAGCAGAAATGTATGTTCAGTATGTCAGGTTTACTGTTGTCATCCTCCATGCAGCCCCATCCTCTCCTTTCAGTCTCACTATCCCTCCCTTTGCCCTTCTTTTTCACTTATGTAGCTGTAAAGGTTTTGTCCCTCTACCCATTGGTTTTGTGATGCACTCTTCTGTCTGAGCATTGGTTTCCTTGCTGACCTCCCTGCCTCTTGCTTCTCCTGGTATTTCTTCCTATCCCATTCTGTCTGTGTCTTTTGTATTGCCTGAATGCAATCTTTTGGCTTTCACTTTCTCCGCTACCTCCTTGAAAACCATAATGGCCTCCTCTTCCTTTTCCCTTGCTAACCCGCTTAATGCATAATTCTGTTGCTCTTGTAATCCCTGTTTTAAATATTGCCCACTGTTCCTCCACCCATGATTCCCTCCCATTCCAATTAATGCCTCTTTCAAGCATCTCCCATTTTCCCAAAGTCTACCCCTAAAATCGAGGATACGTGTTTTTGTTCAGTTTGGTTCTGCTCCTTCTGTGATTTCAAACCACAGTGACCGGTGATCACTGTTCCCAAGTGCTCCCCACTGTTACCCCATCACATTGTCCCTGTTTGTTAGCATGAGATCCAGTGTTGCCTTCTGTCGAGTTGGTTCCATGACCAGTTGCTTGAGGAAGGCACCTTGAAGGAATCCAGGATAAATCTGCTCCTGGTTGATGCTGCTGCTGGAAGGCTCCAGTCCACATCTGGAATATTGAAGTCTCCAACCAGCACCACCTCATTCTTGTCTGCCATCCTTTGGATGGCTAGCATCAACTCCTATCTGTTTCTTCCTCCTGGGCTGGTGGTCTGTAGACCACCCCTGTGTAGATGGCTGACCCATTTTAATTTCTAGCTTAACCCACAGTATCTCTCTGCATTTTGTTCCTCCTGGATCTCTGTGGCCTTTATGCCATTTTTCACATAAAGTGCCACTCTTCCTCCCTTCCTGCATGTCCTGTCTCTTCTGAATATTTTGTAGCCAGGTATAGCCATCTCCCAGTCATGGTTATCATTATACCAGGTCTCTGTGATGGCACAGTGTCCAGGTTCGACCCCACCATGGCAGCCTCCAGATCCTCTATCTTGTTGCTAAGGCTCCTGGCATTGGCACACATGGCTTTCAGGATGTGAACTCCTGGACTGTTTAGCTGTTCTACTGCAGCCCCTCCTGGTTGTCCTTTATCCTTGGTTCTCCTGCTGTCTACCCTTCTGTTGAATTTTGCCCCTTTCTGTCTATCCATCCCGTGGGTGCTTATCTCCATCTTTTGCACACTGCTTTGTGAGATATCCAATCCTCCTGTTCACTGGTTCCACTGCTAGCTGTGGGGTGGTCAATTTGATACCCTCCTTGCTGGCCTGCCACCTCCAGTGGCTAGTTTAAATGCATGTCCATGTAGCATTTAAACTTATCATTGAGGGCTTGGATTCCTCCAGGACAGATGCAGGCTGTCAGGCTTAAACAAGCCCCTATACGTCCAGGTGGGTCCCCAGTCACCAATGAATCCAAACTCTTCCTCACAGCACCAGTTGTTCAACCATGAGTTAAAGTTCATGGTGCTTGCTCCCCTATGCTCTCCCATGCCTCTCACAGGTAGTACTTCCAAGAAGGTGACAGAAGTAGCTACTTACTTGAGACCCCGCCCAATTTCCTAAACTCTTCCTGAACTTCCTTAGACTCCCGTTGCCAGGTCATTAGTACCTAGGTGGATAATTCCATCCAGCTCACCTCCCATCTTGCCTTCCCAGCAGTCTCCAGGATCTTCATCCCATCCCTCCATGCCATGGCATCTGGTAGGCACCTTACCTCCCTGCCCTCCCCTCCTGTGTTCCTAGCTCGATCCCTCTTATGATAGAGTCCCCACCAGAATTCACTTCCTTTTCCTCCTACTCTGGGGTCCACTGCTCTCTCCCACTGAGGTCACCTCTTTGGTTGACCTCCACATCCTTCCCTTCCTCTTCTCTGTGTACCTCTGTTTGGTTGTCCACATTTGCCAGTGCAGCATATGAGTTCTAGAGTCGATAGGATTGGGATGTGCCTCTGCCTGACCACCCTAACCCTGCCCAAGCCCACCATCATTCAAGTGCTCCTCATTCTTGGCATCCTTGGAGGCAGCAGCATTGGACTGGGTGGTGTCTCTGGATAGGGGTAGTCTCCTGACCCAGTTTACTTCCACTCTGAGTCTGGCTACTTCATCCCATATAAAAATATAGTATGTGATTGTCTCACATAAGACTGGAAGGAAAAGTATGCCTTTTGCAGATGACACAAAGATCTGCAACAGAGTTGATACACAAGGAGGTGTGAAAGGATGAGAAGGGATTTGGCAAGGTTGGAGGAATGGTCAGAAGTATGGCAGCTTGGATTCAATGCAAAGAAGTGCAAGTAATGCACCTGGGAAACAAACACCCAGGGAAGATTACACAATGTAGGGAGAGGTAGTAACAACAACAAAATGGAAAAGGACCTGGGGTAATCATGTCAGATGCCTTAAGGTTGGCAAGCAATGTGAGAAGGTGGTAGGGAGGGCTGGGGGATACTGGTATGTAGGAGAGGCATCACCAGCAGAAAACAGGAAGTTGTTATCCCCTGTACAGACAGTTGGTGAGACCCCATCTGGAATACTGTGTGCAGTTCTGGAGACCCCATCTGCAAGGACATAGACAGGATGGAGGCAGTTCAGTAAAATGGTGCAGGGTCTGCAAGAGAAGCCATAGGAGGAGAGGCTAAAGGAGCTTAATATGTATACCCTTGAGGAAAGGAGGAGAGGGGACATGATAGAAATGTTTAAGTACCTCAGTGGAATCAACAAAGTCCAAGAGTGTAGCATCTTTCAGAAAAAGAGATGTGCAAGAACAAGGAGACACAATTTGAAAATAGAGGGGACGGCTCAGTGGCAATGTGAGGAAGTATTTTTCACAGAGAGGGTGGTGGACACATGGAACAGCCTTCCTGAGGAGGTTGTGGGGTCTAAAACTGTGGGAGAATTCAAGAATGCATGGGACAGACATAAGGCAACTTTGTGGCGGGTAGGAAGAAATAGGCTGTTGGTTAAATAGGATCTGCAGCTTATCCTCTAGGTAGGGAAATGGGCAGACTAGGTGGGCCAAGCAGTCCTTATCTGCCATCAAAGTCTATGTTTCTATGTTTCTAACCTGCACTTCCATGGGTGCCTCCCAGGTTTCAGTGAAACTACAGGATATAACTGACCAAGAGATCTCTGTAATGTAATTAACTTCCTTGAAACATTGCATTTTATGGCCTTTTATGACCTGTTGCTGCTTTGAAGTTGGGAAGCTAATATACCATTTATTACAGGACAGGACATCATTTAGCTGATTCCTGTCAGGCTATCTCACACCTGGGTGATGGAAATGCAGGGTTGTAAACTTCAAAGGAACTGGTGGATCAAAGACTCATAATTTGGGAAATGAGTTTTGCTGATGTCACCTTATTTAATATACCTCCTGATAGGGCATCATGTTTGTATTTTTTTTTATGTTCAAAAAGGAGGAGCTAGTTTACTTTTAGAAGGGTGTGGCGACACAGACTTTAAACTGAATATTTGTGTCTGAACATTGACATATCATTTTGGGACTCAAAGACACAGCTCTCTGATCTAACTTTAAAAGGCACTTATAGAGGTAATACATTAGATAGAAAAAGCCTAACTGTATTGTGGTAGGAGTTTTTGTTTTGTAATCTTCCCTTGTTCTTTTATGTGATTGTGAGCTCTTTGGTATATTGTTCTGTGTATACATTTTTCATATTTTTATCATCTTTAGTAAAGTACCTATTGTTTGAAAGGCTGCCTGGGTGTCTGTCAATTCTTTTTGCATGTAACGTATAGATGGTTAAGTCTGACAAAATTGTTCAAGGGCTTGATGGTGTTACCAAACTGGGAAAAGGTAGCATATACCTAAGGTTTTTATAGAGTTTTAAGGGTTCATTTTGGAAGCCTGGCTTGGTGCAGTGAAAGATTGTGCAATTCCCCAAAGAGAGTACGTATCTAAGCCTGTACTATGGAGTACGCTAGCATAAGGTTCACAGTTTGAATCCCCCAGAACTTGGGACTAAAGGTGATTCAGACCCAAAAGCATACAGGAGGGTTACCCTGTCTGTTACCTGTTCACACTATTAGTTCTGAGGTTGGCACTGTGGGAGCAGAGGCCTGACCTGCTGAATGCGTTTGACATATTTGGTTAGCAGCGAGCGATACATTTGGTAACACAAGCTTTTAACTGTTCAGTGTGTCAGCTTAATACTGTACAGCTCACTTGCAAAATAAGACAGTGATTTATTTTTTTTAAAAGGAAACATAGTTATATAATTTTGCTTGCAGTCAAGTTCCTACCTGTTTTATTTTTTTCTAAGTGCAAGTTAGAGTAGCTGTAGTTAGGGAAGAAAATGGCTTCAACTACAGTGGGCACACTGCAGGCTACTTGAGGCAGTTGTGCCAGGATATAGGAGTCCTTCACAAGAGAGAGTCACCAAGCAGAACCTCATGGGTGCCCTGATGGCAGCAGATGCCCAGAATATTGAGTCACACACTGTGACTGTAAAGGACCAAACCTTGGGCATGGAGGGGTCAGCAGCCAGTGCAGTGTCCAGATCCAGTGAGGAGGGCAGCAGGGCCAATGCAAGTGAAGGGCCACAGCAGCAGGGGAAGGTCACCAGCATTCTGGAGCCAGATGCAATTGGGCTATAGATTGAGTTGTGCCAAATGGAGCTGGAGTTCCAGAGAGATGCTGAGCGAGAGAAATGAGCCACAGAGGAGAAGAGGGAGCAAGAACATTGAGAAGCTGACCGTGAAGAGCGTAAGCACCAGTGAGCCACAGAAGAGAAGAGGGAGCGAGAACAGCAGGAGGCAGACCATGAAGAGCATGAGCACCAGAGGCATCATGAAGTGGAGAAGCTACAACTCCAACCACCAGCACCAGAGCAGGTAAGTGGCTTGGGTTTAACTGGAACTACAGGACTGGGTTACAAATTGAATTCAAAATTGATAGCTGAATTTAAAGAGGGGAGGATATGGGTGCCTTTTAAATTCCTTTGAAAGAGTTTGTATTCAGGCAAATATTCCTAGAGGATCCTGGAACTTCCAGCTATCCCCACTACTTACCGGAAAGCTCAGGATGCATTGGGTCAAATTGACAATGAGGACAGTAATGATTACAGCAAACTTAAAGCTGCACTTTTAAAAAGTTTGATTTAACTGCATGAGCATACAGTGCAAAATTCCTTAAGCTCAGGAGAAGCCCTGACACAAGCTACGAGGAGCTAGCCATGAAACAATGCCAGTGTTTAAAACAGTGGTGGGAAGGAATTGAAACAAACTCTGTAGATAAAATTGAAAATGCTATATTGTTAGAACAGTTTTTTGGGCATGCCTAGCAGAGCTGAAAACATGGCTGGAGGACAGAGATCCCAAACAGTTCAAGAGGCTGATGAACTCTTGGACTGCTATGCCAAGAGCAGACCTGCTCTGAGAGCGAATGGAGTGGGCGTGGCAGTGCAGAAAGGGAAAAGTGTGCCTTCAGGGCAGCTAAAATCCTCACTGCCTCCACTGAAACCAGTTAGCCCCAGGTTTCAAAGAAAAGAGTTCTCTAAGAAAAGAAACGAATGTTGAGTTTGTAAAGAAACTGGGCATATTCACAGACAGTGTCCCAAAAGGATGAGCAATATGCAAATGGGGCTAGGAAAGAAGTGGGTTGTCTGTGTGTCCCTGGAAGCATGCCTGTGAACATTAGGGAAACATGCACCCAGTCACGGTGAATGGTGTACAGACACAAGGGTTGAGGGACACAGGAGCATCCCTGACATTGGTAAAGGGATCTGGTAGAGCCTGGTCAGCTTATACCCAATGAATTTGCAACTGTACAAGACTTCACTGGGGAGGAGAAACATTGCCACTTGCTAGTGTTCTCCTAGACTGGGGTTAAATGGGGAACTGTACAACAGGTGGCTGTAGCCAAAACTTTAGCAGTTGACATCATCCTTGGCAACAATCTCAAACAGGGATGGTGTGTGCAGTTACCTGTACCAAGCAGCAAGGGAAATTGTAGTTCCCTGACACCACAGAAGCCATTGTGGAAACCACTGGGAGGCTGGTTCCCCAGCCTGTGTCTCCTGATATGGAGACTAATAAAAGGGGGTAGAAATTTCCACAGTAGCAGTTAACCACACAGCTATGGAGGGTTACTCTGAAGACGGAGGGGTGACCCATTGTCAGAGGGTTAGGGATGACAGTGATCCTGAGTGCCTTGATGCTAGTGTTAGGGACCCTAGTTTAGAGACTGAAGGGGAACTGTCCCATGCCTTGGGAATGTGTAAGGAGTTTGCAGCTGCTCAGGAAAGTGACCCTAGTTTAGAGAAGCTTAGGGCTTGGGCAGACTCTGACGGAGCACAGGGTGGTGACGGTAAACATAAGGTTTATTGGGAAAATGGACTTATGTATACTCAGGCTATGAAGACAGAGGGAGGGGTGATAGGCAGGCAGCTTGTCATTCTGCAGGGGTATAGTGAGCAGTTGCTCAAGACTGCACATTATATTCCCTTGTTAGTCATCTGGGAATCGCACGCACTCACGCAGCGGTTGGCCCAGAATTTTATTGGCTCAACTTCACCCAGCAGGTGAAGGAGTATTGCAGAGCTCGTCAGTGGTGTGAAAAATAGGGAAGGTGAGCAAGAAACCCAAGCCACCCTAATTCCAGAGTGGGGCCTGTGCTTTTATGTTTGCAGCCCTCACCCTCTGAATTCTCTGCCCCGCCAGCTTCAGGAATGCGTGACAGTGGGGAGCTTTAAACAGGCACTTAAAACTTTTTGCAGAATCAGGCTTTTCCATGAATTGTTATTATTTGTTATTGCTGTTTTATTTATTAATTGCAATAGTTTCATGGAATCATGTTTTAACTTGTAAAGCACCTTGGTATTTGAAAGCGCTCTAAAAATAAAGTTTATTATTATTATTATTGTTATTACTATTATTATTCCATTGCCCATAGTGGAGGAGCCATTCCAAAGGGTGGAATGGATATTATGGGGCCTTTAAATACCCCCAGCTCCTCCGGGAAGAGGTTCATCCTGACTGTGGTGGATTATGCCACTCGGTACCCAGAGGCAGTTGCCCTATCCTCACTGAGGACAGACAAAGTGGCAGATGCCTTACTTGGGATTTTTCCTGTGTTGGGTTTCTGCAGGAGGTTATCACTGATAGAGGGAGTTCATGTCGGACCTGATGAAATGTTTGTGGGAGAAGTGTGGGTGGTTCAGAGGCACACACCTTATCTCCCGCAAGCCAATGGGCTTGTGGAAAGATTTAATGGTACCCTGAAGTCAATGCTCCAAGTATTTGCTGAACAGCATTGGAGGGACTGGCAGAAAACCTTCCCTCCTGTTGTTTGCATACAGGAGGTGCCCAAGTGTTGACAGGGTTTTCCCACTCGAGCTCTTCTATGGATGCCGGGTACATGGGCCTCTACACTTGATCTGGGAGGAGTGGAATGCAAGCACACCACCCAGGGAACTCCCATAGTGGATTATGTCCTTAGGTTTAGGGAAAGGCTGAAGGAGTATATGGGGACATCCCAGAGCAACCCTGGCAGCTGCCCAACAGAAACAAAAGTGTGGTACAATCGCAGAGGCAGAGCTCGCTCTCATACACAGTGGGTCAGGAAGTCATGGTCCTTATTCCAGTCCAGAAAGACAAGCTGCAGGCTAAGTGGGCAGGAGGTACAAAGTAGTTAGAAAGGTAAATGACAGAACTATATCATAGCGTTACCTGAGAGAAGACATACAGAAAGAATGTACCATGTCAACATGATGAAGCCATGTGCTAATAGGGCTGACATGGTGTTTGCAGTATGTAGTCCTGGTGAGGGACGGACAAAGAGACCCCTTCTGGACTTGCTGGAAGAAAGCAAGTGGGAGTCCTCTGTGGAGGCAGTTAAATTGTCTTCCCAGCTGGCTGCAGACAAGATCCAGGAAGTAAGTGAGGTTTTAGCAGACTTTGCACCACTGTTTAGCGCCAAACCTGGACTAACCCCTTAGCAACACATGATGTGGAGACAGGGACACAGACGCCCATACAGCAGACAGCATATTGGGTGTCAGAAGCTGTCCAAAAGAACATTAGGAGGGAGGTGGAGGAAATGCTGGATTTAGGGGTAATCCAGAGAGATCCTAGAGCCCCTGGGCCTCCCCTGTAGTCCTTGTGCCCAAGCCAGATGGCTCTACTTGTTTCTATGTGGACTATCATGGACTGAATGCAGTCACAAAGTCAGACGCCCACCGATGCCCCCGCCAGACAAACCTCTGCAAGTTGGGAGGGGTGACATACCTTATGACTATTGACCTGACAAAGGGGTATTGGCAGGTAGAGATAACTGACAGAGCTAGGAGAGGTCAGCCTTCATCACTCCGATAGGCTTATTTGAATTTAAAGTAATGCTTTCGGAATGAAGAATGCCCCGCCACTTTCAAGAGTTGGTGAACCAGGTGTTAAATGATGCTGAGGAGTACCCAGTGCATATCTGGATGACACTGCCACTTTTAGTGCCAGCTGGGAGGAACACCTGTCCCACCTTAGGGAAGTATTGGGGGATACAGAGGTCGGCTCACTGTCAAAGCTGAGAAATGCCAGGTTGCCATGGCTGAAGTGGCATACTTCAGGCATGTTGTAGACCGGGACAGCTCCATCCTAACCAAGTAAAAAACAGAGGTGATCAAGGCATGGCCCAGACCAGAAATGCAGAAGTAGGTCAGGAGTTTCTAGGACAGCAGGGTACTATAGGAAATTTGTACCCAATTACAGTGCTCTGGCTGCTCCCTTATCTGACCTGGTAAAGAAAAAGATGCCTAAGAAAATTAAATGAGAACCAGCCTGTGAAAAGCCTTTACCAGACTGAAGGAGGCACTGTGCAGTGCTCCTGTATTGACAAGTCCTGACTATAGCATACCCTTTATAGTCCAGACTGATGCCTCAGACATAGGTTCTGGAGCTTTACTGAATCAGACATCCAACCAAGGGAAAGATCACCCTATAGTTTACCTGAGTAAAAAGTTACTCCCAGGAGCAGGCTTACTCTATGTGGAAAAGAGTGTCTTGCCATAGTGTGGACTCTAAAGAAGTTAGAACCATATTTATATGGGCAGCGTTTGAGGTACAGACTGACCACAACCCCTGGTTTGGCTGACACAAATTGGAAAAACTAATGGTAGACTATTAAGATAGAGTCTTGCCTTGCAAGGGTATGACATGATGATCTTACATAGGGCTGAGGACTAATCAGAACGCAGATGGCTTACTGCATCTATATGAGGAGTGAACTGACTTAGGAGCTCATCCCATGCAGGGACAGAGCCTCAAATTCAGTCTAGGTGGGGAGGATTGTGATGCTTAGCCAGCTCAAAGACTCATAATTTGGGAAATGAGTTTTGCTGATGTCACCTTATTTAATATACCTCCTGATAGGACATCATGTTTGTATATTTTTATATTCAAAAGGAGGAGCTAGATGACTTGGTAAAGGGTTGTGGAGACACAGAGTTTAAACTGAATACTTGTGTCTGAACATTGACATATCATTTTGGGACTCAAAGACACAGCTCTCTGATCTAACTTTAAAAGGCACTTATACAGGTAATACATTAGATAGAAAAGTCTAACTGTATTGTGGTAGGAGTTTTGTTTTGTATTTTTACCTTGTTCTTTTATGTGATTGTGAGCTCTTTGATATATTGTTCTGTGTTTACATTTTCATATTTTTATCATCTTTTGGTACAGTACCTATTATTTGAAAGACTGCCTGGGTGTTTGCCAGTTCTTTTTGCATGTGATGTATAGATGGTTAAGTCTGACAAAATTGTTCAAGGGCTTGATGGGTTACAAACTGGGAAAAGGTAAGAATACACCTAAGGTCTTTTACAGAGTTTTAGGGTTCATTTTGGAAGCCTGGCTTGGTGGCCTTGGTGAAAGATTGTACTGCAATCCCGAAGAGGGTACATATCTGAGCCTGTACATTGGGTACGCTAGCATAAGGTTCACAGTTTGAATCCCCCAGAACTTGAGACTAAAGGTGATTCTGACTCAAAAGCAGACAGGAGGGTTAGCCTGTCTGTTACCTGTTCACACTATTGCGCTTTGAGTTTGGCACTGTGGGAGCAGAGGGCCTGACCTGCTGAGTGCATTTGTGACACCTAGGTGGACAATTACATCAAGCTTACCTCCCGTCTTGCCTTCCCAGCAGTCTCCAGGATCTTCCTCCCATCCCTCCATGCCATGTCATCTGGTAGGCACCTCACCCCTGCCCTCCCCTTCTGTGTTCCTAGCTAGATCCCTCTTATAATAGAGTTCCCCACCAGAATTCTCTTCCTCCTCCTCCTCCTCTGGGGTCCACTGTTTTCCTCACTGAGGTCACCTCCTTGGTTGACCTCCACATCTTTCCCTTCCACTTCTCTGGGTACCTCTGTTTGGTTGTCCACATTTGCCAGTGCAGCATATGAGTTCTAGAGTGGAATAGGATTTGGGATGTGCCTCTGCCTGACCACTAACCTCCCCAAGCCCACCATCATCCAAGTGCTCCTCATTCTTGGCATCCTTTGAGACAGCGGCATTGGACTTGGTGGTCTCTGGATAGGGGTAAAGGTACTCCTGACCCAGTTTACTTCCATTCTGAGTCTGGCTACCTCATCCCACAGTCCAGAGAGATGCCTGCAGATAGGGCAGCATCTCAGTGTCCAGAAGGTTTGCCTGAATACGGCTACCCCACATCCACTGCATTGCACCATTCCCCACATTATACTGCACTTACACTGCTATGCTAGTACTTGTCTGTTACTGAAGTTCTCCTTGTAGTTCCCTCTTTATTAATTTACTGTCCTGAAAATCCTGGCATCGATCCTCAGATACTTTTTAAAGAAGGAAAACAAAAAGAGTCAAAACACTTGTTGTGCAGAGGGCAGGCTTTCTCCCTTTATGCCCTCCTATTCCACTACCAGTGCTATTCCTTGTGCTTGGCTCCTGTCAATCAGATTTAACAGGGCATATAATGAAGAGTGGGGGAGCAGGAGGTAGGGTGGGACAAATTTGCAGCAAGTAAAGATGGCAAAGGAAAAGAGGACCACTACAAGCACACCAAACTAGGTTTTAAATTTTCAACAGCCCAAAATAATTCTAAATAAAGACAGCAAAGAAGTAACAGTACCACTAAAAGCCCACGAATCTAAGTTTAAAACAAAAACAGCAATAAGCAATTACTGCACTGCACTGAAATGAATCTGGATCCTTCCCTTTCTGGCCTCTTCTGAGAAACCAACAATCAGCTTTCTACTCAAATCAGATTTAGCCCAACTGCCAGTTATCACATAGCTGAGGTCAGAGGACAGACAATTAAAACTCGTTCCCCAAGCTACAGGGCAAGACAGATGACTCATGCTGCCCTATATAAACTACCTGAGACTGATTGGTTAAGTAGCCCTCATCCATATAACAGGTCCGGCTGAAAAGTCCAACTCCAGCAATTTGTTACAAATTAAGTCTTGTTCTATATAGTCAAATGCCTTTGATAGGTCCACAAACATGGTTCTGTCATTAACCCACTCTCAAACCCCTCAGAACGGTGTCTGTGAACTTGACCAAGCCTGTACCAGTCACATGATGCTTTCAGAAGCCATGCTGTAGTAAACACAAATGCCTTTTTCCTCTAAATATTAATTTATCTGGTTGGCAACATTATTTTTCCATGATTTTGCTCTAAGGATTAAGTATTGATATAGGCTGCAAATCTTCTAATAAGTCTGTGTTTGGCTTCTTGAGGACTGATATGACCCTGCTCTTTTCCAAGTAGTGGGGCATAATATATAGAAGATACAGCTATGATATTGACAGAGGTAAGCAGGTGATAGACAAAGCATAGCAACAGGTGGGAAACAGGAGCAGTCAGTACACTTTGAGGAAATCAAGAACACAAACATTTATCAAAAGATCTAAGGTAGTGGCATAATTCTTTTTGAAGATGGTGTTGGTTTTAGAGACCTGGAGGTGGTAGGGCAAGGAGTTCCAAAATTTAGGGGCAAAGTGGCGAACACCTGACTTCTCATCTTAGTGGAACTTTAGGAACAATCAGGAGGGCCTGGGTAGTAGACCGTGGTGGATATGCATAGTCTGCAGGAGAAAACATGGAAGCTAATGAGGCAGGTTGAGAGGATCTAATGATGTCGCTCTGTGAGCAGCCGAAGGTAAGATTCCTGGAGGAGGAAGATAACAAGTGTGTGTAAAGCAGGCAGTGGTGAGTGAGATGAGAGGCAGATGATGTGAAACTGCATACATTATTGTAAGCAACATCCCATTTGAGAAAGCAACTGGCATTGGCCTGGGAAAAAGAAGATCCTTTTAGAGTGACTGTAGAGTAATAATATCCTTTGGAGTGCTGAGATCCTTTTAGAGCACTACGATTCTTTTAAAGTGATAAGATCTTTTAGCGTGATAAGATCCTATTGGAGTGATAAGATCCTTTATAGTAATGAAATCTTTTACAGTATAATTAGAACAATAGTATATGTATAGCTGCTTAAGATTAAGGGTATTAGTTGTTTAATTCCCATGTGTTCTCATCTCTCCTGTGATAAATCATGGATCTCGCTCTGAGTATGCTCCTAGCCTCCCTTCCAGATTTGTCTGACCATATTACATTATCATATAGTGGAAATGAACTGACCACCAGTTCTTCAAAATGAGTCTGGTCCATCAGATATTTATATTATCTGATCCAGGCCATAATAATGAAATCAGGGTGTATCCAGAAACATCAAATGATTACCCAGGTGCTACTCTGTATGCACAAGAAAACTGCATTCTTTATTCATGCGAATATAGCAGCAATGACTCAATGCCTCAGTTCTTTGTAGAGTATTTTCATATTTTCTTTACAGATGGAAATAATTAAATAATCATGGTTGAAAATATTAAAAAGTGTGTAAGAGTGGACACACACACCTATCGGATATTTTTTAATATATGGATCTGATTTTCTTGGATCAAAACGGCACCTAACTAGTTTACTTAAACACTCGAATGGGCACCAAGTCTAGCCTGCACACAGCTTGCTGGAGAGGAGACAGGAAAAGTGTACTGTGCACTGAGGAGTTGCTCGCTCTCACTCTTACCTTGAGTGGCAACTTCAATTCAGCGGTACAAAGACTGAATGGAGGATCTACCAACTAGTGTAGTCAACATTGTTTTTCAAAAAAAAAAAGAAAAATACTGCTCATTTCCGTGAACAGACATTTCTCTCGCTAAGTGAGGAGAGAGAGCCATCATGTTTTAAAATTTCTTCAGCCTGTCCACAGAGGAAAAGCGGCCAATCAGAAGGCACGCTTTTAAATTATGTGGGTGGCAGACTTATGTGTTGAGCTGCTGAGTTTAAGTGATAATGCTATCATTCGGGTCCCAACGATACTATTGTGATCGGACAATAGTATTATCACTCCTGAAGAGTGCTGTTATCACTCTGGGAGTGATAGTATTATCGAGTTTGTATGCTTTAGTAACATATTAAATCACAAATCCATATATTAAAATGCTTTAATGCTATGCATAACATAAGAGAATGTCAACCATAAACTACAGAAACATTACAGATTACCATAGATGGTTAATAACATGGAGTATTCCTAAAAGGTGATAAGGTTGACAAATATTCCAAGTGCTGATACAAGCTTGCATGACTATAGGATATAATCAATTAATAAACAAAATAACAAACAAACAAACAAGTCAATCAATCAATCAATAAAAGAACACTTAGGGTACTAGGTAATATCACTTTTTTTTAAAAGAAGGGACCAGATCTGTCTGAATGTATCTAGTAGCCTATTAATAATGGAGTTACAGATTCTTTCATTTCCATCCACAAAACTCATGTGATTAAACCAGTCTTGCAGAAATGGATTTGGCTGACTTCCAGTTCTTTCTTAGCAATCTTTGAGGCTTAAGGCCACTGCAGATAATCATATTTTTGAAATGACTCAAATAAATCATTCAAGGAAATATTCCTAAAATGAATATTAGAGGGGAGAAGGGAATGTGCTGACTTATAACCTCATCACACAGTTATTTAAAGCTTAACTATAGCTGTAACATTTCAGAGTAGGCGCACAACATATGGGCAAGGTCTTCATCATCTTGTTGACTTCTCCAGCACTTGCTGTCTCTGTAAAATCCACATTCTCCACTAGAACTCAGGATTCGTGATTGTTCCTGATCTCAGTTAGAACATGAACACCTGGCGCCCATACACAGTCAGTCTGTGGTGGCATAAATTTGGTTACACAGTGGCACTCCACTGTGCCTTCACCAGAAACTGCCAAGCACAAAGGTTGGATTTAGCCAACAGGAGGAGTCTACCCCAGTAGCTAAGTTGCAGTATATATCAGTCAGCCAAGGGTTATCTCAGACAAGATATTTTACTGCTAAGCTGCTGACTTCTGACAACACATGGTTAGGGAATGGCATAGCCCCAGTAATCTGGCACTACTTCCATGCCTTGGCCAAATGGCACTACTATCTTGTCATCCAGTCTTGTTCAGAGGCAGTTCAGTTTTGAGCCATTCTGAGTACTCAAATACTGTTAAAATAAGAGTCTATCAAGTCATCCACCATTATAGCTGCATGTCCAGGTTACAAATGTAAAAATGTTGTGAGACAGTATATGCGGCTGCAAGTAAATGTACTTTTAAATTCCTGAATTTGTACATTTAAAACATATGACAATTGTATCATAATTGTACTACACATAATATGTGCTGGATGTTACTGAAACTTTTTGCATTGTGGTTTGCACCAGGGATGTTCCTAAAATGTGTACTTGTAGTCAATGAACCACCCACTTAAAGGAGAACTGCTCTGAATTGTTCTTGCACCATGGACATCCCTAAAATGGGTACTTGTAGTCAGTGAACTGCCCACTTAAAGAAGAACTGTGCTGAACTGGTAAGTCATTTTCCCAGTAAAAGGCATTTTTATACCTTGTATCACATTCTGTTATTGATCATTCTTTACTGGCCTTTAGTACACTCAATGGGTGTTTCTGATCCATACGCTGATAGTAAGTGCCATATTTAGAACTACATAAAGTAGTATATGTCCTCTTGGACCACAGAGTTCTAAAGTAGAACACAAATGCATTGTGAAAACAATGTAAGTTCCTTAACAAGGACATAAAATACACCATACAGTTCTAACATGGTGCTACCCACCAGAGTGTAAAACACAAACACCGACTGCATTTACCAAAAGGTCAGTAAAGGTGGAACAAAAGCAGAATTTTTGAACCAGTATTAGAAACACAGCTTCTTCCAGAAAACTCAGGCTTACAGATTCAAGGCAGTTCTCCTTTCATAAAATAAGCAAGCAAACAAACATGCAAACAAACAAACAAGCTAACAAACAAACAAGCAAGTTCTTATGTCATACAGACTTTTGCTTGTAAATCCAGTCAGTCTGAAGGTATAAGGTATGGCTGTTAAGATTATAAACAATAATTTAACTGAATCTTTTTCACTATACATTTTAAGTATGGTCTTCTATCTTTACTAAAATGTTTTTGGATATTTAAAACATGGCTTTGTAAGAGGAACAATGTACTCATCAAAAGGGTGCTGTTAGGGGCAGGGTTGGGTGTGGTTTAGTGTCTGGTTTTGACCTCTTCCATAGGTGCTAACCCTAACCACCACAGTCATCCCCACACCCCTTGACCCTCATCTTTATGTTTGCTTGTGGGCAAATGCAATGTTGAATAGTCTTAGTACTGTATGAGTTGGTCTTGCCTGGTGGTGCAGTGGCCCTACTCACAGATTCAAATCCAGTGATCAGCAGAAGCCCCTCTTTAGTCCCGTTGTCCTCTCCAGCCATGCATTGCGTATAATCCTTAAATCCCACATCAATCTACATCCCTGCTGGCTGCTCAAAGCTAGGTCACTGAGTAATGATACCCATGCCTGTAATATTTCTACAGATAGAGGGTTACTAAACTCTGCTTCCAGCTTAGAGGGTCTTCATGCTTTATGCATGGCCCAGTGGGTCACTTACATGGTGATCCCCCTTCCCCACAAGGTCACAACTGAGTTAGTGACTGTGCAGGAAATGGCTTGTGTACCCATTATGCATAACACATGATGAAAAAATGAGGAGTTAGCTTTGACCACTTAGTGACAGTGCGACTGTATGTGTAGCCTAGGGTTCCAAACAAGTTCTTTAGATCCTTCAAAGTAAATATTTACAACACAAGATTACTACTCTCAGTCTCAAATAGAGAAAACAAATGTTGCTGACCCAGTGGCACAGTGGGCCAAGGCACTGAATGCCTTACCTCACACCATGCTGGTGACCCAGGTTTGGGAATGGACTCAGGTCATCAGGGAGCTGGCACAGTGGGGGGCGGTCAGAGCAGGATTGAACAGCCGGAAGGTAGCTCTCCTCTCCAGGAGTGGTTGCCCCCCGTAGTCCTGCTGCCACCAGGTGGAGGTCCAGTGGTTAGTGTAGGCAGAGGGGCGACACATAGTGGGAGGGCACCTTGAGATGTGGCATGCACATGCCTCCACATGATCATGCATGTCCAAGGTATGGGATGGTTACAGGGAGAAAATGGGGGAGAAACTGAAAAGTATAAATAAAAAAAAAGAAAACAAATGTTATATTTATCCAAAAAGGAAAATCAAGAATCACTATTCCATGCTTAACACATATTTGTATGCAGACTGTGATAGAATGGAAGGCCAGTGTTTATCCCCAACTTCTAATTACAGTACCAGCTCCCAAATTAGAAGGCTGCAAACTCTATGCAATTAACTCTGCCTGGAAGAGAAACAAAGTTATTATGGCAGGTCCTAATTAGGACAGTTTTGTAATCAGGCCAGAAAATAATTCAGCCTGCCCTTAAATTACACCCTATTAGTCAACAATGATTATTTTTTTTCTTTCTTCCTTCTCCACCAAACCATAGCTATCATTTATTTTGTGCTCCTTATCACAGCTGCTAACTTGGTATCATTAGAAGGCAAATGTATTTTACAAGTGGGATTATGTACTAAATGCAGCGCAAGCTTTGGAATCCAGTTAATGGCAAGGGTCTGGAAAATGGAATAGTTACTTAGGCCAGATCCACAAAACAAATCTGGCCCCCCAGATGTGGTGGTGCTTGTGCCCTCCACTCATTTGAGGCATTCTGCATAAACCCCAAAATGGTTTGCAATGAAAATGTATAACAAAATAGAAAACTGCTACCATTGGTCACAGAAGAACTCACAAAACTCATGAAGAAAATGCTAGACCATATAGGTCTGTGTATTCCAATAATAACTTTAGCAACATTTCTAAATATATAGACATTAGGATAAGGTGTACAAGGAATATCAAAACAGCAAAGCAAGATTATATGAGTTTATGTTGGCTACAAAATAAAAGGAGTATGAAATCCTTCTTCAGATATGTCAATGGTAAAAGAATACAGCTGGCAATGCTACTGGCCCTTCACTGACTGAAGGCAAAACAATATCAACTCCAGTGAAATGGACAATTGTTTCTGTAACCACACAGTCTCCTGGGGTTACTAGGATCCCATTAGCACTAGTATTAGACAGGTAGGAAAAGGCAGCTGGTGGGGAGCTCATTAAGGCCTTTCTACATAATGACATCATTGTTTACTCAGCTAGCCTGACAGAGGGATGATTATGTCATTTAGAACCCTCACAACAGCACAACCATTTTTTGAGTCAGCTGCTCAGGGAAGCTTAGAATGTTCAATTAGTCTAGGTTAGAGTGTCAAAGTAGCAGGAGGTCTGCCAGTGGACTCTGAAAAGGGAGCCCTGGTCTGTCATTTCTCACCCTAGTTTGGTAAAATCCTAGGTTTGCCTTTGAAGTGGTGGAGATTGCTTTGCCTGCAGGACTCTTAGTTTCACTCAGGGGAGTGAGAGGACCGCAATGTCTTATGGATCCGAGGGCAATCCTCTGAAGGTCCTGAAGTTTATAGATGCCTTAAAGAAGGGACAAAGAATAGAATCTGACAAGCTACCAGAGAGGAAAAGTGTCTTTCTTTGTTCTTTCCATGACTGGGAGAAAGGAGCAACTAATCTGTGAGTACAGACTTTGTGACTGTTCTATTAGGGAATTGTCTGAGATGTGTGTGCCCTAGATAAGGTTAGATCACATTGGTCAGGACCCCTTTCACCACAAATGTGCTGAATTTAAAGTTGAAGTTGGGAGTTTTAGCAATTCAGTGGGGGCTGAAGACACTTTTGGTGTAACCCTGAAGAAAATGGCAGAGACTGTCTTGGGGTAAAGGTGGAAGGAACACCACCTGGAGTTTCAAGCAGGGCTAACTGGTTCATGGATAGGCACAGGGTTTCCTAGGCAAAGGTTAGTGCCAGGAGGATTTTTAAGTGTGTGGAACATCCCACAAATATACATGCTGGAAATGGAAATATGTTTAGAAATATTTAAATGTGTGGCACACCCCACAAGCATACACTTTGGAAATGGAAATGTATTTTGAAATGGTTAAAGTGTGTGCCACATCCCACAAGAATACACTTAGAGGTAAAGGAGATGTTTCTATGGAAAACAGTACTGCCTAGCAAAGTGTTTCTGCAGAAGAGAGTATACCTGTGTTGTAATGACAAACCCCTGGGGATCGCTTTGCTGTTAAGTAACATCTATGAACAAAGTCATACTGCACAATCCTAGTTACTGCTTTTTGACATTCAGCATACTGCTTCTGTGTGAACATTATTGGGGCCCCTCAGCAGTTAGGTCTAGCATATGCCTAGCATCCTCGCCCCTGGACCTAGTGGTAAATACAAAGGTTGATGTTTTAGTATACCCCTTGTCCTCTAGATAATGAGCCTGGTATGCACTCCAACACTAGGGGTGGTACCATTTGTGTAGTTCTTCTAAAAGTAATTGGTTTGCCATTTATGGGGCACTAGTTCTTATAATGGGGTACCAGCTAGCCAAAGGTGGTGTGGGTATTAGATTTCCATTCATGCTTTTGCTCAGTATTTGTACCAGGGATAATGGGGACCAAAACAGTACCTCAGAAACACTGAACTGTAAAGAAATGAAAAAAGTAGTTCCTTTGTTTTGCCAAAATTAAAAGTCACCAGATATTCATAAATCCATGGGGCCTGATAATATACTGTACAAGCCAGAATATTAAAGGAATTAGCCAACAAAATAGGAAGCGGTGCAGTTTCTGCTGTATGGAAAAAATGGCAGACAAGATTTCTAGTGTTGCTCGGATGGTATCCTACAAATTCAGATAGCATGGCTGGGGTGTCCATTAGACAACAGGGATATCATTATATTAATATAAGGGGATTAGGGCTGTGTCCATTAGACAACCAGGGACATTATTATGTTAATATAAGAGGATCAGGCTGGGGGTTGCTAGACCACCAGGGATATATATCTTATAGGGAGCGGTCGCGCCTTCATAGTTAGGGTTGAGTAGGCACGTTAATGTTAAACCTGAACTTTGCAACTGTTCAACAGATTTGCATGAAATATGGTATGCACAGTGGCCATGGTAGATCTCTTGATCTGCCAAGTTGCGATTCAGTCATATATACGGGTTTTAGCAGTAAAACACCAACAAATGCACTTTTCTCCAGTTTTGTGGGCAGTTTTGGTGATTTTGTCCATGGTGCTGCGTGGCCACTGTATGGTGTACTGGTCCAAAACATGGCACGTGACAGAGCTTAGGTCAAGAAACATGCCACTTTTGTTTGGTGAAAAATATTAAGCCATTCAAAAGTTATTAAAGTTTTCAGCTCCCATTATAAGTCAATGAGAAAATTGATATGGTTGTTTTATGAAAGAAGAATAGGGATCTGGCTATCTGGTCTATCCTCATGACCAAAGAATTTGCAGGCTTGTGATTGAAAAATCTTTGGTCATGAGAAATGTATCGTCACGACGGCCATCATTTTGTTTTCAGTTTGCGGTCGGAAAAATAAATCTCGGTCCATGGGTGACTTCTGAAGTAAAGAAAGGATGAGTTTTGCTCAGGGGCTTCCTCTATTGACCCATGCCTGTGGTTTCATTCAGTTGTGTCAAAAATAGAGTTTTAAACTTTGAAAATCTTTTGGTCGCAGCTTGCTAACGATCTTTGATCGTGACCCTACCAGATTCTTTGGTGTGCGAGATAGTTTTGTTCACAAGCTTCTTCGTCCTTTCCGACCAGATGTCCAGGTTTTTTCGAACCAGATCTCTGGAGAGATCAGATAGCCCAAATTTCACAACCAGATGTCCCTTGATGGCTGAAATGACCTTAGGTCATGAGGGTGGACGATTCTTATGCACTAAAGAATTTTTAAAGGTGGCAAAACTTTAAAATTAAATATCTCTGGAACGGTTTGCTTTTTTTACTTCAAATTTGGAGGTGTTGAGGGGATGTTTTAAAGATGTGACTGATGCTGCTCAGGTGTTGGAAAATTGATTTATTGTGAGATATTGAGTGACGTGCTTAACATTTTGCCCATAGAATTATGCATGGTGCTACTGGCTTGAAATTTATAGGGTAGGTAGCCTAGTGCCACGAAGGTGGTTTTCAGTGGTCTGGTGTGTAAAACAAACAGATTCAGAATTATGCCACTCCGACAAATGAAAATTTAGTTTGTTCCATGTTAATAGCTTTTGAACTGTGCATCCAATTTGCCTGAAATTTGGAATGTAGAAAGATTAACCATAGATCTTCGATTCTTACAATATCCAAGGTGGTGGCAATTACAGTTGCTGAATTGTGGTGTGTGCTCATTATAGTTAATGGGAGGTATATATGTCATTATGAAAACCATGGTGAGCACATTTTTGGGTGCGCAGGACAACCCAATTATAAGGTATAGGACAGCTCAAAAGGTATGGCAGAAGTACTGTATATTGTTGTGCAGTGCTGGGCAATGTGGTGGAACGTGGGCTCTCTCAAAAAGCATGGCAGAAGTATATTGTTATGCAATGCTGGGCATCCTGTGCTCCCACCAATACATGTGATTCAGTACTTATATTGTGATGTTATGCAGAAATTTGCAAGTTGGGCTCCCCACCACCTTCCACGACAATGTACTTACCTATGCTTTTTCAAAAGTAAGGAAATTCTTTGCAAAAACTGTGTTAATGCAACAGTTTAGGGTTTTCACAATGACAAAGTGAGGAAATTTGGCCTTAGGGTTTTCAACCCTAACTCCGACTTCCCCCACTGCCACGCATACACACACAGAGACACACACACACACACACCTAACACCCAACTGGGGGCGTACAAGGCAAGACAACCAGTCACAGACACACACCATAACGCAACAGAAATAACATACAACTTCTTAAACATACCACAACAGGCATCCATCATCATGTTTAACCATCTGTATCACTTCTGCTGCCATCCCAGTCTCTTGGGTGTACATCAATATCCTCTAGAAGCATCTGAGATGCTCTACCAATACATGTGTTTGCAACTTATATTATGGTGTTATGCAGAAATGGATAACTTGGTGTAACATGGGGCTATGCTGTTATGCAGAAATGGAAACTTGGTGGGGCACAGGACCCGAAGGGCCCCACACTCCCACCAATTCATGTGTTTCACTACTTATATTATGCTGTCATGCATAAATGGGTAATTTTGGGCAAGTTGGTAGTGCAGGGCCAAGGGTCCCGGCTCTCACCAACACACGTGTTTTGCAACTTATATTATGGTGTTATGCAGAAATGGATAACTTGGTGGGAACATGTGGCTATACTGTTATGCAGAAATGGGCAAGTTGGTGGGGCTGGGTCCCACGCCTCCACCAATACATATGTTTTACTAGTTATATTATGGTGTTATGCAGAAATGGAAAGTTGGTGGGAGCATGGGGCTATGCTGTTATGCAGAAATGGGCAGTTAGTCGGAGCGCATGTCCCAAAGGGCCCCACGCTCCCACCAATACTGTACATGTGTTTACTACTTACAGTATGCTGTTATGCAGAAGGGTGTATGCACCCAAGAGACTGGGATGGCAGCAGAATATACGAACATATGAAATTTACCAGCAGATAAAGGCCTAGAAGTCTATCAAGTCTGCTTGAATGTGCAGCTAGCACCCCTTATCTCTGCAGCTGCCCCTCCCTTTCACCCTTCCCTTTCATTAACCCTCCCCTTGTCCTGTCCCATCCTCGTTTGAAGCAGTCCACTATTCTACTGCATACCACCTCTGCAGGTAACGCATTCCACTCAGCCACCACCCTCTCTGTAAAAAGTGTCTCCTCATCTCACTCCTGAACCTTCCTCACCCAGTCTCATATCATGGCCCCGTGGCCCTCCCTCCCTTACTTTGAACAGCCCCTCTGTACCTGTCTTGTTTATTCCTTTCATGTATTTAAAGATTTCAATCATATCACCCTGTCTCTCCTCTCCTCCAGTGAGTACATGTTCAACTCCTTCAACCTCCTCTCATATGATAAGTCCCCAGTCTCTTGATCATCTTTGTCACCCTGCGCTGCACCCTCCAGTAACTTAATGTCCCTCTTCAGATATGGACGCCAGTACTGCATGCAGAACTCCAGGTGTGGTCTAACTAATGACCTATACAGTGGCAGAATCACCTCCTCCTCGAGGATATACCCTTGCAATACAACCCAGCATTTTGTTGGCCTTTGCAGCTACCTTCCTCACACTGTGCGGTTGTTCATTGACCCTGTAATGAGCACACCCAGATCCTTCTCCTCCTCTGTCTGGGCTAGCTGCACCCTCTAGCTGGTGACTCCTCCTTGGGTTCTTCATCCCAAAATGCAGCACCTTGCACTTTTGGCATTAAAGCCCAGTTGCCAGGTGTCTGACCAGGTTTCAAGCTTTGCCAGATCATCCTGCAACCCTGCCATCCCCTTGGTCATCCACCACCGCCTACCTTTGGTATCATCAGCAAACAGCAAACAGCAGAAGTGATACAGTTGGTGAAACATGATGATGGATGCCTGTTGTGGTATGTTTAAGAAGTGGTATGTTATTTCTGTTTCATTATGGTGTGTGTCTGTGATTTGTTGTCTTGCCTTGTGCCACCCTCCCAGTTGTGTGTTCTGTGTGTGTCTATATGTGTGTCTGTGTGCTGTGTGTGTGTGTGTGTGTGTGTGTGTGTGTGTACAGTATGTGTGGCAGTGGGGCAGAGTTAGGGTTGAAAACCCTAATGCCAACTTCCTTACTTTTTGTCGCTGTAGAAAACCCTAACTGTTGCATTAACGCAGTTTTTTGCATAAGTCATATACAGTATATATATATATATATAGTTTCCAGCCTGAGTCTATCAGGTTCAGCCCTATTTTGAGTATTATTAACGTATTGCTTAAGAACTATGCTAATTAATTTTAGTAGCAACTGTTAGTCTTTCACCGCTTCTATGTATATAGCTTGCTTCATGTCCTGGTGAATTGCCATGTAATGTTTGTTTTTAGCTAATTTCTGTGATGTGGAACTTTGTAAAGGAGTCTCTGACTCATGGAAACATAGAAACATAGAATTTGGATGGCAGATAAGGACCGCTTGGCCCACCTAGTCTGCCCATTTCCTACCTAACGGATAAGCTGCAGATCCAGTTAACCAACAGCCTACTTCCTCCTACCCCCACTAGAATTGCCTTTATGCCTGTCCCATGCACCTTGAATTCCCACTGTTTTTGACTCTATGACCTCCTCAGGAAGGCTGTTTCATGCATCTACAACCCTCTCTGTGAAAAAATACTTCTCACATTGCCTCTGAGCAGTCCCCTCTATCTTTAAATTGTGCCCTTGTTCTTGAACATCTCTTTTTCTGAAAGATGCTGCCTTCTTGGACTTTGTGATTCCCTTGAGGTATTTGAAAGTTTCTGTCATGTCCCCACTCTCCCTCCTTTCCTCGAGGCTATACATATTAAGCTCCTTTAGTCTTTCTTCATATGTCTCTGGTGCAGACCATGCACCATTTTGGTTGTCCTCAACTGACAGCCTCCACCCTATCTATGTCTTTGCAGCTATGGGGTTCCAGAACTGTACACAGTACTCAGATGTGGTCTTACCAACTGTCTGTACAGAGGGCTAACACCTCCTGTTTTCTACTGGTGATGCCTCTCCCTATGCATCCCAGTATCCCTCAGCCATCCTTACTGCCTCTCACATTGCTGGCCCACCTTTAGGTCATCTGATATGACTACCCCAGGTCCTTTCCATTCTTGTTGTTGTCAGTATCTCACCCCCACACTGTGTACTCTTGCCCTGGGTTTTTGTTTCCCAGGTGCATTACTTTGCACTTCTTTGCATTGAATCTAAGCTGCCATACATTTGACCATTCCTCCAACCTTGCCAAGTTTCTTTTCATCCTTTCTACCCCACCTTGTGTATCAACCCTGTTGCAGATCTTTGTGTCATCTGCAAAGATACATACTTTCCTTCCAAGGTACTTTTCTGAATCCTCAATAAATAAAATAAATAAATACACATATATACATGCACACAACAAAATTAGGCATTAGAGCTGACACCTAACATCCCCCATGCCTTTCCATCCTTCCCACCCCACCACAGACTGAACAGGTGACGGGTGTGCCTAGGTCATGTGCCCTAACTCTTACCCCATTCCTTGTGTAACAAAGCTCACATGATACAGTATAGTAGAATGGGGTGAGAGTTAGGCCAGATGCCTCCAAGGTACACCCTGCTCCTGTTGGTCTGTGGTGGGTGGGGTGGGGGGGGTGGGTGGGATGGTAAGGAGTGAGGGGTGTTAGGATGTCAACCCTAATGCCTCATTTCCTACTTTTGTCACTTCAATCCTAACTGATGCATTAACAAAGTTTTTGCAATGAATTCATTTTGGCAAAGCTGCTCTAAGCTTCTCTTTACCCACATTGTGGAACGGTTTACAAAGGAACTTGAAGCTGAGCTGCCCTGTTAGCCTGAATATCTTCAAGGCGCCTACGATCGCTACATGAAAGCACCTTGCAAATGTTTTCCTCACTGCTTGCCCACCAATTCCCCAACTCTCCCTTTCCATCCTGACGCCACCATGTTTCTACCTCTGGCTCTCACTCTTTCCCTATTAACTCTTCCTGCTGCACCCACCCTTCCCTGTCCACTCCAGCCTGGCTAAAGTCCCACCCATCCATAACAGTGTCCCAATTATCTACCCTCCTCCGCTATTATCATAATAAACAAGTACATGACAGCCATTGTCACTTTCTGTGGTTTTAGCTCAATTTTTCCCAAGTCGCCAGTAATAAATCCCTCCTCTTTACTCTCTAACCTGCCACCCCATACATGGCCTCTTTCCCTATATGTGTATTTGCCAGCTGTCTCACTCAAAAGATCTCTGCTTATAACCCTGTATGCCTATGGTTGATTGTACATCTGCTGACTTCTTCAACTGTAAAATAATGCTGTTTATTTTTATTTATTTCAACCTTGTACTGCACTGTATACACTGTATATACTTTTTCTTCCTTGAATATTATTGCTTTTTGTATACCTGCTTCTGTACTGTACTTGATGTATTCTTGACCAGGTCCACCTTGCAAATGAGCCTTGCTCAATGGTGCCCGCCTGGATAAATAAAGATTTTGATTGATTGATTGATTGATTGAATTTCCTTACTTTTGAGAAGTTGTAATCTAACTGGTAACTGGATGTGTTGGGAGCATGGGCCCTCTGAGCTCCCGCACTCCTTCAAGTGCCCATTTTTGCATAATGATATGCATCTGTGGGAGCGAGGGATCTCTGGGCCCTGTGCTTCCACTCTACCCATAACTACAGAGCCATACAGCAGTCCTATAGGGCTAAAAAGGAACCCTTGTAACACTAATCTGACAATATCTCAGTAACCGAGTAACTATGAAAAAATCCACTGCAGTTGTAGTTTTGACTTTGAAACTTCCATGCATGCTTACCTCACTGAGAAAAACTGAGTATCTTGAATTGTTTCCAAGATACGGTACCGAAAGGCACTGCAGGCACTGCAATTTTATCCTATGGAAATATCTCAACTTCTGAATGGCATAGCTATGGAACCGATGAAAATTTTTGCACCTAAACAGCATAATTCACATCTCTGGGACACTCTCTATATCCTGCAAATTTCAGGCCAAAAGACCAAACCATTTATTTGCAGTGCACTGGGAAATTTTCAAATTCTAGTTAGTGAGATGTAAAATCCCTGTTTGCAAGGTCAATCCCTTTCGCCAGCTGTCAAAGTCCCTGCTCGTGAAATTCCTTGTTCATCAGATTTTGGCCATCTGGACTGGAAATCATGATAAAGGACTTTGTCAGCTTGCGAAGGGATCGACTCTCAAAAGGAATTTTGACAGCTTGTGAAAGGATTTAAAAACAATCCCTATGCAAGCTGTCAAAATCCCTTTTCATGAGCCAATCCCTTCGTGAGGTGACAAAATTCCTGTTTGCAAGCCAATCCTTATTCACGAGATAGGCCATCTGGTCTGGAAATCACAATCAAGGATTTTGTTAGCTCACTAAAGGGGATTTTGACAGCTCACAAGAGGGATTCAAAACCCATTCCTCTTTGAGAGCTGTCAAAATCCTTCGCAAGCCAATCCTTTTGTGAGATGACAAATCCCTGTTCATGAGCCAGTCCTGTTCACAAGATAGGGCCATCTGGCCCTGAAATCGCGATCAATGATTTTGTCAGCCTGCGAAAGGGAATCGCTCAAGGAAGGGATTTTGTCACCTTGCAAACAAGGATCTGAAGTGAGAGATGAACACTGATTTTTAAATTTAAAACAGCTGTTTTTTCTATAAATGAAGCAAACCAAAGTCATGGGTTTGTAGAGGGCATCACCCTAAACAAAACCTATGCCTCATTTACTGACAACTCATCCGTGGGAAGTTACAACATTTTGTTTGTGGGGAAAAATGAAACAAGATGGCAGCTTGCAAAAGGATTTTTCATTTGAACGGGATTTTATAAACTCCATTCATGAGATGTCAAAACTTAATCATGAGCCCCATCCTCTTTCTCAAAACATACACGATTTCAAAGACTGAACTGAGCATGTTCAGAACCTGAAAATTCAAAATGAAATATCTTTGAATGAACTGATATTTTTACCAACCTAAAGCTGGATTGTTCTTTGGGAAATTTCTTTCTACTCTGAGATTTGCAGATCAAAATTCCAAATGGTGTAGCCACAGCGTGATGGGCAAAAATCAGCAAAATTGGCAAAAAGTTAAAATGTGTTTTTGGACGCCACTGCACGTAAAACTGCAGACCGATCAAATGCAACTTGGCTATCAAGAGATCTACCATCCAAGACTGCACATTTCAAATTTTGTGCAAATCTGTTAAACAGTTGCAAAGTTATTAAAGTGCAAAATTTGGGGTTTAACATTAAACTGCTTACACAACCCTAACTACAGGTGTGACTGCATCCCTATAAATATATATATATATATATATAGTTATAAATATTTATGGGTGATCTCAGCATAGGGTGGGGTCCAATAGGAATTGGGACTGGGGCAGCTAGCCCAAGGGACTGCTGTTCACGTGCCACCAAACTGCACCCACAGTTTGCTGCACACCTCTGTTACGCCATCATTTTGGCGAGACTGCCACCTTTTGTTGAAGTTTTGGCTTTGGACCCTACCCTATAGTGAATCGGGTGCAGGGTCCCTGGTGCACTGACGATCTGCACAGCTGCGCTGAAGGTAGCTTGCGCCAAGCTTTGTGAATCAGTCCCAGAGTGTCCAATAGATGGTGCTGTTGTTTTGAGCAATTAAGCAGCACTGGTCGCTGTTTAAATTTTTTAATACTTCCTCTTGAGTTTGCTGCCCTCCCTCTCCTCTCTCTCTCTCTCTCTCTCCCCATCTCTGTTTTACTAGACACACCAGCAGTAGCACTAGTTCAGATGTGGTCAGACTACAGGATTTTTTTACTTTCATTTGTTTTTGTATTTTCTGGTGACAAACTGGTAGACAGTTATACAGCCACAACTGCAGCCTGTGGTATTGACAGGTAATAGGGTCTTTCTTTAAGCAATGAAAGATCTGTCAACGGAGTGCGTGGATACTTGAGAGAAGTGATGTATGCACATGGGGAACAGTGTGTCCGTGAGTGGAATAAGGAAACCCACAGGTTATAATGGCAAATTATTAATGGATTTCCTTATGGAGAAAACACCTCAGTTATTAGAACGGAAGAATCCCAAGCTTGTAACTATAGATCCATTAGCCTAACTTCCTCATTTGTAAAATGTTGAAACCCCATATTAAGACATCATGATTCAGAAAATGAATAACTTGGAGCAGTAGATAACGAGAATATGGGTTAAAATTGGAAGGTCATGTGAGACTAATATGATAGTTTTCTATGAGCTTAAAGTAAATCATTGGAGAATGCAACCCCAGTTGATGTTATTTAGCTCAATTTCTGGAAAGCATTTGATATCATTGTGTGGTACTCTCCTTCTGGGCTTTAATTGCTTTCAGAGAGTTGTCTGTGTCCTTTCTTTAGCTGCCACCACTTGGGTTCCCAGGGCATTCACCATCCCTCGCACAGAGCTGGAAGGCCACCATAGGTCAGATCTGGTAGAGTGCTTTTCAGCTGACAGATGTCAGAAAGAGATCCCTCTGCCAGTGAAAATAATACAGTTACCTTTGCCAAAATAAGTCACATTCACTGCTTCTATGTAAATGAATTCTTTACTGCAAAACTCAATTATCAAAATAACATGATGCATACAATACAAAAGAAAGAAAAGGCACTGTTACAGGAAAAACAAATAAATGGTCTTGAATATCAGGTGTCTGAAAGGAAAATGCTACAGACTAATTTAGTCTACAAAGTACTTGCCTTCCAATTATGCTCACAGAGAACTGGAGACCCATTGTAATTTATCTCAGTATGATAGTCATGATAGCGATCACAAAACAGTGATCGCTATCACAGTGAGTGTACATCACTGAAAAGCAAAAGGCAATGTACACTTCTCGGCAACGCCACAGCCGACAACCAAAAACAACAGTTATGTGGGGGTTTGACACCCATACACCCCTGATTATAGATTATCAGTTCCAGGAGGGTGTATGTTGAGGAGGGGAAACAGTTAAAAGAAACTTGTGTCAAAAGCACAAAATGTTACTCCTCCTAGCCCCGAACCCTGTACCTGCTGTGCCATAGCTAGCTACCCTCACCACCACACCATGCCACATCACACCACACCACACCACATGACTAACTGAGCAGCAGCATGCCATACTGCACCATACAAACCCTCTCCCTATCCTTCCCCTTACCGTTGCTGTCCCACAGTACCACAACCCTCCCTTGCTCATCTCTATCCTCACTGTACCTGTCCATTACTACCTCTTACAGGTTAGCTCACATGCCAGGTGCTGCAAATGAGTATCTCATAACAGAGTTGTTCATTTGCAGTCACCATCATCATGCATACCATTTATCTCTATGTGACCCCACATGAGCTGGAATGGAGGCTATATCTTACCAGGACCGCTCTTAAAGCAAAAGCTCCATCTGTAAGCAAACCTCTGAATTTATAGCCTAAGGCTGACCCCCATGAGGTTATTTTCAAATCCACCAAACATTTTAAATTCTGTAACAAGTTTGTATTCATTTGCTCCAATCAGTTTAAAATCTATGTGTGTCCAACCAAGTTAATTCTACATGCAGTTTTATTCAAATGCTCCAATCACTTTATTCTGTTTGTGTTGCTGACCTAGTGGCATGGAGGGCTGAAGCATCCAGGCCTTACCTCCACCATGCAGGTGACCTGTGTTTACAGTGCGAGCAGATCGCTGGGGGTCAGTCAGGAAGGCAGAGGAATGAGCATCCAGAAGACAACCTCCTCTCCCGGGAGGGACACTTAGCTGCTCTGCTAAATGAATGCCCCAGGTGGAGGCCTGAGGATAGAACAGGATGGGGAACCAATGGAAGGGTGGGTGCTGGGGACTCTGCAGTGTGTGTTGCTCACGTATGTATCGCTTGACATGTTGCACCCCAGCAATAGGGAGGAATTAGGAGAAAATGGCAGAAAACACCTCACAGTGGCAGGATGAAGATCAACCCCTGCAGGCTCCACACCGTGGCCAGAAGCTGATCCAGTGGCCAGGATGGCTCAAGTTAAGATCCCAGGAGGAGCCTGGTGACAGGGCTGGGGGTCACCACAGATAGGGGCTGCAGGGAGGAAGGCACAGAAAGTACAGATAAAAAAGGTGTGTGTGTGTGTATGTGTGTGTGTCCACCCAACCAGGAGACCTCTGAGATTTATCACCCTGTACAGAGGCATTACTTGTTAGAGAAGTAGAAATCCATTGTTTTCCATTTTGTTAGTATTACAGTCAAAACCACTCTGGTAGAAATCATTGTATCAGCATGACAGCGTAATAAACTGTATAGAACAATGGCTCACATAAGTCAGAAGATAATGATCAATGGGTTTGTGTCATAGTGAGGGTAGGGTGACAAGTGAGGTACCCTGGGTCTGTCCTGGAACCAACATTCTCCACTACTTTCATAAGAGACCTTGATAAAACTATAAATTGCTGGTGTACAAAATTTGCAGATGACACCAAACAGCGAAAGCAGATTAATTCCAATATAGAACATAAGCAGCTACAGCACAAATGGAGTTAACTAAAACAGAGGAATGGGCAAGAATTTGGGACATGAGTTTCACCCTGGTATATGCTGTGTGATGCATTTTGGGAATAACAACCTCAACTATATCAAAGGTGGAACAGTCATTAGAGAAACTAGGGAAGCACAGGATCTGGGAGATGTTTCCACAATTGCCTGAATTTATGCCTCTCAAGAAATACTTATGGCAGAGTGGAAGAGTGGCAAGAAGCTTGAATGAAAGAGAAAGCAAATGGGCAAAAGTGACACAGTCGAACCAGCACTACTTAGAAGGCTCACCGCCAGTCGTTCTGTGGATGTGCCTATTAATGGCCCTATTCTGCTGCAAAGAGCTCAGCAAGTTGCTGACATTATGGAGGTGCCATTTACACCCATGAATGTGTGATTGTGTAGATGGAAAGAGAGAAATGGCATTTTCTATAAACAGTGTCACGGCAAAAAAAGACGCCATGCCGAGTCCGCAGATGATTGGATTAAGAACATTCTTCCCAAAATTTTGTCAGATTATAGCCCACAGGACATATTTAACTGTGATGAGACTGGGCTTTATTTTTAGGCAACACCAGAGGGTGGGCACTTTAACCTTTAGACAAGATGCTGCACCAGGTGGAAAAAGGCAAGGATCGTGATCTCTGTGTTGCTTTGTGCCAACATGTCAGGCACAGAAAAACTGAAGCTGGTTGTCATAGGCAAGTCCAGAAAGCCTCATTACTTCAATGGAACTGAAGTCAGTGCCCTGCCAGTGGTTTACAAGGCAAATTCAAACTCGTGGATGACAGCCGAGATTTTTGTAAAGGTGCCACCACAGAATTAGCGATGCTCCTTGACAATTGTAGCTCAACCAATGTACCTCTGTCCAATATGAAACTAATATTTATTCTCTCAAACACATCTTTAATCCAGCCCATGGATGTAGACATTATCTGCAAAGTTAAGCACTTGTATAGAAAAAGGTAAGCTCCATTCAAATCCACCTGTCACCTTATTGCACTCTTGTTTGTACTGTAACACATTATGTTATTTATTTATTTATTTATTTTTGATTACCAGGTAAGTACACTGATTCCAGGAAACATTTTCAGGCACAACCTGGGCAATGGCAATGGCACAGGAGGCAATGATAAACAAAATACAATATACAGAATTCAGAGTACAACAGTGCATAGAGGACAAGTCAATCACAATGGTGCCAGAGCAATGACACAAGGACAAAACAGTATGCCTCAATAACATAAGTTACAGAGTGTTGAACCCAGAGGCAGAAATTGAACAAAATACATTGAATAAGTACAAAATACAGAAATTTAAAGTATAGCAGCACACTGAGGACAAGTCAAGTATAATGGAGTAAGAGCAATGCAATTGAGTACAAAACAATAGGCTTAGGCAACGAAGGTACAGAGTGTTGAAATCTGAGACAGATTACAGGGTAGTGAGAGGAGGCTGAGGAAACAGAGTCTGGGTCTATAGCTACTGTCAGGGGAGTGTGAAACTAGCTGGTGAAACAACGGCAGCTAGACTCAGCTGGGAGCCAGTCTTTGAGGTGGGATTTGAATACACACTGGTAGACAGGGAACAAAGCCCAGCTGGCCGTTTGTTCCATAGAGTGAGGGTAGCAGTGGATAGCACTTCACCCATGTTGGTGAATACCTTGGGAACGCTGAGGGGGGTAGAGTTTGAGCGTAGGCAGCGGCATGAGGCTCTGACCTGTAATAGGCTGCAAGAGGGACTCTTGGCCGGTGCAGATGGCATTATCAACCAAACAGCAAAAGACGAGGTTGAAGTGGCCTTGAGTGGAGCCACCTCAGTGCCTGGTAAAGAACACAGTGGTGGGTGGAATAAGGGCCAGTAAGGTGAAGTGACAGGCACCGCTGGTAGGCAGTGGAGAGTTTGGCAGTGAGGGAAGAGGAAGCCCTTGAGTAGATGGAGGAACAGTAGTTAATTATAGGGAGTAGGTTGCCCTGGACAATGGCAAGCTGGGCCTCTGGGATGAGGTATTTTCTGAATCTGAAGGCTATACCCAGATTTTGGTGAATCCTCACGAACAACAGAGTTGATGTGCTCAGAGAAGAGGGCGGGTCAAGTAATATGCCAAGGTACTTGAAGGTTTCAACATTTCAAGCAGTTGGCCATCGGGGAGACAATGTGGAGCGGGAGGGTGATATAAGCTTTGATAGGAAGGGCTTGGATCTGAGCAGCACAGCCTTAGTTTTTAATGTTAACCAGGAGGAAGTTGGTTGCAAAACAGTTATGAGCTGCTCCATAGTTTTAAGCACTAGTAGTTGCTCCACAGTTTTAAGTACATTAAGCACTTTGATCAACCTAACCTTTTCTATTTTAGATCTCAGAAAGTTGTTGGTGTGTATAGACTCAGGCTCCACTTCAGCTGCTGGTGCTAACAACATGGCCAAACTGGCAAAGAAAATCATAGTTCTTGATGCCATACAAATGCTTGACTTTGCCTGAAGTGCTGTAGCAGAAACAACAATAGCTAATTGCTAGAAGAAGGCAGGGTGTACAGCATTGACATCGGATGCTGAGGTAGAGCCTGCCAAAACCAGTGTCCCAAATTGATTTACCACCTGGTATGTTGGTCCGCGAGTTTCTTGATTATGCAGACATTGATGCGGCACTACAACTGAGAGAGCTCTGGACGAGCAGGAAATCTGTAATGATATCAGGGGGTTATCCATTGCCACCAGGAGGACGAGGAGGAGAAGGGTCTGTACGATGAGCTAGTCACCATGTCAGTAGCTGTCACAGCTATGGAAACTGTAAGGCATTTTGTTCTCAGCAGAGAGAAATGTGACTGGCTTGCAGCTTCAGTTTGACAGTTATGTGAACAGTTTAGCGATACAGTTGACCAAACAAAAAATATTACTGATTTTCTTTCCCAGTAATTGTTGTTTACTTGTGAGTACTGTAATACAATCCAACCACGCTTAATGCACATAATGAGAAGCTTAACTACTGTACTGCTTTTATGCACCGTGCCTGGTTAATAAAGTGCTTACCGCAGTACAGAACCTGTGTTAAGTGTAGAAAATCATTTTGTCTGATAGTATACAGCCCGCTTAACTGCACAAAAAGTCATATCCCGAGGGTATGCACTTAAGCAGGCTCCACTGTAATAGAAAATAATGACCTTTGAGTTACAAATAGTGCGATGAAGTATTTAAAAAAATCAAACTAGAGACTGATTTGTATAAGGAAATCCCTTGTCAGCCACACAAGTAAGGTTATTATTCCACTGTACAGAACTAACTGTATGTGAGGCCTCATATTGGTTATTGCAACTAATTTTGGGGACCAAATTCAGATAAAAAGGGAAACATATTGAAAAAATACAATGGAGACTACCAAATTCATTGGAAATCTAAAGTACACATTTATGAAGGCCATTTTTGAACTTGGGGTTATACAGCTTGCATAGATGTAGGTTAAGGGATGACGTCATCCTAATGTTTTCAAGATAATTTATGACAGGAATTGCTAACATCCTTTGGGTTAGAGACCAAAAGCAAGACTCATGCTATCAGAAGTCATAAATTTTGAAAGAAGGATATTAAATGCGCCAAGAGCACCTACTGCAAAGTCTCTTAACTAAATCTTATGGTGACCCCAAAGAATTCTGGTCCCACATAAAGAGCCTCCTAGGTTCAAATCCGGCCCCACCCCAACTGATATGTCTCTTAATGGTGTCCATTGCAACAATCCTTCCACTATCACTAACTTTTTCAATGCACAGTTCTCTGATCTTACAAACTATACATCATCCTTCCCAGCTTCACTTAACCCCATGCTCAACCTAATGCCTCTGGGCCCAAATTTTATTTCAAGTCTGTTACCCGTCTGGATGTACTTAGACTGCTCAATAACATTTCCAACCATTCTGAAGCAGGCTATGACAGTATTGAACCCAAGCTGTTAAAACATGCTGCCCTTACATAGCTGCACCTCTTGCAAGGAGCTTACCTCTCCCTGTGTCATAGCTATGTTCCTGCCTCTGAAGACGGCCAGGATTACCCCTGTCTTCAAAAAGGGTAACCGTAAAACCCTCCAGCTATAGACCTATTGCCATATTGTCAGTCCTCAGCAAAATCCTTGAGAAGCTCGTAGCCACCCAAATCATAGACCTTCTTCAGAAATATGACCTCTTTACAAATGCTGAACATGGTTTCTGCAAGGTCACAGCACAAACACTGCATTACTCAAATTCACATTTGATACCCTATCTGCCATGGACTTAGTCTCCTAACAGGGCTATTTTATTGATATGACAAAAGTGTTCGACCTAATCAATCATCCTATCCTCTTTGCCACTCTTAGATCCCTAGGTTTCTCACCAAATGCCACCAGTATGGTTTGGCAGTTACCTATCAGATCGCACCCAGCAAGTTAAATTCAACTCTACCTTGTCTGATTCTCAGATCATAAACATAGGCGTGCACAGGGTTTTATTCTGGACCTCTGCTTTCCTCCATTTTCATAAACAATATTACTCTAACCTTCTCCAGACTGCCTCTATACTATACGAGATGATATTGCCCTTTATGCCAGTGCTAAAAACATTACATCATTACAAAAGTAAACAAAAACTTTCACTTGACTTTCAAATGATTCAGCAATGGCTATTTAGCCACAAACTGCTGCTGAATGTCTCTAAGACTCAAGCCATGCTATTTGGTACTAATGCCAAGCTCAAACTCTATCAACCCACTTTCAATGTTACTACCGTAAATGGCTCTTCCATTGATGGTGTACCCTCATTAAATACCTTGGTCTCACCTCGACCCAACTCTCTTTTGATCTCCACATTCAACAATCCTGCAAGCTGACTAACGTAAAACTCGGTATGGCCTATCATTCCAGTTATATACTCACACCTTCAGCGAGGCTTGCCATAGCCCGTGGCATACTCCTTCTGTCACCGCCTCATGGAGTTGTAGTGTATGCCTCACAGTAAAACTATTCTCAGGAACTGGGATGTCACCTACAATAATATCTGTAGGTATGCGTCCTCATCACATCGGTTGAAACATCGTTGCTCACTATACTCAGAACTCGGATGGCTTTCTCTGACTGCATATAGAGACTTTGTGTTGGGCTCGGTCATAGATAAGTCATTTGTAACCAAACGCCTAAAACCTGGCTGGATCTATTCCTCATCCAGCCATCTAACTACGGTCCTCACATGACTGCTAATGCCCCTGTGCTTATTCCTCAGCACCGCCTACTAAAGGTGCTAGCACTTTCTCCTGTTATGCCCCTATCACTGGAATTCTCCCACTAGCTGTAAGGTTAGCACCTTCCTGTGCCTCCTTCAAGAAATTGCTTCGTGATCATCTTGATGACTCCTGTTCATGCTTCTGCTTCAAACCACTATAGCCCATTATCTCTTCCTTGATGCATGCATCCTCTCACCTCAGGTATGCACTTTACATGTCTCTATACGCCTACTTGCACCCGTAGTTTTACCAAATTCCTATCCCCTATTTTTGCCTTTCTGTTATACTTTTCCATCCATCGCCTTTTACTGCACCTCTTCCTAGTCATATCCTAGCTTTACTCTATCCTGTATATATAATTATACTTTGGGGATACTTTGGTTTTGTGTATTATACCATGTTCTCTACCTGGATAACTGCTTAATTGATTTATTTATTGCACTTGCTCTCTTATTCACTCCATGTCATTGCCTATGTAATTTGTATTCATGTTGCTTTCTGACTACTTTGTATAACTACTGTCCATGCTTTTACCTTATTGTATTTAAATGTTCTGTATTTGTTTCTTCCACCATTGATCAGATGTTAATTCAACTGAATTGTATCTGTAAACTTCCGGTCATGCCTGAAAATAGGCATTGTTATGGCTAAGCGCACCTTACCCGGTCAACAAAAACAAAAAATAAATAAATAAATAGCTTAAGTCAGTTTTAAAATTAACACGAGGAAATATCATTTCACAAAGAATACTGTAGTTAAATCTACAGACCTCACTGCCAAGTGAACTGTTAGAGAGCACTGTGGAGGGGTTGGGGATAACAAATGGACCAGATACCAGACTTCAGGTTCAACACACTATTTCTGTGTGATGTTTATTCAAAATACAAGAAATAACCTTCTGCAATGGCACATTTTTCTTAGTACATCAGTCTGCAGCAACAGACTATGAAAGTCCTTTCTCTGCACTTAGCCAGCACCTACTGACACTGATCTCTTATCTCCATCACTAGTTGAGAGGTACCCATAACCCTTATGCAGGCCTCATTTACTACGTAGTGGGGCACAGAGGGAAGCAAAACAAAACAAGCTATAAACAAAGAACTTCAATGCAGAATCACTGAAAGAAGGGTTACCCCAAAGGGCATTGGCAACAGATCAAGTTTCAAAGAAATACAACATCAGACATACTTCCATAGTGCAATGCATCATGGAATATATGCAAATCATCATGATATTTTTACTTAAGTTTACAACAATATACATGCATTTTAAATAACACTACTAGCATAGTTTCTATAATAATCACCTAGTACTTTTTACCATTATCTAAAACACCTAGTGCCATGGTATTTTCAACATTACTCAACAGCTTAATCTAGTTCAAGGTCAGTTGGCATTCATCTGTATCCTCCTCCACCGGTCATGCCTGAAAATAGGCAGGATTTGTCTAGTGCACTTACCCGCTAACAAAAACTAACTAAATAAATAAATAAATTACAGGTTTCATAAACATAAGGGCCCAGATATTCAAGGGGTTGCACATGGCGCAACAGTGTTGCACCATGCACAACCCACTGATGCACCCGCACGATATTCAAAAGGGAAAGTGCGCTTTATTAAATCCCAATGCACTGAGCGCATAAGTAATGTATGCAGGCACAGGTGGGGTGTGTGACCATGCATAACCTGCATAGCCCGATATTCAGCCCATGATGCAGAGCCATACATGTGCAACCCCTACTGTGCCCTGCACAAGTTTAAACCCAAAAGGAAACAAATGATGGCCACCCACAGGTTAGCTGCCGCATTGCAGGGCGCAACATGGCAGCTGCCACCTGTGGGTGGCCACCTGAGTTCCTGCTGCACCTGTGGGCGCCCCCATGCCCCATCATGGGCATCCATGTAACTAACCCCCAATATCCCTGGTGGTCCAGTGGACCGCTAGCCTGATCGTGGGCATTTGTCTCAATTAAGAATCTCATCTAATATCCTGGTGATCTAGTGGACTGCTATTGCCCGATCACGAGCATCGTATAATAAACCCCGTCCAATATCCCTGGTGGTCCAGTGGACGATCGCTGCCAATTGCGGGCATCTGTTTAAATCACACACCCGTCCAATATCACGGTGGTCCAGTGGACGCACTCTGCCAGATCGCGGGCATCTGTAAAACATAAAATAGTCCCTATTACCCTGGTGGTCTAGTGTACACCCCTCCCACCCACCCACTGAGCCCCACCGCCCTGCTCCCCAGTCAGCTGGCGGGCGGCAGCCCCACCCCTGCAGCCCGCCGCCCGCTGACTGACAGTTCAATAGGGCTGCACCCGTTGGTTCACAGTGTGAGCCAATGGGCGTGCAGCTTATACCGATCTACAGTCCAGATATGTGAATGATTCATTCACATATCTGAATGTGTAGTAATGTATAGGTGCACGCCCATTGGCTCACGCCGCGAACCAGTGGGCGGCAGCCCTACCAAGTTGTCAGTCGGCAGGCAGCGGGTGGCAGGCGAGTGGGTGCTGCCAGCTGACCGGGGAGCAGGGCTGGGGCTCAGTGGGTGGGTGGGGAGGGGGCACTAGACCACCAGGGTAATAGGACTATTTTATGTTTTTACAGATGCCCAGATCAGGCAGAGTGTGGTCCACTGGACCACCAGGGATATTGGATGGGGTGTGTGTGCTTTAAACAGATGCCCGTGATCGGGCAGCGATCGGTCCACTGGACCACCAGGGATATTGGATGGGGTTTATTATACCGATTCCCTTAATCGGGCTGCATAATGGTCCACTGGACCACCAGGGATATTAGACGAGATTTTTGACAAATGCCCACGATCGGGCTGCAGGCTGTCGGTCCTCGACGGCTGCTGCCTGGCAGGGTGCCAGGCGCAAGTCGTCAGGATTGGTGCACCTGCATGCTAATGAGTTGGCAATGGGTCAACAATGACATGCAAATGGCCCCATGTGTGCCTTGCATAAATTATGGCCCCATTTGCATGTCCTGTTATGAATATTGCAGGTGCTGTGCATGGCACAATGGCACTTGCGCAGCGTATCTCCATGCTCCACTCTGGCCACTTGTTCTGGCGCAGTGCCACTGCACCATGCACAGTGGGTGGCTAGGCACGATATTCAAAGCTGCTGCACCATAGCGCAGCCCTGCTTGAATATCGCCCAGGCCACACCCTCCGCGCAACAGTTGAGCTGCGCCAGGTTGCTTCCACAGCCTGGCACAGTTTGAATATCCAGGCCAAGGTATATTATGACATAGTGCTATTACATACTAAATTCAACAATGATTAACATAACCTGTTTTACATACATCTGAGGTCACCTCAATAGCTCCCCTATGAGGACCAAAGAGGAAAAGGGAAATCAAAGAGGTCACTATAGCATAGTCAAGGGAGGGAGAAGGGGGTGCCACAGGTGACAACCTTATGGACTAGAAATAGTAAAGGATAGATTAGGTTTAGAAATAGAAGAACTGTTGCAACAGATTTAAGAAAAGGTCAGTCTTTAAGAGTGGCAGGAGCTCCCAGTCACATATCTCCCACCTTAAGAGGGAAGCAGTTATTGCAGACTGCTTACCATCTTCCTGTCCCAGGAAAGGATGGAGTTTCTGCCATCCATCTTCAGAAGCTCTGTCTCGGGGTCCCTATTAACGATAAACATTCTAGCAAAACATGGTGGATATCATCATTCTTACCCTGAAGCATTAATACATTTCTCAACAGAGACTAACAGTACATTTCCTGAACTATCTCCTTTTAGGAAAGTACATCATATTTCTTAACCAAAATCTGAAAAGTCCAGTACCATAGAATAACTTTCTCTGGGGTGAGTAACTACCTTCTCCAACCCCACCAGACAATTCAGTTTTAAGCAGGTGTCATTCTAGGTTCAACCTCTACATAAACCCACTATGACTCTTGATTCATTCCACTTTTACAGATATAGACACCTGAGGGTATACACTCAAGTGTTACCCCAACACAGGTTCCAATCCATTTTCCACTCACTTCTCCTTTGTAGGTTTTCACTCAGAAAAGAATAAAACACATGTACCACCTCAGACTCCCACACTTTGCCTACAGAAATGGACCATTGCAGAGCCCCATCTGGCCTTGCCTGCAACTAACTTGACCTCTGTCTTACACAAAGTGCCTGCAGAATATGGAAGGAGTAATAGTAGTTTCTACTCTCCTGTTTCAACCTTTTATAACCTATGATCCAAATCCTTGGTCATCTTAGCCCCAGGCAGGTCTCTACAAAACCTACAGGAAGCCAAAACCTCCCATGCTGAATATCCCGCAATGGTAAACAGCAGGTTCCTTATCTTTTAACTCTGGGGTGTCTTAGTAAACATCCTTTTAATCACTGTGCGATTTCAGCAATCTGTTACCATCTAATACCTTGTAACCTATGTGCAGTTTCCTTTTCCAAGGGTGAAATTTTCTTTTAAATGACCTGTACCCTCCTTAACTTTAACATGTTGTAACAGTTTGATGACATTAACATTTTTAGCATGCAGTATACCCAGGTCAATACTGTTAATAGATTTAGCTGCATCAATACAAGAAAAGTCCATTCAGCCTCATAGGCTTCATCTTGCTTGCTTGAGTCTTCAACCCCAGCACAATATCACTAGGCACAGTCTTACCTGGGGTCCACATTCAGGTTCCATACCTGCATCTCTGACCTCCAACAGGTAACATCCTGGGTACACAGGAAACAAAGAAATACTCTGCTCAGTCAGGGATCCTCCTCAAACTGAGCCCACAAAAATCCTCCTCCGACTCTTTGTCCAAGCTCTCCAGCAGGAACCTCTCAAACACCTGGCACCAGTGTTCTCCTCTCTGCATAGTCAGTCTGCCTCCAGCCATTCCACTCGTCCAGTGGACCATCCTCATCAGGGTCTCCACCTCCTGGATGTTGTCTCTTGCACCTCCAGTCTGCCTCGACCTGCATCTCTTCATTGTCTTCAGGTTTGGCCTTCCTCCAATCTCCCAAGTACAGTCCAGGCAGCAGTTTCACTCCATCTGTCAGCCATGGTTCTGGGCCGAACTCACAGACTTTCTTCTCGGCAGCTCCTGGTGCATTGGTCAAACTGGGATATCTGGGCAGTATCCACCAGAAAACGTCCCTCTTTGGCCAGTCCAGATGCTTCCGGCAAGTTATCCCACTTTTGACACCAAGTCTGTGGAGGAGTTGTGGGATAACAGATGGACCAGACACCAGACTTCAGGTTCAACACACAACTTGTGTGATGTTTATTCAAAATACAAGAAATAACCTTCAGCAATTGCATATTTTTCTTCAGTACATCAGACTGCAGCAACAGACTATGAATGTCCTTTCTCTGCACTTAGCCAGCACCTACTGACACTGATCTCTGATCTCCTCCACTAGTTGAGATGTACCCATAACCCTTATGCAAGCCTCATTCGCTTATGTAGTGGGGCCCAAAAGGAAGAATAACAAAACAAGCTATAAACAAAGAACCTTAATGCAGAATCACTGAAAGAAGGGTTACCCCAAAGGGCATTGGCAACAAATCAAGTTTCAAAGAACTACAACATCATACATACTTCCATAATGCAATGTATCATGGGATATATGCAAATCATCATGATATTTCTACTTAAGTTTACAACAATATACATGCATTTTAAATAACACAACTAGTTTGGTTTCTATAATAATCACCTAGTACTTTTTACCATTATCTAAAACACCTAGTGTCATGGTATTTTCAACATTACAGGTTTCATAAACATAAGGTATATTATGACATAGTGCTATTACATACTAAATCCAACAACGATTAACACAACCTGTTTTAAATACATCTGAGGTCACCACAATAGCCTCCTGTACGAGGACCTAAGAGGAAAAGGGAAATTAAAGAGGACACTATAGCATAGTCAAGGGAGGAGAAGGGGTGCCCACAGGTGGCCAACCTTATGGACTAGAAATAGTAAAGGATAGATTAGGCTTAGAAATAGAAGAATTGTTGCAACAGATTTAAGAAAAGGTCAGTCCTCAAGAGTGGCAGGAGCTCCCAGTCACAAGCACCAGCACTGAAATTTTAAAGAACTTATTAGACACTTATATGGATAGGGGTAATTGTGACAGCTATTACCACTAAGCAGTGGAGACAACAACAATGGCCACACAGCCTTCTGCCCTAAGTTTCCAGAATAAAATCAATATGAATTACTCTTCTCACCTAGATATACTATAACATGCAATATATAAAAGTTGGGTCCAGCATCTTTCAGGAGTTGGGGAAAGATAGGTAAATCCCCAAAATGATAATTAGCATCTCGGATACAGCTGAAAAGGAAAATATTGCTTTCAGAACACAAACATCTACCCCATACACCCTTTTCCAAACCACTGTAGGAGAAGTCATATAAAAAGAGCCATATTAAAAGAGGGATCTATAAAACCCTGATGAAAATCATTAAACACTAAACATTGAAACACTAAACTACAAACCGATCAGCCAGACTGCAGGTGCAGTGGCAGTACTATCACTTGCTTTACTCAGGTAGAAGTGAACCTGGGGCATTGGAGGTTGGCTGAGAGGAGGAGAATTAAGTGTCTGAGGACTGCTCTTCTTTCCAAGAGGGTGGGTGACTTGCACCTGTGCATGCCTGACCCTTAGCAAAGACTAGGAGAAAGACAGCTTGGGACCACTAAGAATGCAGGGAGGTGCAGCAGTTTCTGCAGCAGCAAGTTGAGTGAGACCATGTTATGTGCAACACTGTCGCTACTTTGAAAGAGGCTCGCAGGGCACCTGCATAAAGCAAGGCACAGATCTGTACAGCGAGCATCAATGTGCAGCTGAGTCATGAGAGGCCCACAGGGCCCTGCATAAGGTACAGTGCAGGTCTGGTGCAATGAGTATCATTGTACAGCTGCTTCATGAGACACCTACAGAGTTCTGCATGAGCCAAGGTTTAGGTTTGGTGCAGTGAGCATCATCATGCAGCTGCTTCATGACAGGCCCACAGGTCCCTGCATAAGGCAAGGTACAGGTTTGGTACAGTGAGCATCACTGTACAGCTGTTACATGAGGGCCCCTCAGAACCCTGCATTAGTCAAGGTACGGGTCTTGTGTAGTGATCATCACTGTACAGCTGCTTCCTAAAGGCTGTCAGGGCCCTGCATAAGGCAGGTGAGGTCTAAGCATAGTGATCATCATTGTGTAGCTGCTACATGAGGAGGCCCACAGTGCACTGCATAAGGCAAGGTACAAATTCTGGTACAGTGAGTATCACTGCATGGCTGCTTCATGTCAGGCCCTCAGGGCCCTTGCATAAAGCAAGGTAAGGTCTGCTACAGTGCAGCTCCTTTATGAGAAGCCCACAGGGCTCTGTATAAGGCAACGTACAGGTCTGCTACAGTGAGAATCACAGTGCAGCTTCTTCATGAGAGGCCTACATGGCTCTGCATAAGTTAAGAGTACAGGTCTGGTGCAGAGTATCACTATATGACTGCTTCATGAGATGCCCACAGGGCCCTGCTTAAGGCATGGTACAGATCTGGTGCAGTGAGCTCACAGTGCAGCTGCTTCATGAGAGGCCCACATGGCCCTGCATAAGACAAGGTACAGGTCTGGTGCAGTGAGGACCACTGTACGGCTGCTTTGTTAGAGGCCACAGGGTTCTGCATAATGTAAGATACAGGTCTGGTGCAGTAAGCGTCACAGTGCAACTGCTTCATTAGAGGTCCACAGGGTCCTGCATAAGGCAAGGTACAGGTCTGGTGCAGTGAGAATCATTATGTAGCTGCTTCATGAGAGGCCCACTGGGCCACTCATGAACAAATGCTACAGGTCAGGTGTACATGCAGTTGCCTTTAGATAGCTTTTTCTGAAAAGTTAGAGAATTAATTACTAAAACTACTTTAGTGCATCTATTAGGGAGGAAATGCAAAGCATACAAAATAGGAAATAACAAATTAGGGTTCAAAGTCTTTAGAGCCTTGAAAATCAGTGTTGTGCTGCTCTTCAGGGTTTGATCAATCATGCAATGCTCGGGTGGCATTACTGTAATATGGGCACTGCCTTGTCACACATAGTAAAGAAAAAATAATGTTTGCATAAAGAAGGTGGGTATTACGGCAACATAAACCCTGCACTGCATGATTGGTTAAACCTCAAGGAACACCGCTGATCTGCAAAAGATCCAGAGACTTTGAACTTTGAAAAGCAAGTACCTAGTAAAGATTTATATCTTAAGGAATGAAGGTCTGGGGCCTTCAAATGCCTCTGCAATCATTCTGTTTACTTTTATTTGTTTCTTTAATTCATTTGTCATCATTTAATTTGTAGTATTCTAACTGCCAGTAAAAATAGAATCAAATGGAATTCTTGTATTATGATGTCAGAAAAGTTTTATTGGCAAGACTGGCAGTATACTTCAATGGAAAACTACAAATCTGTGTTCAGATTTTACAGAGAAATAACCCTTTCTACTTCCAGAATATTATGTATTTAAAGAAATATAAGATTTTGTGAGCCTGCTGGTACAGCGGTAGTGCTACTGCTTGTGATGCAGATGGCCTTGGTTTGGGCGAATCCGGGTATCAAAGGGCTGGTCAGGGAGGAGGACTGAGTGTCTGTCGGACTGCTCTCCTTTTGGGGACTGGGTCTTGTGGTGTTTTGGGGCGAAGTGCAAGATGTCTGTGCTACTGCTCTGCTCCTCACCACACTGAAGAAAAGTTCTCTACAATTATTTGGTATGGATGATTTTAGGTCAATTTATTTGCAAAAGGCTAGAATATTAATGTTTTTGACTTTTGGGCCAACCTAAAATTACCAGTGCTTCTACCAGCTGCCGCTTGTCTGTGTGCAGGTTCTGATACTGCATTCCCTTAGCTTCCTTGGTGAGGCCAAATTTGTTTGGAAGTTGTTTGGGAACTCTGCTAGAGGATTCGGAGTTATGAGCTATGGACTAAAGAGAGGAGAGAGAACTTGAAATGGGCTACTATGGTGCACCCCACCTCCCAATAGATGACAGCTGAGAAGACTCCAGCAGAAACAAGTGGAGCGGATACTGCACTACCTGCGCTAGCTGTATTGATGACGAGAGGCTCAGTTTCCTAACCAAAAATATGCTAGCATTGCCTAGGGTTGCGGGGGGTCACAGTAGTCCAAAAGTTATAGATTACTATGTTCAGAGGAGCATTTCTTTTTTACTTGTTTTACAGACAGTCTCCACAGATATTCTGAGAATGATATGCTACAGTGAGGAACAGGGTCATTAAACAAGGCCTCTGCATGAGACTGACTCCTGTACCCCCAGAAAAAAATAGGAAAGTTTTGGGGTGCCAGACTGTGTTTCTTGCCCTGTTTGTTTGCAGAGACTCAGTGTTCTGTGCAAGGATGCTGTTCAGCGACTTTAGAGGTTGGATATGACTGAGGCAAAACTCTTTAAAAGGTACTGTTTGATGTTTTAGATTTTGAGTTCCTCACACTGCAACTTACTAACCGAGAGAATTGATTGGAACATTTTGACTTTGTATATTGGATCACTTCCAGAACTTTAACCTGAAGTTTGAACATTTGATCTATCATTTAAAGTTTCAAGTCTCCACATAATATAAATTTTAGCTCAGGAGCTAGAACACTCACTCAGGGCCTGAGGAAGTGATATAAATATTATCTAAAATGGAATTCAATATGTTGACTTATGTTTTGGAACTGTTCCTTTTACACAAGATTTTAAACAAATCACCTCCTGGAAGCCCAGGAATGGCTTGATTGAACTATAATCACTATGGCCCGGATATTCAGAAGGGCTCATGGCACAGCACTGTTGCACCATGTGCAGCTCACTGATGCTCCCAGGCGCGATATTCAAATGGGGATTGAACCTGGCACAAATCCCGATGCATCGGAGCGCATCAGTAATGCATGCAGCGCAGGTGGGGGGCGTGCCCATGCATACCCACACTATCCCGATATTCAGCCCGGGACGTGCTGAGCTCATGCATGCACAACCCAAACTTGCGCTGCACACAGGTGAGCCAAAAAAAAGGAACAACAGTTGGCCACCTCACAGGTGAGCTGCCGTCATTGCAGGCGCACGGCAGCTGCCACTCTGTGGGTGGCCACCCAAGCTCCGCTGCACCTTCATGGCGGCGCCTCCCCATGCCTGATTGCGGGCTTGGCATTAAACCTACCGCTCATTATCCCTGGTGGACTAGTGGACCGCCGCAACCCAATCTCGGACATAAGTAAAAATAAAAGCATTCCTATATCCCTGGTGGTCCAGTGGACCACTTGCAGCCAGATCCGGGCATAAGCTGAAAATTTAATGCATCCTATATCCCTGGTGGTCCGTGACGCTGCAGCTCAATCGCTGGCATAAGCTGAAATTTCACGCTCGCCCATATCCTCGTGAATAGTGGACCCGCCGGTGCCCATCTGCAGGCATCAGCTGTAATACATTCTGTCTCTATATCTGGTGGTCCAGTGGACCGCGCAGCTCGATCACGGGCATAAGTCTGAAATGACACTAGCTCCCATATCCCTGGTGGTCCAGCGGTACCCCTCCCCACCCGCCCACTGAGCCCCATAACCCCGCCTCCCCGTCAGCAGCAGGCAGCAGCTCTCACCCGCTCACACCCGCTGCCAGCTGACTGACACTGTATGGTAGAGCTGTACGCCCATTGGTCCACAGCATGAGCCAATAGGCATGCAGCCCGCACCACACTACACAGTCCAGATATGTGAATGGATCCAGCAAGCGGGTGGGGAGCTGCCACCCGCCGCTGACCTGGGGAGGGGCGGTGGGGCCAGCGGGTGGTGGGGAGGGGGGTACCGCTGGACCACCAGGGATATGGGACGGCGTAATTTCGCCTGCAATTACGCAAGCGGTCCACTGACCACCAGGGATATAGGACTAATGTATTTTTCAACTTATGCCCGCCGATCAGGCTGCAAGCAGTCCACTGACCACCAGGGATATAGGACGAATGTATTTTTCAACTGATGCCCATGGTTGGGCTGCAAGCAGTCCACTGACCACCAGGATATAGGACGAATGTAAATTTCAACTTATGCCCTGCGATTGGCTGCAAGCAATCTACTGGACCAACAGTGATATAGAACGAATGTAATTTTCAATGTATGCCAGTGATCGAGCTGTGGGGCACATCGACTGCGCAGGGGGCATTGGTCCCTGATGGCTGCAGCCTGCAGGGCGCCAGGCACAAGTCAACGGGGATCGGGCACCTGCATGCAAATGGAAGCCATAATGACATGCTAATGGCCCCATTTATGCCTTGCATGCATTATGGCCCCATTTGCATGTGCACTTTGAATATCGTGGTTGTTGCTCCTAGCGCCAGCGAACTTTAGCAGCGCATCCCACTGCTCCACTTCTGGCCACTTGTGCTGGTGCAGTGCCACTGCACCATGCACACTGTGGGTGGCTAGGTGCAATATTCAATGATGCTGTGCCATGGTGCAGCTCTGTTGAATATCACCCTGACAACGCCCTGCACACAGCCAAGTTGCACTGCGCCCAGGCTTGCTGCCACAGCCTGGCGAGTCTGAATATCTGGGCCCATGTAAATTAGCTAACTGGGGAACACATTGGTACTTATACATTGGAATTAGCATCCCAAGGAATGGACTCTTTGTATAGATTTATTTTGAACGATAACTGTTAATGTATTATTGTGTGGCTATTTTAAAATTGTGTTGTAAGGTTTGTGTGTAAGTTTAAGCATATTACCCATAACAAAACATGATGCATATCTCACCTGTTCATGGAGGCCCAGGGTTACAGCTGCACTTAGACCTGTGGTCAGGTATTACATGAATACAGAAATGGCAGCTGGGCTGGGCAGGCTGAAAAGTTGTTTCTTACTAGCCAGAACTCTGTTTTATCACCTCAATTTTGTTTTATTTAGTTTCGCTTTTACTTTTTGTCTCCCTTTATGAATAACCAATGTGTACTTTGGCAGTTAGAAAGGGCAAACGGTGAGTTATTTAGTTTAGAGCCCTGAATTTTGGAGCATTGTCGGGTCATTGGCCATCCTCAGTAGTGTGTACTGGGGTCATCTGTTAGGTCCCGCTACTGTTCGATCTTGAGAGGAAAGTGACTTGTCGAGTTGGGGTTTTTTAATTACTGTCGCCCCTGGTCGTTTTGTGTTGGGTTGCAGTTGGGAGGCAGAAACTTGGAGTATGTGGAGGCTGCTGAATGGAGTATTGGGAGTGAGTTTCTGGACTAGATAGTGGTGGTAGAGTGGATTTTTGGGCAGAGAGACCCGTGAGAGAAGATCTGGACATGGGTTCTAGCATATCTCACTCGGATTGAGTTGCCATTTTTGGAGTTGGTGCTGATATATGGAGTTAGTGTCAAAAGACCGGGCCTGTTCCATTCATGCCAGGACAGCAGGAGCACCCTATATGGGGTGGGTGGTCTGGCTGTCGGAGTCTGTTGCTGCTTGGAAGGACCGGGCCTGTACTGGCTGGGGAGTCGGGCCGGGGGTCTGTGGTTTTCTAAGGCCCTCTGTGGGGTCAGCTGGTGGGCTGGCACTGGCAGGGAGTCAAGGCTGCTGGGGCAGATATTTTTGCAGCGCCCTCATAGGATAGGGTTGTTATGCTCTTGCCATTATCTGGCTAAGTTGGACTGTTACTGGGTGGATCTTTTCCAGAGGAAGTGTACCTGCAAGGACTCATGGTCAGTCTTTTCATTCTTTATTTTAAGTGACTTTAGTACTGGGCAGTGAGAGTGCCTGTTTTTACTTCTGCCCTCCAGGTAGTGAGAGAGCCTGGGGTCTAAATATCATCAGATACTGTCTCATTTGCTTTTTAAACCTCAATGAGAGGAGGTGTATCTAAGTTTTTGCTCTACATCTATGGTGTTAAGTTGCAGTTTGTTTGTTTTAGCATTCATTCTTTTCTGTGAACTGTACTTTCTAAGTGAAGTCTCCTTGGTGGTGGAACATTATTTTGTCTTCCTGGTCTGAACCTCTTCCAAAATTGGTCTTCTTGCCTGAGACTCTAATGTTTGTACGAGACTTTAATACCTGGTCTGGAATACCATAATCCCCTGAGTGGTTTCATAATTTTAACCTATTTTAGTTTTTTATTGTATTATAATTTAATTTGGTTTGGTTAATTTGATTATTTTTTGTTTATATTAATTGTGTTTGTTTTGCATATTTATTTTTCTCTTATATTTTTGTTATATTGCTTTGCTCATTCTCGAGGCTGTGAGAGGCTCTTGGGGTGGGGTGATGATTTTGAAGCTTTTGGGTACTGGTTTTGTGGTACATAATTGGATAGTTATGGAGTGCTGGTTGGGTTACCAATATGTGTTGGAGACCTGTCCCATGGTCGTCCACACTATTTATTCTCTGCACTTCATCTCTCCGCCTTTCTTTTCTCCACTCAGTTTACAATATATCAGTGCTGTAGGGCGCTGCATATTGTGCACAGAGGTGGGAGGAGGGCGCGGGTTGTGAACAGTGGAGGATGAATGAGAGGCCACCCATTAGGGTAGTGAGACCCAGAAGATGCTCTGGGGTGAAATGGAACCCGAACGTGGTCCACCATGTCTGGTTTCCATACCCAAGGGCACTACCAATTGTAGCAGGCAGATAGTCTGGGCAGCCTCGAGAGGTTCACCTAACTCGGTGGTGTTATGCAGTGTTAGGTCTTTAAAAACAAGACTGCAATTATTGCAGATCTTGTTAAATCGGTGGACCTGGCTTGCATCACCGAGACCTGGCAGGATGAGAACTCTGGCCCTGTTTTGAGGCTGCAATTCGCTGGGTAATCGTGATACACAGCCTGAGATTGGGTCATGGGGTTGTCGGATCGCTCTCATCTACCGTCCACCAGGAGATGAGAAGCAATTCCTTCAGGAAGTTGCGGACTTCACCACTGATATGCATGTTTCAGTCACCCAGGTTGATGGCCCTGGGTGACTTCAACGCCTGACTCAACGACGAACTCTCATAATTTGGTCAGCACTTCCTCCAGTTGATGACATCTCTGGCCTTACACAGATAGTTACCACTGCTACTCATGGTCACAGACACTCTCTTGACTTAGTCTTCCTCATTGGGATTGAGGCCTCCAACTTGGGAGTGGAACCAGTTGGATGGTCAGGTCACTACACTGTGGGGTTTGGTTTTAGCACCCCTATATGGCCTACCCCTGTGGAGATGACTAGGTGTCATCCTTTGCGAGATATAAGTTCTCAAGGCCTAGCGGCGGTCCTAGATCTCTTGTCCCTCTCAGAGGCAAATAGGACCCAGAGGACCTCGTGATGGCTTATTGTTTGCCATTGTGGCAGCCCTGGATATCATTGCTCCTGTCCTTGTTCACCCTCTCTCCCTTCGCCTCGATCCCCATGGTTTGATAGGACTCTGAGGGAGATGCGCGACTAGGACGAATGTTAGAGCGTTGCTGGCAGAAATCTGCCCCTGATGCCGACCACCTTAGATTGAGGGACCATTATCAAGTCTATCAATCTGCAATTACTTGTAAGAAGGCAGAGTTCCTGTCCAGGAGATTACAGTTGCTCAAAACACACCAGCTCAGCTGTTCTGAACTGTGGACTGACTGTGCAACCCAGTCTGTCTTCAAGTCTGGAAAGCCTTTTCACAAGAAGAGTGTGATGAGCTTACTCGATTTTTGTGACTAGGTGGCTGACATCAGGGCGCGCCCATCCAGCACACTTTATGGGTGTTGCTGTGGATCAGCATGGGGCCACTGTCCCTCAGTTTTCTTGGAGTACATTTGACCCCGTGCTTTCATGGATGTCATGTGATTGTCCAGAGTGTGCACTAATACGTGCTGTAGTTTAGATCTGGGACCTACCTCCCTGATTTTGGGTTCTATGGATTCTATCGGTCCAGTCCTAGTTTGATAGTCTGGTGCTCCTTGGAGACAGGTGAGTTTCCAGCACACTGAAAGAGGGTGGTGGTGACACCACTTGAAGAAAGCTTCTTGGACCCAGACTGCCTTGCAAATTACGGACTGATTGCTAACCTTCCTTTTAGGAAGGTGATTGAAAAGTAGTGGCCACTCAGCTGGAGGACCATTTGACCATCCATGACATCTATGAACCTCTCCAGTCTGGATTTCAAAAGAGGCATAGTACCGAGACCAGTGCTGGTTCAGGTGCTCAATGATCTCCTGATGACTAGAGATCGGAGGAACCGTCTCTATTCTAGTTTTCCTAGATCTCTCATTAGTGTTCGACACTGTGGACCATGGGGTCCTGCTTGATCATCTGAGGTGCATCTGTGGACTGTCTGGTACAGTTCTCAGGTGATTTACATTTTCCTCACTGGAAGATCTCAGAGAGTGGTGTTTGGGGTTTATTCCTCAGATTAAGTTTCTCTGACATGTGGGATCATCAGGGCTCAGTGTTGTCCCCATGTTATTTGTAGTGTATATGCTGCCCCCAGAGACATTGTAAGAAGGTATGGGCTGAAGTTTCACTGCTATGCTGATGATACCCAGCTCTACCTTTCTTTCGCACCTGACCAGGATGGAACTTTCTCAGTCTTTAATAGCTGCCTCACTGAAATCCAGGAGTGGATGGACGCGGTTGGTTGAAGTTGAACTCTAATAAGGCTGAGGTATTAGTTGTGGATCTGGGTGCGCTGGATAGGGGGTTGGGCGTGGTTTGCCTCTGGAATTTTCTTGGGGGCATGTCACTCCTGACCTCTGAAAGGGTGCAAAACCTGGGAGTAATTTTGATGAAAGGCTGACCCTGCATTCGCAGGTGTCAGCCATTGTCAAATCCTCATTTTACCATCTGGAGGAATATCTCCAGGGTTAAGCACCTTATTCCTTCTGGCGACCTTTCTACTCTGATCCACACCTTTGTGATCTCGCATTTAGATTATTGTAACTCCCTGTACCTAGGGCTACCAGCTAGTGCAGGATGCAGTGGCCGTTTTGACAGGATCATCTCGGTCCTGCCATATTTTGCCAGTGCTGTGCAGACTGCACTGGCTGCCAGTTCAGTGGCGAATCACCTTTAAAGTTGGTGTTCTGACTTTAAAGCCCCACACGGACTTGGCCTGGACTACCTGAAAGAGCTTCTGGTCCCTTACTGCCCTGGGCAATTACTCCACTCAGCTGACAAGGGGTTGCTAGAGATCCCAAGGGTGTGATTGAAATCTTCTGGGGCTAGAGCATTTATGTATGCCACCCCTACCCTTTGGAACTGTCTATTCTGTTGGCTACGTGATTGCACGACTGTGGGAGGATTTAAGCAAGCGTTAAAAACTTTCCTATGGTACCAAGCTTTTGGTGACTAACCACTGGATGATTCCAGCTTGATATTTTGTACTACTGTGATGTTTATTTTGTTTCTTGTGATTTTAATATTGTTAAGGCACCTTGTTTTGAAAGGCCATACAAATAAAGTTTTATTTATTATTATTATTCTACTTATAGGTAATTGCCATTTGCCAGCTGCTAGAACTTGTTAACTTTTCTGAGCAGAAAGTTTTATTGAGTTAATGACCTATTAACCTCTAGTTGACTTTCTATCAAAAGAACTGGAACTTTTATCACCTGTCTGTTTCATGTGCATGGTGCAACGGTGCTGTTTGCAACAGGTTTAGATTACATGAGGCTCTCGTTGTTTATTGAATAATTATGTATATAAGAAGCCATTTGTGTGTGACAAGGTGTGGTTGAATATGAGATTGATTAGGGATAATCTGTAAAGATGTGGGATAGAGTGGACATCCGGCACTGATGGGGCACTCAGCGATGGCTCGGTATCCTGTAAACACAGCGACTGCAATTGAGTGACTGCAAAAACAGTGACTCAATCATGGTGCCTCCAGTGTTCTGGGCTACCTGGCAGGGTAGCGTCAGCATACCATGGTGGGTGAAGGAGGGCAAGAGGAAGTATACACATGCATCGGGGACACACTCTGCAAGGGTGGAAAGGGAAGGAGGATATGTGGGAGGTAGTGTGGTAGTCAGCTACTGAGCTGGCCATTTGATGTGGTGGTGAGGGTGGCTGAATGGGTTGGGAGGGTGTCAGGTTCAGTTCTGGGGCGGGTGTCACTTTTGCATCATGGGCGAGTTTTCAAGTTTTATACGCCCCTACATACCCCCTGGAGTTGAGAATCTTTAGTTGGTGGGTGTGGAGGCACAGCCCCTGCATCACGCTACAGTCCTGTCACTGCCTTTGGACTCACCCACAAGTGTACATCAATGTTATTGATTTTTTGCAATGTACACCGCCCTTATGACATGGAACCAATGGCTCTAGTAGGATATAGTGTAGGGAGGTGTGGGCTGGTTTGGGGTGTGAGCTACTGGTGCTATACTATCAGATAAATGACCAATGCTGAGGAAGCTGCCTGAGATGTATTAGTTTTGCCTAAAATGCCCAGTGGTAGCTGGCAAGAGTGGCTCAACTGGAGTTTAACCAGTAGTTCATGGGGCAGCATGCACTGAGGGATGGCTAAGAGGTTTGCCAGTTCAGTGTATCTGAACTAGCTTGTGCATGGGTATAAGCGGAACTGATGTGTCTGGGCAGTATTGACTCAGCTGGCTACAGTAGCCCAATGTGGGCCCAGAGCTCCACCCAGATACATTGTCTGTACATACACATCGGATCCCCAGAGAGAATTGCCGAAGTGCGCTTTGTGTGGAGTGGCCATTACTGCTCTGTTATGGTTGTGAGAAATCTGTCAGTCTTATTAGTTGCTAATATGAGTCAATATAATAGGTCCTTATTTAGGTGTTCTTGAGTATAGGTATTAAGAGATCCACAAAAGTTACATCAGGAATAAATGTATAATAGGTATATTAACTTGGATAGGCTACTTATGAAAGATGACACAGCATACTAAAATTGTGTGATATTTTATAGCCTGTATCAGGGTGCATCTGCATTAGTTTTCTAATACTGATAGAGCTCTTAAAAGTGATTTGAAACCTGATTAAACATTATGAAATAAGGTGAATAGAGTTTGCCTTCAGACAAGAGATTACTCTAAATTTTAACTGGTTGTATTAGATTCTTAACTCCCAGGAGGATATTTTAGTATTTGACTTTTGTGATGTATTTGGTATTGTATATTGCTTAATGGATAAACATGTCCTTTTCTAATGTCTTTATGTATTAATGAATTTGTAATGGTTTGAACAACTGAACAAATAAAACTAAACTACTACTACTCCTCCTTTATGGGGTGGGCAGAGCCCAATGTTTGCCTGGCCTTCACGGAAGCTGGGGAATGGCAGCCTGAGCCAGAAGGTTGGGAGGTATAACAGGCGTTGGAACACATCGCACGGGAGCGCATGGTGTGTGCCACGATGTCCTTGCAAGCCACACATCCCAGGGGACAGAACATGGAAAATGCTGGCAGCAGGATGCCAGTGGATGCTTACAGGCCCCGCACCTGACTAGCTGGACTTGCCAGCCTGAACTGAATTGGACCTTGGTGGCGACTGGGGACCCCCTTCAGCCCCAATGGGAGGGCAAGCCCTGGGGAAAATGGCTGGTGGTATGTCCTGGTGGAGGCTGAGTGACAGGGCTTTGGTGCCTGCCAAAGGAGGGCCATTCATTGAGGAGAATAAAGAAGTATAAGATTTTGATAACCTGTGATCTTTTGTTATAATTTTACAGGTGATATTTTCTTCATAATTAGATTTTACTTGGGAAGAAGAAAAGGGAAGCCAGTTATTGTTTTAAAATTGTAAAGTCAAAGATGGACCAGAATAGTGCAAACATATAAAGGCAAAGTTTATTGTTGATAAAGGTATCTATTTCTTTCGAAAAGATAGAAAATGTATTTAGTTTCTCATAAAATACATTGGGCTCATAAGTAGATGGCAATTTCTGACATCACAATGCCAGCATTCTACTGAATTATTTTGTAACCCTGACGCCAGGTATCTAAGGGCTGCACTTCACCTGTCTGGCTGGCCAGACCAAGGTTGAGAGGCCTGGGTTCCTATTTTGATTTAAAACTGGTTCTTTCCCATTGATAACATAAATGTGCATTGCCTCCACCCAAAGTATACATTTACGTGACTAGAATAATACCTGGTATGACTCCTGGGATGCTGTACCAGCCAACAACATCATAAAGTCACCCCACACATGCCCCAATAACCAAAACCCCACATTTCAGCATTTTGGAATTATTGACTCTCACTACTAACATGCTCATGACACCAAGATTAATGAAAAACAAACAAACAACAATTTATTTACAAGGGTAGGGTTAGGATAGGGTGAATTGGAAGCAGAGGTTAAATATTTACATTGATCAGCATCATAATTCCGATTGGAATTGCAGTGGGCATCAGAATAATCATTTAGCATTTTAACCTCAGACATTAATCATAGTAGCCACCCACCAACCTTCTGATAAATTCAAGATATCTGATCTGACTTTCTACCTAGCTGCAGCTAGAAGGGTGGAAACTCATTCACTCAAATGCCCATACTGGTACCAGTCCCAGACCAATATAGAACCCCGCAATGCTATACCATAACCCTGGATACCCAGTGCTAAGTTCTTAAGGTGCAGGCCTGTTCTTGAGTGCAGCTGGGGTAGCCAATGTTGCAGCTGGTTGGGGTCTCTAAAAGAAAACAGATTAGCTTTATCTTTAATCTGGGACACACCCCAACTGTAAACTTAGCGGACAATCATAACTTTCCCTTACGTAGTTAGCTTGGGACTTTAGATACTAACTCTCGCAAACACAGCTTTAAACTATTTACAGTTCCCATTTGGTTGGCAGAGGGATCTCCGCTACTCATGGTTTAGCAATCATCATTGGTATAGAGAAGCTTGCTGAGGTGCAGGCAGGAGCTGTGGATGACCCCTGTTTACCAGGCTCGTGCAGCTTGCAGATTGGAAACTCTCTCAGCCTTGAATGGTTGCCCCTTATCTCTGGACTTGCAGTCACATTAGGTACAGGACAGGCCGGGATCAGGGCTGGCACGCTTCCACAACCCCATGTCTAGGCTGTGCCCTCAGCGGGATGTGCATATGGCAGTGCATAGCTGGCACACTACCAGGCTGACTCCCAGGCCGATCTGGAAAACACAGTCTCTTACTTTAGCACATTTATATTTAACATGTTAACTGCTTCAAGTGGTCACAATTCCTTTAACCATGTGCCAGTGTGGCCAACATGGTCCTTTTAGCTTTCGATCACAGACTGTCACAGACAGGAGCTCTTTTTCCCTAAGGCTAGGACAGACCCAGACTCGTACAGTCCTTGCAAAGACAAATTCTCTTTTCTCTCTCAGATCTCAGATGCAACTTGAGGCAAGCTCCAAACCACTTTAAGCTTTACTTGTTAGCAAATTGGTTTACTGTAGCATTCTTACAAACTCTTTCAGGCTCCTCTTTGGCCAAATCACAGTTTCACAGTCCCACTTGGCTATACTGGTGTTTGCAGCTCCAAAGGACATTCACCGGCCTCACAGGCACTGTCAGGAAAAGCTCTGAACCTAAGGGTACTCCCCTTCCAGTCCTGTAGGCACTTCAACAGTCACATCAAACATTAAACTAGACCATCTACGGTCTTTCTAGCAAACAGATGTCCACCCTTTCCTTGGCACCAATTAGACACAGGGTGCAGACAGACATTCAGCACTACTGGGCTTTCTGGGCTTCTGCCCCAATCAGGTCTCCAAAGAACTAGTATTTGTAAGCAGAAGTTTACTCACCAGGATAACTCAGAAAGCCTTCCTCTCTTTGAAGTACAGCTTCATCAGCACTCTCACTGCTGAGGCAGAGCGTTCATGCAGCTCTCTCACAGCTGAAGACGAATTCAGGTTTCAACCACATTTTCCCAAAATGTGGAAAGACAGATGCTAGCACTGGGGACAAATTCTGGCAACCCCCAGGCCAGTGACTTCTCTCTCTTGCAGCCACTTCTCTCCTGGTTGAGGACAGAGCCTCCTTCCCTGAGGAGGGGCTCTCACTGAACATACTTGGCCCACTCTCTCTACTGAGGGCCAGAGCTCCCGCCCCTGTGGAATGGCTCACATCGAACTCACTAGGCCCATTCTCTTTAACTGAGGGCCTGAGCCTTCTCCCTGTGGAGGGGCTCACATCAAAGTGAACTCAGCCTGAAAAATCCCTGGGTTTTGGAAGCTGTCTGGGGCTCCTGATTGGCCAAATCCCACTGTCTCTTAAGAAAATTAATATTCATGTGGCTCTCTCAATGCCTGATGGGCTCTCTGTTTAGGCACCTAAATTAGGTTCCTGATTTTCCCCACAAGCTTTTTGCACTGTCTCGTAAGTCTCTGGCAAAGTCCTAAGAGTGCTGGCACTGAATCCTGGCTTTCTAGTGGCTGCTGTGCTGCAAATATGGCTGCACTTAATACAGTCTCCTGCAGTCCTCACATTGTCCCAAATTCAAAGTTCTAGTGCAGCCAGATAAAACATGTTATTAAATTCTTAGCCCCACAGTTCAGTAGCCCCTTTAGTGTTCTCTTGAGCGTTGCCTATATTTAACATTTTACTGATGCCCTTCCTGTTGCTGCTGCTGATATACATATTCCTCAGCCTTATTAATATGCATAGGCTGTTTTAATATTCATGAGCCCTCTCCTAGTGCTTGTAGCACTCTTTATTTACAATGTAAAGAGGTATCTCTTAGCTCTGGCCTCAGGTCGCTGAACCCCACCCAGGCTGACTGTGGGGCCAGGACCACTGAAGCCACTCTCGACCGCAGTTGTGGTCAGTGAACTCGGTGCTATCTGCTTATGCATGAGCTGCTGGCCTGCTGTGAAGTGAGTGGAAGAAGCTGCAGCCCGCAGTGTGCCAAGCTCAAGCCCACCATGGCAACACAAACACCAGGGCTAATTCAAAGTGCCTCTTGGGCACAGAAGAACTCAAGCCAGTAGCAGTGCAAGCACTGGAAGATCAAGGACACCCAAGGCAGAAACGGAGGCAAGCGGGAGACAAACAGACCATCAAGGTAAGCCTCATCTGGGAGAGGGTATTACATTTTGCTAAGACTGTGAAAAGCAAGGCAAAATATAACTTTTTCACTGCAGTAACACGTTTTATTATAAAAAGAGAAAATTACTAACACATTAAAATAGAAGAAGAAGAATCAGCATTTATATAGTACTTTTCATACATCCCAAAGCGCTTTACAAGCAATGCTAGACTGGTAGTGAAGTGACTGAATGTGAGGTGGCGGCCATATCACACATCATCACCACACACAGCCTGGATAATTGCATGAACCAGTTTATGGAAGGAGAATGTTGACCAGGACACTGGGAATGTTCCTACTCTTTGCAAAGAGTGCCCTGGGTTCTTTTACTTCCACCTGGACAACACCAGAATGGACCTCGGTTTAACATTTCATCTGAGAAGGATGGCACACCCCAGCAGTACAGCACCCCCAATACTGCACTCAGATGCCAGCGATTTTTAGGTGCAAGTCCAATCCCGGTGTGGGACAAGAACCACAACCTTCTGGTCTAGAGGCGGATGTGCTACCAACTGAGCCACGCTGACACCAAAATAAAGTATATAAATAGAATATATTGATAGTTTAGTGAGCATTACCAGAGAGTAATACCATCGAGAGGTTCTGGACACATAGGAACCACGAGAGCAAAGCCTGAGAGATTTCACAATGTCCAGAACCTCAAGATGGTAGGACTCCTGGTAATGCTCTCTAGGCTATTCTTTATTTTTTAATATATGGATCTGATTTTAAAATTTTATCAGATCAAAATGGTCTCACTACTCACTCTAAGACTCACTACGGGCACCTGACATCTACTCTGCAGACTGCTTGCAGGAGACAGGAGCACTGCACTGTTGAGACACTCACCCAAGCTTTACCTTTAGTGGTGAAATTACTTTAGCAACGAGATGACTGAAGGCAGGATCAACCAGATAGTTAACATTATGTTAAAATAAAATAAAATAAAATGCTGCTCCTAGTGCCGAACTGAGGATCCCACCGAGGAGATTCATTCTGCCAAGCGAGAGAAAGCCACCATGTTTCAAATGTTGTTCTGCCTGCCCACGGAGGAAAAGTGGCCAATCAGAAGGCATGCTTTGAAGACATCGAGGGAGACTAGTGCTTGTGCTGTTGAGGTTTGCTAATAATAGTATCATTCAGGTATGGATCGATGGTATTTCTATAGCTGAACAATACTATTATCACTGGTGAAGTGTGATATTATCACTCTGGGAGCGTTAGTGTAGCCCTCCCCCCAATGAGGGCTTACCTTATTGGTCATTCCTCCCATTCTGCTTCCCCTGGAAATGCCTCCCGGTGCTTGGTGATTTTCTCCCATTCTGTCCCCATCTCACCGCTATCAGCCCAGGTCCAACGATGCCTGTAATGTCCCCAAAGCAGTCCTAGTGTGAGTTCAGCCCTTCCTGGGCTCAAAACTTAACCGTGACTTGTCGCTGTTTGATTAAGCACTCTGGGTATGGCCAGTTAGCATCTCTGAATACCGAAGACCTTTGATCTCCCGACCGCTATTTTTTCTATATAGGTGTTTTGCTCCCCTGGCAGTGGCTATGGTCCCTGCCTCGGAAGGAGTTGGTCTCCTGCTGCACTGCTCCCTGACCCAACACTCCCTAGTTCTTCCATGGGTTCCCACTAGTGGCAGGGCTGGGGCGAAGAGGAGCCAGCTTTATCCCCATCCTGGAGTGAGTCCAGACTTCAGGGGCTGGTCAGAGTGCTGGAATGGCCATCATGGAGCCTGCCAATTCCTTTTTCTGTTTTTATCCCTTCCCCTCCCCACCAACGTAAGGACACTGGTGCATGCCCTCCCGACCAGTACTGCCTCTGGCAGAGGGCAGTCAGTGAGCAGGATGGCGAACCTCCCTCCATCCCTTGAGAGGAGAGCAGTCCTCTGGATGCTCTTCACCCTCCTGCTGACCCCTGGCTGCCAGGGCTCATTACCCGAACCTGGGTCTCCAGGCGTGGGCGCGGTGTGTCATCCACCACCTCAACCCTCAGCGCCACCGGGCTGGCTACCCTGACTGCTAATTTTGTAGTTGTTTGGGAGATAGCTCAGCGGTTCCGTGTCCCTCCCTCCTAACTGGGGACTGGTGACCTTGGCAAGGGCTGAGAGAACCCTCTTCTTGTTAAAAATAAAGAGCACTATGAGGGCTAAAAATGGAGGCTCATGAATATTAATGAGGGCAGCATTAATATTCATGACTTACCTATTCTTAGTGCAATGGCTCATAAAATATTGGCACTAGGACAGGCACAAAAATTGTAAATACAGTAAACAAATGTGAAGGGCCTAGTGACACCAAAGGACTATTGTGAAAGGAAGTTTAAATAAAATGTATTTCTGGCTGCACCAGCTCGCAACCATTTGGGACTCAGATAATCAGCCTGTCTGCTGCCTAGGGGCACTTAGTTATGGCAGCAGTGACAGGCTCAAGACTGAAGTTCGATATTTTATCTGGGCAGCAACTATGAGGGCACAAAAGGGCTTTGGACTGTGGGTCAAGAAAGCTAAATAAATAATTATTCTGGCTGTACCAGGACTTTTATTTGGGACTGTGTAGGATCTGCTAAGGGACTATGTGTATTAGCAGCCATGATAGTGCAGCAACAACCAATCAGAAAGCAAGGATTTTCAGCCAGGACTTGTGGGACTTTTGCCAGAACTCATGGGACATTGCAAAACGCTTATGGGAATTGCAGGGACCTAATTTCTGGTACCAAAACAGGGAGCCTATAGTGCATTGAGTGGGGTTAATGAATATTCATTTTCTGGACTGACAGGCAGGATCAGCCAATCATTGTGGGAGCAGCAAACAGCTTCAGCCAATAGGAAGCCCCAGTAGGTCTCCATAAAAGACAATGTTTTTGGCTGTGCAAGCAGTTTTGAGTGGGAGCCCCCCACAGTGGTGGGGGCTCTGGCCCTCAATTAAAAAAATGAGCCTAGTAATCCAGTGTAATCCCTCCATAGGGAGGGACATTTCCTTTGCCCAGATAGAGACAAGTGGCTGCTAGCAGTCAAAATCGCTGGCCTGGGGTTGCCAGAAAATGTCCTCAGGGCTAGCCAGAGCCTTTCCACTTTGGGGAAAACGTGGGCCAGTAATCGAAATAAGCCAGCTGTAAAAGAGCTGAACCTGCCTCAATGGTGAGAGCGCTTAATGAAAGCTTGACATGTCAGAAGGAGAGCCAATTTCTGCAACACACCTGAGTTAGTAAATTGCTTTTGCGCAAGTGCAACTCTGAAAAAGTTTTAAGGCAGCAAGCCCAAAGCCTTCCAATAGTGACTGTCTGCACCCTGCATTCACAGCAATGCTCAAAGGGCGGGCATCTGCTAACTGACCAGGAAAGGTCTAAGTATTGTGTATAAATGTGTCTGATTTGAAAGTACCTACAGGACTGGAAGGGAGTACTCAGAGCCGGCTCTTCCTAACTTTGCCTGGGAGGTCCAGTATTTTGTCTGTGGAAGCTGCAAGCGCCAGTGTGTACCACAAGGACTGCATGTTGTATTTGAGCTTAGAGAGCTACAGAAACTGTTTGCTGACAAGTGCAAGTTTGGTGTTAAAAGAGCCTAGAGAGCTACTGTAAACCATTATTGCCAAGAGCAAGCGTTTGCATCGAAAGAGACTACTGCATCTGTTGTTAGCCAGCGAAGTCTGGAGAATGTAGTGCACCTGCCACAAGCCCAGTCAAGTCAAGTATCTTAATTGGTAGCGAGACCAGCCTCAAGCCCAGTCTAGTGTGGTAACAAAAGTCATGCTTTAAGCTCCAGCTTTAATCAATTCAATTCAATTCAATTTTATTTATTCAGGAAATGCACCATTGAGGCAAGCTCATTTACAAAGTGGTCCTGGAGGACAATTTAATGTACATAAGGTAAAGGTGGAAAACAACAAAACAGCATCGATATACAGTTACATGACAGAGACCAAAAATAATAAGAGGTTGGCGATGGAATGCAAGCCTAGGGGTTAACAGAGAATTAGCTAATTGCTGGGGCAGAGAGGGATAGAGCAGAGAAGTAGGATGGAGGGGAGGAGAGGGAGACTGGGGAGAGAGAAGTGGGAAAAAGAAGGGAGCAGAGAGAAAAGTGCAGGGGAAGTGAAGATAGAGATAAGGGGACTGGGAGCAAGGTGAAAGTGAGGAATGCAATCAGGATATGGGAGAGAGGAAGATGAAAGTTGTCTAAGAGACTGTGTCCTAATGTCTGTGTGGGAGCTGTAACCTGGGCTCTGGTTGTTTGCTTTGCTGTGTGGAGTGTGGGTGCTTGTCCCTAAAATGCTTGGAAGTGCGCCTGGTTCTAAAGTTCTGGTCGATCAGAAAAAGGGTCTATGCCTGCCATGGCTAACTGGGACACCTGGAAAAAGAAACTACGACTAAACTATAAATGAGCTAAATGCATAAATGTGCTGAATACAACGTATCCAGCCTGTTCGTCCAGAAAGTGTTCTTAGACCAGGAGAGGCCTAGCCTCAGAATGTTAAGTGTTGTTTTCCACCTGCAAGAGCAAAAGACCTTTGCAGTCGGTATTGGGGTCCATCTGTCAGCTCTGCCAGCATTTTAGCCTTCTGGGACACAGCCCGCCTGCTGAAAGCACTGATCCTGACTTGCCTAATCCTATGAAGATGCCTAACTCAGGGCAATGCAGGGCCAGCCTGCACCACCGAAAGAGACTTGTATATAGTTCAAAGGGTTAAAATTTCCCAGCATAGACAAGAGATGTTAAGAGGCAACTTAAAGACAATCTCCTTAGTTCCTTAAGGGCCCCAACTAGTCGTCCAACATACAACTGCACCTAAAATCAGACATGCACCTTTAATAACTGCTAATTACTGGGTATCCAGGGTTTGTATATGGGATTGAGGGATTCTATATGTTCCTGGAAACTGGTACCAGTGTGGGCACTAAGGATAAATGTAAAAGCAGTGTAGCAGCTAGCTAGATAGACAGTAATCTGATTATATCAGAGATTGGTGGGGAAAATGGGATCAAAATCTAATTTAGAATGCAACTTGATTATTGTGACTATTGCAAACTAAACCAATCAAACCAATGCCAATCTTCTAAATAGCATAACCTCTACTCCATTTACCTGTCCTAACCCTCCCTTGTAAATAAACTTGTTGTTTGTTGTTGCAGAAACCTGTTTCTGTGAGCATATTATTAGTAGTAAGGCACTAATTACAAAATGTCTTTGTTTGGGATAACTGTTTATTGGCTCATGCTTGGGGTGGCATCCTGGTAAGGTGTGGGTACAGCTTCCCAGAGGGCTGCAAAGACTGAGCTGTAGCCCACTAACAGGTAAACTTTGGGTAGAGACACTGCTAATGTACTATCTTGGGAACTAATTTGTTTAAAGTTGTTCTCAGGAACCCAGGCCCTTAACTTACATACCAGGTAATAGGCAGGGTGGTAGCCCTTGAATAGTGCCTCCTAAGGGTTACAATAGTATTACTGCCATTTTTGTGTGATTTAGTGTCCTATTAATTTTGAAATCCATATATTAAAAATAGTTATTTATTTGAAATAAATACCTGTTCCTTATTATTTTTCTCTAGGGTTAGTGTCTTCAAATGTTTAGGAGTTCTAATACCGTGGCAATAATGGACCCCATTCTCTAGCCAGGGCATATTCAAAACTCAAGAAATTAGTAGTGTATTAATCTTGATGTTTGCTGAGAGTGCTCTTCTCTCAGCACAATGCACGTCCCCAAAATGGCTTCCTTTGAAGTTCATAAGGTGTCACAAGTACTGGTAGCATATTTAAATGTGCCTGAAAGTTCGTTTTGATTAGTCCCATTGCTCCAAGCACTACTGGAACAATTTGTGTGTCCTTATTCCACATCAGTTTGGTTTCTGACTGCATATCTTGGTATTTCATGATTTTGTGTCTTTCTACGCAGCATACTGTAGTCACTAGGGTGGCTATTTCAATCAGCAATGCTACCTTTGTTCTCTTTTCTTGTATTACAATATCGGTTTTCTTGCTTCCACTTTCTTGGCTGTTGGTATTGGGTGATCCCATGTGATCATTACTTCTTCATTCTCTGTGATTCTTTGTGGTTCATGTTTCCAGTGTACCTCTGCTACCTGTATGTTATAGTGTTTGCACAGTTTCCAGTGGATCAATCTTGCTACATTGTTGTGTCTTTCAGTATACAGGCCTTCTGACATGAGTACCTCACATCCAGTCACAAGATGCACAACTGTTTCTAATTCTGTACTACAGAACCTGTTTCTCCTGTTTTTCTCTGATTTTGTGTCAGTAGCTCAGCAGGTAGCATACTTGCCTCTGAGGCCGGAGATCAGAAGGTTGTGGGTTCTAGCCCACACCAGGTAATTGGTTAATATCTCCATACTGACACTGCAATGCAGCCTGAGGGGTGCTGCACTCCTGAAGTGCTGTCTTTCAGATGAGACATTAAACAGAGGTCCCATCAGCCTGTTGAGGTGGATGTTAAAGATCCCATGGCACTTTTCGAAAAGAGTAGGAGAATTTTTTATTTAAAACCAAATGCAAACTTCATATCATACATATTTTTCATAATACAGAAACCATATGTCAAATACTTTTATGCTCAGTAAAAAGTATGAAACATAATTCACGCCTATCTTTTATCCTACCCAGTGTATATATTTTCCACATTTTTGGGTTTGTATTTCCCAAATGTTTTAAACTCATAATTATAAACACTATCCAATTCCATTTGTAATTTAAACATCACATCCTCTAATATCAATTTTTGTCCTTGAAGAAACCTTTGGCATCTTATTTGTCATATAGTCCATTTTATACATGCAAATATTACATATATGTTTACTATCCCATTGCTCCCATTCGTTCAAGAGTTGTCCATACACTAATTGCTCATATGTCATACTTGCAAACATTTAATATTCCACATTCTGGCTAACGTTTCCCATAGAAGTGCATATAAAAGGACATTCAAAAAAGATGTTCCATAGTTTCTTTTTATTAAATAAACTTTATTAAGTTTTTTCGCAATTTCCATGTACAGACAACCACATATACAACGTGTGTCTAATATCATTACAGACTGTAACCCATAGATTAGTAGGGTAAGACACATCCAATACCAAAGCAAGAACTGTCCAGTTGTCTGTACCCCACCCCTATCCGCCCACCCCTGCCACTAGGATGCTAACTAGTATATTGTAATGAAACATTAGTCCACAGTATTATATACATCACCAGGAGGCTTAGTGATCCTAGGAGTGATCAGGACTGGAGTGGATCTGTAGAAGGTTGAAGAGTGGATCCCAAACTTGTTTATATTTCATCATTCTATTAGTAAGGCCCACAATAATACGCTCAGCTTGGATGGCAAACATAATTTCCTTATACCACTCTATATAAGAGGGGTGATCTGATCAACCAATGCCTGAGGATAACTTTTGGCACAGGCAGAGATTAGCCAGTGTGAGACCTCTGAGCAAGACCCTGAAGGTTTGAGTAGTCTCCCAGAATACAATTTTCGGATGTGAATTTATCAGAGAGGGTTAATAAAGGATCCAAGTGAGACTTGATACAGTTCCAAAATGGGAGATTTTACAACAGGACCATAGCATATGCATTATATCACCGGAGCCTCAAATATTTTGTGCAATGATTAAGAGTAGGGAGCCCATATGAAGCTTAACTGGGGTATAATATAAATTGTGAATAATCTGGAATGGCATATACCTATATCTATCCCATTTGATGTACCTGTATAGATGTCACCATATTTTGGGCCATGATCTATGGGGTAGAAACCGGTAGGGCATGGTCCCAGCAGTAATATTGATGACCCTCTATCCCAGATAAAGTAACTTGAAGGAATCTATAAGCATGTGAAATAAGATGGGAGTCCAGAAGGAATCAATATATGGAACAAGAGCGGAGGAGTATGAGTTAGACCACGGTCCAGTTCCAAAATGTTTAAAAGCGCATGGGATAATTGTAGGTACTAAAGACATGAGTGCGGGCCAGTTGTAAATAAAACAGGCATCTTGATATGTCATCAAATTGTGATTAGTGACAAGGTCATTTACTACAAAAGCCCTATGTTGAGCCAAAAGGATTTAGAATTTAAAGGCTTACCAGAGATTAAAAGATTTGGATTTTAAAATAGAGGTTGTACTATGTCTTTATATCCATCTATTCTAAGAAAGGCACACAGCTGCTGGTGTGTTTAGAGTGTAAAACCAGTGAAAAGTCTTGCAATTCACTGGGAAGAGACTTTTAACAAATGGCAAAGCTTTAGGGTTTATACCGTGCAATGAGCATAAGTCTTGCTCAATTTGCAACCAGAGGACTATAGTAAGTAAGTAAGTAAATTTATTTTTAAGCTTTTCAAAACCAAAGCGCTGTACAAGTGAACAGACATTAAATTACAAACTATAACAATAACAACAATAATAACAATAAAATCACAGTAAAAATCACTCTTCATACACTTTCAGGAATAAATAAGTTTTTAACTCTGACTTAAAACTCTCGACAGTCAGACAGCTTCATATCAACGAGGTAGAGTATTCCACAGGGTGGGGCAGCGTAAGAAAATGCATTGCCCCAGATGTTTTCAATGAACCCTGGGAATCTCTAGCAATCCTATCAGCAGATCGGAGTGAACGAGAGGGACAGTAGGGAGTAAGGAGATCTTGTAGGTACTGTGTCCTTGTTCATGTAGGGCTTTGTAGGCCAGTAACCCGACCTTGAAGGTGATCCGCCACTGAACGGCAGCCAGTGCAGTCCGCAGCACAGGCATAATATGACTGATTCTGGATGTCCCAGTCAAAAGCCTGGCTGCTGCATTCTGCACCAGCTGCAAGCGGGATATCAACCCCGGTAGCCCTAGGTACAGGGCATTGCAGTAATCAAGGCGAGAGGTCACAAAGGCATGGACCAATGTAGAAAAGGTCATCCGGAGGAACTAGGTGTTTCACCCGGCGATATTCCTAAGATGGTAAAGAAGATTTGACAACGGATGACACCTGCAATTTTAGGGTCAAACCGTCGTCAATATGCTCCAGATTATGCACCCAGTCTGAGTTTGGGAGCTGGGCACCATCGAGCCATATGCCCGATGGGAGCCCAGCCCTGTAACCCGCCTCAAGGCGACTCTGGGTCCACCGCTAACACCTCAGTCTTATCCGGGTTTAACCTCAGCCAGCTGGCACTCATCCAATCCTTGATCTCGGATAGACAGCTGTTAAGCATAGAGACTGCATCTTCCTGTCCGGGATTAAGGACAAATACAGCTAGGTATCATCTGCATAGCAGTGAAAACCCAAACTGTATCACCTAATAATATCTCCCAATGGCAGCATATAGATAGCGAACAACATGGGTGCCAAAATGGAGCCCTGCGGTACCCCACAGGACAGGAAGATGGCATCAGAGGAATAAATTCGGTGACAACCCTCTGTCTCCGTCCGTGAGGAAAGATGAAACCAATGCAGAACTGTACCAGACAGTCCTCACGTAAAAGCCGCAGGCATTCAAAAGCACACCATGGTCCACAGTATCAAATGCTGCAGAGAGATCAAGAAGGACTACAATAGTACGAGCCTTTCGATCTCTGCAATCAGGAGATCATTTAAAACCCGGGCAAGGGCAGTCTCAGTGCTATGTCTTTTCCTAAATCCTGATTGAATAGTATCATAGATACTGTAAGATACTATACAGATACTATAAGAGGAGCCGGGTCATTACCAGAGGAAGACATCTAGAATTTAAACCTAGTTAAGTGGATTGCTAGGTAATATATATAGAAGTTTGAGACCTGTAAACCACCATCTATTTTTGATGAGAAAGTTTAATATGATTCCTTCTAGATTTTTACCTGCCCATAAAAAGAAGCTAATAACTTTATGGACCTGGAAAACCATATTTGAGGTACAGCCCAATTATACATTTGGAGGAGTACAGGATGCAAGGTAGTATATTCATTTTAACTATGCTCATACAGCCCCACAGGATAATGGTAGATAGGACCATTTAATATACGCTTTTGGGTTACTTATGATGGCATCTAAATTGAGCTGTTTCATGACTTTCTGAGAGGGGTGAAGATAGATACCTAAATATTTTAGTTTATCTTTGCACCACTGAAGGCCCAGAGTTTCAAATCTGCCCTTTGGGAATATTTATTAAGCGAAACACTTCTGTTTTCCTAAATTTAGCTTATAATTTGAAACTTGTCTGAATTGAGAAATTATCTGGAGGGTGGCAGAGAGATTGAGCCTGAGACGAGATATGCAGGAGTATATCATCTGCATATGCCAAAACTTTGTACTCAGCATGTCCAATGGTGATCCCAGAAATAAGTGGGAGAATTTAGCTTTCTTATTAAAGGTTCCAGAAAAGATTAAATAAGTAAGGGGGGCAGCCCTGTCGTGGTACCCTGATGTAATGAAAAGGTGTAGATAGCACCCCATTACACTGTATCCAGGCAGAAGGGAGAAATAAAGAAGTTTGATCCATTTTATAAATTCTTGAGAATATGATATTTTGGGGAGCAAAGAAAAAGGCAGTCCCCGATACCTGTTGAATGCCTTTTCTATGTCCAAGGAAACCAAAGCTGCAGGCATGGGCAAGTCCTTGGACGCAGAAAGCAGATATGCGATTTTCCTAATGTGGTCAGACAACAGACGACCCTTAACAAAGCCATCCTGTTCCTGACTAACTAAAGAATCCCATACCTGACCTAACCTTGAGGCTAAAATCTTTGCTGAGATTTTTAAATCCACATTGATTAGTGAGATGGGCCTATAGTTAGAGACATATAAAGGGTCTTTGCCTGGTTTAGGAAGACCAACTATAGTAGCTTAGGTTAAGGAAGTATCTGAGATGCCACTCTCATAACAATATTTAAATGTATCTAGAAGAATGTGGGCAACTGTATCTTTAAAGGGATTTATAAAATTAGAAGAAAAGCCGTCAGGGCCAGAGACTTTATCTATTGAATAGAGATGGGAACCTTCAAGCTGTTACTGTGAGAATCTGATAAGACAGGGAAGTTAACATCACTTAGGAAAGATTCCAGCCCAGATGGAGAAAAAGGACATGTAGGTGGCATAGAAAGAGTGTTGTAAAATTCTTTAAATGCCTGAACTATGTCCTTGGGGATGTAAGGAGATTAGCTGAGGAGTAGGTTGAGGTAACAATTATATCAAAGGTCTGGGTCCTAAGACAAAGAGCAGAAGAATTTTCTGTCTCTTCTCCCCGGTCAAAGTAAGTTGTTTTAGTATGGAGAACAAGAAACTCAGCTTTTCAGCTAATAGTTGGTTATACTAGGCCTGAAGGGCTTCAGCCTTTCTCAATCCTCCTTGAGGAGAGCAGAGAAAAGGCCCGATTCAGCTGTTGTAAGCTGATCGAATAATGTAGAGAGGGCTTGAGTTGTCTGCTTCTTATGTTTTGATGACAGATGTATTAATTCACCTGTCAGTGCACATTTCAGGAACACCATAATATGTCAAGCTTATGCACTGAGGAGAGTTATGTTCCAAAAATTAGAAATACATTTTGCAGATGTTGTAAAAGTCTTCTGATTTTAAGATTTGATTGTTGATCTTCAAGATTCTATCCTTTTGAAGGTTAGGGTAAGGTCAAGATGTAAATGAGCAATGCTATCATCTGAGAACATTTCTGAGGAATGAAAACCATTGAAGCACTAGGAGAAGATCGGCACTCATGAGAAAATAATCAATACGTGAAGATGACTGGTGGGGAGGGAAAGAAAGACTATTCTCTCTTATCTGGGTGGGCTAATCTCCAAGGGTCAGTTAAACCCAAAAGATGCATAAACTCCTGTAGGGCTTTTGTCTTGAGACAAAGAACATCCGAGGTGCCCTGATCGGTCCAATAAATTAGACAAGACTTGGTTCCATTCACCCCTGAGAATAACTGATGGTGGACCAAGAGGCCACAGTGGTCATTAAACTGACAAAGAATTCTCGATCATCTAGGTTAGGCCCACAGACCAAGCCCAGAGCTACCTCTGACTGCCCAATTATAGCCCATACCAACACATAGCACCCATTGGGATCTGAGATGTCTTGTATCAGGCAGAATGATAATTTCCATGCAATAAGAGTGGCAGTGTTCCTTTGCTCAGATCTACTGTATGCCTGAACCAAATACCTGACCTACCCAGTTTCTTTGAAGGTAATGAATTGGACTGGGTGGGAGGCAGCGTCTCTTGCAAGAAAGCGATGTCCGCTAGTAGATGTTTCAGTGAAGTAACATTTTCATCCTTTTGGCTGGGCTGGAGTCTGGATCCCTTTTATATTCCACATATAAAACCTAAATCCTGCCATGGTAACCCCTTGAGTCGTATAATGATCAACTGTGGATGGAGAGGTACAAGACCAAAAGGCTTGGATGGTAGCCATAAACACAATCACGGAGCAGTACCCACCCTCCCCATACCCTTAGTAGCCAACCTCCCCATCACCAATCTCCATATTCAACCCAATAAACCCACAAAACCCTTCTCTGAACCCACAAAATCCTGTACTAAAGCTATAACAATCTGCATCCCAACGTTGACGGACAGTGTTGGAGGTCCTAACCCCATAAACAAAGACATGGCTGCTTCCTCCAAGGTGCACTGGCCTGTTTCACTGCTCCCCACCCCAGCCCAAATAGAACTATCCTAGAAAATGTTTAGAAGAGCTAACAGTAACATTAAGAAACTAAGTTATCACTCTATTTTAACATTGAGTATGCTCAGTTTGTCTTGGAACAACATTTAAAACCCAACCATATGTAATTAACTGTATGGTTTTGAACTCATCTATAAGCGGGTGTTACGGCAACCCTCTGCATACACTGTCATGCCAAAAGGCTGGCAACTTAGCTACCCTGTGCCCAGTTAAATGTGCGGAACAGTATACAGCAAATAAAAAAAGGGGCAAAACTTTTATATCATGCTATAGCCCCTGAATGTTGGTTGTTGGGGTATTAAGCGTGGGGAAAACAAGAAGAAATCAAAAGTGGGCAAAAAAAAAAGAAGGATATAGGGAGCATAGTAATACAGTATGTGTCAGGGCACTACATGCCTATCTCATGCTGTAGCACAAAAGAGAAAATTGTATCCAGTTATGATAAGAGAAAATCCTCCTGGTGTCTTGCAGAGTTATCACGCTCACAAGAGGCAGTAACGATTTGATGACCCTCTTATTAGGCAAGCTAGATGCCAGGCGACCTCCTGAAATATCACGAATGGTATATTTTCGTGACCGCAAAGTTTGCATGTTCGAGCTGCAGTCCTCGTGAATATGTTCACACCGAGGGGTTGCTGAGCAGTTCACACCATCATGAGGAGTTCATCCAAAAGAGTTGACTGTCCAACAAATGCGAGCTTCACGGTGGTCTACGGCCTAAATCGAAACCCAAGGCAACAGTTGAATAACCAGCCACAAGGATAAGGAGGTAATCCACCTGGGGAAGTATTTAAACAGCCAAATTTGTTCAGACTTGTGAGCCAGGAGTAATGCAGGGTCAGGACCAGGAGGACAGCCAGCATTAAAGGAGAAGGGAGGGAGACCATCAAAACAAAAGCCACCAGAATTATATCAGGAGGGTGGAAAGGACTGCACAAAGGAGCGAGCAATGCTAGGTTCGAGCAAAATGAAGAAATAGCGAACAGAGAACCTGCACCTGCTCAAAACATAAAAACTGTGTTTATGCTCCAAAAAGACCTTTGAAAAAGCTATGTGCTGCAACGTCAGGTGACGTATCACGGAGCGACTCTCGCTCTTGCTCTTGTTTGGATTATTCAGCGTTTCCATTGTTGTCCTGCTTCGTTTGGATTAATTGGATGTAATGGACTGTTTGAACCATATGGACTCCATTGTACACTTCATAGGAACGTGGGGACTTTTTTTTTTTATTCTCTCTTTATCTGGCAGGTTCACCGTATACATCCTCGGTCCACGGCCCGGAGACCTCCATACCCGCCTATGGCTGCCGAGGACCCTCGGTCACCCCAGCTTACCTCGGAGGCGGGGCCATGCACCTGTCGTGACCCCGAACTGTGATTGATTGGGGTCCAACAGCGCGGTGGTGATGTGAGGTCCTCCGGGAGGCTTCATACTCACGGTGGTCCTGCCCGCCTTCCATTTTTCCTTTTTCTCCCCAGGAGGTGGGGATGTGCAATGATGCCAGCGTCCGTCCGCCTCCCCAATACTGAACATCGGCAGCAGAGATCTCGGCCTCCGCCAGGAGTCCTCAGTGCTCTGAGTGTTGCCCACACCTCCCCGGAGAAGGAGAGGCAGTCCATGGACGCTCCATCCTTCTCCCCTGCTGGCCCTCCGACGATCCGGGTCCGTTCCCGAACCCAGGTCACCCGCGCCAAGCGTGGAAAGCCCACCGCTGTGCCAACGGGCCAGCCCGAACGTGGGGACTTTTATTGCAGTGAGTTTCTCTTGCTCCTGTTTTATATGGAATAAAGCTTGTTTATACATATGAGCTTTCTTGGCTGGTATTTATCTTTTAGGAGCATAAACACAGTTTTATGTTTTTGAGCAGGTGCAGGTTCTCTGTTCACTATTTCACCAGAATTATATGCAGTTAGCCAGTAAATCTTTACTAAGTGACATTAACAGGTGCAAATACTCTTCTTTTACCCATCAACAGCTTATTTGAAGGCCACATATCTTTTAAAGTGGAGATTCAACGCTTTCTGAATAGAGCTGGAAACATGTTGGGAGCTCCCCGGCTGCTTGCTCAAGCGTTATCAAAAGATTTCCAGCTGCCCTGGTATTGTATGGACAATTTAGCTGCGTGAGCATGCGAAACAGGCATGGTAGTCAGCCGCTTCTGCCGGGTGGCCACAGGGAGGTCTTGAGAAATCCTTATTTGAGAGTCCTCCCACTTGATGATTTGTAATTCTTCAGCTTTGTAAAATATGTTGCCTGTCGATGTAGCTTAGCAAATGAACAATCAGTGGCCTGGGCTTAGCAGGGTGGTGGCCAATGTTCCAAAGAACGATGGGCCCTCTCTACATGATAAACAATGGAGTATGGTGGCGGACCAGTGACTTTTGCAAGGAACTTTTGTATGAACAGTACAGGTGAGGATCCTTCAGCTTCCTTGGGCAGGCCAAAGATAACAATATTATTATGCCTATTCTGCCCTCAAGATCCTCAAGCTTGAGCACTAGTTTATTTACTTTCTGTCTCAGGATACTAAGTCAGGTTCCATACGAGATTGCCAGCCTCCCAGTGATGTTGTACGCCGATATCTTGGTGAGCTTCTTGTTGGTCTCCTTCATGTCTGATTGAATGTTTTTAGGTCTTTGGCAAATTCTAGTAAGGCTGACTTAATTGGAGCCATTTTGGCCAAGAATCTGTCTTCTGACAGAGGCGTCCCACTCACAGGAGTCTGAGGATTCTTGCCAGCAGTTGTGGCTTGAGTTTTATGTTTCTTCGGGGCATTGTCAGGCATCTGGGGAGGAGTGCTGGCCAGGAGTGCTTGCCGCATGTCAATCTCCATACCAGCGACAGATGTTTATTGAATTTGCTTCTGAACAAAGCTGGCTGCTGCTAGGTGGCACTCTTGGTATGGTCTTGACTGGGTTCTAGCATCACAAAAACAGAGAAAAATTGTTTTATTTAAAGGCTTAGGCAGGAGCAGGTTTGCCGTGCGTCTACTCAAGATGCTAGCATCATGTGATCTGGGCGTGGGTCCCAGGGTGGTAGCCTGGGTAAAACATTGGCTGGACAACAGGACACACAAGGTAATTGTAAATGGAGTCCACTCTGAAGAAAGGGCAGTTACTAGTGTGGTACCGCAGGGTTCAGTATTGGGTCCAGTCCTTTTAATGTCTTCATCAGTGACATTGCAGAGGACTGGAAGGAAAAGTATGCCTTTTGCAGATGACACAAAGATCTGCAACAGGGTTGATACACAAGGAGGCGTGGAAAGGATGAAAAGGGACTTGGCAAGGTTGGAGGAATGGTCAGACGTGATGGCAGCTAGGATTCAATGCAAAAAGTGCAAAATAATGCACCTGGGAAACAAGAACCGGGGAAGAATACACAGTGGGTGGGAGGTAGTAACAACAACAAAACAGGAAAGGGACCTGGGGGTAATCATATCAGATGACCTTAAGGTTAGCAAGCAATGTGAGAAGGCAGTAGGGAGGGCCGGGGTATACTGGGATGTATAGGGAGAGGCATCAGCAGCAGAAAACAGGAAGTTGTTATCCCTCTGTACAGACAGTTGGTGAGACCACATCTGGAATACTGTGTCCAGTTCTGGAGACCCCATCTCTGCAAGGACATAGACAGGATAGAGGCAGTCCAGAGGAGGGCAACTAAATGGTGCAGGGTCTGCAAGAGAAGCCGTATGAGGAGAGACTAAAGGAGCTTAATATGTATACCCTTGAGGAAAGAAGGGAGAGGGGACATGATAGAAACTTTCAAGTACCTCAAGGGAATCAACAAAGTCCAAGAGGGTAGCATCTTTCAGAAAAGAGACGTGCAAGAACAAGGGACACAATTTAAAGATAGAAGGAGGGCGGTTCAGGGGCAATGTGAGGAAGTATTATTTCACAGAGAGGGTAGTGGATGCATGGAACAGCCTTCCTGAGGAAGTAATGGGGTCTAAAACTTTGGGAGAATTCAAGAATGCATGGGACAGACATAAGGCAATTCTTGTGGGGGCAGGAAGATAAAGGCTGTTGGTTAACTAGGATCTGGCCTATCCTGTAGGAAATGGGCAGACTAGATGGGCCTAGCGGTCCTTATCTGCCGCCAAAGTCTATGTTTCTATGTTTCTATCTATGTTCATAGTCTCTATTTTCCTATGCATTCTTCATGTAAACACTCTTTCTTCATTTACTTCATGCTTGTTATTGTTTTGTACATTTAATTCCCATGACTGTACATCCATATGGTTTCTTTCATTTTCTTTGGAATCCTATTTTCTAATGTGGCATCTAAAATTGTACTTTCTTTTATGTAATTTGGTACTTTAAACACTGGTGTTTCATAATAGTTTTGTTCTAATATTTATTTATACAATTGTTTGCTAACTAACAAGCCTACTGCTTCCTTTGCAGCTTACATTGCTTTACATATTTGCTACTGATCTCAATATATTCTGGGAACTGTATCTCTTTCACTTGCTTTGTGGTACCCCAAGTACTTTGTAGAAAACCTCTTCATCCACTTACTAAAGGAGTCCATACATTTTCTTCCTTGCCTATTAGGGGTTAATGTTTGTTTTAAAAGATAGTTGGGGAAATAACAATCTGTTGAATCACGTTTAGTCCCCTTCTTTGACTGGCCTATATGTGTGATTTCTTTTAACAGGGTTTAACCTGCTTCCCACAGTAATTCAAAAAATATTCCTAGGATTCTTGTTTGCATATATTGTGGAACTGGGAAAAGTTATGCTAAATATAGGAAAAGGGGAGTAGATAGTTTTAATAAGATAGATTCTTTTTTGCTTAGACATATTCCATCCTTTCCATTTTCTCATTTTCTTTTGCACTATTTCTATTTTTTCTTCCCAGTTTTCTTGGCTAGCTGAAGAAGAAGAAGAAGAATCAACATTTATATAGTGCTTTTCATACAGTATATCCCAAAGCACTTTACAAGCAATGCTAGACTGGTAGTGAAGTGACTGAATGTGTAGTGGCGACCATATCACACATCGGCACTCACACACAGCCTGGATAATTGCATGAACCAGTTTATGTGAGGGGAATGTTGGCCAGGACACGGGAATGTCCCCTACTCTTTGCAAAGAGTGCCTTGAGTTCTTTTACTGCCACCTGGACACCCACCAGGACAGGTAGAAGGGACCTCAGTTTAACGTCTCATCTGAAGGATGGCAAACCCCAGCAGTACAGCACCCCTAATACTGCACTTGGATGCCAGCAAAGTTTTAGGTGCAAGCCCAATCCGGTGTGGGACGAAAACCCACAACCTTCTGGTCCACAGGAGGATGTACTACCAACTGAGCCATCGCCACACCTAGCTCCATGTGTACCAAATTTTACACCCAGAATTTTAACATTACCTGTTGCTACTGGTATTACTTTTGGAATTTCAGCTGATACTTGTCCTATCGGAATAATCACACTTTTTATTCATTAATCTTAATTCCAATGAACTTGGTATTACTTGGTATTTGTGGAGCATAAGTAGGCATGAGCCCATCAAGAATGCCTCCCTCCCCACAGTTTTGTGGAACACTGTCACATTAGATTGTGGTTTAACCATATGTCCAAACTCTTTTGAAGGCTTCAAGTGTTTTGCTGTCTACCAAGCTTTGTGGAAATGTGTTCCACAGTTTTGGGACAAACTGAGAAATAGGTTAACCTTCAGTTTGTTTTACTTGTTGAACTTCTAATTGTTTTGAATGTAGTCTTGGAACCAGTTTTCTTTTGGAATAATATAAGCACACTGCTCCATTAGAGATGGTGTTTGTAGTAGTTTGTAAAGAAATAACAAATCTCTACTACATCTTATTTGTAAGGATTGTAGATTGAGCATCTTGAGTCTGCTTTCGTCATCTGTGTGTGACAGATGTGGGATCATTCTGGTAGCTCTTCTCTGTATTTGTTCCACTCTGTCTATATTTCTTCTTAAGAGAGGGCCAAAAGGTGATCCATAGTCAGAGTATGGTCTGACATAAATTCTGTATATAGGAATTATACATTCTTCAGTTTTTGTAATAAATGTACTGTTAATTTGCCTTAATAATGCATTTGAATTTTTTGCTAACTTACTACAATGATCAGTAGAATTGTTATTAATTATGATGCCAAGATCTTTTCACTATTTGAAACTTTTAGTGTGGTACCTTTAAGTGTGCAAGATTGCATTGGATTATTTCTGCAAAATGAAGTACTCGCATTTGTCAATATTAAACTCCATTTCATTTGTAATGGCCCATTTGTTGATCTCTGCTAGGTCGTTTTCTAATTGATAAATATGATAGTTCAGTCCACCCTGCCACCTAGTTTGTGTCTTCAGCAAATCTGGAAAGTGTGTTAATGGAGTTTATTTGCATGTCAGAGATATACAGGTTGAATAAGGTTGGCCCAAGAACCGAGCCTTGAGGGACTCCACTGGATACTTCCATCCGTCTGACAGTACGCCATTCTGACCTGCTGCATTCTGTTGGTCAGCCAACAGTTGACCCAAATGACAAAGCTAGTAGGAAACCTCAATATAGAAGTTTACATATTAATTTGTTATGTGAGACTCAATCGAAGCTTTACTGTAGTCCAAGAGGACTACATCCATCGGTATATTAGAGTTTAACCCTTGATTTATTTTGTCATAAAAAGCCATAAGATTTGAGGTGCAAGAATGTCTCTGCTTAAAGCCATGTTGTTGATAGGTTCATAGGTAAATTCAGGTCCATAAGCTGCATGAGTCATTAAAGGACCTGCTACTAATCTAGTGGACATAGCTCCATTTGTTTTCCCATGTACCTATCCAGTAGGTGCTTAAATACTGCCAAGCTGTTGGCTTCCACCACCTGCCCAGGGAGGCCATTCCAGACATTCACCACCCTCTGGTTAAACCACTTCCCTCTTCTGCTCGTTCTGTATCTCTCACCTTTAGCTGTTTATCATGGACCCTAGTATCCATCCTCACATTCTCTTTCCAGTTTAATCCTGCTGCCTCACATAGCATACCATCGCTTAGTGATTTATATACATAACATAGATCTCCTTATCCTTCTATATGTCATTCTAATTCAGCCATCGCACCAACTTTCTTGGTGAACCTTCTCTGGACCCGTTCTGTTCTTTTACTTCACATAACACTCTGCACTGAGCAAAAGGGGCACCATATTCCAAAACGGGTCTCACTGGATCTGCATGGGGCACAAGAACCTCTCCTCCTTCTTCTGATGTTACATAACAAATTACCTATAATCCTGTTGGCTTGGTTAATGCAGCAATAAAATGCTTGTCAAAGCCAGTTTATCAGTGACAACTACCCCCAAGTCTTTTCACTATCCGTAGCTATAATTATCTGTGATTTTAATTTATGTTGTGCTCTGACATTGTTATTCCCAAAATACATAACCTGCATTTCAAGATGTTGTGTACTATCGCTATGTTAAGTGATTGTAGTTCTATTTCTAGTAGAGTCTTAATTATTTTTTCTAGTAACTTGCGGTACAGAGGTTAGGCTGATAGGGCGGTAATTTGCAGGATTGGCTCTGCCGCCTTTTTGAAGATTGGTGTTACGATGGCCTTTAACCAGTCTTGGAGAACAGCAGATTCTTCAAGTGATTTATTAAATATTATAGTCAATGGGATTTTTATAATTTCTGCTGTTTCAATTAGAAATCTGGGGCTAATACCATTGGGCTCTGAGCTACTGTTTTTGTTTAAAGTTTTCAGTACATCCTCTGTATGTTTGTAGGGTACACTAAATACTTTTGATCTAGTACTTGTAGTTATTGGATGTGGTATGGGGTCCTTTTCAAGAATACCAAACAAAAGTACTGATTAAGTATATCAGCTGTGTCCTTGTGTGTAGTTATTAATTTGTTGTCAGTTTTAGTGGGCGACTTGCCTGGTGTTATCCTTTTTTGTTCAAGTATGCAAACAAGGATTTATGTCTGTTTGTAGTATGTACAATTTGAAATTTCAAATTACATTTTGCTAATTTGATTCCCTGTTTTAATTTTTTACTGATGTTTGAAAGAGTGACAAATGTTTATTTTTAAATTACAGGTGTAACCTTGTTACCAGGGTTACTAGAATCCCAGTAAGACCTAGTGGTAGGCAGGGAAGGCAGCTTGTGAAACCCAGTTAAATGGGTTTCACACTGTCTCACTCTGTTCTCAGTCTCAGCTGAGACTGAAAGATGACATCACCATAGAACTGGCTCAGCTGCATAAGCCACATTGGAATCTGCAGTAGAGGGTGAGATAGAACGTTGGGAGTTTTCAAAGTCAGTCTTCTGTTTGTTTTGAAGAAGAAGAGATCTCCTGCTTGCCTGCCAGCAGGAAGGAAGTGTCTTTGTTTACCTTCTGTGGGAAGATCAGTGTCCAGCTTCAAGTGGTGGAGACCGCTGTCCAGGTCTCAGTGCCTCCCTTCCTCAGGGGAAGAAGTAAAGTATCTCTCTGTGGATTCCAGGGCAATCCCTAATGTCTGCTATCAGAAGAAAGCTGCCTTTTACAGTTTCTGTTTTGGTCTGACAAGAGGAAGAAGTTGTACTTCGCCTGTGGGGCTACTGCACAACGAAAGGATGAGTGTTTTGCTCTAATTTGAGAGGGCAAACAATATGTTTCTTCAGTTTGGAAAATGTGAAGAAGTATGGGATTTGGACTACTATTTGGGAGGCCTATAGTACTAGGACAAACAAATGGAGTAGTGTCAAAATCTAAAGTTTGTATGAATTCAAGTAATGTTGTAGAGGGTGCTACAGTCCATCCACCGTTTAATCTACATTTCAAGTTTTAGTTTCTCCAGAGAATGGCCGGGTATGGGCTGTGGAGCTGAAGGTGGGCAAACCCCCATCTTTAGTAACCAGGTCCACCTCACGGTTTCTTCTGTGATTGCTACTTGCCTCATGTGCCTGGCCAGTGATGAGGTAGATACCAGGCGTGGGTTGCAAATTGGAAAATCTCTCTAGGGGTTGCAGACTCTAAGTGGTGTGGGGAGCCACAACTTGGGAAAAGAACTCTCCTTGTGTGATGGGAGTCAGAAGAAGTAAGAAAAAATCTCTCTAGGGGTCGCAGACTCTAAGTAGTGTGGGGAGCCACAACAAGTAAAATGGGTTCATTCTTTAAGTGGACCGTCAGTCAAGTGGCAGGCAGGGAGCCGGGCCAGTCGGGCTGTGTATCCAAAGTGCATGCAAGTCCGGGCTGAGTGCCTGGTGGGTCCAGAGCCTGAAAACGGTAGAAGTGGGTTCATTCTTTAAGTGGACCACCTGATAGTCTCAAATCTGCATTATCAGTAAGCGTAGCCCCATGGGAGTCCATCTATGCTTTGTTGTGTTCAGCTAGTTATGAATAAAAGCCACACTGAAAATACCAATCCTGATTCTGGACATTACAGTTATTGCTTCCTGTGTTCGGATTTACTTGGGTGCCCCTGTGCAGAGTAGCCAAATCTAGGTCCCCTTGTGCCAGGTAACCTCATCCTCCCGAACCCAGGTCCCCACCAGGTATTGCTTACAGCGCCAACAGCATGCCAGCTGTCATTTTGGTAAAAGGCAGGGGTGAGGGTTACAAAAATGGAGCACCACTTTGGATTTGTTCGGAAGGAAGGTACTTGGGCAAGTGGGCTAGCGTTTTGGCTATCTGGCAGTGGGTAGCCCAAAAGCTGAAGCAATTTCCTAGTGTGTTGCTGTGTGCTGTGAATCTTGTGCTGCTGTTTAAAAATGCCAACTGTTTACCAAGGAGCATTAAAGCCAAAGAGTGTGCCCTTGTCCTGCATCAAAATTGTTTACATCATTTTTGTCAGCTTTTAAAATGAATTCTGTGAGGAAAATTGTGGAAAACTAGGGTAGCAACAGAGAAATTATGCCCTGGACATTTGAAAAGCTTTTAAAATGAATTCTGTGAAGGAAAGTGTGGAAAACTAGGGGTAGCAACAGAGAAATTATGCCCTGGATGTTGGAAATGCTTTCTGTGTAAATGGGAGACTGCAGAGTTAATGGCAATGTTACATGTTAAAATGGGCTCCCTCGTGGAGTCAGTTGAAAAAAAAAAAAAAGTGTGCATTTACAGTTTAAATTTGCCTGCTTCGACGATCGCCGTGAGGAAGAGCCTCGACGAGGAAGAAGAGGCTCATTTGCATGGCGTCGTGTGATTGGTCAGATTACCATTAGTCCCACCCTCAGCCAGCTCTTCTGAGACTGCCTCAGCATTCGAGAGGGAGACAGAGAGTAGTGTACTGGCAGTAGAGGAGCGTCGCGAGGTATTCAAAGCGCTGTAAACATTCAAAAAGTGACTTTTTAGTTTCAAATTGGGCTCAACCTGCAAATCGATCATGGAAATAGTGAATTTGGTGGTTAAACCGACCATCGCTGAGACTGCCCGCCCGTTTGTGTTCCAAGGCCTTCAAAAACTGGCTGCAGTCCGTTTTACTCCATCGCAGCAAATTGCTACAAATAACAGTGAGTAAATCTTCATAAAACTGCTCAAACAGTGATTTCAGTAATGCCATATAAAACGTGTGTGCAGCAGTGCAGGTAGCTTTGCAAATACTGACTGTGTGAAGTCCTGCCAGTAAGTGCAAAGTCTGTAAAGTCATTGAATGTGTGCATGGAAGAAAATAGCCTCAGTTTAAAGTTTGCAGCCAGAGAGAGACTGTGGGTTGTAGCAAAATGCAACACTAGTGAAGCAGGCAATCCTGTGCTAAAACCTGAAGCTTTTAAAGGGACTGTGAAATAAAGTAAACGTTACCAGCATGTGAAAAGTCCAAGGAAAATCCTGTAAATGTGTGTGAAGCCAGATAAGAGCAAGTTGTGCAGTTTGAGTAAAAGTTATCAGTAGCTGGCGTAAATCGGGTCGTAGTGGCTTGACCCAGATTCTAAATGTTGATGCACAGGAGTGCTGCCGCCGCCATTACAGGGTGGGGTAGTAAAGTAAACACAGCAGCAGAGGAGCGATTTTAAAGCTACAGAGTGTGTTCATTAAAGTGGGACTTTCAGTTACAGTGAACTTTGTTTATTTTTCTGCAGTTATGGCCTCAGGACCAGCTCGTTACGGATCATGCCGGGTTGCAGTAACAGCAGCAGTAAATGGACTGAGAGATACTGAAAAGTGGTGCTATGGAGGGCAACTCCCTCCTGATGTGGCAATTCCTAATTATCCAGTGCGTGTATGCCAAATATGCTTGAGTGCTAGAAGGATGTCTTCAATATTCCTCACTGTGCTGGATGCCTTCAAAAATATAGCTTGTATAAAGCGCCTCCAATTTGTTTGGCTCCCACATGGACAAAATTCAGGAATCTGCAGTTGGCAGCACACAGCACCAGGTGGAGCCTGTGGAAGAAGGTCCCCAGGAGTGTGGCACAAAGCTAGAGGGTGCAGAGTTAGAGACTGAACCTGAAGTTGAAGTTTTGGATGCTGGATCTCAGAAAGAAAGTTCGGATAAGCATCAATAAACCCCTGGGTGGGGGCCTAGCCTAAGTCTCTTAGGTGAAGATGAGATGCTGGAGGCCTTTGAATGGGAGGTGGAGCCTCCGCCTAGTGATGAATGGATAGTCTCGGGGGTGAGCGGCTGTGCACTCCTGGGCTCAGTTCCTCAGTGAAGAGGAAGATGAGGGGAACCTATGTGGCCTTGTGAGAAAGGCAGGTACACAGCCTCAAGATCTTGCCTCGGAGGAATGTATTGAAGAAGGTGGTGATGTCACTGCCCTGGCTTTACAAGAGGAAGAAGTCAGGGATCCGTTTTAATTTCTTTGAGGATGCGAAGCTGGCAGAACCAGGACTGGCCACCCCAAGCTAGGCCAGCGGTCTCAGATTGACTAAAGCAAGTAAAGAGGAGAGACTGGTTCGAGAAAGGCAAATGAGATCTATGGTATGACCTTTCCTACCTTTCCTCGGAGAGTCTGGGAGGAGATTGAGGACTGCAGGAAGTCCTGGATCTGGGATGAAGCAATGAAAATGTGCATCCTGGGGCCAACCAGCATGTAAAGAATAGACTGTTCCACGAAAAGTATATGCAGTGGAAGAGAGGCAGGACACTGTTTATGGACAGAATGAGAATAGTGGACGGAGAGGACGTGAAATCTCCACTGTGTGTGAATTATGTGCGCTCAGACGGGTAATAATTCAAGCCCCTGACCCCGGTACTATTGGCCTCAGTGCAAGGACCTCCCAGAAATTAAGCCCGTGCCTACAAAATGGAGAGCCGAGCAGTGGTAGTCAATACTGCCACACCAAACTGTGAAGTGCCCTTATTGATCCGCCAATATGAATAACCAGGGACTCAGGTGCTCCACATTCATCAGTCTACAGTGTACTGTCTTGTCCAGCAACCATCAACTGGCCCACCAGATGACTTCACATCCAGAGAGGACACCAGCCCAGCTGTTTCCTGTTCATCGCCTAGTAATTCGGATGATGTCAGATCAGCTGTTTTTCTTTTGTTCCTGTTCTAAGGTTTCTTCTCCAGAGGACATCAGCCCAGCTGTTTCCAGATGTGCCCTCCTGTGGTTCCCGGAAGATGTCCGCCCAGCTGTATCAGAAGAAATGCTGCCAGGAGAGTCTTGACCGCATACCAGGTTCGTGCAGATTCTTGTACTATAAATGGTTGGTAAGTCCAAACCTTTTCTATCTTTATAACATTGCAGTACACACCCTACACTACAGACTTCAAAAATGTGTGAACTGCCCACAAAGACTCTCCCCTTAGGGACTTTGGCCTTTAGAACTGTGCTTCATGGGGCTCCGGCCCAGGAGAGACTCTTTATTGGACTAGCCTTGAGACCTGCGGTCACTAGTTGGGACTTTTAGGCACTCCATCCCCCAAATGTTATTGTAAATAATGTCATTGTTGTATTCTAATGTAAATACTGTTTTTCTACCTTTTTCTAAAAATCTTTTTGGGATTGTTCAGTGTTTTTGTATGGTAAGGTTTTAGGTAGACTGTGTATGCAGATTAGGAGTGTGTTTTGTTTTGTCTTTTCTTACAGGTGGTCCTGGGAAGACAGAAGAGAAGACAAGAGAAGAGGAGGAGGGGCTCATCAGGTTCTCGTCAGTGCTTGTTGTGTAGAAATCTAAAGTACTGTGTTGTTATTGTTATGGTTGTTACTGTATTAACCCTTTCCTTCCACAGGTGTGGTTGTGGGGGTAGGGAGGAGGCAGTAGATGTAGTATTTTAATGGGTTGTGGTTGCAGGTTGCCCAAGGTCGGGAGGTCCCTAGGTTTTGTTTTGTTTTGGAATGTTATTTTAGAGGCAGATAGGTTTCCCTAGAGGGTTGGGGGATGGACAGGCTGTGGCCTGACCTGCAGTAGGGACGCAGTACTGATCTATCAGGGCTATGCTCTGGATGGTTCTACCAGAGCCACTAGGTGTCCATAGTAAGTGGATAGTGTAGAGGCTGATATGTCAGCTACAGGCCTCTAGGCCCTTAGTGTTGCCTGCATTTGCTTGCACATGGTAGGAGGCGCCTGATCACCCCTCATGAGTAGCACATAGGGTGGGATGGCCTAAGGCCGGGTGCATAATAACTGGGGACAGTCATTTTCCTGGTCAGAGGCTGAGTGTAACCCCTTGTTACCTGGGGTTACTAGAATCCCAGTAAGACCTAGTGGTAGGCAGGGAAGGCAGCTGTGAAACTCCAGTTAAATGGGTTTTACACTGTCTCACTCTGTTCTCAGTCTCAGCTGAGACTGAGAGATGACATCACCATAGAACTGTCACAGCTGCATAAGCCACATTGGAATCTGCAGCAGAGAGTGAGATAGAACGTTGGGAGTTTCAAAGTCAGTCTTCTGTTTGTTTTGAAGAAGAAGGAAGTCTCCTGCTGCCTGCCAGCAGGAAGGAAGTGTCTTTGTTTACCTTCTGTGTGAGAAGGTCAGTGTCCAGTTTCAAGTGGTGAGACCGCTGTCCAGGTCTCAGTGCCCCTCTCTCCGGCGGGGGATAAGTAAAGTATCTCTCTGTGGATTCAGGGGCAATCCCCTAATGTCTGCTATCAGAAGAAAGCTGCCTTTACAGTTTCTATTTTGGTCTGAGAGGAAAGAAGTTGTGCTTAGCCTGTAGGGCACCTGCAACGAAGGGTGAGTGTTTTGCTCTAATTTGAGAGGGCAAACAATATGTTTCTTCAGTTTGGAAAATGTGAAGAAGTATGGGATTTGGACTACTATTTGGGAGGCCTATAGTACTAGGACAAACAAATGGAGTAGTGTCAAAATCTAAAGTTTGTATAAATTCAAGTAATGTTGTAGAGGGGTGCTACAGTCCATCCACCGTTTAATCTACATTTGAAGTTTAGTTTCTCCAGAGAAATGGCCGGGTATGGGCTGTGGGAGCTGGAGGTGGGCAACCACCCCCATCTTTAGTAACCAGGTCCACCTCTATAGTTTCTGCTGTGATTGCTACTTGCCTCATGCGCCTGGCTAGTGATGAGGTAGGTACCGACGTGGGTTGCAATTGGAAAATCTCTCTAGGGGTCGTGAGACTCTTAGTGGTGTGGGAGCCACAACTTGGGAAAAGAATTCTCCTTGTGTGATGGGAGTCGAAGAAGTAAGAAAAAAAATCCTCTAGGGGTCACAGACTCTAAGTGGTGTGGGGAGCCATAACAAGTAAAATGGGTTCATTCTTTAAGTGGACCGTCAGTCAAGTGGCTGGCAGGGGCGGCCAGTCGGGCTGTGTATCCAAAGTGCATGCAAGTCCGGGCTGTGTGCCTGGTGGGTCCAGAGCCTGAAAACAGTAGAAATGGGTTCATTCTTTAAGTGGACGCCTGATAGTCTCAATCTGCAATATCAGTAAGCGTAGCCCCATAGGGGGTCCATCTATCTTTGTTGTGTTCAGCTAGTTATGAATAAAAGCCACACTGAAAAATCCCAATCCTGATTCTGGACATTACAGTTATTGCTTCCTGTGTTCGGTTACTTGGGTGCCCTGTGCAGAGTAGCCAAACCTAGGTCCCCTTGTGCCAGGTAACCTCATCCTCCCCAACCCTGGTCCCCACCAGGTATTGCTGCCAACGCCAACAGCATGCCACCTGTCATTTTGGTAAAAGGCAGAGGCGAGGGGTTACAGGTGTATGTTTTGAGTTTGTGATAACGTTCCTTTTTATGCCGAATTAATTTTTTGATATGATTATTTAACCAAGGTGGTATCTTCCCTTTACTATTATATTTGTTTTTGACAGGGACATGTTCTGCTTCCAGATGTGAAATATTAATTTTGATCAAATTCCAGGATTCCTCAAGTGATAAGGGTAATAAGACACTTTCCCAGGATGTATTATATGTTTATTAATTATGGTTTTAAAGTCAATTTTGTTGTAATTCTTAAACTCTGTACTATTTGAAATGTTTTGTTAATTATATACCAAACTGAAATCTATAGACTTATGATCACTAGTACCCAGTGGTCAGACAGGAGAGATCAAAGATTAGTATTCATTTCAAATTCTTTAATTGCTTTGTTCCCTGATTGTGTATTGTTCATGAAGAGGACACAATCATCCTCAAAAGCACTTCTTTTCTGTATTTTAATGACATTTTAGACTCTATTGACTCTATGTTCCTATTTTCTTCTATCTTTCTCATGACAGAATCTAGCCATAATACACACAGGAGGGACTTAAAGGGCACTCTTGCTAACACCATTATGTATGTACATTGGTATGCCAATGCTGTATTTATCATAGGCAACAATTGCACTTCTTTGTATAGTGCTTTGTAAAAATACAGCATATTCCTGAGAATACCATGCTGCTGTAGTACTGCCCATATGTAATTATATTCACTGCATCTAAGGCAGTTTCTTGGTCTAATGCATATACATATCCGTCTTATCTGCTCTTTTGTCCCATTTTCATTACTTCCCTAATGTATATTAAATTCTGTTTAATGTCTCTACCTGGGATAGCACATGTCTAAATGTCTAATACTAGATTTTGGACTGCTGTTGCCAACCTTCTATTATAATTTTGACTAATATTTTATAATCAGAAGTTAGCAGTGTAATAGGTCTCCAGTTTTCACGCTGGATCTATCACCTTTTGAAGAGAAAATTGTTAATCCTTGTTTCATGCTATTCCCTAGTTCCCTATTTCAGATATATAATTATATACCTCCTAGCATAGGTGATACATCTTCTTCACATTTTGTATAAAATTCATTAGGTATACCATCCATTCCTGTGGCAGTACTTTTAGATAGTGCCTGAATTGCTTATTTTATTTCTATATCTGCAATCTGTTCTTGTAAAATAAATTTCTCATTTTCTGTAATTTTCTGTAGTTGTGCCTCCTTAAACAAGCATTTGTCAATGCGAATGTTTGCTTTCTGATATTAGCATTGGAAATGCAGGAGTTAGACAGATGCAGAGTAGGAATGGCAGTGAAGTATTGAACTTCACCAACCCCACCTCCACCCTGCAGAGACGGACAGGCATTGGGGTATGTATTTGGGTTGTAAGCCCATAACGTTCATGCCATTTCACCTCACCCTATCCTGCAGACACTGACAAGTGTTGAGGTGTGCCTTGGGGAGTTCGGCTTTACAGTCACCCCACTCCATAAGGACATACACTGAAATGGGTGCAATATGAGAATGGGGTGAACTCTGGGGCTGAAGAGTCCAAGGCACACCTCAATGCCTGTCACTGACTGCAGGGTGGGAAGGGAGGGATGGAATGGCATGAGCATTACAGTCAGCAATCCAAGGTACACCCTGATGCCTGTCAGTCTGTATAGGATGGGACGTAATAGTTAGAACCCTAAGGCCACTGGCGTTTGTTGGTATTGCACTACAAATTTTCAACATGGCCGTTTGTAACCCCACCTCATGAAAGCATTTGGAACCTCTTCTCATGAACAGTGGCACTATGATTTTGTGAATGTGTCCCAAACATTGATTTCCTACAGCAACGTGCTATTCTGCCCCAGATGTGTAAATGCATATTTGAGGCAGGATGTGAAAAATGACAGCTGTACTGTTCATAAGGAGGTCTGAAAAGTGGCAATGTTGAAAATCTGGAGTGAAAATGCTATAGATTTGCAAAGTTATGAGGTCTGTGGAAACTGCACAATGCCTGCTTGTAACACAGTCATTTTATGGACATTTGTCACCTAATTTTCAACATAGGCATTTAGGACCTCTGCTCATGAACAGAGTCACTGTGATTTTACATCACAGACATACAAATCTGCGGCCAGAACACACCAATTGGTCTATGTAAGTCTGCCCGAGTGTGCCGCTAGCACCCTAGATTGTAGCTGCCTCAGCCTCCTCCCGTCAGTTCCCCCTGCTTGTCCCAGCCCCTGCCCCCTAACTCTTCCTCTTGCTTTATCCCACTCCTCTTAAAGCTATTGACTGTTTTACATGTTGCCACCCCTCTGGCAGCACATTCCAACTAGACACCACCCTCTCAGCGAAGTAGTGCCTCCTCATTTCCTCTAGAAACGTCCCCTTCCAACCTTAGTCCATGCCCCTCATCTCTCCTCCATTCCTCAGTTTAAATAACCCCTCAGTGCTAAGTTTATTTACTTCCTCAGGAATTTAAACAATTCAACCATATCGCCCCATCCCTCCTCTCCTCCAGTGTGTACATGTTCAGCTCCTTCAGCCTAACATCGTATGCCTTTCCTTCCATCCTTTAACATTTTGTTTCCTCCTTTGCACCCTCCAGTAACTTTATATCTCCCTCAGGTATGGCCTCCAGAATTGCGGACAGTACTCCAGGTGCGGTCTGATCAATGATCTATAGAGTGGTAGATCACATCCCTGTGTCTGGATGAGAACCCCCTTGCAATGCACCACAGCATCCTGTTTGCCTTCGCTGCTGCTCTCCTGCACTGGGCCGAGTAGTTTATGCTCCCAGTTACCAACACCCCTAGGTCCTTCTCCTCCTCTGTGATCCCCAACCTCACCCCCAACCAATAGTCCCTCTTCTGGTTCTTAACCCTGAAGTGCATCACCTTACACTTCTTTGCATTTAATCCTAGCTGCCACTCCACCAACCATGTCTCTAGTTTAGTTAGGTCCCCTGCAGTTTTCTCCTCTGTCCTCTTCATCCACCACTGCCCTTGGTTTGGTATCATCTACGAACAGACTAACCCTGCTTCCACTCCGTGTGCTATTTTATTTATTACAACTAGGATTACAAGTACCTTTGAGCCCGGCTCTTTTACAAAGGTTCCACGTCAGAGAACAAATACAATACAAGTTACAGAAATAGGAACAAAACAATAAATAGGTGCATATTAGGTTACAATGGTAGATCAATACAATAGCTAGAATAAGTAGAATGTATACATGGGAACACAGAGTAACAGAGGGATAAGTAGGAGGAGGTGGAAGATGAAGATAAACCTGAGGAGCGAAGTTGGAGAGGGCAGGAATTGCAGCCAAAGGGCATGGTCATCAACTGGGAGCAGGCTGAAACCAGTCAACAAAAGGAAAGATCATTGAGGGCTCAGAAAGGTGGGGGATGAAGGGAGGAGAGTCAGGAGTGGTGAAAAGAAAGAAGAAATAAAAAAAAAACATAGAAAAAGGAGGGAGTGGAGATGTGGTAGGTGATAGTTGGAGGTAACAAAAACGAGGAGGGCTGAGGAGATTATAGGTAGCATTCACAGGAGCTAGAGTTAGTAAGGTGGAGATGAAGTTTATGTTTGAATGAGCCAAGGGTGGTGGTGAAGGAGGTGTCAGGATTGAGAACATTCAACCAGCTAGGCACTCTGAAGGCAAAGGATCTTTGGCTCTGAGAGGTGCGATGGCAGGGAACCAGAAGGAGCTGGTATTCAGAGCCCTGGTGTTACATGGCTTTAGTCTAGTGCTATATCAGAGATAAAAAGCCCAAATAGCACTGGGCCCAGCACTAACTCCTGCGGCACCCTGATTGTCACTACTCTGGATGCTGAGAGCTCCCACCACCACCACCTCTGCACCTCCCTGTAACCAGTTCTCTATCTATTTAGTCAGCTTTTTTCCACCCCACTGCCGCAGCTTCCCCAGTCTCCCATAAGACACTGGTATCAAAGGCCTTACTGAAGTCCAAGTACAGGACATGTACTGCATGACCCCTGTCCAGCTCCATTGTCACCCATTCATAATACACTATAAGGTTGGTTTGACAAGATCTCCTGAGACAAACCTGTGTTGCCACCCATCTTGGAGGCCATTACTCTCCAGGAATGCCACCAGCCTCTCTTTCAGTATTGCCTCCATAGCTTATCATCCACTATGGATGTGAGATTGACTGGATGATAATTTCTGGCTCCTCCCTAGGCCCACTCTTGTGTATGAGCACCACATGGGCCACCCTCCAGTCCTGGGGCACACACCTGTTTCTAAGGAGGTGTCAACAGATCTGCCAGTGGCTCAGCCAAAGCTCCACCATCTCCTTCAGCACCCTGGGGTGGATGCCATCAGGACCTGGTGCCTTGTCTACCTTACTGCACTCAGCCCCTCTAGCACCATACTCCATGTGATCACTTTGTCCGTCACCTCCTCCCTCCTTTCTCCACTGCCCCAGCCCATGCTGGTAGTGGACCATCCTCTCCTTAGTGAAAATGGAGCGAAGTACTCATTTAGAATTTCCGCTGCTCCTCCCTTTTCCACCTAATTCCCTCCCTGCTTTATCCTCACAATATGTTCCTTGCACTTCCTCTTTCCTGACATACCTAAAAAGTCCTTTTCCTCCCTTATGCCCTGTTCTAACCTTAATGCCCTGGAGGCCTTAGCTTTTTCACCCTCCTGGCCATCTCCCTTGATCAACTCCCGTAAGTCTCCTTATCCTCTCCCTTCCCTGTTCTCCTGTACTGCCAGTATGCAGCCCTTTGCTCCACCCTTGCAGTACTTCCTTGTTCAGGCAGCATGGTTTCTTGGCTCTGCTCTTCTTACTCTTGGCCCTGGTGCAGGCTACTGTGGCCTCTGTTAGCCCAGTCTTTATGACTCCCCACTTTTGTTCTGCATCCATCCCGGCCTTATATCCTGGAGTCTCCCTTGTAGTATTGCTCCCATCCTCCCAAAGTCCACCCTACTAAAGTCCACCACCTTAGTGCCCATGCCTCCTGTCTCCTGACCAGCGTGAGAATGAGCTACACTGTTTGGTGGTCACTACCTGCTAGTGGGTCGTCCACCCTATCTCCCTCACTGCCTCCCATTTGTCAGTACTAATGTCCAGAGTGCTACCAAGCCTTGTAGGCCCACTTACCAATTGTGTCAGAAGTCTGTCCTGGAATGCATCAAGGAGCACCTGCTCCCTGGTACTTTCAGAGTGGCAGGGTGCTCCAGACAACCCCTGGTAGGTTAAAATCTTCCACTATCACCACACTCCCCTTTTCACACCCTCCTTATCTGCTCTGCGAACTCCCCATCCAGTTCCCCGGATTGGGCTAGTGGTCTGCACACCATTCCTAGCCTCAGCTTTCTACCCTTGGGGTCCAGGAGCTGCACCAATGCACCTCTGTCCTCTGCTCTTCTCCATTGTCCCTTATGCATTTGATCCCTTCCCTCACATAGAGTGCAACCCCCTTCCAACCCCCAGTCTATTCTGTATATCCTTTATCCCAGCATTGCCAAGTCGCAATCATGGTACTCTGTGGCCCAAGTCTCTGTCACTGCAGCAATGTTTCCACCTTCCCTCTGAAAAGAGTGCCTGAAGCTCTGCAATTTTGTTCCCCAGGCTTCTTGCGTTGAGAGAGACCATCTACCACTCGTACCCTCCTTCTCCTCACTCTTCTCCTTGGCCTATGTCCCTCCTTCCGGTAGTCTGCACCTTTGTCCTCCTTATTCTTACCGGTAGTGGTGCCTTCTGTAGTATACTCAGACCATTCTGCCCGCCTCCCAGGGTTAATACGCTCCGCTTTAGCTATATCTATATCTAGGGCTGAGAGCTCATTAGGCTCCCCTGTCCGGACCTTTCTACCAATCTCAGTCTTTGGCCACCCCCACTAGTTTAAATCCACCTAAGTAGAGATATACTTCTCTAACCCCGCTTAATTCTCCCTCTCCTCCTCCCTGCTCAGGTGTAACCTGTCCTTGCGTACAAGTCACTAATCCCCAGACCCTACCCCAGTTAGTCACTAATCCATAATTTTTGGTGTGGCACCAATCCCTCAGCCACTCGTTGAACTCCTCGATCATACCCTTCCTCCCGTGCTTGCACATGGTACTGGGAGTACCTCAGAGAATGCCACCGACTCCTACCCCTCACAATGCCTGCCCAACTCCTCAAAACTCCCTCTCTACTTCCACAGTCTCCCCACCAAGTCATTTTACCCTCATGCAACACTAAATGAGGTTTCTTCCTCCATCTTGCTGCACACATGAGCAGTGCCTGCCCTGCCCTCCTGCAGTCAACCTGGGGATAGCTTCAACCCAAATACGGCTGTGCCTTTCCCCCTTCCACCCCATCTCACCCCTTTCAGTATAGAATCTCTCAGGATGAATACCCCTGTCCCTTACCCCTTTCCTTCTAATGCCCTTCCACCACCCCAGTATTCATTCTTTCCAGCCCTTACCCCTGCAAGCTGCATCCTCTGTGACTTCTGTATCTGCACCCCTACTTTCCCCACCCCTTTCTCTGCCTTATTCCTCCCATCCACCTTCAGCCTCTTCCCAGCATGATTATTTCCTACTGGGCTTCCCATGTTGACCTTCCGCCTCCCTGCTGATTTCCTACCCTTTTCTATCCCGTTGTTGTCGATTTAGAGCCCCCATTGCCTTTGACCCCGATAGTGTTGCCCCTCCATCCTTCCCCCTCCTGTAGCCTTCTCTCCTCCAGTCACCCCTCCTTCCTTCCTTACTAGCCCCTTGTACCCTTTTCATCCTCTCTATCTCTCTTTCCTACCTGTTGCCATCCCTCTCATGCCCGCTTGTCCTCCCCAGTATGTTCCTTCTCCCTCTCTCTTCCATAGCAGAGGCTTGAATCTATTCCTAGTCGATACCCTCCCACATCTCTTCGCTCTATCGGTTCCCCTCCTACTTGTTCCCTCTGTGCTCCCCTGGTCCCTCCCTACCTGCAGCCATCTGCTGTCTCCCGGTACTGCTTGTGGACTCTTCTTCCCCATCAGGAGGCTTCCCCTCACCTCAGGCACCCCCTCCCTTCTCCTTTCTTATCTGCTAGTGCCTCTGATACTGGGGCTGGCTTCATTCCCTAGTTGTTCTTCCCCATCCCCCTTGCCATCCCTATCCCCCCAGCCAGGATGCCTACCATATTCATCTGCCCTGTCACTTAGACTCCCTAGCCTCCACAGTTCCCCTCAAACTAGCCAGATACCTCCTTCATTCTGTTAGTCACCCCACAGCCCCCTTGTAAGCAGACCCCACTTTCCCTACTACCCTCCAGTATCTCTGTTTTCCTTCCTAGTCACTTTGCCTTTCTTCATTTCCTTATCACCTTCTCTCCATCCCTCCCTCCCTCTTCCCTCTCTCACGTGTTCTACCCAATTACAAAAGTCCTAAACTTCACTATTTCATCCTTGCCCTCCTCCTTCTTTCACCAGGGAACATCCGCCCCAACCCTGGCCCTATTTCTTCTCCTACCCAGGCTTTTACCCAAATAACATGTCTCCAAACCCCACTCCCACTACAACCCTTCCTAACGGGTTGAAGCTCCTCCACCTGAACATCTGCAGCCTGCTACCTAAAATCGACCTCCTACAAACTCTTATGATTTTACACACCCCGATATCCTAATTATTACTGAGACATGGCTCAAAAAGCACCCCTGACAGTGCCATTGCTATCCCTGGTATTCCATCTCCAGACAAGATCGATCGGGTCATGGAGGGGAGCCATGTATATCCTGTCCTCTCTGCAGTTTACTACCACCCTATCTACATCCATCTCGGCTACCTACAGTATGAAGCCCTTGTCACCTGCATTACCCTTCCTTTCTCAGGCCCAATCTTTGTGGCTGGCATCTATGCCGCTCAAGCATTCAACCCTCAGTCACGACTGAACTCTCTGCCAATATCACCTCCCTCTACTAATCTGGTGAACTTTTCATAATGGGTGAAGTGAATCTAAATTGGTTGTCTCCCAAATTAAATAAGCTACTCAACGATGTCGCTGCTGTAAACCTCTCTCAACTTATACTTGAGCCCACACGCCCTAATCCCAAAACAGAAAACTCACACCCTGCAGGACTGGGCACTTACAACCCCACCGCACCACGTCATTAAATCAGGTCTTCTCCTGATGCCCTTAGTGACCACAACCCCATTTTCATTGTTTGTAAGGTTCATCACCCCAAACCTCACCCTAAAATCATACAGCTCCGGTCCTTTAAATCCTTAGACCTTACAACAATCAGCTCTGCACTCGCTTCCACCGACTGGGCCCACCTCTCCACTGTCATTTCTGTTGACCAAACACTTGACTATTTTAAGGACAAATTCATTGCCACCTGGAATGCCTTTGCTCCTTTCAGATGGACCAGAGTCCGTGGGCTTCACCTCCTTGGATCACCCAACTCTTGGCCTGCTTCAGGGGCGTGATCAGGCTTGGAGAAAACACAAATCTACTAAACATTCAAATTACTATGCCAAGTACAGAATGCTATGCAATTCATGTATTAAATCTACTAGACTGGCTAAGTCTGACTATTTCAACTCCTCATTCCTGACTAACACCAACTCTCCATCTAAATTCTGGAGGGTAGTTCATGCCATATTCTCTCCTCCTCCCCTCCCCTCAGTTCTCAAAATAAATAACTCTCTAGTTTCTGACTCTGGCTCTGTGGCCAATGTAATTTAATGCCTACTATACCTCGTGCACCATGTCTCTTCTAAATTTCCTCTTCCTATTGCCACCTACTAACTTCAGCCCTTCACCTCAGCCAGTGCCTACCCTCCCCATTTTCCTTTTTCTACTATCTTCCCTGACAAAGCTCTTAATGCTCTCCTATCCCTCAACCCCTCTAAAGGCTCTTAGCCAGATGAGCTCGATCCTAAACTTCTCTGCCTTTCTGCTCCTGCAATTGCTTATCCTATCTCCCTAATCCTTAACCTGTCCTTTATTTCTGCCCAAGTACCCTCATCCTGGAAACATGCTGTAGTCCTTCCTCTCCCCAAGGGTGGTGACACATCTACTCCTGGCAATTATTGCCCCATTTCTCTCCTTCCTACTCTTGCCAAACTTCAAGAACATTTAGTTCTCTCTCAACTATCACCATTCTTCTCTGATTCCTCCTTCTTCACCCCTTCCAATCTGGTTTTGGAAGAACCACTCAACAACCATCTCCTCCTCAGGCTTACTGACTCCATCCTTTCAGGGATGGATGATGGCTGATCACCTCGCCATCTTTGTTGACCTAGCCAAAGCTTTTAACACTGTTTCACATCCCCTGCTTCTTGATTCACTCTTCTCAGCTGGCCTTGCTCCATCAGCCATCAAACAGTTTAAAACCTACCTCACTGTCAGGACCCAGTCGGTGAGAATCCTTGATTCCATCTCCCTCCACTCCCCATTAACACTGGTGTCCCTCAGGGCTCAGTGCTTGGTCCTCTACTCTTCTCCATTTTCCTTAATGATCTTCCCATAGCCTGCTCATCCTCTTCTATCCACATGTACACTGACAATACTGTTTTGTACAGTTCTGGCAAAAACCCTGCTGCTGTGCAAACCAGCTTACAGCATGACTTCAACCAAATTCAGCTCTGGTTTACTTCTCACCAGCTTTCTCTAAATGCCAAGAAGACAGTCTCAATGACCTTTGGCACCAGGCAGAATCTCTAGGCTCCCAGCCCTACCCACCTCCCATACCCTTGAAGGGACCATCTTGGAGGACACCTCCTCATTTCCGATATCTGGGAGTTTGGCTAGATCAGCACCTCAACTTCTCTGTGCATATCGATGCTATCCTGAAGAAACTGTGCCCCAAGCTTGGTGCTCTGTACAGGAATAGTAGTTGCATCCGTTGACTGCGAGGCACAAATTGTCCAGAAGATGATACTCCCATCTTTGACTACTGTGGCGTAGTCTATGGTGCTGCTCCCAAATCTTCCCTCACCAAGTTGGACACTCTCTTTAAATCCTTCTGCCACTTTGCTATTGACTTCCCTTCCGCTCCCACCACTGTGAACTTTATCGCTCTGTGGTCTTCCTTCCACTGTCTCACAGACGCATCTCTCATTATGCCAAACTAACCTACAAATTCTGGTTCGGGGTGCTCCACCTCTCTGTCATCCTCTCTCTACACTGCACCTACCCCACCCGCTCTTTCAGATCAAATGACTCCAGCACCTTGACGGTCCTTGCCACTCCACCCTCATCGGTCAGAATGGTTTTGCCCATCGTTTTCCTAAAATCTGGACTTCCTCCCCCAAAATACGTCACTCCTCCTCCAACTACTCCTTACCTCTGCCCTACACAATTACCATTCCGTCAACTGTTCCTGCTTTAACCCACCTTAATACCTATCCCCAGTTTCTGCCTTCCTACCATGACCCCCCAGCAAGGTTCTCAACATCCTGAAGGGAAATCAGGAAATGGCTACCCCTTCTTCCTCATATTCAGTTCTTGCCTCTCCCTCTCTTCTCCACCTGCCCTTCTGGGTCACCAGTGTGCACAACCTAACCCTGTCCTTTTACTCCAACAGCACTTGTGTACTACCTCAAGCCTGCTCCTGGTACACTCATGCACTATAAATGGTTCTATAGGTTTTATTCATATGTTCTTTTTATGATTTTGGACATGTATTGTAATTTACACAATGTTCCTCTACTGTTTATTGTACAATACCTTGTGTTCCAACCATTGCACAATCTTACAATGTTGAATTATTTGTACTACCCACATACTATTGTAACTGATCATCCTTCACAACCCTATATAACCATTCCCCAGGTCATACCATGAGACAAGCAACTTGTTGTTTAGTGTGCCCTCCTGGTGAAACATTTCAATAAATAAATAAATAAAATACAGACCATACACCCACCTGTCCTCCAAGCCCAGTCCAGGATCATGGCGACCCACACCCTGTACCCCCACCACCCTTCCAAAGATGCCCACCCTATTGACATGCTGCACCTGCCCCATTTTGGCTCCCATCTTATGTTACGGGCTCTTACTCCCAGTGTGTGTACCTTACAACATCTGTTAGGCCCCTATTTACTCAAATTCCTGTTCCCCACACTAGTCCCTGTACTGCCCCTTGCTGACCCAGTTAATTCAGTCTCAAATCTCATCTGTTAGATACTGTATTACTGTAGCAATCCTACAGCCTCCTTGTCCATTTTCACCCTCAGCTACTCATACTTTTTGTTCTCAGCCCTCATAGTTTCACTTAGCCCAGTTAGAAATCCTATTGCACTCCAAGTATTACTCAGCTCAGTTAGAGAAATAAACAGATGAAGTTGGAGGGAGGCGATTCAGAGGAAACATGAGGAAGAATTTCTTCACAGAACGGGTAGTGGACAAGTGGAACACCCTGCCAGAGGAAGTGGTGGGGGCTGAAACAATCACGGGATTTAAGAATGCATGGGATAGACATAAAGGAATTCTGGAGGTCAGGGGTAAGGGCAACAGACTTCTAGGAAAACATAAACTGAACTTACAAGTTCAAATGGGCAGACTGGTGGCTATAGGTCTCTTATCTGCCGACACTGTCTATGTATCTATGTAAATAAATATGTATTATTATTACAGCAATCATAACAGCATAGCTCAGTACTCAGCTCAGTTAGAGAAATAAATAGAACAACTAAATCTGTATTATTACAGCAATCCTTAAAGTATCCAGTCATTGCTTTGTCTCCCCACAGAGACCCTGCTGTAATATAGGACCACAGAGGACACTGGGCAGGGGTGGGCAACTCTAAAGTCCTGAAAGAGCTCCATTGAGCTCACTCACCCCCTCTCTCACTCGCTCATTCTGTTTCTCCCAGCACTGCAGCTGCTCTTTTGTACTGGGCTCCTGCCTTGCATTGTGCATTTTATCTGCCCACAAAGAAACCAAGAATAGTCCTGACAGAGTTCATGGAGCTCGCCACCCCCTCTTCACTCGGCTTATTCAGTTTCTCCCATGCTGCAGGCTGCCCTTTGTACTGGTCTCCTGCCTGCATTGGTGCCTTTTTTCGCACAAAAGAAATCCACAGCAGTCCTGACAGAGCTCCATTGAGCTCGCTTACTCCCCTTTCTCTCCCTCGCTTGTTCTTAATCTGTCCCAAACACTGATTTCCCACAGTGACCGCAGACTATTCTAGCGCTGAAAGTGCGCAAAACACTTTTCGCCAGGATGTGAAAAATGACAGCTATACTGTTCATAGGAGGTGTGAAAAATGCCAGTGTTGAAAATCTAGTGTGAAAATATTACAAATTTGCAGTTACAAGGGTGCGGAAACTGCACAATGCATGCTTGTAACACAGTTATTTTATGGACTTTCATAACCAAATTTTCAACATAGGCAATTTAGGAACTCTGTTCATGAACAGTGTCACTGTCATTTTCTTAATCTGTCTTGAACACTGATTTCCACAGCGACCGCACTATTTTGCACCAGAAGTGTGAAAACACACTTCAGCAATGATGTGTAAAATGACAGCCATACTGTTCATAAGGAGGTGTGGAAAAATGGCAATGTTGAAAATCTAGAGTGAAAATATTACAAATTCTAAGTTATGGCGTGCATGGAAACTGCGCAATGCACACTCATAAAACAGTCATTCTTGATTTTTCACCAAATTTGCAACATAGGCTTTTGAGAGCCCACCTATAATAGTCACACTGTCATTTCATTAATTGGTCCCGAAGGTGATTCCATGCAGTGACCACAAAATCACCTTTGGGACCGAATAACGCCATGACAGTGACTGAATTCACAAGGAGGGGTCCCAATAACCCCATGTTGAAAATTTGGTTCAATATTCCCCAAAATGCCTGAGATATGCACCAAAGTTGAAAAACCCTATTTATGCCATTATACAGTTTACCAGCATTTCTTCAGTTTGCGGTCGACTTTTAAGAGCACAGATGTGTTCCCGGTCCACCCAAGATTATCGCACTGAGCTCCGGAGGTAAGTATGGGATGAGGAGGGTGTGGGAGGTAGAGTAGGCAGAGGTGGATGTGGGTTGGAGAAGGCATTGGAACACTTTAAGGGACCGTTTTCTCATTTTACAGAAAAACTCAAATGGACAACGTGGGTCGGTTTTCTATTTTCAAGAGGTGTTGTTTGGTACACTGGGTGGGCTTCCAGTGTACCACCTGCATTTGTGGGGAGTGGACTGAAGCTGATGGATATTGGGCCCCCATCGGCACAGAAACAGGTGGGGAGAGTGCATGATGCCGAGGGGATTGGGCACCCCTGGGCACACAGCAGAAATCAGGGGTGGGGACATAATACTGATGGGGGTGGGATCTCCCATCGGCAACTGGAACTGGGAAGGGGAAGCGAAGCCGATGGGATTGGGCCCCATTGACACAGAAATGTGGGGAGTGCATGATGCCGAGGGGATTGGGCACCCTCAGCACACAACTGAAATGGGGGCATTATGCCAACAGGGAGTGGCTCCCCATTGGCAAATGAACTGGGCAGTGACATGCCATCAGGGGCTTGGGCACCCCGATGGCTTTCTATGTGCCTCTGAGGCAGCGGTATACAGCCGCCAGGGTCCTGGTAATATTACACCAGGCAAGTACCACCCTGCAATGACAGGTTTGCTCCATCATTGCAGTGGAATGACTGACGCTGCAATGATGAGGTGGCCCTGATTGCAGTGGCAAATCATACAACTTGGTGCCACTCTGCAGAACCAGTGTCATCAGGACACTGGTCCTGCATGGCCGAGCACTGCCAAGCCTAACAATGCAGTACCAGCATTGGCCGCCACAGTGCCGCACTCTCCACAACCCGCTTCTCTCCTAAGCTGCCACATAATGTTTCTTAGCATGCATGAAGCAAACATAAAAGAAGATGTCCACTGTTTGTTCTCCTTTTGGAATTTTTCTTTCATATGCTGTTGTACAATTATTTTATTTATCTAAGCTCTGTTTCTTTACACTCTGCTCCATCAGTTAACTCTGTCATTACTATATACTGTACTCTTTCCTTATTGTTATCATATACTGTAGGTTAACTTGATATTTTGTTCCTTGAGTACCCATTTTGTTACATAATTAGACAGTTGGCCTTATTATATTGGAACTTGTACATCTCCTTAGTTGTTTTATTTCTTCTTTACATCTATTTTTTCTGTAACTTGGAAAGTTAACAACTTCATATAGTTTGCTCTTAAATTTAGATATTTTATATAATTGATCCTTCTCTCTCTTTTGATTTCTCTGCCATCAGTTTTCTGTCCCCTTTTGTGTCTTCCCAACATTCCAACATATTCTCATATAGAAACATACTAATTTCCTTGCTAATAACAGGTTTTGATTTCCTTCTGTGTACTTTCATCTGGCAATAATGATTTATTCATTTTCTAGTATCCCTGATGCATTTGTTTGTTTTATGCAAACCTGTTTTAAGTTTAACTGTCACACGGTCTGATGTTTCCAATGGAATAATGTCTATCACATGTATATTATTATTTTAGGTAGAACCAAAACTCTCTCCTGGTTGAGATCTTTCTTCTGTAGTAAGTATGCTTTGGCTCTTTTTTTTTTTAGTTTATTTATTTACTTCCTTGATTGGGGAGGTGAGGTTGTGACTTTGGTCCCCCTTCCAGCCAACCTTCACGGCTGCTGCCCGATCACGTAACAGACCTTAGACCTCCCCATCCACAACCCCTGCTGGCTGCACTGCAGCAGGTACTTACCCCACCACAACAGAGACCAGGGGTGGACCCAGGAGGGAGCTGACTTTGGCGTGACCATGATGGTGCCATCATGGCAGCCTTCATGCTGCTGAGAATTTTTTTCTTGTGGTGATTCTCCTCTGTGGGAGGGGTGTGCATTGATGCCAGTGGGAGGAGTGCGACGAATCCCCACGCAGTACACCCGAGTCTGCCTCCTCCCACCTCTTGCTGCAGCGCCAGCACACTGCCCCAGTCATGCGCTGACCACTGATGTCCCCTCCCCAGAGAAGGAGAGCAGTCCTCTGGACGCTCAATCTTCTCCAGCCCTACCAACCCCGGCAGCCCATGCTTTCGTTCCTGAACATGGGTCACGGTGTAATCTGAGAGGCGTCCAGCACCTCAGCCCTCAGTGCCACTGGGCCAGCTCACTTTGGTTCTTTTTACTTATTTTATATGCATTGTCTAATTCAGGCCTTTTAAGGACTGAGATTAATTATTTGTGTCACAGAATATTTTACTCATTTTCCTACCCCAATCCTTTTGTGTTAGTCCACAATTAAAATTGCCCCCACAATAATACCAATATAGAAATGTGTAAAAGGTTCTATTTCTTGCATAAGCTCTTTTCTTTCTTTGTTATTTGTGGATTATATATATTAATTAAGCTTATGTGTGTATGTTTGTACTGTATATCTGCTATCAAGGCCCTACCTGGACATAAATCTATTATTTTCCTTATACTAAATTCTGAATTTGTAAACAGTATGCCTACCCTGAGCACTTCTCTTCCTCAGCTGACCAGACTGATGGTCCTAACCTCCAGTCCTTTTGTGCCTGCTGTATTTCTGGCAAGGTATGTAGTCTCATATCCTGTACATATATAATGTCCCCTTTAATGTCCTTTGAAATAGAGAAAGTGGTAAACCTCTTATTTCTATCTTTGATACTGTTCACATTACATGTAATACACTGCAAATCTGCCATAAGAGAGGGAATAAGCAAAAGCAATAAAATCATCCTTTATATAGGCTTTGTCTTTGCTTTCCTTTTGTTTTGAAGTTTGTGTATCTGTGGACTCGTACTTTAAAGGCTGTTCCTGTATTGATGATGAGTCTGATTCCCCTTCAGAATCTACAGATTCTTTTCCTGAAAAATTTTATATTTGTTTTGTAATGTTATTGCTCCATCGTCTTGTTTTTTCAGCGTTGACCCTGGTGGTTTATGCAATTTTTGGATCTTGTAACCATTTGGAAAGACTGGCCTGGTGGTGCACTTGGTGGAGCATAATTCATCTTTCTGCTTGCGTTGTGTCCTGGTTTATGTTTACTTCTTCTGTTGGTTGTTGTTCTTCTGAATCTGTGATTACTGTTGTGTCTTGGTGGTTTGCTTCTGTATTAGTTTCCTTTTTTTGGAAGGGAGGGGTGGGGGTTGTGTGACTGTCCTTACTGCTTGGTTGTTTCTTGGGATTGCTTCTTCACTTCTTTATTTTCTTTGTCAATCTATCTCTTTGTGCTAATAAAGGAATAATGCCTGACAGGTTGGGTGTTATGCTGGAATAACATCCCACCTCTGAGTGGTTGGGCCCGAGGCCACCGCCAAGGGCATCCAACACCGAGAAGGGATGTTATCCCAGCATAACACCCACCCTGGAAGGCATTATTCCTATTATACAATAGCTTATTGTTTTATAATTAAAAAATAATTTTAAAGAATGTTTTTATTAATGTGTAAAATATTTTTGTTTCTTAAGAGAGGAGGAAATCATCCTCCAAATTATCCAAATCCAACAAACAATCAGCAGGGGTTATGCCAGGATAACATCCCTGCTGTGACAGCCAACTGACCAATCAGAAGCCAGAATCTTTCTTGCCATTGTATAATGCCACATATACATCTTGCTCAGCTTTCTGCTGGATCTGGACTGTTATGTGTAGACCAAGGGCAGTTTTTAACGGTATGTCCATTTTCTTCACACAGGCTGTATTTTAGTTTGTTTGTACATGATGCTCCATAATGGTCTGTTTCCCCACATAGCCCACACTTTATTTTATCACAGGCATTGCTAAGATGCTGTCTGTCACCACTTCTGTAGCATGCTCTTAGTTGTCCACTATAAAACAAACTCTGGCAGAGCCACTACGACTGTGAATGCATTAACTAAATAAGAGTGTTTCATGGGCTTAAACATAAACATTTATTTATTTATTTAAAAAATCAGATTTACAAACCTTTGAGTCAGACACTCATTTACAAAGGCACCTTGTTGAAACTAAAGATACGTGGGCAGCAGTAGGTAAATAGATTACATAGTGTAGGCACACAGGCACCACATCAATAAGACCAAAGCAGTTCAAACAAAATACAATAGCTAAAGCAAAGAGAAGCCCAAAGTGTTCACAAGAAGGCTGTTGCATACACTAACTGAATCAAATTATAGTACATTGAGAAAGGGCATATTTAAGCAATAAGGCATGACAGGGTGTATGTTATCATGTAATAATGTCACTCCTGGGGTGAGTTGAAGCAACAGGTGAAGCCTAGTATTTATTTTATTTGCACGTATTTATTTGGTCCACTGGATCAGCAATATTTGCACAAGCTGTGCCCAGTGCAGATTTTACAGCATTGGTTCTGCTCTGGAGATCTGGGTTTTACCCATACCACACTGCAGAGTCTAACCCATTGAAGGTTGAAGTTTCAGTCACAATTAATCCTCTGCCAAGGTCATGCTTAAATACTGGTGCCTCTACATCCACGCCATTATGCTTTTACTGCCAACATGCTTCTTCTGCTGCTGTGAGTTAAACTCTATTTAAAAACATTTTCTTGAGAAATTTTTGTTTTAGTATATCCATGGACAGGAAAAATGAATTTGCACAGAGAATAAAAATAGTGAATTAGAGCTATTTAGTAGCTGTTGTCTTACAGAAACCTCAGTTAGCTAGCTCTTCCTTGGACAGGGAAGGAGAAGCCTGAGAGGGTGGGAGGCAGCAAGGTAAGCTCCCAGGGTGGGGACTGACCAAAGGAGCAGACACGAAAGCCCACTAGGCCTATTCTGCTGGCATTTTGCATGTTAGTATGCTTACTACACCAACACCATGAACCACAAAACAGATGACTACCATAACTAGGGAGGCAGTATAGCACAGTGGTTTAAGGCTCTCTCTGCAAATCTAGAGATCTAGCTTTGAATCCCACAGCCCCACACAAATGTGGAGTATCTTTTAAGAAAGTATAAAATACTGTGAAATTATTTTAAAGCAGTGCACATGCTAAATCCTACTGCCACATTCAAAACATCATACCCTACATACTTACCACATATAAACTCAACTATACTAAAAAAAATTCTAGGCATTTTTTTACCAGGAGAGACACACTAAGCTGAAAGCTTGTTTAGAGTGTTACCTGAGAACCCAAGGAAGTTAAGTGATTTGTATAGGATCACACAGTATGCAAGTGGGGGCTGTGGGAGTCAAACCCAGGTCTCCAGGTTTGTAGCTCAGAGCCTTAAACCACTGCCTACTTAACCATTTACAACATGTTTACACTTATATATAATACATACTTCTCAAACTTGAAAGAAAAATACACTTTATCATTAAATGGTGTATTTACCAAGTACTGTGCCCATGTTTAAAATAATTTGAACCCCCAACAAAATGTGCCCCTACATGAAACTGCATGTTCAACTGTAAAGACAAGTAAAAATTGTGTTTCTAAATACATTAGTAACACCAATGCTTCATGATTAAAACAATTTCAACCCTCCCCATGACAGATTGCATTCTGGGACGATTGCCCTTTCAAGATGCTATAAAACCTGAAAACAGGTTTAACGGAGTGAATGCTGACATACTATTTCTACTGTCCGTGAGAAAAGAAAACATAGTTAAGAATTTTTTTGTCAGCTCTGATCAGAATAGCTTTTAAAATCATTGTTTTCTTGTTCAGTGTTTTCTAATACATCTCAAACTTAAAAGAAAAAACACACTTTATCAAAGTGTTTTCAGCTTCCTACCATGCACTTCATTTGTAAAAAAAAAGATCTTGTCACAAACCACAATCAGCACTAACTACTAACAGAATGCTGACACCTACATTTACAATTTAGCAAATACTTGAAATCAAAGATTCAATGTGAACCTACAGTAAGTCAAACAGAAATTAGACAGAAATGCCTACCTATTTGCAAGTGAAGCAAATGTGGTTATTATCATTCAGTTGTAAACACCTGTAGTCACAGCCAGGATTCACATTGCTAGACTCTGTAAGTATGATAAGTTTCCTGAATACTGGTACCTTATCCAGGTGTGTTCTGCTTGGGGTGTGTGTGTGTCAATGCTTTCAAAGTTTTGAAACTGCTAAAGACAAATTATATATAAACTATACATATATATATAATGTTTAAGAAAAACGTGTGGCTCTTACTGTAAATTAGAATGTGTGTCTAGGTCTCTTTCTGAGGCCCCAGGTGGCTCTGATAATCATTTGTGCCAAAGGATTTTAAGTTAATTTGAAGGCATTAAATATATTCTGTTCTGTTCTGTACTCCACTGCATAAGCATGTCTGTTGGTTGATAAGGTCCCAAACTAGTGTATCTTGTTACAGCATGATAGAGCTATTTCATGCCCCTCCCACATGAATCAGAAAAAAGTTTGGGGTGGAGGCAGAGGTGGATTTTACTCAAAAAAACCTAATGCTGCCTCCCACTACTCAGGTTCCAGTTCTTGTACCACCCATTTAAGAAAGAAAATAGTACCCTGCAACCATTGACTAACATGAAAGTGTATTTATTAGTGGGCGGAAAACATTGCTTGGAGGAGGGTAAGGCGGAGGAGACTATTTACACCTTCAGTCAGTTCCATGGACAGAAAATATGACATCACTCCTTTGTATGCGCAATACTCCTGTAAGCTCGCCCACAGTCGTAAAACACTCCTCTGTCCCTGCCTAAGAAAAACAGTTTGGTAGGTATTGTATTTCTGCATTATTTTGTCTCAAGGTTATTTTAAATCTCCAGCCTCCTGTCCATAGATGTTCTTCATCCAGGATTTGTTCTGAGGACCATTCAAATTACATTTTGTTTAGCCAAAATGATATGTCTGCTACATTGACACCTTCATTTTTAAATAGAACAGTGACTATTTTGTGTACAGGCATTGTTAGAGGAATTGCTATAAAGAACTTCCATGGTGGTGTTGCCTTTAGCTGATGATACTGTTTCTAGAACCTTTCCAGGCCTGAAGAATGTTTGAAACTTTGATCAAAACTGTGTACTGAGGTGTATGGATTAGCATATATATTTCCTATGCATAAAAGTGCATACTTTTCTTGATTAATGTTTTTCCTCATATAGTCTATTTGGGACTTCTGACATTTCTCCCTATATTTCAGCCTAACTGCATTCCTCCTTTTAACAGGTGCCTTAGCTAATTTTACATGGTCTGGCAAAAGCTTTCTCTAGCATTAGGGCCCCATGCAGATTCATGTTTTGGCTTTTTTCCTGCTCATTTTCACACACTTTTTTCCACTTGAGTGTTTTGGTCTTCCATTTCAAATGAGGATTCAATTTCTTCTTCACTTTCTTTATCATTTGTGTCCCCTCCTCTTACTTGGTATTTTTGATTTTGTATTTCAACATTACATTCATTCCTTTTCTCCCAATTTCATTTTGTGACTGCCCTGTATCTGTTGCAGACTGTTCAAGGCCCTCCATCTGTTGAATTTCTGTGCTCTCCTCTTGTTGTTGTTCCTTCTGCCCTGCATCTCTTGAAAGGTTTGGATTCCAACCTTTTCAGTTTTCACCCACCCTGTTCCTTGCAAGGTCGCCATAATCCACTCTGGAGCATCTGGGAAAAGAACTGATTCTGAGTCTGTTATGCTCATTTCTTCATTGTTTACACAGGCTGTGGTTGCTGAAGACATGTTCCCATTGCATTTCTTTTTTTGCCGGGCTTTCAGTCTCTAATCGCTTCTGTTTCTTCTTTTTGTGCTACGCGTTCTAAATGATCTGTTTAGCCCATTTGTGCCATTCTATGAGGGCATTTTCCCTTTCAAAATTTCTTTCTTTTATCTTTTTTCTTTCTCGCTACTTCCATTTTTCCCTGAAGACATTGTCTGTGACTCACCACTTCTGTCAGGTGTGGTATGCTTTGATGCTTCCTTGTCAGCAGCCTTTGATGTGAAGCAGGATGCTGTCTGTTTGCTCTCTTTTCGTGTCTTTTATTATTTTCCTCCCACACTCATTCAGTGTCGCTTGGAGTTTCCTTCTCTCTTTTCATTCCTCTGCTCCTCTGCGAGCAAGTTTAGCACTAATTTCTCTTTTCTGAAAAACTTGGTATTTCCATACCTTCAACTCCATCCTTTTCCATCTCAGCTGTTTCTTTTGACTCGCACTCTTGCAATGTTTGCTCGTTTTGCCCTTGTGCTTCCATTCAGCTGGTCTCTGGCAAATTGAGACTGGAGAGGAGACCTGCTGTTCAGTCCCTTGCATGTCTGCTTGCTCCACTATCCTCTTTGGACTGGCCATCCTGAGCACTCCTCCACAGCATTAAGGTGCCCCTACCAAAGAGTAGGGGATTTCCTGGTGCCCTGACTAAATTTCCCCATTCACAAAAATACCACAAACAGCTTAATCTGGTTCAAGGTCAGTTGGTATTCATCTGTATCCCCTCCCCCGCTTGTGTCTGAAAATAGGCAAGAATTTGTCTAGTGCATTTGTGTTTAAAACCTAAACATGCCTTAATATATAATAAATATAAATAATTAAAAGTTCACTCATATTCTATGTCAACAGCAAAAAATCTGTTGAAAATGGCATCTCCGAGTGTTGCACTTTAGAGCACACAGTTTTTGACTGGCAGAGCTCAGTCAGGTCTTCTGTGACTTTGGGTGAGGCCCTTGATCTCTCCCTGTGCTTTGATTGCTGTCAGTTATAATTTTGAAAGAACTCAATGGGCACATCGCCACACAACAGGGAATCTATCCTGTGGAAATAAACATGAAAAATACTTTGATGATCCAGTACTAATATAAGAGTGCAGGGGTTCACCTTTTCCAAAGTTTGAAACTGCAATTTTAAAACAGGTTGCTTGGCTCAGCTACTTCCTTGACAGTGAACCCTGAAGGAAGACAGTTGGGCTAACACCTTTGACATTTTGGTTAGCTGATTGAATTTTTTGGCAGCTTTAGTTCACAGGACTCCTGCAAATTTCAATTAATTTCCATGACTGGACAGGCTGTCTGGAAAGGTACCACTGCCAGATCCTTATGTCTTTCACACTAAGCTCACTCAGTTGGAATATTCTGCCTCAAAAGGAGAAGAAATTCAATTTCCAGTGTCTCTAAACTTCAGTCTGCAGAAATCAAACTAAGTTAACAGGCTGAATTGGAGGCTGGTAAACAGTACGAGACACTTGATATGTAGAGGAACAGTTGAAGGCTCAGTTTTGCAGTGCTTTCTGCCTTCATCTATTGAACCACTCTCACAAGGTCAGTGGCAGAAGTTTATCCACTGAGGCACAGAGTCATGAACCAATCAATAAATAATATTGTGTGCCACCATATCTAGCTATAAACTCTCTGTGCCTAATCTATCATCCCCTTGTTCTGTGCTCATAGTTCAAGGACAGGGGAAGGGAGGTGTGAGTGTGTGTGTGTGTGTGTGTGTGTGTGGGTGGAACTTTACAGCAGACCTTGAGAAGTTATTTTATTTGGGAAAGCTTTTGTGGCTTTTGTAAAGAGAATGCAGCTGAGCTATGATAAAGAGGTACTGTGAATTCACTGTTTATTATATATTATTCTTGCCAGACCCCCAACCCATGCACACACACACATACACACGCACACACACACACACACACATATTGTAATGCACCAAGATGAGTTTAACAGTCTCTCTGGCTGATTCTACAGTACACTGTGTCTCACCTGTAAGACTACCATTTTGAATTGTATTATCTGTAATGTATTGCAGTTGTGCTCACTGTTGTATCCTTCCAGGTTGTGCCTGAAAAGGGCATAGGGTCATCCCACCACACACAAAACAACGAGGTTACAAACTCCCAAGGAAAACAGCACCGAGCATATGCAGTTAAACAAAATGCTGACTCAGACCAAAAGTGCATGCCCATTAAAAACAATGGGACTTTCTGTATTTTTGCGGTTACTCCCAGAACTAAGATAACTAACTCTGGGGTGAACTTCGGGGATGGAGAGAAACTCAGGAAGTGGGAACTTTGTTTTTTTTATTAAAAAACACTGGTGAAAGTAGTATGGGGAGACCTGGGAGGAATTGAACCATGGTCCCAGGTCTCCGATTTTGCTATGTGCTGCTGCCTTAGCCACTCCACCCATACCTCTCAACTGTCCCTGATTTTCAGGGATGTCCCTGATTTTGTCTCAAAATTTTACTCTGTCCCTCCTAAAAATTGTGTTTCCATGACCAAATAGTGGGGATATAAGCACAAAATAATGTCAGACATTAAAGTTACAGACTTGTTCTTCCTTTGAAAATACATTTTACACTAAGCCCTTTATTCTACCAGCTTCTTGAGTGGATATCTCTAATTTTGAAGAAGTGTCCTGATTTTGGTCCTTTGTCCCTGATTTTTTAAGCCTTGTCCCTGATTTATGAGGCAGGAGGTTGAGAGGTATGACTCCACCACAGGGGTGGCTTGACAAGGCATCCAGCACACTGCAGTTTAACACTTCCTTAGTGATGCATAGGGTGATAGGAAGTGGTAATTCCTTCCTTCACCATACCCACAGACTTTAGGCTCCCCGAGAGTGCCGAGGTCTTGAGGACAGGAAAACGCAGCCTCCCCACAGCTTCCACATAACTTTAGACTTTAGGCTCCCCTGAGGATGCCCGAGGGTCACGAGGGCAGGAAAACGCAGCCCTCCCCCACAGCTTCCACTGTGAATTCAGGTACGAATCGAGGAGCAAACAGGAGCTCCATAACACTTGGCTGGAATGCCTAGGAAAGACTGTCTTGGCACCTTTTTAAAAAGAAAAAGCTTCCATTTTGTGTCCCCATACAAATGCTGATAGTTTCTGTGCAGCCAGCTTTTAGCCAAATTTACTGTTTAAAGGCTGTTCTTGCAGCGCACCTTAGAGACACTATGGTAGCCTTTTAATATTCTTAGCCAAATGAATTGTTTAATTCATGCTGTTTTAGCAGAACACCTTATGAAACTCTGGCGCAGCCAGCTTTTTGCCAAATGTATTGTTTATAGGCTGTTCTTGCTGTGCACCTTAAGAGACACTATGGTAGCATTTTAATTCTGAGCCAAATGAATGTTTAATCATGCTGTTTTAGCAGAACACCTTAAGAGAAAAATGCTAGCACCTCACGCCTTATGTATATGGTTTTGCATGCTTAAATTACTTCCTTAAGTAATTGCAGACTGCCTTCCACTGTCACTAAATCCTATTACTTGTTATGTCATTGTGTAAATGAGACAGTCCACGTTAGCTTAGAGTTTAGTCTCTTTTAAGCAGCTTACTGAACACCTTAGATTTCAGACCCTGTTTAAATCTCAAAGTCATTCCTGTGACACGCTGCTTCCCCTTTTTAAGCCCTAAATTTTACACGCCTCAATCAATCCAGCTCTCCCAGTACTTGCTCTTTGTCTAATTAGTATCTGTACTCAAATAGCATTCCCGAGTCACTCCATTTAAATTTCAGTGCCATTCCTGTTCAGCAGGCTATCTTGACCCCCTTTTGTTCTGATTCAGCCACTCCTCTTCAACGCATACCTGCATTTAAGTGAAATCTCTTCTCCTCTCTCTCTCTCTCTCTCCACAGACTTTGGGCTCCCCAAAGGGTGCCCGAGGTAGCAAGGGCAGGAAAACAGAGCCCTCCCCACAGCTTCCACTGCAACATCAGGTACGAATCAAGGAGCAAACAGGAGCCTATAGTGCTCAGCTGCAATGCCTAGGGAAAGGCCCCATCAACGACAGGCCAGCTGCCCTCCCACCCCACCACCATCCTTGTGGACGAGTCTTTATAGCTGCTACCATGTGTCAGTCTAAACCTATCAGGTGCTTTCCCATTTGCAGATTATCTCCACTTGCCTCTAGTGGCCTGCCAGCCCTCCAAACCTGCATTGTCAGCCTAGATTCCTCTCTGCAGTTCCTGCTTGCCCCTAGTGGCTGCTACTGCAACTACACTCAGCAGTTTCCAAACATTAGCTGAGCCAAATGAGGACACTTCAATTAATATGCCTTCTCTTATGAACAATCCTTTTCTCAGCACCTGCCCCCATTAACACTCTTGTTGACAACTTCTCCTCCTGCCATAATATCCTACACTCTCCCAGTTTCACAGAAGTCACACTCTCCCTCCCCCACATATACCACCCCAATACTAACTCTTCTGCTCACCCTCTTCCATTATCCCCACTATCTCTCCCTATCCACCCCTTCCTAACCTCACTACCCATTCACCCCTCTCTGCTCCACTCCCACCTCCTCAACCTGGAGGCTCTACTACGATGTTTGAACCTCCACACCCCACCCTCCAAACATCGTTCAGGAGCAACCAAACTCTCCCTCTCCTCACATACTCCATCCTCCTCTTGCTCCTGGCAGGTGACATATACCGAAACCCTGGCCCTCTGTGTCCAGGCAAAACACAAACTCACCCCCACCCAAAAGGCGTGCCTCTTGCCTCTCCCTCAACTCACTCCCTAAGGCCACCACATTTTCCATCTCAATGCCAGGAGCCTCCTCCCCAAATTGGATGCCCTTACTGTATGGGTCACCCAATACCAGCCCGACATTCTCTGCATCACGGAATCATGGTATCTGCCAAAATACCTAACTCCTCTATTGCCATTCCTTAATACAACTTATTTCCAGGACCGAGGCGAAAGGAGGAGGTGGCACTTTATATCAGGCAAGCCTTCCGTGCTTTCACATCATCTTCAGTGAATCTTGCCACTTTTCCACGAATCCATTGTTGTGCACCTATCCTTCCCCGCCCCCACATTGGGCTCTTTATGTCCATGAAAGACCTCGCCCGACTCACTCGCCTATTGCCATCAGTCAATCTCCTCCAGAGCGTCAAGCGGCCAACTTGTGCTTCTAGGTGACTTCAATCTTGACTGGCTGTGCTCCTCCACCAGACACACCACCCTAAAATCAAAGCCCTGAACCACTCTCAGCTTATTCACAACCTACCCACCTAAACCATCAGTCTTATAACCACACCCTTCTGGATTGGATCTTATCTACCAATCCCCACCATATATCTGCCTCAGATATTTTCTCCGAAGCCCTTAGCGACCACTGCATTACTTACTGTGTCTGCAAAATCCACTGCCACTCTCATATCCCAGATTCATCTGGTCTCACCTACTACACCTCCTAAATGAATATGCTCTGCAGTGTGGCCTCTCAAATGCAGACTGGCTACCAGTCCTTTCCACGTTGGATGTAGACATTGCTCTATCCGAGTTATGTGGTATCTTCTGGAGTATCTGGGACCTACATGCACCCCTCAGGAAAGTCAGGGTAAAATGCTTTCACCACCCCTGGATTACAACCGACCTTATCACCCTGTGTCATTCCAGGGACAAGGCATGGAGACTACACAAAGCCTCCCAGGCTTCACGGGATCTGCAATCTTATAGACATCTTAGAAATAAATGTACAAAGGCCATTCAGCTATCCAAAACTTCATACTTTAAAGCGCAGTTCATGCAGAACCAAAACCCCATGCGTCCTTCTGGAAGATGATTAACTCCTTCTGGACCCACCTACTAAACAGGCATGTCCGTCCTTAATATTGATGGGTGTACTGTCTCTGATCCTGCTTCTGTGGCTGAGCTCTTCAACAAATTCTTCTACTCATGTGCTCTCCCAAACTCCTCCATCCCTCCCCAATTTGGCGGATCCATTCTCCCCATCCTCCAGCTTCTTCTTTCCACCTTCACAGCTGGAAGTGTACAAAGCACTTTCCTCCCTCAGGATGACCAAATCTAGCCCCAACGGTATTCACCCCAAACTACTTGAATCTCTGCCTCCACTATAGTGGGCCCCAACATAGAAACATAGACTTTGACAGCAGGTAAGGACCGCTTGGCCCACCTAGTCTGCCTTGACTCACATACTAAATCTCTCTTTATACACAGTCACTGTCCCAAAAGCCTGGAAACAGGCCAAAATCATCCCTCTGTACAAAGGCGGTGATCCCTCCCTCCCAGGAAATTACAGGCCTATTTCGTTTCTCCCTGCCCTTGCCAAAGTCCAGGAATCACTCATATTGTCTAAACTATCTGTCTTTCTCTCCCAACAGCTCCCTCTCCCCTTACAGTCAGGTTTCAGAAAACACCACTCCACCATCACCACCCTTCTGTGTAACCCGACTCCATCCTCTCTGCCATGGGCAACAGCATAACCACCGCTGCCATATTCATTGACCTAGCCAAAGCCTTCGACTCTGTCTCCCACCTGCTGCTATTCTGCAAACTTAATTCTTTTAGCATCGCCCAACCTGCCATTGCCTGGTTCCACTCATATCTCCATAACTGACAACAATATGTTCAAATAGGCGATATTATCTCCACTCTCTCCTATCGTATCAGGTGTCCTGCAAGGCTCTATACTTCATCCCATCCTCTTCTCACTTCATTAATGACTTTCCTCCACCTGCCTGTACTCCAATGTGCATCTATACACTGATGACACTATTATCTTTGCCTCAGGCCCTTCCTACGACTGTGTCTTCCCAAACTCCAAAATGACTTCAATAGGGTCCAATCATGGTTTCTGACAACCTGCTTATACTCAAAGCAAAAGAAAAAACTGTCACCATGGTCTTTGGGTCCAGGCAAAGCTTGCAACACTCCCTGCCTCCCCAGTGATCACCACCCTGGATGGCTCTCCTCTGGAGCTAGTTCCAACTTTCAAGTACCTAGGTGTTTGGCTGGACAACCACCTTAACTTCTACACCCATGCTGAGGCCATCTGCTCCAAACTCTGGCCCAAACTCGCCATCCTCTATTGCCATAAAGCCAGTCTGCTCTAGGCCAACCCATTGTGAGCTCATATGTAAAACAATGTTACCCATCATAGAATATGCTGACATTGTCTATGGAATGGGCCCCAGCATCCTCTCTCTCCAGATTAGATATCCTTCTCAACTCTTTCTGCTGCTCCACTGCCTTCCCCCACTCACTCACCACTGCCTACTCTACTCCGCACTCTCCCTTGCTCTGCTCTCCCACAGGAGAGCCATCCACAGTGCCTCCTTCATAGCTAAATTTTGGTTTGATTCTTCCCCCACCTCGCTTCCCTCCTCACACCAGCTACTTCTAAACTATCCGCTTCTGCCAAGGACCCTCACACTTTTCACCTGCCCTGACCACACATTCTCACTGGCCAAGCTGCCTTTTCTCACCATCTCCCACTCTCTGGAACAACCTCCTCTGAATTCCACCTGGCCACTTCTCGTTCCGCCTTCTCTTAACTCCTCAGGCTCCTACCCTCCCGCATTGCTCTAAATGCACTAATGGTCCCAGATCGCACCTGAAGCCACTTACAGTCACTACTCACGCACTCTAGCCCCGATTGTAACCTTGCCCTATCTTGCTCATTTACTCTGTACGCTCACAAATCTGTGTATTATGGTTAATGTATTACATAATATTAATGTAAAAATGTCTGTACAAACTGTTTGCATTCTTCACCATGTGTTACACTTTTCTCTTGACTGTACACTCTGTACCGGGTCGCATCTGGAAATGAGCCTCAGCTCAGTGTGCCTTTCCGGTCATCATTATTTCAAACAAAAAAATAAATAAATAAATAAATACCCTGTCACTCTAAATACATACATGCTCTACCCTCTGTGGTTATTGCTGCACTGTTCTAGTTGCAGGATATTGACCCGGTACTTGAAAAGAAGCATTGATTGTCTAGTGCACTTACCTGGTAAATAAAACTAAATATATAAATACGTATGTACATACATACATACATAAATACATAAACAAATCAATCAATCAATCGGTCAGTCCCATTCTACAAGTCCTATGGTGACCAGTTCAAAATGAGAACTGGTAATATTTCAAAAGGTCAAGTATCAATAAAGTGAACTGGTTGGTATCTATGTCCAGTCCTTCCAGTTTGGTTTGTTCTTAAACTTTGAAGCAAAGCAAGAGCATGCAGCAGTATGGATGAGAGGAACAGTATCCTGAACTTGGGAAAGAAAACAAGGAAGGAAGGAGAGAGAAAGGGAAAGGTGAGGGTAGGGGTAATGGCTGAGGCTCTGCACAATGCCTTTACCCATTTGTGCATGGAGACTGTCTGCAGAGCTCCTAATGGCCATGATAATGGCATCCAAATGGCCCCTAGCACCTTGCATGCCATATGTGGTCATCTGCTTGTTGGCCCACTGGATATGGCTCCTGGCACTGAAGGTGCTATCCCATTTGGGAAGTGCTATCCCCTTGGATTATGAGTGCCTGTTGCCAGCAGAGGTCATGGTAGTACCACACATATGCATTTTCCATGTCACTAACACAGCCAAATACTCATACAGGCAGTATGCACTGGGCAGGGCATGCTGCCTGTAAAATATTGCATCCCAATGGAAGTGTGACATTTCATATGCATCACCATATCGCTCAGCGCTTGGTTTCGCTTGGTTTCTAAGGACAAAAGAAGGCTACTGCCCATCAAGATTGTCCCCCACCATACTGGTGGGATAATTATACCCTGTAGTTATTAGCTCGAGCCAGCAATCCAGCTCCTTCTTGAAGGCTGTGTTTGGCGACTATCTACTAGGTTTTGCGGGAGGAGATTCCACAATTTGGGGGCTCTTACAGTAAAGTAGTTTAGCCTTTTTGTTGTTTTAGCTTTAGATACAAATATCTGGTTATTATGATACCGGTGATGTCCAGCGGTGGAGAAATGTAAGCCACAGTGGTGCATTAACTCTTGAGAATTCGGTTTTGTACAATAGAAGAAGGTCACCTCTGGTACATCTTGTGCGTAGTGAGTGTAGCCCTGTAACTCTTAATCTTTCCTCGTAGTCGGTCTCGATAAATAAGGGACCATTTTGTGGCCCTTCTCTGCACCCTCTCAACCCCATCAGCGTCCGCCCCGATAGGGACTCCAGCAGGGGATCCATAGTCCAAATGGGGTCGGACATAAGCCCTATACAAGGGATTATGCATTCCTGCGTCCTAGACACAAGCGAGCGTTGAATACGAGTGAGCAATGCATTAGATTTCCTGGCTATCATCCTACAGTGATCACTAGATGATAGTTTGTCATTAATGATTACCCGAGATCTCGTTCTAATGGTGACACATGAAGGGTAACACCGTTCAGGAAATAGGTCTGTCTAGGGTTATTCTTACCGAAGTGTACAACGTGACACTTGTCTGAGTTGAGTGTCATTTTGTTTAAAACTGCCCATTCTTGATGGATTTTAAATTGTTCCTCATGGAATCCCTGTTTATCGATGTAAGTACAGAGCCACACAGCTTGGTATCATCTGCCAATTTTGAGAGAACAATTTCGGGGTAGCCTGCAGATCACTAATAAAGATGTTGAACAGGGTAGGCCCAACACGGACCCCTGCGGGACCCCGCTGGTCACACTCAGTGAGTGGGAAAGTGCTGTTAATTCTGACCTGCTGATATCTTCCACTCAACTAACCTGAGACCCAGATAGTTATGCAGTGAGAAAACCCATATCATTCATTTTGTCGAGTAGAATGTCATGAGGGACTTTGTCAAATGCTCTACTGTAGTCGAGAAGTATCACATCCATAGGGATGCCTCCATCCAGTGCCTTGCTGACATGATTATAAAAGGAAACCAAGTTAGTAGTACAGGAGTAACCCTGCCTAAAGCCATGCTGTGTAGTGTCAGTCAAGTTGCCCTAGTAGATTCATACTCTAGCAGTTTTAATAACTTTCTCCATGATCTTACTCACAACAGACATCAGGCTTATTAGACGATAGTTCTCTGGTTTGGAATGATTACCCTTCTTAAAGATTGGGACCACGGTGGCCATTGTCCAGTCCTGAGGGATAGTTCCCTCATGGAAGGATTTGTTGAATATAATTGAAGAGGTTTAGCAGTGGCAGCTGCTGTCTCTAATAGAAATCGGGGACTAATGTTATCAGGGCCTGGACTGGAATTGGATTTTAGGGATTTAATTGCTTTTAGTATATCATCCTCGGTGATGATGTAAGAGGGGTAACATTGTTTGTATGTTTGAATCACTTAGGAATCTCTTTCTTGGTAAATACCGAGCAGAATTGTTTGTTAAATGTGTCTGCCATGTCTTTGTCTGTTGATACAATTGTGTCATGTATACATAAGGGCCCCATGTGTCTATTATTTATTTTTTATTGTTACGGTAGGAAAATAGTGATTTATAGTTGTCTTTGGTATGGGCCAGACAAACTCAATGTCCACTTCTCAATGTTATGACTATATAAATATATTACAGTATGCCTAAACTACCTGTGGGGAGGGGTTCAAAGACTTGCTTCCATTTTCCAGAGACAAGTGTGCAGATGAAGTGTGATCAAGTGCGCGCACTTCTGTCGCATAAGTTAGACTACATACAGCAGGTTCAACATTTGTGACAGAAGTGCCCACTTGCATCTGGAAAAAGGATGCACGATCGCAGTTCTGGCTAACCTGCTATAAAGTGCCAAATGACATGAATGCATCAGGATGTATGAGAACAGAATATGCACATCCTGATGCATTGGTGTGGACAGAGCATGTGTCTGAAATATGGATGGAAGAACTGTGTCGGCGCTTTGAAAATCCCTCCTGCTAAATCTAATTACATGATTCTGTTTAAAACTTACAAATTTTATCTGAAAGCACATGTGTTGCTGAGAACTAACTATTGTTCTTGAAACTTTGATATAAGAAAGGCAAATACTGTGAAGAACAACTCATGAATAATGCTGATAATCCACAAAATTCTGGAGCAACATAAAATGGCTGCTGGATCCGCTCATTTAATCAGTTGAAGAAAAATTATTTAGACAGGGACTAACTTAATATGACATTGCTAGTACTTTCAAGATGAAACCCACTGACTGTCTTCATGCAGAGTCAAGACAGGTATATATGTAATTCTAAGTTTATCCACTTCAGCCCCTTTTGAAACTGTTATGACTCAACATCAAGCTACTCCTTCACTGATGAATCTGCAACAAATGAGTTTTACTGTAGAGAACAGTTAGCTAATATGGAACAATTCTGTAATATTGAAACTAAATAATTTTATTTGGCAATATGTACACTAAAATTAAACAAACATTTGTCAATGCTGGATGTTCACCACTGGTATAGAAGTTCTGGGGTACTAGATGCTTTGCGGTGCACTTTGTGCCTTATGTAGTACTAAAGTTAGGAGCCTGGGTTTGTAAATAGCAACACAGGCTCACAACCTGGGGTAAAACAACTGAATTACCAAAGTTATGAGCCTGCATTCGGAAAGTTCAACTTTGGCTCATAACTTTGTAGTTTTTATATTTTCCCCAAATTTTCAACATAGCTGACTTAAGACCACACCACATGAATAAGCTCGATAAAATGTTCAACTCCTGCCTGGAAGGTGATTTCCACGTGAACTGCGAAATCACTTTCAGGATGCAAGAACTACATTTTGGCTAGGATTTGAAAAATGACAGCTGTTACATTCGTGAGGTGCTGTGAAAAATGGCTATGATGAAATTTAGGGTAAATATTAAACATTACCTAAGTTATGAGCCTACATTCACAAAGTTCAATGTAGGCTCATAACTTATTGTTTTCTAATATTTTGTGCCACATTTTCAACATAGCCTTCTTATGACCCCGCTCATAAAACAAGTGCAGAGAAAATGTTCATCTCCTGTCTAAAAGGTGATTTCAGTGGGGACTGTGAAATTACCTTCAAGGCAAAAACACATCTTGGACATTATTTGAAAAATGACAACTATCACATTCATGAAGTGCTGTAAAGAAATGGCTATGTTGAAAATCTGGCGTAAAATATTTATAATTACCAAAGTTAAGAGCCTGCATTTGCAAAGTTCAACATAGGCTCATAACTTTGGTGTTTTAAATATTTTTACACCAAATTTTAACATAGCCTTTTATGACCCCACCTCATGAACAAGTGCAGAGAAAATGTTTAACTCTTGCCTGAAAGATGATTTCATACAATGCCTGCTAAATCACCTTTTGGGACAGATTTGCTTAATTTCACTGCAATTATTCATGAGGTGGAGTCCCAAAAAGGCATGTTGAAAATGTTGGGCTAAATAGCCAAGTTATGCCATTAAGTTCAAAACCCCTTTAAAATGCATTGAACTGCATACCTGATTTCCTCAGTTCCCTGTCCAGCTTTAAAAGTGAAGACATGTCTATAGTCCAGATAGGATTACAGTGTTGGACCCCTGGTAGAGTAAGTAAAGACTTGGGGAGGTGTGAGGTGGTGGGTGTTGAGTGGGAGAGTCGGGATTGTGGGGACTAAGGACACAAAAGACATCGCTGGATGGTTTCCTTTTTAGCGTTTATAAAAAAAAACACAGCGGGATGGCTTTCTTTATTTCAGGTGTTGACACTGGGGGACAGGGCACCCCCATTGTTGGTGTTATATTTTGTGTGTGTGGGGTGGTGGTGGGTGCTGAGTGAGAGTCTGGTGGGGAAACAGTTACAGGGGAGCCAGCAAGAGACATTGCTGGATGGTAATCTATTTTACAGGGCTTATAAAATAAAAAAAAAAAAGAAAACACAGAGGAAGGTTTTTTTAAACTTAGTGTCGACACTGGGGGATTAGGCATACCCAGTGTCGATGTTTCATTGTGTGTGTGTGGGGATGCGTGGGGTGGTGGGCACTGAGTGCATATCTCAATATGTATACCCTAGAGCAAAGGAGGGAGCAGTGATATGATCAAAACATTCAAACACCTTAAGGGCATTAACAAGGTGAAAAGTCTAACATGTTTCAATATAAGAAAATAGCAGGACAAATGAACACAGCATGAGATTAGAGGAGGCCAATTAGAGGTAATGTGAGGACATTCTTTTTCACAGAAAGGGTGGTGGATGCATGGAACGGCCTACCTCAGGAAGTGATGGATATGAATACAGTGCAGGGCTTCAAACAGGCATGGGCTAGACATAAGGGAGCAATACAGATGAGTATGAATAGATAGGCCATTGACAGAGCAAAGGCCTATGGCACATCCATAAGGTAGAAACAGAAATGGGCAGACTGGATGGGCCTTGTGGTCCTTATCTGCCATCAACTTCTATGTTTCTATGTTTCTATGTTTCTATGTTTCTATGTTTCTATGAATGAGAGAATCAGGTGAGGGACTAACTGCACACCAGACATCGCTGGATGGCTTTCTTTAGGATTTATAAAATAAAATGAGCAAAGGAAGGTTTTCTTTTCAGGTGCCGACACTGGGAGATTGGGCACCCCAGTGTTGGTGTTAGTGTCGGTGCTATATTTGTGTGTGTGGAGGAGGTGTGGGGTGATGGGTGCTGAGAGGGAAGGTCAGCTTGTGAGAACAATTACAGAGGAGCCAGCAAGAGACATTGATGGACATTTTTCTTTTTGCAGGCTATGTATACATAAAGAAAACCTATTAGGTGGTGGCACTGAGGGATTGGGCACCCCAATATCAGTGTAATGTTTGTAGGGGGTGGGGTGGTGGGTGCTGAGAGGGAGAGCTGGGTGTGGGGAAAGTTACAGGGCATCAACAACAGACATTGATGGACTTTTTCCTTGTTACAGCTGACAACAGTGCAGGGCTCTTCCTGGAAGTTTGAAATGCCATTCATAAGCAGGCTGATCAAGACAGATCAGCTTGGGATCCAGTGGTGTACATCAAAGGAACAGCTAACCTGTAATTGTGTCAGCTTTTTCTTTTCAAGTACACAGCCATTTTGCCCACCAATCAAAAACTCTGTCATGATCAGCCTGGCTGATAATTGGTGTGGCACTGCCTCGCCTTGAAAACTGATTGGGTTTGGACCAACAGTGTTACACGTCTCAAAACATAACTCCTATAACAAAACATTTGCTGTATGCACTCAAACATGGCAAGCATAAAAGGCACCAGGACCAGATCAGATACCAACGAAGTATATCACTATATGGTTGTACACTAAAGCAATAGACTGGTTCTTTTCTTTTATAAATGTATTCAAGGAAGATTTATCCCAACATCATGGAGAGGATCACACATTGTGCCTATTTATAAGAAGGAGAGAACAGAATCCTAAAATGTAGAGCCCAGTCAGTCTCCTACATATTATTTAAAACATTTTTCATAAATTTTCTGTATAGACTCTGTGTTTGAGATGGATAGACTGAGATTTTTTAATTAACTAATGTTTTTACACCAGTGGTACTGGTGGGGATGTATTCCTCTCTTCTGCCCTGGGACCTTTCAGATTCACCCTTGTGCCATCCCCAGGACTACTGGAACTCCAGAAGACCATGGCTTGCCACTCACCATGGGGCTCCTCCTCCCATGGGTAAAGAGGGAAGATCAGATGCTAATCCAGAGTTCAGCATCCTGGAGCAGGCTGGGGTAGCACTTGCTAATCTCCTGGTATCATTCTGCTTCAGCCGCAGGGTTTCTTTCAGGCTTTTTCCCCTGGCAACATAGACGTACAATGACATTAGTGAGCAAGCATGAATAATCCCACATATATTCGGCACATGACTGCTGTCATCCCTCCCCATCTGTGAGGTCCCAGTCTGTGTTCTCCCAGCCTCCACTGGGAGTCACTTTAGGCCAGGCACCTACAACCTCCCTCCCAGAAGTAAGCAGTCCATTAGATGCTCAGCCTACCTCCTCCTGGCGAGCCCTCTGACACTCTGGACTCTTTCCTGAACCCAGGTTGTCTGTGTCGCAAGTGATAGGGCTACCATTTCACCACTGGACCAGCCTCAGACTGGGAGGTTGTCAGAGCTGTAACCAGGCTTTTGAGCAGGTTATTCAACCACCGATAGTTGTTGAAATTTAACACATTTTGTTAAGAAGTATGTACATTAAAGAAAACAGAAACATTTTCTGTCTTTATAGATTTTTAGCTGCCTTTGACTCTATCTCGAGAACACTATTATGATGCAGTATGTGGGAAAGGGAATTGATTCTGTGTTTATTATTGTTATTAGAAATCTGAATTCGAACCATGGCTTCAGGTGAGGTGGGGTTAGGGACAGCTATCTGCCACACTCTTGACAAATACAGGTGTGAGACAGGGCTGTGTCCTGGCCCTCAACACTGCATTACATCTATAGTAACCACCTCTATTTCAAATTAATGTAAGTTAAAATTCGATTAAAATAGAGAGATGTAAAAAGTTTAATTGTCTGTGTAACCTCAGAGGAATTGAAAATGTAAAGCATGTGGTCTGTTTCTGTCCCTCTCAGAAAGTCCTTGAAAAATGGGGTTTTAAGCAACTCCCTGACTTTACTGAAAATTATATCTTGCCCCTGGACAGCATGGCTTTAGATGAGGTTACACTACTGCTAAAGCCTTGGTCAGGTTAACAAACAATGTATATATGGCAATGGACAAAGTTATGTGGTCTGGAGCCACTTTTAAGAACCTGATCAAGGCTTTTAACCTCTTCAATCATGACTTATTGTTTCACAGACTCTGTGAAATTGGTATCTTCAGTTTTGCTCAAAAATTGTTTAAAACTGTCCACATAACTAAAAACAACTGTTGAAACAGGGAACTGTTAGAAGCAAAACACAAAGGCAGCACTCAAATAAGAAAGAAAGGTAAACTTACAGAATAGTAGATATTGCCACCTGTATTTTATTCACAAAATTAACCACAGCACTGGTACCAGTGCTGTGGTCCATTGTGTGACTAAAATGCAGATGGCAATATCTACTACTTGTAAGTTTACCTTTCCATCTTATTTGAGTGTTGCCTTGAGTTTTGCTTTCTGTATGGTCTAAGGGAAGCATTCACTCTGTTTTCTGTGAGCATGAGTTTTGGTGTTCTTACTTCAGAAACAGCTCTTGCAGCAGGTTACACCATTAGGACTGAAGCCGGCAGGTGCCAGGACCCCACAGAAAAATTCTAGCTAGCAGTATCCAGCGATCACCCCCAACATCGGTCCCTCCCGACGCCAGGCATCACATAAAAGGGCGGTCCCCAGCATCCCCAGTTCTTTTCCTGCCGTCGACTCACCAGCATTGACCTCACAGACACCTGCCCTTATCGATACGATGTGTGAAATCTTTTTCTACAAATACCTCAATCCATGTCTGCTTCTCCTATACCTTCTCTCGGGGACGTCCTCTAAGTGTGCCTGTGGCAAACAGATCCCTTTTGCAGACCATCATTTGGCCAGTGTCAGGTGCCTGGGCCCAGAGCACGACACCCAGGCCTGCTCAATTTGCCAGCAATTCAATAGCAGGACCTGAATCCACTCGTCAAAGGCTCTTCAGGGATTCCTCCTCATGGAGAAATTGAAGAAAATGGAGAAAAGACCTTCCTTCAAAGGAGAATCTTCCCACAAGTTAGGAAACACCGGACAAGCATCGGACTCAGATAGGGCGAGATCTTCCCAACAGGGCCTCCGAGTCAGGGCCAGCTCCAGCTCTTCCTGGTCTGACAGATCTCCTTCCGGCTCACTTCCAACCTCCACTGGTCAAGGTAAGGTCTTCAGGGACTTCTCTGCTTCCTTACACCTGCTCAAGACCACTGGGCGCCAGACACCTCCAAGCCTGATTCCTCAGAGAGGTACAAAAGTCTTGCTCTAAATTGGGTGGTGTGTCTGACCGACGCTGGGACACCAACTTCAGGGCTGTCTCCCAACTTGAAGGTTTCTGAAAGGAAGATCGCTGAGCTGATGTCCCTTAAGTGGATGATGAGACCAAGAAGGCGTCCGACCCAGTGACCATAAACGGACTACCCCGATGACAGTAGTACTGTCGCCGTGGACACTGGATGTCAGGGGTATTCAGGTAAAGAGGCTACCATGCCACTGGCTCACCAGACAGGTGACACAGAGGATGCCAGCCTACCCAGGAGCTGTCGCCAAACCGGTGGTTCCCGGGACCAACGCCCACCCTGATGACAGGCTCACAGCGATGCGGGCCCGTCATCAGGCTATGAATATTCAGGAGGTGAAAGAACTGTTCACCTCCTGGTGGAAACCATAAGGAAGGATGTGGTTCCCCTAAGCCTTAGCCCTCCACCTCCTCCTCAGGATGCTGAAGGTTCCAGACCCCCAACCCCCAAGGAAACAACTCCACCTCCTCTGGGCTGTTTGAGAGATGGAAAATGCCTATCACGCTCTCCCTCAGGGTCTCTGAACCCAAAGCGACCCAGGGTAGATGTCACTCACTGAGAGATGACTCCAGACTGGATATGTCCGACACCCGCAGGTCTCCATCTCCTTCAATCCCCATCACCTGACCCATTGGACTCACATCTGGATGATCCTCTTTTCAGAAATTAAGAGGCACATCCAGGAAAATATGGGATGGGAGACAGAAGACTTAGACCCGAGAGGCAAAGCCTTGCCTGTTACCTCAGGCAGAAAGACCGAAGCCTGTGGTGGTTCCACCTTTGGTGGACACCTTTGGATGTCACCAAAGCAGCTTGGAAGTGTCCACATTCCACACGGCTGTTCTGAAGAAGACTGACTGCCTCTACAGGGCTCCCACGGAGGACCTGTATTTGGCGCAACAACCCCTGGCCGACTCCCTGGTCATCACTGAATCTCACGATAGGTCCCAGCGGCCTCAGCATTTGAGTACCCAGCCTCTGGACAGGAATCTAAGCAATTAGATTCTATGGGAAGACGCATGTATGTGGCTGCTACATGCTCAATTAGTTCTCTAAACTATCTGATGCACATGGTGCAGCTTCAGAACGCTCTTTGAGAATGGGACCAAGACCTTCTAAAAGACTTTCCAGATGGTAAAAGAAGGGAGCTGCTGAACCTCCTCCAAACTTGGTCAGACATGGGAACCCAGGTTCTCCGAGCTGCTTACGACTCAGCAGACTCGGCAGCCAGGGGAGCAGCCACAGGCGTCTCCGGAGACACTCGTGGTTGAGAGTCTCCTGATTGCTCAGGATGTCCAAGAACATTCTGGACATCCCTTATAATGGAGCGGTCCTGTTTGGTGAGGAGTCCGAAGGTCATCACCAGACTGCAGGATGCTGGAAGGCAGTCAGGACTGTACAGACCATGTACAGACTGAAATCTGGTTCCTTTCAAAGGAACCAGAATTGTTTTATGGCAGCCAACAGCGGCAATAGCCATGTTCCGGCCAGCAACCCAGGAGCAACTTTGGTCACAAAAATCAAGCCAGGTTCCCTTGGGCCAGGGGACCAAAGCATCCCAAAGCAGCCAAGCCCGCGGGGTCCAATGCCACCACAGCATGACTTCTTCCCAGTCCCCGCCCCTCCTCTGGATCAAAGGGTCAGGAAGGTCAGGGGTCGCATCTCTCATCACCTTTTGGGATGGCAGAGGATAACCTCCGACCGGTGGGTGTTGCAGTTGTTGAATGAGGTCACTCTATAGAGTTCCTCGTTCACCCACCATCCAGACCTCCCTGCTTTCCCCGCTACTGGTCAGCATGACCTGCTTATTCAGCAGGAGATCTTGACCCTCCTTGACAAGGAGGCCATAGAGCACGCTCCACCTAACCAGAGAGGAAAAGGTTATTATTCCACTTTTTCCTAGTTCAAAGAAAACAGGGACTTGCACCTAGTCTTGCACATTTGTGTTGTACAAGCATTTCATGGTGACCCTGCTGGGTCTCATTTCCATGCTCAAAGAGGTGTGCCTGGCTGGCATCACTGGACATGCAGGATGCTTACTCACATCTCCCGATCACTCGAGCGCACCTGAAATTTCTGCATTTCGAGTTTCTGGGACTCCACTTCCAGTTCTGAGCCTTCCCTTTGGGCTGTCTTCAGCACCTGACTATTCATAAAGTGTATGGCAGTCATGGCAGCAGCTCTCAGGAGATGGGGTCATTATGTGTTTCCTTATCTAGATGACTGGCTCCTCATGGCACCCTCACGGGAGGCCCTGATGTCCGTGATACAAGATACCTGTTCTCTTCCTATCACTGGGCATCACTATCAACCAGGAGAAGTCGCACCTTGTCCCATCTCAGAATTTGCAGTTCATAGAAGCAGTTCTGGACACCACTCAGGGAAGGGCATTCCTTCCTCAGGACAGGGTGGAATGCATCAGATCCCTCATAGGGGACATAAAGGAAATGAAGACAGTACCGGCCCTGTCCATTCTTTGCCAGCTTGGACACATGGCAGCTGCCATTGCAATGGTTCCCAGCTTGACTCCATATGCGGGTCACCCAATGGATGTTGAAGGCACAATGGGACCAGAAGCAAGATCATCTGCAGCATCCAGTCCAGATCACAAACACCGTCACCTGAGACTACAGTTGGTGGCTTGTCCCAGACCACCTCCCGACAGGAGTCCCTTCATTGCACTGCCTCCTTCAGCGACCCTCTCCACGGATGCCTTGGGGTCTGGATGGGGAGCTGACCTCGACAGGGTCAGGACTTAAGGCTCCTGGTCATCCCTGGAGTCCCAGCTTGCATAAATATTCTAGAGATGAGAGCCATCCTTACGCCCTACAGGCATTCCAGATGGAGGTTCCTCTGGCTACTCTTCTGGTGCAAACAAACAATACCACGGTGAGGTACCATCTCAACAAACAAGGAGGCACTCATTCCTACCCCTTTGCAGGGAGGCTCAAAGAGTTTGAATTGGCACTGCAACACGGCGAGATATAATTGCAGTGTATGTTCCCGAGTGGACAACACTATTGCAGACAGTCTAAGCCAATCACAGGCCAGAGTCCACAAATAGGAACTGCTTCAGAAAGGCACAGAGGACCTGTTCCATAGATGGGGACACCAGAATTAGACTCTTTGTGTCCCCATCCAATGCAAACTGCCCAATTTCTACTTACTAGATCCAGGGCTGTGTTTTCTGGCAAGATCGTTGTCCTTCTCTTGGACGGGCAGGTTCCTCTATGCTTTCCCGCTCTTCCCTTTGATCCAGAGGGTTCTACTGAAGCTCCGACAAGGCGTCTGTGCCTTATTCTAGTAGCCTCTTTTGGCCCAGGCAAATTTGGTTCCCTCTCTTACATCAGCTGGCCCAGGAACCTCTGGTGCCTCTGCCATTCAGCTCTCACCTTCTGTCCCAGGAGGCAGGCTCCTTGGTCCATTTGGATATTCGGCTCTCTGAAACTGCATGCCTGGCTCTAGGACATAGCGAGTCCTGAGATATGGGTCTCTCAGGAAGTTGCGGATGTACTGGTAGCAGCGGAAACTCTCCACTCATGCCACTTACGCCATGAAGTGGCACAGATTCTGTATTTGGGCTCAAGTTTGTGGACTGACCCCATTGGATTGTTCAGAGAGGTCTGTTTTAGACTACCTCTTATCCTCTACGAGGCAGGTCTTGCCTGATTCTCCATTAAGGTACACCTGTGCGCCATTTTGGTGCACCATTCTCCAATAGGTCACCAGTCTCTAGCTCAGCTAGAGGCTTCTCGTGCCTTTTGCATGGCATCCTGCACTTGAGACCTCCCATCAAAGACCTGGTTCCACCTTGGGATCTTCCTTTCATTCTAGAGCAGCTTACACTGCCACCTTTTGAACCAGCCGTGGATTGCAGGCTGCATCTCCTCACTTGGAAGATGCTTTTTAGTTGCCGATACTTCTGCCAGAAGAATTTCTGAGCTTCATGCACTTAGTGCAAGGATCCTTATTTGGTTTTTCACAAGGACAGGGTGTCCATAAGAACGAATCCTTAGTTCCTTCCCAAGGTGGTCTTGGCTGTCACTCTCAACCAGGATATAGACCTGCCAGTGTACTATCCAAATCACTGTAACAGGGAGAGGTCCTGTTGCACACTCTGGATGTGCTATAGGTGTCTCAGATATTACCTGACCAGAACCAAGACACATCGTAAGTCAGAACAGCTGTTTGTTTCCTATGTACAAGGAGGCCTGGTGCTCCTGTTTTCAAACAGTCACTTTCTCGATGGCTGGTAAAGTGTATTATGTTCTGTTACCAGAAGCGCAACAAGATTTTACTGGGACCGGTAAAGGTCATTCTATGAGGGGGTGGCTACCTCCTTCGCTGCACTAAAATGTCTCCACTTCAGCCATCTGTGCGGCAGCAACCTGGAGCATTGTACACACCTTTATCAGGCACTACAGTTTGAATATTGCCTCTAGACGCAGAGCTGGTTTCGGCTTGGCGGTCCTTCAAGGACTTTTATCCTGAAGTCTGAGATATCTCTCTATCCTCCTTCTGATCAGGAAATAGTTCCCTAACTGCTTTGGAATCAGTCCTAGTGGTGTAACCTGCTCAAGAGCTGTTTCTCGAAGTAAGATAGTACAGTTACGTAGAACTTACGTAACAGGAGATCTTCGAGAACAGCTCTTGCAGCGATAATTCCACCTTCCCTCTGGAGGTTGAGTCTTCTGACCTAGTGTTAGGCTACTGTGTCTTTTGACACCTATTATAAACCTTCCTTTGAAGCGGATCCTCGGTCTCCCTTCAGATGTCACCTTTGGGCCGGGAGTTTCGGTGGGAGAACTGGGGATGCTGGGGACCGCCCCTTTTATGTGATGCCTGATGTTGGAGGAGAGGGCCGACGTCGGGCGGTCTCCGCTGGATACTGCTAGCTAGAATTTTTCCTGGGGTCCTGGTGCCTGCCGGCTTCAGTCCTATTGGTGTAACCTGCTGCAAGAGCTGTTCTCGAAGATCTACTGTTACGGTAAGTTCTTACGTAACTGTACTTTTCTCTTCATGGAATATAAGTCAGATGCTGCTTTTATAAATGAAGGCATCTCTCAAGGCTCCATCCAGGACCTTTGCCTTTCTTGATGTTTGACAATAACCTTCCACAGTATAGTGCTAAATGCAATACCCTACTTTTGGGAATGACCTGGTCATTTACCACAGTTCAAATAAATTGTCTGCATTGAATATTCATTTGAACCTCAATTTCAGTCTGATTCATAATTGGCTGGTTAAGACTAAAGAGTAAGCTAGTCTTGAACACAAAAACAAAAATAATGCTCCTTAATCCTAAACTCAAAGTAAAAAGTGGGAGAAGAGGGCTACGGAAAACAGTATGAGCAGGGAATTGCTTAAAGAGGTCACCAGTATAAAATATCTCTCAACTACGCTGGCTCGTTCCTTAGATTTTTCCTTGCACATCACTGTTGTCAGTAGGATTGTAAACTGTACGCTTGGAATGACTTAAAGAGTGAAACAAATTTTAACAACTAGAACAAGAACAAGGTATTTTGTTACCCAAATTAAATTGGTTATTTGATCTATTACAATGCCCTTCTGAATGTAATTACAAATGGAACACAGTACACAAGAACATTTGAATGTTTGCTCTTTCAGCTTATAATTTGACCCATCGCTGACTGTTATATGTGGGGCTATGTTAGTTTTCCCACCAGGCTAATCTTTCTTTTTATTTAGGTTGTTTCATTGACAACATAATTAGAAATCAAGCTCCTTCTTCCGTATCTAATCATCTTTGGCCAACTCTTGCTCTTTGAAGTCTGAGGTCTAGCAGTAAAGTTCCAGCTTAGGAGTCAAAAGTTTCTAGTATGATTGGCCAAAGGTGATACTGCTGCTTTCCTAAGTTCTGGAACACCCTTTCTGGCAACTTGAGGAACCCTTGAACTAATGTGCAATTCAAATATGTACTTATAGATCACATGTTGTCCTCTTCTGCATGCCAGTGTTTTACATATTAAATGTACAACAGGTGTTTTAATAGCATTGTCTGACTATTGTATACAAAAGTTAATGTACAAAACTGTTTAGTTTTCTACCTGTTTATTAAGCAATAACACAAGACAGAGTGTGCATTGAGTTATATTGTTGCATACTCCCAGTGTGCAGTGCTGCTGCACTAAGTCTGCCATCTGAGTGCCTTAAAACACCTAGGTGGTATGGCATTATAGTGAAATGCAAACCCTGGATTGTGTTATTGCACTAATAAGTGAGAGGGCAGCAAGGAGGGCTGGGGGTACTGGGATGCATAGGGAGAGGCATCACCAGTTGAAAACAGGAAGTTATTATCCTCTGTACAGACAGCTGGTGAGACCCCATCTGGAGTACTGCGTGCAGTTCTGGAGACCCAATCTCCACAAAGACATAGGATGGAAGCTGTCCAGAGGAGGGCAACTAAATGGTGCAGGGTCTGCACCGAAGACATATGAAGAGAGACTAAAGGAGCTTATATATATAGCCTCGAGGAAAGGAGGGAGAGGGGACATGATAGAAACTTTCAAGTGCCTCAAGGGAATCAACAAAGTCCAAGAGGGTAGCATCTTTCAAAAAGAGGTGTGCAAGAACTAGGGGACACAATTTGAAGATGGGGGCGGCTCAGAGGTAAGTTAAGTATTTTTTCACAGAGAGGGTTGTGGATGCATGGAACGGCCTTCCAGAGGAGGTTGTGGAGTCAAAATAGTGGTGGAATTCAAGCATGCATGGGACAGTCATAAAGGCAATTCTAGGGGTGGGGTAGGAAGAAGTAGGCTGCTGGTTAACTAGGATCTGCAGCTTATCCATTAGGTAGAAATGGGCAGACTGGGTGGGCCAAGCGGTCCTTATCTGCCATCAAATTCTATGTTTCTATAAAATGTACTTTTAGCAAATACAGTAAAACAAGAAAGTAAAACGTGAAACCATATATTAGTCAATATCACTGGATGGTCATATGATGGGTTTCAACCAATAATAGCTCACTATTTTAGCTGCCCATTTTATAACTGTATTTAATGTATTTTTATGGACCTGGGCCATGCCCTAAAATTAGCAGTACACTGTATGTCTATTGCACCCACCTAATTAAAAAGCAATACAGTAAATAAACTAACTAATTCTATGTAATTGCACATGTGGTGCAGGGTAGACTCACCCCTACATCCTGCCTTTGTCCATAAGCTATTGCTTAAATTAACTCCAACTGGTTTATCTATCCATCATTGCCATTTCCTCATCCATAGTCACATTCATGCAGCAGATACTGATCCAGAAGACAGAATGATAAGGAGCATGTTATAATATATGTTATAAAATATTCCCAGTTATTTGTTTATTACATTGTTAAAGCCTTTTATCAATGTAAGAATTGAAGGAAGGCACACTGAACTGTGACAGCTTATTTTAGTGTGCCCTGAGGGTCGGTTATCCTGACCAGTGGGTTACCTGGACCAGTTTTATTGACAGTGGAATTTTCATTGCCAGAACACCAGGAAAATCTTCAGCTCATATAAGTGCCATGGGACCTTTAACTTTCACCTTGACAGCCAGCAGAGACGGCAGAAAGGACCTTGGTACTTGATTTAACATCTCGTCCAAAGGATGGCATCTCAAGAGCAGCACCCTAGTGCTGCAGTTCTCATGTGAGTATTGGGTATTAGCAGAAGTTTCAGGTGTGGGATTAAAACCCACAACCTTCCAATCTTCAGGCCCAGAGATGAATGTGCAGCCTACTGATCCACTGTCATGACATAGCATTACTGCCAAGTACTGTATGTAAAAGAATACTATGAGTATGCAGTTAGCAGAAGGCATACATGTTCTATGTGAAGCTACTCTTTTTTGGATATAGCCATTTTTAGTTTGCTTGCACGCATGTGCAAGAAATATAGTGCCATCATCCGAATTTTCGGAGGTGTGTCAGCTCTCTTCCAATTCAGTCAGTGTGTTTGCAGGCACGCCGCAGTTCTCCAATGCCTGCTGAAGCTGTCTATGACAGCTCAAAATGCAGTGGCGTACAGTTGAAAGGGGAGCTACGGCTGATGAGCAGCGATAAGATATCGCCTGCTTACGCGCCCCCTACACACACACACACACACACACACACACACACATATGCTGTGTGCTGCCCCACGCACACACTGTATAGCCGACGGGGCCCAATCTCCCGCCGACTGTGCTGCGCCTCCGAAACACAGTTCCTCTACATGCCACGCTGGGTGCCCACCCCAGCTGGCTACATGTCATATAGCTGACGGGGTGCCCAATCCCCTGTCGGCTCCACTGTCTCCCCCACCCCGAGTACAGGGTGCCACGCCGTGAGCCCACCCCAGCATGGCAACAGATGCTATGGCCGACGGGGTGCCCAATCCCCGCCAGATCCACATCCCCCCAACCAGCTGTCCTTCTGCCCGCTGGGAACCCACCCCAGCATGGCAAACATCCTGGCCGTCATTAAAACCCTGAAAATCAAAACGGTCCCTCGCTGTGTCTGCCCACTCAAGCGCCACCCATTGCGCACTCCTGCCTCTCCACACACCCTCACCCCATACTTACCTCCGGACCCCAGCGCGATAATCTTCGGTGGACCGGGAACATGTCTGCATTCTTCAAAGCCGACCGCAACTGAGGAAATGCCAGTAAGCTGTATAATGGGATAGATAGAGTTTTTCAACTTTTTTGCATATCTCAGGCATTTTTGGGAATTTTGGGCCCAGTTTATCAACATGGGGTTTTCGGGACCCCTCCTGATGAATTATTGCACTGTCATGGCGTTATTCGGGCCCGAAGGTGATTTCACAGTCACTGCACAAATCACCTTCGGGACTGAGTAACAAACAACACTGCCACTGTTCATAAGGTGAGCTCTCAAAAAGCCTATGTTTAAAATGTGTGGAAAAATTCCTAAAATGACTGTTTTACAAGCGCATTGCGCAGTTCCACGCACGCCAGTAAGTTTGCGAATTTTCATATTTTCACTCCAGATTTTCAACATTGGCATTTTACCACACCTCCTTATGAGCAGTATAGCTGTCATTTTTACATCTTGCCCAAAGCGTGTTTCTGCCCACTGTAGCGCACAATGGCGCAGTGCGGTGTTGAAAATCAACGTATGGGACACATTAAGAAAATCACAGTGACACTTTTAATGAGCAGAGGTCTTAAAATGGCTATGTTGAAAATTTGGTGAAAAAATTCCTAAAAATGACTGCTTTATGAGCCGCAGCATTGCGTAGGTCCTACTTGCTGTAAGTTTGCAATTTTCAATATTTTCACCAGATTTTCAACATTGCCATTTTATTACACTTCCTTATGAGCAGTACAGCTGTCATTTTCACATCTTGCCCAAAACGTGTTTCCGTCCATGTAGCGCACAATGGCACAGTTGGTGTGCAAAATCAATGTATGGGCACATTAAGAAAATCACTGTGACACTGTTCATGAGCAGAGGTCTTAAAATGGCTATGTTGAAAATTTAGTGAAAAATTCTAAAATCACTGTTTCTGATGTGCGTTGTGCAGTTCCTACATGGCTCGTAGCATTTGCTAATTTTCTATATTTTCACTCCAGATTTTCCACATTGCCATTTTATTACATTTCCTTATGAACAAGTACAGCTGCCATTTTCACATGTCGCCCAAAATGTGTTTCGAGACATGTAGCGCACAATGGTGCAGTCAGTGTGCGAAAGCAATGTTTGGGACAGATTAAAAATCACAGTTACACTGTTCATGAGCAGAGGTCTTAAAATGGCTATGTTGGAAATTTGGTGACAAAACTCCATAAAATGACTGTGTTACAAGTCAGCATTGCGCAGTTTCCATGCACCCTCGTAAGTTCATGACATTGTAATATTTTCAGTCCAGATTTTCACCAGTTGCATTTTCCACACTTCCTTATGAACAGTACAGCTGTCATTTTTCACAAATGGCGAAATGTGTTTTCACACTTTCAGCGCTGAGATGCGTGGGATTGTGGAAATCATTGTTCGGACAGATAAAGAAAATCACAGTGACACTGTTCATGATCGGAGGTCCCAAAATGCTTGAGTTGACAATCTGCTGTAAAAAATCCCCACACTAATTACATTACGGGTGTGCTATGCAGTTTCTATGCATGCTCGTGACTTCACCAGTTTTTTAATATTTTACTGCAGATTTGCAGCATTGCCATTTTTTCCACCTCCCCATGAAAAGTACAGCTGTCATTTTCACATCCTGTTCGGAATGTGTTTTTGCACCTGTGGTGCTAAATGCCGTAATCGCTGTGCATAAGCAGCTTTCGGCTAACAAACTGATATTGCCACTGTTCATGAGGCGGGAGTCTCAAAAAACCATGTTGAAAATTTGGAATGAAAATACCAACGAATACCTGAGCTGTTAGTGTTTCCAACCATAACGCCCACCCTGTAGAGAATGACAGGCATCAGGGTGTGACTTGGGATTCTTGCCTGTAATGCTCATACCATTCCACACCCTGCAGCTGGTGGAGGCATCGAGGTATGCCTTGGACTCTTGACCCAAAGTTCACCCCATTCTCTATACGCACCCATCTCACCATATTTCCTGATGGAATGGGGTGCGCTTAAAGCCAAAGACCCCAAGGCACACTGTGACACTTGTCAGTGTCTGCAGGGTAGGGTGTGGTGAAATGGCATGTCCAGTATGCCTGACGCACCCAAAGGCACACCCCAATGCCTGTCACTCTCGGCAGGGTGGTGGTGGGGTTGGCTTCAGTTTAATACTTCACTGCCATTCCTATTATGCAGCTCTGTAACTCCTACACTACCAATGCCAATGCCAGCAAGCAAACATTCGGCATTGACAAATGCTGTTGTAGATTGCCCCATCCATACAGGTGCCCAACTATGTTTTGAATGAGTCAGTGTTATTACTATTTACTATCTCTGCTGGCAAAGAGTTCCAGATACGGGTTACTCTCTGAGTATCATATAATTTCCTACATTAGTCCTGAAGTTGGTATTTGTAATCTGCTTATTATGGCGTCACATGCTATGGCCCTCTTGTCTACAGTTGAAGTTTAATACACTAAGTAGGCCTTGTCCGGTGCCTTTTGTAAAATAACAGAGGATGCCATCTGAATACTTTTATCACTACATTATTAAAAGTACTTGAAAAAAGCAACCTGCAGAATGACTGTGAAAGATTTTTAGTTTTCTTTCCTTCATTATCCTTTATTATTGATTGAGACCCATCATATGATGTGGCCTTCACCCTCAGCGGGGAGGAAGGGGTGTTAACTAGGGCACCTGACAGTGAGCGAGGTTTGGGGCTTGCAGAATACAGAGGGACCTCGGATTTGAGGATGGTCGAAGGCAATGGGCAGGGTTGGAGAGCAGTCCTGATTAGTGCCAGGGCATGGAAACAAGTTGTCTGAGCTTCAGGCAATGCTAACCGAAGGGATGTGGATGTGGTGGAAGTCACTGAAACTTGGGTCCTCCCGACATGATTGAGCCCTAAACCTGATGGGAACACTGTGTTAAGGAAGGACAGGGCTGTGGGCAGGGCTGTTGGGTGTCACTCATCATAGGAACAGCATAAATAAGCAAGGTGAAGGGCAGAGGGAAAATAGAGGTGTTATGGGTTACCTTGCAGGAACCTGGGGAAAAAGGTCAACCTGGGGGTGATCTATAGGCTGCCTGTGCAGGCTGAGGAACTAGAGGAGGGCCTGGTAGTGAATCTAAGAGATCATTATGGTAAGCGGGAGGTAGAACTGTGGTTATGGGAGACCTTAACATGCCTGGGGTTGACTGGGGTACTATGGCATCTTCATTAACTAGTTAGCAGTGCTTGCTTGATGTCTTCCAGCATGCATTTCTAGTACAACTGGTGACTGACCCAACAAGGGATGATAGCATCCTGGATGTGGTCCTGTCAGAATGTGAACTGGTTAGGAACCTAGCTGTAGGCGACCCACTGGTGGGGAGTGATCATGCCATGGTCTCATTTTCCTTCATCTGGGGAGGGTAATCACACCAAAACAGTGGTGGTGGACTTCAGGGAGTGGACATTAGGGGTATGGAGGGGATCCTCAAGGGGCACTTGAAGAAGATCACACGGAAATGGACAGAAAGAGCAGGTGGCAAATTATTAAAGGGGCTCCTGGAAGCCACCAAGGCCTGCACAAGGTCTGGTGTAAGTTTGGTAGGGCCAGAAAGCCGAGCTGGTAGACCATGAGGTCCAGTAGGTGGTGAGGGAAAGAGAGCTGCTTATAAAAATATAAGAGCTTGTGAGGTACGTTGACAAGGGGAGTAAGACAGTGTAACCCCCTTGTTACCCGGGGTTACTAGAATCTCAGTAAGACCTATTGATAGCAGGAAGGCAGCTTGTGAAACTCCAGTTAAATGGGTTTCCACTGCCTCACTTATTCTCAGTCTCAGCTGAGACTGAGGGATGACATCACCAATAGAATATCGCAGCTGCATAAGCCACATTGGAATCTGCAGCAAGGAGTTGGTTAGAACGTTGGGAGGTTTTGAAGTCAGTCTTCAGTCAGTCTTCAGTGAGTGTGTGTGAAGTTGGGAGCTTGCTGAGAAAGTAGCTCAGTGAAGGCTCTAGGAGCATCAGCCCTGACAGAGGGCTACTTTTGGTTTAATGGGTGTGTGTCTCCACCTTAAAGAGAGACACAAAAGATAACTAAAGTGGGTGAGACTGTTGTTTTGGGTCTCAGGGCCCCTCCCTTTGGGGGGGCAGGAAAGGTTTCCTGCAGGTTCCTGGGGCAACCCCTAGTTCTGTTTGTGAAGGAAGAGCTGCCTATGTGTTCCAGTGTTTATTTGGGAGAACAAGAAGATTTGTGAGTCGCCTGCAAATGTGAGGGTGGAGTCCTGCCTTGCTAAAGGGCCTATGTTTTTCACCCTGGGACTTGTGTGACAATGTGGGGATTAAACTACTAAATATTGGGAAGCCTAGAGTAATAGACTAAGCAAATTAAAAGTAGGTTCAAGTCCAGAGCTTGTTAGGATGCAAATGATATGTAGAGGAGATGTAACAGACATCTACCCAGAATCTACATTTGAAATTTCAGTAAAGGAATTGTTCAGTTTTCAGAGAAATGGCTGGGTATGGGCTTTGGGAGCTGGAGGTGGGTGGTCCCCATCTTTAGTGACCAGGTCCACCTCTACGATTTCTTCTGTGGATTTCTACTTTGCCTCAGGCACTTGGCCAGTGATGAGGGAAGTACCCAGACATGGGATTGTATGGAAAATTCTCTAAGAGTCGAAGACTCTAGTGTGGTTTGGGGAGCCACAACAGGATAATTAGTTCATTCCTCAAATGGACCATGGATCAAGTGACCGGTGGGGAGCTGGGCCAGTGGGAAAACCTAGTGTGTACAAGTCGGGCTGTGTACCCAAAGCTGCGTGCAAGTCCGGGCTGTGTGCCTGGTGGGTTTAGAGCCTGAGGGCTGGCAATAGTGATAAAGTGTTCTGTTGTCTCTAATCTGCATTACCAGGAATGTAGCCCGTGGGGGTTCATCTATGCTTTGTTTGTTCAGCTTGGATATGAATAAAAGCCACACTGAAGAGTCCCATTCCTGGTTCTGGACATTACAGTTATTGCTTCCTGTGTTCGGATTCACTGGATGCCCTGTCCAGAGTGGCCAAACCTAGGTCCCCTGTGCTGAGTAACCTCATCCTCCTGAACCCAGTCCCAACCAGGTACTGCTGTCAGCTTCAACAGCTTGCCACCTGTCATTTTGCTAAAAAGGCAGGGGTGAGGGGTTACAATAGGATATCCAAAAGGTGACCAGGGTGGTGAGATCGGCCAAGGTGAGGATGGAGGAGAGGTTGGCACAGTGGATTAGAAACTGGGAAAAAGGTTCTTTAGGTATATCAGGAAAAAGGAACATGAAAGGGCAGTTTAGCAGACTGAGGACAGGGAGTGGGTGGGCTGAGGGAGGCCAAGAGCAAGTGGAGGTACTTAATGAATACTTTGCCTCAGTATTCACAAGAGACAATGGAGGGAAGCACCATATGGGTGGAGGGGGCTAGGGTGGAGGAAGTTAGGGAGCTCACTGCCATGGAAATCCCTGTTGGTAGGGTGTGGGAGACCCTTAAGTTCCTGAAAATGGATCAGGTACTGGGTCTGGATGGCCTTCATCTCAGAGTGCTGAAGAGATGGCAGAGTCCTTGCTGCACCTCTGGTGGACCTTTTAACTCCTCCTTCAGTCGGGTTGGGTGCCTCTAGGGATTGGAGGATGGCTCATATCATGCCTGTCCACAAACATGGCTCACCAGAGGAGCTAGGTAAGTACAAGCATGTCAGTCTAATGTTTGTGGTGGGCTAAATGTTGGAGGCCATCTTGAAAGAGAGACTGGAGTTGTGTCTGGGGTAAGGTGGCCACCTGGATGACTGCCAACATGTCTTTGTTCAGGGCAGATCGTGTCAGACTAACCTTGTGGAATTCTATGATTGGGTGACAAAGGTGCTGGACCATGGAAGGCCAGTGGATGTCCTCTTTCTAGACTTCAGCAAGGTCTTTGACTCAGTTCCACACCCAGGGTTGCTGGACAAGCTGGGGAATGGGGGTTGGGGAAAGGATAGTGAGGTGGATGGGGAACTGGCTAACGAGGCGGTTTCTGTGGGTGGTGGTCGAGGGGAGGTATCATCCCCTAGGAGGATCATTAGTGGGGTCCCACAGAGGTCAGTGTTGGGGCCCAGTTCTATTTAATGCTTACATCTCAGACATCAGGGATGGTATCAGGTGACATGAGCCTCTTTGCAGATGGCTCAAAGCTAGGGATTGTGGTGGATGGGGAGGAGGGTAGAAGAGGCCTACAGGGGACATGGAAACTCTGGAGATGTGGCCATGCACTTGGAAACTGAGGGCTAATGTCAAGAACTGCAGGATTCTCCACCTGAGGCTTAGAAACCTTAATCATGAGTACTTTTGGGTGGGGAGAAATTGCAGGTCTCGGGTGGGGAAAGGGATCTTGGGGTGATCGGGATGCCAAAATGAATAACTCTGAGCAGTGCAGGAGGGTGGCTTCCATGGCAGACAAATGCTTGGATGCATTGCCGGGGATAACCTCGAGGAGGCGGGAGATGATTCTCCGCCTGTATAACTGCCTCATTAGACTGTACCTAGAGTACTGGATGCAGTTTTGGTGCCTGTACTTGAAAAGGACATTGCACTTCTGGAAATGGTCCACAGGAGGGCACTCAGGATGATACAGGGCCTGGGGAAAGATCCTATGAGGCTAGGTTTGAGGAGCTGAACTTGTACTCCCTGGAGGAGAGGAGGGACAGAGGGGACATGATCAGAGTCTTCAGATATCTAAAGGATTGAACAGGGTCAGCCCAAACAGGGTGTTCCAGCTGAGGGAGGAAGGGGCCACAGGGGCATTCCATGATGCTAGCTGGTGAGGCTCGGGGAGACTAGGAGACACTACTTTTCCAAGAGGTGGTGGACCCCTGGAATGCACTACCTGTGGAGATGGTGTCTGCTGGTACAGTGGAGGGTTCAAGAGGGCTGGGACAAGTACAAGGGTAAAATGAAGCTGAGAGATGCCGTATCCGGAGGTGTAACTATGATGAGGAGAGGTTGGGGATTTGTGGGGAGGTATGGAGGCAGCAATGGTGTCCTGACTGGGTGCTGATTTTGAGCAGACTTGATAGACCTTTAGGCCTACTCTGCTGGTGTGTATATGTATGTATGTATTATCCTCTGATGCTTTCCCAAAGAAGACTTGGGGTTACTGGACTGGAATTGAAGATTTTATGTAACATGACTAGACCACTTTGCAAACACCTTTTATAACAAAACTCATTCCATTGCTATTTATTTTGCTTGTATGTACACCAAAATCCAACAATGTTTAATCAAGGTATCCATGGTATGGTACTGAGAGGTGTCATGCTATGCCAGCAGAAGCAGCACCCCACTGGAATTGTGGTGTGGCAGCTCAGGTAGGTTATAGCATAGGACATAGCAGCAAGAGTCCGACAGGGGACCATAGTGAGCAGTTCAACTGAATAATCACTGCCAGACCCACAGGGGACCATGGCAATAGAGAGCAATGCACTCACTCCTTCAATAAAGCAGTCAGTCCACTACAGACTAATGTACAGTATGATGAGACACCATTAGCATATTGCAGAGGCAGTTTTGAAGAAGAACAGTATAATAGGTTGCAAAAACTATACAAGAAGACACATAATTTCCATTATGTTTTGTTTTATGTAATGTCTCTAAACTGCATGGCATAGATTATAAAGCATAAAACCCAGTGCAAAGCTCCTCAGCTTTCTCCCATTTCTTTCCTCCAGTCCATCTCTTAGACTCTGTGACTGCAGTAAGTGTCAATCTTTTTTTAATTTCTTTCTTTATCTGCTGCTTTGCGCTTGAGCCATCCACCAGGTCATGGTCCCTCCACTCCCTCCCATATTTAGCCCTTATTCCCGGATACCCCCTGGATTACCCCCCAGAGCAGAGCTGCGGCACCAGCCCAAGTACCGCAGACAATGGGATAGGTCTGGGAGCCAGCCTGAGAGCTCATTGGGCGGAGGGCAGACATCATCCTGGCAGCAAGCAGTGTAGTTTTTCCCTCTAAAGGCGAAGGTGGGACGTGCATGATGACCTCGTCCGCCCTCGAGCTTACTTTGGTGTCGGAGCTTGTGGTGCAACAGCCTCCGCTGGGGCGCACAGCTCTGATCACTCCATCACCCTCCCTGGAGAAGGAGAGCAGCCGTGGGATGCTCAATCCATCTCCTCCCGGCCAGCCCTCAATGACCCAAGTCTGTTCCCGAACCTGGGTGCCCGTCCTGGCGAAATCCAACCGCTGCACGGAGGGCCGGCTTAGTAAGTGTCAATCTATAAATTCAGCAACAGCTCAGCAGAGGAGATTTGTGAGCAATCATCTTCTATGATCACTGCCAACACACAGAGGACCATGATGTGCAGCACAGGGCAATTGCTCCTTTTCTAAAGCATCCTGTCTATGACACATCACTATATGAGGTACCCATTACAGCGGATGTAGCAGAAGAAATGAGCTGCATAACAGAGAGCAATCTGGAAGAAGAGCACTATGTTGGATGCATAACTGTTACAAAAAGATGGATCATTTCAATTGTTATTTTGTAAATCTCTCCAGCCACACACATGCATGCTTAAACCTATTACATGCTGTTGCATATCATCATGGGTATGCAAATTTTTGGGTAAGCTTACTGGAAAATGTTTCATCTGGTACTACATTCTTCTGACCATATCACTACACAGATGTCATCACAGCCAACTCTCACACTCACTAAAAGTAGTGTGTGTTTTCAATATTCCTGTTTTATATAAATAGTGTTTATGTATTGTTGTGTTTGTAAATGTACTTTTTTCTTCCACTGTATCTGTTCCATATTTTATTTTTATTTATCTGTCACGGCAAGCATTACATTCAATATGCCCAATATACATGAGCTTGAAGTACAGAACAGTGCAACAATACTGTGAAATTCCATGTTTCCATTAACCTCAGGTGCATTATTAGTACATTAATATACCATACATTTCCACTGACACAGTGGATGTGCTTTATTAATACACCAATATGGCAATAATGGCATATGTTTACTTAAGCTATATTGATATATTGAAAATTCATGTTTCAATCAATATAGTGAAAGTACATTATTAATACTTTCATATAGCACATGTTTACTTAGGCTGTATCGATATATTGAAATCCATATTTCCACTGATGTAGTGGAAGTGCATTATTAGTACTTGATATAGCATGTGTTTAGTTGCACAGTACCAATTCATTGAAAATTTCTGTTTCCGTTGACATACAGTACTGTAGTGTTCAAAGTTCAAAGTTTATTGATTTACAGGTGTATGATCATATGATATACACTCAATATTAAAACACTTTACACAAAGTAAAACATTCATGTAATAAAATATGCATAACAGTGACACATTGAATCAAGTCAATTACAGTTTCAATGCATTACAAGCCTCTAGATACAAATGTATAGCAGCATATGAGTTCACAGTATCACGTCCATATATACATTTTAGTAATATATTCTTCTTCTTAACCCATTTATCTTATTGAAAAAGGGTCTAATCCACTTTTCCTACTGGCATTTAATAAAGTACAATCTAGCAATAAGTAACTAGTTGTAATAAAAACATTATTTCCACATTTACACTCTCTTAATTCTTCCAGTTTTCCCAAGGAATCTTCTGTGATTTATAATGAAAGTATATCAAATCTCATTCGTCCAGTGTCTTTCTATGTAAAGTGTTCTGGCAGCATGATAGATAATTCTGAGCACCAATGTGCAAATTTGTTGCCTTATATTGCTTAAATAAAGATGAGGAGGCAATTTTCACAAAGTCAGTTTGTAATTCAATATCTTTCCATCTAAGTTGTATTTTATCTGCATATAGTGTTATGTCAGCTTGGTTCCAGTCATTGAAAATTTTAGGCATCTTGCTTTTCTGAATCATAGTGTTCAACTTGCTGAACCACGATGGGTACCAGACACCCTCCTTTTGATACTAAACCACTTTTTGCCAGCATGCATGTCTCAGTTAAATTTCTGTATTTTTCACCATTGTTTGCCAATAATTTAATGCTCTTATTTTGTCCGAAAGTTCCAGAGAAGATAACCCTGATAACCCTGTTCTGAGGTGTGCTCCAGAAACAGCCACTGGTAAACCCAATACATTTCTTAGAAAAGACTTTGAATCAATCCCAGCATTTCTGTTAGAACATTAACCCCCAGACTTCAGCAGTATAGAGCATAGTTGTAAGCGTTAGCTGTATATACTCTAAGTATAGCTCTATAAGAGTTTTCTGCTTATACTGCCAAATCTGTTTATACCCAGAACCTCCAGTCTGCCTTTCTGTTTGTTACTTTTAGGTGTTGGTGCCAATTCATGTTGTTGGTTATAGAAGCTCCCCAAGTAATTAAACTATTTTACGGTTTTAGCAGTTGGTTATTTAACATCCAAGTACTGTTCTTATTTCTGTATTTACCCAGTATCATCATATTGGATTTTTCACAGTTTACTTCTAATGATAGATTTGATAAAACTTTTATAACAATATTTAGTGCTTTTTGAAGTCCGCCACTGACTTAGATATTAATATTGCATAATCTGCATATGCAAGAATATTTACTTGAATTCTAATATACTAGGGCATCTGTATCATGCATAGTCAATGTATGTATAATTTGATCTATATAGATATTAAACAGCAGTGGAGCCAAAGGCAACCTTGCTTTCCTCCTTTCTCTACCTAAGTTGGGTCAGTTAAGTTACTATCCCTTGAATATCTGATACTTGTAGCAGTATTTCTATGTAGCATAATTAATAGCTCAAGGAGTTTCAAATCCACACTCCATGTGATCAATATTTTCCATAGGGTGTTTCTGTTTACATTGTCAAATGATTTTTTAAATCTAAAAAGCAGCACTGTAAGCCTCCTTTCTTAAATTGGTCTGTTTAGATAATCCAATATAAAAATATTGTCCATGGTTGATCTTTTACTTCTGAATCCAAACTGATTTTCTGATACAATATTCTTTTCCTCTACTCAAACCATTAATCTCCCCAGCAAGATTCTTGAACAATTTTCTGCAGGAAGACATTTTATAGATATTGGCCTATAATTTTTGGGCATCGATTTGTCCCTTTTATGGAAAGGCACAAGCTCTGTGATTAACCACGATGAAGGATTAATTAGTTCCCAACCATGTAATTGTACAAATATGTCAGTAAATCTGCCCACCAATCTATCCTGATATAGTGGAAATGAGTTACTAGTACATAAATAAAGCATATATGTTTACATTGTATCGATATACTGAAAATCCATGACTCCATCAACGTAGTCGAAGTGCATCATTAGTACATTGATACAGCATATGATTTCTTACACTACGGATATAGTGAAATCCATGTTTCCATGAACATAGTGGAAGTGCACTATTAGTATACTGATATAGCATATGTTTGCTTACACTGTATCAATATACTGAAAACCCATTTTACCATTGACATAGTGGATGTGCATTATTAATACACTGATATCACATATTTTACTTACACTAAGTGATATTCTGAAAACCCATATTTTGACTAACATAGTGGATGTGCATAAGGTACTGTTTCCCATTGGGGCACTTACCTGTCTTACTTTAATAACATACTCCTCCCTCACCCCTCCACCCAATATCCCACATATGGCCTTGTTTGACTTCAGTCTCAATATGTTCACCTTTAATTGGTTGGATAATACATACTCTCCCTCTTTCTTTTAGCAAAACAGGAAGTGGGACATAGAAACTCACATAAAACTATTGTGTAGGAGCTGCTCCCGATTTTACCTAACAAGTTAAAGACCATACCATTGCTTATAGTATTACTCCTTTTGATGTCAGGTGACATTGAACCCAGTCCAGGCCACCAACTAGCCACTTTACCTTTTAAGGCACTCACCACTTCACCCTGGACAGGTGTTGGGGGCTTAAGAGTACACACATGAATATATGGAGTCTCACAAAGAATCATAGTGAACTCATTGTATGGGTTAATCAGTACAAGTCTGACATTTTAGGTATTACAAAACTTGGCCAAAATCTACTATACCTGACAGTTTCTGTGCCTTCCGGTTACAGTCTCATATGACCTGACCGTGCCACCAGTAAAAGGCTGGGCAACACTGATTTACTTTAAGGACCACATGCAGGTCATTACTTCTAATCTGTCCTCCTCTTCCTCCAGCTCATCTAGAGAATTCTACTGTGCTATCCTCACTCTAGGCAACTCTAAAAAACTCCACATTTTTGCATGTGCATTCCTCTGCTGGAAGTCACCAAGCCCCCCTTTTCTGTTGAGTGAAATCAGCCCTCATCTTAAACAGTGGATTTTTCCTCATTGGAGGCTTTAACTTTGATTAGCTTGCAGACCATACTAAAAAGCTGGGCTTACTAAATCACTTGCAGCTCCACCAGCTTATCTTGAACCCGACAAGATCAAAGAAAACCAGCCAATCAGCCATGATCCTAGACCTGATACTTACACCATTAATAGATTCTTTTGCTCTAGAGTACTCCCAGACTCTATAAGTGACCACTCCCTATATACTGTATCTGGAAGGCTAAAGTCTTTAAGTCCCTCCCAAGAATCATCCATTTCCATGACTTTTCAAAACTTTACCCAAGAAAGCTGCAAAGGGAGATTGTTAGTGATGATTGGTCTCTGCTGTGTCCACCACTAACTTACAATGTGCCCTAAATATTTTTATGATATGCTCCTGGATATCCAAAATAGACTTTCTCCCTGACCATGAGGTGGGTTTGTGGCACTGTCTCCAAATGGCTAGATGCTCACTGTTGGCTTGTCTAAAACAGAGAGATTCCAGCTCATCCCTGTAAATCCTCCCAGACTGCCACCAAGTGGGCCAACTATAGAGTGCTCAGAAATGAATACAAAGGCCATCAGACAAGGCAAAAGCCGATATTGCAAATCATTGCTTGCCTTCTCAGCTGGTAACACCAGACTTTTTGGCTAAACTTAAAACAAGTCCTCAGCCAGTCCAGAAAGAGTACACTGTCACAACGCACCGCAGGTCAGGACCTCTACTCCTACAGTGTCAAACCTCAAGTGCAATATGTGAACAGGAGATAAACAGGCAACCTCCTGTTTGTTTTGGGCCCAAAACACCTACCAGTCTCGAGTCCAGAGGTCAAATATGAGCCCTTTTCACTAGCACACCCAGTTAACAAGGTCAAATATCTCACCCTCTTTGAGGAAATGCAGTGCAATACTCAACCCAGCGGGCACCCAACCTGGTTAAAAATTCTCTCCTTTTGACTCATTTGAGACCTAGGTACTTACTTTAGCGCAAAATGGTAACACACTATAAACACTTAACTGTTCTATCAGACTTGTCAATACCATCCCAGCATTCACATTCAAAATGAGAAAAAGACTCAGGCAGGATTAAGGAACAAAGGGTTTAATAAAATTAAAATAGTAAATAAATACAAACACAGAACATATGTACATTAATGCTTACAGTGAAAAAAAATGGAAATTACAAAACAAAGCGCCTTTAACTGAATTGCTAATTCTATCTCAGTTTTCAGTTGTGTGTTACCTATTCTTTACAGAAGTGCCCTTAAGTCCAGAACACAAGTGTATGTTCTCTTAGGAGTCCAGAAGTAGAAGTATCAGTCCTTTAGCCAGCTTGACAATAGAGGTCAAAATGTCCCTCCCATCCTGTGGTGTCGCAGCTCTAGGCTGTTGGCAAAGGTCACTCTTCCTGGATACTGAATTAATTAATCAGTCACATGCCTCATCACTCTGCTCAACATTTCTAATAATATATATATATTTCTAATTAGTGAGCAGCATGCTTTATGATAGATCAGAATTACCCTTTAATCTTCAGAGCAAACTTCTTGATGAGCTATGTCACCTATTTGTGAAATATAACACGTATCATTCAGAAGCTGCTTCTTCCTAAGATGTCACAAAATTCATCCTGGTTTCCTGGACTTCAAAGTAAATGGATGTTTTACCACTGTTATAACCTGGTGTCTGAAGGAACCCTTAATTAGAGTTTCCACTGGGTCATGGAGTGACATTTCCCTGACGACACTCTTGAAATTCCACCAACCATAGTGCTGTTCTGCTGGCTGCCATATTTTCCCAGCAGAAATTCACAGAACATACATTTATAGCACACATATAATACAATATAATAACAAGTAGATGGGTGAAGTGTCACATCCTTCCCTCCTAGACTAAATTTGGGGACTCTATTCCTAGGCATGGTGTGAGTTCCCCAAATTCAGTTCCCACTCTAACTGATGTGATAGCCTATCAGCATTTTCGTTTGCTGCCCTGCCTTGTGTGTAAGTCATGTTGTATCCTTGCAAGGCAAGGCTCCATCTTAAAAGCCTACCATTTGTTTTACCCATTTGTGCCAGCCAGGCAGGGGTTTATGATCTGTTTGTACCTCGAAGTGCTGCACGTATAGGTATGGCTCTAACTTCTTTATTGCCCACACCATTGCAAGGCATTCTTTCTCCACTGTAGAATAAGCCTGTTCCTGGGAAGTAACTTCTTACTGAGGTATGCTATTGGGTGATCTTTCCCTTGGTTAGATGTTTCACTAAGTACTGCCCAGTACCCACATCTGAGGCATTAGTCTGGACTGCAAAGGGTTTACTATAGTCTGGACTGGTTAAAACAAGAGCACTGCACATTGCGTCCTTTAGCGATGTAAAGGCTTGCTCAAAAGCTGGTTCCTGGATAATCTTTTTAGGCATTCTTTTCTTTAACAGGCCAGATAAGGGAGCAGCCAGGGCACTGTAGTTTGATACAAATTTTCTATAGTACCCTGCAGTCCTTAGAAAACTCTGAACCTGCTTCTGTGTTTCAGGTATGGGCCATGCCTTGATTGCCTCAATTTTTGCTTGAGTAGGATGGAGCTGTCTCTGGCCTACTCATGCCTGAGTATCCCACCTCAGCCATGGCCACCTGGCACTTTTCATCTTTTACAGTGATCCCAGCCCTCTCTATCCTGCCCAGCACTTCCCAAAGGTAGGACAGGTTTTCCTTCCAGCTGGCACTGAAGATGTCAATGTCATCCAGGTATGCCATGGCGTACTCTTCAGCACCTGGTTCACCAACCTTTGGAAGGTGGCAGAGGCATTCTTCATTCTGAAAGGCATTACTTTGAACTCAAATAACCCTATCGGGTGATGAAGGCTGACCTCTCCTAGCTCTGGCAGTTAACTCTACCTGCAATACCCTTTCTTAGGTGAATGGTAGTAAGTATGTCACTCCTCCCAACTTGTCCGGTAGTTCGGCCATCCATAGAACTGGGTGGGTGTTTGACTTTGTGACTGCATTGCATCCATGATAGTCCACACAAAAATGAGTAGAGCCATCCAGCTTGGGAACAAGGACCACTTGTGAGGCCGGGCGGTGGGATTTCTGGATTACCCCTAAATCCAGCATTTCCTCCACTTCCACCTAATGTCCTTTTGGATGGCCTCTGACACCCGATATCTGTCTACCGTATGGGTACTTGCATCCCTGTCTCTACTTTGTGTGTAACTAAGGGGGTTAGTCCAGGCTTGGCACTAAACAATGGGGTAAAGTTTGCTAAAACCTCCATTACTTCCTGGATCTGATCCGGGGTCAACTGGGACAACATTTAATTGCCTCCACAGAGGACTCCACTTGCTTTCTGACAGCAAGTCCAGAAGGGGTCTTCCTCGTCTGTCCCCTCCCCAGAACTACACACTGTAAAGACCATGTCAACCCTATTTGCATACAGCTTCATCATGTTGGCATGGTACATTCTTTGGTATATCTCCTGTCAGACAGTTCTATAATGTAATTTACATCATTCACCTGTCTGACTACTTTGTATTGTTTTGCCCATTCAGCCTGCAGCTTGTCTTTCTGGACGGGATTAGGACCATGACCTCCTGACCTGCAGTGTACTAATGAACTCTGGCTCTGCAGTGTACCATACCTTTTGTTTTTGCTGGGCAGCTGCCAGGTTGCTTTGAGCTGTTCCCGTAAGCTCCTTCAGTGTTTCCCTAAGCTAGGACATAATCCACTATGGGAGTTCCCTGGGTGGTGTGCTTACCTTCCCAATCCTCCCAGATCAAGTCTAGGGGCCCATGTACCCTGCGTCCATATAAAAGCTTGAAGGGGAAAACCCTGTTGACTCTTGGGGCTCCTCCCTAGATGAAAATGACAGGTGGGGAATGAATTCTCCCAGTCCCTCCCATGCTGTTCAGCAAATGTTTGGAGCATTGTTTTAAGGGTACCATTGAATCTTTCCACAAGCCCATTGGCTTGTGGGTGATTAGTGTTGTGCATCTCTGCACCACCCCATACTTCTCCACAAACATTTCATCAGGTCCAACATGAAGGAACCCCTTCTATTGGTGATAACCTCCTTGGGGAACCCAACACGGGAGAAAATCCCTAGCAAGTCATCTGCCACTTTGTCCTCAGTGAGGACAGGGTGACTGCCTCTGTGTACTGGGTGGCATAATCCACTACTGTTAGGATAAACCTATTCCCAGAGGGCTGTTGGTATTCAAAGGCCCCACAATATCCATTCCTACCCTCTGGAATGGCTCCTCCACTATAGGTAAGAGAATAAGGTTGGCTTGGGTTTTACTACCCGCCTTCCCTATTTCTTGGCACTGGTGACAAGACCTGCAATATTCCTTCACTTGCTGGGTGAAGTTGAGCCAATAGAAATTCTGGACCAGTCACTGCATAGTGCACGTGATTTCCAGATGTCCAGGCATGGGGATACTGTGAGCAATCTTGAGCAACCATTCACAGTACCCCTGGGGAATGACAAACTGCCTGCCCATCACCCCTCCCTCTGTCTTTATATCCTGCATATACAGCAGTCCATTCTCCCAGTAAACTCTATGCTTCCCATCACATCCCAGTACTCTGTCAGAGTCTGCCCAAGCCCTCAGCTTCTCTAAACTAGGGTCATTTTCTGAGCAGCTGCAAAATCTTTACACTTTCCCAAGGCATGGGACAGGTCCTCCAGTTTCTAAGCTAGGGTTCCTAGCTCTACCTTCAGGGCATTCAGGGTCACTGCCATCCCTAATCCTCTGACAATGGGCTACCCTCCTTCCTCAGAGCAGTCTTCTGTACATACATACATAGATACATAGACAGTGTCGGCAGATGAGGGCCTATGGCCCACCTAGTCTGCCCATTTGAGCTTGTAAGTTCAGTTTGTTTTCCTAGAAGTCTATTTCCCTTACCCTGACCTCTAGAATTCCTTTATGTCTATCCCATGCATTCTTCCCGTGATTGTTTCAGCCCCACCACTTCCTCTGGCAGGGTGTTCCACTTGTCCACCACCCGTTCTGCTAACTGCTACCTAGGGAATTTCTACCTCCCTTTCACTGTTCTCCATCTCAGGAGACACAGGCTGGGGAACCAGCCTCCCAATGATTTCCATGGGGCTTCTATAAGGTCAGGGAACCACAATTTGCTTTTTCTGCCTGACTGTGGGTAACGCCACACCCCATCCCTTTGGAGATTGTTCCAAATAATCACATCCAGGGCAAGATTTTCTGCCACTGCAACTTTTGCACAGTCTCCTGTCTCACCCCAGTCCAGAAGAACACTAGGAAGTGGCAGCATTTTCTCCTCCTCAGTGAATCCCCATACTGTAACAAACTGATTGGGTATAAGCTGTTCAGGCTCAACCAAATCCCTATTACCAAAGTCAGGATGCCCCTGTGTCCCTTAACCCATGGGTCTGCACCCCATTCACAGTAACTGGATGTATGTGCTCCCTCATGTTTCCTGGCATGCTTTCAGTGATACACAAAAAGCACTTCTTTCCCAACACCACATAGTGCACTTTCTGCCTTTTTAGGACACTGTCTTGCAAGATGTTCAGGTTGTTTGAAAACTCAAATCTATTTCTTTTCTCGGGCAAATCTTACTTTGTATTCTGGGGCTGCTCACTTTGGTGGAGGTACTGAGGGTTTTAGCTGCCCTGAAGGTGTGCTTTTCCCTTTCTACACTGCCATGCACTCTACTCCCTCTCAGAGCAGGTCTGTTCCTGGCATAGTGATCTGAGAGCTTGGCAGCCTCCTGTACTGTTTTGGATCTTGGTCCTTTGCCAGGTTTTCAGCTCTGCTGGGCAAGCCCAAAGAACTGCTCCATAAGTACAACATTTTCAATTTCTCTGCAGAATCTGCTTGTCCCTTCCACCAACATTTTAAAACTGACGTTGTTTAGTGGCCAGCTCCTGTAGCTCATATCAGGGCTTCTGCTGAGCTTATAGAATTTAACTCTGTATGCTTCTGCTATCAAATCATATTTTTTAACAGTGCAGTTTTAAATTTGCCATAATCATTACTGTCCTGATTGTCCATTTGATTAGCGCATCACAAGTTTTCCTAGTAAGCAGCGGGGATGGCTGAAGCTCCAGGACTCTCTTGGAATTTTTGCCTGAATGCATGCATTTTCAAATGAGTTTAAAATGCATCCATATCCTCCCCATCTTTAAATTCAGCTATCAAGCTGATTACAGTGAGAACAGTGGCTTGGGGAGAGAGAACCTCAGTTAGAGGAAGAATACTCATACCCCTACTTAGTGACACCCTTGGAGGGAAAGAGGAGAGAGGCTATCACTAAGCCCAGAAACCAGAAGCAGGGTTTCCTACCTTGGGAGTTACTAAACAGTTTAAAATTCTAAATGGCACAGCTGGTTACTAGAATTATATATGATTGTTATGTTAAAGTTTTGTTGGTTTATATGTTAATAGCCACAAATATGAGAAAGATGAAACAGGGGGTGTAGCCAAGGGATTTCAGATCTGCACCAAAGTGGACTCACTGCTACCCTCCCCGATGTAGCTAGACAATAAACAAGTGTACACGAGGACCGTGTTTGCTGCCTCATTTGACACAATAAATACAACTTCTGTATCTCATGACAATGGTTGTTGCCATGCATGGGTAAATACAATGCCATGCATTGCTTCCTAAGACACCCACATACCAGCCCAGAGCCTGTAACGTTATATTGTCCTTGGGATGCAAAGACAGAATTAATCACCAGTCCTTCTAGTTTTGACTCCTATGAATAAAATTACAGAAAGGTACAGCATTTTCTTTGTTAGTTTTCATGGAAAAAGGAAGCACTTCAGAGCCTGTTGCTACCCCTTAAATAAAATTGCACCATGGGTACTTGGAGTATGCCTGGCTACGCCCATGAGATGAAACTATCTGACCATTAATAGAAATTAATGGATCAGTTTTGGGAAAGTGGATCACTCAGAAAATGGAGCGACTTCTCTTAACATACAAAATGAATAATAAGAACACATTAATCTGTTCTCATAATGTACGGGTTAACTAACCGGTTAAGAGAAAACAAAATTTTGGCATATAATAAAAACAAAAGCAGACTTTACACTTATGCAGGAGACACATCTCTTGGAAAAATGAGCATGAGAAGTTGTCCAAGATGGGATTTAAGGTATATGCCTCCACATATGGGAAGGGAAGGAGGAGGAACAGCAATATTGATTTGAAGGGGCTCAATTCCAAAAGAAGACACTTGGATTGATAAAGAGGGCAAGTTTATAGCACTAAAGGGACTATATAGGGGACAAAGGATTACCTTGATTTCAGTGTACTTCCCCCAGGTTCTGAATATAAAATTTATAAGAGTTTTGTTTACAGCTACAGACCTGGGCGGAGGGACAATAATATGTGGGGTGATTTTAACCTTGCTCTTAACCCTATACTGGACGTTACTTCTAAGGTACTGAGACAAACAAACAGACTTGCCAAACAACTAAATAAGCTTTTGATAGAAATGGGGATGATAGACATATGGCACCAGATTAACAAAACTAAGAGGGACTATACTTTTCAAATCCTCATAGGACATAGTCAAGGTTAGATTTTTTTTATATAAAGAAGAGATATAAAAGTATACTCAACTTGGTTTGGAGACATGGTCTTATCAGATCATGCTCCTGTGTTCCTTTCAATGAACATAGGCAATTTTCACAAAAACACAATCTGAGGCTTAATGTAGCACTTTTCAAAGATGAGAAGGTACAGAAGGCTATAAAGATGCGTATAGAAATACCTAGAGGAGAATAATACCCCAGACATTACAGCAAACATATTATGGGACACGGTGAAGGCAATTTTGAGAGGAAAGTTTATGGAAATATCAGCAAAAAGAAAAGAGAGAAATGACCAGAGTAGACCTTCAGAAGAAAATAAAAGTACTAGAAGATTAACAAAAACAACAATATAACAAGCATTTGTCAATGCGAATGTTGATTGCGTTGGTCTGTTGAGCTCGCAGCAGTGAGGCTTCTGTCAGTGGCTCAGTCTGTTAGTCCCAGTGCTGCAGGCTGCTCTTTTGTACTGGGCTGGTGCATGCGTTGACACCTTGTTCTGCTGAGGAAGGAATATGCAGCTGTCCCAGAGAGCTCCATTGAGGTGGCTCACTCCCCTGTGTCACTCACTCATTCTGTGTCTCCTGGCACTGCAGGCTGCCTTTTGTACTGGGCTCCTACCTGTGTTGGTGGCTTTTTCTACCCATGAAGAAATCCACAGCTGTCCTGGCAGAAGTCCGTTGAGGTCGTTCAGTCCGCCTGTCTCACTCATTCATTCCGGTTCTCCTGGCACTGCAGGCTGCCCTTTTGTACTGGGCTCCTGTCTCTGTTGGGCCTTTTTCTGCCCACAAAGAAATCTGCAGCAGTCCCGACAAAGCTCCGTTGAGCTCGCTCACTCCCTTCTCTCCTCCACTCATTCTGTTCTGCTGGCGCTGCAGCGCCCTTTTCTACTGGGCTCCTGCCTGCATTGCTGCCTTCTTATGCCCATAAAGAAATTTGTAGCAGTTACAATACAGTTCTGCTGAGCTCACTCACCCGCTCATTCTGGTTTTCGTGCCACCACAGGCTGCCCTTTGTACTGGGTCCCTGCATGCATTGCTGCCTTTTCTGCACAAACAAATCTGCAGGAGTCCCAACAAAGCCCTGTTGAGCTCACTGACTCCCTCCTCACTTGCTCATTCTGTGTCTCCTGGCGCGCAGGCTGCCCTTTGTACTGGGCTCCTGCCTGCAGTGGTGGCTTTTCTGGCCAGAAAGAAATCTGAAGCAGTCCTGACACAGCTCCACTGAGCTCGCTCACTGCCCGTCTGTCACTCTTGCATTCCGTTTCTGCCAGTGCTGCAAGCTGGCCTTTGGTACTGGGCTCCTGTCTGCGTTGCGCATTTTCTGCCCACAAAGAAATCTGCAGCAGTCACTACAGCTCCGTTGAGCTCGCTCAGTATCACTCTGTCACTTGCTCGTTCTGTTTGTCTTGGCGCCACAGACTGCGCTTTTGTATGGGGCTCCTGGCTGCATTGGCACCTTTGTCTGTCACAAAGAAATCCGCAGCTGTCCTGACAGAGCTGCATTGAGGTTGCTCAGTCTCCTCTCTCATCGCTCATTCTGTTTGTCCTGGCGCTGCAAGCTACCCTTTTGCACGGGTTCCTGTCTGCATTGGCCCTTTTTCTGCCCACAAAGCAATCCCAGCAGTCCTGACAGAGCTCCATTGAGCTCACTAAGTCCCCTTGTCTCACTTCCTCACTGTTTGTCCCACCGCTGCAGGCTGCCCTTTTGTACTGGGCCCTGCCTGTATTGACACCTTTTCTGCCCACAAAGAAATCTGCAGCAGTCCAGTGCGCTTTGGTGAGTTCGCCATTCCCCTCCCTCATTCGCTCTCGTTCTGTTTCTTCCAGTGCTGCAGGCTGCCCTTTTGTACTGGGCTCTTGTGTTGGGGCCTTTGTCTGCCCACAAACAAATCCACAGCAGTCCCGACAGAGCTCAGTTGAGCTTGGCCAACCCCCACTTGGTCGATATTAATCTGTCCCAAACACTGATTTCCCAGAGCGACCGTGCTGTTGTCTGCGGCAGGTGCAGAAACATATTTTAGCCAGGATGTGCAAAATGACAGCTGTAGTGTTCATAAGGAGTTGTGAAAAATGCCACTGTTGAAAATGGCGTGACAGTATTACAAATTTAGAAATTAGAAGAGTGCATGGAAACAGTTTAATGCACACTTGTAACACAGTCATGTTATGGCAGTCCCAAAAGAGCTCGCTGAGCTCGCTCACTCCACTTCTCTCACTCGCTCATTCTGTTGCACCAGCACTGCAGGCTGCCCTTTTCTACTGGGCTCCTGCCTGTGTTGCTGCCTTCTTATGCCCACAAAGAACTTTGCAGCAGTTACAATACAGCCCTGTTGAGCTCACTCACTCGCTCATTCTGGTTTTCCTGCCACTGCAGGCTGCCTTTCTGTACTGGGCCCCTGCATGCATTGCTGCCTTTCCTGCCCACAAACAAATCTGCAGGAGTCCCAACAAAGCCCCGTTGAGCTCACTGACTCCCCTCCCTCACGTGGTCGTTCTGTGTCTCCTGGCACTGCAGGCTACCCTTTTGTACTGGGTTCCTGCCTGCATTGGTGGCTTTTCTGGCCAGAAGGAAATCTGAAGCAGTCCCACACAGCTCCACTGAGCTCGCTCCTCCCCCTCTGTCACTCTCGCATTCCGTTTCTGCCGGTGCTGCAAGCTGGCCTTTTGTACTGGGCTTCTGCCTGCGTTGCCACATTTTCTGCCCACAAAGAAATCTGCAGCAGTCACACTAAAGCCCGTTGAGCTCACTCACTACCGCTCTGTCACTCACTCGTTCTGTTTCTCTTGGCGCCGCGAACTGTGTTTTTGCATGGCTCCTGGCTGTGTTGGCAACTTTGTCTGTCCACAAAGAAACCGCAGCTGTCCCGACAGAGCTCTCATTGCTCATTCTCTTTGTCCTGGTGCTGCAAGCTGCCCTTTATATGGGGCTCCTGCCTGCATTGGCACCTTTTTCTGCCCACAAAGAAATCCCAGCAGGTCTGACAGAGCTCCGCTGAGCTCACTAAGTCCCTTGTCTCACTCGCTCGTACTGTTTCTCCCACTGCTGCAGGCTGGCTTTTGTACTGGGCCCCTATGTCTGTATCGATGCCTTTTTCTGCCCACAAAGAAATCTGCAGCAGTCCTGACAGCGCTTTGGTGAGTTTGCTCCTCCCCTCCCTCACTCGCTCTCTCATTCTGTTTCTCCCAGTGCTGCAGGCTGCCCTTTTGTTCTGGGCTCTTGTGTTGGGGCCTTTGTCTGACACAAACAAATCTGCAGCAGTCCTGACAGAGCTCAGTTGAGCTTGGTCACTCCCGCCTCTCACTCGGTCAATCTTAATCTGTCCCAAACACTGATTTCCCACAGTGACCATGCTATTGTCCGCGGGAGTATAAAAACATATTGTAGCCAGGATGTGAAAATGACAGCTGCAGTGTTCATAGGAGTTGAAAAAATGCCACTGTTGAAAATGTGGCGTGACAGTATTACAAATTTGCGAAGTTACAAGGGTGCGTGGAAACAGTTCAACGACGCTTGTAACACAGTCATGTTATGGAGTTTCGCCACCAAATTTTCAACATAGGGATTTTTGGACCTCTGCTCATGAACAGTACCACTGTCATTTTCTTAATCTGTCCCGAACACTGATTTCCCACAGTGACCATTTTCTGCGCCAGAACTGTGAAAACACATTTGGTCAGGATGTGAAAATGACAGCTGTACTGCTTATAAGGAGGTGTGAAAAAATGGCACTATTGGAAATGTGGTGTGACAATATTACAAATCTCGAAGTTACAAGAGTGTGTGGAAAGTGCTAGCGCACACTTGTAACACAGTCCATTGATGGGCTGTCATCACCAAATTTTCAACATAACCATTTAGGACCTCTGCTCATGAACAGTACCATTGTCATTTTCTTAATCTGCCGAACAGTGATTTCCCACAGCGACCGCTCTATTCTGCACGGAAGTGCGAAACACATTTTGGCCAGGATGGGAAAAATGGCAGCTGTACTATTCATAAGATGGTCTGGGAAAATGGCAATGTTGCAAATCTGGATGAAAATATTAGAAATTCGTGAAGTTACGAGCGTGCGTGCCAACTGCGCAATGCGCTGCTAACACAATCCTTTATGAGTATCGTTACCAAATTTTCAACATAGGCATTTTAGGACCTCTACTCATGAACAGTGTCACTGTCATTTCCTTAATCTGTCCTGAACACTGATTTCCCACAGCGACCCGTGCTATTCTGCACGGAAGTGCGAAAACACATTTCAGCCAGGATGTGAACAATGACAGCTATACTGCTCACAAGGAGGTGTGACAAAATGCCAATGTTGAAAATCTGGCATGAAAATATTGTACATTCACGGAGATTACGGTACGTAGCAACGCTGTACAGCACGCTCGTAAAACAAGTCATTTTTGGATTTTTCCACCAAATTTGCCACATAGGCTTTTGAGAGCCCACCTCGCGAACACTGGCACTGTCATTTCATTAATCGGCCCGAAGAATAATTCCGCACAGTGACCGCGAAACACCTTTCGGGGCCCGATTAATGCCATGATAGTTCAAGAATTCATGAGAAGGGGTCCCAAAACCCCATGTTGAAAATTTGGTGAAAAAATTCCAAAAATTCGAGATATGCACTAAAGTTAAAAAACCCTGTTCATTACATTGTACAGCTTACCGGCATTTCCTCAGTTCGCGGTCGGCTTTAAAGAGTGCAGGCGTGTTCCCGGTCCAGCGAAGATCATCATGCCGTGCTCCGGAGAGTAGCACGGGGTGAGGGGTGTGGGGAGGCTGGGTGTGCAGTGGGTGGATGCGGGTTGTGGGGAGTCTCGGGGAGACTAGAGGGACCGTTTCCTTTCTTTCAGGTACAAGAAAACATCGCGGGGCGCTTTCCACATTCGGGAGGTGGGCTCCCAGTGTGCCACGAAGTCTGGGGGGACAGCTGTAGCCAACAGGGGTGGGCACCCCATGACAAACAACAAAGGGGATTTATTTCTGTCGGAGGGGACTGGGCACCTGTCGGACAAACAACAAAAAGGGGATTCTTTCTGCCGACAGGGATTGGGCACCCTGTCTGCAAACAACAAAGGGGGATTTATTTTTGCCGGCGGGGACTGGGCACCCCGTCGGCAAACAAAAAGGGGATTCCTTTCTGCCCGATGGGAGTGGGCTCCCCGTCGGCAAATAAGCTATTAGGTACATATTGTTTGTGAATATGGCGGCAAGCTGCCGCCATGTTCTAAACAATACCTGAGATCTACATCCCACCCTGCAATGACGGGTCGCTCCCTCATTGCAGCGGATGGCTGACGCTGCAATGACGAAGGCCCTGATTGAAGCGGCTAATTTGTTTTAAAGTTGTGGCACTGCTGGCTGAACTAGTGTCAGCAGCAGCGTGCCATGGCATTGGGGACAGGGGACAAGCCTTTGCAGGCTGTGGGGGCATGGGCACAACAGTGCCATGCCTCCACAGCCTGCTTCTGCAGAAACCTGCCACAACATGTTTCTTGCACGCGCGCAATCAACATAAAAAGATAAAGAATTACTAGCTTTTAAAAACAGCTGGAAATCTTCTGGATTACTAGGTGGAACAGAAACTGATCTTTCTAAGGCAGAGATTTTACAAGGGGTCCCTGATCATTAAAATTATTAGCAACTAGACTGAGAGTGCAAAAGCGAAGGCAGTAATTAGACAATTGCAACATCCACATACAGGACAGAGGGTGGCGAAAATAAAGGATATATCAGAAACCTTTAGAGAATATTATGCAGAGTTATGCAGAGCTAACCCCCCGTACCAGATAATCTTACAGAAGAATTTATGGGAAAAATAACACTCCCTAAAATTACGGAACAAGAAAAATTACAACTCACTAAACCCTTAACACACCAAGAGCTTAAAAGGAAATAGGGAGATTAAAGACTGGAAAATGCCTGGGACATGATGGCTTAGCAGCTGAGTTTTTCCAAAACTTTTGTGGAAATTAGACAGCCCTTTTTGTTCCAGACTATGCAGGCAGTATTTAATGGAAAGGAGAACCACCACCACTGTATGCATAGGCTGTCATCTCTGTGATTCCCAAGCCCAGAAAATACCCCTCAAAATGCATTGCTTATTGACCCATTTCCTTATTGAACAGTGATTATAAACTATATACATCTATGATTGCTCATAGATTTCAAGACGTCCTACCTGCTTTGATCCATTTGAATCAGACAGGATTTGTCCCAGGCAGATGGGACCAGGATAACCTCAGAAGAACTGTACATATAATAGACCATATAAACCACTGTAAAATTCCATCAATACTAATGAGTCTTGATGAAAAGGCTTTTGATAAAGTCTCATGGTCTCTTCTGAAGAGGGTACTTTCCGGGTTTGGGATCCCAGAAGACTTCATTAAAATTAATTTAAACTCTACAAAAGTCCATGGGATATTAGAGCAAATGGACATATTTCTACAGGATTTGCTCTTGGGAAGGAACAAGACAAGGTGCCCCTCTCCCCATTACTTTTGTCCCTGTACATTGAGCCTTTGGCAGAAAGTATAAGGCAGAATGATCAAATACATGGGATACAGATGAAAGATAGGAGAACAAAGTGGCACTGTATGCTGATGACATTCTGGTCTGTATATGTCCAAACCTGAAGAATCTTTGCCTCAGCTGATGAAGAAATTGGACAGATTCTCAACAATTTCAGGCTATATTCTAAATAAGGATAAGATGGAACACTGAGTCTCCATCATATACTCTAACAATAAGGAAAACTATCTCATGAAGTGGGAACTTTCCAGCATGAGGTACTGTATCTGGAAATTGTTGTAGGTAGGACTTCAGGAGAATTATATAATTTAAACTATCCACCCTTGATTACTCAATTAAAGGCAGATATCCTGCACTGGAAACTCTTTCATTTATCATTTGGAGACAAGGTACAGGCCTTGAAAATGAATGCACTACTCGATTCCTATACTTATTTCAATGTGTCCCCTGTGAAGTCACACAACTTAGGTTGGCAAACTGGCAACAATTATTGCTCTCTTTGCATGGGAAAACCATGTCCCAGAATTAAGAAAAATATTATATTTAAGAAAAAGGGAAGGAGGGCTGGCTTTTCCAGATTTAGCAGGTATTCGATAGCATCTCAAATGAGAATAGCTCTGCTTTGGAAACAAAACTACTGACGCACTGTGGAAAAGAATAGACACTATGGATCAAACTGACCCCCACTAAGAGCAATGATTTTCCAACCCAGAATTAAATTTACTTACCAAACATATTTCACAGGTATTAGGATGGTTTTGGAGGGATGGGGAAGGGTATTAGAGGTGGAAAGACACAAAAGGCTATGTGGCTATTCTGTTGGTGGATATATGATCCAGGGTTTCTGCCTGCAACACAGGATAAGTGGTTCCTAAAACAAGCTAACAGGGAATTACATCACCATATCAATTAATACAGGGTACACAGTTGCATCTTTTGAACAGGTACAAAGTATGTATGGGTGGACACACCTAGACAGATTAAGGTTCTACCAACTTAGACATTACATTAGAGAACTACAGGAACAGGGATCTAAGACAGAGGGACTGGGAATGATACAAATACCATTTAGAGAGATATGGAATTCACTATATGGTAAAAAGCAATTACCCTGTTATACAATAAATATAGTACAGGAAATTCTGTTTCCACTAAACCTATTATGAAAAAGTGGGAGAAAGAATTAGACATCACCCTCACAGAAAGGGAATGGAAAAGACTATGGAGACATACATGGTCTACCACCTCCTCACCCTCTTGGAGACAATTTTGCTGGAAAGTGAGAATTAGGTACTTTTTAGCTCCTATTCAAATAGCCCACTGGAAAAGCAATCTAGTGCAGCCTGTTGAAGGAGATCCGGAGTAGATAGATCTACTTTGGCACATGTCTTTTGCACTGCCCTAAGTTAAGACATTTTTGGGGATCATGTGATAGCCAAATTAAAAATATTATTTATGTTTCATACAGAATTAAGTTCTGAACACCTGGTAATGGGACTGTGTCCCAGAGAAATGAAGGCGAGATGAAATACACCTCTGGAATGTATTGACAGCGGCACTGAAAGCCATAACAAGAAAATGGCTGCAAGAGGCCCCTTCAGAGGAAACAGACTGGCTAGAGATTGTACAACAAATACAATTAATAGAAAATAACATGGGCAATTAACCTAAGAAAGAACAATTTAATAACGTATGGAACAGATGGGAATTACTTATCCTCCCAGATAACTAAAAGATAGAGGGAAAAATGTAAGGGTATCTAAGAGATGTCTACTTAGAATAAAATAAAGATTATGAGCATGAGTAAAGTGAAGATTGAATCAGCTAAAGGTACTGTAAAGAAGAGATGAACCACTCATATCAACTGAACAAAAAGAATGCAACATAAACTAACGTAGTAAATACAAACATAAATAGAGTGTAAAAAAAGGTAAAAGAGTGCTGGTGGCTTAGAGTTAGGTTAAATAAGTTTACTTTTTTTTTTTTCCTTTTCTTTTTGTTTTATTGTTTTGTTTGTTCTCTAGATAATATCAGCTTGTCTAAAGGACTTACATGGATGTAATCTGAACCTGAAAGATCAGATGATATGATATTTTGCATAAATGTGATTGTGCTATAATTGTATAAACAAAAGAAACTATCGATTACTGTAAGACATGAAAGATGTAATGGTATGCATAATCCATGATATACATCTAAAAAATAATAAAAGTATAAAAAATAAATTCAGCTATCAATTTAGAATTTAAATTGTAACCCAGTCCTGGAGTCCCAGGATCACCCATGCACCTACCTCCTCTGGCGCTGGTCTTTGGAGTTATAGATTCTCCAATTTTACATTGCCTCTGGCTCTTGCTCTTCTCGCTCAGCCTCTCGCTGCTCGCTCGGCCTCTCTCTTTGAAGCTGTCACTCTCTTTTCTCTTGCACAGCCTCTCTCTGAAGCTATCACTCTGTTTCCTCTGGCTCAGCCTTTCGCTGCTCTTACTCTCTCTCTCTCTCTTTCTCTCTCTCTCTCCTTCTCCCTCTGTTCTAGCTCCCTTCACTGTTGGGCTTTGAACCTTTCCTGCTCAAACTCCAGCTCCATTCTCTGCAACTCCATCTGCAGCCTGATCCCTTTGAGCTCCAGCATGGTGGTGACCTTCCACTGCTGTGGTGGCTCTTGGCTTACACTGGTCCCTCTGTCCTCCTTCCTGGGACTGGACACTGCAGTGGACCCTGGCCCCTCCACGCCCAGGTTTGGTCCTTTCTAGTCACTGACTGTGACTCGAGGTCTTGGGCATTGGCTGCCTCAAGGGCCTCCATGAGGTACTGCTTGTTTCACCCTCGCAACAGACTCCTCTCCTCTGGCTAACTGCCTCAGGTAGTCTGCAGTGTACTCACTGTAGTTGGAAGCCATCTTCTTTCCAAATCTACAGCTACACTAGCTTATACCTGAAAAAATAAAACAGGTAGGAAACTTAGATTGTAACCACAATGATATAATTCTTTATTTTAAATCACTGCCTTATTTTCTGTGTGAGCTGTTACAGTTATCAATCTGACACACTGGACTGTTAATGCTCATGTTACCAAATAATTTCACAGTATGCAAACAAATCTTTTGATTGCAGCACTGTAAACCAATCCTTTTAAATTGCATACTGCCAACCAGATCTGTTACAAATGCACTCTGCAGGTCAGGCCCTCTGTTCCCACAGTGCCAAACCTCAAAGTGCAATATGTGAACTGGAGACAAATAGGGCAACCCGTCCTGTCTGTTTGGGTCTGAAATCCTACCATTCTCAGGTCCTGAGGTCAAATAGAGACCCTTTTTGCACACCCAGTTAACAGGGTCAAATATCACACCCTCATCAGGAAATGCAGTGCAATACTTAACCCAGCAGGCACCCAACCTGGTTCACAATTCTCCCCTTTTGACTCAATTGACACTTAGGTACTCTTCTTACCTTAGTGCAAATGGTAACATACTATAAGCACTTAACTGTTCTATCAGACTTGTCAGTACTGTCCCAGCATTCATTCAAAATGAGAAAAGACTCAGGCAGGATTAAGGAACCAAAAGTTTAATAAAATTAAAAATAGTAAATAAATATAAAACACAGAACATATATACATTAATGCTTACAGTGAAAAAAATGGGAATTACAAAACAAAACGCCTTGTAACTGAATTGCTAATTCTAACTCAGTTTTCAGTTGTGTTTACCTATTCATGACAGAAGTGCCCTTAAGTCCAGAACACAAGTGTATGTTCTCATAGGAGTCCAGAAGTAGAAGTATCAGTTCTTTTAGCCAGCTTGACAATAGAGGCAAAATGTCCCTCCATCTGGTGGTGTCGCAGCTCTAGGCTGTTGGCAAAGGTCACTCTTCCTAGATACTGAGTTAATTAATCAGTCACATGCCTCATCACTCTGCTCAACATCACCAGTAAAATTCATCCTGGTTTCCTGGACTTCAAAGTAAATGGATGTTTTACAACTGTTATAACCTGATGTCTGAAGGAAGCCCTTAATTAGAGTTTACACTGGGTCATGGAAGTGTCATTTCCCTAGTGACACTCTTGAAATTCCACCTCCCATAGTGCTGTTCTGCTGGTTGTCATATTTTCCCAGCAGAAATTCACAAAGCATACATTTATATCACAAATATAATGTAATATAATAACAAGTAGATGGGCGAAGTGTCATATACACTACTTGACCTAACCATCGATGGAATAAACTGTAATAACCCTTTTGCCATTGTGATGCTTTCAATACATGTTTTACCAACCTCTCTGTTTACTAAGGCAATTTCACTACTACCTTCACCCTCAGCCCCCCCATTGAAACCAGCCCTGTCATCTCCTTTTGTACTTCAAGCTGCCACCTGTCAGGAGGTGCACAGACTCCTCTCCGAAATCCCCTTAGACAAATCTGCTGGCCAGGACCAACTTGAACCCAGAATCCTGAATATTGTAGCAGCTGAACTTACCCTCCCCATCACCAGAATTCTTAATCTAGCCCTCATTTCCCAAACTGTCCCTGATATATGGAAGGAATCCCATATTGTCCCAGTCTACAAGAAGGGTGACCAAATGAACATCAACAACTACAGACCTATTTCAATACTCCCAACCCTCAAAACAATACTTGAGAAACTGATTGCCTCCCAGCTGACTGAATACCTTACCAACTACAACCTTCTTTCTCCTCCTCAGCATGGCTTTCACCGTGGTCCTAGCACTACCACTGCCCTTCTCTCCCTCTTCTCCTCTATCACCACTGCTATGGATTGGGGTGAATTTAGCGGTGTGGCTTCATTGACCTTATGTAGACCTTTGGCCTGTTTAGCCACACATTACTATAGCTAAGATAGGTGCTTTGGGTGTCTCCTCCTGTCCCAGCCTGGTTCAATAGCTTCCTGTGCAATAGGTTTCAGAGAGTTAAATTTGGTTATGCCCTATCTAAACCAGCTACCACTAAAGTTGGGTACCCCAAGGCCCTATACCAGGGCTCCTTCTCTTCTGCATTTACATTAACTCTATCAGTAAATGTCTTAATCACTGTATCCATATCCTTTATGCTGATGATCTAGTGCTTTGCACTGGATCTGTAACATCCCTGGACTAAATTGTCTCCTCTCCTCTGACCTTAAATCCATATAATCCTGGCACCACTTGAACAAGCTCCTCGTGAACACTGCCAAGACCCATGCAATGTTATTTTGCTCCACCTTCAGGTTAAGAAGAGTAACACCCATCTTACTGTTTAATGTCTGGATGGACCTTGCCTAACTACAGTCCACACTTTTAAATACCTGGAGTTGACACTTGATGACTCAGTAGACTTTTCAGCACAGACTGCTTCCACATGCAAGTCAGTCAACATTAAGCTTGGACTCGCACAAAGTCAGTGACTACGTGACACCTGCTGCCAGCATTGCTACTGCCTGTGGCATACCTCTGCCATCCCTGACATATGTGGCGGTCCATCACTCTGCCTCTAAAACTACCCTTCACAGATGGGACATAGCCTACAGCATTATCTGCAGATTTGATCTGGCTACAAGCAGGTTTACTCACCACTGTGATTCATATGCCAGGTTAGGATGGCTCCCCCAGACTGCAGACATTTGCCTTGGGATGTCTAACCTACTCAGTCATTAACAGGCAGTCCAATGTGATCCTGTCTGCTCTTCTAAAGTCTGACAATCATACTTACCCTTTTAGATCCAATGTCCCAGGGTCCATGCAAGTACCTAACACCAAGACCAGCTTTAGAAAACTGTCCTTTGCCATTGCTGCCCCCACTGTCTAGAACTCTGTCCCTGCTGCTATCCAGCAGTGTAAGTCCTCTTATGCCTTTAAAAAGGCATATTGCTCCCTACTTCTCCCAGGCTACAGTATGCTTTGCCCTTAGGCTAACTGGGGTTCCTGACCCTCAGTACTGCATGCCATTCTTATGTTTGCAGTGTTAAAATGAACATGCAGCTATGATATGAATTAGCTGGTTGTATTCTCTGCCTTATGTACTATATGGCTTTTGCTTTTGCACAATAAATGCTTACCTTTTCCTGTAATCTAATTGTTGTTAGCATTTTCTGTTTCAGTGTTGTACTGTACATTATATTCTTTTTTTTTTAAACTCTCTTTCTCTCTCCTGGTCCAGAACTCTCTTGGGCTATCCCACTGGCCTAACAGCTCTATTGTCTGCCATCTCTCCCGTCATCTTCAAGGTAATTATGACCCCGGGGCCATGGGGCTAACAGCCTCGGAGAGATCGAAGGGGCAGTGACAGGAGACTGGCATTGGACATGTGGCGGCGCTGGAGGAAGCCGTTGCCTATCTGGCCAAGGAGGGTGTTCTTTATGCCATAGTCCTCCCTCCCATGCATGGGCATGTACCCCGACTTCTCGGCACGGCAACCCTGCCAGCATCGGGCCATGCTGAGTATGTGCTGCTCAGTGCTCTGCAATGCCCCAATCTCCACCAGGGGTCACGGAGCACCAAGCCACCCATCACCCTCCCCTGGGACAGGAGAGCAGCCCTGTGGGTGCTTCATCCTGTCCTTTCCCTGCCGACCCCTGGCACCTGAGCTCGCCTCCCGAACTCAGGTCGCTGGCATGGTGCGAGGTGGCGTCCAGCACCTCAGTATGAGCACTGGGTGTGCACAATGTAAAGAAAGGATGAAGTGCTGAGTGGGGAGTGAAGGGGAAGGTGGCGCAACAACATATAGAGGCACAGATAAACACCAGTCAGGCAGGATTAAGTATAAAGTAAATGAGAGAGACAGTTCAGGTACTTATAGGCGAAGATGAGGCAGATGGGGGAGAGAGCCAGACTTTAAGGGTTGTCATTGGCAGAAGCAGTTGCAAGTCTCAGAAAAGAACAAAAGGAGGTTTTAAAGGAGGACAGCGGCACTGGTAGAGCGTGCTGTAGTTTTTGTGCATTATTCCAGAAGACAGGGAGGGCATGGCTTATTGCCATTCTACCAAAGCATGACCTAACTTTGAGGATCAAAAGGAAATGTAAGAAAGACTTCTTAGCAGATAGGTATCAGGGTTGCAGGCAGGTAGGCAATCCTTGATATATTGAGGCAGCTTATTAGTAATGGCTCTGTAAGTCCAGAGCATAGCATTCTTGTGACACCTGAGGCTAAGTGAGCACTATCCTATGCTCTTGTAGAGGGTACAGTGATGTGTTGAATAGGAGGTGCTAGTAATGAAACTAAGCGCCTGTTGGTACAGAGTGTCAGGTTTAGAGAGGGCCATGTTGAGCTGTGCCCATACAAGAAGTCTGCATGGGCAAGAATGTTGTTTGTACCAGCCTTTTTCCCTCAAGTGTTAACAGGTGCCTAATTCTAGAGAAAATCCCAAGCCTCTGCTTTAGCTTTTGATTTCATCAAGATGGGCTTTGAATGAGAGTTTAAAGCCTATCCACACCCCTAGGTATTTAAAGAGTTCCACATTGTCCAACAGTTCACCAAGCAAGGCGAAGATTTGTGGGACTGTCCCACGATGCAGGGATTGGTGGAGCTCGCTGATGGGATGAAGATTATGGCCTTTGTTTTCTTAGCATTTAACAGGGCTTAGAGTACAGAGGATTAGTCTGAAGGTGGTTAAATTCTGTTTGGAGGTCGTTACACACTTGCTCCATGGTAGGCCTGGCTACATACAACATGGTGTCATCAAAAAAAATGAATATTTGCTTATCTGACTCCAGCATTTAGGTCATTTATGTAGATGGCAAACAAGAGTGGCCAAGGACAGACTCTTGGGGTACCATCCCTCTTGGTAGAGTTTCAAAGGGGTGAGGTCGCCCCCACTTTGACCTGTTGGTAACGATTGGTGAGGTAGTTGGAAAATCACTCAAGGCCCAGATTGTGAACACCAATAATATTCCTTAAGGTGGCCAAAAGCAAGATGTGGTCCACCATATCGAAGGCTTTGCTAGGTCAAGAAATAGTGCAAACATAATTTCTGGCATCCAGGGCATTTAACCAATTGTTCATGACCTTAACAAGCGCTGTGATGGTACTGTGGTGAGGCCAGAAGCCGGACTGGGCTGGGTTTAAAGTTCAGCATCCTCAATGTGCTGTCTAAGTTGGGAATTAACCACCTTTTCAAGAAGCTTGGAGAGGGTGGGGAGTAGAAGGTAGGGCAGTAATTGTTTAGGTCACTAGTACTACTTGATTTAAAGAGTGGTATGATGTGGGCAGTTTTCCATAAAACAGGGATTGAGCCTTGGGCAAGGGACATATTAAAAGATGGGTAATTGGGGCAACAGGATGTAGAAGTTTGATGATGAGGATGAGAAGCCAAGTTTGAGGTAATATGTCTCAATCAGGTCTGCACCTGCGCTTTTCCTGCTGTCCAATTGGACCAGTAGGGCTTCGTCTTCCTTCACTGTGATGGGGTGAAGGACAATGCTGTGCCTAGAGCAGGTGAGGCAGGGACCAGGCAACTAGGGTTTGAGGTACATAATTGTGCATGGAGGTTGTTGGCAGGGGAAGCGTCAAAGGCTAGACCGCTGTAGCAAAATGGTTGTTAAAAGTTCCAGGATTTCTTGATTGCCAGTGGTGGCGAGTTTCCAGTCAAGATGTTATGCAGGAAAAGACTAGAAGAGCTGTGACCTTGAATATCCTTCAGAGTTTTCCAAAACTTGGTTGTGCTGTTAGCGGAAGATTCAAGTTCAGTGCAGTAGAAGCTGGATTTTGCTTCCCTAGTCAATCTGGTGCATCAGTTTCTAGCAGTTCTGAAGGCTGCCCAGTCAGCAGGCTGTTTGGACTTCCTTGCCTTCTTCAGAGCAAGTCCCTATGAATCAGCTTTGATTTCAAGCTGGCAGTAAACCACAGGCATGTTTTCTTCTTAGTGCAGATTTTGCTGAGGCGCATGTTTATTGATGGAGCTGAGGACAATATTTTGGAAGACTTGGAGCTTGATCAACGAGGTAGGCAGTAGAAGTCCTGCCAGTTGGCGTGTTGTAGGTCAAATAGGAAGGCATTAGGGTCAAAGTACCATTTTGATCTCAATACCATAGCTAGAGGAGGAAGCAAGTTTAGGTGAAGTCCTCACACAGGCTATAACACAATGGTCACTAATATCATTGAAAAAATGCCAGAGTGGGAGTATAGAAAGGCTTATTGACCAATATAACATCAAGCAGGGTACTGTTCTTAGGTTTTTGTTTTGTTGGGATGGGTGGTCTCCATTATAAGCTGAGACAAGCCAAAATTGTCACATAGGTCTCTTAAAGGTTGGGAAGAAGTAGATCGCCAGTCCATATTAAGGTCTCCCACAATAATAAATTCAGAGGACAAGGAAGTTAGTACATTGGATAAATGATGTATATACCTTATTCCCTGCAGAGGAGGCCTGTAACAACCTGTGATGTAAATAGGGGTTGGCGAAGGAAGCTGCAGTTTTAGGGTAGTGCATTGAATTCCAGTGATACAGAGGTAGAATCGGTGATGGTGGCATTGAGTTTGTCTTGGACATAAATGGCTATGCCCTCCAGCTAACCTATCAGTCCTATAGATGTTGTAAGAGGGCATGTTTGTTTCAAACTCTGATGTAGAAGGCCTCAACCAGGATTCTGTCACCACAACAGTGTTGGGGAGGTGAGATTGAACCAAGACTGAATAATGTCAAGTTTTTTAACAAGCTACAGGCATTGATGTGGATCAAGCTAGCCCCTTAATGTGAGGCAAGCAGAGGGCAGGGATCAGGAGTGAGGGGCCGAATTAAGTTTGATGTTACCTGTAGAAATTAGTAACAAGAGCAGAAGCTTGATAGTACCTTTAAAATGAGCCTAAGCAAGCAGGATCTTGCCCTTTGTGAGGGCTGGGGAAATAGGTGGTGGGAAATATGTGTTGCAGGGGCACAAGGATGCATATATAAAAATCACAATGGATGTGGCATGCATAAGAGGTGGGAAAAGGACAAAACAGGGTGCCTTCTGCAATTAATGAAGTATGAGATGGTCGGTGAACTAGGGGCGTGGGTAGCTGAGACAAGCAGGCAACTCATGTCAGAGGCTTTAGGAAGGGGTAATGGACATGTGTTAAGTGACCACAGGCTGGGTGAGGGTCAGAGGAAATAGGTACAGTAATGGGGCAAGGGAGAAATGTGACAAGCATGTATGCATCCCAACTATAGGAATATAGGACTCATTGTGGACCCCAGTCTACGACACAAGACACACAATGGAGGAGAGGCAAGAATATGCAAGATGGAGAAGCCACAAGAGTGCACAGATATGCTGAATCTCCTGGTAATCACCTGGTAAATAAAAACTAAATAATTAAAAATAAAGAAATTAGTTGTACATTAATACAGAAGATGTTTACTTACACTTAAATACATACTGAAAATCCATGTTTCCACTGATATAGTAGAAATACATTATGCGTGAAATAGCATAAATTGAATTATACTAAACTGGTGTACTGAAAATACATGTTTCCATCAATATAGTGGACACGCTTTATTATAATGACAACACTACAGTGGGTTTATGAGGTAATAAATGGACCAGAGTGTAATAAGCACTGAGACCAAAAGGCTGAAGTGTTTATTAACCCCCTAGTCTGTATATTACTGAAACCCTTGCAATTCAGTTTCCATATACAGTATTAAACAACTGACTTAGGTTTTCATTCAAAGGTTTATAAAGCTGTTTTTCTTTTTTTACTTTAAACAAGTAATACAGTTTTACAATACTTTAAAATGTAATATAGAACATGTTTATTTATAAAATTGAATACAAAACATGTTTAATTGCTCTGTGTTCTAGCCAGTGAGGATTGTTCCATTATTCAGTCTACCATTTGATTATGGCAGTAACAGGACAGTGGATCTGCATTGTCATTGCCTGAGGTGGAATTGTTATTTTATTTATTTATTTATTTATTTATTTATTTATGTATATATGTATGTAGTATGTATGTATGTTTTTGGTAACGGGTGAACAAACTGATCCAAGGACCATTTTCATTTGTGACCTGGGTACAGTGCTTTGAACAATAGATACAAGTTATAATACAGTAGGTACATATAATACAGTGAGTACAGTGGTATCAGAAACAGTGATACATAAACATCATATCTTAAAAATAGGGGTTAGGACATGAAAACAAGTTCATGACAAATAAAGCAACTCCTCTCTGCTTGCAGAGAACTAGGACATACACTACAGCAAATCAGACATTATTCAGCCAGTCCAAGTTTTACAATAAAGTGCACAAGGGATTACACTATAGCAATCAACATTTTCACAATTTCCATTTTCCAGTATAATAGTATATTAATATAGTGGTGGTCCCTTACTATTTTATCAATACAGTATTAGTATATATAGACTAATCAGTATACAAAATAGATTTGTTTTAAATTGACAGTATCATTTAGTTTTATTATAAAATGGGTCTCAGAAATGTTGCAATCTGATTGGCTGTTAGTATTCTGTCAGAGCTTACATTAATCCCTGTTACACTGTCATGTACAGCCTGATCACTATGGTGCATGAATTCTTCCTGTCAACATTCCATCCTCTAGTACTGCTGAATGTGTGCAATGATGCATTCTGATACTGAACCAGCATTATTAAGCTATTGGTGGAAGAACTATTTTATTAGAAACCTCCCTCTCAATGAGAAACATTTAAATAGTACAGTTTTAACACTTTTCTGTTGGAATAATTTTATAATAGTAATGAGGCACTTCCAGGAGTTAGATTAACAGTCAGTTATTCACCCCTAGAGGCAATGTGGTACTCAGCTGCACTCATGCCACATTACACCCCTAGGGATGATTAACGAACTATTAAACTAACCCTAGTCATATGCTATTGTAACTATACTGATTCTGAAAATAACAGTTTAGAAGACAATAAGTCTGCCTCCATGGAACTCACAGCTGTCATCAATGAAATTCAGTTACTCTACACTCCAGATGTTAAAATGGTCAAGAAAAATACTGTATGCAATCCAACTGTCAGTTTAGGTCTTTACCAATAAATCCTGTTACAAGCCCATGGATAAAGATCAAGCTATCTTCTTGCTACATCAGCCACAATATATTTAAACACCACACACAGCAGAATGTTCACAGTTGTCTGGGGTGGGCAGGGGACACAGAGAGGAGAACAGGTGAGGTGGAAGCTGAATCAGTTGCATTGATGTAAAGAATAGGTTGTAAAATTATAACTAGTTATCAAACAATAATGCAAAAGAAACAGTTAATGAAGGTAATGGCTGTCATAACTGGTCATAGGAGGGCAGGATCCCCACAAGAAGCTAATACTAGTACCGAATTCACAGTACAAAGTGGGCACGTTTTGTAACTGCTGTGTCAGCATTTTGAGCCCTTTCTTGTGGTATGTCTTTTCACTACCATTGATATTGAATGGAAGTTCACTTTTAACTTACTAATGCTTATTAGTACTAAGCTGCTTAACCAGAAACAGTTCCGATCTGTTTTATTATTGTTTTACTGACCATATATGCACTTTTTCCTACCAATTATTGTACCTGCATGCTATGTCATCACTGTTATTGTACACTGTTATTTAACATTGTCCTTACAGGACCTCCTTGAAAATGGCGTGCTCACTGGAGTCTTCCTGCCAATGAACTTAACTAAACTTAGTGCAGCCCAGGTTATATACCAGCTCTTCTGTTTGCATTATTCATTGCCAGCCTTCTTTGCTGCATGGACTTAAAGTGTTAGAGGATGATTGATCCACTGAAAAGAATTTTTCAAAGAGTAATTTAAAGATTGAAGGCATCCTCCATTGCAAATCTTTTTTTTCCGGCTAGTTATCAAAGGATTCGGTGTATCATGCATACATATTAAGATATGCATCACATCCCTAGATTTTTCCATGGATTCCACGGACTGTACCATGGAAATGAAGCCTAAATGCTAGAGTATTCACAATCTTTCCATGGGTTCCATGGACTGTACCATAGAAACAGAGCTCAGAAACCATGGAGTATTACACATATTTCCATTTGTTCCATGGAAACCAGAATAACAATTGACAAGGTGTTTCATGATTTCCACGATTAACACTTGAACCCCTACTGATGTCGCTTCTTTCTGAGACACCATGGAAAGATACACTTTCCACGGAATTCCGTACTTCAGTATTACATAGTGTTCCATGCTTTGGGTGCACTTTTCATGGAAAACACTGATGGGAACCAGGAAGACCCTACCCAGTGCTATCATCATTTCCATGGAAACCTCAGCAAATGTATTTGAATACTCCATGGTTTCAAAGAGCTTTTTCCATGGTATATTCCATGGAAACCATAGAAGACGTTGAGAAATCAAGGAACATCTAGGGTCAGGTTTGTAGGAATTTAATAAACTACAGAGAAAGAAATGTGTTCATGCATGAAAAGTTGGCGGTACTAGTGGCAGTCCATGAAAGTGAACCTCCATTTTTCTTGTTGCTGCTAAACTTTGAAATTGCATTGATGCAGTGTACAGTTTCCTTCCTGTAAAATCTAAGCTAGGTAAGTCAGAGCAAGGGCATCAGCAAGCTTAGTAGCAGTGGAGGTGGAACTGTCTGGAATAGTAACAATTGGTCAGGTTTTACAGAGAAAAACGCACATATCTATATTTATTTGCAGATATCATTATGTATTTATTTATTTTGTTTATTTGTATTTGGATGACACCTTTGAGCTGAGGGCTCTTTTACAAAGGTTCCACGTCAAGGCAATAAGGACAATAAGGTACAAAACATAATATGATCATTACAATGGAACTTACAAAAAAAGACAAATAAGGTTGCAATAATAGCAGCCAAAGGCATTGTCAAGGAATTATGTTGTGAGTTAATTATACAGTACAAGTCAGAGGTGGCTCAGTGAAGCTTTGTTAGGAATGGGTTAGTGGGAAAAGAGAAAGAAGAGTGGTGGTGAGGGGTTGGTATCTTTAATCCTATCACGATCAATTTACTAACCAATTATTTTAACAGGCTGGTACAGTGATACTCGAATTCAATAGGTGTTACTGGTGGCAATCATAGAACCACAGAAAACAACGCACACAAGTAGCAACAGAGCCAGTCTAATTGAAAGGAATGCCACCACCACAATAGCAATTAGCAAAGATAACAAGCATTTTGTCAATGCCGAATGTTGCTTGCTTATATGTGCTGTTTAGGTATTTGGAAGTGAAAGTACCATGCCTAAGAATTGTCATGTGCCCCCAGACATCCACTGTATCTTTCTGTTCGATATTCACAGAAGAGAGGAGGAAGGGCCACAGCAGTACAGCAGTTGCAAAGGCATGAAGAGGTGGACAATAGTCCATTCACAGCAGAAGAATCCTACAGGAGGTAGGGTAAATTGAAGGTGGACAAAGCGATGGGACCAGATGGCATATAACCAAGGATATTAAAAGAACTGTGAAGGAGATAACAATACCTCTGGCAGCCATGTTGACTGAGTCATTCAACACAAGGTGGTACCAGAGATTTGGAGGAGGGCACATGTGGTCCCTCTATACAAATCCAGCAGTAGGGAGGAGGCGGGGAACTATAGGCTGGTCAGCCTCACCTCAGTAGTGGGGAAGATCATGGAGACTTTGCTTAAAGAAAGGATAGTGGGGCATCTAGAAGCCATCAGAGCCCATGACCATAGGCAACATGGATTCACAGTGGGAAAGGTCATGTTAGACAAATCTGGTTGATCTCTTTGACTGGGTGAGAAGGAAGTAAATCAGGGTGGGGCAGTGGACCTGCTTACCTTGATGTGAGCAAAGCCTTGACACCATCCCACATAGGAGGCTATAAACTAGCTGAGTAGGCTGGGCATGGGGAAAGGTGGTAAACTGGGTTAGAAACTGGCTAACAGACAGGAGGCAGAGAGTGGTGGTAAATGGGGTGCAGTCTGGGCAGAGGGATGACCCATGGGGTGCCATAGAGATTGGTCCTGGGCCTAGTCCTGTCCAATGTCTTCATCAGTGACATTGCAGAAGGATTGAAGAGAAAGGTCTGCCTGTTTTCAGATGACACCAAGATCTGAAACACAGTGGATACCACACAGGGGTGGAGAAAATGAGGAGGGACCTGGGGAAGCTTGAAAAATGGTCTGAGGACTGGCAAGTGAAGTTTAATTCAAAAAGTGCAAAATTATGCACCTGGGACACAGAAACCCTGGGGAAAGGTACAGGATTGGGGGAGGAGGGAGTTCCTGACAGTCACAAAGAATGAAAGGGACCTGGGGTTCTTATTTCAGATGACCTGAAAATTCAAAGTGGTAAGGCAGCTGGGAGGCCAGTGACATGCTGGGGTTAGAGATGCAGCAAATTAAAATTCCACGGTGAAGTGAGCATAAAGTGGGCACTTGCGTTGCCACTCTGCTACGTGGGTGGGCATGCAGAGTGCTTACTCCACCTTGTCATTACCACTTTCGTTAAGGCAGAATGGCAATGTGAAGTAAGGTGAAGTCATTGTTTTTAATGGACTTTGCATTCCTCATTATGATTCTAAGCGATCCACTTGATGTTTCAGATTTGGCAGCCCCCACCATCACACATGGCTTACAGTACTGTAAGTCACATGCTCTTTAGCTAGTCAGTAAGGAAGTGAGTCATACAAGCAGACACTTTACTTTCTCCCTGCGCAGACAAAGAGAGAGTGTGTTTTGTGACTGCTGATAACTTTGAGATCAGAGCGAGGAGGAGATTTAAACTTTGATTTAGACCCAACAGCTTTTAAGAGCTCCATTTTTGTCTTTTCTGTACTCTTTTTGTAATTTGTTCTTTCTGTAAATTTTACTTTTCTTACCTTTATACAGTAAGTAGTTAGTTGTTTGTGATTGTGTGTGTGTGTCGTGTGACAGTGTGAGTAGTGATTACTTGACTGAGGAGCTCAGTATGAGAGATGGACCAGGGTGGGGGAATGTCTGGGGTGGGGGCAGCTCTGGGAGGCGTGGTAGTGGTAAGCATAATATCATGTTGTGTGTGGGGCATGGGCTCCCATTCCTGTTGGACTGCTCAGAACTTGTGAGTGTCCCACCCCAAAGCAGGACCAGCGGCGCCTCCTGTCCTGACTCTGACGCAGTTGAACCACCACCAGCACCACCACCAGAGTCCAGCACCAGGTCCTCTGGAGAAGGATGTACCTGTTTTCCTGGGCCCAGGTGTGGATCCCATCCTGTTCAGCACCATGACCAGCCAACTGCCAGTTCATCTGCCCTGCCCTGCCTATGCCTGGTCCTCCCGCACCTCTGTTGTTTGGCAGTTTTTGGACTGTGTCGGGGGACAGCAGTGAGGTCACCACCTGGGGACTGAGGCCCTTTACCCATATCTCAATCACCACCAGTTGGGTGGCAGGCTGCCACAGAATGGACCATGCCTGCACCTGCTGGCCATTCTGTGGCAGAGGTTGCAACTGCACATGGCGGCATCTCTAAGAAGAGGAGGGCACAGCAGCACCTACTGCTCCACCAGCACCCCACCACCACCACCACCAGCAGGTCAGCTAGTAGAACATGTGGACCCCAGAGGTTGTGTGTAATACAGGCTGACTTGACAGTTCTCTGGAGTGCTGTTGAGGAGAACAATGAGAGGTGAGTGTTGTGAGGCAGCAGCTGGATCACATAGAGGGACATCAGTTGCAATTATGTCCATGCTGGAACTGCTGCTGGATCACCATAGGATCCACATTAGTTTTTCCTCACATCCATGCCCCACTCCTTCCTTGCTGTGTTATAAAATATATTCCTCCACCATCCCCAACCCTTGTATGTAATTATGCCCTTTTGTTGTTGTCTTCTGTATGCTTGATACTTTGTATTCACGCAGTGCAAGTATACTGTGCTAAACTGCATGTGTGCAGTCAGTCTTCTTTCCAGTCTGTGTATGTACTGCAGACACTGTCCAACTCTCTGACTTAAAAACACTTATTAATGAGTACAATGGTGGGATGGTGAAGCCTGGAGATACTACAAAACAGGCTTACAAATACATCCAAAGTAACTAAAAAAAATTAATGTAATTAATGACGTAATCGTAAATCATAATTTGTGATTGCATTTATGACCGTGATGATGAAGAAACATGAATGCCTACAGTTGTACTTCCCGCCCCAATGAGGTGTGGCACAAAACGTCCTGACTTAAAAACACTCATTAAAGAGTACAAAGGTGGGGTGGTGAAACATGAGTAACTATTAAAAAAATAATGTTGTGATTTGTGGCGTGATAGTAAATCATGATTTGTGACTGCATTTGTGACCGTGATGATGAAGAAATGTGAATGCCTACAGCTGTACTTCCTGGCCCCGATGAGGTGTGGCACAAAACTCCCCGACTTGACAGCTCTTTAATAGAGATCACGTGATGCACCTAAGTGAAGGGCTTGGCTACTCTGCTCTTGCTCTGGCCCTCCTAAAAGACTTAATTTAATATACTCCTGCTAACAAATGTCTTTATTTATCGAACATTGTAACATTTAACAACTTGGAGGAACCTGTGAGTGTTATTTCACTGGGAGAAATCTCTTCAAATCTTCAATGAAAGTCGAAATGTGCCAGAGCCTCCCGGCTCGTACACCTCCTCAACGCCCGGATAAAACATCTAAGTGGCGAAAACCCGGCGCAGCTAACATCAAGAACACAACATCAACCAGTAGTCCTGCACCCTTGTCAGAAGACAAATTTCTGGCTGAAATGGAGCGGCATAAGCAAGCCCTGCTGGAGTTTGCATCAGACCTTAAAGATATGAAAACAGACCTTAAAGAACGAATAAAAATTTCAGTTGTTTCAGCGTGAACTACTTCTCTAGAGGCTGACAGTCTCAATTAACCCAGAAGTGGTGGCACTCAGACAAAAGCTGAATAAAGTGGAAGCAAATTGGAGGACCTTGAAGGTCAGAACAGGAGAAACAACTTAGTCATATTCAGTCTGCTTGAAAAAGCTGAAGGCTCTTCTATGGTCCTATTTACACAAAAGCTTTTTATGAAAATAGCTGGCCCTCCACTGCATTCCACCACTTACCATGTGGAATGGGCTCAAGATCATTAAAGCCATGACCCCCACCCCAGAGCTAAACCCAGACCTTTTATTATCCGATTGTTGAGTTATATAGATCGGCAGCATATCCTGACTAAAACTAATGAGCTGCAAGAAATAAGATGGGAGATGCCCATTAAGAATTCATAGGACCTACCGGTGTCACAGGCAGAAGCGTTATGAATATCATTCATCAGTAACTAAATTAATTGCAGCTGGCATTAAATTCAAAATGACATACCCTGCTAAATTATCAGTCCAGCATCAGGGTAACTAGGGTCATTTGAAAATGCAAGAACAAGCTGCAGAGAACATAACCATCATGTTCCCTGACTTATTTGCTCATCGCTGAGCCTGCAAACTCAAGAGCAAGAACTTGGAGATGCTTGCAATAATATGCAATTTCATCGGAGACCTGTTGTTAAATTATCTGATCTGCTGATAATTTGGTCTGCCGATGCGATTAATCGGCATAACTACAAGTATAACTGTCCTTTCTATAAAGAAATGCTCCAATTAACAGGATCTTTAACCCTGATCCTTAGTAAAATATTCTTTATGACAGCTAACTACCTTGCAATCAAACCTGCCCACACAGTTCTTCACTTCTGCTTTCCTAATTGGCAATCAAGAAGACTGTTCTGCTTCGAAAGTGTGATCTGCATAGTAAAATCTAGATGTCAGCCTTATATGCAATCTACTGCCTGCTCGATACGTGCACAATGCGTGCAGTTCACTTCTATTTAGGCATATACCATGGCGCGCTCGTGAAAAACAGATCCATCTGAAGATCAGCAATTGTCCAATTCTCACATATTTGCTTCAGAAATACAGTGACAGTCTTGGACTTATGGACCTGCAAGTTTTCTTTTGTCTTTCTTCCTTTTTTTTTTGGTTGTGGGCTTCATCTTTCTTTTACTAAGCCTCCAAGTAAATCACATATAAGTCCTGACACATAACTATGTTATTACTGTTTAAAATAGGCTGTAAGGTATTTTACACCTCCCTTCTTTTTTAATATATTCGAAAGGTAAAGGCTATGCAATTGATGGTCAGAGATGTAATATATGTTAATATTAATGCGGATATTACTAACTGGTTGGGTGAATTGTTATTATGCATCTAAATATAACATAACTTAGAATATAGGTAGGAGTTCCCTACTCATGTTAATTCTAGAGTATTAAACTGTGTTTGTGATGTTGTTGCGCTGGGCTTTTGGGAGGGCTAGGGAGGTGATGAGGCAATGCTGCATTTAAAGGGAAGCAGACATTTCTTTACATTTAGGAAAACAGTCTCCACCTTTGATTCTCTGGCAAGGATCAGGATTACCTCTTCTTTTAAATTTGTTACATGGGCTCAAGAGTGGTTATTTTGGGTTCCTTTCAAGGGGAAATGAGATGTTGAGGTGGACCTAAAAGGGTTGAGTTGGGTGGGGACTGCCTTAGGTAATTGAGTCACCTTGCTTATTTCCTTGTTAATAATTAATACTTTTGTGTACAAAGTGGCAATCTTTTCAGTTATTCTATTAAAATGACTGGTTACAATTTCTTCTCATGGAATATTAAAGGAGCACAGACACGGCTAAGAGATCAAAGTCCTACTGCATCTCTGTAGTCCACAAGCAGATATAGTTTTTCTACAGGAGTGCATCTTCTGCCTCCTCAAAGCCAGTTTCTTACGCAGAAATTGGGTGGGACACAGATTTTGGCTCAGGATTTAACTCTCGAAAGGGGGACTGCTATACTTCTTGCACATAGGAACCATTTCATCTATTACAAGAATTATCCAACCCTGAGGGTCGTTACATCCTTATAAGGGTTGTGTTAGGTCAGACAGAGATGATTTAGGATCCATATATGGTCCCCAACTCGAGACGACTCCGACTTTTTGTAAACCTAATGACAATACTGGCCCGTGGTCAATAGTACCAATAATTCTGGGGGGGACTGGAACCAAGTTCTATCAAACAAACTAGATAGATCAGGCCACCCTAGAATCTCCCTGTCACTAGGGCAAAAGCTCTACATGAACTGATGCACTCACTAGGCCTTCCAGACCCCTGGAGAATAACCTGCCAGAGAGGAAGGAATTCTCATTCATTCTCCCACACCACATCTTCATGTTTAGTTACTTCCTGATGAGTGCAGAATACCTTCATGGAGTGGTATCGGTTTACTACTCCTCTAAAGTTTCTCTGACCACCACGTGGTACAATTATTACTAAATGTTGCACCCAATGTCCACAAACATAAAACATGGAAGATTAATAGCCAACTCAAAATCTGAAGACAGTATACAACATTTGCAACTTTTTATTTCAAACTTCATGGAATATAACTCCCCATCTATATAAACTGGATATTTTATGGTCTACTTTAAAATGTGTTTTAAGAGGAACTGATAAGTATAGCATTGAAATGTAAAAATAGAAAAATCAGGCCCATTTCTCCTTATTTGATCAGATCACAAAAGTGGAGGCCAATTTATGGCCTATTCTCCAGTAGAGGACTGGAGAAAGCTGAATCTCTGCGGGCACAGTATAATTTATTGCTGGATGAAAAAGCTGAATTTCTTATGCATAGGTCCAAAATATCTTATTTTGATCAGGAGAAAAGAGCTGGGAAGTTCCTGGCCCTCCAGCTTGATCCCAGTCCTCTGACAGGATTGTTACCTCTATTTATTCCTCATCAGGTAATATCCTTACTTCACCCATGGACATTAGTAAAGCTTTTCAGGATTATTATAGTGGTTTATATCCCCGACTACCTCCTCCTTCTCCCAGCAAATGCTGGACTCCTTTGTGAGGATATTAATCTTCCATCACTTTCTGAACTTCAAATCCTCACTTAAAAGCCCTATAACAAATAAAGAAGTATTAGAGGCTATTGACTCGCTTCCTGTGGACAAAGCCAGGCCCAGATGGTTTCTTCTCAACTTCATAAAACCTTCTAAACACATATTAGCGCCCATTCTTTTGAGTACTTTTCAATACTTTTATGTAAACGGTACTGTATATCTGATCTCTCCTTACTGAGGCCACTATAGTAGTCCTTCCCAAACCTGGTAAAGACCCTCAGTACATCCTTGACTACAGACCCATCTCCTTATTAATGTTGATCTAAAAATCCTCGCTAAAATTATGGCATCAAGACTGAGCCAGGTTTGGGACTTATTGATTAGCCCAGAATAGGTGGGCTTCGTTAAGGCCATCTTTCCTCTGACCATCTTAGGAAGGTAGCCTATCTTTTTCTGTGTCCAAGGACTTCCTTTCACCTGCTGTGTTGGTGTCCTTGCATGTGGAAAAACTTTTGACAGGGTATCATGGGATTATCTCTTTCATTACTTCCTAAATATTGTATTCCTCAGGAATTTTTAAATTGGGGTAAAATACTCTATTCCTCCCCTTCTGTACGTGTTCAATGTAGCAACATACTTTTACTCCTTTTTCTAAAACAAGAGAGCGCAAGGCTGCCTCCTTTCACCTTATTTATTTAATCTCTTCCTAGAGCTTCTTATAAGAAAGCTGAAGTCTTCCCCATCTACTGTATTTCTGGTATTAAGATAGGTAGTACAGAATATAAGCTCTCCACATATGCAGATGATATCTTATTATATATTTCATCTCCATTCCAATCCCTTTTGACTGCATTTACAATAATTTCTCAGTTCAGCTCCTTTTCCAATTATAAATTAAATCTTGATAAACAGAAGTTTTTCCCTTAACAAGTATTCACAGAGGTAGAGGTAGAACAACTGGGATTACAATGGCGATCGGATAAACTTAAATATTTTGGTATCACTTCACTCTTCTCCCCAAACAATGAAAACACTCAACCTCGATATTCTTATTAATACCTTAAAGGAGGATAGCAAATGTTGGTCTTGTTTATCCGTTTCCCTATGGGGTCGAATGAGCATAATAAAATGAGTATTTTACCTCGCATATTGTATCCATTGCAAATGTACAATTGGGCCTTGCCAAGTTCTTGGTTCTCTAACTACAGAAAATAATAAACTCTTTTTTAGGGCAGGTAAAAAGTCTAGGACGTAGCTATATTAAGCTTACTCATCAAAAGATGGATGGTGACCTACAAGCCCCAAACTTTCATATATACTATTTAGCAATATACCTAACAAGGATGAGGTACTGGTTACTTTCCTAGCTCCTCTCCTGATTCACACTACCACCCCCTCTGGTTGGAAATAGAGCACTGCCTACGCGTAGCATAGGATGTAAATCCAGGGCCCTCCCTTTCATTACCAAAAGAGTCTCCTGATAATTTAAAGATTCCCGCTAGGCTGTATGCTCGAGACACAATGGCAACAATATTTTCCTTAAGACCGTTGGCCTATGGGATTTAGCACAACCTCTTTTCAACAATCCCAATTTCATAATTTCGATAAACCCTCAAAGCCATTTCATTTTGGCCTGACGTGGGAATTGAAAAATTGAGGACTTGGTTACCAGTTATAAGCAGATGCAGTTTCAGAAGGACAGCTCCCTTTATAAATGGCCCCAATACATGCATTTAAATATTTGCAGGTCTCCATATGCTAATGAAACATCTTGGTACTGGCTACTGGACTAACACTCTGTCATCTTATACTTATCCTATATATTAAATCTCCTGACTTCCCATTTAATAGCGATGTATACCTTTTGCAGGCATCAATGGCCCAGTTAGAAAGTCATAGATGTTATTGGTGGGACCAGTCACTTCGGCACAACCCCCTAGATGTTGGGTGAGAATCTGTAAACACCTATATAGATACACTAAATTGGATAGGTATAGGTTTATGCAGTTTCAAATTAATCACAGTCTTTTCTATACCCCGGTTAAACTTTACCGGACAGGTTCCTGACTTCCAATCTCTGTACTAGGTGTTCAAGGCTTACAGAAGACCTACTGCATATGTTATGGTCGTGTGAGAGAATCTCTCCATTCTGGAATAGCATCAAGTCCTGTCTGAACCCATTATTATTTGTCTCAGATAAATTCAGTCCTGAGATTTGCATTTTGGAGACTACGCTACTCTTCAGGGCCGATCTCAACGAGCCCATATGGCACTAATCTCAGCCTGTGCCAAAAAGTAATATTCAGGCATTGGGTTGATGCAATTACTCCTTCATATACTGAATGGTACCGGAAATAATGTTTGCTATACAGGCAGATTGAGTTATAGCTGAGATGACCAATATTCTGAAAAATTTAAGCAAACTTGGGACCCCTATTTAGTCTATTGCTGATTAGACCTGGCTAGATTAAATCCAATACAAGTGCCCTTTGTAACCCGTTAGTTTACAAAAGATTTAGAATGTAATCTTCATTGTATACTTGGATTTACTTCCTATTGGCAGTCAGGGTGGGAAGGGAGGGGTGGGGTACAGACGTATGTTTACTTGTTGTTCTTTATCCATTTAGCTGTATTTTGATAGCTGTAAATTCTTCTTGTGTGTATGTACTTACAGCATAACTTGATTATGATGCATGTTGGATGTCTGTAAACATGGTGGTGAAAACTCTAATAAAGTATATTTAATAAAAATAAAAAAAAAAACACTCATTCATGAGTACAATGGTGAGGTGGTGAAGCATGGAGATACTACAAAACAGACTTACAATACATCCAAGCAACTAGTAAAAAAATTAATGTTGTAATTTGTGATGTGATCAGTAAATCGTGATTTGTTACTGCATTTGTGACCGTGATGATGAAGAACGTGAATGCCTACGGCTGTACTTCCCTGGGCCCCGATGAGGTGTGGCACAAAACTCCCCTAACTTAAAACACCTATTAATGAGTACAATGGTGGGTGGTGAAGCATGGAGAGATACTACAAAACAGGCTTACAATACATCCAAGTAACTAGTAAAAATGAATGTTGTGATTCATGACGTGATTGTAAATCGTGATTTGTGACTGCATTTGACCGTGATGATGAATAATGTGATTTGTATCATGAGTGACCCATGATGATAGTCCTGACTTAAAATACATATTAATGAGTACAATGTTCATGCAGAATTATACACCACACCTGTCCAGCAGTACTCTGAAGGAAGCCAAAGAAACAACTGTGACTTAAGTTAGAGACGGAGATTGGGCCTAAAGAGATGCCAGTGCACAGACAGATTAAGATTGCGCTGTGCACTGAAGAGATGCAGATGCAAAGGCACAACACCTAACCAATGCTCACCATCAGAAATTCAAATCTGGAAAAGAATAGCTTTGCTGGTTGAGGCGGGCCACAGCAGGGGGGTAAATGTACCGCGCTGTTGCAGTAACAGTCACTAGTACTAGTACCAGTAAAGATACCACAAAAAGTACAAAAATTACACAGCTACAATGGATAGCAGGTTGACATTGCTGAAATTATGTGGCACAATAAAAGGTGTCTGATTTGATAACACACGCTCACACACAGACTCAACACACACTAAGTAATGCATAGCAAATTGAAAACTTCAGTAATATAACCACATATTTTAAACAAACTAAAATTATGCACTGCTGCACCACAACAATCAGCAAAAAATGGCAAGAATTATTGAAAATATTACTGTGTGTACATTAACACAGTTTTACAAGAAAAATAGCACCAAAACAGAAAGCACTGTCTTTTTCTCCAAGTTAATCAACTTACACCACAGATACGCCCCTCCCCAAAGCACACTTCCACTGTCTTTCAGTACACAGACTGAATGTTGTACTTTAACATTCAAAATCCACACACAAACAATAAACGTCGATAATATGAGCACAGGAGGGTTTCCTATAATTGGTGAGCTAAAGTGTCAGCAAAAAATGAAAAAGGCTTTTTTAACAGCTTTTAGTAGGTTTGAATCGCAGAGAGCTCTCAGAGCAGACTGTCTCTTACAGCTTCACACACTACCCCAAACTGAGGCTGTGCAGAACAATCTAGAGCCCATGTGACCTGAAATCCCATGAATCACTGCAAAATTCGCTCTTGGAGCTTAAAAATAAGGCAGGGGTGGAGGCGAAGTACATTGTTTTCAATGTACTGGCTTTAAGAATTGGTGGAGTAGTGGTTTGGGGAAGGCGGAGTAACGTAAGTCATTGTTTTCAATGCACTTCACGTTACCCATTATAATGTGAAGTACTCTGCTTCACATTATGGAGCACACCATGACGCCTTCATTCAAGAAATCACCTGGAACAAATTGGGGCCACTTTGCCCATCTCTAGCTGGGGTGCATAGGCAGGGGTATCACCAGCATAAGGAGGAGGTAGTGATGCCATTATATAAAACCATGGTCAGACTTCACATGGAATGCTGTGTGCAGTTCTAGAGGTTGCATCTTCGTAAGGATATTAACAGGCTGGAGATGGTCCAGAGAAGGGCGAATGAGATGGTACAGAGCTTGCAACACAAGACTTATGAGGAGAAATTAAGGGACCTCAATATGTACTGAGTGGAAGAGAGGAGGGAAAGAGGGATATGATAGAAACATTCAAGTACCTCAAGGGTATAAATATAAGTACTGAGAAGCAGGAGACAGCTGCTATAGGCATATGTGCCAGCTTCTGTGTGATATTCTTTTGTTCTTATAGATCTGTAATCTCCAGTATTTCAGTAACCACATGACCACACTGCCTCTTTTTAGGCAATTTTATGCTGGTTGATGCCTGGTGTCAGACGGCAGACAGAGGGTTCACCAGATTGTGTTGCCATTTGAAAACTTCATAGAGTGTTCTTTTACTGGTAAGCATTTTGGAAAGCTGGTGAAGATCTCACAATTTTATTATGATTTTAACTCCTTATGTCTGTTCCCTTTGCTTCCCCATCCCCATACCCCAAGAGTTATCAGTGGCCACAGCTGCAGCCTTCTTCTTGCCAAGATGGTGGGTGAGCAGCTGCTTTCACAGTTCTGTGAAGTCTGACATCTTTCAGTGCTGCTTATTGGTCATCTTCCAACACAGGTGAGGCACTGCCAGCCCAAAACTAACTCAGGAGTGGGGAAGAAATTGAGTGAGCAAGAATCAAGTACTCATTCAGATGCGGCATCGATTTTAAGATCAGGATAGTGGTTTGGACACTGCAAGCAGAACCCCAGCTCTTTAAGCAGCCTTATGAAGAATAAAGTCTTCTAGAAGCACTGGGGTTCTGTTTATTGTACTGTAAGTGGGCTGCATCTAATTCGCATTTACTGTACTTTACATCTGGATGTATGGTAGGGCTAACTTTAAATAAACACTGCACCTGAATGATGCATGATGCCATAGAAACATAGAATTTGTCAGCAGAAAAGACCGCTCAGCTCACCGGTCTGCCAAGTATTCTCTACCTACCGTGTTTGTGTGCCGACGGGGAGACCGCTCCACATCGACATACCCCCAAATGTTGAATGCCGGGGTGCCCAATCCCCTACGCTTGCGCCCCCTCACTGTCTTTGCACACTGACGGGGATCCTCCCACGTCATCATCACCCCAACTGCTGAATGCAGGGGGTGCCAATCCCCTGTCGCGCTCCCCGCTTTGCGTTTGCCGACGGTGCCCAATCGTCGGCATTACCCCCCCATTTTGTGAGCCAACGTGGTGCCCAACTCTCGTCGGCTACTGACACCCCCAAAATCTGTTTTAGGTGGCACGCTGGGAGCCCACCAGCGTACAAACGCCTGTAACACAAAACTGTCCCGCTGACGTTTACCCTTTTTCCCCAGCAAAACAACCATCCCTCATAGTCTAGATGCCTCCTTCCCCCACCCATTGCTTCCTGCTTCCTCTCACCCCGCTTACCTCTGGACTCTGCACTCTGATCTTCCATGGACGGAACACGTCTGCACTCTTCAAAAGCCGACCTTGAACTGAGGAAATGCCGGTAAGCTGTATAATGCAATGAATAGGGTTTTTCAACTTTTATTTATTCATTTTTTTTTAGTTGTTTAACCAGGTATAGCACACTAAGCTGAAAGCTTTTCTACAGGAGTGGCCTGGGAGCACAAGGAGGTTAAGTGACTTGCTCAGGGTCACAGCATGCAAGTGGAAGCTGTGGGATTCAAACCCAGGTCTGGTCTGTTGGATGTCACCAGATTTGAGCTCAGAGCCTTAGACCACTCGCTATACTACCTCCCATCTTTGCTGCATGTCTCAGGCATTTCTTGGAATTTTGGCACCAAATTTTCAACATGGGTTTTAGGGCCCCTCCTCATGAATTCTATCACTGTCATGGTGTTAATCGGCCTCAAAAGGTGATTTCGTAGTCACTGAGCCAAATCACCTTCGGGACCCATTAATGAAATGACAGTGCCAGTGTTCATGAGGTGGTCTCTCAAAAGCCTATGTTCCAAATTTGGTGGAAAAGATCAACAAATGCCTGTTTTACTCAGCGTGTGTTGCGCGGTTCCTACGCGAGCTCGTAACCCAGCGCGTTCGCAATATTTTAATGCCAGATTTTCAGCATTGCGTTTTGTACTTCATTGTGAACAGTTCAGATGTCATTTTCACATCCTACCTGAAATGTGTTTCCGCACTTCCGGCGCATATTAGCGTAGTCGCTGTGGGAATCCAGTGTATGGACCAGATTATGAAAATGACAGTGACAGTGAGAAGAGCTCCTAGAATGCCTATGTTGAAAATTTGGAGCTGATACTCCATAAAATGACTGTATTACGAGCATGTGTTGGCAGATTGCATGCGCTCATTGCCATCGTGCATTGTGATATTTCACTCTAGTTTTCACCATTGCCATTTCACACACTCTTGATGAACAGTACAGCCGTCACTTCACATATCCTGCCCAAAATTGTTTCCGCACTTCGGCACAGAATAGTGTGGTCACAAAGTAAAATCACTTCTTGGGACACTTTGAGGAAATGACAGTGACACTGTACATGAGCAGAGGTACTAAAATGCCTATGTTGAACATTTGGTGCGAGCCTATAAACTGGCAGTGCTGCAAGCGTGTGTTGCATATTTCCCACGCACCCTTGTAACTCTAAAATTCCGTATATTTGTTTGTCACATTTTCAGCACTGGCATTTTATTACACCTCCTTATGAACTGTGCAGCTGTCATTTTTCACATCTTGCCCAGCATGTTTTCCCACTGCATTAACAAATACCCAAAGGACACCCTAATGCCTGTCACTCTGCAGGGTGGGGTGGGTTGGCATCAGTTCAATACTTCACTGCCATTCCTATGCTGCATCTCTCTAACTCCTGCACTACCAATGCCAATGTCAGCAAGACAACATTCAGCATTGACAAATGCTTGTTCTAATATACCCTTTGTTTATCCCATGCATGCTTTATGCCACCTACCATTTTAGCTTCCACCACTTTTCCTGGCAGTCTGTTCAAGGCGTCTACCTACCTTTCAGTAAAGAAATCTTTCTTTACATCTATCCTGATCTGCCCCCAGCTTCATGTGTATGTGCCTTGGGTTAGGTGTTCATCTCATTTGAAGGAAACCCCAACTGTACCTTCTTTATTCCTGTGAGGTACTTAGTAGTTCTTGATCACGCCACCTCTCACCCTCCTCTCTTCCAGAGTGTACATGTTGAGATTCCTCAGCCTTTCCTTGAAGGATTCCTGTGAAAATTCTGAACCATTTTATTTGCCCTTCTCTGGAAAACCTCCACCTTATGTCCTTTCTGAAGTGTGGGCTGTAAACTGGACACAGTACTCCAGCTGAGGTATACCAGGAGTGATACAATGGCAGCACAACATCCTCCTCCTGGAGATGCCACCCCTTGTGCACCCAGAATCCAATTTGCCCTGCCCATAACCTTGTCACACTGTACTGCCATCTTGAGGTCCTCTGATATAATAAGCTGAAGGACCTTTCATGTCTAGTGAGTATCAGTACCTCCCCCATCCTATACTCAGCATCAGGGTTCCAAAGCCCTAGGTACATGATTTTACACTTGTTGGCACTGGACCCCAAGTAAGTAAGAAAATGGAATTGATTTGAATGAATTGCAGGCTTTTAAGCAGCTTTTCAGGGAGTGTGTATGTGTGTGGGAGGGGCTCTGTTACTATAACTATTTGCTTTTGATTTGGTATAATGTGCGAACAGACTAACGAGCTCCCAACTCCATGTGCTATACTGGAGATAAAGAGCCCAAATAGCACTGGGCCAAGCACTGAGCCCTGCGGCACCCCACTTGTCACTGCTCTGGGTGCCGAGAGCTACCCCACCACCACGACCCTCTGCACCCTCCCTGTAACCAGTTATCTATCCATTTAGTCAGACCACCTTCACCCATGCCCCTCCTTCTCCTCACTCTTCTCCTCCTTGGCCTGTGTCTCTCCTCGGTAGTCCGCACCCTTTCTCCTCCTTATTCTTACCGGGTGGTGGTGCCTTCTGTATTACACTGAGACCACTCTCCCGCCCCCTTCCAGGGTTACTATGCCTCCGCCTTACCTGTATCTAGGCGGTGAGCCTCATTAGGCTCCTGTCCGGACCTTTCTACCAACTTCAGTCTTTTGGTCACCCTCACTAGTTTAAATCCACCTTAGTAGAGATATACCCTCTAATCCATCTTTTTTTTGAACATATTCCCTGGGCTATGGTCGGCTTGGTCATCCCGACCGACCCCCTAGCCCTGCCCCGACATCAGACCGACCTGCTCACCTCCATGGATTACCCCCATGGTGGGGTGGTGAGGCTTCCCAGCTCGACCTACTGGAGCAGGATCCGGTCGAGAAGGCGCTATTTGGGGTGGGCTGTGGGGCAGAAACTCATGCTGCCTGACCGTAGTCCATTTTCCACTTTCTCCCTTTGGGGAGTGTGGGCATGCAATGACGTTAGGCGCAGCGTACCAAGGTCCGCCACACTCCGCCCCTTTACTACACCGCCTAGTAGCACCACCAGTCATCATCAGGAGCAGCTACAGAGCAGTGGGTCTCTGATCCCACCCTGCAATAGGAGAACAGTCCTCCAGATGCTCAATCCTATCCTTCCCTTGCCAACCCCTGGCAGCCTGGGCTCACATCCCAACCCGGTCACCAGCATGATGCGAGGTGTGGCGTCCAGCGCCCAGTCCTCAGCACCAGGGCCAGCAGCAATGCTGCCTTTAATACCCCTCCCCTTCCTGCTCCAGTGTACCCTGTCCCCGCATACAAGTCACTATTCCCCCAGACCCTACCCAGTTAGTCACTAACCCATAATGTTTGTGTGGCACCAATCCCTCAGTTACTCATTGAACTCCCTTAAGCCTACCCTTCCTCCCCATGCTTGCACATGATGCCAGCAGTACCTCCAAGAATTAAACCGACTTTCCACCCCTCACACTGCCAGCTCAACTACTCAAACCTCCTCACTACTTCCACAGTGTCCCCGCCAAGTCGTTGTACCCACGCAACAATAAATGAGGTTTCTTCCTCCCTCACTGCACGCTTGAGCAGTGACTACCCTGCCCCTTCTGCAGTCAACCTGGGAACAGCTTCAACCCAAATACGGCTGTGCCTTCTCTTCTGCCCCATCTCACCCATTTCAGTATAGAATCCCCAGGATGAGTACCACCACTGTCCCTCACCCCTTTTCCTTCTAATGACTCTTCCACCACCCCAGTATTTGTTCTTCCCTGACCCTTACCCCGCCAGGTGCACCCTCTGTGACTTCTGCATCTGTTTCCCCAACTTCTGCCTCACCCCTTTCTCTGCCTTATTCCTCCCATCCCTTGATCCCCTTCCCAGCCTGACTACTTCCTACTGGGCTTCCCATCTCGATCTGTCCTCCTTCCCTGCTGATTTCCAACCCCTCCTGTCCCCGCTGTTGTTGATTTAGAGCCCCATTCCTTCTACTCCTGATAGTGATGCCCTCCCATTCTTCCCCTTCCTGTAGCCTTCTCTCCTCCAGTCACCACCCCTTCTTCCCTTACAGCCCCTTCCACCCTTTGATCCTCGCTATCTCTTCCCTACCTCTTGCCATCCTCTCATGCCCCGCTTGTTCTCCCCCTTCAGTATGTTCCTGTTCTCTCTCTCTCCCATAGCAGAGGTTTGAATCTATTCTAGTCAATACCCTCCTATATCTCTTCCCCCATCAGTTCCACCTTCCTGCTTGTTCCCTCTGTGCCACTCCTGGTCCCTCCTGCCAGCAGCCATCTGCTCTCTCCCTGGTACTCCTCATGGTTTCTTTCTCCCCATCAGGAGGCCCTCCCCTCACCTCGGCACCTCCTCCTCTCCTGTCTTTTCTGCTAGTGCCTCTGATACTGGGGTCAGTTTCACTCCTTAGTTGTTCTTCCTCTGTCCCCTTGGCATACCCTACTCCCTCCTCCCAGGATGCCTACCATACTCATCTGCCCTGCCACTTAGACTCCTCCCTAACCTCCACAGTTCCTCCCTCAAACTAGGAAGTCATCTACAGACCATACACCCCCCCCATCCTCCAAGCCCAGTCCAGGTTCATGGTGAACCAACACCCTGCACACCCACCACCCTTCCAAAGATGCCCACTTTATTGACATGTGGCACCTGCCCCATTTTGGCCCCCATCTTATGTTATGGGCTCTACTCCCAGGTTCTGTACCCTACTACAACTGTTAGGCCCTATTTAGTCAAATTCCTGTTCCCCCACACTAGTCCCCTACTTGCCCTTGCCGACTGGGTTAATTCAGTCTCAAATCTCATCCATTAGATACTGTATTACTGTAGCAATCCTAAAGCCTCCTTGTCCATTTTTCACCACTCAGCTACCATACTTTTGTTCTCAGCTCTCATATAGTTTCACTTAGCTCAATTAGAAATCCTATTGCACTCCAGGTATAACTCAGCTCAGTTAGAGAAATAAACAGAAAAATAAATATGCATTATTACAGCAATCATAACATTATAGCTCAGTACTTAGCTCAGTTAGAGAAATAAACAGAACTAAATCTGTATTATTACAGCAATCCTGAAAGTATCCAGTCATTGCCTTGTCTCCACTCCAGAGACCCTGCTGTAATATAGGACCACAGAGGATGCTGGGCGGGAGGGTGGGCAACTCTAAAGTCCCAGCAGAGCTCCACTGAGCTGCCACTCACCTCTCTCACTCACTCATTCTATTTCTCCCGATGCTCCAGGCTGCCCTTTGTACTGGGTTCCTTCCTGCATTGGTGCCTTTTTCTGCCCACAAAATCTGCAGCAGTCCCAACAGAGCTTCTTTGAGCTCGCTCATTCTCCCTCTCATTCGCTAGGTCTGTTTCTCCCAGCACTGCAGGCTGTTGTTTTGTACCAGGCTCCTCCTGCATTGGTGCCTTTTTCTGCCCACAAAGAAATCTGCAGCAGTCCTGACAGAGCTCCTTTGAGCTCGCTCACCCCCTCTCTCTCACTGCCTCATCTCTGTTTGGAACTGTCTGATTTGAAAGCAGCACTAAGGGAAGTCACAGAGTTTGGAACTCAGTGCTTTGGCTTCTCAGAAGGAACTAAAAGGGGACAGGATCAGATCTACAGTACAGTAGCTTATTGTTGTTTTACATTGTTTCTTGTGGATTCTACTTGGTAGAAGGTTATTTCTTTTTCTTTCTTACTACTAAGGGGCTAGAGGTATTGTTTGGGGCTGTTGGAATTTTGAATCCTGTTTTGGTAGCTATAAGTGGGCTCATTTGTTTGATTCACTGTGTGGCAGGCTGCATTTGTAGAGGCCTATTTCTTCTGTTATAAAACATAATTTGGTGTGATTTAACTGGGTATGTTTCTTTGAATTGAGACATATATCTTCCAATTCCAAGCCTATTTTGATGTGTTGTTGGTGAAGCTGTTTGAATTGGAGTCCTGTTTCTTTGAGTAGCAAACCTATTTTGTGGGCTTTGAGAGAATTGTGATTCATTGTTGCTGGCTTCACTAGCTGCAAAGTTTGAGTGCAGAGTGGGGAAGGGTGCTAATGGTCTGACCAGGGCCTCAGCTACCTGATTGTTTCTGGAAGACTTGGGCTGGTCCTACCCTTGGTCCATTATTTCCTTTATACCAGGGGTTCAGACATCACTTCCTCAAACAGGCAAAAGAATATGCACCTGTCATAGCAAAAGCAGACATCCAGGAAAGGAACAGCAGCAAGTGAAGAGGTAACTGCTCTCTCAGTGGAAGGAAGTAAATGCAAATCTAGGAGCTTTCATTATTACTTTTTCACATTGATATTGCATTGGGGAAAGGAAGAGTAGGAGTTTGAAGAAGGTGTGCAATGGCTACTTAAAGTCTGTTTTGAGTGTGGATAGAAGGATAGGAATATAAAAGCAGTTGCTCAATGTATCTAAACATGTGTAACAAAGGAGGTAAGGGAAATAAAGAAAATGTTTTGCACTGATAGAGGAGGGAGAGGGAGACTTGGAAGAGTGTTTGGTATCCTGCATCTGAAGGGTGGGGGTCGCAGGGCAACAACAGCAATGGGTAGGGTGGTAGGCTGCAACAATCGGTGCACCAATCTTTCTAAAATTGCCTGGAGTGGGAGGATGTTTAGTGTGCAACCACATAGAAAAACTTAGAAAGGAGATTGAGGGTCTGCAGGAGGAACTAAGACAGGCAAGGCAGAGTGGGGTGGGTTTAGCCCAGTACTGGAGGGAGGAAGAAGGAGATGAGGGAGGCGATTTAAGCCAACAGTGGTGAGAGGGTCAGAAGAAGGAAGCAGAGACAAAGGGCCCAGGCCAGGAAGACGATTGCCAGGAAACCAGGTCAGGAGACAAAAGACAAATGGAAGGAGGATATAGGGCTTGATGAGGGAGGTGAAGAAGTGGCAAAGTCATGGAGTGGAAAGGAGAGAACAGGTTACTATGCAGAGAGAGGGAGCGGGCATTTGTGAAGGGCCTTCAGAAAATAGTTGTGCACTGCTAGAGAGGAAGAAGGTGGAGGAGGAAATGATGAAATTAGAGGAGTAATTGATAAATGCCTGGACCAAACTGGAGCAGGGGAAGTTCTGCTGGAGAATTGCAACAGGGTAAAAGGGAAATAATGTGCAGGAGGAAGAAGAGGAGCTGGAAATGAGAGGAGATGAATGAAGCAAGCAGGGAGTAAGAGGGTGGAATCTTAGTGCTGGGGACTCAATACTAAGAGGAGTTAGGTGGGGTAGCAAGGGGAGAGCATAGTCGATTTGGGTGGAGGCCATGCCAGGAATGACAGCGAAAGGGTGGGACAGTCTGTTCTGAAATATGCTAGAAGGGGTAGGGACAAGCCTCATTTAATTATACATCTTGGGACAAACAACCTGGCTGACAAGACAGTAGATACAGTCCAGAGGAGGTTTGAGGAACTAGCACAATTATGTGAGGGGCAGGAAGATCAGTAACTTTTTCAGAGATACTTCCGTGCCAAAGGCAAGCACAACAAGAAAGCTGAGAATAGAGGAATTTAATGGATGGCTAAGAACCTGGTGTTGTGCTAAGGGTATGGGCTGTTGGGGGGTGGGAGGGACCTGGGATGACAGTAGTCTCTATGCCAAGGACAGACTACACTTGAGTGAGGAGGAAAGAAAGTGTTGAAACAGAGGATGGAGGAGTACATAGAGGAAGTTGGGAATTTAAACTAGGAGGGGGGTGGCAGTTGGGGAAGAGATATGCAGAGACCACAGGTTGGGAAATCATATGAGCTACCCCATAACAGTGACAAAGGACAAATGGCAAGTACTGTTGGTGATGCTAGGAAAGGAGGGCAGGATGGAGGGGGGAAAGGGTGAAGGTGGTTACCCTTAATGCTAGGAGCCTTGGGAGGAAAACTGTAGAGTTACAGGTGCTCATGGCAGAGGGAGAGGTGGACATTGCAGCCATCATGGAAACATGGGTCACCCAATACAATGACTGGGACCTGTCTGTACCAGGGTACAGGTTATTTCATAGGGACAGAGTGATTGGGAAAGGAGGGGTGGCACTATATGTGAAGGAAGGACTGAAGTGTGTAAGGGAGGAAGGGAGGAGGGTAGTAATGAGTCACTTTGGATGCAAATCCAGGATTCCAAGAATAGGATTCTTAGAATGGGAGTGGTGTACAGGCCACCATCTCAGGCAGAGGAGTTAGACAGGAACTAGCGGGACAGATCAGGAGGACCTGCGAGAAGGGTAGTGTGGTGATTGTGGGGACTTCAACATGCCAGGAGTGGACTGGAGCACCCCAACAACCAGGAACAGAAGGGAGCAGGTACTGCTGGATGCCTTCCAGGACAGCTTCCTGCTGCAAATGGTCAGTGAACCAACCAGGTTAGAAATACCCTTGACCTTGTGCTGGCAAATGGGGACTTTGTGAGAGAACTTACAGCGGAGGAACTGCTGTCTGGAGTGACCACCGCTCAGTATGGCTCACTTGGATATGGGCAAGAAAGGAGGGAATCTGGCACAATAGTGCTGGACTTCAGGAGGGCCGACTTTGGGAGGATGGGGAAGTGGTAAAAGGGCACCTGGCCAGAATTCAATCTATTATGGACACTAACCAGAGGTGGAAGCTCATAAAAGCTGGGGATAGTGGAGGCAACCAAAACCTGCTGCAAAGCCCAGAGCAAGAATGCTAGAGGCTAAGAAACCGATCTGGTTGAGCAAGGAGGTCATGGAAAGGTAAGGAGGAAAAGAGCTGCCTTTAGGAAGTACAAGAAAACAGGGAGGGGAGGACAGGGAGAAGTACTTGACAGAATCGAAGGAGGTGACAAGGGCAGTAAGGGAGCCAAAGCATCTACGGAACTCAGGCTGGCACAAGGCATTAAGAAGAGGAGAAGGACTTTTAAGCACATCAGGAGAAAAGGAGCTGTAAGGACCACTAGTAAGGATTAGGAAGATGGGGGTTGGGTGAAGCAGGCAGATAAGGCGGAAGCACTAAATGAGTACTTCTCTCAGTATTTACTAAAGAGAAGAGGGGGTGACACCCAAGGTGGGAGAAATGGCAGAAGCAGGGGAAGTGATGACAGATGGGAAATCATGGAGAGCAGAGTTCGAGAGGGTTTGAAGGCACTGAGGGTGGACAAGCGCCAGGCCCAGATGGCATCCACCCCAGGGTACTGAAGGAGCTGGCAGAGGTCCTTGCAGGACCTTTGGCAGACCTATTTAATGCCTCACTACATTTGGGGTGTGTACCTCAGACTGGAGGATGGCTCATGTGGTGCCCCTCCACAAGAGTGGCCCCAAGGATGAACCAGGAAACTACAGACCAGTGAGCCTCACATCCATAGTGGGTAAGCTAGTGGAGACTATCCTGAAGGAGGGGCTGGTGGCCCTCCCTAGAGGCCAAAGGACTACAGAACAGCAGACAGCATGGTTTGCACATGGCAGATCCTGCCAAACCAACCTGGTCAAGTTCTATGACTGAGTAACTAGGCAACTGGACAGGGGCCATGCAGTGGATGTCCTGTATCTGGACTTCAGTAAGGCATTCGACCCAGTGCCACATGGAAGGCTGGGAAGGAAGTTAGTAGGCACAGGGGCGGTGCAAAGCTGGTGAGATGGGTAGGAAACTGGCTGCAGGGAAGGTAACAGAGGGTGGTGGTGGGTGGGGAGCTCTCACACCCAAGGGCAGTGACGAGCGGTGTTCCACAGGGCTCAGTGTTGGGATCAGTGTTGTTTGGGATATTCATTGCAGACATATCACGGGACATCAAGAGCAAAATCAGACTGTTTGCTGATGATACCAAGGTAGGAACGGTGGTGGATGACCTAGGGGATGGCAGGGGTTGCAGAATGATCTGGCAAAGCTTGAAACCTGGTCAGACACTTGGCAGCTGGGCTTTAATGCCAAAAGTGCAAGGTGCTGCATTTTGGGATGAAGAACCCAAGGAGGAGTTACCAGCTGGGGAGTGCAGCTAGCCCAGACAGAGGAGGAGAAGGATCTGGGCGTGCTCATTACAGGATCAATGAACAACTTGGCACAATGTAGGAAGGCAACTGCAAAGGCCAACAAAATGCTGGGTTGTATTGCAAGGGTATATCCTCGAGGAGGGAGGAGGTGATTCTGCCACTGTATAGGTCATTAGTTAGACCACACCTGAGTACTGCATGCAGTACTGGCGCCCATATCTGAAGAGGACATTGTTACTGGAGGGAGTGCAGAGTGACAAAGATGATCAAGGGGCTGGGGGACTTACCATACGAGAGGAGGTTGAAGGAGTTGAACATGTACTCACTGGAGGAGAGGAGAGACAGAGGTGACATGATTGAAACCTTTAAATACATGAAAGGAACAAACTAGACGGGTACAGAGGGGCTGTTCAAAGTAAGGGAGGGAGGGACACCAGGGGCCATGATATGAGACTGGAGCGAGGAAGGTTCAGGAGGGAGATGAGGAGACACTTTTAAAGAGAGGGTGGTGGCTGGGTGGAATGCATTACCTGCTGAAGTGGTATGCAGTAGAACAGTGGACTGCTTCAAACGAGGATGGGACAGGACAAGGGGAGGGTTAATGAAGGGAAGGGTGGAAGGAGGGGCAGCTGCAGAATGGGGTACTAGCTGCACATTGACGAGACATGATAGCCCTCTAGGCCTTTATCTGCTGGCAAATTTGTTATGTTCGTATGTTTCTCCCAGCACTGCAGGCTGCTCTTTTGTACTGGGCTCCTGCCTGCATTGGTGCCTTTTCTGCCACAAAGAAGTTCACAGTTGTCCTGACAGAGCTCCGTTGAGGTTGTTCACTCCCCTGTCTCACTTGCTTGTTCCGTTTCTCCCAGCACTGCAGGCTGCCCTTTAGTACTGGGCTCCTGCCTCCGCTATGCCTTTTCTGCCCACAAAGAAATCTGCAGCAGTCCCGACAGAGCTCGTTGAGCTCGCTCACCCCCTCTCTCACTCGCTTGTTCAGTTTCTCCCAGCAGTGCAGGCTGCCCTTTGTACTGGGCTTCAGCCTGCATTGGTGCCTTTTTCTGAATACAAAGAAATCCGCAGCAGTCCCGACAGAGCCTGAGCTCACTCACCCCCTCTCTCACTCACTCATTCTGTTTCTTCCGCGCTGCAAGCTGCCCTTTGTACTGGGCCCTTCCTGCATTGGTGCTTTTTCTGCCTACAAAGAAAACTGCAGCAGTCCTGATAGAGCTGTCTTGAACTTGCTCACTCCCCTCTCTCACTCTCACTTATTCTGTTTCTCCTGCTACTGCAGGCTGCCCTTTTCACTGGGCCCCGCCGTATTGATGCCTTTTTTCTGCCCACAAAGACATCCGCAGCAGTTCTGACAGAGCTCGCTGAGCTCACTCACCCCCTCCCTCACTCGCTTGTTCTGTTTCTCCGGTGCTGCAGGCTGCCCTTTTCCATTGGGCATCTGCCTGCATTGTGCCTTTTCTGCCCACAAAAATCCACAGCAGTCCCGACTGAGCTCAGTTGAGCTCGCTCACCCCCCTCTCTCACTCGCTTGATCTTAATCTGTCCCAAACACTGACTTCCCAAAGCAACGAGATATTCTGCGCGGGCGCAAAAACACATTTTGACAAGGATGTGAAAAATTACAGCTGTATTGTTCATAAGGAGGTGTGAAAAATGCCAGTGCTGAAAATCTGGCTTGAAAATAATACAATTTGCGAAGTTACAAGGTGCATGGAAACTCGCAACACAAGCTCACAACACTGTAACGTGAATGGACTTTCATCACAAAATTTTCAACATAGTTATTTTAAGACCTCTGCTCATGAACAGTGACACTGGATTTTCTTAATGTGTCCCAGACACTGATTTTCCACAGCTACCACGCTATTCTGCCAGAAGTGCGAAAACACATTTCGGCCAGGATGTGATAAATGACAGCTGTACTGTTCATATGAAGGTGTGGAAAAATGCCAATGCTGAAAATCTGGAGTGAAAATATTGCACATTCGTGAAGTTACAAGTGTGCGCAGCAACTTCGCAACAGCGCTCTAAAACAGTCATTTTTGATTTTTTCCACCAAATTTGCAACATAGGCTTTTGAGAGCCCACCATGGAACACCAGCACTGTCATTTCGTTAATTGCCGAAAGGTGATTCCACGCAGTGACCATGAAATCACCTTTTGGGACGGAATAACGCCATGACAGTGGCTGAATTCATTAGGAGGGGTCCCAATAACCCCATGTTGAAAATTTGGTGCAAAATTCCAAAATGCCTGAGATATGGACCAAAGTTGAAAAAAAATGTATTTATGCCATTATATAGCTTACCAGCATTTCTTCAGTTCGTGGTTGACTTTGAAGAGTGCAGACGTGTTCCCAGTCCACTGAAGATTGTCACACTGTGTTCCAGAGGTAAGTATAGGGTGAAGGGGTGTGGGCGAGGCAGGGTGCGCAGAGGGTGGGTTTGGTGCCACGGACTCAACGAGGGACTGTTTTCTGGTTTACAGGGTAAAAAACATCGCTGGACTGTTTTTTTTTTTTTTCAGGATATTTGGCATGCTGGGGGGGCCCCAGCATGCCTCTGAGTAGTTTTGGGGGCTGTAGCCAGCGGGGGATTGCACCTCCTGCAGACAACAAAAATTGAGGGGACATTATGCCAATGGGAGTGGGCTCCCTGTTGTCAAATTCCACTGGGAAGGGGACTGAAGCAGATGAGGATTGGGCACCCGTCGGCAAAGAAAGGGGCATGATGCCGAGGGTATTGGGCACCCCTCAGCATACAGCAGAAACTTGGGTGTGGGGACATTATGCCAGCGAGGACTGGACTCCCGTCGGCACACTGGGTCAGGGGCATGCAAGGTACCACCTGCAATGACGGTCGCTCCCTCATTGCAGCGAATGGCTGACACTGCAATGATGAGGTGACCCTTGATTGTAGTGGCTAAAATGTTTTAAGGTGATGGCATGCTGGCTGAATTAGTGTCAGCAGCAGTATGCCACCCATTGAGGAAAGCAGGCTAAGCCTCAAAAGGCAGTGGGGGTATTGGGCACAACAGTGCTGCACCTCCATAACCTGCTTCTGCAGCAAGTTGCCACAACATGTTTCTTAAGCGCATGCATGCAAGCAACATAAAAATGTTATTAGTAAAAATATACAAATCAATAGCACCCTCCGAAATGCTGTCACTTTTTACTAAAAAGTTTTTATCTTGCCAAAAGTTTTTGGTTGCCAGCATTCCTTTCAGTTAGCCAGCTCTGCTTGTTACTTGTTGGTACAGTGGTGCCAGTGTCATGTTTCTTCTGGTTTAGTCATGTCAATCGGTACCAGAGATGTTGCAAAGTTAAACTTCACTGGTGAAGTTACAAAATTTGTCACGATTCTTTTCACAAGTTCACGATTTCAGGAACTTCGAGAAATTGCTAAGTTTGTACTGTGAAATGTTTTTTTTAAAAATGTGGCCGTTTCACAAGCAAATTGTGGTCACTTCACCAAAAAGGCAACTTCACTTGTCAAAATGTCATGGATTTGATGAATTTGCACCGTGAATTCTGTGGAATTCATGAATTAATTTACAAAGTGGATTTCAGCCACTTTGCCATGTGTTTCCAATCTTTATGTCTAGACATCATTCAGAGCATCATGAGAACAGTGTCCCAACTTGACTAGACAATAAGGGTCATGACACTGAACACTGCTGTATTGTATGTCTAAATAAAAGTAAAGAACAATGGCACACGCAGGTAATCAAAATATCCCATTTTATTGCATGCAGACAATCTCCCAACCGCCCAGCAGTACAGGCTCCCAAACCTTCAACTAGTTTCACACCATCTGTGTGTCACCAGGAGGATGGTCTACCTCAAATTCACACCTCTAAAATAGCACACAGTTAAATGAATTGACCTGGTCATAATGGCTAACAATAAAGTTAATTCCTTAATAGTACAATAACTGCATACTTCCAAATATAACCTATTTTGTGTTGGATGACTATGACATTGTTAACTGAGTACTTGCGCTATTCACATGTAGAATCTAGCACTATTAGTTTAAATTTACTATTTTTTGTATTAGGCTGGCAGCCATGCTGTGCTGATTCTATTCTAATTGTGATGTATTTTCTTTCCTATTCACTTTGCATATACACTGTTTTAAGAGGTATTGTCACTTTAACTGTGTGCTGTTTTAGAGGTGTGGATTTGAGGTAGACCATCCACCTGATGATGCACAGATGGTGCTAAACTAATTGAGGGTTTGGGAGCCTGTACTCCTGGGCAGCTGTGCTGTTGTCTGCTTGCAATAAAATCGGTATTTTGATTACCATGGTGTCATTGTTCTTGTTTTATTTATAACAGACTCTATTTGGCACATCGGTGTGGGAACTGACGATTTACTTGATTTACTCGGTTTAATTAGGTAGGAGAAGGTCCGAGGATCCATCGAGACTACCTTCCACACCATGTGGAGTAAAACATCTAATTACCCAAAAGGAGTTTATTGAGATAACTCTTAAACTGCTGTATGTTAGAAGCATCAACTATGTGTTGTGGTAACTTATTCCACAAGTTTACAGCTCTAATCATGAAGAAGTATTTCCTTTTATCCTTATGTGTCATAGGCACAAATAGCTGCCTATTATTACATCTAAGAACACCTATTTTATTGGCAAACTTAAACCCACAGTCTGTTTTCAAAATATTATCTTTAGGATATTAAATAATAATAATGTACTGTATGTCCCTTCTGATAAGGCCTTCTAAAATATATAAAAGAGACATTGAGGCAGTAAAATCCCAGACTTGTAGAAAGACAGACACGTAGACAATAATGGCTGAAAAGTCCAAAGTTCCAGCTAGTCTGCCCAGAGTTCTCTATCTGCCCTGGGCACCTACTGTCCATATGGGGTTTTATCATTCTTAGTCCCCCACTCCCTTCCCTACTGCAACTGACCTGAGCAACCACCAAACTTTTTCACTCTGTCCCAGCCATGTCTTGAAACCATTCATGGTTTGGTGCCTGCCACCTACACTGGCAGACTGCTCCATTGCTCCACAACCCTTTCCATAAAATAGAACTTCCTCATATCCCTCTTAACCCTCCTTCCAGTTTACACTGAGGTTATTGACTCTGTACTCCTACTAAATAGCCCCACAATTCACCTTGTTTATTCCTTCAGGAACTGAAGGTGTCAGCGTGGCTCAGTTGGTAGCCCATCTGCATCTGGGACAGAAGACTGTGGGTTCTTGTTCCACTCTGGAATAAGGATCATACTATAAAAGCTGACACCTCAGTGCAATACTAGGGGTACTGTACTGTCGGGGGTACCATCCTCCAGAGGAGACAATAAACCAAGGTCTCATACCCATCTTTGGTGCTGTCCCGTGGGAGTCCAGGTGGAAGTAAAGAACCCAAAGCACTTTCTGCAAAAGTAGGGGACTTCCTGGTGTTTTGGCCAACATTCTCCTTCCCATAGGACTGTTTTTGTAATTGTCCAAGTCTGTGTGTGAGTGTTGATGTGCAGAAATGGCTGCCAGTACACATTCAGTGACTTCACTACCCATCTCTCATTCTTGTAAATGCTTTGAAATACAGAGTGAAAAGCGCAAAATAAATGCTGATTTTTCTTCTTTCCTATTATATACCCCTCTTCGCCTGGTCCCTAGTAAGTGCATATTCAGTGCCTTCAAACAATCTGCCCTGCAGCCCTGAATCATCTTGGTCATCCTGTCCTGCACTAGCTTCGCTTGTCCCTGTCCTTCCGTGAGGAGGACTCCAGAACTGAGCACAGTATTCTAGATGCAGCCTCATCAGTTGTCCTGCTTCACATGTCCCTTCCTATACAGCCTGGCATCCTATTAGCCTTACTATAGGCCTTGTTATACTGGTTTGATTCTTTCAGAGAGTCACTAATGATGACTCCCAGGTCCCTTTCCTCTGCCATGGTACTCAGTTTAACCCCTCCCATCCAGTAAACTGTCCTGTTTTTTTCCTCCCAAGTGCATAACCTTGCATTGTTTTGGCATTGAATTTCAACTACCAAATCTTAGGCACATCTCTAGCCTTTGTAGATCCCTCAGCATCTCTTTGATCAGTTTGTCATGATCTACCCTACCATAGAACTTCTGCCATCTGCCCCAGATGCCCTCCCACTGTCACTAATGAACATATTGAAGAGGACATGACCCAGGACAGATTCTGAAGCACACCACTCATGACCCTATCTCTTCTGATTTGACCCTACTGTATTCACCACCACCATCTGCTGTCTCTCCTTCAACCAGTTTCCTACCCATTTAACTATATCCTTAGCCAAACCCAAGTCCTCCAGCATCTTCAGAAATCTTCTATGAGCACAGAGTCAAAAGCTTTCCTAAAATCAAACTAGAGAAATAGAGCTTGGCCCTTATCTACTGCCTTTGATGCTAAGTCAAAGGAAACTACAAAATCAACTAGGTTTGACGAGACATCCCTGTCACAAACCCATTTTGTTTACAATTGCTCTCTAGGTAGCCCACAAGGTCCTCTTTGATCACCCGACTCCATCAGGTTACCCACTGCAGAGATAAGGCTGACAGGTCTGTAATTCCCACTTGCTCCTTGTCCCCACCTTCTGTTGCAGGACTATGCTCTACCCTCCAGTTTTTGGAATTACCCTGTATGAATTGAAGTTAATGAATACCTAATTGGGGTTCCGCCACAAGTTCCACAGCCAGTAGCGTGAGCACCCTTGGATGCATCCCATGCCCATGTCTTTAGGGTTCAGATCCTTTTGGACCCTTTCTTTGGTAAATAATGGCTACCTCATTTCAGCAATGCTCCTGAGAGCAGCCTTTATGCCATTTTCAGGCAGGGACTCACTGTCTTCCTTGTGAAGACAGAACAGAAGTAATCATTAAGGATGGCTGCATTTTATTCATCTTCCTCTAGTACCACCCCTTATAGCCTAACAACACCCTCTCTTTTATTCATTTTTTCCTTAATATATCTGAAGAATGGTCCTGCTCCATCCTTGACCCCGCACAATAATCAACTCTGTGTCTGCCTTTGCCCTCTGATTATCCCTTTGCTTCCCTAGTTTTCATTTGGTACTCTCCCATTCCGCCTACCCTGCTTTTCCTTTAACTGGTGATAGCCTTTTTTCTGGGTCCTCACTGCTTCTCTGAACCTTTCAGAGTACCCAGCTGGTCTCTTGTGCCTGTTCCATTTTGTAACAATTTCATGCATTACTTTGTTGCTTTAAGAATAGTCCCTTAATTGCTCCCATTTTCCTCTACACCTTCAATATGCCCACTCTGGTCAATTTGTATCAAACCCACTCCTCATCTACTTGACGTCTGCTCTACTGAACTCTAGGACTTCAGTTTTGATAGAGGAATTCAATTTTTATTTATTTAGTTTTTGTTAACTGGGTGGTGCACTAGCCATAAATGACTATTTTAAGGCACGACCCTAATGCTGAGGGCCAGCCTGAACCAAATGGAATTATGGTTGCTGGACCCCAGTGGCTCCCCTACCTCACTCCACTCAGCATATATGAGTTGATGAGCACCAAATCAAGAATGGCCTCCTGTCTAGTGGGTTCCAAACAAGAATAGGCAGAGTGCTACCTGAGATCAAGGTGTGCAGCATGATACTGACAATCTCAAAACCAGCTATACCAGTAGGCACTCCTGCAATGTATCCAACAGGGCCTGATTTTTGGTGCACCAAGCAGCTGGAATGACCCAGTCAATATCTAGCAGGTTTGGATCACCCACCACAACCATTTCTCCTTCTTCACTCTTCTTACCAGCTCTTCCCTGAGCTCCCTATCTCTCTCTCTCTCTCTCTTCCCCGTCCTGGTGGTCTATAGGTCACCCACACTTGTATTTTTCTGCCTGAGGTCACTGTAAGGTGAACCCACAGTGACCCTGTTTCTCCTTTGCTTCCCCTGATGTGTCCATTCTCCACAGCCTCTATGCCACCCCTGACTTATAAAGCTATACCCCTCTAGCCTTTGCTTTTCCCTCTATCCTGTATAAACACTGTGTAACTTGGGACTGACAGGTCACAGTCATTATTCTCTGTGGCCCAAGTTTCTTACTGAGGCTTTTAGTCCTTGGTTCATGTAATGAATGCAGCTACAATGTCCTCCTTTGTGGGTAAAATAAATTATGCTTTTTTCAGAAATGTTCTTGAAACAATCTGCTTTCTGTTTTAATATTTCACTGTATTCTGTCTTTGTGTGTGTGATCCCAAATGCTGGCCACATCACACTAATAACTGAATAACACCTCATGTGAGAATGTACAAAAATTTGAAAATATGTAATAATGAGTCTTGTGTATAAAGAGACAGCATCATCCAGGAAAGCAGAGGGATCCAAGGAACATCTTAAAACAGCAATTAATCTCAATAAGAGTGTCTGTGTATGTGTGTGTACGTGCATGCGTGTGTATGCGTGCATGTGCTGCGTATGTGTTTGTGTATGCGTGTGTGTGTAAGTGTGTGTGTAAGTGTGTGCGTGTGTGTAAATGTCTGTGTGTGTTTAAGTGTGTGTGCTGAGAGATGTGTATATATGCATCGTGCACATGCATGTGTGTGTGTATATATGGCAGCGTGTCAGCGTGTGTTTAAAGTAAGTATGTGTGTGTGTGTGTATGTATGGGGTGGGGAATCCAAATATGGTCAGGATAAAACAGAAAAGGAATGAAAGGCTAAATCATTAAAAAGCAGTAGATACTTCCAGAAAAACATTGAAAATACAACATTAAGACACACCTTAGTGTAAATGTCATACATTTCCATTGTTCTCGCTCCTCATTCTTAATAGCTGAGAATATTTACAGGAAATAAAGATCTTTTTCCTGTAAGAGTTCAGGGATTGATGTTGGGGCCAGCTTTTTAAACATTTTCTTCAGTGATCTGTAACCTGTTACCTCAGCAGGCCACTTACATTTGCTGATGATACCAGGAAAGCAGGGATGGAGGACTCCTTTGAGGTCCTGAGGATGACTCCTGGAGCCTCAGACCCAATGTAGCCAAATTCAGGGTGCTACATCTGGGGAGGAGAAACAACGTTAGGGCCTACAAACTGTGTGGTGTTCCTCCAGCTGTGGTGGGGCGCTATACCCGGGAGGAGAAACAGCGTTAGGGCCTACACACTGTGTGGTGTTCCTCTGGCTGCAGTGGGGTGCTACACCTGGGTAGGAGAACCAGCATTAGGGCCTATGGCCTGCATGGTGTTCCTCCAGCTGCAGTGGGGCGCAACACCTGGGGTAGAGAAACAGCGTTAGGGCCTATAGACTTTGTGGTGTTCCTCCAGCTGCAGTGGCTTGCTACACCTGGGTAGGAGAAGGAGCATTAGGGCCAACACACTGTGTGATGTTCCTCCTGCTGCAGTGGGTGCTACACCTGGATAGGAGAAAAAGTGTTAGGGCCTACACACTGTGTGGTGTTCCTCTGGCTGCAGTGGGGTGCTACACCTGGGTAGAAGAACCAGCATTAGGGCCTATGGCCTGCATGGTGTTCCTCCAGCTGCAGTGGGCGCAACACCTGGGGTAGAGAAACAGCATTAGGCCTACACACTCTGTGTGGTGTTCCTCCAGCTGCAGTGGGGTGCTACACCTGGGTGGGAGAAACAGCGTTAGGGCCTACAGACTGTGTGGTGTTCCTCCAGCTGCAGTGGAGTGCTACACCTGGGTAGGAGAAACAGCGTTAGGGCCTACACACTGTGCGGTGTTCCTTCGGGTGCAGTGGGTGCTACACCTGGTGAGGATTAACAGCGTTAAGGCCTACAGACTGTGTGGTATTCCTCCAACTGCAGTGGGGTGCTACACCTGGGTAGGAGAAACAGCTTACGGACTACACACTGTGTAGTGTTCCTCCAGCTGCAGTGGGGTGCTACACCTGGGAGGAGAGAAACAGCATTAGGGCCTACAGACTGGGTGGTGTTCCTCCGGGCTGCAGGGGTGCTACACCTGGGTAGGAGAAACAACATTAGGGCCTTCACACTGTGTGGTGTTCCTCCAGTTGCAGTGGGGTGCTACACTTGGGTAGGAGAAACAATGTTGGGCCTACACACTGTGTGCTGTTCCTACAGCTGAAGTGGGGTGCTATACTTGGGTAGGAGAAACAGCGTTTGGGCCTATAGACTCTGTGGTGTTCCTCCAGCTGCAGTGGGGTGCTACACCTGGGTAGGAGTAGTAGCATTAGGGCCAACACACTGTGTGGGGTTCCTCCAGCTGCAGCGGGTGCTGCACCTGGGTAGCAGAAAGAGCATTAGGGCCTACAGACTGTGTGTTGTTCCTCCAGCTGCATGTGGTGTTCCTCTAGCTGCAGTGGGGTGCTACACCTGGGTAGGAGAAACAGTGTTAGGGCCTGAACACTGTGTGATGTTCCTCTGTCTGCAGTGGAGGTGGAGGAAAGTAATATAGTAGACAAGGTGCTTAAGCACGGCAGTGTTCTGCTTGTGTCAGGAGGCTGGAAAAGACCAGCCTGCCAGTGCTGTAGTAGTGCTACTACTTGTGACGTCAGGGATCTGAGTTTAGAAGCAAGCTTGGAGAATCAGAAAGCCAGTTGGGGAGGAGGATTAACATCCATTGAACTCTGGGGCTTGGGGCCCAACAGTAGAAGAACCTCTGGTGGCAGCCAAGAAGGGTGAGCCAGGGATGGAAGCTGAAGCTGGATTGGTGAAAGTGGTGGCCATTGGCACAATGGGCATGGGAGGACATCCGCATGCCAGGGTGTCATTGCATGTTCACGCCATCAGGAAGGCAAACCACAAGGAAAAACACCCGTGAGGCAGAGCACAATGAACCTTGCGGACCAGCTCCAACAAATCATGCTGAAAGGATGCCAGCCTAGGACTCAGATGAGAGCTGCTGGTTGATTTTGGTTCCTCCTCTATGGAGCCCCACCATGAGGGTAAGTCAAAGGCCACCTGCCTGGGCAGCTAGGAGATTGGCAGTGTGGGCTGAGTCGGGGGCAGATATGGAGTAAATCCTCACCTGGTTTGAGAGCAATAAACAGAGAAAACAAAACCACAGAAGGCTGGAAGAATACTGACATGCGGGGGGTTACTAGCAGAGCTGGGGAAGTAATCTTACTACTTTACAAGGTCCTAGTCAGTCCCACCTGGAGTGCTGTATGCAGTTCATGGCTCTCTGAAAAAGGGACTGAAGCAATAAATACGGTGCTATTTAGGACCACTCCAGTCATCAGTGGTATGGAGGATGAAAGCCATGAGGAGAGAATACAGGTCTTTAATATGTTCACCCTGCACAAAAGGAGGCTGAAGGAGACACAATCTCATTCTATTGCATACTTAAGGCTATCACCAGGAATGAACCATTGCAATGTTTAACCTGGTAGGCCCTGAAACTCAAGGCAGCAAGAAGAGGGGTAGAGTTAGGAGGTACTTTTCTCTCTAAGAGTACTGAATTTATTAAACAGCTTTCCAGAAGAAAGACTAGACATGAAGACAGTGCAGGCCTTCAGGATAAGCCTGGAAAAATTTGTCTCCAGAGGGACTCACAGGATACCCTGGTTAGTAAGGTTCATGGAGAATCACAGGGTACCATGGGTCATGGGGTGGGCAGGACATCCCAATAAACTGGTTCGTGTTTGCACAGTATGCATGTTGCCCCTGCATATGAAGCATGTGCAGACTTGATGGCTCTAGAGTCCCTTCCAACATTACAGTTAATTACTATGTTACTATGTATCTTACTATGCAACGCTTATCTGCTACAGCAGAGTAGGTATGGGGCTTGATTTTCTAAGGGTTTGATTGCCACAAGCCCTGGTGTTCCAAATATATGGCACACTGGGCTTGCAGTACTCTATTAGGATTTTACATCCCATGTGGGATGCAAACCTTTTTGTGGTCAAACCTGGTCACTCTCAGGTACCCGTTTACAATGCTTGCACCAAATATTTGGAGCAAGCTGCTGTAAACTGGGTAAACTGACTCAACTTTGTCCGACTCACTAAAATCAGATGCAGTTGTGGTAAACCCGTTAGGTGCGCTACCTGACACTTTGAAAATATGACCCCATGATCTTTTACATCCCACTCTGTAGATGTGAAATCAACGTGATGTTATAGAAAGAGGACTGAGACTTGGTGAGAAGTAAGCAGCAAGTGCTGATAAACTCTACTAAACAAAGATCTGTTTTTCATACAAATGGCCTTAATAAGGAGAATAAGGAAAAGAAACTACAGAAAAAATTGAGACTATAAACTAAACTCTGTCCAAATGGTATGTTTCTCAAAGTTCATCAAGAGGTGTCAGCTGCTGTTTAAAGAGCCAGAACAACAGAAATGTACTTTGGGGATGGGTACTTTCATACTTTATTTATTCTTTATTTATTCATTACAATTTGGGTTTACAACCTTTGAGTCAGAGACTCATTTACAAAGCACCTTGTCGCAGCGGGGGACAGACATCAGACAGTTATTGCAGTGCAGATTAAAACAGAGGATAACATTACAGGTGCAGTAAAGGAACATTTAACATAGATACACTTAGGTCACATAATGTAGTAGTTTGTATGTTACTTTGGTTACATAATGTTACAAAATTGTGAGTTACACTCATGGATATAGTAGGTCCTCAGAAGACAGCGGGTTACATCCCTGTTTGAACCTAGTAGGAAGGAGTGGATCTGGGGGTTACAGGCTGTCCAGTGGATGTTGTCAAGCCAGGGGACAAGGCGGGTGGTACCACAGGTTACAACAGGGGTTAGTTGCACCTACAACAGCGGGTATTAAAGATATGGTTCGAAGGAGCTGTTTTGAAGGAGCCAATTTTTGGCAAGTTGGAGATGCAGCTAGGGAGGAGGTTGAACCAGGTGGGGCTCGGTGAGGGATCTCCTGGGCAGAGGTCTTGGTTCTGGGCACCTTGAAAGTGGCCTTAACAGAGCTACAGGTGTGATGGACGGCGATGACTGCTGTAGGGAGGTGGAGACCCCGTGTGGAGAGTCTAGCAGTGATCTCTTAAGCGAGAAGGCAGGTCTGATAGAGCAGTCGCTCCTCAAAGTTGAGCAGATTGGCAGTAGTATAGAGAAGGCAGGTGTGAGTTCGGCTGGGGCACCGGTCAGGAGCCTACAGGCCTTATTGATGGAAGTTGGATTTTGGAGAGGCAGTGTTGTCAGCTGCGGTGTAGATGGGCAAGCCATAGTCCACGAGGACAAGACAGAGAGGAGGTGATGGCCAGCCTGAGGGCAACCTGAGGCAGGCAGTCCTCAGCCGTATAGCAGGCCAATCTGAGAGTTAATGGTGGCTGACAGGGCATTAATGTGGGTGTGGAAGGAGAGGGCAGTATCGAACGTGATGCATAGGTACTTGTATGTGGTCACTTGTTCTAACCATCAGCTTAAATGATTAGCTCAACACATTGTTTAAATAATTTAATTAAAGCCAGCCCAGTGGTGCAGAGGATTGAGGTGCTGGATGCCACACCTTGTGCCACACTGGCGACCCGAGTTTGGGGCCGAGCTTGGGCCATCGGGGGTCAGCAGGAGGGCAGAGATGGATTGAGCAGCTTGCAGGCAGCTCTCCACTTCAGGGAAGGATGTGGGGTTTCCCGGCATTGACTGCCACCGGTGGAGGCTAGGTGGCGGTGCCATGCCACGGGAACCTGGCATTAGGCCGAGGGCGGAAGGGGCCATCACTGGAGCCACGGTGCACATGCGTGGCCTCACGTGCATGCACATCTGTGTTCTGGGGTCTCGGTAATGGTGAGAAAATGGTAAACTGATGGGGACCGCGGCAGGATGAAGCCTCTGGGCCAGCTCCAGGTGTCTGCTGAGACACGCAAGATGTTATAGTGCCCAAATGACCCCAGAGTCCGTAGGCTGGCGGATGAGCAACCGCGGTCTGCCAAGGAGGATAAACACTGATATGAAAAAAAAAATAATTTAATTAAACTTGTAAGACAGGTATCTATTGTAAGTCATTCAGAACAGAGGAAAACTGTAATTTAATACGAAAAGAAATACCACAACAACTCCTTTAGTTGATTATCGATTTAAGACATGCCCATGACAGTTTATGTAGGTAATAAGCCATGACAGAGTGTGCATTAAATAATTATAATGACTGGTAATGCTATCTCCTTTCCCCTACCATCTGCCGGGCACTCCGTTCTGCCGGGGGCCTCCTGGAGTTCCCAGTGTGAGGCTGCGGCATTCTAGGGATAGGGCATTTTCAGTGGCGGTGCTCACTCTGTGGAACTCCCTTCCTGGATATCTTAGAGGCCTCCTCAGTGGAAGCCTTTAAGAGACAACTAAAACATATCTGTTCCAGCAGGTTTTAATGACTGATTAATTTTAAATGGGATGAATAGAATTTTAATGTCTATGTTAAATTGCTGCTATGTGTATCCTGTTCTTGAATTATATTGTACAGCGCCGAGTCCATGGAATTGGGCTCTAAAAATAAATATCTATTTATTGACTGGACTGACACCACTTTCTGATGCTGCCATAGCTGGGTTCCATCCATAAAAACATCTAGATTACTACAGCACGGATGTCAGCCAGGGTTCACCCTTGACAGTGCGTGGGCAATGTGAACGAGGTAATTTAGAGCACAAGGAATATGTCACCCAGCATTAAGCGTGGGTGACATTGTGCCACAAACAAGTTACAATGCCCATGGACCGTCCAGTGAAAAGTGAAGGTTTTGATGGGGCTTCACCCCCTTATCCCCACACCCCAAATGTAAATATAACATCCTCTGGGTTGGGCATGCCATGAAAGGCTGCAGACTTGTGGCGACACCCTACACGGTGTGAGTGTGGGATGTTCTAAATCTAGAATGCCCTGTCACTCACGACCTTGTTGCAGTGCCCACATGATGGTGCCCAAATCACAGTGCCTTAAAATGGCATGCCGTCAGCCAGACAATAAACAGTAGCGTTGCAAAATTGAGAGCAGCCATCTCGTTCCCACCCACACACTTAGCAATCCATTATCACTCAGTAACTAAGACATTTTAGCTTAATATCACCTTTCTAAAGTGATATTTACGGTAGTAACCACAGACATTGGCAGCTATTTCCAGATATTTAGTGAAATTTCTGAAGAGTTTCTCTCTGCTGCCCTACTGTGGAAATGCAGAAAGCAGGAGATATTTCTGGAAATATCGAGAAATTTCAGGAAATATCTGGCAGTGTGTGTGGCTGCTACTAAACCAAAGTTTTTAACAGAGAAACTGACCTGACAGCAATCGAACACTGAGAGTGACAGTCATCAATGAAAGCTATGAACCAGCAATTACATTAAATAAACTATGCGGTGTTGAACATTATTAATTTTTCTTACACACCTGGTGTGTAATAGTATCATAAACCCTCATGTTTCGCAGTTGTGGTTTATCTGGTATAAAAAACAAGGTGCTGCATCAGCATGTGGTCTGAAAACAGAGCAAAATGATAATATTAGATGCATGCTGAAAATAGAACCACCACCTGCAGTTCTTCCGTGTTCTTCACCTCGCCGCCCTTCTTTCTCACCTGAAACTGCACTGCCACTCTGACTCTGTGGTAAGTTATTTCCTTTATCTTAAATCACTGCCCTTTCAGAAACCAACTACTGGAAAAACAAAACAGAAAAATAACCAGAACTGTCAGCAGGTGAACACGGACCGCACTAAAAGCCAACTGGACCATGGCCACACGGAGCGTGTCTTATTTTATATAATTGCTGTGGCAAAAAGCAAAACCAGCAATTATATAAAATAAAATATGAGTGATGTGCAAAACTTGAATTTTACACACACTGTCAGTGTTGGATGCCTAGATAAACCCCTCGAGCTTCACTCTCGGGATTATGTGGCATCCAAAACCTTCGGGGTGTAAAATTCTTGTTACACACACCACCAATGTATTATTCTATATGTTATACTAACAATTAATTTCCTTAGACAGTGCTATGAGTCCAGCTTGCCTCACACAGCATGCACACTCTCCACAGCTGAGAGAGCCGACTTTCTCTGTAACCATTGGGTACAGTAAAAGTTGTCTGCAGTACAGCTCAGGACAAACAAAACCAGTGCCGTAAAAATTCCATCTTGTGCCCAGTCCCCCTGCCCCACTGCTGCCTTCTTTGGGGTATTGAAGAGTTTGTGTGCTCTGGGGGAGTGAAGTTTGCACTTGGAGAGAGCCAGAAGCAAAAACATGCCTTCTGCATCCTGACACAAAAGAAGCTGCTCGGAGGAGTGCTGTTGGCTGTAATTCAGGTAGAAGCAGGCACACAAGTAAACTCCTGTCTGGATCCATATATTAAAACAATTAATAATAGGGGACAGTATGCGACTCGGCTATAATCCCATCTTGAGGTTCTGGTGACATGTTAGAACCTGTTGAGCTTCAATCTCGAGGTTCACATATCACCAGAACCTCTTGATGTATTATAGCCTTGTAACACACAGTCTCCTATCTATTATTCTGTTTTAATGCATGCCTCAGCGGTGCAGTGAGGCACAAGACCGATGGCTGAGTGTCCTTACACCCTGGGAATTGCATTAAATCCTATACTGAACACCCTGAAAGGGCTTAGTATGCTTATAAACTAGCTCGTTCTGTTTAAAATTAAAAAAATAAACATGTTTTTGTTTTGCTGCAGTTTTGTCACAGAACACTACCTTGTGTATTTTACAGTTTTGGTAAGGGTGCCTGTGTGAACAGGAATAATTGCCTCAGGACAGATATAGTGACATCTCAGCAGTGGCGGTGAAGTGGGATGGGTAAGTGGAGAGTCTTCAGGAGTCAACAGGCATCACCAGAGCTGGGGACGGTCACTCTGTTTTTATTTCTGCCTTTTTTTCTGTTATTTATTGTAACTTTTACTGATACTGCTTTTTTTCTATTTCTTTTGAATTCTGAGTTTTTATATACATTATTTTATTGAAATTTGTTGACCAGATAGGCCCACTGAGATGAGTGTACCTTTTTCAGGAGAGACCGGAATTATTTACAAAACAGTAACAGAAAAGAATAGAAACAGGATCAAAATTTACAGAAAACAGATTCATAATGACAATATCACATAAGTTTGGACAGCATTATTGCATGAGCCATAAATCAAGAACACGTCCAGGGTTATTTAAACTTTAAGTTACATTGCACAACATAATAACAGTTACAAGGATCCGGGTTACAACATACGTGTCTGCAAGGCTGGGCACTCAAAGCACCCTCAAACTTAAATCATGTGTTACCAAGAAGAGTTACATAGAGAGGTATAAGGAAGTATAGTAATCGATTACAGTTACAATGGCCACCCACAAGCAAATGAGCCTTGAGGGCATTTTTGAAGGCAGCTGCAGAGACCAGTTTACCACCTCAATGGAAGGCTATTGCAGAGCCATCATGCAGAAATAGCAAAGCCCTGTCACCTGCACATGTCCAGGCTGTGGGACCTCCAGCAGTGGGCAGGTTGAGGACTTAGTGCCCTTTTTCTGTGTTTTTGCCCTGGAGGATAGTGTGAAGCCTGGGAGGGGAGCAATTTTGAATAGCTTAAAGGCTAGGCAGAGGACCGGATAGCGTAATCTTGTCTCAAGTGAGGCTTGATCTGCATTACATTTTGATATATGCATTTCCCTTCTTTCTGTTTGTTTTGTAGAGTTTTGAGTATTGTATGCTCACTTCACTAATTGCTTTGAGTGTATTAATATCACCTGTTATAATTAGGTTTTGTTACTATTTTTATTATTTTAATTTACTTTATACATATGGAGAATGAATAACATGGGAGTCAGGCAATACACTTTCTTCTCAGCATCACTTAGGACGTGCTCAAGGATAGACTTTTTCTCGTTAGCATGAAATCACTCAGCCATTTATAGATGCCAAAATACACCCCAGAGTTATCTCGGACCACTCTCCTGTAACTGTCCTATTTGATCCTAACATAAACACTAAGAGAGATTTCGTGTGGCGATTTAATAATCAGCTCTTATATGATCACTTCATTAAAGAACAGTTGAAAGACTTCATATCCTTTTTCTTGACAAAATATTAATTGGTCTCTAGGATCAATATAGTTTGGGCAGCCTTGAAGTGTGCGCTGAGAGGAGTGTATTAGAATTGCATCCAATAAAGCCAAGAAGGAGAAATCTAAGCAAGGAAATTTCGAAGCTATTAGAGACAGTGAAAATAACATAACCCAGTCCTCTTCAAGCGGATTGATCAAGTTACATCAGTTGCAAACCCAATATTCCTCAATAATGATGCAAAAGCAGAGCTCTCTCTACAGAGAACCAAGATTAAATATCTTGAATCCGGTGAGAAAGCTGGGAAACTTTTAGCTTTAAGACTCAAACAACTTGAATCCAATAGATTTATAGCTGCCCTGCAAAATGATAGACAAAGCTCGACTACCACAGACCCTAAAGAAATTGTGGCAATTTTAGGAATATTTTCAAAATTTATACACCATCCCCAGCTCGGATAAAGCCGAACCTGAAGAAATCCAGAACTTTCTATGCACAACAACTTTGCCCAAAATCAGTAAGGAAGAAGGGTTTAAACTTGAATCACTAATACATGAGTCAGAGGTAAAAGATCGTGTTGCCCAATTGACTTCTGATAAATCTCCGGGACCCGATGGTCTGTCCATTAATATCTTCAAAGCCTATGCTGAGATACTTTGCCTGGTTTTGACAAATGTATATAATTTCTGGTATCAAAAGGCCTCTCCGGAGGAGCTTCCTGGAGGCCCTCATACCAGACCGAGAAGTCCTGTTCTTCCAGTAGCTATAGACCGATATCGCTTTTGAATGCAGATATCAAGATACTGCAAAGTGCTAGCCAACCGGCTTAACCCTGTGATGGGAAAAATGGTAAGTGACGTGCAGGTTGGCTTCATGAGCGGTAGGGCTTCAAGTGACCACATTCACAAACTTCATCACCTTATAAATCATACCACCAATACACAGATTCCGGCTGCCTGCTTGCATTGGATGCTGAAAAAGCATTCGACCGAGTCTCCTGGGATTTTTATTTGCAGTGCTAAATAGGCTAGGCTTCCCAGATGGCTTCATCAACTGGGTTCGGATACTCTATAGGTCGCTGAAGGCACGAGTATGGTGTAATGGTGTCCTCTCAGATCCTTTCCTCTTAACATGTGGCACAAGACAAGGGTGCCCACTTTCCCCGCTCCTTTTCAACCTTTATCTGGAGCCCTTGATCAACGAACTACTCGCTGAGCGCGAAAATCAAAGAATATTTGTAGAGCGTAACAGGTACTTAATTTCAGCTTATGCAGATGACCTACTCCTGCACTAGAAGACCCAGAAACAAGCATTCCTGTAGTTATGTCTGTGATCTCACAGTTCTCCAAAGTCTCAAATTACAAGCTCAACATCTCCAAGACTAAGTTCTTTCCACTTAACAATAGATGCTTCTCGAAAATGACGAAAGACATGGGACTTAGCTGGGAACCACAGGTACTAACGTGCCTTGGGATCAAAGTTGCTAAGGAAATGGCAGCGATGATTAGAGAAAATATTTATAACCTAATCAAAACAATTAAACAAGACCTGGCTAGATGGAGTTCACTCCACTTTCACTTTGGGCGAGAACAGAAATAGTGAAAATGAACATATTGCCAAGGATTTTATATCCTTTAAATATGCTGGGGCCCTATTTATCAAAACCTGGTTTGGCAGCTAAATAGGATTCTTAGTACCTTTATTTGGAAAGGAAAGATGGTCAGAAGGTCATACTGGAAGCTTACCAGGCAAAAAGAAAACAGGGGCCTGGCACTACCTTCCTTTTTATATATTACATAGCAATACATCTCAGTAGAGTAGTCCTATGGAATAGATCTAATCCCTTAACTAACACTTCATCATATGTACCCCTGGTTTCACATTGAAAATGACTTAGTTGTAATACACTCACTGTCCCTTAAGTCTATAATATGCTTCCTTAAAGTCTCTCCCCAAGCCTCTTAGGAACACGCCCATTGGGTGGTCACTGAAAGCTCTACAGCAAACCCAGAGGTTCTTAAAAGTTAATTGGCAGAACTCATCAGAGCAGCCAATAGCGCTAATAGTCATTTTCTGATACAACAAACACCAATCCTCCCACATTTTGGGATCAGGTTGCTGACCTACGGTTGAGGGACCTAATAAGCAGAGCAAGCTTATGCCCCTCAGACAGTTTTGTTCCCAAATCCTGGGCAAAACTACCCTTCAAGGCTTGTCAAATTTATGATTCTGTAAAGCCTACCTGCGTAGTACAAAAGCAGGGGCAGATAACAGGATTGAAATGTCAGGGCTGTTAAGAACTGCAGACCAACCCCATTCCATCTCCAGGCTATATCGTGAGTTACAAAGATAAGTGATGAAGGACTTCCAAGTGTTAGTTACTATTGGAAGCAAAGGTTGGAGATAGCTGCTGATGATAAGGCATGGAACAAATATGGGAAAATAATCATAAATATATAAGGCAAGACAGATATAAACTGCAACAATATAACATTATGCACAACTTGTATTATACCTCGAAATTACACAAGTTTGGCAAGTTAGCATCATCCAATTGCAATAGATGTAAGGTTGCAAACTGTGACTTATACCATGTGCTGTGGACCTGTCCCAAGATCCAGTCTTACTGGCAGACGATTCAAACTTCCCTGCCACCTATGATAGGCCCTGGACCTTATTTCATGCCTGAAACATGTCTGTTGAATGTCTTCCCCATAGAAATGGGTAAACAAGGTAAACACTATACAACAATGGTATCAGCCGCAGCAAAAAGTGGTCATCTTAAGACACTGGAAGGATGACGCAGCACCATCAGGCGTGAGTGGCACAAGGAGATTACATTAGCTTTATAGGTGGAATTGCATATAGCTAGAATGACCAACAGAATACAATCTTATAATGCCAGATGGGGTCTGCTTGATGCAGCTCTAACTACCTGGAACATCTAAGCTTTTAAATGTCATAATGCCGTTTGCTCATCCAGGGCACTTCAGATCCGGAGAAGTTTTGAATAGTTTGTGTAATTCAGTTAATGCTGCTCGGGTAAGGGATATATATGGGGTGGGTTAAAATAATAGGGTTTTCATTAAGGTTTTATTAAGTGAATAAGTCACTGATTCATATTAATGACTATCTCTTTATTGATCATATACACATTCGCTTGTTGTCTAAATTTCAAAATTGGTTGTATATGTAACTGGGTCTGATAGGACCACAAATACTTATGTAATATGAATATCTTAATAAAGTGAAATCAATTATAAAAAAAAAAATTTACTTTATGATGCATAGATTTTATTCATTATTCTTTTTCTTAATAAAGGTTTTAGCTCTCCAAGGCTGACTGGATGGCATGTTCAGCCTCATCCCCAAGGACCATTGACTGTAGCATGCCTCTTTTTGTCATTAGGGGGTTCCCCATGGATTCCTCCGGAGTGCTGTCCTCCTCCCAGTGCCTCACATCTAGAAGTCCCCTCCATCTCCTGGAGCAGCAGGGCAGATCTTGGTATGTTGGGCAAGGCTTCATGGAGCCTGGTCCCCTCTTTTCCACTAAATGTTTCCCCTCCCAGATTCATTCCCTTATTACCCTGAGGACCTGCCTTCACTAGTGCATGCCTTTGTGATGTCATGCCTTGACTACTGCAATGCCCTGTGCCTTGGGGTTAGTGGAGGTGTACTGTGGCACCTGTAACTGGTGCAGAATGCAGATACTGAGACTGTTGACAGGTCTGCCTTGGTCTAGTCACATCACCCCTGCACTGTGGGATCTGCATTGGCTGCCAGTAAAGTGGTGCATCCCTTATAAGACTGGGTTATTAATCTACAAGGTCCTGCAAGGTCCTAGGTCCTGGCTACCTGCGTGATCTCTTGCATCCATACTGCACCTATACCTCTCACCCCTCAATTCTTCTGATGAGGGCCTCTTGACAATCCCAAAATTTGATTAAAAACATCTGGGTATAGAGCCTTCGTGATGGCTGGACCAACAGTTTGGAACTCATTACTGAGAGCACTGAGGGAGGCGCTGTCTGTTGAAATATTTAAGAAAGATCTTAAAACCTACTGTACCTCTTTACCGGCATTAGGCTGTACTGTATTTTAACTGATTTTAGTCAATTCATTATTACTAACAGTTGGGATTTTACTTACTGTGTCTAGGTTTGGCCTGACTGTATATTTTACTGATTTTAGTTAACTAATTGGTTAGCAGTTTGTGGTAGTTACTTGTTATGTCAATGTTAGACTATGTAGTAGGTGATTTTGATGTATATGACTTTGTAATGGCACCCTGAGCCTCTGGAGAAGGGTGCCAGAATAATAAAACTACTACTATTACTCCTCCCAGTCAAGAGCCGCAGCATAGCATGGAAGGACATGCAAATGCAGGCATGCATGTGCTCTGGAACTGCAGCCTCCCTCCTTCCACCCCCAGATGTCTATCTGGCCCCTGAACATCAGCACTGCCACCAGGCCTCCACCCAGTGGCGGCCAAGTGCCGGAGAGGCATACCACCCCTGTCTGGGTGAGGAGAAGTGCCTGGCAGACTTTCAGTCTCTCCCAGACTCCCCCCACCCCGCCAGCTCCTGGCAACTTGAGCCTGTTCCAACCGGGTCGGCAGCCTAGCACGTAGGTACGTGCTTTTGTAGTTCTCTTGCCCTCCGCATCACTAGGCTGGCTCTATTTATTATTCTTTGTTTCTTTTATGTCACTAGGGCTTTATTTAGCTCAAGGGTGGTGTGTGATGCAGCATCAGACCTATGGCTTGAGGGTGCTTAGACAGTGTTCATACAGCTTCCTTACTACAAATCTCATTATTAGTATATAAATTTACCTGGTATGAATTTCATGCATTATCAAAACAGGTACTTATCTTGGTATGGCATTGGAAGGGATGAGTCATTTATTATTAAGTCAGGTTAAATACTTAAAGATTAAATCTCCACTTTCTAGGAGGCTAAATTCTTTATAAGATCCCATAACCAGCATTATCTGATTTTCTTTTATTACTATCAGAAATGATCATCTTAATCCTGTGTTTGGCTTGCAGATTACTGTGGTTCTTGGGTCTTGAAATGTAAAGGGTATGTATAGTCCACATGAATGTGGGTGTTCTTAATTTAAATTTGATGTTTTGAAGCTCGGTATTTGAACATCAGTTTGATATTATCTCTGTGACTGAGACTGGTTTGTCTCCTAAGATAGGAGATTCCTCAGTTCACCTGGACCATTATTTTTCTTTCAGAACTGACAGAGTTGGATGAAGGGGTGTCTGGTTTACATTTGCGATCATTGGACTGACAGTAAACATAAGTCCCCCGTTACATCTTGTGAGTTTTGTCAGTCAGATTGATTTTGGGAGGTTTTAAGATTCTTACTAGTATGTTTAAGTGTGTAGTTCATAAAGGGCTTTATGCATCAAAGCAAACTTTGCCTACACACCAAAGTGTGGCATGTAGGCAACCCTATGGTCAAAAGCCATGCAGATGGCATTCATGATACAGGCACAGTCCATTGTGTGCCAGATTCCATGACCACCGGGCAGCTATGTGGGGGGGGGAGTGATGGGGTGTGCCCACACTGGACACCATTCACAAAGACACAGTGCAGTGTACAATGGAGTGCAGGAGGGTGCAGTGGTGGCTTGGAGGACCCTTCCATAACCTGTGTGCGCCTCCATGGATGACAGCCACTGGCTGTGGCAGGACTGTCAGTTGCCCCTCTGTGCTGCCCAGCCCACTGGGCAAATGGGGACAGGTGGATGCAGCTGTTCATGTGACTGCATGACCCCCCAGCAGGACCCCTGACCCAGTCCGGTACTGCAGAGACCCCCCGCACATCTGGGCCCAGCAGCAGCCCCATCTCGGAAGTTACAGAAGTAATGTGACAGGCCCCCAATGTAGGTAACAGGTAAGGCCCAATAGGCACACCAGTGCAGGTAGTCCCACACAATCCCGCCCGGTACCATACACCAATCCTCTCAGCCTGCTCAGTGGTGGTTAGTGGACTCTCTCCTCCTTCTTCCCTCCTGTGGGACCGACATCCTGCCCATCCCCATACCTGTTAGTATGTGCAGCTATCACCTGATGGTGAGTGACACATCCCACCACATTCCACCTTGGCCACCTACCATACAACTAATGCTGGGACTGTGCTGTATAGGCGATAGGCAGCATCCTCCCAGCATCAGATGGGCCAGCTGGTGTCGAGGTGGAATGTGTGGTGGGATGTGTCCTCTATCCAGCCGACAGCTGCACATACTGAGGCACAGGTGATGGGGGGAGTTGTGCTACAGAGGGAAGAAGGGAGGGGTCTGCAAATTACCACTGGGCAGGCTGGGGAATCAGCATATGGTACCATGGTGGGGTTGGAGGAGGACCAATTGGTGTGCCATTGGGCCACACCTGATTACCACGCTAGTGGCTCTACTGTAGTGGGGTGGGCAGCTGTGCACCATGCATGTAAGGCATAGCGGTAGGATCGTGGAGGTTCACTAGCCACCAGGGATCTATGGGTGCCAGCTTATAGTAGTGCAGTGGTACCTACAGTGGTGCAGTGTACACGGCGGGATAACTGCATGTGCCATTCACCACCCTGAACTCACACATCAGGCAGAGGATCGACTCTGGGACCCAGGACAGGCATCTGATTATATGCCTGCCTGAATCCACTGCTCTGCCCTCGTCAGCCCTCCATGCACCTGTGCACTGGGGGTGGGACCATGAGCAGGCAGTTGGTGATAATGGATACTGCCAGTGTATACCTGTCCACGGGTGCAGAACTACACGGGCGAGGTATGCACCTTTGGTGTGTACCTTATGCCCTTTGATGCATAGAGCCCAATGTGTTTACAGATGGAACTGCCCTCCTTCCTGTTTCTCTTCTGACCTTCCTCTACTACCCTACCTCCTCCCACTTACCCTTCTATTCACAAGTCTCTCTGCACCCTGTCCCATCACCTCTTGAAGTTATCATTTTTAGGGATACCACGTCCTGTGGCAGCTCTTTCCACTTGACCACCTCCCTCTCAGTGAAAAAGTGCCCTTATATCCTTCCTGAACCTCCCTCCACCAGCTTTATGCTATGCCCCCTAGTGGTGTTGTTCACATTTAGGCTGAAGAGGCCCTCAGTGTTCACCCTGTTTATACTTTTAAGGTACAGTATGCACCACTTATACCATACACCCTTAGAACGGACAATCGCTTTCAATGGACAAAAAGATTTTCCAAAATCCAAACACCATAGAGCCTTATGTTAAAATGGTTTGTTATAGCATACCAGTGCCTCCTGCTACTGTGGACAGACAGACAGACATCCTTATGAGGTGTTAATTGCCAGACTACTGATGCCATGCAGCTGACCCTACACCTCTCTGACTACTTACGAGGTGTTAATAGCTCATTAAAGTCACTGTTCAGAGCACTAATCAGTCCCAGTCATCTCCTAGTATCCTGAACCCTTGTCACATCTGCACTGAGATACCAGGACAGTGGAGACTCAGGGAGCATGTGCTGTTACACAGGCAAATGCAGCACTTTACAGGAGATGTTTTGAATTTACTTAGTGCCAACTGTGCCATGGAGCCAAGGCAAGAGCAGACATAAAGATCCACATAGCAGTCGGAACATGTACTGTAGCTCACCATGCCTGAGCACAGTGAACTTCATCAGGAGCAGAAATGATCACCCAAGCAGTCACGTGGTGTACATGAGTAGAGAGGCAGATACTGAAGCAGCACTAACACGCATTTGTCAATGCCAAATGTTGATTGCTTATATGCTGTTTAGGTATTTGGAAGTGAAAGTACCATGGCTAAGAACTGTCATGTGCCCCCCAAGACATCCACTGTGTCTTTCTGTTCAGTATCCTCAGAAGAGGGGAGGGCAAGGACGACAGCAGTACAGCAGTTTCAAAGGCGTGAAGAGGTGGACAATAGTCCATTCACAGGCAGAAGAATCCTGCAGAAGGTGAGTAAATTGAAGGTGGACAAAGCGATGGGACCAGATGGCATACACCCAGGGATATTAAAAGAACTGTGAAGGAAATAACAGTACCTCTGGCAGCCATGTTGACTGAGTCATTCAACACAGAGGTGGTACCAAAGAATTTGGAGGAGGGCACATGTGGTCCCTCTATACAAATCCAGCAGCAGGGAGAGGCAGGGAACTATAGGCCAGTCAGCCTCACCTCAGTAGTGGGAAGATCATGGAGACATTGCTTAAAGAAAGGATAGTGGGGCATCTAGAAGCCATGGAGCCCATGACCATAGGCAACATGGATTCACAATGGGAGTCATGTCAGACAAATCTGAGTTGATCTCTTTGACTGGGTGAGAAAGGAAGTAAATCAGGGGTGGGGCAGTGGACACTGCTTACCTTGATGTGAGCAAAGCCTTTGACACCGTCCCACATAGTAGGCTGATAAAGTAGCTGAGTAGGCTGGGCATAGAGGAAAGGGTGGTAAACTGGTTAGAAACTGGGTAACAGACAGGAGGCAGAGAGTGGTGGTAAATGGGCGCAGTTTGAGAAGAGGGATGACCAGTGGGGTGCTGCAGGGAGTGGTCCTGGGTCCAGTCCTGTTCAATGTCTTCATTAGTGACATTGCAGAAGGGCTGAAGGAAAGGTCTGCCTGTTTGCAGATGACACCAAGATCTGTAACACAGTGGATACCCCAGAGAGGTGGAGAAAATGAGGAGGGACCTGGGAAGGTTGAGAAATTGTCTGAGGACTGGCAACTGACATTCAATTCAAAAAGTACAAAATTATGCACCTGGGACACAGAAACCCTGGGGAAAGGTACGGGGAGGGAGTTGCTGACAGTCACAAAGAAGGAAAGGGACCTGGGAGTTCTTATTTCAGATGACCTGAAAATGTCAAAGTGGTAAGGCAGCTGGGAGGGCCAGTGACATGCTGGGGTGCATAGGCAGGGGTATCACCAGCATAAGGAGGGAGGTAGTGGTGACATTATATAAAACCATGGTCAGGCTTCACATGGAGTACTGTGTGCAGTTCTGGAGGTCGCACTTTGAAGAATATTAACAGACTGGAGATGGTCCAGAGAAGGGAGAATGAGATGGTACAGAGCTTGCAACACAAGACTTAGGAAAAATTAAGGGACCTCAATACGCACACACTGGAAGAGAGAAGGAAAGAGGGGATAGGATAGAAACATTCAGGTACCTCTAGGGTATAAATACAAGTACTGAGAAGCAGGAGACAGCTGCTATAGGCACATGTGCCAGCTTCTGTGTGATATTCTTTTGTTCTTATAAATCTGTAATCTCCAGTATTTCAGTAACCACATGGCCACACTGCCTTCTGTAGGTGATTTTATGCTGGTTGACGCCTGGTGTCAGATGACAGACAGAGGGCTCACCAGATTGTGTTGTCATTTGAAAACTTCATAGAGTGTTCTTTTACTGGAAAGCATTTTGGAAAGCTGGTGAAAGTCTCACAATTTTATTATGATTTATCTCCTTATGCCTGTCCCTTTGGTCCCCCATCTCCACACCCCAACAGTCATCAGTGGCCACAGCTGCAGCCTTCTTCTCAGAAGATGGTGGGTGAGAAACATAGAATTTGATGGCAGATAAGGACCGCTTGGCCCATCTAGTCTGCCCATTTCCTACCTGATGGACAAGCTGCAGATTCTAGTTAATCAACAGCTTACTTCCTCCTGCCCCCAGTACAATTGCCTTATGTCTGTCCGTGAGCAGCGCCTTCGCAGTCTGTGAAGTTTGATGTCTTTCAGTGCCGCTTACTGGTCATCTTTCAACACAGGTGAGGCCTGCCAGCACAAAACTAACTGAGGACAAGCAGGTTTCAAAGTGGGGAAGAAATGGAGTGAGCAAGAATCAAGTACTCATTTAAATGCGGCGTCGATTTTAAGATCAGCATACTGGTGTGGACACTGCAAGTAGAACCCCAGCTCTTAAGCAGCCTTATGAAGAGTAAAGGCTTCAAGCACTGGGGTTCTGTTTATTGTACTGTAAGTGGGCTGCATCTAATTCAGTAATTTACTGTATCTAACATCTGGATGTATGGTAGGGCCAACTCTAAATAAACACTGCATCTGAATTAACCGCTCAGCCCACCCAGTCTGCCCAAGTGTTCTCTACCTACTTGTAACTCCTGCCTGTATATGTTACTGCATGTCTTATTCTGCCTGCGTCCATCAGGACCTCCTTGTGAATGAGCTTGCTTAATGGATTTTTCCTGCAATGAACTTGAACCTACTCCACTGCCATAGCCCTATTGATCTCCGTTGAACCCCTCCTTCCCTTGTTCTAATATACCCCTATGTTTATCCCATGCATGCCTCCTCATGCCCCTACCATTTTAGCTTCCACCACTTCTCCTGGCAGTCTGTTCAAGGCACCTACCACCCTTTCAGTAAAGAAATCTTTCTTCACATCTATCCTGAATGCCCCCTCAGCTTCATTGCATTTCCTTGGTTTGGTGCTGATCCTCATTTGAAGAAAACTCTCAACTGTGCCCTCTTACCCCTGTGAGGTACTTTGTACTGTAGGTCTTGATCATGTCACCTCTCACCCTCCTCCCTTCCAGAGTGTACATGCTGAGATTCTTCAGCCTTTCCTTGAAGGGATTCTGTGAAAATTCTGAACCATTTTAGTTGCCCTCCTCGGAAAACCTCCACCTTATGTCCTTTCTGAAGTGTGGACTCTAAAACTGGACACAGTACTCCAGCTGGGGTATATCAGAGAGTGATACAATGGCAGCACAACATCCTTCCTCCTCCTGCTGGAGATGTCACCCTTATGCACCCCAGAATCCAATTTGCCCTGCCCATAGCCTTGTCACACTGTACTGCCATCTTGATGCCCTCTGATATAATAACCTCAAGGACCCTTTCATGTCTAGTGAGTATCAATACCTCTCCCCATCCTATACCCGCATCGGGGTTCCTATGCCCTAGGTACATGATTTTACACTTGTTGGCATTGAACCCCAAGTAAGTAAGAAAATGGAATAGATTTGAATGAATTGCAGGCTTTTAAGCAGCTTTTCGGGAGTGTGAATATGTGTTAATGGGGGCTCTGCTACTATAACAATTTGCTTTTGATTTGGTATAATGTCTTGAACAGACTAACCCTGCTACCCAGTCCCATGTGCTATATTGAGATAAAAAGCCCAAATAGCCTTGGGCCAAACATTGAGCCCTGCAGCACCCCGCTTGTCACTGCTCTGGTGCCGAGAGCTACCCCACCACCACCACCCTCTACAGCCTCCCTGTAACCAGTTCTCTATCCATTTAGTCAGACCACCTTCCTCGTGCACTCTCCTTCTCCTCACTCTTCTCCTTGGCCTGTCCTCCTCCTGGTAGTCCGCACCCTTCTACTCCTTATTCTTACCAGGTAGCGGTGCCTTCTGTATTAAACTCAGACCACTCTGCCTGCCCCTTCCAGGGTTACTACGCCCTCCTTTACCTATATCTAGGGTGGTGACCTCATGAGGATCCCCTGTCTGGACCTTTCTACCACCGACCTCAGTCTTTTGGCCACCCTCCCCATTTGTTTAAATCCACCTTAGTAGAGATATACCCTCTAATCCTGCTTTTTTTTTTTTTTTTTTTTTTACATATTTTCTCATTGGTTACAGTCGGCTTGTCATCCTGACCAACCCCGAGCTTGCCCCTAACATTAGGCTGAGCTGCTCACCCCACAGATTACCCTCATGGTGGGGTGGTGGGAGCTTCCTGGTTGCCCCACCGAGCAGGATCCGCTGAGGAGGCTCCATTCGGGACGGGCAGGGGAGGTCGGAAGCTCATGCTGCCTGACCGTAGCCCATTTTCCACTTTTTCCCCTTTGCGGGTGTGGGCATGCAATGATGTTTAGGCACAGTGTGCCAACATCTGCCACACTCCGCCATCCTTTACTACACCACTGTAGTAGAGCCCAGTGTCTGCACCAGGGTCGCCACAGAGCGGTGGGGTCCCTCAATCCCACCCCGGGATAGGAGAGCAGTCCTCTGACATCAATCCTATCCTCCTTGCCAACCCCTGGTGGCCCAGGCTTGCATCCCAACCCAGGTCACCAGCGTGGCGTGAGGTGTGGTGTCCAGCGCCTCAACCCTCAGCACCAGTGGCCAGCAGCAATGCTGCCTTTAATACTCCCTCCCTTCCTGCTACAGTGTACCTTGTCCCCGCGTACAAGTCACTATTCCCCCTAGACCCTACCCCAGTTAGTCACTAACTCATAATGTTTCGGTGGCACCAATCTCCAGGCACTCAAACTCCTCAACCTACCCTTCCTCACCATGCTTGCACATGGTACCGCAGTACCTCCAAGAATGCCACCGACTTCCCACCCCTCACACTGCCTGCCCAAGTACTCAACCTCCCCTCACTACTTCCACAGTGTCCCCGCCAAGTCATTTGTACCCATGCATCAGTAAATGAGGATTTTTCCTCCTCTCGCTGCTCGCTTGAGCAGTGCCTGCCCTGCCCCTCCTGCAGTCAACCTGGGGACAGCTTCAACACAAATATGGCTGTACTTTCCCCTTCAGCCCCATTTCACCCATTTCAGCATAGAATCTCCCAGGGTGAGTATCCTCCACCCTTAATCCTTTCCTTCTAATGCCCCTTCCACTACCCCAGTATTTGTTCTTCCTGTCCCTTAACCCCACCAACTGTACCCTCTGTGACTTCTGTATCTGTACCGCCTACTTGACCTCACCCTTTCTCTGCCTTATTCCTCCCATCCTCCTTGAACCGCTTCCCTGCCCTGACTACTCCTACTGGGCTTCCCATGTTGACCTCCCTCCTCCCCTGCTGATTTCCAACCCTCTCCTATTGCTGCTGTTGTCAAATTAGAGCCCTATTCCTTTACCCTGATAGTGATGCCCCTCACATCTTTCCCTTCCTTTAGCCTTCTCTCCTTCAGTCACCACCCCTCCTTTCCACCAGCCCTCTTGCACCTTTTTGTCCTCTCTTTCTCTTCCTGACCTGTTGCCATCCCTCTCATGCCCGCTTGTCCACCCAACTTCAGAATGTTCCTGCTCCCCTGTATGTCCCATAGCAGAGGTTCGAATCTATTCGTAGTCGATACCTGTCCTTCATCTCTTCCCCTATCAGTTCCCTCCTACTTGTTCCTCTCCATGGCACCCTTGTCCCTCCTTACCTGCAGCCATCTGCTCTCTCCCTGGTACTCTTCGTGGTCTCTTCCTCCCCATCAGGAGGCCCCGCCCCTCGCCTGGGCACCCACTCCCTTCTTCTCTCTTTCTGGTACTGCCTCTGATACTGGGGTCAGTTTCAGTCCCTAGTTATTTTCCTCCGTCCCTCTGACGTCTCCTATTCCCCTACTCAGGATATGTACCATACTCATCCACCCCTGCCACTTACACTCCTCCTAGCCTCCACAGTTCTCTCTCAAACCAGCCAGTCATCCAACACCATACACCCCCAATCCTCCTAGCCCAGTCCAGGATCATGGCAGACCCACACCCTGTACACCCCACCACCCTTCCAAAGATGCCCGCCCTATTGACATGTGGCACCTGCCCCATTTTGGCCCCCATCTTATGTTACGGGCTCTTACTCCCAGATTCTGTACCCTACTACAACTGTTAGGCCCCTATTTACTCAAATTCTTTCCCCCAACACTAGTCCCACTACTGACCCCTTGCTGACCAGGGAAATTCAGTCTCAAATCTCATCCATTAGATACTGTATTACTGTAGCAATCCTAAAACTCCTTGTCCATTTTTCACCCTCAGCTACCATACTTTTGTTCTCGGCTCATATAGTTTCACTTAGCCCAGTTAGAAATCCTATTGCACTCCAAGTATTACTCAGCTCAGTTAGAGAAATAAACAACAAATAATATGTATTATTACAGCAATCATAACAGTATAGCTCAGTACTTTAGCTCAGTTAAAGAAATAAACAGAACAACTAAATCTGTATTATTACAGCAATCCTAAAGTATCCAATCATTGCTTTGTCTCCACCCAGAGACCCCGCTGTAATATAGGACCACAGAGGAGTCTGAGCGGGAGGGTGGGCAATTGTAAAGTCTTGGCAGAGCTCACTGATCTTGCTCACTCCCCTCTCCGCCGCTTGTTCTATTTCTCTCAACGCTGCAGGCTGCCCCTTTGTACTGGGCTCCTGCTTGCATTGGCGCCTTTTCCTGCCCACAAAGAAATCTGCAGCAGTCCCGACAGAGTCGTGAGCTTGCTCACCCCTCCTCACTTGTTCATTCTGTTTCTCCTGCTGCTGCAGGCTGCCCTTTGTACTGGGCTCCTGCCTGCATTGATGCATTTTCTGCCCACAAAGAAATCCGCAGCAGTCCCAACAGAGCTCCGTTGAGCTGCTCCTCCCTCCCCTCACTCACTCACCATTCTGTTTCTCCCAGCGCTGCAAGCTGCCCTTTGTACTGGGCTTCTGCCAAGCGTTGGTGACTGTTTCTGCCCACAAAGAAATCTGCAGCAGTCCCGACAGAGCTCAGTTGAGCTTGGTCACTCCCACCTCTCACTGCTTGATCCTAATCTGTCCCAAACACTGATTTCCCAAAGCGACGAGCAATATTCCGCGCTGGAAGCGAAACACATTTCAGCCAAGATGTGAAAAAATTGCGCCATACTGTTCATAAGGTGGTGTGAAAAAATGCCAGTGTTGAAAATCTACGTGAAAATATTACTAATTTGTGAAGTTACAAGGGTGCGTGGAAACTGCATAACACAAGCTCATGACACAGTCATTTTATGGATTTTCATCAAAAATTTTCAACATAGGCATTTTAGGACCACTGCTCATGAACAGTCTCAATGTGTGTCCCGAACTCTGATTTCACAGCAAACTGCGCTATTCTGTGCCATAAGTGTGGAAAATGCATTTCGCCAGGATGTGACATGTGATATCTGTACTGTTCATGAGGAGGTGGGGAAAATGCCAATGTTGAAAATCTGGAGGAAAATATTGCAATTATGAGTTATGTACATAGCAACCGCGCAATGCACACTCTCAGAAACAGTTATTTGTGGGATTTTTTTCTACCAAATTTATTACTCAGCTCAGTTAGAGAAATAAGCAGAACAAATAAATATATATTATTACAGCAATTATAACAGTATTGCTCAGTACTTGAGCTCAGTTAAGAGAAATAAACAGAACAACTTAATCTGTATTAATACAGCAATCCTAAAAGTATCCAATCATTGCTTTGTCTCCACTCCAGAAACCCTGCTGTAATATTGGACCACAGAGGACACTGGACGGAGGGTGGGCAACTCTAAAGTCCCAGTACAGCTCCACTGAACTCACACTACCCCTCTCTCACTCACTCATTCTATTTCTCCCGGCGCTGCAGGCTGCCCTTTGTACTGGGCCCTGCTTTTGTTGGTGCCTTTTCTGCCCACAAAGAAATCTGCAGCAGTCCCATCTGAGCTCAGCTGAGCTCAGTCACTCCCACTCTCTCACTCGCTCGTTCTGTTTCTCCCACTGCAGGCTGCCCTTTGTACTGGGCTCCTGCCTGCAGTGGCGCCTTTTCTGCCACAAACAAATCTGCAGCAGTCCGCTAGAGTCTGCTTGAGCCCGCCTACTCCCCTCCCTCATTCGCTCATTCTGTTTCTCCCACTGCTGCAGGCTGCCCTTTGTACTGGGCTCCTGCCTGCATTGGAGCCTTTCTACCCACAAAGAAATCTGCAGCAGTCCCATCAGAGCTCAGTTGAGCTCAGTCACTCCCACTCTCTCACTCGCCGCTCCTAATCTGTCCCAAACACTGATTTCCCAAAGCGACTGCACTATTTCTGCGCCCGGAATGTGCGAAACACATTTTTGGGGATGTGAAAAACAGCTGCACTGTTCATAAGGAGGGTGAAAATGCCAGTGTTGAAAATCTGCGTGAAAATAATTACTAATTTGTGAAGTTACAAGGGTGCGTGGAAACTGCACAACACACACCTCAACACAGTCATTTTATGGATTTTCATCACAAATTGTTCAGCATAGACATTTTAGGACCTCTGCTCATGAACAGTGTCACTGTGGTTTTCTTAATGTGTCCAGAACACTGATTTCCCACAGCGACCACGGCATTCCTACTCGGAAGTGCGAAAATGCATTTCGGCCAGGATGTGAAATATGACAGCTAATACTGTTTATAAGGAGATGTGGGAAAATGCCAATGTTGAAAATATGGAGTGAAAATATTGCAAAATCATGAAGTTATGCACGCGCGTAGCAACTGCAGCATACACTCATAAAACAGTTATTTTTGGGATTTGTTTCACCAAATTTCAACATTATTACTCAGCTCATTGAGAGAAATAAGCAGAACAAATACATATGTATTATTACAGCAATCATGACAGTATAGCTCAGTACTTGGCAGTTGAAATTCAATGCAAAGAAGTGCAAGATAATGCATATGGGGCACAAAAACCCTGGCACAATATATCAGTTGGGGAGGTGAGGATATAGCATGCACCAAGCAGGAAAGGGATCTTGGGGTTATCATCTCTGATGACCTCAAGGCAGGGAAACAGTGTGACAAGGCAGCAGGTAAAGCAAATAGGATGCTAGGATGTATAGGCAGGGGCATCACCAGCAGGAAAAGGAGGTCATAATTCCGCTATACAAGACACTAGCGAGGCCCCACCCTGGAGTACAGTGTACAGTTCTGGAGACCATACCTATGTAAGGACATAGACAGGGTAGAGAAGGTTCAGAGGAGGGCAACAAAGATGGTGCATGGATTGCGCCACAAGTCCTATGAAGACAGGTTGAAGGAACTGAACATGTACTCCTGGAGGAGAAGGAGAGAGGGGATATGATAGAGACATACAAGTATCTCACAGGAGGAACAGGGTGCAGGAATACACTATTTTTAAGCCGAAAAGATGTTCCAGGACTAGAGGGCATGGCATGAAGTTGGAGGGAGGACGATTCAGAGGAAACATGAGGAAGAATTTCTTCACAGAAAGGGTGGTGGACAAGTGGAACACCCTGCCAGAGGAAGTGGTGGGGGCTGAGACAATCATGGAATTTAAGAATGCATGGGATAGACATAAAGGAATTCTGGAGGTCGGGTAAGGGGCAACAGACTTCTAGGAAAACATAAACTGAATTTACAAGCTCAGATGGGCAGACTGGTGGGCCATAGGCCCCTTATCTGCAGACACTGTCTATGTACCATGTGTAACCCCTGCAAATGGGGGTTCCCAAAAGACTTCCAGGAGCTTGCTTGAATGCTCCAAGCCTGAATGGTGTTTAGGCAGTAACATTTATCAGTGAGTGTTTTTAGAACCCTGGTACTGTCTCTTTAAGAGCTGTCTGCTTGCAGACATAATTAGTTTGTATGGGGACTGTGTGTTTCTTTGATTGAGTACCACTCGAGTGCTGCCAATTCACTCCATTTTGCAGTCACTAGGAGTGCAAAGGAACCTATCTGAAAGATGTAACTGTTTGCCAGAAACCATTTAGAGTAATAATGAAATTACAGTTTGTCTAACCTGCTTTCGCAGTCAGAACTGTGTCTGCCTAGTTCCCCATTCTGGTTTTGAACTGCTGAACTGGACCAATCAGTGTGGGGTAGCTAGCTCTAAAATGGTGCCTTGGACGAATCGAACTTGGACTCATAATCTGAGCCAGCCACAAGAGGATTGTATGGGCAGTGACTCTGGGAGATGTAGTTTAGACTTGCGCCTTTTGGACCAACAGGAGCAGTCTATTGTGAGTGACAGCCAATCCAGTCAAGAACTGGGAGGAACACAAAGGAAGTGTTCGGTTTTGTCTGTTGGAGTTCAGTTGAGCTCTGGCAGTGAAGAAGGAAGGAGCCCTGTGCTTTTCAGTGTGCAGTTTTAGTCGGGAAACGTGTGTAAGGCCCAGAGTTCCGTCTGCAGCTTGTGTAACTGCTTGTTAGGACTGAATCTGTCCGTGAAGAGAATCAAAGGATATCTGAAGAGTAGAAACCAGGCTCACCCTGTAGAAGACTGGAGAAATTGCTGAATTGCACTCGGTCTGTCAGGAACTGAATCTGCTGTGTGTTCTCCCGGTATTGTGCAGTAATTGCGATCGGGATAGAGAAGCAGCCTGCCTGATAGTACTTTCTGTTTTACCATATAAATGTGTGAAGAGGCTTGTGTACCTCAAGTGAATCCTGCTGCCATTAAGGACTTTTGCCTGTTACTGTTCACCATATCAATGTGGAGGAGGCTTGGTTAGCTCAAGTGAAATCCTGCTGCCATTAAAGGACTTTTGCCTGTTGCAGTTTGCCATATAAATGTGTGAGGAGTCTCGTGGAGCTCAAGAGTAGCCCTGCCTGAACATTGAAGGACCCTATTTTGTTTGGAGGTCGTGAGTACTAATTCAGGGTTGCTCCCTGTTGAATTCCACATTGAATCAAATGGAATCACTGTACTGCTGACTGTTTAAACTAATTTTTCTTTTCTCTGTGGGAAAGGGCCCCTACCAGCTGCCACGGTTTGGACTAGCCACTAGGGCTTGGGTACCCAGGGACAGTAACTGGTAGGGATAGGCCTGTGCACAGAGCCATAATAGATGAGTAAAGTATAAGCTAATCAACCTGATTTCCCCTGTCCTTGTTATATCCCCTAAATAAATCAGAGCTGCTTGTTTCAGCAAAGAGTTATACTGCCTGAGGTAGTGTCTATGTTAAAGTATTGTACGTGATTGTTGCACTGTATCTTATTTTACAGGAGGTCCCAGTGCCTGAACCCGCTCTGGGGTAAGTGTATACTGTGAAGTAATTCTCAGATATATGTGTGGGCCACTAGTGGGAAGAAAGGGGTTGCAGTGTCCCAGAGGGCTGTGACCAAGTAAGTTTAACTATTGCAAACCTGACCTCTGGGTGGGCACCCCTCCATTGGATCCAGGCCCCTCAACTGTTAGTAGCAAATCAGGCAGGGGTAGTAGCCCATGGGATAGCGCATCTGAGGTTACATCTTGGAAGCTCACCGCTGGGATTGTGTGTCCTCTAGTGGCCATATTACGAACCACTGTTAAGAAAAAAATGGGTACCCTGACAGAAGTGGCTGTGCACGCTGGTGGAGTGGTGTACTGGGAGGAGATTGACCCCCAAAATACTATGCTTATCCTGGACATCCCCTGGGTATCAATACGGACACTGTACAGGGAGTACTTTCCAAGGTGGAAGGTTTACAAAACAATGTGGTGGTGGTCGGCATGCTAATCTGCTCACCCACACTTCCTGCCCCAGTAGAGTTTAAGGATCCCATAGATAGCTTCAAAGTGCCACAGACCATTACCCCAGAGGGAGCCCTCACTGCCTGGAGAGTGATAACTAAGAGTAAAGACCGGAGAATATAAGCCCCCCACCACTGTCTGAAACTTTTGAGGAGAATTTGCTAAATGGTTGCTGGGGAAGGGAAAACTGTGGAGGACTTGAAGAAACTATTCTTACCACCTGGGGTGTTCCTCCCCAACACCCTCTCGCTCAGTGACCCGTAATGGTGGCTGAACCAATGCAGACTCCTATTTGTGCACCTGCCATTAGTCCACGACTCTTGAAAGGTTGAGGATCTTCTCGGCACCCTCCCACCCCAAGGGAGATGACTGGGAGACCTGGATAGACTATGTTGCCCCAAATGTGCTAGAATGGCAATGCTCGGGAAGCTGGCGAGAAAGAGGGTGAGTGAGAGCCTCCGAGGTCCTGCCCTGGCTACCATCCGTGCTAAACGGGCCAGTAACCCTGAAGTGACTGCACAGGCCTATCTTGAGGCCTTGGAGAATGTGTATAGGAGCCCAGATTCTGATGAGGATCTTTGGTGGAGATAAGAAATACTGCAACAGTACCAAGGAGGTTGTTGTCTGTGTATATCTCGGCTGGAAAAATTGTTGCAAGAATGCCTCAGAAAGGGTAGTTTGCCAGCGATTGAACTGGACGAACCAGGCTGGACAGGATCCTTAGTCTGCCCCCTCTCAGAACTGCTGTTTGCTTCAGATTCGCCTAGCAAATCGACTGGAATCCCCACCCTCCTATGATGAGTTAATGAGAGAAATTGAGGAGTTGAGAAAAGGCGACCTCGGAGGACCTGCAATAGCTGCGACTCCGACCCGGTGACTGAGGAGTGACCCATCAAGTGAAGTTCAGGGGCAGAGGTTGACAATCAATGGAGTGCTCTGACAAGGAAAAATATGCCACAATAGGGAGAACTGTTGAGAGATCCGGGAATTCAAAACAGTCCCTTTATGAAGGCCACACCTGCAGTCACAGACCTGACCTATATCCGACTGCATCTGCTATGGGGGTACCCACCCATGTATCTCCTGCTGATAACAGCTCCAAAACTCAATTCCTTGACCATGGAAATTGGAGAAACTGGCGAGATGTCTCCCAAATGCTTATCATGCCACAGACAGAAGATGGCACCAAGGTTTCCAGTTAGGAGTACCACCGCCCTGGCTCCCAGTATATGATGACTCGGCCAGCTCAAACTCAGAAAGTATGTTTTGCTATAATTGCGGGAAGGATGGGCACATGAAGAGATGACGGTCCCAAAAGACATGACAAAGTGCATATAGGCTACAAGGAGAGCTTGAGACAAATCAGTGGTTAAAGAGGTGCACAAAGTAGTCCCAGTGAGGGCACCAAAAAATGCTATGACGTCTTTTTGTGGCAAGGTCAGTTGCCCAGGCCCCACTACCGCCTCTCCAGACTGGTCCAGAATAGTGGGTCCCTCCATGGAGACCACTGTAAAAAGTGAATGGAGTGTCTACAAGAGCTGTATTAGACAGTGGCTCCCAAGTAATTATGTTCAGATTGGTATCAGAAGCATTTGTCAGTCATGCACTTACAAACCATTAGAAGGACTGCATGTATGGGGGTTAAGTAGAAGGCCTACCCTATTCTGGGCCACATCCGAATTTGGCTGTCTTTCCCCACCTCCGTGGCTGGAGTGGCCGAACAAGTAGAGACCCTAGCCTTAGTGTGTCCCCCACTGGACTGTATGATGGTGTCCCTTTGTTGATTGGAACAAATGCTCATATGTTCGGAAGGCTGGCAGAAGTTATGTTATGAAAAACAGCGGTCAAAGACTAGTAGAGCTTTAAGGTTCTGGCTTTTAATTAAGAAGGCCTATGAGGCAGAGAGATGCTGAAAAATAGAACCAGAGGAACCGGTCAGAGATTGTATGGAAGAAGGATCCTGAGTCTCTGATCCTGGTGCCAAATGCCTAGTGTACCTTACAGGGAGAGGTCCGTGATCAGAAGGATGTTAGAATAAAATATTAATGTTGGATGACAGGCGATGGAGAAATATTGGAGGGACTGCTGGTCAAGCCTAGTATTTTGCCCGCTAGAGCCCATGCTTATGCCAGAAGGGTAATGGTCCAAGTTCATAATGTGTCTGAAAAGAGACATTCGAGTAAATAGAGGTTGCATCCTGGCTAATGTGCATTGTGCAGACACTGCAGTGCTACCCAGCAAAGAGTTCAGGAAGAATGACAAGTAACGCCTGACTTGTTTGATTTGGCGACTCCCCATTGCACCTGAATGGAAAGTGAGGATCAGTGAGAAGCTTGCCCAGAGACCAGGTGTTTTCTTTAAAGGAATGGGACGTAGGATGCATGCAAGGAGCTGAGCACAATATCCGGCTGCATGACGAAAGACCATTTCGTGAGAGGTCTCGATGCCTGGCACCTGCTGACATAGATGATGTGAGGCGGCATCTTCAAGAGATGTTAGCTGCTGGTGTAATACAAGATCCAGAAGCCCTTATGCTTCCCATTGTGGTAGTGAGGAAAAGAATGGGACAGTAAGGATGTGTGTGGATTATCGCACCTTAAACTGACGGACCTATCACAGTCAGTACACAATGCCCCATTCAGGATGCTTGGACTGCCTAAGCGGGAGCAAGTGGTTCTCTGTGTTGGATCTCCGCCAGTGGGTACTACCAGATCCCGATATTCCCAGAGGACGATGAGAAGACAGCCTTTATCTGTCCGCTGACTTTATGAATTCACAGGGGATGCCTCAAAAAGTTTCAGGTGCCCCAGCCACTTTTCAACGATTGATGGAGCATGCAGTGGGGACATGAACTTACTAGAGTGCCTGGTATACCTAGATGATGTTATTGTGTTTGGCAGCTCACTGGAGGAATGAGAGCAGATTATTTAAGGTATTGGACCGACTGGAGGACTTTGGCCTTAAACTGTCCATTGATAAGTGTCAATTCTTTCAAACATCAGTAAAGTATGTGGGACACATAGTATCCACTCAGGGATGAGACCGACCCAAGTAAGTTGAGGCCTTGACCACCTGGCCACAGCCCAAAAATCTAAAAGAACTGCAAAGATTCCTGGATTCTGTGATTATTATCGGTGTTTCATCAAGGACTATTCAAGAGTGATCCGCCTTTACTTAACCTTACTCAAGGGTATCCCCAACCCACAAAAAATACCAAAAGTCAGCGCCCTCAAGACTGAAAGAGTGTATTTCATCCGAGTGAAGTATTTGGGGCCCGCTGGACTCTGATTGTGAGACTGCTTTTTCATGAGATCATATATCAACTTACCCTGCTCCAGTGCTGGCCTATGCCGATCCAAAAACCTACGTCCTGCACTGATGCTAGCTTGCAAGGGTTGGGGCTGAGTTGTACCAAGAGCACGAGAATGGCCTGAGACCAGTGGCCTTTGCCAGTAGAAGCCTGACCCCATCCAAAAGAACTATCCTGTACATAAGTTAGAGTTCCTAGCTTTGAAGTGGGCTATTGTTGACCAATTCCATGAGTACTTGTATGGAGCTAAATACTAGTAAAAACTGACAATAATCCTTTGACCTATGTGCAGACCTCAGCTAAGTTGGATGCCACTGGCCACAAGTGGCTTTCTGCATTATCTACATATGACTATGCTCTCGGCGAATCTGAGCGAGGTCTGAACCACATAGTCTTTGATGCTCTCCCGAGCCCTGTTCCCCAAGAATGATTGGGTCGATTGGCAGAACCTGACATTCGGGCACTCTGCCGGAAGTTTGACAGGGAGGAACAAATAGTCCATGGACGATGGACTGCATGGTGGATTAGCAGGACCCTCTGAGAATTGCATACCTGCTGCTTATTGCCACTTTTCTGCAATAGACATTGGTGCACTGCCTTAGCTGGACAATGACAGTATCTGCAGGCTCAATCCCGCGATCCTATGATCAAATCAGCTTTAGAAGCCCTCTATGCAGGAAAAGATGTGTCCAAATTACGCCCACTGATTTGAGAACTGCACTTTTATACAAAGAAGGTCCTAAGTTGAAACTGATCAATAAACTGTTATACAGAGAAACAGTAGACAGAGGGGACAAGTAGACAAACAACAACTGGTGCTGCCCACTGCCTTCGAGACTCAGTATTGAGGTCCTTGCACAACCACATGGGGCACCTTGGTATAGACAGAACACTTGACTTGGTGAGATCCAGATTCTATTGTGCCTAAGATGGGGCTGATGTGAGCAACACATTCGAACTTGTAGTCGCTGCTTACAGAGAAAGCTTTGCCCCAGAGGGCTGCCCTTTGTTAACATAACCACCAGTGCACCATGGAGCTGGTCCGTATTGATTTTCTGAGTTTGGAGTCAGATCAAAGAAATATCAGTAATGTGCTGGTGGTCACTGACCATTTCACGAGATACGCCCAAGCTTCCCCACCAAAGACCAGAAAGCATCCACTGTAGCCAAAGTACTTGTAGAAAACTTTTTGTTCACTATGGGCCCCACAAAGAATCCATTCTGATCAAGGGAGAGACTTTGAGAGTCGGTCTGATCAAGAGATGCTTTCTCTGTGGGGAGTGAGAAAGTCCAGAACCACTCCTCACTACCCCCAGGGGACCCACAGCCTGAACGCTTCAACCGCACTTTCTAGATATGCTAGGCACCCTGCACCCAAAGGACAAGACTAGATGGAGCCAACAAATTAGCACCCTGGTACATGCTTATAACTGCACCAAAAGTGATGCCACTGGGTTCTCCCCTACCGCCTGATGTTTGGAAGAGAAGCTTGACTACGGTAGATGTGTGTTTGGGGTCTCTCCTGATGGGGTTCAAGCTGACAACTATTTACAGTATGTCAAAGTTAAAGGCCCAGCTAACTCATGCATACCAACTGGCTCAAACCATGGCTGCCAAAGAAATCAGGCCAACAAAGAAAGGTATGATAAAAGGTGAAAGCACAGGAACTCCAGGAGGGAGATCGGGTATTGCTAAGAAATCTGGGACTGCATGGCAAGCACAAGATTGCTGACAGATAGCACCATCTCCGCACATTGTAGTGGGCAAACTAGATGATCTGCCAGTGTACAAAGTAAGGCCTGAGAATAATTCAAAAGATGTAAAACAATGCATAGAAATCATTTACTGCCCATTGGACAAATCTTAATTGAGTCTGAGCCCTAGAAGATGCCCCTCTGGACCAGTGACTAGAGCTGCTGCAGAAAAAGATCAAGAAAGTCTGCACCTACAGAAGCAAAGTTAAAGTGTTCCCTCCACAAGTCCCAGTTGAGCATGACTGTCAGTCCATATCGGAAGAAAGTGAGTGACTTTGAATACTATCCTTCTTACGAACTGAGTCAATTGTTTCAGGGCAATCCCTAGTTAATACTGGAGATGAAGCTGGGCCTTCTGGACTGTCCAAGCCCCAGCTTCGTCCCTGGAGCCAATGCTCCCAGAAAGTGAAGTGCAAAGAATCAGATCAGATGAAATGAAATCATTGTGCATGGTTGAACTGTTTTGAGCTTTCAGGGAGGAAAATGATGGATTGGGTCAGACTGGTGATACACCAGAACAAGAAGAAGTATTTTGAGTGCCCTGACAGTCCACTGCCAGTGTCAAGCTCTCCATGCGAGCCAAATGTTGTGGACTCAGAAACTGTAACTCCTGGAGCTGAAAGTGCCCCAAGTTCTAGCCTCTCTACCCCCATGGAGACTCCCTGACAAGTGAGGTCAATGCTGAAAATGAGGCTCAGAGTGCAGAGACTGTAACAGTTCCCCCTAGAAAGACTGGTCAAGCTGTAAAGCCTGTGGTGTACCTCAGTTATGATTCCCTGGGCGGCCAGTGGATCTGCCTCTCAATGTTGTCCATAAAGGAGTGTATGTGTCCCGAGCTCATTGCCCAAACTGAGCATCAGTGCTAACTCCAAGTTACTTGTGTTGCCCTCTAAGTATGGTGCCCTTGCCCCATCCAGCCCCAAGGTAACTGATAGGGAAGGGCCCTCTCTTCAGGTTTCATGTACAAGAGGTAATAACTTGAGTTATGGTACAATGTGTATGTAATACTGTGTAAAGAGTGATGTACTGCAATGTTTCAGAAATGTGTTCTTGGTAAAATTATATATTGACTGATGATTACATGTGTGAGCCTAATGCAAATGTATATGGTTGCAGTTAAAACCTATGAAAGTGCTTGCTTGTCGCGGACGTCAGCTTTCCCAGGCCAGGAAGGTGTAACCCCCTGCAAATGGGGTTCCCAAAAGACTTCAGGAGCTTGCTTGAATGCTCCAAGCCTGAATGGTGTTTGGCGTTTAGCCATTTATCAGTGAGTGTTTTAGAACCCGGTACTGTCTCTTTAAGAGCTGTCTGCTTGCAGACATAATTAGTTTGTATGGGGGACTGTGTGTTCTTTGAGTACCACTCGAGCTGCTGCCAATTCACTCCATTTTTGCAGTCACTAGAGAGTGCAAAGGAACCTATCTGAAAGATGTAACTGTTTGCCAGAAACCATTTAGAGTAATAATGAAATTACAGTTTGTCTAACCTGCTTTCTTTGCAGTCAGAACTGTGTCTGCCTAGTTCCCACATTCTGGTTTTGAACTGCTGAACTGGACCAATCAGTGTGGGGTAAGCTAGCTCTAAAATGGTGCCTTGGACGAATCAGAACTTGGACCCATAATCTGAGCCAGCCACAAGAGGATTGTATGGGCAGTGACTCTGGGAGATGTAGTTTAGACTTGGCCGCTTTTTGGACCAACAGGAGCAGTCTCATTGTGAGTGACAGCCAATCCAGTCAAGAACTGGGAGGAACTCAAAGGAAGTGCCTGGTTTTGTATGTTGGAGTTCAGTTGAGCTCTGGCAGTGAAGAAGGAAGGAGCCCTGTGCTTTTCAGTGTGCAGTTTTAGTCGGGAAGCGTGTGTAAGGCCCAGAGTTCCGGTCTGCAGCTTGTGTAACTGCTTGTTAGGACTGAATCCGTCCTGTAAGAGAATCAAAGGATATCTGAAGAGTAGAAACCAGGCTCACCCTGTAGAAGACTGGAGAAATTGCTAGATTGTACTTCGGTCTGTCAGGAACTGAATCTGCTGTGTGTTCTCCGGGTATTGTGCAGTAATGCGATCGGGATAGAGAAGCAGCCTGCCTGGTATAGTACTTTCTGTTTTACCATATAAATGTGTGAAGAGGCTTGTGTACCTCAAGTGAATCCTGCTGCCATTAAAGGACTTTTGCCTGTTACTGTTCACCATATAAATGTGTGAGGAGGCTTGGTTAGCTCAAGTGAATCCTGCTGCCATTAAAGGACTTTTGCCTGTTGCAGTTTGCCATATAAATGTGTGAGAGTCTCGTGGAGCTCAAGAGTAGCCCTGCTGACATTGAAGGACCCTATCTTGTTTGGAGGTCGTGAGTACTAATTCAGGGTTGCTCCTGTTGAATTGCCATTGAATCCAAATGGAATCACTGTACTGCTGACTGTTTAAACTAATTTTCTTTTCTCTGTGGGAAAGGGCCCTACCAGCTGCCACGGTTTGGACTAGCCACTAGGGCTTGGGTACCCAGGGACAGTAACTGGTAGGGATAGGCCTGTGCACAGAGCCATAGGTAGATGAGTAAAGTGATAAGCTAATTAACCTGATTTCCCCTGTCCTTGTTATATTCCCCTAAATAAATCAGAGCTGCTTGTTTCAGCAAAGTTATACTGCCTGAGGTATTTGTCTATGTTAAAGTATTGTACTGTGATTGTTGCACTGTATCTTATTTTACAGGAGGTCCCAGTGCCTGAACCAGCCCTGGGGTAAGTGTATACTGTGAAGGTAATTCTGATATATTGTGTGGGCCACTAGTGGGAAGAAAGGGGTTGCAGTGTCCCAGAGGGCTGTGACCAAGTAAGTTTAACTATTGCAAACCCTGACCTCTGGGTGGAGGCACCCACCATTGGATCCAGGCCCCTCAACCTGTTAGTGGCAAATCAGGCAGGGGTAGTAGCCCCTGGGATAGAGCCATCTAGGGGTTACATATGTAACATTAAACTAGCACTTAGCTCAGTTTGAGAAATAAATAGAATATCTTAATCTGTATTATTACAGCAATCCTAAAAGTATCTAATCATTGCTTTGTCTCCACTCCAGAGACCCTGCTGTAATATAGGGACCACAGAGGACCCAGGGCAGGATAATGGGCAACTCTAAAGTCCTGGCAGAGCTCCACTGAGCTTGTTCACTCTCCCTCTCTCACTTGCTCGTTCTGTTTCTCCCAGTGCTGCAGGCTGCCCTTTTATATTAGGCTCCTGCTTGCGTTGGTGCTTTTTCTGCCCACAAAATAAGCTGCAGTAGTCCTGACACAGCTCCGCTGGTTGCTCCTCCCCTCTCTCACTCACTCATTCTGTTTCTCCTGGCGCTGCAGGCTGCCCCTTTTGTACTGGGCTCCTGCCTGTGTTGGCGCTCTTTTTCTGCCCAGAATGAAGTTCACAGCTGTCCCGACAGAGCTCCATTGAGGTTGCTCCTCCCCCTCTCTCATTTGCTCATTCTGTTTCTCCTGGCGCTGCAGGCTGCCCCTTTTGTACTGGGCTCCTGCCTCCATTGGCGCCCTTTTCTGCCCAAAGAAATCTGCAGCAGTCCCAACAGTGCCCCGTTAGAGCTTGCTCACTCCCCTCTCTCACTCACTCGTTCTGTTTCTCGCACTGCTGTAGGCTGCCCCTTTGGTACTGGGCCCTGCCTGCATTAGTGCCTTTTTCTGCCCACAAAGTAATCTGCAGCAGTCCTGATAGAGCTCCGTTGAGCTCGCTCACTCCCCTCTCTCACTTGCTCATTCTGTTTCTCCCACCGCTGCAGGCTGCCCTTTTGTACTGGGCCCTTCCTGCAATGATACCTTTTCTACCCACAAAGAAATCTGCAGCATTCCCAACAGAGCTCCGTTGAGCTTAGTCAATCCCCCTCTCACTTGCTCGATCTTAATCTGTCCCAAACACTGATTTCCCACAGCAATCATGCTATTCTTCGCCAGAAGTGCAAAAACATATTTTGGTCAGGTTGTGAAATTGACAGCTGTACTGTTAATAAGGAGGTGTGAAAAATGCCAGTGTTGAAAATGTGGGCGTGAAAATATTACAAATTTGCGAAGTTACAAGGGTGCGAGAAAGCAATTCAATGCCGCTTGCAACACTTCAACTTCACTTGTAACAGTCATTTTATGGACTTTCGTCACCAAATTTTCAACATAGGGATTTTAGGACATCTGCTCATGAACAGCTACTGTCATTTTCTTAATCTGTCCCAAACACTGATTTCCCACAGTGACCGTGCTATTCTGCGCGGAAGTGTGAAAACACATTTCAGTCAGTATGTGAAAAATGGCAGCTGTACTGTTCATAAGGAGGTGTGAAAAAATGCCAGTGTTGAACATCTGGCTGACAATATTACAAATCTACTGCGAAGTTACAAGGGTGCATGGAAACTGCACAATGCACATTGTAACACAGTCATTTGATGGACTATCATCACCAAGTTTTCAACATAGACATTTTAGGACCTCTGCTCATAAACCGTGTCACTGTCATTTTCTTAATCTGTCCTGAACACTGATTTCCAACAGTAACCACGCTATTCTGCACATAAGTCCGAAAACACATTTCGCCAGGATGTGAAAATGACAGCTGTACTGTTCATAAGGAGGTGCAAAAAATGCCAATGTTGAAAATCTGGAGTGAAAATATTGCACATTTGAGAAGTTATGAGCGATGCGTAGCAACCTGCACAACCTCGCTAGTAAAACAACCTGTTTAGGGATTTTCCACCAAATTTGCAGCATAAGCTTCTTTAGAGCCCACAGCATGAACACTGGCACTGTCGTTTTGTTAATCGATCTCGAAGGTGATTCTGCGCAGTGACGACGAAATTACCTTTTGGGACAGAATAACACAACGACAGTGGCTGAATTCATGAGTAGGGGTTCCAATAACCCCATGTTGAAAATTTGGTGCCAAAATTCCAAAAATGCCTGAGATATGCACCAAAGTTGAAAAACCCTATTTATGCTGATATGCTGTATTGATGTATCTGTAATACCTGTTGTACTCTCCTGGGTCGTTCCTGAAAATAGGCATATAACTTGCCTAGTGTACCTACCGGTTAACAAAAGCTAAATAAATAAATAAATTATACAGCTTACGCATTTCCTCAGTTCATGGTTGGCTTTGAAGAGTGCAGGCGTGTTCCAGTCCACGAAGATAAATGCGCCATGCATGTAGGCAGGCATACTCCAAGCACTCCATGGTGTGCAATTTTATTTAAGAGGTATAGAAATAGGCTCTGAACTGCTTCCTTTTCCATGAAAACTAATGAAGAAAATACTGAACCTTTCTGTAATTTTATTCATAGGTGTAGAAACTAGAAGGACTGGTCACTAATACTCTCTTTGCATCCCAAGGACAATACAACTTTACAGGCTCTGGGCTGGTATGTGGGTGTCTTAGGAAACAATGCATGGCATTTGTATTTACCCATGCACAGCAACAACCACTGTCATGAGATACAAAAGTTGTATTTATTGTTGCCAAATGAGGCAACAAACACGGTCCTGGTGTACATTTGTATGTTGTCTGGCTACACGGGGGTGTAGCTCACCCTAGCAAGGGAGGGTAGCAGTGAGTCCACTTGGTGTCTGAAAGATCTGAAATCTCTGGCTACATTCCTGATCATCGCGCCAGGCTCTGGATGTAAGTATGGGGTGAGGAAGGGTGTGAGCCGGGTTGAGGAAGGCAGGGAAACTGGGGACCGTTTACTTTTTCTTTTTCACAGGTAAAAAAAAAAAAGTGGGACGTTTTCTTTTCAAAGCATTTGGCACACTGGGGTAGGCTCCCAGTGTGCCACCTGAAGTGTTTGGGGGATCAGTAGCCAATGGGTGATTGTGCACCCCCCTGTCGGCCTGTCTGAAAGGGCACAAGAGCCAAGGGATTAAAACCCCTTGGCACAGAACGAGAGCAAGGGGGGGACTTATGCTGATGGGAGGGACTCCCCCATCAGCAAGTGCGCGGAGACTGAAGCCGATGGGGATTAGGCACCCCGTCGGCCAAGCCCTGCAATGAGGTTGGCTCTCTCACTGCAGCAGATGAGCGTTGCAATGATGAGGTGGCCCCTGATTGCAGCGGCTAAAATATTTCAAGGTGGTGGCACACTGGCTGAACTAGTGGCAGCCACTGCATTCCACCCATTGGGGAATGTGGGCGAGCCTCAAAGGCAGTGGGGCATTGGCCACAACAGTGCCGCACCTCCACAGCCTGCTTCTGCAGCGAGCTACCGTAAAATGTTTCTTGCACATCGCGCAATCAACATAAAAATTTAAGAGTACAACAGAATGTAATCAAAGGAAACAGAATGGCAGTCATTGTAGCAAAACATCATCATCAGGAGTGGAAATCAGGGTTGACCTTAACATTGTTTTACTAGCCCTAAACCTAGTGCAAATTGATCAGGGCTAGTGCAGCTAACCTCTACTTGTCCATCTTGACTAATGCGGGTTTTTCATGGCTGTTAATGAAGTTAGAAAAGTCCCTGCTTAGCAGGCTGTAGTCCTTTGCTAATCTCCCTCAGTGTTCCAGATAGCCTGGTGTGATTAGCAGCTCATTAAAGCTCCAATTATCTGTCAGTTCAAGAGGAGCCAACAAAGACTCAATGTGAGTCGTTATCACTCATTTGTTAGGACATTCAGCTAGTGTGAATGCTGTGATCAAGGTAGACTGGTCAAGTCACTAGCTTCCAGTTTGCTGAACTTGTCTTTGATTTGTCCCACAATATTAAGACCAGTGTGCCTCATTTCCAACCTTTTGAGTGTCTGTATCAAATACTGCAGTGACAGAATGCTATGATGTATACACAGTCTGCCCACTCTATACTCTAGGCCCTGGAATTCTGTGGTTCTGTGGTTGCGGAATTTGCATAGAATTTGCATCATGCACATAGAATACATATAGTGCACGAGAATTCATTGTTTTGGTGAATTTTCATATAAATATACTGTTTTTCCATAGTGTCAGGCTTTCTTCCCACCTCGTTTATCCTGAAGCCCCTCCTCTATGCTCAGCATGTGATGTCATCGATGACATCACATCATATTTAACCAATGACAGGACTACATTCTGCCAGAGAAATGAATAAATCATGCCACAGAAATCAGAAAATGCTGCACAGAAGTCAAAGAGCCCTGCCCAGAAATCAGAAAATTCTGCCCAGAACACCAGGGCCCTGTCTATACTTTCTCTGGACACCACTGTAGACTAGGTAGATTCTGAAGAGGCCATCCATAGACCCATACAGTAGCTGCCATTATTGACTGGTGTAGGGTCCACAGCTCCTCTTAATCATACCGCTCAACCTTTTGTCCCCAAATGTGGAACATTGCCTGTCAAAATGTGGAACAAAAGGGCAAAATGTGGAACACTTAGTCAAATCTTTACCTAAGAAGCTCAAAACACTGTTAAAATGTTGCATTTATGTTCAGAAAGTATGTTATTAATTGAATAATATATTTTTGCATCATTTACTAAGGATTTTTGCTTTTAAATGTTGACTTTAAATGTGGAACAAGTCCTCTAATGTGGAACAGAGGAGCTTTTGTGAAGTAAAATGAGGAACGTTCCTCGTAATGTGGTACAGTTGAGAGGTATGCTCTTAATGGATCACACCTGGGCTGGCAGTATAGTCTAGAGGTTAGAGGACCAAGGTGTGAACAAGCTTGATACATCCAGCAGACCAGACCTGAGTTTGGTCTCACAACCTCTACTTGCATACTGTGTGACTCTGAGCAAGTCACTTAACCGCCCAGTGCTCCCAGGTCGCCCCTGAAAACAGGCACTTGTGCCTAGTGGGCCTTACCTGGTTATCAAAGACTAAAATAAAAATAAAACACCAGTCAATGCCATCCATGCAGTCCCACCCTTATACCACTAAGAATGTAATTTCATCCTAAAAACAATGCTTTGGAGCATGTATGATACAAAAGCAAAACCTTAATAAAATATATAATCTGAAAGGTTAAAAAGGTGTGCATAGATCATCCTATATAGAAAGAGAGTAATACAGCATCATGCCTGTATACTGCTCCCTTTGACTGATGAAAGGACACTGCTATAAAAATCTGTTAGGGCAGAGCATGTTAAATCAATATGTTTGTGCCTGGTATATATAAACAGATATGTCAAAGTTTCTTACATCCCAAGCCCCTGTGTTTAACTCTCTCCAAAGAAATCCTGGAATGGCCCCAGGCTCATTTGGCAGTGTAAGAAAACTTCCAGAAGTGCAGGCCTGGTTAATCACAGGGTGTGGGGTGAGAATGTATTTCTTTGCCTGACTCTGTACATTGCCCTGCAGGTCAGGTTGGGACTGTGGTGTGGTGCATGATGGTGATGTTGGCTATTGTGTGTTCAGAGCTAGAAATGCTTGATTGAACTTTTGCTATTATGGTATTCTCTGGTTTGGTGGGAGGGGTGAAGGAAGAGGAAGCAAGGGCACATAGTAAAAAAACAGAGGTGGTACACACTGCATGTGATTGTTTTGTAGTCTTTTTGCTGTGGCAGGACGCAATGGGAGCAGGATAAATACTTAATAATTAGAGTATTTCTTGGTGTGCATCTTTCCTGTATAACCAATCAAAATTTATTATTATTGTGTGGGCTAGTGTAAGTGTAACCATCTGCGGGCTAGTGCAATTTGAATCAACTTGTCTGGCTGGCTAGTGCAGAAAAAAAGTTACAGTTGACCCCTGGTGGAAATGTACTTAAATATGTAGGACGGGTAGTGATGCAGTACTGTAGCAGGACAGCAACTGAAAGTAAAGCATGCTCTCATGTTAAAACAGACAGTGCCTATAACGGACTAAAGTCTCACCCACAAACTAATCCATTATAAGAGGTGTATACTGTACTTAAAGGTCTCTATCATGTCTCCACTCTTTTCTTTTCTCAAGAGAATACATGTTGAGACCCCCAACCTCTCTCCTCATAGGTGTTGCCCTGCTGGCTCAGGATCATCTTGGTTGCCTCTTTTCTGGATCGTCTACAGCAAGTGGCTTCCTTGTTAAGATATGGGCATCAATACTGCACATGGTACTCCAGATGGGGTCTTACCTGTGACCTGTGCTGTGGCAGAAGGATCACTGCCTTCCTAGTGGTAATTTCACTTGTTAGGCAGCCCAGCATCTGATTTACTTTGGTTTATGCTCTCCTACAGTATGCACAGGGTTTCGGATCTCTTGTGATTATTACTTCCACGTCCTTTTCTTAGGGTTGCCACCTTTGGATGAGATGAAAACTGAATACTAAACCACACCCCAAACTCCACCTAACCCCGCCCTTTTATGACTAATGAGGGCATCGCTTGGACTCTTGATTCACTTGATTTATTCAGAATTGCTGCTGATATAACATTGTGTACAACTTCTTTAAATTATATCATGATTATTATTTTTGGTTTATTTGATTTAGATCTAAATATTTTAAATTTCAGTGTGTGTTAACATTTAGTGAGGTTAGAGAGGGGGTTAGGGACTTTCCTTCCTTGTACACAGATTAGCTGACAAATTGAGTGACTTCAAGGACACTTTTGACAACTGGCTAGTCTGGATCAGGTGGCCTTTTCTGGTAAAACTCTTTCAATAAATAAATAAACTACACCAGTAATGGTGGACGGGATGTAATACAAATATCATCTGCCTATACAAGATGTGCTACTGTCCCTCCCATTGCTCCTTCTCTAAAGTTATTTGTAATGTCAGAGAGTTTTTAAAAGTGGTAGGAACTATTCTATGCTGTTAAATACCCTATTTTGTTTTCCATGTCAGTCATACATAGCAGATAGCATGATATGTGATACGTGAGTGTGGAGGCAGTATAGCACAGTGGTGTAAAGCTCTGAGCTGCAATTCTGGAGACCAGGGTTTGAATCCTACAACCCAAACTTATTGACCCTACACAAATCACTTAATTCCCTTGTGCTCTTAGGTTGCACCTGTAAACAAGCTTTATCTTAGCGTGTCTCTTCTGGTAAAAAATAATAATGTTTTGAAAAATTTTGGATAAATTGCCTAAATTTGCAGTGCCATCAAATCTAGATTGTGTTCCTGTCATCTCATCAGCTACTGCTCTCTCTTCCTTTTCTCATTTCTGTAGCTTAGCATGACATTAGCAACATTATTCTGTACTATTCATCTGAAAGGCCTGGATTGATCTTCCTGGAATATCCAAGCAGTATGAAAATTGACAACAATAACTACTGAGGAGAGAGGCATAGTATTGCTAGAAATGAAATAAAATATTCAATTATTAATTTAACAACAAAGGGGTAACAGATATTAAAATATAGGACAGACCTAAAAAACAAGCATTTGTCAATGCCGAATGTTTGCTTGCTGGCATTGGCAGTGGTAGTGTAGAAGTTACAGAGCTGCGTAATAGAATGGCAGTGAAGTATTGAACTGAAGCCAACACCACCACCACCCTGCAGAGAGTGACAGGCATTGGGGTGTGCCTTTGGTTGCGTCAGGCATACAGACCACGCCATTTCACCACACCCCAACCTGCAGACACTGACAAGTGTCACAGTGTTCCTGGGTCTTTAGCCCCTATGCGCACCCCATTCCGCTAGGGAAATAATGTGAGATGGGTGCATATAGGAGAATGGGGTGAACTTTGGGGTGATGAGTCCAAGGCATACCCCAATGCCTGTCACTCTCTGCAGGGTGGTGGTGGTGTTGGCTTCAGTTCAATACTTCACTGCCATTCCTATTACGCAGCTCTGTAACAGTAACGCAGTTCCTATGCACGATCGTAAGTTTGCGAATTTTCAATATTTTCACTCCAGATTTTTCAACATTGCCATTTTACCACACCTCCTTATGAGCAGTACAGCTGTCATTTTTCACATCTTGCCCAAAATGTGTTTCCACCCATGTAGCGCACAATGGCGAGTCGATGTCGAAATCAATGTATGGGACACATTAAAAAAATCACAGTGACATTGTTCATGAGCAGAGAGTCTTAAAATGGCTATGTTATAAATTTAGTGAAAAAAAATTCTAAAAATGACTGTTTCTGGCGTGCGTTGCGCAGTTCAATGCATGCTCGTAAGTTTGCAATTTAAAGTTTCACTCCAGATTTTCAACATTGCCATTTTATTACACTTCCTTATGAACAGTACAGCTGCCATTTTTCATATGTCACCCAAAATGTGTTTCGCACATGTAGCGCACAATGGTGCTGTTGGTGTAAAGCAATGTTTGGACAGATTAAGAAAATCAAAGTTACACTGTTCATGAGCCGAGGGTCTTAAAATGGCTATGTTGAAAATTTGGTGACAAAAGTCCATAAAATGACTGTGATACAGTGAGCAATGCGCAGTTTCCGCACCCTAGTAAGTTCATGACTTTGTAATATTTTCAGTCAGATTTTCACCAGTGGAATTTTTCCACACTTCCTTATGAACAGTACAGCTGTCATTTTCACATGGCGAAGTGTGTTTTCACATTTTCAGTGCAGAGATGCGTGGTCGCTGTGGGAAATCATTGTTCGGGACAGATAAAGAAAATCACAGTGACACTGTTCATGATCAGAGGCACCAAAATACCTGAGTTGACAATCTGCTGTAAAAATCCCCAACCTAATTATAATACGGTGTCGTTGCACAGTTTCTATACGCTCAAATGACTTACCAGTTTTTAATATTTTTACTGCAGATTTAACTTTGCCATCTACACCTCCCCATGTACAGTACAGCTGTCATTTTTACATCCTGTTCGGAATGTTTTTGCACCTGTGGTGCTAAATGCCGTAGTCACTGTGCATAAGCAGCTTTGGCTAACAAACTGATATTGCCACTGTTCATGAGGTGGGTCACAAAAAAACATGTGGAAAATTTGGAGTGAAAATACCAACGAATGCCTGAGGTATTAGGGTTTCCAACCATAACGCCCAACCCTGTAGAGAATGACAGGCATCAGGAGTGTGACTTGGATTCTTGCCTGTAATGCTCATACCATTTCGCACCCTGCAGCCAGTGAGAGGCATCGAGGTATGCCTTGGACTCTTGACCCCAAAGTTCACACCATTCTCTTATATCACACCATCTCACGTATTTCCTAACGGAATGGAGTGCGCATAGACCAAAGACCCCAAGGAACACCATGACACCTTGTCAGTGTCTGCAGGGTGGGTGTGTGGTGAAATGGCGTGGCCGTTATGTCTGATGACCCAAAGGCACACCCCAATGCCTGTCACTCTCTGCAGGGTGGTGGTGGTGCTGGCTTCAGTTCAATACTTCACTGCCATTCCTATTCGCAGCTCTGTAACTTCTACACTACCACTGCCAATACCAACAAGCAAACATTCGGCATTGACAAATGCTTGTTTGGAATTTTCACCAGATTTTCAACATAGCCATTTTAAGACCTCTGCTCATGAACAGTGTCACTGTGATTTTCTTAATTGTCCTGTACATTGATTTCGCACACCGACTGCGCCATTAATGCGCTACATGGGCAGAAACACGCTTTGGGTGAGATATGAAAAATGACATCTATACTACTCATAAGAAGGTGTGGTAAAATGGTACTGTTGAAAATCTGGAGGAAAATATTGAAATTCGCGAACCTATGAGCGTATGAGGAACTGCGCAATGCATCAGAAACAGTCATTTTAGGAATTTTTCACCAAATTTCAGCATAGCCATTTTAAGACCTCTGCTCATGAACAGTGTTACTGTGATTTTCTTAATTTGTCCTGTACATTGATTTTGCACACCAACTGCGCCATTATGCGCTACATGAGCAGAAACACATTTTGGGTGAGATGTGAAAATGACAGCTGTACCGCTCATAAGAAGGTGTGGTAAAATGGCAATGTTGAAAATCAGGGTGAAAATATTGAAAATTCGCGAACTTCTGATGCGTAGGAACTGCGCAATGCATGCTCATAAAACAGTCATTTTGGAATTTTCCACCAAATTTTCAAAATAGGCTTCTTGAGAGCCCACTTTATGAACACTGGCAGTGTCGTTTCATTAATCGGTCCCGAAGGTGATTTTGCGCAGTGACTGCGAAATCACCCGCCGGGGCCAATCGCCTGACAGTGACAGCATTCATGAAGTGGTGCCAAAACCCCATGTTGAAAATTTGGTGCAAAAATTCCAAAAATGCCTGAGATATGCAACAAAGTTGAAAAACCCTATCTATCCATTATACAGCTTACCAGCATTTCCTCAGTTCGAGTCGGCTTTGGCGAGTGCAGATGTATTCCTGGTCCACGAAGATCGTTCGCCGGACTCGGAGTAAGTATGGGGTGAGGGGTGTGAGGGAGGCAGGGTGCGCAGTGGGTAGGTGCGGGTTGTGGGGGGCAGGGAGACTGCGTGGGACCATTTTTCTTTACAGGTATTTTTTTAAATAGCGATGCGGGACTTTTGCCACGCTGGGGTGGGCTCCCAGCGTGGCACAAGAATAACTGGTTGGGGGCATGAGCCGAAGGAGGTTTGGGCACCCCATCAGCCATAACATCAGTTGCCACACTGAGGAGGCTCCCAGTGGGCACCCTGTACTCTCGGGGGGGGACGGTGGGCGGCGGGGGATTGGGCAACCCGTTGGCTATACCATGAGTTGTCACGCTGGGGTGGGCACCCAGCGTGGCATGTGGAAAACTTTGGGGGTGCAGCACTGCGAAGGGATTTGGTACCCCATCGGCTATACAGTGTGTGCGTGGGGAGGGCATGCGCGGTATGTGTGCGTGTGTTTGTGTGTGTGTGTGTAGGGAGCTGCACGCGGGCAGCGATATCTGATCGCTGCTCACTGAAGCGTAGCTCCCCTTTCAACTGTACGCCACTGCATTTTGGAGCTGTCATAGACAGCTCCAGCATGATAGTGGACTGGTGCCGTGCCTGCCAACACTCTGACTGAATTGGAAGAGGGGTGACACACCTCGAAAACTCGGATGATGGCACTATGTTTCTTGCACATGCGTGCAAGCAAACATAAAATGGTGAACATTTAAAGGGGTATAAAAGTATTCCTTATCACAGCAGTCAAAGACCCTACTCACAATGCAGCCTGGAAAGGATTAGTTTGATTTGCTGCTAATGGTCTTAATAGCCCTCTACCACCTCTCAGACCGACTGGTATACAAACAAAGGTCTGCATGACATCGAATTTGTTTGTAATCTGACCATGCAATTAAACTGGTGAAGGATTTAACAGAATCTGTTTTACAAGCATGTGAGCTTTCAAAATGACTGAAAAAGTACTACCTCTGAAGAAAACTGGATTAGCAGGTAAAGTTTCTGAAACACATTGTACAGTCAAACTGGGACGGAAACTACCCTAATGTGGTGCCTGTCTGGTTTCAGAAAGATGAAGGTGTTAATTAAGGTGGTATTGTTGCAACTTCCCTGCGTGAATAATCTTCCAATTCAGCAATGGTGTGAAGCTAGAGGTGACAACTGAGCCGACAGGGAAGGCACTTCATGATTGGCATGCACTGCAAAGCAAGCAATCACACTAAAATGTCAGACACTTGCTTACAGTCAGATGAGAAGAAACTGAAACAGTTAGTGGGGAATCTAACAGGTGCTGCTTGAGCCACCATACAAAATGAATTTGCAATGGTGAAAACAGCAGGACTGAATCTGGACCTAGAAAACCAGAATCATTCGGTCAAAAACCAAGTAGGTGGTAACCTTACCTTTTCTTCCTCTGTGCTTTTTACCTGCACACCAACTCCAACAAGCATTTGTCAATGCCGAATGTTTGCTTGCTGGCATTAGGATTGGTAGTGTAGGAGTTAGACAGCTGCATAATAGGAATGGCAGTGAAGTATTGAACTGAAGCCAACCGCCACCACCCTGCAGATACGGACAGGCATTGGGGTGTGCCTTTGGGTCATCAGACCATACGCCATGCCATTTCACCACACCCCATCCTGCAGACACTGACAAGTGTCATGGTGTTCCTTGGGTCTTTGGCCTTATGCACACCCATTCCATTAGGAATCCGGTGAGATGGGTGCGGTATAGGAGAATGGGGTGAACTTTGGGGCGAAGAGTCCAAGGCATACCTCAATGCCTCTCAGTGACTGCAGGGTGTGGAATGGTATGAGCATCACAGGCAAGAATCCCAAGTCACACCCTGATGCCTGTCATTCTCTATAGGGTCGGGCGTTATAGTTGAAAAGCCTAATACCTCAGGCATTCGTTGGTATTTTCATTCCAAATTTTCAACATGTTTGTTTTGTGACCCCACCTCATGAACAGGGGAATATCAGTTTGTTAGCAGCTGCTTATGCACAGTGACTACGCATTTAGCACCACAGGTGCAAAAATATTCGAACAGGATGTAAAAAATGACAGCTGTACTCTTTCATGCGGAGGTGTAAAAAATGGCTATGTTGCAAATGTGTAGTAAAAATATTAAAAAACTGGTGAAGTTACGGCGTACATAGAAACTGTACAGCACACCATAATATAATTAGGTTGGGGATTTCTTACAGCAGATTGTCAACTCAGGCATTTTGGTGCCTCCGATCATGAACAGTGTCACTATGATTTTCTTTATCTGTGCGAACAATGATTTCCCACAGTGACCACGCATCTCTGCAGTGAAAGTGTGAAAACACACTTGCCATGTTGTGAAAATGGCAGCTGTACTGTTCATAAGGAAGTGTGGAAAAATTCCACTGGTGAAAATCTGGACTGAAAATATTACAAAGTCATGAACTAACGAGGTGCGTGGAAACTGTGCAATGCTCACTCGTAACACAGTCATTTATGGACTTTTGTCACCAAATTTTCAACATAGCCATTTTAAGACCTCTGCTCATGAACAGTGTAACTGTGATTTTCTCAATCTGTCCTAAACATTGCTTTCGCACCAACAGCACCATTATGCTACATTGTCTTGACACATTGGGCGACATAAAGAAAATTGCAGCTGTACTGTTCATAAAGAAGTTTAATAAAATGGACATGTTGAAAATCTGGAGTGAAAATATTAAATTTGCAAACTTACGAGCATAGAAACATAGAAACATAGAAGTTGACAGCAGATAAGGACATAAGGCCCATCCAGTCTGCCCATTTCTTTTCTACCTTATAAATGTGCCATCAGCCTTTGCTCTGTCAGTGACCTATCTATTCATAGTCATTTGTATTGCTCCCTTATGCCTATCCATGCCTGTTTGAAGCCCTGCACTGTATTCATAGCCACCACTTCTTGTGGTAAGCCATTCCATGCATTCACCACCCTTTCTGTGAAAAAATTCCTCACATTCCCCATAATCGGCCTCCCTCTAATCTCATGCTGTGTCCTCTTGTCCTGCTATTTTCTTATATTTAAACATGTTAGACTCTTTCACCTTGTTTATGCCCTTAAGGTGTTTGAATGCCTCAATCATATCACCTCTCTCCTCCTTTGCTCAAGGGTATACATATTGAGCTCCGTTAATCTGTCCTCATAAGTCTTCTGATGCAGTCCCTGCACCATTTTGGTTGCCCTTCTCTGGACTGCCTCAATTTGATTAATGTCCTTGTGAAGGTGTGGCCTCCAATACTGCACGCAGTACTCAGATGGGGCCTAACCAGTGTCTTGTACAGAAGGATTATTACCTCCCTCTTATGACTGTGATACCCTACTAATACACCCTAACACCCCCTAGCCTTACCTACTGCTTTAGAGGTCTGCTTGGATGATTTTAGGTCATCAGTGATGATGATGCCCAAGTCTCTTTCTTCCTTTGTGACTGCTAGCAACTCCCTTCCAGCCTATAGGTGGCTTCAGGGTTTCTCTTCCCTATGTGCATGATTTTGCACTTCTTTGCATTAAATCCCAGTTGCCACTCTTCTGACCATTCTGCTAGTTTATCCAGATCTCTTCTCATTCTGCCCACCCCATCTGGATCATCTACTCTGTTGCAGATCTTGGTGTCATCTGCAAACAGACAAGCCTTACCCTCTAGTCCATCTGCAAGGTCACTAATGAAGATGTTGAAGAGGACTGGCCCCAGGACTGATCCCTGAGGTACCCACTTGTGACTTGCATCTCTTCTGACTGTATACCATTTACCACCACTCTCTGTTTTCTGCCCGTCAACCAGTTTGCCACCCAGTTGACCAACTTCACCACCCAGAGCCTACCAGCTTATTTATCAATCTTCTATGTGGAACAGTGTCAAAGCTTTGCTGAAGTCAAGGTAGGCGACATCAACTGCTCCCTCTTGGTCCACCACTCTGGTTACCCAGTCAAAGAAATCTATGAGATTAGTTTGACAGGACCTTCCTTTGTAAACCCATGCTGTCTTGGATCCTGTGCCCTATGGATTCCAGGTGTTGCACTATCCTTTCCTCAAGGAGTGCCTCCATAATCTTGCCCACTACTGAGGTAAGACTGACGGTCTGTAGTTCCCGCCTCCTCCCTGCTACCACTCGGAGGGGATCACATAAGCCCTTCTCCAGTCTTCTGGGACCTCTCCTGTGCTCAGAGACTCACTAAACAATTCTGCTAATGGCTCTGCTAGTTCCTCCTTTAGCTCCTTAAGTACCCTGGGATGTATGCCATCAGGTCCCATTGCCTTATCCACCCTGAGCTTAGCAAGTTCTTGTAGGACCCTTTCTTTTGTGAAGGGAGTAGTGCCTCCCCTCCCCCTGTGTCCATGATGCTGAGCTGTGGGCCCTGCCCTACCTTCTCTTCAGTAAATACTGAGCAAAGTATCTATTTAGGATAGATGCCTTTACAGGGTCCTCCTCCTCACATGCTCCCTTTTCTCCATTAAGCTTAGCAATACCTCCTCTGGACTTTCTCCTTTCACTAATGTATCTATAGAAAGTCTTGTCACCTTCTTTTACTGTTGTGCTAGTGTTTCCTCAGTTTGGGACTTTGCCTGCCTTACTGCCTTACCTGCTTCCCTTAGGGCAGTTTGGTATGCCTCCCTATCTTCATCCGCTGTGTTCCCTATATTTCCTGAAGGCCAGCCTTTTGGCTCTGACCTTTTCTGCTACTGTATTTGAGAACCAAAGTGGTTTCCTTCTTCTTTTGCACTTCCTTTTCTGTCTAACACAATGGGATGTTGCTTCAAGTATTGCATCCTAATGCTTGCTCACTTTGCCTGTACCCCTCACCTGTGTTTCTTTTGCCAGGGCTAGCTTAACTCTGTTGGCCATCTTATCAAAGTCAGCTTCTCTGAAGTCCCATATTTTTGCCTTGGAATGGGATGATTTAGATGTAGTAGCCAAATTGAACCATACCATGTGATGGTCACTGGCCCCAGGTGACCTTCTACCTGGAGATCTGTGATCCCTTCTTTGTTAGTCAGTACTAGATCTAGGATAGCCCTGTCTCTTGTGGGTTGCTGTACCAGTTGTTTGAGGCCCTCCCTGCAGGAATCCACTATGAGTCTAGTTCTGGCAGATGTTCCTGCTGGTATTGACCAATCTGTATCTGGCATGTTGAAGTCTCCCATTATCAGAACCTCCTTTAGCTGTCATGTTTTGTATATCTTCTAACAGTAATGTGTCTATGTCCTCCCTCTGGTTTGGTCTGCATAGGAACTGTGCAGCATGCGCTCGTAAAAGTCATTTTTAGGATTTTTTTCACCAAATTCTCAACATAGCCATTTTAAGACCTCTGCTCATGAACAGTGTCACTGTGATTTTCTTAATTTGTCCACGTGCATTGACCTCGCACACCAACTGCGCCATTATGCGTAATGCGTGAGAACACATTTGGATGAGATGGAAAATGTCAGCTGTACTACTCATAAGAAGGTGTGGTAAAATGGCAATGTTGAAAATCTGGAGTGAAAATATTGAAAATTCAGCCCTTCTGGCGTCGCGTGGGAACTGCATATTACCATTTCATTAAAACAGTCATTTTAGGACTTTTTTCACCAATTTTCAACATAGCCATTTTAAGATGTCTACTCATGAACAGTGTCACTGTGATTTTCTTAATTTGTCCGTGCATTGATTTACGCATTACCGACTGCGCCATTATGCGCTTCATGGGTGGAAACACATTTTGGGTGAGATGTGAAAAATGACAGCTGTACTGCTCATAAGAGGTGTGGTAAAATGGCAATGTTGAAAATCTGGAGTGAAAATATTGAAAATTCGGCGAACTACGAGCCTGCGTAGGAACTGCATAGCGCGGCTAAATAAAACAGTCATTTTGAAGAATTTGGCACAAATTTTCAACATGGGGTTTTAGACCCTTCTCATGATTGATGTCACTGTCATGGTGTTATCCAGGTCCGAAGGGTGATTTCACGAGTCACTGCACAGTCACTGCGAAATAACCCTTCGGGCCCAGAATAACGCCATGACAGTGAAATCAATCATGAGAAGAGATCCCAAAACCCATGTTAAAATTTGGAAAAACTCAAAAAATGCCTGAGATATGCAATAAAGTTGAAACCCCTTATCTAGCCCATTATACAGCTTACGGCATTTCTCAGGTCGCAGTCACCTTTGAAGAGTGCAGGCGTGTTCCCGGTCCACCGAAGATGTGTGCTGAGGGTCCAGAGGTAGTATGGGGTGGGTGGGAGTGGGGAGAGCTGGGTGCGCCAGTGGGTGGAGTGCGAGGTTGTGGGAGAGGCGGGGGAGACTCACCGTGGGGCGTTTTCTTCACAGGTGAAACAAAAAAAGCAGACGCGTGGGACATTTGCCACGCTGGGGTGGGCTCCCAGCGTGGTACAAAGATGTTGGGGCGGCCGTTCAGCCGGCGGGGGATTGGGCACCCCGTCGGCCTCGAATTCTTGCCATGCTGGGGTGGGCTCCCAGCGTGGTACTCACTACTCGGGGAGAATAGTGCAGCTGACGGGGATTGGGCACCCCATTGGCTATATGATTAGTTGCCACACTGGGGTGGGCACCCAGCATGGCATTTGGAAGCGTTTGGGGGAGGCGGAGGCATGGCACAGCAGCCGAGGGATTGGGCACCACGTCGCACTATACAGTGCGTGCGTGTGGGGGCCCATGCGCCTGCGGGCGTCTGTGGGGAGCTGCGTGAGCAGCCTTATCTTATCGCTGCTCACTCCAAGCGTAGCTCCCCTTTCAACTGCTTATGCCACTGCATTTTGGAGTGTGTCATAGACAGCTCCAAAATGCGTAACCCCAGAACTTGGCCGCCTGCCAGCACACTGACTGAATTGGAGGAGGAGGTGACACACCTCTGAAATCTCCGATGATGGCACTATGTTTCTTGCACATGCGTGCAAGCAAACATAAAAATGTGGGTACGCTCCACCATTTAAAACAGGACACCACAGCAAAGCATCTTGAAGTTCATTATTTTCAGAACACCCATTTCAACACAGAGAAAAACACTCTGAGCCTGCGAGGATGTGTTTCGGACAACTGTCCTTTATCAAAGGCTGAGGCAAAACACTGGACAAACATCTAAAATAGTAATAGAGCAACTGTCAAAATAACAACACAGCATTCAACATTCAAATGGATTGGTCTAACAATCAATTACAATCAGTGGAGTCAGTGAGTAAAACACTTCAGAATAAATTGGCGTGTTAATGCTTATTTCCATACTGGGTGAACCTACAGTGGACAGAAAAACAAACACACAGAACAGGAATGGGGGATTGAGGTCAAAGAAGTAAAACATTATAAAGTTACATTAAAACTAATGCATTTAGTGTTAAAATAAGCATTTAATAAAAACTACCCCTAGAAGTATTATACAAGCTAGAGAATGACTGTAAGGTGCAATAAAAATGCAGTACAAAAACTAGGCACTGACTGTAAGATAGACAGCAAAATAAAGCAGCCACATAAACATTCATTTTCTATCTAAATAAGGACACAGGTCAAACCCTACATTAAGCCCTAGTTTCTTAGTTGCTTCTAGTTTTAAGATCCAAAATGTGTCTCCTTTAAGGAGAAGGTTGTTAAAGTTGCCACCATTGGGGTTTGGACTGACCTTGTCAATGGCTGTAAACGTAAACTGATGTTCAGCCCTGTCACTGACCCCAGCTTCTCCGTGACTGTGTTTTCCTGAATCCCTCTATTAGCGAGCAGGGAGCTGGGGAATTGGATGCTGACATAATTTGTTGTGAGGGGCTCTTGTGTTTAAAGCTCATTGCTGCTCACTAGCGCTTGCAGTAGCGAAGTGGCGTGAGCACCACTCACAGAGAAAAAACTTTAGCATTTGGATGTTCTTTTGTTTGGGGTGGGTATATGCAGTGCTATGCTAGTCTAGGTAATTTAGGTTAGTTTATATTTTAGACACTTGTTCTCTGTTAAAGGTAGGAGTTGTTTTAACCTATTTAGTGGGTTTTAGTAGCAATGCTCTTGAAATCAGTTATTTGTAAGGGTTGTTTGGGGGCGGGGGTAGGATGTGTCACAGCCACCCATCTTACATGATTTGGCCCTTCACTGGCCTCTCTGTATCGGATACCATGGTAAGACGCTGCCGGAGGTGGGGATTTGGAGAGGCTGGGGTGATCTTGGGATGGGGAACCCGTGCACTATGGAGGTAGCAGGATTGAGATAGTTAAGACTAGAAGGCATCCTGGATTGCGACGGACACAGGAGAGAGGCCAGATGTGTTTGGTGCCTGTCTCCAGGGAATCCACCAGACCAGTGGTCAGGTAACCCGAGGGACTGCCTTACCCAGAAATCCCTGAGGCAGAGCTTTGCAATGCCAGATCGATCTGGAACAAGACTGCAGTTATTGTGGACTTGATCTCCTTGGTCGATCTGGCTTGCATCATGGAGACTGGGGTTGGAGATGATCACGGGTCCTGTTTTGGTGGGTGACCCCCGGGTATACCATGGTGCACTGCCTCAGAGAGGAACATGGGGTGGTGCTGTAGCCATCTGCTTTAGATCTGACTTGGGCTTCACCGTGCAACCAGTGAGAACTCGGGTTCTTTTGATTGTGTGGCCATTCATGGGGTCTGGGCCCTGGTTGCAGGATTTTCCTTGTTTATCACCCCTGGGGCAGTGGGGAACTTCCTGCAGCAGGTTGCCAATATTGTCACCGGAGAAACATTGGGAGCCCCCAGATGCATTGTTCTGGGGGATTTCAAAGTTTGGGCTGACGACAAATTTTCTCAGCTTGGTCATAACCTCCTTCAGACTATGTCATCTTTGAGCCTGTCAAAGCTGTTTCAGCTGCTACACAACTTGGGCAGCCACACATTGGACCTGGTGTTCTCGCTGGGGCTTGAGATAAATAATCTTAGGACTGATCGGGTAGTTTGGTCTGATCATTGCAAGGTGCAGTTCATGTTCGGGCTCACCACATGCCCTCCCCAAGAGATGATGGGCTGTAAGCCCTTTCGGGGACTGACCCGGAGGGTTTTGGCGGTAGCTAATCTATTTGATGTGGGTAATGCATGTGTCAGAGGCGATGGTGTCGTGTGGATTCTTATAATAGAGTTCTATCTGACGCCATTGACTCCTCACACCTGTTTGTGTATGACCAAATCTTCTACCTGAGGTCCCCATGGTTTTATGGGGACCTCAGGGAGTGAAGAGAAAGAGTCAGAGGTTGCAGTGCTGCTGGATGAGGTCCGGCCTGGAGGAGGACAAACTGGCCCTGAGTGTGCATCATAATGCATATCAGGGGTAATCAACCATAAGAAGGCAGTGTTCCTGTCAGGGAGATTGCTGCTGGGAAGAACCGACCAGCTGTACTTTTTGGACTGTGGTCAGGCTACTTCATCCTGCCTGTCTGCAGCGAAGAAGGCTTTTCAAATGCTGAATGTGAGGTTTGCTCAGTTTTTACGGCAGGGGTTTCTCCAGTCAGCAATGTTTTGCTGGCAGTGATCACCAAGCGTGTTCTAAGTGCACTCCACCTGGTTGGGGAGTTTAAACCAGTGGAGGCAAGTGAGGTTATCAGGGTGGCAACCAATCTGAAGCATACTTCTTGTGAACTGGATCTGGTGCGACGCATTTCTTAATGAGATGCATCGGCGCCATTAGCCTGGTGTTTGCCCTGATTGTCTGGTGCTCCTTCTCTGAGGGTGTTTTCCTGATGCCTTGAAGGAGGCGTTGGTGAGACCACTCTTAAAGAAACCATCTTTGGACCCAGAGGTCAGGGCAAATTACGACCTATCTCAATCTCCCTTTTGGCGAAGGTTGGAGAAGAAGGTAGTGGAGCTTCAGTTGGAGGCACCTCGTGACCCATGAGTTGTATGAACAGTTTCAGTCAGAGTTTTGGGCAAGGCATAGCACTGAAACTGCACTTGTGCGAGTGCAGAATGATCTCCTCAGGGCTAGAGATTGATGGGGATAGGACAGTTCTTGTTCTCCTTGATCTCTCTTCAGCATTTGATACCGTGGACCATTGTGTGTTGCTTAACCATCTCAGAGACTCTCGGACTCACCAGCACTGTCATCTGCTGGTTTGAGTAAGTTTTAACCAATAGAAGGCAGCGGGTTGTGATTGGAATTTCTCCTCACCCCTAGTCTCCTTTCTTGCGGAGTACCTCAGGGATCAGTTTTGGCCCCAATGTTGTTTGCAGTATATATGCTGCCCCGAGGGTTATCATTAGGAAGTATGGCTTGGGTTTTCATTGCTATGCTGATGATACCCAGCTATACTTACCCCTTCCCCAGGAACATCTAACACAATGGATGTGCTTAACAGCTGCCTTGCTGAGATCGATGACTGGATTGTCGCCAGCTGGTTGCAACTGAACCCTGATAAGACAGAGGTATTGGTGGTGGAGTTAAACACAGTGCATGATAGGTTAGCCTCTGACTCAGAGACTGGACTTGTTCTGGGTTCTGTTTCCTTGAAGGCCTCCTCTAAGGTGCAAAATCTTGGCGTCAGTCTTGATAGGAGTTTGACTGGAGGCACAGATATCTTCCGTTGTCTACTCCTGTTTTTCCATCTTAGAAATGTCACCAGGATAAAACCCTTTGTTCCAGCTCTGGACCTCCTACTTTGATGCATGCCTTAGTTTCATCGAGGCTTGACTATTGTAATGTGCTCTACCTCGGGGTCACGGGAGGATGTCTCTGCAGACTGCAGCTAGTGCAAACGCAGCTGCTTGATTGCTTACTGGGCAACCAAATTTTGCCATATTACATCTTTTGTTGCGTGATCTGCACGGCTGCGGTCAGATGGAGGATTTTCTTTAAGGTGGGGCTTCTCACCTATAAGACCCTAAATGGTCAGGGCCCTGGTTACCTGTTAGACCTCCTCATACCTGTTGTCTTGACTCGCCCCTCCGCTCCTCCTGTAGAGGCCCCTAGCGATTCCCAGGTTGAGGTTGAAATTGGTTGGCGACAGGGCTTTCAGTGTCACTACCCCTGCCCTGTGAATTCGCTCCCCTTCAGGGTTAAGGGGCCCCCACCTTGAGGTTTTCAAGACTGCCTTAAGGCCTTCCTATTTGCCCAGGCATTTTCAGATTAATATTAATCTATAAGTACTGATTTGTGTATAGATGCTGAAAATTGGCTATTTGTTTAATGTTTATATGAATTATTTTATTTTAATAATTATTTCCGTGTTTTATTACTATATTTCTGAAACATGTGTTTATATATTTGTGTGGCCCCAGAGCCTCTGGGATTGGGCATCTTTTAAATAAATCTTGCCTTGCCTTGCCTTGTGATATCAGAATTTTCTGAGTTAAATAGTAGATCCAATAGAAATTTGGGTGGAATATTTAGTGTGTCTCTAACGTGTTCTGTATATCTTTTGTTAGAGTTTAATCCAGATAGGAAATAGAGTTGCTATTGTGGATATAGGTGAACCTAAGGTTGGACTTAGTGCTATGCAGATAACAGATAAAATCATTAAGCTCAGAAATTTCCCACACCTCACCACAATTTTATCATCAATATATATGCCCCACAACATAATCTAGTGGAGAAAAAGCTTTGTCTCACATCAGGAGCGTACTGCTTCTCCCACAGACCCACATACAAGTTTGCGTAGATGGTGCATAAGTTGCACCATCAGTACCTTAGTTTGTAAAACAAATTTTTATCAGAAGTAAAAACATTGCTTTTTAGAATATGTTCCAGAGGTTTGATTAAAAATTCTGTTTGTTTTTCAGGTGGGCTTCTGGAATTTAGAAATGTGCTGCTGCGTCTAACACACCTTCATGAGGTACATTAGTGTAGAGAGCTTCTGTGGAGAGATCTTAAAGATCACTGCCAAGTTCTATCTAGTGACATGGGCTTAAGTACTGTAGCTACAGGAACCCCCAAGAATGTCATAGAAAGGCACAGACACTTAAAACATACTCACGTCTAGCCACTTTGTAGACCAAAACCTCTCACTTGGCTTAATGAAAGTAAAGGCTGCTACCAATGTAAAAATTGTTTGTATTGCAAGTATGTGAAAACCTACATAGAATTTACTAGTGTTAACGTAGCATGTACCTATGAAGTCTGTCAGCTTGTTACCTGTAACACAATGGGAACTGTGTATCTAGCAGAGTGTACTTGTAATGTCTTCTACATAAGGCAAAACAAATAGAAGTTTTAATGGAGAACTATCATCTTCAGGATTTCTTAATGTGTGAAAGCCCATAAAAGCAAATTTGAGTGAGCCATTGTTGTTTGTCTGTGAGTCTTTGCAGTCCTGAGTTATTCACATGTAAATTAGCCTGTAATTAAGGGCTGAGGGCAGACATGTGTTTTAGGCTTGTGACAGGCAAGATGTCACCGAGGGACTTGGCCCTGCTTTGACTGTAAACAATCCAACAGGTCAAATAGAAAATTGTCTGTTTTATTAAGTGTGTTTTAAGGTGTTATACGGTGTTATACAACACTTTTTACATTTATAGTAATTGTTTTGTATGTGCATTGAAACTAGTGAGTTATCACCTTTACATTTCAAACTGTTAGTAAAATAATCCATCTTCAGGATTGCTTTAACCTCTAGGCTATACTGCCAGCTGATCATCAAACACTACACATCTCAAGGCTGGCTCTGTGGTGTCAACAGGTATTGGGGCCCCATATCAAGATTTCTAAACCCTGGCTGTGTTCATGTCAGTACAGATTTCTGGGGCTGCCACAGCACCAACTTCTGTCTTTTCTGTTCCTCTCTTATAACCTTTTCTCTTACTTTGGGTGTGAACTCAGGTCTACAAGATGCAAATGTGGCTCTGTACCTACTGGCCTGGCATCAGGGGCCAGCCTTGAAATGTGTAGTTTTTGATTATCAGCTGGCAGTACAGCCTAGAGGTTAAAGCAAAGAGCTGTAAACAAGCTTCATCCATCCAGCAGAATGGGTTTTGATTCCAACAGCTCTACTTGTATATTGTGTGACCAGAGCAAGTCACTTAACCTTCCTCTGCTCCCAAGCTGTAGCTCAGAGTGCCTTTCCTGTACAAAGACAGTAAAAACAATCTGAGCATGTGTTATGATTCTGAAAATATTATTATCTTTCTATCCAGATTTGATTTGAAAAGAAAAAAATAGGACACAATTACCTGTTTATTAATTGCAAAAACACATAGATGGACAACATTGTTAAAACATCGTAACCTGAAATGCATTATTAAGAGTATTTTACATCTTTTGATGAAGCTAAAAGTATAACAGTTTCTTAATGAAATGCTTGGATTGAATAGGATTTTCTACTGTAACAATGCCAGAATTCTATTGGATTATTTTTACTAACAATTTGAAATGTAAAGGTGATAGCTAACTAGTTTTAATGCACACACAAAACAATTATTACAAATGTAGAAAGTTGTAATAACACTTCAAAACACATAATAAAACAGACAATTTCCCATTTAACCTGCTGGACTATCTACAGTCAAAGCAGGGCTAAGACCCTCAGTGACATCATTGCCTGTCAGGAGCCTAAAACATATGGCTGCCCCAAGCACTTAATAGCAGGGTGATTTACATATGAATAACGCTGGACTGTTAAGACTCACAGGTAAGTATAATGGCTCACTTAAATTAGCTTTTGTGGCTTTCAGACACTAAGAAATCTAAACATGACAGTTCCCTTAAAGTAAAATTGAGGGAACACATTAGGGCAATAGATCATGGTGATTTAGCATATGCCACAGCGGTACATCTGGTTGGGGCCAGTGACAAGGCTGAACATCAATTTTCATTTACAGCCATTGACAAGGTCAATACAAACCCCAGGGTGTAACTTTAACAACCTTCTCCTTAAAAGAGAAACATTTTGAGTTTTAAAACTAGAGCAACTAAGATTTGACTTGTGTCCTTATTTAGATAGAAAATGAATGTTTATGTGGCTGCTTTATTTTGTTGTCTATTTTACAGTCAGTGCCTAGTTTTTTATTCCATTTTATTGCACCTTACAGTCATTCTCACGTTTGTATAATACTACTAGAGGTAGTTCTTATTATATGATTATTTTAACACTAAATGCATTAGTTTTAAAGTAACCTTATAATGTTTTGTTTCTTTAACATCAATCCTCCCATTCCTATTCTGAGTCTTTGTTTTCTGTCCACTGTGGGTTTATCCAATATGGAAATAAGCATTATACGCCAATATATGCTAAAGTGAGCACAAAAACACTGGTAACCTTGGCACTCACTCACGCACAAAGGAGATGGACATTTTGTAGAAAATGTTTAGTCCTTTATTTGCAATAATAATTCAACAATCCCAACACCTCCACCACACACACACAAAGAAATCCCAACATTTCACACAGGCACACGCTAAAGTGTTTCACCTTATTGACCCCACTGGATGTAATTGATTTTAGACAATCCATTTAAATGTTGAATGCTATGTCGTCATTTTGTCAGTTGATCTACTACTATGTTAGATGTTTGTCCAGAGCTTTGCCTCAGTCTTTGATAAAGGACAATTGTCCAAAACACATCAGGTGGGCACAGAGTGTATTTGTCTGTGTTGACATGGATGTTCTGAAAATAAAATAATCAACTTCAAGATGGTTTGCTGTGGTGTTCTGTTATAAATGGTGGTGAGTGCCCAAATTTTCTGTGGAGCTTTACTAATTGTTTGAGAGCACCACCTTCCATGTGGGCACCTTTGTTTTGCAGTTACCTGTGCACCCTCAGCCAGAATGTGGTCCCTGGATTCTTTGCCCCCAAGTGCATAACTTCACACTTCTCAGTATTGAACCCCAGCTGCCAAATGCCAGACCACTTTTCTAGCCTAGCCAGGTCTTGTCTGAGGTCTAGTCTTCCTACTCCATATCCACCCTTACTCAAAGCCTGGTGTCATCCATGAACAGGAAGATTTTTACCCCTGATTCCATCCACAGTGTCCCTTATGAAAACATTAAACAACACTGGACTGAGCACTGAGCCCTGAGCCCTGTGGGACCAACTAGTCACAGGCCTAGTCTCTCAGAACCCTCCTACAAATTGCCACCTCCTTTTGGCTTCTGCCCTGCAACCAGCTTCTGACCCATCCCATGAGCTTACCTCCACATCCAGATTCTTTCAGCTTCCAGACCAGTCTCCTATAAGGTGCTAAGTCTATAACCTTGCTGCAGTGCAGATACAGGAAATTAACCACCTGGCACCCTCTTTGGGAATCACTATACTCCACCTTGTTAAGGAGAAGATGGCTTGAGTATTGTGAGTTGCTTTTATAGGAAATTTGATAACTGTGATAAAGGTGAAGTGGTTTTATTGGCGATATTAACGTTAATTGTTTGATTCCAACAATACCAAAAGTCATGAGAAGATCATTGAAATTGGCCTTTCACAGGACATTATAGAAGCTGCTCACATTAATTACAAGACTGGCATGAGCACTCTATTTGACTGGGTAGTGATCACTCGTCCTGATCATATTAATTCCTCAGGGTTTTGCCTGATGCTTTGATGACCACTCCCCAGATTATTGTATTTGGAGGCTCGGTGACCACATCCTCCACCAGTAATTATTAAAACTTAACATAAAGCTGAATTTGATTTGATTGCTTTCAAAATGATATTTGTAATTGTGTCAGATCATTTTGAATGCTGTTCTCATGTTAACTCAGCCTTGCACTTTGCCTCTGAATTTACTCATATATGTAACCTTCCTGCTCCAATTCATAAGATGCATGTTAAAGGTAATAATAGCCTGGAAAGAGTACAAAATAACAAAGAGCATAGGCTTCTGTTAGTTTATAAAGAATTGCACAACAGATGTAAGCACTTAGAAAAGAAGTACAAGACTGATTTCTGAAAGAGTAAGCTAATTTGTTCCTTCTCAGATTATGGTCAGTCTTGGAAATGTAGTAACTCCATGTTAAATAAAAATCTTGTACAGCTTTGAGACTGCTTGGTGCCAGTGAAGGGCAATTAGTTGAACTATCTGATATATCTGCCACCTGTAATGATTTTTTAAATCTAAAATAGCTAGTTCCACACTTGCTGCTAATTTGGTGGATCTAGACTCAGGAGTAATTACTGACGTCAATACCAGTATGGATTCTGGTCTCACCACAAACCTGCTTTTTTATTTCAAGGGCCCCTCACATCAGGATACTGACTGTGAAATACTTAAAATCCTTGAAAGTTTCTTCATCTGTTGGTCAGAATGGTATTGACATGTCTTTGTTTCATTTTGCACTTCAGGAGTTGTTTTCCCAGTTAGAGTTTTATTTTATTTATCTTTATGTTTCAGGCAAGTACTGCGGGCTTGGAAGCAGGTGACTGTCATTCCTGTATTCAAGTCTGTATCCGAATTTAATTCTTTAATCACCATGATATATCTCTTTTGCCTTCTTTATCTAAGGCTTAAGAACATGTGGTCTTTGATCAGATCTCTGATTATTTGTAGACTTATAATTTATTTACTTCAAAACAGCATGTTTTTAGGGCTGGTTTGGGACCCAAAGTGCTTTATTTTATGTTATTGTATATGTCTTTTATACTCGAGCAAGATGATGCTATCTCAGTTTTCAACAACTGCCTTGTTGAGATTCAGGATTAGATGAGTGCTAGCTGGTTGAGATTGAACCCGAAAACTGAAAGTGTTGGTTGTGGACCCAGGTTGTCAGGCAGAGGACTGCTTCCTGGTCAGCCATCTGATACCATACTGGGGGACAGCCAGTTGAGGACCTCTGAACAAGTGCATGACCTGGGCATTGTACTTGACTGTGAGCTTACACTGAAAGTTCAGGTGTTGGCCGTCATCAAAACCTCATTTTACAATCTGAGGAACATCACCTGGGTGAAACACCTTGTTCTGCCTGAGGACCTTCCAATATTAGTCCATGCCTTTGTGTCCACCTGCCTTGACTATTACAATGCTCTCTACCTAGGGCTTCCAGGGGTGGATATCCACCATTTGCAGCTGGTGCAGGATGTGGCAGACAGGCTGTTGACTGGCTTATCTACAGCCAGTCACATTATGCTATGCTCTGTGAACTACATAAGCTGCCAGTATGGTGGAGAATCATATTCAAGGTCACTTTGCTGACCTATAAGGCCCTACATGAACAGGGACCATGTTATCTGCAAGATCTCCTGTGTCCCTACTGCCCCTCCACCACTCCGTTCCACTGATGAGGATTGCTAGAAGTTCCCAGGGTCTGTTTGAAGAACTTGGGGGCCAGGCATTGTGTATATGGCTCCAACCCTGTGGAATTCTCTACCTCATCGAAGTGAGAAGTGCCTGTCCACTGAATCATTCAGGCTGCTTTGAACACTTATTTATTTCAACAAGCATTTTCTGACATGTGTTGATTTTAAATATCGAATAGTAATTTTAATACTGGGTATTTTAATTTGAAATGTTTGTTATTGTATTGTACATGGGCTTTGGTTTGGAAAAGCACCTTTTATAAATAAAATCTGACTTGACTTTATTAATTTTATCTGAGTTTTTGCATGGTGCCTTGGATTCAGGAAATACTCCCATTGCTATGTTTTTTTTTTGTACTAAGACCTTTGAGTTAGTGAAGCACACTCGCCTGCTGTCCAAACTTTGGAATATGTTTTTCTACTAATTCTGTGGATTAGTTTCAGGATTATTTGTTCGATAGGGCTAGTGCACAAAATTGATAATATGACTTCTACTTTTGTGGGACTGGACATTGGGGTACCCCAGGATCTAGTCTTAGTCCACTATTGTTCAGCCCCTATTTAAATGAGTTAGCATTTGGTATTAATATGCAATAATGCCCTTTATGCTGATGATATAGTTCTGTTCTCTGGTGGCTGAGACTAGATAACAACCCAGAAAAATATCCAGTCATCTTTTGACTATGTTCAAAATTGCCTTATCAATAATCAGTGGACTCTTAATGTAAAAAGCCCAAATGTATGGGTGTTTCATGATCATGAAAGCGTAGTACCTCTTCCTCCAGAGATCAGAACTATTAATGGTCAACGTACTGACTTTGTAAAGGAATTGGAAATATCTTGGTTTGATTTTGGCTTCTCCACTTTCTTATGTTAATCATACTGACTATTTAGTCAGAACAGATTATTCTAGACTGGGATTATTGTATTGAATAACAAAAAAAACCTCTCTGATTCCTTAATCTCACAAACTGACTGTTAGTGGCTTAATTGTTTTCTTTAATTGATTATGCCCTGCCTATATACAGTGCAACTAAAGCATCTTCTTTACAAAGGGTCTCCATGTTCTTGAACAGTGTCGTCATTTTGTCTTGGGGGCTGGCAGGATGACTCATCACCATTCACTGTTAGAAGACCTTCAGTGGTTTCCTCTGGAACAACAAATTAATACCTGGGTGTTCCTTTTGTTTGGAAAATCTTAACAGGTTTTGTTACTCTCTTTGTTGCATCAGATTCAAATTATGTAGCACACAGTTCTTTTCAGTGTTTGTTGACTATCCCCTACCAAAAACTACTCTAGTTCAAAGAATTTGTTTCTTAATTATGTCCAGAGCTTGGAGTACTTTGTTTCAGCATCTATTTATTGTAGATACTGTTGCTTCAGTCAAACGTAATTATAAGTATCATCTGTTGGCTTAGTGTGTGTAACTGTTTTGATAGTTATACTCCTTATGATAGCTATTTATGCATTGCATTATAATACTTAGGTATTTTTGTTGTACTTATATTTTGTATTTGAAATTCTTTATTCTGCATCCCTCTTGAAAATGGACAGTTTTTTTTGTCATTGGGCTCTTACTCAGCTAACAAAATATGTATATAAAAATAATAGTACCATGTCCTTTGGTAGAGCCAGTTCCTGTGTTTGTGAAATGGTAAGATATGTTACAGGTGCTTGCAATCTGAGAGGATGTGAAAAAGTGCTGAGTCCATTTCTGGGTGGTGAGGTAGTGAGCCGAGCAGAGAGGCAATAGCTGGAGGCTGTTGTGTGTCTGCCTCAAAAGTAGTGCCATGTTTTACTTGGTAGATAATTCTGTGCCACCTTCCTTCTGTCATACTCCTTTCCTTTCTCATACTGCCCCCTTTTGTATTAGTGTGCAGACCATGCAAGCAGAGATGTCTAAACTTATCCAGGACATTGTAAGGTTTTAGTGGTGTGTGTGTGTGTGTGTGTGTGTGTGTGTGTGTGTGTGTGTGAGTCCGTGTGTGATCCTGCTTACACTGCATAGAGATACTGTTAGTCAGCTTCAGAACAAGTGAAAATTTTTCAGTGCGTCTCAGGATTTTTTGCACTGCTTGTGGATTGCACACCAATTATATTTTAACATGTTTGTAAGATGGTTGCAAAAACAATCCATGGTGGTTTGATCCAATGCTGCTTCATGTACATACAGGTGTGTGTGCGGGTTAGAAAACTGGCTGGTGCCATGCGCGTGTGAGTAGCTATCAGTAGGTAAAAACAGTACAATTTCTATATAGGCAAACTTAATAAGAAAGGGACTAGGGATAATAAAGAACTCAGCTCAATCGTCCTTCCTGTTGAAACCTTTGAAATCAATCAATCAATCAACAGATCTGTGAACCTGAAGAACCCTCTTTTCCCTGCAGGGCAGATTGTCATTAAATTGAGGTGGTGGGACTAGAACTGTTTCATTAATGGTATGTCAGAGTAAACCATCACAGTTAGATGCCAAAAATAAATAGCCATTTGGCTAAACCCACCATTTTCTTTTAGCCACTGCCTCTTTTGTTTTAGCCATTTAGCCATTTTGTGATTTTCTTCAACTGAGCTCTTGTTAACATTATATAACAAGCATTTGCCAATGCCGAGCGTTAGCTTGCAGGTATTTGCAGTGGTGTTTGGCATGTATGTCTTTTACCCCTACCTGTCTGATTGCTGGTATTTGCACAATAAATTGTCAGCATGACCTTGTTGTTACCCCATTGTGCTACATAGGCGGAAACACGCTTTGGGGAGGATGCGAAAATGACAGCTGTACTGCTCATAGCGAAGTGTGGTAAAATGGCAATGTTGAAAATCTGGACTGGAAATATTGAAAATTCGCAAACCTACAAGCGTGCGTGGGAACTGTGCAGCGCATGCTCGTAAAACAGTCATTTGTTGGATTTTTTCACCAAATTTTCAACACTGCCATTTAAAACCTCTGCTAATGAACAGTGTCACTGTGATTTTCTTACTGTGTCCCATACATTGATTTCGCACACCGACTGCGCCATTGAGCAGTACATGGGCGAAAGACATTTTGGGCAGGGCGTGAAAAATGACAGCTGTACTGCTCATAAGGAGGTGGGTAAAATGGCAATGTTGAAAATCTGGAGTGCAAATATTGAAATTATGAAGCGTATGAGTGCGATAGGAACTGCGCGCATCGCGACCGTAAACAGTCATTTTTAGGAATTTTTTCACCAAATTTTCAACATAGCCATTTAAGACCTCTGCTCATGTACAGTGTCACTGTGATTTTCTTAATGTGTTCCATACATTGATTTAGCACACCAACTGTGCCATTATGCGCTACATGGGGGAAACATGTTTTGGGTGAGATGTGAAAATGACAGCTATACATCATAAGAAGGTGTGATAAAATGGCAATGTTGAAAGTCTGAGTGAAAATATTCAAAAGTACATGAACTTATGAGCCTGCGTAGGAACTGCGTAATGCCGCTTCATAAAACTGTAATTTTTGGAATTTTTGCACAAATTTTCAACATGGGTTTTGGACCCTTCTCATGAAAGTTGTCACTGTCATGGCATTATTCAAGGCCAAAGGGTGATTTGTGAGTGACTGCACAGTGCCTGCGAAATCACTCTTGGGACCTGAATAACACCATGACAGTGACATCATTCATGAAGGGGTCCCAAAAACCCATGTTGAAAATTTGGTGCAAAATCCAAAAATGACTGAGATATGCAATAAAGTTGAAACCCTTATGTAGCCCATTATACAGCTTACCGGCATTTCCTCAGTTCGCGGTCGGCTTTGAAGAGTGCTGGCGTGTTCCCGGTCCACCGAATCGTCATGCAGGTCTGGAGGTAAGTATGGGGTGAAGGGGGTGTGGGAAGGCTGGGTGCGCAGTGGGTGGAGTGCGGGTTGTGGGAGGGGGACTGGGAGGCGTGCGCGGGACGTTTTGTTTTCCAGTTAAAAAAAAACGGCGTGGGACCTTTGCCACACTGGGGTGGGCCCCAGCGTGGCAGAAGATGGCTGGGGGCGAGGAGCCGATGGGGAATGGGCACCCCGCCAGCAAACTACGGGCGAGGCTGACAGGGTTGGACACCCGTCCGGCAAACAACATTTGCCCGCGCGTAGCTGACGGCTTAGGGGGTCGTGGAGCCACCTGAGGATTGGGCACCCCTTCCAGCAAACAACATTTGCCATGCTGAGGTGGGCCCTCAGCGTGGCACCAAACCTTTGGGGGCGCGTGACGGGCGCTGGGGGAAGTAGACGGACGTGAGGGGAGGCACTCAGTATGGCAGCAGTGCTTCCTTTGAAGCAGAGGAACACCACTGTCATCACTGAGCTCCTGCACCCATTGGTGCAGGACTGCCATGCCTGCTCAAGGGAGCAGTGCATTGCGGGAGAGGCACACCTCAAGTGTGCTACTTCCCAAACGCTTCCTTGCGCATGCGCATAAGCTTAACGTAAAAGCACTAGCCAACAGTGGCTCTGATGAAATTTGTTTTCATCAAACTGATAAAAAGGCCTAATGACTGGAAGACTGATATGTAGATCTAACACTTGGAGCTGTTTTAACAGACTAGCATAGGGACCCACTAGAATGATGCTTCACACCAAGATTTCCATAATGATTCAACTGTTTTTAAGGATTTTCCAGTTTCCTACAAAACAAAATGCAATTGTCAGAAGAAGGACTCAAATCTAATGATTATAAACTGAAAGTTAGGATATCCCATTCTTTGTAACTGAAGACAGTCACATGAAAACAGACTCCTTGCCCATTGAACATCATCTTTCTCTGCTGCATTACCTAACCATGAAGCATAATCCTCTGTATGTGTCATCAGAAAGAATCATTTCCATGGCAACAGGCTGTGATGTCATAAGAGGTAGGAATGTGACTGCATGGGGAATAAGAAGCAGGAACAAATGATTCATAAGATGAAAAGAATATCTTTTAATTAATATGTCTTCTGTAACCCTCAACAGAAGTATTGAAACTCAAATTTTGGGTGTATTTTGTATAACTGAGATTTGTTGATGACAACTGTGAAATTTTGGCTCAAAGCCTGAAAATACCCTTAAAAGTGAAAGACAACCACCTAAATGTATTTACTTTACTTGTACTATTTGACCAGAAAAGGTACACTGAGCTGTCTCAGCTCGTTTTGAGAGTGATTCCTGTGGGGTGGGTTGTGTGTACTTGTTTTATTTATGGAGAATGTTGACTAGGACATGGGAAATCCTTTACTCTTAAAATGTGGCATATGGTATCTTTAATTTCCAACCAGCAGACACCAGAGATGGGCAGAAGTGACATCAGTTTAACATTTCATCTGGCAACACTTCAGAAGTCACAATTCAAAAGATAAGGAGGCAGTACTCCCTCTGCCTATGTAAACAAAGCAACAGGGATGAGAAGGTACTTGAAAAGTCGTTCTTCACTGCATTTTCTATCTGAGGGCACAATAAATGCAATATTGTACAGGACATGAGTAAAAACATCCATGGGTGTTGACAGCCCACACAGGCACTCAGTGTGTCACCTGATCCAATATTTTGCACCAGAACTGTGCTTGATCATAGGTGTGAAACTAAAGTTCAATTCCTCCCCAATGTTACATTACAGTGTTACCAGTGGGTGAGGTAGCCAATCTCCTGATGTGGTACTAGAACCCACAACTTTCTTATCTTCCTGTCACAGAGGAGGTTGCAATTTACTGAGTCATTGACACTGCAGGAGCCTACACGGAGCTTCATGATAGTAAGGAGCCTTTGTGGGACCATTTGTTCACCCTGATATAATACATCATTAAGAAGGAGAAGCTTGTTACTCCTTCTCCTCCATGTCATGTTGATCTTTGTCAGCAAGGGATAGTGGGCTTCCTGGGCTCCTGGTAAGTCTATTTCTAATTAAACCATTTTTAATACATTCTATTAACCCAGTTGAGGCTGCTAACTGCAGTTTGACAGTAACCGTCAGCCTAAAATACAGAGCTGATAAACAAACTCTTTATGGGGCAAAGCATCAAGAAATATTTTTGCTTGCCAGTAAGACAAACTCCTTGAATGACTTCACTTCTAGCTGAAGCACAATCAGCTGCTCCAAGTTCAGGAGTTCTGATTTTCTTAAAAATATGAAGCACTTTCAGAGGGCTGGAAGGGAACCTAAGTGTTCTTTGGGAGACTTCTGTGTCTCCCAGGGAGCAAACATACAGTAGTACATTACTAAGGTGGTTTATGCCAGCACAGAAGAACTTTATTGTAAGACCCAAGTCATCTGCCTCACCACCTGCATTAAAAAACAGCTGCTATAACCTCTGATGTAGCACCTATACCTTACATCCTTACATTAAAGCACCTACATCTTATGTCACAGTAGCCACAACCTCTGAATTAGCATGCACAACTACAGATAACACAGTATGAGAATACAGAGGCTGCGAAAGATGGCAGCAGCTGTACTTTATCTGGGGCAATCCTCCCTGGACCTGGAAAGAAGGAGGGGAAGGGGAAGTTCAAGGTGGTCCAGGGGGACTTAGGCTAGGTTCAGGGACTGAGACAGAACCACCAGGGCCTGCTTCCTGGGAGGGGGATCACATCTTGTGGGGGAGGGAGAAAGAGACATTTATTGGGACAGAGCCAGCTGTCTGTCTCTTCTTTCTCTTACCCATCAAGGATAAGACGTCCATCCAGCCAGCCAGGACTACAAGGTAAGGGCCTAGTAGGCCTAAGAGGATGTTCAGGCCAGCTAACTTCAGTACCCAGGGGCATCGCAGCAGGCCTACTCTCAGGCTGGCTCTGCAGTATCAAAAAGAACAAGCATTTGTCAATGCTGAATGTTGGCTTGCTGACATTGGCATTGGTAGCAGGAGTTAGACAGATGCATCATAGGAATGGCAGTGAAGTACTGAAGTGATGCCAACCCACCCCACCCTGCAGAGTGACAAGTGTCCTTTGGGTGTTTGGTAGTGCAGTGCGGGAAAACATGTCAGGCAGGATGTGAGAAATGACAGCTGTACAGTTCATAAGGAGGTGTAAAAATGCCAGTGTTGAAATTGTGGCCGTAAATATACCAAATTTTGAAGCTACTAGGGTGTGTAGAAGATTATGCAATTCACACTGCAACACTGCCATTTTATGGCGTTCGGCACCAAATTTTCAACATAGGCATTTTAGCACCTCTGCTCATGTACAGTGTCACTGTTATTTTCAACGTGTCCCAAGAAGTGATTTCGCACAGCGACCACGCTTATTCTGTGCCGGAAGTGCAAAACACATTTTGGGCAGGATATGTGAAATGATGGCTGTACTGTCCATCAAGAGGTGTGTGAAAATGGCAATGGTGAAAATCCAGGCTGAAAATATCACAGATGATGCGACGTACGAGCATGCGTGCAATCTGCCAATGCATGCTCAGAACACAGTTATTTTATGGAGTATCATCACCAAATTTCAACATAGGCATTTTGGTCCTCTGCTCATGAACTGTGTCACTGTCATTTTCATAATCTGGCCCAAACACTGATTTCCCACAGCGACTGCGCTATTGTCGCTGGAAGTTCGAAACACATTTTGGGCAGGATGTGGAAAATGACATCTGTACTGTTCTACAAGGAGGTGTACTAAAATGACAATGCTGAAAATCCGCAGTCAAATATTGTGAATGCGTGAAGTTACGACCTGCGTGAGCAACCGCACAGCTCATGCTTATAAAACAGGCATTTGTTGGATTTTTCCACCAAATTTGGAACTTAGGCTTTTTAAGAGGGCACCTCATGAACACCACCACTGTCGCTTTGTTAATGCGCCCGAAGGTGATTTGGCGCAGTGACTGCAAAATCACCGTCAAGGCGATTAACACCATGACAGTGACAGAATTCATGAGGAGGGGCCCCAAAAACCCCATGTTGAAAATTTGGTGCAAAATCAAGAAATGCCTGAGATATCTAACAAAGTTGAAAAACCCTATTCACTCCATTATACAGCTTACCAGCATTTCCTCAGTTGGCGGTTGGCTTTGAAGAGTACAGACGTGTTCCCAGTCCACTGAAGATCGTCGCGCAGACTCCGGAGGTAAGTATGGGTGGGGGTGAGGGGAGGCAGGTGCACAGTGGGTGGTGCAGGTGGAGGGATGGGGCATCGAGACTCTGAGGGACAGTTTTAGTTTTACAGGGGAAAAACAAAGAAAACCATCGCAGGACAGTTTTCCTGTTGCAGGGCATTTGGCATGCTGGGGTGGGCTCCCAGCATGCCACCAACTGTATTTTATTTTGGGGATGTCAGTAGCCAACAGGGTTGGGCACCCTCATCAGCTCTCTCACAACAGGGGGCAAATAATGACCCGGCGGGATTGGGCACCCAGTCGGCAAACAGACAGCGGAAGGGCATTTGCCGAGGGGATTGGGCACCCCTCGGCATTGAGCAATTGGGAGGGAGGTGATGCCCACATTGGCGTACAAACACAGCGGGGGCACCAGCTGAGGATTAGGCACCCCCTCAGCATTCCAGATTGGGGGTATGCCAATGGGGGTGGGCTCCCCGTCGGCACAGTAAAACAGCGGGGGTTACCGACAGGAGTTGGGCTCCCCGATGTCGTCAAGCAGCTCACCGACCATGCTGATAATGGTGGCGAGCACACAAACAAGGTCCGCTGCATCTGACAAGCTTTTGCTCCAGGATTGCAGCGGACCTTGCTTAGATGTGCCCGCACCATTATGTATGGCATGGTGTGGCGCTGGCATGCAGACTGATTGGGGAATGAGGACGCACCTACTGATGCATGCCCTGACCACTTCCAGCAGTGGCCGCACCCCAAATCTGCACTCTCCCTATATGTTGGCTTGTGCCTGTGGCAAGCCAACATAATACTAAAATTAGTAACAAAAAAAACAAGGAAAAGAGAGCCATATGCCCAAATGAGTAAAGCCAAAGAGAAAGGCTATAATTTTGTGTTATACTTTATATAGTAGGGTGGTTTGGGCTCTGTTGGGAAAGCACTGCTACCTGGAGATCACAAACACTCATTTGGGCACATATGTTTAGATGCTAATAGCCACACAGGTTACAGAAGATCTCCTGTTTTACTTGTAAGGAAAGGCACCAAAGGGGTGGCTTATGTTGCTTTTATTACTCTCTTGAATCCAAAAGAGAGGAAAGAAGGGTGCTAGAAAAAGTAATGTTGACTATAGAGTTTAAATGCTGTAGATATTGATATTGACTTACCAGAGCAAAGGTTCCAGTGGAGGCACCCAGTCCTCCGATGAAGTTGGGCTCTGACAACAGTCGCAGAATCTGGCGACATGGAGGGACCACCTCCTGATCTGGGCGGAGTGGTGGAATGGAAGTCCTAGAGGAGGCGGTGAGGATTGGGGCCATGCAACACTCAGGTGGGAACTGGGGCTCCTTGCAGCTGGTCCAGGGGAATTTTCTCACTCTTCTTAAGCTGCCCACTCTGTCAGGATGGTGGCTGATTCCCAGCGGTATGACTGACCTGGGAGCACTGAGGAAAAGCCTTCCAGATCTGGGTGGTCATAGGCACATTATGTGGAGGATAGTGCTGAGTGCTTGGGGACTAGCTGGGCATTGTCCTGTCAGCAGCTTGAGTTGGATTTCGTGGGCACATCTTGTGATCAGGTGGGACAAGCTAGTTGGCTGCCGCAATCTTGTGGGACTCTTGGCAGCCATCTTGTGTATGGCACAGTCACCTCGTGAGGCTAGCGAAAGTGGACATGTTTTGCAAACGGAGCACACACCAGCTATACAGGCTGTATCAGGACCCCCCACCAGCCTTTAGGGGCTTATTAGATCCTGACCCCCCCCCCAGGATTCCTAGGATTTGATGCTGACTAGTAGATCGGGTGGAGTGGGTGGGGTCACAGCCCTCGGCATGAGCATAAGATGGCAGGATCTATATGATAGGGCACAAACCCAGGATTATAAATTGACAATAGGTCACACAGACAAAAAAACATACAAAAAAAAAACATTGACCTTAACATGAGAAGTACCACAGGCCTCAGTAGATATCATTTTGATATCTTAGGGGAACGTGGGCTTGGTGGAGAAGCTAGCAAGGGATAGCCATCCAACCACAGACAGCTTGGGGGGTCTAGGTTTGCTGGGCAAGCAAGGATCTAGGGCTGGTGACCAGGGAGGACAGATGCCCCTAGCTCACAGCCCTGGAGCAGTGGGGAATCATTAAAAAAAAAAAAAAGAAAAAGAAATAGGTTGCTAGCTTCAGCATGCAAAAAAAAACTTCTTTTAATAATTATAAATAAACAACCTTGCTGTAGACTTGAGCGGAGAACGACAGCCCTGCCTGCATGGCAGGATGGGATAGGGATGTGGGACAGGTCCAGCTCTCTACATCCACCTGTCCGGGGTGGCACTGTCTGTGGCCTTTAATGGAATGCTGGTGATGGGGGTTCAGAGTGTTGCAGATGACATGTCAGTCAGAGAAAGCTGTCTACAAAGGCCACAGAAGGCCTGGACACACAGCTGCGAGAGATGTACCAAAAGAAGGGGCAACATGGTTAGAAGCCTGCCTGGAGGGCCTGGAAGGCCTGACAACATCGGCAGCTGCAGAGGTGCCATTGAAGAAGTGGCCGTGAGGGTCGGGTAATGCCTCTGGTCATGGTACCAAGACCACCTGGGAGAGGTAAGCAAGGTAAGGAGGTAAGATGAATGAGTGACAGCAATGTACTTGGGTGCCTCGACATGGTTCTCAGGGGTGGGAAGCATGTCCTAGGGGAGCCTGAGGAGGGAGAGGGGACATTGGCTGCACAGGCTGAGGCTGTGCACCTCTGGCAGCAGGTCAATCCCGGGGTGATTATATGTGGGGTGACACCCCAGAGACTGTTCTGGAACCAGCAAGGTTGGGAGTGAAATTAAACAAGCTGCTGGATATGATGGCAACAGTGATGGAGAAGGCAGGAGGGCAGGGAGCGGCCACAGGGCGGCAGATGCTATGGGTCCAGCCTCTACTGAGAACCTGCCTCCTCAGCCAAGCTCTTATGTGGGGATGGATAAGCAGTTTGGTTCCCACCTCACTGAGAAGATTAGTCAGCAAATTAGGAACAGGAGTACATGGACATGTTTTCATTGTTGAACAGGCCAGTGGAGAGTGAGGAGAAAAAAAAGAAGGGTGAGGACTCTGATAAGAAGCATCCAAGGTGCCTCAGACCTTTGAAAATTGGATTGCGCTGGCCCAGCCGGAGCAGCGGTTGGATTTCTGTCTGTGACGCGGTGACCTGGGTTCAGGAGACGGACTCGGGTCACTGGAGGGCCTGCTGGGGGAGAAGGAAGGAGCATCCATCGACAGCTCACCTTCTCCGGCAGGAGGGTGGGATGCAGTTTGATATCTGCTGACCTCTGGCAGAGGCTGAGGTACAGCACAATGTCCAACCAAGTTGTCTGAGGAGCAATGGACATCTGGCACTTGCCATGACATCAGTAGCATGTTGCTCCTTGTGGGAGAAAATGGGAAAATGGTGCCATGGCCAATCGGGTGATGGCCTCCCAGATCTCCAGCTCTGGGCTCCCAGGCTCCATCTGCTGCCTCAGCAGCACCCAGAGTCATGCAGTATGGCGAAGGCTCATCCCTCACTAAGTAAGGGACACTTGATGGGACACATTGGGATACCTGGGTAAGCTGCACATGTGGGGCAGTAGGGTCGGAAGCTGCCAGGCTGGGGAGGATCCAATGAGGGCCTGAAGGTGATCAGCCATGGTATGTGGGGTGGGAAAATAAATAATATAAAAAAAAAGGTTGCAGATTTTCCCATCTTGCGGGTACCATCCTGCAGGCAGAAAATTACCAAGAGCTTAGGCTGTTTACCTACCAGAACAGGATCACACCTCATGCACTAGAGGAGGGTGACACGGCATGGCTTGAGTATGATGAGGAGTTCAGGAGTAGGTGCCAAGAGGACAGCACACTGGGGTGGGGTACAGTGGATATAACCCTTCTAGTTGACATAATGTACAGGGGAGGTTGTACACATGGGCAGTGGTTTACCGCTGCATCCGACCTCTGCAGAACATAGAGTGCGGGGGCTTTGGCCCCAACACAAGTATGGTATGCTTATAATCAATCATCAAAGTGTAATCGGGTGTCATGCCTTTTTCGCACATCTGCCTGGTCTACGGACTGCAGCACCCCTTCATTCACTGCCTCCCTCACTCCCCAGAGGACTTGTTAAGGGAACAAACAAGAAGCCAGGGAATCTACGTGGGGACAAGTCTTCCACTCCAGTAAGGGGGACAGGATTATCCCAGGCTGAGTCAGTACCTGGATAGGAAGGCTGCCAGCCTACTGGATGAGGGGTTCTGGGGGCTTCAGGATCCAATATGAGGACCCAAGGGGGGCCAGGAAGCCAGGAACCTGACATCCATGCAGGATCATCTGCAGGTGGTCTGGGACAAACAGGAGAAGGAAAGGCAGATGGGGAGGATTAGTGGGCCATTAGCACCCCGCCATGCCCGTCCGCTAAAGGTATCACCGATTGGGTAGGTACCTAGGAAAACACCAGGGAATTCAGACTGATTAATCATCTGTCATACCCAGTAGGTGACTCGGGTGAATGATCACATTGACCCACAACACATGGCCAATATGAGACAGAGCAGGCCACCCCAATAGAGGCGACCCTTATAGCTATTCCCAGGAGCTCCAGGAGGTCAGAGGTTTGGTGCATACTTCCAGGGTTAATGGTGCACAGGGAATGACCCCAGGATGGGAGGGTTAGAATTGCACACAATCATTACATCATTATACTTCTAGAATTATTCCCATAGTGGTTGCACTGTGTCTATGGGGCCCTCAACTGAGGGACAAGAAGGCCTATTCTGATCTGTTAATATGGGGTGGTGCACGTCATCTACAGGCAGCTAGGGCCCAAAGGGCCCACTAGGGGCTTGATGCACATATTCCTGTTAAAATGTTGCTGCTGAACATCACATTTAAGGTCATACTCATACCAGGGGTTGATAATGGAATTGCTGATGCTTTGTCTCATTCACAGTGGCAATGTGTACAGGAACTGGCTCCAGCAGTGGATCAACAGCAACGGACGGTACCCCCTTCTTAGGAAGGGTAGTGACATCTCAGCTTGGAACTGCATAGGTAATTCCATTATGCCAAACACAAGGGAAGCATATCGGAAGGGGTGGAGCACTACCTGGGTGTGCATTCTGCAGGAATGGCGAAGCTTGGCCCATTCTGGTCAAGCAACTGTGCATATATATCATGCTGCCTAGGCAAAGCAGGGACATGCCAGGGGTGGTGGGCAGGCACCTTGCTGGCCTGTCTTGGTTCTCCAGGGCACTGGGGTTTCCCAACAGCACAAAGGTTTTCAGGGTGTGGAAGGTGCTGGAAGGGTAGCGGAAGTCATTGGCTTCTCACAAGGACATGAGATGCCCCATCACCCTGGCTATCCTGGAGAGAATATGGGGCTTTCCCCAAAGTCTGCAGCATCCCATTCGAGGTACAGTTGTTGGCCTTCAGGGTATGGAGCTAACACAGCCCAACCAGTTTTGAAGGCCATCGGGTTGGAGCTAGGGGACATCATACCAGCTGGGGAGCATGTATGGGTAGATTTGTCAGAAGTAAAACCGATCAGGGAGGATTGGCCACTGGTTCCTGGTTCAGGCTGTGGCAGGGGTGCCCTTGAGGATGCAGGACAGAGTGAAGGCTACACAGCTGTGAACCTCAAGAAAGGTGGGGCATTCTTGAATATGAGGATGGCTGGCCCGTCACGGCCTACCAGTTTAGAGCAGTCCTGGCTCGGGTGGTGCAGGAGATGGGGCTGAACCTCAAGAGTTTGGTACACTCTTTTTCAGGACTGGGGCAGCCATGAATGCTCGGAGGTTGGGGTAGGTAGATGGGCAGATGCAGGGGCTGGGATGCTAGTGGTCTCAGGTATTTTTGAGGTAAGTGCTCCACACCTGCAATAAATGCTTTCTGTTTTTCCAGGGTCCCCAGACTCAATGGTTTGATTTGAATTTGTGCCAGGCCTTCATAACAAACTGCAGCTAGAGTGGTGGCCAAGTAGATAGGCTGCTCCATAACAAGGGTCTTCTGATGGTTCAAATCTGATGGCTGGGGTCTGAGTGCATGCGTGGGGCAAGTCGATCCCCTGCCCAAGCGGAGGAGTGAACCCAAGCGATCCTGTAGATATCGGTGGTGTAGCTAGGAGGGAAGACCTGGGAAGTCAGAAGAAGGTGGAATTGCTGCTGGTTGTGAAGAAAGACTTTCGAACCATTAGAGATTGGTGGCCTCAGACTGTCCTCATCTGTTCCCAGCTGATCCAGAGGGCAAGTTGGCTGAATCAGGAGAGGATGGCCTCTCTCATGAGGCCTGCATCCAGGTCAACTGTGAGATGAGGCGGTAATGCAGGCAGTTTGGGGGACCGTAGTGAAGCATAGTCAGATTCATGCCTCAGGTCAAATCATGATAGCTGAAATGGGGCACTTGACTGAGCAGGGACTACAGTAGTGGTTAGGGGTGCTGGAGAAGGTCACAGAGAATTGGTGAACAGGTGACTTGGGTGGTTGGACATCCTTCCTGTGGCTTCTCAGGAGGATCACTTTGAAATGGCATAGTGGTAAGGGGCAGTGACAAGCTGAGTTCTTCTGAAGGGCTCGAGACACCCTCTGGTTGGAATGGAGTTGAACCTGAACACCAGGACCAGGGGAGGGGTCATGGTCCACCTGCAACAAGGCAAATGATGCCTGACATGGGGTAGACATGCAGCCTTGGCCCAGTATATGACCAGGGTAGTTGATCCTCCTGTATACACTCGTTGCTGTTACTCTGGAATATGATTCAATAAGCGTATGGCTGTGGCCATTTCCTCCAAGACACGTATCAGTGTGTTTCTTTCCAGGAAAGGGGACCTGGAGGGCTTCAGATAAAGCTTTCATAGACCCTACATCTTATCTCACATCATCCACAACCTCTGCCTAGCACCTACAACCAGTGTTGGAATTACATGGGGCTTGCAGGGCTCGGGCCAGTAGCTCTGAAGTGAGCCCGGTAGCTCACACATCAATAACATTGATTTATAAAGGGAAGGGGAACTTAATTTAAATACAGAACCCTTATGAGCCTCCTAGCTCCCAAAGCTGATGAATTGTAATTCCAATACTGCCTACAACATACATCACAGTACAAGTAAACTTTCATATAAGCGACACAACATCTCTGCCAAGCACCTACAACTCAGATATATCACAGTATGAGTAATCTTTCATGGAACATACATCTCCTGTAACAGCATCCACAACCACTGCCTGCAGGACAACATACATATATCACAGTATGTGTAACCCACCTGCATCTCATGCCATAGCATCCACATCCCTGCTTAGCACCTACAACTTACATATATAACAGAATAAGTAACCTTTCATAGTACTTACATTTTATATCACAGCATCCACAACCTCTGTCTAGCATGTACAACTTACATATATCACAGTATGGATAACCTTTCATAGCATCTACTTCTTATATCACAGCATCCATAACCTCTGCCTTAGCACCTACAACTTACAGATATTACAGTATGACTAACCTGGGATGACTAACCTTTCCTAGCACCTACATATTGCATCACAGCATCCACAACCTCTGCCTAACACGTTACTATTTACATATTTCACAGCATGGATATCCTTTCATAGAACCTACATCTTATATCACAGCATTCGTAACATCTGCCTTAACACATACAACTTACACATATCACAGTACGGGTAACCTTTTGTAGCACCTACATCACATCTTACAGTATCTATATTATCGGTCTAGCACTTTCAACTTAAATATACCACAGTATAAGTAACCTTTCATAGAACCTCATAATACTTAATTTATGTCTCTGCATCCACAACCTTGGCCTTAGAATGTACAATTTACAGATATCACAGTATGAGTAACCTTTTCATATGACCTACATCTTATGTGACTGCATTCACATTGCTTGCCTAGCACTTCAACTTACATATACCACAGTGTGAGTAACCTTTCACAGCACCTTTATCTTATGTCACAACATTCTTAACCTCTGCCTTAGCACCTAGCTTACATATATCACAGTATGAGTAGACTTTCATAGCACCTGCATCTTATATCTCAGCATACACAACCTCTGCTTTTACGCACAACTTACTGTACATATCTCACAGTATGACTAACCTTTCAAAGTACCTACATCTCATGACACAGTATACACAACCTCTGTTTTAGTACATACAACTTACATATATCACAGTATGGGTAACCTTTCCAAGTACCTACATCTTATGTCACAGTATACACACCTCTGCTTTAGCACTTACAACTTACATATATCACAGTATGACTAACCTTTCATGGTACCTACATCATATGTCACAGTATACACAACCTCTGCTTTAGCACGTGCAACTTATATATATTTATCACAGTGTGAGTAACCTTTCATTGTAACCACATCTTATGTCACAGCATCACAACCTCTGCCTTAGCACCTACAGCTTACATATATCACAGTATAGGTAACCTTTCACAGCACCTGCATCTTATGTCACAGCATACATAACCTCTGCTTTAGCACATACAACTTACATATATCACAGTATGACTAACCTTTCATAGTACCTACAACTTATGTCACAGTATACACAACCTCTGCTGTAGCATGTGCGACTTATATATATTTATCTCAGTATGACTAACCTTTCATAGTGCCTATTTTATTTATTTAGTTTTTGTTGACCAGATAAATGCACTAGACAAATCTTGCCTATTTTCAGGTACGACCGGGGAGGGACACAGATGAATACCAACTGACCTTGAACCAGATTAAGCTGTTGGTGGTATTTTTAGCGAATGAGGGAAATTTGGCCAGGACACTGGGGAAATTCCCTACTCTTTCGATAAATGCCATGGGATCTTTAACATCCACCTGAACTACCACCAATCCAGGCATATGGGACCTCAGTTTAACGTCTCAACCGAAGATGGCACCTCAGAGTGCAGCACCCTCTCATGCTGCACTACAGTGTCAGTACTGGGATATTAGCCCAAAGTGTCCAGATGTGGGAACTGAACCCACAGCCCTCCGATCTCCCTGGCCTCAGAGGCGAGTGTGCTACCTACTGAGCCACTGACACTGCACACGTATGTCATAGCATACACATCTGCCTTAGTTCCTTCAACTTACATATATCACAGTATGAGTAACATTTCATAGTACCTACAACTTATGTCACAGTATACACAACCTCTGCTTTTACGTGCAACTTATATATATTTATCACAGTGTGAGTAACCTTTCATTGTAATCACATCTTATGTCCTAGCATACACAACCTCTGCTTTAGCACCTGCAACTTTACATATACCACAGTATGAGTAACTTTTCATAGTACCTACATCTTATGTCACAATATACACAACCTCTGCTTTAGAAAGCATAATCTCATATATATCATAGTATGACTAACCTTTCATAGTATCTACATCTTATGTCACAATATACACAACCTCTGCTTTAGCACCTGGAAGTTACATATATTTATCACAGTGTGAGTGACCTTTCATTGTAACCATCTTGTGTCCTAGCATCTGCAACCTCTGCCTTAGCACCTGGAACTTACATATATCACAGTATGAGTAACCTTTCCTAGTACCTACATCTTATGTCGCAGCATCTGAACCTCTGCCTTAGCACCTACAGCTTACATGTATCACAGTATGGGTAACCTTTTCACAGCACCTGCATCTTGTGTCACAGCATACATAACCTCTGCTTTAGCACGTATAATTTACATATCTCTCAGTATGGGTAACCTTTCAAAGTACCTACATCTTATGTCACAATATACACAACCTCTGTTTTAGCACATACAACTTACATATCTCACAGTATGGGTAACCTTTCAAAGTACCTACATCTTATGTCACAATATACACAACCTCTGTTTTGCACGTCAACTTACATATATCTCAGTATGACTGACCTTTCATAGTACCTACAACTTATGTCACAGTATACACAACCTCTGCTTTATACGTGCAACTTATATATATTTATCACAGTGTGAGTAACCTTTTATTGTAACCACATCTTATGTCGCAGCATCCATAACCTCTGCCTTAGCACCTACAGCTTACATATATCACAGTATGGGTAACCTTTCACAGCACCTCCATCTTGTGTCACAGCATACATAACCTCTGCTTTAGCACGCACAACTTACATATCTCACAGTATGGGTAACCTTTCAAAGTACCTACATCTTATGTCACAGCATACATAACCTCTGCTTTAGTACATGACAGCTTATATATATCACAGTATGACTAACCTTTCATAGTACCTACATCTTATGTCACAATATACACAACCTCTGCTTTAGCACGTGCATCTTATATATATTTATCACAGTGTGAGTAACCTTTCATTGTAATCACATCTTATGTCCTAGCATACACAACCTCTGCTTTAGCATCTGCAACTTTTACATATACCACAGTATGAGTAACTTTTCATAGTACCTACATCTTATGTCACAGCATACATAACCTCTGCTTTAGCATGCACATTTTACAGATATCTCAATATCAGTAACCTTTATAGGACCTATTTTTTAGTTTTATTTATTTATTGTTATTTGGAAGACACCTTTGAGACAAGGCTCTTTCACAAAGGTTCCATGTTGGAAAATAATACAAAACATAGTGAAGACAATAACGAGTACATTAATATCAGGCAGCCATAGGATTTGTCAGGTACACAAAAATTTTAATTGTGAGTTACAGAAATATGTGCAATGATTCACAGTTCGTAACTAAGTTACATTAACTTGTGGATAGTATTCAAGCACAAGTGCACAATAGAGCACAGCTGTTATAAATATCACAGTTGAAGTTAGAAACTGCTAAGGAGAGAGGGTAGATACTGGGGAGGAGGATCTGGGGAGGTGAGGAGGATAATAGTGGGGAAGTAAAAAGGAGGAGAGTAGGAGATAGTAGGGAGGAAGGGAACATAGTAGGGGAAAATTAGACGAGTGGAGAATAGTTTTGTTATGAGAAGCATTCACAGGAGGCCATAGAGACAAGATACTGATGCAGGTTTCCTAATTGTGCCCAGAGTAGCATTGTTGGTAACAGCAGGTGGAAGCAAGTTGCACCAGGATGTGGCTCTCTGTGTAAAGGAGCATTGTCCTTGGGCAGTGCAGCAGTGTGAAACAGAAAAGTAAGATAATCTGAGCTCCAGGTTAGGTAGGGGCTGCAGTAGGGAGCCAGTAAGGATTTAAACCCTTGAGGGTAGGAGATTTGGGTGATCTTTTTGCTAGGATACAGATCTGGTACTTAAGTATGCTGGAGAGTTGGAGCCAATTTGCTTGCTTGTAGATGTCACAGGTGTGTGAGAGCAGAAGTCAGAAGATGACTTGCTTTGTTTGGGGCAATGGCTATTCATCTAAGTGCAGTGACAGTGGCAGAGCTGCTATCACTAGCTCATGGTCAATTATTGATATAACAGAGCTCTGAATGGCAATGCTAGGGCTTCATAGGCAGCTCCTATGTCTAAGAGAGTCCTATATGGGTGTTCATGATCTTGGTTATGTTCTCAATGTGCTCAGAGTAGGACAGTGTGCTGTTGAGGAACCCCAGGTATTTAAACAGTTGAACTTGTTCAAGTTTTCCCTGCACTGTTTTGATAGATAGACATTTGGTTTTATGTTTGTTATAGATGCCATGAAACATCATTGTTTTAGTTTTCTTGTAATTTAGTATGAGTTTTTGAGATTTAAATCATGTCTCCACTTGCGTAAAGCTTCGTTTGCAGTTGCAGTTTTAGGTGGGAGAGATCTGGGTGGAGGTGAAGCTAACTGCATCATCTGCGTATAGTAGGAGTCTATTAGGGCATGATGCCGGAGATTGTTTAGAAAACTACTGAAAAGCAAGGGCCCAAAAAGGACACTTGGGGAACTACAGAACTAATTGGAAGGGAGGGTGAGAGGGACTCACCAACTCTGACCTGTTGAGTTTGGTCACTAAGGTAGCTTTGGAACCATTGCACTGCATCATCTGAGAGACCAAGGCTAGATAATTGTTCAAATAGCAGGGGTGGTTGATAGTGTTGAATGCCTTTGTCAAATCAATGAAAGTGGAGCCGACTAGTTGTTCCTGATCCAGAGCATTATGGATAAAAGTGGTGAATTTGATGAGAGCCGTGGTGGTACTATGTCCTTTTCAAAAACGTGCTGTTCCTGACACTACAGGTTGTGGTTAGCAAAGTATTCTGCTAGTTGATCGGCAACTATTCTCCAGTGCTTCTGAGAGAGGGGAAGAATGGAGATGGTTCTATAATTAGAGGTAAGGGTGTTATCCCCACCTTTGTGAATTGGCATCACAACGCAGACTTCCATAATTGGGGAACTGAGAGAACATTAGGGATCGGTTGAGGATTTTGGTGGCAGGGTCAGGACTTTGTTAATGGTGAGGGCAAAAGTTTCAGGTCTGGGGAATCACCACTGAATCTGGACCTTCCAACACTTTGAGCAGTTGTTTTGGCTAGGGCCTCCGAGACAGTTTTAAAGTAGAAAGGAGGATGGCTATGTGTTATTCATGCTTTGACCAAGCCTGGAAAATCGAGGGGGTGGTCAAAGAAGGTGAGAGGTAGCACATGACTAAGATCAATAAATGCTACATTAAACACGGTAGCCATGGTGACCTGGTCCAGTATGAGCTTGCCTTTTACGTTGAGCAAAGAGGGAAATACTTTGGGATATGTCCTGTAACCCGGTTAGGTTACACCAAAACTTCTTCCGTCTTTCCATAAGTTAGTCAGAGCGCTCCTGTAGTGTCTTGCCTTTTCATTTCAGATTGCTCTAGTACAGTCATTTCTTGATGCTTTGTAGGCCTGGGTATCAGCCTGGGTGCTAATCAAGTTGGCCCGATGCCAAAGATGATCCAGGACCTCAATTGTTCCAGAAGATCTGAGTTAATCCAAGGTTGTTGATGCCTTTAATCTTGCATTTTTGAATGGTGCATGGACATCACAGGTGCTGTTAAAGCTTGTATAAAATACTCAAGAGTAATATCAGTGTTATGGGCCGTGTCTATCAGAGACCAATCATGTTCTTGATGGAGAGTTTTTAGAGGCCCAAGTCTTATGTGACTGCATCCACATTGCCTGTCTAGCACTTTCAACTTACATATACCACAGTATGAGTAACCTTTCATAGCACCTTTATCATTTGTCAACATTCAAACCTCTGTCTCAGAATGTACAACTCACAGATATCACAGAATGAGTGACCTTTCACACCTACATCTTATGTCACAGCATCTGTAACCTCTGTCTTAGCACATACAACTTACATGTATCCCAGTATGAGTAACCATCAATAGCACTTATGTCTTATGTCACAGCATCCATAACCTCTGCCTTAGCACATACAACTTACATATATCACAGTACAAGTAACCTTTCAAAGCACCTACATCTTATGTCACTGCATCCACAACCTCTGGCTTAGCACCTACAACTTACTGATATCACAGAATAAGAAACCTTTCAAAGCACCTACATTTTGTGTCACAACATCCAGGACCACTGCCTTAGCATCTACAAATTTCACTCATCACAGTATGGGTAACCTATCATAGCACTTACATCTTGTGACACAGTATCCACAACCTCTGCTTTAGCACCTACAACTTATGTACAGTATATAACAGTATAAGTAAACATTCATGACACCTACATCTTATGTCACGATACATCTCAATATACATGCAGTAACTCAGATGTAGTGTCTAAATCATACATATATCACAGCACACATAACAGCTAACACAGCACCTACTGTATGTCTCACATTGTAGCATCCACAAAATCTGCATTAGCACCCACATCTTACATCCTAATATTTTTGCAGTACGTAGGACACAGCACACATAGCATCTGTCACAGCATGTATGTCTTTAATCACAAAAGCTGCAGCCTCTGTCATGACACCTACATATTACATCACAGCATCCGCATCCTCTGACATTAGACCCATAGCCTGTGTCTCTACACTCACATCTTGCTTCAGAGCACTTGAAATCTCTGTCATATTACCTACATCTTACATCACCGCCTCTGTAACACCTGTCACACATCCCACATCTTAACTCACAATAACCTCTGCCTCAGCACCAACATCCATCATAACCTGTTCCAGATGACCCATGTCATACATCACAGCATCTGTACCTGTTGCTGAGCACCATCACCCATTGTTGCCATAACCTGTGTCTCAATGCACTTTGAGGTGCCATATTTCGGATGAGACTTTAAACTGAGGTCCCATCTGCCTGGATTGGTGGTAGTTCAGGTGGATGCTAAAGATCCCATGGCACTTATCGAAAAAAACTAGGGAATGTTCCCGGTGCCCTGGCCAAATTTCTTCCATTCACCAAAACTGTCACCAACAGTTTAATCCGGTTCAATTTCAGTTGCTTACCATCTATATCCCCCCCACAGGTCGCCCCTGAAAAGGGACTTCTAGGCCCCATGGGCTTACGGGTCAACATAATTCAATAAATAAACAATAAATATTCACATTCAACATCACAGCATCCATAGCCTATTCCAGAACACCCACATACTGCAGCACTTTAATGTCTGCCTCAGCACATGCTGTGTACTTTATCAGTGCATTGCTATCCCGTCTTAGCACCAACATTTCAGTAACACGCACAGGCTATATTGCAGTGCCTTGTCCTACTGTTATGCATCAGTACTTACTCAATATGTGACTGCATCAATATAATTTGCCCTAACACCTATAGGCTATCTCACTGCATCCATAACTACTATATTCAGCTTCATTCCTGCTTTTTTTAAAAATGTTATTTTTTAAATCTTTGGTAACCCGTAAGGCCCATTAGGAACAAGTTCTGGGGTGATCCAGGAGCACTGGGGAAGTTATGCGACTTGCTCAGAGTCACTCATTATGCATGTAGAGGTGTAGGAATCAAACCCAGGTCTGCTGGATGTACCAAGCTCATTCCAAGTTCATTACTCCAACCTCAAGGCTATACTGCCAGCCCCAGCCTTTACAGTATATCTTCCTCATCACCCAGATGCAACATCCTTGCAACTACAACCAATATCACGGAAGCTTCATGCTACATCATGGCACCTATGGCCTCTGCACCAACATCATAAGCAGATACCATTTGCTCTAGTACTCACAAGCTCGTCTCTCAACTCATAACCTCTACCTGAGCACCTATATCCATAACTGCAGCCTTATGCTTTGCCTTCGTTGCCACCTAAACCCTATTTCTCAGCTCTCCAACCTCTTCTGTAGTACTCACATGCTGTTGCTGCACTCATAGACCTTTGCCTTAGCATATACCAATCTCACCCTCAGTTGTAAGTTGCTAGCTAGAATGCACCAGGAAGCACTAATCCAGAAATCCATTTCTAGCATGTTGTAGATGAAGCCCTGACCTGTGTTCTGCCCAGCAACAACAAGAATTCATTACATGGCTCCAGCTACAGGCCTGTTCCCAGCTTCATTTAATTACAGAAATGTTGATGAAAATACTTCCAAATAGATTTGCAATCCTATTCAAAAATTGATTGGTAATTGAGCTGGTACAGTAGACTTTATGAGAGGACACCATTTGGCATATAACTTAAAGCGCCTATTCTCTGTCATGTAGTCAGCAAATCAAAAGAAATCACCTTCTAGGCTTTCAATTCCCTAGAATGGGTTTATTTACATGGTGTTCTAGACTTTTATCATTTCAGTCCAGTTTTTAAAAAATGGGAATTTATGCGATAAATGACTTTCTAAATACTGAAGCCAAAATTTATCTTCTGAAGAACTTAAAGTGATGTTCAGGTTGCAGAAGCTTCATTTTGGCTCTATTTACACTCAGAGACAAACTTACTCCAAACACGTAAACCAGGGCTGGTCTGAAAACTAGAAGAACACCCAGGTTGGACCAACTTTTAAAATTGCCACAGTTAGGAAAGGTGCATGTCTACTTTACAAACTGAATGCAGACTACGATATAAGTATTCGATACCTGCTAGAACTAAATGGGATATGGAATTTAAGGTTCAAATCTCAGAACACGCTTGGAAAATCTGTGGGAAAATGCTTATAAAAGTTGTAGGAAGTAAAAGGCAGGTTAACAATATTGAAGAGCTTTCATCATTTTATGTTGGCTTGCACATGCGCTGAAGCAACATCTTGCGGTAGTAGCACTGTAGTAGCATTTTCAAAGGTGCGTCAGTGTTGTGGTGAATCAGAGGATGCCTTAGTCGGTCGTCCCTCAGCTGCCAGCCAGTGAGCATGCTGCCGATGACAGCAGTTTCAGAGCGTGCCACCAACTTGAAATGAATCTGCCGTTGCAATAAGGACAGGTTTCATCATTGCAGCCGCAGATCTGACATGCCTCCATTATGTGCCATTCCTGGTGAAACATTTCAATAAACAATGCAGTGGTTCCTGCCAGCTGGCTCTCACAATCCCTAGAAAGCCAACTTAGGGGTGCCCAATCCCCTGTCGGCATGCCCTTCCCCAGTTCAATTTGTTTGCTGATGGGGGTGCCAATCCCTGTCGGCATAATGTCCCCAATTTCATTTGTCTGCTGATGGGGGTGCCCAATCCCCCCTTGGCATCCTGCCCCCCAACACAGACACACCTTTTGTCAACGGGTGCCCAATCCCGTCAGCTTCAGCCCCCAAAAACAGGTGGTACACTGGGAGCCCACCCCAGTGTGCCCAAATGTATTTATGAAACATGTAAAAAACTTTCCCCGACGTTGTTTTTGGTCCTGTAAACAAGAAAATGGTCCCTCGTTATCACAATGCCCTTCTCCCCAACCCCACACACACCTCTCGCGCCACCTCCCTGCACCCCCACTCACCCCATACTTACCTCCGGAGGCCTGGAATGGTGATCTGTGGTGGAGCAGGAGACATCTGAACCCATCAAAAGCTGAACGTGAAACTGAAGAAATCATGGTAAGCTGTATAATGGCATCAATGGGGAGGGGTTCAACTTAGGTGGATATCTTGCCATTTTTTGAATTGTGGTTCACATTTTCAACACGGAGTTCTTGGGACCCCACCTCATGAAATCAGTCACTGTCATTTCATTATTCATGAGGAGAGGTCCCAAAATGCCATGTTTAAAATTTGGTAAAAATTTCAAAAATGACCACATTACTGGCGTGCATTGCACAGTATCTATCAGCTAAATGGTTGCACATTTTTCATATTTTCTCTCAGATTTTCAACATTGCCATTTTTACCTCCTCATGAACAGTACAGCTATCATTTTTGCATCCTATCAAAATGTTTTCTGCACCTGTGGTCCCAAAGGCGCCAGTTGCTGTGTGAAATCACCTTTCAGGATTGAGTACGAATTATAGTTCTACTGTTCACGAGGTTGGGTCCTAAAGCCAATGTTGAAAATTTGGAGTAAAAATACCAACAAACACTCTGTAGAGACTGACAGGCGTCAGGGATGTAACTTGAGTTCGTTGGCCATAATGTTACAGAATTCTACCCACCCCTCACCCTACAGTCACTAACAGACATTGAGGTGGGCCTTGGGTTCTGTCACCCTAACGTTCACTCCATTCTCTATATTGCACCCTTCTCAGCTTATTTTCTTATGGAATGGGGGTAAGCATAGGGGCAAAGACCCCCAATGCACACTCCAACACCTGTCGCTCTCTGCAGGGTGGGGTGAGGTGGAATGGCATAAGCATTTATTGCCGACCAAAGCCACACTCCCAGCTCCTTTCAGTCTCTGTGGGGGCGGGTGTTGGTGTTACTTCAATACTTCACTGCCATTCCTATTTGGCATTTCTAACTCTTGCACTACCAATGCCAATGCCAGCAAGTCAACATTCGCATTGACAAATGCTTGCTATTATTTAACTACTAGTCTCTAGAAACTAGGTCTTGCTACGAATGGCCTCTGTTGGAAATGTGGAACTCCACAGTATCAGTCATCTCTTCTAGGTTTGCCCAAATATTATTTGCAAACTGGAAACAGATTCATACAGTATGTCAAACTACCCTAGTAAGTAAGTTTCCTTCTCTCCACTGATTGATATTTTAGGAACACCTCCCTCCTAAAGGGAATAAATAATCCACTCCAGATGTGGATTTTGTCAGTAGCTTTATTGTATATAGGATTAATCCTACAAAACTGGACAATAACAAAATATCTTTATATAGATTACGGTTTGACTCCATATGTCCCTTAGCAAATAAAGAATAAGCAATCTCCTTCTAAACTAAACAGACTTGTTTACCAACATTTGGGACCCTTTTTGAATTTCAAAAGATTCTTCCTAACCTGAAAAGAATATGATTGTGAGACTTGTTATTCATGACATACAGCTGTTATTTTTGCAAAATAGAGATACTACCTTACAATGAATGTGATACGTAAGTAATAACACATAACAAGGGTGTGATGGTCTAGTGGTGCTCTAGAAGATGATGTTATGAGAACAGAGCATAAAGGGTCCGAATTAAAATACGGATAGGATAACTGCTATCTGGACAAGGAGAGCAGGAGTCAACCCAATATTTCGATGCCATGAGGGTAGGCGTTTATTTGGTACCAAAGGGGTAGACAGACACAGTCACAAGAAGGAGGAAGGGGGTTCCCGATTAACAATAGGGCAATGGAACAGGATATACTGAAATACTTTCAATCTACCACTTTTATGGTTACCACCACAAGCATAAACTTTAGGCTTACTACCACTCTTATTCTAATACTAGTTTATACTGTACTTCTAAACTCTAAACAAGAATTCAGTTACATGGGCTACTCAGCACTACATTAGGGTGATCAGCATCACACATCTACAAAAGAGTCCAGATTTTACAAGAGTCCAGAGATCCGGCATCTTCGTGTACACCGTCATTCTTCATTGTAGCTACAAGGAAAAAAACAGAACTGTGGAACCCTAATCTCAATTCCCAGCAAGGACCTAGATAAGGCCACTGGGGTGGTGAGAGGTTTGGTAAACAGACCATATATCTTGGCAAAAGCCCACTCTCTCCGAGGCTGCGGAGTGTAGAACCAAAGCAACTGGTCCTGAAATAACACACACTGAAGCAAGAGGTTCCTCGCCAAACCACTTCTAGGGTTGCCAAGGATGAAGAAAGACCAAGATCTGCGTGGCAATGAATCCAATGGAGGACTACCACGATCCGACTGATGCTGCAGCACTCCAAGGGCCAGCTGGACTCAGAAGAAACTCTGACAGGACCAGGAACCATAAGACTCTGAAGAGATGATGGTTGATTCTGCAATCCTAGGATCAGGAACTAACACAAAACAAAAGCGGCGGATCGTCCCGGACTGGGCTTGACCGGACTTCGACTTTAGCGACGACCAGGATGGGGTGCAGAACAGGTTCTCCAAGATGAGCTCTCTCTCTGTAGAGGGTGACCAACTTCAGGACATCTGGAACAGGAACCATACGAACGACACACTGCTACGGCTATGCGTGAGTACGACTTCGTGACGTGCTTTCAAGCTGTGAAAAAACAGCGGAGTGCGACTGGTATGACTGACTGACTGGACTCCGACTTGCCGGACGACACAAACGGATGGGATGAGTTGATGGATGATCTTCCTGAAGTTAAGAATGTAGGAAGGATGTCTTCTTCTGAGTAGAGGCTGATTCTGAGCACGTGGTGTAACAGATCACACTAGGAGACTGCAGTGTGGTAGAAGATTGAGACTGTCTTCGTACAGTAGTAAACATATAACTGAAGAATGCCCAAAGAACTGTGGAATAGTACAATAATTTGCCAAGGAGGGCCAATGTCCAGGTGCTTAGAGCAATAGTTCAGGTACTTAGGGCAATAGTTCAGGTACTTAGAGCAATAGTTCAGGTACTTAGGCGATAGTTCAGGTACGACAATAGTTCAGGTACTTAGGGCAATAGTTCAGGTACCTCGGACAATAATTCAGGTACTTAGGCAATAGTTCAGCATAAGCAGTACAGTAATCACAGTAATTTCACAGTATAGGCAAAATAGAACAGTCTCAAATGAACCCCTGTTTCTATAGGTAGGGTATTCTCGGATAGGATCCCTTACTGTACGTTGTGGCTAGGGAATCCTGTAGTACCACTAGGCTGGCTTGCCCTATTCCGCTGGGCGGGCCTCCTTTAGTACCACCTAGGCTGCTTGCCCTATTCTGCTGGGCGGGGCCTCCCTTTGAGACCAGGCTTTACCTCCGGGCCTAATGCCCTACCATTACCTTGGGCCTGAAGCCCTCGTTGGATGAGCCTGCCCTATTCCGCTAGGCCAGGGCCTCCTTTAGTACCACTAGGCTGGCTTGCCCTATTCTGCTAGGCTGGGGCCTCCTGTAGTACCACTAGGCTGGCTTGCCCTGTTCCGCTAGGCCGGGGCCTCCCTTAGACCAGGCTTTACCTCATTCCTAATGCCCTACCATTACCTCAGGCCTGAAGCCCCACGCTGCTTTGGCCTGGTGCCCACCTTAGATTGGGCCTGGTGCCCTACTTAATACTGGGCCTGGTGCCTCTCGTTACCTTGGGCCTGGTGCCCCTCCGTTGCTTTGGGCCTGGTTCCCCACCTTGGATTGGGCTTGGTGCCCCTATTTGCAATGGGCCTGATGCCCCTCAACACTTTGGCCCAGATGCCCCACTTTACAATGGGCCCTAATGCCTACTTTACATTGGGCGAATTGCCCTTTTAAATGTATTGCACCTTTAAATTCAGCAGGCTCCCAATGTCTACTGTCAATCTTTATACTGGTTGCCACCTTAAATCCGCCTTAGTCCCGCCCTTATGAATATTTATAGGCCGCGATAAAGGCCTTGCTTTCTAGCCCCTCCTTTGAGGCATCGCTAACCCGCCTCCCTAATTAATATTAATTTAGCAGGTCCTAATGACCCGATGCTCCCTGGCCCTCGGCTGGCTCTTCCAAGGCCTACTGTGCTTTTTCACTTTAAACAAAAGTCCCCCTTTAGAAACGCAGGCGGACAGCACTATGCCCTGTCATTACTCACCACTCCTGCGAGCTGGAAGGAGGTTGCTGCGGTAGGGAGGCGGAGGGATGCTAGCAGTGGGAGGGAAAACCAGACAGGCAGCTGGGGACAACTTGGGGGCCGGCGGCAGACAGGCGACGTGATCACGGCTGGCAGGGCTGCCTGACGGGGACTGAAATAAACTGTTAAAAAACACTCGGGGCCAAAATAAATAACGAAAGGGCTTTAAGCCCATAAAATGCAACAAACAGATGGTTTCTTTTCTTCTGGTGCCCGATGGCACTGTGGACCGCAGGACTAACGCTGGGCATGGAGTCTTCAGGCAGGGGCAGCACAGGACTACAGCAAGCCCGAGGGGCCTTCAACACAGGTAAGCCCTAAACTGTCCCTTGACTTCTGTGTCCTGTCTCCTCAACCACTGCCCAGGATCAACTTGACCAACTGTAGAATTATTTTTAAAAGTTAAACCTGCCTGGGTCTTGAATGGCTGGATTGGGCGCTGTGCATGAGCCACTCAGCACAGCATTCCATCCAGGCCATTATGACATGGAATGCTTACAAAATCTATCTTTGACCAGTTGTAAGTGCACAAGTGCACTTTTTAGTTTTACAGTGTTTTGTGTGTGTAGGGAGGTTGACTTTTATTCCTGGGGCCTTCATACAGTACCCTCTCCTACCCTGCAGCAGGTACTCTAAGCACCTGTGTATTCTGTTTTTATTTAATTTTATTTTATTTTCTGTAATGACCACCTTTTGGGGCATTACACAGGGTGTGCATTAGTCTGGATAAACACATGCCTAGGGGTGTTAAGGCTGCAGGCTAAGTACCGTGACTGACTCCTGAGGTGCATTTATACAGACTAACCTATACCTCAGAGTGCGTATTGCTTCTTGTAAAATGGGTATATGTTGAGAAACATTTAAAATGTGGAAATATTTTTAAAATATTGCTGTTTATGTGGAATAGTCCCTCCACTTGACAGTTGCCACTAGGGGTGCTGTGTGTGGTTCACTAACAGTTTATGTTTGTTTTAGTTCTGTGCTTTTCTTTGTTTTAATGTTTTTTTTATTGTTATTCAAAATGTTGATCTGTTTATCTCAGATCATAACTGCCACACTAAAAAGGGCATCTTCCAGTGCTGCGAGCCATGGCAAGACCATCTGCAGTAGCATGTTTCACAAAAGTGTTGGAGGTGTGGTGAGCAGATAGGAGGCAACCACTGGCTACATGGAGACAGAGGCTTGTCAGGCCAGCAGGAAAGGAAGACAGTGCAAACCTGGTAAGTGTCATGTGTGCTGCGAAGGCAGGAGAGAGAACAGTTCTATTAGGTGGCATGTGGATGTTTTTAGTTGTTAGGCCACAAAATTGGGTCTTTTATGTTTGCTTGTGTGCATGTGCAAGAAACATTATGTGGCTGGGAGAGAAGCCGATTGTGGAGGGCGGCACTGTGGCAGCCAACGCTGGCACTGCATTTGTGGGCTAGCACTGTTCACCTAATGCAGACCCAGTGTCCTGATGACACTGGTTCTGCAGAAGTGCCACCAACTTGAAATGATTTGGCGCTGTAATGAGGGGCCACCTCGTCATTGCAGTGTCAGCCATTCTGCTGCAATGGGGAAGCGACCCATCATTACAGGGTGGTACCTTGCCTGGTGTAACATGTCCCTAAACATGGCGACGGCATAGCCACCACCTCCAAGCCCCATGAAAGCCGACTGACTGGGGTACCCAATCCTGTGTCGGCATGCCCCGGCCCAGTTCATTTGCCGACGGGAGCCCACCTCATTGGCATAATGCTCCCCCTTTGTTGTGTGCCGAGGGGGTGCCCAATCCCCTCAGCATCATACCCCCAAACAGTCATTCTTTGCCAACAGGGCCCAATCCCCATTGAGCAAGTCCCCCCACCAAAAAGGCAGGTGGCATACTGGAGCCCTCGCTAGTGTCGGAAAGCAAGGCTGCAAAGAGAAAGTTCCCACAACATCTTTTTTTTCTCCCTGAAAGAAAGGAAACAGTCCCACGCCAGTCAGGTCCCCTCTCCCCACCACGCACCCACCCACTTCACCCTACCTCCCTACACCCCCCTCACTCCATACTAACCTCCAGAGCCTGGCGTGATGATCTTCGGTGGACCGGGAACACATCTGCACTCTTCAAAGCCAACCGTGAACTGAAGAAATACCGATAAGCTGTATAATGGTATAATGGCATAAATGGGGGTTCAACGATAGTGCATATCTCAGGCATTTTGGAATTTTGAAACCAATTTTTCAGCATTGGGTGATTGGCACCCACCTCATGAATTCAGGCACTGTAATGGCGTTATTCAGTCTCAAAAGGTGATTTCACGGTTACTGCTTGGAATCATTTTTCTGGACAAATTAATAAAATGACAGTGCCACTGTTCATGAGATGGGCTCTCAAAAGCTTATGTTGCAAATTTGGTGAAACAAATCCCAAAATGACTGTTTTACAAGTGTGTGTTGCACATTTTCCACTACACGCTTGTAACTAATAATGTAATATTTTCACTCCAGATTTTCAACATTGGCATTTTCCACACCTCCTATGAACAGTACAGCTGTCATTTTCACATCCTGGCTAAAATGTGTTTTCGCTTCCGGCACAGAATAGACGTCGCTGTGGAAATCAGTGTTTGGAACACATTAAGAAAATCACACTGATGCTGTTCATGAGCAGAGGTCCTAAAATGCCTATGTTGAAAATTTGGTGATGAAAGTCCATAAAATGACCATATTACAGGCGTGCATTCGCAGTTTCCACGCACCATTGTAACTTCCACAATTTTTATATTTTCCTCCAAATTTTCAACATTGGCATTTCACACCCGTTATGAGCAGTACAGCTGTCTTTTTCACATCCTGGCCAAAATGTATTTTTACACTTCTGGAGCACAATAACTACAAGTCGCTGTGGGAAGTCAGTGTTCGGGATGGATTAAAAATCACAGTGACACTGTTGATGAGCAGAGGTGCTAAATGCCTACATTATGTTGAAAATTTAGTGACAAAATCCATAAAATGACTGTGTTACGAGCATACGTTGCCCAGTTTCCATGCACCCTCGTAATTTTACACATTTGTAATATTTTCACTCCAGATTTTCAACACTGGCATTTTTCCACACCTCCTTATGAACAGTACAGCTGTCATTTTTATATCCTGCCAAAATATATGTTTACACATCTGGCGCTGAATAGTGCGGTCACTGTGAGAAATCAATGCCGGGACAGATTAAGAAAATCAAAGTGACAGTGTTTATGAGCACGGTCACAAAATGCCTATGTTGAAAATTTGGTGAAATAGTTCCACTAAATGACTGTGTTACATGCATGTATTGCACAGTTTCCACGTATGCTTGGAAGTGTGAGTATTTTAATATTTTCACTCCAGATTTTCAACATTGCATCTCTTCACACCTCCCTATGAATGGTACAGCTGTCATTCTTCACATCTTGCCCAATCTGTGTTTTCATACATCTGGCAGAATGGCACAGTAGCTGTGAGAACTCAAGTTCGGGACACATTAACTAAATCACCTGCTACTGTTCATGAGAAGAGGTCCCAAATGCTTTCATGAGGTGGGTCACAAAAAGTCCATGTTGAAAATTTGTAGTGCAAATACCAACAAACACCCAGGGCATTAGAGTTTCTAACCATAACATCCCACCCTGTACAGACTGACAGGCATCAGGGTGTGCTTTGGATTGCTGACTGTAATGCTCATGCCATCCAACCCCAACCCCAGCCAGTGACAGGCATCGAGGTGTGCCTTGGACTCTTTGGGTCTAGAGTTCACCCCATTTCCTATACTGCACCCATTTCAGCATATGTCCTTATGGAATGGGGTGTCTGTAAAGCCAAACACCTCGAGGCATACCTCAACATGTGTCAGTGTCTGCACGATAGGGTGAGTGACATGGCATGAGCGTTATGGGTGCGACTCAAATGCATACCCCAATGCCTGTCTGTCTGTCTCTGCAGGGTGGAGGTGGGGTTGGCGTAAAGTTCAATACTTCACTGCCATTCCTATTCTGCATCTGTCTAACTCCTGCATTCCCAGTGCTAATACCAGCAAGCAAACATTCGACATTGACACATGCTTGTTTAAAAGTGGTACTACTTAATGAACAGCATAGACAGAGCCAACTGTTAGCTAATCAGAATGCTTTATTTTCCCTACCCATTTTATAATATCTGTTTAACATGTAAACTTAAGTTGCAAATATTGACAAATGATTTATTGACATGGCTTGCATTATTCATGTTTAAAACCCCATAAGGAAGTTATTGAAAAAATAATGCTCAGAATACCCTCTATATCATCAGCTGCTTTGTAACCTTTGCTTCTTCACCCAGGATGCACCTGAGAATAGGCCTTAGGTCAGTGTGCCTTCCTGGGCATGTATTAAATAAATAATGTACGTGTGCTTTGTCTCACCACCGTTATGCCTTATTCACTGCAGCAATATGTTCTGCCCCTGGGACTACTTAATCAATTTTAGTATCAATAAAATGCTAAGGCTTCTGCTTCATTTTTGTGAAATCAATGCTTGTCAGTTTAAAAACTGCCAAATGACTATGCTGTGTTTCATCTAAAGAAAATTTGATAGGACTAAGGCATTAAATCTCTTTGAATGAAATGCTATTATGATATACATTGCAAAATGCTACATTTAGGTATCTGCTTAGATTGAAGCAAAAATCCACAAAAGCAGGGAAATGCAATGCTAGGGTAAAAAGTTCACTGAATCTTTGTGATTGTCTGGTGTTGCATTCTTCAGGATATGAAATACTGCTAAAAACAGTAGTGGCTTTACTGTTACCTAATTCCAGCACTGTAGTTCAAAGCATGGAAATTTACCTACACACTAATGCTTTCTGAGAGAGTGCTGAAAGTTAGGAGTGTGCAACCACTGCATCGGCGATCATGAGCGACTCTTCTATGTAAACAACACTCATTAATGATTCGAGAGAGTTCAGAAGTTAGGGTGCACCGCCACTGCAACAAGTGCTCATGAGTGAGTGACTCCTCTGTGCTGACAGAGAACCTAGGCACAAAAGTGCCAAAGCAACAGTTACCCAGAGGGGCACTGGCAACAAAGTCAGGTCTCAAAGAAACACAAAATCATGCATAGCCCAATAATGCAAAGCATCATGGGATGTATAGGCTAATCACCATGAAAGGATTTAGACTGGTTCTTCTATAAGCAGGAATGAATGGTGCCAAATGGCATCTCCACACACTACAAAGGCTGAAAACAGAAGACACTATCTGTTTTCAACATTTTGCAGATTATGTGAGGGCGTTTGTTTCTCCTATAAGCAGGAGTGAATGGTGTCAGTCTAAATTCTTTCATGGTGATTTACCTATATCAACCATGATGCTTTGCATTTTAGGGTTTGTGTGATTCTGTGACTCCTCTGCGATATGACCAAGAACCAGCCTGACTGTTAAAGCAGCAATTTAAGTTATGATGACAATGTTGAAACCTTATCTATTTAATCCATTTGTCCTGTCTTGTAAGAGCTCTGTGTCTGAGTCTGCTTAAGCATTTATTTTAGATGTGAAATAATTAATAATGGGCACCAATAAATATGGCTGCCACAAGATTTTTAACAATACTCTCGGTGCATTTGAACAAATAGTGTTAAACTGCCACTTATTACTGTAATGAACTCAAACACTATCTGGCTTCACAGATGAATTTAGAGTGCAACACAGCACAGACTATACAAATATTACTATATTTCAGCATAATCACTGTCTCTTACATCCTCTGAACAATACAGCTCTGAGCAGTAAACAGTGTTGTGCCTCCTCAACTGAAGGCTTGTTTACATATGGTTGTTCTGAACTGCAAGATACTGTATATTTTCCCATCGGTGGTTATGCAAGCTACAGTATATTTTGCATTGTAATCCTGTTGTGTTGCATTTTTCTCATATACGTACTGTGCACCCTCCTGATATGTGACTGAAATTAACAAATGTTCACAAGTCCTATTAATCAGTCAAAAAAAATACATGAACATTCCTTTTCTTATTCCTAAGATAAACTAGCATACAACCGTGACTGTTTCCTGGCTGTATGGCATGCTGAGGATATCAGGATCAATATCACGACACAGAACAAAACTCTAACATTGTGATTAGTCATACAATGAAATGTAACCCCATGTCAATAGGGTCATCTATAGGGTTGCAAATGAGTGCATAACAAAGTAAATAATGTGGGGAATAATGGCTGGGGTGTTGAACATTATGGGGTTTTACACACCGAGATATATAACACTACATAAACCACAGGTGTGAAGAATGAGTGGTTTGTGATGGTACTACATTGAGGTGTGTAAAAAAAAAAAAAAACTGATAATATAACACCCCATCCTTTATTTTGTATAATTGCTGGTGTAACAAGCATTTGTCAATACCAAATGTTGACTGCGTTGGTCCGTTGAGCTCGCTCACTGGCCCTCTGTCACTCGCTCATTCTGTTACTCCGGTGCTGCAGGCTGCTGTTTTGTACTGGGCTCCTGCCTGCATTGGCACCCTTTCTGTCCACAAAGAAATCCGCAGCTGGCCTGACAGCTCTGTTGAGGTGGGTCACTCCCCTCTCTGACTTGCTCATTCTGTTTCTCCTGGAGCTGGAGGCTGGCCTTTTGTACTGGGCTCCTGCCTCTGTTGATGACTTTTTCTGCCCACAAAGAAATCTGCATTAGTCCTGACACAGGACTGTTAAGCTAACTCACTCCCCTCTGTCACTCGCTCATTCCGTTTCTGCCAGCGTTGCAGGCTGGCCCCTTTTAACTGGGCTCCTGCCTGTGTTGCCACCTTTTCACCCACAAAAGAAATCCACAGCAGTCATGATAGAGCTCCGTTGAGCTCGCTCACTTCCCACTTTCACTTCGTTCTGTTTCTTCCACCGCTGCAGACTGCCCTTTTGTACTGGGTCCTAGGTGCATTGCTGCCTTTTTCTGCCCACAAAAATCTGCAGTCCCAACAGAGCTCCGTGAAGCTCACTCCTCCTCCTCCTCCCTCACTCCTCATTCTGTGTCTCCTGCTGGTGCAGGCTGTCCTTTGTACTGGGCTCCTGCCTGCACTGGTGGCTTATTCTGCTCACAAAGGAATTTGCAGCAGTCCTGACACAGCTCCATTGAGCTTGCCTCCCCTCTCTCACTCGCTCGTTCCATTTCTGCCAGCGAGTGCTGGCTGGCCTTTGTACTGGGCTCTTGCCTGTGTTGCCACCTTTTTCTGCCCCGCAAAGAAATCCGCAGCAGTCTGATAGACCTCTGTTGGGGTCCCTCCTCCCCTCTCTCCTTTCGCTCATTCTGTTTCTCCTGGCGCTGCAGGCTGCTGTTTTGAAGTTGGCTCCTGCCTCTGTTGGTGCCTTTTTCTCCTTACAAAGAAATCTGCAGCAATCCCGACAGAGCTCCGTTGAGCTAGCTCACTCATTCTGTTTCTGCCAGCGCTGCAGGCTGCCTTTTGTACTGGGCTCCTGCCTGCGTTGCTGCCTTCTTCTGCCCACAAGAAATCTGCAGCAGTCATGATGGGCTCTGTTGAGCTGGCTGCTCCTCCTCCTCTCTCTTGCTCATTCTGTTTGTCCAGCTGCAGCAGGCTGCCCTTTTGTACTGGGCCCCTGCTGCCTTGCACTGCCCTTTTCTCCTTACAAAGAAATCCAGCAGTCCCAAACAGAGATCCATTGAGCTCACTCTGCTCCCCCCTTCCTCACTCGCTCGTTCTGTGTCTCAAGCTGCTGCAGGCTGCCGCTTTGTACTGGAGCTTCTGCCTGCATTGGCACCTTTTTACCACAAACAAAATCTGCAGCTGTCGACAGAGCTCCACTGAGGTCGCTCACTCTGCCTGTCTCACTCACTCATTCTGGTCCTCCTGGAGCTGCAGGCTGCCCTTTTGTACTGGGCTCCTGTCTGCACTGCTGCCTTCCTGCCCACAAAGAAATCTGCAGCAGTCACGATGAGCTCCGTTGAGCTTGCTCGCTCACTCCCCCTCTCTCACTCATTCGTTCTGTTTCTCCAACCCGCTGCAGGCTGCCCTTTTGTACTGGTCCCTGTGTGCATTGCTACCTTTTTCAGCCACAAAGAAATCCACAGCAGTCCCAACAGAGCTCTGGTGAGTTCACTCCTCCCCTCCCTCACTCGCTCATTCTGTGTCTCCCACTGCTGCAGGCTGCCCTTTGTACTGGATCCCTGCCTGCATTGGTGCCTTTTTCTGCCCACAAGATCTTCAGCAGTCCTGACACAGCTCCGTTGAGTCGGCTCACTTCCCCTCCTCTGTCACCGCTCATTCTGTTTCTATGGGCGCAGCAGGCTGGCCTTTTATGCTGAGCTCCTGCCTGCATTGGCCTTGTCTACTGCCCACAAGAAATCCACAGCAGTCACAATAGACCTCCGATTGAGCTCGCTCCTCCCCTCCCTCACTCGCTCATTCTGTTTCTGCCAGAGCTGCTGGTTGGCCTTTTGTACTGGGCTCCTGCCTGCATTGCCGCCTTTGCTGCCCACAAACAAATCAGCAGCAGTCACGATAGACCTCTGTTGGGGTCACTCCTCCCCTCTCTCCACTCGCTCATTCTGTTACTCCTGGGCGCTGCAGGCTGCTGTTCTGAGATTGGCTCCTGCCTCTGTTGGTGCCTTTTTCACCCACAAAGAAATCTGCAGCAGTCCTGACAGAGCTCCGTTGAGCTAGCTCACTCCCCTCTCTCACTCCTCATTCTGTTTCTGCCAAGCGCTGCAGGCTTGCCCTTTTTATTGGGCTCCTGCACATTGCTGCCTTCTTCTGCCAAAGAAATCTGCAGCAGTCACGAGTAGAGCTCCGTTGAGCTCGCTAACTCCCCCCTCTCTCACTCGCTCATTCTGTTCCTCCTGGAGCTGCAGGCTGCCCTTTTGTACTGGGCTCCTGTCTGCATCTCTGCTCTTCTGCCCACAAAGAAATCTGCAGCAGTCACGATAGAGCTCCGTTGAGCTCACTCCTCCTCCCCTCTCTCTTTCGTTTGTTCTGTTTCTCCAACGCTGCAGGCTGCCCTGTTGTACTGGGTCCTGTGTGCATGCTACCTTTTCTGGACAAAGAAATCACAGCAGTCCCAACAGAATTCTGGTGAGTTCCTCCTCCACTCCCTCACCCTTTCGTTCTGTGTCTCCCTGCTGCAGGCTGCCCTTTGTACTGGGTTCCTGCCTACATTGGCGCCTTTTCTGCCCACAAAGAGATCTGCAACAGTCCTGACACAGCTCCGTTGAGGGTTCCTCACTCCCGCTCTGTCACTCGCTCATTCCGTTTCTAAGGCGCTGCAGGCTGGCCTTTTATACTGAGCTCCTGCCTGCATTGCTGCCTTTTTCTGCCCACAAAGAAATCCGCAGCAGTCACAATAGACCTCTGCTGAGCTCGCTCCTCCCCTCCCTCACTAGCTCATTCTGTTTCTGCGGAGCTGCTGGCTGGCCTTTGTACTGGGCTCCTGCCTGCATTCCGCCTTTGCTGCCCACTAAGAAATCAGCAGTCATGATAGAACTCCCGTTGAGGTCGCTCACTCCCTCTGTCTCACTCGCTCATTCTGTTTCTCCTGGTTCTGCAGGCTGCCCTTTTGTACTGGGCTCCTGCCTGCATTACTGCCTTTTCTGCCCACAATGAATCTGCAGCAGTCCTGACACAGCTCCATTGAGCTGCTCCTCACCCTCTCTTACTTGCTCGTTCCATTTCTGCCAGAGCGCTGCAGGCTGCCCTTTTGTACTGGGCTCCTGCCTGCATTGCCACCTTTCCTGCCCACAAAAATCCGCAGCCAGTCATGCTAGAGTTCCGTGAGCTCACTCCTCCCCTCTCTCACTCGCCCGTTCTGTCTCCTGGCGCTGCAGACTGCCCTTTTGTACTGGGCTCCTGCCTGCGTTGGCACCTTTTCTTCCCACAAAGAAATCTGCAGCACTCCCGACAGAGCTCTTTGACCTCACTCCTCCCCTCTCTCACTCCTCATTCCGTTTCTGCCGGTTCTGCAGACTGCTCTCTTTGTCACGGGGGTCCCTGTACGTATTGCTGCCCTTTTCTACCCACAAAGAAATCCGCAGCAGTCGATGATAGAGCTCCGTTGAGCTTGCTTACTACGCCCACTCTCAGTCGCTCGTTCTGTTATTCCACCGCTGCAGGCTGCCCTTTTACTGGGCCCTGCATGCACTGCTGCCTTTCTGCCTACAAAGAAATCCGCGGCAGTCATGATAAACTCCATTGAGCTCGGCTTACCTACTACTCTCAGTCGCTCGTTCTGTTTCTTCCACCGCTGCAGGCTGCCCTTTTTACTGGGCCCGCATGCACTGCTGCCTTTTCTGCCTACAAAGAAATCCGCTGCAGTGCCAGCAAGAAACTCCGCTGGGCTCCCTCACTCGCTCATTCTGTGTCTCCTGGCTTGCAGACTGCCCTTTGTACTGGGCTCCTGCCTGCATTGGTGCCTTTTTCTGCCCATAGAAATCTGCAGCAGTCCGACAGAGCTCAGCTGAGCTTGGTCACTCCCCAGTCACTCGCTCAATCCTAATCTGTCCCAACCACTGATTTCCAACAGCAACTACGGTATTCTCTGCGTCGGAAGTGCGAAAACATATTCGGTCAGGATGTGAAAAATGACAGCTGTACTCTTCATAAGGAGGTATGGACTTTTGTCACCAAATTTTCAACATAGGCATTTTAGGACCTCTGCTAATGAACAGTGTCACTGTCATTTCCATAATGTGTCTAGAACATGGATTTCCCACAGCGACCGTGCTATTCTGCACCGGAAGAAAACACACATTTCGACCAGGATCTGAAAAATGACAGCTGTACTGTTCATAAGGAGGTGCCAAAACAATGGCAATGTTGAAAATCTGGAGTGAAAATATTATACATACACAAACTTATGAGCGTGTGTGCAAACTACTAATGCACTCGTAAAACAGTCATTTATGGAGTCGGCACAAATTTTCAACATAGGCATTTTAGGACTTCTGCTCATGAACAGTGTCACTGTCATTTTCATAGACTGTCCCAAACACTGATTTCCACAGCGACCACACTATTCTGCACCTGAAGTGCGAAAACAATTTCGGCCAGCATGTGAAAATGACAGCTGTACTGTTCACAAGGAGGTGTGGAAAATGCCAATGTTGAAAATCTGGCATGAAAATATTGTAAATTCGCAAAAGGCGAGCAGTATAGCAACTGCACAACGACATCAGAAATAGTCATTTTTTTGATTTTTTCCCACCAAATTTGCAATATAGGCTTTTTGAGAGCTCCACCTCATGAACACTTGCACTGTCGCTTTCTTAATCGGTCCTGAAAGATGATTCCGCGAGTGACCGAAATCACCTTTTAGGCGATTAACGCCATGAAAGTGGCAGAATTCATGAGGAGGGGTCCAAAACCCATGTTGAAAATTTGGTGCCAATTTCAAAAATGACTGAGATATGCATCAAAGTTGAAAAACCTATTTATTCCATTATACAGCTTACGGCATTTCCTCAGTTCGCGATCGCCTTTGAAGAGTGCAGGCGTGTTCCTGGTCCACGAAGATTGTCACGTTGGACTCTGGAGGTAAGTATGGGGTGTGTGGGAAGGCAGGGTGTGCAGTGGGTGGGCGCGGGTTGCGGGAGGGGCAGGGAGACTGGCAAGGGACTGTTCCTTTTTCACAGGAAAAAAAATAAAAACATTGCAGGACTGTTTTTTTCAGGGATGTGGCAGGTGGGCTCCCAGCGTACAATGGACTCTTTTATGGGGCAGCTGTAGCCAATGGGAGATTGGGCACCCCACTGGCACACAACAAAAGGGGGGCCACATCATGCTGATGGGGATTGGGCACCCCATCGGCACATACTGGTATGGGGAGTCTCATGAGCTGAGGGGACTGGGCACCCCTCGCACACAAGAAGTTGCAGGGGGAACATGCCAACAGGGATTGGGCACCCCCATCAGCAAAAAACAGGGAGGGACATGATGCTGAGGGTGATTGGGCACCTCGGCAAACAGATGGGGAATGCAAAGGGAGCCCTGCAATGAGGGTCAGTCTCTCATTGCAGAGGATAATGCTGCAATGACGGCGGCCCCTGATTGCAGTGGCTAAAACTTCTCAAGGTTGTGGTATGCTGGCTGAACTAGTGTCAGCGGCAGCGTGCCACGCCATTGGAAAGTGGGCCAAGCCTTTAAAGGCTGTGGGGGCATTGGCCACGACAGTGCCATGCCTCCACAACCTGCTTCTGGCAACCTGCCACAATATGTTTTTCACGCATGTCACAATCAACATAAAATGAAGACATAGAAGACAGTGGCATGAAGACAGAGGAAATATTAAAGGTGCGTTGAGAAGTATGTTCAGTTTGACGAGATAAGTGACATTGTGCAGACAGATGTTTGGAAAACCATGCAAAGCAAATATGCAGGAGTTGTTGCCCCCAAAAGAAAAGAGCACAGACTTATGTTTATTCATTATGATGCTAACATGTTAAAGTGGGATCTAGAGCAAGAGCGGAGCTGACAACTTTTCTTCAGTTTGTCTGGTTACCTTCAGTCTGCTGTAGGATTATATGTACAAACTTCAACTTTGAGACTAATTTAATGTAAATATATAGAATAATGGATAGGGAACTGTGTACAACAAGGCTGTGTTTCCATTGAGGGTTGATGACATCATAGACCTCCCGGAAGCGAAGCTCGAGAGGTCCCTATGATGTCATCAACCCCAGATGGGAACACGGCCTGTTGTGCACAGTTCACTATCTGTTATTTTATATAGTATATGTTCCCAAAATGTGCCAGCAAGTATTTGTCGGTTTCTGTACCTTTCTGTAGCTTGTTCTGACACTGCGCTTCTCCTGGTGCTGCGCTGGGGTCCCACTCCACTACCGATCCTGAAGGTTCTCGCTGTCATCTGACTTAGCTTTAGTCCCCAGGACCACTCATTTATTTAAAAAATTAAAGACTGTTGACAAATTGATAGTTTGGAAACACGGCGCTGACTATGGCAGTCCGTGTCAAACTATCTGAGAAGCCCTGCCCAACCGCCGCTTAGCAGTGCCACCATGTTGTGCAGTTTTTTTTTTGTGAAGCCCAATGTTTCAGCCAATCGGAAACATTTGAAGGTTAAGAAGTTGTTGTACTATCGTTGTGATGTCAGAATGATAGTACAACAACTCATTACTTTATACTATCCTACAACAGGATTTGGAAAACCACTGTTTTCCATCCACAATAAACCTAACCATATACTATAACATTTTCCTGCCCTTAATTAATTCACTTTCAGTAAAAATTGGCTATTTTTGTGTTACAAAAATATTTTCTGATCAAATGGGAAGGCCGCATTTCAGCAAGGTGGCAAAGTACTGTGATGGGCTATAAAGCACTGCAGCTGTGTCAGGAAGGATTTTAAGTAAAAACTTTTAAAACTACTCTTAATCCAAGAACCCAAGTCACTGAATCTTTCATCAACTTCTGTGTTTCTATGTTTCTATCTTGACTTCTCAGGTCATACTGATGTCTAGTGCTGGGTGAAATTTATATTATGTTTGTGAAATTGCGTTAAGTTGCCAATTTCATATTTGTGAATTTCTGCAAAATTGTGCAAAAGCTGGAGTACTTTTGCCAATGCTTTTTATTCAAATGACACAATTTCCCTAAATTGGACATTTTTTTTTTAAAAGTGAGTTCTTAAAAACAGCACAATTTCAGAAAATTGTGCACCAAACTACTCATTTTTAAAAATTGGATTTTTAAAATGGACACAGTTTGTAACTAAAATTGTCAATTTTAAACACACTGCTCTGCTATATAAAAAGGGCACACATTTACACAGAACTGGGGCAAGTTTGTGGAAAGTGCACAAAACAGACTTTAATTTCACTCATCGTCTAAAGCTGCCCCTGAGCACGGAGTGTGCTCTACAGAAACAAAACTCAGTGTGCTCTAAAGGGGAAAAAAGCTATATTCCCTTCCTGCCTGTCAGAGACTATTATGAAAAGAAGTCCCCAGTCTTTGACTATGGTCTCGGAGATGTGGTATACAGCATTGCTCACAAATCCACTTTGGCCCAACTGTTGTTTTATTCTCAGCTGCCTTCCTCACCCATCACTGTTCCCTCTTCTCTGCTTTCTCTCCCCACTCTCATGCGGGGCTGGGGCATTTCTTCTAGCACCTTTACCTCCAAATTCATGTTTGATTTCCTCCCTTGCTATCTCAATTTACTCCTGTCTTGTCCCTTCCCCACTGCATACACTCCATGGACTCCCACCCTTTCTCTGTCTCTTGTGCTCAGACCACAGCATGACAGTCTTCCTTGTTCCTTTACTTTATTGATTTTTAACCAAGTCTGCATGTTACATGAAAATGGTAGTAAAAGAAATTATTACCTGCTGTGTTGGGTCATTTCACTTACAGCATTGTACAGCTGACTCACGTAATTATAGTATGTAATATTATATTCTTCTCTTAGGTACAGGAAGGAGAGTATGCAAGACTAGGGTGTCCCACATTGTGTAACCTATATAGTGGCATTAGAAACCCTGAGGGGTGGTGGTGGGGAGGTCAGGTTGGGGGCACTGAGTGCAGACTTCCTTATTCATTGACTTTGGTCTAGGCTTTCTCCATATCTCTCTCTCCTCTCTTTCCCTCATCCTTTTCCTTCTCTGCTCTGAAAGCCATAATTTATACCCACTTCCTGCTTCCTCCTTCCTCTCTCTTCTTCTTGACTTCTTCCTGCCCTTTGTCATAATTTTTCGTCACCCATCTTTATTCCTTACTTGCTGCACACTCTCCCATGTGCATGCCACACTGAATGCCCACATTCTGGGTGAAATACACTCCCCTATGTTTTATAATTTTGTGCAAGTTAGGTTCTGAACCTGCTTCAGGGCTTCAATTGTACCCTGCTCTTAAACTGCTCTCCTTTTTACATTCATGTCCTTTGTGCTGCACTGCATTCCACTGTTTTCACCTTATGGACTAGAAAGACCTTTGGTCTTTTTCTGCAGTCATTGTCTATGTTTCTGTGTACAGTATTAATTTATAATATTGAATTATGCAATTTAATTTTCCTGTACCCTTTCCTCAGGCTGCCTCTGTAAATGAGTTGTTCTCTGCTGTGTTATCTTTCTCAGGTAAAACTTTAATTATGAAATAGATTTAAAAAGCTATGAACCTGATTGGTTGAGACATGTTTGTACCCATGATTAAATCCACCTCTTCATCACAAGTACATATGAACATATGAAACTGCCAGCAGAAAAAGGCAACTTGGTCCATCGAGTCTGCTCAATTCTATAGCTAGCACTCTACTCTGCAGCTGCCCTCCCATCCTACCCTACCCTCCCATGACCCTCCCTTTTGCCCTATCAAGCCCCTCTTGAAGCATCTAACTGTTTCATGAGCCACCACCTCTGCTGGTAGTGTATTCCATTCTGCTACCACCTTTCTGCAAAAAATGCCTCCTCATTTCCCCTAAACCTTTCATCCTCCAATCTCATGTCATGACCCTGAGTGTCTCTCTCACCATCCCCTTGAACAGTCCCTCTGTGCCTGTTCTGTTTATTCCTCTCATGTACTTAAAGGTCTCAGGCATATCCCCCGTCCCTCCTCTCCTCCAGAGAGTACATGTTCAACTCCCTCAGTCTAACCTCATATGATAACTCCCCAGACCCAGGATCATCTTTGTTGCTGTGTATTGCACCGTTCCAACAATCTAATGTCTCTCTTTAGGTAAGGGTGCCAAAATGGAATACAGTACTCAGGTGGGGTCTGACCAGTGATCTGTATCAGGCAGAATCACCTTCCTCCTCCTAGAGGTTATACCCCTTGCAATACAACCCAGCATCTTGTTGGCCACTGCTGCTGCTTTCTTACACTGTGCTGAGTTGTTTATTTAGCTCGTAATAGAGCACCCCAGATTCTTTCTCCTCCTCAGTCATGGCTAGCTGCACCCACCTCCCAGGTGGAAGCTCCTCTTGAGTTCTTTGCCCCAAAATGCAGCACCTTGCATTTTTAACAGTAAGCCAAGTTGATAGGTGTCAGACCATGTCTCCAGTCTTGTTATATCTTTCTGCAATCCCTGCCACCCCTTGGTCATCCACCACTGCTCCCATCTTGGTGTTGTCCACAAATAGACTGATCTTGCTATTTATACCTACTGAGATGTCTGCAATAAATACCACAAATAACACGGCCCCAGCACTGATCCTGTGGGGCCCCACGCACCACTGCCCTTAGGGATGATAATTCTCCTCCACCACCACCCCTCTGCCATCCCTGCAGCCAGTTCTCCACCCATCCACAATTTTGCCTCTGCCCTAGCACCTTAGCTTACATGCTAGTCTCCATGAGGCACTGAGGTCAGAATGCCTTACTAGGGTTGATAGAGATTCCATGGGTTTGCATAAAATCTTCTGGGCCCAGGCATTCATGCATGCAGCTCAACCTTTGGAATTCTCTATCCCACCAGTTATGGGGTGCATGACCATGGAGGGATTTAAACAAGCTCTCAAAACCTATTTATGGAATCAAGCATATTCTGAATGCTCAACTCTGCCTTTACCTGCTTTTTAATCTGCATTTTATTGTATTTATAATGTATGAATTTATGGTTTATTTGTTTATTTAATTGTTTGTTAGGCGCATTGGTTTGTTGAAAGGCACATTATAAATAAAAATTATTATTATTATTATTGAAGTCCAGGTACAGGACATCCACTGCATGCCTTTGTCCATTTCTCTAGTCACCCAGTCATAGCAGTCCACTAGGTTGGTCTGGCAGGATCTGCCTTTGACAAAGCCATGCTGCTGACTGTCCTGCCCCACTGACCTCCAGCAGGGTCTCCAGCCTCTTCTTCAGGATTGTTTCCATCAGTTTCCCCACTATGGATGTGAGAATCACTGATCTATAGTTCCCTGGTTCATCTCTGGAGCCACTCTCATAGAAGTGGAACCCGTGAGCCATACTTCAAACCTGAGGTACACACCTGAGTCTAGAGAGCATTAAATAGGACTGCCAGTGGGCCTGCCAGGACCTGTGCCAGCTCCTTCAATACCCTGGGTGTATGCCATCCGTCCCGTGCCTTGTCCACCCTCAGTGCCTTTAACCCTCTAGCTCTCTACCGTCTGTGATTTCCCCATCCATCATGCCTCCCCTCTGATCCTATCCTCTGGCCATAGGTGTTTCCCACCTTTCTCTTTAGTAAAAACCGAGCAGAAATAGTCGCTAAGTGCTTCTGCCTTTTCGTCCCTTTTTCCACCCATTCTCCTTCTTAATCCTTACTATTTGGTCCATAACCTTTTCTCCCTAATGTACCTGAGAAAGTCTTTTCCCCTCTTAATTCCTTCACCAGTCTGAGCTCCTTGATGCCTTTGTTGCCCTTACTTCCCTGATCACCTCCTTTGCTTCCTTCAGGTACTCCCCCCATCCTCCCCTTCCCAGTTCTCCTGTATCTCCTATAGGTGACTCTTTTCCTCCTCACCCTGTCTATGACACCCTTGCACATCCAGCTAGGTTTCTTCACCCTAGCCTTTTACTTTGGGCCTTGCTGCAGGAATTTGTTTGCCTCCTCTGTCCCTAGCTTAATAGGTTCCCCTTCTGATTCATGTCTATATTAGGCTGAATTTTGTCCAGGCACCCTTGCACCACTTCACCCATCTTTTGAAGCCAGCCTTTCTAAAGCCTAGCATCTTTGTGTCAGATGCTCCCTCTCCCTGCTCAGCTGCAACTGGAACCATACTGTCAGATGGTCACTCCCCGCCAGTGGTTCCTCCACCCTCAGATCCTTCACCCCACTCCCGTTAGACAGTACGAGAGGTCAAGGGTATTCCCTTCCTAGTTGTTTCAATGACCAACTGCATCAGGAAGTTATCCTGGAAGGTGTCTAGCATTATCTGTTCCCTTCTACACTTGGTGGTAGGTGTCCTCCACTCCACTCTTGGCAGGTTGAAGTCACCTACTATCACCACCTCACCTTTTACAGTTCCTCTGGATCTGTTCCTAATACTTATCTGTCTTTTCCGATTGGGAGGGTGGCCTGTACACCACCCCAAGTGTAGTGTTCTATTTTTAGATCTTGTATTTGCATCCATAGAGTCTCTGTACCTCCCTCTTCCCTCTTTTAGCCCCTCCCTCATGAGAGCACTACTTGCTACTTCCTTCCCTTTAACTCTATATGTGCAAGTAAGAAAAGTCCAAACACAAAGGGAGGTGAATGAGGGTCTCCAGCCTCAATGGTTGCAACCAGTCCAGTGCTCCTGTGGAGAGAAAGCAACCAGAAAAACAACAGGGGAATAGCCAATCCCCAATCCCATAGCACTTGACCCAAATCAGAAACATATGATACAAAATTAAATGCAGCTTACCTTATAAAAAAATTATTGCATTATTCAGTATGTGCAAAACTGCACTTAACAAGTGCTCAAGTCATGCAAAATAGTGCAGAGTGCTGTGGCAGTGGGAGAACTCAAGTACAGAATATGAAAATAAATATCATCCAGCACTCACACAGAGTGATCCCGAACCAACAATCCAACCTTTCAGCTGACAGACAGCGTGTGTGTATGTGATGTGTATGCACCAGTCAGCTGACATTTCAGTGTAACCTGCCTCAGACCTGTTTTATATTCTGTACTTGAGTTCTCATTGCCGCCACAGCACTCTGCACTTTATTGGCTGACTTGAACATTTGCTAAGTACAGTTTTGCACACATTGAATAAAGCAGCATTTTTCTTGTAAGGTAAAAGCTATGTTTCATTTTGTATGATGCATTTGTGATTTGGGTCAAGTGCTACAGACTGGGATTTGCTATTGCCCTGCTGTTCTTCAAGAAAAATTTAAACCAGACTTCTAGTGACATCACCATAAGAATGACCAGCTAGAAACTCAGCTCCATAATGGTTGGGCAGCATTAATTATAATCCTTAGCCTATGCTTTCCAAAAGTGCAGGATTTCAGCAGAATATACCACATCAGGATGTTACAAAGGTTTGTGCAGTGAGCTGGAAACAACAATATCGGGACCTCTAACCATGGAAGCAGAGTTTGAGACCTCCTCCTCAAGGCTGAATAATTTGCTGCTGTATTTGAGTGATTTTGAATGATTTTGGGGGAGTAACAAACCACAGTTACCTCAAAGAAGCTCTTTCAGGAGCTCAAAAACACAGTAATAACTTTGCAAAGTAGTGCTGTGCAGAATGCAGAAATCTGCTGGAGGAATTAGCGTGGAATGACCATTTGCTGGTGACATTTCTGCTGGAATTTTACTAGTTCTTCTGTGGAATGCTGCCGCTGTGATCTGTGGAATACAATTCCATGGAACAGCATTTTGTTTCCATGGAAAATCATTCCACAACTATTTCTGAGAAAATCTTGAGATCCATGAATAATTTCCACAGAACAGCACTTTTTCTGCAGAAAATCATTCCATAACTATTTCAATGGAAAATACTGAGATTTGTAGAATAAAATTCTGCAGAAATCTGCCATTCCGTTTCCGTGAAATTTGATGGAATTTTGATAATTAAAGGAAAGTCAGTTCCACCTGAATTTGAAAACTCCACACAGCACTATTGTAAAAATTAGAGAGCGCCCTGCTGACACATGTCAGAAGATGTGATCCCTTCTACACGTACAATACTGCATAAATTGCAGCAGGTAATGAAGAGAACCCTGAGAACCTGGAACTCTACTCTGGATGAGACAACATCCACTTTCAGTTTTCTCCACAAAGGAGTAAACAGAAAGACAACATTGAGTTTATAGACTCCTTTTGAAAGAAATTTTGTTCTGGCAAGGTGAACCCCTTGGTAGGAAAGGGCTCAAGAGCCTTAGCACCATAGCTGGTTGATCTGAAAGCAAACAAATCTGATTGACTTCTTTGACTGTGTCACTAAAACAGTAGAGCGGGCCAAGCAGTAGACATCCTCTATTTTGATTTCAGCAAGGCCTTTGACTCTGTGCCCACAAAGGTTGATCACGAAGTTGGTGGATCTCGGGGTTTAGGAAAAGATGGCCAGATGGGTGGAAAAATGGCTGAAGGACAGAACCCAGAGGGTGGTTGTGGGGGAGAGTTATCTGGCACCAGACAGGTAGTCAGTGGGGTCCTACAGGGCTTGGTGCAGGGACGGTTTTGTTCAATGTCTTCATCAATGACATTGGAGATGGCATTAAGAAATGTGCCTATTCACGGATTACACCAACCTCTGTGGGAGAGTGGACACAACTGAAGTGATACAGGACCTACAGGAAGATCTGGAAAGCTAGGGAGGTGGTCCAGGATATGGCAGCTTGGCTTCAATGACAAAGAATGCAAGCTATGCATATTGGATCCAAGAATCCTAGGACAGAGTACTACCTGGATGGAGTCCGAGTATCTGCATCAGAGGAAGAGAAGGACATGGGATTGATGATCATTAGTGACCTGAAGCACTCCACGCAGTGCAAGAAAGGAGCAGCAAAGGCAAACAAGATGCTGTGATGCATATCTAGGGGCATCAGTAGTAGGAGAGTGGAGGTTATACTGCCCTGTATAGGTCACTGGTATGGCCGCATCTAGAGTATGGAGTTCGGTACTGGTGCCACACCTCAAAAGGACATTAACCTGTTGGAGAAAGTCCAGAGGAGGGCTACAAAGATGATAACTGGTCAGCAGGTTAATGCATATGAGGAGAGGTTGAGGGCACTGAACATGTACTCCCTGGAAGACAGGAGAGGGGACATGACTGGTATCTTCAAGTACTTGAAGGGATAACTAAGGTTGATAAGAAGAGTCTCTTTTAGCTGGTGGCAATCATAACACGAGGGGCACAGTCTTAAGCTGGAGGGTGGGAGGTTTAGGAGGAGGTCAGGAAGCACTTCTTCACAGAGAGAGGGTGGTGGACACTTGGAATGCGCTGCCAGAGGAGATAATTTCATTGAAGACAGTGGGCAGCTTTAAAGAGCTGGGACAGGCATGGGGAAGGTAAGGATCATGGGTAGGGAGGATGGAGGAGGTTGGGAGGGGGCAGGAACAGTAGCTCAAGCTATGGACTCTGCAAACTGAGCAGACTGGATAGACCAAATGGCCTTCTTCTGCTGGCTTCTTCATATGTTCTTACGTTCGTATGAAAGCAAAACTGCACTCATTTGTCATCTGGTTCCTACATTACAGAATTAAAACAAAGGGCCTGATGACTGCATGGGCAAAGAAGAGATACTGTTTGTTTACAATTTACAGTGCTTTTGTTCTGCCAAGATTATGCCCCACATGTTAGAAAAAGGAAGAAACCTCTAGCAGTCCAAAGGCAGATAAAACAAAAAGTAATTAAATTGCACCTGGTCCTAAACATTTTTCATAGACGGGTCGAAGTTCTGCTGCTCATTGACTAAAGCATGGCCACAGCTGCAGCTGTTGGGTTTCTTCTAGGCCCTTTGCATCAGGGAACACCAGTGAGAGAGAGAGAGAGAGAGAGAGAGAGAGAGAGAGAGAGAGAGAGAGAGAGAGAGAGAGAGAGAGAGAGAGGCATGGCAAACCAAAGGAAAGCCAAAAAAGCCATTAACAGCTTCTGCCACAGACAGACAAGAGCTGAAAGGTCATTTGGAATAAAGGAAAGGCAGCGAGGAACATGAAAAGAGCAGTGACCACCAGATGAGGAATAGCTAAACCCCAGAATACACAGATTGGTCTATTGGTGACAAAATATTTGGTATACTTTATTCTCTTTGGCTTACCATTTTGAGCTGAGGAATCAGTTTGTTTTAAGGTAGGCAATTTGAATACTACCTTTCAGGACCAGATCCACAGCGTGTTCACACACGTCATGGTGGGCAGACAAAATAGATGGATGAGAAGTTCATCACCTACACACTGTGGGGACCATGTGCACTTCTAACCCCATTTGTAGAACCCCCTATAGCACCAGCAGAGAAGCTAAATGTTTTCCCTTTAAGACCCTGACCTGAGAATAAGCAGCTTTTAGGGAGGTATTAAGGGCAATGGTATTGGCCCTTGCCTTAGGACATTCCAATCAAACCCAAGTCATGCATGGCAGCTGTGATATTTTCTTGGGACATTTAACCATCTCAGATAGTGGGTGATTCTTTGCTTTTTTTTACATGTCAACAGAAGTTTACAATTGTGGCAAGCATCATAAGGAGAACAGTGTTCCACAGCAAGCAAGGTAACAGCTATTATAGGGATGGGGAACTGCACTTGAGCAGGGCAGTAATGGTTTTATTCCCAGGCACACCATTCCTTGCATCCCAGATATGACTGGATACCACCACAGCTGAGCTAGTTACTTGAGGGTGCTCATGTGCATTTAAATGGCACCATTGACAACCCCAGAATATAAATAGGGTGTAGTGTCTGCACCTTTTGCCATCTCACTTACTTTGACAATTCCCAGAATATACATAGGGTGTAGTGTCTGCAACTTTTGCCATCTCACTTACTTTAAAATCTGCACAGAACAGTCGCATGACAATAGATGGAAACTTTCTGCCTACAAACCAAATTCAAAGCATCATGGGTATGCAAATCATTCAGGGTGAGCTCTTTAAGAAGTCTCTTTCACAGGCACTACATTCTGCTAGCCATTTTCCTAACCCCTACCCAGAACTCACAACTGACTCTCACACCCTAAATGTAACAGTAATCAAAGTACACATGATGGCAATAGATGGAAGCTATACAGCTGCTGAAAAAAAAGGACCAAACATTGCCAAAGCAACAATTACACACATAATAGCATTCAGTACTGCCATGAACAGTCACTAGTATGAGAAAAACAAAGCTGTGTCGTCATCAGCAGCTCTTCAAGCTTTTAAAGAAAAGGATAGAGAATATTGTAGTTTCACATCTTAATAGTATTCTGTAGATCTATGCCCAATGACAGTAATGGATGTATGTCTATTTTAATTTGGTGGCAATTATTTAAATTTGGTTTAATTCTTGCAGGTTTCACTCTGACTGTAGTACTTCTCATTTGAATGGTGAGATTATGTATGACGGCTGAAGTGTGAAGACTGATGGAACACATTGACCAGGAGGTACTTTAAGTTCCTCAATGCCTGAGTACTAGAAAACAGTGTTGTGTAGTACTCTGCATAAGAATAAAAAGTGGCATGCCAACTGCAGAAACATCAAATATCAGATTGTAGACATTTGATTAATACATGAAATAAAGTATTTGACTTATGTGTGAATGGCTCATTTTTGGTACAATGAAACTTTCGCACATCATAAGATCCTACATCTCCCCATATGTTTTCCGTTTTCTCCTGAGAAGAACAGGATCATGTGCATTAGTTATATCACTGTTCACTTTACTTCTCACTAGCCCAGGGCTGGATCTCTTCTTTTATTCTCCCTTCCAATGATTTTATTTTTTTTTATCCAGGACATGATAGGTGAGACACAATATCTTCTTGTCTTCTTTCGGGGAAGGGGTCCTGATTTTACCAATGACTTTTGGTAAGCCTTAGCAGGGTGGTCCATGTGGTGAAGTGCCTTACTCAAGGTCATGGAGTAGTGGCAATCATGTGCCTTGAATCTGGGATCCTAGGTTTAAATGCGTTACTGTTCAATGTGAGAACACTGGCCCTTTCCTCCCAGATCGTCACCAATCAAGATCTCAAGGAGCATGCAGCAATAATATAGCTGTCCTTCACATAGGAAGCTGGCTGTGAAAACAGCACTGGCCACTATGCCAGTGGACACTATCTATGAACTTGACATATGACTTGACAAGAAGGTGACATGGTTGCCTGCTGGAGATTGTCATTAGACTGTCACCTCCCCAGGAGGTCTAGAATGGAGTCTGAGCTGCTCTGCTCTTGCCTTTAAATTATGTTCAGGAAAAAGAACTGCTGGAGTTTGCACTGCTTGGAAGGTCTGCATGAGCTACAGAAATGTTTGCAGCAGTAAAGAGCCACTTACATAAAATTTTGTTAAGGCGACGTCTGTATGTCTTTGATTTCTCAGAATATCCCTTTAACACTTTGACAGACATAAAATGGTAGATGGAGTCCAATCAGTCTAGATTTTTGTAGGCAGTGGCTCAGCCAAGCAACCCTATGACACCCATCAGGAGTAAAGATAGGTACAGTTGAGTGTCATCTGCATAGCAGTGAAACTCACCTCACTCTAATGAACTGTAACAGGGTTGGAAGGGTTCAGAAGAGCTATGAAAATGATAAAGGCTTAGTAGAAAGGACAGATGAAGAGATGCTGGAGAACCAGAACATATTTTCTCTTAAGGCCAGAAGGGAGAGGAGGACATAATTAAAGGAAGAGTCACCTCAACCTATTTTCTATATACCTGTGTAGTTTGTAGGCATGAACAATGTTTCTGTCTCTTACATCTCCCTAATTTCATCTTAATTTAAATATAAATAGACTGTTTCACTCTGTTTGCCCTGGTGTGAAAACCTGTTTGTTGCCACTGTAGAGGTCATGACCCCACTCATGCAAGGCATCATGGGAGTTGATGATGCATAACTGCATAAGCCAGTAGAAAGTTATACTCTCATCTAGTTCTGTTACATGTCATGTGAAATCCCTATCTTCTCTAAAAGCATTTTTTTCTAACTCATAAACTTTAAACTACAGAAAACAACCAGACACTTACTGTGCCTTGAAAAGTATCATGGCCAGCAGAAGACCAGAACATAGGGATCACAGAGGACAGCAACAGCACTGACTACAGTATAACTACTGCAGGCTTCTAGCACCAAAACTTCATAAAATTCCAGATGCCTTACATGGTTGGGTCATGATCTTAACAATAAAGTCAAGCAGGTTTTCACATCAGGGCAGAAAAGAGTGACACAATCTATTTTATATTTAAATTAGTATGAAATGAGGGTGTGCAAAAGAGGGAATCATTGTTCATGCCTAATACACATATATATAGAGAAGTAGGTGAGGGACTTTCTGTTAACACCTACAAGTTTCTGAGGGGAGGACAAGGTAGACTGCAAGGATTTATACAAAAAACTGCAAACACATTAACCAGGGAACATGGGTGCAGGGTGGTTGGGGGATTTAAAAGTAATGTTAGGAAGTACTTTTTCACAGAGAGTGGTGGACACCTGAAATAGTCTGTCAAAATCTGGTGGTGAAGCTAAACCAGTAATTGGGTTCAAACATGACTGGAACAGACACACTCAGATAGCAAGACCTATTGGGGGTGGACAGCAGGGGATGGGGAAAACTAGAGCATCAGAAGGGCAAGAGGACCAGTAACTCTGGTCCAACATCAGGTCGGACACTGAGTTAGGCTGGAAATGAGTAGAATGGATAGACTAATGAATCTTTATCTGCCATCAGAATCTATGCATCTATAAGTGTATTGTTTCTATGACTAGAGATGTTGCAAAGTTTTAATTCACAGGTGAAGTTAAAAGGCAAAGTCACCAAATCTGCCTCCATGTATAATTTCAAAAGTTTTTCTGTTTAATTAGAATTCATCATTGGTAACTTTGCCTGCCAATTTCACCTGTAACTAATCTTTGGGGGTACATCAAGGCAAAGTTAGGCCAAAAAGGAAGCTGCTGATACACAAAAGTCTCAAGGTCAGCAGTCCCCTGCCCCACCCACTCTGTAACAGCCTGAAGACCCTGTGCCACCCCCTGCCTCCACCCAGTCCCCATGGTACCACCACCACCACAGGCTGCATCTATGCATCAGTCTCAGTGAGGAGCAATTCTAACATATTCTGACCTGTGTGTGATCCAGTTACACTCTTCACTGCTAGCATGACATGCTGGCAAATACCAGAGTGTTGCTATCAGTGCAATTGGGCTTAGTACAATTTTTCTCCCAGCCAGAGTTGAACACCACACAGGTACCTGTGCCCAATGTGCTGTAATGCATAGAAATGAGCTACCTGCTGTTTGGTCACTGGTCTACACATCCATACTGGGACCGATAATCCAGAGCAGACTCAGTGCCACCACCACTAGTGGTCAGGGACACCAAGCACTGCCTCTTGCCCACTTTTCTAATCCTGAGCCAGATATTTCAACCTCTCGGACTGAGCCTTTTGCCACCTTCTCCCCAGCACCCACCAGCATGGATGCCACAGATGTGCTGGGAATAATCTGGAAACACCAATGCCACCACCTACTTCCACCAACTACTCCTTTGCTACTACTTCTATTACTGGCCACAGAGCCAATGGATGAAGCTCTCTGCAGAGGTAGTTTCTTAGGGTGCAACAACATTTTGCCCCATAGAACCTATGCACCTTTGGTCACCTTGCCAGCACCTTTCCATATTCTCAAACTTCTTTTCCAGTCATTTTATACAGTATATTAAAATTTTAATATTGCAAGGAAATAAAAACACTGCAGTAAAACAAAATACCAGCAGCAACAACAGACAACACATCATCAGAGGGATTAGCAGTCTTTTTCCTTTTCTGGCTACTCAGAAAACAGGGACTGTGAAGTGGTGGTGGTGGTGGTTGTTTAAGCTTTGTTACAGTATGGCTCATATCCAAACTTCTGTTAATATGGTTTAAGACAACTGTATTGGTCATAAACCATGCTACAACCCTATTCCAAGCAGGGTTAAGAGAATTCTGGCAATCTGGAAAGTGATTGATCTGCTCCATTCTAATTTTCTTTCGTCAGGATCACTTATAAGAGAAATATGTATAAAGTGTTCATCTTAACATCTTAACTCTCAGGGATCAATTATATATGGTTAAAATGTGTTTTGGGTTTTGTTAGGCATAACTCAGTCTATGTTTATTGGATTTGTCTGTAACTTGGTATGGTTGTCATTCAACAGGAGATACAGAGTTGATGCATTTTGGATGATTATCAGATATAAATAGTGAATTTGGCATCATGATGAATTTTGGAGGTAATTTTGGGGCCGTGCATCCCCATGAATTTATCTGGGTGACTTGTGTAGTAGTCTTGAGTACTCAGTGAGTCCTTTTTACAGCTCTGTGGTCAGAGCTCCATGAATGTTTTGTGATCACTGTAGGTGTAGGAGGACACAGGGGCTGTGTCTGGAACATGACCCTGTGTTCTCCTACAGTGATGTGGCAATATTTGGACAGCGCTGACTCCACTGGCACTGTCCTCCATGGATGGAGCTTCCTCCACAGCACAGTCGCCTCCTCCCCATGGATGCACTACATAGTGAGTGAGCGTCTGTGAAAACTGTGCATGTGAGTATCACGCATGTGCAGTTGTGGCACAACCACCATCCTGCAAATGGCACACTGTCACCGCTCCAACAGCTGTGCCATCCACTCTGAAACTGCTGCTACCACTACTGTGATAGCTGTTCGCTGCTGCTGCTGCTTCGATGCCTCCACCACTCCAATAGCCATGCTGCCAGTGCTCTGACACTTGTGCAGGTTAGAGCTCTGCACAGCTGTACAGGCTCTGACAAGACTTTGTTTATATATAGATTGTCCTTTAATTACAAAGACTTGCAGAGTTACAGCTTGTTAAAAGTTGCAATGTTAACCTATGGAATTTTAATTTTAATTTTATTTTTTAATTTCATTCATAGTATTCATAATAAAATATGAGCTCAGGCAGGCAAAAGTCCATATACATCTCACCCATGACTAAAAGAGAATAACCTCCTATTGACTGTAAGATACAGTACATTGTCAAGTTGCTTTTAAATGTATCCATATTATCACTGCCCATTACCTCCAACAGTAGCCTATTCCATACAGTCACAGTTCTTTGTGTAAAAAAACCTGGGCCTACATATTCAAAGGACATCCATGGCACAAAATGGGGCAGGGTGCATCCTGGAAAATGCACAGAAGCGTGATATTTGAAAGGTAGAAATCGTCACACATGTCAGAATGTGCAATCGTGCAGATATAATGTATGTGGTACAGAATAAGGGGCAGTCACCTGAATACGCTGTGCATGTGTATATTCAGCTGAAATAGGCAGCACATGTGCCGTGCGCCTACATTTGTGCCACACAGTTAGGCAAGCAAAGGGCTGCCCTAAATTGGCTAGTCATCCACTGGCAGGCTGCAGAACTGCAGACAGGTGATCATGAGACAGCTCTTGGAGGTGCACCAGGACATGCTCCAGGTACCCACACACAGCAGTCTTGCCAGGAAGGTAGTACCCAAAGCCGCAGCTGCTGTGACACAACTGGAAGCACCCAGATAGCCACAACCCCACCACAACCAGGTCATAGATGCCCAACTGCCACATGATAGTGCAGTCGGGTACACCCATAACACACGGTGGAGCAGACAGACACAATGCAGCACGTGTACCAGGGGCTATGGCCTGCACCCGTAACCATCGAGTATCACCCAGTGGTGGCATGTGTCCATGGTGATATCTGGGACAACAGTGCTCTGGACGCGGGCAGTAATGTTGGCTGCATGACATGGGTCAGGACTGACCAGTGTCACACACCCATGGTGGTACACCATAGGTGCACACAGCACACCCGTGCCAGCCCACACCACCAGGAGCCACATACATGTCAGACGATGCCATCCATGCACTGTGACAATGCCACAGGGGCACTGCAGTGGGTCAGTGTGGTATTCTGGTGGTGTACATTGCACAGTTGTGGGCAATGCAGGCCAGGGTGGCACCACCTGTGACCTGGAGTCGGCATGGGCATGCCTCACAGACACCAGACCCTTCTGGTGTTGTGCGTGCGACCACCATAGGCATGTACATGGCCATGGGTAATATCACTGTACTCAGGCCAAAGCAGTACACACACACACACACACACACACGCCTTCTCACCTGCCTGCTTGGCTGCAGTATCTTCTGATTACCTTTGTGGAGTGGTGGTGCTGCCCTGCAAAGCTGGAACTACGTATGCCAATGGTATGCAAATGGCCTGAATGCATTCCAGTAATGAGATGCAAATGGGCTGTTTGGTGCTGACTGTGCAATGAGGCCATTTGCATATCTGGCTGAATATTGCAACTATGTGTGCTGCACAAGTGGCTTCACATCACACAGTTCTGTATGCTCTGCACTGGTCGCAGGTCATCAGCCGTCATCTCCCACTATGCGATCATGCATGTTAGGGATATTCAACCGACCATGTGTGATCACATTTTATGGTGCATCTTCTGAATATCCATTGTTTTGTGCCAGCACAGTTGAGATGCGCAGAGCATTCACTTGTGCAATGCAGCCTGCCACTGTATTGCTGGACTATGTAGATTCCTTCAAATATCTGGGGTGTGGATTGACTCAATCTTTCCTTCAAAGTCCATATCAAGAAGTCTCCAAAAGCTTAAACAGAGGCTTGGATTTTCTTCAGAATTTGGCATCTATTAACGAGGAGGGGAGAACCAGGTTGGTAAAACAACAGGGAAGAGTACACAATGGGGGTGAGATACTAACAACAACAAAAATGGAAAGGGACCTGGGGTAGTCATATCAGATGACCTAAAGGTGGGCAAGCAATGTGAGAGGGCAGCAAGGAGGGCTTGGGGGATACTGGGATGCATAGGGAGAGGCATCACCAGTAGAAAATAGGAAGTTATTATCCCTCTGTACAGACAGCTAGTGAGACCCCATCTGGAGTACTGAGTGCAGTTCTGGAGACCCAATCTCCATGAGACATAGACAGGATGGAAACTGTCCAGAGGAGGGCAACTAAAATGGTGCAGGGTCTGCACGGAAGACATATGAAGAGAGACTTAAGGAGCTTAATATGTATAGCCTCGAGGAAAGGAGGAGAGGGGGACATGATAGAAACTTTCAAGTACCTCAAGGGAATCAACAAAGTCCAAGAGGTAGCATCTTTCAAAAAAAAGAGGTGTGCAAGAACAAGGGGCACAATTTGAAGATAGAAGGGGCGGCTCAGAGGTAATTTAAGGAAGTATTTTTCACAGAGAGGGTGGTGGATGTATAGAACGGCCTTCCAGAGGAGGTTGTGGAGTCACAAACAGTGGTGGAATTCAAGCATGCATGGGACAGTCATAAGGCAATTCTAGGGGTGGGGGTAGGAAGAAGTAGGCTGCTGGTTAACTAGGATCTGCAGCTTATCCATCAGGAGTGAAATGGGCAGACTGGGTGGGCCAAGCGGTCCTTATCTGCCGTCAAATTCTATGTTTCTGTGTTCTTGCCTCTCATCGACTATGCAGATCTTCTGTATGGGCACTGCTCTAGTGTGGCCCTTGCCAAACTAGACATTCTGTACCACCGGTTCTCAGGTTCATTACCGGTGCCCCCACTCAACACACCACTGTAGCCCCTACAGCATTGTAGGTTGGGGCTCATTTAGTTTTAGACGACAAAGAACACTGTGTCCTGGATCTATAGGGCCATCTTTAACAAGCTGCCTCAATATACTAAGGATTGCCTACCTTCTTGCACTGCTGGCAGCTATCTGCTGAGAAGCCAGACTTGTATCCCCTTTACATATCAGAGTTAGGACATGCTTTGGTCAGGTGGCGATTAGTCACGCTTACCAGTCCTCTGGAATACTGCTCAAAATTTACTGCAGCTTGTTTCACCTGTGCCATTAGCTGCCTTCAAAATCTTATCCAATGATCATTCATGGAGTCCTCTGCACTTTCGCACTGAATCTCTAACTCTCCTCCTACCTGTTTGTCACCTCCTCCTGCTAATGGCACCTTTTCACCCCATACTCTCCTCCTAACCCTTAGACCTACTGCACCGACTAATGCAGCTATGTCAATCCTGAAGGTATTACAATTGCCCCTCCCACCCTCCTAACCTCTGATCCCTCCACTATCCTTGGCGATCCTCTGCCCTCAGTGCCCTTGCTTTATAGTCTTCCTAGACCACATAATTCTTTGTTGGTCTATACCTCATCCAATATAATATTGTACTCTACTGTCTATCAGAGACCTGCCTTGCATAGAACTCGCATATAGCAGTATGCTGACTGCCTTTGGTACCATGCCTGTAAATTATGCTGCCTTGTTCTGTTCTCAGTGTCAAGCCTTACATTGCTATTTGTAAATTATTGTACACCACCGTGCAAGCCACACCTTTCTCACTTGTAATGACTGTACATAGGCTGCTAATGTTGCTACACCTACTACAAATTGTTGTATTGTGGCTTGTTGTTGTTGTTTAAACTACCAGGTCCATCTTATAAATGAGCCCTGCTCAATCGTGTTCCACCTTGCTAAATGAAGATAGTGATTGATTGATTGAATATGGGGTCCTGATCTTTTCTTTGTCCTCTATCTTTGACCCATCAGTTGAAGATCATGGGATCTAGTTATATGACAGCTGTTCTTATATTCTAGTCCCAAACATTCCCAAAGATCATTATTGGTGTAAGCTCTGTAGATCAGGCACATGCCCCCTTTAAACGCCTGTATTCCAGTGTGCAGAGATTTAAAGCTTCAAGTCTATCCTGATATCTTACTTGTTTTGTTGATCTAATCATTCTAGTCTCTCTGCTCTGCACACTTTTCAACAAATAGATGTCATTTTTGTTGTCAGGTATGAAAACTGTGGACAGTACTCTAGATGGGGCCTCACCAATGGGGTGTACAGGTGCAGTAAAACTTTTCAGTCCATACTAGATATATATGCCTTCTATACATCCCAGTATTCCCTAGCCTTGTTTGCTATTAAATGACAATTTTACTGGTTTTGAAGTCATTGGTGATTATCACACCGGATTTTCTCTTTAGTTGTTTGCCTCAAAATTCTCCCCCGAATGAATATTTGGCCATCTTATTGGAGCTGCCCAGATGCATGACAGAACACTTGTCCAAACTGAAAGCCAACCTGTGTTTATCAGCCTAGTACTTCAGCTGTTAGCTCAGATATCTTTTAGTATCTGACTGATTCTGAACAATATACCCATTTTGGTGTCATCTGAAAATTTTGACAACCAAACCCTCTTGACAACTCATGGATGAGATATATAAATTAAAGAGGATGGACCCAGCACAGACCCTTGCGGCACTCCACCAGTCACTTGCTCCCAGTCTGGGTCACACCCTCTCAAGATGCTACTCTGCATTCAATAGGGCCCATTCATGATCAGGTGGGAAATATATGCCGAAGGTGCATATCCCACCTGGGGAGCTCCGCACCTGTGGACAGGTGCGCACTGCCAGCATTTACCATCAGCCACCACCTGTCCATGGCTCTGCTCTTCCCGGCATGCAGTGCTCCACAGGGTGGCTGGGGAGCTGAGTCGTGGACCCAGTCATTTGATGCCCAGCATGGTGCCACAGTAGATCCCTTTATGCTGGCAGGTGAGGGTCCAGGTGCATGAATATCCCTGCAGGCACCTGGACCTGTCTGGCCACATTCACCACATCCCTGAGCTGATTGTCCTGGGCAGCAAGGTCCCTGCTGTAGATCCACCCCAACAAGTAGCTGCCCCATCCCGAATGGGTGGCACCCCCAGCCCCAACATAGTGCTGCCCCATCCATGAGTCTGCCAATCCCCCACCTTGCCACAGTACTGGTCTGCCCTGACTCCGGTGCTGCATTGCCATCACCACCCTCGCACACACATGTCAGACCATGGCCCTGGTGCAGCATCCACACCCCCTACACCTCACCATCATGATCTGTGGTGAGCCCCGCTTCACAGCAGAGTGGCTGAAACCTGGGCCAGTGCCCAGTACACCCACCCATCATACTCCCCGCCCAGTCCAGAACTCCCACCCATCATTGGTGGTCAGTGGCCGTTCCCCCATGGCACCGACACCACTCATAGCCCATTCCCCACCTGTAGGTGCTGCTGCCCTGGATGACCAGTGGCACAGCCCTCCACACACCACCAGAACTTCTGGCTGTCGAAACTGCTGCTGGGAGCATGCCCCTATAAATAGGCAGTGTGCTCCCAGCAACAATCAGATGGCTGGTGACTGAGGAGGTGCATGGAGGGTAGTTCCACTAGCTCCTGGCCATGGCACCGGTGGGAAGGTACAGGGATGGGGGGATTGTCAATGCTGTGCGGGTGTTGACCATCCCTGGGTGGGGCAGGGTCTGAGATCGGGTGTGGGGGATTTGGTGGCCCTGCCATGTGCAAGGCACTGAGTTGCAGGTGTGTGGGAGGGGTGACATTATCAGCACAAGGACAGGGCAGCAGTGTGTGGTAAGAGGGCTGCCTGATTGGTATCTGGGTCGGTGCACGGGTTCGGGTGGGGATGCTGTACATGGCCTCAGGCAGTGGGCCACCTGTGTGTGTTTGTTGGGAGGTGGGTGCCAATTGTCCCATGGGCAGGGGCATGGCTGTGTGTGTTTGGAGGGTTATGGACAGGTGCTGGTGGGCTGTGTGCAGGGGCTGGGTGTGTGGGACTGTAATGTCAGGGTTCACCTGGCATAACAGGTGCCCTCCTATGCCCCCTTACACAGAACTACTCACTGTGGTGAATGATGTGTAGTCTTGGCACACCCCTGCATGCCTCCTCCCACCCTGGAATGTTGGTGTCTGCGCAACCAGGGATTGAGTGCATAGGTGCTGTGCATCCCAGTTAGTGCATCCTGCATGGGAGGTGCAATGGGTATGGAGTGGCTATGCTGCAGATATGGGCAGACAGCCACTCTGCACTTATGTGCATAGGACCCATAGTCTTGAAGTACTCATGGTCTGGAGACTTTTTTTGCAATATATGGACTGTCCCATAACTCCAAATATTGGTGGAGTTACAGCTTGTTAAAGTCACAATGTTATCCGAAGGAAATTGTCAGCATAAATTTACAAAGGTCAACTTTACCTTGTAACTTTGTGTTTGGTAACACCTACTTTATCAGATTGTCTCTTTATGGGCATTTTGTTACATGTAGATTTACGGAGCACAACACTTTACAAGACTTTTCTGACATACACAACAATAAACAACAACACACCAATGTTTTTTTTTTTTCTTTTCACACAAACAATACACAACAGAGATTTCATGGCTAAGCACACATATGCAAGATGCAACAAGTCAGGTAATTATATAGAGAATAATGGATGGGTAGGTGGTTATAATGAGGATTTTACACCCCCAAGGTGGGATACATAAACCTTAAGAGTGAAGCTCGAGGGGTTTATTAAGTCATCCACCCGAGGGCATGTGTTAAATACATGTTTTATACACCTACCAAACCTTTATTTTGTATAATTGCAGGGATTATTTTTCACCACAGCAATTATACAAAATAAATGAATTTGTCTATAGAGTTGAGCTGTGGACTGTTGGAGTTTCAGCATGTCCGTGGCGGCTTGGCTCCTAAACTGAAGTAGTGTTTATTTTTTCACTCCAAAATGCTGCTGTGCCCAGTGATATTTTTGTTTAAAAAAAAGAACCTACCACTGACTTCTTCTGTGGGGTAAGTTCACAGCGTTGAGTAGGCGGGGATAGTGGGGAATGGCACAAAAACAGGAGGATCATGGTTGATCCATGCACCAAACTAGGGAAATCAGCCATGTGTTTTCATCATTATAATGATGAAATTATAACCTGGTTTCCTATGTGAGAAAAACTCTCCCCAGTTATTATAACAACATTACTGATACATAAAACTCTAACATTAATTAATAAACAAAATGAAATCAATACAGTCAAACCACACTGCCAAAATAATTCAGTAAAACACACCTGTTACAGAATCAAAATTACATACCACAGAAAACGTGAAAATAATACACAAAACACTGACTACAACGGTGCTGCTCATACAGAAAAAGTTACCGTTTTCTTGCTGCTTCTAGCTCTAACACAGCTCCTCTCCAACCACAGCACTGCCTTGCTACACACAATACAGAAACAAAACTGCAACGCTTAAGTAACTAAGTCAGAAAAATACCAAAAATAATTGGTAATCTAGAGGTACAAGGTACACTAGACACTTAAGGGATTGATTTGGCTGAAAAGACTCCATGGTGTAAATGCTTTTCAAAGATTTTTGGGCACAGTGATTCAAAGCAGACTTATCGTCAACTGCCTCTTCACAATACTGCACTGAATTCAGCCTACAAATGGCAATGCAGTTCATTGCTGCACCATATAAACTCCAGTCCCATGGATCATCCAGCGAGGTTACCAAATTTTCCTTTGCAATTCTAGCTGTAAGGGAAGTTGAACTTCACCTAGTGGATTAACTCATGGATTAAATTCATTACTGTTGCACATTTGTGAATTTCTCCAAAAAGCACTGTTTTCTAATCACACACCTCTATGTATGACATTCAAGAGCTCTAGAGAGTTCTGCACAGGGCACCTGATTGACAGAGGACAGATGTGCATCCCTATAAATAGAAATGGGGATAAGCATTGTCTGCATTATGACTGAGAGAGAATAAGCTGGGCATCCACTATAAAAAGGATTGGGGTCAGCATTGCCTGTGTTTGTGATTAGAGAGGGATACCTCAGCATCTCCTATATACAGAACTGGAGGGATAAGCACGGTCTGTGATTATGATTGAGAGAGGATAAGATGACCATCCTCGATAAACAGAACTGGGGAAATAAGCATTGTCAGTGTTTATGATTGAGAGAGAATAAGCTGAGAATCCCTTATAAACAGAACAGGAGGATAAGCATTGTCTGTGTTTATAATTGAATGGAGGATAGCTGAGTATCCACTATCCACGCAGAACTGGGGGATAAGCATTGTCTGTGTTCATGACAGAGAGAGGATAAGCTGAGCATCCACAAAAAAAAAAACAGGGGGTAAGCATAATCTGTGTTTATCATGGAGAGAGACTAGCTGAGTATCCTTATACATAGAACTGGGGGATAAGCATTGTCTGTGTTTATGATTGAGTGAAGGACAACTGAGGCATACCCTATACAAGAACTGGGTGATAAGCATTGTCTGCAACTGTGACTGAGGAGGAGGTAGCTGAGTATCCCTATACACAGAAATGGGGATAAGCATTGTCTGTGTTTATGACTGAGAGAAGATAAGCTGAGCATCCACTATAAAGAGAACTGGGGGAATAAGCAGTATCTGTGTTTATGATTGAGAGTGAGATAGCTGAGTACCACTATACACAGAACTGGGGTATGAGTATTGTCTGTTTTATGATTTAGCAGGGATGACTGAGCATGTGCTACACAGAACTGAGGATAACCTTTTCTGTGTTTATAATTGAGAGAGGATAGTTGTGCATCCGTACACACAGAATGGGGATAAGCATTGTCCGTATCTATGATTGAGATTGGGACAGCTGATTATCTGCTATACACAGAACTGGTGGATAAGCATTGTCTGTATTTATGATTGAGAGGGGCTAATTGATCATCCATATACACAGAACTGAGGTGGATAAAATTTTCTGTGTTTGTGATTGAGTATAGGATAACTGATCAATCCCCATACACAGAACTGTGGGATAAGCTTTGTTTGTGTTCACAATTCAGAGGACAGCTGAGTAGCCCATATACACAGAAATGGGATAAGCATTGTCTGTGTTTATGATTAAGAGGGGATAGCTGAGTATCCCTATACACAGAACTGCAGGATAAGTATTGTCTGAGTTTATAAGACAAAGAATCTGTAATGCATAAACACTGAGGCTAGGGTTCTTAAAGGGCATTTGGCTGTGAAGCCAAGTTTCAAGAAAATACAAAATCACACATGCCCACACAATGCAAAGCATCATGGGCTGCATATCAAATCACCACAGAATGTTATGCTGATTCAACTTTAAGCAGAATTGAGAGTCACGTGGGGCGGAGCTCTTAATGGCAGCTTAGTTCCTTAGCTCTCCCCTCTCAGCCAGAGAATCTTGTTATTTAGCACTTTCTGCCAACTACTTCAGGCAAGTTATCTAATACCTAACCCCTCACAGCTCACCGTCACTTTATTTTGCTGTCGATTATTATTTCAGCAAGTTTTTTGCCAAAGTGCTTGATGCGGCGATGGAGGCCCGAGATGAAAAGCGCCAGGGCCAAAGCATACGCCAATATCACCCCGAAAGCGGCTAAAAGTCGAGAACCCAATCCACGGGTCAGCGCTAAATCCGCTCCTCAGGTAGTCTCATCTGGCCCACTCACCAAGACCGGTTTCTGCAGGAACTGATTCCTTTCCGTGAAACTCTGCAGGAAATCTCGCAGAGCTCAAATCGATGCGTGGGGACCTTGCCTCCCTTATGATTCGGGTGGGTGATTCGGAGCTCGGATCAGCTCTTTGAAGCCTGGAAGGCCAAATGTGAACCCGATTTAACTACGCCAAACAAAAAGTAGCGAAGTTGAAGTTGAAAACGGAGGATCTCGAAGGTCGTAGCAGGAGGAACAACATATTGGTGTTGGGGTTACGGAGGGGAGGAGGGTCCTGACATCCTGTCTTTTGTGCAAAACTGCTTACTAAGATTGTGGGCCTTCTCCCATTTACTCCTCCTACCACATCGAGCGTGCCCACAGATCTCTTAGCCCAAGCCTCCACCTGGATCCTCGCCTAGACCCATTTTAATTAAGATGCTTAGTTACCTGGAAAGGCAGCACATCCTATTGAAAGTGAAGAGCCTGCAGGCAGTTTTGTGGGAGAATCGTAAGCTGAGAATAACCCAGGATCTACCCTTTGAAACCAGATTGAGGAGAAGAGAGTATCACCCGCTGGTCTCAAGTTGATTGCTGCTGGCCACAAATTCCGTATGAACTATCTGGCAAGGCTTCAAGTTTACCTCGATAGTGCCTGGGCCACCTTTGAGTCTCCAGAGCAAGCCAAAAGTGAACTTACCAGGAGGATGCCTGACCTCTTTAAATCAGGCTGACTGTTTATGCTGAACTTTCAGTGTTAAGTTTTTTCTGTGCCTACCTGGGCTGTTTGGCCTTGCTTTGCAGTGTTGATGGGTCCGCTTCTGGCTTCTCTTGGGGGGTGTCGGCCTTTGTGTGGGTCGGGCGGCCTCGGGTTGGGGTGGGCGTGGGCCTTCTGGAGATGGGGCCTCCGCCTGGGTGTGCGAGGAGGGTGGGAACGCGTCTTTGGTTGTGGTGCTACTCGGCCCGTCTTACTGTTGCACGGATGGGTCTCTACCTGCTCTTCCTCCCCTCCTCCTATTCGGGACTGCGGTGGCTGCCTGGTCGATTTAGAGCCCAAGCTCCCGGTGATTTATTTGCTCCATTTTTGCTCCACCTGTCTTGAGTCTTGGGACAAGTGTAGGTGGGTTTGTCCTCTTCTTGGGGGTGAGTATTACCTTTCGCCACCAAGTCATTTGGCTTTGATAGTTGTTTTGTGGCTGTGTACTTTGGCTTTTCCCATTCTCGTTTTGGGGGTTGGGGTTTCAGTATGTTGGGGTTGTTGTTTTCCCTACCCCTTTTTTTTTTACCTGTTTTGTTTCTGGCTGGGGGCGGTGGGGTGGGTGGCGTTGAGATGCAGTCCCACAACCGATTTTGGGGGCGGCGGTACCAACTCAGCTTTAGTATTTTGTTCCATGTTGCTATTTCTTAGTGGGCATTAGTCAGGTTATTTTGCAGGGGCCATTGGTCTGTCAGCCCTGGGGACCGTTCCTTCAATGGTCATTCATCTGTGGTGTACTGGCTTATCTGTTACAGAGGGACGGATTGTATATAGTTCTGGGGGTATTGTTGGGGTTGCTGTTGGGTTTTCATTTGGGGTGGGGGTTTGGCTACTTTTCCAGTTCAGTGTATCCTGGGCTTTGTTTCCTGGCATAGGGGACCCCAGGGTTCTGATTTATTTATGTGTGTTGTTGATAATGTTATATTTGGGGACTGTCTTTCCATTGGTTATGGGGGAGGGCCTCAGAGTTTTATCATTCTGTGGGGTGTATTGCTATGGTTGGGCCATTCTTGTGGTATTTTCATGGTTATTATCTGTAATGCTGGTGATGCCCTGTTGCCTGGCCTTCTACTAGGTAAGCTATCATGGCAATGAGCTTTGTTAAAATTGCCAGTTGAATATTAGAGGCATCAATGACCCTCTCAAGAGACGCCAGTTTTTCTGAATTGCTCCCTTACTTACGATATTGTTTTATACAGGAAACACATCTGGCCGCCTCTGAGGACAAGCATCTCCGTGGGCTGGGATTTTCTCAGGTTTTACTGCCCAGGCTCGCAAGCTAGTAGGGGGCAATCCTGATTAAGCACTCGTCAGATTTGTTGCGAGTGTGTTACTGATCGGGAGGGCAGATATGTTTTGGTCAAGGGTCAGTTTGACAATAGTAGTATGGTGATAGGGCGATTTACGCTCCGTGAGTGGCGAACCCGTCCTTCCTTATGTCCCTGGCAGATATCCTGAGCAGATACCTACCTTCCTTTTATCTTAGGGGTGACTGGAATGTAGTCCGTCCAATGAATTGACAAAACTTATAGACCAATTAGACCAGCGTCCCTGCTCAACTTGCCCTTTCTGACTTTATTAGCCTGTTTGGTCTCTGTGAACTCCTCGTGCCTTCTTAATCCTGACAATCAGCTTTATTTCTTCTATTCCCAGGTTCACCAAACGTGGTTGAGAATTGATTTCATCCTTGTCAGTTTCTCACTAATGAGTTGTATTTCTCAAGTAGGTATCAAGCCGATAGTTATCTCAGATCACTCCTGGTTTGGATCAAGATTTCCCGGTATCCAGGGTCAGCGAGACACGTTAGTGGAAACTTAATCGCAAATTCTGAAGGAGGAACACTTTGTCTCCCAAATCAGGATATGATCCTTATGTATTTGACCTGAATCAAGGATCCATACACCAGCGGATGTATTGTGGTGCTCCTTTAAATGCTTCCTTAGAGGAGCTTATCAAGATCATGGCTACTAGGAAAAGGGTTAGGGAGTCTAAAATCAGGTCGCTGTCTAGCCGGTTGAGACTAGCCAAAGATCAACTTTCTCCTTCAATTCCCCAGCTAACTTGTCAGCTCTCATCAAACTCAGGAATGAATACAACGACTTAACCCGCGACAAAGCTGAATATGCTTTTTAAGTCCAGGATTAGGTATATCGATCAGGGGAGAAATCGGGCGGATGTTAGCTATGAGGCTGAAAAGAAATAGAAACTCCAGTCTAATTCCGGCATTTAAAGCTCAGGGCGGCACCTCTAAGTAGTTACCTAGGGAGATTGCCCATATCTTTGAAGCCTTTTTAAAGACATTTACGGTACCAGTTCCACAGCGTCACAGGTTCAGCCTGGAGAGGTTCTTGGGTAATATTAAGCTCCCTTCCTTCAGCCTCATCATTGCGATTGCTTTCTGCTTCCATCACACTGGGTGAGGTAGAAGAGGCAATCAAAGACCTGCCTTTAGGAAGGCCCCGTGGCCGGACGGCTACCCTCTACCTTCTACAAGGTGTTCTGCAAAGAGCTATCCTCTGTTGCTTAAGCTTTACGAATACTTGTTTTCTGAGGTAGTGACTGACCCTCTCTCTTAGAAGCAATAATTATTCTAATTCTTAAACCTGACAAGCCCCTAACGGACCCTGCCAGTTATCGGCCAATATCGCTCCTCAATTGTGATATTAAAATCCTATCCAAAATGTTATCGTCCAGAATCAAAATGGTCTGGCAGCTTTGCTGAGCCCGAACAGGTTGCTTCATTCAGGGGTGATCATCTGCGATCATCTGAGAACTCTTGCCCATGTCCTTCAGGTATCCGTACCTTGCCAGATCCTATGGTCCTTGTCGCTCTCGATGCAGAAAAGCCTTCAACCGAGTGAACTGGGACTTTCTATGGGCCACTCTGAAGAGAATGGGCTTCCTGACCCCTTTATTCAAATGATTATGGCTATTTACAAATCCCCTCGGCTAAAGTCTATTGTAACGGGGTATTTTCTTCCAGTTTTCCCCTGTGCTGGCACCGCAGGGTTGCCCCTGTCCCCTACCTATTCAACCTGTATTTGGAACCGTTGCTGTGAGTATTAAGGCTCATCGCAAATCAGGGGTTGCAATTGCTAACTCCCTCAATCTTCGGTCTTTGCTGATGACATATTGTTATACCTTACCAATCCCATACAATCTTTAACACATGTCCTTCAAACCATTGACCGCTTTGGTCAGGTTTCTAACTATAGGGTGAATGTCTCCAAATCGGTCATATTTTCGTTAACTCTCTCACCTTTAAATCAGATTTTGACGGTTTGGTATGAAGTGGGCTCGTTTTCTTTAAATACCTAGGTGTGCATGTAACCAGGGAGAGGGATTGGCTAAGGAACTCAATTTAGATAATGCGGTCAGGAGAATTAGGTGTGACCTCGATCGTTGTTAGCAGTTGCCTCTCTCCACTTGGGCGTATAAATATTATCAAAATGAATATTCTGCCCCAGCTATTTTACTCCTCTCATCTTAATATTTGGCTACCAGAGCAGTTCTTTGCTCAGGTTAACTCGGCACTTTCTAACTTTGTTTGGAAGGGAAACAACCTCGAAGAGCCTTCCTCAAGCTTACTAAGCGTAGCGACAAGGGGCCTCTGTCTACCAATCTCTTGCTGTATTATTGGGCTAGTCATCTGGCTAGATTAGGGAGCTGTCCAACACTCAGCCTTCCACTTTTCTACCCATATGGCAACAGCTTGAAGTAAATTTATTAGATCTAGCAGGTCTGAGCCCTTCTCGTATTTTCTGGCACCCGTTCTCCAGCTTCCCTGCCATTCGTGACTCCCTATTGGCCTGTCCATTAGAGTTATTTCTCAATGCTGGAATTTCTTTAATTTCCTCCCATCCAAAGACTTAGCCAACCTTTGGTTTTAAATCCTAACCTTAAAATTGGGGTAGTTGCGTAGTTAAGGACTGGCTTCCATAACTACAAAATCTGTCTGTGGAGTCTCTGTACTGAGCAGGGTAATCTCCTCAATTCAGAAGGTATCTTAAAGTCCTTCACATTCCTCAAAGATTTATTTTAAAGTTTTTCAACTGAGACACCTGATCCTCCAAACCTTGGGGCCCACCTGCTCCCATCCAAAATAAGGCCTTTTCTTGTAAAGATTCAGGAGGTGCTGGCTCACGTGAGAAGCATCTCTATTATTTATAATAAATTGCTGGCTGACTTTTTCCCCACTCCTTAGAGGGTTCCAAAATCTGGTCTCTTCTGGTTCGTGCTCTCATCCCTGTTTGGGGTTCAATTTGAGGATGTTATCGTTACTTATCCCAAGATAACCACAGACTGACCAGTATTATATTTTAAATAATCTCTATTATACCCCAGTCAAGTTGGCCAGGTTTGGTAAGCAGGAGTCTAGTCTCTGCTCTGAGATGTATGGCCAAAGGAACTTATTGCATATTTTTGGTATGTGCCAAGGTGGCCTCTCTATATGGGATGCTCTCAGAGATTGTCTTGACCTGCTCTTAGGTCTGAAAGAGCTATTCACTCCTGGTATATGTATTTTGGGTGACTATTCTGGCATCTCTCGTGAAGGAGCTAGATACCACATGGCACTTATCTCAATGGCAGTTAAGAAACTGGTTCTCAGGCATTGGTTAGACCAGGTTATTATTACTTATCAAGAGTGGCTAAGGAGATGTCTCTCAGTCTCAATACCGAAATTTATTGCTAGTTATAGGCATAGCCAAGGCTCTTTCAATCGGAAATGGGGCAAGTTGAGCGCACTCTATTTAGAATAGGCATGTTCCTGTTGGCCTCATCCTTAGTCTTTTATGCCACCTTAAACTATCCAGTGCATTTAGTTTCCAGATTGCAGATAGTCCCCTTTTTTCTAGATCTGCCCTCTCTTCCGTTAGGGTAACTCTCTCCGGGGCTAAGGGGTGTGGGGGATTGGGGGATGGTGGGGGTGGGGGTGGGGTTTGGGGTTTTTTTTTTTTTTTTCTCTGTTTCTGGTACGGTCTTGGCTTAGATTACAAAGATTGTCTATATTTATTTATGGTGTTTTGTTAACCAGGTTGTATGTATCCTCTTTCTTTTCCTTGACAATCCTAAGGTGTATTCCTAATGTATTGTGGTTGTTTTTCCTTTTGATTCGAAACCCAATAAACTTAAATTTCAAAAAACTTTAAGCAGAATTGCATGGTGCTGAAAGGCCTCGCACACAGTTTGTAAAGGATGCTAACACATGACATAGACACGTGTTTCATCCTACCAGGACTCATCAGTATGCCTCGTCTGTTGGACACCCCAGTGGAGTGAAGCAGCTACCCTAAGATTATTAGACTATTCAAATAACTGGGGATAAGCACTGTCCGTGTTTATGATTGAGGTGAGATAGTTAAGTATGCCCTAAACACAGAACTAGGGGATAAGCATTGTACATACTAACAGACTAAAATGCCATAAAATAGGCCTAACGGTCTTTCATGTCTGCTCATTTGGCCAGCCCCCATCCTAGGAGCTGACCTTGCTGCCCCCCTCTCCCTCTCTGGCTTCTCCTTCCCAGTCCTGGATATTCTTGCTGCATTGGATTTTACTCCAGAACCCTTCCCTGTACCTATCCCACCCTCCTAAACCCTCCACTGTCTCTGCCTCCACAAGCCCCTGGGCAGTGCATTCCATGGTTCCACCACCTTCTCTGTGAAGTAGCACCTCCTCCTTTCTCCCTGAATCTCCTCCTCCAGCTTCCACCCATGCCCTCTAGTTGCTCCCCTCCTTCCTTCAGAGCACCCTGACTGCTCCTCCCTATTTACCCCTTCATGTACCTGAAGACCTCTATCATGTCCCTCTGGCCCCTTCTCTCTTCCAATATGTACATATTTAGTCTCTTCAAGCTCTCCCCATAGGTCCTGTTCCCAAGTCCTAAATCATTTTGTTGCCTCCTCTGGACTCTCCAGGAGTTCAATGTCTCCTTAAGTGTGGCCTCCAAAACTGCATGCAGTACTCAAGGTGCAGCTTCAGCAAGCAGTTATACAGTGGGACTATCACTTCCTCCTTCTGGAGGTGATCCCTAGCGATGCACCCCAGCATCCTGTTGGTCTTTGCTGCTGCCCTCTTACAAGTCTCCGAGATGTTCATCTTGATATCCACCACCACCCCAAGGTCCCTATCAGCTGTCGAGACTTGTAGCATTTCCCCACAGGCTGTACACTTGGCCCATGGTTTCTGGCTCCCAGGTGCAGTACCTTGCATTTCCCTGTTTGTCTCTGTTAATGATTGAGAGAGGGATAGCTAAGTATTCAATATACACAGAACTGGGTATAAGCATTGTCCGTGTTTATGATTGAGAGGAGATAACTGAGTATCCGCTACAAACAGAACTGGGGATAACCAGTGTCTGTGTTTATAATTGAGAGAGGGATAGCTGTGCATCCTGCATTCACAGAATTGGGGAATAAGCATTGTCTGTGTCTATGATTGAGATTGGGACAGCTGAGTATCTGCTATACACAGAACTGGCAGAGCAACATTGTCTGTGTTTATGATTGAGAATGGGAGAGCTGAGTTATACCCTATACACAGAACTGGGGATCAGCATTGCCTGTGTTTGTGATTGAGTGAGGGATAACTGATCATCCACTATAGACAAAACTGGGGGATAAGCATTGTCTGTGTTTATGATTAAGACAGGATAAGCCGAGCATCCCAGATAAACAGAACTGGGGTATAAGCATTGTCTGAGTTTATGACTGAGAGGGAGATAGCTGAGTATCCTTTATACACAGAACTGGGGTAAGCTATTGTCTGTGTTTATGATTGAGTGGAGGATAACTGAGCATCCCTTATACACAGAATCTGGAGATAAGCATTGTCTGTGTTTATGATTGAGAGAGGAAAGCTGAGCATTCCTATAAAGAGAACTGGGGAGATAAGCATAATCTGCATTTATGAATGAGAGGGAGATAGCTGAGCACTCCCTATACACAGAACTGGAGGGTAAGCATTGTCTGTGTTTATGACTGACAGGGAGATAACTGAGTATCCCCTATACAGAGAATGGGGAATAAGTATTGTCTGTGTTTATGATTGAGCACAGGATAACTGAGCTTCCCCTATGCACAGAACTGGGAGATAAGCATTGTCTGTGTGTATGACTAAGAGAGAGGTAGCTGAGTATCCCTACACACAGAACTGGGGGATAAGCATTGTCTCTATTTGAGACTGACAGAGGATAAGATGAGCATCTGCCATAAAGAGAATTGGGGATAAGCATTGTCTGTGTTTTTGATTGAGAGGAGATAGTGGAGTATCCCTATACAGAACAGGGCAGTTAAGCATTGTCGGTGTTTATGATTGAGTGGAGGAAAATGATCATCCCCAATAGACAGAATTGTGAGATAAGCATTGTCTGAGTTTATGATTGAGAGGGGATAGCTGAGTACCCCCATACACAGAAATGGGGATAAGCATTATCTGTGTTTATGACTGAATGGGAGATAGCTGAGTGTCTTCTATACACAGAACAGGGGAGTAAGCATTGTCTGTGTTTATGACTGAGAGAAGAATAGCTTAGTATCCCTATTCAAATAACTGGAGATAAGCATTGTCTGTGTTTATGATTGAGAGAAGATAAGCTAAGCATCTGCTCTAAAGAGAACTGGGGGATAAGCATCGTCCATGTTTATGATTGAGAGGGGATAGCTTATTATCCCTATACACAGAACTGGCAGATATGCATTGTCTGTGTTTATGATTGAGAAGGAGATAGTTGAGCATGCCCTATGCACAGAATTAGGGAGATAAGCATTGTCTGTGTTTATGATTGAGAGGGGCTAGCTGAGTATCCAATACAGACAGAACTAGGGATAGGCATTGTCTGTGTTTGTGATTGAGAACAGGATAGATGAGTACCCCTATACAAAAGAACTAGGGAATAAACATTATCTGTGTTTATGATTGAGTGGGAGATAGCTGAGTATACCCTCTGCACAGTAGAGGGGATAATAATTACCTGTGTTTATGACTAAGAGAGGGATAGCTTAGTATTCCCCATACAAATACCAGGGGTTTAAGCATTCTCTGTGTTTAAGATTGAAAGGAGATAGCTGAAAATCCAGTATACACAGAACTGGAGGATAAGCATTTCTCTTTCAATGATGGACAGAGGATAGCTGAGTATCCACTATATACAGAACTGGGGTATAAGCATTGTCTATGTTTATGATTGAGAGAGGGATGGTGAGTACCCCCTCAACACAGAACTGGGGGATAAGCATTGTCTGTGTTTATGACTGAGAGGGGCTAGCTGAGTATCCGCTACACACAGAACTGGGGATAAGCATTGTCTGTGTTTAAGATTGAGAGGGATAGCTGAGTATCCTCTACACACAGAACTGGAGGATAAGCATTGTCTGTGTTTATGATTGAGAGAGGATAGTGAGTATCCACTATACACAGAACTGAGAGATAAGCATTGTCTGTATTTATGACTGAGTGGTGCATTGCTGACTATCTCCTTTACATAGAACGGGGGATAACCATTGTCTGTGTTTATTATTGAGGGAGGGATAGCTGTGCATGCCCTATACACAGAAATGGGGAATAAGCACTGTCTGTGTATTTAATTGAGAGTGGTATAGCTGAGTATCTGTATACACAGAACTGGGGAATAAGCTCTGTCTGTGTTTATGATTGAGAGGGAAAGCTGAGTACCCTTATACACAAAACTTGGGGATCATCATTGCCTATGTTTGTGATTGGAGGGAGTAAACTGATCATCCCCTATAAACAGAACTGTGGCATAAGCATTGCCTGTGTTTATGATTGATAGAGGATTAGCTGAGCATCCCAATAAACAGAACTTAGAGGATAAGCATTGTCTGTGTTTATGATTGAGTGGAGGATAACTGAGCATCCCTCTACACAAAACTGGGAGATAAGCATTTCCTGTATTTATGATTGAGGAGGGATAGCTTGACTATCTCCCTACACAGAACTGAGGGATAACCATTGTCTGTATTTATGATTAAGTAGAGGAAGCTGAGCATCCCTATACAAAGAACAGGGAGATAAGCATTTTCTGCACTTATGATTGAGAAGGGATAGCTGAGTATCTGCTACACACAGAACTGGGGATAAACATTTTCTGTGTTTATGATAGAGAGAGGATAAGCTGAGCATCCCTATAAATAGAACTGGGTGATATGCATTGTCTGTGCTTATGATGAAGTGTAGCATAACTGAACATCTCTCACACACAGAACTGGGGATAAGCATTGTCTGAGTTGTAGGTTGAGAGGGGATAGCTGAGTATCCCTATACATAGAATTGGAGGTAAACCTTTGTCTGTGTTTATGATGGATTGAGGATAAGCTGAGTATCCTCTATAAGGAGAATTGGGCTGATAAGCATAGTCTCTGTTTATGACTGAGTGGGAGATAGCTGAGTATCCCTATACACAGAATGAGGATAAGCTTTGTCTGTGTTTATGACTGAGAGAGGATAAGCTGAGCATCTGCTATTAAGAGAATTGGGAGGATAAGCTTTACCTGTGTTTATGAATATGAGGGAGATAGCTGAGTGCCCTCTATACACGGAATGAGGGATAAGCATTGTCCATGTTTATGATTGAGTGGAGGCTAAATTATCAGCCCCATACACAGATCTGAGTGAAAAGCATTGCCTGTGTTTATGATTGAGAGGTGGATAGCTGAGTACTCCCTATACAGAGAAATGGGAGATAAGGATTGTCTGTCCTTATGACTGAGAAGGGCATAGCTGAGTACCCCTGTACACAGAAGTGATGGAATAGCATTGTGTCTGTTTATGATTGAGAGGGGTTAGCTAAGTATACACTATACACAGAACTGAGTAATAAGCATTGTCTGTGTTTATTATTGAAAGAGGGATAGTTGAGTACCCTATACGCTGAACAAGGGTAAAGCATTATCTGAGTTTAAGATTGAGAGGAGATTGATGAGTATCCCCTATACACATAACTGGGGGGATAAGCATTGTCTGTGTTTCTGACTGAAAGAAAGATAGCTTGGTGTCCCCTATACAAATAACTGGGGTAAGAATTGTCTGTGATTATAATTGAGAGCGGAATAGCTATATCCCCTATACGCAGATTTTTGGGATAAGCATTAACAGTGTTTATGATTAAGTGGAGGATAACTGATCAATCCTCATGCACATAACTGTGGGATAAGCAATGTCTGTGTTCATGATTGAGATGGGTATACAGTAGCTGAGTGTCCCTCACACAGAAATGGGGATTTTCATTGTCTGTGTTTATGATTGAGAGGGTTTAGCTGAGTATCCTTATACACAGAACTGGGGAATAAGAATTGTCTGTGTTTATGATTGACAGGGGATAGAGGAGTATCCACTTTACACAGAAATGGGGATAGGCATTGTCTGTGTTAATGAGTGAGAGGGAGATAGCTAAGAATCTCCTATACACAGAACTGGAGGATATGCATTGTCTGTGTTTATGATTGAGAGGGATATATAAGTGTCATATACACAGAACTGGGGGATAAGCATTGTCTGTGTTTGTGATTGAGAAAGGGATAGCTGAGTATCCCTATACACAGATTTTTGGGACAAGCATTATCTGTGTTTATGATTAAGAGATAATAGTGTGTATCCACTATACACAGAATTGGGGAAAGCATTGTTTGTGTTTATGAGTGAGCAGGAATAGCTGATTATTCACTATACACAGAACTGGGATAACCATTGTCTGTGTTTACGACTGGGAGAAGGATAGCTGTGCATCCCCTATACACAAAATTGGGGAGAAGCATTGTCTGTGTTTATGATTGAGAAGGGATAGCTGAGAATCCCTATACACAGAACTGTGTTATAAGCATTGTCTGTGTTTATCATTGAATGAAGGTTAACTGAACAGTGCCTATACATAGAACTGGGGGATAAGCATTTTCTGTGTTTATGACTGAGAGAGGATAGCTGAGTATCCACTATACACAGGAGTGGGGATAATCATTATCTGTGTTCATGATTAAGGAGAATAAGCTGAGTATTCCCTATAAAGGGAACTGGGGATAAGCATAATCTGTATTTATGATTGAGCGGGAGATATCTGAGTTTCCCTGTACACAGAACTGAGGAATAAGCATTGTCATTGTTTATGATTGAGAGAGAGACCTGAGTTTCCCTATACACAGAATGGTGGATAAGCATTGTCTGTGTTAATGATTGTGTGGAGGATAACTGAGCATTACCTATACAGAGAACTGGGAATAAGCATTGCCTATGATTGTGATTGAGGTGGGATACCTGAGTATCCCTATACACAGAACTGGAGGATAAGCTTTGCATGTGTTTATGATTACGAGAGGATAAGCTGATTGTCTGCTATAAACAGAACTGGGGGATAAGCTTTGTCTGTGTTTATCATTGAAATGGAGATTGTGGAGTATCCGCTATACACAGAACTGGGAGGATAAGCATTGTCTGTGTTTATGATTGAGAGACAATTAGCTAAGCATCCACTCTGAAGAGAACTATTGGAATTATCATTATAAGTGTTTATAATTGAGAGCGATATCTAAGTACCCCTATAAACAGAACTGGGGATAAGTATTGTGTGTGCTTGTGACTGAGAGGAGATAGCTGAGTATCGCCTATACACAGAACAGAAGGATAAGCATTATCTGTGTTTATGATTGAGAGAGGATAGCTGAGTATACCCTATACACACAACTGGGGGATAATCATTGTCTGTGTTTATGATGGAAGGAGGGCAGCTGAGTATTCCTATTCAGAAATCTGGGGATAATAATTGTCTATGTTTATGATTGAGAGGGGGATAGCTTAGTATCTCCAATACACAGAACTGCGGAAAATGCATTGTCTGAGTTCATGACTGAGAGGAAGATACCTAAGCACTCTATACACAGAACTAGGAAGATAAGCATTGTAAGGCTTGTAATAGAGAGGGGAATGGCTGAGTATCCACTATACACATAATGGGGAAAAGCATTGTCTGTGTTTGTGATTGAGAAACAGAGCTGAGTACCCCACACATAGAACTGGGGAATAAGCATTATCTGTGTTTATGATTGAGTAGGAGATAGCTGGGCATCCCTCTGCACAGAAAAGAGGTAAAAGTATTGTCTTTGTTTATGACTGAGAGAGGATAGCTTAGTATCCCTATACAAAATAACTGGAGGATAAGCATTGTCTGTGTTTAGGATTATGGGGGATAGCTGAATATCCCCTATGCACAGAACCGGAGGATAAGCATTGTCTGTGTTTATGATTTAGAGAGGATAATGAGTATCCACTATTTACAGAACTGAGGATACACATTGTCTGTATTTATGACTGAGCAGGTATAGCTGACTATCTCTATACATAGAACTATAACCATCTGTCTGTGTTTATGACTGAAAGAGGGATAGCAGTGCATGCCCTATACTCTGAATTGGGGAATAAGCATTGTCTGTGTATATGACTGAGAGTGGGATAGCTGAGTATTCTGTATACACAGAACTGTGGAATAAGCATTGTCTGTGTTTATGATTGAGAGGTATATAGCTGAGTATCCCTTAAACACAGAATGGTGGATAAGCTTCATCTGTGTTTATGATTAAGTGGAGGATAACTGATGAATCCCCATACACATAACAGTGGGATAAGCAATGTCTGTGTTCATGATTGAGAGAGTATACAGTAGCTGAGTATCCCCATACACAGAACTGTGGGATTAGGATTCTCTGTGTCTATGATTGAGAGGGTGTAGCTGAGTATCCCTATAAACAGAACTGGAGAATAAGCATTGTCTGTATTTATGATTGACAGGGAATAGACCAGTATCCACTTTACACAGAAATGGGGATAGGCATTGTCTCTGTTTATGATTGAAAGGGGATAGCTGAGAATCTCCTATACACGGAACTGAGGGCTACGCATTGTCTGTGTTTATGTTTGAGAGGAAAGCTAAGTATCCACTATATACAGAACTGGGGATAAGCATTGTCTGTGTTTGTGATTGAGACAGGATAGCTGAGTACCCACATACAAGGAGAACTGTGGAATAAGTATTATCTGTGTTTATGACTGAGTGGGAGATAGCTGAGTATCCCCTTTGCAAAGAACATTGGGGATAAGCATTGTCTGTGTTTATGATTGAGAGAGGATAATGAGTACCCACTGTACACAGAACTTTTGGATATGCATTGTCTGTATTTATGATTGAGTGGGATAGCTGATTATCTCCAGTTCACAGAACTTAGGGCTAATCATTGTCTGTGCTTATGATTGAGTGGAGGAAGCTGAGCATTCCCTTACTTAGAACTGGGGGATAAGCTTTGTCTGTTTATGATGGAGAGAGGATAAGCTGAAAATCCCATGTAAAGAGAATTAGGGGATAATCACAGTCTGTGTTTATGATTGAGAGGAGATAGCTGAGCATCCATATACACAGAACTGGGGAGGGAGGGTAAGCATTGTATGTGTTTATGACTGAGAGAGAATAAGCTGAGCATCTGCTATTAAGAGAATTTGGGTGGATAAGCTTTATCTGTGTTTATGAATATGAGGGAGATAGCTGAGTACCCCTATTCACAGCACTGGTGGATAACCATTGTTTGTGTTCATGACTGAAGGGAGATAGTGATTATCCCCTAGGTTACCACCTGTCCCGATTTTTGCAGGACAGTCCTGATTTGGGCAGCTGTATTCTGCGAAAACATGAAAAATACTACTTGTCCTGAGATTATAGCAGAAAAAATATTTTCTTACTTTCCTCTAAATCTTGCAAAAACTATAATACTTTTATTAAAATACCATAAAACGATAAGAAACACTAGAAACAACTGAAAAACTACAACACTTAGTCTTAATTTGATTATTTAGTGAAAACAAGTCTGTTGTATTGGTCGAGGTTACATATTGTCCTATGAAAATCATGTTTCAGTAAAACGTTCCCACTTTGGGCTTCTTAAAAGGTGGTAACCCTATTATTCCCATACACAAAATGGGGGATAAGCATTGTCTCTGTTTATGATTGAGTGGAGGATACATTATCATGCCCATACAGAGAACTGTGGGATAAGATTTGTTTGTGTTTGTGATTGAGTGGTGGATAGCTGAGTACCCCATATACAGAGAAATGGGGAAAAGGATTGTCTGTCATTATGATTGAGAGGGGATCACTGAGAATCCCTATACACAGCATGGTGAGATATGCAGTATCTGTGTTTTGATTAAGTGGAGAATAACTGATCAGTCCCCATACATAGAAATGGATTATTAGCATTGTCTGTGTTTATGATTGAGAGGAGTATAGCTGAGTATCGCCTATACACAGAACTAGGGATAAGCATTGTCTGTGTTTATGATTGAGAGGGATAGCTGATCATCTGCTTTACACAGGAATGGCAGATAGGCATTGTCTGTGTTTATGATTGAGATGGGGATAGCTGAGTATCCACTTTACACAGAAATGGCGGATAGGCATTGTCTGTGTTTATAATTGAGAGGGGTTAGCAGTATCCGCTATACACAGAACTGGGATAAGCATTGTCTGTGTTTGTGATTGAAAAAGGGATAGCTGAGTACTCCTATACAAAGAACTGTGGAATAAGCATTATCTGTGTTTATGATTGAGTGAGATAGCTGAGAATACCCTTTGCCCAGAACGTGGGGATAAGCATTGTCTATGTTTATGATTGAGAGATGATAGTGAGTATCCACTATGCACAGAACTTGGGGATAAGCATTGTCTGTGTTTATGACTGAGAGAGGATAGTGAGTATCCACTATAGACAGAACTTGGGGATATGCATTGTCTGTATTTATGATTGAGTGGGGATTGCTGACTATCTCCTGTACACAGAACTGAGGGATAACCATTGTCTGTGTTTATGATTAAGTATAGGAAGCTGAGCATCCCCTATACAAAGAACAGGGAGATAAGCATTTTCTGCATTTATGATTGAGAAGGGATAGCTGAGTATCCGCTATACAGAGAACTGGGGATAAACATTTTCTGTGTTTATGACTGAGAGAATAAGCTAAGCATCCCCATAAAGAGAACTGTGAGATAAGCATTGTCTGTGTTTATGATTGAGTAGAGGATAACTGAGCATCTCCTACACACTGAACTGAGGGACAAGCATTGTCTGTGTTTATGACTGAAAAAGGGATCGCTGTGCATGTCCCTATACACTGAATTGGGAATAAGCATTGTCTGTGTATGTGACTGAGAGTGGATAACCGAGTATCCATTATACACAGAACTGGGGAATAAGCATTGCCTGTGTTTATGATTGAAAGTGATATAGCTGAGTATCCTTATACACAGAATGGTGGGATAAGCATTATCTGTGTTTATGATTAAGTGGAGGATGACTGATCAATCCTCATACACATAACTTTAGGATAAGCAATGTCTGTGTTCATGAATGAGAGGGTATACAGTAGCTGAGTGTCCCTATACACAGAACTGGGAGTAAGCATTATGTCTGTGTTTATGATTGAGAGGGGATAGATGAGTATCCACTATACACAGAACTTTGGGGATAAGCATTGTCTGTATTTATGATTCAGGCGGGTTATAGCTGACTATCTCCAATACACATAACGATGGGATAACCATTGTCTCTGTTTATGACTAAGTGGAGGAAACTGAGCATCCCTATACTCAAAACAGGGAGATAAGCATTTTCTGCATTTATGATTGAGAGGGGATAGCTGAGTATCTCCTATACAGAGAACTGGGGTTAAACATTTTCTGTGTTTATGATTGAGAGAGGATAAGCTGAGCATCTTCTATAAAGAGAAAGAGGATAAGCAGTGTCTGTGTTTATGATTGAGTGGAGGACAACTCAGCATCTCCTACACACAGAACTGGAAGATAAGCATTGTCTGTGTTTGTGATTGAGAGGGATAGCTGAGTATTCCCTATACATAGAACTGGGGATAAGCTTTGTCTGTGTTTATGAAGGAGAGAGGATAAGCTGAGCATCCCTATAAAGATAATTGGGGGTTAAACACAGTCTGTGTTTATGATTGAGAGGAGATAACTGAAATCCTTATACACAGTACTGGGGATAAGCATTGTATGTGTTTATGATTGAGTGAGAATAAGATGAGCATCTGCTATTAAGATAATTTGGGGATAAGCTTTACCTGTGTTTATGAATATGAGGGAGATAGCTGAGTATCCCTATACAAGTATGGCTGGATAAGCATTGTTTGTGTTCATGACTGAAAGGGAGATAGGTGAGTATCCCTTACACAGAATGGGGGATAAGCATTGTCTGTGTTTATGATAGAGTGGAGGATACATTGCCATGCCCCATAAAGAGAACTGTGGGATAAGATTTGTCTGTGTTGATGATTGAGTGTGGATAGCTGAGTAACCCTATATACAGAGAAATGGGGAAAAGGATTGTCTGTCATTATGATTGAGAGCGGATAGCTGAGAATCCCCTACACAGCATGGTGGGATAAGAATTATCTGTGGTTTTGATTAAGTGGAGAATAACTGGTCAATCCCCATACACAGAAATGGGGATTAGCATTGTCTGTGTTTGTGATTAAGAGGGGATAGCTGAGTATCCACTTTACACAGAAATGGAGAATAGGCATTGTCTGGGTTTATGATTGAGAGGGGATAGCTAAGTATCCACTATACACAGAACTGGGGATAGGCATTGTCTGTGTTTGTGAGTGAGAGGGATAGCTGAGTACTCCTATACAGAGAACTGTGGAATAAGTATTTTCTGTGTTTATGATTGAGGAGAAAGCTGAGTATACCCTTTTGCACTGAACATGGGGATAAGCACTGTCCGTGTTTATGACTGACTGGGGACAGCTTAGTATCCCTATACAAATAACTGGGGGATAAGCATTGTCTGTGTTTATGACTGAGAGAGGTTAGTGAGTATCCAATATACACAGAAACTGGGGTATAAGCATTGTCTGTATTTATGATTGAGCGGGATATTCCTGACTCTCCAATACACATAAATGAGGGATAACCTTTGTCCGTGTTAATGACTGAGTGGAAGAAACTGAGCATCCCCTATACACAGAACAAGGAGATAAGCATTTTCTGCATTTATGATTGAGAGGGGATAGCTGAATATCTGCTATACAGAGAACTGGGGATAAACATTTTCTGTGTTTATGATTAAGAGAGAATAAGCTGAGCATCTCCTATAAGGAGAACTGGGGTAAGATTCTGGGGGATAAGCATTGTCTGTGTTTATGATTGAGTGGAGGATACATTATCATGCCCCATACCAAGAACTGTGGGATAAGATCTGTCTGTGTTTATGATTGAGTGGTGGATATCTGAGTACCCCTATACAGAGAAATGGGGAAAAGGATTGTCTGCCATTATGAGTGAGAGGGGATCTCAGAATCCCCTATACACAGCATGGTGGGATAAGCATTATCTGTGTTTTGATTAAGTGGAAAATAACTGATCAGTCACCATACACAGCAGTGGGTTATTAGCATTGTCTGGGTTTATGATTGAGAGTTGTATAGCTGAGTATCTCCTATACACAATACACAGAACTAGGGATAAGCATTGTCTTTGTTTATGATTGAGAGGGATAGCTGATTATCTGCTTTACACATAAATGGCGGATAGGCATTGTCTGTGTTTATGATTGAGAGGCGGATAGCTGAGCATCTCCTATACACAGAACTGGGGATACGCATTGTCTGTGTTTATGATTGAGAGGGGATAGCTAAGTATCTGTATACACAGAACTGAGGGATATGCAATGTCTGTGTTTGTGATTGAAAAGGGATAGATGAGAACCCCTTATACAAAGAACTGTGGAATTAGTATTATCTGTGTTTATGATTGAGTGGAGATAGCTGAGTATACCCTTTGCCCAGAACATGGGGATAAGCATTGCCTGTGTTTATGACTGAGAGAAGGAGAGCTTAGTATCCCCTATAGAAATAATTGGGGGTTAAGCATTGTCTGTGTTTATGATTGAGAGAGGATAGTGAGTATCCACTATACACAGAACTTGGGGATATGCATTGTCTGTGTTTATGATTGAGAGAGGATAGTGAGTATCCACTATACACAGAACTTTGGGATATGCATTGTCTGTATTTATGATTGAGTGGTGGATAGCTGACTATCTCCAGTACACAGAACTGAGGGATAACCATTGTCTGTGTTTATCATTAAGTAGAGGAAGCTGAGCATCCCCTATACACAGAACAGTGATATCAGAATTTTCTGCATTTATGATTGAGAGGGGATAGCTGAGTATCTGCTATACAGAGAACTGGGGATAAACATTTTATGTGTTTATGATTGAGAGAGAATAAGCTGAGCATCCTATAAAGAGAACTGTGGATAAGCAGTGTCTGTGTTTATGATTGAGTAGAGATAACTGAGCATTTCCTACACACAGAACTGGGGATAAGCATTGTCTGTGTTTATGACTGAAAGAGGGACAGCTGTGCATGCCCTATAAACTGAATTGGGGAATAAGCATTGTCTGTGTATAAGACTGAGAGTGGGATAACTGAGTATCCTGTATACACAGAAATGGGGAATAAGCATTGTCTGTGTTTATGATTGACAGTGATATAGCTGAGTATCCCTTATTCACAGAATGGTCGGATAAGCATTATCTGTGTTTATGATTAAGTGGGGATAATGGATCAATCCCCTTACACATAGCTGTAGGATAGCAATGTCCATGTTCATGATTGAGAGGGAATACAGTAGCTGAGTATCCCCATACACAGAACTGGGGAATAAGCATTGTCTGTGTTTATGATTGAGAGGGATAGATGAATATCCACTTTACACAAAAATGAGGATAGGCATTGTCTGTGTTTATGAGTGAGAGGATAGCTGAGAATATCCCATACACCGAACTGGGGGATAGCTTGTCTGTGTTTATGATTGAGAGGGGATAGATAAGTGTCTGCTATACACAGTACTGGGGATAAGCATTGTCTGTGTCTGTGATTGAGAACGGATAGCTGAGTACCCTCTATACAAGGAACTGTGGAATAAGTATTATCTGTGTTTATGACTGAGTGGAGATAGCTGAGTATCCCTTTCCACAGAACATTGGGGATAAGCATTGTCTGTGTTTATGATTGAGAGAGGATAATGAGTATCCACTATACACAGAACTTTGGGGATAAGCATTGTCTGTATTTATGATTCAGCGGGTTATAGCTGATTATCTCCAATACACATAACAGTGGGATAACCATTGTCAAAGTTTATGACTGAGTGGAGGAAACTGAGCATCCCCTATACACAGAACAGGAGATAAGCATTTTCTGCATTTATGATTGAGATGGGGATAGCTGAGTATCAGCTATACAGAGAACTGAGGTTAAACATTTTCTGTGTTTATGATTGAGAGAGATAAGCTGAGCATCCCTATAAAGTGAACCAGGGATAAGCAGTGTCTGTGTTTATGATTGAGTGGAGGATAACTCAGCATCTCCTACACACAGAACTGGAAGATAAGCATTGTCTGTGTTTGTGATTGAGAGGATAGCTGAGTATCCCTATGACTAGAACTAGGGATAGCTTTTCTGTGTTTATGATGGAGAGAGGATATGCTAAGCATCCCTATAAAGAGAATTGGGGGATAAGCACAGTCTGTGTTTATGATTGAGAGGGAGATAGCTGAGTATCCCTACACAGCACTGGGGATAAGCATTGTATGTGTTTATGATTGAGAGAGAATAAGCTGAGCATCCGCTATTAAGAGAATTTGTGGGGATAAGCTTTACCTGTTTTATGAATATGAGGGAGATAGCTGAGTGCCCCTATACACAATACGAGTGGATAAGCATTTGTTTGTGTGCATGACTGAAAGGGAGATAGGTGAGTATCCCTTTACACAGAATGGGGATAAACATTGTCTGTGTTTATGATTGAGTGGAGGATACATTGTCATACCCCTTACAGAGAACTGTGGGATAAGATTTGTCTTTGTTGATGATTGAGTGGGGATAGCTGGGTACCCCTATGAAGAAATGGGGAAAAGGATTGTCTGTCATTATGACAGAGAGGATAGCTGAGAATCTACTACAGCATGGTGGGATAAGCATTATCTGTGGTTTTGATTAAGTGGAGCATAACTGATCAATCCACATACACAGAAATGGGGGATTAGCATTGTCTATGTTTATGATTGAGAGGGGATAGCTGAGTATCCCCATACACATAACTGGGGATAAGCATTGCCTGTGTTTATGATTGAGAGGGGATAGCTGAGTATCCACTTTACACAGAAATGGGGATAGGCATTGTCTGTGTTTATGATTGAGAGGGATAGCTGAGTATCAGCTATACAGAGAACTGAGGTTAAACATTTTCTGTGTTTATGATTGAGAGAGGATAAGCTGAACATCCCCTATAAAGAGAACCGGAATAAGCAGTGTCTGGTTTATGATGAGTGGAGGATAACTGAGCATTTCTACACACAGAACTGGAAGATAAGCATTGTCTGTGTTTGTGATTGAGAGGAGATAGCTGAGAATCCCTTGTACACAGTACTGGGGATAAGCATTGTATGTATGCTATGATTGAGTGAGAATAAGATGAGCATCTGCTATTAAGAGAATTTGGGGGATAAGCTTTACCTGTGTTTATGAATATGAGGAGATAGCTGAGTATCCCTATACACAGTATGGGTGGATAAGCATTGTTTGTGTTCATGACTGAAAGGGAGATAGGTGAGTAACCCCTTTACACAGAATGGGATAAGCATTGTCTGTGTTTATGATAGAGTGGAGGATACATTGCCATGCCCCATAAAGAGAACTGTGGGCTAAGATTTGTCTGTGTTGATGATTGAGTGGGGATAGCTGAATAACCCATATACAGAGAAATGGGGAAAAGGATTGTCTGTCATTATGATTGTGAGCGGGATAGCTGAGAATCCCTCCACACAGCATGGTGGATAAGAATTATCTGTGGTTTTGATTAAGTGGAGAATAACTGGTCAATCCCCATACTTGAAATGGGGATTAGCATTGTCTGTGTTTATGATTAAGAGGGGATAGCTGAGTATCCACTTTACACAGAACTGGGGAATAGGCATTGTCTGTGTTTGTGAGTGAGAAAGGGATAGCTGAGTCCCCTATACAAAGAACTGTGCAATAAGCATTATCTGTGTTTATGATTGAGTGGAGAAAGCTGAGTATACCCTTTTGCACTGAACATGGGGATAAGCACTGTCCGTGTTTATGACTGACTGGGGACAGCTAGTATCCCCTATACAAATAACTGGGGATAAGCATTGTCTGTGTTTATGACTGAGAGAGGTTAGTGAGTATCCAATATATGCAGAAATTGGGGTATAAGCATTGTTTGTATTTATGATTGAGCCGGGTATACCTGACTCTCTGCAAAACACATAAATGAGGGATAACCTTTGTCCGTGTTAATGACTGAGTGGAAGAAACTGAGCATCCCCTATACACAGAACAAGGAGATAAGCATTTTCTGCATTTATGATTGAAAGGGGACAGCTGAATATCTGCTATACAGAGAACTGGGGATAAACATTTTCTGTGTTTATGATTAAGAGAGAATAAGCTGAGCATCCTATAAGGAGAACTGGGGTAAGATTCTGGGGGATAAGCATTGTCTGTGTTTATGATTGAGTGGAGGATACATTATCATGCCCCATACCAAGAACTGTGGGATAAGATCTGTCTGTGTTTATGATTGAGTGGTGGATATCTGAGTACCCCTATACAGAGAAATGGGGAAAAGGATTGTCTGCCATTATGAGTGAGGGGATCGCTGTGAATCCCCTATACACAGCATGGTGGGATAAGCATTATCTGTGTTTTGATTAAGTGGAAAATAACTGATCAGTCCCCATACACAGCAGTGGGTTATTAGCATTGTCTGGGTTTATGATTGAGAGTTGTATAGCTGAGTATCCCTATACACAATACACAGAACTAGGGGATAAGCATTGTCTGTGTTTATGATTGAGAGGGGATAGCTGATTATCTGCTTTACACAGAAATGGCGGATAGGCATTGTCTGTGTTTATGATTGAGAGGTGGATAGCTGGAGCATCTCCCTATACACAGAACTGGGGATATGCATTGTCTGTGTTTGTGATTGAAAAGGGATAGCTGAGTACCCCTTTATACAAAGAACTGTGGAATTAGTATTATCTGTGTTTATGATTGAGTGGAGATAGCTGAGTATACCCTTTTGCCCAGAACATGGGGATAAGCATTGTCTGTGTTTATGACTGAGAGAAGGAGAGCTTAGTATCCCTATAGAAATAATTGGGAGTTAAGCATTGTCTGTGTTTATGATTGAGAGAGGATAGTGAGTATCCACTATACACAGAACTTGGGGATATGCATTGTCTGTGTTTATGATTGAGAGAGGATAGTGAGTATCCACTATACACAGAACTTTGGGATATGCATTGTCTGTATTTATGATTGAGTGGTGGATAGCTGACTATCTCAGTACACAGAACTGAGGGATAACCATTGTCTGTGTTTATCATTAAGTAGAGAGCTGAGCATCCTCTATACACAGAACAGTGAGATCATAATTTTCTACATTTATGATTGAGAGGGGATAGCTGAGTATCTGCTATACAGAGAACTGGGGATAAACATTTTATGTGTTTATGATTGAGAGAGAATAAGCTGGAGCATCCCCTATAAAGAGAACTGTGGATAAGAAGTGTCTGTGTTTATGATTGAGTAGAGGATTACTGAGCATTTCCTACACACAGAACTGGGGGATAAGCATTGTCTGTGTTTATGACTGAAAGAGGGACAGCTGTGCATGCCCTATAAACTGAATTGGGAATAAGCATTGTCTGTGTATAAGACTGAGAGTGGATAACTGAGTATCCTGTATACACAGAAATGGGGAATAAGCATTGTCTGTGTTTATGATTGACAGTGATATAGCTGAGTATCCCTTATTCACAGAATGGTCGGATAAGCATTATCTGTGTTTATGATTAAGTGGAGGATAATGGATCAATCCCCATACACATAGCTGTAGGACAAGCAATGTCCGTGTTCATGATTGAGAGGGTTATACAGTAGCTGAGTATCCCCATACACAGAACTGGGGAATAAGCATTGTCTGTGTTTATGATTGAGAGGGATAGATGAATATCCACTTTACACAAAAATGGGGAAAGGCATTGTCTGTGTTTATGAGTGAGAGGGGATAGATAAGTGTCTGCTATACACAGTACTGGGGATAAGCATTGTCTGTGTTTGTGATTGAGAACGGATAGCTGAGTACCCTCTATACAAGGAACTGTGGAATAAGTATTATCTGTGTTTATGACTGAGTGGGAGATAGCTGAGTATCCCTTTCCACAGAACATTGGGGATAAGCATTGTCTGTGTTTATGATTGAGCGAGGATAATGAGTATCCACTATACACAGAACTTTGGGAATAAGCATTGTCTGTATTTATGATTCAGTGGGTTATAGCTGACTATCTCCAATACACATAACAGTGGATAACCATTGTCAAAGTTTATGACTGAGTGGAGGAAACTGAGCATCCCCGATACACAGAACAGGAGAAAGCATTTTCTGCATTTATGATTGAGATGAGGATAGCTGAGTATCAGCTATACAGAGAACTGAGGTTAAACATTTTCTATGTTTATGATTGAGAGAGGATAAGCTGAGCATCCCTATAAAGAGAACCAGGGATAAGCAGTGTCTGTGTTTATGATTGAGTGGAGGATAACTCAGCATCTCCTCCACAGAACTGGAAGATAAGCATTGTCTGTATTTGTGATTGAGAGGATAGCTGAGTATCCCTATGCATAGAACTAGTGGATGCTTTGTCTGTGTTTATGATGGAGAGAGGATATGCTAAGCATCCCCTATAAAGAGAATTGGGGGATAAGCACAGTCTGTGTTTATGATTGAGAGGGAGATAGCTGAGTATTCCTATACACAGCACTGGGGATAAGCATTGTATGTGTTTATGATTGAGAGATTAAGCTGAGCATCCGCTATTAAGAGAATTTGTGGGGATAAGCTTTACCTGTGTTTATGAATATGAGGAGATAGCTGAGTGCCCCTTACACAATACGGGTGGATAAGCATTGTTTGTGTGCATGACTGAAAGGGAGATAGGTGAGTATCCCTTTACACAGAATGGGGATAAACATTGTCTGTGTTTATGATTGAGGGGAGGATACATTGTCATACCCCTTACAAGAGAACTGTGGGATAAGATTTGTCTTTGTTGATGATTGAGTGGATAGCTGAGTACCCCTATGCAAGAGAAATGGGGAAAAGGATTGTCTGTCATTATGACTGAGGGGGGATAGCTGAGAATCTACTACACAGCATGGTGGGATAAGCATTATCTGTGGTTTTAATTAAGTGGAGCATAACTGATCAATCCCCACACAGAAATGGGGATTAGCATTGTCTATGTTTATGATTGAGAGGGGATAGCTGAGTATCCCCATACACATAACTGGGGTTAAGCATTGTCTGTGTTTATGATTGAGAGGGGATAGCTGAGTATCCACTTTACACAGAAATGGGGATAGGCATTGTCTGTGTTTATGATTGAGAGGGGATAGCTGAGTATCAGCTATATAGAGAACTGAGGTTAAACATTTTCTGTGTTTATGATTGAGAGAGGATAAGCTGAACATCCCCTATAAAGAGAACCGGGGATAAGCAGTGTCTGTGTTTATGATTGAGTGGAGGATAACTGAGCATTTCCTACACACAGAACTGGAAGATAAGCATTGTCTGTGTTTGTGATTGAGAGGGATAGCTGAGAATCCCTATACCTAGAACTAGGGGATATGCTTTGTCTGTGTTTATGATGGAGAGAGGATAAGCTGAGCATCCCTATAAAGATAATTGGGGGATAAGCACAGTCTGTGTTTATGATTGAGAGGGAGATAGCTGAGAATCCCTTGTATGCAGTACTGGGGATAAGCATTGTATGTGTTTATGATTGAGTGAGAATAAGATGAGCATCTGCTATTAAGAGAATTTGGGGATAAGCTTTACCTGTGTTTATGAATATGAGGGAGATTGCTGAGTACCCCTATACACAGCATACAGGTGGATAAGCATTGTTTGTGTTCATGACTGAAAGGATCTAGGTGAGTATCCCTTTACACAGAATGGTGGGATAAGCATTGTCTGTGTTTATGATAGAGTGGAGGATACATTGCCATGCCCTATAAAGAGAACTGTGGGCTAAGATTTGTCTGTGTTGATGATTGAGTGGGGATAGCTGAACAACCCATATACAGAGAAATGGGGAAAAGGATTGTCTGTCATTATGATTGAGAGCCGGATAGCTGAGAATCCCTCTACACAGCATGGTGGGATAAGAATTATCTGTGGTTTTGATTAAGTGGAGAATAACTGGTCAATCCCATACTTTGAAATGGGGATTAGCATTGTCTGTGTTTATGATTAAGAGGGGATAGCTGAGTATCCACTTTACACAGAACTGGGGAATAGGCATTGTCTGTGTTTGTGAGTGAGAAAGGATAGCTGAGTACTCCTATACAAAGAACTGTGGAATAAGTATTATCTGTGTTTATGATTGAGTGGAGAAAGCTGAGTATACCTTTTGCACTGAACATGGGGATAAGCACTGTCCATGTTTATGACTGACTGGGGACAGCTTAGTATCCCTATACAAATAACTGGTGGATAAGCATTGTCTGTGTTTATGACTGAGAGAGGTTAGTGAGCATCCAATATACACAGAAATTGGGGTATAAGCATTGTTTGTATTTATGATTGAGCGGGTATACCTGACTCTCTGCAATACACATAAATGAGGGATAACCTTTGTCCGTGTTAATGACTGAGTGGAAGAAACTGAGCATCCCCTATACACAGAACAAGGAGATAAGCATTTTCTGCATTTATGATTGAGAGGGGATAGCTGAATATCTGCTATACAGAGAACTGGGGATAAACATTTTCTGTGTTTATGATTAAGAGAGAATAAGCTGAGCATCTCCTATAAGGAGAACTGGGGTAAGATTCTGGGGGATAAGCATTGTCTGTGTTTATGATTGAGTGGAGGATACATTATCATGCCCCATACCAAGAACTGTGGGATAGGATCTGTCTGTGTTTATGATTGAGTGGTGGATATCTGAGTACCCCTATACAGAGAAATGGGGAAAAGGATTGTCTGCCATTATGAGTGAGAGGGGATCACAGAACTCTATACACACATGGTGGGATAAGCATTATCTGTGTTTTGATTAAGTGGAAAATAACTGATCAGTCCCCATACACAGCAGTGGGTTATTAGCATTGTCTGTGTGATTGAGAGTTGTATAGCTGAGTATCCTTACACAATACACAGAACTAGGGATAAGCATTGTCTGTGTTTATGATTGAGAGGGGATAGCTGATTATCTGCTTTACACAGAAATGGCGGATAGGCATTGTCTGTGTTTATGATTGAGAGGCGGATAGCTGAGCATCTCTCTATACACAGAACTGGGGATACGCATTGTCTGTGTTTATGATTGAGAGGTGGATAGCTAAGTATCTCGCTATACACAGAACTGAGGGATATGCATTGTCTGTGTTTGTGATTGAAAAAGGGATAGCTGAGTACCCTTATACAAAGAACTGTGGAATTAGTATTATCTGTGTTCATGATTGAGTGGGAGATAGCTGAGTATACCCTTTTGCCCAGAATATGGGGATAAGCATTGCCTGTGTTTATGACTGAGAAGGAGAGCTTAGTATCCCTATACAAATAATTGGGAGTTAAGCATTGTCTGTGTTTATGATTGAGAGAGGATAGTGAGTATCCACTATACACAGAACTTGGGGGATATGCATTGTTTGTGTTTATGATTAAGAGAGGATAGTGAGTATCCACTATACACAGAACTTTGGGGATATGCATTGTCTGTATTTATGATTGAGTGGTGGATAGCTGACTATCTCCAGTACACAGAACTGAGGGATAACCATTGTCTGTGTTTATCATTAAGTAGAGTAAGCTGAGCATCCTCATATACACAGAACAGTGAGATCAGAATTTTCTGCATTTATGATTGAGAGGGATAGCTGAGTATCTGCTATACAGAGAACTGGGGATAAACATTTTATGTGTTTATGATTGAGAGAGAATAAGCTGAGCATCCCTATAAAGAGAACTGTGGATAAGCAGTGTCTGTGTTTATGATTGAGTAAAGGATAACTGAGCATTTCCTACACACTGAACTGGGTGATAAGCATTGTCTGTGTTTATATGACTGAAAGAGGGACAGCTGTGCATGCCTATAAACTGAATTGGGGGAATAAGCATTGTCTGTGTATAAGACTGAGAGTGATAACTGAGTATCCTGTATACACAGAAATGGGGAATAAGCATTGTCTGTGTTTATGATTGACAGTGATATAGCTGAGTATCCCTTATTCACAGAATGGTCGGATAAGCATTATCTGTGTTTATGATTAAGTGGAGGATAATGGATCAATCCCCATACACATAGCTGTAGGACAAGCAATGTCCGTGTTCATGATTGAGAGGGTTATACAGTAGCTGAGTATCCCCATACACAGAACTGGGAATAAGCATTGTCTGTGTTTATGATTGAGAGGGGATAGATGAATATCCACTTTACACAAAAATGGGGATAGGCATTGTCTGTGTTTATGATTGAGAGGGATAGATAAGTGTCTGCTATACACAGTACTGGGGATAAGCATTGTCTGTGTTTGTGATTGAGAACGGATAGCTGAGTACCCTCTATACAAGGAACTGTGGAATAAGTATTATCTGTGTTTGTGACTGAGTGGGAGATAGCTGAGTATCCCTTTCCACAGAACATTGGGGATAAGCATTGTCTGTGTTTATGATTGAGAGGATAATGAGTATCCACTATACACAGAACCTTGGGGATAAGCATTGTCTGTATTTATGATTCAGCGGGTTATAGCTGACTAGCTCCAATACACATAACAGTGGGATAACCATTGTCAAAGTTTATGACTGAGTGGAGGAAACTAAGCATCCCCTATACACAGAACAGGGAGATAAGCATTTTCTGCATTTATGATTGAGATGGGGATAGCTGAGTATCAGCTATACAGAGAACTGAGGTTAAACATTTTCTGTGTTTATGATTGAGAGAGGATAAGCTGAGCATCCCTATAAAAGAACCAGGGATAAGCAGTGTCTGTGTTTATGATTGAGTGGAGGATAACTCAGCATCTCCTACACACAGAACTGGAAGATAAGCATTGTCTGTGTTTGTGATTGAAAGGATAGCTGAGTATCCCCATGCATAGAACTAGGGGATGTTTTGTCTGTGTTTATGGTGGAGAGAGGATATGCTAAGCATCCCCTATAAAGAGAATTGGGGATAAGTACAGTCTGTGTTTATGATTGAGAGGGAGATAGCTGAGTATCCCTATACACAGCACTGGGGATAAGCATTGTATGTGTTTATGATTGAGAGAGAATAAGCTGAGCATCCGCTGGTAAGAGAATTTGTGGGGATAAGCTTTACCTGTGTTTATGAATATGAGGAGATAGCTGAGTGCCCCTATACACAATACGGGTGGATAAGCATTGTTTGTGTGCATGACTGAAAGGGAGATAGGTGAGTATCCCTTTACACAGAATGGGGATAAACATTGTCTGTGTTTATGATTGAGTGGAGGATACATTGTCATACCCCTTACAGAGAACTGTGGGATACGATTTGTCTTTGTTGATGATTGAGTGGATAGCTGAGATCCCCTATGCAGAGAAATGGGGAAAAGGATTGTCTGTCATTATGACTGAGAGGGATAGCTGAGAATCTACTACACAGCATGGTGGGATAAGCATTATCTGTGGTTTTGATTAAGTGAGCAAAACTGATCAATCCCCATACACAGAAATGGGGATTAGCATTGTCTATGTTTATGATCGAGAGGGGGATAGCTGAGTATCCCCACACATAACTGGGGATAAGCATTGTCTGTGTTTATGATTGAGAGGGGATAGCTGAGTATCCACTTTACACAGAAATGGGGGATAGGCATTGTCTGTGTTTATGATTGAGAGGGGATAGCTGAGTATCAGCTATACAGAGAACTGAGGTTAAACATTTTCTGTGTTTATGATTGAGAGAAGATAAGTTGAACATCCCCTATAAAGAGAACCGGGATAAGCAGTGTCTGTGTTTATGATTGAGTGGAGGATAACTGAGCATTTCCTACACACAGAACTGGAAGATAAGCATTGTCTGTGTTTGTGATTGAGAGGATAGCTGAGAATCCCTATACCTAGAACTAGGGGATATGCTTTGTCTGTGTTTATGATGGAGAGAGGATAAGCTGAGCATCCCTATAAAGATAATTGGGGGATAAGCACAGTCTGTGTTTATGAATGAGAGGAGATATCTGAGTATCCCTGTACACAGTACTGGGGATAAGCATTGCATGTGTTTATGATTGAGTGAGAATAAGATGAGCATCTGCTATTAAGAGAATTTGGGGATAAGCTTTACCTGTGTTTATGAATATGAGGGAGATTGCTGAGTACCCCTATACACAGTACAGGTGGATAAGCATTTGGTGTTCATGACTGAAAGGGAGATAGGTGAGTATCACCTTACACAGAATGGGGGATAAACATTGTCTGTGTTAATGATTGAGTGGAGGACACATTGCCATGCCCCATACAGAGAACTGTGGGATAAGATTTGTCTTTGTTGATGATTGAGTGGGGATAGCTGAGTACCCCTATACAGAGAAATGGTGGAAAAGGATTGTCTATCATTATGATTGAGAGCAGGATAGCTGAGAATCCCTCTACACAGCATGGTGGATAAGCATTATCTGTGTTTTGATTAGTGGAGCATAACTGATCAATCCCCATTCACAGAAATGGGGGATAAGCATTGTCTGTGTTTATGATTGAGTGGTGGATAGCTGAGTATCCCTATAGACATTACTGGGGATAATCATTGTCTGTGTTTATGATTGAGAGGGATAGCTGAGTATTCCCTATACACATTACTGGGTGATTAGCATTGTCTGTGTTTATGATTGAGAGGCGATAGCTGAGTATCCACTTTACACAGAAATGGGGATAGGCATTGTCTGTGTTTATGATTGAGAGGGTATAGCTGAGCATCTCCTATTCACAGAACAGAGGGATACGATTGTCTGTGTTTATGATTGAGAGGGATAGGTAAGTATCCGCTATACACAGAACTGGGGATAAGCATTGTCTGTGCTTGTGATTGAAAAAGGGATAGCTGAGTACCCCATACAAAGAACTGTGGAATAAGTATTATCTGTGTTTATGATTGAGTGGGAGATAGCTGAGTATACCCTTTTGCACAGAACATGAGGGATAAGCACTGTCTGTGTTTATGACTGACTTGGGGACAGCTTAGTATCCCTATACAAATAATTAGGAGATAAGCATTGTCTGTGTTTATGACTGAGTGGAGGAAACTGAGCATCCCCTATACACAGAACAAGGAGATAAGCATTTTCTGCATCTATGATTGAGAGGGTAATAGCTGAGTATCCGCTATACAGAGAACTGGGGATAGACATTTTCTGTGTTTATGATTGAGAGAGGATAAGATGAGCATCCCCAATAAAGAGAACTGGGGATAAGCATTGTCTGTGATTTTGACTGAGTTGAGGATAACTGAGCATCCCCTACACACAGAACTGGAGGATAAGCAGTGTCTGCGTTTGTGATTATAGAGGATAGCTGAGTATTCCCTATACATAGAACTGGGGGATAAGCTTTGTCTGTGTTTATGATGGAGAGAGATAAGCTGAGCATCCCCTATAAAGAGAATTGGAGGATAAGCACAGTCTTTGTTTGTGATTGAGAGGGAGATAGCTGAGTATCCCCATACACAGATCTGGGGATTAAGCTTTGTCTGTGTTTATAATTGAGAGAGGATAAGCTGAGTCCGCTATTATAAGAATTTTGGGGATAAGCTTATCTGTGTTCATGAATATGAGGGAGATAGCTGAGTACTCCCTATATACAGTACTGGTGGATAAGCATTGTTTGTGTTCATGACTGAAAGGGAGATAGACGAATTTCCCCTATACACAGAATGTGGGATAAGCATTGTTTGTGTTGATGATGGAGTGGAGGATACATTATCATACCCCTACAGAGAACTGTGGGATAAGATTTGTCTGTGTTTATGATTGAGTGGTGGATTGCTGAGTACCCCTATACAGAGAAATGGAGGGAAAGGATTGTCTGTCATTATGATTGAGAGGAGGATAGCTGAGAAGCCCTATACACAGCATGGTGTTATAAGCATTATCTGTGTTTTGATTAAGTGGAGAATAATGATCAATCCCTATACACAGAAATGGGGATTAGCATTGTCTGTGTTTGTGATTCAGAGGGGTATAGCTGAGCATTCCCTATACACAGAACTGGGGGATTAGGATTGTCTGTGTTTATGATTGAGGGGTATAGATGAGTATCCCCTATACTCAGTACTGGGGGATAAGCATTGTCTATGTTTATGACTGAGAGAAGGACAGCTTAGTATCCCCTATACAAATAATTGGGGTTAAGCATTGTCTGTGTTTATGATTTAAGGGGATAGCTGAGTTTCTCCTATACACAGAACTGGGAGATACGCATTGTCTGTGTTTATGATTGAGAGGGGTTATCTAAATACCTGCTATACACAGAACTGAGGAATAAGCATTGTCTGTGTTTGTGATTGAGAAAGGGATAGCTGAGTACCCCTACACAAAGAACTGTTGAATAAGTATTATCTGTGTTTATGATTGAGTGGGAGATAGCTGAGTGTCCCCTTTGCACAGAACATTGGGAATAAGCATTGTCTGTGTTTATGACTGAGAGAAGGACAGCTTAGTATCCCTATACAAATAATTGGGGGTTAAGCATTGTCTGTGTTTATGATTGAGAGAGGATGGTGAGTATCCACTATACACAGAACTTGGGGATACGCATTGTCTGTATTTATGATTGAGCTGGGGATAGCTGACTATCTCCAGTACACAGAACTGGGGGAAAATCATTGTCTGTGTTTATGATTGAGTAGAAGAAAACGGAAATGCCCCCTATGCACACAGAACAGGAGATAAGCATTTTCTGCATTTATGATATAGAGGGGGATAGCTGAGTATCCGCTATACAGAGAACAGGGGATAAACATTTTCTGTTTATGATTGAGAGAGACTAGTTGAGCATCCCCTATAAAGAGAACTATGGATAAGCATTGTCTGTGTTTATGATTGAATAGAGGATAACTGAGCATCTCCTACGCAGAGAACTCAGGGATAAGCATTGTCTGTGTTTATGATGGAGAGAGGATAAGCTGAGCATCCCCAAAAGAGAATTGGGGATAAGCATAATCTGTGTTTATTATTGAGTGGAGACAACTGAGTACCCCATACACAGAACTGAGGATAAGCATTTTCAGTGTTTATGACTGAGAGGAGATAGCTGAGTATCCCATACATGGAATGGGGGATAAGCATTGTCTGTGTTTGTAATTGATTGGAGGATAACAGAATATCCCACAATACACAGAACTGGGGATAAGCATTATTTGTGTTTGTGGTTGAGAGGGGATAGCTAAGTATCCCCATACATAGAACTGGAAGCTAAGCTTTGTCTGTGGTTATGATGGAGAGGGATAAGCTGAGCATCTGCTATAAAGAGAATTGGGAGGGTAAGCATAGTCTGTGTTTATGATTGAGAGGGAGATAGTTGAGTATCCCCATAAACAGAACTGGATGGATAAGCATTGTCTGTGTTTATGCTTGAGAGGGATAGCTGAGTACCCCTCCATACACAGAAATCGTGGATAAGTATTGCCTGTCCTTATGATTGAGAGGGAGTAGCTGAGTATCCACCATACGCAGAACTGGAGGATAAGCATTTTCTGTCTTTATGAATGACTGAGTTATAGTTGAGTACCCCATATATCTGAACTGAGGGATAAGCATTATCTGTGTTTATGACTGACAAGGAGATAGCTTAGTATCCCTATTCAAATAACTGTGGGATAAGATTTGTCTGTGTTTATGATTGAGTGGTGGATAGCTGAGTACCCCTATAGAGAGAAATGGGGAAAAGGATTGCCTGTCATTATGATTGAGAGGGGATAGTTGAGTATCTCCTATAAACAGAACTGGATGGATAAACATTGTTTGTGTTTATACTTGAGAGGGGATAGCTGAGTACCCCTGTACACAGAAATAGTGGATAAGCATTGCCTGTCCTTATGATTGAGAGGGATAGCTGAGTATCCACCATACACAGAACTGGAGGATAAGCATTGTCTGTGTTTATGATTAAGTGGAAGATAACTGATCAATCCCCATACACAGAACTGTTGGATAAGCAATGTCTGTGTTTATGATTGACAGGGGATAGCTGAGTATTCACTATACACAGAAATGGGGGTAAGCATTGTCTGTGTTTATGATTGAGTGGAGGATAACTCAGCATACCTTCCACACAGAACTGGGGATAAGCATTTTCTGTGTTTGTGATTGAGAGGGGATAGCTGACTATCCCTATACATAGAACTGGGGATAAGCTTTGTCTGTGTTTATGATGGAGAGAGGATAAGCTGAGCATTCCCTTTAAAGAGAATTGGGGATAAGCATAGTCTGTGTTTATGACTGAGAGGGAGATAGTTGAGTATCACCTACATACAGAACTGGGGGATAAGCATTGTCTGTGTTTATAACTGGAGAGGCTATGCTGAGCATCCGCTATTAAGTGTATTGGGGATAAGCTTTGTCTGCATCTATGATTATGAGGGAGATAGCTGAGTACCCCTAAACACAGTACTGGTGGATAAGCATTGTTTGTGTTCATGGCTGAACGAGGGATAGATGAGAATCTACTATACACAGAGCGGTGGGATAAGCATTATCTGTATTTATGATTAAGTGGAAGATAACTGATCAATCCCCATACACAGAACTGTTGGATAAGCAATGTCTGTGTTCATGATTGAGAGGGATAGCTGAGTAGTCCCTATACACAGAAATGGGGGATAAGCATTGTCTGTGTTTATGATTGAGAGGAGGATAGCTGAGCATTCACTATTCACAGAAATGGGGGTAAGCATTGTCTGAGTTTATGACTTAGATGGGGATAGCTGAGTATCTCCTATACACAGAACTGGTTGAATAAGCATTGTCTGTGTTTAAGACTGAGAGAGAGATAGTTAAGAATGCCCTATACACAGAACTAGGGGATAAGCATTATCTGTGTTTTTGACTGAGAGGAGATAGCTTAGTATCCACTATACAAATAACTGGGGGATAAGCATTGTCTGTGTTTAGATTGAGAGGATAGCTGAGCATCCCCTATACACAGAATTGGGAGATAAGCATTATCTGTTTTAATGATTGAGAGATGATAGCTGAGTATCCGCTATACACAGAACTGGGGATAACCATTGTCTGTGTTAATGACTGAGAGGGGGATAGCAGAGTATCAGCTAACAGAACTGTGGTATAAGCATTGTCTGTGATTTGATTGAGTGGAGGTGATCTGAGTATCCCTACACACAGAACTGGGCAATAAGCTTTGCCTGTGTTTATGATGGAAAAAGATAAGCTGAGCATCCCCATAGAAAGAACTCGGGATAAGCATTTTCTGTGTTTATGATTGAGTGGAGGATAACTGAGCATCCTCTATTCACAGAACTGGGGTTAAGTATTGCCTGTGTTTGTGACTGAGAGGGATAGCTGAATATCCCCAAACACAGAATTGGGGATAAGCTTTGCCTCTGATTATGATGGACAGGAGATAAGCTGAGCATCTCCTTTAAAGAGAACTTGGGGATAAGCATTGTTTGTATTTATGATTTATTTATTTATTTAGTTTTTGTTGACGGGTAAGTGCACTAGACAAATCCTGCCTATTTTCAGGCACGACCCAGGGAGAGTGATAAGATGAATGCCAACTGACCTTGAACCAGATTAAGCTGTTTGTGGTATTTTCAGTGAAATGAGGAATTTGGCCAGGACACCGGGAAATTCCCTACTCTTTTCAATAAGTGCCATGGGATCTTTAACATCCACCTGAACTACCACCAGTCCAGGCAGATGGGACCTCTGTTTAACATCTCATCCGAAAGACGGGATAGAGGAGTATCCCTATACACAGAAATGGGGGATAAGCATTGTCTATGTTTATGATTGAGACAGAGATAGTTAAGTATGCCCAATACACAGTACTTAGGGATTAAGCAATGTCTCTGTTTATGATTGAGAGTAGGATAGCTGAGCATCCAATATGCAGATAACTGGGGCATAAGTCTGTGTCTATGACTGAGAGAGGATAAGCTAGGCATCCACTCTAAAGGAACTGGAGGAAGGAGCATTATATGTGTTTATGATTGAGAGGAGATATCTGAGTACAACCTATACACAGAACTCAGGGATAAGCATTGTTTGTGTTTATGATTAAGAAGGAGATAACTGAGTATCCCCTATACACAGAATGGGGGATAAGGATGGTCTATATTTATGATTGAGTGAAGGATAACTGACCAATCCCTTACAGAGAACTGTGGATAAGCAATGTCTCTGTTCATGATTGAGAGGGATAGCTGAGTTGCCGCTAAATACAGAAATGGGGATTAAGCATGGTTTGTGTTTATGATTTAAAGGTATAGCTGAGTATCCGTTAAACACAGAAATGGGGGATAAGCATTGTCTGTGCTTATGAGTGAGAGAGGATAGCTGAGTACCCTCTACACACAGAACTGGGTGATAAGCATTATCTGTGTTTATGATTGATTGGAGATAGCGGAGTACCCTCTATACACAGAACTAGAGGTAAGCATTGTCTGTGTTTATGACTGAGAGAGGATAGCTTAGTATCCCCATTCAAATAACTGGGAGATAAGCATTGTCTGTGTTTATAATTGAAATGGGGATAGCTGAGTATCCCTATACACAGAATTGGAAGATAAGCATTGTCTATGTTTATGACTGAGAGAGGATAGTGAGTATCCACTGCACAGAATTGGAAATACACATTGTCTGTGTTTATGACTGAGCAGGGATAGCTGAATATCTGCTACACACAGAACTGGGGATAACATTGTCTGTGTTTATAACTTAGAGCAGTATAACTCAGTATTCAGTATACACAGAACTGGGGATAAGCATTGTCTAAGTTTATGATTGAGAGAGGGTTAGCTGAGTACCCCTATACACAGAACTGGGGATCTGCATTGCCTGTGTTTGTGATTTAGACAGGATAAACTGAGAATCTCAGATAAACAGAAATGGGGATAAGCATTGTCTGTGTTTTTGATCGAGAGGAGATAGCTGATATCCTCTACACACAGAACTTGGGGAATAAGCATTATCTGCATTTATGACTTGAGTGGAAGATAAGTGAGCATCCCTATACACAGAAATGGAGATAGGCATTGATTGTATTTATGATTGAGAGTAGGATAGCTGAGTATCCGCTATACACAGAACTGGGGTATAAGCATTGTCTGTGTCTATGATTGAAAGAGTGTAAGCTGACCATCCCTATAAAGAGAACTTGGGGATAAGCATAATCTGTGTTTTGGACTGAGGAAGACAGCTGACTACCCCTATACACAGAACTGTGGGATAAGCATTGTTAGTGTTTATGACTGAGAGGGAGATAGTTGATTATTCCCATGCACAGAACAGGGAGAGCATTGTCTGTGTTTATGATTGAGTGGATTATAACAGAGCATCTCCTATACACAGAACTGGGGATAAGCAGTGTCTGTGTTTGTGATTGAGAGGTGGATAGCTGAGTATCCCTATACATAGAACTGGGGATAAGCTTTGTGTTTATGATAGAGAGGATAAGCTGAGCATCCCTATACAGACAATTGGGGGTAAGCATAGTCTGTGTTTATGATTGAGAGGAAGATAGCTGAGTATCCCTGTACACAGAACTGGAGGAAGAAGCATTGTCTGTGTTCATGCTTGAGAAGGGTATAGCTGAGTACCCCTATATAACAGAAATGGGGATAAGGATTGCCTATCCTTATGATTGAGGAGGGGATAGCTGAGTATCCCTGATACACAGACATGGGGAATAAGCCTTTCTGTGAAAATGATTGGAGAGGGGATAGCTGAGCATCCACCATACACAGAACTGGAGAGTAAGCATTGTATGTGTTTATGACTGAGAGAGTTATAGCTGAGTACCCCTATTTGCTGAACTGGGGATAAGCATCATCTGTGTTTATGATTAATAGGAGATAGCTGAGTATCCCCTATACACAGAACTGGGGATAAGCATTGTCTGTGTTTATGACTGAGAGAGAGATTACTTAATATCCCTTATACTAATAACTGGGGATAAGCATTGTCTGCATTTAGGATTGAGAGGAGATAGCTGATTATCTCCTATACACAGAATTGGGGGATAAGCATTATCTGTTTTATGACTGAGAGAGGATATTTGAGTATCCGCTGTACACAGAACTGGCGGATAACCATTGTCTGTGCTTATGATTGAGAGGGGTTAACCGAGCATCCTCTATACACAGAACTGTGGGATAGGAATTGTCTATGTTTATGATTGAAAGAGGGATAGCTGAGTGTCTGCTATACACAGAACTGGGGATAAGCATTGTCTGTGTTTCTGATTAAAAGAGGATAAGCTGAGCATTCCCTATAAAGAGAACAGGGATAAGCATAATCTGTTTTATTATTGAGCAGGAGATAACAGCGCATCTTATGTACACAGAACTGTGGGATAAGATTTGTCTGTGTTTACGACTGAGAGGGAGATAGCTGAGTATCCCTATACACAGAACGGGGATAAGTATTTTCTGTGTTTATGATTGAGTGGAAGATAACTGACATCCCTTTATACACAGAACTGGGGGATAAGCATTGTCTGTTTTTATGATTTAGACAGGATAGCTGAATTTCGCTATACACAGACCTGGTGGATAACCATTGCCTGTTTATGATTGGGAGAGGGTATTACTGAGCATCCGCTATACACAGAACTGTGGGATAAGCATTGTCTGTGTTTATGATTGACTGGAGGTTAACTGAGCATCTCCATATTCAGAACTGTGGGATAAGCATTGTCTGTGTTTATAATTGAGAGGGAATAGCTGAGTATCCACTACTGACAGAACTGGGGATAAGCATTGTCTGTGTTCCTGATTGAGAGAGGATAACTGAGCATTCCCTACAAAGTGAAAAGGGCGATAAGCATTGTCTGTGTTTATGATTGAGAGGAGATAGCCGAGTATCCCCTATACACAGAATGGGGGGATAAGCATTTTCTATGTTTATGATTGAGCGGAGGATAACTGAACATCCCCTAAATACAGAACTGGAGAATAAGCATTGTCTGTGTTTGTGATTTCGAGGAGATAGCTGAGTATTCCCTATACACAGAACTGGGATATAAGCTTGTCTGTGTTTTTGATTGAGAGAGGATAGCTGAGCACCCTCTATAAAGACAACTGGGGGAAGCATTATCTGAGTTTATTATTGAGAGGGAGGTAGCTGAATAACCCCAATACACAGAACTGGGGATAAGAATTGTCTCTTTTATGATTGAGAGGAGCTAGCTGAGTATCCCCTTTACATAAAATGGGAAATAAGCATTGTCTGTGTTTACGATTGAGTGGAGGAAAACTGATCATCCCCATATACAGAAATGGGGATAACCATTGTCTGTGATTATGATTAATAGGGGGAAAGTTGAGTATCCTCTATACACAGAACTGGAGAATAAGCATTGTCTGTGTTTATGACTGAGAGTGGATAGCTGAGTATCCACTATACACAGAACTGGAGGATGCGATTGTGTGTGTTTATGATTGACAGAGGATGGCTGAGTACCCCTATACACAGAACTGGGGGATTAGCATTATCTGTGTTCATGTTTGAGAAGGGATAGCTGAGTATCCCTATACACAAGAAGTGGGGATAAGCATTGTCTGTATTCATGATTGAGAGAGGATAGTCAGTATCCACTATACACAGAATTAGGGATAAGCATTTCTGTGTTTATGACTTAGTGGGGATAGCTGAGTACCCTATACACATAACTGGGGTATTAGCATTATTTGTGTTTGTGATTGAGAGGAGATAGCTGAGTGTCCCTATATACATAACTAGGGGATATGCATTGTCTGTGTTTATGACTGAGAGAGAATTGCTTAGTATCCCTATACAAAGAACTGGGGGATAACGATTGTCTGTGCTCATGACTAAGAGAGGGATAGCTGTGCATCCCCTATACAGAATTGGAGGGTAAGCATTGTCTGTGTTTATGACTGAGAGGGATGGCTGAGTTTCTATATAGAGAACTGTGGGATATGCATTGTCTGTGTTTATGATTGAGTTGGGGATAGCTGAGTACCCTACACACACAGAACTGTGGGATAAGCATTGTCTGTGTTTATGATTGCGTTGGGGATAGCTGAGTACCCTCTACAACAAGAACTGTGGGATAAGCATTGTCTGTGTTTTTGATTAAGAGGGATAGCTGAGTAACCCCTATACACAGAACTGAGCAATAAACATTATTTGTGTTTATGATTAAGTTGAGGGTATCTGAGCATCCCCTATACATTTATCTGGGGATAAGTATTGTCTGAGAGGATAGCTGAGTGTCCTGTATACACAGAACTGGTGGTATAAGCATTATATGTGTTTATGATTGTGACGGGATAGCTGAGTATCCCTATAAAGAGAACTGTGGGGACCAGGCATTGACTGTGTTCATGATTGAGGGAGGATAACGGAGTATCCCCTATACACAGAACTGTGGGGACCAGGCATTGACTGTGTTCATGATTGAGGGAGGATAACGGAGTATCTCCTATACACAGAACTGTGGGGACCAGGCATTGACTGTGTTCATGATTGAGAAGGGATAGCTAAGTATCCATATAAAGAGGAATCTGGAGACTAAGCATTGTCTGTGTTTATGATTGAGATGGGCATAGCTGAGTATCCCCTATAAAGAGAACAGGGGCAAGCATTTTCTGTGTTTGTGATTGGGAGGGGATAGCTGAGTATCTTCTATACACAGAACTGGTGAGTAAGCATTGTCTATTTTAATGATTGAGAGGGGATAGCTGAGTATCCCCTACACACAGAACTAGGGTATAAGCATTGATTGTGTCTATGATTGAGAGGGGGATAGCTGAGTATCTCCTACACACAGAACTGGGGGGATAAGTATTGTCTGTGTTTATGATTGAGAGGATATAGCTGAGTTTCCCTATATACAGAAGTGGGGTATAAGCACCCGTCTGTGTGTATGATTGACAGGGGATAGCTGAGTATTCCTGTACCAGAACCGGGAGTATAAGCATTGTCTATGTTCATGATTGAGGGAGGATAACTGAGTATCCCCATACACAGAACTGAGGGCACTAAGCATTGTCTGTGTTTATGATTGAGAAGGATAGCTGAGGACAGCCTATAAGCAGAACTGTGGGCTAAGCATTGTCTGTGTTTATGACTGGGAGAAGAAAGCTGCACATTTCCAGCTCTATGTCACAACAGCTATAACAGAATAACAATTGTCGTAACGGTGATTGCACATTGCCAGAAAAAAAAGGTGATGTGCACTCACAGTGAAGAAAACAGCGCATACTGAATAGGTTGTTCTGCAGGTTGTTACACCTTTGCATCTCCAATGTGAGTGGCTTGCCACCCATCCCCCTCTTAATGTTTACTAACTCAGCGGGGCATGTTTGAAGGGAAAGTCATTGTAAAATAAATTTGCTCATAGAGCACGAGTGAAAATAAAAACTACATCCCTCCCCAGCCCTGAACCCTGCAACCTTCCCACTGTAGCCTGCCACCTGACCACTCTCCCATGGTGCCAGCCTGGCAGCCTCCTGCCGCAAAGCCTCAAACATACCCTCCTGCCTCTTCCAGTCTCCCTCCCTCTTCCTATCACTCTGATCGCTAACCTTGCATGGCAGCTCATATAAAAGGCACTGAAATTTAACTATTCATGTTCGAGTCACCACTTTCAGTCACCAGTATGATGATATACCCACATTCCCTATACACAGAACTGGGGAATAAGCATTGTCTGTGTTTATGATTGAGAGGAGATGTCTGCATCCCCTATACACAGAACTTGGGGATAAGCATTGTCTGTGTTTGTGATTGAGAGGAGGATAGCTGAGCATTCCTATACACAGAACTGGGGGACAAGCATTGTCTGTGTTTATGACTGAGCAGGAGAGAGCTGAGGATTCCCTATACACAGAACTGGGAGATAAGCATTGTCTGTGTTTATGATTGATAGAGGATGACTGAGCATCCCTATAAACAGAACAGGGGACTAAGCATTGTTTGTATTTAAGACTGAGAGGGATAACTGAACATCCTCTCTAAACTGAACTGGGGAGATAAACATTGTCTGTTTATGATTGAGGGAGATAGCTGAGCACCCCTATAAACCAAACTGGTGTGGGGGCTAATCATTGTCTGTATTTATGATTGAGAGGGATAGCTGAGCATACCGTATACACAAAACTCAAGTATAAGCATTGTCTGCATTCATGATTGACAGAGGGTAGTGAGTGTCCCTCTACACAGAACCCCGGTTAAGCATTGTCTTTATTTATGATTGAGTTGAGATAGCTAGTACACCCTATATACAGAAATGGGGATAAGTATTGTGTGTATTTATGATTGATAGGGCGATAGCTGAGTAGCCCCTATACACAGAACTGGGGGATAAGCATTGTCTGTGTTTATGATTGAGAGGGGATAGTTGAGTATCCGCTTGTACACAGAACTGGGGGATTAGCATTGTCTGCATTTATGATTGAGAGGAGGATAGCTGAGTGCCCCTATACACAGAACTGGAGGGATAAGCCTAATCTGTGTTTATGATTGAGAGGAGATATCTGAGTATCCCCATACACAGAACTGGGGTGATAAGCATTATGTCTGTTTATGATTGAGAAGGATAGCTGAGTATCAACTACACACAGAACTGTGGGATAAGCATTGTCTGTGCTCATGATTGAGAGGGGATAGCTGAGTACCCCTATACTCAGGAACTGGGGGATAAGCATTATCTGTGTTTATGATTGTGAGGAGATAGCTGATTATCCCAACATAACAGAACTGGGGGGATAAGCACTGTCTGTGTTTATGACTGGAGAGTGATAGCTTAGTATCCCCTATAAAATAACTGGGGATAAGCATTATCTGTGTTTATGATTGAGAGTGGAATAGCTGAGTATCCCTTATACACAGAATTGGGGATACTCATTGTCCGTGTTCTTGATTAAAGAGGATAGTGAGTATCCACTATACACAAAATTGGGGATAAGCATTGTCTGTGTTCATGAGTCAGTGGAGCATATCTGAGTATCCTCTATACATTGAACTGGGGGATAAGTATTGTCTGTGTTTATGACTGAGAAGGGGTTAGCTTGAGTATCCTGTATACACAGAACTGGGGGCATAAGCATTATATGTGTTTATGATTGAGAGGTGGATAACTGAGTATCCCCTACAAAGAGAACTATGGGTTCCAAGCATTGTCTGTGTTTATTATTGAGATGGGGATTCTCGAGTATCCCCTATAAAGAGGATTGTGGGACTATGCATTGTCTGTGTTTATGATTGAGACAGTGATAGCTGATTATACAATGGTGTGTGAAAATCCTGTACCCTCATTGGTTAAAACATGTCACAAGTATAAGCATTGTCTGTGTTCATGATTGACAGAGGGTAGCAGAGTGTCCCTCTACACAGAAATGGGGATAAGCATTGCCTTGTTTTATGATTGAGTGGCTATAATGAAGCATCCCCTGTAAACAGAACTGGGGGTAAGCTTTGTCTGTGTTTATAATTGAGAGGGGATAGCTGAGTATCCCTTTCAACAGAACTGAGGGACTAAACATTGTGTTTATGACTGAGAGGGGATAGTAATGCAGTGCCCATGTACAGGTCATTTGAAGGGGAAAGCTGACCATTGGCAGTGTATAGCTCTGTGGATTTTCCTGGCTGTTGTCTGTGGATATGGACGCAGGGTAGCTTATCATTGTCTCTGTGTGTATGGAACTGTGCTGGGTAACTGCTGGGTATCAGTTGAGCTTTGCATTTTCATTCTTGCCTCATTCACAGCATTTCTCATGGTGTTTTACTTTTGCTGAGTGCTAAATCATTTTGTGATACATTATGTATAAATGGCAAGTATATGAAATAGTATTGTATTGTTTGCATGCTTGTGAGGGAATAGTGAAGCATTGCCTGCATAAAAGACTAGCAAGCCAAGCATTGGTTGGATGTAAAATCGAGGCAAGCATTTCTCCATAATGCTGCAGGTGTTCTAAGTTTAATTCTAGTCGAGAGAAATGTTAATGCCAATCTTTCTGCTCCATTTGAAGCTGTAAATAACTGCCAGCAATGCTGAACTGTTTAATTGCTCACAAGTCAATAGCTGACACCAGGCAGGGCCTGTAGCCAGCAAATTTAGAAATTAACTCTTAAAAGGTTACGTGTGTGCTTTGGCATAATTCATAAGGCTCTGACAGTAAAATATTGATTGCTTTTATTGCAGTTCTTACTTTCATGGCTCTCCCATGACTACTGCTCTCACCCAGCTTTCTTCTGGTATGTCAGTCCTGTTCCCCATGCCCCTGGTGTTTTACTTTGGGACCTGGCAATTTTAATAGATGCTGTAACCCTTTAGTTACCTGAGGCCATGAACAGATTTTGGAAGAACGGAGGCTAACTTAGGTGTGATGTATGACTTTGTTTGCCACCCTTTAGAGTAACTGCACAGACTATCCTGCAGAATGTTTAACTAATCAATCAATTTCAGAACCCACTGTGAGGGACTTTGACTTGTAACTGCCACAAGATAGGAGCATTAAGGACCGGATCCACAGGAAACTTGAAGATGCATGACTTGTGCATATCTAGCCCATGGAGCCCAGCATCTCAATGCCAGTCCACAGTGGATAGGATCCAGAACTTCTGGTCATGTGTGCAGCTTTGCACACTTGAAGGGGGGCAGAGGTCAGACCAGGTGGGGTAAGAGAGTCAGACCATGGGCTGAAACTGGATTATACATAAGGCTTCTAGTAAGAAGCCTGATACTGATGACTAATGCATCAAAAACTATGGAAAACAAAAGGGTCACCTCAGGAAGTAGTGGTATAAGTCAAAATGTGCACAGTTACCTACAAAGGAAGGCTTGCACTCACTAAACCAAAGCAGAAAAAATATACCCATCACAAGGCAAAGTGCAAGCAAAAAGTTTACTTTATTCTATGTACTATACATGATAGAAACAAGCTGGGCATATAGCTAAGTGTACCAACAGTCTGCTACAAAAGCATACAACAGTGTTCCATGCCTCTCAATGTCACTTTATCTCAAGCGTAACATAGTTTACAATTCATACTGTTTAAATATGTCCTTATATTGTAAGATGATCACTAATGTCCCATCTTAAAGTGAAATTGACCCTTATAGAACATATAAATAATCCCACATTGAATACATAATAATGAACAATACAGCTCATACAGATTAAAACCCCTGGCTATATATCTGAGGGATAATTTATTCTAAGAGATCCCAACAGAATTATCTTTATTACAACAGTGGAGGGATTCAAACATAATTTTAGCAAAGTTCATCAGTCCATCCATTATTAATTGATATTTGACAAGTGTTTCAAATACAGTTTCTTCACTTGTATCCAAAGACTCTAATGCCTCCTCAAGAAACCATGGGCAATAATTGGTTTGTGCACAAAATCAGGGTCCTACATATCAAAAGATAAAGTACATAATGTTAATGAAGATCCAACACATACACACAACAAACTTCTAGATTGGAGGTACTCAGCAGAACAGTATTAATGAACCCTATTGCAAATCTGTCCCAATTACCACAGTCGAAAAAATACAAAATATATAATTACTTTATTACAAAGGTACCAGTGAATAAAACCTATAACAAGTCAGTGTGATGCTCTGTCCCTGCTTCTGGTTACCTGTATGATATTTATATTATAAATAACTGGTATATGTATGAAATTTCTCACACAAGTTAGCAGACTTGGCCTGTAACTTTAAAGGTCAGTAGCTGGAACTACAGGATGTAATTAAACTGACTGGGAACCAGTTAATTAACTGACTTCCCACAGAAGGGCATTTTATTACCTTTGTATGACCTGCCCAGGCTTTTGATGTTGTACCCAAACATAAAGTTTATGACATAGCAGGATGAAGAGTAATTTGCAGGTTCCTCTCAAAATTTAACATGTAGCAGAAATAATGACAAATGGTAGGATTGTTAAGTTCAGAGAGAAATGTTTGATTAAAGGATGTCATATTTAGGAAATGTTTTTTCCGATGTTACCATTAATTAAAAATACCTCCTGGCAGAAATTATGTTAGAATTAATTCTAAAAGGAGGAGCTAGCTGACTCACCAAAAGGGGTGTGGAGATAGAGGAAATGAACCCTGTATCTGGGGAATATGTGTCATATCATCTTGGGTCTGACAGAAATTTCCTCTAACTTAAATGCACTTAGAAAGGTAATACTTAGAAAGAAATTAAGTCTTTGTGGTAGGAGTGTTTTGTTGTAACTTCCTGTTTATTTTACAAGATTGTACGCTGTATGATATATTGTTCTGAGTGTAATTTTACCTTTTATCATCTTTTAGTAAACAACCTTTTCTTTCAAATACTGCCTGGGTGTCTTCTCAGTTTTTTTGTATGTGATGTATAGGTGGTTAAATCTGACAGCTGTTAAAAGCTTGATTGTGTACTGAGCTTGCATAATAAGGTAAGAATATACTTAAGGTCTCGTATAGAGTTTTAAGGGTTCATTTTGGATTCCTGATTGGGTGCTCTATGCAAAGATTGTACTCCAGTCCCAAAGAGGGTACATATCTGAGCCTGTACATTGGGTATGCTAGCATAAGGTTCACAGTTTGAATTCCCCAGAACTCGAGGCTAAAGGTGATTTGGACCCAAAGCAGACAAGAGGGTTACACTGTCTGTTACCTGTTCCACTATTGCACTCTGAGGTTGGCACTTTGGGAGCAGCGGGCCTGACCTGCGGAGTGCATTTAAGACAGATTTGGTTGGCAGTGGTGCGATAAAGTATTGGTAACACAAGCTTTAACAGTTCAGTGTATCAGCTTAATACTGTACAGCTCACTTGCAAAATAAGGCAGTGATTTATTTTTAAAACTAAAACAGAACTATATCATGTTGCTTACAAATTTCCTACCCATTTTAATTTTTCTAAAGTGCAAGTTAAAGAAATGAGTTAGGGGAAGTAGATGGCTTCCAACCACAGAGGGTACACTGCAGACTACTTGAGGCAGTTGTGCCATGACAGAGGAGTCCAGTATGAGGGAAAGCCAACAAGCAGAACTTCATGGATGTTCTGATGGCAGCAGATGCCCAGAGCCTCAAGTCACAGTCTGTGACTGAAAAGGACTGAACCTCGGGTGTGGAGGGCCAGAGTCCAGCGCAGTGTTCATATCCAGTGAAGAGGACAGCAGGGACAGTTCAAGCCAAGGGCTACAGCAGCAGGGAAGGTCACCAGCATTCTGTAGCCAGAAGCAAATAGGCTACAGATGGAGTTGTGGAGGATGGAGCTGGAGTTCCAGAGAAAGAAGAGAGGCGAGAGCAGTGAGCCGCAGAGGAGAAGAGGAGGAGAACACTGAGAAGCAGAGCATGAACAGCAAGAGGCTGACTGTGAAGAGCATGAGTGTCAGAGACAACATGAACTGGAGAAGATATGACGCCAACCCCCAGCACCAGCACAGGTAAGTGGTTTGGGTGTAACTGGAACTACAGGACTAGGGTTACAAATTAAATTCCAAATTGATAGCCAAATTTAAAGAAGGGAGGATATAGATGCCTTTTAAATTCCTTTGAAAAGTTTGTATTCAGGCAAATATTCCTAGAGAGTCCTGAGTTTAGCTATCCCCGCTACTTACTGAGAAAGCCGGGATGCATTGGGTGAAATGGACAATGAGGACAGTAATGATTACAGCAAACTTAAAACTGCACTTTTAAAAAGTATGATTTAAATGCAAAAGCATGCAGAGCTAAATTTGTAAGCTCAGGAGAAGCCCTGACATGAGCTACGAGGAGCTAGCCACCAAACAACGCCAGTTTTAAAATGTTGGTGGAAAGGAACTGAAGTGAACTCTGTAGATAAATTGAAAATACTGTATTGTTAGAGCAGTTTTTGGGGCATGCCCAGCAGAGCTGAAAACTTGGCTGGAGGACTGAGATCCAAAAACAGTGCAAGAAGCTGCTGAACTCTCGGACCGCTATGCTAAGAGCAGACCTGCTCTGAGAGCAAATGGGGCAGGGGTAGCAGTGCAGAAAGGAAAGCGTACCTTCTGGGTAGCTAAAACCCTCATGCCTCCACTGAAATCAGTTAGCCCCAGGTTTCAAAGAAAATATTTTCTGAGAAAAATGAATGTTGAGTTTGGAAGAAACTGGGCATATTGCAACACAGTGTCCCAAAAGGATGAGCAATATGCAAAGTGGTGCTAGGAAAGAAGTAGGTTTTTTGTGTCCCTGAAAGCATGCCCTTAAACATGAGGGAACACATGCACCCAGTCACTGTGAATGGTGTACAGACACAAGAGTTAAGAGACACAGGGCATCCTGACATTCGTAAAGGGATCTGATAGAGCTTTGGTCAGCTTATACCAAATAAATTTGTAACTGTACAGGGTTCACTGAGGAGGAGAAAACATTGCCACTGCAAGTGTTCTCCTAGACTGGGGTGAGACAGGGGAACTGTGCAACAGGTTGCGGTAGCAGAAACTTTAGCAGTTGATGTAATTCTCGGCAACAATCTCAAACCGGGATGGTGTGTAGTTACCCATAGCCAAGTGGCAAGGTAAATTATGGTGCCCGGGACACCATAGAAGCCACTGTAGAAACCACTGCGAGGCTGGTTCCCCAGCCTGTGCCTCCTGATATCTAGACTAATGAAAAGAGGGGTAGAAATTCCCCAGAAGAAGCTAACCAAACAGCTATGGAAGGTTACTCTGAGGAAGTGAGGGTGACCCATTTTTAGAGGGTTAGGGATGGCAGTGATCCTGAGTGCCCTAATGGTAGAGCTAGGGACCCTAGTTTAGAGACTGAAGGGGACCTGTACCAAGCCGTGGAATGTGTAAGGAGTTTGCAGATGCTCAGAAAAGTGACCCTAGTCTAGAGAAGCTGAGGGCTTGTGGAGACTCTGATGGAGCACAGGGAGGTGAAAAGTTTATTGGGACAATGGACTGATGTATACTCAGGATGCTAAGACAGAGGGAGGGGTGATAGGTAGGCAGCATGTCATTCCCCAGGGGTACTGTGAGCAGTTGCTCAAGACTGCACATGATATTCTCTTGTCTGGTCATCTGGGAATAGCATGCTCTATGCAGTGGTTGGCCCAGAATTTATTGGCCCAGTCACCCAGCAGGTGAAGGAGTATGGCAGGTCTTGTCACTGCTGCCAAGAAATAGGGAAGGCAGATAAGAAAACCCAATCTGCCCTAATTCCATTATCCATAGTGGAGGAGTCAGAGGGTGGGAATGGACATAGTGGGCCTTTAAATACCCCCAGCTCCTCCTGGAAGAGGTTCATCCTGACTGTGGTGGATTATGCCACCTACTTTCCATAGGCAGTTGCCCTATCCTCACTGAGGACAGACAAAGTGGCAGATGCCTTACTTGAATTTTCTCCCATGTTGGGTTTCTGCAAGAGGTTACCACTGATCGAGGGGTTCCTTCATGTTGGACCTGATGAAATGCTTGTGGGAGAAGTGTGGCTTGGTGCAGAGATGTACAATACTTTATCACCCACAAGCCAATGGGCTTGTGGAAAGATTTAATGGTACCCTGAAGTCAATGCTCCAAGCGTTACTGAACAACATGGAAGGGACTGGGAGAAATACCTTCCCCACTTGTTGTTCACATACAGGAGGTGCCCCAAGAGTCGACCGTGTTTTTCCCTTTTAGCTGTTATATGGATGCCAAGTACATGGGCCCCTAGACTTGATCTGGGAGGACTGGGAGGCAAGCATGCCACCAGGAACTCCCATAGTGGATTATGTCCTTAGGTTTAGGTAAAGGTTGAAGGAGCTTATGGGGACAGCCCAGAGCAACCTGGCAGCTCCCAACAAAAATAAAAAGTGTGTTATGACCACAGTGCCAGAGCTCACTCATACACGGTGGGTCAGGAAGTCATGATCCTAATCCCTGTCCAGAAAGACAAGCTGCAAGCTGAGTGGGCAGGACTGTACAAGGTAGTCAGAAAGGTAAATGACGTGAACTATATCATGGAGTTACCCGACAGAAGACATACAGAAAGAATGTACCATGTCAACATGATGAAACCATATGCTAATAGGGCTCACATGGTGTTTGCAGTGTGTAGTCCTGGGAGGGATGAATAAAGAAGATCCCCTCTGCACTTGCTGGAAAAAGCAAGAGGGAGTCCTCTGTGGAGGCAGTTAAATTGTCACCCCAGCTAGCCCCGGACCAGATCCAGGAAGTAAGGGAGGTTTTAGTAGACTTTGCCCCACTGGTTAGCGCCAAGCCTGGACTAACCCCTTAGCGACACACGATGTAAAGATAGGACACAGGCACCCATATGGCTTAACAGCATATCGGGTGTCTGAGGCTATCCAGAAGGACATTAGGAGGGAGGTGGAGAAATGCTGGATTTAGGAGTAATCCAGAAATCCCACAGCCCCTGGCTCACCCGTAGTCCTTGTGCCCAAGCCAGATTGTTTTACTCATTTTTGTGTGGACTGTCATGGACTGAATGCAGTCACAAAGTCAGACGCCCATCCGATGCCACGGACAGATGAACTCCTGGACCAGTTGGGAGGATGACATACCTACAACTATTGACCTGATAAAGGGGTATTGGCAGGTAGAGTTAACTGACTGAGCTAGGGAGAGGTCGGCCTTCATCACTCCAATAGGCTTATTTGAATTTTTTCGAATGAAGAACATCCCGCCACTTTCCAAAGGTTGGTGAACCAGGTATTAAATGGTGCTGGAGTACGCTGTGGCATACCTGAATGACATTGCAATCTTTAGTGCCAGCAGGAATGAACACCTGTCCCACCTTAGGGAAGTGCTGGGCAGGATACAGAGGGCCAGGCTCACTGTCAAAGCTGAGAAGTGCCAGGTTGCCATCGCTGAAGTGGCATACTTTGGGCATGTTTTCTAGGGACAGCAGGGTACTATAGGACATTTGTACCTAATTACAGTGCCCTGGCAGTCCCCTATCTGACATAGTAAAGAAAAGGATGGCTAAGAAATTTGCCTGGAAACCAGCCTGTGAAAACGTCTTTACCAGACTGAAGGAGGCACTGTGCAGTGCGCCTGTATTGACAAGTCCAGACTACAGCAGACCAGTTGTAGTTCAGACTGATGCCTCAGATGTGCGTATTGGGACAGTACTGAGTCAGACATCCAACCAAGGAGAGATCACCCCATCGTGTACCTAAATAAAAGTTACTTCCCAGGGAGCAGGCATACCTTCTGTGGAAAAAGAGTATCTGGCCATGGTGTGGGCCCTAAAGAAATTACAGCCATATTTATACTGGCAGCATTTTGAGGTATAAACTGACCACAACTCTCTGGTTTGGCTGACACAAATGGGAAAACGAATGGTATACTATTAAGATGGAGTCTTGCCTTGCAAGGGTATGACATGATGATCTCACATAGGGCTGAGTAATCATCAGAACACAAATGGCTTTGTGTCTGTAAGGAATGAATTGACTTGTGGAGCTCATCCCATGCAGGGATAGAGCCCCCAAATTCAGTCTAGGTGGGAGAAGTGTGATGCTCTGCTCCTGCTTCTGATTACCTGTATGATATTTATATTATAAATAACTGACTGTGTATGAAATTGTCTCACACAAGTTAGCAGACTTGGCCTGTAACTTTCAAAGTCAGTAGCTGGGCAGGATGTAATTAAACTGACCAGAGGAACCAGTTAATTAACTGACTTCCTTACAGAAGGGCATTTTATTACCTTTGTATGACCTGCCCAGGCTTTTGAAGTTGAACCCAAACATAACATTTATGACATAACAAGATGAAGAGTAGGTTGGCAGATTCCTCTCAAAATTTAACATGCAGCTCAGAAATAGTGACAAATGGTAGGATTCTTAAGTTCAAAGAGAAATGTTTGATTAAAGGATGTCATATTTAGGAAATATTTTTGTTTTTCTGATGTTACCATTAATTAAAAATACCTCCTGGTAGAAATTACAGTATGTTAGAATTAATTCTAAAAGGAGGAGCTAGCTGACTCACCAAAAGGGGTGGCGAGATAGAGTGAAATGAACCCTGTGTCTGGGAATATGTGTCATCATCTTGGGCCTGAGACAGAAAGTTCTCTCTAACTTAAACATACTTAGAAAGGTAATACTTAGAAAGAAATTAAGTCTGTGGTAGGAGTGTTTTGTCTGTAACTTCCTGCTTGTTTTACATGACTGTACACTGTATGATATATTGTTCTGTGTGTTTTACCTATTCATCATCTTTTAGTAAACAACCATTTCTTTCAAATATTGCCTGGGTTTCTTCTCAGTTTCTTTTGCATGTGATGTATAGGTGGTTAAGTCTGACAGCTGTTAAAAAGCTTGATTGTGTACTGAGCTTGCACAATAAGGTAAGAATATACCTAAGGTCTCTTATAGAGTTTTAAGGCTTCATTTTGGATACCTGGTTGGGTGCCTGGCGAAAGATTGTACTGCAGTCCCGAAGAGGTACATATCTTAGCCTGTACATTGGGTATGCTATCATAAGGGTCACAGTTTCAATCCCCAGAACTCCAGGCTAAAGGCGATTCAGACCCAAAGCAGACACAAGGTTTACCCTGTCTGTTACCTGTTCACACTATTGCACTCTGAGGTTGGCACTTTGAGAGCAGAGGGCCTGACCTGCACAGTGCATTTGTGACAGTCAGTATCTATTTTTTACAACATTAGAGTGCAACATTGCCCTGTGATATAGGCATCACAGCAATGTGGAAATTTCAGATCGTTCATTTAATCCCAGTGCTTTTAAACTGCCTAGTGTAAACATCCAAAATGCTTCTTGTCTTAATAGTGCCGCATCTAAATCCCTCCTCTGGGGCCAAGAGATACCCTTTCTATTTCATACAATTTCCACCTGTGTTCACCAAAGCTCCTAGTATATTTAATATGGGCTGCTAGTATATTATCTATTTTTTTCAGTATCAGTGTCATGTATGTGTTCGTCCAAATGCAGTTTAAAGGCTCAGGAAGTTTTCCTATGCAATGAGCTCCACAGATACATTCAGCTCTGTACACTATGCCAAAGTGTTACTAGAGTGCCAGGGATTATGGATTCTAAAATGGCCAGCGTTTGGGCAAGACAGAGAAAGCCTGATGGATTTTTGGAAGGAAGCACTTTTAAAAGGAAGTGCTCTTCTAGTGGAAGCAATTTTGACAGACTCTAAAAACTGCAGTCTGAGGTGGAAGTTGAAATACAGTAAGTGAATATGAACAAAAAGTTCAGACTTTTCTAATGATCCAGAATTAAACACCTATGTGAGCAATTTGGAAATGGCTATTGAATAACAGGATAAGAAGATTAAAGCAGCCAAGGAAAATAAATTCCTGTGTGATAAAGGGACTATGAGAACTATAACGTTTTACATGGTTTATTAAGTAAGCAATAAGACACGACAGGGGTGTGTTAGACACTTTAACACATGGCGAGGAGGTGTAGTGAGGTACTACCAGAAGTTTGTTGTATGTATGTGTTGGACCTTCATTAACATTGTGTGTTTTACCTTTGATATGTAGGACCCCTGATTTTTGTGCACAAACCAATTATTGCCCAGGTTTTTGAAGAGGCATCAAGAGTCTTTGGATACTAGAAATGAATATTTGAAACACTTGTCAAATATCAATTAAGAATGGATGGACTGATGAACTTTTATAAGATTATGTTCAAATCCACCACTGTTGTGTCAAAATTAATTAAGTTGGGGTCCTCTTACAAGAAATACCTCCTCAGATATATAGCCAGGTTTTTAATCTGTGTGTCCTGTGCTCTTCATTATTATGTATTCAGTGTATTTAATTTGATAGGGATTATTTATATGCTCAGTAAGCATCAATCTCACTTTAAGGTGGAAATTAGTCATGATGTCACAAAGTGGGGATATTTAAACAGCACGAATTGTAAACTATGTTTCCTTCTTAAAGTACCATTCAGGGGCATGAAACACCGCTGGTGCTTTTTGTAGCAGACTGTTGGTACACATAGCTATATGCCCAGCTTTTTTATCATGTATGAGTACAGTAAGTAGAGTACAGAAAACGTTATACTTGTACTTTGTCTTGTGATGAGTATTTTTTTCTGCTTTGGTTTAATGAGTGTGAGCCTTTCCTTTGTTGGTAACTGACAAAAGCATCCCCAGCTCTATCGTTCAAGTGATTGGATGATGCAGCAGTCATCCTGGATGGCTGCATCACTATTACAAAGAAATATATATTTTTGTTATTCTGATTTCCCCTGCACTCACTGGCCCCCTTCAACTGGTCTCACCAGCCGTGTCACCCAGGTGTCCTCCAGAACATACCTTGTTTGGCCTGGATAGCTGAGTACAGGGCTTGTGGAAGATGGTTGTCATCCTACCAGTCAGCATCCATTTCCCTATTCTCCCATCTCCTGGTATGGAGGAGGTGATGTGCAATGATGCCAGTGGCTGAGCTGTGTATGTTCCTGTATGCAGCATGCTGGATGCCTGCCCAGCCTTCACCCTCAGCTGTGGGCCCAGTGTTCCTACCTAATCCACTGCTTGGGGCTGTTAATACTAAGCACTGGTCCCAGCCATCACTGGAGGACCAGAGCAGTCCTTAAATGTTCAATCCTCCTCCTCCAGCTGGCTCTCTGACTCCTGAGCTTGGTTCTGAACTTGGGTCGTCGGTGTCACTAATGGGTGCTATCAGCTGTCGGGCGTAGCTTGCCAGAAATATATATTTTCAAATGTTATAAATCCTCACACTTGTTCTGTTCTGCACCTGAATGACCTGCAACTGACCTGTCAGATGCAGGGTTCCATGTCATATGGGCGATCAAAAATAGTGATCTCGTTAGAAGAGTGTACATCGCCGAAAATGAATTTCGGTGATGCACACTGCGAACAAGGATAAAAGGGCACCCTGACATCTACGGGTTTAGTTTTCATGCTTTGCCTCCCCGCACCCGCTACTTATGGATTCTCAGCTCCAGGGGGTGATATGTCAGGTGTGTAAAACTTTAAAATGTAGCCTGCAGGAAAAAAAAAAATGTGCTGCATCAGTCCCAAACCCTGCATCTCCCAGCCGACCACCCTCCCCACCATGCTAGTGGACCAGCTCAGCAGCTGTCTGCACACCCTCCCACATGCCATCCCTCTCCTGCCCCCACACATGTGCACATGTGTGTATATGTGCATACTTCCTGTTGCTCTATTCACCCACCCCAGTATCCAGTTTTCCACCCTGGTAGGTAGCCATGAACACAGGCACCATAACTGAGTCGCCATTTTTGTAGGTGCCTAATTTCGTCACCTTGTTCACGTGATACCCAGATGCAATATTGTTCTTTGGCATTCAATTTTGTAGAGTTCATTGAGGGTGGGGGATGGGTAAGAGGGTAGGAGTTAGGTTCAAAGAATGCTAATATAGCATTTCTTAATTTGAGGTTTAATAATAAACCTTTACTTGTACATTATTTTTGCAATGAATATACGACATAATGTATGGGTGTTGCACCTTAAGAGGTTTTTTACACACCCAAAAAAAAATGACTGTGAAGCACAATTTTACACACCAAAAACCATGACTGTAAGTACGATATATATATATATATATATATATATATATATATCTATATATATATCTATATATATGTATATATATATATATATATATATATATATATAGACACACAAAGGTACATAAAAATGAGAACTGTACAACACCCCATTTTTATGATTGCTGGTTTAAACTCTTTCAGTTACACACTCCAGGTTCCTCCACTTGCACTCGATCTGACCTGTTGTGCTAGCCACATTGTGTGACTGCTGGTTACATGCCGTGATCATGCCTCTGGTGTTAGTGGCATGGAGTGGCTACAGGATATAGCCCAGATCAGAGTTATGTGATACACAACTGTTTGTTATGGAAACCCTGTGTATCATGGTTTTCAAAAGTGATGGTAGACAGGTTAATAAATAGGCTAACTAGTAATTATTTATTTATAAAATACACAGATGGGGATTTTCCCCATATGGGCCATTATCGTATTTCCCAGTATACCTCTCAATTAAAGCTGTGTGCATCCCAATTAAAGCAGAATATCTCTGCAATTAAAACAGTATACCTTGGGAACAAACACAGATACAAAATTAAACACAACAATATATGTGCTCAGACAACTAACTGAACAATTACCAAACAATTTAAAACTAATAACCAAATTGATTGACCAATTAGCACATCAATTAGCAAACATACCAAACCCATTATTAAATCCCTTCTAAAAACACTTCCTATCAATAGGAAAAACACCCTTACTACAACCTCGAAAAGAAACCTATCTACAAAACCCAACCCTATTACAAAAAAGTTACTAAAACCTCACAGAAGAAAATTTCCCCTTTCTTTCATCATACAGCCATGTCCTTCAGTGCTTCAACTATATCATTATCTGCATCCGCACTGGTATGGCAGTGCAGTGTCATTGACAAAAATCAGCTATGCAGATACAGTATTGCTGCGATAATCCAGCACCACTTCAATCAACTCTGGCGCTGAGTCACACTGAGGCTTCATTAGGGGCCTCTGTCAAAGCCTCAGTATGACAAAGCCTCAGTGTGAGCGTGTGCAGGGGTAGCTGGAATGATCAGATGTTGGATTGTGCCTTAACAAATTAACCTTATGCAGCAATAAAAGTTCAACTGATAAAAAAAATCTGCAAGTGCTTATTTTCATAACTTTACCCGTCAGGCTGAAACAAGTACTGATCATGGCGGCCTTCATTTATTTTCTCCTTTAAACTCAGAAACTACATAACACTGATCTATTTTTAAACAAGCATTTGTCAATGCTGAATGTTTGCTTGCTGGTATTAGCATTAGAAATGCAGGAGTTAGACAGATGCAGAATAGGAATAGAAGTGAGTACTGAACTTCACATGAACCACCTCCATCCTGTAGAGACGGACAGGATTTGGGGTAAGGTTTGGGTGCGTCACACCATGACGGTCAAACCATGTCACCTCACCAGTATTCTGCAGACACAGACACGTGTTGAGCTGTGCCTTAGGGTGTTTGGTTTACAGTCACCCCATTCCATAAGGACATACGTTGAAATGGGTAGCATAGGAGAATGGGGTGAAGTCTTGGGATGAAGAGTCCAAGGTACACCTTTAATGCCTGTCAGTGGCTGGGGTGGGGGTGGATGGCTTGAGCAGTACAGTTGTCAATCCAAAGGCACACCCCGATGCCTGTCTGTCTGTACAGTGTAGGACATTATGGTTAGAAACCGTAATGCCTCGGGCATTTGTTGGTATTCACAGTACAAATTTTGAACATGGCCTATTTGTGACCCCACCTCATGAAAGCATTTGGGACCTCTTGTCGTGAACAGTGGCAGTGTGATTTTGTCAATATGTCCTGAAAACTGACTTCCAACAGTGACAGTGGCATTCTGGACCACATATACAAAACACAGATCCTGCAGGATGTGAAGAATGACAGCTGTACCATCCATAGTGAGGTATGAAGAGATGGCAATGTTGAAAATGTGTAGTGGGAATATTAAAAATGCTTGCACTTCCGAGCATACGTGGAAACTGCGAACGCATGCACATAACACAGTCATTTTATGGAGTTCATCACCAGATTTTCAACATAGGCATTTAACAATCTGTGGCCATGAACAGTGTCACTGTGATTTTTGTAATGTGTCCCAGTGATTTCCACAGTGACTGCGCCATTCTGTGCTGGAAGTGCAAAACACATTTTGGCCAGATGTGAAAAATGACAGGTGCACTGTTCATAAGGAGGTGTGGAAAATGCCAATGTTGACAATCTGGAGTGAGAATATTGCAAATGTGCGAAGGTACGAGAGTGCGAGGAACCGCTCAATACACACTTGTAACACACTCATTTTTAGAATTTGTTCACTAAATTTTCAACATAGCCATTTAAGACCTCTGCTCATGAACAGTGTCACTGTGATTTTCTTAATCTGTCCTAAACATTGATTTACATGAGACCAACTGCGCCATTGTGCGCTACATGCGGAAACACATTTTGAGTGAGATATGAAAAATGACAGCTATACTGCTCATAAGTAGGTGCGATAAAATGGCAATGTTGAAAATCTGGAGTGCAAATGTTACAAATTTGCAAACTTACGAGCATGCGTAGAGAACTGTGCAACGACATCAGAAACAGTCATTTTAGGAATTTTTTCACTAAATTTAACATAGGCTTGAGAGCTCCAATTCATGAACATTGGCACTGTCATTTCATTAATCAGTCCCAACAGGTGATTCCACAGTGACCGGAAATCACCCTTTGGGCCCGATTAATGCCATGACAGTGACAGAATTCATGAGGAGGGGTCCCAAAACCCTATGTTGAAAGTTTGTTACCAAAATTAAAAAATGCCGAGATATGCACCAAACTTGAAAACCCTATCTATCCCATTACACAGCTTACTGGCATTTCCTCAGTTCGCGGTCGGCTTTGAAGAGTGCAGGCGATGTTCGATCCACGAAGATCAATAGGTACTGCAGACTCGGAGGTAAGTATGGGGTGAGGGGTGTGGGGAGGCAGGGAGCACAGAAGGTGGGTGGGTTGTGGGAGAGGGGCCCTGAGACCGCGAGAAACCGCTTTTCTTTCAGGTACAAAAAAAAGACAAAGCTGGATGTTTTTTACTTTACGGTGGCATTTGGCACGCTGCAATAGGCTCCCAGCATGCCAAGGAAGTCTTTTGGGTGGGCAGCTGTAGTCAATGGGGATTGGGCACCCCCCATCGGTGCACAAAGAAATGGGGGCATTAATGCCAATAGGGGATTGGGCTCCCCGCCGCACAAAAGAATGGGAGGGCACCATTATGCTGACAGGGATTGGGCAGCCCCATTGGCACAAAACAAAATGGGGGAACATCATGCCGATGGTGATGGGATCCTGTCGGCAGACAACAAAATGGGGAGTTACATCATGCCAACGGGAGGTGCTCCCCCGCCGGCAGACAAAGACCATTTGGGAGGTACATGCTGCCGAGGGGATTGGACATCCTCAACACTGACAGTAATATTGTTCAAACAGGGCGGCAAATGTGCCACCATGTTCACAAACAATATTACAGCAGAACGTTCGCCTAGCAATGACGGGAATACTTCCCATTGCAGCAAATCGTAGGACGCTTGCAATGACGAGATGGCCCATGATTGCTGTGGTGAAAACGTTACAACTTGGTGCAGCTTCTGGAAGCCAGTGTCATCAGCACACTGTGCTCCATTGGTGCACCATGGCTAAGCCCCAAATGTTGTGCCTCCCTTTGGCTGCTACACTGCCGCCATTCCCCTAACCCGCTCTTCCTAAGCTGTCACATAATATTTTTGTATGCATGCAAGCAAACATAAAATGAACCCCTGAACCTAGCTAAATGGCACCTGTTCAGCTATATTCTGCTATTTGTTTTTTTTAAAGTTCTACAAATACCTTTCTGGGCAACCCAAAATCCAGGGTATCCAGCTTTGAGAGGGGAGGCATTAACCTGCATTCTATGTGTGGGAACAGTGGGACTTTCTTGAATTATGCAGCCACAGCTGGAAGTTGTAATGTGGTCTGCAGTGACAGCAGTGAGCCGTTGATCCTTTGTTCTGTCTCTGACTGTACTCTCTTTCTGTGTCTCTCTGTCTGTCTGTCTAGCTATCTATTTATCTATCTATCTATCAATCTCAGATAAGGGTTTCACCCCTGGATGCTTTTTCTCCCCACTCCCTAAAGGTCACCCACCTTTTCCAATCTTTATATGTATTTCTTTAATATAAGCAGAGCGGGTGCCACCCCAATACCACTTGCCTTGACTCCCTCCCTCAAGGTCCCCACCACATTCCCTTAAGTAGGTGCCAGCAGTGGGTGCCCACCCCTGGTGCAGCTGAACATGAGCACTTGAGAGGCCAATATTCCTGAAATAAAGAAATGCATCCCTCAATGTTTTTAAACCTCTAAAACAGAAAATGATTCCTCATTGAGCTGCAATTGTCCAGGCTGTATGTGGGTGTTGATGTGCGATAAGGTTGTCACTACACATTCAGTCACTTCACTACCAGTCTAGCATTGCTTGTGAAGTACTTTGAGATACATTGTGTATGACAAGCACTATATAAATGCTGATTCTTCTACTTCTGCCCCCACACCCCCTACCCATACCACCCCAACCTCCCACTCAGCACCCCCACCCCACAGACATACACTCACTCACCTGAACATGTGCCATGGTGTAGATCCACTCTCCAATTAAAGACATGTCTTGCTGCTGGAACTGGTGACTGCGATATGACAAACTAAGGTATATGTGGTTCAATGTATTTTAAATGGGGTTTGAACTCTGATGCATAACTTTGTCATTTTGCTTATTTTAGCCCCAAATGTTCAAGATGGCCTTTTGGGACCCCTCATGATCAATAGCAGTGGAATATATAAGTCAGGCCTGAAAGTCAGTTTCACACTCACATTGAGAAATTACCTTTCAGGCAGGATTTGAACATTTTCACCACCTTTGTTCATGCACTGGGATGAAGACTTCCCTTGGTGTAGGGCATCTGAATCTGTTCAAGTAGGTCCCAAAGGCACCTGTGTGAATGAGGATACAATTCCATTATCTCAAAAGAAAGCAAATCCTTTACAGAAAATGGCGTTAACGCATCAGTTAGTGTAACTTAATGCCAAAAAGTAGGGAAATGTGGCATTAGGGTTTCCATCCTAACTCCCCACCCCTACCCCACAAGCAGCAAAAGGAAAAACGCTGGGTTTTGTGTCTCCAGAGAGCCTCGGTGAATCAGTGGTGGGTCTTCCTTGGAGTTGTCAACCCTAATGCCCACCACTACCACCAGCCCACAGCTTCCTGTCAAAGCACAAGGTGCAGTTTCAAGCCAGTGCCTCATAGTGATACACTATGCAAATGTAGTGAAGTATTTATTGCCACATGGTGCCAACACAGTTTATTATAGCTTTCCTGTGGGCCCTGCATGAAGAAAGGACATCATGTGTGATATTTGCTCAGAGAACAGGGGTGGGCATTAGGGTGGACAACCCAAGGAAGACCCCACCAATGATTCACTAAGACTACTGAGACCCAAAACCTTAATGTTTGTTACTCTTCCTCCTTGTGAGATGGGGATGGGAAGTTAGGGCTGCAAACCCTAATGTCACATTTCCTACTTTTGTGGCATTAAATTATCTTAACTGGTGCATTAATGCAGTTTTTGCAAAGAATATATAATGGGGTGCAGTATGACCCATAGTTAGGCTTAGTACAGTAGGGTGTTTAATGTTAAAGCCCTAACTTTGCACCTTATTAGCTTTGCCCCCATTCAATGGAATTTCAGAAACTTTTGAATGTGCAGTCGGCGGGGGCGGACTAGATCTCTTGATTTGGCAAGTTTTGTGAAGGTCGCATGTCCAGATTCTGAGATCCAAATACAGCAAAAAGTGGAAAAATCAGTATTTTGTGCTTTTTTGCTCTAACCTACAGCCAGACAGTTAGAAAGTTTGTTCTGACATTTTCAGGATATAAGGGCTTGCCCTAGAATCGTAGGTATCATAGGTGGTTACAGAGCTAGTAGACTTTCATTCATAATGCTACGCCATTGAGTTTATTTATAACCAAGGATGTGATTTTTTTTGACAATAATTATCCAATCTGATTTTGAATTCATTTATAGAATTGCTACCACTACTTCCAAAGGAAGCAATTCCAAAATGCAACCACTTTGTGAAAACCATTTTGTCTTTTGTGGGACTGACATTTATCACCCAAGAGCTGCAGGGGATGAGCACGTGTATTATATGTTTGATCTCTAAATTCCATTCCAGCAATTCCCATAGATCATCATTGGAAGTAGATTTATAAAGCAAACATGTCTCCACGTAGACACCTATAGTTAAGTGTAAACAAACCCAAATTGCCTAGTTTGGTGTTGTAGCTTTTGCCCTGGTTTTAATAATACATGTTGCCTTTCTCTGAACTCCCTCTAACCTTAGAATATTTGATTTCTAGTATGGTGCCCAGACCTAGGCACAATACTCCAAATGGGGCCTCACCAGCTAAACATACATTGGCACTATAACCTCCCTATCCCTACTGAGAGATGCCTTATTATACTATGTAATGTTAAATTGGCTCTACATGTGATTTTGTGGCAATGGGTTGAAAATTGAGGTCATTCAAAATGATGATCCCCAAGTCTCTTTCCTTGATCAGTACCTTTAATGCACAACCATGTAATATGTAAGTCCTAGATATTATTTTTCCGAAAAGCATAACGGTGCATTTTTCAGTATTAAATATCAGTTTCTTTTCTATTTGCCCATTCCTCGATTTTTATAAGTGCATCTTGTAATCTGAGTACATCACTACTTGTTTCAACTATTGGGCCCATCCTAGTGTCATCTGCAAATTTTGATAACCATATGTTCTCAGTGTCCATACCCATGGTGGTTACATAAAGATTAAACAAACAGGGTCTTAAGACTGAGCCTTGAAGGACTTGACTCTGACCTCTGCTCATTCAGAACAAATCCCTTAAAAGACACCCTTTGTCTCCTATTTGACAGCCACTGAACCGATCCAATTGATAATGCAACTATGGAGCCCCAGTTTCATTAACACAGTTATCATTTCCTGTTGTGGTAGCTTATCAAAAGCTTTACTAAAATCCAAGAATATAACATCTGCTGATTTACCATGGTCCATGGCCTTACTGATGTCATAAAATTCCAACATATTTGTTTGACATGATCTGCCCTAGTAAACCCATGTTGTCTCTGATCAACCATAATAATATTTGCAACATGTATACCAATGTGCTCTTTAATAATGCCTTCCAGAACCTTTGACAATACTGATGACAGACTAACTGGACAATAATTTATGGGGTCTTTCTCTACTCTCCTTATATAAGGGTATAACCATGGCCGATCTCCAGGAATATATTACTTCACCACTGTCTGTAGACTTTAACAAATGTGCATTAATGGATCAGTTAGCTCATTTGCCAGCTCCTTGATGATTCTTGGAAGGAGGCCATCAGGGCCAGGGGATTATTGGGATCCAAGTTTGATAATTCGGTCTTTAAGACTGACCTTTCAGTATTATCGGAGTTGGCAAGTTCCCATCATCCCCAACTAATTTCATATTACTATGTTCTTTATTAAATACTGATGTAAAATATCCATTTTGTATTTTAGCCGTATGTTTGGGATCTGTAACCAATGTACCCACTGAATCCACTAATGGTCCTACCATTGATGTATGACCCTTTTACTTCACATATATCCAAAAAGGCTTTATTATTGTTCTAGTTTGTATTGCCAGTTTTCTGTCATAATCTGTCTTAGCCTTCTTTATTGCTTGTTTCTTGTCCCTTAGAGAGTTTTTACAACAACACCACCCCCATGATCATTGCTTATTTTAGCATTCCTATATGCCTTTTTTCATTGTTAATCAATTTCTCGATCTTATTATTCATCCAGGCTTGGGGTTTTCTAGTTTTCTATACTTCTTAATTCTTGGTACATATCTGTTTGTTAGGATATTTAGTTTACCACATAACAACTTCGAAAAGCTTCTAAAAGTTTGCTATAGAAATCCTCTTACCAGTCCACGGTGACAAATCAAGTCTCATACTATCAAAATCTGCTCTTCCCAAATTCAGCATTTCCATTGCTGATTGATAGTTAAAGCTAAATGGTGCCTTTGGTTGGTTTGGTAAAATTTTTTAATCCATTCCCAAGTTGGAAGGCTTTGAAATTTCAGTTCTGAGCATGTACAGTAGGGTGTTTCATTTATATCTTTGGTAAGAAAGAAGATTTTCTGCTCAGGACAGAAGAATGTTCTTTCCTGAGCTGTGATTCTTTCCTTTGTAAGCTGAAATTCTTCCTTCATATTGCTGTCATCTTGTTTTAATTTTGCAAAACTTTTTGAAAACCTATAGAAAATGATGTATTTTAGAAACAAACACCTGAACCTAGGTAAACAGACCTAGTGTTTGTTTTTGAAAATGTGCCTGGAAACATTGTTTCTGGCACCCACAAATCATGGATACCCAGCTTAGCAACATAAACTGTTCACCTACCTTTTCAGTATGAGAACAATGGGATTTTCTTAAATTCTGAAGCTGCAGATGGAGTTGTATTGCCAGCTTCAGTTGAAGCAATAGGCCAGTAATCCCTGCTCTATCCATCTCTGTCTATCTGCCTGTCTCTCTGTCTGTCTGTTATCTATCTATCTATCTATCTATCTGTCTGTCTGTCTGTCTGTCTGTCTGTCTGTCTTCTATCTTCTCTTGACCCCTCCTCCAGATCACCCATCCCATTCCCATTATACGTATGGTGGTACCAAGGTGCCCACCCCAGTGCTGCTGACTAGTAGCCCAACACTGAGGTGCCCAATCTCCAGAGTCAAGTCATCTGAAATAGAGAAAACATCCCTCATTGATGTTTTTACTTGTAGAAAAGAAAACAGTCACTCACTGATCTGACCCACCCACCCCACCCCAATCTCCCACTCAGCACCCAACACCCAACATACCTCCACACACACACACACACACACACACACACACACACACACACACACCTCACTCCTCAACATGTCCTGGGATGCAGTGCATTCACCTGCATTCTCAGTATGAGAACAGTGGGATTTTCTTGTATTCTGAAGCTGCAGCTGGAGTTGTGCTGCTGGCTTCAAATTGAAGCAGTGAGCTGGGGATCCCCTGCTGTGACTCTCTCTGTATTTCTTTCTATATATACCTATCATCTATCTATCTATCTATCTATCTATCTATCTATCTATCCATCTATCCATATATCTATTGCTAGTAGCAGACAAGAGCACCCATCCCCACTACCACTTCTTTCTCTGCCCATCTAGGTTGCTCATCCCTTTCCCATATTTAATTGTATTCTTTTATAAGTGGAGCAGGGTGTCCCACCCTGTTCCTGTTCTCTTCACCCATCCCTCCGGGTCACCTGCCCGATTTCCATTATACACATGGCAGCATTGGGGTGCTCACTCCCCAGTGCTGACAAACAGTAGCCTGATACTGTGGTACCCAATCCCAGTGTCAAGCTTCATGAAATAAAAGAAAACTGTGCCTCATTGATTTTTTCTTTTTTCCCTTTGGTAAAAGGAAAATAGTCTCTCACCAATGTGACCCACCCCACCCCATTCACCCCACTCTGACCTCTCACCAGAACCCATGACCCTACACTCACACACACACACACACACACACTCACCTGAACATGTCCCATGAAGTAGATCCACTGTCAGATCGAAGACATGTCTTACTGCTGGAACCAGCAACTGTAATAAGAGAAAGTAAGACAAGTCCAGTTTAATGTATTACAATGGGGCTTGCACTTTTCTTCATAGCTTTGTCATTTTTATTACCTTTACAGAAACTTTTCAACATGTCCTTTTGGGACCCCACCTCACGATCAAGGGCAGTGGAACTATGTAGATATGGCCCCAAAAGGCAATTTCACTGTTGCTTTTGAGATATCTGTAGTTACTGTATGACTTCTCCTTATAGACATGACAAGTGGCTTTTATAATATATTGGCTGAAATGTAGTTTAGCATCAGAAGTGTGAAACAAATTCCATCCAGGATTTGAAAAATGACACCTGTCATGTTCATGAGGTGCTGTGAAAATGAGTTATGTTGAAAATTTGGGTTAAAAATTGAAATTACCAAAGTTATGAATGAGTGTAGAAACAATTCAACATATTCAACTCATAACTTTGTTGGGTTTTTCAATATTTTCACCGCAAATTTTCAATAAAACCTTCTTATGACCCCACTTCATGAACAAGGGCAGTGCAAATTTCAAATCCCATCTGAAAATACCTTATACATCAAAGCTAGATTGGGTTCCTCCCCAAACATCAAACCTCTGATCATATCCTCATACTACAATCACTTATTAATAGACATGTACAAAATACCCACAGAGTAAAGATAAATGTCTTCTTCACAGAGTTTAAAAACCTTTGACTCAATGTAGTATCCTGGACTTTTTAAAATTCCTTCAGATCAGAATTGGACAGAAAACATAGAACATCATACAAGAAATATACTCATCCGTGAAATGTAAAATTAAGCATAATAACAGGCAAACAGAATCATTTAATCAGGAACTAGGAGTGAGGCAGGGATATTGCCTGGTTCCAGCTCTCTTTAATGTTTATATTATTGATCTGCCTTTTTGTTGGATGAATCTCAAGTGCCAGGATTAACATTAAATGACACTGGGATAAAATGTCTGTTTTATGCAGATGACCTAGTCATATTATCACTCTCTCATTGTGACCTTCAAGAGCACCTTAATCTTTTAGAGGCATACTGTAGCAAATGGGCTCCAGGTAAACCTTGATAAGACTACAACTATGGTATTTTAGAAAAGCCAAAAATAACCAAAACAAACCTCAATTTAATATTCATGGTAACAAACTAGATTGTACCCTGATGCATTGTTACCTTGACCTACCAATAAGTGCATCAGAGAGATTTAATCCAGCTTGTAAATATTACAGCAAAAAGCACTCTGTGCCTTTATGCTGTAAAGAAACTATTTAACCTTATTCGACCCTCCCATAAAACTATGGCTAAAATTATTTGACAGCATAATTTAGCCAATCATGTTATATGGGAGTGAAGTTTGGAGACCAACAATAAATCCCAGCTATATAAAATGGGACAGAACTCCAGCAGAAAGATTACACTTACTATTTTGTAGCTCATACAAAAGACTCTGAGAAATGCTGCCAGTAATGGTTGCAGGGCTGAATTAGGACAATTTCATCTGCTGCTAAATATACAGAAATTAATAGTTAAATTCGGGTCCTATCTACAGAAAAGTGAAGAATGTGCCAACCATTTGCAAACACTAAATAATTTAAAGAAGAGAAATGACAGAAACACAATACACACCTATGTGTTACACTCTTATGTCACCGTAATATTGATATCAAAGAATGTGACATAAGTAAGCCTAAACATGACTGTATCTTTGTAATGCCCCAAAGTTGGGCATCCCAGAAACTGAAAATAAATAAATAAATTAGGGGTTCACAGGTGCTCAGGGTACCTGCTGTAGATGTAGGCAGCAGGATACTATGTTAAGGGCCCCTGAAAATAAAGATTCACCTCCTTATAATGAGAAACTGTAAAATAATGCAGAAAAGTGCCCTGTGCACTTTACAGTATGGTCAAAAAGCAGATTTAAAAAGCAAAATATGTCGCAATGGCCTGGATGGAATGCTGTGTTGAGTGGCTCATGCACAGCATTCCACTCAGCCAATCTAGAACCCTGGGGGTTTCAAGTTTAAAAATATTGTTCAGTTGGTCAGTTGATCCTGGGAAGTGGTAGAGGAGTCAGGACACAGAAGTCAAGGGACAGTTTAGAGCTTACCTCATTGAAGCCATCCTCTGGGCTTGCTGTGGTCCTGTGCTGCCTCCCTGCCTGAAGACTTCCTGCTCTGCTTCATTCGGGTCCGGTGCCATCAGGGCACCATGAAGAAGTAAAATGTCCGTTTGCCTGGCGTTGGGCTTAAGAGCCCCATCATCTTATTATTTTACCCCACAGTTGTTTATTAGTTTAATTTCGGTCCCACGCCGGGCGCACTGAAGCGCTGCATCGCCGCTCCCTGTCGGCCTGCCGAGGCCCCCAGTCATCCCCCCAGCCACCTGTTCAACAGAGGCTGTGTTTCCTGCCCAGAGCACGGTAGGTGCATAGAAAGGTGGCCGAGCACCGCAGGGGCATCGGGTCACTAGGATCCTTCATTTAAATATTCACGAGGGAGGCAGGGTTAATGACGCTCACAGGAGGGGTTGGAAGTAAGGCCAAATCAAGGCCTCATAAATATTCAAAGAGGGGCTGGTCCAAGGAGTAGCAGAGAGCTTGAGTGGCAGCAGCTCTCAAAGAGCTATATAGATTTAAAGGGGCCCTGCCATTTTGGCCATATTGAGATTTAAAGGGCAATTCAGGCCCATTATAAAGAGGGCACCAGGCCCAATAGGAAGGTGGGCACCAGGCCCAATAGGAAGTGGGGCACCAGACCCAATATCAAGTGGGGCACCAGGCCCAATAGGAAGTGGGGCACCAGGCTCAATGTAATGTGGGGCACCAGGCCCAAGTTTTGATAGGGCTTGAGGTCCGAGGTCAATGTAGGGCATTAGGCCCGAGGTAAACTTGGTACTATAGGGAGGCCCTGGCCTAGTGGAATAGAGCAAGTCAGCCTAGTGGTACTATAGGGAGGCCCCAGCCTAGTGGAATAGGGCAAGCCAGCCTAGTGGTACTTAAGGGAGGCCCCAGCCTAGCAGAATAGGGCAAGTCAGCCAAGTGGTACTATAGGGAGGCCCCGGCCTAGTGGAATAGGGCAAGCCAGCCTAGTGGTACTATAGGCAGGCCCTGGCCTAGACGTCCAGAAAGATATCATATCCAGAAGACCCTATATTTAGAAACAGGGGTTCAGTTAAGTGTGTTCAATTTGCCTATACTGGGAAACTACTGTAATTACTGTACTGCTTATGCTGAACTATTGCCCTAAGTACTTGAACTATTGCCCTAAGTACTTGAACTATTTCCCTAAGTACCTGAACTATTGCCCTAAGTACCTGAACTATTGCCCTAAGTACCTAAACTATCGCTCTAAGTACCAGAACTATTGTTTTAAGTATATGTACTATTGCTCTAAGCACCTGGACATTAGCCCTCATCAGTAAGAGTTACTCCTGAAGTTATAATTTGCCCTCCTCTGGCAAATTATTGCATCATTCCACAGTTCTTTGGGCATTTTCAGTTATATGGTTACTACTGTATGAAGACAATCTCAATCTTCTACCACACTGCAGTCCCATAGTGTGGCCTGTAACACCATCGCACTCAGAATCAGTCTCTCTACCAGAAGAAGACATCCTCTCAGCATTCTTCACTCCTGTGGGATCATCCATCAGCTCATCACGTCCGTCTGTGTCGTCCGTCAAGTCGAGTCCGCCGCCAGTCGGACAAGTCATACTGGCCGCTTCTTGCTTTCACAGCTTGAAAGTACGTCCGCAACACATCACGACAGTCATGCCAGTGTCGTTCGCATGTTTCCTGTTCCAGATGTCCCAAAGTTGGTCATCCTCTACAGAAGAGTGTGCTCATCCTGGAGAAACTAGTCTGTGCCCCTCCTGGTCATTCACCAAAAGTCGAGTCCATCAAGCTCAGTACGGGACGATCTGCCATTTCTTTGTTTTGTGTTAGTTCCTGATCCTAGGATTGCAGAATCAACCATCATCTCTTCAGATTCTTATGGTTCCAGGTCCTGTCAGAGTTCCTTCTGAGTTTAGCTGGCCCTGGAGTGCCGCAGCATCAGTCAGGTCATGGTAGTCCTCCATTGGATTCATCACCACACAGGTCTTGATCTATCTTCTTCCTTGGCAACCCTGAAGTGGGTTTGGCTGAGAAACCCTTTGTTTTCAGTGTGTTATCTCAGGAACCAGTTGCTCTGGTTCTACATTCCAGCTTTGGAGAGAGTGGGCTTTTGCCAAAGAAACGTATGGTTTGTTTACTAAAACTCTCACCACTCCAGTGGCCTTAACTAGGTCTTTGCTGGGAATTGTGATTAGGGTTCTACAGTTCTGTTTTACTTCCTTGTAGCTACCAATGAAGAACGATGGTGTACACGAAGACGCTGGATCCCTGGACTATTGTAATATCTAGACTCTGATGGAAATGTGTGATGTTAATTACCCTAGTGCAGTTCTGAGTAGCTTATGTCACCTGATCCTCATCTAAGAGTATTGAAGTATAGAATAGTGTCAGAATAAGAGTGGCAGTAGGCCTATAGTTTATTCTTGTGTAATAATCTTAGTAGTCATAGATAAGGTATTTCTCTGTTTATTGCCCTAATGTTCTCGGACAACCCTCCGTCTCTTGAGACTGTGTCTCTACCCTTGGTACAAATAAATGCCTGTGGGCATTGAAGCACTAAGTTGACTCCCCGCCTCCTTGTCTGGGTAACGGTTATCCTATCCACATAATTCAGACCTGGTGCCTCACTCATCTCTTTTCACCACCTTTAGGGTAGAGCACTCTAGACCATTGTATCATGGCACCACATCTTATCCAGAGAAATAGAGATGGCCCAGAAAAACAAATATATTATGTACTGTTAACAGCAAATCAAAACTCAAGCCAAACAAGTGTTATTGATACTACCACACAAATTTTACTATTACTGCATATCTGCATACAGTTCAAATGCTAATACAGACAAATATTTATAAAATACAGAATCAGTGACCACAATATAGAACTAGAAAGAGGCAGACATGAATAAACCTGGAAACCTAAACAAGCCCAACTCTACTCAGTGTGAAAGCAGTGACACTGAAACAGAAATGCATTTCCATTCTCTTAATGTACAAAACACAGCTGTATACAAGAACAATGCTTCTTAGAGCTACTGTGCAAAGGATAATGGATTTCACCTCAAGAATGATGACGCTTAAACTCTGTATGCTGCTAGGGAAAGAAAAATGTAGCAGAAATAGCTGCAAACTATATAGCATCCTGTCACCAGCTATACAACATAGATGTACTGTATTTAAGTGAATTGCAGTATGTTTGTCCCATAATAGTTTGATGTATAAACTTTGGTAACACCTGCACATCTTGTCAGATGAATAACCTTATTTTTGAATTTTAATTTAAGCAGGGAGAGCAAGGGAGAGGGGGAGAAGAACAGGAGGGACAAGGAGAGACAGGGAGAAAGAGAGAGGTAGAAGAAGGTGAGGGAGACAGAGGAAGAGAATAAGAGGGAGAGAAAGGGAGTGAGAGAGAGGAAGGGGAGAGACAGTGAGGGCAAGTGAGAGGGAGGAGAGGGAGGGAGGGAGAGAGAGGGGAGAAAGGGACACAGAGAAAGGTAGAGGGAGGAAGAAGGAGAGGGAGGGAGGGAGGGAAGAAGGAGAGGTGCAGAGGAGGGAGGAAGATGGAGGTAAAGGGAGATGGAGAGGAGGGGGAGAGAGGGAGAGAGACAGGGTGTAGGAGAGACAGCGAGAGAGAGAGGGGAGGAGGAAGAGACAGGGAAAGTGAGAGGAAGAAGGAGGAGATGGAGAGGTAGAGAAAAAGGAGAGAGGGAGAGGGAGAGAGAGAGGAGGAAAGGAAGAAAAGGGAAAGGGAAAGAGAGAGAGAGTGAGAGAGGGAAATGGGAGAGAAAGAAGGACAGAGAGGGGAGAGAAAGACATAGAGAGAGAGAGGTTGACAGAGGGAAATATAGAGGAAGAGAGAGGGAGAGAGGGAGAGGAGAAGGGATGGAGAAGAAGAGGCAGAGAGATAGAGAAGGAGCATGAGGGAGGGAGAGAGCAGGAGGAAGGAAGGAGAGAGAGGAGAGGTAGACAGAGGGGATGGGAAGAGGGAGGATAGAGAGAGGAGAGGGAGAGGGAGAAAGAGGAAGAGGGAGAGGGAAAGGAGGGAAGGGTAGACAAAGAGGGAGAGAAATGGGAGAGAGAGGAAGAGGTAGATAGAGAAGGAGAGGGAGCAGGAAGGAGAAGGGGAGGGACAGGGAGATGGAGAGGGAGAGGGAGGGGGAGAGGAAAAGGGAGGGAGGGGAGGGGAAATAGTGAGGGAAAGGGAGTGAGGGACGGGGAGAGAAGGAGAGAGAGAGGGGGAGCGGAGAGTGAGAGGGCGAGAGAGTGAGGTGAGTAAGATGGAGAAAGAGGAAGAGGGACAAGCAGAGGGAGAGGAGAGAGAGAACAACAGAGAGAGAGAGAGATATAGTGGGAGAAGAGAGGGAGAGAAGAGGAGAGAGAGAGAGGGAGGTGGAGAGAGAGTGGAAGAGGGAGGGAGGAGGGAGGGAGGAGTGGGAGTGATGGGAGAGAGAGGGAGATAGGAGAGAAGAGAGAAGGAGAAAGAGAGGGAGGGATGAGACAGGAGAGGGAGATGGAGGGAGAGGGAGAGGTAGAGAAAGAGGGAGAGGGAGAAAGGGAGTGAGAGAGAGAGAGGGAAATGGAAAGATAGAGAGGAGAGGGAGAGGAAATGGGAAAGAGAGGCAGAGATATGGGGAGGGAGAGGGAGAGGTAGACAGAAGGAGAAATAGAGAGAGGAAGAAGCAGAGGAAAGCAGAAGCTGAGAAGAAGGGAAGGAGAGGGAGTGAGAGGGAGGAGAGTTGGAGAGGAAGGGAGAGAAGAAGAGGTAGCTGGGGAGAGATAGGGAGAGAGAGGAAGGAGAAGGGGAGAGGGAGAGAGGGAGGGAGGAAGGAAGAAGGAAAGTGAGAGTGAGATGGAGAGGGAGAAGAAGAGGAGTGGAAGTGAGAGGGAAAGGAGAGCGAGAGAGGGAGAAATAGATAGAGGGGAGAGAGAGGGAGGAGAGAGAGAGAAGGGAAATGGATAGGGAGGAGAAGGGAGGGAGGGACAGGAGAGGGAGAGGGTGGGAAATGAAAGAGGAGAGAGGAGAGAGAGAGAGAAAGGGAAGGGAGAGGGAGAAAGTGAAGGAGGATAGAGGGAGAGAAGAAGGAGAGGGAGGAGGAGAGGGAGCAATAATAGAGTAGGAGAGGAAAGGAGAGGAGGAGAGAGACGTTGAGGAGAGACAGATGGTGAGAGGGGAGAAAGAATGAGGGAGAGAGTGACAGTGAGAGATAGAGAGAGAGAGAGAGAGAGATGGAGAGGGTGAGATTGAGATGGAGAGGGGAGAGAGTTGTAGAAGGAGAAGGATGGGAGCAAGGGAGAGGAGGGAAAGGGAAAGAGATGGAGAGGGAGAAGGAGGGAGAGAGAGGAGGAGGGGGATTGAAAGTGTTGAGAGGTAGAGAGGAGGAGAGACAGAAGAAGAAGAGAGGAAGGAGAGGGAGAGGGAGGGAGAGGGAGGGTGAGAGCAAGAGCAAGGGAGAGAGAGAGAGAGGGAGAGAGGTGGAGGGAGAGGAGAGGAAGAGAAAGGGGAGAAATGGAAAGGGAGATGGGGAGAGAGAGGAGAGAGAGGAAAGAGAGGGAGAGAATGGGGAGGAGAGGGAAGGGAGAGAAAGAGGGAGTGAGGGAGAAGAAGGAGAGGAGAGACAGACTGGGAAATGGAAAAGGAAGAACAGGGTGAGGCAGAGGGAGATAGAGAGGAGAGGAAGAGGGAGGAAGAAAGTGGGAGAGGAAGAGGGAAAAGAAGAGAGAAAGGGAGAGGGTGGGGACAGAGGGAGACAGGAAAGGGAGCAAGGGAGGAGGGAAAAGGAGAGAGGGAGAGGGAAATAGTGAGGGAGAGGAAGAGAGAGGAGAGAAGAGAAAAGAAAGGGAGTGGGGAGAGGGAGAGTGAGAGAGAGAGAGAAAGGAAGAGAGGCAGGAGAGAGAGGGAAGACAGACTGGGAGAGGGAGAGGGAGGGAGAGGAAGAGGGAGATAGAGAGGAGAGGGATGGTGAATTAGGGCCAGAGAGAGAGAGGGAGAAAGGGACACAGAGAAAGGTAGAGGGAGGAAGAAGGAGGGAGGGAGGGAGGGAAGGAAGGAGAGTGCAGAGGAGGGAGGAAGATGGAGGTAAAGGAGATGGAGAGGGAGGGGAGAGGAGAGACAGGGTGTAGGAGAGACAGCAAGAGAGAGAGAGAGAGGGGAGGAGGAAGAGAGAGGAAAGTGAGAGGAAGAAGGAGGGAGATGGAGAGGTAGAGAAAAAGAGAGAGGAGAGGGAGAGAGAGAGAGGAGTGAAAGGAAGAGAAAGGAAAGAGAGAGAGAGTGAGAGAGGGAAATGGAGAGAAAGAAGGACAGAGAGGGGAGAGAAAGACATAGAGAGAGAGAGAGGTTGAGAGAGGAAATATAGAGGAAGAGAGAGGGAGAGAGGGAGAGAAGCAGAGGGAAGGAGAAGGGATGGGAGAAGAAGAGGCAGAGAGATAGAGAAGGAGCATGAGGGAGAGGGAGAGAGCAGGAGAGGAAGGAAGGAAGAGAGAGGAGAGGTAGACAGAGGGGAGATAGGAAGAGGGATAGATAGAGAGGGAGAGGGAGAGGGAGAAAGAGGAAGAGTGAGAGGGAAAGGAGGGAGGTAGACAAAGAGGGAGAGAAATGGGAGGAGAGGAAGAGGTAGATAGAGAAGGAGGAGAGGGAGCAGGAAGGAGAAGGGAGGGACAGGAGATGGAGAGGGAGAGGGAGGGGAGGAAAAGGGAGCGGAGGGAGAGTGGGAAATAGTGAGGAAAGGGAGTGAGGGACGGGAGAGGAGAGAGAGAGGGGAGCGTGAGAGTGAGAGGGCGAGAGAGTGAGGGTGAGTAAGATGGAGAAAGAGGAAGAGGGACAAGCAGAGGAGAGGAGAGAGAGAACAGAGAGAGAGAGAGATATAGGGAGGAGAAGAGAGGGAGAAAGAGGGAGAGAGTAGAAGAGGAGGTGAGAGAGTGGAAGAGGAGGGGAGGAGGGAGAAGGAGGGAGTGATGGGGAGAGAGAGGGAGATAGGAGAGAAGAGAGAAGGAGAAAGAGAGGGAGGGATGAGACAGGGAGAGGGAGATGGAGGGAGAGGAGAGGTAGAGAAAGAGGAGAGGGAGAAAAGGGAGTGAGAGAGAGAGAGGGAAAGGAAAGAGAGGGAGAGGAGAGGAAATGGGAAGAGAGGCAGGGATATGGGAGGAGAGGAGAGGTAGACAGAAGGAGAAATAGAGAGAGAGGAAGCAGAGGAAAGCAGAAGCTGAGAAGAAGGGAAGGAGAGGAGTGTGAGAGGAGGGAGAGAGTTGGAGAGGAAGGAGAGAGAAGAAGAGGTAGCCGGGAGAGATAGGGAGAGAGAGAGGGGAAGGAGAAGGGAGGAGAGGGAGAGTGAGGGAGGAGGAAGGAAGAAGGAAAGTGAGAGTGAGATGGAGAGGAGAAGAAGAGGGAGTGGAAGTGGAGAGGGAAAGGAGAGCAGAGAGGAGAAATAGATAGAGGGGGAGAGAGAGGAGGAGAGAGAGAAAGGAAATGGATAGGGAGGAGAAGGGAGGAGGGACAGGAGAGGGAGAGGGTGGGGAAAATGAAGAGGGAAAGAGGAGAGAGAGAGAGAGAAAAGGGAAGTGAGAGGGAGAAAGTGAAGGAGGATAGAGGGAGAGAAAGAAGGAGAGGAGGAGGAGAGGGAGCAATAAATAGAGTAGGAGAGGAAGGGAGAGAGGGTGAGAGAGACGTTGAGGAGAGACAGATGGTGAGAGGGGAGAAAGAATGAGGGAGAGAGAGGACAGTGAGAGATGAGAGAGAGAGAGAGAGAATGGAGAGGGTGAGAGATTGAGATGGAGAGGAGAGAGTTGTAGAAGGAGAATGATGGGAGCAAGGAGAGGGAGGAAAGGAAAGAGATGGAGAGGAGAAGGAGGGAGAGAGGGAGGAGGGGATTGAAAGTGTTGAGAGGTAGAGAGGAAGGGAGAGAGACGAAGAAGAAGAGAGGAAGGAGAGGGAGAGGGAGGGAGAGGGGGTGAGAGCAAGAGCAAGGGAGAGAGAGAGAGGGAGAGGTGGAGGGAGAGGAGAGGAAGAGAAAGGGAGAGAAATGGAAAGGAGATGGGAGAGAGAGGAGAGAGAGGGAAAGAGAGGAGAGAATGGGAGGAGAGGGAAGGAGAGAAAGAGGGAGGGAGGGAGAAAGAAGGAGAGGGAGAGACAGACTGGGAAATGGAAAAGGAAGAACAGGGTGAGGCAGAGGGAGATAGAGGAGAGGAAGAGGGAGGAAGAAAGGGAGAGGAAGAGGGAAAGAAGAGAGAAAGGGGGAGAGGTGGGAGACAGAGTGAGACAGGGAAAGGGAGCAAGGAGAGGAGGGAAAAGGAGAGAGGGAGAGGGAAATGGTGAGGGAGAGGAAGAGGGAGAGTGAGAGGAAGAGAAAAGAAAGGAGTGGGGAGAGGAGAGTGAGAGAGAGAGAGAGAGAGAAAGGAAGAGAGGCAGGGAGAGAGAGGGAAAGACAGACTGGGAGAGGGAGAGGGAGAGGAGAGGAAGAGGAGATGGAGAGGGAGAGGGATGGGAATTAGGGCCAGAGGGAGAGAGAGGAAGAGGAAAAGGAGAGAGAGAGAGAGAGAGAGAGAGATGGTGAGAGAGGGGGATAGAAGACAGAGAGAAAGCGAAAGGATCGAGGGAGAGAGAGAGTGAGGTAGAGGGGAACAAAGGAGAGGAAGGAAAGGGAGAGAGGGAGAGGGAAAGGGAGGAAGCAGATGAGGTAGAGGGTGAGGAAGAGGACAGGAAGAGGGGAGAGGAGGAAGAGAGGAGGGAGAGGGAGAGAGAGTGAGCTAGAGAAGGAAAGAGGAGAGAGGTGGGAGAGCATGTGGGAGAGAGGAGGGGAGGCATATGGAGGGAGAGGAGGAAAAGGAGGAGAAAGAGGGAGAGAGAGAGGGAGAGGAAAGAGGTGAGAGACAGGAGAAGAAGGCAGAGGAGAGAGAGGGAGAGAGATACTGGTAGAGGGAAGGAGAAGGTGAGGGAGAAAGAGGAGAGGGAGTGTGAGAGGAGAGAGGAAAGAGAGAGGAAAGGAGGGGAGAGGAAGAGGGAGGGTGCTGTAGAGTGAAAGGGAGAGGGGGGGAGTAGGGAGGGAGATGGAGGGAATGTGAAAGAGATGAAGAGGGAGGGAGGAAGAGGAGAGGGGAGAGAGACTGAGAGAGGAAAGGGAGAGAAAGAGGAGGAGAAGGGAGAGAGAGGGAGAGGGAGAGAGAGAGACTGGGAGAGGGAGAGCGAGGGAGATGGAAAGGCAGAGGGTGAGAGAGAGAGAAGGAGAGGAAGAAGTATGGAGAAGGCGAGCCAGATGGGGAGAGAGAGAGAGTGGAGAGGGAAAGGAGAGAAAGGATAGGGTAAGAGAGGGGAATGAGCAGGAGAGAGAGTGGTAGAGGTGAGGAAAGGAGAGGGACGGTAGAGGGAAGTGAGGGAGAGGGAAAGAAGAGAGAGAGAGAGGGATTGAAAGAGGGGAGGGAGAAGATGGAGATGAAAATGGAGAGGAAGAGGGAGAAAAGAGGGAGAGGGAGACTGAAAGAGAGGAGGGACAGGAATAGGAGAGAGGGTGAAAAGAGAGAGAGAGATGGAGAGAGAGGGAGGGAGGGAAAGAGATGGAGAGGGAGAAAGAAGGAGATGGAGAGAGGGAGAGATAGAGAGGCGGAAAGGAGCAGTAGTGGAGAGAGGAAGAGGTGGGAGAGAGAAGGAAAGGGAGAAAGAGGAAGAAAGAAAGGGAGAGAAGGGGAGTGAGAGGAAGAGGAATTAAAATGGAGATGTAGAGAGATGAAGAGAGGGTGAGAGGCAGGGGGAGAGAAGGAGAGGGAGAGAGAGAAGAGAAAGGAGATGGAGTGAGAGAGAGAGACAGACTAAGGGGGAGAAAAAGGAGAGAGAGTGAGGAAGAGGAGAAGGAGAGAAAGAGAACTGAAGAGGAGAGAGAGATGGAGGGAGAGGGAGGGAGAGAGCAGCGGCTTGAGGTGGTGGTGGCAGAGGAAGGAGAGAGCTGGTAAGCTCTCCATAACGGAGCTGTTTTTGTTTTGTTTTCTAGTGGTGCTGGTGGTGGTATCAAAAAGGAATGAGCTCTCCTTAGCAAAGCTGTTTGTTTTTAGTGGATGGCAAGCACACAGGAAAGAAAGACCATGAGTGTTGAATAAATCTGTCAGTGGCTGTAGTTAGCGGGATTGCTATGGAAGGCTGGGGCCTCCCACATTTTAGCTGTCGACTGAGCCTGCAGGGATAGCCCTGTTAGGTACATTATCTCCAGAGCCAAAGTGCTCAACATTCAGTGTGTTATGTTTTACAACATGTCAGCAAGTAGTGGAGATAAGGTCATACTAAGGCCACTGTCTTGCAGTGTGAGATGGGAGGAGAGAGAGAAGGTAAATGCAAATGGGGGTGGGTGACTCCGTGGCATGTAAACCTGGAGAGGGAACCACTAGCATCAGGGAACATTTGAATATAAAAAAAAACAACTTCAAAAGCATTGAAAAAACTGAGAGTGGTGGCAAATGCACAGTAAAGTACAGGAACAGATACCAATTTTGCCGAGCACTGGGGAGGGCATGGTGAAGGGTTATTGATAGGTTCACTGGGCAATAGTTCAAAAGACTATTGCCTTGTTGAGTGAACTATTGAACACTTTCAAACTGAAGCATTAGCCAGTTTTGGTTCGAATCTGGTAAATGGTTCAAAACCTTCACTGTCCTGTGACTGTCTCTGGACCAATCAGAGACCAGCATATTTCTTAGGATTAAAGATATTTTATAGTTAGGGTTGAGTAGGGTGCTCAATGTTAAAGCCCTAACTTTGCACATTAATATCTTTGGCACTACTTGATGAAATGAGCTGAACTTTTGCCTTTGTTATATAAGAGGCAAGGTCTAGATGTGTGAAAAGTTTTGTGATGGTAGCTTCTGCGGTTTCTGAGATCTGCATGAATCATTTTTGTAAATATCTAACTTTTCCTATAGTTAACATTGTTGTTTTTTTTGTGCTCTCCCACAGCCTGCATGGAATGGAATTTTATCCCAAACTTGCAGGGGACATGTGTCATGTCCTAAGGTAGTGCCTTTGACAGATCAGGTGAAAAATATTTATTTTTTATTTATTTGGAAAATGTTTCACCAGGAAAGACAACATGAGCTGTAAACAGCTTGTTTCAGAAGTGTCCTGGGTGGTAGTGGTGGTGATGGGGGAGGGGTACAAGAATTGGGAGAACAGGCAAACACATAGCAATAACAGAGCAATACAAGTACAATTACTAAAACAAAACAGTGTAGTACAATTACAGAGCAGAACCGCCAGGGCAAACAAAACCATGTTCAGATATAATGTACATTGCATCAACCCAAGAGCAGGTGATCCAATAGGGTAAAGTCAGAGGATGGATAACATTTGAAGTGCTAGAAGTAGTAGGGCTGAGCACACAATTCAAAGTGCTATTGTACACCCAAGGGAGGGCAGTTATAAGGACAAGTGGGAAGTTGCCAGGTGAGGGGTAGAAGGTGGGGGCAGAAGAGGCCAGAGAGAGGGACAGCCAAGATCTAACTCCTTCAGGATGCTGAGAACCCCTGCAAGGGAGACAGGGCCAGGCAGTAAGGGAGGGAGAGAAAGGGAGGAGGTAGAGAAGAGAAGGGCAGAGGATCAGGAGCAGGAGGAGAGGGACTATGGGGAAGAGGGAGGTAGTGGGCGATGGATTTGAAAGTGGGGGAATGGGGGGGGGAAAGAGCCAATCTATACCTTTCAGGATGCAGAGAACCCCACAAGGGGTCAGGATTAGAAAGTGTGTGTGGGAGGAGGAGGAGGTAGAAGAGAGAGAGCTAGGAGCTATACCCTTCAGGATGCCAGAGAACCCCTGCAAAGGAGACAGGACCAGGGAGAAAAGGAGGGGGGCAGGGAAGAGGAGGGGATGTGGCAGGTGACCGGAGGGGAGGAGAGGGATAAGGAATAGGGAGGCTGGAGAAAATAGGGGTAAACTAGGAATGGAAAAAGGAGAGCATCAGTTGGGGGGCAGCTGTAGAGTGTCGAAATATTAAAGAGTTCAGAGTTATAAGGCTTTAAAATTTAGTGATTTCGACCCACACATGCACAGTAGGGTTTTTGAGATAACATTCCGTGGCAAAAGTAAAATGTGATGCCGTAAATGCGTTTTTCATATTGCGCCACTCTGCTTGGCAGGTCACCAAACATTTTTTGTGCCTTGCCAACTGCCATCTTGTTGATTTTTCCACAAACTAACAAATGTGGAAAATACAGAAAATGCTGGATTTTAAAAAATAGACATCGGAACCTAGCTAAATGGGACCCTTTAGCTAGATTCTGATGTTTGTTTCTTAACATAATGGCCACTAATACCTTTTCTGGGCACCCAAAATCCCAGGTGCCCAGCTTAGTGAGAGGAGCTGTCCCCCACGCTCTCTGTATGAGAACAGCTGGAATGTCTTGACTTCTGCAGCCACAGCTGAACTCATGCTGCTGGCTGCAGTGTGAGCTGTGAGCCACCATTTCCCTGATGTTTGGTGGCACCTCTACCACACTCCATTGCCGCCCCTGGCAATATGTGATGCCACCCTGGTGTCTAGAGGCACCCCACCCTTCTGCTCACTGTCCCCATAATTTTTTTGTAAACAAGTTTATTTCTTATTCAACGTAATAAGGAAGTATTCAGATAATATTACAGAAATCCTTGCCAGGATTGCTCCCATGGATGAACAGGCTAATGAAGAGTTTCTAACAGTGTAAACTAGTACATTACATCAGCATAAAACAATCCTAAGAGCAACTGTCTAGCATAACATTGTTTAACCTGTTTTCCATAAAACAAATTTACAGATGTAGTAAGTTTTATGTGGGATAAGCTTATGTACCCTTAGGGTACTGTTCCTTGCCCTCTGTTCATCAACCCTAGATCTGTAGGACTGATACGGAAGTTTGGGGGGTCGATAGCCTATTGGTATGCAGTCCTACAAAGAGTAGGGAGAGGGTGTTTGAGCAAATATATACTGCCTGGTATAGTCTGTGGGTGGAAAGCCCTTTATGGACTGGGTTCTAGGGAGAACTATTAGGTTCTTGCTAACTTACAGTAGGTTGAAGCTAGATACATGCCCCATATATCCTGGTACTTGTGTATTTTGTTTTGATTAACGTACATGACTATCTCATAACTGGCCATCCTTCCCAGTTCTTCTCACATTCCTGGCCTAGGGGTCTGGGATCTCTAGTGCCATAGGATGACATGCTTTGCAAAGCATATGATTCTGAAGTCAGCCTTTGAGCTCGTGACAACCTGCCTCCCTAGATGGTTTGGGAGTATCCCAAGATCACACCCGGGTTACAGAACATTTGCAGCACCCTTGAGAATGTCCAAGCGTATGTTTTCAATTTACCTCCAGTATGTTGAGACTGTTCCCTTAATAATGTAAAATTTCCTGGTGCCTAGTGGCACCCTCCACCCACCGATCGCTGTCCCCTATTAATATATTTCCCTGGTGTCTAGCAGCACCCCCCACCTGCCAATTGCTGTCCCTTTATTAATATATTTCCTTGGTGTCTAGCAGCACTCCCCACCTGCCAATCATCATTCTGTAAATAAATAAATATATTCCCTATGTCTAGTAGCACCCTCACCTACCAATCACCATCCTCATTAGCAAACTATATATTCCTGTTGTCTGGTGGCACTTCTCACCCTCCCATTTCAAGCACAACCTGAAATGAAGAAATGGTCCTTCAATGTTATTTTTCTAATCATGCAAATGAGAAAATGGTTCCTCATCGATCAGCCCCCCCACCCCACCTCCCACTCAGCACCCACCACCCCACACCACCCAGTACACCCCTACATAATCTCATTCAATTGAGCAGGCCCCAGGTTCAAGACCAACTCTGTGATCAGAGACATGTTTTGCTTGCTGAAACTGACAACTTCAATATGAGATACTAAGGTAAATGTGGTTCAATATATTTTAAATGGGGATTCAACTTTTATGTATAACTCGCTGTTTTGACATTTTGATCCCAAATTTTCAACATGGAAATTTGGGGACCCTACCTCTTGAATAATATGACTGTCATTACATAACTCCTGCCCAAAAGATGACTTCACAGTTGCTTGGTGAGTTCACCTTTTGAGCAGTGTTTGAAAACTTTTTCTGCCTTTGTTTATGAGTTGGAGTCATAAGAAGGCTATGATGAAAATTTGGGGTCAAATATGTAAAAAATCATAATGTTATGGGCATTCATTGCAATTTTGCTACGCACACTCATAACTTTGGAAATGTTAAATATTTTGATCCCAGATTTTCAACATAGTGACTAAGATGGTACAGGGTTTGCACCAGAAAACATATGGGGAGAGACTGAAGGACCTCAATATGTACTCACTGGAGGAAAGGAGGGATCAGGGGACATGATAGAAACATTTAAGTACCTTATGAGCATAAACAAGGTGCATGGGGAGACATCTTCAATATAAGATATGTACAAGAATGAAGGGGCATGATATACGTTGAAAAGTGGTATGCTGAGGGGAAATGTGAGTACGCTTTTCACTGAGAGGGTGGTGGACACATGGAATAGACTGCCATAGGAGGTGGTGGGGCAAGCACAGAGGAGGGTTTTAAACATGCATGGACAGGCATAAGGGTACCTTAGAAGTGGGAAGGTGGGTGAAAAGCCCTTGACCAGTTAGGGTCAGAGGCCATGATCTAGAGTTGACTTTGGGCACACTGGATGGGCCTGGCAAACCTTATCTGCTGACAATTTCTATGTTTCTTTGTTTCTGTTACCCCACCTCATGTATGTCACAGCTGTCATTTTTCAAATCCTGGCCAAAATGTGTTTTCACACCTGTGGCATGGAAAGGTGTTGCAGTAGCGTAGAATTACATTTTGGCAGGGCTCTGAACATTTTCTGTACCAGTACATGAGGTGGGGTAATAAGATAGGTATGCTGAAAATTTGGCTATTGTTGTCATATAATGAAAGTGCAGGGCCCAAAGGGCCCTGTGCTTCCACAGCTACATACCTGTACTTATAACATCTATGGAGGCATGGGAGAGAAGGGCCAAAAGGGCCTTGTTCTCCCACAGGTGAGTAAGGATACATTTATACTGTCTCAAAAATTAAGGAAATAAAGTGAAAACTTCATTAATGTCTAGTTAGTTAAGAGACAAAAAGTAGAATGCATTAGGGGTTTCAACCCTAATATTACCCCTCACCTCACACATCAACATTCATCAGGGTGTTCAGGCCGCCAGCCCTAATGTCCACCAAATTCTTCTATACTGTAACAATCTCAGTCTGTTTACTTATGGAATTGAGTGAGTGTTAGGGCTGATGACACCAAGGCACACCCCATGCCTGCTTGGTGTGTGCAAGGTGGGGGTGGGATGTTAGGATTGGAAACCCTAATGCCACATTTCTCTACTTTTGTCTCTTTAACCCTTAGTACAGCATTAAAAAGTTTTTTTTTTCAAATATATATGTATATATAAATGTGTGTGTGTATATATATATATATATATATATATATATATATATATATACACACACAACACACACACACAATTGCACTAATCCCAATAATGCAAAGCATCATGAGAAGCATATGCAAATGCCCATGAATTAATATGGACTGGCTCAACATTAGCAGAATTGCATGGTGCCAGAAGGCCACAATACAATCAGCAAAGGCAGAGAACAACAGACACAGACACGTGTTTCATACTCATTTGGACTCATCAGTATGCCATATCTGTTTTTCAGCCCAGGGAGAGGGAGTTAGCCACCCTATAAGAGATCTTATTTGTTTGGGTCATGGGCAGCCCAAAGTAGAGAGAGAGAAGAGAACTCAAAAAGAACCCCAGAGCAAATACACTGGGGCAGGGGCTATCATGGAGGATATTAGCCATACAGTCAAATTATAAAGAAAGCACAGATTGCACATATATCCAATAATGCAAAGCATCATGGGAAGCATATGCAAATGCCCATGAATTAATTTGGACTGGCTCAACTTTAAGCAGAATTGCATGGTACCAGAAGGCATCACAATACAATCAGCAAAGGCAGTGAACAGCAGACAAAGACATGTGTTTCACCTCATTTTGACTCATCAGTGTGCCATAGCTGTATTTCAGCCCAGGGAGAGGAAGCCAGCCACCCTATAGGGATCTTATTTGTTTTGGTCATGGGTAGCCTAAAGTAGAGGAAGAAGAGAGCACAAATGAACCCCAGAGCAAACACACTGACACAAGGGTTATCCTGGAGGATATTGGCCATGTAAAGAAAAAAAATTGCACATACCCCAATAATGCAAAGCATCATGGGAAGCATATGCAAAATATACACACATATATATATATATATATATATATATATATATATATATATATAAATTGTGGTACAGTAGTTCCACTATAGTTAGGGTTGCACTGCCATTTTTTATGTTAAAAATCAAAGTTTGCACGTTAATAACCTTTGAACCGTTAGTCTGATTTGTCTGAAATTTGGAACGTGAACTGTCTACCATGTATCTCTGGATCTGGAAAGTTTTGTTGTGGTTGGATGTACAGTTGCGGGAATTGCAACATGCTAAATAAATGAAATTTGACACTTGTTGCAAATTCATTGTCCAACCATAAAGGACTGAAGAATGCATTTCAGTGGGTTCAAATTTGTTGCTCTATACATGGCCTGCATTGAACTCATGCCTTTTGAAGATTTTCATAAAACATATCGCCCATTCAAATGTTATTCAATTTTTCATGTCCCATTATTGCCTCTGGAAAATTTATATGTGCACTGCAAAAACTTTGCGATCACACTTTTGTTATTGAGCTCTCCAAAATTGTTGTTGTGCTACTGCTATCTTGTTTTCAGTTCACAAGAGAGAAAAACACTGTAATTCAGATAATAGTGCACTTTGGTAAACACTAACAGTTTTGTTTACCTAATCATGGCCCTGAGGAACATGCCCTGGCATTAGTTTTTCACCAGCTTGTCTGGAAATATGTTTTTAAAATGTTTCCATATTTTGATCACTGCAACATTTTTGTTGTTGCACAAACAATCCGCTCAGGGGAAAAGTAACTGCAACAACATAGATAGGAGAATCACAAAAACATTAAAGTAATCGTGGTAACACTGTATGAACACATTTTGCTATGTGTTGTTTTCTTTGTCACTTCATTGTGGCAAGGTGGATTGTGCTATTGGCCTGAAATTTTCAGGATGGTAAGCCCTAGTACCACAGATGTGCCTTTCAGTGGTTTGGTATGAAAACATTCAACAGGCCCATAGTTACAGCATTCCAAGCTCAGACATTTTCCCATAGGATAACATTGTGGGGTTGTTTTCTTTGTCACTTCATTTTGCAACGTGGATTGTGCTATTGGCCTGACATTTTCAGGATGGCAAGCCCTTGTGTCATAGATGTGCCTTTTGTGGGTTAGTATGTAAACATTGAACAGGTTTATAGTTACAGCATTCTGAAGTTCAGAAATTTTCCCATAGGATAACATTATGGCACCTGTGATGCCTTTAGGTGCCTGTATCTCGAAAACAGTTTGAGATATGGATTTTTTGTCACAAAATTCTTAAGTGCAGAAGTAGGTTGGAAAGTCATAAAACAATATGAAATTTGAATTTTTTTCTACCTTGTACGATTACTGAGATATTTGAGAATTACTATACCAATTGCTCATTTTCATGTCCGTGTGCCAGTATTATTCCACAGAGTTAGCATTCATAGTGCTTTTCGTGCCCGTATCTCAGAAATGATGCAAGATACAGATTTGGTTGGTGCAATGTTGTGTACACTACTCACTGTCACGATTACTAGAACACTTTGTATTTTTTCCACCTGCTGCGGTTCCCGAGATACTGGCAAATTTGTGTTACAAGGCTTCAGGTTCTATACAGCTGCTGTATGGTTTCATACTTATGTGTAATTTGGAGCACAGGGCACAGAGGGTCCATGCCTCACAGACACATATCACTAGGCACAAATAGGCAGTTTATGGAAGCGTGACCGGGGCCCCACGCTCACTAACACATACCATTTACTATTTATATTACACTTTTTCAAAAGAAAGGAAATTCTTTGCAAAAATCTATTAATGCATCAGTTAGGATTGTTTCACACCATCAGAAGTGTAAATTCAATGTTAGGGTTACTACTCTTTCACACCCCACCACCCCCACTCTCCACACACCAACAGGCATCGGGTGTGCGCGGCTCATTGGTGCTTAACTCTCACCCCATTCTCCTATACTGCACCACCATAGCTTCTTTTATACATGGAATGGGGTGAGAGTTAGTCGACACCCCCAACGCACACCTTGATGCCTGTTGGTGGGGTGGGTGGAGGTGGTGGAGTAACGATAGGGCTGGTAACCCTAACATAGAATTTCCACATTTGCCAGTGTGGAAACAGCCCTAACTGAAGCATTAATGGAGTTTTTTTGCAAGAATAGATATACACATATATATATATATATATATATAGAGAGAGAGAGAGAGAGAGAGAGAAGGTAATGCTCCTATAGTTAGGGTTGAGTAGGCTGTTTAATGTTAACTAACATTTTCACCTTAATAACTTTGGCAGCATTCAACAAAATAGCCCAAAATCTGGCACGCGTAGTCCGGTTGGCAGAGCCTCAAGACATTAAATTTCTTGACGGTATTGTGTTCAGTTTTCATGATGTGTAATGCCAAAAGAAGCAAAAAAAATGGTCTTAGTTTTCATATACTTAAAATTGGCCTTTATTTTGCTTCATGCACAGCACAAGCAGTGCAGAATATTTTTATGAAACTTTACGGTGGAAGTCGCCTGTATCGAGGTAGTGCCTTTCTAAGGTTTTGCAAAATATATTATATGATTTCAGAGTTATAAGGATTTTTGGATAACTCGTCAAGCTTGACCGGTACAAACATAACAATCATGCATACTTATTTTAATGATTTACTTATCGTGAGAGAAAAATGATCTTGGTGGTCCCATCTTGTTTTGTTAACTCAAAACATTGTAAATACATATAAATTATGTATTTAAAAAAACAATCACCTGAACCTACTGTAGTTAAATGGGACCCATTTAGCTAGATTCTGTTTTTTTTTTTTTTTGCCCTGGAAATACCATTTCTGTGCACCTGAAAATCCTGGGTGCCCAGCTTAGCCAGAAGAGTCATTTACCCACATTCCCAGTATGAGAACAGCAGGACTTTCTTGAGATGTGAAGGCGCAGCTGGAGTTGTGATGCTGGCTTTAGTTACAACAGTAAGCTGGTGATCCCTACCTCTCTCTCTCGCATCTGTTTATATCTGTCTGTCTGTCTATCTGATTATCTATCTATCCAAATAAATAGCAGACCAAAGTGCCCACCCCAATATCGCTTCCTTCTCCCACTCCCTCCAGGTCTCCCATCACCCCCTTCCCTGTTTACTTTTATAGACCAGGGTGTCCACCCTTCACCCCCTCCTCCAGGTCACCCAACCGCTTCCCACTATGTACATGGTGGCACCAGCTGCCCACCCCTATGAAAACCGAACATTAGCCCAACACCGGGTGCCCAATCCTCAGTGTCTCTTGAAATAAAGAAAACATCCTCTTTTTTGTAACCTGTAAAAAAGAAAATGGTCCCTCACTGATCTGACCCCCACACCCCCACCACCCCACCTCACCTTCCTACTCAGCATCCACCACCCCATCCAAATACCTCACTCACCGGAACAATTTAGTGAGAGGAGTCTCACCCATGTTTTCTGTATAAGAACAGAGGGACTTTATTTAATTCTGAAGCTGCAGTTGAGTTGTACTGCTGACTTCAATTGAAGCAGTGAGCCAGTGATAACCTCCTCTCTCTTTATCTGTCTAACTACAGTATCTATCTATCTATCTATCTATCTATCTATCTATCTATCTTCCATCTAGTTATCTAACTACCTGCCTATCTATCTGTGTATTTATCTACTTTGGATTAGTAATAGACTGGTGTGCCCACCAGTACCACTTCTTTCTTCTCCCCTCCCTTCATGTCCCCCTCATGTTTTTCCCCAGTACTGCTTCTCTTCACCCCTACCTCCAGGTCAGCCACCCACCATACTAATATATCTATATATATAGATATATATATATATAGATAGATAGATAGATAGATTTATTATGGTAGCACGGCAGTGCTACCATAGTTAGGTTGAGGAGCCATTTACACGTTAAACCCAAAATTTTGCACCTTAATAACTTTGCAACCATTTGACAGATTTGCCTGAAATTTGGAATATTTGATCAAGACCCATGTGCCTTGGGATCTGCAGGTTTTGTACTGGTTGGATACACAGCTATGCGGAGTTATTAAGCATGATCTGTGCGTGCATTTACGCTTTTCTGGAATTCACGGTTCGCTTACAGGTCGCACGGTTTGTGCACCAGCCTGAAAACTTCATGGAACGTGTGGTCAGGGTCCCTGATGTGCCTTTCAAAGATTTCATGAAAAATATTAAACTGTTCAAAAGTTATTCAAAAATAATTTCCCACTATAAGTCAATGGGAAAAGTTAACAAAAGTTCGACAGTGTCACAAATGCTTTTACTGTATGAAATGGCCCTCTTACTTTCGCGAAATCCGCCATCTTGTTTTCAGTTAGTGATCAGAAAATGCTTGCCATTTAAATTTGGGATCATCTAGGAACCTAATTATTTTTGTATTCACCTAGTCGGACCCTGAGGATGCTAGCCATGTCTTTATTTTGGGTAAAACACCCCAGAAATATGTTTTCCAGATTTCTGGAAAAGTACTTTCATAAGTAGTGTCAAACTCACGAAAGTGTTGCAAATTTTGCGAAAGCTTTTCTCAAATCATGACGCCATATTTCTGCGACACTATGCCCAAAATAACAGTAATTCTTTTGGCACCCCACTGCAAAAGAACAATTTGAGTTTTGGGCTGAAATTTGAAGGAACGCAGCTGACATCTCACAGATGTGCCTTTCAGTATTTTGTTGAAAAAATATTACATGGAGGCAAAGTTACAGTACTCAAAATTGATGCTTTTTCCCATAGGATAACATTCTGACATCACGACATTGCATGTCGTTTGGCGCCCTGCTGCAAAATAACGGTTTGGTCTTTTGGGCTGAAATTTGCATGAAACACAGCCAATATCCCACAGATGTGCCTTTAGTGGTTTGGTGAAAAAATATTATAGGGAGGAAAAGTTATGGCAGTCCGAACTTCTGTTTTTTCCCATAGGATAACGATACGGCATCTCGCGTGCTTTTGTAGGCCCGTTTCTAAAACGTGCGAGATACGGACTTTTGTTGAAAAACTCCTTAGCCACTATTACCATTTCTGCTTGCGGTTCCATACCCATTTCACTTAACTTTCACGCTTTCGCCACCATATGCGTTACCCTTGCGTTTCATTAGCGGTTGCATTTGCGTTGTTTTTAACATTTCTGTCTAAAGTACTGTTTCAATTTGCGTAACTATCGCATTCGATTTCGTTTGTAGGCACAATGTTACTATGTGACAAGACATTACGTGGCAGGGGCACTCCCATCGCCGCACTACATTCACTATTTCTCATTATCATTCTCAAAAGAAGGAAATTAGAGGCAAAAAATCCATTTAATGCATCAGTAAGGGTTGTTCCACAATGATAAAAGTGAGGAAATTCAATGTTAGGGTTGAAACCCCTTTGCCCCTCAGCCCACCCCAACTGGAATCAGGGTGTGCATTGGGGTCATCGGTCGTGTCACCCCATTCTCCTATTCCTCAGCTTCTTTCCACATGTGATGAGGTGACACTTAGGGCCGATGACCCCAATGCACACCCAATTCCAGTTGGGGGGTGGGCTGAGGGTGCAAAAGGGGTTTCAACCCTATCATCGAATTCTTGCTTTTGTCACTGTGGAACAACCCTAACTGATGCATTAAATGGAGTTTTTGCCTCATATATATATATATATATATATATATATATATATATTTGCTTTCATATATATATATATATATATATATATATGTATGTATATATATAGTATATATATATATATATATATATATATATATATATATATATATATATATATATATAATATATATATGTATATGTATATATATATATATATATATATATATATATATATATATGGGGCACCAGTGTGTCCACCCTGGTGCCACTGAACTGTAGCCTGACACTAGGGGTGCCCAATCTCCAGTGTTGGAATATCCACTGAAATAAAGGAAACCATCCTCATTTTTTTAACCTGTAAAATAAATCAATACCTTGCCAAGCTGACCCCACACCCCACCCACCCCACCTCAACTACTCACTCAGCACCCACCACCTCCCAACCCCAACATACCCTTTCTCAACTGAACATATCCCATGGCATAGAGCCACTCTATGATTGAAGACATGTCTTACTGCTGGAACTGGTGACTTGATATGAGAAAATAATGTGTCTGGTTTAGTGTATTTCAATGTTGTTGGAACTTTTATTCATAACTTTGCCATTTTTAACTATCTTACACCAAATTTTCAACATGACCTTTTGGAACCCTACTTCATGACCAAGGGTGGTGGAATTATGGAAATCTTATCCAAATAACAATTTCCCATTCACTTTGCAAAATCACATTTTGGGTGGGATTTTAACATTTTCACCACCCTTGTTCATGAGGTGGGTCATATGAAGGTTATGTTGAAAATTTGGGCTCATAATATTAAAAACAACAAAGTTATGAGTGTATGTTGTAATTTTTGTATGCTCACTCATAACTTTGGTAATTATCTATACTTTGTCATTAAAGTTTCAACAGCCATTTGCACCACCTCATGAATGTAATAGCTGTCCTTTTCAAATATGAGACAAAGTGTGTTTTTGCAGTCGTGGCATGGAATTATATTTTGGTGGGATTTTAACATTTTCACCTACTGGGTTGATGAGGTGGGGTAATAAGAAGGCTATGCTGATAAATTGGTGTACAGATGTGGTAAAATTACCAAGTTATGCGCAATGTTGCAATTATTTCAAAGTTTACTTGCAACTTCACTAATTTTCAGTATTTTGACTCCAGACTTTTCAACATAGCATTTTTCACACCACCTCATAAATGCGATAAGTGTCATTTTAAAATCACGGACAAGACATATTTTCTCATTCTGGTGTAAAGTGATGTTTTGGCCAATATACTATAAATGCCATGTCATGCTTATAAGGGGTGTCATAAATGACTATCTTGAAAATTTGGGGTCAAAATAAAAAATATTGTTAAGAAACTTTGTGTGTAGTGCCAGTCTTGACCCCAGTTGGGTGCTTTGTGATCCAATGCAGGTTTGTTAAATTAGGGAGAGTTCAGTGACCCAGCTGGATGGGGTGAAGGTGGGGATGGCACTGTTATGCAACACCCCCAAGCCAGGGAATGAAAACTGCAGGGTTGCCTGCATCAGCCGGTACCATTTACTGTATCTCTGGTATAGGGCCCTGCAGCTCTGCACCCATTGGTGGTAGAGGGCTCTGCATCAGATGACAGATGGATTCTTTGCCCTGTACATCTGTATCTATGGTCACATGGAAACACAAGAACTGGAAGGTCTTGTACTTCCAGCTCAACAGACAACCCCATGAATTCTTCACACCTGTCACTACTTAGACGTGCAGAGGCCAAAATGGCCCTGCACTTTATAGGCGAATGGAGTCTTCATTACATGCAGGACACAGAGGGCCCTATGCATCTGCATGTGTTCATGCAGGTCCCTTTGGGATCTGTGGAATGAGCATATGATTCCACTGTCTCAAAAGAAAGGAACTTTTCAAAAACTGCATTAATGCTTCTGCTAGGGTTCAAGTTAAAACCACAACAGTAGGGAATTTGACATTAGGGCTTCCAAACCTAACTCCCCACCCCCATCCCCCAAACAGCAAAAGGAAAACAAAATGAGGGTTTGGGTCTCCGGAGTCTTGGCAAATTAGCGGTGGAGTCTTCCTTGGGTTTATCAGTCTTAATGCCCACCCCATTCCCTAAGCAAACAAGGTAAGATATGATCTATTTTCTTCACACAGGGTCTTGTGTGAAGAAAAATTACTACACACTGTATTGCCAACATGTGGGAGACATACTTGTCTAACTTTGAAGAGTGTAATATGAGGTACCAGCTTGGAGCTGTACCTTGTGCTTCAGACAGAAAGCTATGGGCTAGGGGAGGGCTGAGCATTAGGGCTGACATCCCCAAGGAAGTCCCCACAACTGATTCACCAAGACTCTGGAGATCCAAACCCTCTTGTTTTTTCCTTTTCTGCTTGGGTGGTCGGGCATTAGGGTCGGAAACCCTAATTCCACATTTCCTACTTTTGCAGTGTTAACTTGAACCCTAAGTGGTACATTAATGCAGTTTTTTTGCAAGGAATATGTTGTTTATACACACAGATGGAGATAGGTTATATATGTGTGTGTGTGTGTGTGTGTATATATATATATATATATTATAGGGAACAATCGTGCCCCTATAGTTAGATTGAGTAGCTTGTTTAATGTTAAACCTCAAATTTTGCAGTTTAATAACATTGCAACTGATCAATGGATTTGTACAAAATTTGGTATGCACTGTCCTGTGGGGTAGATCTCTTGATATGGCAAGTTTCACTCTGGTCATATGTGGATTCTGAGATCTAGATAGTGAAAGGTAAAGTTTCCTTTTGAAGTTTTTCCTCATCGCCTGCACCCAGACAGTGTGGAGTTTTGTTTTGATTTTATGGTAGAAAGAACTTGGGTAACAGAACTGCCACTGTCAGTTTGGTGAAAAAATATTAAACTGTTGCAAAGGGTAGCACATCAAAACAGCGAACCAAATTGAGCAACATAAATGAGGGACTCAGTTTGGTAGAAAGAAGGTACAGCGACTGGGAGGATTTAGCAAGGGTTGGAAATAGTGATGGTGGTGGGGAATAAGGGTGATGAAAGGGAACAGCTGACGGAGGAGGGAAGGAACAAGGGAGGGACCAGGGGGGAACGAGGGAGGACTAGGGAAGATAAGCTAGGAAGTGAAGCCTGCTGCTGTTGAGCTGCCACCTAGTGTGGTGGGTAAGGATGCCACCAGTGCTTCTGGTGGTCCCGGTTTGAGACTGCTAGTAAGTACACTTTTGTTTGCTTTTACAGGGTGTTGTGGGGTTTTTTGTATTGCGTTCCCGTCGTGTGGCCCCCTCCTCTGTATTCTTTTTCCCCAGTGTCTGCCCCCTCAGAGATGGTTATTGTAGTATGGGGTGTGTAGCCCCTGCATTAAACATTACTTTACATGGGTGCTCAGTTTGTGTTTAGTGTGGTGTCCTATTTGATGATTTGGTTTTCTGCAAAATCCACTCGCTGTTTTGTGAGTCACCAAAATATATTCGCTCTTATGACATGGAACTGTTGCAAAATTATTCTGTTTTTAGCTCCCATTATATCCTATGGGAAGTTCATTTTTAGAATAGATGTCTTGAGTTTGACAAAGGATTTGATCTCTTGAAAAGTATTTAGTCTCGAGAGCATTTTCCTTTCACGAGAGCAAAAATCCTTTTGCCAGAAAAAATCCTTTTTGTGAGCCACCATCTTGTTTATTATTTTCCACTGAAGTTACAAACTTGGAAAATATATGCAAGTGTTTTATTTAAACAACATCAGAATCTAGCTAAACGGGACCCATTTAACTAGATTCTGATGTTTGTTTTAAGGATGCTGCCTTCAAATACCTTTCTAGGCACCCAAATTCTGGGTACACAGCTCAGTGAGAGGAGTGCTTC